>JALAZF010000282.1:0-2761639 GCA_022829125.1 Lathyrus tuberosus
TCCTTGAATATTTATTCATATTTTGTTGTGACCATCAACAACATCTCTTCTTCTTCTTCTTCTTCTTCGTGTTTTGCAAGTCTTGCATCACTTTCTTGATTTTCTTTCTTGCCTCCTTGACATTGAATTCCATAATGTCCATACTTCTGACAGTTGTAACACTGAATATGACTTTTATTAGGTTTTCTTCCATCGTCTCTTTGTCTACCTGTAACACCACCCATGTTATTACTTTGGTTTGAGGGTTGTCTCTGATTTGATGAACTACCTTCTTGTTAGTTTCCTTTACTAATCTAATTATTGTAACTTTCTCTACCTTTGTTACTATTCCATCTTCCTTGTTCTTTCTTTTCACTTTCTGAATGCATATGCAGAGCTACATCACTCTTTGTTTTTCTTGCAGATCTTCCAGCCATTCTTTTTTTTTATGAGATTCAAGCATCCTTTAAAGCTCTTCTTTTGTCATACTTGACAAATCCATAGATTCTTCTAAGACTACTACCACATGATCAAATTTTGGAGTCAGTGACCTCAAGATCTTTGTAACTACTGATCTTGATGTTAACACTTCTCCACACATCTTGATTTGATTCACCAGCCTCATTACTCTAGTGAAGGAATCAGCAATGCTTTCACTTTCTTCCATCTGAAGCAATTCATACGTTCTTTTATGAGTTTGTAATCTCACCTCTTTCACTTCTCAGCACCTCCAAACGATTTCTCCAGGATGTCCCATGCTTCCTTTGCTGAGTCTATACCACCAATTTTCTCAAAGTTGTCTGGATCAACACATTGATGGATTATAAAGAGAGCTTTATAATCTTTCTTCTTCAAATCTTTGTGTGACGCCTTTTGTTCATCCATACAATTCTATTCAATTAGTGTCGCTCTATCTTCACAAGATCCCAAAGGTGTTGATAACAGAAAAAAATTATTTACTTACACCACTTTTCATAATTCTTACCATTCAAGATTGGAAGGTTCGCTGGAAAATGCCCGTTCGGATGAGAAGTCATTGCGATATGCTTCCCAGAATCATTGTCAGGGCTTTAGATACTTGATGTTGGAAATTAACCCCAATCTTAGAGATAATCCGAATCAATCTTGATGAACAAGAATCATTCTTTCTGATTGATCGTTTCTCACTCTTCACTCGAGTGATTCAGCCACACCTTGTTTGCAAGATGATTCTGCCACACAATGATTTGAGAAAAAAAGAAATGCATAAAAGTGAATTGGGAAGAAAAAATAAATTAGGGAATTGGGAGAAATGAAAGAAGATGGATCAAATTCTGCAGAGTTTCTCTCTACGTTTTATTCTAACTTTCTCTTGTTCTATAGATTTACAATGATAGGGTACCTCTCTATTTATAGATGAAATTACTTGTACACCAATTAATCTCTAACTAACAAACAAATGATAAGTTTTAACTCTATCGTGGTTAACCCTTTTGACAACAACAACAACAACATATTTCGGCAAGCTATATTTGATTTTGTTGAAACAAGTTTGGTTCATACCATGTATGCTCCAAGGTTTTAATGATAACAAAGTATTTGAAAATCAATTAGGATGTCTAACTTGCTAGTTTGTATGTGCAAAAATATATTTACTTAATGGAACTAGTTCAGACACTGAAACGACTTTGGTTCGGTTCTGATGATGCTAGTACACCCACCTCAGAAGCGTGTTATGTTGCCTCTGATGCTGAGTAATGTCAAGTCAGTTTTGCTAACACGGGACTCAAGATTTATTGACATTATCTTATACAGGTTGTGTTATACTTGAATCATAGTTGTATCCTCTGGACAAAGGCCTTGTTTTGTGGATATTCTTGTGACTGAAAGTTCCAACACCTGCTTTATTAGAAAAGAAGATGTACTAGAAGATTTGATCTGTTTGTAGCCGTTGAAGATGCTCAAATGTCTCTACTTCTTTGGCTATAAAAACCAGATGAAGATTTGAAGATCATCAAGAAATAACACTGCAATACAACTGAGAAATACACACATTACTATCAGAGAGTTAAGTCTATTTAGAGTTCTTATTCTTATGTTGATTAAGAATCTTCGTAAAATTGTGTTGTATTATTTTTAACACCTCTGATATTTATCAAGTGTTGTTGTAAGTTATTCCTTCTCTAAACTTTCTGTTTAAGTAAAAGTCTTAGACACGAGCTCTAAGCACAGGTGAAAGTCTTAGACACGAGGTCTAAGCAAGGTGAAAGTCTTAGACAGGTGGTCTAAGCAAGATAAGTCTCGGTCAGGAGTTGATTAAGTAGAGGGAAGTCTTAGACACGAGCTCTAAGCAAGTGAAGTCTTAGACACGAGCTCTAAGCAAGGAAGTCTTGGACAAGTGGTCTGAGCAAAAAGAAAAGTCTTATACAAGTGTGTATAAGCAAGTGTAATTTGGTTGATTATAGTGGAAAATCTCTTACTTGGTAAGGGGACTGGAGTACTCTCAGTTAGAAGAGGAACCATGATAACTACAGTGTGTTCTGTGCTATTCTTACTTTACTTCTGTCTCTATTTCCGCTGCACCTATCAGATTCTTAACTCAGCTTTTAGAATATGAACTATGGTTCAGAAGTAAATCTAATTTTTGCAAAACAAAATTCAACCCCCCTTCTTATGTATTTTTCTCTCCTTCAGTCGGCATCAGAGCAAGGTATATGCGTAACACCAAACAGTGGTACAGTCAAAGATCCAACGAGAAAAATATGGATCTCGAGGTTACTATGCTTAGTACCTCAAGGGGGATTCCCTATTATTCCACTAGCATTGAGAGAAATCATTACACAGCTAAACATCATGTATTCAGTGGTGACTCTATTGAATTTGAATGGTGGAAAAGCAAGATGTATACGTATATCATTGGATTCGATGATGAGCTATAGGATATTCTTGAAGATGGCATTGAAATTCCTGTAGACAGTGTTGGTATAGTAGCTGACAGAAAAACTCTGATTCCTGCTCAAAAGAAAATTTACAGAAAACATCATAGAGTCAGATGTATTTTGGTTGATGCACTTCCACATGCTGAGTATTTGAAAATCATTGATAAGTCTTCTGTAAAGACTATCTTTGAATCTTTGTGTTCTACTTGTCAAGGAAATCAACAAGTCAAAGAAGAAAGCTGGATTGTTGATACAGAAGTATGAACTATTCAAAATCAAGGAAGATGAGGATATTGAGACCATGTTTTCAAGGTTTCAGATTCTTGTCTCAAGCCTTTAAGTGTTGAACAAATGCTACTCTACAACTGATCATGTGAAGAAAATTCTAAGAAGTCTCCCTCCGAAATTTAGACGTAAAGTAACAGCTATTCAAGAAGCTAAAGATCTGAATACACTGTCTCTTGAATGTCTAATCAGCAATCTTCAAAGTCATGAGATGGAAATCAACAGAGATGAAACTTCCAAGAAGTTTAAATCTCTCGCACTAAGATCTGCCTCTGAAAAATCTGGAGACAAGTCCAAAAGATCTCCTAAAATCAATAAAGCTGATGAATCGTCTGGAGAAGAATCTGATGGAAGATCTGATGATGAAGACATGGTGTGCTTCAACAGAGGGATTCAACAAATGGCCAGAAGAAGCAGAAGATTTCCTAAAAGCAACAAAATTATTCATTTCAAAGATGAAGATAATACCTGCTTTAACTGTAACTAACCAGGTCACTTCATAAGTGATTGTCCTGAACCTCTAAAGAACAGTTAGAGAAAAGGAAGTTATCAGAAAGATAATTTCAGAAACAAGTTCAAAAAGAATTTCATGGCAACATGGGAAGAGCTGGATGAAGAAGAGTCAGAAAAGGAAGATAATGCCAATCTAGCACCAATGGCTCACTCATCTGATGAAGGACTTCTACCTGAGTTTGAAAATGAAAATGAGGTATTCTCTTACTATAACTTTATTTCATATGTTAACAATCTTCTAGATTATTGCAAGAATCAAACAAATCAGATTAAAATCCTTAAAAGAGATAACTCCACTTTAAAAGAAGAATTAAAATAAGTCAGTATATCTCAAAATGTGTGCTCCTCTGGGTAAGCACGATCAAGCTTTTCATAAGTTTATTACATCTGGCATTGATCGTACCAAACTTGCTTCTATAATCTATGGAGTTGGAAAATATGATAAAGAAGGATTAGGATATGATGAAGGTTGCTCTAATACTATTGACTCTTCAAAAGTGTTTCAAAATTCCTGCCCATATAGCATTGCTCAAACTGTGTTATGTAACCATTTTGTTCCTTATGCTAAAGCAATGAATTTAACTGAACCTATTGATCAAAAGTTAAAAGGTACTGTTATAACAGAACCGATGAATCAAATGTTCTGATGACTTCTATATTGAACACTTCTGATTCATAGGATAAGATCAATTCTGCTGCTAAGGTTAAGAATAACTCCAGTCAAAACATTTTGAATCAAAATTATTAGAGTAAAGCAAAACCTTCTTACAAAGCAAAAGGACAAAATAGGAGAAAATCTGTTAAAACTAACCTGACAGGACTCATACGTGTATGGGTACCTAAATCTCAAATTATATTTGCTGCAGATATGCCTAAAGGAACAAATGAAATTCCAATCCTGGTACCTGGACTGTGGCTGCTCACGATATATGACCAGAGAAAGGCGTATATTCCAAACCCTATATCTGAAAGAGGAAGGAAATGTGGGTTTTGGTGGCCAGAAGGGAAGGATCATCGGGACAGGTAGCATAGGTAACTCTCAAACTCTTATTAATAAGGTATGGCTTTTAGATGGCCTGAAACATAATCTACTCAGTGTAAGCTAGTTGTGTGATAATGGTTAAAATGTATTGTTTGACAAGGACTTTTGTTCTATTATCAACTCTGATAAAACTGTAGTATTCAATGGGAAAAGAAAAGAGAATGTTTGTAAAATTAATATTTCTGAATTGGTGTTCAGAAGGCCGTTTGCCTAATGACAATGAGTGATGAAAAATGGGTATGGCACAAAAGGTTAGGTCATGCTAACTAGAGATTAATATCTAAACTTTCCAAGCTAAAACTTGTTAAAGGACTGCCATATATTGATTATCACTCAGATTCTCTTTATGGAGCATGTCAAGTTGGAAAGATTGTAAAACTTCTTTTAAAAACAAAAAACATTGTCTCTTCTTCTAGACCCTTGGAATTGTTTCACATTGATTTATTTGGTCCTATTGGGACTACCTCAATCAATGGAAAGAAATATGGTTTAGTCATAATTGATGATTTTAGTATATGGACTTGGGTGAAGTTTCTCAAATCTAAGGATGAAACATACGAAATGTTTAGCACCTTCTGCATTCAAGTACAATCTGGGAAGGAATTGAAAATTCTAAAGGTCAAAAGTGACCATGGGGGTGAGTTTGAAAATGAATCATTTGAATCCTTTTGCGAAAAATATGGAATTATCCATGAGTTCTCTTCTCCC
Organism: Lathyrus tuberosus; assembly: GCA_022829125.1. Classification (NCBI taxonomy): domain Eukaryota; kingdom Viridiplantae; phylum Streptophyta; class Magnoliopsida; order Fabales; family Fabaceae; genus Lathyrus; species Lathyrus tuberosus. Next base: position 5,446 of record JALAZF010000282.1, read on the forward strand.
ATAACTCCACAGCAAAATGGAGTTGTTGAGAGAAAGAACAAATCTCTACAAGAAATAGCAAGGACAATGATTCATGAAAATAAACCCCCTAAGTACTTGTGGGCAAAAACTGTTAATACTGCTTGTTATATTAAGAACATAATCTATATCAGACCAATTCTGGATAAAACATCGTATGAGTTATTCAAAGGTATAAGACCTAGTATCTTGTATTTTCATCAAATCGGGTGTACCTGTTACATCCTGAATAACAAGGTCTACCTAAAGAAATTTGATGCTAAAGCTCAGAAGGGTATCTTTTTAGGATACTCTGAACGCTCAAAAGCATACAGAGTGTATAACTCAAAAACTACAATGGTTAAAGATTCTATGCACGTTAAATTCGATGACAATTTACCTGACCATAACAAGTCAGAGTATTTGGTTAGAATGATTTCTCTGCAGGTTTTCAGAATCATGAAGAAAAATCTGTGGTATGTGTCCCTATGGAAAAGGATGTAGAGAATGGTGCTCCAGATTTTGTCATTATATCTGAAGATATACCAGAAGCTACAGAAACTGAAGTTACTCCAATTGGTCCTACTACTACTGATTCAGTGATTGCTCACAATGGCACAAAAGCCTCTGTTAAACCTAAGAGATCATTGAAGTATAAAGCATCTCATCCAAAAGAGCATATCATTGGTAATAAAGACGAACCATTAAGGACCAAATCTACTTTCAGAAATGATTATTCAATGATCGACATTATTTCACTAATTGATCCTTCTTCTATTAATGATGCCTTAACTGATAATGGTTGGATCTTGGCTATGCAAGATGAACTAAATCGGTTTCAAATGAATGATGTGTGGGATCTTGTTCCAAGACCACAAAAGAAAAACATCATTGGGACCAAGTGGGTCTTCAGAAACAAACTTAACGAATTTGGTGAAGTTATTAGGAATAAAGCTAGACTTGTAGCTCAAGGCTATAGTCAGCAAGAGGGAATAGACTTCTTTGAAACCTTTGCTCATGTTGCAAGGTTAGAAGCCATAAGACTACTTCTCTCTTATGCCATTAATCATGACATAATTCTATATCAAATGGACGTGAAAAGTGCTTTTTCTGAACGGAGTTATTACTGAAGAAGTGCATGTTAAACAACCTTCAGGTTTTATAGATTCAAAGCATTCAAGCCATGTCTATAAGCTTAAAAAGTCACTCTATGGTCTTAAACAAGCTCCAAGAGCTTGGTATGAAAGATTAAGTAATTTTTTGCTTGAAAATGGTTTTGTTAAAGGAAAGGTTGACACTACACTATTCAGGAAAACTTTGAAAGAAGAAATCTTGATTGTTCAAATTTATGTTGATGATATAATTTTTGGTTCCACTAATGCTTCTCTCTGTCAAGAATTTTCCAAGATTATGCAGGCTGAATTTGAGATGAGCATGATGGATGAATTAAAATACTTTCTTGGAATTCAGATATGTCAAAAGTCTGAAGGTATTTACATTCACCAGTCTAAATATACAAAAGAGCTCTTGAAAAAGTTTAATCTTGATGATTGCAAAGTCATGTCCACTCCTATTCAGCCTACGTGTAATCTTGTTATTGAAGAATGCAGTTCTAAAGTGGATCCAACAAAATATCGAGGTATGATAGGTTCCTTACTCTATCTCATTGCTTCTAGACCTGATATCTTATTCAGTGTATGTTTATGTGCAAGGTTCCAAGCAGATCCTAGAGAGACTCCTTTAACTACTGTTAAGAGAATCTTTAGGTATCTGAAAGGAACATTAAATCTTGGACTCCTATATAAGAAGTCCTCAGATTACAAACTGATTAGATTTGGTGATGCTGACTATGCTGGGGATAGAATTGAAAGGAAGACCACCAGTGGCTCCTGTCAATTTATAGGTGAAAACCTTATCTCTTGGAGTAGTAAAAGACAAACTATTGTTGCTTTGTCCACAGCAGAAGCAAAATACATTCCAGCTACTAATTACTGCACTCAACTACTCTAGATGAAATATCAACTTGAAGACTATCAAATTTTGGAAACAAAACTCCTATTCTTCCTGATAATACTGCTGCTATATGTCTAACGAAGAATCCAATACAATATTCTAGGTTCAAACATATTGAAATCAAATATCACTTTAAATGGATTATGTTCAGAAGGATGTAACGAATATTCAGTTCATTGATTCTGAACATCAATGGGCTGATATATTTACAAAGCCCATGGCCATTGCCCAATTTGATTTCATCAAGAAAAATTTGAACATGTTTCATGTGGCAGAATAAATGCTTGTCCTTTGAATGGTGTATTGGAATATTCGTTGGAATCTATTAGTAGTCAGTTGAATTACTTCTGATAGTTCCTTAAGTATGGTCTTTAAGTCTGAATAGGGCTATAAGATCTATCTCTCTCTTCCTTAACTGCTTTATTTAAAGCAGACAATAATAAGTTAATTATTTTCTATGTGCTTTGAGTTAACAACTGGACTATTCCTTGAGTTTTGATAAAATAAGAATCCATGTTTTAACACTCTGGTCAAAATTTTGAAATTATGATCTAATAGTCAGTTGTCTATGAAAGTTCTATAAAGACTTAAAAAGACATGACTATCACTTCTATTTTCAAAATCTGCTCTAAAAAGTTTGATTCATTAAAAAGGAGTGTTCTAACAAAGATTCTAACTTGTTTTTATTTAGAATCAAAACTGTCTAAACATTTTAATGCATACTTGCTTATATTCTAACATTATATATGTTAAGTTGCTAAGTTGTGTTTTTTAGATATCATAGGTTATCTTCTACATAAGATAATTCTGTGAAATCACTTTTCTTCATCTTAGTATTTCTTCTTACAATAATGTCCAGGTAATTCATTAAAGAAGAAATTTTTTATTTATATTTTCTAAAGAAATATACAGCTGACTTCAACGAATTGAAGACGAATAATCCTTCACAAATTGTTTCAGATATTCATTTTTCAGAAGTGAGATGAATACTCTCAGATCTTGTGAAAGACTATTGGGCCAATGCTCATATTCATCTGAGTGAGCAAAATGATTGATTGCTTTTGTCTATTGTTTTATTGTAATTAACTTTAAAATCATCTGTCGAGCATTTATTTGTGAGGTAGACGGAGTTACTGCTGAAAGCTACTAGTATAACAACAAATAAGAAAATGATTTACAAATCATATTTAGTAACAAAGGCCTTTCTGAAAGTCCTTATACTCTTACTCCTATGGAAAAGACTGGTATCAAGTTATTGGGAACATTCTAAGGCCTAGAGTAAAGAGGAGATGATGACTTTTTCTGATTATAAACCATTTTTCTTGCTAAAGTCTTTTTCCTTCTTCTCTCTTTTTGATTGATGACAAGGGGGGAGAATGGATTGAGTATTTTGGGTTAGTAATAGTTCTGAATGTGGTTAGTAATTATATTTAGGGGGAGTTTATGAATCTCACCCTTGGAGTTGGTTTATTATTTTGTATGGAGAAGAGCTTAGAAACCTCAACTCTTAGACTTTACATACAGGACTCAGGGGGAGCTTACAAACCTCACCTCTTAGACTGTTTGACATAGGGGGAGCTTACAAACCTCAGACCCTGAAAGTTGTTGATTAATTAATCTGATTCTGATTCTTTTTCAAAATACTTAATATTGTCATCATAAAAAAAGGGGAGATTGTTGAAACAAGTTTAGTTCATACCATGTATCCTCCAAGGTTTTGATGATAACAATGTATTTGAAAACCAATTAGGATTTCTAACTAGCTATTTTGTATGTGCAAAAATATATTTACTTGATGGAACTGGTTCTGACAATGAAACGACTTTGGTTCGGTTCTGATCATGCTAGTACACTCCACCTCAGAAGCGTGCTATGTTTCCTCTGATGCTGAATAATGTCAAGTCAGTTCTGCTAACACGAGACTCAAGATTTATTGACATTATCTTATACAGGTTGTGTTGTACTTGAACCATAGTTGTATCCTATGGACAAAGGCCTTATTTCGTGGATATCCTTGTGACTGAAAGTTCCAACACATGTTTTATTGGAAAAGAAGATGTATTAGAAGATATGATCTATTTGTAGCCGTTGAAGATGCTCAAACGTCTCTATTTCTTTGGCTATAAAAAGCAGCTGAAGATTTGAAGATCATCAAGAAATGACACTGCAATACAACAGAGAAATACACACACTACTATCAGAGAGCTGAGTCTATTTAGAGTTCTTATTCTTGTGTTGATTAAGAATCTTTGTAAAAGTGTGTTGTATTATTTTTAACACCTCTGATATTTATCAAGTGTTGTTGTAAGTTATTCCTTATCTAAACTTTCTGTTTAGGTAAAAGTCTTAGACACGAGCTCTAAGCACATGTGAAAGTCTTAGACATGAGCTCTAAGCACAGGTGAAAGTCTAAGACGCGAGCTCTAAGCAAGGTGAGAGTCTTAGACAGGAGGTCTAAGCAGGATAAGCTTCAGTCTGGAGCTGATTGAGTAGAGGGAAGTCTTAGACACTAGCTCTAAGCAAGAGAAGTCTTGGACAAGTGGTATGAGCAAAAAGAAACGTCTTATACAAGTGGAAAATCTCTTGCTTGGCAAGGGAACTGGAGTACTCTCAGTTGGAAGAGGAACCAGGATAATTATTGTGTGTTATGTGGTATTTTTAATTTACTTCTGTCTCTATTTCCGCTGCACCATATTGAACTCAGCTTTTAGAATCTGAACTCTAGTTCAGAAGTAAATCTAGTTTTTACAAAACGCAATTCAACCCCCCTTCTTGTGTATTTTTCTCTCCTTCAGATTTTCTGTCTAATACAGTTAATACAGACTCTATTCGACTTTGTCGAACGCGTGCTATTTCGACTCTATCAAACACACATTTACGCTTGACAAAAAGAATTACGTATTTAACAATTAAATCTCTCTACTCAACTTCTTTGCATTTCAAGCAGGAGAAATTAAGCATTTATCTTGTATTTCTCTCTTGAAAGTGTCGTACGTCAAAAATTACGATCCTCGCGATGGATGCAGAAAAACTTGTTCGAACAGAGTCGCCACCAAACTTTGATTTATTCCAATAAAGGAAAAGGGAAATATCGAGAAAACCTTTTAAGGAAAGGAAAATTGTAATCGCAACCATATCCGAGTTCGGGAGTCGGCTACGCAAGGGGAAGGTATTATCACCCCCCTCACGTCCGTTGTACTCAATGGGAACCTCTTAGTCTAATTTGTGATTTGAGTTTTAAACTTATGCTTATTTGTCTTCTTCAAATAATAAATAATAAAAAGAGAAAGGGTTGCAAAAGATCTATCTAAGGTTACTTTGTTAAAGAAAGTGGGAGGTTTTTTTAATTATGGTGCTCGCCAAGGATTAGGGCCCTTGTGCCTACATATTCCCTCGTGCAATGCGAAAGTCAGAGTAATCGTATTTCAGCTACGGTTTGTTGGTGTGTTTTATATATGTCAATTGCTCGAATGCGAGAAAGACATCTCGTACCCAAACAAATGAAAGAGAGGAATGGAAGACTCCACACCCTCTGTTTTCATCTTTAATAACAAGTATTAAAGTATTATTAGGTGTTTTAAGGACAACGAGTGTGTTGAACAACGACGAAGACTCATCGTATCCTAAGCATTCGAGAAGAAAAATGGGAGACTCCATTCCCCTACTGTTTCGTTCAAGTGATTGTAAAAGATTTGAATTTGATCGGATGGAAAAAATTTTTAGGGAACATTTGTTTGAACATGAGAAAGATCTCTCGCATCCAAGCAAATAAGAGAACTTTTGAAGATTCAAAACCTCTCCCTTTATTTTAATAAAAAGTGTTTCGATTTTGATATAAGAAAAATACTCGATGTACGATCGAGGTTTGAATTTGCGTGATTGCGATTGTAAAATGGAACCGACTTATGAGGGAAGAAACCACTTGACGTTGGATCAAGGGTTTGAGAAAAATTAGGTCGATTCCTAGTCCCTAAGGGTGCTCCTAGTAATCGAAACCACAACCAAAGAAAAAGCTCTTAGTGTGTGCATGAGGTTGATGGAGATCGTAGAAACAATCGACTTACAGAGTTTAAAAATGACTTGATTAAATCAAGAATTAGTTTTAAAAGAAATTTAGGCGTGAAAGGAAATAAGATGCATACACAATATTAACATCACACATCAAATGAATCAAAACTTAAATTGAAAAGAAAAGTGCACGGATTAAAATTATGACGCCAATACGCGAATCAAGGTCGCGTGTGCAAAAACGTGCAAAGGCTACCACAAAAAGTTAGATTCGGTCTAAAGATAACAGCGTAGAATAATTGAAAAATAATACAAATAGAAATATCAAATTGCTACCGCATTAGTGGTCATCGCAAGTCAAATCAATAAGTAGCAACATAATAAAATCAAATTAAGACACAAAGTTGCAAATCAAAACACGAATTGGTCGGCACACAACAAACGGATTACCGCTAGGCCAAGCCATCAGACGCGGGTACAAGATCGAAGCGCAACAATAATCAAACATGAAACGGCACATAAGCCAATAAAATCGACCTAGAGTTTGCTACACTCAACGTGATCATCGTAATATGGATCAAAATTGTGCGGATCTGAATATGACAAAAATAAACGCAAAGAAAAAGAAAATTTAAAACGTTTTAAAACAATAATGTTGCTAAGGCAAAAATGTGATCATCACAACCGGATCGGACTAACATAAATATCACGTATCATACACACCAATATGTATACAGTGTATCAACACGATTTGATCAAAATAATCTAAAAAAATAACAATATACAATATATATATATATATATATATATATATATATATATATATATATATATATATATATATATATATATATATATATATATATATATATATATATATATCACTAAATTAGGGTTACCTTAAAATTTTCAATAATTTCCTTAATATTTATTTTAGAGTCCAAATTAAATAATACTTAATAAATATTAAACAATAAAAATAATTAAAATAAAATTAAAGTAAAAACAATAATACTCCTATTTATTTATTCTAAATACTTAGACAAAAATGTAAAAATAAACGGACTCAAAATAAATAAAAGTCGATCGGGCACAAAAGAGCTCGAAAAAATAAACCGAGTGTAACAAAATGGTCAGCGCAAAATAAACGACTCAGAAAAATACAACGTTTGGTCAGATTTTAAAATAAATTTTGACCCGTTAAAATGCTCAAACTGATCAAAATGCGATCGAAAAATAGTCAAAAAATTAAAACGGACATGTCAGGTTAAACTACGCGAAACGTAGATTAATATAATTGACGTCTGCAAGCTCGATTTTGAAAATTTCCGTCCACTGATTTTACGCATAGTTGAGATTCAGTTTGACCGGTCTGTCTGTAAATCCGAGAAATTATTTCGGGTGACATTTTAGGCACTATGCGAGATGAAATGCATGTTATACTATGCAAAGTAAAAATAAAGTTAGATGCATGAAAAATTTAAAATGCTCGAACAAAATTGGAGTATGCCAGAAAGTCTCTCTCTTCACAACTTCTATTATAACAAACACACATAATAGAATACAAAATTAAATATGTAGTAATTTAACTTGTAAGAGTGGTGTGGTTTGATTTTAGTAAAAAAATGTTATATGATATTATGATATTATAAATATTTTTGTAAAAAAATAAGATATATACAGGGCCACTGACCTTTTCAAAAGAAGTTAATTTAGTTTTGCTATAGATTTTACATTTGGTAGAGTGGACCCATTAGGGTTTTGTATTGACTATAATTCATGATTGTGACAACAAAGTTATAGAAAATGGTGAGTCGCATAATGATTTATTTTTCTTCTTCTTCTTCTTCAAAATTCGCGATTAATTTAGAGTTTTTATTACTTTAGAAGAAATCTATGTTGATGTTTTCAGGATCAGAATAAAAAACAACAGAAAATAAAAGCAGTAACGTAAATAATAGAAAATAAAAGATAAAGGTAAGAGAGATGGAACCAGAGAATTATCCAGGTTTGGCCAAAGGATGACCTACTTTTGTCCACAAGAGATTTTTTTGAGAATTGATTATAATATTGAAATTTTACAGGTTATGTCCATGAACCTTTGATACAAGCATATCTAGATATTTTATACTGGTTTATCCCCAACAAAAATAAAGCTTTTCCACAGACTAAGCTAATGTACCAGTTATAGATTTTACAAGATAATCTCAATAAACAAATAAAAATTTTCTAGGATAAGTTATAAAACCAAATAGATATTTTAAGTCTGGTCAATCTCAAAAAGTAAACTCTATTTTTCAAGAGTATCACATTCTTGAAAGTATCAACAATGATACGACACCAATATAACTCTTTTCTCACAAGTAATTTTCACTCACAAGACACTAAGACAACTTTGGTGAAAAGAAAAAGAAAAAAGAAAAAAAAAAAAAAAAAAAAATATATATATATATATATATATATATATATATATAGAGAGAGAGAGAGAGAGAGAGAGAGAGAGAGAGAGAGAGAGAGAGAGAGAGAGAAGAGAGAGAGAGAGAGAGAGAGAGAGAGAGAGAGAGAGAGAGAGAGAGAAAATAATTAGAAAAATATCAAATTTTAGTGTGAAATGAAGAGAGGAGTGTCTTCTTTATATAGGAAAAGAATTGGCTAGAAAAGGAAACAAAATGAAAGAATTTGATATAGAGTCATTATTAATCATTAAGGGATTGACATAATTAATTATGTAATTAATTTTGCTTCATCTAATTGATTAGCTTTAGAATCTAATCAATTAAGTAGTTCGAAAAAAATTCTTTTAATGAAGCTGACATTTTTTTTAAAAATTAATTAGCTAAGAGTCAAAAATATTTTTAGATGTTTTATTAGTTAAAGGGAGACTTTAAATATGTTGTGTGTGTGAGAAACTTTCATGAGAGAAGTACAAGAGAAATGCTTAATTTCTCCTATATACCTATCTTATGGGTCTTAATATTCCTATGAAAATAAACCTAACGCTACAAAATTCGTATGAAAAATCACATGAAATACTATAGCAAATTAACAAATAACCATGCTTGATATTTAAATTTCAGAGACACACGACGAGAATATCACATTTATATTGAAATGTATATAATTTTTAATTTGGATTAAATGCACTTTTGATTCTCCTAGTTTAGACGTTTTAAACTTTTGGTCCCCCTATTACAAAACTAGTGATTATGGTCCCTTAATTTTGACGACCTTTGGATTTTTGTGGTCCCCTCCACTTTTGCATACGTGGCACTGATGATTAGAATTAAAAAATTATTTATTTTTTGAAACAAAAGAATAGATATATTTCAAAAAAACAAACAAAATACACGGCGATCTCTCGGATGTAGCCCAACAAAATGATAAACAAAACAAAGGAAACAACCAAGCCTACATCAACATATTAGCTATGTGGATTCTAAGCTTAGGTCTCATCTGTTAAGTATTAAAAAGTGTGAGTATTGTAGATAATAGTCCCACATTGGATAGGAATGTGGTGACTTGAGCATTTATAAGTGAGAGAACTCATACACCTATCACCTTAAGGTTTTGGGTGAGTATGTGGTGTGTCTCTCACAAAGATGTTGCTCTAGACAGGAAAGTCCCACAATGTTCAATGCTCCCTAGTAAAAAATCTTCTCCAACAGTAGTATCAAGAGCCTTTGGTTCGAGTGAATGACTGACTTACTTGTATCGAAAGTACTCCCCACAGATGGTGGTTAAGAGGTGTCATGTTGAAGAGAGTCAACGGCGGTACAAGGGTGGTGAGTGCAGTTGCACAGTTGAAGTTTCCGTTTAAGGGGGAGCATTGTGGAAGCATTGTGGATAGACTTACACTTAAGGGGGAGTGTTAAGTATTAACAAGTGTGAGTATTGTGGATAATAGTCCCACATTAGATAGGAATGTGGTGACTTGAGCATTTATAAGTGAGAGAACCCATACACATATCACCTTAAGGTTTTGGGTAAGTATATGGTGTGTCTCTCAGAAAGATGTTGCTCTAGAAAGGAAAGTCCCACAATGTTCAATGCTCTCTAGTAAAAAATATTCCCCAACATCATCCACCCTATATAAACTATATTGTCAATTATATTTCTAGTTACATTTGTGCTATCTATATAATTCGCAAAACAAATCGTATTCCTCTACTACCAAATACCATAAACCGTTTCAGCAATGGCAATCTTCAACAAACTCACTTTCCAGCCCTTGCCTTTGGTAATACTAGTGATCCAATTTAACTCATATGCCCTGTGGTTGGTTCTTTACCCATACTCCATGCTGTGATCTCGAACCATCGATCCTATTGCATGTGTTTTGCATCCTGTTTGCATCGCATTACATATCATTTGCATCTTTGCATGTTTTATTGCATATGTCTGTTTGTCTAGTGGCTGATTTCCAGCTGTCTCTATCTTTCAGTGTCACCTGTGAGTCGTCAAGATGATTCCTCAGCATAAATATCGAAATAGAGCTAACTACAGACACAAGATGTCAGAGCAAGAGACACACAATGCTGAGGTCCGAATGGAGATCAATGACCTTAAGTCTAGCATGACTAAACTCACTGAGATGCTTCAAGTTTTGATTGCTAGAGGAGAACCTCCCCAAAGAACTGTCATCTAGGAAGTTTCAAGTGCTGAACCTCCACCGGTTCAAATGCCACCTTCAACTTGGCCCGAGTTTGGTTTGCCACACAACTATTCTCCACTGATCGTATCTACTGCTATGGTTGGTCAGAATGCTATGCCTATATTTCAAGCTCCTGTTTTTGCCGAGCCCAGACCTACAGTCTATGTCGTTCCACGGACTGTTCGAGCTCCCTTTGAGAATCCCCTCTTTGAGTACAATGCTGCAAGCGCTCAGGGTGAAGACTGTGAAGAATTTTTTGAACCTGAAGTTGTCCGTGAGTAGTTTAAGATCATAGATAAGAGACTCAAAGTCATCGAGGGTGCTGACTTTTTCAATGTGGATGCAGACAACATGTGCTTAGTGTCTGACCTTGTTATGCCTGCTAAGTTCAAAACTCCAGAATTTGTGAAGCACAAGGGCCATTCTTGTCCAAGGGCTCAATTGGTCATGTATTATCACAAGATGACTGCTTATACCAAAAATCAGAAGCTTCTTATCCACTGTTTTCGGGATAGCTTGAGTGGAGCATCACTCAAATGGTATATGGGTCTCGAGCAAAACTCCATCCACTGCTTCCAAGATCTTGTAATTGCCTTCATGAAGCAGTATAAGTGTAACCTTGACATGGCCCCTGATCGCCGCCAGCTGCAAAATATGACTCAACATGAGAAGGAATCTTTTAAGGAGTATGCTCAGCGCTGGAGAGAGTTAGCTTCCCAAGTTGAACCTCCTTTGGCTGAGAAAGAGTTGACTGGAATGTTCATGGATACCCTGTCCCCATTCTATTGGGAAAAGATGATTGGAAGTGCTTCCTCCAACTTCATTGATTTGGTTACTATCGGCCAAAGACTTGAAGAAGGTCTTAAGATAGGAAAAGTGTCAAAAGTTGCTGAATCTTCCAATGCTGTGAAGAAATCCTATGGGAACTTTCAGAGGAAAAGGGAAGATCAGACTAACGTTGCAATGGTTGAAGTGAGAAGGCCTTGTCCCCAACCTCAGTATGCTATTCACCCTACTGTTGCTGCTGTCACTCCCGTGGTTACTGCTCCATGACTAGCTCAAGCTACCCAATGTTCAACTACAGGACAAAATCAGTACCGTAATAGGAATCAATTTGATCCAATTCCCATGACATACACCGAGCTTTATCCTGGTATGGTTCAACAAGGTTTGATTACCACAAGGCCTTTGCCTCCTCCTCCAAATCCTCTTCCAGCCGTCTATAGGGTTGATCTTCATTGTGAATACCATCAAGGTGGTGCGGGCCATAACTTGGAAGGTTTCTTTGCATTGAAGGCTAAAGTACAAAAGCTGGTGAGAAATAAAATCCTCTCCTTTAAGGACAATCCCAATGTTCAGAGTAATCCTCTGCCAGAGCACGCCAAGTGAAGCTTCAGTCGACTTCAGCTCAACTACTTCTTAAAGACAGGACATCTCATCCTTGTGTTTAACTAGTCACTGGGCCTTGTTTCTTGTTGTTTGCATTTTCCTTATTTTTTTTTGGATGTTTGCCTTAAAATTATGTTTGTACTTTCGTGATTAATGAAATGAGAATTGCAACTTTTGATTTAATTCATTTTGTCCACTATTTACATCTTTATACTTTCTTTTGCAAAATATTTTTTGATTATGCAAAGATTGGAGGGAGGATGATGAAAACATTATACCCATAATTGTCATGGTATGCTTTCAAATAAACTTTGCTGACGATGTAAGGCATTATTTCAATCCCTAAACACTGGAGAAATAAGGAAGATAATCCCTTGTTAACCCCTTTGAGCCTTGAAGTAGGATTTTTCTTTTCTTTACAAATAAAAAACCCACAATCTTAACCTAGGGCAGGGTAATTCTCAGTAACTTGATTGTGCATTCAAATACAAGAGTTTCATGCAAGACACCTGTCACATAAAAGTTGCACTCATAAGTTTTCCTTTGCACACAAGAAGCAAGTGTCGAAGATGTCTTTCAAGTCAAATCCCAATGATGGTTCACCGTAATCATTAAGTTGGGTAGCCACTTTCCTTACCCAAAGAATGAGCCGAGTCCCTTTCAAGGCAAAAGCTAAGAAAGATGGGAAGCTCATGAACTTGCCTTATACAAAAAGGTTTGTAAAAAAAAAAAAGGAAATCTTTAAATCCTTCACAATGAAAGTCCTCAATGGCCAACAATATGGTAAGAAAGTAGTGACTGCCATTTCAAAGTCCCTTGACTTCTGAACCATCACCATTACTATCATCAATACAATTTCTCGCCTGTGGGAACCTGAGTGCATAGTATGAGTTAACTGAGCATAGGACGGAAGTTCATCACGAAGATTGGGTGGGTCACAAATAAACTTTGAGCCTTTATCCTTTGTTTCTTAAACCATGAACCAGTCCACGTTACAACCCTCAAAAGACCTAACTGAAGCAAGGTTATTTTGAAAGCATACTACAGCAAGGTTGCGTAAACTGACTCCAAAAGATCTTTGCAGATCATTTATTTTGGTATCACACTTGTGCTCCACCTTTCACTTTTAAATGTCTTGAACCGCTTTGTTCAGACCAATGACTCATTTTGTTTTGCATCTTTCAAAAATGATTTGATTTCAAAAGTTGCATGAACTCTAAAATTACCATGTTCGTACAAATACTTTTGCTTGCAAACTGGCTTTCCTCTCAAGGAATTTTCAAACAATTAAGAAACTTGGTCGGTGATCCTATCAGGGGAAAAAATAATTTGCCTTGGCGGGATTGGAATCAGTGGCGAGTCCTTCTCAGAATTGGTTTATCCAGAAGATTTTTCAAGACTCAGACTGGGGCAAGATTTCCAAAGAGCACGACAAAGCAGTCATGTCAAGACTCAGAAAAATTGAAGCAATGATCAGTTCATCTACAACAGTCAGCTAATCTGGGGCAATTAATTTAAAGAATCCCCATGCAACTTTCCATCCTTCCTACAAAGATCATCACTTGATATAGTTTACCAGTGTGGCAGAGATGTGTCCAACAATAGCATCTCTAGTCCCCAAGCAGAATGGCAGTGATCTCTGTGTTGAGGAATCAGTCTCCCAGTCTTGTCTTCTTACCAAAAGAGTCGAGTTGTGTCGTCGGTATCTGCATCGCATCAGCATTTAATCATATATCATCAGCATGATTCATATACCATATGCATATCATGAGTGTTTTATCCTCATTTGCATTTCTCTTGAGGTCGTGTCGTTATCCACATCTTACCTTACCAAAACGTTACCTGTCCTTTTCATTCAGTGCCATTCTTGAATGTTGTCATTCTCTTGCGTATCTAATCTTGTTGATAGATGTTTGTCTTCTCTCATTCCAGTGCTATTCATGGATCTTTATATTCTCTCACTCCAGCGCCATTCTTGGATGTCCATCTCTTGTGATCTCCAGTGCCATTCCTGGATATCTTGTTCCTCTTGTTTCTCCCAGTGCTATTCCTAGAAGTTTTGCCTCTCTTCTGTAATCATCCTCAAATTTGCTTGGATATCTTTCAGTGTCATTTCTGAAAGTCTTATCTGTTCATTCAGTTCCATTTCTAGAGGAGTTTTCTCCTTTGCATTCAGTGCCATTCCTGGATGTCTTTCTCACTATCATTCGATACCGTTCCTGAGTATAGTGATTTGCCTTTACTTTCAGCACCATTCCTGAAAGCTCACAGTCATTCAATGTTGTCTTGGATACTGTGATTCCTTTTATCCAATGCTTTCTTGGATTTCACCTTTGTTCACATTCATCCAATGCTTTCTTAGATATTGTGATTCCTTTTATCCAATTCTTTCTTGGGTATCACCTTGTTTATATTCGTTCAATGCTTTCTTGGACGTTGTGGTTTCTCTTTATCCAATGCCTTCTTGGATTTCACCTTTTATCTCATTTGCATCTGATGCCTTCTCAGATAGTATGAGTGTCATACCCCAAATTTTGACCACTAATATTTCCCATCATTGTGCAAATCATCACCACAATATGGATGTATCATTATGCCTCATCAGTCTACCCAAAAATGGGTGAGCATTCACTAAAAACAAGAATTAGGGTTTCAAGCCCTCTCAGAGCACTTAGACGAAGGATCAATCAAGAATTGACATGATCTTCAACTTGTCTAAACTCCAAACACCCATAAAGGATCAAGAGGACTCCCACATCAAGAACCAAGCACAAAGTTGCAACATTCCAAGTGGATTAAGCCTCAAGATCGCCATTGTCACCAAATTAGGGTTTTGGTCGACCAAGGCCTCCAGGTGGAAATTTTCCTTTAGGCATGATCCAATGCTTCAAAACATAACTCAAGATACTCCATGGGACCTCATGGACCCAATCATCAAGTTAATTTAACCTCAGGGGATGCATTTATCAAAAATCAGGAATTAGGGTTTCTTGACCTAATTCACCCGTAAGTTGACTTTTGGGACAAAACATGAGCCAAGACCTCAAGACATGATTTGAGGGTCTTTAACACACTACATTGATCCATTTGCAACAATGGATTGATCCAAGAAGCTTGATCAACAAGTTTCAATTTCACCAGGATCACAATTAGGGTTTCGAGGAAAAAGTCAACTGTATCTTTGACTTTTGACCAGGACATGCTCCCAAACCCTGTGACATGATTCAAAACAACCTATAACACATATGTAACATATCCATCAAGTTTAATTTAGGTCAAGGACTTGCTTTCACCAAGGATCACACAGTTTGGAATTCATCTGCTAAAAAGTCAATTGTGCACAAAAGTCAAGTTTGACTTTTTGAGATTTTTCACAATTATGGTTCCTTAACCCTAAAATGATGTTAATGTGTGATTTGAATCATCATTCATCAAGAAAAATCAAAGAAAGTGGGATAACTTGTAAAAGGGGTAACCATAAAAACTTAGAATTTTTCTAAGTTATGGAACAAAGTGGCAAGGGTACCAACTTCCAAGGATCATAACTTAAGATCCAAGCAACTATTTTGGATGGTCCAAAGCTGGATTTGTAGCTCTCATGGCATACTACAAAAGCTTCTACATCTCATTCTAATTCTTCATGGATTCTGAGTTATGGTTGGACCAAAATCACTAAAAACAGGAAATGTCACTTTTTCCAACACTTAGTGAAAATTTCACTAAGTCAGAATCTGATTCACTTTTTTCAAAATGTAGGGGCATTTTTCTCTTGAATCCAAAAAGTGTCAAGACAAAATATGATCACACATATGTTGTATCATATGAGAGCTTTCCAAAATGGCCAAGAACTCCATCAACTTCCATCTGAGCTGAGAATTATGACAGCTTCAACATGCCTTGCTGCAACTGTCATGACAAGGCAGATTTGTGCATTATGGCACAATTTGATCTAATTTTGCAAATGACAAACAAGTTTATCCATCTGCACACCTCAAGGGGAGACCAAGGAGGAACAAACACTAATCCATAAGCCTCTCAAGTCTTTGGAACTACATATAGGTTTGGCACCCCTAAAAGCTAAAGATGCTTCAAGACTCCAATTTTGTTTTGGAGCATTTAATGGATGCTTAGAGGTGGCATGTATCAGAACAAAAATGAACACTTCAGTCAAGCCTTATCCTTGAATCAGAGAACCATAGGCCTGTTCTTTAATCTCAAGTCAATGGCTAGAAGAGACTTGAGATTCCATTTGATCCACATTGGCCAAAGGCCTGCTGTAGTTGCCATTCACTATTGCTTGCAAAACAAACTTGCTCTACTATAAATAGAGCTCATTTGTGCTCAGTTTAAGTACACCAAAGCAACCAAACTGATGCTTTCCTCAAAATCACCTTCTCACTTCCAAAATTGCCTTCTAAAGCAAGTCACTATCGGGGTTTGAGTTTGAGAGCAATTCCAACCAAACCAATCACACACACACCTCATAAACATCATATAGAAGTGATCCAAACACTTAAACAACATCTAGAACATCAGATTCTCAAAATCACCATCCATTTGCTCAAGTTTTCAACAAAGTTGCAGCTGAGGTGCCATAATCTGTTCCAGTCCATTTCAAATCAATCCAAGCTTTCAAACACACTCCATATGGTGTAGGGAAGCTGTTCAGATAATCACAACTCATATGTAACACCTCTAACTCAAAAATCAAGTTGCTCTTGCTGCCACGACCTTCAAGTAAGCCTAAACTTGGTCATCTCTTAATCTATGCATATTTCCTCGCACAATACTTTTGCCAAATGTTCATAATCATGCATAGAATGTTTCCCCTCAATTAATTGCTTTGAATGAATCGTGTATAGAATTTCACAGCCTTCATGCAAAATTTAGGGTTCTTGAGGTTTTGTCTTGATTTCTTATTTCATGCTTAAAATAAATGAAATTAAATACCATAGACATGATCGTGAGGTGAAAACGAGCAGATTGATATGTGGATTGTGTGATTTCATCAAGTATTCAGTGAGATTGGAGAGAAAATGCAAATCAGGCCAAACCCAGAACCCGAGCATGTTCTTGGTGTGTTCTTGGCGCCTTTTTTCAAATATTTGAATATTTGAATTTTGTGATTTTATTAATCGATTCAAAAATTAATTTCTCTCTGAATTTTAATGATTTTGAGTTGATTCTTTTTTTAATAATTCACAAAAATGTTAAAATATTTTATTTTACCAAAAATTCCAAAAATTATTATTTCTTTCATATATTTGATATTTTTGCAAAGAATTAATTTTTATTTGTTTTTTAACATTTAAAATATTTTTTCTTTCTTGATTTTCCAAACTTAATTGATTTTCAATCATTTTGTGGATAAAAATATGATTTTTGAAACATTGATCCAAGATCACCACTCATTTTTTACATGTTTTCAATAATTTTTATTAATTTTTAAACAAAATTAATTACATTTTAAACAAAATTAGGGTTTCTTTGGTTTTCACCCTCACAAATCTTTTTCAAACACTCATGGGCCTCTAATAGAGTGTAAGACCCAACCCCTTTTGAAAACCAAAATAATTTGGGCCTCGGTCATCGTATAAGACCCACTGTGTTTTCAAACCTCGGCGATCGCCATTTTTCGAATAAATAATCATTTGGGCCTCTCCTCGAGCTATAAGTCCCATTCCTTTTCTTAAAAATCTTTTGGACCTCTAATAGAGTGTAAGACCCAACCCCTTTGTAAATAATACCTTTTGGGCCTCACACATTGTATAAGTCCCTCTGTATATTTTCAAACGTTCGGCGCGATCGTTGCCTTTTTAAACAAAATCAACGGGGCTTCTCCTTGAGCTATAAGACCCATCTCTATTCACTTTCAAACTCTTTGGGCCTCTCCTTGAGGTGTAAGACCCAATCCCCTTTTGACCAAAACTTTTTGGGTCTCAGTCATTGTATAAGTCTGTAGCGAGCAATTTTGGACGTGGTTCTTAAGCACTGTCGCTCTTTGGGGTGACTACAGGTCGATTCATTTTTTGTCCTATTGTGAGCTGATGAAGGAAGGGAAATAAATGTCTCCAATTAACCGTGCTTGCATACTGAGGTCAAACAGTCAAAACTGTTGGTTTACAGATGCGATCAACGTGGGGGGCCTCTCTCTGGTTATTTTGATTAAATGTTGACCTTTTCGTTAAGGAGTTAGGACAAATACCTTCCAATTGGTAGGAGGGTACGGGATTTGAATTTTGGATTAGTGTGCTCGCTAAGATTTTTCTTTCAATCTTATGCCTACGTATTCCCGTTTACCGAAATAGGGAAATCAGAGCGATCGTAGTTCCTCCTATTCTATGGGAGGAAATGGGGGTTTTGGTGTCTTGTTCAAAGCCGAAGACTTGAAGAGAAAGGTGATGTATATCTTGTTCAAAGCCCAAGATGTGAAGCTGAAGGGTTTATTTGTATCTTGTTCAAAGCCCAAGATGTGAAGCTGAAGGGTTTATTTGTATCTTGTTCAAAGCCCAAGATGTGAAGCTGAAGGGTTTATTTGTATCTTGTTTAAAGCCCAAGATGTGAAGCTGAAGGTGTTGTCTTTAGAGAGAATTTGTCATCTCTAAAGAGGGTTTGTTTGTCACAACTGTTAGGTAACTGACTGTAAAGGAGGATTACTTTAACCGGGATACGCGGATCCTAGCAATGCCATAATTTCCTTTATAGGGGGGTTTTAACCTGAAGAAGAAGACTTTAACTCAGTGTAGAGCAATGCCATCTTTCCTTAGGAATTTCTCATACTAAAAGAAGGACAGTGGCGTGGATGTAAATAATCCAGAGGCTTGCCGCTTACAGCGATTAGATGACAGGAGTTATTGATGTTTGTGTACTGTGAACGAGGCATAACTTTGATGCTAAGAGGTTGATTGACTTAACCGGGGTTTTTCTTATACAAAGCCCAAGAGGAGGCTATTGACCCAACAAGAGGGAGTTTTTGTGTGTCTCGTACGAAGCCCGAGAGAGAGGCTAAAAGGGTTGACTCGACAAGGGAGTGCTTTTTGTATGTCTCGTACAAAGCCCGAGATGGAGGCTAAAAGGGCGATTGATTCAACGAGGGAGCCTTTTGTATCTCGTACGAAGCCCGAGATGGAGGCTAAAAGCGGACTCAACAAGAGAGGCTTTGTATCTCGTACGAAGCCCGAGATAGAGGCTAAAAGGTTGACTCAATAAGAGAGTCTTTGTATCTCGTACGAAACCCGAGATGGAGGCTGAGGATAACTGTTTCAGTTAAATAACAGGTCCAGTATGTTGTAAAAAGAGAAAATCAGTTCTTATAAAGAGACTGATTCTAGGTGAGGTTGTACTTTGGTACTGACCAGAGGATCAGGGTTATTTCCTGTTCTTTAAGGAAATGGGAAATCCAAAGGGTATTGAGACTATCCAAGTCTACTGGTGTTTTTCCTTATTTGAAGGGTGCTTGAGAACGTCTTTGGGACTCAAGGGTCTTAGACTGTCCGAGTCTAGAGTTTTATCTTTTGTACTATAGTTTTGAGAAACAGTAGTAGTACGTTCATGGTAGAAAAATCTAGACTCTTTGAAAGACTGTTCTATTAAGATGACTAATATCTGTTCCTATACCTCTAGGAGGTCGTCGGGATAATTTGTACGAAGCCCAAGAGGAGGCTGGAAACTTTTAAGAAGCCGACAGGTCCTTGTACGAAGCCCAAGAGGAGGCTTGTCATTCTCGGAGGAAGAAATCATTATATGAAGCCTAAGAGGAGGCTGTGAATACTTCTAAGAAGCCGACAAGTCCTTGTACAAAGCCCAAGAGGAGGCGGGGATGCTTTTAGGAAGCCTGTGGGTCCTTGTACAATGCCCAAGAGGAGGCAGATGCTTTTAAGAAGCTCGTGGGTCCCCAAACCCTGAGAAATTCAAGACATGCCATTCACCGAGAATAGATCAAGCCAGGAAAGTTCGAGAATCTGGAAGAAACTCAAGAGATGCCATTCACGGAGAATACATTCATCTCGGGGGGAGGTAGAGTTTCTTGACAATTCCTAAGGAGGGCAGCCGAAGAGAAGAATGTATCTGGTGCTCCTATTGGGGATCTAGTTTCGTCTAGTTCTAAGAGTGACAGTCTGAGAAAGGGTTCAAAAAGAATTTGCCTTTCACATCTCCATATTGTTTAACCCCAAGAGAAGGGAAGACTGTGTCTGGTAATCCTATGTGGATCTAGTGTTGACTGTAAGTTTAAAGTGATCAACAGGGCTTTACCTAGTGCTAGACGTAGTTGTCGGGGAAAATTTAAATATCTATACTATTATTACATAGTCGATATGAGTTTATGAAAGGAGACTTACAGTGAGCAGCCCCACAATACAGTTATGTACATATGAAAGCGGTAAATGAAAGCGTATAAACACTTACTCGGTTGTAGAGCTTCCATACTGTTTGGTTAGTTGTTCAACACAGAAATATTGAAAACAATAATATATTTCAAAATCAAAGGAGAAAGTGCTTTGAAAAGAAATATTGGGGCTTACAGCTCAAGGAGAGGCCCAAGGTTTATCAGTGATTGCACTGTTGTTTTTGTACAGAGGGATTTATACAAGTGACTGAGGCCTAAAAGGTTTTCTGTACAAAGGGATAGGTCTTACACTCTCTCAAGAGGCCCAAAGAGTTTTTAAAGAAAAAATAATGGGGCTTATAACACGAGGGTAGGCCCAGATGATTTTGAAATGGCGATCGCGCCGAGATTTTCTTTTAACGCAGAGGGACTTATACAATGTCTAAGGTCCAAAAATTGTTTTGGTTAAAAGGGGGTTTGGGTCTTACACCTTAATAAAGGCCCAAGATGGTTTTAAGAAAAGAAATGGGTCTTACTACTCGAGGGTAGGCCCAAATGATTTGTGTACAAAACGACGATCGCGTCGGGGTTTTTGAAAATACCCGGAGGGACTTATACAATAAGTGAGGCCCACAAAGGTCTTATGTACAAGTGGGGTTGGGTCTTACACAATAGAGGCCCAAGTGTTTGAAAATTATTTATGAGGTTTGAATTAATCAAAAACCCTAGTTTGTTTTCAAATTGTATTTTAATTGAATAAAAAATTCAATTAAAATGATCAAAATTGTTTTAACATGAGAAAACAAATTGTGATCTTGGATTAATGCTTCATAAATCAAGTTTTGCCCTACAAAATGATTAGAAATCATTAAAATTTACAAAATCAAGAGGGAAAAAATATTTTAAATGTCAAAAATAATTAAAACATTAATTCTTTGCAAAAATATCAATTATATGAAATAAATAATATTTTTGGGATGTTTTGGCAAAATAAAATATTTTAACATTTTTGTGAATTATTAATAAAAGAATCAACTCAAAATCATTAAAACTCAGAGAGAAATTAATTTTTGAATCAATTAAATAAAAATCACAAAATTCAAATATTCAAATTTGGAAAAAAGGCGCCAAAAACACACCAAGAACATGCGCGTGTTCTGGGTTTGGTCTGATTTGCATTTTCTCTCCAATCTCACTGAATACTTAATTATATCATGCAATCCACATATCAATCTGCTCGTCTCAACCTCACGATCATGTTTGTGACAATTAATTGCATTTAAATTAAGCACAAAACAAGAAATCACGATAAATCCTCAAGAACCCTAAATTCTGCATGAAGGCTAGGATTTTTGATACACGATTCAAACAAAGCAAGTAATTGAGGGGAAACATTCCATGCATGATTATGAACATTTGGCAAAAGTATTGTGCGAGGAAATATGCATAGATTGAGAGATGACCAAGTTTGGGCTTACCTCTAGGTCGTGACAGCAAGAGCAAATTGATTTCTGAGTTGGAGGTGTTACAGATGAGTTGTGATGATCTGAACAACTTCCCTACACCCTATGAAGTGTGTTTGAATACTTGGACTTGATTGAAAATGGCTGGATCACTTCATGGCATCTCAACTGCAACTTGGTTAAAACCTTGTGCAATTGGCTGGTGATTCTGAGAAATCAGTGTTACAGCTATGTGTTTAGTGTTTGATCAGCTCACATATGATGTTTATGAGGTGTGTGAGTGATTGGTTTGAGTGGAATTGCCCTCTACTGGAAAATTCGATAGTGACTTGCTAAGAAAGGCATTTTTGAGAGGGAGAAGAGGATTTTGAGAAAGGCAAGTGTTATAGGCCTTTGGTGTACTTAAAATGAGCACAAATGAGCTCTATTTATAGTAGAGCAAGTTTGTTTTGCAAGGAATAGTGAATGGCAACTGCCGAGTAGGGTTGGCCAATGTTGAGCAATGAGAATCCAAGTCTCCTCTAGCCATTGACTAGAGGTTAGAGCATGTCCTAGACAAGTTGAAGATCATGTCAATTCTTGATTGATCCTTTGTCTAAGAACTCTGAGAGGGCTTGAAACCCTAATTCTTGTCATAGTGAAGGCTCACCCATCTTTGGGGAGACTAATGGTTCATCCATATTGTGATGATGATTGGCACAATGATGGGAAATCTTAGTGGTCAAAATTTGGGGTATGACAGATGCCCCTATTTAATCTTCTTGGACCCGAAGGTGTGAATGACGAAGGTATTCGGGCATTCGGGGTACAAGAGGATTAACTATCGGAATGCCCAAAATTTTGACGGTGGTTATGAATGGTAGCTTGTGCATTCATCTTCTTTTGCTAAGCACTGATGCTTAGAAAAGGTGAACTTCCCCTCGATCCTGGTTTCCTACCAAGGAACTGGTCTTAGTTTCTGATATAAACTTCCCCTCGATCCTGGTTTCCTACCAAGGAACTGGTATCAGTTTCCGAAATAAACTTCCCCTCGATCCTGGTCTCCTACCAAGGAACTGGTCTCAGTTTCTGAAATAAACTTCCCCTCGATCCTGGTTTCCTACCAAGGAACTGGTCTTAGTTTCTTTTGTCAATAAACTTTATTGACAAGGGACGCTATGCGTAGCGGTTTTCCTCAAACTTCTCGCCGAATTTTCCTGGGGAGATGCCATTTGATGGAAAAACTTTTGATGTCAGACTTGCTGGGGAACCCATCCGTATGAGTTGTAGATGTGTACAAACCTCTCTGTTGGAGACGCCATTTTCCGACTCTATCTGGGGAAAACGAGTCTCTCGAAAGACTGTTTCCTGTTTGGGGATATTACATCATACTTTTCTCGGGATCTTCCCGGAGAAACACCATATGATGGGATCCAATTTTGAGGTGCCGATGACCTTTTCATCAGTGGTGTTTCAGAGATAAACTGCCGCACCGCGGGATCTCTGATTAAGAGGCTTTCTCTGGGAATTTCCTTAATCCGAGAAAGCAAGGATATCATCTTCAATGGCGAAGAGTGATGTCAGTCGAAAACTCTCTGGCTTTTCAGAGGTTCAAGTTATCAAAGTGGTCAAAGAGCCAACTTCATTCCAGAAATAAACTGGAAGAAAGAGATTGTTCAGATGTAGCGTTTCCTGACGAAGCAAGAACTGCCAACTCGGCTGAGAGGACGGCTATCACTACTGGACAAGACCGACTAGAGCGATAGCGATGCAATATGAAATGTGAATGTAAATCAAATGCATAATGTATGTATGTTTATGCTGACAAAACT
Organism: Lathyrus tuberosus; assembly: GCA_022829125.1. Lineage (NCBI taxonomy): Eukaryota > Viridiplantae > Streptophyta > Magnoliopsida > Fabales > Fabaceae > Lathyrus > Lathyrus tuberosus. The sequence continues at coordinate 29,104 of JALAZF010000282.1, forward strand.
GACGCGTCATACAAACTAAAAGATGAACATGACTGGATACTCGGCCATCGCGGGGCGAAGAAGTACCGCTGGTTCAAGATAGCAATTCCACCTTGCTTAGGAGAGATAGTCCCTACGGGGAATACCGTTGGTCGGGCTTAGAAGATGAGAACTCGGCCGAGGGTATCAGATAGGAAAGTTGCATCTGATACAGCTGATCCTTCGTTCAGGCGTACTGGTTTAGAAGGAGTACTTTGATTCTGCACTTTGAGGTTCAAACACCTTTGGAGAAGCGATCGATGTTCTTCTGATGTTCAACAGTCAAAAGAAATTGCCGACTTTATTTTAAAAGCAGAAAAAGTTTACAAGTAAATTCATTTTTGTTTTATTTCAAGAATCGTTGATCATATTAAAATGTCGTTCTGTAAAGCTAAAACAAATAAGAATTACAAACAAAGGCACAAGGGCTCAAATTTTATTGATAGAATGGAGACCAGCTGAACGCGTGATTCCAAAGAGTATATACAAAGTTAGAAAATGGTAATTTACAGGGAAAAGGGCTACGTTGAAACATAACGACCACTATCCTTCTACCAACTTTGAATTCGGGACATCCTGAGCTTCTATCAAAGATGACCTTGACTGGAGTCTTCCTGACGGATGATGTAACTGCTGCTGAGGGACTTGCCCCTGTTGAACATAGTTACTTGGCATTATCCCTAATTTTTGCCTGGATTGTACTTTGAAGTTTCCAATCCACCGGGATGATTTTTTGACTTTGTCTCTAATTTTTGCCTGGACCGCCCTTTCGGGTTTTCAATCCTCCGAGACGTTTTTTTAGGCAAAGTATTTCTTGACTACATCAACATTCGTGGGGGAGGAAAATTCCTCTCCGTCCATGGTTGCAAGTCTCTAGGCTCCGCCTGAGAAAGCTTTCATGACCACATAGGGGCCATCATAATTCGGAGTCCACTTGCCCCGAGAATCAGTGAGAAATGATTGTATCTTTTTGAGCACGAGGTCTCCTTTCCTGAAGATGCGAGGTCGAACCTTTTTGTCGAATGCCTTCTTCATTCTTTGTTGATACAACTGACCATGGCATAGCGCTGTGATTCGCTTTTCTTCGATCAAATTCAGTTCGTCGTGTCGACTTTAACACCATTCAGCTTCTATAAGCTTATCTTCCATCAATACCCGGATTGATGGGATCTCTACTTCTATGGGGAGCACTGCTTCCATGCCATACACTAGAGAGAAAGGGGTTGCCCCTGTTGAAGTGCAGACAGATGTGCGATAACCGTGAAGAGCAAAGGGTAGCATTTTGTGCCAGTCTTTGTAGGTTACAACCATCTTCTGAACAATCCTCTTGATGTTCTTGTTAGCCACTTCTACAATTCCGTTCATCTTGGGTCGGTAGGGAGATGAGTTATGGTGTTCGATCTTGAACTCTGCGCACAACTCTTTCATCATCTTATTATTCAAGTTAGATCCATTATCTGTAATGATCTGGCTTGGAACACTATAACGGCAGATGATATTATTTTTGATAAATCGGACCACCACTTGTCGGGTTACATTGGTGTATGACACTACTTAGACCCACTTGGTGAAGTAATCAATGGCTACCAGGATGAACCGATGTCCGTTCGAAGCCTTAGGTTCAATCATGCCGATCATGTCGAGTCCCCATATGGAAAAAGGCCAAGGGGAAGAGAGAACTTTGAGATGTGTTGGCGGTACATGAATTTTGTTGGAGTATATCTGACACTTGTGACACCTCCTCATGTACTTGTAGCAATCGGATTCCATGGTTAACCAATAGTACCCTGCTCTTAGAATTTTCCTCGCCATCGTATGTCCGTTAGCATGTCTGCTTCTGGTCTGTCTACACATCGGAGCAAGACCATGTCAAAGTTTCGCTTACAGAGTATGTCACCGCTCTGGAAGAAGTTTCCAGCCAGTCTTCTAAGGGTTTTTCTGTCTTTTCTTAGTGCCCCAGGTGGGTACTCTTGTTTCTAAAGGAAGCATTTGATATCGTGATACCAAGGTTTGTCGTCTATGACTGCTTCGATCGCGAAGATGTAAGCGGGCCGTTCAAGGCGCATTACGTCGATCTTAGGGATGTCATTCCATTGACCTACACTAATCATGGAAAAGAGAGTGGCTAATGCATCAGCCATGTGATTCTCCTCACGAGGGATGTGATGAAACTCGACTTTGTTGAAGAAGGGTAGCAACCTTCTTGCGTAGTCTTTGTAAGGAATCAATCCTAATTGGTATGTGTTCCAATCTCCTTTGACCTGGTTGATAACCAATGCTGAGTCGCCATATACGTCCAAGTTCTTGATCCTTAAATCAATTGCTTCCTCGAGACCCATAATACAAGCTTCGTATTCGGCCTCGTTGTTCGTACACTTGAACGTAAGTTTGGCAGTGAAAGGAATGTGGGTACCCCGAGGGGTAACAATGATTGCCCGGATTCCGTTTCCGTAATGATTGACGGCTCCATCAAAGATAAGTCCCCACTGGGAACCTTGTTCTGGCCCTTCACCGGGTAGCGGTTCATCGCAGTCTTTCATTTTTAGATACATGACATCTTCGTCCGGGAAGTCAAACCCGATTGATTCTTGATCGTCAATTGGTTGATGAGCCAAATGATCGGCTAACACACTTCCTTTAACGACTTTTTGAGCATGGTATTCTATGTCATATTCTGATAGTAACATCTGGAAATCCTTCCCGTGAGAGCAGGTTTTTCAAAGACGTACTTGATTGGATCCATCTCGGAGATTAACCAAGTAGTGTGACGAATCATGTACTGGCGAAGACGTTTGGCTTCCCAAGCCAAAGCGTAGCAAGTTTTCTCGAGCATAGTGTACCGAGTTTCGCAGTCGGTGAATTTCTTGCTCAAATAGTAGATGGCAGACTCTCTCCTTTTGGTTTCGTCTTGCTGGCCAAGTACACATCCCATTGAGTCCTCTAGGACTGTGAGGTAAATGATTAGTGGCCTTCCTTCCACTGGAGGTGATAGAATCGGCGGATTCAACAGGTATTCCTTGATACTGTCGATCTGTTTCTGTACCTCCTCTTTGATTTTGATGGTCATGTCCGGGTGAGTCCGTCTCAACCTCTGTTTTACTGGCGGACATTCCGATCTCAACGGTAGATGATGTTCCACGATGCTGGTATCCAACCCTAGCATATCCTGATAGGACCAAGCGAATACATCGGGAAATTCTTTGAGAAGCTTTACCAAACCTTTTCTGGCAGTTGGACTGAGTAGTGCCCCAATCCTGATTTCTTTTCTCTCTTTTTCTGAACCTAAGTTTACCGTTTCCAGCGGCTCTTTTTGAGGTTCAATGGACCTTTCCTCTTGTCTGAGTAGTTGGGAAATCTCTTCTGGAATTTCGTTTCCATCTTCTTCTTCAGCCCCAAATACCGGGAACTCAAAGTCGGGAGAAGGCATCGGATCGTATGTTTCAACGGGGTTTAAAACAAGCAATCTGCATGACGTGATGATTTGTGTTTAGAAGAGATAGAGAGAATGCAAGAGTGTGTGCAGCGTATTTCTTTTACTGCTTGTTTTTATTGAGTTGTTTTTTAGGATTACCATTTTCTGGAAAAGCAAAAAGAGAAAACAACAATTAATGCGGAAATTACAGAACGACGTTATTTTATTTATGAACAAGTCGATTCTTGAAACTACAGCCCTATAAAACAAAAATCATTCGCTTTGGGCGAAGCGAAGAGGGAAATTTACAGAAATCGAGCCCTATCAAAACACCCGTTTCACCTGGGCAGGGTGAAAGGTTAAAAGACGACAATTACTTTGACTTATGAACAATCTTCGGAACATCGACAACAACCCATTGGAGGCTAACTCCTCGGTGAATCACAAAGTCTGGTACCTTCCTTCTTGACTTGTCCTCAGAAATGACGCTGATTTTTGGCGGAGTCGGATCATTGGAATCTGTCTCCCAGGCAGAATTGTCGTAAAAGGATTCCTCTGTTGCATTTCACATGGTATTTGTGCTCTCAGGTTCATCTCCCCATCCAGTTGGTTGGATGTCTTTGAGTCTGATACGAGAGCTTTCGGGAGCAGTGTACTTGACCATATAGTCGTACTTACCACTCGGTTATCCCAGAGTGTCCCATACTTCTTTAGAACTGGAGGAGTCATCTCTCTCGACGACGTTGACCTCGGGAAAATCATAGTTGATGAATTCGAGTCCTGCAAACGTTATGAATTCATCGTCGTGTTGAGTATTTTCTGAATGACCTGAGTGTCGATCCCATGACATGGTGGGGACACAAGTATTTTGTTTGATGATGCTTAGTTGATTTTCGTTGTTCGACTGACTTTCTGGCCCCAAGTTTCCTGGGTAGGGCTGCCACATTGGCAAACCATCCATCGGGCCATAGTAGGTGTAGTCAAAATTGTCCTTCATCGGAGTGTCTTTCTCTAATGAATTTGGCGGAGCACGACATCCTTCCGGATCACAATCTCCGTACATCATTTCAACGTCTGACCTATGTATAAATCTCAGACTCTGTGCAGGATAGCAAAATGACGTAGGCACCTCTTCCTGAGACATATAACCGTCCTCGTTGAGGTAGGACTTCCATTCCATATCTGGGTCAGAGGGATCCTCCTCATTGATAGTGTGTACTTCTTGAGACACTGGGTGAAGGAAACCTCCACTGTGGAAGAAGTTTTGAATGGGATGAATACTTTCATCGCTGGCAGCTGTCTGGGTACAGGTTGCAGAAAAACCAAGACCCTTCTTTATTTTATTGTCAGTAGGAATGACAAGCTGTCCCCATCCTTTTGTATTGGTACTCTCGACCACTTTGACAGCGTCTTTGTATGAAGAAATGGAAGTTTCTTCTTTGAACTGATTGTCCTTGCTTACCGACAGTGCTTGGAACTGACTTCCAATAACCTCCTCGGGTTCTACACACGTAGATGATGATAAGTTGCTTAAAAGCAAGGCTTGTTCTCCACAGACCATAACGAGTTGCCTGTTCTAGACGAACTTTAGCTTTTGGTGGAGAGTTGAGGTTACTGCCCCAGCCTGATGTATCCAAGGTCTTCCTAATAAACAACTGTACGTTGCCCGGATGTCCATGACCTGGAAAATGACTTGGAAAGTATGAGGACCAATAGTTATGGGAAGATCAACTTCGCCAATAACCGTTTTTCTGGATCCGTCGAATGCTTTGACGACGACCTCACTGGTTCTCATTGGAGGGCCCTTGAATGATAATTGCATCAAGGTAGACTTTGGCATAACATTCAGGGTTGACCCTGTGTCTACCAGTACGCTGGCCAGAGCATCGCCCTGGCAGTCGACTGTAATGTTGAGCGCCATGTTATGACGGCGACCCTCTTCAGGTAATTCCTCATCACTAAATCCCAAATTATTGCAGGAAGTGATGTTAGAGACAATGCTATCGAACTGTCTGACTGTTACATCCTGTTCCGCGAAGGCTTGCTCCAAGACTTTCTATAAAGCTTCCCTATGTGCTTCTCAACTGAGTAACAGTGATAATAGCGAGATCTTTGAAGGAGTTTGTAACAGCTGATCAACAATGTTGTATTCACTCCTTTGGATGAGCTTCAGCATCTCATCATCATTTTTTGAAAGGTCGGGATTACTAGATTGACCGACTGGTGGATTGGGAACTTCCGTCTGAGGTTCCTTTTCTTTGTTGGATTCTCCAACTCCTCTGTTGAAGATTCTACCACTCCGTGTTACACGACTGATGTCTGCAATATTCACGACAGAGGGTAATGGAATTTCCTTCCCATTCTCGACTATTGTTGCACCGTATTTGTAAGGGATAGCCTTAGTTGATTCATACGGTAGTGGTCCTGGCAGATAGATGACTATGGGAGCCCTCTGATTTTTCTGACCATTATAAGTAATCTCGATCCGTTCCTGGTTGGGAACTCTCGATTCATTAAGTAGAGGAATGATGGCACAAACATCCCTAGTCCTCTGATGATCAGAGACTACGACAACGTCCTCAATTTGATCGGCAAGGTAATCCGGCGCCCAGTCGATTAGTCTGGAACCCGGATATGGGCGAATTTCTCTACGATCCACCTGACCCTGAAGAGCCGCTCTCACAAGGTAGCATCCTTGGTTATTTTCTGAACAGGCTCCACAACATTCATAGTTGTGTGGTGGCACCTGTCCACGCCCGCTTTGAATACAATGTAATCTCACTAGGTTAGCTTCCACCAATCGGACATCCTGACTTTGACGCCGAGTGGGGTTTCTGTTATGGATACTAATTGCTGAGTATCTTCATCCACATAGATTGGCATCCACCAGTGATTTAACAAGTGCTGAAGTGTTTCCTGGACAAAGGCACAACCTTGATCGTTTTTGCAACCCGCCGTACAGCTTTGATAGTCATGTGACACCAGGAATCCGAGTCGGACCTGCTCAGCATGTAACTCTACTAGGTTGGTATTCAGTAAACGAATGTCGAAGATCTAAATCATGTTGATATGATAGGGATTCCTATCACGGTAGTCCTGGATCCATCCAAGATCCATCTGACGCTGGAGGGTCTCTTGTATAAAAGAGCATCCCTGTTTGTTTACCGAGCAAGTCAGACAAGAACTGCAATCGTACCGCGGCAGATTATGATATTGGCTTTGTCTTGAGTGCATCGCCACCAAGTTGACATTCATTGCACGGATGTCGTGGTTTTGAATGATGTTGGAATTCGTATAGACCATGTTGACCCCACGAACTCGGTGCTCTTGGATCCATCCGAGATCCATCTGTTCCTGTAGAGCTGCTTGCACCACAGAACACCCTCGATTGCTTTTAGAGCAGACATCACATTGATGATAATTATAAGGTGGCACATGGCCATATCCACTCTGTCTACAATGCATCTTGACCAGATTGGTCTTCAACAAGAGTACATCGTGAATTTGATAGACATTGTTAGACTCTCCTTCTATCAGGTTGACGACAACTTTCTCATGTTGAGGCAGCGAGTTCGTGAGAACATTCAGATTCGTATCTTTGAAAGATAAGACCCCGCTTCTAACAAGCTTTTGCACGTCAGATTTGAAATTGAGACAATTCTCTATGTTATGCCCTGGTCCTCCTTGATGGTAAGGGCACGTCTGATCCACCTTAAACCAAAAAGGCAGATTTTTCGGTACTGTAAGAGGGGACTTAGTCTGGATGTGCCCCTTGGCTAGCAGTAACGAAAATAGTTCTGCGTACGATACGGGTATAGGATCAAATCCTGGTGGCCGCGTTGTACGGTTGTTGTTGTATTGGGAACGAGCCTGCTGAAGAGGCTATTGAGCCCTTTGCTGATTTGGTTGGCTCTGTGCAACTTGAGGTTGATACATAGGAACAGGTGCAGGGTTGATAGCAGGAGTCACAGCTGCTACTGGTTGATAACGTCGCCTTTGCTTTTCGAGAGAGATATTCCCAATATCTTGCTCTTTTTTCTTAGGGAGAGCACTACCGTATCGTTTTGTACTACTTGATGATCCAGTGTCTTTTACTAAATGTCCTTCCCGGACGGCTTCCTCAAGACGAACTCCCATACCGACCATTTCAGTGAAGTCACTGGGCACACTGACAACCATTCTGTCGTAGTAAAATGAGCTTAAGGTCTTTAAGAAGATCTTTTTCATCACCTTTTCCTCAAGAGGTGGACAAATTTGAGCAACAATTTCACGCCATCTCTGAGCATACTCCTTAAAGGTTTCCTTGTCCTTTTGTGACATTGATCTGAGTTTATCTCTGTCGGGTGCCATGTCCAAGTTATATTTGTACTGCTGGACGAAGGCAGTGCCAAGATCTCTGAAAATGCTGATCATGGCACGGTTTAAACCCATGTACCATTTTAAGGCGGCACCGGTTAAACTATCCTGAAAGTAGTGAATCAGTAGGTCCCGATTCTCTGTTTGAGCTGACATTCGCCGAGCGTACATCACCAAGTGACTTTGAGGGCAAGAGTTACCCTTGTACTTTTCAAAGTCGGGCACTTGGAACTTGTGTGGAACTTTCACATTGGGGACCAGACAAAGGTCTGCGGCGTTCTTTCCAAATAAATCCTGACCGCAAATGGCTTGCAGTTCCTTCTGCATTTCCAGAAACTGCTCCTGGAATTCGTCCATTCTATCGAACATAGTTTCCTTTTTTACCAGCAGGTATCTGCGGAATCTGTCCTTCCAGGACAGTGTGCACCACAGGGGGTGGTACCGTGACTACGACAGCAAATCTTGGCGTTTCTCGAAGTTTGTAACCTTCAAGAGTCCTCAGTATGCCCCTGGCATCTTTGCTTTCCCGAAGTTTGTAACCTTCAGGCCCAACGGCTTCTGTTGTGATTCCCTAATCTTCAGCGATCGGCGAAACATTTCCTTCCGGGATATAGTTAACAGGCATACCCCAGGGACGATCTTTCGGCATCTGATACCTAGGATCGGACTTTTCCCCTATGGGCGTTGAGGTGATATCTGAGATCACAGTTCTTTGTAGCTAAGCTTCTGCCATGGCTTGCATGGCGTTACGAAGCTTTCTCATATCCTCTCTCAGAGCATTGATCTCTTCTTTCAACTCTCTGTTCTCTTCCTCTAGATCATCCAACTTTTTCTGACGATTGGCCCGAGTATTATACGAATGAGACAGTTTGACTTCAGAACCGAGACACAAACGTGAGATTCGTTGGTAAGAAGAATACGTGACGTGAAAATGATGAATGCAATGATTATATTATTTGTTTTTTGTTTATTCAAAATAAATTTCGATAATTAGATTGCAAATATCAAACAGTGGGGGAAACCCCGTTTTATTGAAATTCAAAGGATTTCGGAAATAGAAATACAGTAGATTACAAGGTGCGGAAACAGAAACCTAATCTAAGGGGTCCCGAGTCCTCTCTGAGGAGAAACCGGGTGCTGATTCTGGTACTTTCCTTTTCTTGGACCGGGGCTCCTGGGCCGTTGTCGGGTTGCCATTCCTTTGCCAAGTGAAAGGACCGAGCAAATTCCTTTGGTCATCCTGATTATCCACATCATGTTGCTCTAAAATCTCGATCAGAGCATCCTTTTCTTTTAGTAATTGCTGTATTTTGGTACACTCTACATTGAGGATGCGGTACTTATTCTTCCAAGACCTTCTCTCCTTTTGAACTTTGTTGAGAGTCGCCTGAAGCTTTTCCGTTTCCGTCATGAAGTACATGACAGATTCCTTTGGCGGAAGAATTTCGTGACGAGGATACAACATCTTTAGCTTGAGAGCTCTAGTTTGTACCCAGTGGAGGTAAGGCTCCACCGAGACACACTCCAGTTTTCCTAGAGACTTACGTCCTTTCTTATGAACGTGTTTCCAAGCTTGCACTATTTCCATCTTTAGTGCTCTGTCGTTTTCTCCTTCTTTGAAGAAAAGACCTTCCAGATGAGAATTCTGAGGGACATGCCTCATTGGGTATCCAAATTGACGACGAACCAATACCGGATGGTAGTTGATTCCTCCTTTTGTTCCTATGAGGGGTACGTTGGGGAAGTTTCCATAACGATCAATGATTCTGATCCCATCATAAATCCTATTACACCAATCTATATTAGAGTTGGTAAGAGACATGATCTTCTGCGACCAACGTAAGGTACTCTTATGATCCCAAAATGCAGCAGACTTGGGAAAGTGGGAGATAAACCATTTATATAGCAGGGGTACACAGCACGTGATCATTCCTCTGCTGTACAAATTTCCTAAGTGTACAGAATGATACGCGTCCGCGAGCAAAGTTGGCACAGGATTTTCAATGAGAAAAACCTTAATGGCGTTGATATCCACAAAGTTATTGATGTTTAGGAAACAAAAATAACCCGTAGGTGAGCAAAACAAAGATGCTTTCAAAAGCAGTCACGTTCCTTATACTAGCAAAATACAGGGCTTTCTTTGTCAAGAATTGGGCTGGCAAGCCTTGGATGCCACCCTTAGTGGTCAGGTGAGTCTTGACTTCCGACTCATCCAAATAAATTGCTCTTGCAATGATCTGATCCTTTGGAATTTCTTCCAGTCCAAAAAATGGAGCTTGATCAGTAATGTGTAGATCAGTCAGATGAGAATACTCCTCCATCGTTGGTGCGAGCTGATAATCCGGGAATGTGAAACAGTGATAAACTGGATCGTAAAACTGGATGAGTGCCTCCATGATTCCTTCAATCACATGGACTCTTAACAGCGGTAACAGACCTCTGTACTTGGCTCTGAAAGCCTCAGGGTTAGTGATCATCCTTGCTAACCTTCTTAAATCCTCTAGCTTTGGAACCTTGAATGTGTACCTATGGGTTCTCCTTCTACCGAAATCCATGAGCGCAATCTTTTTCTCTGACATTTGCAATCATTGTCTTAGTTTAATTTGAAAAAGAGAGACTAGAAGAGAAGATTTTTTTTGTTTTAATGTTTTTTAGATGAATGCAGCACACAAAAACATAGAAAAAACATGGGGTCAAAGGGTCGGTGTCATGAAGTCAAGGCTCTACCCCCCCAAAGGTTTTCTACGGATGATTTTTTATACCTGTCACTCAAAATCATTGATTCCTGAGAACACCGGCGGGCCGGGAACCGTGCTAGGTGGTGTCCTTTCAAAGAAATCTCAGAAGAGGGTAGTTTATCGCGTAACAGCTATTCCCGATAGCCACCACACTACAAAAAAAGGTAATTTTTCCTAGGTGTATACTCAATCTTTCCACATGCGGCATCACACGCATTCCCATTAGCAGAAAATAAACACGTATAGCAATTAGGAAAAGCAATATATATATTTGTCCTAAAGTCCTAGACTTTAAAAAGCTATGAATCCTATGTTCCTGACAAAAATGGCTCCCCAGCGGAGTCACCATTTTGCGGTACCTTCCCTAGTTAAAGGTTTTTTACCTAAGATCCTAGTGAAGTCAACATTCTTTGGTTTCTACCAGAGAGATAAAAACTTGAGAGGCCCCACGGTGGGCGCCATTTTTCTGTAGCGAGCGATTTTGGACGTGGTTCTTAAGCACTGTTGCTCTTTGGGGTGACTACAGGTCGATTCATTTTTTATCCTATTGTGAGTTGATGAAGGAAGGGAAATAGATGTCTCTAATTAAACCTGGTTGCAAACTGAGGTCAAACAGTCAAAACTGTTTGTTTACAGATGCGATCAATGTGGGGGGGCCTCTCTCTGGTTATTTTGATTAAATGTTGACCTTTTGGTTAAGGAGTTAGGACAAATACCTTCCAATTGGTAGGAGGGTACGGGATTTGAATTTTGGACTAGTGTGCTCGCTAAGATTTTTCTTTCAATCTTATGCCTACGTATTCCCGTTTACCGAAACAGGGAAATCAGAGCGATCGTAGTTCCTCCTATTCTATGGGAGGAAATGGGGGTTTTGGTGTCTTGTTCAAAGCCCAAGACGTGAAGCAAAAGGTGATGTATATCTTGTTCAAAGCCCAAGATGTGAAGCTGAAGGGTTTATTTGTATCTTGTTCAAAGCCCAAGATGTGAAGCTGAAGGGTTAATTTGTATCTTGTTCAAAGCCCAAGATGTGAAGCTGAAGGTGTTGTCTTTAGAGAGAATTTGTCATCTCTAAAGAGGGTATGTTTGTCACAACTGTTGGGTGACTGACTGTAAAGGAGGATTACTTTAACCGGGATACGTGGATCCTAGCAATGCCATAATTTCCTTTATAGGGGGTTTTAACCTGAAGGAGAAGACTTTAACTCAGTGTAGAGCAATGCCATCTTTCCTTAGGAATTTCTCATGCTAAAAGAAGGACAGTGGCGTGGATGTAAATAATCCAGAGGCTTGCCGCTTACAGCGATTAGATGACAGGAGTTATTGATGTTTGTGTACTGTGAACGAGGCACAACTTTGATGCTAAGAGGTTGATTGACTCAACCGGGGTTTTTCTTATACAAAGCCCAAGAGGAGGCTATTGACCCAACAAGAGGGAGTTTTTGTGTGTCTCGTACGAAGCCCGAGAGAGAGGCTAAAAGGGTTGACTCGACAAGGGAGTGCTTTTTGTATGTCTCGTACAAAGCCCGAGATGGAGGCTAAAAGGGCGATTGACTCAACGAGGGAGCCTTTTGTATCTCGTACGAAGCCCGAGATGGAGGCTAAAAGCGGACTCAACAAGAGAGTCTTTGTATCTCGTACGAAGCCCGAGATAGAGGCTAAAAGGTTGACTCAATAAGAGAGTCTTTGTATCTCGTACGAAGCCCGAGATGGAGGCTGAGGATAACTGTTTCAGTTAAATGACAGGTCCAGTATGTTGTAAAAAGAGAAAATCAGTTCTTATAAAGAGACTGATTCTAGGTGAGGTTGTACTTTGGTACTGACCAGAGGATCAGGGTTATTTCCTTTTCTTTAAGGAAATGGGAAATCCAAAGGGTATTGAGACTGTCCAAGTCTACTGGTGTTTTTCCTTATTTGAAGGGTGCTTGAGAACGTCTTTGGGACTCAAGGGTCTTAGACTGTCCGAGTCTAGAGTTTTATCTTTTGTACTATGGTTTTGAGAAACAGTAGTAGTATCTTCATGGTAGAAAGATCTAGACTCTTTGAAAGACTGTTCTATTAAGATGACTAATATTTGTTCCTATACCTCTAGGAGGTCGTCGGGATAATTTGTACGAAGCCCAAGAGGAGGCTGGAAACTTTTAAGAAGCCGACAGGTCCTTGTACGAAGCCCAAGAGGAGGCTTGTCATTCCCGGAGGAAGAAATCATTATATGAAGCCTAAGAGGAGGCTGTGAATACTTCTAAGAAGCCGACAAGTCCTTGTACTAAGCCCAAGAGGAGGCAGGGATGCTTTTAGGAAGCCTGTGGGTCCTTGTACAATGCCCAAGAGAAGGCGGATGCTTTTAAGAAGCCCGTGGGTCCCCAAACCCCGAGAAATTCAAGACATGCCATTCAACGAGAATAGATCAAGCCAGGAAAGTTCAAGAATCTGGAAGAAACTCAAGAGATGCCATTCACGGAGAATACATTCATCTCTGGGGAGGTAGAGTTTCTTGACAATTCCTAAGAAGGACAACCGAAGAGAAGACTGTATCTGGTGCTCCTATTGGGGATCTAGTTTCGTCTAGTTCTAAGAGTGACAGTCTGAGAAAGGGTTCAAAAAGAATCTGCCTTTCACATCTCCATATTGTTTAACCCCAAGAGGAGGGAAGACTGTGTCTGGTAATCCTATGTGGATCTAGTGTTGACTGTAAGTTTAAAGTGATCAACAGGGCTTTACCTAGTTCTAGACGTAGTTGCCGGGGAAACTTTAAATATCTATACTATTATTACACAGTCGATATGAGTTTATGAAAGGAGACTTACAGTGAGCAACCCCACAATACAGTTATGTACATATGAAAGTGGTAAATGAAAGCGTATAAACACTTACTCGGTTGTAGAGCTTCCATGCTGTTTGGTTAGTTGTTCAACACAGAAAAATTGAAAACAACAATATATTTCAAAATCAAAGGAGAAAGTGCTTTGAAAAGAAATATTGGGGCTTACAACTCAAGGAGAGGCCCAAGGTTTATCAGTGATTGCACTATTGTTTTTGTACAGAGGGACTTATACAAGGCCTAAAAGGTTTTCTGTACAAAGGGATGGGTCTTACACTCTCTCAAAAGGCCCAAAGAGTTTTTAAAGAAAAAAGAATGGGGCTTATAACACGAGGGTAGGCCCAGATGATTTTGAAATGGCGATCGCGCCGAGATTTTCTTTTAACGCATAGGGACTTATACAATGTCTGAGGCCCAAAAATAGTTTTGGTTAAAAGGGGGTTTGGGTCTTACACCTTAATAGAGGCCCAAGACGGTTTTAAGAAAATAAATGGGTCTTACTACTCGAGGGTAGGCCCAAATGATTTGTGTACAAAACGACGATCGCGTCGGGGTTTTTGAAAATACCCGGAGGGACTTATACAATAAGTGAGGCCCACAAAGATCTTATGTACAAGGGGGGTTGGGTCTTACACTTTAATAGAGGCCCAAGTGTTTGAAAATGATTTATGAGGTTTGAATTAATCAAAAACCCTAATTTGTTTTCAAATTGTATTTTAATTGAATAAAAAATTCAATTAAAATGATCAAAATTGTTTTAACATGAGGAAACAAATTGTGATCTTGGATTAATGCTTCATAAATCAAGTTTTGCCCTACAAAATGATTAGAAATCATTAAAATTTACAAAATCAAGAGGGAAAAAATATTTTAAATGTCAAAAACAATTAAAACATTAATTCTTTGCAAAAAAATCAATTATATGAAATAAATAATATTTTTGGGATTTTTTGGAAAAATAAAATATTTTAACATTTTTGTGAATTATTAAAAAAAGAATCAACTCAAAATCATTAAAACTCAGAGAGAAATTAATTTTTGAATCAATTAAATAAAAATCACAAAATTCAAATATTCAAATTTGGAAAAAAGGGCCCCAAGAACACACCAAGAACACGCGCGTGTTCTGGGTTTGGCCTGACTTGCATTTTCTCTCCAATCTCACTGAATACTTAATTATATCATGCAATCCACATATCAATCTGCTCGTCTCAACCTCACGATCATGTTTGTGACAACTAATTGCATTTAAATTAAACACAAAACAAGAAATCACGATAAATCCTCAAGAACCCTAAATTCTGCATGAAGGCTGAGATTTTTGATACACGATTCAAAAAAAGCAAGTAATTAAGGGGAAACACTCCATGCATGATTATGAACATTTGGCAAAAGTATTGTGCGAGGAAATATGCATAGATTGAGAGAGCTTACCTCTAGGTCGTGACAGCAAGAACAAATTGATTTCTGAGTTGGAGGTGTTACAGATGAGTTGTGATGATCTGAACAGCTTCCTTACACCCTATGGATTGTGTTTAAATGCTTGGACTTAATTGAAAATGGCTGGATCACTTCATGGCATCTCAATTGCAACTTGGTTAAAACCTTGTGCAATTGGTTGGTGATTCTAAGAAATCAGTGTTACAGTTGTGTGTTTAGTGTTTGATCAGCTCACATATGATGTTTATGAGGTGTGTGAGTGATTGGTTTGAGTGGAATTGCCCTCTACTGAAAAATTCGATAGTGACTTGCTAAGAAAGGCATTTTTGAGAGGGAGAAGAGGATTTTGAGAAAGGCAAGTGTTGTAGCCATTGACTAGAGGTTAGGGCACAGGCTGCTGGTTCCCTTGGTCTTGGATAAGTCTTGACTGAATTCAGTTGCAAATGGCTCAGTCCATGCCACCTTGATGCTTCCATTGAATGCTCCAATCCAAAATTGGAGTCTTGTCCCCATTTTAGGCAATTCTAGGTTTAACATGCTATTTTTTGGTTCCAAAGACTTTGGAGGCTTGGCTCAGTGATTGTCCCCTTTAGATTCAATCCTCTGAGGTGTCCAAGTGGATAGGAGTGTTTGGAATTGCACAATTTTGGCAAATCGAGCAAAAGTGCAAAATCTGTCTTGCCTTGACAGTTTTCAACAAGGCAACTTGCCAATGTCATATCTCATGGCTCAAATTGAATTTGGTGATGTTCTTGGCCATTTTGGAAAACCCTTATATGATACAACAACTGTTTGATCATATTTGGTTTTGATACCTTTTAGATCCAAGTGAAAAATCCCCCTACATTTGGAAAAAAGTAAGGCAGATTCTGCCTTAGTGAAATTTTCACTAAGTGTTGGAACAAAGTGACTTTTCTTGATTTTGATCACTCCATAACTCAAAATCCATGAGGAATTTGGACATAGGTCAGTATGAAGCTTTTGTAGAGGGCAATGAGATCTACAAATCAAGCCTTGGATGGATAAGAATGGCTTTGTGGTTTAGGAGTTATGATCCTTCAAAGTTGGTACCCTAGCCACTTTATTTTTTTAACTTAGAAAAATTTCTAAGTTTTTATGGTTACCCCTTTTACAAGTTATCCAACTTTTCTTGATTTTTCTTGATGAATGATGATTAAAATCATACATTAAGATCATTTTAGGGTTAAAAATCAATTTTAGTGAAAAATCTCAAAAAGTCAAAGTTGACTTTTGTGCACAGTTGACTTTTTACCAGATGAATTCCAAACTGTGCAATTCTTCAGGAAATCATGTCCTTGACCTAAATCAAACTTGTTGGACATGTTCCATGGGTGTCATAGGGTATATTGATGCATGTCATAGGGCTTGGGAGCATGTCCTGGTCAAAAGTCAAAGTTATAGTTGACTTTTTCTTTAAAACCCTAACTGTTGTGCAGATGAAATTGAGACTTGTTGCTCAAGCTTCTTGAATCAATCCATTGCTATAAATGGATCAATGTAGCATGTTGGAGTCCTTCAAATCATGCTTGAGGTCTTGGCTCATGATTTGTCCCAAAAGTCAACTTAGGGGTGAATTAGGTCAAGAAACCCTAATTCCTGATTTTTGAGGTATGCATCCCTTGAGGTTAAATTGACTTGATGCTTGGGCCCTTGAGGTTCCATGGAGTATATTAGGTTATGCTTTGAAGCAATGGCTCATGCCAGAGGAAAATTTCCATCTGGAGGCCCTGGTCGACCAAACCCTAATTTGGTGACACTGGCGATCTTAAGGCTTGATCCACTTAGAAGGGAGTAACTTTGTGCTTAATCCTTGAAGTGGGAGTCCTCTTGACCCCTTGTAGATATTTGAGAGGTTAGACAAGTTGAAGATCATGTCAATTCTTGATTGATCCTTTGTCTAAGAACTCTGAGAGGGCTTGAAACCCTAATTCTTGTCATAGTGAAGGCTCACCCATCTTTGGGGAGACTAATGGTTCATCCATATTGTGATGATGATTGGCACAATGATGGGAAATCTTAGTGGTCAAAATTTGGGGTATGACAAAGTCCCGATACAAAACAACAGTGCCATCACTGTTAAAATTTGGGCCTCTCCCTGAGCTGTAAGCCCCGATCTTTGTTCAAAATACTTTCTCCTTTGATTTTGAATCCAAATGTATAGTTGCTATCAAAACTTTCTTTAATTTCTTTGTTGAACAACTAACAAAATATCATGGAAGCTCTACAACGGATAAGTGTTTATCCGCTTTCTTTTATATGCTTTCATATATATAACTGTATTGTGGGAAGCTGCGCATGGTTAGTCTTCTTTCATCCTTTTACATACATGTCAAATATACATAACTGTATTGTGGGAAGCTGCGCATGGTTAGTCTTCTTTCATACTCCTTTAAATACTTGTCATATATCAATTGTATATATACTAGTATAGTTATTTAGAGTTTTCCCCGACAACTACGTCTAGAACTAGGTAAATCCCCGTTGGTCACTCCTAAATACAAACAAAATTAGATCCCCATAGGATATCCAGATACAGTCTTCCTTTCTCTTAGGGTTAATCAATATGGAACAAAGAGAAAGACAGTATTCTCGGTGAACCTTTTCTCAGACTGTCACCCATTAAAATTGTCAAAGAAATTCTACTCCCCAGAGGTGATCTATTCTCCATGAATAGCATCTCTTGAGTTTCTTCCAAAAACTCGAACTTTTCTGGAATGATCTCTTCTCTGTGAATTGCATTTCTTGAACTTCTCTTGGTTTGGGGACCCACAGGCTTCCTAAAAGCATCCCCGCCTCCTCTTGGGCTTTGTACAAGGACCCTTCGGCTTATTAGAAGTTCTCATACCTTCTCTTGGGCTTAATACAAGGACCCTAACGACCTCTTAAAGGTATAAGACAGAACTTAGTCATCCTTTGCTAGAGCAGTCTTTCCAGTGTCAAAAGATAAAACTCTTCAACACCAGTAGACTTGGACAGTATAAAACCCCTTTGAGTCTCAAAGGCATTCTTAAGTTCCTTTCAAACATAGGAAGAAACACCGATCACTCTGGAAAAATCTCCAACAAAAACCAGGTCTCTCTCATGAGAGTTCCCCACCCTTGGGCCTGCTTATGGATCTAATCCTCAGTAGTAAGATTGCCTCCTCTTAGGCTTTGCATAATGATCTTTCCTCAACACAGTTAGCCTCCTCTTGGGCTTTGTACAATGATCCTCCTCCAGCGGAGCTAACCTTTTCAGACTCTCAAGTTGAGTCAATCACTTTTCAGACTCTCTTGTTGAGTCAATCACTTCTCAGACTCTCATGTTGAGTTAATCATTTTTTTTCAGACTCTCTTGTTGAGTCCATCACTTTTCAAGACTCTCTTGTTGGGTCAATCTCCTTTTAGCCTCAATCTCGGGCTTCGTACGAGACAGCAAATCACTCTCTTGTTGAGTATAAAGGACTCTCTTGTTGGGTCAATCACATTTGCAAGACTCTCTTGTTGAGTCAACTCCTTTAGCCTCCATCTTGGGCTTTGCACAAGACATATAAAAGCACTCTCTTGTTGAGTCAACTCCTTTAGCCTCCGTCTTGGGCTTTGTACAAGACATATAAAATCACTCTCTTGTTGAGTCAACTCATTTCAGCCTCCGTCTTAGGCTTTGTACAAGACACATATAAACCTCCCCAATGGAGTCAAAAATCCATTTTTAGCCTCAATCTTGGGCTTTGTACAAGACAGAAAGAACATTTTCCTCGGAAAAGTAAAATTATTAGCCTCCTCTTAGGCTTTATATAATGATATCCCCAAAGAGTCAGTCTCTTTTTTTGCCTCAATCTTGGGCCTGGTACAAGACATATACACTCTCTTGTTGAGTCGGTCTTATCCAGCCTCCTCTTAGGCTTTGTATAAGGACTTCCCTAGCAGAGTCAATCAACCTCTTAGCTTCAACCTTAGGCTTTGATCAAGGTACATAAAAGTCAACAGTTCCTCTTTAGAGATGACAAATTCTCTCTCAGCCAAAACCCTTTAGCCTCATATCTTGGGCTTTGAACAAGATACAAATCCCTTTTAACTTCAATCTTGGGCTTTGAACAAGACACAAATACTCCTTTCAGCCTCTGTCTTGGGCTTTGAACAAGACATCAAACATTATCTTTTTCCTCCCTTAGAATAGGAGGAACTACGATTGCTCTGATTTCCCTGTTTCATTAAACGGGAATACGTAGACATAAGATTGCGAAATCTTAGCGAGCATAACAATAAAAAACTCTAGGTCCAATACTTGCATACATCAATCAAAACTTAGGTCCCGCACCTTACAAAAAACATCAACAAAAACTCACTCACTATCCTCGTCTTATTTCCCAAGAAACTTTCCCAAACCCATTAACGGATAAACACCATCAAGTACAAAGCAAAACCTAAAGCTAATATCCTGTGAATAACCACATATAAGATGGATAATTGACAAATACCCATTGTATAACCTGACCCCGGACCCCCCAATCTCTTTAAGCGTTTGTTCAGTTAAACATTCGCGTGCAAGGTTAGTTTTAGATAGCTTCCCTTTCCCTTCCAGCTTCATCGGATAAATAAGAAATCAGAAAGTAGCACCCCTTTCTCCTCGAGGAGGAAAACCCAAACTTCAGCGATAAGGTGGTCGCATCACCGACAAAAATCGCTCGCTACAGGAAAATGGCGACTCTGCTGGGGAGTCGTTAACTAGGACCTGTCTTACCTTAGTCATCATTCGTCCCCATTTTCTACAGGAAAAAGGCGACTCTGCTGGGGAGTCCTTAGAATGATCTTTAGGGCATCGTCCCCATTTTCCACAGGAAAATGGCGACTCTGCTGGGGACTCATTAACTAGGATATGTCTTACCTTAGTCATCATTCGTCCCCATTTTCCACAGGAAAATGGCGACTCTGCTGGGGAGTCCTTAGAATGATCTTTGGGGCATCGTCCCCATTTTCCACAGGAAAATGGTGACTCTGCTGGGAACGTCATTGACCGTTAGGATCATAGGGCTAGAGGTCTAGGATGTTAGGATAAATATATATATTGCTTTTCCTACTTAATATCCGTGTTTATTTTTCTACTAATGGGAATGCGTGTGATGCCGCATCTAGAAAGATTGAGTAATCACATAAGATAGGTGATGGCACGTGACAGGTAATCTTACTGGGAGTGAATCTCAAATAAGAGGTCCCGGTAGACCATTGAATTAGTGGAGATACCCTTTGCGGATTCAATGCCTATACGACTTCGGTTTTTGAAAGCAGATTGTTCGATTGGGTTATCTGAGAAGCTGAGGATTTTAGTAGACTGGAACCATGTTACTATTTTGTAGTGTGGAAGCTATCGGAAATAGTTGTCACGCGATACTACCCTCATTTGAGATTACTCTAAGATACATCAGCTCGCTTGGGTGATTCCGACCTACTGTTGTTATCCTAAGAGGGGTCAATGATTTTGCGGACAGGTACAAAAAATCACCAGTAAAACCTTTGGGGATGGGTAGAGCCTTGACTTCATGACACCGAACCTTTGACCCCATGTTTTTTCTATGTTTTTGTGTGCTGCATTCATGCATTCATTTCATCTAAAAAACTCTTAAAACAAAGAAAATTTTCTCTTCTAGTCTCTCTTTTTCAAGTTAAACTGAGACAATGATTGCAAATATCAGAGAGAAAGATTGCGTTATGGATTTCGGTAGAAGGAGGACACAAGTACACCTTCAAGGTTCCAAAATTAGAGGATTTAAGAGGATTGGCGAGGATGATCACCAACCCCGATGCTTTTAGAGCTAAGTATGGAGGACTGTTGTCTCTGTTAAAGGTCCATGTAATTGAAGGAATCTTGTCCACACTCATCCAGTTCTACAATCCAGTCTATCACTGTATTACATTCCCGGATTATCAGCTAGCACCAACACTGGAGGAGTACTCTCACCTAACTGATTTACCCATCACTGACCAAGCTCCCTTTTCTGGGCTGGAAGAAATTCCAAAGGATCAGACCATTGCAAGAACAATTTATTTGGACGAGTCAGAAGTCAGGACTCACATGACCACTAAGGGTGGAATCCAGGGTCTGCCAGCCCAGTTTTTGATAAAGAAAGCCATGTACTTTGCTAGTATAGAGAATGTGCCTGCTTTCGAAAGCATCTTTGCTTTGCTCTCCTACGGGTTATTTCTGTTTCCCAACAATGATAGTTTCATTGATATCAATGCCATTAAGATTTTTCTAATTGGAAACCCCGTACCGACCTTGCTCAGAGATGCTTATCATTCTGTACACTTAAGGAATTTGTACAGCAGAGGAATGATCAGATGTTGTGTACCCCTGCTATACAAATGGTTCACTTCCCATTTACCCAAGTCTGCTGCTTTTTGGGATCAAAAGAATACTTTACGTTGGTCGCAGAGAATCATGTCTCTTACCAACTTTGACATCGATTGGTACAATCGAATCTATGACGGGATCAGGATCATTGACCGTTGTGGAAACTTCCCTAATGTACTCCTCATAGGAATTAAAGGAGGAATCAATTATCATCTAATTTTAGTTCGTCTTCAATTCGGATACCCGATGAGGCATGTCCCGCGTAATGCTCATCTGGAAGGTCTTTTCTTTAAGGAAGGAGAAAACGACAGGGCACTAAAGACAGAAATAGTGCATGCCAGGAAACATGTTCACAGGAAAGGAAAAAAGTCTCCAGGGAAACCAGACTGTATCTCTGTGGAACCTTATCTCCGCTGGGTACAAACTAGAACTCTCAAGCTGAGGATGCCTTACCCTCGTCAAGAGGTTATTCCCTTAAGGGAATCTGTCCTTTATTTTATGTCTGATACGGAAAAACTTCAGGTTGCTCTCAAGAAAGTTAAACAGGAGAAATGGTCTTGGAGGAACAAGTATCGTATTCTCAATGTGGAGTGTAACAAAATACAGCAACTGTTAAAAGAAAAGGATGCTCTGATTGAGATTTTAGAGCAGCATACTGTAAAGAATCAAGATGACCAAAGGAATTTGCTCGCTCCTTTCACTTGGCAAAGGAATGACAACCCGACAACGGCTCAAGAGCCCCGGTCAAAGAAGAGGAAAATACCAGAACCATCACCTAAGCTCTCCTCAAAGAGGACTCAGGATCCATTAGTTTAGACATTTCCTTTTACAACACTATGTAAATTACTATATTTCCACTTTCACAATCTTTGAATTCAATAAAACGGTGTTTCCCCACTGTTTAATATTTGCAATCCAATTGTCAAAGTTTCTTTTGATTAATTAACAAAAATTTAATTAATTAATCATTGCATATCATTCATCATTCGCCCATAACGCATTCTTCTTCCCTACAAATCTCACGTTTGTGTCTCGATTCTAGAGTCAAACTGTCTCATTCGTATAATACTCAGGCCAATCGACAAAAGAAAATGGATGATCTCGAGGAAGAGAACAAAGGGTTGAGAGAAGAAATGGACACTCTAAAAGAAGATCTAAGGAAACTTCACAATGACACGCAATCTCTGGCAGCAGCCCAGATGCAACAACAAAGGACTTTGATCTCAGAGATCACATCGACGCCCATAGTAGAAAGGTATGATCCTCGGAATAACATGCCAAAAGATCGTCCCTAGGGCATGCCAGTCAACTATATCCTGGAAGGATATATTCCGCCGATCATGGAAGATCCGGAAACTGCAGCAGGAGCCGCTAGGCCTGAAGGTTACAAACTTTGGGAAAGCAAAGATGCAATGGGCATGACAACAACTCCTGAAGGTTACAAACTTCGGGAGGCAACAAGAGTCATTGCCGTAATGACTGTACGACTACCCATGGTACACACTATCCCGAAAGGACAGATTCCACAGATACCTTCTGGTGGAAATGAGAGTATGAACGATAAAATGAAGGAATTCCAGGAACAGTTCCTGGAGATGCAGAAAGAACTGCAATTCATTCGCGGTCAGGATCTATTTGGAAAGGACGCCGCAGACCTTTGTTTGGTCCCCAATGTGAAAGTTCTGCTTAAATAGGTGCCCGAATTTGAAAAGTACAAGGGTAACTATTTCCCTCAAAGTCACTTGGTGATGTATGCTCGAAGGATGTCAACTCAGACAGAGAACCAACAACTACTGATCCACTACTTCCAGGATAGTTTAACCGGTTCCGCACTCAAATGGTACATGGGTTTAAACCGCACTAAGATCGTCCCTTTCGGAGATCTTGGCGCTGCCTTTGTTCAACAATATAAGTATAATCTAGACATGGCACCGGATAGAGATCAACTCAGAGCCATGTCGCAGAAGGATAAGGAAACCTTTAAGGAATATGCTCAGAGATGGCGCGAAATTGCCACCCAGATTTGTCCACCCCTTGAGGAGAAAGAAATGACAAAGATTTTCTTGAAAACCTTAAGTTCATTCTACTAAGACAAAATGGTTGCCAGTGCCCCCAGTGACTTCACCGAGATGGTGGGCATGGGAGTTGGTCTTGAGGAAGCCGTCCGAGAAAGACATTTAGTAAAAGACGCAGGACCATCAAGCAGTACCAAAAGACACGGTAGTACTTTCCCTAAGAAAAAAAGCAAGATATTGGCAATATCTCTCTCGGAAAGCAAAGGCGACGTTACCAACCAGTAGAAGCTATAACTCCTGCCATCAACCTTGCGACTGTTCCAACGTATCAACCTCAGGTTGCTCAGAGCCAACCGAATCAACAACAATATCAGCAAAGGACAGAACAGCCTCTTCAGCAGGCTCGTCCTCAGTACAACAATAACCATACAACGCAACCATCGGGGTTTGACCCTATGCCAATGTTATATGCAGAATTGTTTCCATTACTAATGGTCAAGGGGCACGTCCAGACCAGGTCTCCTCTTCTAATACCGGAGAATCCGCCTTTTTGGTTCAAAACGGATCAGACCTGTCCTTACCATCAAGGAGGACCAGGGCATAACATAGAAAGCTGTCTCAGTTTCAAATCTGATGTTCAAAAGCTTATCAGGAGCGGGGTCTTATCCTTCAAGGATACAAATCCAAATGTTCAGACGAACTCGTTGCCTCAACACGAGAAAGTTGCAGTCAATTTGATAGAGGGAGAGTCTAACCACAGCTATCAAATTTATGATGTACTCTTATTAAGGGCTAATCTGGTCAAGATGCATCGCAGACAGAGAGGGTACGGTCATGTACCACCTCATAACTATCACCAGTGTGATATCTGCTCGAAAGACAATCAAGGATGTTCTGTGGTGCAATCAGCTCTACAGGAACAGTTGGATCTCGGTTGGATCCAGGATCACAGAATTCGTGGGGTCAACATGACTTATACGAATTCCAAAATCATTTAAAACCATGACATTCGTGTGATGAATGTCAACTTAGTGGCAATGCACTCAAGGCAAAGCCAACATCATGATCTGCCTCGACACGATTATGATTTCTGTCTGATTTGCTTGGTAAACAATTAGGGATGCTCTTTTGTACAAGAGGCCCTCCAGCGTCAGATGGATCTTGGATGGATCCAGGATTACCGTGATAAGAATCCCTGTTAGGTCAATATGATTCAAATTTTTGATATTCGCTTGATGAATACCAGCTTAGTGGATTTACACGCTAAGGAGGTCCAACTCAGTTTTCTGACTTCGCACGACTATTGGAACTGTAAAGTGTGTCGTGAGAGTAACCAAGGTTGTGCACTCATTCAAAGGACACTTCAACACTTGTTAAACCACTGGCAGCTTCCGATCTATCTAGATGAAGACACACAACAAGTCAGTATAATTAACGGGAACCCTACTAGGCATCAAAGTCAGGATGTTTGATCAATGGGAACCGATCTGGTGAGGTTACACTGCATTCAAAGTGGACTTGGCCAGGTGCCATCACACAACTACGAGCACTGTAGAGTCTGCTCAGAAAATAATCAAGGATGCTACCTCGTGCGAGCAGCCCTTCAAAGTCAATTAGACCATGAGGAAATTCAACCATGGTCAAGCTCTGGTTCAATGTCAAATTATCATCCTGATCAAAGCAGGGATGTTATCTTGATCCCTAAATGAGATGTGGCTAAAGACGTATGTGCCATAATCCCTATATTCCATGAATCGAGGGTTTCTCTTGATAGTGGAAAGGTTCTCAATCTCGAACCAATTGAGGTTGGTTATGATGGTCAGAGAAACCAAAAGGCTCCTATAGTTATCTATCTGTCGGGACTAGTACCGTACAAGTCTAATAAAGTTATCCCTTACAAATACAGTGCCACAATAATTGAGAATAGAAAGAAAATTCCATTACCCTCCGTCGTGAATATTGCAGACATCAGTCGAGTAACACGGAGCGGTCGAATCTTCAACCGAGGAGTTGGAGAACCTAGCAAAGAAAAGGAACCTCAAACAGAAGTTCCCGATTAACCGGTAGGTCAACCCAGTGGTCCTGACCTTTCAACAAACAACGATGAGATGCTAAAGCTCATCCAAAAGAGTGAATACAACATTGTGGATCAACTGTTGCAAACTCCTTCAAAAATCTCTGTACTATCTCTTTTACTCAATTTCGAAGCCCACAGGGAAGCTCTGCAGAAAGTCTTAGAGCAAGCCTTTGTTGAACAAGATGTAACAATAAGACAATTCGATAGCATCGTTTCCAACATCACTTCCTGCAACAATTTGGGGTTTAGTAACGAGGAATTACCAGAAGAAGGAAAAAGTCACAACATGGCACTCAATATTACGGTCAACTGCCAGGACGATGCTTTAGCCAGCGTACTGGTAGATACTAGATCGGCTCTGAATGTTATGTCGAAGTCCACTTTAATGCGACTATCATTCAAACGATCCCCGATGAGGGGCAGTGAGGTCATCGTCAAAGCATTTGACGGATCCCAAAAAGCAGTTATTGGCGAAGTTGACCTTCCCATAACTATCGATCCTCACACTTTCCTGGTCACTTTCCAGGTCATGGACGTCCGGGCAGCATACAGATGTTTACTAGGAACACCTTGGATACACCAGGCTGGGGCAGTCACTTCGATCCTGCACCAGAAACTGAAGTTCGTCAAGAACGACCAACTAGTCAGAGTATGCGGAGAGCAAGCCTTGATCGTAAGTAACTTATCATCGTCTACTTGTGTAGAACTAGAGGAGGTTGTTAGAACTCAGTTCCAAGCACTGTCAGTAAGAAATGAGGATCAATCAGAAAAAGGAACTTCGATTTCCTCGTACAAAAATGCTCTCAAAGTGATCAAAAGTAACAATACAAAAGGGTGGGGACAACTTGTCATTCCTACTGATAACAAAACAAAGAAGGGTCTTGGTTTTTCCTCAACCTGTACCAAGACTGCTACTAACGATGAAAGTTTTCATCTCATTCAGGATTTCTTCCACAATGGAGGTTTCCTTCACCCAGTGCCTCAGGAAGTGCATACCATCAACGAGAGTGATCCCTCCGATACAGATGAAGAATGGAAGTCCTATATTAATACGGACGATTATATGTCTCAAGAAGAGGTGCCTATGCCATTTTGCTATCCCGCACAAAGTCCGAGATTTATACCGAGGTCAGATGTCAAAATGATATACGGAGATTATGATCCGGAAGGATGTCGTACTCCGCCAAACTCATTAGAGGAGGATACTCTAATGAAAGACAACTTTGACCACGACTATTATGGCCCAATGGATGGACTGCCTATCTGGCAGCCATATCCGGGAGACTCAGGACAAAAGAGTCAGTCCAACAATGCTTATCAACTGAGCATTATAGAAAATAATACCTGCGTCCCCACCATGTCATGGGATCAACACTCAGGATATTCAGAACCTATCCAGCACGACGATGAATTTGCAAAGCTTGCAGGACTAGAATTCATCAACTATGCTTTTCCCGAGGTCAACATCATTGAATGGGATGACTCCTCCAGTTCCAAAGAAGTGTGGGACATCTTAGGACAACCGAGTGGCAAGTTCGACTACTTGGTCAAGTACACCGCTCCCGAAAGCTCTCGTATCAGGGTCGAAGACATCCAGCAAATTGGATGGGGAGATTCGCCTGAGAGTACAAATACTATGCAAGATACAACAGAAGAGTTCATCTACGACAACTCTGCCTAGGAAACAAATTCAAACGATCCTGCTTCACCAAAAATCAGCGTCATTTCTGAGGACAAGCCAAGAAAGAAGGTGCTAGACTTTGTGATTCACCGAGGAGTTCGCCACCAATGGGTTGCTGTCGACGTTCCGAAAGTCGTTCATAAGTCTAAGTAATTGTCGTCTTTATCTTAACCTTTCACCCTGCCCAGGTGAAACGGAGGTTTTATAGGGCTCACTTTCTGTAAATTTCTCTCTTCGCTTTGCCCAAAGCGACTGAGTTTTGTTTTATAGGGCTGTAGTTTCAAGAATCGACAAGATCATAAAAAAAATAACTTTATTCTGTAATTTTCGCATTTATTGTTGTTTTCTCTTTTCGCTTTTTCAAAAAATGGTAATCCTAACAACAACTCAATAATAAAAAACAAGCAGTTTTTTTTCAGAAAATACACTAGACACACTCTTGCATTTCTCTCCATCTCTTCTAAAAATGATCATAACGTCATGCAGATTGCTTGTTTTAAACCCCATTGAAACATACGATCCAATGCCTTCTCCCAACTTTGAATTCCCGGTATTTGAGGCTGAAGAAGAAGTTGACGACGAAATTCCAGAAGAGATCTCCCGATTACTCAGACAAGAGGAAAGGACCATTGAACCTCACAAAGAGCTGTTGGAAACGGTCAACTTAGGTTCAGAAGAAGAGAGAAAAGAAATCAAGATTGGGGCACTGCTTAGTTCGACTGTCAAAGGAAGTTTGATAAAGCTTCTCAAAGAATTCCCCGATGTATTTGCTTGGTCATATCAGGACATGCCAGGATTGGATACCAGCATTGTGGAACATCATCTACCGTTAAGATCGGAATGTCCGCTAGTAAAACAAAGGTTGAGACGGACTCACCCAGACATGGCCATCAAAATCAAAGAGGAAGTACAAAAAGAGATTAACGCGGGTTTCCTCGCCACATCAGAATATCCTCAATGGCTAGCCAACATAGTACCAGTTCCAAAAAAAAGACGGAAATGTCAGAATGTGTGTGGACTACAGAGATCTAAACAAGGCCAGTCCAAAGGACGACTTTCCTTTACCACACATTGACATGCTGGTAAATAGTACAACAAAATTCAAAGTATTCTCCTTTATGGATGGATTCTCAGGCTATAATCAGATAAAAATGGCGCCGAAAGACATGGAGAAAACCTCGTTCATTACCCCATGGTGTACTTTTTGTTACAAGGTAATGTTGTTCAGTTTGAAGAATGACAGGGAAACCTATCAAAGGGTCATGACTACTCTCTTTCATGACATGATACACAAAGAAATCGTGGTATATGTCGATGATATGATTGCCAAATCTAAGACATAGGAGGAGCATGTGACCCACCTGTCAAAACTATTCGAGCGTCTGAGAAAGTACAAACTCCACTTGAATCCCAACAAGTGCACTTTCGGTGTCCGTTCAGGGAAACTTTTAGGGTTCATCGTCAGCCAGAAAGGAATTGAGGTTGAGCCTAACAAGGTCAAGGCCATTCAAGAAATGCCTTCTCCAAAAACTGAAAAAACAAGTCAGGGGATTCCTAGGACGTTTGAACTACATTTCCAGATTTATATTCCTTATGAACGCGACATGCGCGCCAATTTTCAAATTACTCAAAAAGAATCAGGACTGCGTTTGGACAGAAGACTGCCAAACCGCCTTCGACAGTATCAAGGAATACATGTTGAATCCACAGATTCTATCACCTCCAGTGGAAGGAAGGCCAATGATCATATACTTAACAGTCTTGGAAGACTCAATGGGTTGTGTGCTTGGCCAACAGGATGAAACAAAAAGGAAAGAGTCTGCCATCTACTATCTGAGCAAGTAATTCACCGATTGCTAGACTCGGTACACTATGCTTGAGAAAACTTGTGCTTTGGCTTAGGCAGCCAAACTTCTTCGTCAGTATATGATTTGTCACACTACTTGGTTAATCTCAGAAATGGATCCAATCAAGTACGTCTTTGAAAAGCCTGTTCTCACGGGAAGGATTGTCCGTTGGCTGATGTTATTATCAGAATATGACATCGAGTACCACGCTCAGAAAGCCGTTAAAGGAAGTATTTTAGCCGATCATTTGGCTCATCAACCGATTGACGATCAGGAATCAATCGGGTTTGACTTCCCGGACGAAGATGGCATGTACTTGAAAATGAAAGATTGCAATAAACCGCTACCCAGTTAAGGGCCAGAACCAGGTTCCCAATGGGGGCTAATCTTTGACGGAGTTGTCAATCATTATAGAAATGGAATTGGGCCAATCATCATAACACCTCAGGGTACCCACATTCCTTTCACTGCCAGATTAACATTCAAGTGCACAAACAATGAGGCCGAATACGAAGCTTGTATCATGGGTCTCAAAGAAGCGATCGACTTAAGGATCAAAAACTTGGATGTATATGGCGACTCAGCTCTGGTTATCAACCAAATCAAAGGAGATTGGAACACATACCAATCAGGACTGATTCCTTACAAAGATTACATGAGAAGATTGTTACCCTTCTTCAACAGAATCGATTTTCATCATATCCCTCGTGAAGAGAATCACATGGCTGATGCACTAGCCACTCTCTCTTCCATGATTAGTGTAGGTCAATGGAACGACCTGCCTAAGATTGACGTAATTCTCCTTAAACGGCCCGCTTATATCTTCACAATTGTAGCAGTCATAGACGACAAACCTTGGTATCACGATATCAAATGCTTCCTTCAGAAACAAGAGTACCCACCCAGGGCACTAAGGAAATACAGAAAGACCCTCAGGAGATTGTGTAGCGAGCGATTTTGGACGTGGTTCTTAAGCACTGTCGCTCTTTGGGGTTTACTACAGGTCGATTCATTTTTATCCTATTGTGATCTGATGAAGGAAGGGAAATAGATGTCTCCAATTAACCCTGCTTGCATACTGAGTTTAAACAGTCAAAACTGTTGGTTTACAGATGTGATCAATGTGGGGGGCCTCTCTCTGGTTATTTTGATTAAACGTTAATCTTTTGGTTAAGAAGTTAGGACAAATACCTTTCAATTGGTAGGAGGGTACGGGTACGGGATTTGAATTTTGGATTAGTGTGCTCGCTAAGATTTTTCTTTCAATCTTATGCCTACATATTCCCGTTTACCGAAACAGGGAAATCAGAGCGATCGTAGTTCCTCCTATTATATGGGAGGAAATGGTGTTTTGGTGTCTTGTTCAAAGCCCAAGACGTGAAGCTAAAGGTGATATATATCTTGTTCAAAGCCCAAGATGTGAAGCTGAAGGGTCTATTTGTATCTTGTTCGAAGCCCAAGATGTGAAGCTAAAGGTGTTGTCTTTAGAGAGAATTTGTCATCTCTAAAAGGGGTTTGTTTGTCACAACTGTTGGGTGACTGACTGTAAAGGAGGATTACTTTAACCGGGATACGCGGATCCTAGCAATGCCATAATTTCCTTTATAGGGGGTTTTAACCTGAAGGAGAAGACTTTAACTCAGTGTAGAGC
Organism: Lathyrus tuberosus; assembly: GCA_022829125.1. Taxonomy (NCBI): domain Eukaryota; kingdom Viridiplantae; phylum Streptophyta; class Magnoliopsida; order Fabales; family Fabaceae; genus Lathyrus; species Lathyrus tuberosus. The sequence continues at coordinate 59,508 of JALAZF010000282.1, forward strand.
AATGCCATCTTTCCTTAGGAATTTCTCATGCTAAAAAACGGACAGTGGCGTGGATGTAAATAATCTAGAGGTTTGCCACTTACAGCGATTAGATGGAAGGAGTTGTTGATGTTTGTGTACTGTGAACGAGGCACAACTTTGATGCTAAAAGGTTGATTGACTCAACCGGGGTTTTTCTTATACAAAGCCTAAGAGGAGGCTATTGACCCAACAAGAGGGAGTTTTTATGTGTCTCGTACGAAGCCCGAGAGAGAGGCTAAAAGGGTTGATTCGACAAAGGGAGTGTTTTTTTTAATGTCTCATACAAAGCCTGAGATGGAGGCTAAAAGGGTGATTGACTCAACGAGGGAGCCTTTGTATCTCGTACGAAGCCCAAGATGGAGGCTAAAAGTGGACTCAACAAGAGAGTCTTTGTATCTTATATGAAGCCCGAGATGGAGGCTAAAAGCGGACTCAACAAGAGAGTTTTTGTATCTTGTACGAAGCTCGAGATGGTGGCTAAAAGCGAACTCAACAAGAGAGTCTTTGTATCTCGTACGAAACCCGAGATGGAGGCTAAAAGTGGACTCAGCAAGAGAGTCTTTGTATCTCGTACGAAGCCCGAGATAGAGGCTAAAAGCGGACTCAACAAGAGAGTCTTTGTATCTCGTACGAAGCCTGAGATGGAGGCTAAAAGCATACTCAACAAAAGAGTCTTTGTATCTCGTACGAAGCCCGAGATAGAGGCTAAAGTAACTGTTTCAGTTGAGTGACAGGTCCAGTTGGTTGGTTAAGAGAAAATCAGTTCTTATATGAGTAATGTTGTACTCATAGATTTGATCTGGGGATCGGGGTTATTTCCTGTTCTTTAAGGAAACGGGGAATCCGGAGGGTATTGGAGACTGCTCAAGTCTACTGGTACTTGAGGATGTCTTTGGGACTCAAGGGTCTTAGACTGTCCGAGTCTAGAGTTTTTATCTTTTGTACTATGCTTTTGAGAAACAATAGTAGTACGTTCATGGTAGAAAGATCTAGACTCTTGAAAAGACTGTTCTATCAAGGTGACTAATTTCTGTTCCTATACCTCTAGGAGGTCGTCGGGACAATTTGTACGAAGCCCAAGAGGAGGCTGGAAACTTTTAAGAAGCCGATAGGTCCTTGTACGAAGCCCAAGAGGAGGCTATCGTTCTCGGAGGAAGAAATCATTATATGAAGCCTAAGAGGAGGCTGTGAATACTTCTAAGAAGCCGACGGGTCCTTGTACTAAGCCCAAGAAGAGGCAGGGATGCTTTTAGGAAGCCTGTGGGTCCTTGTACAATGCCCAAGAGGAGGCCGATGCTTTTAAGAAGCCTGTGGGTCCCCAAACCCCGAGAAATTCAAGACAGGCTATTCACAAGGAATAGATCAAGCCAGGAAAGTTCGAGAATTTGGAAGAAACTCAAGAGATGCCATTCAAGGAGAATACATTCATCTCTGGGGAGGTAGAGTCTCTTGACAATTCCTAAGGAGGACAGCCGAAGAGAAGACTGTATCTGGTGCTCCTATTGGGGATCTAGCTTGTCTATTTCTAAGAGTAATCGAAACGGCTTTTCTTAGATCTAGACGTAGTTGCCGGGGAAACTCTAAATATCTATACTATTATTACACAGTTGATATGAATTTATGAAAGGAGACTTACAGCGAGCAGCCCCACAATACAGTTATATACATATGAAAGCGGTAAATGAAAGCTGGTAAACACTTACTCGGTTGTAGAGCTTCCATGATGTTTTGTTAGTTGTTCAACAAAGAAAGATTGAAAACAACAGTATATTTCAAAATCAAAGGAGAAAGTGCTTTGAAAAGAAATATTGGGGCTTACAGGTCAAGGAGAGGCCCAAGGTTTTGTCAGTGATCGCACTGTTGTTTTTGTACAGAGGGACTTATACAAGTGACTGAGGCCCAAAAAGGTTTTATGTACAAAGGGATGGGTCTTACACTCTCTCAAGAGGCCCAAAGAGTTTTAAGAAAAGAAGTGGGTCTTACTACTTGAGGGTAGGCCCAGATGGTTTATTTTAAACGGGCAACGATCGCGCCGAACTTTTGAAACACAACGGGACTTATACAATAAGTGAGGCCCACAAATAGGTTGCATTTACAAAGGATGGGGTCTTACACTCTAATAGAGGCCCAAGTGTTTTGAATGGGTCTTATAGCTCGAGGAGAGGTCCAGTTGGTTTGATTTTGAATTGGCGATCGCGCCGAGGTTTTAGAAAACGCGGTGGGTCTTATACAATGCATTGAGGCCCAAAATGGTTTGGTTTTCAAAGAGGGTTGGGTCTTACACTCTAATAGAGGCCCAAAAGATTTAAAAAAGAATGGGGCTTATAACACGGGGGTAGGCCCAATTGGTTTTGTAAAAAAAAAGGCGACGATCGCGCCGTTGTTTTTTGAAAATACAGTGGGACTTATACAATAACTGAGGCCCAATAAGTGATGTATTTACAAAGGGGACGGGTCTTACACTCTAATAGATGCCCAAATGTTTGAAATTGTTTTATGAGGGTGAAAACCAAAGAAACCCTAATTTTATTCTTTAAAAGTAAATATTTAAAGAAAATTAATGAAAAATACCAAATAGGTTTGAATAAACCACTTGTGATTTTTGTTTAAGGTTTGAAAAATGAGGTATAAATCACAAGAGATATTAAAACTCATTTGGTCTTGATTTTTCAAGATGAATATTCATTTTAAAATGTTTAAAAACAAATAAAAATGAATTTATTCACAAAAATACTAATTATATTAAATAAGTAATATAAACTTAATTTTTCTGTGGAATAAAATATTTCAACATTTTTGTGATTTTATACAAAAAGAACCAATAAAAAATAATTAAAATTGAAAGAGTTATTAATTTTCCAATTAATTAATAAAACATAAAAATATTGAAAAAAGTGGCAAAATGTGAAAAAAACACAAAATGGCATGGGTGGGGTTTGAACCCAAGACCTCAAGGTTACAAGGCGCGCGCCTTACCACTGGGGTGGTGATACATCCATTGTTTGAAGTGAAAACACAAATATACAAGTCATGCCTTGGTTTTAGGCCTAGCCCAAGGCAAGGCAAGACAAGTTTTGGCTCAGAAACGTGAAGGTTATAACTTTCTCATTTCTCCATGTTTGGGGACAAAATTTATATGTATCTGGCCTAGAATTTCACAAGGAGTCCAATGGTGGTGGTAGTTTTTTCAGATCATACTCCCTCCTCAAAACCCGATAGTGGTTTTGAAAAAGGCCTATAATTGCATTTTCTATACTACACTCTTGTATAGTCATGGATTACATGGTGAATTAGCTCAAACACAACATATACAACATGTATGAGATGTTTATGATCAGTGGACTTCAAAGCATTGCATGATTCAAAGATTCCAAGTTGTGAGGCTTACCCTTTTTTTGAGATTTTGGAGCTTTTGTGCAATATGTCAAACCACTTGTTCCAGAAATGATTTAATGCTTTGGACACACTCAAATGATCTCCTAGAAGCTTTTAGGATGATTGGAATTGACTGGTATCTGCAAAAACACAAACAGTCTCATTCTTGCAAAAAGGGTTAAAAGTGGCCAAAATAGCAACTTCCTCAAATGGTGTTCCAGATGGAGGGAACCATTTGGGACAGTTCAAGGATGATATTTGGAGTGTGTTTGAGGTTTTATCTGGTTTGGAAAGTGACTGAATCAAGACATGGCTTGAAAAATGCACAAAAGGCCTATTTTGAGGTTTTGAGAGGTGACTTTGTGATTTTGTGATTACAGGTCACTTGTGATAGTTTGCACAGCTTACATATGATATATATGAGGTGTGTGTGTGATTGATTATGATGGAAAAGCTCTCAAGCTCAAAAACTCAAAGTTACCTTGCTAAAGAAGGCATTTTTGCCAAGAGAAAGAGATTTTGAGGATCTGTTTGATGGCTTTGGTGTACTCAAACTGAGCACAAATGAGCTCTATTTATAGTAGAGCAAGTTTGTTTTGGGATCAATAGTGAATGGCAACTGCAGCAGAGGTTTGTTTAATGTTGGCCAATGGAAATCCAAGTCTCCTCTAGCCTTTGACTAGAGGTTACAGTACAGAGCTTTGGTTCCCTACTTGTTGGAGGAATCTTGACTGAATTCAGTTGCAAATGTGTCAGTCTATGCCACCTTGGAGCTTCCATTGAATGCTCCATTCCAAATTTGGAGTCTTGTCCCTATTTTAGGAAATTCTAGGTTTAGCATGCTATTTTTGGTTCCAAAGACTTTGGGGGCTTGGCTCAGTGCTTGTCCCCTTTAGATTTGATCCTCAGATGTGTCCAAGATGATGACAAGGCTTGGAATTGGCTAATTTTGGCAAATCGACCAAAAGTGCAAAATTCTGCCTTGCCTTGGCAGTTTTCAGCAAGGCATTTTGCCATTACCATATCTCATGGCTCAAATTGAATTTGGTGATGTTCTTGGCCATTTTGGAAAGCCCTTATATGACACAACAACTGTTTGATCACATTTGTTTTTGATACCTTTTGGATCCAAGTGAAAAATCCCCCTACATTTGGAAAAAAGTGATGGCAGATTCTGACTTAGTGAAAATTTCACTAAGTGTTGGAAAAAAGTGACATTTTCACTTTTTGTCATTTTGATCACTCCATAACTCAAAATCCTTAATGACTTGGAATTAGGTCTAGTTGAAGTTTTTGTAGAGGGTAATGAGAGCTACAAATCAAGCTTTGGATGGGAAAGAATGGTTTTGTGGTTTAGGAGTTATGACCCTCCAAAGTTGGTACCCTTGCCACTTTTTCTATAACTTAGAAAATTTTCTAAGTTTTTATGGTTACCCCTTTTACAAGTTATCCCACTTTCTTTGATTTGTCTTGATGAATGATGATTCAAATCATACATTAACATCATTTTAGGGTTAAAAAACCATTTTGGTGAAAAATCTCAAAAAATTAAAGTTGACTTTTGTGCACAGTTGACTTTTTATCAAATGAATTCCAAACTGTGCAATTCCTTAGGAAATCATGTCCTTGACCTAAATCAAACTTGATGGACATGTTTCATGGGTGTCATAGGGTATATTGATGCATGTCATAGGGCTTGGGAGCATGTCCTGGTCAAAAGTCAAAGTTACAGTTGACTTTTCTCGCGAAACCCTAATTGTGGTACTGATGAAAATGAGACTTGTTGCTCAAGCTTCTTGGATCAACCCATTGTTGCAAATGGATCAATATAGTATATTAGAGACCTTCAAATCATGTCTTGAGGTATTGGCTCATGATTTGTCCCAAAAGTCAACTTAGGGGTGAATTAGGTCAAGAAACCCTAATTCCTGATTTTTGATGGATGCATCCCCTGAGGTCAAATTGACTTGATGCTTGGGTCTATGAGGTTCCATGGAGTATATTAGGATATACTTTGAAGCAATGGCTCATGTCCAAAGGAAAATTTCCATCTGGAGGCCTGGTCAACCAAAACCCTAATTTGGTGACACTGGCGATCTTGAGGCTTGATCCACCTAGAAGGGAGCAGCTTTATGCTTAATCCTTGGAGTGGGAGTCCTTTTGATCCTTTGTGGATGTTTGAGAGATTTAGACAAGTTGAAGATCGTGTCATTCCTTGATTGATCCTTTGTCAAAAGCTCTGAGAGGGCTTGAAACCCTAAATTTGATTGCAGTGGATGCTCACCCATCTTTGGGGAGACTAATGGTTCATTCATATTGTGATGGTGATTTTCACAATGATGGGAAATCTTAGTGGTCAAATTTTGGGGTATGACAGATTGGCAGGCAACTTCTTCCTGACCGGTGATACACTTTATAAGAGAAATTTTGACATGGTCTTGCTCCGATGTGTAGACAGACCAGAAGCAAACATGCTGATAAAAGAAATTCATGAAGGGTCCTTTGGCACTCATGCCAACGGACACACAATTGCGAGAAAAATTCTGAGAGCAGGGTACTACTGGTTGACTATGGAATCTGATTGCTACAAATAAATGAGGAGGTGTCACAAGTGTCAGATATACTCAGACAAAATCCATGTACCGCCTACACATCTCAAAGTTCTTTCTTCCCCATGGCCTTTTTTTATATGGGGAATCAACATGATTGGCGTGATCGAACCCAAAGCTTCGAACGACCATCGGTTCATTCTGGTAGCCATTGACTACTTCACCAAGTGGGTCGAAGCAGCGTCGTACGCCAATGTAACCCGACAAGTCGTGGTCCGTTTTATCAAAAATAATCTCATCTACCGTTATGGTATTTCGAGCCAGATCATTACTGATAATGGATCTAACTTGAATAATAAGATGATGAAGGAGTTGTGCGCAGAGTTCAAGATCGAACACCATAACTCATCTCCCTACCGACCCAAGATGAATGGAACTGTAGAAGCGGCTAACAAGAACATCAAGAAGATCGTTCAAAAAATGGTTGTAACCTATAAAGACTGGCACGAGATGCTACCCTTTTCCCTTCATGGTTATTGCACATCTGTCCACACTTCAACAAGGGCAACCCCTTTCTCTCTAGTATATGGCATGGAGGCAGTGAACCCCATAGAAGTAGAGATCCCATCAATCCGGGTATTGATGGAAGCTAAGCTAACAGAAGCTGAATGGTGTCAGAGTCGACACGACAAACTAAATCTGATCGAAGAAAAGCGAATAATGGCACTATGCCACGGTCAGTTGTATCAGCAAAGAGTGAAGAAGGCGTTAGACAAAAAGGTTCGACCTCGCGTCTTCAGAAAAGGAGACCTTGTGCTCAAGAAGATACAATCATTTTTTACTGACTCTCGGAGTAAATGGACTCCGAATTATGAAGGCCCCTATATGGTCAAGAAAGCTTTCTCATGCGGCGCCTTGAGACTCGAAACCATGGACGGAGAGGAATTTGCCTACCCCACGAATGTTGACGTAGTCAAGAAATACTTTGCCTAAATAAATAAAAACGTCTCGATGGATTGAAAACCCGAAAGGGCGGTCCAGGCAAAAATTAGAGACATAATAAAAAATCATCCTGGTGGATTGGAAATCTCGAAGTACAATCCAGGCAAAAGTTAGGGATAATGGCAAGTAACTACGTCCAACAGGGGCAAATCCCCCAGTAGCAGTCATGTCATCCATCAGAAAACTCTAGTCAAGGTCATCTTTGACAGAAGCTCAGGATGCCCGGAATTCAAAGTTGGTAGAAGGATAGCGGTCGTCATGTTTCAATGTAGCCCTTTTCCCTTAAAATTACTATTTTCTAACTTTGTAAATACTCTATGGAATCATGCGTTTAGCTGATTTCCATCCTATCAATAAAATTTGAGCCCTAGTGCTTTTGTTTGAAATTCCTATTTGTTTTAGCTTTACAGAACGACATTTTAACATGATCAACGACTCTTGAAATAAAACAAAAATGAATTTACTTGTCAAACTTTTTCTGATTTAAATAAAGATGGCAATTTCTTTTGACTGTTGAACATCGAAAGCACATCGATTGCTTCTCCAAAGGTATTTTAACTTCAAAGTGCAAAATCAAAGTACTCCTTCTAAACCAGTGTGCCTGAATGAAGGATCAGCTATGTCAGATGCGAATACTCCATCTGACATCCCCGACAGAGTTTTTACCTCCTAAGCCCGACCAACGGTTGTTCCCCACAAGGACTATCTCTCCTAAGCAAGGCAGAATTGCTATCTTGAACCAGTGATACTTTTTCGTCCCCAGCAGTGGCCGAGTATCCAGTCGTGTTCGTCTATTAATCTGTATATCGCGTCAGTTTTGTCAGCATAAACATACAAACATCATGCATTATTATTTACATTCATATTCATATTGCATCACTATCACTCTAGTCAGTCTCATCCCCTAAGTGATAAAAGTCCTCTTGTCAATCGAGTCGGCAGTTCTTTCCTCGTCAGAAGGCGAATTCGCTAAGCAATCTCTCCCCAGTTTATTTCTGGGATGAAGTTGGTCCTCCACCACTTTGATAACTTGAACCTATGAAAGACCAGAAAACCTTCAACAAGCGTCACTCTTCATCATGGAAGATGATATCTTTGCTTTCCCAGATTAAGGAAAATCCCCAAAGAAAGCCTCACAACCAAAGATTCCAGCAACATATTGATTTTTCTCTCCAATAGAGTCAATGTTAATGAAGTCATCTGCACCTCAAAATTGGGGTACATTGTATGGCATTTCTCCTAGAAGATCTCAAAGAAAAGTATGATGTAATATCCCCAAGCTGAAAGTAGTCTCTCAAGAGACTCGTTTTCCCCAGTAGAGTCGACAAATGGTGTCTCCAAACAGAGAAGTTTGTGCACATCTACAACTCAGACGAATGGGTTTCACCAGCAAGTCTGACATCAAAAGTTTTCCTATCAAATGACATCTCCCCAGGAAAATTCGGTGAGAAGTTTGAGGAAAACCGCTACGAATAGCGTCTCTTGTCAAGAAAGTTTATTGACAAAAGAAACTTAGACCAGTTCCTTGGTAGGAAACCAGAATCGAGAGGAATTTTATATCAGAAACTTAGACCAGTTCCTTGGTAGGAAACCAGGATCGAGGGGAAGTTTATTTCAGAAACTTAGACCAGTTCCTTGGTAGGAAACCAGGATCGAGGGGAAGTTTATTTTAGAAACATAGACCAGTTCCTTGGTAGGAAACCATGATCGAGGGGAAGTTTATATCAAAAACTTAGACCAGTTCCTTGGTAGGAAACCAGGATCGAGAGGAAGTTTACCTTTTCTAAGCATCATTGCTTAGGAAAAGAAGATGGATGAGTAAACTACCATTCATAACCACTGTCAAAATTTTACGCATTCCGATATTTAATCATCTTGCACCCCAAATGCCCGAACACCTTCGCCATTCACACCTTCGGGTCCAAGAAGATTAAATAGGGGCATCTGTCATACCCCAAATTTTGACCACTAAGATTAGGGTTTTAGTCGACCAAGGCCTCCAGGTGGAAATTTTCCTCTGTGCATGAGCTAATGCTTCAAAACATAACTCAAGATACTCCATGGGACCTCATGGACCCAATCATCAAGTTAATTTAACCTCAGGGGATGCATTTATCAAAAATCAGGAATTAGGGTTTCTTGACCTTATTCACCCCTAAGTTGACTTTCGGGACAAAACATGAGCCAAGACCTCAAGACATGATTTGAGGGTCTCCAAAACACTACATTGATCCATTTGCAACAATGAATTGATCCAAGAAGCTTGATCAACAAGTTTCAATTTCATCAGGATCACAATTAGGGTTTCGAGGAAAAAGTCAACTGTATTTTTGAATTTTGACCAGGACATGCTCCCAAACCCTGGGAGATGATTCAAAACACCCTATAATACCTATGTAACATATCCATCAAGTTTGATTTAGGTCAAGGACTTGATTTCACCGAGGATCGCACAGTTTGGAATTCATCTAATAAAAAGTCAACTGTGCACAAAAGTCAAGTTTGACATTTTGAGATTTTTCACAATTATGGTTCCTTAACCCTAAAATGATGTTAATGTGTGATTTGAATCATCATTCATTAAGAAAAATCAAAGAAAGTGGGATAACTTGTAAAAGGGGTAACCATAAAAACTTAGAATTTTTCTAAGTTATGGAACAAAGTGGCTAGGGTACCAACTTCCAAGGATCATAACTTGAGATCCAAGCAACCATTTTGGATGGTCCAAAGCTGGATTTGTAGCTCTCATGTCATACTACAAAAGCTTCACCTACATCTCATTCTAATTCTTCATGGATTCTGAGTTATGGTTGGACCAAAATCACTAAAAACATGAAATGTCACTTTTTCCAACACTTAGTGAAATTTTCACTAAGTCATAATCTGTTTCACTTTTTTCAAAATGTAGGGCATTTTTCACTTGAATCCAAAAAGTGTAAAGACAAACTATGATCATACATATGTTGTATCATATGAGAGCTTTCTAAAATGGCCAAGAACTCCATCAAATTCGATCTGAGCTGAGAATTGTGACAGCTGCAACATGCCTTGCTGCAACTGTCATGACAAGGCAAATTTGTGCATGATGGCACAATTTAATCAAATTTTGCAAATGACAATCAAGTTTATCCATCTGCACACCTCAAGGGTAGACTAATTAGGAATAAACACTGATCTATAAGCCTCCCAAGGCTTTGGAACTACATATAGGTTTGGCACCCCTAAAAGCTAAAGATGTTTCAAGACTCCAATTTTGTTTTGGAGCATTCAATGGATGCTTAGAGGTGGCATGTATCAAGCCTTATCCTTGAATCGGAGAACCATAGGCCTGTGCTCTAATCTCAAGTCAATGGCTAGAGGAGACTTGAGATTCCATTTGATCCACATTTGCCAAAGGCCTGTTGCAGTTGCCATTCACTATTGCTTGCAAAACAAACTTGCTCTACTATAAATAGAGCTCATTTGTGCTCAATTTAAGTACACCAAAGCAACCAAACTGATGCTTTCCTCAAAATCACCTTTTCACTTCCAAAATTGCCTTCTAAAGCAAGTCACTATCGAGTTTTGAGTTTGAGAGCAATTCCAACCAAAACAATTATGCACACACCTCATAAACATCATATAGAAGTGATACAAACACTTAAAAAACATCTGGAACATCAGATTCTCAAAATCACCATCCATTTGCTCAAGTTTTCAACAAAGTTGCAGCTGAGGTGCCATAATCTGTTCCAGTCCATTTCAAATCAATCCAATCTTTCAAACACATTCTATATGGTGTAGGGAAGCTGTTCAGATCATCGCAACTTATCTGTAACACCTCTAACTCAAAAATCAAGTTGCTCTTGCTGCCACGACCTTCAAGTAAGCCTAAATTTGGTCATCTCTTAATCTATGCATATTTCTTCGCACAATACTTTTGCCAAATGTTCATAATCATGCATAGAATGTTTCCCCTCAATAAATTGCTTTGAATGAATCGTGTATAGAATTTCTCAGTCTTCATGCATAATTTAGGGTTCTTGAGGTTTTGTCTTGATTTCTTATTCCATGCTTAAAATAAATGAAATTAAATACCATAGACATGATCGTGAGGTGAAAACGAGCAAATTGATATGTGGATTGTGTGATTTCATCATGTATTTAGTGAGATTGGAGAGAAAATGCAAATCAGTCTAAACCCAGAACCCGCGCGTGTTCTTGGTGTGTTCTTGGCGCCTTTTTTCAAATATTTGAATATTTGAATTTTGTGCTTTTATTTAATCGATTTAAGGATTGATTTCTCTCTGAATTTTAATGATTTTGAGTTGATTCTTTTTTTAATAATTCACAAAACTGTTAAAATATTTTATTTTACCAAAAATTCCCAAAAATTTTATTTGTTTTTTAACATTTAAAATATTTTTTCTTTCTTGATTTTTCAAACTTAATTGATTTTCAATCATTTTGTGGATAAAAACATGATTTTTGAAACATTGATCCAAGATCACCACTCATTTTTTACATGTTTTCAATAATTTTTATTAATTTTTAAACAAAATTAATTACATTTTAAACAAAATTAGTGTTTCTTTGATTTTCACCCTCACAAATCTTTTTCAAACACTCATGGGCCTCTAATAGAGTGTAAGACCTAACTCCTTTTGAAAACCAAAATAATTTGAGCCTCGGTCATCGTATAAGACCCACTGTGTTTTCAAACCTCGGCGATCGCCATTTTTCAAACAAATAATCATCTGGGCCTCTCCTCAAGCTATAAGTCCCATTCCTTTTCTTAAAAATCTTTTGAGCCTCTAATAGAGTGTAAGACCCAACCCCTTTGTAAATAATACCTTTTGGGCCTCACACATTGCATAAGTCCCTCTGTATATTTTCAAACGTTCAGCGCGATCGTCGCCTTTTTTTAACAAAATTAACTAAGCTTCTCCTGGAGCTATAAGGCCCATCTCTATTCATTTTCAAACTCTTTGGGCCTCTCCTTGAGGTGTAAGACCCAATCCCCTTTTGAACAAAACTTTTTGGGCCTCGGTCGTTGTATAAGTCCCGATACAAAACAACAGTGATATCACTGTTAAAATTTGGGCCTCTCCCTGAGCTGTAAGCCCCGATCTATGTTCAAAATATTTTCTCCTTTGATTTTGAATCCAAATGTATAGTTGCTATCAAAACTTTCTTTAATTTCTTTGTTTAGCAACTAACAAAACAACATGGAAGCTCTACAACGGATAAGTGTTTATCCGCTTTCTGTTATATGCTTTCATATATATAATTGTATTATGGGAAGCTGCGCATGGTTAGTCTTCTTTCATCCTTTTACATACATGTCAAATATACATAACTGTATTGTGGGAAGCTGCGCATGGTTAGTCTTCTTTCATACTCCTTTAAATACTTGTCATATATCAACTGTATATATAATAGTATAGTTATTTATAGTTTTCCCCGGTAACTACGTCTAGAACTAGGTAAAGCCCCATTGGTCACTCCTAAATACAAACAAAACTAGATCCCCATAGGATTTCCAGATACAGTCTTCCCTTCTCTTGGGGTTAATTAATATGGAACAAAGAGAAAGGCAGTATTCTCGGTGAACCTTTTCTCAGACTGTCACCCTTAGAAATTGTCAAAGAAATTCTACTCCCCAGAGGTGATCTATTCTCTGTGAATAGCATCTCTTGAGTTTCTTCCAAATACTCGAACTTTCCTGGAATGATCTCTTCTCTGTGAATTGCATTTCTTTAACTTCTCTTGGTTTAGGGACCCACAGGCTTCCTAAAAGCATCCCCGCCTCCTCTTGGGCTTTGTACAAGGACCCTTCGGCTTCTTAGAAGTTCTCATGCCTTCTCTTGGGCTTAATACAAGGACCCTAACGACCTCTTAAAGGTATAAGACAGAACTTAGTCATCCTTTGCTAGAGCAGTCTTTCCAGTGTCAAACCTCTGGCCACCTTAGGGTTGATTCTCATCTCTTAAGGCCATTGCCCTCTTTTGGGCATCCTACAAAAGATAAAACTCTCCAACACCAGTAGACTTGGACAGTCTAAAACCCCTTTGAGTCTCAAAGGTATTCTCAAGTTCCTTTCAAACATTGGAAGAAACATCGATCACTCTGGAAAAATCTCCAGCAAAAACCTGGTCTCTCTCATGAGAGTTCCCCACCCTTGGGCCTGCCTATGGATCTAATCCTCAGCAGTAAGATAACCTCCTCTTAGGCTTTGTATAATGATCTTTCCTTAACACACTCAGCCTCCTCTTGGGCTTTGTACAATGATCCTCCTCCAGCGGAGCTAACCTTTTCAGACTCTCTTGTTGAGTCAATCACTTTTCAGACTCTCTTGTTGAGTCAATCACTTCTCAGACTCTCTTGTTGATTCAATCATTTTTTTTTATACTCTCTTGTTGAGTCCATCACTTTTCAAGACTCTCTTGTTGGGTCAATCTCCTTTTAACCTCAATCTCGGGCTTCGTACGAGATAGCAAATCACTCTCTTGTTGAGTATAAAGGACTCTCTTGTTGGGTCAATCACCTTTGCAAGACTCTCTTGTTGAGTCAACTCCTTTAGCCTCCATCTTGGGATTTGCACAAGACATATAAAAGCACTCTCTTGTCGAGTCAACTCCTTTAGCCTTCGTCTTGGGCTTTGTACAAGACATATAAAAGCACTCTCTTGTTGAGTCAACTCATTTTAGCCTCCATCTTGGGCTTTGTACAAGACACATATAAACCTCCCCAACGGAGTCAAAAATCCTTTTTTAGCCTCAATCTTGGGCTTTGTACAAGACAGAAAGAACATTTTCCTCGGAAAAGTCAAACTGTTAGCCTCCTCTTAGGCTTTATATAATGATATCCCCAAAGAGTCAGTCTCTTTTTTTGCCTCAATCTTGGGCCTGGTACAAGACATATACACTCTCTTGTTGAGTCGGTCTTATCCAGCCTCCTCTTAGGCTTTGTATAAGGACTTCCCTAGCGGAGTCAATCAACCTCTTAGCTTCAACCTTGGGCTTTGATCAAGGTACACAAAAGTTAACAGTTCCTCTTTAGAGATGACAATTTCTCTCTCAGCCAAAACCATTTAGCCTCATATCTTGGGCTTTGAACAAGATACAAATCCCTTTAGCTTCAATCTTGGGCTTTGAACAAGACACAAATACTCCTTTTAGCCTCTGTCTTGGGCTTTGAACAAGACACTAAACATTATCTTTTTCCTCCCTTAGAATAGGAGGAACTACGATTGCTATGATTTCCTTGTTTCGTTAAACGAGAATACGTAGGCATAAGATTGCGAAATCTTAGCGAGCATAACAATCAAAAACTCTAGGTCCAATACGTGCATACATCAATCAAAACTTAGGTCCCGCACCATACCAAAAACATCAACAAAAACTCACTCACTCTCCCCGTCTTATTTCCCAAGAAACTTTCCCAAACCCATTAACAGATAAACACCATCAAGTACAAAGCAAAACCTAAAGCTAATATCCTGTGGATAACCACATATAGGATGGGTAATTGACAACTACCCATTGTATAATCTGACCCCGGACCCCCAATCTCTTTAAGCGTTTATTCAGTCAAACATTCGCGTGCAAGGTTAGTTTTAGATAGCTTCCCTTTCCCTTCCAGCTTCATGGGATAAATAAGAAATCAGAAAGTAGCACCCCTTTCTCCTCGAGGAGGAAAACCCAAACTTCAGCGATAAGGTGGTCGCGTCACCGACAAAAATCGCTCGCTACAGGAAAATGGCGACTCTGTTGGGGAGTCATTAACTAGGATTTGTCTTACCTTAGTCATCATTCATCCCTATTTTCTACAGGAAAATGGCGACTTTGCTGGGGAGTCCTTAGAATGATCTTTGGGGCATCGTCCCCATTTTCCACAGGAAAATGGCGACTCTGCTGGGGACTCATTAACTAGGATCTGTCTTACCTTAGTCATCATTCATCCCCATTTTCCACAGGAAATTGGCGACTCTGCTGGGGAGTCCTTAGAATGATCTTCAGGGCATCGTCCCCATTTTCCACAGGAAAATGGCGACTCTACTTGGGGCGTCATTGACCGTTAGGACCATAGGACTAGAGGTCTAGGATGTTAGGATAAATATATATATATATATATATATATATATATATATATATATTGCTTTTCCTACTTGATATCCATGTTTATTTTTTTGCTAATGGGAATGCGTGTGATGTCGCATCTGGAAAGATTGAGTATACACCTATGATAGGTGATGGCACGAGACGGGTAATCTTACTGGGAGTGAATCCCAAATAAGAGGTCCCGGTAGACCATCGAATTAGTGGAGATACCCTTTGCGAATTCAATGCCTATACGACTTTGGTTGTTGAAAGCAGATTGTTCGATTGGGTTATCTGAGAAGCTGAGGATTTTAGTAGACTGAAACCATGTTACTATTTTGTAGTGCATAAGCTATCGTAAATTGTTGTCACGCGATACTACCCTCATTTGAGATTACTCTGAGATACATCAGCTCGCTTAGGTGATTCCGGCCTGGTGTTGTTATCCCAAGAGGGGTCAATGATTTTGCGGACAGGTACAAAAAATCACCAGTAAAACCTTTGGGGATGGGTAGAGCCTTGACTTCATGACACCGAACCTTTGACCCCATGTTTTTTATATGTTTTTGTGTGCTGCATTTATGAATTCATTTCATCTAAAAAACTCTTAAAACAAAGAAAATTGTATCTTCTAGTCTCTCTTTTTCAAGTTAAACTGAGACAATGATTGCAAATTTCAGAAAGAAAGATTGCGTTATGGATTTCGGTAGAAGAAGGACTCACAAGTACACCTTCAAGGTTCCAAAATTAGAGGATTTAAGAGGATTGGCGAGGATGATCACCAACCCCAATGCTTTTAGAGCTAAGTATGGAGGACTGTTGTCTCTGTTAAAGGTCCATGTAATTGAAGGAATCTTGTCCATACTCATCCAGTTCTACGATTCGGTCTATCATTATTTTACATTCCCGGATTATCAGCTAGCACCAACACTGGAGGAGTACTCTCACATAACTGATTTACCCATCACTGACCAAGCTCCCTTTTCTGGACTGGAAGAAATTCCAAAGGATCAGACCATTGCAAGAGCAATTTATTTGGACGAGTCAGAAGTCAAGACTCACATGACCACTAAGGGTGGAATCCAGGGTCTGCCAGCCCAGTTTTTGATAAAGAAAGCCCTGTACTTTGCTAGTATAGGGAATGTTCCTGGTTTTGAAAGCATCTTTGCTTTGCTCTCCTACGGGTTATTTCTGTTTCCCAACATTGATAGTTTCGTTGATATCAATGCCATTAAGATTTTTCTAATTGGAAACCCCGTACCGACCTTGCTCGCAGATGCTTAGAGGGCCCCTCTTTCAAAAAAATGCATGGTTTTTAAGTTATGAGACTTGGAAGATGAGATGCCTTTGGGACTTAGTGAAATTTCCAGCATTTTCACCTTAATTTTCATCCAACTTTAACTCAATTTTTCACCTAGTTCCAAGTTTCAAATAAAAAATCTTTGGACATGAAAGTTGTTCCATGTTCTTCAAGCTTTCCAAGAATGTGTGGAACTCCTCATTTAGATAAGCCAATCTCAAGTTATGATGTGTTAAAGTTAGGTGTTTCAAGTTGTAAAATTTCCATAACTTAGAATTTTTATTCTAAGTCTTTTTGGCAGCTTGGTGTGCATGACTTCATGGTTGATTTTCACAATATTCCAAGCTTCAAATTAGAAATCTTTCCACATGAAACTCGTTCTATCAAATGCCTGTTTTGCAAAGAATCAAAAATCTCACAATTTGGATCAATGGTTATTAAGTTATGGTGTACTAAAGTTGGTATGTTGGCATTTTGTCTTACACTTAGAAAAATCAGAATATCACTAAAACCTTCACTTTTTCTGATGTCTAGAGGCCAGCCTAACATCATTCAAACCTCTGCCACGATTTTCCTCAAGTTGCACATTTAAATAACCCAATTTGTGTAAAGGCAAGGCAAGTGGATCAAGAGGTGAGAAAAACTTTTCAAAACAAAGTATGGTTACTCATATTTTCCTTGAAACTTGTACTCTACACCAATCCCATCACTCCACCACATCAAACCTTACCCTATCTTGATCAGTGACCAGAAGATCTTGAGGATTTCTTGACCTAGCCAACTCACACGAAGAAACCTCTCCAAAAAGGTAAAGTTTCATTTTCTGCCCAGACCTCAACTCTTCCTTTATTTCCTATAAATAGGAGCTCAGTTTTCACTCCAAGGAGAAGAAACACCACAATACTTGAACACACAAGTTTCCACTCTGAAAACCCTCACATACTCTCATACTCTCCTTCTTACAAAAATATACAGAATTTGCAAGAACACTGTCCAAGCATTTTCCACTCGAGCATTTCATCCACAGACCTCACAAATCTTCCATAAACTTCCATTAGCGCTTGTTCATACACCTAAACAAGTTCTGTGACAACCTTCCCACCATCTACCATTCTCAGCCATCTTTGTACAAGAGGACTCGGGTTTGAGATTTGAGGGACTTTCCAGCTTAGTCAAGCATTGCAACACCCTTCTTAAAGCTTCATAAGGCCAAGGGGAGGTTCATTTCACCACTGTACAAGCTTAAGAAGAAGCATTGGACTTTCTCCAAGAGGTAACTTTCTCAAACTAATGAACTCATGAACATGTCATGCTTTTGTTTGTATTTTAATGATATGATGAAGCTTTGGTTATATGTAGTTAGTTTGACATGTTTTTGAAGCTCTGTAACATCTTTATGTTGTGTTTTGAGTTCTTGAACTCTTTTGATGTCACTCTTCTGTTGGCCTGTGTGTGTATTGTGTGTTAGGGTTTAGGTTAAATAAATGACACCGTGATATTCCTTGTTTTCTGCTGATCAGTTTAGAGTTTTTATTTGTGAAAAAAAGATGGAATATTGAATTTGATATGTATGGAACAAGATGAAGGGTTTGCCATGGTTTTTGTTCATTTTGCACGATAATGGTGGGTGTTTTCTTCACGTTGCATAGAGAGGGTGGAGATGTGGCAGCATGCAAGTGGCCATAGCATTATTTTGCCGTTGGCTACTTAAAAAAATAATGGGTCGGTTGATACATGTTGTAGCGTGTAACATTTTATGTTGTTTTCAGCTTATTTTCCTTTTTCATTCTGGGCATATATAGTTGTGTGGGTGGCTTATAAATTGGATGTATAGCCACCCTAGTGGTAAGGATCACACGTTGCACCAAAGGGGTCTGGGGTTTGAATCCCCCTCGCCCTAGACACCCTTTTGGTTTTTATTTTCTTTTCATTTTCAACTCTTTTGGACTTGGGTTTGTTATTTTCACCCCCTTCATCCAGGCCCATGCGTGCCAACCTGTGCCCTAATTCAGCCAAGTTTTCCTTATACACCCCCCCCCCCCCCCCTCTTACTTAATTTTAATTAAACTTTTTCTTTTCCTTTTTACTCTTTATTAAAAAAATATATATTTTCTTAAACCAAAATTTCCCAAAAAATTCGTAAATATCTTTGGTATAATTTTATTTTTTATGTAATTTAATTTTTTTATTTTATTTTTGTAATTAATTTCAAAATTCACAAAAATAGGTATAAGCCTGTTACTTAATCTTGAAATACCTCTAAAAACCATTTGATCTCTAAGTGGTTTTGTGATAATTCTTGACATATGAGAGGTATATTTTGGGAGAGCTCTCTAAACTTGGATGAATTCATTTCACTAAGGTTTTGTGTGGCTTTGTTATTAAGTTTCTTGCCTTGATTGCTTTGTCTTTAATTTCAAGATTGATAATGATATGTATGTATTTTCATGTGCTTAATTGTGGTGAATTATATAACTATCTCTTGCCATACATGAATGCTTGAATTGTGTTTTTGAGTTTGATCATGCTTAATGGTTATACTTTCTCTTTGAACTCTTGAAATTATATTGTTTATTTGAATCTCATTTCCCTTATAACATTCTTGCCCATAAGAAAGTTGCTATCCTCCCTTCCTTCCAAAGGAAAGCCTCTCTATTGACCTCAAAGTCATAGATAGCTCATCCTCCCTCCTTGACCTCATAGTCATAGGATACCAGCTTTGACCTCATAGTCAGATCCGCTTCCCTCCTTGACCTCATAGTCATAGGATACCAGCTTTGACCTCATAGTCATGGCCACTCCTTTGACCTCATAGTCATAGGATCCCATCTCTAACCTTTGATCTCATAATCATAGGATAATTTCCTTGGCCTCATAGCCATTCAATCTGACAATTTATAATTAAGTTAAAGTTCTTGAACTCTATGTGAACTCATCACCATGAGTATTCACTTTCACCCATCATAACTTAGACTTAGAGAGTTTCTTAAACTCTATATGAGCTCATACTCATTCCCCTGGGAACTTTGGCCTTAGTCAATGGTTCCTCACCCTGAGTTAGGTGAACTACGGTTGCTCTGATTCTTTAGTCAGATACGTAGGCACAAGATGCGACGTCTTGGCGAGCATACTTAGTGTATATACCCCTAGGTCTTTACCTTAGCACATTTTCCTTAGCAAGCAAACTTTAGAACAACACAAATACTAACAAGAGGTTCCTGTAGAGTACTACAGATACTTAAGATGCTAACACCTTCCCTAGGTATAACCAACCCCCGAACCTTAGATCTCTAGTTGTGTTCCTACATAGCGCACTTAGGGTTTTTGATCCTTACCCTTTCCCTTGGATAAATCAAAGTTCGGTGGTGAATTTCATGTCTTGTGATTCAAGTTAACTAATAGATTGATAAGCCCTCCTTGTTTGTATTTGTGTTATATTACGTGTTTGCTTGCTTGTACATTTGTATATTCATATCTATATATATACCTGTTGTGCTTGGGTTTTCTATTTGGCAGGGTGGTTACTTTGAGTGGTGAGGTAAGTCCTAACCCGGACTTGATAGCACACATATGATAGGATTGTGGTGTAATCAATAGTCGGCTCTTGGGAGTAGTCCTAACATGTTTGGCATATGATGACCACGCTCAGTGGATGCCCCTTTGGGATTGTTGATGTCTGATGTGAGTAGTCGCATTGCTGTCACTCTTTCCAACTTGGGTGCCCGTGATACTGAGGACCGTAGTTACCTTTACCCCCACTTAGCCTCTTAGGATGTAGTGTGATGACTATGAGGGAGTAGTCCCAAATGGTTGTTACGCGATACTACACTCAGACGAGTTTATCTTGAGAATATTATTAACCTGCGTGAGTAGTCACGTAGGCCGATAATATCCGAAAGATTTACGTTGACTCTGAGAAATTTTTAGAACCCTGTTCTATGGATACAAGAACCCTAGTACACACCATGTGATTGGTTCTTTACCTAGATTTCATGCTGTGATCTCGAACCATTGATCCTGTTGCATGTGTTTTGCATCCTATTGCATCGCATTGCATATTATTTACATCTTTGCATGTTTCATTGCATATGTCTGTTTGTCTAGTGGCTCATTTCCAGCTGTCTCTATCTTCCAGTGTTACCTGTGAGTCGTCAAGCTGATTCCTCGACACATATACCGGACGAGAGCTAACTACAGACGCAAGATGTCAGAGCAAGAGGCACACAATGCTGAGGTCTGAATGGAGATCGATGACCTTAAGTCGAGCATGACTAAACTCACTGAGATGCTTCAAGTTTTGATTTCTAGAGGAGAACCTCCCCAAAGAACTATCATCCAGGAAGTTTCAAGTGCTGAACATCCACCGGTTCAAATGCCACCTTCAACTTGGCCCGAGTTTGGTTTTCCACACAACTATTCTCCACCAATTGTATCTATTGCTATGGTTGGTCAGACAGCTATGCCTGTATTTTAAGCTCTTGTTTTCGCCGAGCCTAGACCTATAGTCCATGCCGTTCCACAGACTGTTCGAGCTCCCTTTTAGAATCCCCTCTTTGAGTACAATACTGCCAGCGCTCAGGGTGAAGACTGTGAAGACTTTGTTGAACCTAAAGTTATCCGTGAGCAGTTTCAGATCATAGATAAGAGACTCAAAGCCGTTGAGGGTGCTGACTTTTTCAATGTGGATGCAGACAACATGTGCTTAGTGTCTGACCTTGTTATGCCTTCTAAGTTCAAAACTCTAGAATTTGTGATGTACAAGGGCCATTCTTGTCCAAGGGCTCATTTGGTCATGTATTGTCGCAAGATGGCTGCTTATACCAAACATCAGAAGCTGCTTATCCACTGTTTTTAGGATAGCTTGAGTGGAGGATCACTCAAATGGTATATGGGTCTCGAGCAAAACTCCATCCACTGCTTCCAAGATCTTGTAAATGCCTTCATGAAGCAGTATAAGTATAACCTTGACATGGCCCCTGATCGCCGCAAGCTGCAAAATATGACTCAACATGAGAAGGAATCTTTTAAGGAGTATGCTCAGCACTAGAGAGAGTTAGCTTCCCAAGTTGAACCTCCTTTGGCTGAGAAAGAGTTGACTGGAATGTTCATGGATACCCTGTCCCCATTCTACTGGGAAAAGATGTTTGGAAGTGCTTCCTCCAACTTCATTGATTTGGTTACTATCGGCCAAAGACTTGAGGAAGGTCTTAAGAAAGGAAAAGTGTCAAAAGCTGCTAAATCTTCCAATGCTGTGAAGAAATCCTATGGGAACTTTCAGAGGAAAAGGGAAGATCAGACTAACGTTGTAATGGTTAAAGTGAGAAGGGCTCGTCCCCAACCTCAGTATGCTATTCACCCTACTGTTGATGCTGTCACTCCCGTGGTTACTGCTCTACGACCAGCTCAAGCTTCCCAACGTCCAACTGCAGGACAGAACCAGTACCGTAATAGGAATCAATTTGAGTATGGTTCAACAAGGTTTGATTACCACAAGGCCTTTGCCTCCTCCTCCAAATCCTCTTCCAGCTGGTTATAGGTTTGATCTTCATTGCGAATACCATCAAGGTGGTGCGGGCCATAACTTGGAAGGTTGCTTTGCATTGAATGCTAAAGTACAAGAGGTGATGAGAAACAAAATCCTCTCCTTTAAGGACAATCCCAATGTTCAGAGCAATCCTCTACCAGGGCACGCCAAGTGAAGCTTCAGTCGACTTCAACTCAGCTACTTCTTAAAGATAGGACAACTCATCCTTCTGATTAACTAGTCACTGGGCCTTGTTTCTTGTTGTTTGCATTTTCCTTATTTTGTACTGGTTGTTTGCCTTCAAATTATGTTTGTACATTCGTGATTAATGAAATGAGCATTGCAACTTTTGATTCAATTCATTTTGTCCACTATTTACATCTTTATGCTTTCTTTTGCAAATTTTTTTTTTGATTATGCAAAGATTAGAGGGAGGATGATGAAAACATTATATCCATAATTGTCATGGTATGCTTTCAAATAAACTTTGCTGACGATGTAAGGCATTATTTCAATCCCTAAACACTGGAGAAATAAGGAAGATAATCCTTCGTTAACCCCTTTGAGCCTTAAAGTAGGATTTTTCTTTTCTTTACAAATATAAAACTCACAATCTTAACCTGGGGCAGGGTAATTCTCAGTAACTTGATTGTGCATTCAAATACAAGAGTTTCATGCAAGACACCTGTCACATAAAAGTTGCACTCATAAGTTTTCCTTCGCACACAGCAAGCAAGTGTCGAAGATGCCTTTCAATTCAAATGTCGGTGATGGTTCACCGTAATCATTAAGTTGGGTAGCCACTTTTCTTACCCAAAGAATGAGCCGAGTCCCTTTCAAGGCAAAAGCTAAGAAAGATGTGAAGCTCATGACCTTCCCTTATACAAAAAGGTTTGTACAAAAAAAAAGGAAATCTTTAAGTCCTTCACCATGAAAGTCCTCAATGGCCAACAGTCTGGTAAGGAAGTAGTGACTGCCATTTCAAAGTCCCTTGACTTCTGAACCATCATCATTACTATCATCAGTACAATTTTCCGCCTGTGGGAACCTGAGTGCATAGTATGAGTTAACTGAGCATAGGACGAAAGTTCATCATGAAGATTGGGTAGGTCACAAATAAACTTTGAGCCTTTATCCTTTGTTTATTAAACCATGAACCAGTCCACGTTACAACCCTCAAAAGACCTAACTGAAGCAAGGTTATTTTGAAAGCATACTACAGCAAGGCTGCGTAAACTGACGCCAAAAGATCTTTGCAGATCATTTATTTTGGTATCACACTTGTGCTTCACCTTTCACTTTTAAATGTCTTGAACCACCGTGTTCAGACCAATGACTCATTTTGTTTTGCATCTTTAAAAAATGATTTGATTTCAAAAGTTGCATGAACTCTAAAATTACCATGTTCGTACAAATACTTTTGCTTGCAAACTAGCTTTCCTCTCAAGGAATTTTCAAACAATTAAGAAACTTGGTCGGTGATCCTATCATGGGCAAAAATAATTTGCCTTGGCGGGAATGGAATCAGAGGCGAGTCCTTCTCATAATTGGTTTCTCTAGAATATTTTTCAAGACTCAGACTAGGGAAAGCTTTCCAAAGAGCACAGCAAAGTAGTCATGTCAAGACTCAGACAAATTAAATCAATGATCAGTTCATCTACAACAGTCAGCTAATCTGGGGCAATTAATTTGAAGAATCCCCATGCAACTTTCCATTCTTCCTACAAAGAGCATCACTTGATACAGTTTACCAGTGTGGTAGAGATGTGTCCAACAATAGCATCTCTAGTCCCCAAGCAGAATGACAGTGATCTCCGTGTTGAGGAATTAGTCTCCCAGTCTTGTCGTCCTACCAAAAGAGTCAAGTTGTGTCGTCGGTATCTGCACCATGTCAGCATTTGATCATATATCATCAGCATGAATCATATAGCATATGCATATGATAAGTGCTTCATCCTCATTTTCATTTCTCCTGAGGTCGTGTCGTTATCCACGTCTTACGTTACCAAAACGTTACCTGTCCTTTTCATTCAGTGCCATTCCTGAATGTTGTCATTCTCTTACGCATCTAATCTTGTTGATAGATGTTTATCTTCTCTCATTCCAGTGCTATTCCTGGATCTTTATATTCTCTCACTCCAGCGCCATTCCTGGATGCCCGTCTCTTGTGATCTTCAGTGCCATTCCTGGATATCTTTTCCTCTTGTTTCTCCCAGTGCTATTCCTGGAAGTTTTGCCTCTCTTCTATAATCCTCCTCAAATTTGCTTGGATATCTTTCAGTGTCATTTCTGAAACTCTTATTTGTTCATTCAGTGCCATTCCTGGAGGAGTTTTCTCCTTTGTATTCAGTGTCATTCCTGGATGTCTTTCTCACTATCATTCGATACCGTTCCTGAATATAGTGATTTGCCTTTACTTTCAGCACCATTCCTGAAAGCTCACAGTCATTCAATGTTGTCTTGGATACTATGATTCCTTTTATCCAATGCTTTCTTGGATTTCACCTTTGTTCACATTCATCCAATGCTTTCTTGGATATTGTGATTCCTTTTATCCAATGCTTTCTTGGGTATCTCCTTGTTCATATTCGTTCAATGTTTTCTTGGACGTTGTGGTTTCTCTTTATCCAATGCCTTCTTGGATTTCACCTTTTGTCTTATTTGTATCTGATGCCTTCTCAGATAGTATGAGTGTACCTTTCATTCAAAGCCATTATTAGATGATCGGTTTCTTTTATCCAATGTTGTCTTGGATCCCTGTTTGTTCACTTTTATCTAAAGCCATTATTAGATATTGTGATTTGTACCTTTCATTCAATGCCATTATTGGATAACTGGTGTCCTTTTATTCAATGCCTTCTTGGATCCATGCTTTGTTCACTTTCATCTGATGCCTTCTCAGATATTGTGATTTGTACCTTTAATTCAAAGCCATTATTGGATGACTGGTGTCCTTTTATCCAATGCCTTCATGGATCTCTGCTTTGTTCATTTTCATCTGATGCCTTCTCAGATATTGTGATTTGTACCTTTCATTCAAAGCCATTATTGGATGACTGGTTTCTTTGCATCCAATGCTGTCTTGGATCCCTGTTTGTTCACTTTCATCTGATGCCTTCTCAGATATTGTGATTTGTACCTTTCATTCAAAGCCATTATTGGATGATCGTTTCTTTTCACCCAATGCCTTCTTGGATTACCCTTGTTTGCTCACTTTCATCTGATGCCATTTACAGATATTGTGATTTGTACCTTTCATTCAAATCCATCATTGGATATCTGGTTTCTTTTGTCATCTGATGTTTTTTTGGATGTGCCTTTCTCTGTCTTTTCTGGCTTTTCTTGAAGATCCCATTTGAACTCTTCAGTATAAGAAAATCCTAGAAAATCTTTTGTTGATGTCTATCCTTTTATTTCAAACCGGTCCCCATTAGAGATCATATCTTCTTTCTGGTTTCATGCCCAGTAAAAAGTGTACTTTTATTTCCCCCAGTGTTTCCTCAGAGTCTCCCCAGTGAGTCCCTTTTGTTGGTCAGTCTGTATCCCCAGTGAGTCTTCCTCGTGGATACTAACCTTTATCCTTCCCCAGTAAGCTCATCTGTGGTGGTTTGCTCCTTATCTGTTGGTGTTTTGTTTGTCTGCACATTTGCATCTATCATGACATCATATCATCATAATAGAAGTTCATGGTTGTCGCTCCCAGGATTTTCATCCAGGTACAAACGCGAGAGTGGCGCGGAAAAAACAGAGTCGCCAGCCGTGTAAATTTATCCCAAGAGAGGGAAAGGGAACACCGCATAAACCTGAGGAAGAGGGAAAGGAATGGTCATCGCAACCATAACCTGGGTTCGGGAGTCGGTTACGCGAGGGGAAGGTGCTAGCACCCCACGCGTCCATCGTACTCGATGGGATCCACGCTTGTTGTCTATTCTAAGGGTGAGTTATCCTATCATCTAGGGGTTGTACTAAAACTGGGAGGGAAAGACAAAGACAGACTCGGTAGGACGTCGATGTCCTAGGCCTACGTACCCCCTTGTGTAATGGGGAATTCAGAGTCAACGTAGTTCGGACCAAGTTCTTTTTGTGTTTTTTATGAGCGACGTTAAGTTCGCGTCCGGCAGTTAGGGTCGATGCCTGTTTGCGACTCAGACGGAAGGTAACGTGCCCTTTTTGAAAATAGCCTTTAGTTTGAAGATCCCGAAGGACAAAAAGGTTTGAAGTTGGTTTGTGTTTTTTTAGGACAGAAGTGGCTTAAGTTAGTTCCTAAGTTGCATTGCACCAAAGTCTAGGGCACAGGGGCGAATACTTAACGCATCGTCCCAAGACAGGACGCTCGCTAAGCACTCTAGAAAGATGAGAGGAAGCCCCCTCATTTCTCATTCCCCATACTTAAGGCTCGTCCGCAATACACCTTATTCTTATTAAGTGTTTTAAAGAAATTTGAGATGAGAAGAGAGAAGACACAAAGGTAACTCTAAAGAGGGACTATGAATCCTAAAGTCATCATGCATGGGTGACCTACGGTTAGTGAGGTTTGACGACAACCTAAATCCTAAAGGAAAGAGATGAGAGAAGGAGATAATAGTAAAGGTGAATATGGATGCTTATCCACACCCTTAAAGAACTTACCTTAGTCCCTGCATAAAAGATTAGTACAGAATAGACATAAGTAAGAGAGATGAGGTGAATGAAAATCAAACAATGGCAAACAACAATGATTATCATCCAAACATGAATCAAAGAAACAAAGAAACAGCCCCAAAGCAAATGGCACAAGTGCCTTTTCAAACAGATAATCATACAAGGTCAAAGATGCGCCTGCAAGAAAATCTCAAGTGAAAACAAATCAGATAATTAGAAAAATAACTCCTAAAATTCCCAAATTAAACATTAAGGTTCCTCAACCAGAGGAAAACAACATATCAAAAGTCCCTGCAAAAAATCAAGACATTAGTCATTCAAATAATTAGGCAGAGTTCAGGTGGGAATTAGGGCTCAGTGTGCCAAAGGGAAGGACAAAAATGTAATATGGAATGATTTTAAAAATGATGAAAAAATATTTTAATGTATTTTAGAATGTCAGTGAACAAATGCAAAAAGAACGGATAAAAAATATTTTATGATTGCAGAGAAATAAAATAAAGAAATTTAAGTATGCATGGTATGAGTAATGTAAAAAGAAATTAACTAAATAATTAGTTTAAGTAATAAAAATAAAATAAAAATAAAATTTGTAAAATTTGTAAAATTTTTATAAAATAATAAAAATGATGTATGAATTTTATGGGAATTTTTAAATGCAAGAATATATTTTTAAAAATAAAAAATGAAATAATAATGATTTAATAAAAAAAGGGAAATAAATGGCATGGGGTGCGTTTAGTAAAGAATTGCATTGGAAATGATACATGGGCTGAAGATGGGGGGTGCAAACAGCAACCCAGCCCATCAGCAAAAAAATAAAATAAAAAAAGACTACCATGGAGTGCCATGTGACTGGCACATGCGCATTTTAATATGCTGGCTCATGCATGGCCACCAGATTCATCCAACGTCCCTGATCTGGTCAACTTAAAATAAAAGTAAAACAATGAAATAAAATGATTGGGAGAACATGGTAGTTACCGTGGGTGAATATACACGTAATTAATAATTAAACTCAGAAAAAAAATAAAACAAAAATAACATGTGGCGCGCTGCTGGCCCTTGGATCATGAAAATGGAGGGTCCAGATTGCGTCTTCTCCGTTGGAGCTCCTCCCCTCGCCGGACCACCGCCAGCCGCCGGAACCCTACCGCCGGCCACCACCTGCAACCTATATTTTTCCAGAAAATGCGTATGGGTACACTATCCGACCCAGAATTTCGTCAGGAATCCAAATATGGCATCAAAAACCCCAAATTGTTAGTGTATAATAAAAAACGAATAAAAAACCATTAGGGCACAAAACTTTAAATCCATATTACAAGCAAACCACACGTTCATAATTAAAAATAATTACATCAGGATAATCATCATTCATCACACTTCAATATAGACATAAAAAAGGAGAGTTTTAGGAGCACGAAAAATTCACCAACCTGAGATGGCACAACTCTAATCCTTGCTTTTGGCTGTGAATGGTGGTTGGGTTGTGTTCTAGAAATCACCAGGAAGAGATTTGTGGAATAACTTTGAAGAAAGACCTTGTAATTCGTGAGATCCAAGGAAAGAAAGCTTTAGGGTTCCAAATTGTGGTTCTCCTCCAAATGCACGTGAATGAACCCTAACCAGTGCATGGATAGGTTTAAATAGGCTAGGGTTTTCTTCTGATGAGGAATTGGGCTTGGGTAATCCATTGTTTAATGATTTTTGAATAATTTTGGAAAAATGCATAATGTGAATTACACCTTTCTCCTTGCATGGATACTTGAGAATTATTTGATGGATCACCTTCATTTGGATTGCTAATCACACCATATTTAAATTGGGCCTTGAAACTTTTTTGATTCATGACTTTTGAATAATTTGGCATTTTTGAATAATGGGAAGAAAGTGAATAATAAACCATGGAATTTCTTCATTCTTGGGCCCAAAATAATCCTCAAGGAAAGTCTTTTAATATTAGAATGTGGCATGAAGCAATGGATTTGATTGTAGATCATTATGCCCAAAGTTGTGAAAATGGCACCATGAAAAACCCTAAAAACCACTTTGCCTTCTTTTGACCATAAGTTGAGTTTCACAAATGATATGGATACCCACTAGTACTTGTTGGAAAGAGGAGAAAAATATATTCAACTTTCATGTTGGAGAAAAATTCATTTGAAGCTTTCTTGATGATGAAAAGTCAAGTTGAATGTAGTGCAGGAACTTGCCCAAAAAGGAAACTTTTCATTATAGGTCACTTTCCAAATTTAGAAACTTTGCACCAACTCCTGATTCCTGATAAATATGTATGAAAATTGAACCCTGGAGACCATATGAGGATGTGAGACCTTGTAAACCTTGGAGAGAACCTCAAAATTCCACAGTTGACTTCTCCTCTCACTGTTGACTTTTACCCAATTCACCTGATTCTCAATCTTTTGGTCAATTGAACTTCTCCTGAACCAAAATGATGGGCATCCTCCCATCCTTAGGTACTTAGGGACCCAAGGAGTACCATGGAATCAAGTCTTGCCCAAAAAATCAGAAATAAACTGACTTTATAGCAAACCCTAGTTGTGGTACCCTCAGTCTAGGAGGAAATAGCACAGTCTCCAAATCCAAATTCCTCTGAATATGATGTGTATCCTCTCCAACAGAGACAAGATATGCCATTTGATGATGATAAAAACCCAAGGAGCTTGCCCATTAAAGCAATAAACCCAAGAATCTCAAAACCCTAATCTATGCACTGGTTAGGAAAGGATGATCCACCTGAGCTCTCTGGGACAATACCAGGACTCTTGCTTGACCCTCTGAAGCACTGCCTCAGGCACCTTGACCCCATGCTAAGAACCAATGATATGCACACATGATAATGCAAAATGCAATGCAACATAAGCCAGTTAGTAATAAAGTAAGGAGGGCAAATTTTGGGGTGCAACAATGGCATGCCAGCATTTGCATGTCTGCTGCTTGTCCTTAGCATCTGCAATCCATCTAAGGGCAAAATTTTCGGTTTTCTATATTTAAACACCTTTCACCTTGATGCCTCGAGGATTTCCATTCCTCGTGCCATCCGATAAAGCTATTTAAATTGGGGCAACTATTGTACCCCAAATTTTACCCCTTAGATGTCATAAAATCTTGCACTTGCATTTAGGCTTCAATCTTTTATGCATTATTAACTAACCATTTCATTTTGCAAGTTTGTTCCTTTTGTGAAAGTCAGGACTTACACAAAGAAGAGGGCAAAATCTCCTAAGCCAAGTCATCTGTTCAAAAAGGACAACCGAGACTTCAAATGCAAGAATTTGAGTTCGCATACATCCTAGAGGTCCAATTCAACAAGAAAGTCAAGTGTGTTTGGTTCCTATTCCAAGTACCTTGAGCCACAAATTCACCCTGCCTCCAATTAGGGTTTTGTTATGACAAGATAATTATGGCCTTTGATATTGATCAAGAGTAGTTCTCAAACCCTGGGACATGACTCCATGTGATGGTAGACATCCTTAGAGACTATCTATGACCTTTAGATGTGATTGAAGAAGCAAGATCATCAGAGATCATTCAAGTGCATTCACAAGTGAAATTAGGGTTTTGACTGAGACTCTAACCGTTGAGTTTTTGATCCAAAATGAAGCATCTAATCCCTCAATACATCATGACATAGCACATTGATGAATTAAGGGATAAGAGATCAAGTTTTGAAGGGGTTTTTGCAAAAGAATCAAGGTTTGGTTTTTGAAACTTTATAAATGTGGAAATTTCACTACTTGTACAAAAATTGAAACAGTCATAACTTTCAAACCACACATCCAAATTGAGTGACTCAAAGCTCAAATGGAAGCTCTTTCCATGATCTTTAAAGTGTATTAGAGGGTCCCTCTTTCAAAAAAATGCATGGTTTTTAAGTTATGAGACTTGGAAGATGAGATGCCTTTGGGACTTAGTGAAATTTTCAGCATTTTCACCTTAATTTTCATCCAACTTTAACTCAAATTTTCACCTAGTTCCAAGTTTCAAATAAAAAATCTTTGGACATGAAAGTTGTTCCATGTTCTTAAAGCTTTTCAAGCATGTGTGGAACTCCTCATTTGGATAAGCCAATCTCAAGTTATGATGTGTTAAAGTTAGGTGTTTCAAGCAGTAAAATTTCCATAACTTAGAATTTTTTTAAAATTCTAAGTCTTTTTGGCAGCTTGGTGTGCATGACTTCATGGTTGATTTTCAGAATATTCCAAGCTTCAAATAATAAATCTTTCCACATGAAACTTGTTCTATCAAATGCCTATTTTGCAAAGAATCAAAAATCTCACAATTTGGATCAATGGTTATTAAGTTATGGTGCACTAAAGTTGGTATGTTGGCATTGTGTCTTACACTTAGAAAAATCAGAATATCACTAAAACCTTCACTTTTTCTGATGTCTAGAGGCCAGCCTAACATCATGCAAACCTCTGCCTCGATTTTCCTCAAGTTGCACATTTAAATAACACAATTTATGCAAAGGCAAGGCAAGTGGATCAAGAGGTGAGAGAAAATTTTCAAAACAAAGCATGGTTACTCATATTTTCCTTGAAACTTGTACTCTACACCAATCCCATCACTCCACCACATCAAACCTAACCCTATCTTGATCAGTGACCAAAAGATCTTGAGGATTTCTTGACCTAGCCAACTCACACGAAGAAACCTCTCCAAAAAGGCAAAGTTTCATTTTTTGCCCAGACCTCAACTCTTCCTTTGTTTCCTATAAATAGGAGCTCAGTTTTCACTCCAATGAGAAGAAATACCACAATACTTGAACACACAAGTTTCCACTCTGAAAACCCTCACATACTCTCATACTCTCCTTCTTGCAAAAATATACAGAATTTGCAAGAACATTGTCCAAGCATTTTCCACTCGAGCATTTCATCCACAGACCACACAAATCTTCCACAAACTTCCATTAGAGCTTGTTCATACACCTAAACAAGTTATGTGATAACCTTCCCACCATCTACCATTCTTAACCATCTTTGTACAAGAGGACTCGGGTTTGAGATTTGAGGGAGTTTCTAGCTTAGTCAAGCATTGCAACACCCTTCTTAAAGCTTCATAAGGCCAAGGGGAGGTTCATTTCACCACTGTACAAGCTTAAGAAGAAGCCTTGGACTTTCTCCAAGAGGTAAATTTCTCAAACTAATAAACTCATGAACATGCCATGCTTTTGTTTGCATTTTAATGATATGATGAAGCTTTGGCTATATGTAGTTAGTTTAAAATGTTGTTGAAGCTCTGTAACATCTTTATGTTGTGTTTTGAGTTCTTGAACTCTTTTGATGTCACTCTGTTGTTGGCCTGCATGCGTATTGTGTGTTAGGGTTTAAGTTAAATAAATGACACCATGATATTCCTTGTTTTCTGCTGATCAGTTTAGAGTTTTTGTTTGTGTAAAAAAGATGGAATATTGAATTTGATATGGATGGAACAAGATGAAGGGTTTGCCATGGTTTTTGTTCATTTTGCACGATAATGGTGGGTGTTTTCTTCACGTTGCATGGAGAGGGTGGAGATGTGGCAGCATGCGAGTGGCCATAGCATTATTTTGTCGTTAGGTACCTAAAAAAAACAATGGACCGGTTGATACATGTTGTAGCGTGTAACATTTTATGTTGTTTTTAGCTTATTTTCCTTTTTCATTATGGGCATATATAGTTGTGTGGGTGGCTTATACATTGGATGTATAGCCACCCCAATGGTAAGGATCATACGCTGCACCAAAAGGGTCTGGGGTTCGAATCCCCCTCGCCTCAAACACCCATTTGGTTTTGTATTTTCTTTTCATTTTCAACTCTTTTGGACTTGGGTTTGTTATTTTCACCCCCTTCATCCAGGCCCATGCGTGCCAACCTGTGCCCTAATACAACCTCAATTGCATCCGCAAAGGAAGACTGACCTCGATCACTCTACCCACAAAGAAAATACGAATACGACCTCAATCGCACCCACAAAACGAATACAACCTCAATTGCACCCGCAAAGGAAGACTGACCTCGATCACTCCACCCATGAAGAACAAACTAATACGACCTCAATCGCACCCACAAAACGAATACAACCTCAATTATACCCGCAAAGGAAGACTGAACTTAATCACTCACAAAGAAAAGACGAATACGACCTCAATCGCATCCACAAAACGAATACAACCTCAATTGCATCCGCAAAGGAAGACTGACCTCAATCACTCTACCCACAAAGAAAATAAGAATACGACCTCAATCGCACCCACAAAACGAATACAACCTCAATTGCATCCGCAAAGGAAGACTGACCTCAATCACTCTACCCACAAAGAAAACATGAATACGACCTCAATCGCACCCTCAAAACGAATACAACCTCAATTGTACCCTCAAAGGAAGACTGACCTCAATCACTCTACCCGCAAAGAAAAGACGAATACGACCTCGATCGCATCCACAAAACAAATACAACCTCAATTGTACCCTCAAAGGAAGACTGACCTCAATCACTCTACCCACAAAGATAATACGAATACGAATACGAATACAACCTCAATTGCATCCACAAAACGAATACAACCTCAATTGCATCTGCAAAGGAAGACTGACCTCAATCACTCTACCCGCAAAGCAAACACGAATACGACCTCAATCGTACCCACAAAGGATAACCAACATAAAGTGGACTTCACTGGGGATAACGTGAAACAAGACTCACAAAAGAAAAGAGGCCAAAATGAGGCAAACAAAGACAAACTTCTAACGGACTCCCGATCCACAGATAAGATGACTCCGTTGGGGGAGGTGAAGTCTAAATAAAAGACTCTGCCGGGGAGCACAAGTATGAGGAACGCATCCCTCCAAAATCTCCTGAGTTATGCCATCTCTGCTGAGAAAGAGAACTGGCAAGGAAAGTATCAAACCTGGCTTATGCTTTGGAATGCAAATGTTTGAATTTTTCCATAATGCTCCACACGAAGTGGAAATGCAAAAGAGGTCCCTCTAGCAAAATAAATGCCGGAGAGAAAAGATCAATTCAGCTGGGGATGACAAAAATAAATTGTCCTCTGAATCCAGGAACTCTGCTGAGAAGGGTCATACTGATCGACTCTTCGGATCAACAACTTCTGCTGGGGATGAAGTCCCAAAAGAATATCCATACTACCGGGGATTATACCTGTCTTTCATTGAAGGTAACATCGAAAACCTGAGATTTCTCCTCTGCTGGGGGAGTTGAGAATGAACGCCAATACCTGAACCGGAAGTCTGTTACTAAAAATTGCTAATATCCAATTGGCTCAGAACCTGCTGGGGACAACAGTCCATGATACTAGCCTGCTTGGGGATACTGCTGACCTCAGCCTGCTGATGGGGAGAATGACCTTACTTCCATCTTGCTGGGGATTAGAATATGACATCGGCGGTGAGAGTACATTTCCTGACTGGATGGGGGAAGTGAGCACCATGATTCTGTGAGGAAATAACGTCTTGATCCGGAGAAAATACTTTCCAAGCCTTCTGCTGGGGGAAGTCTGCTCTGCTGAGGAAAGTTTGTCCTACTGGGGAAGGAGCAATCTCAATGCTGGGGAAGCCAACTGCTGGGAGAATACAATCTATTGCCCTGCAACCTGACTTATTTTTATGGTCATAAGCGGATCTTTGAGCTTTTCATCTCAAGAGGATTTTACAGAAGATCGGGCGTTCGCACTGCCCCAGGGTCTTCAAACTCTTGGAGAGATTTATCATATCATGACATAACTGCCCCAGTCTTTATAATCCACGACGTACATTACCTCGAAGGGAATCGTAATGACTTGACAATACTCTGCTTCAGCCTCTTGAACCTTGAGGAGGTGTTTTCAATTAACCATTTTCAAGAGTAGACGTTTTCTCACGCCCTAGAGGTGGCCTGCCCCACTATGGGCTTTGAAGTGACTTTGCCCCTGATCCTAGAATGAATGCCCCAGAATAACTGAATTTTGGAGAGTTTTCTCGACGTGACTGCCCCAGATTGGTTACATCTTAACACGACTTACTGGGGAGAGCCCACTCTACACTGAGTCTCTTGGCAGCCTGCCCTTTGATATGATTGTCTATCAGAATTTTCAAGCATCTCAACTTGATAGGATCAAGCTTCTTGACTGACGTTCACTGTGTAAGCTGCCATTAATGTTTAGGCACATGTATGCAAACAGCACAAGTTATTTATGAGAATTATAATCCTAATGCAACATTTATGTTAACCTTGAAGTTTTTTATGAAAATGTGTCGCAAAGCCCTGTGAACGAATCGCTTGATGGGATGCGACCTTGATTTTTGAATGGCAACACAATGCGCACATGCAATACCAACAAATCTTATTAGCACAACTCATAGGAGTCAGGAACGATGTCCTGTTGAAGTACGTTTTCGGAATAAACCCTGTTTCAATTAGGACTTTTAAGGGTTGTAACGTGGTCTGGTTCACCGTTTCAGAAAAAAGGATTTATGGCTCAAAATTTATCGGTGCCCACCCACTCTCTGTGATGTTCTCCAGTCCTATGTTCAGTTAATCTGACCCGGATGCTCATCTCTCAAAAGGTTTATGATCTTTAAGGAACCTACGCCACTAATGGTTTGGCACCTAAGGGAGTTTTGGAATGACAGTCACCTCTGTTTGTCTTTTGTGTATGTAATCACACGAATTTGTTCTTATCGGGGATTTTCTTTTGTAACGCCTTTCGCTTTTTCTCTCTTTTGCTTTTTGATCCCTAATTTTTGCCTGGACTGACTCTTTTGAGTTTTTTCGATTTTGAAGTCCAGCGGGATGCCCTAACTTTTGCCTAAGTCGCTTGTTTTCAAGTTTCGACTTAGCGGGCTTTTCTCTTCTTTTTTTTTTATTCCCATTTTTCGAACAAAACGTGTGACACTGGTTGTCTTACTTGCTTGAAAGGGTTGTGACTGCCTTACTCCTTGATTGTTGAAGGATAACCATTGTGGTTTCGCCTCTTGATATTGGGATAAAAGGGAATAGATCCTCAAATGCACACCCTCTTTGAAATCTGAACGCTTGGTCAAACTAACTGACGCATACCCTACCCCTGGGTTAAGTATGAGGGTTTTTTCGTACGAAAGAAACTCCTACTCCGAGGCTCAAAGGGGTTAACGAAGGTTTATCTCCTTATCTCTCCAGTATTTAGGGGTTTGAAACAATGCCTGTACATCCTCAACAGGGTTCTATCCAAAAGCATACCATTAGAAATCTGCGTTCTTATTTCGTCATCATCCCTCTAGAGTTCTAAACAAAGAAAATTGGTATTGCAGTGCATATAAACATTTAAGAGTGAACACGAATGGATTACTTCAAGGAAAACGTACTCATTGCATTAATATCATCATAAAAAAACAAACAAGTCTTGTATACATACGATGCTTTAACAAGAAATGAAAAAAAACTACAAATGAAAATGCAGTAAAGAACCTGAAGATTGCCATTGCTGAGGAAGCTTAATTCTGTCTGGACGTACTTGCAGACTGAGTGTTCATTTGAGAAAGGAGGCTTCCATTGATGTACATATCATCTTCAGTGAATACAATGATCTCTGAGTCTACCAGGTCTTGTACCTTGTGCTTGAAGACATTACACTCATCAATTGTGTGCCCAAACGTTTCCGAGTGGAACTCGCACCTAGCAGTCATGTCATAATCCGGAGGAATTGGGTACGGTACTGGCGCGGTACCCCTTGTTTGAATCAGAGACTTCTTGAGCAGACGTGTAAACAGCTGACTATAAGGGATAGGAATAGGATCGAATATCCTCTTGGGCCCTCTTGGTCTCGGTTGCCCCTGCTGCTGATAACTTTGTTGTCGATGCTGATTTGGGCGCCTCGTCTGGCCCTGCACTTTCCTTTCTGCACTCGGCTGAGGCACAAACCAGGGTTGTGGAAGAGATCATTGGCATGAGGTGGGTCCTGCAAAGAGGGGAGGAGTCTTCACTTCTTTTGCAATAGTTGGGGTAGAATCACCTTGCATATTCACGTCGCCCGACGTGAACTCAATTGCCCCTGCCTCAATCAAATCCTGGACTCGGTGTTGAAAAGCCCTACATTCCTCCACAGTATGCCCTGGTGCCCCATAATGGAAATCACAATGGGCTCTTGCATCATATCCTAGTGGAGGATTACCAGTGAGAGGGGCCAAAGTCCTTTTCTGTACCAGTTGAAACCGAAGGAGATACGGCAATAGCTGAGAATATGGTATAGGGAGCGGATGAAAAACTCTTTCAGACTTCTTCTGCCCCTGTGTACACTTTTTGCCCTTGGACTTTTCTTGGGAGCCAAGACCTAACTGCTGTTGGGAGAGTTCTGGAACTTCCGCTTATGGAAGAGACTCACGAGGTAATCCACGATTTAAATCAAATTCCAAAGAGATGGGAGGAGTATGGATCTCTGTTGCGGGAGCGGGCACAGGACTGTCTTCCTTCTTCCACACTGCTTTCAAAATCTCTATAATCAAACCCATCTGAGTCTTCATCTGATTGATCTCTTCCCTCAGCATCCTCTGCTCCTGGAGCATGTCTTCCCCAAATTGCCTCATCTGAACCTTCAGTTCACTCAACTCAGCTTGAACTCGCTCCATGATCAACTCTGCAATTCTGAGATTATAACAAGATAAGAACACCGGAGATAAACACCTGTCATGCAAAATGATTATGCGAAATGATTATGAGTATGCAAATGCAAATGGACATGTTTGAAAATTCACAAGGCGATCCACCCCTTGATTCCGGTTTAATAACAAGATATAATGGAACTTCTGCTCATATATTAAGAAAACCAGAGAAAATCCAAATGTCAACAATCACAAATCCGAGATAACAAGTTTGAATATAAAAAACATAGGTCCCAACCAACAAGCCTGGTGGTGATCCACATACAATGAACGAAAACAGAAAACTATGGCATATCATCAAAGTTTACAAGAGTTAATCCTCCCCATCCACTATGCTTTCTGCGCCAGTCTTGAATTTCCTCGAACATCTTTCTGGTGTCGGGATGCTTGGGTCTCTGAATTAGTCCTTGAATAAGAAGGTCCCTCCTGTGTATGATCCCATCCAAGTATCTGCAATGTAACTCCCAAGCGTCTTCTCCAGAAACACCCTCCATGCTAGGACCCTCATGTCTAGGTTTCTTCACTTCAGCTTGGACTTTCAGTTCTTCCATGGAGGCTATAGCTTCATTGAGTCGTCCCTCGACTACTTGTCTCTTGAATATCCCTGATAAGATCTCGGCGTCTTTCTTCTTAAGCGTCGACTTCAACTGATCAATCTTAGTTAGGTAGTCGTCTTCATTTCTCTTATTCTCAGCCATGGCAGTTTCTTGGTGATCATTGAACCTGTGAATCTTCAACAAAGCCTTGCCTCTCTCCTCCTCCTTGGACTTGAGAACCTTACTGATACCATCCAAAGCTTCCTTCATCCTTTGTCTGGATGCGACCATGTCAGCAAGCTCTTTTTCTGCTTTAGTAAGGAGTTCTGTCTTCAACTTGGCGGTATGAACAACTTCACCCCGCTCATGCTTCCACTGATAAATCTCTCTTTTCAGCTCGCTATTTTCTTCCCGCAGCATTTCCTTTTCGGCCCATAATTTGTTATATTTTTCCAACTCAACGGTGGTGGGAGGCTCGATCACCAGAGGATACAAAGGTGGTTCCACCGGGAATGGAAGAAGCTCCTCTTCTGCTCTCTTCTTAACCCACTCTTTATAGGAAGGGAAAGCCCGATTATTACATTTTTCGAACGAAGTTTTACCCTTCTTGGTCACCTGTTTCCAAGCATTCATAATTTTCCTTATCAACCCTTGATCCTTAATACCATTGAAGAATAAGAACTCTCGGACATCTCGCTCTTCGGGTGGATTCTTCAAAGGATAGCCAAACTGTCTGATAGCTAGGGAGGGATTATAGTTAATTCCGCCTTTCCTCCCTATCAAGGGTACATTAGGGAATTCTCCGCATTTGCAAATGATCTCCATTCCTAGTAAGTCACGATTAATCCAAGCAATGTTGTCAGCAGTCAAGCCCATAACCCTCTTTGACCACTTCAGAGAATCTTTCATATCAACAAAAGCGCCAGATTCGGGGAGACGACTCAGAAACCAAGTAGCTAAAATCGGTGCACAGGAACTTACAGTTTTCCCACGTCTATTCTCATTCTTGTAGTGAACCGAGTGATACACATCACCTAGCAAGGTAGGTATAGGATTCTTCGAAATAAAGATTCTGACGGCATGCATATCCACCAGATCAGGAATGTTCGGAAACAGGACAATCCCATAGATGCACATAGCCAGAATTGCTTGGAAAGTAGTCCAGTTCTTCTCTTCGACATGTATACAAGCTTGATCAAATAATAACTTCAACAAGAAACCCTTAACCCCTTGTTTTTCTTCAACATTATTGCTCAGAACGGGCTCACTGATATGAAGAGCAACGGCCATTTCTTTTATACCGGGGTGTTCTTCAGAAAAGAAAACTATATCATGTCCGATGGGGATTCCCAAAATAAATGAGAACTCCTTCAACGTTGGTGCCAAGATGTAGTCCGGGAAAGTGAAGCAACGCAGAGAGGGATCGTAAAACTGAAGAAGTGTGTGAATGGCATCCTTCTCATACTTGGAGATATTATAGACAAATTTCAGAAGTCTTCCATACCTTCCACTGAACTCTGTACGAACACCGGAACCAGCCATATTAATCAGTTTGTGAATCAGTGTCAAAGTCGGTTCTGGGAATGAATAGGCAACGGTCTTCTTTCTCTGGACATCCATGCTGAAGTAACCTCAGAAAACCGGAATCAAGAGTAAGACGCGAGCCCTGAAAATGTCAAACATGTCAGAATGAAAGAAAAATGATATGCTCATGCAAACATGGGGTCAAGGCACACTGCTGGATGTGATGTGCGGTTAGCTGGACGAGAACCCAGAAAACCAGAACTCTGAACCACTGAGGAACCCAAATAATCAGGAAATGATGAGAAATCCAGAAAACCGGGTAGGTTGAAAGTCTTGGTTACCTGCAAACCTGCAAACGCCCATCCCCTCTCACATGTGAGTACTAGGATGTTCAGTATCTCGGGCTCTCAGGTCGAGAAATGATGATACGTTCACCATTTCTGGTTTGGCATCATCATCAATCGAGGAGGCCTCAACTGATTCTCCAAAGCGGAAGGTCCTCAGCTTTGGCACTGAGGTCGAGAAACAATAGTACATTCATCCCTCGGGGTATAGTACTATTGTCAATCGAGGAGTGCCTCCACTGATTCTCTCCAAAACGTAGGGGCCATCCTATGCGAGTTCCAAAGCGGGCCCTCGGGTGCGAATGGGTTTGCCACAGGATGTCGTCTGCCACTGTCACCACTAAAGAGGGATGTTTCCACTAAGGTCCTCAATGATCGGTCACCAGAGTCAAAAGCTCTCTAGATCAACATCCCAACATGCGCAAGACACACACGTTAGAATGCGTCCCAAGATAGCCTCGTCTGGTTGTGAATTTCGTGAACACACAAACGTACCAAGCGGGCACGTAGGTCCCACTACTCTCCACACTAGTCCTAGGGTATACTCAAGCCTAGGTATTGGGCTTAGCTCTCAGTCCCACCCAACCTGCAAAACAAAGAACAGCCAGCACAGCACAGCAGCATGACAGTAATAAAAAAATGAAATGCAGAAAATGCGGTAAAAATAAAAATAAAATACAACACATAAAGCAAAACAAAAACAAAACACCCAAAGACAAGCAAGTGCTAGGATTGACTCCCTTAGGGATGGACCAGCATAGGTCAACCAGAGTCCCTAGCAGAGTCGCCAGCTGTCGCTCCCAGGATTTTCATCCAGGTATAAACGCGAGAATGGCGCGGAAAAAACAGAGTCGCCAGCCGTGTAAATTTATCCCAAGAGAGGGAAAGGGAACACCGCATAAACCTGAGGAAGAGGGAAAGGAATGGTCATCGCAACCATAACCTGGGTTCGGGAGTCGGTTACGCGAGGGGAAGGTGCTAGCACCCCACGCGTCCATCGTACTCGATGGGATCCACGCTTGTTGTCTACTCTAAGGGTGAGTTATCCTATCATCTAGGGTTGTACTAAAACTGGGAGGGAAAGATAAAGACAGACTCGGTAGGACGTCGACGTCCTAGGCCTACGTACCCCCCTTGTGCAATGGGGAATTCAGAGTCAACGTAGTTCGGACCAAGTTCTTTTTGTGTTTTTTATGAGCGACGTTAAGTTCGCGTCCGGCAGTTAGGGTCGATGCCTGTTTGCGACTCAGACGGAAGGTAATGTGCCCTTTTTGAAAATAGCCTGTAGTTTGAAGATCCCGAAGGACAAAAAGGTTTGAAGTTGGTTTGTGTTTTTTTAGGACAGAAGTGGCTTAAGTTAGTTCCTAAGTTGCATTGCACCAAAGTCTAGGGCACAGGGGCGAATACTTAACACATCGTCCCAAGACAGGATGCTCGCTAAGCACTCTAGAAAGATGAGAGGAAGCCCCTCATTTCTCATTCCCCATACTTAAGGCTCGTGCGCAATACACCTTATTCTTATTAAGTGTTTTAAAGAAATTTGAGATGAGAAGAGAGAAGACACAAAGGTAACTCTAAAGGGGGACTACGAATCCTAAAGTCATCATGCATGGGTGACCTACGGTTAGTGAGGTTTGACGACAACCTAAATCCTAAAGGAAAGAGATAAGAGAAGGAGATAATAGTAAAGGTGAATATGGATGCTTATCCACACCCTTAAAGAACTTACCTTAGTCCCTGCATAAAAGATTAGTACAGAATAGACATAAGTAAGAGAGATGAGGTGAATGAAAATCAAACAATGGCAAACAACAATGATTATCATCCAAACATGAATCAAAGAAACAAAGAAACAGCCCCAAAGCAAATGGCACAAGTGCCTTTTCAAACAGATAATCATACAAGGTCAAAGATGCACCTGCAAGAAAATCTCAAGTGAAAACAAATCAGATAATTAGAAAAATAACTCCTAAAATTCCCAAATTAAACATTAAGGTTCCTCAACTAGAGGCAAACAACATATCAAAAGTCCCTGCAAAAAATCAAGACATTAGTCATTCAAATAATTAGGCAGAGTTCAGGTGGGAATTAGGGCTCAGTGTGCCAAAGGGAAGGACAAAAATGTAATATGGAATGATTTTAAAAATGATGAAAAAATATTTTAATGTATTTTAGAATGTCAGTGAACAAATACAAAAAGAACGGATAAAAAATATTTTATGATTGCAGAGAAATAAAATAAAGAAATTTAAGTATGCATGGTATGAGTAATGTAAAAAGAAATTAACTAAATAATTAGTTTAAGTAATAAAAATAAAAAAATAAAATTTGTAAAATTTTTATAAAATAATAAAAATGATGTATGAATTTTATGGGAATTTTTAAATGCAAGAATGTATTTTTAAAAATAAAAAATGAAATAATAATGATTTAATAAAAAAAAAGGGAAATAAATGGCATGGGTTGCGTTTAGTAAAGAATTGCATTGGAAATGATACATGGGCTGAAGATGGGGGGTGCGAACAGCAACCCAGCCCATCAGCAAAAAAATAAAATAAAAAAAGACTACCATGGATTGCCTTGTGACTGACACATGCGTATTTTAATGTGTTGGCTCATGCATGGCCACCCGATTCATCCAACGTCCCTGATCTGGTCAACTTAAAATAAAAGTAAAACAATGAAATAAAATGATTGGGAGAACATGGTAGTTACCGTGGGTGAATATACACGTAATTAATAATTAAACTCAGAAAAAAAATAAAACAAAAATAACATGTGGCGCGCTGCTGGCCCTTGGATCATGAAAATGGAGGGTCCAGATTGCGTCTTCTCCGTTGGAGCTCCTCCCCTCGCCGGACCACCGCCAGCCGCCGGAACCCTACCGCCGGCAACCACCTGCAACCTATATTTTTCCAAAAAATGCGTATGGGTACACTATCCGACCCAGAATTTCGTCAGGAATCCAAATATGGCATCAAAAACCCCAAATTGTTAGTGTATAATAAAAAACGAATAAAAAACCATTAGGGCACAAAACTTTAAATCCATATTACAAGCAAACCACACGTCCATAATTAAAAATAATTACATCAGGATAATCACCATTCATCACACTTCAATATAGACATAAAAAAGGAGAGTTTTAGGAGCACGAAAAATTCACCAACCTGAGATGGCACAGCTCCAATCCTTGCTTTTGGCTGTGAATGGTGGTTGGGTTGTGTTCTAGAAATCACCAGGAAGAGATTTGTGGAATAACTTTGAAGAAAGACCTTGTAATTCGTGAGATCCAAGGAAAGAAAGCTTTAGGGTTCCAAATTGTGGTTCTCCTCCAAATGCACGTGAATGAACCCTAACCAGTGCATGGATAGGTTTAAATAGGCTAGGGTTTTCTTCTGATGAGGAATTGGGCTTGGGTAATTCATTGTTTAATGATTTTTGAATAATTTTGGAAAAATGCATAATGTGAATTACACCTTTCTCCTTGCATGGATACTTGAGAATTATTTGATGGATCACCTTCATTTGGATTGCTAATCACACCATATTTAAATTGGACCTTGAAACTTTTTTGATTCATGACTTTTGAATAATTTGGCATTTTTGAATAATGGGAAGAAAGTGAATAATAAACCATGGAATTTCTTCATTCTTGGGCCCAAAATAATCCTCAAGGAAAGTATTTTAATATTAGAATGTGTCATGAAGCAATGGATTTGATTGTAGGTCATTATGCCCAAAGTTGTGAAAATGGCACCATGAAAAACCCTAAAAACCACTTTGCCTTCTTTTGACCATAAGTTGAGTTTCACAAATGATATGGAGACCCACTAGTACTTGTTGGAAAGAGGAGAAAAAGATATTCAACTTTCATGTTGGAGAAAAATTCATTTGAAGCTTTCTTGATGATGAAAAGTCAAGTTGAATGCAGTGCAAGAACTTGCCCAAAAAGGAAACTTTTCATTATAGGTCACTTTCCAAATTTAGAAACTTTGCACCAACTCCTGATTCCTGATAAATATGTATGAAACTTGAACCCTGGAGACCATATGAGGATGTGAGACCTTGTAAACCTTGGAGAGAACCTCAAAATTCCACAGTTGACTTCTCCTCTCACTGTTGACTTTTACCCAATTCACCTGATTCTCAATCTTCTGGTCAATTGAACTTCTCCTGAACCAAACTGATGGGCATCCTCCCATCCTTAGGTACTTAGAGACCCAAGGAGTACCATGGAATCAAGTCTTGCCCAAAAAATCAGAAATAAACTGACTTTATAGCAAACCCTAGTTGTGGTACCCTCAGT
The DNA here is from genome assembly GCA_022829125.1 of Lathyrus tuberosus. Taxonomy (NCBI): domain Eukaryota; kingdom Viridiplantae; phylum Streptophyta; class Magnoliopsida; order Fabales; family Fabaceae; genus Lathyrus; species Lathyrus tuberosus. The sequence goes on from JALAZF010000282.1 coordinate 103,363, forward strand.
CTAGGAGGAAATAGCACAGTCTCCAAATCCAAATTCCTCTGAATATGATGTGTATCCTCTCCAACAAAGACAATATATGCCATTTGATGATGATAAAAACCCAAGGAGCTTGCCCATTGAAGCAATAAATCCAAGAATCTCAAAACCCTAATCTATGCACTGGTTAGGAAAGGATGATCCACCTGAGCTCTCTGGGACAATACCAGGACTCTTGCTTGACCCTCTGAAGCACTGCCTCGGGCACCTTGACCCCATGCTAAGAACCAATGATATACACACATGATAATGCAAAATGCAATGCAACATAAGCCAGTTAGTAATAAAGTAAGGAGGGCAAATTTTGGGGTGCAACAATGGCATGTCAGCATTTGCATGTCTGCTGCTTGTCCTTAGCATCTGCAATCCATCTAAGGGCAAAATTTTCAGTTTGCTATATTTAAACACCTTTCACCTTGATGCCTCGAGGATTTCCATTCCTCGTGCCATCCGATAAAGCTATTTAAATTGGGGCAACTATTGTACCCCAAATTTTACCCCTTAGATGTCATAACATCTTGCACTTGCATTTAGGCTTCAATATTTTATGCATTGTTAAATAACCATTTCATTTTGCAAGTTTGTTCCTTTTGTGAAAGCCAGGACTTACACAAAGAAGAGGGCAAAATCTCCTAAGCCAAGTCATCTGTTCAAAAAGGACAACCGAGACTTCAAATGCAAGAATTTGAGTTCGCATACATCCTAGAGGTCCAATTCAACAAGAAAGTCAAGTGTGTTTGGTTCCTATTCCAAGTACCTTGAGCCACAAATGCACCCTGCCTCCAATTAGGGTTTTGTTATGACAAGACAATCATGGCCTTTGATATTGATCAAGAGTTGTTCTCAAACCCTGGGACATGACTCCATGTGATGGTAGACATCCTTAGAGACTATCTATGACCATTAGATGTGATTGAAGAAGCAAGATCATCAGAGATCATTCAAGTGCATTCACAAGTGAAATTAGGGTTTTGACTGAGACTCTAACCGTTGAGTTTTTGATCCAAAATGAAGCATCCAATCCCTCAATACATCATGACATATCACATTGATGAATTAAGGGATGAGAGATCAAGTTTTGAAGGGTTTTTTGCAAAAGAATCAAGGTTTGGTTTTTGAAACTTTATAAATGTGGAAATTTCACTACTTGTACAAAAATTGAAACAGTCATAACTTTCAAACCACACATCCAAATTGAGTGACTCAAAGCTCAAATGGAAGCTCTTTCCATGATCTTCAAAGTGTATTAGAGGGCCCCTCTTTCAAAAAAATGCATGGTTTTTAAGTTATGAGACTTGGAAGATGAGATGCCTTTGGGACTTAGTGAAATTTTCAGCATTTTCACCTTAATTTTCATCCAACTTTAACTAAAATTTTCACCTAGTTCCAAGTTTCAAATCAAAAATCTTTGGACATGAAAGTTGTTCCATGTTCTTAAAGCTTTCCAAGCATGTGTGGAACTCCTCATTTGGATAAGCCAATCTCAAGTTATGATGTGTTAAAGTTAGGTGTTTCAAGCAGTAAAATTTCCATAACTTAGAATTTTTTTAAAATTCTAAGTCTTTTGGGCAGCTTGGTGTGCATGACTTCATGGTTGATTTTCACAATATTCGAAGCTTCAAATCAAAAATCTCACAATTTGGATCAATGGTTATTAAGTTATGGTGCACTAAAGTTGGTATGTTGGCATTTTGTCTTACACTTAGAAAAATCATAATATCACTAAAACCTTCACTTTTTCTGATGTCTAGAGGCCAGCCTAACATCATTCAAACCTCTGCCACGATTTTCCTCAAGTTGCACATTTAAATAACACAATTTATGCAAAGGCAAGGCAAGTGGATCAAGAGGTGAGAGAAAATTTTCAAAACAAAGCATGGTTACTCATATTTTCCTTGAAACTTGTACTCTACACCAATCCCATCACTCCACCACATCAAACCTAACACTATCTTGATCAGTGACCAAAAGATCTTGAGGATTTCTTGACCTAGCCAACTCACACGAAGAAACCTCTCCAAAAAGGCAAAGTTTCATTTTTTGCCCAGACCTCAACTCTTCCTTTGTTTCCTATAAATAGGAGCTCATTTTTCACTCCAAGGAGAAGAAACACCACAATACTTGAACACACAAGTTTCCACTCTGAAAACCCTCACATACTCTCATACTCTCCTTCTTGCAAAAATATACAGAATTTGCAAGAACACTGTCCAAGCATTTTCCACTCGAGCATTTCATCCACAAACCTCACAAATCTTCCACAAACTTCCATTAGAGCTTGTTCATACACCTAAATAAGTTATGTGACAACCTTCCCACCATCTACCATTCTTAACCATCTTTGTACAAGAGGACTCGGGTTTGAGATTTGAGGGAGTTTCTAGCTTAGTCAAGCATTGCAACACCCTTCTTAAAGCTTCATAAGGCCAAGGGGAGGTTCATTTCACCACTGTACAAGCTTAAGAAGAAGCCTTGGACTTTCTCCAAGGGGTAAATTTCTCAAACTAATAAACTCATGAACATGCCATGCTTTTGTTTGCATTTTAATGATATGATGAAGCTTTGGTTATATGTAGTTAGTTTAAAATGTTGTTGAAGCTCTGTAACATCTTTATGTTGTATTTTGAGTTCTTGAACTCTTTTGATGTCACTCTGCTGTTGGCCTGCATGCGTATTGTGTGTTAGGGTTTAAGTTAAATAAATGACACCATGATATTCCTTGTTTTCTGCTGATCAGTTTAGAGTTTTTGTTTGTGTAAAAAAGTTGGAATATTGAATTTGATATGGATGGAACAAGATGAAGGGTTTGCCATGGTTTTTGTTCATTTTGCACGATAATGGTGGGTGTTTTCTTCACGTTGCATGGAGAGGGTGGAGATGTGGCAGCATGCGAGTGGCCATGGCATTATTTTGTCGTTAGGTACCTAAAAAAAACAATGGACCGGTTGATACATGTTGTAGCGTGTAACATTTTATGTTGTTTTCAGCTTATTTTCCTTTTTCATTCTGGGCATATATAGTTGTGTGGGTGGCTTATACATTGGATGTATAGCCACCCCAATGGTAAGGATCACACGCTCCACCAAAAGGGTCTGGGGTTCGAATCCCCCCCGCCTCAAACACCCTTTTGGTTTTGTATTTTCTTTTCATTTTCAACTCTTTTGGACTTGGGTTTGTTATTTTCACCCCCTTCATCCAGGCCCATGCGTGCCAACCTGTGCCCTAATTCAGCCAAGTTTTCCTTATACACCTTTAATTAAACTTTTTATTTTCCTTTTTACTCTTTATTAAAAAAAAATATATATATTTTCTTAAACCAAAATTTCCCAAAAAAATCGTAAATATCTTTGGTATAATTTTATTTTTTATGTAATTTAATTTTTTTATTTTATTTTTGTAATTAATTTCAAAATTCACAAAAATAGGTATAAGCCTTTTACTTAATCTTGAAATGCCTCTAAAAACTATTTGATCTCTAAGTGATTTTGTGATAATTCTTGACATATGAGAGGTATATTTTGGGAGAGCTCTCTAAACTTGGATGAATTCATTTTACTAAGGTTTTGTGTGGCTTTGTTATTAAGTTTCTTGCCTTGATTTCTTTGCCTTTAATTTCAAGATTGATAATGATATGTATGTGTTTTCAAGTGCTTAATTATGGTGAATTATATAACTATCTCTTGCCATACATGAATGCCTGAATTGTGTTTTTGAGTTTGATCATGCTTAATGGTTATACTTTCTCTTTGAACTCTTGAACTTATATTGTTTATTTGAATCTCATTTCCCTTATAACATTCTTGCCCATAAGAAGTTGCTATGTTCCCCTCCTTCCAAAGGAAAGCCTCTCTATTGACCTCAAAGTCATAGATAGCTCATCCTCCCTCCTTGACCTCATAGTCATAGGATACCAGCTTTGACCTCATAGTCAGAGCCACTTCCCTCCTTGACCTCATAGTCATAGGATACCGGCTTTGACCTCATAGTCATGGCCACTCCTTTGACCTCATAGTCATAGGATCCCATCTCTAACCTTTGATCTCATAATCATAGGATAATTTCCTTGGCCTCATAGCCATTCAATATGTCAACTTAGAATTAAGTTAGAGTTCTTAAACTCTATGTGAACTCATCATCATGAGTATTCACTTTCACCCATCATAACTTAGACTTAGAGAGTTTCTTAAACTCTACATGAGCTCATACTCATTCCCCTTGGAAATTTGACCTTAGTCAATGGTTCCTCACCCTTAGTTTGGTGAACTACGGTTGCTCTGATTCTTTAGTCAGATACGTAGGCACAAGATGTGACGTCTTGGCGAGCATACTTAGTGTATATACCCCTAGGTCTTTACCTTAGCACATTTTCCTTAGCAAGCAAACTTTAGAATAACACAAATACTAACAAGAGGTCCCTGTAGAGTACTACAGATACTTAGGATGCTAACACCTTCCCTAGGTATAACCAACCCCCGAACCTTAGATCTCTAGCTGTGTTCCTACATAGCGCACTTAGGGTTTTCGATCTTACCCTTTCCTTTGGATAAATCAAAGTTCGGTGGTGAACTTCATGTCTTGTAATTCAAGTTAACTAATAGCTTGATATCCGATTCTCACCGCAACACTCTTCTTCATTACATAGCTGACATTGGCATGTCTGCATCATTCCCAGCTTCAACAGCCTTGCTTTGGTAGCCAACTGACCATGAAAAGCTAACCATAGGGTGAGGATAGCTCTAGGGCGAGCAACATTATGTCCCAGCAGGTGACTCCAATTAACTCTAACATGTTCATCAATCAAGATCTTGTACACTGGCTTCATGGATAACTTCTTTTTTTTTAATAATAATCCATCCCAAAGAGGTTGCAATTGACTGATAAGATCTCTTCTGCTCAGAATATTTTTCATGATCCACGAGTTGTCATTCTTAATGTTGGCAGGCATCACATCCTTTCCTTTGAGATAGTGGCTATGGACCCATTTAACCCATAAATTATCAGATTTCAAACCTATATTCCATAGGCATTTCAACTTTGCCACAGTGTTCCAGACATCAAGGTTATTCACATTGAGGCCTCCTTGAATCATGGGATTGCAAGTTTTCTTCCAAGCCACACAGATTTTTCTACTAACCTCGGAGCTACCAAACCAAATAAAAGATCTACAGATGGAATCTATTTTATGGATCACCATCTTGGGAATGGGGAAACAATGCATCTAATATTGTACTATAGCAAGAGAAATACTTTTGACCAATTGGATCCTACCTGGTATACTCAGAAGCTTGGCAGTCCAATGCTTGATCCTACTCACAATTCTCTCCACCATGGGAAAGTAATGGCTGATATTAAGCTTTTTACAAGAGAGAAGGACCCCTAGATACCTCACTGGCAGTTGTCCTTCATCAAAACCTGTCAAATTAATCATATCAGCTTTAGTAGTGCATCCATACCTCCACATAATATCTTACACTTGGCTGGATTAACACTGAGACCTGTGGAATCAGAGAAAGTTTTGAAGGCTGCTAATATCATTTCAATGGACTTATGGTCTCCTCTGCTAAACAAAAGAACATCATCAACAAAAGAAAGGCTAGTTATGGCTAATTTCTCATCATTATTTTATAGAATAAATTAATACTTTTAATTCAATTATTTTAGAAATTAATTAATTAAAGTTTATAAAAGAAGCTAATTGGGCCTATAGCTCATTCCTTTTCAGCCTCACTCTAATACATAAGATGATATTAAATCAAATATGAATGAGGTTTATAAACACTAATTTCATTTGTGAACAAATCAATGTGGGACCTTATGCATTTCTTATTCATAACTTGTTCCAATGTCCATAACTTATTTGGCGAATGTAAGAGAAACTACAACCATCGCCCTTCTATCATTGAACCCATCACGGCATCACCCTTCAGTCATTATCTCTTCCTCACTTTCAAAAGTTGTAATTTATGCTGAACGAATTATGGTCATGAAAATCATTTCATTCCAACTAGAAATCTAGTTGCATGTTTATGTAGTATTCAGACTTTTTTCAAAACCTCTCACAATTGATTTTATCAACTACTTTACACAAATATATTGATAAAAACATTAACTTGAAACTAATATTATAGAGTAAAAATAGAAATGAAAGCTACTTTCACAATTATTATTACATGAAGTACTCGACACTCATGCCACTTATCTCATTTACTTACTAGCGGGATATTCGTGCCTTCGTACGGGTACCCGCCGGTGACGCGCATTTATTTACATTTAAAATTTTTAAAAAAAAACAATTAATAAAAATTAGTAAATATAAAAAATATAATTTATATTATAACAAAGATTGAATCAATACTTGCGGACACCGGTTGGTAACGCGTGGTTATTTTAAAAAATAATAATAAAAATGAAGACAAAATTATTTTACCAGAAAAGTTTTTATTTAAAAAAAAAACATATTTTATTTATATTTTGAGAATAAATATAGTTTTTTCATATATATACAAATATTTGGATCAACCATATATATTCGGGTATGTAAATATTAGTTTTGTTTTGATATTTTTTATAAAAAATATTTATGCAATAATTTAGTTTTATAAATATTAAATAATAACATAGTATTTATAAATATTATTTTAATTGTATAAATAAATATTTGTAACATAAATAAATACATTTTTTTCATGTTTGGATTCATATATTATTTTAAATATATTTACTTTTTTTTTCTTTAATTATACAAAAAATGAAATAACCAGTGCGTTCGCACGAATTTTGGTCTGGATACTCGTGCGTTCGCACGGGTACTAGTGTGTTACGCGCATTTGTTCACGTAGTTTTAAAAAATGATCAATAATTTTTTATTTTTTAATACTTAAATCGATAGTTTAAGTTTTTCCGATTTATATTAATGAATTTTAAAATTTATTAATGTTGTATTAAATAAATTATTATTTATTATATTTTAAAAAAATGAGTAATATATTTACTAATTATTTTATTATAAGCTCCCTAATATTTTTTAAATACTTTAAAAAAATGTTCAATAAATTAATATTTTTCAATATTTAAATTAGCATCTTGTTTCATGTAAAAAAATATGTTTGGTTTGCACCATTTATAAAAAGAATTTGAATCAGTAATATATACATTTTTCTCATATTTACATTAATAATAACACACATTTAATAAATTATTATTTAATGATATAAATTTTGATAAGGCACCATATGTTTTTTTTATATTTGGATCAGTAATATATTTTTTCCACTGTATATACATTAGTGAAACATTTTTCCAATCATTACTTAATTATATAAATTTCAATAACCAATATATCTTTTTCTCTTATTTTGATTAGTAATACATTTTTTTCCGAGTTTACGCAAATGACACACATTAATTCAATTATTATTTTAATTATATAAATTTTAATAAACGACACATATTTTTCTCGTATTTTGATAAGTAATATATTTATACCCGTATACAAATATTATTTTTGTTTATGCATCATTTGTAAAAATATTTTTATAATATTTATTTTAATTTATAAGATATTTTATTAATGGAATGTATTATCTTATAAATACGTTTAAATATTTAAGAAAAAACATAACTTCCCCTTAATGTTTTTGTTTTTGTATTTGCATCATTTAAATTAACATACCACCGAATTTAATTTTTTAAAAATATTAAAGAGAATGTTAAATGCAATTAACCATCATTTATAGTGTTCGAAATAAAATTTTACTTTTCATTAAACATTAAATGGTATAATGGTAATAAATAAATTATTAATTAATTTCAAAACCTATTAATGAGATAATAAATTTATTTAAATTACTATAAATTAATTGTAACAACAAAAGTTACTAAGTAAAAATTGTGTGGAAGAGAAAAAAACCAAAAATATTATAAAAAAAAATAATTCAAAATACAAGAAAGTTGAAACATTGAACCATATTTCACGTTGGTGTAGAATGTAATCATATATTTATTTTTCATATATTTAATTTTAATTAAAAGATTTAATGTATATTTAATTTACAAACAAAATAATCATGTATTTAATAATACATCCGGTCCTTTTTATAAGGAACATTTCACTTTTTTAGATTCATTAAATAATTAATGTATATAGTCTATAATGCAGAACGGAGTTTTTGACAAAAAAATAAAAGAAATGTTTAATACTATTTATATAACTTATAATATAAAATATGATTGTTATAATCTTATTTTGTTAGGAAATATACACATTTAATTTATAGTAAAACAATGTGTAATCTTATTTAATCTAAATTTTAAAAAAAAATTAAATGATGTGTATTTTTAATTTGTAATGATAGCATATTTAATAAATTATAAATTGAACAATTAAGTAATGTTCAATCCAAAATACAATATTGAGAAATAAAAATACAATAAAACTTGATTGTAATTTGTCCCATGCTGATTTGATTGTGATAAGGTATTGGTTGAAAAAGGACACATGTTCAAGGCTGGTGTAAGGAGAGTGTAAGATTGTTTGTGAGAGGAATGAGGCAATACATTATTCTTAAGTATATTTAATGATTTATATTTATATATAGTTACCAAATGATTTTTGAACACGTTTGGATTTGCCCAAATGATTTTTGTCAACCCGAACTTGCCCAACAACTGTATGTTTCTGCTTCATATTTTGTTTCTATTTTGAATTAACCTTAATAATCTCATCAGCGGCATCAACCTTTTCTTCAGTAACGACATTTACAGAAACTGATCCACTTTCCAAAGTAAGATCTATTACCTCAACATTTCTTTGATCTTCAGCGTTGTCAACGGTCATGTTACCCACCGAATCAGAACGACGATGCCACTTTAATTTTCTCTTATACGATGAACTCTCTCCAATCTCATCCAACATCCCCTGTATGATATTCAAAGCTGTTTCGTGGCTGCAAATTAGGAACAATAAAACATTACAACCTATATCTATCTATATAAAATAGTATAACAAATAGTTGAATCACTGAATACAACTATTAAATCAAAACTTATATACCAATCTCATTATTTAATTGTATATAACTTATGTTTCTTCGGTTAATAAAATATCCAAAATTAAGAAAAAATGAAATTGGTACCAAACTCAACATTGTAATTGTAATCAACACATCCATCAGTTAAATACAAAATACCTAAAACAAAATCGATATGCATTTTTCACAGATTTCACTCACATGCAAAACGATTTAGCTTTTAGTGTTATATACAATTATCTTCTAAATGTCCTGAACTACATAACAATCGGTGTAATATGTTGTTCTACATGTCTATTTCGATACCCACTAATTTAAGATTAACCACAAAACTAATTCAATCAAAATTTCTAATAATTCCATTAACAATCAAAACAAAAGGAATTTACAGTTACTTACCTCATACTTTCTAAATCTCCTTCAGATATGTTGCGTCTGGCACCGGTATTGCTTTTGTTGGTCATAGTAAACCTTTCAAGATGCTTTGGAGTTAAATTGTAAAAAATATTTGTCGAAGAACATACGCCGAGCGAGGATAATCTTAAATAGAGCGATGCAAAAAATAATTTAGGTTAGACGATGCCTTTGCAGTTTTGGAAAAGTAAAGTAATGGTGGTAGATGGGAAGGTTACGTATATTATGTTGAAACATACGCTCAATTATATTTCCATTATAATAATAAATTTGATTAAATTTTTGGTAATACTATTTATTATCATCTAATAAGTAGTACTCCCTCCGTCTCACAATAGGTGTCCTCTTTTATTTTTTTATTTGTCTCAAATTATTTGTCCTTTTAGAATACCAATGTAATATTTATTATTTCTTTCCACTAACTTACCCTTATTTATTGTATTTTAATTCATTTAACTACTCCACTGTCTAATATTAATAAGGTTATTTTAGTAAATGACACTCGTTTTATCATTGAAATCAACACAATTAATCATTATCTTAAAAAGTGTGAAAATCTCAAAGAGGACACCTATTGTGAGACGGAGGGAATATTAATTTGGAAATGAAATTAATATGTTAAAAGAAGAAATATGGTTTCTAACATTCTAAATTTTTTAAAAACATTAAAGATTTTGTCTCTCTATTTATAAATGTTTTTGCTAATACTAATTATAATTAAAACGATGGTTTCTCTATTTTTGAAACATCTAAAGAGTTTATTTCTATCTTTTTGCAACATTTGAGAAAATATTCAACAATAATTATATTTATCAATTTTATTTAATTATGCTTTTCTTTTGAATAATTTCATATATTATTTTAATTTCATATTATATAATTTTAAGCCGACAAACTGTTAAATCAAATAAAACAAAATAGTTTATTACATATTAATATATAATTTCCATTTTTGAATTTATTTACCTTTTTATTTAAAATATGAAAAAAAAATAAGACATTTCTTTATGAATTCATATATAATTTAATATAGATTTTTTAACTATAATTATATAATATTTATATGTTTATATCGATTTTACGTGACGCATGCGAATGAACGTGTCTTTTCTGTTTTAAGTAAATAATGATTGTATTTGAATTTTGTGTTCTAACGATAAATATAAAAGAATAAATAATTGATGATAATTTTATATAAACTTTAATAATTTTAATAGTATATTGTATGGCTTCCCATTTTTTTTCAATCTTATTGATACACACTACTATATTATATTATCATATTAAGTATTTTTAAGTATTTTTTTGGGATCTTATTTAGACAAATAGATTATATTTTTTTATTTTATATGAAGTGCAGTTTTGACAAAGGTTATAAGTATTTTTTTTTTAATATGTTATTTTTGTGTATTATATATAATCACTATTATTCATTATTAGTCGCAATTAATTACATAATTATATTGTTGTTTTAATATTAGAAATTGATATACATGAATTTGATAAATGATTATATATTGTAACTATATGAATGTCAACCAACTGAATACATGAATTTAAACTTAACAAACGAGAAATACATACGTGTAACATGAATCTCGACGGAACCCGTGCGATAGCACGGGTTTGTTACTTGTTGGTTGAAAAAGGACACATGTTCAAGGCTGGTGTAAGGAGAGTGTAAGATTGTTTGTGAGAGGAATGAGACAATACATTATTCTTAAGTATATTTAATGATTTATATTTATATATAGTTACCAATTAATGACTTTTCATTCCCCTTTAATATATATATATATATATATATATATATATATATATATATATATATATATATATATATATATATATATATATATATATATATTTTAAAATTGGTTTACTTTTCCATAATTTCTTAAGTCAATATTTAAATATATTAAAATAATTTTCTAAATTAGTTTTCTTTTAATAATGCAAACATAATTATTCTTTTATAAATAACACTCATAATTATTTAGAAAAATATTTGGAATTTTCCGTACATAAAGATTATTTTAGTTTTAATTTTAGTTTTGGTTGTTTTGAACTAAGTTATTAATATAAATAATTATAATTAAAATCAAAATTTAAAACTAATACTTATAAATTATTGAAACAACATATTTAGAATTGATTGATAAATATGTGACACATATTTCTAGAATATTTATTTTAATACGTGACAAAATTATTAATGACATATATTATTTTGTTAGGTAAAAATGGCATATATTCTTATTAACACGTTTCAATATCTAAAAATATAACCCGTGCAATTTTTATATTTGTATCAATTATAAAAACATTAATAATTGTTATTGTGATTATTATTGGATATTATAAATGGTATAAAATGATATTAGCATCTCATCAATATTTTAAAAATTCAATATTATTAAAATTGAAATTTTGTCATAGCAGACAACAGATGGCCTAACACATGTCAAGACATTGTTCTGCATAATTATTTAAACAAGAACAGAACTGCAGACTGATACCTTGAATATTAGTAACTGTAGAATCACAGATGTCACGACATCTGTTCCAACATGTTAATCAAAACTGAACTGTAAATTACAGAATGATAAACAACATAGAATATGATGACCTAGTTTGGTGCAACTCACCTACATCATCTGGGGGATACCAATTCAGGAAGAAGACTCCACTATCAGTAGTATAGTTTTATGTAAACAACTTCAGGTTTAGAGTAAACACCCACGCTTACCTATCACTACCCACTTTATCATTAGAAGTCACATCTAATTGATAAGAGAAACTCATCCCACTCCCTAAATCACAACCTGTGATTATCTAACAATTAATACCCCATAACTGTAACATTCCTATTGAAAGACACCCCTTCCAATACAAAGTTCAGTCAAGCATTCTTGACTAACAAGTTAACTTGGATTTGCTTCAAAGCTTCATCCAAGAACAATACACGATTCATTACCTACGGGTTTCTGAATCTGTACAAGTACCTATGTCTACCACACTGCATCAAATCGATACAGAGAGAGACTTACAAGAGAAACCTACGACTCTCAAAACCTAAACCCTACTTTACAAAATAGGATTCCTAAGTCTATGTCATCCTTTCTCTATCACTGCCTAGGTCTTGGTTTTCTTTTATAGGCTTCTACTGCCTTGGGCTTCAATCTTCTGTTTGCTGATTCCTTGATCCACGTTCTGATTGTTTCCTTAATTCTTGGACCAGACTTAGAAACAGCCTGCTATATCAATTTAAGATGTCAGGACATTCGTTAGGATATTCGTTAGGACATTCGTTAGGACATCATGTATTCTTCATGTTGGAACACTACATTCAACGCCTTGTTTTAACAAAAATTTGCTCAAATCTACATAGCCTTCAATCTCCCCCTTTTGACTAATTTTTGGTTAAAACTCCTTAGGTAGAAAAAGAAAGTTCGGCGTCTGGTAGATATGATTGGAACACCTCTGAGACTCTTTCGTACCCCTGAAATTCCTAGTTGTATGTTGGTGTACATGAGGAAGAGTATATAACCCTCTCCCCCTCAAACCATTACTTGCCACAGAGGGATAAATCTTCCTCTTGACGGGCATAAGAGAACTCACAAAAAAGTCCAGAAAGATCTTAAGAAGAAACAGTTGTATCATATGTAACACGGAGTCCATAGAGTATGTAACTCAGGTCACAAGACACAACCTGCTTCTTAACTCAGATCACAAGGCACAAGGGAAGAACTCAAGGATGTCATGTCAGAACATCTCATCCAACACCCCTGCAGAAGAACGCTTGCACAAATAAGTATGTGTTGTAGAAACCAACACACAACTGAGATGAATCCATACCCATTCTCCCCCTTTTTAGCCAAAAATTGGCAAAAGTGGCCAGCACAATTCCATACCCACATGATACTAATCCAGACCTTAACAAAAACCATGACGAGCTTGCCCAGATACTAACTTTGAAAACCAGAAGCAGATTCCACCTTTAACTATGCAAACATATTTTTCTTGAAAATTAATATTCATAGAAGTTCCCGCAGAGTAATTCATGTGGAGACATAAATTAGGGTAGGTAAATAGAAATGACTGTGCACCGTCCAACTAAAGTTTGACTGATTCAACTTTATGAGAAACTGTCCAAAGAATGCACTAGCATTAAGACACATGCTTAACATGTCTACACTCTCTACTGTCCAAAACAGCAAATCATGTCGTACCCATATTGTCTTGACCCTTTGTCAGGCTTTTTTTAGCAAAGTTATAGTTCCTGTATTTTGTCTACAGGATAATCCTTTTAAACAGAAGACCAAGAATAACTCACCAAGATGTTAAGACATTTCTTCAAACATCTTTCAGCTAGCAGCAACAGAATTTCCCAAGATACTTGTACCCCTTCTAATTCAATCCATTGACACCACAATGACAGAATCTCACAAACCTGATAAGTTCACCCAGAACTTATACCAGTAAGGAAATGTCACGACATCTCATCTAACATATCATCCTCACCTGAGCCAATCTATCACAAACCATTTGAAACCACCAACAATTTTGATAAACAATCTTCACCACTACATCCAAATATCCACAACTGAAGTCTAACTCCCCCTGTCGTAGATAACCAATGCTCCTTTTCCAGAAGAACACCCTAAATGAATGGAAAACATAAGACGCATCTTCATGTCTTTAAGAGCGCACCCTTTATTCAACACACCTGTTGAACGCATTCACCCAATCCTTGACCCTCAAGCAAACCATGTACCACACCAGTACATTAATCAGACAGAAGTTATCCCATATCTTTCTCAACTGATGCTTCTTCAACAAGAAACACCTCAAAATCACCACATGATATCTCATGACAACTTCATGATCATATAGTGAGAGTACCGGGAACGCATCCCTGTACCATAACTAACAAACTCTTGGATTGAGACCAAAGCTTCATTGATCCCTCTCGTCCATAAACTATCCATACACCACACGAATTCCTCCTGAATTCTCATGTATAGATCTCCTTGTTCCCTGAGATACAACCCAATTGAATCTAAATGGTTCACATTCCTCAAAGAGACACACATGGCCCCTTAGTTTGGTAGCTCGCCTAGATGTTCTTCACACTTGAAGGACATCAAACACATGCTTCAGAAATCCTCAGCCCATTTGCTCCACAAGCACCAAACTGATCCACTTCTAGCATGTCCCATTCACATCAGACTTCGAAGACAATCCTTTAACCATCATTCTCCCGTACGATAAGATAAATACCTCTTAGATAAGATGTGAACTCAGAATCGTACTCCAAGGATAACCAACCCAGAAGATGTTCTAACATCAGTTAGGACATCCTTCACATATCATAGACACCAATCAACATAGTTCTTGATATGCTGCACCACTGGACTTACTATCTACATAGTAATCCAATCTGAAGATCTTCAAACAACACTATGCCACCGGCTTAAACAATAAGAACTCCAGTAACCAAAGAGAGAAATAAACTTTCAACCACCAAAAGAAGGTAATCTTCCATAAACTAAGAACTTCTGCCACAAGCTCCAAGACAGAAAAGAATCAATACCTCCTCAAGTCTTCAACCAACCACCCTTCTGCCCAACAAGACACTCCTCGAGAGTAATCAAATGCCACTGTTTGATTACTTCATCCTTCAAATATGAAACCAACCAAATGCCACCATTTGACTGATCTCACCCCTTTTCAGAACTCCCACAAGATACTGTCATACCCTAATTTTTGACCATAAGATTCCACCTCTTTGTGCATCATCTCGCATATCTGCATGCTTTATCACTAACGGGTTTGTGCAGAAATTTTGACTTCAAGTGGAGATGGTTTTCATTTTCTTAATTATACTTCAAGACGTGACTAGTTGGTTCTGATTCAGAAAGGTCCTAAGGTTTTCTACTGGTTGTTTGCCTTAAACTTCCTCAACAGCTTCAACGTACATCTCAAGAAGATCAGGGTTGTCTTATTTTATGATGTTTGAGATATGTCAATTAAAGATCAGGTTATGCAAGTTGACGGAGTGTTCACTTGATATCTGGAGTTCAAATTGTCAAAAAAAGATTGAGTGTACAAAATGGTTCCAAGATTCATTTCAAGAACCATGGTTGTAAGTACAAAGTTCAAGTTGTGATTACAAGCTCGAGCATGTGTCAGGGTTCAAAATTCAGGATATAGTTGTGATTGGGTTCGTACGGTTCAAAGAGTTTCATTCATACAAAGCTTAGATTTAATGTCATTATAAGAGACCCACGTTCTTTACCAAAGTTCATATTGATTGTTATTTACAAAAAGTTCAAATTGATAATTCATTTTAAGGCCAAACTCGAGTTGATTCTAAAGTTCAAAGTGCTCAAGGTTCATCACAAGTGGAAATTATGTTTAGAAGTGCAAGAATTCCAACATCCTTTATATGTTTCAAAGTTCAGAATTGATTCACATGTTACGAGCTCCTCAAACTAAAGTACGGAATTCTAATTCAAGAGAACAAAGTTGTTATAGATTGTGATGTAATTTAAAGTGGCGGTATTCTAATCGTGGAAGTCACAAAACGAATCCACCTGTACTAGTCCTCACAAATTAATACATTTCCACTTGACAATTCATCATTAATTTATTCCAAAATTAATAGAGTTTGATTCATACAAGTTTTCAGGTGATTCACACAAGTTATCATGGACATTCTGAATAATGAAAGATAATGCTACAAGGGACCTCCCAATAGTTTCAATAACATTCTAGTAAAAAAATAAATAACATGAAGGATGCTTATTGAGACGGTGCTTGAACGTGATTCCCCTACAGTGCCACAGGACATGTTATTATGAAGAAGTGCCTTCATTTGATGAGGTGCACATACAGGTTCTTTTGCATTTAAGAATGAGTTGTGAGATTAGACGTCCCATTCCTTAATCAACCTGTTCGTGAATTCTAGCCATGAAGATTGCACTCTGAATGTAAATCAGCATCACGGTTATGACATATTTTGAAAATGGAAACATCATGAAATTGTCGATCACGTATTCATCACAAGAATCTCGAGAATCATTCAGTTCCAAATATTTCCAAACAAAAATGGCAAGTTCAAAAGCAGCCTTCAAGCAGGAATAAAACGAAAACTGCACAAAAATTATTCACTCATCAAAGCCTTTCTAAAGCAGTGTCAAATCTCTCAAGCTAAACAAAGAAAGTTCATCAACCACATGCTCATTTGCAGGACAGAGGATCAAAATTCACCAAAACATAATCAAACATCATTCAATAGTTTCAAAAACAATTTCAAACATTCCTAAACACATCAAATTTTCAAATCAAGGGTCATTAAAGTCAAAAATCGGGAAGTGAATAAGATTGTTAAGAAATTGGAATCAAAGGGGGAAAGAAGTTTAAAGATGTTTAGACATGTCGAACCGAAAACGGCAAGTTTCAATTCATGTTTCAGACAGATTTCGAAATCATTCCAAAACAGTCCAAACGTGCTCTAATTTGAAATGGAAATGTCATCATTCTTCATCAATTAACAGCATTTCTTCTAAGCCTATATAAAGAGGGCGAGAATTCATTCACAGGGCGGAAGAACTTACAGTGAAAAATCATACATATACACACCACAATCAGAAGGCAGTTTTGACAGAGAAAAGATACGAGAGAAAACATAGAAAAAGTTCACATACATACACATATTGAAGTGGGCAAAAAAAACATCACAGCTGAGATTCACATCATCTTTCACACCAAAATACCCAAACATACCAACACTACATACATCAGAGCTGAGAAAAATTTCACAGAAAATATACAAATTCACATTCTCACGATTCGGGTAGGGACACGATTTGAAAGAGAAGAAATCCACAACGCGCATCATACACGGATAAGAGCAAAGGGAGATTCAGAACTTACTCCATACACTGCAAAACCGGTTTGATTATTTTCTCTCCTTATGGAACTTCATAACTATTGCATCTTGTTTCACTGTGTTGATGATTGTTGATTTGATTGTTGGCCATCGTTTGTGCTTTGTTTCTCTTCCGTTGTTCGACAAACCTTTTTCCTCTGTTAGAAATGCAAGGAGTTTTGAACGTGGGTCTAGATTTTGTCTTAGGATAGAATTGTTTTTTTTGGTTTCGATTGATGTTTTGATTTGGGCTTTAGTGTGGGGTTTCACTTTGCTATTGTTGATTCGGGTAAAGGGGAGGATTTGGGAAGGTCTGTTTTTTATGATGGTTGAGATTTGAGGTCGAAGGTCAGAACTCCAAGGCTTCAATGGAGTTTGTTTTTGGGCGATGTTTGGAGAGACGGTCGCGAAGGAGATGGAGGGTTTGAAGGAACGAGAAAGAGATGAGAGATAACAGGGATGGAACGGGAGAGACACCGTGAAAGGGTGACGGCCGGTGCGAGAAGGAAAGAAAAAGTACACGGTGGTGATTGGGAGAGCGAGGGCTACGAACACGGCGGCTGGGTTGGTTTTGAGGGTTTCGCGTGCCAGAGAGATATAGAGAACGAGAGAGAAGAAAGGCATGATGATTGATTAGCTGAATTTTTCTTTTTATGAAGTTCTTATATTTTTTGTTGTTGTTTTGGTATGGCTTTGAAACATCAGCCCTAACATATTTTTTACATGCCTCTTCAACCGTGTAACCCCCCATAGAGATATAAATGGGCCTAGCCCATTTCGCTTTTTATTTTATTTTCCAGCCATGTTTTTTTATTTTAAATAATTAGTTCTTGTCTTAATAAATTAAGCTAGACATTATTTGTTCACTTTTTGATTTAGATTTTAATTAATTAGTTCTTGTATCAGTTAATTAAAGGTCTAATTGGTTAATTGACGTCCTATTTAATCAGAATTCCAGTCAATTAGTGACAATCGTAGTTGATTGATCGATACATTATAGGTTAGCATTTTCTCTTTAATCAATTCCAAAGGAAAGAATTTCCCCCATTGACTACCATGTCATCTTAGCCTAACCTTTAGAATCTTCACTTTATCCTAACCTTAGGATCGGAGTCACCGCATTCCATACATGTGTTCTACCATGGACACTTAATCTACCCTTTCAATTTAACTTTAACTTTAGAGTCACCGCACTCTATGTAGCGTCTTGCCATAGACGCTACCTCCCCCTAGAACCTTGACCACAGTCAAGAGTTCCTCACCCTCTTTGAGGGGAACTACGGATACTCTGATTCCACTCCCGTCAGGATACGTAGGTACAAGATGCGATGTCTTGGAGAATATACTTAGATACTAACCCCTAGGTCTTTTCCCTTAGCACATACCCTTGCAAGCAAGTAATAGATAACATAAATACTAACAAGAGGTTCCTGTAAAGTACTACAGACGTTTAGGATGCTAATACCTTCCCTAGGCGTAACCAACCCCCGAACCTTAGATCTCTTAGGTTTTTCGATCTTTAAACCTTTCCTTTGGATAAAATAAAGACCGGTGGTGAATTTCAAAAATTATGATTCAAGTTAATCCAATAGCTTGACATTCGATTCTCACCGCAACAGAAATGGCGACTTCACTGGGGAGCTTAACTTAGAGGGTTAGGCCTAACTTGTTTAGTATTCTTGTTTTTCTTGCTTATTTCTTATTTTGCTTGTTTATATCTGTTGTGCCTGGTTTTGCTGTGTGCGGGGGTTCTTGAGTGGTGAGGAGTCCTACACCCGGACTTGAGTGCAATTATGATAGGAGATAATATGGTCAAGGATACTTTGACGGAGTCGATTCCTGAAAAGTTGAATTGAGAAAATCATCGCTCAGTTTAGGTTCTTTTGAAATTAATGTTGTTTGAACGAGTCCATTCGTGAAAACGATATTAATTTCGACCAAGAACCAGTGAGACTGAGGACCGTAGTACCTTTAACCCCACTTCGCCTTTTAGAATGTAGTGCGGTGACTATGCAGGAGTCTATTTCCAAATAGTTGTCACGCGATACTACACTCGGACGAGATTCTCTTGAGAATATTATTAACTAACCGAGTAATTTGGGAAGTCGATAATATCCGAAAGATGGATTGTAGACTCCGGGAACTTTGTAGAACCCGTTCGGCAGGTACATTTGAAACCATAGTACACACCTTGGGAAGGGTAGACCATGGCTCCATGCTCGTGATCTTCAAACCTAAGCCTTGGCTTGTTTACCTGTATATGTGTATACCTGTGTTTATGCGTCCATTCATGCATTCATGAATCACCATTCGGTTTCAAGAAACTCAATTGTTTTGTCATTTGCAAAATCAATAAAAATCCTGGACTATAAAATGAAACTTTTTTCAGCCTTTCTGAAATGTTTGCAACCTGATTTTGAGTTCCTTGAAACCATTGCATCGCATGGCATATCATTTGCATCTTTGCATGCGTCCGTTTGTCCAGCAACTCATTTCCAACAATCTTTATCTTCAGTGTCACCTGTGAGTTGTCAAGCTGATTCCTCCACACAGATATCGGACTAGAGCTAACTACAGACGCATAATGGCAGAGCAAGAAGCACACAATGCTGAGATGCGAATGGAGATCGACGACCTTAAGTCAAGCATGGAAAAGCTCACTGAGATGCTCCAAGTTTTGATTGCTAGAGGAGAACCACCCCAAAGGACTGTCATCCAAGAAGTTTCAATTGCTGATCCTCAACATGTTCAGGTGCCACCTTCAACTTGGCCAGAGTTTGGTTTGCCTCCCAACTACTCACCACCTCTTGCATCTACTGCTATGATTGGTCAGACTTCCAGACCAGTGTTTCAAGCTCCAGTTTTCTCCGAGCCTAGACCTGTGGTTCATGTTGTTGCCCAGACTACTCGACCTCCTTTTGAAAACCCTCTCTATGAGTACAATGCTGCCAATGCTCAGGGTGAAGACCATGAAGATTTTGTCGAACCCACGATTGTCCGTGAACATTTTCAGACCATAGACAAGAGACTTAAAGCCGTAGAGGGTACTGATTTCTTCAACATTGATGCAGAAAACATGGGTTTAGTTTCTGACCTTGTTATGCCTGCTAAGTTCAAGGCTATCGATTTTGTGAAGTACAAAGGTGATTCTTGTCCAAGAGCTCATTTGGTCATGTATACCCAAAAAATGGCTGCTCATGCCAAGAATCAGAAGTTGCTTATCCATTGTTTTCAAGACAGTCTGAGTGGAGCTTCTCTCAAATGGTATATGAATCTTGAACAGAACAGCATTCACTGTTTCCAGGATCTTATTAATGCCTTCATGAAGCAATACAAGTATAACCTCGACATGGCTCCTGATCGCCGTCAGCTGCAAAACATGTCTCAGAAGGATAAAGAGTCTTTCAAGGAATATGCTCAGCGCTTGAGAGAGTTGGCTTCTCAAGTTGAACCTCCTTTGGCAGAGAAAGAATTAACTGGATTGTTTATGGACACCTTGTCTCCATTTTACTGGGAGAAGATGATTGGTAGTGTTTCCTCCAGCTTCACTGATTTGGTTACTATTGGTCAGAGACTCGAGGAAGGACTTAAGAATGGTAAAGTATCCAAGGCTGCTGAATCTTCTAATGGTGCTAAGAAATTCTATGGAAACTTCCAGAAGAAGAGAGAAGATCATACCAATGCTGTCATGACTGAAGTGAGAAGGCCTCGTCCCCGACCACTGTATGCTGATCATCCTGATATTGCTGATGTTACTCCTGTGGTTACTGCTCCACGACCAGCTCAAGCTCCTCAACGTCCGACTGTTGGACAGAACCAGTACCGTAATAGGAATAATTTTGATCCTATTCCAATGACATACACTGAACTTTATCCTGGGCTGGTTCAGAAAGGTTTGATTACTACAAGGCCTTTGCCTCCTCCTCCAGATCCACTTCCACGTGGATTCAGATCTGATCTCCATTGTGCATTCCATGAAGGTGTCGCAGGCCACGACTTGGAACATTGCTTTGCATTGAAGGCTAGAGTACAAGAGCTTATTAGAATTGGTATTCTCTCCTTTCGTGACACCAATCCGAATGTCAAGAACAATCCTTTTCCAGAGCACGCTAAGTGAAGCTTCGGTCGACCTCAGCCAGTTATCCTCTTAAGAACCAGTGTTTCAGACAGGACAGCTCACTCTTGTTTCTGACTAGTCACTAGACTTTTGTTTCTTGTTGTTTGCATTTTCCTTATCTTGTATGAGTTGTTTGCTTTCAAATCATGTTTGTACTTTCATAATTAATAAAATGAGCATTGCAACTTTTGGATTCAATTTCATTTGCTTTGTTATTTACATCTTTACGCTTTATCTTTCAAAACAAAAAAACAAAACAAAAAAAAACACACAAAAAAAAAACAAAAAATATATTATCGCTTTTTTGCTTTCTCTTGATTATGCAAAGATTGGAGGGCGGATGATGATAACGTAAATACCCCTAATTATTGTCGGTATGCTTTCGAATCAAAACTTTGTTGAGGATGTAAGGCATTGTTTCAGTTCCCAAACACTGGAGAAATAAGGAAGATAAACCCTCGTCAACCCCTTTGAGCCTTGAAGTAGGAGTTTCTTTTCTTTACAAATAAAAACCCGCAATCTTAACCCGGGGCAGGGTAGTTTTCAGTTAACTGGATTATGCATTCAAATACAAGAGTTTCATGCAAGACATCTTTCAACAAAAAGGTTGCATTCTCAATTTTTCCTTCGCACGCAACAAGCAAGTGTCGAAGATGTCTTTCAAGTCAAAAGTCGATGATGGTTCGCCGTAATCATTAAGCCAAGCAGTCACTTTCTTTCAAAAAAAAAAGGAGATAAAAAAATCAAAAAGGAAAAAGCCCGCTAAGTCGAAACCTGTGAAGGAGACTTAGGCAGACAAAAAAAACGGGGGCATCCCGCTGACTGTAAGATTCACGAGAAACATTTCAGGCAAAAGTTAGGGATAATAAAAAGGAAAAATCTTTAAATCCTTACCATGAAATCCTCAATGAAAAAAAAAACAACCAAGAGTTATAAGGAAGTAGTGATTGTCACCTCAAAAGTCCCTTAACTTCTGAACCATCATCATTATCATCAATGCAATCCCTAACCTATGGGAACCTGAGTGCAAAGTCTGAGTTAACTGAGTGTAGGACTGGAGATCATCACGAAGATTGGGTGGGTACAAATAAACTTTGAGCCTTTATCCTTTGTTTCTTAAACCGTGAACCAGGCCACGTTATAACCCTCAAAAGACCTAATTGAAGCAAGATTATTTTGAAAGCATACTACAACGAGGTTGCATAAAGTGACTCCTAAAGATCTTTGCAGATCATTTTTTTGGCATCACGCCTTTTTGCTTTATCTTTCACTTTTAAACGTCTTGAACCACCGTGTTCTGACCAGTGACCCTATTGTTTTACCTCTTTCCAAAAATAATCTTGATTTCAAAAGTTGCATGAACTTTGCATTTACTATGCTTGTCTAAACACTTTTGTTTGCAATCTGGCTTCCGCTTAAGGAATTTTCAAACATTTGAGAAACTTGGTCAGTGATCCAATCAGGGGCAAGTTCCTTCCAGATCCTATTGAGAATCAGTTCAAGATTTGTTTAGTGCAAGTCCTTCTCAGAGTCGGTTTTATACATAAGACTTTTCAAGACTCATGCTGGGGCAAGCTTTCCAAGAGCACAATACAAGTAGTCACTTTCAAGAATCAGACCAGCTGAAGCAATTATCAGTTCATCTACAACAGTAAGCTAATCTGGGGAAGTTTACTTGAAGACTCCCCATGCAGCTTTCCTTCCTTCCTACAAGGATTATCAAATTGATACTATTTACCAGTGTGGCAGAGATTGTGCTCAGTAGTAGCATCTTTAGTCCCAGAGCTGAATGGCAGTGATCCGTGTTGAGGAATCAGTCTTTCAGTCTTGTCTTTTCCACAAAAGAGTCGAGTCGTGTCGTCGACATCTGCATTGCATCTGCATTTGCATTTAATCATATATCATAGCATAATTCATATACATATGCATAGCAAGAGTGTCATCCTCATTTGCACTCATTTGCATCCTCCATAGGTCGTGTTGTTATTCACGTCTTACCTTGTGGTCAAAGTCCAACTTACTTGGCACCTACCAAACAGATATTGTCACATCTATCCAATGCTTTCTTAAGTACATCTTTATTCATATTCGTTCAATGCCTTCTTGAACTTTGTGGTTTCTTTGTCCAATGCTTTCTTGGATCCCTACCATTGTTCACTTTGTCTAAAGCCATTATTAGATATCGTGATTACACCTCTCATTCAAAGCCATTATTGGATGATTGGTTTCTTTGCATTCAATGCCATTCTTGAATGTAGTCTCTGTTCACTTTGTCTAAAGCCATTATTAGATATCGTGATTACACCTCTCATTCAAAGCCATTATTGGATGATTGGTTTCTTTGCATTCAATGCCATTCTTGAATGTAGTCTCTGTTCACTTTGTCTAAAGCCATTATTAGATATTGTGATTATACCTTTCATTCAAAGCCATTATTGGATGACTGGTCCCTTTACATCCAATGCCTTCTTGGATCTCACCTTTTTACCTCACTTTCATCTAAAGCCATTATTAGATACTGTGATTATACCTTTCATTCAAAGCTATTATTGGATGACTGGTTTCTTTACCATCTGATGCTTTTCCGGATGGATCCCTCTTTCTGATGTTCTTCCAGATTGAGTCTTTGTTCACTTTGTCTAAAGCCATTATTAGATATTGTGATTGTACCTTTCATTCAAAGCCATTATTGGATGATTGGTTTCTTTGTCCAATGCTTTCTTGGATCCTTTCTTTGTTCACATTCATCTAAAGCCATTATTAGATATTGTGATTATACCTTTCATTCAAAGCCATTATTGGATGATAGGTTTCTCTACTTTGTTCACTTTGTCTAAAGCCATTATTAGATATTGTGATTTTACCTTTCATTCAAAGCCATTATTGGATGATTGGCTCCTTTTGCATTCAATGCCATTCTTGAATGTAGTCTTTGTTCACAGTCGTCTAAAGCCATTATTATATATTGTGATTATACCTTTCGTTCAAAGCAATTATTGGATGTCTGATTTCTTTACCTTGTTCACTTTCATCTAAAGCCATTATCAGATATTGTGAGTGTACCTTTCGTTCAAAGCCATTATTGGATGGCTGGTTTCTTTGCGTCTGATGCCTTCTCGGATTACATTATTTTGTCTCATTCTCGTCTGATGCCTTCTTAGATATTGTGAGTTTACCTTTCATCCAAAGCCATTGTTGGGTGTTTGGTGCTTTTTCTTCATCCAATGCCATTCTTGGATGATGTTTTCCGGATACTTTGCTTTGTTTCAATTCGTTTCTATCAGAACTGTAACACCTTTTCCCCTATGGCACCATTCCCCATAGGCTTCTCTGTCTTTGCATTCGTATCATACCATATCATGTCATGTCATATCATCTGCATTTGTGGCATCTTAGGGCCAAAAATTGTGCATGTTTATATTTAAGTCTCTCCTATCTCGTCGAGATGAAGATTTCAATCTCCATATCTCCAGATAGGAGAAACTTAAATAGGGGCATCTGTCATACCCTAATTTTTTACCATAAGATTCCACCTCTTTGTGCATCATCTCGCATATCTGCATGCTTTATCACTAACGGGTTTGTGCAGAAATTTTGACTTCAAGTGGAGATGGTTTTCATTTTCTCAATTATACTTCAAGACGTGACCAGTTGGTTCTGATTCAGAAAGGTCCTAAGGTTTTCTACTGGTTGTTTGCCTTAAAATTCCTCAACAGCTTCAACGTACATCTCAAGAAGATCAGGGTTGTCTTATTTTATGATGTTTGAGATATGTCAATTAAAGATCAGGTTATGCAAGTTGACGGAGTGTTCACTTGATATCTGGAGTTCAAATTGTCAAAAAAAGATTGAGTGTACAAAATGGTTCCAAGATTCATTTCAAGAACCATGGTTGTAAGTACGAAGTTCAAGTTGTGATTACAAGCTCGAGCATGTGTCAGGGTTCAAAATTCAGGATATAGTTGTGATTGGGTTTGTACGGTTCAAAGAGTTTCATTCATACAAAGCTTAGATTTAATGTCATTATAAGAGATCCACGCTCTTTACCAAAGTTCATATTGATTGTTATTTACAAGAAGTTCAAATTGATAATTCATTTTAAGGCCAAACTCGAGTTGATTCTAAAGTTCAAAGTGCTCAAGGTTCATCACAAGTGGAAATTATGTTTAGAAGTGCAAGAATTCCAACATCCTTTATATGTTTCAAAGTTCAGAATTGATTCACATGTTACGAGCTCCTCAAACTAAAGTACAGAATTCTAATTCAAGAGAACAAAGTTGTTATAGATTGTGATGTAATTTAAAGTGGCGGTATTCTAATCGTGGAAGTCACAAAACGAATCCACCTGTACTAGTCCTCACAAATTAATACATTTCCACTTGACAATTCATCATCAATTTATTCCAAAATTAATAGAGTTTGATTCATACAAGTTTTCAGGTGATTCACACAAGTTATCATGGACATTCTGAATAATGAAAGATAATGCTACAAGGGACCTCCCAATAGTTTCAATAACATTCTAGTAAAAAAATAAATAACATGAAGGATGCTTATTGAGACGGTGCTTGAACGTGATTCCCCTACAGCGCCACAGGACATGTTATTATGAAGAAGTGCCTTCATTTGATGAGGTGCACATACAGGTTCTTTTGCATTTAAGAATGAGTTGTGAGATTGGACGTCCCATTCCTTAATCAACCTGTTCGTGAATTCTAGCCATGAAGATTGCACTCTGAATGTAAATCAGCATCACGGTTATGACATATTTTGAAAATGGAAACATCATGAAATTGTCGATCACGTATTCATCACAAGAATCTCGAGAATCATTCAGTTCCAAATATTTCCAAACAAAAATGGCAAGTTCATAAGCAGCCTTCAAGCAGGAATAAAACGGAAACTGCACAAAAATTATTCATTCATCAAAGCCTTTCTAAAGCAGTGTTAAATGTCTCAAGCTAAACAAAGAAAGTTCATCAACCACATGCTCATTTGCAGGACAGAGGATCAAAATTCACCAAAACATAATCAAACATCATTCAATAGTTTCAAAAACAATTCCAAACATTCCTAAACACATCAAATTTTCAAATCAAGGGCCATTAAAGTCAAAAATCGGGAAGTGAATAAGATTGTTAAGAAATTGGAATCAAAGGGGGAAAGAAGTTTAAAGATGTTTAGACATGTCGAACCGAAAACGGCAAGTTTCAATTCATGTTTCAGACAGATTTCGAAATCATTCCAAAACAGTCCAAACATGCTCTAATTTGAAATGGAAATGTCATCATTCTTCATCAATTAACAGCATTTCTTCTAAGCCTATATAAAGAGGGCGAGAATTCATTCACAGGGCGGAAGAACTTACAGTGAAAAATCATACATATACACACCACAATCAGAAGGCGGTTTTGACAGAGAAAAGATACAAGAGAAAACATAGAAAAAGTTCACATACATACACATATTGAAGTGGGCAAAAAAAACATCACAGCTGAGATTCACATCATCTTTCACACCAAAATACCCAAACATACCAACACTACATACATCAGAGCTGAGAAAAATTTCACAGAAAATATACAAATTCACATTCTCACGATTCGGGTAGGGACACGATTTGAAAGAGAAGAAATCCACAACGCGCATCATACACGGATAAGAGCAAAGGGAGATTCAGAACTTACTCCATACACTGCAAAACCGGTTTGATTATTTTCTCTCCTTATGGAACTTCATAACTATTGCATCTTGTTTCACTGTGTTGATGACTGTTGATTTGATTGTTGGCCATCGTTTGTGCTTTGTTTCTCTTCCGTTGTTCGACAAACCTTTTTCCTCTATTAGAAATGCAAGGAGTTTTGAACGTGGGTCTAGATTTTGTCTTAGGATAGAATTGTTTTTTTTGTTTCGATTGATGTTTTGATTTGGGCTTTAGTGTGGGGTTTCACTTTGCTATTGCAGATTCGGGTAAAGGGGAGGATTTGGGAAGGTCTGTTTTTGATGATGGTTGAGATTTAAGATCGAAGGTCAGAACTCCAAGGCTTCAATGGAGTTTGTTTTTGGGCGATGTTTGGAGAGACGGCCGCGAAGGAGATGGAGGGTTTGAAGGAACGAGAAAGAGATGAGAGATAACAGGGATGGAACGGGAGAGACACCGTGAAAGGGTGACGGCCGGTGCGAGAAGGAAAGAAAAAGTACACGGTGGTGATTGGGAGAGCGAGGGCTACGAACACGGCGGCTGGGTTGGTTTTGAGGGTTTCGCGTGCCAGAGAGATATAGAGAACGAGATAGAAGAAAGGCATGATGATTGATTAGTTGAATTTTTCTTTTTATGAAGTTCTTATATTTTTTGTTGTTGTTTTGGTATGGCTTTGAAACATCAGTCCTAACATATTTTTTACACGCCTCTTCAACCGTGTAACCCCCCCCCCCCCCCCCCCCCACCACACACATAGAGATATAAATTGGCCTAGCCCATTTCGCTTTTTATTTTATTTTCCAGCCATGTTTTTTTATTTTAAATAATTAGTTCTTGTCTTAATAAATTAAGCTAGACATTATTTGTTCACTTTTTGATTTAGATTTTAATTAATTAGTTCTTGTATCAGTTAATTAAAGGTCTAATTGGTTAATTGACGTCCTATTTAATCAGAATTCCAGTCAATTAGTGACAATCGTAGTTGATTGATCGATACATTATAGGTTAGCATTTTCTCTTTAATCAATTCCAAAGGAAAGAATTTCCCCCGTTGACTACCATGTCATCTTAGCCTAACCTTTAGAATCTTCACTTTATCCTAACCTTAGGATCGGAGTCACCGCATTCCATACATGTGTTCTACCATGGACACTTAATCTACCCTTTCAATTTAACTTTAACTTTAGAGTCACCGCACTCTATGTAGCGTCTTGCCATAGACGCTACCTCCCCCTAGAACCTTGACCACAGTCAAGAGTTCCTCACCCTCTTTGAGGGGAACTACGGATACTCTGATTCCACTCCCGTCAGGATACGTAGGCACAAGATGCGATGTCTTGGCGAGTATACTTAGATACTAACCCCTAGGTCTTTTCCCTTAGCACATACCCTTAGCAAGCAAGTAATAGATAACATAAATACTAACAAGAGGTTCCTGTAGAGTACTACAGACGTTTATGATGCTAATACCTTCCCTAGACGTAACCAACCCCCGAACCTTAGATCTCTTAGGTTTTTCGATCTTTAAACCTTTCCTTTGGATAAAATAAAGACCGGTGATGAATTTCAAAAATTATGATTCAAGTTAATCCAATAGCTTGACATCCGATTCTCACCGCGACAGATACACTGATCTACCAATGAAATCTGATCTTCAAGTTACATGAACTACTTGCCCCACAACAAGACATCTTAGATCCACCAAGCCTTAGACATGTAACATCTTCTCTATCCACAGCTCCCGCAAACTGCATGAGATAGACCTTTTTAAAGCATCCATAACATCCATTCTCTTGTAGATCACCTTATCTTAAGCTGATGTGCCACAACACCAGCTGAGGTCTTGATGTTAAGCTTGATGTCAGAACATTCTAATATGACATCCAGCTACTGAATTCAGCTCCTCCTTCTGCCACTTAGAAGAACCTCATCCCTATTACAGAAAAAGAGTTCCATGCTCTCATAAACTTGATTCAACAACCAAGTTTGAGTAGACAACCTCCATCCTGCTTAATCTTATCACATGTATTCCATTAAAGGTCACACCTTGATGAATAACTACTTTGAAGCTCCAAAGAATTCACACCTTCCACGTCTGAATCTTCAGAAGAGAAGTAGTCATAGACTACACCATAGCCTTACCAAAGAATGCCACTTTCCTTAGTAGAGCAATCTGTAGAAAGTCGGAGATAACTGCCACTTAACCTTGACCTCCAAGATGAGCAAGATTCTGTGCTCCTAAGTACCTAGATCAGAAATAAACTGATCCAAGTTGTGCCATCACCAGCACTCAACACCAGATGCTTCTATTAACAACTCGAACACACCTGTTGCACTCAAATACTCCTAGATCAGAAATAAATTGATCCAAGAACTCTCTATCAAGATTATGATGTCTTCTTTTTCATCTTCCACATCACCATTGTCTAGACCAGTTTCTTGCCAGGAAACTCTCCAAAGATCAGATGCTTCTGGCACACCAACTGAAGCAGATTCTTAGGTCAACACCAAAAAACTCCAAAAGCTTATGCAGTACCCCTCCCACGATTCTGCACAAACCAGGTGAAGAAATGTTCCAACATCCTGTTGAACATCAACAATCTTGAACTTCACATACAAGAATAATCAATCAAATACTTGTGATTAATATAAATAGCAATTGATCTTAAATCCTTGTTCAATAATCTTGTTTCATTGTTGAAGCCACACTCCACCAAATCACTTCATGAACACTTATCAAGTATTCAATCTTTTGCAAGTATTTTCTTTGACAAATAAATTATTGATATACCAAGGCTGCCACCCTTGACTCAAGTAATTAAGATTCTCTCTGAATGAACCCTATTTACCTAAACAGTTCTGAAAACTCCATTTAGATTGGATTCATCCTTAGGATTAAGAGAGATGAATCTTTCCTTGCACTTTTGGATGGTGAAAATAAATCACCTCCACTTTCTTCAGATTTATGTTTCATAGAAACACCTTCTAGTTAGAAGAATAACTAGAAGAATCCAAATGCACGACTGAGATGCCTTTATGAGTTGAGTTGCGAGTATTCTCAAGTATCTTTGATAACTTAGCCGATCAATAATTTATCAAACTCCTAGAGCAAGAACTTGATAAACCTAATCTCAACTCCCATCCTCTTCAACTGACTTTAAACTGCACCATGGAACCAAGCTTCCAAGTACCAAGTCACCATACCAGGCATCTTCCAACAACTCTCTCCATTCGATCACTCCCGACTTTGGAATAAAAGGATGCAGATATCTTCAAATATAGAGGTCAACGATTGAGATCTTCCACCATATGTCTTCAACAATAACTCTAGAATCCCATAAATTCCAGAGCTCTTCCATCAGAAACATATGCAGCGGAACCACCAAGGAACAAATTCAACTTGCCCTAATAAGATGTCAGAACATCTTTTAAGACACCCCAACAAGAGAACTAGCCACTTCTCCTGCAGTTGTTGTAGAACCTCCTCAGCAACATGAACAACCACCGGGTTGTTACCTTCGATCCAGAACATCCATCCTATCTATTAATACCCTTGAGTATGTCTGAGTTGATTGATCTGATCTTCAAAAACTCCTCCTTGTTTAAACGCCAGAAAGTATCTCCTAAATATCTCATCCAGAAACAGACAAGATGTCTGCTCTGATACCAATTGAAATTCTGGCATAGCAGACAGCATATATCCTCACACATGTCAAGACATTGTTCTGCATAATCATTTAAACAAGAACAGAATAACAGACTGATACCTTGAATATTAGTAACTGCAGAATCACACATGTTATGACATGTGCTCCGACATGTTAATCAAAACTGAAGTGTAAATTGCAGAATGATAAACAACACAGAATATGATGACCTAGTTTGGTGCAACTCACCTACATCTGAGGGATACCAATCCAGGAAGAAGACTCCACTATCAGTAGTATAGTTTTATGTAAACAACCTCATGTTTACAATAAACATCCACACTTACCTATCACTACCCAATGAATACTTTATCATTAGAAGTCACATCTAATTGATAAGAGAAACCCATCTCACTCCCTAAATCACAACTTGTGATTATCTAACAGTTAATACCCCATAACTGTATCATTCCTATTGAAATACACCCCTTCCAATACAAAGTTCAGTCAAGCATTCTTGACTAACAAGTTAACTTGGATTTGCTTTAAAGCTTCATCCAAGAATAATACACGATTCATTACCTACGGGTTTCTGAATCTGTACAAGTACATATGTCTACCACACTGCATCAAATAGATACAGAGGGAGACTTATAAGAGAAACCTATGACTCTTAAAACCTAAACCCTACTTTACAAAATAGGATTCCTAAGTCTATGTCGTCCTCTCTCTCTCACTGCATAGGTCTTGGTCTTCTTTTATAGGCTTCTACTGCCTTTGGCTTCAATCTTCTGTTTACTGATTCTTTGATCCACGTTCTGATTGTTTCCATAATTCTTGCACCAGACTTAGAAACAGCCTGCTATATCAGTTTAAGATGTCAAGACATTTGTTAGGACATCATGTCTTCTTCATGCTGGAACACTACATTCAACGCCTTGTTTTATAAAAAAAAATTGCTCAAATCTGCAGAGCCTTCAAAAATGATATTAACAAAGTATATATAATGTATTTTTCTATCAATAAACTTTAATTGCTTAATTTATATCCATTATTTTTTAGCACTATTACATATATGTCAATAAACTTCATGTCTGAAACGCAGGCAGAAAAGTACATTGCCTAATAAACAAATACATTATCCATATCTATGAAAATAGACTGTTATGGTCAGTGTCTTTTATCCATAACCCCAACTTATCATTTCATGCATTTGCATTATTCACTTTGCCTTAGCCCTTAGCCAGACGAATTTTAGATCTATAACTATAATCAAGGGAATTGGAATATATCATATCAATATATGGTATATAACTATTTGACTCTTTTAACATCTAATTAATTGTAATATATATATATATATATATATATATATATATATATTATGGACTGGGCGAGGCTGCCCCACTGTCGAGTACGGCCCAATCCATCCCCCCGTCGGGGAGGGCCCAACGAAGGCCCAATTCATCAAGTCATACGGTGAGCGTCCACGCGTCTCCCTTACGGTCTCCACGTGCCCCTCATGCGGGGACACTTCATCGGGCAACTATATGCATCCGAAAGAACATGTCACCCACCTTCCGAAGATCACGAGGCAATTAACCCAGGGCAAAGACCACATGCTGGTATTCCCAACGCCACGTAGACCCTAATAATTAGTCGTACTGGGCTTAGCAATCCAGCCCAATACAAAATAACCGTTGGCCCGGCGCTGTGGGCGCATTATAAATACCCTCTTTCACTAAAGGGTCAGGTAGTCGATTCTCACACCTCTTTCTGTACTTGCTTTCTCTCTTGCTGAAACTGACTTTAGCATCGGAGTACCCTGCAGGTACACCCCCTCCTCTTCTCCACCACCGGCGAATTAGGAGCTCACGACGTGTTGCTGACTGCTGATCACTTTCTGGTATTGTAAAATCAATATATATATATATATTAGAAATTAGTAGATATTAATTATATCATTAATATCATATATATTCTCTCTATATTTTTTTTAAATAAGTAAAAAAGATTTTCTATCATTAAAATTAATGTCATTTAATAAAAATGTCTAAGACATTAATTTTTACCCAACTCAACGATATGTCAAATTACTTAAAACTTATTTTTAAAATATTACTTAGATGATCTATACAAAATAAAATTTATTTATATAGTTGTATTAAAATATTAAAATTAATTATTTAATTAAATAACAATTAAAGTAGTCATTTCTTACTTAAAAAAATAAATCAACCGTGTAATTAATTTTGTTAAATATATTTAAATTTAAATTTTAAAAGTAGTTAAGCTCAAAAATTATATACTTACATTATTATTTTATTGTTTGTCATTTCAAAATAAATACAACTTTTTCTTCTCACTTTTTATCGACCAACAAAGAGAGAAGAGAGCATAATTCAACCACTTTTGTGTTTCAGACATGTCTACATCATATAAAAACACATTGTTATACACCACTTTTGCTATTGAGATGTCTACATCACTATCCACTACAAGAAAACTGCCTAATAGCGTTGGCCAAAAGCCCTCGCTAAAAGTCTAAAAGCGGACGCTAACTCGTCTTAGCGTCACCCTAGCGTCGGGGTCGGGGCGGACAGCCTAAAAATAGTAGCAAGGCATAATCACGGGTCGTCGCTAATAATAGTGTCGGCTAAGAAAATGCTATGGTGACGCTAATACACAAAAAACGACGCTACTTTGTAAAATAAAATACGCTAGCGACGCTAATGAACGACGTAACTTTCCTATAGTGGCGGTTTGACGTGACACTTAATTATTCTTTTCACTACCTTAGTGTCGGTTATAAGCGACACTTTAGTATGAATATGGCCACATTGTGTCGCTCTTTTGAGACACAAGTTACAACTTTATTGAATAATAGAGCCGCTTAAAACCGACGCTATATATTAAATAATCCTGTAGATTATTGTTGCACATAACTGACACTAGTATTTTTTTAATTTTTTTAGCTATATATTAGCGACGGCTGTGGTTAACACTTTCGTTTTCCCTTTGTTAGTTTTAGTGTTAGTTTTAGCCATCACTATTTATTTTTATAGGGGGTGAGGTCTAATTTATATTTAAACCTGTTTCAATCCATATCTATTGAAACTTGTTTCAATCCAAACTATTGAAACTTGTTTCAAACCAAATTTAGTGAAACCTGTTTCAAACTATTCATTATCACATCAAATTTCCAACATAAAAAACTCAAGCCAAGCCATGACATTGCTACATTAATTAAGATGTCAAAGTTACAACAAAATATTGACATAATGATGTCAAAGTGACATCAAAATATTAACAAAAAGATGTCAAGGTTACATCAAAATACCAACACAAAATATTGCCACATCCATAAGTCAAAGCTACATCAAAATACCAACAAAAAGATGTCAAGACATCAATCACTCATTTCATCATCGAATGACTGCCCATCTGAGTCATCATCGTAATCACCATGAGTATTAGGATCGACACTCGAAGGAGCAATGGAAGAACCCGCCTGACTCGCCATCCAAGCAAGCATCTTTTTCTGAAAATTTTCAAATTTCCTTTTCAAAGCTTCTATCTCGGCTTTAGCTTTGGCAGCTGTCGTACCTCGAAAAATATGATCCTTGCGATGGACGCGGAAAAAACTTGCTCGAAACAGAGTCGCCACCGAACTTTATTTATCCCAAAAGAGGGAAAGGAAAATATCGATAAAACCTTTAAAGGGAGATAAGAACATGGTCATCGCAACCAAATTCGGGTTCGGGAGTCGGTTACGCAAGAGGGAAGGTATTAGCACCCTCTACATATGTTGTACTCAACGGGAACCTCTTGATTCGATTCGTGAGAACATTAGCTAGGTTTGTTTGTTTATCTTCTAAAGGGTTTGCTTCTAAGGGGAAGATGGGTGGTTTAATTTTTAGTGTGCTCGGCAAGGATTAAGATCCTTGTGCCTACGTATTCCCTCGTGCAATGGGAAAGTCAGAGCATTCGTAGTTCGTGGGACTACGGTTTGTTGGTTTGTGTTTTTTAGGCGA
This sequence comes from Lathyrus tuberosus, assembly GCA_022829125.1. Classification (NCBI taxonomy): domain Eukaryota; kingdom Viridiplantae; phylum Streptophyta; class Magnoliopsida; order Fabales; family Fabaceae; genus Lathyrus; species Lathyrus tuberosus. Next base: position 138,277 of record JALAZF010000282.1, read on the forward strand.
ACGAGAGTTTAATTCGCATTCTAACTGCTAAACGTTGGTTTGTCGGCTCGACATGGGAGGCTGAAGCACTAGTTCATATGCGCAGAAGAATGGACTAAGCAATGTTCTTTTTGTGAAAAGTTGTTTGAGTATGAATTAAGTGTATTAGAGATTTGATTGAGAAAAATGTTTGATTTGTACGTGTTTTAGGCGAACGAGAGTTTAGGATGCATTCTAACTGCTAAACATTGGCTTGTCTGCTCGCTAGAGGGGGCTGAAGCACGAGTTCATATGCGTGAAAGAATGACTTAAACAATGTTCTTTGGGAAAGGTGTTTGAGTTGTGGATTAAGTGTATTAGGGTTTCGGTTGTGTGGGAAATATTTGGTTTGTTAAGTATTTTAGAGGAAGAACGACGATTATTCGATAAACGAGACATCGGCCTCGCAACCAATTAATCGGGGCATTACTGAGATGCTAGATCTCAACGACACCTTTTTCATTCTATTATTTGTGAAATCGTGTTTGTTGGACAATGGGCTTCTTTGTCCATATAATTAGGGCAATTGTTTTGGGGACGAAAGATCGGAACGAACACAACCCAAAGCGTGCACCTCAAGAGCATTCATTCAAGGGCCCAAGAAGTGTTATACCTCAAGAGTCCGCTACTTTCGTAATTTGATTAGGAAAAATATTTGAATTCGATTAGAATATTTTAAATAGACGTGTTAAACCGGATTAGGGTTTGAATTTGTTAAGAGTGTTAAGGAGGATTAAGTGTTTTAAAAGGATTACGTATTTTAAGTGTTTTAGAAATGGAAGACGGAACGAACACAACCCAAGGCGTGCGCCTCAAGAGCATTTGTTCAAGGACCCAAGGAGTGCTAGACTCCAAAAGCCCACTAATTCCATAATTTAATTAAGAAAAAGTTTTAGAAATATTAACCTAAATATTTTATGATTTGATTTAAAAAAATAGTTATAGAGATTGAGGAAAGTTTTAAACGAGGATTAATTATTTTAAGATTTGGATTATGACTTTTAAGTTAAGAAAGTATATATTTTAATTAGGTTAGGTATTTTAATTTTATCATATTTTTTGGTTATTTTCATTATTATTAAAAATATTATATTTAAAATTAAAATTTGTAATCTTAAAAAAACACTAGTTCTGAAAATATTTAAATTACTAATTCTAAAAGTTAAGATTACTAATCCTATTTATTATTAATTAAAAAAAGGTTGTAAAACTAATCCTAAAGTTATTAAAGAAATTAATCTTAAACTTACTAAAACTAACTAATTGAAAACAAAAAGTTAGGATTTCTTTTTTAAAACAAAAACAATAGTACACAAGCAAGCCCAAAATGGGCAATCCAACTTCAAACAGAGACGGGTCGAAATCGACCCGGTCCAGCCTTAACTATTAGTGGAAACCCTAACTCTCACAGCCGCTTAGAACACTCTTCAAAAACGTAATCACACAGAAACAAGGGAATATGCACAAGACCTCTCTCCACGATCACATTTCAAACATTTCCACTCGTTTCTTTCTCTACTATTCTCTCTTGGCGCAATGTTCAATCTCAGAAAAAACCGTTGATGGCCTCTCCTCTTTTTCAATCGATTTCGCAGTATGTAAACAAAACCGCTCCTCGCTTTTCTCAACCAAAACCGGGGTACTCAACCTGAATCACTCCCTCCCATTCTCAGTCGAAGATTGTGGTAAACCAAATTCATGGATTCATTTCGAAAAAAAACATTGACATCAATGAAATATAAGAAGGAGATGAGAAGAAATACCGAATTGACGAATCGAGTGACTCTGGTACGATGAGGACATATGTTCAGGTATGACGGCGATTTCAGGTTCGTTCGATTTGCTGAAGCTTTCCTTTACTTCATCTCATCTCTTCTGATTTCATTTTTTTTCGGTCTTTGTTGGACTTGTGTAACGTTGTTGTGCTTCGAAACGGAACGACGGAAGGAGTGTGTTTATGTGAGGATTGGTTTGGGGTTAATGAGTTAAGGAATTGGTATTTTGGTTGTTGTTGCTTTGAGGAGGGAATTTGCGATTTGTTGTTGTTGCAGGAAATGAAGGGTCATGCTTGTGTTTTCCGGTAAGTTTCACGGCGGCTACAAAGTTGAGGTGCGAGTCAAACAAAGGTTATGTTGTTAGTTGTTCATGTTGGTGTGGAAAGTGTCGTTCGCACGAAGATGAGGGGGTAGGATGTTTAAGGTTCAGTGATGATGTTTTAAGAGGTTGAAGAGTGGTTCAGCGGTTTATATGTGAGGAGATTTGCAACTTTCTGCTTGCAGGGATGTTCTTTGATGATGAAGACCGAAGGGTTTGAGGTATGTTTTAAGAGCTTATTAGCAGGAAATGTTATTGTCCTACAACTTCTCTTTCTTGTTCGTCTCTCCTCCCTTTAAGTTGAAACCAACTTGTCCTCTTTCAATTCTTGGTTATTGCAATTGTTGTAAAGTCATTGTCTTGATTGTACAATTTTTGCACCGACCTTGTCCTGATGCTACAGTTGGTTATTTGGTGGCAACTTATTCACAATAGGTTTTGTTTTGTGCAGAATGTCAAGTTCTGTTGTGGCAGTGGGTGTAGTAGGAGCAGAATTCCATTTTGGTGAAATGAAGCTGCAGGCATAGCGCAGAGAGCTTGGCAGCTTGTGTTTATCATTTAGTCCTTGACTGGCGCGGTTGTGGTCTTGGGATGGCAGATGTGCAGCAGTCTGTTTGGGAGGTTTTGGCATGTTGTGTGGCAACATGTTCAGTTTTGGAAGTGGGCTGTGTTGTAATTTTCATGGGCCTATGAAGAAAACTTTATTATTTTGTAATTTTGGCAATGTATTGCTACATGATTTTCTTGTTTGGAATTTTGTAATTGGGCTGGAAATAATGGATTAAGTGGATTGTGTACTTTTGTAGAATTTTTTGATGATAATGGATTTAAAAATAAAAATGTGAATTGTTTAGAAAAGTGTATATGAAATTAAAAATGGTTTGAAATGGATGTTAAAAATGAAGTGGATTCTTATGGATATTAATTTATGGAAAATGGGTAATGGTAATGAAATGGATAAAGGGATAATGGTTGATGAATATAAAAGGGTTTAAAATATGATCTAAAATGAATGGAGAAATGGGTTAGAAAATGGATAATAATGGATGTGGACCAATATCTCCAACAACACGTCCACGAAATCTCGACTTTCAACTCAAACTCAATCTTGTCTTCTTCCACAAACCTCTGATTAATTGAACATAATTGACATGAACCTTAGCTGAAAAGTGAATTGGTCTTTAACGACTATCAACCATAAAGCACTATGAACTTGACACGGCCTGATAACAAACCCTAATTGAATTTTTAGCCACACACCCTTGAATCGGGAAATACACTCTGGCCTGATGGTCTTGAAATAAATTTTCTTGTCTAGACTAGAGATTTTAGGTCAAGACTATATGAACCTCTATCAATACACACATCACCGTCCTGATAGCCCCCAATAAACCTGAGTTTATGGAAGCAAAAATAAAATACATTTTTTGGATTTTCTAAATACGGTTAGTGGATGGAAGTACAGATGAAAATATACACGGGTAAGACAAATTTGGGGTATGACAACAGCCTCTTCACGTGCTATAGCAGCATCAGTTCTAGCCGCCTGAATTGCTTGGGTCTCCGCTTCTTTATTTGCATTTGAAACGGTGACTTGTGTCAGGTAAGACACTCCATATTGTATATTCACCGCCATTCTGGCAGTTCCATAACACCGACCTCTTGACTTTCCACTGACAACTTCTTTCCACAGTTGTAGTTTTCCGGCCCATCCACATTAGTATCGTGTTGTGTGGCTTGACTCAGCCGATTCACATAATCTTCCTGCAACACAAGAATTTCATTCAAATTAAACTATAATCAAAATTATTGTACGTAATATAATTGAATCTTCAAATATATCATAATATAATTGAATCTTCCTGCAACACAATATAATTGAGCTTTTTGTTGCTCAAATTGAGTAAAGAACATGATCAAATTATTGTTTAAGGGCTTAACTCCACTCAACACATACTTCATTTCAACGACAACTAGGAATATAAGTGTTACTATCACTAGGAATTGAAACATGGCAAGAATATGTTGAGGTAGATGCTGCTGGTAAAACATTTAAAAGGCAAAAATACATGAGGAAAGTGAAACATGGCAAGAATAAGTTTAAAACCATTAAACAGAATTCTAAAAAACTTGACAGTTATTGATACCAATAGACTTTCTTTCGGAAAACTATTGAAGCTGAAAGTCAAACCACTGAAACATCCAGTTGAAAGTGGACACTGAGATGCTTATTTGTGGCAAAAAGACTGATAGTAGCAGAGGTGTACTCAACCGTGGTGCTACCAATAAGAAGGAAGCATGTGATAATCCTGATAATGATGCAAACAAGGCAGGTAAAAACCAGAAAAATCAACATGTGTTTGTGTTTGATGACAATGGAATGACGAGGATCATAATAAACTAAGAAACTATTCTTGGGATCACTTCACAACAATATTATGCATAAAAAGTAATGACTGGAACAATCTTACAGTAACTTTTATACCAATATTGAAATATAGTTGAATTAAAATAGCATGTTCGTCAAGGCTCCTAACTACTCTAGAAGGAAACAAATGAAAGAGTACTTAACAAATAATAATGAAGTTATCATCAAAGAGACAGGAAAAAGAAAAATGAATGGTAGAGATTCTCATATGGTAATTTTGATCTACACAAAAGCAAAGAAAGTAGTATTTGTAGAATCTGTAAGAGTAGAACTTGCATAATAGAATCCAAACAAAGCTAAGTCCATTGAATGGTAGTTTTCCGCTCATACGCAGAAACTGCGTTTAGTAGCTTTTAGAAAACCATGGAAAGTCGAAACTGGAGGTGCGTTTGAGCCTCCAAACACCAAACCAAATAGAAGCTAAGCTATTTTTCTAACAAAACATGAAGCCACCAAACGCCAAACCAAATAGAAGCTAAGTTATTTTTGTAACAAAACATGCTGGTTTGCATAAACTATCATAAAAATTTTATGAGAATAAGTTGAAAATAACTATTAAATATGTAATAAGTTGTTTTTGTAAGTTCTTCCATCAACTCAAATATACAAAAGTTGTACATGACAACAATGGTGATGGAATTACCAATACAAATATGGATCTTTCAAAAAGAAAACCAGAAGTAACTAGGGTGCGAGATGTTTTGAAGCAGTGTTATCCACTCAACTATGGTGTACTATCAGTGGAAAAGCTAGCAAAGCTACAAACCATATCTTATCTATTGAGTTGTGTTGTTGTCTAACCATAGGTGAGGTGGGGTTGAACACAAACAGTAGTGAGAAATTTTTATCCACATCTTTCAAACGATTTCTAATTGTAGAATCTGAAGTTAAAGCCATTGGAAGATTACCAGAGATATATAAGAGACATTAACACATCTAGTATCACTTACATGTGTTTTCTCCGCTCGTCGGTCAACCCACTGCCCGTTCTTCTTTTTGTGGGTGGCCATGAAGAGCTCGTCAGGATTTGGTGGTCGGCCTAACTTCTTCTCCTATAAATAAAGACAACATATACACAAATTACAATCAATATCAGATATAAATATCTTGACGCATTGTAATTACAAATAGAATACGCACCAGTTCTATAGCAACATCAAGATGAGCTCTACGTCCTGTGGTATGGACCGCCCACCTTTGGTTGATGCGCGATTAGTCTTATTTTGTTGAGAGAGATTTTTGAAATCTTTAGTTTTCCACCCGTCAAGAAGATACGCATAAACCTGTTCACCCATCCAAGATGGATTTCTCCCGCTCTCCTAATCTTACCAAATATACCTCCTATTCTTTTACCATAAGCTTTATTAAACAAATCTTTCATTTTTGCTTCATTACACGGCTCCCACTGAACAAGAGACTGACAAAAAATAAACAATGTTGATTAAACTGTAACAAATATACATTGTCATCATACTATAGTAAAAAAACAAATTATGTGTCTTACTTTAAAGTGTTTAAATTATGCATCTCTCTCTTCTCTTCTGTTGCTTAGTTTAAGCTCACTATATCGCATAAATTTTCCTTTATAAAGTTTTATTACACATTTTCTGATAACTGCAGCAACAATATCGCCTGGAGCCAACCAACAAAACAGAAATCATACAATTCATAACTAGTAGTAATATCAAACCAAGAAAACACAACAACAAAACTAACTATCATCATTCATTAGTATGTATGAAAATATCAAACCAAAAAACAGTCTCTGTATCAGTACTCAGTTCACTAAAAATGCAGAAAATACATTCTGCACATGCCCTGCGGTAGTTGCCAAAACAAACATCAGTAAAGCACTAGGATATTTCATAGCTCTAAATTCCTCAAAAACATCATTGCCTTCAGAATACAATGTTGTTCACAAATACTTCTATGAACTATATATGTATGGTACAAAAGCTGAATTTGCTTCCACTTTCATCTTTGTCTTTGTTGGAGAAGGCTCTAACCGTGTGTGTGTGTGTGTGTGTGCGCGTGTGTGCGCGTGTGTGCGCGCGTGTGTGTGCTTAAAAAATTGTTATAGTTTGAATGTTATGTTGTTTTGTTCCTGTTTGTTGCAGTTAAGATATACCAAGATTCAGCTTTCTCAGCTGGTGAATTGTTGGCAGTTGCACTTGCTCATGCATTTGCTCTATTTGCTGCTGTGTCTTCTAGCATGCATGTATCTAGTGGACATGTGAATCCTGCAGTCACTTTTGATATGAGAACAATTTATGCCTTCAGTTAACTTTAAAAGAAACAATTCAAACATATAAATATATACAACTATAGTGATATCATTCATATTCCAAAACTAGTGAAAACCATCAATTAAGTATGGTAAAGGATGGGTAAATTAGTTTAAAAAACAATTAATTTGTGCCTTGATAGCTAACATTAACAACACAACAACAATTGGCAAGAAGTCTAAACATTTACAAAAACAACATAGTGTTCCTAACATAGTGTTCCTAAAACATTCAAGACTTATGGCCCATGTGCTTGCAACATGTTTTGTTTGCTTTATAAACACTAAATTTGTTTCTATACAAAATGATGCTGGACTAATCCATGTTTCTTCCTGATCAACCTCTTGGCCTTGGCTACCACCACCATCACACAATTTCTAACTCTACATCAGCAGCAGTAACAAGTAACAACAATATTATTCTTTCTAGAGCTGTAGCACCATCACCACATGGACATGGACACATAATGGCAGCCCACTATGAGCATCACCACATACAATGCATACAAAGCAGACAGTGCCAGATGCCAATGTCGGTCCCATCTTCCATGGAATGATCTGACCAACAACACCGATTGATTCATGCAATGTATGCACCTGATGTGGCCCGTCGGAACTGGGACCATGAATCTTATCTACCAAACGCATGGGACAAATTATGATCAGTTTATGGATAATTGGATAATCACCCTATCATATTGTATTTCTGGTTTATTATGATATTTTCAAAATAATCAAAATAATATTTCCATAATACAAGTTGGTAAAGAACCATAATACAATATGGTAATGTTTGGATCCTCTGTTCTTGTTCAAATTGCAACTAGTGGAAACTAACTATGAATTTCAACACAGTAATACATTAATTGTATTGTATGGATTCATCCATTTAAAACCAGCTGTATGCATAAATCCACCACAAAAATAGTTAGCACTTGGCAGGTGAGTTTTAAACCTAAAAAGAGAATTAAAGTCTCAGATCTCAAAATTAATTGCAGAAAACAAAACAAAAAAAATCTACAAAACTTAAATGATTTATAATTATTTATGGTAATGAAAGAAAAGGGCTCAGAAAGATAATGGGTATGAGAAAATTATCAGCACTGAAACATCAGAGTGGTGCATGACTATCTCTATGACTCATCACATAACTAATTGAACTAACTGAACTAACTGAACCCTAACATAACTAACTCTCCAAATAACTAATTTTCTAACATAACTAACTCTCCATATAACTACTTGAACTAACTGAACCCTAACATAACTAACTCTCCACATAACTAATTTTCTAACATTTCCTAAAACTCTTCACTAACTGCTTCATCCATTTTAACTAACTAATTTGTGATGCAACTAATTGATTCACAACTAACAGCTATGTGAACAGAATGCTAACATGATTTTGTTGAACTAGATCACAACTAACTTAACTGATCCATAATAGAACTCAACACCTAACAACTAACTTAACTGGAAGTTAACAGAGTTCATCACATTTAACAAAATGTCCCCTTGAAGATCTAACTCTGTTAACCTACCCAAATGGGTAACAACTAGGGGTGGCAAAACGGGCCCGGCCAGTTGGGCATGCCCGTTTTACCCGCACTTTAGTGCGGGGTGGTCCAAAGGTTTAGGCCCTCACCCTCTAATGTGTCCGCCCCACCCCGCCCCGTTTTTTTTGCGGGCTTTTGCGGGCACGAGCATTTACATAAAAAATTGCATTTTTAAGCTCAAAATGTGCAGTGCCCACGGGCTTTCTCCACCCCACCCTCACGTTTTTACGGGGTGGGCATAGGTTTTAGGCCCGCATCATTAACCATGAGCGCCCCGTCCCGCCCTGTTTTTTTGCGGGTATTTGCGGGGCGGGCCTAAACGGGGCGGGCATGCCCGTTTGCCACCCCTAGTAACAACCCTACCAAAAGCCTGCCCGGAACAGTTGGAACTCGGATCCACCCTCTATATAGCTTTTATAAACCTCTACAAGATCCACCCCAAACATTGTTTCAAAGATAGCATCCATTGGCACAGGGGAGATGAGGTGAATTTGAAGTTTTACCTCCACACAAAATTTTGATAAATTCTAACAACAATAGAGCAATAATACATAACTTCGATATATAACTTCATGTTATAAAATGATCAACAATAGCTTTTATAAATGATCTCTATTGTTGCTCTATTGTTATACATACCTCCACCCTAAACATGAAGTTGTTAAACATAGCTTGATGTTGTTGTATAAGCATGAAGTTGTTCTCAATAGTTATTCAATCCTTAAGCCCGGGCAGCTCGATTTTCCTAACGTCTCAGTGTACATGACTAACAGTTCATCGCCATTTAATTTTAACATTTAACTTAACAGAATTAACTAAATTAAAGCTAAATAGAATTTTACAAAATGAGTTCTTAACGTTTAACCAATTGCACTAACTGCATATACCAATTAACCTTTAACAATCTATTCAAAATGATTGATGACACTCTAAAGTTTGAACAATTTTCAGTTCAATTTTATAACTAACCTCTTAATCCAAATAAATCAAGCTAATGATCCTTTACTCTATTAAGTAACTGAACATTTCACCAAACGAAATTAACAAAAATAGCTAACACAGATAAAACTAACATAGCATTTTACTTGGACTTATTGAACAAATACTCTATTAAACTTTTAAAACTAAGAAGTTGAATACCTCTTAGGAGTACGAAACCCTAACCGGTGAAAGAAAGAAAACGATTCAATTAAGACCCTAAATCAAAACCCTAAATGCAACAATACAATCAAGACAAAACAACGAGAATGAAAACAGAAAGTGTAATTCACAAATAAAACAAACAGAACAAAAAAATGCAAACAAAGTGCAGTGAAACAGAGTAGAGAAGAGAGAAATGTATACCTTGAGCGATTGAAGCGATGAGACGGAGAGATTGAGACGGAGAGAGAAATGGTGAAGCGAATGTATTAAAGCGATGAGACGGAGATTCAGTGTGGTGAAGAGATTGAGACTTAATTTTTAGTTTTAATTTTATTTTATTAATTTAGTTGTAATTTTATTTTATCTTATTAATAGATATATATTTTTATTTTTATTTTTCATTTAAATTTCAATTTAGTTTTTATTTTATTTTATTAATCAAATTTTTTATTTATTTTGTTAATATATAATTATTTTATCAAATTTATTTTAGTTTTATTAATTTTAATTTTAATTTTAGTTTTATCAATTTTACTAATTTTAATTTTAATTTTAATTTTATTTTATTAATTAATTTTTATTTATTTAATTAATATAAAGTTTAAATTTTAATTCTAGATATGATTTAGAAATTCAGCAAAATATATAATTTATAATATTATACATAGCGTCGGCCATGCACAGACGCTAAAATTAAAACATATATAAAAAATAATAAATTATAGAGGAGCCAAACAAAATTAGGGATTTGGATTCTCTGTCGTCACAATTGACTGCAGGATCCTGCATTTAGTGCAAAATGGAAAAAGATGGATTGGAGAGAGAAATAATTGAGAGAGGTAATGACATATTTAACCCACAAAATGCATTAACTGCAGGAGAATGTGTGATTTCTAACTGCAGCGGATCAAATTCCCAAAATTAGAGAGTGAAATGAAAACTTTTCGCACCAATATTAGCGTCGCATTAGCGCTTCGCTAGCGTTAAAAAAATTAAATACATTAAGTAACACAGTTAGCATCGGCTACAACCGACATTTATGATAAAAAAATTAAATAATTTCTTAGACAATAAAAAAGGAGGTAAACGAAATTTGTAGAGGGAAATGAAAACTTTTTGCACCAATATTAGCGTTGCATCAGCACGTCGCTAGCGTTAAAAAAATTAAATACATTAAATAACACAGTAAGCGTCGGCTATAACTGACACTTCTAATAAAAAATTTAAATAACTTTTTAGACAATAAAAAGGAGGCAAACGAAATTTGTAGAGGAAAATGAAAAACTTTTCGCACCAATATTAGCGACGCGAAAGAGCAACGCTAAAGTTAAAAAAACAAAAAATATATAAAATTACATTTAAATGCGCGTTTGGAAAAAGTCGTCGCTGGAAAATGAATATTAAGATTACATAAAATAAATATATATTTGGCGTCGGCTGTGACCGACACTACCATTACTAACATAATAAAATAAACAAAAATATGATTTTTACATGGTAACGTCGGTTTTTGGTGACATATTAGCAACGCTAACAGTATCGAAGTCGGGGCCGACGCTAAATTATGGCAGCTAAAACCTGATTTTCTTGTAGTGATCTTGACATATTCACTTAGTGTTTATCATTCTTCTCAGCACCAGCTGACATAGAGATGTTGTCAATCACCAATAAATGAATGTCAAACCATATTACTGCATCTCAATTATGTCAAACTAACTACAAATTCAAATTTAACTGTGCTTATAATTTATCATGATTTTCTATTTCAATCTTGAATTTGTTGTGTATATGAAACAAAATAATGCAGAAGAAAGCATATTTGCTTACCACATAAAACATATCAAAAACCGGAAGAAATATCTTAATACTGACATCAACACCAAATCATATCATACATGTGTACACCAAAATGAGCGCCTGTGAAATATTAAAAAGAAATATAATATTTTTTTGACACAAGGAGCCGGTCCCTTACTCGAACCAGGCTCTAATGCCACTGATGGGTCATCATGAGGGCGAAGCATTCACATTGGGGCAAACACTCGCCTAAAGGTCAAAGACTCACCCAAACAAGTGAGAGAGACACCACATGTTCACCCAAAATCTTAAGGTGATAGGTGTATGGATCCTCTTACTTATAAAGTGTTTAACCTTCACTTTTCTAAGCAATGTGAGACTTAGAACTCACACTTGTTTCTCCACACAACTCACACTTATTTCCCAACAATCCAAAAGACTAAATTTTGTTGTAGTGTTTAAAACTAAAACAAACTATTTTTTAACGGAAATATAGAAAACCCTCTCAACAAACTATTTTTGAACGGAAAAATCGAAAACTCTCTCTAAAATGGAACAAAATAGAATTTAATAGAATTTATTGGAGCTCCAGGATTCTGTAGATCCCACCAAAGTATGGAACCATCTTCATATCTACAACACTCGGATTATATGACATCAAAAGATAATATATAATTCAACCTAATAGAAAATTAAATTACCGGTTACAAGTAGGAAACAAAATAAAAAACTTTAAACATACAAATCAAATTAAGAAGAAAGAGTGGAACCAAAAACTTGAAGGAACACATTCTTTGAAAAAATATCAGAAGTTTCTATTAACAATGAAGGTGAAAACAGATCGGACAAGTATATGTGAAAACATATCGGCCATGTATGTCCCAAGACTAAGGTCAAGATACTTCAAAACCAAAAACACATCATCCTCATTGTCAATAAGTTATACATCATTCTTAGTGTTAATAATTTTTAGCAATTTGTAAGTAACAACAAACAATATAAAAACAAAATATAAAAAACCAAAAAAGATATATGAGAGTAAAAATAAAGTTAGCAAGGAAAGAAGAAATTTCTTTTCTCCAGATCTGCTTTTCTCCATAATTGCTTTTCTCCAGCTCTGCTTTTCTTCATATCTTTAGAATATAAAACACACAACAAAGCATCATGTTAGATTTATATCACAAAAAAAAAAACGCCATCAATGATAAACATTACAAAGAAGAACATAAAACACACAACAAAGCACCATTAACGACAAACCAGAAAATCATAAACGGCGGTAAACAAAACAAATGAAAATGAATAAAATACTACTTACAACTTAATGAAGAAGATGAACAGTAAAATGGAACACTCTAAATTTCAGAAAACTCTAAAATTCTTAAAAATGGAACACTAAAATTATACATCGTGTTGAAGAAACCCTAAATCTCAGGAACATAAATTATAGATCACAAATTTTTACGTATATTACTGAAGTTGTTTGATAACATTTTCCTTCTTCATCGGATCTAAGTACAACCTCATATCTAAGTACAACTTGAAAAAAAATAAAAGAGGAAAGTATGTTAAAAAGGTGAAAAGGAGAAAAAAAAGAATTAGGGGTAAATCAATGAGAGAGTTCTAAAAAAGTAAAAGAATTATATTAAAGTGAATAAGAGAGAGACAGAGCGTGAGGAAATGGAAAGAAGAGAGAGACAGAGAGTTATGAGAAGCAATGATTTTTGGAAGCAATAATTTTGGGAGGCAGTGTATTTACTTTAGAAGCTGCTACGTGGCAGACCATAAGAGATGTTAAAACAACGACGTGGCAGCATTACAATGAAGAAGGGTTTTTTTGTCTTTTTAGAACATTTGATGCTCTTATTTGGTAGATTTGTTTATTTCCATATTTTAGCAGCAAAAGAATTAGATGGATTCAAGTCATAATAGAATAATAATCAAATGATCAATCTCCATATAAAGGTGAAGCATTTTATTGGAACTGGAAATACAGCAAGAACAATCCTCATAAAATCAATCTCCCAAAGACAGAAGGAGGTGTTGAGGAGTGAAACAAGCCATTTCAAGATACACCACAAATAAAAACATAATCATTATATAGCACAAATGGAGACTTTTTTTAGAATATGCTCAGTTAGCATTGTTTGAACACATGTCACTTCCTATTTCAATTATATGGTTTGTTGACATGTTAGTGTTGATCTGAACATTGACAAATCTGAATATCATGTTGATTGCTTGACAAATCAATTTCATGACACTTTTGCATAGACTGAAATCTGATTGATTCCATATTACTACAAAAGCAATATTAGCCTTGAAACTTTCTATCTAATTTGTATTTATTCTCTTCGAGTACATGCGTTTAGTTAATTAACCAGTGTTGAAACCCACCACCTCTGGTATTGCATAATGCTCCCAGTATGTTGGTCCTGATGCATTTGTATGTGTAATTTGATGGTAATTATAATTCATAACTCTTTCAGATACAAGTACAACACTCATTTTTCTTCTTCATCGTGAGCCACTAACACTCATTTTTCTTAGGGGTGTGCGCGAGTCGGTTTGTTTCGGTTTTGACTGAATCTGATGCCCAAACCGATAAAAAATATATGGATTGGTTTGGATTGGATTTTCACATTTTTTCTATAAAACCCAAACCGAACCAAACTGAGAAATAACGGGTTGGTTTGGGTTGGATTGATCGGATACATTACAAACAAATATGCGAAAATATTTTTAAAATTTTCTAATTTACATCAACTAATTTTTTATAATAATATAATTTTTTTATATTTATTTTCGTGTTTTCATATAGATTGTGAATGTCACAAATGATGTTTCATTTTTCTTCTTTTTTAAAGTTGAATATCTTATACTAGTTTCCATTATAATGATATAAATTATATGAATTAATATGGTTGGTTCGGGTAGACGGACTCGCGGGTAAAATTTTGAAAATCCGTTGTCCGAACCAATTAACATCGGATTTCATTGGTTTGGTTCGGTTTTTGCCCGAACTAAAAAAATGTCCGACCCAAACACCATGGTTTGGTTTGGATTCTGGTTTGGTTCGGATTTGCCCGAACCAATGAACACCCTTAATTTTTCATCGTGAGCCACCATGATACCATACATGCACTTCATTGAAGTCTCATGCAGGTGTAGCTGTTTGATGCTAGAAAAGAAGGAATGGTACAGTTTATTTGTTGGTTTTGTTTTCCCACATTGATTGTTAAACAAATTTTATTAGTGTTTATAAAACTCAAATATTCAGGGATTTATGTAACTTGGTTATTGAACTGCTGCATCTATGAATTGGGCTTTGGACCAAACAAATATTTACTAAAATTTTAATTAATTAATTTCTAAAAAGAACCTAATTAAAATTATTAATTTATTAAAATATTCAAGTCATCCTTTCTATGTAATTAAAAATAATTTTTTTTATTTTAATTATCATTGCCACATATGCAAAAGTGAAGGGAGACTGCACAAATTTAAAAGTCATCAAAATTAAGAGATAAAAATGGTTGATTTTGTAATAGGAGACTAATTATTTAAAACACACAAATTAAAAAGACCAAAAGTACATTTAAGTATTTTATTTTTATACCACATTCAAAATCATTATTTCCTTTTTACTATCGATATCTAATAAAAATATTAATATTTTCTTATATATTTATAGAGAAAAAGAATATAATTTCATAAAGTCGAATGAGATTTGTTGAATCATTAATCTATTGTTGTCTGTAACATATTAAATAAAAAAATTGACTTTATATGTAAAATATGAATTCAGAAAATTGAAAGTACATATATAAAATACTTATAAATTGTTTTTTTTTTGTAAGCAAGGATTGAATATAAAACGAGTACTAGGGGTACTCGAACCCTGATACAAAAGGCAACACTAGCCCAACAAGAAATTCGAAACCAATTGAAACTAAGCTAGAAAATGCAAATGACCTTTGCAAAATTCATAAAAATTACAATTGGAATAACTAATCTCCCCGATATGAGACCATCTCCACAGCAAAATTTTCACATTCCACACGAGATCGTTTACAACACACTTATCGGCTCTAAACGCCATACCGTTTCTTAACATCCAAATGCACCAACAAGTTGCCACCCACACACACCCTTCTCTCCTCTTCCTGACTTTTTTCTTCCTGCAGAATAGGAACCAACTTCTAAAGTTTTCAAAAATGTTCACTACTTCCTGCGAAAAATCAGCCCCCACCCACCTCGATATCTCCCTCCAAACCCTCTTCGAAACTTCGCAACGAAAGAAGAGATGAGAAACAGTTTCAGCTTCTTCGTTGCAAAAGAGACAAACGTTTTCGAGTGGAGGTATATATCACGCCTCTAACAATAAGTAACGTCTTGAGGGGCAACCTATCCCAAAGGAGCTTCCACCCAAAAGCCTTAATCCTATAAGGCATCAAACTTTTCCACAATTTTGAAAAACAGAAGTTGACAGCTACAGGTACATTATCAAACAAAAAATCAGCACAAAGTAAGGAATAACCAGACTTTACCGAATACGATTGAGAACCATCAGCCAGCCAGTACACCGAATCTTGAATCTCGATCGTTGGAGCAGAAAAATGCAGAAGAGAAAACAGCTGCTCCATGTTGTTACTAACCAAAATATAACTACTTCTGCAAATTCTGGAATCGTTCCAAAACCATTCATCCCGATCCCATGATCTCATCTCAACAATCTTCGTATTCTGGCGGGAAGAAATAGCGAACAAATCTGGAAAAACTGACTTTAAACAACCCTCCCCAATCCACCTGTCATGCCAAAAGTCGATCCTTTCTCCATTTTCAACCTTGAAAAGGCAGTTGTCATTGAAAATACCATCGTCAAAATTTTTCTCCAACGAAATTATATCCTTCCACCATGAAGAACAGTGCTTTAAACCTCTTGATGAGCAAGAAAAAACTGCCACGTCCCCGTACCTGGCTCGTAAGATCTGTATCCACAATGACTCTTTTCGTTCTAATAACCGCCATCTCCATTTGTACAGTAAGCTCAAGTTAAATTCCTTCACCTTTTTTAAACCATTACCACCTTGCTCAATCCGTAAGCAAATGTGATCTCATCCAATCCAGTGAATTTTCCTGCTCTCGTTAACTCCAACGCAAAGAAACTTGGATTGAATTCTGGTAATTTCCTTGCAAATCGTAACCGGAGCCCGATAAAAAGAGAAAATAAAAATAGGTAAACTGCTCCACACCGATTTCAACAACGTGATTTGCCCACCGAAACTTAGAAATTTGCTTTTCCAATTGGATAAACGAGCTTTCATCTTCCGTAATAAAAATTTCCACGAAGAAATCCGCCTTGGATTCATACCGATTGGTATACCAAGAAAAGTGAACTCACTACCTTCAATTTTACAAGACAAGAAATTCTCCGTCGCAAGCAAGAAATTCTCATTGCCATTCAAACCGATTAACTTGCTTTTCATATAGTTTACTCGAAGACCCGACACAACCTCAAACCCTCTAAGAACTGATTTCAGGGCCCAAAGATGCTTCCAACTTCCATCGCCTACAAGAAGAGTATCATCGGCAAATTGCAAGACATCCACCACACAACTCTCCTTGACACGAAACCCCGAGAAATCGCCATTAGATAAAGACCTACGAACCAGACCCGTTAAACCCTGAGCCACCAAAACGAAAAGAAATGGAGATAGCGGGTCTCCCTGCCGAAGACCCCTCCCTACTTTAAATTCCTTGGTGGGACTGCCATTCATTAAAATGGATAAATGGCTAGAGAAAACCGTCGCCTCCATCCACCTTAACCACTTTGTTCCGAACCCTATTTTTTTCAACATATATCTAAGAAAGTTCCAACTTACTTTATCGTAAGCCTTCTCGAAATCGACTTTAAAAAGTAAGCACTCATTCTTTTCCTTTAACGCCATGTCCACCGCTTCATTCGCCACTAAGACTCCATCCAACAAGTTCCTTCCTGGTACAAAAGTTGTTTGACACGGTGATATAATAGCATCAAGAACGGTTTTCAATCTCCCCGCTAAAACCTTAGCAAGGACTTTGTATATACATCCAACCAAACATATGGGCCGGAACTCATCCAGACTTAAGGGATTTAGTTTTTTCGGAATTAAAGAGATAAATGCTGAGTTAATCCCCTTCGCGAGCACAGGATTATCGTGGAAATCCTCAAAGACACGAAACACATCACCCTTAATAAAATTCCAGCATTTTCTTAAGAAGTAAAAGTTATAACCGTCAGGCCCCGGACTTTTTGATCCACCGCAAGCCCACACTGCTTCCTGAACCTCTGCTTCTGAAAATTCAGTTTCTAAGAAACGACATTGTTCCTCAGATAGCCTACCAAACTGAATGCCATCGGGGGTTGGATGATTGAGATCAGTTTCCGTAAACAAATCAGAAAAGTGTTGAACAGTTGCAGCCTTAACCTCCTGCACCTTTGAGATCTGCCCAGCAGCTGTATTGAGAACACCGATCGCATTGCCACGCCTTCTTTCTCTCAAAGAACAGTGAAAATACTTACTGTTGTTATCCCCTTCCAAATCCCACTTTATTCTAGACTTTTGTAAAAGCATATTTTCTTTGCTTTTGATATCCTTCCACATACGAGACGTCGCTTCTCCCCTTTTCAAAACAACATATTCCACCAAACTATCATCACAATAGTCTAGTAAGAAATCCGCATCATTGATCTTCTTGCTACTTTCTTCAATATCCAAATCAATCTTACCGAAGACCTCTCTATTCCACTTACGCAAGCTCGCTTTCAATAAACAGAGTTTTTCCTTTAACACAAAATCGCTTCTACCTTCAACATTAAGCCCCCTCCAAGCTGCCTCAACAAAAGGTAAAAAAGCTTTATCCTCGAACCAACTGTTATTGACACGAAACGGCTTTGGACCCCAATCCTCTTTGCAAGAAATCAACCACACAGGACAGTGATCGGAAATGTCTCTATCTCCGATTAATTGACCTTCGATGCTCCATCTTCTAAATAAGACATCGGAAACAAGAATGCGATCAATTCTGCTCAAATGCTTATTGTCGCCACTATACCAAGTATAATGTTTCCCTCTACAAGGAGGATCAATCAAATTCAACCTCACAATAAAATCAGCAAATGCGTCTATTTCGTTAGTTCTATTCCCACACGGCCTCCCCTTCCTCTCACTCGGAGAAACTGTAGAATTTGAAGTCTCTGCAAAAACATCATTCTCCATCCGTATACTTCTTTTGCAGGTCTAATAATTGTTAAATAGGCGAACAATAAGCTGAATTATTGAATGAGAGAATTAAGGGCACATTTGTTTTGTTTTTTTTAATGATATTTTTAGTATTACATATTTGTGTAAAAGATTTTTATAATTTTTTTTAAAAAGGTTTCAAAGAAAAATTTGATTTGAATTGTAATTTTTAAAATATCATTTTAGTTAATTTATCATTTTATTGAGTTTTTTTTAAATATCAAAATTTTAAAAAATTACTTAATTTTAAAGTTGTTTTATAAGCAAAATAACTTTCCAATGCGGGTATTAGGGGTACCCAACCCATTTACAACTAACAATAGAAACATATTACATCAGAATGTCAATACTATAGAAAATTTCAAGGAAATTCGCACAAGTGATAATAACTACAAATATCGTTAGATTTGAAGTTATTTCAAATAGTTTTTTTATAAAAATCATTTTTGAAATAAACATTGTGAAAACATTGTTTTGATATTCAATATAGTAGTATGTTTATGTTATAAAATATCAAAATTAATCTTTTAATTTAAAAAAATGAATTAAAAAAATTGTAATATTTTAATTTTTTTATAAAAATAATTTTTGAAAATACAATAAAAAGTCTATTTTTTTAAATCCTCAACAAACAGGCTCTCAAATATTAAAATTTTAAAAATAAAGAGACTAAAAATATATTTAATTTTTTATTTTTATTTTACAAAAATTAATAAAAAAGAGTTATCATTGAACTCGGATGATGTTGTTCACCAATACAATGATTTAGTGGTGTGTTTTTTGAGTTTCGGAGCCATATTTAGAGGAAAAAATATGTTGATTTTATTAATTTGATCAGCTATAATTTAGTGTATTTGTTTGGAAAGAAATAATATTTTTTTTAAGAAGGGAAATATTTTAGATTGTCAGATCAAATAAAAATTTGCCGCATTCTTAGATAGACCAAAATTAATTAATTAATTTACTGATAGAGTAAGATATTCTATTTTTATAATGACTTTCGAATACCCTTAGACAGTCTTTATGAAATTTGCTTTAAAAAAATGAAATTCTAAGAATAGTGTAAGAGCCATTTTATGGTGATTCTAGAATTTGAAAAGGTTTCTTGCAACTAAAAACTATTTAATTGTAGTAGATAAACATGAGATTTTACATTATAAATTAATCAACATAGTTTTGTTTCTTACGTACAATACAAAGTAGGAAAATATGTCTAAAAGTCTTGTGTTCATTTGTGCTATTATCCTCTTCCTTTCCTTATTTCTTCTATCCTACGGCCGTAAGAAATTTTTAAAATTATTTTCAAATTTATTTATTTATTCATCTTATATTCAATCTCTTACCCCTTTAACTAACATTTGATTTAATCTTCTATATGTTTCAGAATATCTGAATTCATGCACTTCACACTCTCAGTGTCCATCCTATTTATGTCCCGATGGTGGAATTGGGAGGTGTTTTAAGCTTGTGTGCGCATGTTTTTATATCATGAGTTATGAACAACAACTTCTAACATAAAAAAATGAGTTTTTTTTTTCTTAAGAGTAAGTAGTTTCAAGAGATTAAGTACTTCATTAGTTAATAAGTTTGATGTTTAGGTTTTAGATATGTTTTATAGACAGAATCATGTTGTATCTTGTTCATATATCCTTCAAGCTCAAAATTTTACGTATGAATGGAATTTAATTTGTATGTTTTGTCAGATAATTTTAGGTTTTAGATACAAGTACAACACTCATTTTTCTTCTTCATCGTGAGCCACTAACACTCATTTTTCTTTTTCATCGTGAGCCACCATGATACCAAACATGCACTTCATTGAAGTCCCATGTAGGTGTAGCTGTTTGATGCTAGAAAAGAAGGAATGGTACAGTTTATTTGTTGGTTTTGTTTTCCCACATTGATTGTTGAACAAATTTTATTAGTGTTTATAAAACTCATATATACAGAGATTCATGTAACTTGGTTATTGAACTGCTGCATCTATGAATTGGGCTTTGGACCAAACAAATATTTACTAAAATTTTAATTAATTAATTTCTAAAAAGAACTTAATTAAAATTATTAATTTATTAAAATATTCAAGTCATCCTTTCTATGTAATTAATTTTTTTATTTTTATTTTAATTATCATTGTCACATATGCAAAAGTGAAGGGAGACTATAAAAATTTAAAAGTCATCAAAATTAAGAGATAAAAATGGTTGATTTTGTAATAGGGAGACTAATTATTTAAAACACACAAATTAAAAAGACCAAAAGTACATTTAAGTATTTTATTTTTATACCACATTCAAAATCATTATTTCCTTTTTACTATCGATATCTAATAAAAATATTAATATTTTCTTATATATTTATAAAGAAAAAGAATATCATTTCATAAAGTCGAATGAAATTTGTTGAATCATTAATCGATTGTTGTCTGTAACATATTAAATAAAAAAAATTGACTTTATATATAAAATATGAATTCAGAAAATTGAAAGTACATATATAAAATACTTATAAATTGTTAAATAGGCGAACAATAAGGTGAATTATTGAATGAGAGAATTAAGGGCACATTTGTTTTGTTTTTTTTAATGATATTTTTAGTATTACATATTTGTGTAAAAGATTTTTATAATTTTTTTTTAAAAAGGTTTCAACGGAAAATTTGATTTGAATTGTAATTTTTAAAATATCATTTTAGTTAATTTATTATTTTATTGAATTTTTTTTAAATATCAAAATTTTAAAAAATCACTTAATTTTAAAGTTGTTTTATAAGCAAAATGAGGGTACTAGCCACTAGGGGTACCCAACCAAGCTACAACTAACAATAGAAACATATTACATCAGAATCTCAATATTATAGAAAATTTCAAAGGAAATTCGCACAAGTGATAATAACTACACATATCGTTAGATTTGAAGTTATTTCAAATGGTTTTTTTTATAAAAATCATTTTTGAAATAAACATTATAAAAACATTGTTTTGATATTCAATATAGTAGTATGTTTATGTTATAAAATATCAAAATTAATCTTTTAATTTAAAAAAATGAATTAAAAAAATTGTAATATTTTAAATTTTTTATAAAAATAATTTTTGAAAATACAATAAAAAGTCTATTTTTTTTAAATCCTCAACAAACAGGCTCTCAAATATTAAAATTTTAAAAATAAAGAGACTAAAAATATATTTAGTTTTTTATTTTTATTTTACAAAAATTAATAAAAAAGAGTTATCATTGAACTCGGATGATGTTGTTCACCAATACAATGATTTAGTGGTGTGTTTTTTGAGTTTCGGAGCCATATTTTTTTTAAGAAGGGAAATATTTTAGATTGTCAGATCAAATAAAAATTTGCCGCATTCTTAGATAGAAAAAAATTAATTTATTTATTTATTGATAGAGTAAGATATTCTATTTTTATAATGAATTACGAATGCCCTTAGACAGATCTTAATGAAATTTGCTTAAAAAAAATGAAATTCTAAGAATAGTGTAAGAGCCATTTTATGGTGATTCTAGAATTTGAAAAGGTTTCTGGCAACTAAAAACTATTTAATTGTAGTAGATAAACATGAGATTTTACATTATAAATTAATCAACATAGTTTTGTTTCTTACGTACAATACAAAGTAGGAAAATATGTCTAAAAGTCTTGTGTTCATTTGTGCTATTATCCTCTTCCTTTCCTTATTTCTTCTATCCTACGGCCGTAAGAAATTTTTAAAATTATTTTCAAATTTATTTATTTATTCATCTTATATTCAATCTCTTACCCCTTTAACTAACATTTGATTTAATCTTCTATATGTCTCAGAATATCTGAATTCATGCACTTCACACTCTCAGTGTACAAACTATTCATGTCCCGATGGTGGAACTGGGAGGTGTTTTAAGCTTGTGTGCACATGTTTTTATATCATGAGTTATGAACAACAACTTCTAACATAAAAAAATGAGTTTTTTTTTTCCTTAAGAGTAAGTAGTTTCAAGAGATTAAGTAGTTCATTAGTTAATAAGTTTGATGTTTAGGTTTTAGATATGTTTTATAGACAGAATCATGTTGTATCTTGTTCATATATCCTTCAAGCTCAAAATTTTACGTATGAATGGAATTTAATTTGTATGTTTTGTCAGATAATTTGTATACACATACGACCAGTTAATTAGATTTCATTATATGGAAATGTTATTCATCTTGTTAAAACCTAAGTGATTTCAAAATAAAGTGATGAATGTAGATTTGATTGTGACCTCTAGAATATATCTAGTATTTGGTTGCTTTTGGTGTTGGAGGCGCCTGCAAATACTTCTGACGCTCAAATTAGTGACGATTTGTACCTTATTTTCGAGACCTCCATTAGACTTTATAGCGAGGTTTTAGGGTTTCGTCCCTTAAAACCTTTTGTCAATTCTTTTGTTGGTAGACAATTATCAAAAAGGGAAAATCTTAAAAGTGTATTATCTTACAGTTTCGTGTCTATCAATTTGTTCTGATCAAGTATTCCCCTAAGACAAGTCTATCTTAGATTTTAAAATTCTAGAACATTCTTATGAACAAGAACTTGAATATGTGACATCATCAACTTGACTTCATCACAATGATGTCATTATTCACAATCGTATGAATCAACAGTTCATTGTTGTTTCCCAATAATGCTTTCAAAGAGTTCCGCCTTAGGTTGGGTTATAATCATTTAGGCATCGATGACAGACCCAAATAGTCGCCTGCAAGTCTGTTCTGGTTGAGCCATAGTGTAGTTTATTTTTTAGGGTTAGTCTTGTTGGAAATAAGACCTTTTTGTATTTAGAGAAAGTGTGTGAGAATATTGAAGGCTTAAAGAGAAACTTGATCGGTATGAGAATTCTTTATGGAAGAGAGAACTTTGTATTTTTGCTTGATGCAAAAGTGTAGAATTACATCTCTATTTATAGTGCTCTAAAGAGAACTCTAGACACACTAATTCTAGAGAGTTCTCAACTCTTGAAATTCCAAGAGTATTCTAGAAAATATTACAAACCTAAGAAATATCTAGACACTCCAAACATTACAAGAGTTTTCTAGAAACATTAATTAAAATTACCTAATCCCAAAATAGCTAAGCCCAAAAATCCAAACAATATGTTTAGGCCCAAATCAAGTTTAATCTTTCAACATCCCCCATTAAACTTGATTTGTGACTCCAAGCATACTCCTTAGCTTCACGAAAGTTTCCAACTTGAGTGGCTTGGTGAAAATGTCGGCTACTTGATCTTGAGACATCACATACTTCAATTTCACCTGCTTCTCGATGCATTCTCTTATGATGTGGTAACGGGTGTCGACGTGCTTACTTCTTTCATGAAATACAGGATTCTTTGCCAAAGCAAATGCTGATTCATTATCAACACATATTTCCATAGGATCTTCTTGTGGCATTTGAAATTCTTTCAACAAGTTCCTTAGCCAAACTGCATGACAAACGCATGATGTGGCGGCGACATAATCGGCTTCACAAGTTGATAGGGTGACGATAGGTTGCTTCTTTGACATCCAAGTGAAAGTAGTATCTCCCATAAAGAACACAAAACCAGTAGTGCTCTTTCTATCATCCAAGTCTCCACCCTAATCGCTATCAATATAGCCAACAATCTCATAATTGTTAGAAGAGTAATAGTGTAAGCCAAAGTTTGTTGTACCTTTGATATATCAAAGGATTCTCTTTGTCGCCTTTAAATGAGTTGTTGTTGGAGCTTCCATGTAGCGACTTACGACTCCTACAACATAGAGAATATCTGGCCTTGTACTTGTTAAGTAACATAGACTTCCAACCAAACTTTTGTAAAGAGTTGGATCCACAATCTCTCCATTTTCATGCTTACTCAACTTGCTACCACATGCCATCGAGGTGCCAACCGAATTGGCATCATCCATCTTGAACTTCTTAAGGACTTCTTTGGCATAACCTTCTTGGGTGATAAAAATTCCTTTGTTTTCTTGCTTTACTTCGATTCCGAGATAATATGCCATGAGCCCCATATCTGTCATCTCAAATTCATTTAACATGTCTTTCTTGAACTCCTCGAACATGCTTAGATTGTTCCCAGTGATGATCAAGTCATCAACATATATGCACACAATCAAAATATCTCTATTTTACACTTTAATATAGAGTGAATGCTCATATGGACACTTGATGAAGTTTTTGTCTCGAAAATACTTGTCGATTCGAACATTCCAAGCTCTCGGTGCTTGCTTGAGTCCATAAAACACCTTTTTCAACTTCAAAACTCTTTCTTCTTGCCCTTTTACTTCATATCCCTGTGGTTGCTCGATATAAACTTCTTCTTAAGAAAACCATTCAAGAAGGCCGACTTCACATCCATTTGATAAATCTTCCATTCATTTTGAGCTGCCAAAGAAATGATCAGTCTAATAGTTTCAAGACGAGCAACGGGGGCAAATACCTCATCATAGTCAATTCCTTGTCTTTGACTATAGCCTTTTGCCACCAATCTTGCTTTGTATCTCTCCACGTCTCCTTTTGCATTCTTCTTTGCCTTGTACACCCATCTTACTCCGATAGCTTTGTGTCCTCGTGGAAGTGTAGTAAATTCCCACGTATCATTATTCGTGATTGACTTTATTTCTTCATTCATGGCGTCTCTCCACTTTACTTTTTAAACAACTTCTTGATAGCTTAGAGGCTCGCAATCACCAAAAAGACAAAAGAGGTTAATGTCATTTTAGTTTTCAGTTACCTCATAAAGCTTTTCAATGCTCCTTAGTAGTGGTGTCCTCTCACTTGAGCTTATTTCATCTAACCTTGGTGTTGGTGAGGCAGGTGGTGTAATATGTTCCTCTATAATTGGTTGTTCCATTTCATTTTCTTCTTATTCAAAGTAAGGAAGAAAATCTTACATGTCTTCTTGAATACTCCAATCCCAACAATCTTCTTCTTTGAACTCCACGTCACGACTTATGACAATCTTTCCACAATTTAGATTATAGAGCTTGTACCCTTTGGAGCTTGAGTCGTAACCCACGAACACGTACTTCTCACTTTTATCATCGAGCTTTGTTCTCCTTTCATCTGGAACGTGGGTATAGGCAATGCTTCCAAACACTTTGAGGTGAGAGATCTCTGACTTTCTTCCACTCCATGCTTCTTGTGGTGTCTTCTCATGCACATTTCTTGTTGGGGAACGGTTTGTCAGGCAAACGGCACATGCCACTGCTTTGGCCCAAAACTCTTTCGGCATCTTCTTACTCTTAAGCATGCTTCGCACCATATTAAGTATGGTTCAGTTCTTTCTCTCCGCTACTCCATTTTGTTGTGGCGATCTTGGCACTGTTAGTAGGCGACGGATTCCATGGTCTTCACAATATTTGTTGAATTCATTTTAAGTAAACTCTCCTATTCGGTCAGATCTCATGGCCTTAATAGAAAGACCACTTTATTTCTCCACAAGGGCTTTGAACTTCTTAAAGTTTTCAAACACTTTCGACTTCTCCTTCAAGAAATAAACCCACGTTTTTCTAGAATAATCATCAATAAAAAGGAGAACATATTTATTCTTACCAAAAGAGTTTGGATTGATTGGTCCACAGACATCGGTGTGTATGAGCTCTAGCGATTTTGTCGCTCTTGACGTTGATTCCTTTGGAAAGCTTTTTCGGAATTGCTTCCCAATTAGACATCCTTCACATAGTTGGTCTGGGTGGTTTATACTAGGCAAGCCTCTCACCATCTTCTTCTTTGACAAACATTCTAGACTACCGCAGTTAAGGGTCCAAATCGTAGATGCCATAGCCACGAAGAGTCAGTATAGCAAGCCTTGAGACACTTTGCCACATCATTTTGAATGTTCAAGAGGAACATTCTATTCTTTGACATAGGCACCTTAGCAATCAAGTTATTCCCACAATCTCTTAAGAAAAGACTATGTTCTTTCAAGTGGATGTCATAGCCTTTCTCTAATAATTGTCCCAAGCTCAAAATATTATTCTTCATGTTAGGAACATAGTAGACATTGGATATGAATTGATGACTCTCATTCTTCAAGCGTATGAGAATTTTACCTTTACCTTTGAACGGTATCTTTGAGTCATCTCCAAATGAGACGTCGCCAGTTGTCGCTTCATTGATCTCTACGAACATGATTTGATCGCTGCACATGTGGTTGCTTGCGCCAGTGTCGAGGTACCACTTATTTATTCTTTTCAACTTGGATTTGGCACGCGAGCAGCAGAGTTTCTTCTTCTCCACCTTTTTCTTCTACAAAGTTAGCTTTCTCCATAACCTTCTTTGAGAATCTACACTTAGATGCATAGTGACCAATCTTGTTGTAGTTAAAGCACTTGATTTGTGACTTGTCGCACCTTGACCATGAATTTCCTCTTCCACGACCTCTTGTTGCTTGTGTATTCCAACATCTTTCTCCATTGTTGAAGTTGTTGGAGTAGTTGTTGTAACTACCTCTTCCTTCTCCTCCATGTCCTCGTCCATGTCCACGAACTTGGCCACGACCTCGTCCTCTTTGGCTTTTGTAATTCACATAGTTTCATTCATTTGCATTGAGTTATAGTAGTTGCTCCATAGCCTCCTTTTGTTTAATTTTTCTCTTTTGTTTTTCTTCGTATGCTTGTAAGGAACCCATGAATTGCTTAATAGTCATGGTCTTTAAATCCTTGTTTTCTTCAATGTTGGTAACAATGAAGTCAAAACTTGGATTTAAAGTGCGAAGTATTTTCTCCATGACTTTCACCTCATCAACATCTTCACCATTTCTTTTAAGTTAATTGACTACGAACAATACTCGAGAAAAATAATCAGAAATTGACTCAGACTCTTCCATAAATAAAAGTTCAAACTCACCACTGAGATTTTAAAGACGAATCTTTTTCACCTGCTCCACTCCTTTGTTACAAGTTTGAAGCTTGTTCCATGTTTCTTTAGTCGTCGTTGCATTGGAGATCTTCTCAAGCGTATCTTCATCCACCGATTGATAAATGAGGAAGAAAGCTTTCTTGTCTCTCTTTCTTGACTCCTTCAATGTCTCCTTTCCACCTTGGCTTAGCGAGGCTTCATCTTGCTCCTTGAAGCCTTTCTCAACGATATCCCACACATCTTGAGCTCCTAGTAACGCCTTCATCTTGATACTCCAATTGTCATAGTTGTTCTTTGCGAGCATCGACATTTGAATAGGGAAACCTCCATTCGCCATCTTTTGAGGACCTTGAAGCTCTGATGCCACTTTGTTGGAAATAAGACCTTTTTGTGTTTAGAGAAAGTGTGTGGGAATATTGAAGGCTTAAAGAGAAACTTGATCAGTAGGAGAATTCGTTATGGAAGAGAGAATTTTGTATTTTTGCTTGATGCAAAAGTGTAGAATTACATCTCTATTGATAGTAGTCTAAGGAGAACTCTAGACACACTAATTCTATAGAGTTCTCAACTCTTGAAATTCCAAGAGTGTTATAGAAAATATTACAAACCTAAGAAATATCTAGACACTCCAAACATTACAAGAGTTTTCTAGAAACATTAATTAAAATTACATAAACCCAAAATAGCTAAGCCCAAAAATCCAAACAATATGTTTAGGCCCAAATCAAGTTTAATCTTTCAATAAGTCTGTTAACAGGTCACTACTTGGATTATGTTTCTTCTTCAAATATCATGTTTCATCGTTGGTCTACCTGTTGAAGGTCGTGTAGGTTAACTTTTTTTTTGTCTTTCATTTAGTGGTGTGTTCTCGTCCTCTCATCATCTTCTTAAACATATGAGGGACGCTTGGGTGAATCTTTAACTGATTATCGACATTCTTCTATGTTGTCATGCATTTGTTAGGCATATCCCTATAAGTTCTAGGTTTGACTCATAATTAAAGTTTTTCGCACCTACACCTAGATGTAATAATTACAGTGTTGAGGGGTTGTTGTGTAGTAATTTCTGTCAAATCCATGTTTTCTTCAATGGTTGTCTTATATCAATTAAGGTTTTATAAATAAGTGTTATCATTTTTTGTTTGTGCCTCTTGCACTCTTCTGCTATCTATGTGTTAGCGTTAGCCTCTTCCAACATAGAAAACATGTGCTTTGTCATGAAGCACAAGCTTTTGTTATGAGTGTTGTTCCAAATGTTGATTTAGCTTAGTCTTTGTTACTGTTTTGTCGCTCTGTTAAATCTCCCCCTTGTTGTTGTGTATATCTCAAGCAAGCTTTTTTTTATTTCATTATGTCTTTCTGTTTGCTCCTTTGATATAAAGTTATGTTTTTTTCATGCATCTGGGGTATGTGACTCTCTTATGTTATAGTGACACCCTCTTCTCCTCCACCCTTTTTACCCTTTAGCATTGCTCATTTTTGCAGTGAGAATCGGATATCAAGCTATTAATTAACTTGAATCACAAATCATGAAATTCACCACTGAGCTTTGATTTATCCAAAGGAATGGGTAAATATCGAAAAAACCTAAGTGCGCTATGTAGGAACACAACAAAAGATCTAAGGTTCGGGGGTTGGTTATACCTAGGGAAAGCGTTAGCATCCTAAGTATTTGTAGTACTCTACAGGAACCTCTTGTTAGTATTTGTGTTATGTTATGTTTGCTTGCTAAGGGAAATGTGCTAAGGTAAAGGCCTGGGGTATGTACAAAGTATGCTCGCCAAGACATCGCATCTCGTGCCTACGTATCCTGACGGGAATGGAATCAGAGCACTCGTAGTTCCCCTCAATAAGGGTAAACTGAGTGTAGAAAAAAAAGTGTGAGAAATAAAAAGGTGGAAAAAAAAAGTGGAGAAAGAAATATTTCAGAGGGATACGTGGTGGGAAGAGTCACAGTAGGTGATGCAAGGTTTTGTGTCAAATGCAAACATGATTTTATGCTACAATTTACTGCAACCTTTTTTAGTACTTTTCAAATATTATAAAATAAAAACAATTAAAACATTTTTTATTTACATTTTTAGTATAATAGAATTTAATAAAATATTAAAAACAAGATATTAAAATATTTTGAGTATTTTTAATAGGGTTAATGAAGTTTTTGGTCCTCCTAAATATCTCATATTTCACTTTTAGTCCCTCCAAAAATTTCCTTCAAAGAATGGTCCTCATAAAATTTTTAATTTTAACTTTTGGTCCCTCCTGCCAAAATCGTCGCTAAAACCGTCGCCATTTCCGTCGCTAAATAAAAAACCGTTGCTAAAACCGACTAAAACCGTCGCTAATTCTGTCTCTAAGTTGTAAAAACCGTCACTAATTGGCAGGAGAGACCAAAAGTTAAAATTAAAAATTTTATGAGGACCATTCTTTGAAGGAAAATTTTGGAGGGACTAAAAGTGAAATTGAGATATTTATGAGGACAAAAAACTTCATTAACTCTTTTTAATATTACAAAAAAAAGGTAATTAAAGTCAAAATCTTTACATTTTTTACAAATATTTCAAATTAACTAAACATAGAAGAAATAGAAATAATGAAAAACACTAAAATAAATACAATATATTTGATATATTTAATATCATAATTTAACAAACAAAAAACTATTTGACAAGTAATTAGAAGAAAAAAGAATGAACTTGGCTTTACACACACTTCTATATACCATGAACAGAAAGTTACGAACATAACGACTACAACACAGCAAACTCACATGTTTTAAATATGGGAAATGCTAACATACACCCAAAATTAGTAGACCCCACACAAAAATACACTACATCTATTTTCTTTATATTTTTTCTTCATCTTTCTAATGTAGGCCCCACACAAAAATATACTAAAGTGTATGTTGCTAATGCACACCTACATAGGTGTGCATTAGCATAACCCTTTAAATATACTATACATACAACCATTTATATACAAAACTCATACATGAGACAATAAGTCAGCATGTAAAATATGAACAACAAGGTAGAATAAAACTTACATAGTGAAAACCACACAAACAGAAACAACAATCTGAAGTTCAACGAAATGAAGGAAATAAAAAAAAATCAACTCAAGCGACATTATACATGACATTCATAACATCTTCAACAACCAAAACAGAATGATATAGTAGACATCTATTTAATCGCATCGAAAAGAGAAATCGTTACCGACTGAAAGTGAAAGGAGATAAGTTTGTTGCTGAGTTGTAGTTGTGGTTGACGTTAATGTCATGGTGGCGTAGTGACTCTGTTTGCGATAGTTCCAGTTGTCATAGTTGCGTATCGGTGGTTGTGGCTTCAAAAGGGAGTCGCCGACGGTGGTGTATGGTGGTTACGGTTATTAATAGAAGATGGTTATGGTGAAGCTATGAAGACGGAGTGTTCATGTAGATCATAAGATGGTGGTTAATGGGTTTTGTTTTTATGAAAGAAAAATGGTGAGAGATATGCAGTAGGAGAGAAAGGTTATGGATGATGAGTAAAGATAATGAAGTGAATATGAAAACCTGGGTAATTCGTGTGTGTATATGAGTTTTTGTGAGGAGAAAGAGCAATGGTGGGGCCACTTGCAATGTGTGTATCGTTTTTTCCTTCATGCAGCTTTTGTATTATAAGGTGTGTCTGTGAATTTTTTTCTCCTCTTTTTTTAAACTCTCGCATGAAGTCAAAAGGTCAAAAAATTGAGATGAAGTATCGTACGTGGTCCCTACTGATGGTGTTAGTGTTCAGTCTTTATGAGAGAAAGGAATGGTAAAAATAAGATAAAATACCAAGTGGCTTTTATTGTTACAGAAAAATGAGGAAAAAAAAGAGATCATATGGAGAAGGTATACTGATGAAGTGGGTCCGCGCATCAAGTTGCAGCGCATGCATGCAGGTTAATAACACAAAATACATTACAAAACAAAGTGATATTCCCTAAACTTAATAGGCAAGTTTTACTTAAAATAGATAAAGACAAAATTTAAATATATAAAAAAATTTGATAAAATAAAACATTTAAGATAAAAACTGAAAAAAAAATTAAAAGAGATTAAGTAAAAATATTATTAATTGAAAATAGAAATAAAAACGGTAAAAAACGAATAATTAAATCGGTATCGAAATGCTCAAAAAAATAAATTAAACACACCAAAATAATCAGTGCGAAATATACGTATTGAAAAAATACAGTGTTTGATCAAATTTCGAAATAAATTTTACCCGCTTAAAAGGCTTAAACTGTCCAGAATGCGACCGCAAAGTGATCGAAAAATTTAAATGAGCACGCCAGGTTAAACTACGCGAAACATAGATTAATATGACTGACGTTTGCAGACTCGATTTTAAAATTCTTCGTCCACTGATTTTACGCACAATTGACTTTTGATTTGACCGATTTGGTTGTAATTCCAACAAATTTATTTCAGCTGATAAATTGGATATTATGCAAGATGACATACATGATATGCTAAAGAACAAAGAATTTAAGGGTAAAATTTAGAGTATGACACTCATGTTTATAAAGACTTTTCTCAAGGGATATGTCAACCATATGGGAAAGTGGACATTTGCTAGATAATGTTGGTGTTTGATGCATTCCTATGTGTCTACATATATAAGGGTGAAACTTCTTAATATCCCCCCTCTCCGCAGACCTATTGTTCCTGCTAACTGTCATACGTGAACGAGGTTGTTAACCTTGTTTATCTTGCTTCACAAACCATCTACTCAAACTTAGATGGTTTGCGGTCATTTGATTCTCAAACGTGTTTTGGATTACTTTGCGTGTGGGTCGTTGCCTTTTCTAGTGCGTGAGACTGGATATTTGATGACAGAAGCACTACTTGTATATATTACTCTCTTGTTTATATTCAAAATGAAAATACAATCAAGTCTTTATATAGACCCAAAATTCTTCTATTCTAGGAATTAAAAAAATGCAATAAATTATATTAATAGGCCACTAACATCTTGGCCCTACCACTAACCTCCTGGCCTTTCAAACTTCTAAATTAAAACACACTTAACATAACATTTAATGTTTATTCAACAAAATTCCCCTGTAAACTTAAATATTTCTACCATCCATCATGCCTATCAACTTTTTGCCTCTGTCGAAAAGTTCTTTCGACAATGGTTTTGTAAAGATGTCTGCTGCTTGATCCTTGCTAGCTACATGCTTCAATTCGACACTTTCTTCTTTCACATGTTCTTGAATGAAATGGAAACGAACATCGATGTGTTTGCTTCTTTCATGATTCACTGGATTCTTTGCTAGCTCAATTGCAGATTTGTTGTCCACTCGTATTACTGTTGCACCTTCCTGTTTTTGCTCTATTTTACTCAACAATCTTCTCAGCCATATTGCATGACAAATGCACCAAGATACTGCCACATATTCAGCTTCACATGTCGAAAGCATTACTATTGGTTGCTTCTTGGAGAGCCAAGTAAAAGCAGTATTTCCCATGAAGAACACATATCCTGAAGTGTTTTTTCGATCATCTATATCTCCGCACCAATCGCTGTCGAAATAACCAATCAACTTGTAATTTTCTGTTCTTGAGTAAAACATTCCAAGTGACACAGTTCCTTGAATGTACCGAAGGATTCTTTTCAATGCCTTCCAATGTGAATATACTGGCTCCTCCATGAATCGACTTACAATGTCGATACTTAATGAAATGTCCGGCCTTGTACATGTGAGATAGCGAAGACTTGCTACCAAGCTTCGAAATTTGCTTACTTCGACACGATCTCCTCCATCAAATTTTGACAGCTTTGTACTTGGTTCCATTGGCGTCGAAATCGGATTACAGGTTTCCATCTTATATTTCTTCAAGATTTCTTTTGCATATTTTTCATGTGAAATAAAAATTCCTGTTTCTTCTTGTCGAACCTCCAGACCAAGAAAAAATCTCATCAGACCCAAATCTGGCATCTCAAATTCTCGTGTCATTGTGCCTTTGAATTCTTCTATCATCTGATCATTACTATCCATAAAGATGAGATCATCGACATAAAGGGCAACAAGCAACATGTCACCTCCATTCTTCTTTACATAGAGAGCATGCTCATAGGGACATTGCTTGAACTCATTCTCCTTAAAATATGTGTCGATATGTGTATTCCATGCTAGTGGTGCTTGCTTCAACCCATAAAGCGTTTTCTTCAATTTCAGCACCTTCTTCTCTTCTCCAGCTTTTATATACCCTGGTGGCTGTTTAACATAGACTTCTTCTTGGAGCACACCATTTAGAAATGCTGATTTGACATCCATTTGAAATATTGGCCATTTGAATTGAGCAGCTTGTGAAATAAGTAATCGAATTGTCTCCATTCTTGCAACGGGAGCAAAAATTTCGTCATAGTCGATTCCTGCCTTCTGCTTATATCCCTTTGCTACAAGTCGCACTTTATATCTTCCCCTTCGCCTTCAACATTAATATTTTTCTTGAATACCCACTTCACACCAATGGGTTGATTTTCTTTTGGCAGTTCGACTAGCTCCCATGTGTTGTTGTGGTTAATCGCCTTAATCTCTTCGTCTATGGCAGTTTTCCACTTCTTGTCTCGCAGCGCCTCTTCTAAACTAATATTTTCAGCATCTGCTAAAAGACATACAAGATGTACCTCACTTTTTGAATCATATAAATCTTGCAGACTTCGCATTCTGGGTTGTAGAGGTTCATTTTCATTGTCAGAGTCTTCAAGATCTGTCGAAATACTTGTTGGTACAGCGACTGATGATTCACCAACTTCGACGATAACTTCTGTCGAATTGTTCCAGTCCCACTTGCTCGCTTCGTTTATTCGAACGTCCATACTTATTATCACCTTCTTGCTTATGGGATCGAATAACCTGTACCCTTTTGTCTTCTCATCATACCCAATGAATATGTACTTCTGACTTTTGTCTTCAAGCTTCGTTCTTCGTTGATCTGGTACGTGTGCATAAGCCACACTACCAAATACTTTGAGATGAGAAACTGTTGGCTTCTGTCCGCTCCATACTTCTTGTGGTGTTTGGTCTTCTAACTTCGAATGTGGACATCAATTTTGAACTTAAATGGCACATTGTATAACTTCTACCCAAAATTTCTTCGACATGTTCTTGCTCTTAAGCATTGATCGAACCATGTCGAGAACTGTTCGATTCTTCCTTTCAGCTACACCGTTTTGTTGAGGTGAATATGGTGCAGTTAGAAATCTCATTATGCCCTGCTCTTCACAATACTTCATAAAGGCTGTCGAAGTATACTCACCACCTATGTCAGATCGAACGATTTTGATATGTCTGTCATTTGCCTTCTCCACCATTATTTTGAACTTTTTGAACACCTCTAATGCTTCAGATTTTCCTCTCAAGAAATAAACCCAGGTCTTTCGTGAGAAATTGTCGATAAAGGAAATGAAATACCTTTTGCCACTGAAAGATTCTAGAGTGATTGGCCCACATATGTCGGTATGAATCAGTTCGAGAATATGTTTAGCTTGATATTCTGCCTTCTTTTGAAATGAAGTTCTTGTTTGTTTGCTAAGCACACATTCTTCACAAAACTTTCCTTCATAATCCATGTCTGGTAACCCGTGCACCATGTTCCTCTTCGCCAACCTTTTCAGACCAGCGTGATGTAGATGACCAAGGCGTTGATGCCACAACGACGCTTTGTCTTCGACATTGACTTGCAAACATTTTTATTGAATGCTTCTTAAGTTCAGTTTGTACATTCGATTTCTCCCCTTTTCGACTTGAGCAATCAGATGCCCTAACTTGTCCTTCAATTGTAACATCCGATCTTTCATGAATATCGAATAACCTTTTTCTATGAGTTGCCCCAGACTAGAAATGTTTGTCTTGAGATCTGGTACATACTAAACATCTTGGATTTACCTAGTCAAGTCATCCTTCTGCAAGTAACAAAGCGTACATTTGCCTTCGACTTTTACTTTCGATGCATCTCCGAAAGACACATGACCATCTTCAATCTTTTGTATTTTTTTGAACAGGTGTTTGTGACCACACATATGATTACTTGCTCCTGAGTCGAGATACCACATAGTGTCATTTTTTCGCGTCTGCTTCCTTTTGAGTCATCAACAAAAAACCTTCATTCGCTTCAGTTTCCAAAGCTAAATTGGTTATTTCTTCTACTTTCTTTTTGACTCGACAGTCTTCTGCAAGATGTCCCACTTTACCACAATTATAGCATTTGAAGGAGTTGCAGTCATTCGCATAATGACCATGCTTATTACACTTGTAACATTCGATGTTGGAGTAGTTCGACCGACCACCTCTTTGACCACGTCCTCTGCCACGCCAATTTTGCTGGCTCGACTGTCCTCTGTCGAAGTCGCTGCCTCGACCACCTCGACCACTGTCACGACCTCCACGGCCACGTCCTCTTCCTCGAAAGTTTTGAGAGTAGAGTACCTTTTCGTCTTTGACTGACTCCTTGTCTTGATGTGCTTCCTCGACTGCTTCCTCCTTCTTTTTCATCTTACGTTGTTCGTGTGCTTCGAGAGAACCCGTGAGCTCTTCGACTGAGAGCGTTGAAAGGTCCTTCGACTCTTCTATTGCACACACAATATTCTCAAATTTATCTGTTAAAGATCTCAGAATCTTCTCAACAACTCGTGCATCAGTCACTGGTTCGCCATTTCTAGTGAATTGGTTCACCACTGTTTGTACACGCGTGATGTAGTCAGATATAGTTTCTGACTCCTTCATCTGCATCCTCTCCAATTCTCCACGAAGGGTTTGGAATCGAACTTGCTTCACGCGACCTGCTCCTCTGAACACTTTTTCTAACATGTCCCATGCTTCTTTTGACGTAGTCGAACCAACAATTTTTTCAAAGCCAGATTCGTCAACTGCTCGGAACAGCATGTACAATGCCGTCTTATCCTTTGAACACGTCTCTTTCAACGTCTTTTGTTGAGTCGCCGTATATTCTGTAGTATCTGCTGGTTCTGCGAACCCATCTTTGGTCACCTCTCACGCATCTAGAGATCCAAGAAGAGCTTTTATTTGAATACTCCAGTTTTCGTAATTTGACTTCGTTAGTCGCAACAACGGCATTTGACTCACCACGTTTGCCATTAGCTCTGATGCCAATTTGATGACAGAAGCACTACTTGTATATATATTACTCTCTTGGTTATATTCAAAATGAAAATACAATCAAGTCTTTATATAGACCCAAAATTTTGCTATTCTAGGAATTCAAAAAATGCAATAAATTCTATTAATAGACCACTAACCTATGTTGTTAATCTCGGAAAGCGGCGCGGCACGGTCAACCCCAAAATGGGAGCGGCGCGGGCGCTATTTGATTATTTATATATTTTATTTTTTAATTAATATATTTTTTATATACAAATAAAAATAATAAAAAAATAAAAATAAAAAACAAGGGGGTTCAAATAATAGTGAGGGGGTGGTGTTTAGAAAATGAAACAACTACTTGGGCTTATGGCCCAAAAACAAAACAAAAGAGCAATAAAAAAGAAAAGCTGAGTGGAGTTGTAAAATAGGGGTGTGTGATTAGCAGGCATTGTGTATTGGGCTGTTTGTGTTATTCCGGGTTAGGCCCATTATTATTTGCTAAACCCTAATTATGAGCATGAGAGAGAAGCTGAGTGGAGTTGTAAAAGCATAGCCGCCCAACATTCATTGCAATTTTCAAGTAAAGAAAAAAAACATGCTCTCTTCTCTCTCTCCTCTGCAACGCTCTCTCTTCTCTCTCCTCTGCAATGCTCTCTTCTCTCTCGCGATCTACTTCACTGTTTGCCGGAACACAGTACTTTCTCAGCAAAACACATTAGTTTCTGCAATCGCGGCCGCCTCCGCAACGCGTCCGCACCGCACCGAACCCGTGTTTTCCGCCGCGATGCCCGCTTTTAACCCGCTTTCCACTTTCGCGGCCGACCGGTTCCCCTTGAAGCGGCGAAGCCGTTTTTGACGCGGTGCGCCGCGATTGCGGCCGCTACCGGCACTTTTGACAACATAGTCACTAACATCTTGGCCCTACCACTAACCTCTTGGCCCTACCACTAACCTCTTGGCCTTTCAAACTTCTAAATTAACACACTTAACATAACATTTAATGTTTATTCAACAATATTTGGGAAGTACACTAATTTTCGAATCCTTATATATGGTATCACCTTCCGGGTAAATAAAAACCAATGCTTCTATTTTATGTAGTGCATTTCACTTGTGGCGGGAGTTCTTGAGGCATACCCAAAAGATGATTATATTTTGAGCTAGTTGGTTCAATCCTCAAGCTCTTGTTGTGGCTGCTTGTTAGATTTTTTGGCAGATTGTATTGATCTCCCCCCTTACCAAAGCTTCCTACAAAATTATATGCATCATTGATTCGTCGTGTTGGCAACATTTTAACTAATGTGTATGATCATTTTAATGTGCGGGTAGAAAACATGCATCTTACTCTGAAAACTTAAAAGGTGAGGGAAGTGCAATCCTTTAGAGTGTGTTTGGATAAAAGATTTTAATGAGGGAAAATTATTTTTTGAGTGAATTTGAAATAACTTGATCAAAATTCATTGTTTGGATAAAAAATATGGAGAATTGTTAAAATGATGTAAATTTATGGAGTATTTTATTCATGTTAAATTTAAGGAATTTAAAATGACACCAAAAAATAAAGAATTTTAAATTGCTTCTTAAATCTATATAATATGAATGTTAAATTTTTTATTATTAATTTTTTAAATTTTGCAAGATGGTCCTCATATTTTATAAAAATTATAAATTCACCTCCAAAATTTTCAAAAAATTGCAAATTAATCCCTAATAATTTTCAAATTTTACAAATTAGTACCTTCAAATTTTCAAAAATTATAAATTGGTCCCTATTTGTCATATTTTAAATTTAACCCAAAAATTTTAAAAATTATGAAAATGGTCCCAAATTTTTTACATTAAATCATTTTAATACTCCATCCAAACAAACGAATTTAAAAATGAATGAATTTCAATTGAATCATTTGAATTACTTAGAATTTTAAATTCCCTAAAAATTCTCAAATTCCTTATCCCAACATATTCTTAGGGAAATTTAATATTACACAAAGTCTCTAAATAGTTGAAATCCGACTTAATTAGTAAATTTTATTGTTTTTTTTTTCTACCGCATAGTAATAAGCCCTTTCCATGCTCACTATGTCCTAACATGTACCTCATCTTGCCTTGTCTTTATGATTGCTTATCGTTTCTATTTGTTATTTCTCAATAGACATGGAAAGAGAAATTATTTTGAAAAAGATCATGGAGCGGAAAAATGTCCCTTCATGTTCAAGCCTTCCCACTACTAGACCTTTTATTTCTAGCATCGGTTGCAACATACGTGTTACCACCGTTATTGGTGATAAAAACATGGGATTATCTTTGTCTTCTAAAAGTATTAAGGTTGATGTCATCTTGTCTGTTGAGGAACGTCTGGACATGGTAATAATTGACAATAAAGGTGGTCCAAGGTTACTCATTTCTTTTGATATTTCTCTTCCTTTTGATCCCTTGAAACTTTGATATTTGTTTTAGAAGAGGATGCCAATTAGGTGTCAGATTTAGGGCCATTGACTATCAATCTTCTCTCGCGGAGTATATCCCTTACAAGTAACACTTAATGGCCTTAACATATTTTTCCTTGATGTCACATATAACATAATTTGTGAGGGATGGGTAGTTATCTAATGATCTTGTACAAGTTAAGCTAGAGGAACAAAATTATTTGGATAAATCTTTAAATTCGACGAGGTCAAAAAGAAGTTGAGGTAGTGTGAAATAGAATTGAAACGATCGAGAAGAATTTGTTACAACAGTTGAAAAACACGATTCTTGTGAAAATGATGCAAGTGATCAAATTTGTTTTCTTGGTAAAGAATGGAGCAGGGCCAAGATTATGGCTACTATATAATCTAAACATTGGAATTTGGCGGAGGCCAAAGTAGTTTATGAAATAAAGGTTATTTTCCTAAATGCTGAGATTGTGGGCTTAGAGAATTATTTGGATAAGATTTTTCTCATAGAGGTAATGAGAAAGGTTGTGTGTATAATAATTACAAAATGTTGAATTAAAAAGGCTCCAGGAAGAAAAAATTTACCTGCCGACTTCTGAGAACATCAGAACAAATAAGTCATGCATTGAATATGAGGAAAACGTTGTTTCTATTGAAAAGTAGAGTTTCAAGAATTTAGTTTCATAAATCCAAGCATTGAATCCCGATATAAATCTGAATGTGAGATTTGAGTCGAACTCATCTGTGTCGAAGAAGAGCTTTCATGTATTTCAACAGGAGGCAAACATGCAGTCGAAGTTTGTTCACATGTTGATGCCTGTTAGTTACATATAGTAGTCGAAGTCTGTTCTTATATGTATTCTGTCGAAATGTTTATATTCTGTCGAATTGAGACTTGTGTTAAGGATCCAATTGTTTTGGTTTCTTGGGCTGCAAGTTACCTAGTTAGCCTATAAATAGGTTAGTACACTCAGTTTGTTGAGTGTGGCGATTTGTGATATTCACTTGTAATCATTTGTGACTTTAATGAGAAAGTGAATAGTAAACAGAATTTATTTGCCCAATCCTTGTTGTTATTTCTTCTTCTTCTTGTTTTCTTTTCCGTTAAACCCTAACCCTTGTTTTGATTCTTGATCATCAAAAAACCATTAATACTTGCTACAAAGACATCGTTTTTCACCACAATGAAGACGAAGGTACATATGCTTGCAAAAGTTTAGTAGAGAGAAAATTGATTAACTGTTGATTTTTAGGTGTGTGTGCGCCAATTCTATTTAATTTACCTTCATTTTGGTTTGTGATCTTTTATATATGGTTTAGTTGTAGTGATGATAATCTGGTTTTTCTCTTAGTTTAATAATTTTTTGATTGGCAAATATGTCTATAATAAGAACATTCTCAGTCAAGGGGCGCCCATTGCCTGCCCCTGCTCCAAGCTTCAGCCTTAGATACAGGGTGAATTGCTTAAGGGAGACCGTAATCTCTTTGATAAATAATTTAAAAGCGAGGTCTCCTTGTCATCTTTGGTGGCTTGTTTCGATTTTAAAAAATCTCCCCTATTAGGAATGTATCCCTTTCCGCTTTGATATTTATTCGACTATTCCTCAGAGGGGCCACTTGTTTATTATAAATGTGTGCCTGGTGGTCTGACAAAATTTTTGTTATGAAAGTAACATGGGAAATTTAATTCATAATTTTACTCAATCATGCATAATAGGAGAAATTTCATTTGATAATGGTTGAAAAACATTTGATTAAACCGAAACAATGATAGAAAAACATGTAATTGAACTGAAACATAAAATGAAAGATTAAAGTTTAAAATCTAAGAGCATAAACATCGGTGCCACATCACCGTTCATACACATACTCTAAAGTCATTATGTCACGAAATAATGGATAATCAATTTACAATGACATGCTTTATTTTGCAAACGCCCTTCTGCCCAGCAACATTCATACACTTACATTTGGGTAGAAATATACATATTTAATTAAATTTAAGGTATGTTGTAGTGTTTAATGAGACCTATTTTAGAGTTTTTGATAGATTGTATGGATATTTAAAAAATATGGTGGAGTTGTTTAAATAATTGAAAAGTGTAAAATAATATAAAATATTTAATAGGGTCCATTTAAATAACTCAAGTGGATTCTTTGGATGTGGGTGCTCTAAGTAATCATACTCTCTTTTGTTGGAATGATATAGCAAGTGTGAGTAAGTGGGGAAATAGTCACACATTAGATAGAAATGTGGTGACTTGAGTATTTATAAGTGGGAGAACCCACTCACCTATCACCTTAAGATTTTAGATGGGCAAGTGGTGTGTCTCTCACAAAGGTGCCTAGTCCTACACTATGTATCAATGTTCCCTAGTGTGAATTTCCCCCAACAAATGGTATCATGAGCCTTTGGTTCGAGAAAGGGACTGAGGTGT
The DNA here is from genome assembly GCA_022829125.1 of Lathyrus tuberosus. Taxonomy (NCBI): domain Eukaryota; kingdom Viridiplantae; phylum Streptophyta; class Magnoliopsida; order Fabales; family Fabaceae; genus Lathyrus; species Lathyrus tuberosus. Next base: position 179,769 of record JALAZF010000282.1, read on the forward strand.
ATCGAAATGCGCAAGAAGTGGAGTTTCGTTGAAATTGAAACGCCCAAGGAAGAGGTGTATTCGAAATACCTAATAAGAGGTTCCTTGAAAAAGGTGTCAACGACGATACAAGTATAAAAAAATGGGAACATTGTGGACTCACACTTGAGGGGGAGTGTTGGAATAATATAGCAAGTGTGAGTAAGTGGGGAAATAGTCCCACATTGGATAGGAATGTGGTGACTTGAGCATTTATAAGTGGGAGAAGCCACTCACCTATCACCTTAAGGTTTTAGGTGGGCAAGTGGTATGTCTCTCACAAAGGTGCCTAGTCCTACATTATGTATCAATGTTCCCTAGTGTGAACTTCCCCCAACAATTTGGTTATTTGTAGTGTATTAGTGTATGCTTACTTGGCCATCTTACTATTGTTTTCCTTGGTCTTGCATTGGCCTAATAATCCTACCAAATTAATGTCGAGCTTGGCCCACACATCTTTAATGTTAACATGGGAGTATTTACTGGATATTCTTCTTTCTTGATTTTTTCCTCAAGGAGAAAATGGTCCTTCCCTTTTATTTTGTCTTTGATATTATCCTTCTCTGTGGTTCCTCAGTTGCCATTGATTTTCTCCTGATGGAGTTTGATGGAATCTAAAAAACAAGCATTGTAGGCTTCTAGTTTTGCTTCCACCTTTGCTACCATGTCCTTTTCAACGTGATATTTCTAATTTAGGTGTACTATTGATGACATAGCCCAAAGGGCGGCCAAGGTGGGCCGACCTATAATAGAGTTGTATATCGACTTATAATTTATCACTAAGAAGTATGTCTTGACAGTTTTTCTTGATTCTTTCTTCCCAAACATCACCGTGATCTCTAAGTGTCTCTAGGGTTTGGTTGTTGATCCATTGAATCCATGGAGGTTGCTCCCTTTGTAGGGTATTATATCCTCATGAGTAAAGCACAAGACATCCAAAAAGTCATCAACTTTCTTGATTTATTAAGACCATATGGACGTTATAACTTCCCCTTATGACCCTGACAAATAATGAGACTTGTAAGTTTTATGTTTTCTTGATTAACTATGTGTCATAGATTGAGATTAGAGGTTGAATTTTCTTTAACCACCTTAGGTCTGACTTCGCCTCCTACAATATCATTTCTCTTAGTTTTCTTTTTACCGAATTGCAGGAGGTTCTCCCTCAAAATTGGGAAATCTTCTTGATACTACTCTTGTAGTATTCAATAGACTCTATCTTTATATTGTTCATTAAAATGTGGTCTTCATTTGCATGTGTCTCGTTATTCTATCTAACCCCACTCTACTCTTGTAGTCTTCATCAAACTCTACCTTTGTATTGTTCCTTCAAATCTTGGGGGAGGTCTTCCCAAGATTTTCGTGTTTCTCCGTCGATGTTCAATAAGATGATGAGTCTTTTCCATTCAAAGAAGGTTCCTCCTCTAGCACTGTATGTTATTGATTACTCTTTATCTTCTTCAACATAAGATAATTTCTCTTTTTTGGCCACCTAGGCCATTTTCCCTCTCTTTTTCTACGGGCCTCTGTCTCTAGACGTCCTATCACTTGGGTTGCCCTTCTTTTGATTAGAAAACCATGACAATTTCCCTCTTCGTATGAAATTTTTTATTGTGTAGAACACAATCCTCTGTGTTATAGCCTTTTCTTTTGTGAAAACATCAATATCAAGAATTTTCTAGGCCAGAACATTTTCATATCTGCTTGGGGATTTCAACTTCTTTATGGAATTCCATGCTGATACACTCTTGTGGAATGTGTTCTTTGGATGCATTAAGGGGCGCATAATCCCGATATTTAGGAGAGGGTGGGCTGTCTCCTATATTTTCCCGATCAGATTGTTGTCCTTCTTATCTTCAATATGTCATAGTGGTTAAGCCTCTCAATGTGTGACAATAAAGGTTCATCCCTTTTCCGCCTTATTAACCTCAAACAAGTTATCCACTGATTTCAGTTGCTTTCGTGCCATGTTAAAATGGGCAGTGAACCGTATATTAAGTCTTATCCATGAATTAATGGATTTGGTTCTCAAACTATTGAACTAAACCATGGATCATGTATTCAAGGAAAAAACAAACAACTTATATATCTTCCGACCTCTTTCTCCTTGAAAGTTTCGAAGGGCATCTATGAGCTCCGTGTGATAATTTTGGTTTGTCGTTTTGTCATTTTTCCCTACCCCATTGGTTTTTGAATCTCTCTACAGACGTGGTACTCCTTTATATTTATTGTGAAGGAGATTATGTAGGGAGCATCTTTGTTGCCTTCAGTTTCGTCAAACGAGCATGAAGGTGAGATATGATGGAAGTGGTGAGGGCAGTGGCCATGGTATCATCGAGATTCAAATTTGATAGCGGACTTCCTCTGTGGTGTTGGTGATCGGGTTCTTTGTTGAACATGTGAGTCCATACACAAAAGGGGAGGTGAATTGTGGAGATTTGAAAAATGATCGTTTAAAAAAATTATCTTTTAAAACAGAGTTTGATTTTTTTTAATAAAAATGTTTGAATGCGCAACTGAAATAAAGCGGTAAATAAAAAAAGTTAATGGAAGGGAGATAAAACTAAAATTTTTTAGAGGTTAGACCTTAAAGAAGTGACCTACTTCTCTCTCCCAATATATGATATTGAGAGTATCCAATAATTCTTGAGAGCTTTTAGAAGACTAAACCCATTAACCCCCTTATACAAGAAAAATGAAGTTGTAGGCTAACTTTCAACCAAATAGCAAATAGAGGAATGAAGCGGTTAGTCTTCACTTCAAACAGTGAGCAATGCTTCGAGATGTTAGTCTTTAATCCAAATTGAGATTTTGCATAGGATGATCTCGAGCCAAGCTGGAGTTTTAAGTCAGGCATCCTCTGAAGAGAACCGAGGTTTTACATGGGCTGACCACAAACTAAAATGAGATTTTTTTTCGCACTGATCTCGAACATACTGAGCTTTAACATAGAGTGAACGCAGAAATCGAGTGAGATTTTATACCAGACTAATTTCGAACCAACCAAGCTTTAACCACGCTAAGCTCAAGAACTGATATTTGCGGATTTCGATCCTCCTTGAAGTCCTAATCTTAGTAAATATTTATTCATATTTTCATCAATGTTCTTCACTAGGACGACCTTATTATTGAATCTTTCCATGTAAGGTCTCAATGGTTTATCATTCTTCTGCTAAATAAAGCATAAGCTTTCAATTGACCATGTGTGTTTCCTAGATGTGATGAGTGGTATGTGAAGAGTCTGAGTAGCTCACTAGAGGAACTGATAAATTAAACCTTAAGGTTTGTGAACCAAGTCATTGTCTCCATTTCAAAGTAAAGACACATTTTTCACTCAATTGGCTCACATGTGTATCAAAAGTTAAGGAGGAGATCAACAAGTTTGATACAGTTTTCGAGATCTATCATTCCAACATGAGTCCTAATCCTTATAGAGTTTTTGAAGGCCCTACGACAGGGTCTCTTTTGATCCTAGAACAAATTTCTCCTTGAGGTAGAGTATAATTGTGTCCCCAAGACTATGATGATGCAAATTTACCGTCTAAGGGCTCACGAGTAATTCTGACGATTTTACTGGCAATGGAACAACATGTTCTAACCGTGGTGCCTCTCGGTTCCTTCCTCCTTTTGTGTCACCATTAGCCATGTTAAGTGAAAACATGGAAATTTTAGAGGAAGATCCCATAAACGGCTCCACACAATATGGGATCATACCTTTATAATTAACATACTAGAAGTGAATGAAGACATGGTAGTGAATTTATATTATGAACTTTAGTTCCAATTCGAAAGTGGAAGGCATTCCTGCAAACAATCTAGCACTGAAGTTATTGGCATCTCTAAGTGTGAGATTTAAGTTTAGAATAGTTTGTACCTGAAGCTGATTCAATTTATACATTGTATAGGAATTTCCTAGGGTTTTGGGGAGTATAGTACCTTATATTTATTATATATATATATATAAGTTATCCTTAGGACATGCATTACATAATCTCTAGAAGTATGACATGACATCCCTATAGGTCCTATCAACCCTGACCAGGTGTCTTCTATGGAAGATCCACCTTAGGGCCATAGAACCCTGAGTTTATATTCATTGATAACTTCCTTGTAGGTCATGATGTTGACGTTAAAAAAGCGGGAAACACAAGGAAAGGGGGGTTAAATTGAGTTTCCACTATGACAACTTTTTCTTTCCAAAAACAAACACAAGAATAACAACAACTATAATAAGAACAATGATAAAAGGCACAAGCATTTTATCCTAGTTTACCATTAACTAGGCTACCTCCAATCCACCCACCTGGGTGATTTCGCCTTAGACAAGGACTTAATCCAATAATCAAAACTGATTACAAATGCAATGACTGAAGGCTCTACAGATTTGAGCAAATTTTGGTAAAACAGGATGTTGTGCAAGATGTTCCAACATGAAAAAGTATGATGGAAGAACATATGTCAGACAAGATGTCCTAGCTTGCGTCTCAACATCTTGACCTGATATAACAGACTGTTGCTAATCTGGTCCAAGCTTTAAGGAGCAATCAGAACATGGATTAAGGAAGAAATAAACAGAAGATTTAAAGCCCAAGACAGAAAACTATAAAAGGAAGACCAAGACCTAGGATAGAGACAGACTTAGGAATCCCATTGTAACACTTTTGTAAATTAAAAAAAATAAGGTTTAGGGTTTTGAGAGTCGTGGGACTTTCTTGTGTTGTAAGTCTCCCTTTGTATCAGTTTGATACATTGTGGTAGACCTAGATGTTTATACAGATTCATAAACCTTTAGGTAATGAATTGTATATTGTTCTTGGATGAATCTTTGAAGCAAATCCAACTAGGTTTGTTAGTCGAGAATGCTTGGCTGAACTTTGCATTGAAAGAGGATTCTTTCAAGTAGGATGACGCAGTTGCTATCAATTATAACTGTTAGATATCACAGGTTGTGATTTAGGGAGTGAGATGGGTTTCTCTTATCAATTATATGTGACTTCTAATGATAAAGTTTTTATTGGGTAGTGATAGGTAAACTAGAGGTTGTTTACTATAAACCAGAGGTTGTTTACATAAAACTATACTACTGATAGTGGATTCTTCTTCCTGGTTTGGTAGCCTCAAGATGTAGGTGATTTGCACCAAACTAGTTTATCATATTCTGTGTTGTTTATCATTCTGCAATTTACAGTTCGATATTAATTAACTGTCGTAACAAATGTTGAAACATCTATTGTGAATCTGTTGTTGATATTTATAATATCAGTTTGTTTATTTTGTCCTTGTTTTAAAGTTATGCAGAGAACAATGTTGTGACATGTGCTAGGACATCTGCTATCTGCTATGCCAGAATTTCAATTGGTATCAGATTCTGGTTTCATGTTTGTTTCTGGATGAGATCTTGGGAGATACTTTCTGGTTTTTAAATAAGGTATTTGTGTAATCAGATCATTTATTGGATATCTGGAATGATTGGTATTGGATCAAGGATGACAACTTGTGTTGGTTGTTTCTTGCTTCTGTGAAGTTTCTCCAGTCGCTGCTGGTGAAGAGGTTTTTTATGCTAGGTGTCCCCTAAGATGTCTTGACATTTTAACTGGAGCCTATTAAAGATGTGTTAGTGTTCCGTTGCATAAAGGACTTTGGTAAAGCTAGATTGAAGACTCTGCTCATAAAGGTGTCAGCATCTATTGAAGTTCTAGCCATTCCAGCAGAGAGTAATGGAATGGAGAGAGTTGTTTGGAGCTGTTTGCCGTTGATGTATTGGTATTTGGAAGGTTGGTTCCTTTAGGAATTTTGAAGACAGAAGAGAAGAGGTCTAGGTTATCAATTTCTTGGGTTATGAAACTGGTAAATATCCTTGTCATAATAAAATTGCCAAAGATACTTGAGAATTCTCTCAAGTCCACTCATAAAGGCATCTCTTGTCACGAGGACTATTCATCCTTAGTGTTATAGAAGGCTATGGTTGCTTTTCTGGATCAAGGTTGGTCATGAGGTTTATCAATCTGAAAAAATTTGGGGGTGATTTATTTTCACCTTCAGATCAGTTGAAGTGGTTCTTCTCAAGGAAGATGTAGAAGTTTGTGTCAGCTAAGTCAAGGTTGTCAGCCTTGATGTCTCAACTTTCTGCGTGGTACATAAGGTACCTACACCAAAGAATACTTGATTGGTATTCCTAAAATGTTGATATCTCATGGATGTATGGGCTACTGAACAAGGATTTAAGATCAATTGCTATTTGTGGAGTGCACAAGTATTTAATTGGTTATCCATGTTCTTGAAGCTCAAGATTGCTGGAGTTTAGGAAGTGCAACATTTCTCGTTGCAACAGCTCAGGGACTAACATCAGGTGGATGATCCAAGAAGGTTTGCTTATAAGGATTTAAGATTTATTTCTATTTGTGATATTCACAAGTATTTGATGGATTATCCTTAGTTGATGATCAAGGAAGATGAAGCCGAGGTGTCTCATCAGTTATTGCATCATCAATGTTCAAGTATCTAGTCCTTGGATTTGTTTGGCCTTCTACAAGGATCTGATGCTCAACCAGATGTTGAAACATCCCATCAGTAAAGTTTGTGCAGAATCTTGTTGATTCAATGAGTGAATCTTTAGGACAAGAGAGAAGAGTATCGTGTGCTCTAGGAACCAAAATTTTGTGTGTTGACATAAAGTGTTGGGAACCTTCTTCTAGTTGGATCTGTAGAGGCATATTATCTAACTAGGAAGTTTTGTGGTAGGAAACTTGTCTAGAATATGATGGTGATGGAAGTGAAGATGAAGACTTCTTATTCTTGGTGAAAATGGCTTGGATCCGTTTATTTCTGATCTAGGTGAATTGGAGTGCAACTGCAGAGAGCAAGTGATTCCTTTCAACATGGAGGTTCAGGATAAGTGTCCAGGACAACATCTCTGACATCGTGAAGAAAGCTGGATTTCTTGTAGTTGTTAAATACTTTTTCCTAAAGAATCGGGCTTTAACATAGTTGGTTCTTCTAAGGATGAGCCCTTGAAGTTGATGGTCTTCAAGGTATCTGGTCTTAAGGTTGGTTATGAACCATTAACACAGGATGAAGGTTGTCTACTCAAACTTGATTTGTTAATCAAGTCTATGAGAGCATGAAACTCTTATTCTGTAGAAGTGGGGAAGTTTCTTAAGATGGTATGTTTGAGAGGAGGATGATCAAGGCTGTATCAGGCAGACTTGAGCTCATCAGCTGGAAGTCATGACCTTGATATCAGATGTTCTGACATCAGGGTTATCATCAGATTGTTTCTTCAGTGGGATCTGGCTACAATGGAAGTATATTATCTTGAGAGAAGTTGATATGACTGAAATGGATTATGCAAAAGGCCTATGCAATGTATTGGAATTGCAGAAGCTAGTAGTGGCTACATTTCATAGTCTTAGTGTATCTAAGATAACTTGCTGAAGACTCAGATCCTTGGCTGGAGATTTGGAGGAAGCTGTGACATTTGGCCGTGTCATTTGAATCCAAGATGTGTGTTTCATCTTGTCCTTGGAACAACTTACCTTTGTGGAGAAGGGAGGTTGTTTGAAGACCAATGGAGGAGCTAGTTTAGCTCTTGACTTGCTGGTTGGATCTTCACTTAAGGAGCTTGCCTTGGTGGGAGTATGAGAGTTTATTTCTCTCTACATCTGTCTGAAGTTCTTGATGATCAAGCTGGTAGGAGCTATCTTCTCTGAAGATCTTCAGTTGGATTACTATGCAGATAGTAAGTTAAGTGGTAATTGTATCAAGAACCATAGTGTATGGTGTCTGTGATATAATATGGATGTCCTAAATGATGTTAGAACATCATCGTGTTTTTTGAACTTGGAGTTCAGATTGTGGAAGCCGATATTCGCCAGTTGAATCAGAAGTGTTCCAATTTATCATACGAGAGAATGATGAAGTGAAGACTTTCTTGAATCATGGGGTGTTTATCTGGTAGTCTGACTCTTGTTGAGGTCAGAATGCTTGTGGAGAGGTTGTTTCTTCTACTGCAAGTAAATCTAGAAAGAAATGGATCAGTTTGGTGCTTGTGAAGCAAGTAAGCTGAGGATTTCTGGAGCATGTATTTGATGTCCTTCAAGTGTGAATGGCATCTAGGTTAGCTAACAAACTAAGAGATTCTGTATGTCTCTTTGAGAAATGTGAAGCATTCCAGATTCAATTGTATTTATTCTCTAGGAACAAGGATATCTATTGCTGTAAAATTCAAGGTGGATTTGTACAGGGTATAGATGGGTTCAGGATGAGAGGGATCAATGGTGATTTTGGTCTCAATCCAAGAGGTTGTTAGTTATGGTACAAGGGTGTGATCCCAATACTCTCTCACTATATGAGCATGAAATTGGTCATGTGATATCATGTGGTGATTTTGGGTGTTTCTTGTTGGAAGGAGCATCATTTATGAAAGATAGGGGGAGAACTTATGTCTGTTGGGTATACTTTTGTGGTACATAGATGGCTTGTGAATCGAGCAGTAGGTGAATACGTTCAGCGGGTGTGTTGAATAAGGAGTGAGTTCTTGAAGACATAAAGATGAGTCCTATGTTTTCCATTCATTTTAAAGTGTTCTTCTTACAAAGGAGTACTGGTTATCTATGACAGGGGGAGTTAAACTTTTGTCTTGGATCTGTTACTGTAGTAGTGCAGTTGTTTATCAAGATTAGTTGTGGTTTCAAGCAGTCTGTGATAGAATACCTTTGGTGAGGGTGTAATGTCAGACAAGATGTCGTGACATTGTGCTACTGTTATAGTTCTGGGTGGACTTGACAGGTTGATTCTGGTTCTGTCAATGGATTGAATCAGAGTTGTACAAGCTTCTTGGGAGTGTTATGAGAATCATTGCTTGTGTCTGGGAGAATTTATTTTTCTCTACAGAATTAGACAAGGCTCATGGGAGTCTTTGTTGGTAATTGGAAGATGTTTGAAGGAATGCTTTAACATCTTGGTCAGTCTTATTTTCTTCTGGTTGATATGCTTATTCTTGGGGCTCATTGAAAGGCATAGTGACTATGTTTCATAGTCTACAAGAGGGACTATATATAGTCTGACAAGGTGTAAGAACATTGTTTAGGACGTGTGGTTGTTTCCTAGTTGATTGTCTTGGACGGTGGACTGTGTGTCTTAGAGAAGGTGTGTTAAACATGTGTCTTGATACTAGTGCATTCTTTGGACGGTTTATCCTAAAGTTGAAACAGTCAAATCCTAGCTGGGTGGTGCACAATAATTTATGTTGAATTTACCTACCTAAATTTATTTCTTCATTGAATTGTTCAGCGGTAACTTTTATGTATCGTACATTTCTAGAGAAACTGTTTGGGTATTTAAAGGAGGTGTCTATTTCTGGTTTCCTAGGTTGAGGTTCTTGTTCTGGGTTGCATCGTCATGTCTTTTATCCGGGTTTGGGTAGGTACCATGTGGGTATGGAACTGAATTGGCTAATTTTGCCAAGTTTTGGCTAAAAAGGGGGAGAATGGGTGTGGATTCATCTCGACTGTGTGTGGAGTTACATCCTTGCAGTTGTTTTGCAAGGATGTTGGGCAAGATGTTTTAATATCTTGTCTGAGTTAGGAAGCTAGTCGTGTCCTGTGACCTGAGTTACATTCTCTATGTACTTGGTGTTACGTTTGCTACATTTGTTTCTTCTTAAGCTCTTTCTAGACCTCCTTATGGGTTCCCTTATGCCCCTTAAGAGGAAGATTTATCCCTCCATGGCAAATATAGGTTTGAGGGGGAGTGTGTTACATCCTCTTCCTCATGTACACCAACAGGCAGCTAGGAATTTCAGGGGCAAGAAGGAGTCTCAGAAGTGTGCTAATCATAACTTCCACTCTCTGGATAAAATTGAATAACGTTCAGACTTTCTTTTTCTACCTAAGAGTTTTAGCCAAAATTTGTCAAAAGGGGGAGATTGAAGGCTCTACAGATTTGAGCAAATTTTGGTAAAACAGGATGTTGTGCAAGATGTTCCAACATGAAGAAGTATGATGGAAGAAGACATGTCAGACAAGATGTCTTAGCTTGTGTCTCAACATCTTGACCTGATATAACAGATTGTTGCTAATCTGGTCCAAGATTTAAGGAGCAATCAGAACATGGATTAAGGAAGAAATAAATAGAAGATTTAAAGCCCAAGACAGAAGACTATAAAAGGAAGACCAAGACCTAGGATAGAGACAAACTTAGGAATCCTATTGTAACACTTTTTTAAAGTAGAAAATAGGGTTTAGGATTTTGAGAGTCGTAAGACTTTCTTGTATTGTAAGTCTCTCTTTGTATCAGTTTGATACATTGTGGTAGACCTAGATGTTTATACATATTCATAAACCTTTAGGTAATGAATTGTATATTGTTCTTGGATGAAGCTTTGAAGCAAATCCAAGTAGGTTTGTTAGTCGAGAATGCTTGGCTGAACTTTACATTGAAAGAGGATTCTTTCAAGTAGGATGATGCAGTTGCTGTCGATTGTAGCTGTTAGATATCACAGGTTGTGATTTAGGGAGTGAGATGAGTTTCTTTTATCAATTAGATATGACTTCTAATGATAAAGTTTTCATTGGGTAGTGATAGATAAACCAGAGGTTGTTTACTGTAAACCAGAGGTTGTTTACATAAAACTATACTACTGATAGTGGATTCTTCTTCCTGGCTTGGTAGCCCCCATATGTAGGTGATTTGCACCGAACTGGGTCATCATATTCTGTGTTGTTTATCATTTTGCAATTTACAGTTCAGTATTGATTAACATGTCTTAACAGATGTTGAAACATCTGTTGTGAATTTGTTGCTGATATTCAGAATATCAGTTTGTTTATTTTGTCCTTGTTTTAAAGTTATGCAGAGAACAATGTCGTGATATGTGTTAAGACATCGGCTATCTGCTATGCCAGAATTTCAATGACATTCTGCCATTGAATCCTTAAGAGACTGTCCTACCCTGTCACTAAAGAAATCCAGACGGTCATTGACTCCTTAAGATCCATACCAACTTGGATTAGACAAGTATTTAACCCTTAATGACTACCTTTCATTGACTTTTCAAGTGTCTGACCAACCTGGTCTCTTGAGGAGTATAACCAACTGGGTTACAATAACTTTGTATTTACAGAGTTTGCTTTTTGATAAGCTGATAACACATAAGATGAAGATCAAATGAATACAATTAAAAGATATACAATGAAAGTTATAAGTGTTTATCTCTTTGTTTTGTCGTGGTGTTTGTAGCTTCAATGTTTGCGAAGAATCACACACATATCCTTCCACACACACCTGCATTCTTTTTTCTCTTTTCTACATTATTCTCTCTCACTTTCACATTATTCCATATTCTTCTTCTTCATAATATATAAGAAATGGATAGATTTGTTGAAGGATAGATTCGTAGAAAAAGAATTATTCTCAAAGTATTCATTGTACGGAGGTCATTTTATATGGAGTAATAGAGTGACGCTTGCGGTAGAAATTAATTGTTAATGGGAATTATTCTCAAAATATTCAGTAAAAACGTCTATGTAGTATCTTGATTGAGTATTTTTTATATGTTATATTTTTTATTAATTATTAATGCTAGTAAGATGACATAAATTATTATTATTATTATTATTTATTTATTTTTAATTTCACGTGACTTTTTTTTTATTATTTTAATTTTAAAATTACAAAAGATGAAAATATCAAAAAATTATGTTCAATATAAATATATTGAATCATGACCTCTCTCCCATAATAAAAGCCTCTTACCACTTATTGTTTGTTAATATTTCTCATTTAAAAAATTATCGTAATTAATTAATAAGTATTATTTTAAATAAATAATTTTAAAGTTAATTAATTTAATAATAAATTAAAAAGTGTATATATTATGTTTTCAAAAATTAAAAAGTTTCAGTTTATTATTAAAAATTAATTTTAAAAAAATAATTAAAAAAATTAATTTTAATTTTTTATTAAATAATGGATAAATATAATGTTAATAAATTTAAAACTTATTAGTATTAAATAAACTGAAGTTCTCTTCCTATTCCTATGTGAACAAAAGACAGTACTAATATGAAAAAGAAAGAAGTAAATTGAGTTTTGAGAAATGGGGACTTCATCAAAAGGCAGCGGAGAAGAGAAAGAAAACAACTTGAATGCGGCGAGCGCGCCTTCTTCACCTCGACGCACCACCGCTCTCTCTGCCACTGAATCCACAAACTCCACCCCTCAAGTCTCAATCAACCCGGTGACTCACTTTACCTTTATCTCGCCTCTTCCTTCTTTCTCCTATTTTTGCTAATTATTTATAGGGTTTTGAAAGGTGGAGGGTGATGCTGTAAATAATGGGGGTTTATTGTTTCCCGATGAAGTAAAACCTGACGACAATGATGATGGACTTGAGTAAGATCCTTTTTTATTATTTTTTTGTTTTTCATATTTTAAATTTGCCTATTTTGTTTTTGTTTGTGTGTGAAATTTTTAGAGATCTTGAATTTTTAAGCTGTTAGATGTTTGACAAAGAGTTAAGTTAAGTCTAACCCTAGGTTGTTAATATACGGCATAGTGGGATGTGCGGATGACCGCACATTTGGTAGTTGGTAGTTGTGCAAGGACATCAAATTAAGTTGGCGCCGATTTTAACTCGTGAGGTGTCAGAAATTCTGGCAATTAGGCTACTATACCAAAAAAAATAAATATACATAATAGACATAAATTCCAATTACATACATAAGTACTTAAAAATAAAAAAATACAAAGATTTAAATGAACAATTAATAGATATAATAATACATTGTATTCCATCAATATGAGTTTCCATCAAAATCAAATCATAAATTATTCAAATTTACTTAATCAAGTTTTAAAAGTTAAGAAAATGAAATTTCTATATTTCGTCCGCGTCTGTCTCGTCTTCACTTCTAAGTTCCACCATATTAATATTATCTTGTTCATCACTTGATTCAAACTCTTGTTCTTCCACCCCCAATTGCTCATCTTTATTAGGCACAATTCTAGCAAGTCTAGATTGGTGTCTAGTAGCAGTGTAGGGCTACACCGGGACGCTATGGCGCACTATTGACAACCTACTCTTACTAGGATTGTTTTGATTAGGATTCAAACTTGGTGCTCGGACTTGACTTTTCTATGTTATTATTGTTTTGAAAAGATAACATTCTTTTTTCTATGTAATAAAAGATGAATGAGGCCCTGTCGTAATCTGGAATCTGACCAGAAAGTGAATGAACTTTAACCAAGAATTATTTCGCAAGGCTTGGTATTCGGGTTCTCCCGACTTGAAATGCCAACATTCAAAAACTCTGCAGGTTGCTTTTATTACATTACTTAATTTGCAATTAACAATTAAGAAAGATAATGGGCATGCCTTCAATCACACACTGAATGGATCTGCCTCTTTTAGGTAAATTTTAACTCAAAAGTGATTTGGTAATAATCGGCTGTTTGAAAAAACAGTGAGAATGCTGTTTGTTCATGTTCTATTCGGAGATGGGATGGGACTACGGCTCACTACGCTACAGTCATTGTTTTCCTATAGTGAATCTGGATCCTCAACTATGCAATATGGAAAGTCAATAGCAGCGCTATAGCAGGATAGTGGAGCGGCATGGAGGCCGGCCGCTATGGGAAGATTGAAGGAAGGATTGAACCCATCTTTTAAATATTAACTTAAAGCATTAAACTGCACAATGTTAGTTTGCGCGATCATACTGGTGTGCTTTTTGTAATGTAGTTTTAACTTAGTAATGATGGTGCATATTGGATTATCACATAATTGCAAATTTAGTTTATCTTCACTGATTGTTTGTTTGTAGACAGTAATTGCAAATGTTAATTTCTTTATTATCTGTTCTAATTCCTTCATCGAAGTAGCCGAGGAAAATTAGTGCCAATTCATTATGATATATTGCACATATTAGAATCTCACATAGATGAATTCAGCTGTTCTTCTGATCTCCTTAGCCATGTTACTTCGCGTTTAGGTACATGCGAATTATTTGTCGAATATGCACAAACGATTTAACTTCTCTGATGTCATTTGCTGCCATTGTTGGATTTAATTCTTCTTTCCCTTTGTTTTTATGGCATAAAAAAAATGTGCCTTGCACTTTAAAAGATGCATTTTTTATTTAATTTTTTATGGAAAGTATTCTATGCTGCAATTTATTTCTCCAGCTTAAGATGATTTACCATTTCATTCTTTTTGCAGTCACCTGGACAGCAAGCAGTACATTGAGAGGTTTAGGAATTATGAGAATGAATTCACTCATCGTATGTTGGTGAAATACTTCTCAGGAAAAACCCTTAATGGAGGTAAACAACAACCGCCATGTAATTAACCTATATATTAGTTATAATTCTGCAGTGTGTAATCTCTACTGCAACTTCTCTTGTGCTTATTTATAATTACCCGTATTCAAGTAAAGCATTCATGTTTTCGAAATTATTAGAATGAATATTAAGTGGTGAAGGTTAACACACAAGTGTCATTAATGTAATTTTAGACTGCAACAACATCACTTTTTATGAGGAAAATGTAATTGTAAATGTACTTATCATTATTCTTTGCAGGTAACAGTTTTTACGAGGAAATAACAATAGGCGATGAAGTTATAAAGGCAAGCAGGTAAGTGTCTTCAGGGAACTATTTTGCATTTTTATTTTTGGTAAGAATCAAGAGAAGAATTTTGACAAGACTCAATATTGTTAGTCTCAATCTATATTTGTTATGGAAACGAAAGATGAGTACGAGTAAGATAAGCACAGGCCAAGAATAATACAGAATAGGCTATTAAGCACAGTAATAAATAAATATTAACATTGTGAAATTAATTCATCTTTGGACATGCTTGTGTAGGGTACCTTGTTTCCAGTTATATGCTGACCCTGTCGTCGGTTTTAAAGAGCAATGCAGCAATGGGTCGTCTTCACCTGCAGAAACACAAACTAACACCCCAAATGAGAAAAACATAGTGAAGAACTAAAGTAATTTGCACGGTGAAGGATGGATGCATATGTTATCTTAAAATAGTTTAACATAGAGGGAAGCATTAGTACAAGGAGTCTCCGAACTTAAAAGAATGGTTATGACATCAAATCAAAACCATCAATTTCATAGCCTATGAAAGATTTCCTGGTTGTGATCATTATTATTATTATTGGATAAAATAACTATGTGTAAAGAAGGGCTTTTGAGTTATATTCACCATAAAGTAAATGGCCAGTTTTATTTTGTATTCGTTGCTGTTTATTTTCAAGTTCACCATAATTGTTAAGTGTTTTTGTGGTTCCATTTCCAAATTTTAATCTAATGTAGGTCAATCAAGGCTAAATTACTTATCATTATTCACAGGAAGGCATGTTTGGGAGTTAGTTTAAGAGGGTTTTGGAGGGATGTGTATGTATTTTTAATTGAGTTTGATGTTTTTAAAATGTTAAAAAAACAATATACTCCATTAATTTTATATTGTTTTTAAAATTTTTAAAAATATTAAATATATTTTAAGATATAGACGCAATTCTCCAAAGTCTTTATTTTTAAAATCTTTTAAAAACAAGAAATTTATAGTAAGGGTAATGTGCCAGGGAAAATGTGGGTTTTTGGCACTTTTAAATAAAGTTGGAAATTTGGTAAAAAAAAAAGAAGTAAAGTTGAGAATAAACACATGGATTGGGTAGCTATAGTGGCTAGGATGATTTCTTCCGGTGGTGTTAAAATTCGTGATAGGTGTTAAAATTCGTGATATTGTGCTTGAAATTAGGAGTACTTATTTTGTTGGAATAACTATGTACATGGCATGTAAGATTAAGGGTCTCAAATAAATTGGTTATTTAAATAATTTATATTTATATTTAAATTCGGTTATTAAAAATCGATTAATTATTAGTATGGTTTTAATTAAATCCATATTTTGAATATACTTTTAATATGGTTTTAACAAAATCTATAATTTGTACATCCATATCCAAAATAAAAACTAAATTAGTCAATTTTTTTATTAAAAAAAAAACTTTAAAAATTTTTTCAAAAATAATTTTTTTTCCAAAAGAAAAATAATATTTTTCAAAAAAAAAATAATTTAAAAAAAAAATATTTTTTTCAATTTTTTTTGAAAGAAAAAAACATTTTTCAAAATTTTTTTTTTCAAAAAATTAAAAAAATGAATTTTTAATAATTAAAAAATATATATTTTCCAAAAATTAAAAAAACTATTTTTTATTTTTGAACATAAATATTTTTTCTTAAAAAAATTATTGCAGAAAAATGTTTTTAAAATAAAATTAAATCAAAACTGATTATAAAATTGATTATGGATATAACCGGTTATTAATTGATTTATAATCATTTTAGAAAAATAAAAATCGATTATAACAATTAATTTTAATAATAAATTATAATATATGAATTATTTATGGTTATGGATTGGTTATAATCCATATGTAAGACCAAACAAATTGAAAAGCCTTTTATTGAAGGTAATACAATAAAGAAATACAACATGGCATGTAAGACCAAGCAAATTGAAAAGTCTTTGATTGAAGGTAATGCAATAAAGAAATACAACTTGTTGCAGAGGTACTCTAGAAAGTTAAGGAGGGTTAATTCCGAAAACACTTGTTAGAGTAATGTGGAAAAGGTTGGAGCAACAATACAACCAAGGTTTGGTATTTTTTATTTTAGCTTTGATGGACTTAAGAAGGCCTTCACCACATCGTGAATGCCATTTATGGGATGACAAGCACATATATATATATATATATATATATATATATATATATATATTTTTTTTTTGGGTAATATGCATTTTGATTATCTTAGACAACTTCAATTTATGCCTTTCTACCTATACAAGTTTTGCAATTCTTGTTATGTAAGACCATTTTTTAAGGTCATTCACTAAGGTACAAGGACAAAAATAAAAATAAACCCAAACTTACAAGAAAAAAAATCAATTACATACTAACATTAAATTATTACATTCAAACACTTCATATTCACCTAATAGACACATTTGAATGTAATTTGTGCATTATGTACATAAAAGTTTTGTAATTCTTGCAAAATCTTCAATTTCATTCATTAATTAACCATTACAGGATGAAAGTCATACGCTCCCAAATTTAAAGGGACGAAACACAAATATGCATACACCAATTATTACATTCAAAACTATTTTACAAACATCAAGTACAAATCCTTAAGTATGCAAAGAACAATATCCAAGAGACAATCAAAATAATCGTAAACTGTTGGAAAATTAATTCAAGTCAAGTAGACCAAGGCTAGAATCGTGAACGAAATCACTTTCCTTAAAAGTATTTCGAGCACTCTCTTTATGTCTTAGAGTTGGAACGCAAGAATACACAGGATAATTCAGCCTTTAATGAATCTGCGCAAGACCGACGAAAATTCGATTATGTAGCGAAGAGTGTCTGAAATTTTGTACAAGAGAATATTTGGTTTGGAATGTTTTCTGAATTCCCAAATGAGGTATTTATAAGCCATTAATGTGTTGTTTCACAAGGTTGCGACCCTTGATGAAACAACATCTTTTAACCAAAAGATGCTTTGTTTTCAAGCATTGCCTATGTTCATTCCACAACAACACTTTACGAAGTGTTGCTTCTCTTCGAATTCAAAAAACAACTTTACTTGTATATTTTTCTTGTCATTTTAGAACACACCCATAACTATTATTATTAATAATTTATAACATAAACAACTTAGATTTGTTCCTTTCAATATCCAACTTCATCTTCATCTCCTTATTTTTCCTATGCTCAGAGTCTTTTATAACTCTAGTTAAGTCTTTGATAACCTCTGAAAAATTGCAAGCAATTGGGATTATAGGTTCACTTTATATGTTGCAAAGATATGGAGGATGACCATCAAGTTCATCATCCCTAATGAAAGAGCTTACAATTGCTCACTGCCTACGAGTTTGAACTATGAAAATCACCATAATCAAACGAACAATGTACCAATGAACAAGTTGAAGTCAAACGAATTTGCACATTTCCAATATTTCCTTTTAAAGTTTTTACTAGAATTGAATATGAACATCCTCATTTATCTACTGCAATCACATTTTAGAATTTAAAATAAGGTTAAGTGATAGAAAGGGAATTAGCAACTACTACCAATTCTAGGGTTTTACCATTGAATACACACTAAACAAGAAGAAAAATGAATTCTGAATAATTCTCTACTCATTCATTAAAATTCAAGGTTTAAATACACAGCCCTAAACTGGGTCAGCTAAACGGGCCAGGCCCAAAAGAGAAAGAAACAACTAAAAATAGAACTGAATTAATAGTTATTTGGGTAAATAATCCTTCATCCAAATGGGCTTGCTGGATTTTCGAATGGGCCTACTAACATTACTATCCGGCCAAAAATAAATCTTGTCCTCAAGATTGAAAATGGTAGTTTTCGTGGGATGAAATGCAGCGGCCCAATTAGAATTTTGTGATGGCCCATTTGTTTGCATGGTGAGATCCGGTTTTGGGGAAGTGAACAAACTTTTTCCACCAGCTGTTCCAGAAACATCTTGCATGCGTTCCAGATGTAAAGGTGAGTGAGGAGGCGTGGGCAAGTGGTTATTAGTGGGGTGGGTAACTGAGCCAACACAAGGCTCGAGGTCTGCACGTGGCAGCGAGTTGGACGGTCCAGATTTGAGGGATGGAGGAACGTTGAAATCCAACAGATTGGATGTGGCCGCATGTGGAGACATTGGAAGCTGTGTTGACTTGGAAACACGCAAGGCATTGAGTGGAGTGTTATCAAACTGCATATCAGTTCTCAAGATAACATTGTTATCTTCATTTCCATTATTTTTCAGAGAGTCTTCTAAATGTTTCCAACGAATCTCTTCAAACCCAACTTCTTCCAAAACCTTTTGAGTCTCATTTTTCTGAAACGTTGAACTTTGCTCTGCCTCTCTCTTCAAAAAACTTGAAACATCTGTAGCTTCATCTATTTCTTTCTTAGTCTCAATAGTTTGGTTGTCGTCTGTTTCAAAACCTTTGCCATGTTCGTTTATAGTTTCCTTGTTCGCTCCTAGAACAATCTTTGTATGTTTGGTGGTTGCCATATCTATGCATGCATGTGGATTTGAAGTTGTGGGGGGAAGAGTGTTGGCGTCGTCGGCCACGAGATCATCAGAACCGTGAAGCTCCGGTGGAATCAGAGTAAAATGAACAGATGGGTCCCTTCCATGGTAGGCACGGAGATGAGAGACATGAACAACAGGATGGATCCGTGAAGAGGGAGGTAGATCCAGACGATACGCTACTTTAACTATCCGCTCTTGAATCTTGAAGGGGCCAAAGTAACGCTTTGCAAGTTTGGTTAAACTACGCCGCTGGACTGAAGATTGTCGGTAGGGCTGGAGGCGTAAAAGAACAAGGTCGCCTTCTGTAAAGGTACAATCTCTGCGTTTTTGATTACTTTGAGTTTCCATGCGTTTTCTGGTTCGTTCAAGATTGAGTTTAAGTGCTTGTAACAGCTCATCTCTTTGTTGCAGGGAAACTTCTAACTGAGGAATGGTGGTGGAGCCCGGTCTGTAGGTGAGCAAGGATGGAGGTGGGCGTCCATAGAGGGCCTCAAAATGTGACATTTTGATGGACGAGTGGTGAGAGGAGTTATACCAGAACTCAGCTAAGTGTAAGTATCTGAACCATTTCTTTGGATTGTCACTAGTAAAACAGCGTAAGTACGTTTCCAAGCAATGATTAACGACTTCCGTTTGTCTGTCTGTTTCAGGGTGGTAGGCCGAGCTAAACTTCAAGGTGGTTCCCTGCGCTTTAAACAGTTCTTTCCAAAAAGTACTGAGAAAGATTGGATCGCGATCTGAGACAATAGAGGAGGGAAGACCATGCAATCGGAAAATCTCGACTGAAAAATGCAGTGCCAAGTCTTTAGCGGAGAACTTCGTGGGAAGAGCAATAAAGTGGGAAAACTTCGTGAGCCTGTCGCAGACAACCGAAATCACCATGTGACCAAAAGAGTTGGGTAAGTGAGTAATAAAGTCCATGCTGAGTTCATCCCACACCTGTGTAGGAACTTGTAATGGTTGTAAGAGTCCTTGTTTTCTTTTTGGCATGTACTTATTTTGTTGGCAAGTTGAACAACTCTTGACAAATGCTTTTGTATCCTTGTAGATTACTGGCCAAAGGAACGATGAAGAGAGGCGAGCCAAAGTAGGTTGGAGACCCGAGTGACCGGAAGTTGGTGTGGAATGGTATTTGGTGATCAAGGCTTCACGTAGGTTCTGTGCTGCAGGTATATAAATTCTGTCTTTGTAATAGAGAAGACCATCCTTAGAATGATAGAGTTGTTGCATGGAAATGTCTGTTTGAATTTTCTACATAAGTAATCTTCCTTCTGCAGTAGATTCATAGTAACCCTTTAACTTTGTCAGGAGGAGCGGAACTGGAGAAGAAATGGAGAAAAGAACTGCTTGCTCATCCCCGTGTCTGCGGCTTAGTGCGTCTGCAACTTGATTAGCTTTTCCAGGTTTGTAGAAAATCTCAAACTATAATCCTTGCAATTTTGCGGCCCATTTTTGTTGTTCAGGAGTTTGTATCATTTGGACCAACAAATTTTTCAAACTCTTCTGGTCCGTATAGATGTGAAATTTCCTCCCTATTAAATACTGACGCCACTTTTTGACAGCTTCTGCTGTATCATACATCTCGCGGACGTAGACTGAAGAGGCTTGAAGGCGATTGCAGAGTTTCTTGCTGAAGAAAGCTAAAGGGTGGCCCTGTTGTGAAAACATTGCTCCCACTGCGACTGCTGAAGCATCAGTCTCAAGGATGAAGACTTGGGAGAAATATGGAAGACTTAGAACAGGAGTTTCAGTCATTTTTCTTTTTAAAATTGTAAAAGCTGTCTCAGCTTCTGTACTCCAACATAATTTAGTGGAACGTAAAAGATCGGTGAGAGGAGCGGCGAGAGAGGCGTAATGACGAACAAATCGTCGATAAAAGCCGGTGAGACCTAAAAAACCCCTGAGTGCCGTGAGTGATCATGGTTGTGGCCATTCCAAAATAGCTTGTATCTTTGAGGGATCTGGGGTTACGATTTCACTTGAAATAATGTGACCTAAATAATCAACACTAGGAACAGCAAAGACACATTTGGATAATTTGGCAAAAAATTGATGGGATAAAAGTAACTCTAAAATCAACTTAATATGCTTAGCATGCTCTGATATGCAAGAACTATAGATTAAAATGTCATAAAAAAAACTAAAATAAACCGGCATAAAAATGGGCGAAGCAAATCATTCATCGCAGACTGAAATGAACTAGGAGCATTAGTTAAGCCAAAAGGCATTACTAGAAACTCATAGTGTCCATCAAAAGTTCGAAACACTGTTTTGTGTGTATCCTCCGGTGTTACCCTGATTTGGTGATAACCAGATCGAAGATCAATCTTAGAAAAAATAGTTGCTGATCCCAATTCATCAAATAGCTCATCTATTGTGGGTATAGGGAAACAGTCTTTAACGGTTACAATATTGAGTGCGCGATAATCTACACAAAATCGTCAACTGCCATCTTTTTTTCGGACTAATAAGACAGGTGAGGAGTAGGGACTGTGGCTGGGTTTAATGATACCCTCACGAAGCATGTCTTGAATGATTGTAGTCATGGCGTTCTTTTGATAGTGAGGGTAGCGGTAGGGCTTAACATTAACAGGGGAAGTGTTTGGTAAAATTGGAATGTGGTGATCATGAGGTCTGGGTGGGGGTAGACCTTGTGATTTTTGAAAAATGGGTGTGAAAGAATTAATTATTTTGGAGATTTGATGTGGTATGGAAGGGGGTAGGGAATCCATGAAAGAGGAATTCGGTGTTGTTTGGTTGGAATTGGGTGTAGTGGCAGGTCGGTAAAGTAGTAAATGAATGGAGGCAATGGAGTCTGTATGAATAAGATGGAAAATTTGGTTATATGAAGAGGGTGAGGGAAGTGCTTAAGATTCTCCTGTAATAGTGATGTGATTTTTATGGTATGTAAAGGATAATTTTGGGATTGAAAAATCAGCCATGAGAGGCCCAAGAGTGCGCAACCACTCCATTCCAAGGACAACATCAACACCTTCTATGGGAAGTAAATGAAAAGGAATTGTAAACACATTGTCTTGGAGTGTGATAGGAACATCAGGGCAGAGGCCTGAGAAAATTAATTTAGAGCCGTTCCCAACCATAACTGAAAAATTAGGAATTGGTGATATTTGAAGTTTGAGGTGTTGGGCAATCCTTGGTTGCAAGATGTTATGTGTGCTACCTGTGTCAATCAGAACTGTGACAGGCAGTCCAAAAATTGTACCATTGAATTTCAATGTCTTGGGGGATAATTGACCACAAGCAGCTTGTGGAGATAACTGAAAATAAGTTTCATCCTGCTCGGCAGTGAGAATAGGCTCTTCTTCTGCAGTTGCGTTGTCTTCGGTAGGGGATTCCTCATCATCAACCATTAACAAGAGGAATTTTCCAGCTGAACATTTGTGGTCGAGAATGAATTTCTCGTCGCAATTAAATCATAACCCTTGGGCGCGACGTTCTTGAAGTTGTGCATTGGACAAGCGGCGGATGGGTAATTTAGAGGGCTGAGGTACTTGGGAATTTTTTTGAATGCTTGGCGTGGGTGCAGGAGTTTGGGTTTGAGTAGTGGGCTTGGCATGAGTAGGGGCAAATGGTTTTTGGTATTTAGGTTTGGCCTCTCTTAATTTAGATTCAATAAGCTTAGACATCCCTATTGCTTGGGAAATAGAGGTGGGTTTGAGGATAGCAATTTCATTCTGAATTTCTGGAATCAATCCTGAAATAAAACAGTTTAGGATAGCATCCTGTGGTAAACCAGTAATTTGGTTACCCAATTTTTCAAAAGCCGCTTGGTATTCTACAACAGAACTAGTTTGTTTGAATTTGAACAGTTCTGCTTGGTGGTTAGCAAATGTGGAGGGTCCAAATCTCAATTCCAAATCTCTTGTAAAAGAGGACCAATCTGAGAGTAATTGATTATGGTGCATCCACTTAAACCAGCCTAATGCTTCTCCTTTCATGTAGAAAGAAATCATAGATAATCTATTTTCAGGAGGTAAATTATAGAAACTAAAAAACTGGTCCGCTTGGAATAACCACTCCAAAGGGGTGGATCTATCAAAAAGTGCAAGTTCTAACTTTGGTGTCCTAAAAGGGGGTAAAGGTGGTATATGAGGAATTTGGTTAAAAGGGATCTGATGTAAAAATGGTGGTGTATAGGTAGTGTGTTGGGGAAGGGTGGATTGGACGTATGGATATGGTGGGTATGGGGGTGGGATTTGTATTATTGGTGTGTGGGAAAGGGAAGTGACGTTAGTAAAGAGGGGAATGTGGGACATGGTGGCTGATTGCCGGAGTGGGGTGTGCATAAGGGAGATAATAGTGGACGGTGGTGAGGTAACCATAGAAGTTGAGAAAGGGGGTTGTGTAATACCTGAAGGACCAGCTGCTGCAGAATTTGTAGCAGTAGTTTGCAAGGGTTTTTGAATGACCAGCTTGTTAAGCGCTGCCATAATGGACTCATACCTTGAATCTGCAATTTGTTTATCATTTTCCAAGCGAGTGTTGATGCTGCCAAGGTTGCGCTGTGTTTTCTCGAGATCTATGCGAACAATATCAAAGCGTTCATCCAGATCTGAGTGTATTTGGTTAAGTGCATTGTCTAGGTGAAGGTGAGAGGTTTGAACAACTTGTTCAACAATTTCTTGTGGGGTGGATTGATTTGGTTTAGGGGGAGCCATGGATTCAAGATGAAAGCACCAATGATAGAAAGGTGATTAGCAACTACTACCAATTCTAGGGTTTTACCATTGAATACACACTAAACAAGAAGAAAAATAAATTCCAAATAATTCTCTACTCATTCATTAAAATTCAAGGTTTAAATACACAGCCCTAAACTGGGTCAGCTAAACGGGCCAGACCCAAAAGAGAAAGAAACAACTAAAAATAAAACTGAATTAATAGTTATTTGGGTAAATAATCCTTCATCCAACTGGGCTTGCTGGATTTTCGAATGGGCCTACTAACATTAAGTTTCCAATACAAGAGTTAGACATCCTTCAATATGCAGAAATGGAGGAAAGAAAATGCAAGATAATGTTGGAATGAAGAAAAGAAGAAGATTTTGAAATAACTTTTTTTTTTTTTTTAGATTTTATAATTCATTTTAATACCATCAAACTACAGAATCCATGTCACCATCTTATTCATCAATTAAAACTTAAACAAAAATAAAGCTATATCAGCAACATTAACCACCTCACCTTTTTGTTTTGTAACAGAGGTGACATCAGAGACCAAATTCAATTGAAATTCAACGTATATAAATTCTATAAAAAAAATAAAAATACTGAGATTAAAAATAAAATTACGCCAACTTTAAAGACCAATTGTCTAATAAGTAAAAACAAATTATAAGAAAATAAATGATACAATTTTAAATTTTTTTGTGACTAAATAAAAAGTTGGGGTTGATTATGAGATTTAATGAAAGGATTTTTGGACATAAGTCCTTAAACTCGTGTGGAGATTCTAATTCTATATATTTTCATGAGAGTTTAAAGCATCAGAGGCGCCAAAATCAAAATTTATTAATTCAAAAGGATGGATCTTCTATTGAAGGTGTGGTGGAAATTAAACAAGCATCCAAAAATCATTTTCAGAATCGATTTGGAAGTTTCCAATTCAAGAGATCGGTATTGGATGTTGTGACCATTAATCAACTATACATCGAAGAATCAATATTCGAGAATTTTTCAGAAGATGAAATTAAGGAGGTGATATGGAAATGTGATGAAAAAAAGGCCTGTCCCAGATGAATATAACTTCAATTTCTTGAGAGAATGTTGGGAAATTGTGAAAGAGTACATCATAGGTTTTGTTCTCCAATTACATAATGAGAAGAATGGGTTTCAGGCATAAATGGATTCAATGGATGATGAAATGTATTTTCACAAGTTATATGTCTATTCTAGTACTACAAGTAACTTTAAAATAGGTTGGGGGATTAAGCCGAAGAGGTCTGATGGTTCCTTTCTTATTATTCATGATAGTGGCAGAAGGTTTAGTATCTAATTTTCTAAAAGATTACAAGTTCCACATTAAAAAAACATAAGTACTTTAAAGAGTTATATAAAGTGAAACTCGTCATTTTAAAAGTGAGTTTTATAAAGATGAGTTAAGTTAAACTCTAATATAGTATTAAAGTCTCTCGATCAGATTATAGGCCATCCACTGTGAATATCTATGCATGCATCGAGCCCAAAAGAATGTTGGGCATGAGGGGGTGTTTTAGAAAGATTCAAAGTTCTATATTGAAAAGACATAAAGATTCTAAAAAATGTATATAGAGTGACACCTTTTTAAAATTATTTTGTAAATATAAGTTAGATCAAACTCTAATATTTAACGTGATTAACTCAAAAAACAAACATATAAGGGAATTATGGAGTTTCAAAATCATCTTTAGAAATTTTGAGCTTGTACCGGAATCAATTTTTCCAAAAGCAAACTTTATGGAATTAACTTGGAAGACGGCTTCTTTCAAGCACTATCATCCTTCTTATCGTAAGATAGATAAACCATCCGGTTCAAGTTCTTAGGCCTTCTAGTTGAATCCAATCCGCTTAGATGTGTCACTTGGACGCCGGTCATTAACAAATTGAAGAAAATGTTTGGGTTGTGAAAAGGAAAGCATCAATCAATGAGGGAGAGTTACTCTCATTCATGTTGTACTCAACATTATTCCACTATTTTTCTTATCATTTTATAAGAAAAAAAGATTATTCACTCTTTAATAAGCATTCATAGAAGTTTTCTGTGGGTGGATGCGCAGAGGTGAGAAACATTAATTAGATTAGTTGGGGAAAAATATACAAAATATAGAATGAAGGTGATCTAGACATAAAAGATTTAAAAGCATTTAATTTGGCTTTTCTTAACAAATGGAAGTGGAGATACTCAAACAACATGGTACAATATATTTTCCTTCAAATATGGTCCCATGATCCCAAAAATAACTAATAGAAACGAGTTGCGTATAGGACAGAAAGAATGAAGGTGTTATGTTGGCTGACCATTGGATAAGGAACAACATAATATCTTTTGCCACTAAATTGACCTCTAACTAGGGGTGATAAAATGGATGGATTAGATAGATATGGATTGAATTGTTAATGGATGGATCTAAACAATCCATTAATCCATCAAGGATCCACTAAAATTCTTTTAAAAAAATCCAATACAATCCATCCATTAAAAAAAAATTCATCAAATCCATCCATTAAGATAATTCTAATAGATAGATATCCATCCATAAAATAAAATTCAATATTTTACATTTTTAAATTTTAAAAGTCTAATCATGTATGAAAAAAAATTAACCAATATGTTGTTAAAGAATTTTTCATTTACAAAAAAAATACATTACCGTGTTAATTCACATCATTACCACCACTGCTATTTTTATTATTATAATTGTATTAAATTGTATTTGTAAAAAAGCTTCAAAAGTATAAATTTCAAAAAAATGTCACATAGATTCTATAAATATAACGTGAGAGAGTTTTAAAAAATAATTAACTTTTGTTTTTATTTTTACAAAATATTTATTATTATTTGATTTTAAAAATTATCCATTAAAGTTTATAGAAATAGTTAAACAATCCAATGAATTTTTTAAATTGATTGGATGGATTGTATCCATCCATAACATTAAATGGATGGATTGGATTCAATCCGTTAACTAATGATTTTTATAATAGATGGATTGGATGAATAATTTAGTGGATAAATCAGATGAATTTTAGTTTAACGGATTCCATTGCCACCCCTACCTCTAACATAGACAATGGGGAATCAATCATATTTTGGCAATGTTCAATAATAATGTATTGAAAAATGCCTCCCCGACGATGTATAAAGGTTTAGTTAACATAAAGGCTACAATTTAATTTATCACATACCACCTCTAAAATACCACCACCAACAAATATAATTTATCATATACCACTTCTAGAATACCACCACCAACAAATATAGTAGAGATTAAAGAAGAGACAAGATGTATATGGAGAAAAATAAATTTAGATTTAGATTGAATGCTAGTTAAGTGAAATTTGGGTTGTAACATACAAATCACAAATCAAACCGAACTACTATAAATTGAGATATCCAACTGCAAAATTTGAATACCAACCGTGTTTTATGCTGCTACCCGTAAACACCCCAACATGTCTTCTTTCATAGCTATTTTGCTAAAAAAAAGCATAAGAGAATATTTTGTTATGGCTGAAATCGAGTGAAGTATTGTTCAAAATGTTATGGGTCATTTCCTCAACATCAACCGATTGTTTATGGTAAGTGTGTTAGTGCGTGAGACACTTTTAGTGAGGAGAGAAAGAGAGAGAATAAGGAAATAAAGATTGATATTATTGAATGAATAAAATTAAATTATAAAGTGTCAATTATATACACCTAAGTGACTTGACTACTAAGTAAAACAACAAACTAAATAACAAACCCTAAACCCTAATTATCTCTGGGCTTGAGCCACAAAACTCAACTTGGATTATATCTAAAATCTCGACATACCCCCTATAATCCAAGTTGTCGAAACACACTAATCATTGTCGATCTGAACTATTCCCAATTTCTTTCTCAACGTTAAGAACCTATCGATCTTCAATCCATTGGTAAAAATGTCGGCCAATTGTGCTTCACTTGAGCCATGCCTTACTTAAAGTTCACCTTTATTCACCTTTTCCCTTAAGAAGTGAAATCTAGCTTCGATGTGCTTACTTCTTCCATGCAAAAATGGATTCTTCGCCAGATTTATGGCTGACTTGTTGCTGATCTGCAGTACCAGAGGTTTCTTCACTTTGACCTTGATCTCTTCCAGCACAAATGTGATCCAAATTGCTTGACACACATCATAGGATCCTGATATATATTCATCCTCACATGATGACAATGCTACCACAGATTTATTTTTGGAGCACCATGAGATTGAGGCACCAAATACTTGAAAGAAATATTCAGTAGTGCTTCTTCGATCTTCCTTATCTCTACACCAATCAACATCTGAATAATAAGTAACCATAGCTTCTTTGCTTTCAGAGTCTCGTCGAAATAAAATTCTATAGTTTGTCAATCCTTTTAATTATCTCAAGATTCTTCTTGCAGCCTTCATGCGTGACACCCTTGGTTCACTCATATATCTGCTCACTAATCTGACTGAGAAACATATATTAGGTCGACTGTTGCACACATATCTCAGAGATTTGAAAATTTATTTGAACAAAGTCGCATTGACTTTGTTTTCCTCTCCATGCTTCTCCAACTTTAAATTTGGTCAGATAGGTGGAGATTTAGGAGTTGAATAGTCCATTATGAATATCTTGAGTATCTCTTTGACATACTTTCTTTGATGTAGTACCAAACCTTTCTTCGACATTTGAAATTCCATTTTTAAGAAGTACGACAACTTTCCTAAATCCGACATTTCAAATTCCTTTTTCATCAGCTCTTTGAACTTCGACAAGTTCTCCAAGCTATTTCCAGTTACTAACAAGTCATCGACATATAAGAAGATGATTGTTGTATACTTTCCTTTCTTCCTCCTGAATAAAAAACACAGGAGGTTGTGTGACATACACCACTTCCTCTAAAGGTCCATTCAAAAATGCCAATTTCACATCTAAGTGAAATGTCAATCAGCCTTGATTGCATGCCAAGGCTACCATTAGTCGAACAGTTTCCAATCTTGTGACCGATATAAATACTTCAGAGTAGTCGAGTCCTGATCTCTAAATAAATTCTCGAGCTACCAATCTCGCCTTATGTCTTGCTATTAATTCATCAACATTGTGCTTTAACTTGAACACCCAATTCACTTCGATAGCTTTTGTATGTGCTGGCAATTTGACCAACTCCCATGTGTTGTTTCTTTCGATTGCTTGTAACTCTTCGACCATAGCATACTTCCAATGTTTATCTTTGAAGGCTTCGATATAACTGATTGGTTTAGCACCTGCAAGTAAAGCAAAATGAACTAGTGCTCCATCTGTTGTGACTTCATCATCACCAACCACTTCATAGTCTTGAAGTCTTGCTAGATGAACTCTAGTTCTTTGAGGTCTTTGGCTTGTTCCAGCCATATCCTCTTCGCCTTCGACTGTGTGGGGTATGTCAGCAATAACTTCTACTTCAATTGGAATATTAACAATATCTTCGACTTCGACATCATTAATTGCTTCGTCAAAATCATAGCTCACCAATGACGTGTTAACTGGATCACCATAATTCTAATCCCGTGCAGTGTTCTCATCCATCACAATATATCGACTCATTACGATCTTAGTTTTTATTGGATTGAATAACCTGTATGCTTCAGTCTTATGATATCCTACCAGAATCATAGGTTCACTCTTATCATCAAGCTTCTTTCTCCTAGCATCAGGAATATGCTTGAAGCAAATAGAGCCAAACACCTTCAGATGACTCACTGGTGGTCGTTTGCCACTCCACACTTCTTCAGGAACCTTGTTCTTCAGCTTCTTGGTAGGGCACCTATTCAGAATATAAATAGCATTCGAAACAACTTCATCCCATAAATATTTTGGAAAATTCTTCTACTTCACCATACATCTCGCCATGTCCAATATGGTCATGTTTCTTCTTTATGCTATTCCATTATGTTGAGGAGTATAAGGAGAAATTACTTCATGATCAACACCATATTCTGCACAGAATGCTTCAAATATATTGGATGTGTATTCACCACCTCCATTTGTTCGCAGAACTTTGATCTTCTTCTCACTTTGGTTTTCGAAAAACATCTTGAACCTCTTGATGATTTCGAATATTTCGTCCTTTCTCTTGATCTCATATATCTACAGCTTTCAACTAAACTCATCGACAAACGAAAAAAATACATATTTCCACTAATGGTACGCTGCTCAAAAGAACCACATACATCTGAATATACAACTTTGAGGATGCATGAGGGTCTCATTGGCATAGTTGAAACGAAAGACTTCTTGGATTGCTTTATGACTAGACACTCTTCACAGAGTTTGTCAGGCATCTCCAGAATTGGTATACCGATTACCATATCTTGAGTAATCAATTGATTGAGTGATTGAAAGTTCAAATGTCCAAACCTCAAATGCCACAACCAACTATGCTTGTGGTTGACAACAGTTTTTAGACATTGTACTTCAGTCGAGCTGATCATGGTTTTGAATATCATGTTCTTCAACAAAGGAGATTTCAAGACCAAATTATTCTAAGTGACGAACAGTTCCAAGGCTTCATCTTTCATGATCACTGCAAAACCTTTTTCAACCAGATGTCCAACACTTAGCAGATTGCAATTCATTCCAGGTACATAGATTACATCTTTAATTATAGCTTTTCCTCCATTGCTCCTTTGAATAACTATGTCGCCAATGCCTTCTGCTTGCAATGAGCTATTATCAACAAGTTTGACCTTTCTCTTCTTCGACTTATCAAAATATGCTAACCACTATTTTCAACCAGTCATGTGATTCAAACAACCCGAGTCGAGGAACTAGATCTTGGTGTCGACATAGTCATCTACAACTGCATCTATAACCACCATATCTTCAGAATCATCTGAATCTTGGCGTGAAAGGTTTACTCCGTCCTCCTTGCCTTTTGTCGCTCCCTTATCTTTACTGTACCAATAATGTTTGGCTAAGTGACCTCACTTTTCACATTTATAGCACTGCATACCTTTTTTTCTTTGTCCTTCTAGTAGGAATTTCCTTCTCCTTTTTTCAAGGATTCAGAAGCTCTATCATGGACCTTATTCTTGTGAGTATTCGACGAAGAATTATTGCCCCGAGTCTTGTCGATTTGCCTTTGAACTTGTTAGAACCACCATTCTTCTTCCATAACTGAGTCTGTAGTGCTTGTATCGAGTCTTGAACTCCTTTACTTTCAACAATCCTAATCTCATGCGCCTCCAACGAACCAACCAAATCTTCCAGTTTTAGGGTTTCAAGATTGTTGGATTCTTGAATAGCTACGATAACATGATGAAAGTGAAAGGCCAACGTACACATTACCTTCTCAATTATCATCTTATCAGTTAGGGTTTCACCACAACCCTTCATTGAAGGTAGAGAAAAAATCAAGAAGGGGGGGGGGGGGGGGTTGAATTGGGGTTTTAACAAAATTTTGGTTACTGAAAAATATTTCTCACAAAGGTTAACAAGAGAGAATAAGCAGATGGACACAAATATTTTTTATCCTGGTTCACTGTTAACAAAGTTACTCTAGTCCACCCGCCAAGGTGATTTCGCCTTCAACAAGGACTTGATCTAATAATCTATACATATTACAACAAGTTCGTCTAAGTGTTTAGAAAAACACCTTAGCCCTCTCAAGTCTACAGACTAACACTTAGTCACTTGAAGAAATCAATATCAATAAAGATACAAAGAGATTGTTTACAATGTTGCTTCTTTAAAGCCGATGAAAAAAAGTTTAAGTATAAGGATTTACACAAATATGAGCAACAACTCTTGTGTATAGAAAATGAAAATAGATTTTGCGTGTTTCACTTCTTTTTGTATGTGTTCGTTCGTTGGAGATTTTGCAAGAAAGAGTGATCTCTTTTTATAGCTGGACGTTGTGGCCTTGAGGGGTATAAGCGTAACTTTTCAACCCAGCTGTTGCAACGGTAACATTTCACCAGTGAGAGATAATAGCAGCAAAGTCTCACCATATCCCATATAGCATTACTGACTGAAAATCAGTTTATATCAATATAGGTAAGTCTACACGTACAGATACTTCCATCACACGTTTCTGTCTCGTCCATATTTTCTGAGTAGCTTTATCTTGTAAGACCAGAGAATTAAAGAATGAGTTATTTTTGAGTCTTCAGTGTCTTTAATATTTTTAGAAATGCTGTCTTCAGAATCCTTAAAATACGTTCAGCAGAACCTTGTATTCAGAGTATTCAGAGTTTAAACTTCAGAAATGATATCTTTAGAATCTTCAGAAACTTCGTTCAATAGAACCTTTGACTTCAGAGTCATCAGAGTAGTTTATCAGAGCTTGAAGAAAAACTTCTTCTTAGAAGCATAATACTTTCTTTATCTTCAGAGGCATTCAACCTTTATCAGAACTGCCGATGTTTCTTCAGAAAAGAACGAAGTGGATTCTTTGAGACATGCTTGAGATTCTGATTTGAGATTCTTGAGAGTTATCCAGAATCAGTTTTTACTAACCAACTGCATACTTTAAGAAATTCATTAGAGTACAAAATTGTTACATAAAAAATATATGCATTGTTATCATCAAAACTAAAGATTATATGCAGAACCAAAATCTTGTTCTAACAATCTCCCCTTTTTTGAGGATGACCAAACTATGTATTTGATGGAACAATATGTACGAGTATATATGCATAAGATGTCAGAGTTTCAGAAATATATCAGATTTAACTTACAAATCTCCCCCTGAGATATACTAGCTCCCACTAAGTCAGATTCAGGTTGATTAATAATAACCTTAAGAGATATCAGAACTTTGTTGACTTATCAGAGCTTGAGTTGTTTGAAACTTTTGTAGCGAATCATTAGAGCTTGATCTAATTTCAGACGAATTCTAGAGTTATATATGATATAAAAATCAAATACTTATTTTACTCCTCCTTTTTGTCATAATAAAAATCACATTAAAAAAACAGAGTGATCCAAAAAGATACAAGAAAAACAGTCTAGAACAAACGAAACTTTAAGAGAAAGAGCCTAAGTGCCTATGGTTTAGAAGGAGGAGATATATTCTCTGAAGCATCTTAGCAGAAAGGTCTTGAATACTGTTGTTAGTTTCGTCTTGCTTCTCAAGTCTGAGTCTAACCAATTTCTGTTTACTTTGCATTTCTTCCAGAGTTTTCATCATAAGCGGGAATAGTGCAGGTCAGAACTCTCTACTGATTATTTATCTATAACAGCCTTGCTAGCGGCGGATTGCTTAACAACTTCTTCAGCTTTTTGTCTCCCAGCTTCTTATCTTGCAGCTAATTCAGCAGCCTCTCTTTCTGCAGCTTTTTGAGCTTCCAATCTGATTTTTGCTTCCTTGACAAACTTATCCTTTTCTTGATCACAGAGATTTATGAGTTTCTCAAACTCACCAGTAATCCATTCATTGAAATTGTTCCAGCAAGTGTCCACATATGAAGGATTAGTGCTAGATTCAGACTCCTCATAAAGCTTCTGAACTCTACTTTCTGCATTAGCCTTGAGACTGGATATAACTTCATCAAGGGTTAGGTTAGGAAGTTGAGAGTCAAATGTGTGATGATTAGAGGTGGTTTCTTCATCAGAAACTAATTTCTCAATAGAGGTGTTATTGGATTCTGAAGGAACACTTTCCATGGTAAGATCATTATTCTGATTGGGTGATTGTGGATCAGAAGGGTTGGATATGGGTATGGGTTCCGAGGTGGGAATTGGTTCGGAAGTGATAATTTCAAGGAATGGCTGAGTGGTGTTTGTTGGGATGATTTATGGAGGGATAACGTTTACTTCAGATGAGAAAGCAAAAGAGAATAGTGATTTTGTTACAGGTGTTGTGGAAGCGGTTGAGGGGGCAACTATTTCAGGATTTGTTGTTGGAATAATTTTTGGATTATTTGTAGTGATGGCAGGGGATTCAGATGTTGTTGTTGTTTGGGGAATAGGTTCAAGATTTATGGTTTGAGAAGAGGGTTGGAGATGGTAGAGGATAATTTGAATTTTTCAGTGGAAGCTGACATATTTGATGGTGAGGGTGGAATGGATGTATTTGTGACTGTGGTAGAGGTAAGTGGAGGAGGTGGAGGAATCAATGAAGTAATAATCCTAGTGTCAAAACCTGGAAGGGAAGAATTAGAAGACTTACAAGAAGGAGTAGAAGATGGTCCTGTTGTAGAAGGCTTCTGAAGGTTTATAGAACCTCCCAGATGGATTTTCTTGCTCTTCTTTTTCTTCTTTTTAGACTTATTTGTAGATGATTCGCGTGGTCTTTTCAGCAAATCAAGAGGAACATCCTGAAGATCATCATATGAGAAATTGGATACGTCACGGCCTTCAGCTATAAGCATTTTGAAATATTCCTCCTAGGCTGCTGGTGAATCATGTTTGGTGAATAAAGGAAATTGATCAACGAATGTTCTTTTGTCTTTTATACTTTCCCAGTCTATGGAAATAATAGGTGTGACCTGAACCTTATCAATAATGCTCATACTTCTAATATTTATTCCATTCAGCGATTTTTTGACAGTTACCTCAATATCTTCCAACAGATTCATATTCGATAAATGATCTACAATACCACTTTCGATAAGAATATCTGATATGAATCTTCCCAGAGGAATATAGGTTTTAGTTTTTGAACTATGTCTGGTATCTCTAACTGCTTCTCTTAGATACTTGAAGAGAATGGAAGGTAGATGCATTGCTACTCCTTTTAATAGGTAATACAACATAAACTTTTGATCAGTATTCACATAATCAGAGGATCTGGATGCAGGTCTGTGATGAATGTATCCCAGAATGATCTTGAACCAAACTCTAAGTTTCTTGTGAAGAACTTGATTCTTAGATTTGCTTTCTGAATCCTCATAGAAAATGGCAAGATTGATTTCTTGACTTAGTGTTTTTGATCTATGGCTCATGTTGTAAACCTGTTTTCCTTTTGCATGCTCCATTCCAAGTAGAGTTGCAATTGATTTCTCGGTGATGAAAACCTTCTTATCCAAAACAAAAGAGACAATGAATTTGTCATCATAATCAGCGAATATCCACATTTCCTTTATTAACTTCGGAAAAACTGGACCGTAGAGAGGATCAAAGTAATTTCCCCAGCCTTATTTTTGAAGATCCTCAGTTAAATTTATCCCATTTGCCTTTAAGTTCTAGAAGTCCACTAAAAGTTCACAAAGAACTTCCAGTTCTTTAAAAGATGTTTCCATATGAATTTTTGCTGGTCGATCAAGGATATGTTGAACAACAGACGATTGAGAAACACCCAGAGATTGCTTTGAAATCATGGATTCTTGTTGTATGGCGCTGATAAACTTTGGTTGAGAGGATTCAGATTGTTCCATTTGTTTTGAGAAATTGTAGACAACTTAAAGTTGTGGATCCATTTGAAACTAGGGTTTCAGAGAATAGGGGTTTTCTTTTTAACAAAGATGAAGTGTGGATGAAGGTGAATGTAGTGTGTGAGATTAGTGAATATATAAGTGAAGAAAATGATTATAACATTAAAAAAATGAAAAATAGAGAGAGTAATAAATAGTAATAACGATTTAAACCTAATCTTAAGACATCCCATCGCTCGAGGTGTCACTCTAACGGGTAGCGTATAAATTTGAAATTGACAGGTGTCTAAGACACATCATAGCCACTCGTTTGAAAATGCACGATTTAGATGTTCTCAAACTCAAGAATACCAAAGGTTTTTTGTCTTGAGATAATTCTGACCAAAATACTTTCTAACTTAGTGAAAGTATTGTTGAGTCAGAAGGAAATAAAAAATTTGCATAAGTCAGAGTCATAATTTTGGATAGAGTTGAGCACATAGAAGGGAAACTTCATTTTGGACAGAGTTCCGTTTTTAGATTTTTTAGAATGAACATAAATCTATCTTCAGCTAAGGGTTTTGTGAAAATATCAGCCCACTAGTGGTCTGTATCTATGAATTCTAAAATAATTACCCCTTTCTGAACATAGTCTCTAATAAAATGATGTTTGATTTCTATGTGTTTGGCTCTAGAGTGTAAAATAGGATTCTTACTTAGGCAAATAACAGTCGTGTTATCACAGAAGATAGGAATATTACTCTTATGTATTTGAAAATCTTCAAGTTGATTTTTCATCCAGAGCATATGAGCGCTACAAAGTGATGATGAGATGTGTTCTACTTTAGCTGTAGATAATATGATGGTTAATTGTCTTTTGTTACCCCTTGAGACAAGATTGTTACCCAGAAACTGACAATTTCTAGAGGTGCTTTTACGTTCTATTCTGTCTCCAGCGTAATCTGCATCAAAGAAACCTGATAGCTTATATTCTGATGTTTTCTCATACATCAAGCCAAGGTTAAAAGTTCCCTTAAGATACCTTAGGATTCTCTTAACATCAGTTAAATGAGTTTCCCTTGGATCTGATTGAAATCGAGCACAAACACATACACTCAATAAAATATTTGGACGAGAAACAGTCAGATAAAGAAGAGAGCCTATCATACCACGATAGAGCTTTTGACAAACCTTTTTACCTACCTCATATTTTTCCAGAATTCTTGTAGGATGCATGGGAGTTTTTGTTGGATTGCTATCTAACATATCGAATTTCTTCAGGAGTTCTTTTGTGTACTTGCTTTGATGAATGTATGTGACATTTGGATTTTGATTTACTTGAATTCCCAGAAAGTAAATTAACTCTTGCATTAGACTCATCTTAAACTTTGCTTGCATTAGCTTTGAAAACACTTGACACACAAATGGATTAGCAGAACAAAAAATTATATCATCTACATAAATTTTGCATATCATAAGATTGTTTCCAAAATTCTTACAGAAAAGAGTAGTGTCCACTTGTCCTCTGGTAAAGTTATTTTCTAGAAGAAAAGAACTTAGTTTTTCATACCAAGCTCTGGGAGCTTGTTTCAGACCATATAAAGATTTTTTTAAGTTTAACAACATGTTCTGGAAACTTGACGTTTTCAAAACCTGGAGGTTGGCGAACAAATACCTCTTAAAAAATGTATCCGTTCCGAAACACACTTTTGACATCCATTTGATATAAAGTAATACCATGATTAACAACAAAAGAAATTAAGAGATGGATTGACTCTAATCTGGCAACTGGAGCAAAGGTTTCATTATAGTCAATACCTTCCTGTTGACTGTAACCTTGTACAATCAGTCGTGCTTTATTTCTGAAAAACTTCTCCTTTCTCATTTAGTTTGTTTCTGAATACCCACTTGGTTCCAATAACATGAGGTCCTTTTGGTTTGGGTACTAGATCCCATATGTCATCTCTGGAGAACCGATTCAGTACTTCTTGCATTGCTAGAATCCACTCATTGTCCTAAAGTGCTTCATCACAAGATGGTTCTATTAGAGACACCAATCCCAGAAGCATTTTCTCAGATTGTTTGAAGGTTGATCTTGTTCTGACAGGTTCAACTTTATCTGCTTGAATCATGTCTTCAAAGATAGTTTGTCTATTTCTGTCTTTTCTGAGTTGGAGGACAATCTGAAGTATTTATATTAGTATTATTTGAATATTTATCTTCAGAATCTTTTGCCTTTTCTCCTGAGCCTGCAAGTGTTATTTCTAAATCTGCAAAACTTTCAATTATATTTGACTTTTCTAAGTTAAGCTTATCGTCAAAACGAACATGAATTGATTCTTCCACAATGTGTGTTTCTGTATTAAATACTCTGTAGCCCTTAGAGTGTTCAGAATATCCCAACATAATACATTTTTGTGCCTTAGAATCAAACTTGTTCATATTCTCTTTAGTGTTCAAAAGAAAATATGAACATCCGAAAGGATGGAAATAAGAAATGTTGGGTTTTATTCCCTTACACAATTCATAAACAGTTTTCTTCAGAATAGGTCTAATGGAGATTATATTATGAATGTAACACGCTGTATTCACGGGTTCTGCCCAAAAGTGCTTAGCTACATTTATTTCATTGATCATGGTTCTGGCCATTTCTTGCACGGTCCTATTCTTCCTTTCTACAACTCCATTCTGCTGTGGAGTTCTAGGGCAGGAGAAATCATGGGATATGCCATTAGAATCAAATAAATCTTCAAACTACTGATTCTCAAACTCACCACCATGATCACTTCTGAATCTAATGATCTTAGAATCAAACTCATTTTGCACTTTAGAACAGAAACTAGTGAACACAGAATATGACTCATTCTTATGTCTTCAAAATTTTACCCATGTCCAACAACTGTAATCATCTACAATGACAAGTCCATACTTCTTACCATTGATAGACACTGTTTTCATAGGACCAAACAAGTCAATGTGTAGAAGCTCCAAAGGTCTAGAGGTGGAAACAACATTCTTAGATTTAAAGGATGTTTTTGAAAACTTGCCTTTTTGACATGTTTCACAAAGAGCATCTGAAGTGAACTTCAGCTTAGGTAGACCTCTGACTAACTCAAGTTAATTTAGCTGAGAAATCCTTCTTAAGCTAATATGGCCCAAGCATTTATGCCACGTCCACTGCTATTCGTTAACAGACATTAAGCATTTAACATCTTGGTTTTTAAGATAAAAAAGTTTAATTTTGTAAATGTTGTTTTTCCTCTTTTCAGTGAAGAGAACTGTGCCATCTTTCTGTCTTACTGCTTTGCATGTTTTCTGATTAAAGATAATGTCATAACCATTATCACTTAATTGGCTTATGGATAACAAGTTATGAATTAGACATTCAACAAAAAACACATTAGATATAGAAGGAAGAAATATGTTACCAACTGTTCCAGATCCTCTGATTCTTTCTTTCCGGTTTCCTCCGAAACCTACGAATCCTGCATCTTTAAGTTCCAGGCTTTGGAACATATGCCTTCTTCCCGTCATGTGTCACGAGCATCCAGAGTCCAGGTACCATGACTGGTGTCTTGACTCTGCTGCATAGGATATCTGCAACATACACTATCTTATCTTTTGGTACCCATAATTCTTTGGGTCCTCTTTGATTAGTTTTCCTAGAGTTTCTAATCACTTTGGGTTTTCGGGCATTATTAAATCTTTGTGTCTGTGCAGGTGTGTAATGATAAGAAAAAGGAGATTTTGGTTTTTCTTCTTTAACTGAAATCTGATCATCATCATAAGGATCATAACCAATTCTTCTATTTCCATTATGACTAACACCATAAATCATGGAAGCCATTCTGCTTCTATCTATGCTATTGTTTAAGAATTTATGAAATGCCTTATCATATTTATATAAAATGGTTTCAGAAGTTGGAAAAGCTTTAGAAAGAGTTTCTTCCAATTTTAAACATTTTTTGTTCAGAAAAGTATTTTCTTTTTCTAAGACAAAATTGTCATCTTTTTGTTTAGAAACCTTTTTCTCCATCTTAATGCAATCTTTAACTTCAGATTTATGAACCTTTTTCAAGTTTTTGAATTTGGGTTGAACTTTCTGATACCTATTTAGAGATTCAGATAAGCATAATTCTAAACCTGCACGAGAAAGTTAAGAAAATATCTCTTTTGAGTCAGACTCCATTTCTGTTGTGTCTCCTGTAGATGCCATGAGTGCTACATTGGCATGTTCTTCTTCAGAATCATATTCCGATACTTCAGAGTCAGAATCATACCATGTTCCCATGAGTAATTTCTTCTTGCCTTTGAAATCATCCTTCTTGAAACTTTCTTTTCTATACCTTTCATACTTTAGCTTTGGACA
Organism: Lathyrus tuberosus; assembly: GCA_022829125.1. Lineage (NCBI taxonomy): Eukaryota > Viridiplantae > Streptophyta > Magnoliopsida > Fabales > Fabaceae > Lathyrus > Lathyrus tuberosus. Next base: position 219,319 of record JALAZF010000282.1, read on the forward strand.
CACATTTCTATAGTGTCCCAACTCATTGCATTCATATCATGTTATCTCTCAGCTTACTTTTCTTCTTGAAGATGAATCTGGTCAATCACCTTTGTTTCTGGATCTTCTGAAATTTCTTTGTATATTCTTCCAAAGTTGTTTGAATCTTCTGGAAAGAAGGTACAATTCATCTTCATCATCAGAACCTTCTTCATCACAATCTTCTATTTCTTCTTCCTCCGATTGGAAGGCTTTAGTCTTTTCTGACTTCTTCCGTTCTGATCTGGACCTTAGAGCGACAAATTTTCCCTTTTTCTAAGGCTCATCTTCCTCTAATTCTATTTCATGACTTTTTAGCGAGCTGACCAACTCTTCCAGACTTATAGAGTTTTGATCCTTAGATAGTTTAAGAGAAATAACCATTGATCTCCATTTCTTTGAAAGACTTCTTACTATCTTTTTGACGTGATCACCCGTGGAGTAACCTTTTTCCAGAACTTTAAGTCCTTCAACTAAGGTTTGGAATCTTGAGAACATAATCTCAATGGTTTCATCATCTTACATCTTGAAAGCTTCATATTTTTGGACCAATGTCAGAGCTTTTGTTTCCTTAACTTGGGTGTTACCTTCGTGTGTCATTCTCAAGGAATAAAAAATATCCTTCGCTGTATCTCTATTGGTGATTTTTTCATATTCATTGTAAGATATATCATTTAGAAGGATGGTTTTGGCTTTATGATGATTTTTAAACTCACGTTTTTTATCATCATTCATCCTGTTTCTGAGAATGGGAATACCAATCGCAGATATAGGTATTTCATAACCTTTTGTAACAATATCCCAGAGATCTGCATCATAGCCTAGAAAGAAACTTTCTATTCTATCTTTCCAATAGTCAAAATTTTCTCCATCAAAAACAGGATGCTTGACATAGTAACTATCTCTCTCATTTGTGTTAGAAGTGGCCATAAAGTTTTTCTCACACCGTATCTCTCTACACGGTTAAGTGTTTGATATATAAATCAATAACAGAGCCGGAACTCTGATACCAACCGAAGGTAGAGAAAAACTCAAGAAATGGGGGTTTGAATTGGGTTGTTAACAAAACTTTGGTTATTGAAAACTATTTCTCACAAAGGTTAACAAGAGAGAATAAGCAGATGGACACAAATATTTTTATCCCGGTTCACTGTTAACAAAGTTACTCCAGTCCACCCGCCAAGATGATTTTTCCTTCAACAAGGACTTAATCCAATAATCTAGACAGATTACAACAAGTTTGTCCAAGTGTTTAGAAAAACACCTTAGCGCTCTCAAGTCTACAGACTAACACTCAGTCACTTGAGGAAATCAATATCAATAAAGATACAAAGAAATTGTTTACAATGTTGCTTCTTTAAAGCAAATGAAACAAAAGTGTAAGTATAAGGATTTACACAATTATGAGCAACAACACTTGTGTATAGAAAATAAAAATAGACTGTGCGCGTTTCACTTCTTTTTGTATGTGTTCGCTCATTGGAGATTTTGCAAGAAGGAGTGATCTCTTTTTATAGCTGGACGTTGTGGCCTTGAGGGGTATAAGCGTAACTTTTCAACCCAGCTGTTGCAGTGGTAACATTTGACCCGTGAGAGATAATAGTAGCTAAGTCTCACCATATCCCATGTAGCAGTACTGACTGAAAATTAGTTTATATCAATATAGGCAAGTCTACATGTACGGATACTTCCATCACACGTTTATGTCTTGTCCATATTTTCTGAGTAGCTTTATCTTGTAAGACCGGAGAATAAAAGAATGAGTGATTTCTGAGTCTTTAGTGTCTTTAAGATCTTTAGAAATGTTGTCTTCAGAATCCTTAGAATGCGTTCAGCAGAACCTTGTATTCAGAGTCTTCAGAGTTTGAACTTCAGAAATGATATCTTTAGAATCTTTAGAAACTCCGTTCAATAGAACCTTTGTGTTCAGAGTCATCAGAGTAGTTTAGCAGAGCTGGAAGCAAAACTTCTTCTTAGAAGTATAATACTTTCTTTATCTTCAGAGGCATTCAACATTCATCAGAACTGCTGATGTTTCTTCAGAAAAGAACGAAGTGGATTTTTTGAGACATGCCTGAGATTCTGATTTGAGATTCTAGAGAGTTATCCAGAATCATTTTTTTACTAACCACTTGCATACTTTAAGAAATTCATTAGAGTACATAATTGTTACATAAAAAATATATGTATTGTTATCATCAAAACTAGAGATTATATACAAAACCAAATTCTTGTTCTAACATTCATGAGATGGACGGGTTTCTGCACCTTCAACACATGGCATACAATCTTTTCGTCTTTTCCCATCGACAACAATTCATATTGTCGTCACAAAATTTGTAACTTGACAATCTTGACTTTCTCGCCTCATTCACAATACTTGACAAGAATATCACATGTCTCCTTCTCCAATTCAGCATGAGCGATTATGTCAAAATTAGTCGCACCAACAGCTGATTGGATGTAAAACGCCGCCTTGCAATCCTTCTTCTTGGAATCCTTGTGAGCGGTTCTCTGTGCGTCAGTTGCATCTTCACCAAGCGTAGGAACGTAATTAGTAACCATTTATAGGGTTTCAAGCCAAATAGAGATTGCATTTGTTTTCTCCATCGAAGCCAATTCTTGCTGTCAAGAGTTGGAAGAGAGTTTGGTAAATTTCTGTTACCATTCATCTTTCCAGCGAATGATAAAAAACCCATGATCTCGGAAACAGAATCTGTGACGTGTGATTCTTGAAAACACGATCAAGAATCTAACCGGAGCTCTAAATACCAATTTATTAGTGTGTGAGACACTTTTAGTGAGGAGAGAAAGAGAGAAAATAAGGAAATAAAGATTGATATTATTGAATGAATAAAATTGAATTACAAAGTGTCTATTTATATACACCTAAGTGACATGACTACTAAGTAAAATAACAAACTAAATAACAAACCCTAAACCTTAATTAGCTTTGAGCTTGAGCCACATAAATCAACTTAGATTATATCTAATATCTAACAAAAAGTAAGAAGAAAACAAAATTTTTAATTTAATTAGCCACTATCGGGTGCTTGTGGAATATAAGAAACACAAAAAAAAAAAAAATAGAGGAGAGGAAGAGAATTTGAAGAGGATTCTGAAGTCTCTTAAATCAATATCTTACAACTGGTATATATATATATATATAAAATTAACTACAACAGGGTTGGTGTAATGATCCAATTAGATGCACATCTAATTGAAATTTACATAATCAACCTATGAAGAACAAACACCTCAAATACGATACTGGCACTGACACGATAACATCGACAATAATTTAAAAAATGAATAAATTAAAAGTAATTACAAGTGTCGGTGTAAGTATCGATCAGTGTCTGACACAGACACTGACACGGATAGAAACACATTAATTTTTAGAGAAGTCGTGCTACATAGCTAACAACCATTGGCTATTGATTTTTATTTTACTTGGCATTGCTTGTTTTATTAGCCTATGTGAATTAATATTTGTTTATCATACAGCTTATCCATGTATTTAGATACTATAAGTTAGGTTGTTGAGCTAGCAGGTTATTACTGGCCTATTTTCTCATTGTATATATAGCTTATCTTTGTATTGATTATTTTGAGCTGAATAAAAACTGTTCTAGACTGGACCAATGGCTAGACATGGCCTAATCCGCTTCTGCTCCAGAGCGACCCAAATTGCCTAAGTCCAATCCACGAAGGGGAGAAAGTTACCTTTCTGCCCTCCAACCGGGCAAGGAACACATCGCTCCTCCCCGGAGTTACTACCCGTCACGCACGACTTCACTGATCCCCGAACAGTTAAGGGTAGGTTCCCGAAACCACGCTTATGCCCGACATAACGGCTAGTTTCGGGCACCCCTGCCCGACATAACGGCTAGTTGGGGCAGTTACCTATTCTTCGGGAAAACGGTTATTTTGCTCGAAAATAGGACCGTTGGCCACGCGCTGGGGGCTCTATATAAACCCTCTCGCTTGAGAGGGTCAGGTATCCAATATTCACCCTAAGAACTCATACTTTGTACTTGCCCCTTTTCTCTGACCCTTTCTTACTTGAGCATCGGAGTACCTTGCAGGTACACTCCCAAGATCGCACCAAGGATGCTCTCCAAACCACCATCCTCCCCGTCAACAAATCTGACGTTGATGACCATTCATCTCTCCTCCAAGATACCCGTTTCCTCAGGGAAGGAGCCACTGTTTCTCCTTCCCCTACCCCTGCTGATCACAACAACGATCAGCCTTCACTTGACGTCCAGCCCGTTCCTGTTCCGCCCAACTCTGACCTGGCCGTGGCAGACCTTTTGGAGGCGATCAATAAAGCCAACACCCTGATCCTGCAGCAAAACGAGAGGATCGGGGCGTTAGAAGAATCCAGCCGTCCAAGATCCCCTCCTCCGCGGAGGAACCAACGACGATCAAGAAGCCCGCAGCCTCAGAGAGACATCGACCGAAGACTGCGCCAAGAGCCTGATTCTCGTGCAGCACGGAAGCGCGACCATATCTCCCCGCGTGACCAGCACGCTCACGACCACAAGAGGACACGAAGGAACAAGCAATCTCCCCCAGTCAAGTCTAAAGGCCGGGCCCGCTCACCTTCTCCTCGAAGAAACCGCTCACCTTCTCCGCGAAGGAACCACTCCCCTTCTCCCCGGAGGAACTGCCGCCGCGAGCATCCCCTTTGGTCCCCATCATACACCAGTTCTAGCAGCGACGACGAGCCTCGCGACCCGTTGTCCTAGGAGATCTTGGCTACCCGTCTCCCAAAAGGCTTGGAGAAACCCCCATCATTGGGCACGTACGACGGAACCATTGACCCCGACGAGCACATCAAGAACATCGATGTGCTGTTAAACTACCGCGGCGTACGAGGCGCCATCAAATGCCGACTGTTCCCGACCATGCTCCGAAAGGAAGCAATGACATGGTACAAGCAACTGCCCGAGGAGTCCATTACCTCGTGGAGACAACTGGGCAGGATGTTCTCACGGCACTTCACAGCATCTCGCCGCCACCCCAAAAGTGAGGCCTCCCTTGGGGCCATAATCTAAGGAAAAGACGAACCTCTCCGCGCATATATCGAGAGGTTCAACAAGGAAGCTGTACAGGTCCCTACAACGGACGAAATGAAGAATTTTCTGCTCGAGCAAGGGCTCCGCCCAGGCTCCGAGTTTTTTAAAGCCATTGGCCTCGCACCACCAAGGAACTTAGACGCCCTCCTCCTCAAAGCCCAATCACACATTCAGTATAAAGAGATGGTTGCAGCCAGCAACGTTTGAGCATCACGCCATTAGGAGAATGCTCGAGCATCCAGAGGAGAGGAAGCTTCGACATCTCGTCGGGGCGAACAGAGGCGCGAGGACCGTCCTTGTGACTCCCGTGACAACAAGGGACCCTCCGGGCGGTTCCATGACTACACCCCCTGACCATCTCTAGGGAAAAGATATTGTCCGAATGTGCCAATTCGGAGTTCAAGCAGGCAGGGGTCCGGTTCCCCAAGCAACTGCCGAACAGGCCAAACGTGGACAAATCAAAATACTGCCATTTCCACAAGAGTCACGACCACACTACAGAGGACTGCATCCATCTGAAGGATGCCATTGAGATACTGATCAGGGACGGCCACCTGAAACAGTTCGCAAAGAAGAAGGACACTCCTCGGAAGGACGCCCAGGAGTCCAAGAAGATAGAGGAGGAGGTACCCTCCTCGGACGACGCCAATATACAGGTCACTATGTCCATATCGCGACCAGAGAACTTCTACGTCCCAGAAGGGCTCAACGCCCCTGCTTATCTCGCGACCCACAGCCTGTGGGAGACATTTCCCTCCGCCATGGTCATCTCTGGCAGGGGTTTCAACAAAGTCACTGTGGGCTCTGTGAAACGAAAGTTCGAGCACCTGATCAACACAAGCTCCAACAAGGTGACCACGCTTGATTAGGCCCAGAAGGGCTCCGTCCCCACCTCCTTCTACCGGGAGGAGCTCCTCGGGGGTTCCCCGAACTCAAGCATACCTTTGCTCGTCAGAGCCCGAATGGCAAACTTCGACGTCCATAGAATACTCGTCGACCAGGGCAACTCGGTCGACATCATGTACTCCCAGCTGTTTTCGACACTTCAGCTGGACGAATCGCACCTTACCCCATATGTAGGGTCCGATTTACAGGGATTCAACAGGTCAGTGACCAAGCCGTGGGGATACGTCGAACTGATCGTGACCTTCAGATCAGCTGAGATGGCCAGATCCATCAAGGTGCAATTTCTGGTAATTGACTGCCCGTCGCTTTACCAGTGCATTTTCGGAAGGCCAACTCTGGCCAAGGTGATAGCGGTGCCCTCAATAGTCCACCTGAAGATGAAGTATTACACTTCAAAGGGAATGGTCGCCGCCCTCCACGGCGACATCTAAGCTGCACGACGGTTTTTTGAGGCAGCTACAAAGGGGCTCAACGCCATTGCGTCCAAGCCGAAAGCGTCGGGCAAGCCAGCATTGCCAAGCAGCTCCGAGGAAGCCAAGCCTCTGCCCCAGGTCGACTCCATTGACCTCGACAGACGCTTCCTCGAAGAAGACCAACCGGAGGAACGAGCAGCTTTTGCCAACCCGTCTACATCGTCCAACAGCAGCTCCAATCCGATGCGCCCTATCCCGGATGGCAACTTCGAGATCGTTCTGTTCGGCGAAGACCCCCAACGGGGAGTGAAGATTGGAGCAGACCTGCCCGACATTGCGAGGAAGTAGCTCAAAGCATGCCTCCAGGAGAATGCCGACCTCTTCGCATGGAGCGCCGCGGAAATACTCGGCTTGGATCCGTCCATCGCCTGTCACCAGCTGACAATCGACCCGGCCGTCAAGGCCGTAGCACAACGTAGGAGAAAGCAGTCTCCGGAGAAAACGGAGGCTGCTGAAAAAGCTGTAAAGGACCTCCTCGAGGCCAAATTTATTTCGGAGGCCAAGTACACCACTTGGCTGTCCAACGCTGCACTAGTTAAAAAATCTAATGGAAAATGGTGCATGTGCATTGATTACATTGATCTCAATAAGGCATACCCGAAGGATGCCTACCCCTTCCCCAATATTGATAAACTCGTTGATAATTCTGCTGGTTTTAAACTTTTATCATTCATGGATGCCTACTCGGGCTATAATCAAATTCCGATGGCAATGTCCGACAAAACATATACGGCCTTCATGACCGAATCAGGCAACTATTACTACAACGTAATGCCCTTCGGCCTAAAGAACGCCGGAGCAACGTACCAACGAATGATGAACAAAGTATTCCGGGGAGAAATAGGCGATATGCTCGAAGTCTACATGGATGACATGATTGTAAAATCCCACGAGGAAACCGATCATACTGCTCATTTGAGGAAGGTCTTCGAACAAGCCAGGAAATACAAAATGTGTTTTAATCCGGAGAAGTGCACGTTCGGTGTCCGGGCAGGAAAATTCCTCGGCTTCTACTTGACGGAACGAGGAATCAAAGCCAATCCCGACAAATGCCGGGCATTCTCCGAGTTTCCTATGCCCGGGTTCAAAAAATCCATCCAGTCCCTCAACGGGATGCTCGCATCACTATCTCATTTCGTGGCTAAGTCTGTCCAGCACGCCCTACCATTCTTCAAACTCCTCCGCAAAGAGGCAGCATTCGAATGGACCGAGGAGTGTGACAAGGCCCTTCTCCATCTAAAACGAGCGCTCTCAAAGCCGTCAGTCCTCTCTCGCCCGAACAATGGCGAAACATTGTACCTGTACCTAGCCGTGCAACCGAAGCAGTGAGCGCCGCTCTCATCCGCGAGACACCTGACGGGCAGAAACCCATATATTTCACGAGCAAAGCGCTACAAGGATTAGAGTTAAGATACCAACAGATAGAAAAGGTGGCACTGGCCCTCATCAATGCAGCCAGAAGATTAAGACACTACTTCCTGGCTCACACGATCGTCATTCGAACAGATCAACCCATAAAGTAGTTGCTCGGACGACCAGATATGGCCGGCCGAATGCTCAAATGTTCATTAGAACTATCCAAATTTGACATCCAATACGAAAGCAGAAAAGCCCTCAAGGCCCAAGCTCTGGCCGACTTCATCGCGGAAATGACATTCGCAGACTCCCCCGCAAGAGAAGCGCGCAAATGGACCATTTTCATTGACGGTGCCTCAAGCTCGGCAGGGAGCTGCGCGGGCATCATACTGGAAAGCGACGAAGGAATAATCGTTGAAGTATCACTCACCCTGTCCTTCCCAACCTCCAACAACCAGGCTGAGTACGAGGCCTTCCTCGCTGGGCTACGCCTTGCCGAGGACCTGGGCGCAGAAGAAGTCGTCATTTGCACGGATTCACAACTCGTGGCCCTCCAGGTCCGGGGAGAATATTAAGCCAAAAACGACAACCTGATCGAATACTTGGCCCTAGTCAAGAAGGAGACGGCGAAGTTCACAACAGTGGAAGTGAAGCACGTTCCCCGCGAACATAACGTGCGAGCAGACGTGCTATCCAAATTAGCTAGCACAAAGAAGAAAGGCGGAAACAAATCTGTCATACAGGAAGTACTTCCTCGACCCAGCATCGAGAAGACCTCCCCGACCCTCGACGTGTAGGTAATCAACGACAACAACTGCTGGATGACCCCAGTCTACAACTATCTCACCAAAGATGAACTTCCGTTCGACCCAAAGGAGGCCAGCATAGACAGGCGAAGAGCCTGCTCTTATGTCTTGGTCGAAGATAAACTCTACAGGCGGGGATTCTCCATTCTGCTGCTCAAATGCGTCGAGGAGGAAATGGTCGCACACATCCTGCGCGAAATCCACGAGGGAATCAACGCCCAACATCTCGGCGGAAGGTCCCTCGCTCGAAAGGCCCTCCGAGCAGGATACTACTGGCCGACCATGCAACATGACACAAAAGAACACGTGAAGAAATGCGATAAATGCCAACGGCACGGGGACATGCACCTGGCTCCGCCTAACGAGCCAAGGCTATGTCCTCCCCGTCATTCGCCTGGTGGGGCCTAGACATCCTAGGACCCTTCGTGGTAGGATCAAGTCAGAACAAATACCTAATAGTGGTCGTAGACTATTTCATAAATTGGATAGATGCGGAAGCTCTAGCCAAAATAACTGCCCTCAACATCCTGCGTTTCTACAAACGAAACATCCTTGCAAGCTTTGGTATCCCCCAAGCGATAGTAACGGATAATGGGACGCAATTCACGGACAGGAAGTTCCAAGACTTCGTCGCCCAACTGGGCACGAAGCAACACTTCGCATCCGTAGAACACCCTCAAACAAACGGGCAGGCTGAAGCAGCCAACCGAGTCATCCTTCGAGGCCTTAAGCGAAGGCTGGATGAAACAAATAAGGCATGGGTCGAAGAACTGCACAGCGTACTATGGGCATACCGCACAACTCCACACTCAACGACTAGGGAAACACCTTTTCGCCTAGCATACGGGACAGAGGCTGTAATTCCTGTCAAAGTTCACGTGCCCTCTAGGCGGACAGAGTCGCCCCTAGACGAGGAGATGAACGACGAGTCATTGAGAGAAGAACTCGACCTCGTCGAGGAAATCCGAACCGGGGTAGCCTTCCGCAAAGCCTCACTGAAACAAAAAATTACCATAAGGCACAACGCCAAGGTGATACGACGAGAGTTCGACGTGGGAAGCCTTGGTCTAAGAAGAAACCACAAAGACTCTCGCGAAGGCAAACTAGAAGCCAACTGGGAAGGACCCTACCGCGTCCGAGCAAAAACGGAAAATGGGGCCTACTACCTAGAACATCTCACCGGGGAAGAACTTACTCGACCATGGAATTCCGAAAAGCTAAAATAATACTATAGCTAAGGCCTGGATTCTCGGTTCGACCGTCACAACGACAGACATCTACTACCGACCACTATGCACGCCTAGGTACAAGCGTCGTATATGAATAAAGCAGAACCCCGCTCAGTAACGAGCTGGGTAACCGCTCGACAGTGGTCCTCGATCGAGCACCGCCAACGTCAAAGTACCATGACAGGCAGAACCCCAGCTCGCGATGAGACGTTCACGCAGCGAACTCAGGCCTCAAACGCGACCTGAGCTCCGCACCCCCTCCAGGATATTCCCTGGCCGTTCGACCAGCTCCTCTCACTACCGAACACATCTACATCGAGCAATCCCCCTAAATTATTTGCACAAGTCAAATACTCCCAATCACGGGCAGACACACATTCACAACGAGCATGAGTACAACACTTAGCAAAAAATAAAAGCAAGTAAAGTCATGCGGATAACAGAATCAAACATGTAATAAGTTAACATAATATGTGGCCGCAAGGGCCACGATTGTACTGAGTTACATAAAACTGGGGCCACGCCCCCCAAAAATAATAAATTACAAGCAATTACTCGGCACGCAGGCCGGACGGATTACAACAACATCAAAAACACAAACTCCTCACTCATCCACGTGCTCGGCAGGCACGGACTGAGGCCCCTGGTCCTCCGCGGGCTGATCCTCGTTATTCCCTTCAAGGAGAGCATCGGGCATGACGATCCAGCCATCCTCAACATGCGCCAAATATTGGGTACCCTTGACAGAAAAGTCAAGCTCATGGTTCACCGTCCGCAGTTGAGCCACGGCGTTTCTGAAAGACTCCTCCGCGACGGCAATACCATCATCCTCGGCCGCCAACAAACGGGCAACCAGCTCGGATCTCGTCTTCAATTCCTTCATATCTTCTGGATCATCGTCACCTGGGGCATTGGCCGCCCTCAGCCGCTGGACCAGCTCCTCAACAACTTTCTTCTCCGCCGCCAACGTGGAGTTCTCCTTCTTTAACCGAGCTACCTCCTCCTCGGCCTTCTTCCGAGCGTCATCGGCACCCTTGACTTCTTCTTTGAGAGACGTCATGGTAGCACGAGCAGCATTAAGTTCGGCCTCAGTTGCGGAGTCCCCTTCAGTGTAAACGGCCGCCATCTCCAGCATCCTAACCAAAGCTGAAGCATCTTAAGCCACCAACGCCCTCTTGCTCGGGCGGTCCACGCTTTCCAAGCGAAGAGACTCCGCCCGAGGCACAATCAGAGAGTTCCCCTCGAAGAATTTCCTGTCAAGGATACAAGGAGGAAGCTCGAACTTCCCTTTCTCAAGTACCCGAGTGAGATCCACAGCGTCAGTAATTCTTGGCCGCTTGGATCGACCGATCAAAGGAAGAGGAGACCCCCGGGGAGTAGGAGTAGGATAGGAAGAGGTCCCCGCAGCAGACTGCGCCGGAAGAGGAGCACGAGCACCAGTAAACCGAGACTTCGGAGGAACTGCTCCGGCCTTGTTCCTCGCAAGAGCGTTCCTCACAACCCTGTCGTGGGCCTGAGGCATCTCACCTGCACAAACAAAATACGAGCATGTTAGATACGAGGAAAAGAAATGACGCAAACAAAATCTAAATAACTAAGACTACCAAGCTGCTTCTCGGTTTCCTCGGGAGTCTTGCACTCAAGCAGTGCCTTAATGTTGATAAATCGACGCTCAACCCTCTGACTCCCGTCCTCCTCGAAGATCGGATTACCCTTGCTCGTCCAGCACTCAGCAAGCCGGAAGGAGTTGACCCACTTCATCAGTACCTCGTACGCTACGGCGTCCTGCCCGCGTAGCTCGCTCGGTTGAAGAACATAGTCACTGAGCTTCTTGGCGAAATGATCGGGCGCCCAATGGATGGGGAACTTATAGATTCTCCGCCCAATAAACTTCCCATCCTTGTTGCGCAGGTCATTCCCATCCTCGTCAACTTCGATATCCCAGACGTAAATACTACCCTGGGCAGCTTCGGACAAGGGCTCGATGACATAGTACCGCTCTTTGAACGTCCGTATCGACTCCGAGAATGGCTTAAACAACTTGCAGGGCTACTTCAAAGACACCCAACCGTACTTACCCCCCGATAACTGCCTTTGAAGATGGAAGACAGTGAAGAATAGAGGGAGAGTAGCCCATATGGAGAGATGCTCGTATACTAGCTCGAACGCCCGGATGAAGACCAACGAGTTAGGATGCAGTTGCGTGTGGGCCAATTTCAAATGCACGAACACTGACTGCTGAAAATCAGTGAACGACAACCTCAGGCCCAACTCCTTAAAGGCATATTCATACATCGTGAAATGGTCCCCGAAGTTCGTGCAGACCCGCTCATCCACGAAAGGGAAGTGCACCTTCCACTCTCCCTCCAGTCCAACCTCCGTAAAAACGTCCCCCAAATACTTCGCAAAAGAAGACATGTGCTCAGCGGGTTTGGCCACCTCCCACTCCTCAGCGGAGTCCACGGCGACGTCCTCGTCCATGTCGTCCATCTCCTATTCCTCCCCAACATCACTGGGGGAACTCGAAGCCGTCGAACTCGTGGCCGTCGAGCTACTATTATCCTCGGAGACTGTTTCTTCCTCGGACGTATCTATGATAACCTCTCTATCTGGCCCCGTCGCCATAACAATCACCTGAAAAACAGAGAAGAAAGTGAATTCGACAACAAATCAAATCCACCCTTCCACCGCTAAGTCAAGTGAAAGGGCGCGCAAAGGGTTAAGGACAACGTCCCCGGCCTAAGCCCTAACATCAAAAGGAAAACTGAAACCTCCCCGCGAGGAGACGCTCGAAACAAATCATCCCCAAGCGAGGAGCTTCCTCGCACTCGTACCCAGTTTCCGTTAAAGCTTCGTCGGAAATCCCAAAGCTCCACCAGAATCTGGGAATGTTCTACCGGAAAACTCATCACCCACTCAGAAGATGAACGAACACGGCGGTCACGCATGCATAGCTGTCACGGCGATGCCGTGAACCTCCCTCCTCGCTAGAACATACTAACACGTCCGACGACATGTCAGAAGTGGAAAAATGGCACAACCACCGTCCACCACCAACAATCACCAGAAATCCACCTATTTCGTCCTCTAAACCTAGCCCTAACCACATGCAATCTACCATTGATGACAAAAAGGAGTAAAACATGCAAAGGATCACAAAACTCACTTGATGTAAGAAGATAAAAGTGGCTGCTCGAAGCTTAGAACGGTGGTCGGAGTAAGCAGACGGTGGCAACGGGCAGGAATGCTGAAGGAAACAAAGAGAAATCAGAGCAAAAAGTTCCAAATGGAATGAATTTCCCCTTTTTATACAAAGGGGCACGTGCGAACACGCGCTCGTAGGCCATGATGGCTATCAACTAGCCATCATTGCCTAGTAACTGCTACACGGAGCTCTAGGCACACGTGGCAACCCAACGTTTCAAATTCTGTCTGACCATTAGTCTCCCCGGGCACCGGGCAACAAGGTCACGACCACTAATTTCATGGACACCGGGGGCCACGAGCACATTGAAACAATCCTCCTCGTCTCCAAACGACGACTCCATGTTAGATCCCCAGAGCAACGAGCTGTCCTTAAGTCTTCACTCCCGTGCTCGGGAGCAACGACTTGGGGGGCTCCTGTTCTGGACTGGACCAATGGCTAGACATGGCCCAATCTGCTTCTGCTCCAGAGCGGCCTAAATTGCCTAAGTCCAATCAACGAAGGGGAGAAAGTTACCTTTCTGCCCTCAAACCGGGCAAGGAACACATCGCTCCTCCCTGGAGTTACTACCCGTCACGCACGACTTCACTGATCCCCGAACAGTTAAGGATAGGTGCCCGAAACCACGCTTATGTCCAACATAACGGCTAGTTTCGGGCACCCCTGCCCGACATAACGGCTAGTTGGGCCAGTTACCTATTTTTCGGGAAAACGATTATATCGCCCCGAAAATAGGACCATTGGCCACGCACTGGGGGCTCTATATAAACCCTCTCGCTTGAGAGGGTCAGGTATCCAATATTCACCCTAAAAACTCATACTTTGTACTTGCCCCTTTTCTCTGACCCTTTCTTACTTGAGCGTCGGAGTACCTTGCAGGTATACCCCCCTCCTCTCCATACAACCAACATCCCTGACGCACTTGGTGACCCACTTCTACAGGATCTGATCCAGCCTTCACGATAAAAAACAATTAAGCATTTTCTCTCATTCTTCTTTCAATGAGTCGTGTATGTGAATTCTGTTACATGTTTCTTGCTTCTTGTTGCTCACATTCCGCCAATATCAACATGGTATCAGAGCTCACAAAGCTCTGGTAGCCATTGTTTCCTTCTCTGCGATTGCTTTTCTCATTTTCCTTTCATCTGTGTTCTTTCTCTTCAATCGCTTCTTCTTCTTCTTCGTCAGTTCTTGAATCTGTCAATGGCAAACCAGAGCTACGCTGATTTTTCTACCAAATCTGTAAATCCATTTTATCTTCACCCGAACAAGAATCCAATAACCGTTCTTGTCACGCCATTACTCAATGACAAGAACTACCACACATGGGCTCGATCGATGCAGATTACACTCATATCCAAGAATAAGGATAAATTCATTGATGGCACTCTACCTAAGCCTCCCGTTTCAGATATGCTGTATGCGCCATGGATTCGATGTAATACCATGGTTCTTGCGTGGATTCAACGTTTAATTTCGGAGTCCATTGCTAAATCCGTTATGTGGATTGACAATGCTGCTGGTGTGTGGAAAAATTTGCAGATTAGGTTTTCTCATGGTGATATCTTCCGCATTTCTGATATTCAAGAGGATCTCTACAAGTTCCACCAAGGTACTCTTGATGTATCAAATTATTTTACTCAATTGAAGGTTATGTGGGATGAATTAGAAGCCTATAGACCAATCCCTTTTTGTTCTGGCGCTATTCCTTGTTCATGTGGTGCAATTGCTTCAATCAAATTGTATAGAGAACAGGACTATGTCATCCGATTCCTTAAAGGTTTAACTGAGAAATTTGCGCATTCAAAAACGTAAATTATGATGATGAATTCCTTGCCGGATATTGAAAAAGCGTTCTCACTGGTTATTCAACAAGAAAGGGAAATGGATAGCTCAAACTCTAATGTGATTCCTTCTGCTCAAACCAATGAAGAGGCTATTGTTCTACAGACTCAAGCTCAGGCACACAACAATTACACTGCTAAAGTTGGTAACAATAATTTTCGACCTAAGAGCCAAAACCAAAATTCTCCTCGAGGACATAACAGAATCTGCACACACTGTGGCAGAACGAATCACACAGTTGACACTTGTTTCCAGAAGCATGGTTATCCACCAGGTTATAGAGGTAAAAGCAAGGCTCAAGGCACTGCAAATGCTTCACCTTCAACTGCTACGGCTAACAATGCTTCAGAGCTTTCTCCTGGGAGTTCAACTTCTACTTCATTTGGCTTCACTCAAGAGCAGTACAATAATCTTCTAGCATTGCTTCAACAATCCAAGCCAACTCCCACTGCAAACTTTGTTTCTACCTCACCTTTTGTTATGCATTCTCAATCATCCAATGTGAATGGTAAGAATTCTAATCTTTGGATATTAGACACTGGTGCTACGGATCATTTTTCTTTCAATTTGTCATCATTCATTGATTTTAGGCATATTGTGCCTAATCATGTTAGTTTACCTGATGGTTCACAAGTTATTGCTTCTATCTCTGACACAATTGCCCTTTCCCCCTCTTTAACTCTTCATAATGTGCTTTATATCCCTACTTTCCATGTCAACCTTATTTTTATTGCCAAACTTGTTGATAACAATAATTGTTTTGTACAATTTAATGCTAACACTTGTCACATCCTGCAGAATCATACCAAGGCAACGATTGGTATAGCTAACCTGCACAAATGACTCTATGTTCTTGATTCTCAAGTTCCTCCTTCTGCTAATAGTTTAGTTGTCAATATTTCATGTAATTTGTGGCACTTAAGACTAGGCCACATCTCAAACATAGGTTTACAAACTATATCCAAAGTTTTTCCTTTCATCAAATGTAATAATCATACTGTACCTTGTGACTCTTGTCAGTTTGCTAAACAAAAGAAACTCCCATTTCCTAATAGTGTATCTCATTCTTCTCATCCTTTTGCTATTTTACATGCTGACTTGGGGGGACCTTTCTCCACCATTTCCACTTTAGGACATAAATACTTCTTGACTCTCGTCGATGACTACACAAGGCATATTGTTATAGATTTGCTAACAACCATTGTGTATTAGTGTCATTAACTGACTGCATCACAGGGCTGTGTTTAGAATTGCTCTCGTGGTTTTGCTCATTCTCCTGCTGCCTAACACCATCTTGAACCAGAACTTCTTCCAGTCTCACATGTTGTTGATGTGACTTAGTTTCCTTAATTATATATTGCTTCTGTTGTCTAGTTCCCATCTCTCGTTGATCAGAATTTCCGGTTTCTTATCTAGTTTTTGCAGCTACTAGCTGAGTGGCCAATGGCTATACACCGAGCACAATAATCTGGTAGCTTTTCATGACCTATCGCCACATAAAACGCATAATCTTCTCTTTCTACCATAATCTCCTCAAATAACCATTGTGATAAATCAATGTCAATCAAAACCCTCGGGAAGTGTCCAAACGATCTTTGTTTTGTCGCTTCATCCAACATCAATTGAGTTCCAATCCCTCCAGCAATTTCGAACTAAATACGCATCCTCCAGTATTCTTACAACACATTATACTAACTTTGATTCAAGTGCAGTCAACTAAGTAACTCTTTTGGCTTCATTGGTTGTAGTATCTAAAATCTATGAGCATGGGAGGGTTTAAGATTTGCAAAGAATTCATCATCGACCGGAGCATGAAGGAATTCAAAACCAATCATCCATATCAGTTAGCAATAAAGTTGGCGGCGCAATCACCCATTGAATTGGAAGAAACATATATGACGAGGGATTTGGAAGTTTTGTTTCTTTGGCCTTTAAATATCTAGGTGTGTGCAACCTACTTCGTGAATTGGTTAGGTATAGGTACGAAAAGTAAATCAGTTTTATTTTTTTTCAATTGGTGGAGAAAACCATTAGAATATCTCAGATTGAAATGAGTGTGTAATTATTTCGAGCAGGTTTTGTGCTCTTTCTCAATATAATTGCTTATTTTAAAAAAAAAAAATCTAATATTTCAGGACATTTTATAACCATATAAAATTATGGTTTTTAGTTGTATGTCTCTCTCATCTCTTGAGCATGTGATTGTGTAATAAATTTGCAACTATTCATAAAAAGTGAATAGAAGTTCTTTATCATCACTACTATAAATAATATATTTTATTACAAAACTTTCATCTCAATTGTGATTTTCAACCGAAATGAAATACTTTACTCTTATATATAAAAAAACAACTAGCAAAAGTTTCAAAGTTTTAGCCATTTATTATAATATTTCTGTTAGTTACAAGTATTTATGTAAAATTACAAGCTTTTACTAGTAAATAAGAACATCTAATCATATTCTTAAACTCTCCTAGTTGTCATGTCCTTATTTTGTAGTGTTTCTTACAAGATATAAATCTAAATTCAAGCGTGAAAAAAATCATATATTAGAGTTATAAGATTATAAATATCATGCAAATAAAAATAACATAAAGTTACTTAAGGGTTATACACACATGCACAACCATACGAAAAACATCTCCCCACTCCATCGATAGCACATAGATAACTTGGACAATCAGAGTCAGTAATGCAGGGACCAAAATATTCTGTGACAAAAGAAGAATAAATCTAATGTTAGTTAAAGATGAAAAAGATTGAGTATTAAGAAAATCATTAAGGATATTTGAAAATTAAAAAAAAAAATGGCATACCAACGTAGGTTATAAGAAATAAGGAAAGGAAGAGGATAATAACATTAGGAAATATGAGACTTTTAGACATTTTTCGCTACTAATTTATATGTAAGATACAAATAATTGTTGATCAATATATAATGGAAAAATAAATCATACTCTATGTAATACAATTGAATAGTTTTTAGTAATTATGAAGTTGCAAGAAACCTTTTCTAAAGCTAGAATCAACATATAATGGCTCTTAAGTATATTGATGGATTGTATTAATTTGTCCCTTTAACACACAAGGGTGTTCAAACCTTTCATTTTGGGGACAAAGTTAGTTATTGGAATAATGTACCAATATTTAGGAGACATTTTTATTCACAAAAGTTTTCAACTACTATTTTTTGGAATTTTCCAAAGAGCATAATATTTGATTATTAATTAAAATTGTTTGTCCAAATAATTCATGAAGGATATAGAATGGCAAATCATTAGTGTTGGGAAATTTTCATAACTTATTTACATAAAAATTACACCTTTTCATTAATTTGAAAAAGTGAAAAACATTTTTGACATTTTCTTATCCTAACAAAGAATATGAAAAGATTAATATGGATAAAGATAAGAAACTAATATTTTTAAAGCATTCTTAGGACTTATTCCTTCCGGTCCAAGATAATGTTTACAATCCAATAACATGTTAAATTCAAAAGCATGTACTAGTTCAATACAATCCAGAGGCCGACCTCAAACTGGTTACATCAGACAAAATATCTATGGTAGGATTAAGGGTGTAAGCATATCCGAAAAAAATTAATTAAATTAATAATTCAAACCAAATTAAATCGGAAAAAAAAATCAATTACTTTTGGTTCGGTTTAAAAACCGAACCAAACCAATAAAAATCGTGGTGGTTTGGTTCAATTTTCGTTTTTATGAATTGTCAATTCGATGAACTGAACTAATGTTTATAAATACCTACTTAATCTTTTATTTAGTCCATTATTACGTCTAAATTTTGTATCGGTCCAACTCTTCTCCATCTTTGTTTACACTTCATTTCTTTCAACAAAACATGCAACAAAACCAAACTCCAAACATAACAAATAGAAACCATAAGCCACAAAAACTTACTCTCACCAAACTGCTGCCCTGCCTGCCCGCTGCCATTATTTCTCTCGACATTGTCATTCTTATAGGTTATGGTTGCCTTATTCATTTTCAAATTCTCTTTGTTAGTTTTCATCTATTTTTTTTTTTACTTATTTTTTGTTTTTGTTTTTCTTGTTCAACGAATTTCCTTCTTGTCTTGTTAAAAAAACAGTTTTTATGTGTGTTTGAGGTGTGAAACATGTTAATTTAGGTGTATTGAAACCTTATGTTATTATTGTTGTGTTGTATTTGTTAAGTTTTCAAATCCCTTCCCAATCTTCTCATGACAAGTGTCATTTTTTGTATTCGATAATGCACTTATTTTATGTTGCAATGAAAATCATGTCAATGCTTCGTATAGATTAAGAACAACTTATAAATTATTTGAAAAGTAGGGCATAAAATATATTATATGAAATGTATTGTTCGAAAAATAATAGCATAAAATACAACAAAAAACATGATAGTAGATAATACACAGGTGAATATATTGTTTGGAAAAAAGTGGTAAACCGGTCAACTGAACCAAACCAAACCGGACCAAACCGGTTAGTTAGGTTTGGTTCCATTTTAAAAAACACTAAAAACTGAACCAGACTAAACCGATGGAGATTTCATCGGTTCAGATAACTTTTTGATAAAAAATCAATCAAAACCGATTTGATTTCACCCTTACACAAGACAACACCCGAATAAGGAAAATGATTGAAGAATAGCCATCAGATGACAGAACAAAATGTACTCTGATGTTTATCTATTTGGATTATCATCTCACATCCAAAGATTTTAGGTCTCAAGAAACTACTATTGCAAAAAGTATCTGTTATATCGGTTGAAAAAGAATTTCACCACGATTGGTTGTCCGTGGTAACAAAGATTATCATAGAAAATGCGCTATTTTCTTTCTCGAGCTAATGGTCGAGGTGAAAAACAGGATTGCGTGCCACTTTTCCCACAGTTGGGCCTGCCAACTGAGGTGAAAAGTGCTCTGGTCATGTATCCGATTCCCAGCAAAATCATTTTAAAATTTGACACAAGGGGATATTTATATATATAATTTTACATACCATTTCATCATTACCTGTATTTTGTATACCGCATCTTTACTAGAACAGAATGACACCAAAATATTCCCCAAATGTAGAACAAAACTATACATTATATATGCACCAAAATGGCATGCATCTTGTGCCAAAATGTGAAACAAAACTATACATTAGTTACATCAAAATCAATATCGCACACATATTTGAAAATCATTATTGACTTGGCTTATAAACAGGGTCGGTCCCGAGTATTTGGAGGCCTTGGTCCAATTTTAAAAATAAGGACCACAATAAAAATGAAGGTAAATATTACTTTGTAAAATAATATATTTAAACAGTAAAAGTGTAGGTACTAAAAAACATGGTAAATATTATTTTGTAAAATAATATATTTAAATAGTAAAAGTGTCAGTACTAAGGGTTGAACCATTGATCTTTGAGTAAAAAACAAACTTCTTTACCTCTATGCTAACTAGCTTACATTACAAATTAAATTCAACAACTAATATTTATATATTTATTTCAGGTTTATAATTTATAAAAAAAAATTGAGGCCCCTATTTTTTGGAGGCCCTGGGTTGTGGGTTGTCTTGCCCGGGCCTAATGCCGGCCCTGCTTATAAATCTCATGGAAGCAATATGTCTAACGTGAACAAACGTCTTTTAAGTCTTCTTATATGAATGGTGTATCATTGTTAAACATCTATAGGTTAAAAAAAATGTAAAAACACTTAATTAAAAATAATAACAAACTATTAATATTTAATTGTAAATATATATATTACCTATTATCAAGAATCAGCAATACCAACAGAGATAATGTTTATCATGTATTTCATGACATACAATCTACACTTGTATCCTCCTGGTTGTCTCACCGTCTATAGATAAATTTTATATAGTGAGTAATAGCACATAAAAACACATATAATTATAGATAAATGAATGTCACAAATAATACACCTACTTTAGGGTTATAAAATTTGAGCTTTTTTCAAAGTTCTTTCAACACATTGAATCCCTGCACAACACTATATAATGAAAATATTTTAAACATTACATGCTAATTACAAAGTTACATATAATATATATTACTAAGTCACCTAAAATATAAACTTATATGTCAACTATATGTTTTATCCTTGAATCAAGATGTTTGCCTAAGGAACATACCATAATTACGTTACTTTGCTGAGGATATATAATAATCAATTGCCAATGTCCACTGCATGAACACAAGCATATTTTGTAATGAGTAAAAAATTGAATACTAAATAAGGGAAAAAACAAATTCATAAATACTTACGAATAGATATATGGTGCTAGAAAACAAAATTTATTCGAATATTTTGATTGTTTTTGTATGTATACTTCAACTATGTTTGCTTGATTCCCTGAAAATTGTGTACTCTAAGGGTCCAAGAATCTATAAAGATATAATTTATTTGTTTCTATACTGAAGCGATGCAAGTACCTAAATGTTAAAACAAAATTCAAATACTGAAGTGAGTCTTAACATTAAAAGTACTTACGTGCACGAGAGAGAGAGAGAGAGAGAGAGAGAGAGAGAGAGAGCTCTAAATGAAAAAAAGATGTCATCTTTAATATCCATGATAAACCATAACAATCTTTTTACTGAATTTTTATGAGGAATTGGCGTCTCATTTTGGGTCTGGGCAGATGAACAACTTTGTTTTGTGCTCGCGCAATCCAAAATAACATTTTGAGGCAACTCTACTAGATTTGTATTTGGTTGTACGGTTACACCCATCACTATTAATTTCTGCATCATAAAAACAACAACAACACACAACACATAATGTAATAAGACCATAAATAGATACAACACACAAAATATAATTTGAAGCAGATAAACCAAAAAACAAAACTCATATACATACCTCATAGAGCTCAGCAAACCCTTTCTTGTGCGATTCCCGCTCATGTGCTAATTTTTCCTTCTAACTTCTTATCCTAGAGCACACCCATCTCTTTCTTGCACGATTCCCGCTCTTGTGCTAATTTTAATTCTAACTTCTTATCAATGAGCCCGCCCATCTCTTTCTTGCATAATTTTTCACTATTTCTCGATGATCTGAAGTAAACTCTCATGATAATGTCCCGTCCAACACCACGGGCACTCCCACCATGCTCTTTTGTTTCAATTGTTTCTAGTAATATATTATGTCGTACTTGTGAAACAAAGGAACCTTCACTGTCCATTTCAACCAACAAATCCTACAACATAAATAAAATTTCATTACCAAAGTGAATTAACTTACATTTAATATTCTTGACAAAAGATTCTACTTACAATCTTCTTAGGAATTATACATGTAACCTCTGATGTGAACTCTCCACTTGGTCTTTGTTGGACCCTCTTTCATTTCTCATGATATGATGATGGAAATGTGCCGTGATCACGACTTAGTGAATCATATTCCATTTCTTGTCTTTTTTTTTCATTAAAATCCTCCATGAGACATTCTATGTGGATATATATTTTTAGCCTTGTTTTTTTTACTGTTTGACTATTATCCTTTTATAAGAATAGTGGAAATATTTATTTTTAGGGTTGTATCTAAAAAGATCAGCAAATACAAAATAATATTATTCTTCACAAAATAAGATAACTACTAACCAAGAATGCAGTAGAACTACGAGACTTGACAAACTTTTTTCAAATGTCCTTAGCAATAAATTTACATTTCACGACTGGATACTCAAGATCAGGGATAAGATTCTTAATGTAACCATGTGTGAGTTAAGCCCCTCCGGTTGAACATGTGTCTTTACACATAATAGAGGGAAGGGTGAATTGTGGTGCTTTGAAAAACATTGGTTTAAAAATAAATTATTTTCTAAATCAGAGTTTAAAAACATTTTCTAAAGGAAGTTTGGATAAGCAGCAAAAAGACATGGTAAATAAAATATGTAGAAAGTAAAAAAGTTAAGGAAAGAGAGATAACACCAGAAATTTATATAGGTTCGGTCTAAATGAAGTGAACTACTGCATCATCGAGAATTAATCTTGAGAGTGTCCAATAATGTTTGAGAGCTTTTAGAAGGTTAATTCTGTGAACCCCCTTATACATGGAAAAGTGAAGTTTCAGGTTTACTTCCAACTAAACAAAGAATAGTGGAATGAAGCAGCTAGTATTCATGCGAAATGAAAAATAGAGCTTCGAGCGGCTAGTCTCTAAACCAAACAGAGATTTTGTACGGACTTATCTTTAACCAAGATGGATTTTTGACTTGTTTATCCTCTGAACTGAACCAAGGTTTTGCATGGGCTGACCACAAACCGAATTTTGATTTTGTACAGAATGACCTCAAACCGACTGAGTTTTTATACCAGAAGAAGCTCAATAACCGATGTGAAGATTTTCTTCTCTGGTTTCACAAACCCAAAATGAGAGCTTTTCCTTAAGTGGTGGAGCTTACGAACCAAATGGACACTAATCCTCCAACAAGAGCTTTTAACAGGTTTAGCTTTAAACCCAAACAAACACTTCCTAAGGAAGAATAACCCACTCAAGAAAAAAAATATATTTTGGTGAATTTACAATAATACCCTTTCTAAAATAACTTCCTCACTAAACACGAAAAATGTTTCTCAAAGTATTATGCCTACAAATATGTGAGAAAATGAAAAATATTTTAGAGAGGAAAGTGAGATATCTCACATTTTTTGGATGAGACAAAATGAAAGGGAAGACTTTTGTGTATAGGCAAAAGGGTGGTTCAAAAAAGGAAATGATCCATGGGCAAAATTAAATACCTAAGCAATTAGGTCTTGAATCTAATTGATTATGTACCATAAATAATCGATTGTTTGAGCCCAATTTTGCAGGTTTTGATAGAGAGTCGTTACCATTCATTAAGACAATGTCATAATTGATTATAGACTCGTTTCCCCTATCTAATCAATTAGGCACTTGGTCTGATCAATTAGAGAGCTCAAAAACTTGCCCTAATAAATCTGTCAGTTCCTGATTATATACTCATTTTCACTTATTTGAAAAATAAAGGCTTTAAAAATAGTTTTAGTAAATGTGTGATTTACCATATTACTTTACAAAAACTCTCTCGGGTTTTTACGAAAAAATGATCACTCAGACACAATCACACGAGCTTTCAAACTTGCTCCCTTTCCCACTTTAAAACTTCAAGTCATATGATGGATATATGATGACAAAACTAGCAAGTATAATAGTATATATCAAAGTAATAATAAAATTTCTCTCCACGAGGATTAAATTTTAAAAAGGAAAACAAGTGCGAGTTAACATAACCACAAGATTAAATGATGAATGAAACCCTTTTTATTAATGATGAATGAAATGACTAAAAGATCAAGGGTAAATTTTGGGGTATAACATCTATCCACGACTCACTTCTTACATCCTCTCTTTTCTTTTCAAATCTTCTTTGAAAATATTTATCTTCTCTTTCAATTTAGCCAATCCTAAACAAAAGAAATGACTTCTAGAACTTTCAATGGTGACGAAAATCTCTTGTTTACCTTAAATGAAAAATTTGTTATCTTTGAAGAACTGAAGAAACAATAGTTTGTTCTTCAAAGAACTGTCTCTTTTCAACAGCGAGACAACTACTTTGACATGCTCTATTGACCTATTTCCCCTATTCTTGTCAAAGAATTATGAGTGAATGCATCCATTAATTAAATTGGTTAGGATGCTTCTGAAATCCAGTCCGATGTCTTTGGGTTCCCAATCATCATTACTCCACCACTTACTGCTAAAACAATAAAGTATGAAGATAATGGCTATTGTGTTAAGTAATTTAGAAGCAAAAACCCATTCATCTCCAACATTATTCAACGTATTTATGCCAATCATGAAAATCCTGCATGTTCTTATACTCTCACTCCCATGACAAAAATCTGGCATCAATTGCTTATGACGAATTTCCTTCCAAGAGAAAAGGATCTGGACTTGCTCACTTTTGATGACAAGCATCTTATGTACTTCCTACTAATAAGAGTTAAAGTTAGCCTACCTCTCACCATCTTCAACTTCATGAAGTCAAAGATCATGGCCTTTCGCGAGGAAATATTTTTCTTTATTCCTTATGGACGAGTTCTCTCAAAACTTTTATCTCAGGAAGGAATAGTTAAGAAGGTGCAAAAAGCTGGTTTGAATGATGATCTTGTAACCTATTAGGGCTTGAAGCTTGATGGCGCTGAAAGCACTAATGGTCAAAGCTAGAAGTCCAGAAAGATTGCCTCTAGAGCTGGACACTCTGCTCATTAGTCTTTTTCTATTTTTCTCACCACCAATCTTTGCCGTGAACCATCTTTTCTCATATATGTTTATCTTTTTCATTACACATCTTGTAATTTTGACTGATTAATGGAGTATTTATTTTATTTTTCAATAATTGTTATTATTCAAGTCTTATCTATATATTTTTTGATTGACATCAAAATTGGGAGATACAGAGAAATGGATAATCAGATATGATTTTGACTCATTTTTATCTTATGATAAAACCTTAGCATTTAACAACTTTGTTGGTCTAATTTATGAGATTATTGTGCTTATTGAATTTTCAATTAAATCAAATATTAATTTAAGTCTATAGAGTGAGGTTTGCAACTTCTCCCAGAGTTTAAGACTTGGGATAAATATTGATTTAGTAGAAAATTCAATAAGCACAATAATCACATAAATTAAACCAACAAAATTGTTCAATGTTTGAGTTTTATCATAGGATAAAAATGAGTCAAAATCATATTTGATTATCCATTTCTCTGTTTCTTCCCCTTTGTCATCAATCAAAAAAATATAGATAAGACTTGAAGAATAATAACATTGATTGAGAAGGAAAAGAAATATTTCATTAATCAGTCAACATTATAATCTGTGTACTAAAAATGATAAAAATATGAGAAAAGATAGTTCAGAGGAGAGATTGGGGGCGACAAGAAGAGAAAAAGATTAATGAGCAAAGGGTCGAACTATAGAGGCAATATTTCAAGACTTGTACCTTTTCCCATCAGCACTTTCAACGCCATCAAGCTTCAAGTCTCAATAGGTTACAAGAGCATCAGTCAAACCAGATTTTTGCACCTTCTTAACTATTCCTTTCTAAGAGAAAAGTTCTGAGATAACTCATCCATGAAGAATGAAGAAAGATATTTCCTCGCAAGAGGCTGTGATCTTTGACTTCATTAAGTTGAAGATGGTGAGAGGTAGACTAACTTTAACCCTTATTAGTAGGAAGTACACTGTCATACCCCAAATTTTGACCACCAAGATTTCCCATCATTGTACAAATCATCATCACAATATGGATGTACTTTCATGCCTCATCAATCTCCTCAAAGATGATTGAGCATTCACCACAATCAAGAATTAGGGTTTTGAGCCCTCTCAGAGCACTTAGACAAAGGATCAATCAAGGAATGACATGATCTTCAAATTTTCTAACCTCTCAAACACCTATAAAGGATCAATAGGACTTCCACATCAAGAATCAAGCACAAGGTTGCAACATTCCAAGGGGATCAAGCCTCAAGATCGCCAGTGTCACCAAATTAGGGTTTTGGTCGACCAAGGCCTCCAGATGGAATTTTTCCTCTGAGCTTGAGCCAATGCTTCAAAGCATAACCCAAGATACTCCAAGGGACCTCATGGACCCAATCATCAAGTCAATTTAACCTCAGAGGATGCATTTACCAAAATTCAGGAATTAGGGTTTCTTGACCTAATTCACCCCTAAGTTGACTTTTGGGACAAAACCTGAGCCAATACCTCAAGACATGATTTGAGGGCCTCCAATACACTACATTGATCCATTTGCAACAATGGATTGACCCAAGATGCTTGGTTCACAAGTTTCAATTTCACCAGGACCACAATTAGGGTTTTAAGGAAAAAGTCAATTGTATCTTTGACTTTTGACCAAGGCATGCTCCCAAACCTTGGGATCTGATTCAATACACCCTATAACACCTATGGAATCCATCTATTTGGTTTTATTTAGGTCAAGGACTTGATTTCAGAAAGGACCGCACAGTTTGGATTTCATCAGATAAAAAGTCAATTGTGCACAAAATCAAGTTTGACTTTTTGGAATTTTTCACAAATATGGTTCCCCTAAGTCAAAAATAATGTTAATGTGTGGTTTTGATCATCATTCATTAAGAAAAATCAAGAAAAGTGAGGTTTCTTGCAAAAGGGGCAACCATAAGAAACCAAAATTTTTCTAAGTTATGGAATAAAAGTGATTTTGGTGCCAACTTCCAAGGATCATAACTTGAGATCCAAGCAACCATTTTGGGTGATCCAAAGCCTGATTTGTAGGTCTTCCTACATTCTATAAATGCTTCAACTACAAGAAACTCCAATTCTTCATGGATTTTGAGTTATGCATTGATCAAAATTGAAATTATGGTATAACAGATCCCTGATGTCCTACATGATGTTGAGACATCTAGTCTGACATAAACAGTAAGGCAATTATAGAAATTTAAAGAAGTTCCTGAAACGTAAAGTGCACACAGAATTTGTTCACCCAGTTCGGTCTAACAACCTACGTTTGGGGGCATACCAAGCCAGGAAGGAAGTCCACTATTAGCAGTATCAAATTACAGACTCAATAAACCAGTTGACAATCCACTAACTTAATCACTACCCAATGACCCTTCTATCTAAGTCCTCCCTAGATAAGAGACTCCATCTCACTCCCAATCATCGCAATGATGTCTAGCAGTCAACATCTCAGTCACTGCATCAACAACTTGATTTCCAAAAAACTCTCCAAACACATAGGAGACACACTTCTATAACAATACCTAGACATGACCCTCATGACTAAGAACAATACTTAGAGTTGCTTAACAGCTTCCTCCAAGAACAATACATCTCTTACCTACAGGCTTCGAGATAAACACGATCACCATCCCACAAACCGGGTGGTTCATCAAACAACACAGCCCTTATAATCTACATGATGGCTGGCTTGCTAAAACTAGGTTACAATGCTTCTATTTATAGCTTATTTCCAAACTGGATTTGGGCCTTCAAATCACAACAAATGAGCTGCTACAAATCTGCAAAAGATTCTCTTACAAATTAGGTCTTCAATCAAATCCTTCCTAATTTATCTCCATAATTAGAAAGTCATTACTCTTCAATATTCTTCTTGATTCTGACTTGAATCTTCCAGACCTTTAAATCAGCTCCATAATATTTCCAGGATATTATGTATCTTTTAAATCTTCTCTTTTTAATTCAGCTGCAAGATCTTCTCCATAAAAATAGGAACAAATCTCCAAATAGTTTCCTAAAAAGTCTCCAAGATCCTTTTTATGAAATCTAATTAAATCTGCACTTTGTTCCTAATAAATCTCCTTGACCTGCATATAATGATGAGGTATATCCAAACAGATCTCATCAAATCAAATCCGTCAAGAGATATACAACAGCAGTACTTATTGTCCCAGACAACTGATGTCGTGACATCTTCTTTGACATCACATGACAGTAGTACTTGCTGTCCCAGACACCTGATGTCGTGACATCTCCTTTGACATCACATGACAGCAAAATAGCAACACCTTCTATACCAGACTAAGATGTCATGACATCTCCTGCAACATCTGTCACATAACAGCAGCAACTGCTGTGCCAGAACCAAGATGTTATGACATACTATCATGACAGTAATACTCCATATCTGTACTGATGTCTGATTAACCATGTCAGGACATCTCACCCAACATCCTGCAATACAAAAAACACAAAGATGGTTTTCTGATGTTCTATCAACTGATGTCAAGACATCATGTTTAACATCAGACCTCGAAACTGCAACCCTGCAACAACTAATGTTAGGAACCAATGTTAAGACATCAGACATATGACATCAACATTGTTCAACTTTGTTTTACCAAAATTCCAGCCAATACAAGAACTAACAATCTCCCACTTTGGCTAATTTTGGCTAAAACAACTCCATATCAGAGATCCCTGCAGCAACCCACACAAACACAACTAACATTCTCAGAACAAAACAATCCTACTTCTCTCCCTCTTTTTGGCCAAAAATTGACAAACATTAGGGTAAATGTACACTACTGGTCCAATCCATTGATACACCAGGTCTAAATTGTCATGTCCATCATGAACGACATAACACCTTCACCAGAGCCACAAACAATCTAGATAACCAAAAGTTCAACTCCCCTTATCTAAGATAACCAGTTCTCCATTGCAAGATGAACACCTTAAATGAATGGAAAACATAAGACTTATCTTCATATCTTCAAGAGCGCACCCTCTGTTCAACACACCTGCTGAACGCATTCACTTAATGCTTGATCCTCAAACAACACTAGTACATTTAACTGACAGAAGTTGCTCCTTCAACAAGAAACACCACAAAATCACCAATGATATCCCATGACACATTTATGATCATATAGTAAGAATGTACCAGGATCACCTCCAACAACCTCTTGGATTGAGACCAAAATCATCATTGATCCCTCTCATCCTGAAACCATCCATACCCTGTACAAATCCACCTTGAATTTTACAGCCATAGACATTCTTGTTCCACACAATCATCCAAAAGATCCGAGGTACAAATACATTGCCTTCCACTACACTTTAAGTAAAGTCCTCTTACTTTGAATTAATAACACACACCAGGACAAGTGTGACATCTCCCATCAACAAAAATCCCTACAGAGTTCTTCCAAAAACTGCAGTGAAAAGTAAATTCTCCCAGACACAAACAAAGCTGTCCTTCAGAATCCTCCTCAGAAGCATGTGCACATATGATTCAAACAATTAGCTTCACATGGCTAGAACCATTCATGTCCACACCAACATGTCATCCAACAGCCTAATGTCATAACATGTTATCTGACATTATATCCTCATAAGATTCAACCAATCTTCACAATCTTGATCAGCATGCAATCTTCACAATATATGTACCTTTGCAGCAAAATCCATAGACAAGTACTTCCCCAGTCATGGTTAACTAATGCTCTAGATGGAGATGAACATTTGAGCACACTTGCTGAGCACATTCACATATTGTACTTTCACTCTTGGAGAACATATTCAAGTATCCTGACTGGTATGACACTGCTCACAGACTCCACAAATTCTCAGCTTTACTGAGATCTAATGTATTCAAGAGACACTTGTAGCAGAAAAAGGAACATCTCTTAAAAAATGTTCTGATCAGATCACATCACAATCTCTTCTGACAAGAAACAACAATCACTCACACATGAAGTCACATCATGCTATTCGTGAGGAACAAAAGGATCACCATCCTCCTTTAAACAAATTGTTGGATAAAGATCAAAGTCACATAGATCCCCTAATTTACCAAAAGTAGTCATTCCCTATCATACTCTTCATCTTCAGATTTCCAAGCAATCAATACCTGACCTACTTCAGTCTTCTCTACATTCTCCATCCAAGGCAGACCTTCTACTTCATCATTCTCCCGTATGACTATGTAGACGCTCCTTAGGCATAATGTATGCACCAAACTCTAGAACCATAACAAAATCATCCTTTACCAAGGATATCCAACCCAAAAAATGTTCTAACATCTGTTAGGACATTCTTGACACATCACATATACCACACACCATGGTTCTAGATATGCTCCACTACTGAACTTACTATCAGCATAGTAATCCAAACTAAACACTGCGTCACCAGCTTGAACAAAGAGAGCTTCAGAAAGCCAGAGAGGACTAAACTCTCATCCACCAAAAGAAGGTATACTTCCATCCTCAACCTAGAACTTCTGCCAAAATCTCCAAGAGAATTAGAAGCTCCTTACATTTTCAACTAAATACTCTTCTGCACAAGAGCAATCAGTTTCAAGCATCCTGCTTGAATGCACACAATGAACCCAACCAAATTCCACCTTTTGATCGATCTCAATCTTCTTCAGAACTCCCACAAGATTTCCTGATCCACCTATGAAACCTGATCTTCAAGACATATGAACTACTTGCTCCAAAACAAGACATCTTGGATTCACCAAGCCTCTTAGTCATGTAACATCTTCTCAAACCACAGCTCCCGCAAACTGTATGAGATAGATCTTTTTGAAGCATCTATAACTTCCATTACTGTAGATCACCTCTATCTTAAGCTGATGTGCCACATCACCAGCTGAGACTTCTGATGTTAAGCTAGATGTCAAAACATTATGATATTCAACTGTTGAATTCAGATCTTCCTTCTGCCACTTAGAAGA
This sequence comes from Lathyrus tuberosus, assembly GCA_022829125.1. Taxonomy (NCBI): domain Eukaryota; kingdom Viridiplantae; phylum Streptophyta; class Magnoliopsida; order Fabales; family Fabaceae; genus Lathyrus; species Lathyrus tuberosus. The sequence goes on from JALAZF010000282.1 coordinate 250,489, forward strand.
ACCTCCTCCCTTTGCAGAAACAGATTTCCATGCTCTCATAGACTTAATTCAACAATCAAGTTTGAGTAGACAACCTCCATCCTGCTCAGAAACTCCAAAGACTTCAAACCTACCACATCTGAATCTTCAGAAAATAAGTAGTCCAAGACTACCCCATAACTATACCAAATAATGCCACTTCTAAATACACTATAGAACACACAATCTTATTGTTATAATCTCAAGATTCTTTTAACCATCATGATTGTTTCACAGAGTTCTCACACACCAACACACCACGAAGAGAAATAAACAGCCACCTAGAGAAAAGTATATTCTCAACACTTCAACAGTCCTGCACTTTTACATCAGACATATACATAGTCTCCCGTCAATGTATTTTGTCATTAGTTGAATGCACAACCTTATCAAAAGCAGACAAATACTCAACTCCTGTCAAGGTAACCTTCTCACACAACAGGCATCTGCTGATTCTTCTTCAAAACAAACCATCATGACAACCATTCACACCACTAAAGCCTTCCAGGTTAGGTCAGTGTCTTGATCTTTTACTCCACCCTGAGCAAAGAACTGAAATGATGTTTCAACATCACTTTTGACATTAGTCTAAATCACATTAAACATCTCCTATGGATTTGGAGACTACAACCATATTAATCCACACATATCTCTTGTAGGGAATACACGAGAACATATCAACATCGGATCAACTTCCAAGATCAGACCAATAAAACTGCAGTAACTTGCATAACACACTCTTCCAGAAGCTTCTTCTTATAAGCACAAGGTTCAGACCTCTTGTCTAACTTAAGAGTGATAACTGCCATCCTTCTGCATAAACATACCATAGACAATCTGCTACTTCCAATCCTTCAAGCCACAAAACTAAAAGAGCTCATGCAAACACCAATTGACCACAGGCTGATTTACACTGCTACTGCACACAAACTCTTGGATGCATTTTCCCTATAAAATTGTCCTCAGACATTTTAGTTTAAACAAGGATCATTTCCTTCTCTTCTGCTATCAAGATAACTACCTTTACTTCAACCAGCTCCAACTGAAATGCTATGACATTATGAACAGCATCTCAAAAATTGTTCAACTTCATAGCTTCAATGATCCTTCAAAACATCTACAATCTAATAGGTCTTTGACTCAACATTTACCATAAACTGCTGATTTGTAGCGCGATGTCGAGACATTAGGATTGACATATCAAGCCCAGCTTCTTTCTTGATGAAACTTCCTCCAGTTCATGATTTTGAAAATCAGGAACATGTATCTTCACAAGAGAATTCATCTTCAGCTATATCAGAACTACAATGGACACCATAACCAGAACGATCTCCTAATACGCTTAAGAGATAACTTATCAAGATCTTCACTCCCGCATGAAAGATTTGACAGTGATACTCTTTTTCTTTGGCTCCACCCTCTTCTTTCATCATCAAGAAAATTGAGAAGGAAGGAATCAATATTCTGGACAAATTGGTCTTCAATACCTGATTTGAAATATATTCTTCTTCTGCTGAGGAGACCAAACTCTAAAGTCTTTCCAAGAAAATACATGCCAAAAGTCTCACCACAAGAAACAACCAGGGTAACATCAGATACCATGCAGCGGAACACACACCAACTCCTAAATAACCTTCAGGCACTACTCAATAATCCTTGCACACCATTACCATAAACCAAGTGCCAACAAATCAAACTCACAACAGCAGTTCTCCTGATAACAACAGACAGGTCCAATACATACCCTGTAATGAATAGTCCATCCTTCACTTCAAGGGATCATACAAACAACTATGTGAACTGACCAAGTCCATAACTCAGTAAAACTATCTTCCTTGCTCATGAACTAGAAAGTATCTTCCCTAGATCTCATCCAGAAACAGACAGGATACCTGCTCTGATACCAATTGAAATTTTGGTATAACAGATCCCTGATGTCCTACATGATGTCGAGACATCTGGTCTAACATAAACAGCAAGGCAATTATAGACATTTAAAGAAGTTGCTGAAACGTAAAGTGCACACATAATTTGTTCACCCAGTTCGGTCTAACAACCTACGTCTGGGGGCATACCAAGCCATGAAGGAAGTCCACTATTAGCAGTATCAAATTATAGACTCAACAAACCAGTTGACAATCCACTAACTTAATCACTACCCAATGACCCTTCTATCTAAGTCCTCCCTAGATAAGAGACTCCATCTCACTCCCAATCATCGCAATGATGTCTAGCAGTCAACATCTCAGTCACTGCATCAACAACTTGATTTCCAAAAACTCTCCAAACACATAGGAGACACACTCCTATAACAATACCTAGACATGACCCTCATGACTAAGAACAATACTTAGAGTTGCTTAACAGCTTCCTCCAAGAACAATACATCTCTTACCTACAGGCTTCGAGATAAACACGATCACCATCCCACAAACCGGGTGGTTCATCAAACAACACAGCCCTTATAATCTACATGATGGCTGGCTTGCTAAAACTAGGTTACAATGCTTCTATTTATAGCTTATTTCCAAACTGGATTTGGGCCTTCAAATCACAACAAATCAGCTGCTACAAATCTGCAAAAGATTCTCTTACAAATTAGGTCTTCAATCAAATCCTTCCTAATTTATCTCCATAATTAGAAAGTCATTACTCTTCAATATTCTTCTTGATTCTGACTTGAATCTTCCAGACCTTTAAATTAGCTCCATAATATTTCCAGGATATTATGTATCTTTTAAATCTTCACTTTTTAATTCAGCTGCAAGATCTTCTCCATAAAAATAGGAACAAATCTCCAAATAGTTTCCTAAAAAGTCTCCAAGATCCTTTTTATGAAATTCAATTAAATCTGCACTTTGTTCCTAATAAATATCCTTGACCTACGTATAATGATGAGGTATATCCAAACAGATCTCATCAAATCAAATCCTTCAAGAGATATACAACAGCAGTACTTGCTGTCCTAGAGAACTGATGTTGTGACATCTCCTTTGACATCACATGACAGCAGTACTTGCTGTCCCAGACACCTAATGTCGTGACATCTCTTTTGACATCACATGACAGCAAAACAACAACACCTTCTATACCAGACTAAGATGTCATGACATCTCCTGCAACATCTGTCACATAACAGCAACAACTGCTGTGCCAGAACCAAGATGTTATGACATACTGTCATGACAGTAATAATCCATATCTGTACTGATGTCTGATTAACCATGTCAGGACATCTCACCCAACATCCTGCAATACAAAAAACACAACAGATGGTTTTCTGATGTTCTGTCAACTGATGTCAAGACATCATGTTTAACATCAGACCTCAAAACTGCAACCCTACAACAACTAATGTTAGGAACCAATGTTAAGACATCAGACATATGACATCAACATTGTTCAAATTTGTTTTACCAAAATTCCAGCCAATACAAGAACTAACAAAAATCACAAAAACATGAAAATAACACTTTTTCCAACACTTAGTGAAAATCTGCCTAAGTTACCAGCCTTGAACATCAATGTTCATGAGGATTTTTCAATGGGATCCAAATGGTTTCAAAACAAACTATGATCATACGTCTATTTTATCATATGAGGGCTTTCTAAAAAGCACAAGAGCCTCCCATAACTCAACCTGAGCAAGGAGATATGATTCCCTCAAAATCACCATTTCCAACTGCCTTGTACAAGGCAGATTTTGGCATTTTGCTCGATTTAGAAAATTTGGACAACTCCAAGCCTTGTCATCCATTTGGACACATCAGAGGATAAAATCCAAAGGGAATGATCTGATCCCCAAGCCTCCCAAGTCCAAGAAACTACACATAGCCATAACAAACCTAAAAAGGCGAAAAAGTGCAAAAGACTCCAATTTTGTTTCCAAGCATTTAATGGATGCATCAAGGTGGCATGGACTGACACATTCCTAACTGAATGAGACAAGAATCAGCACTAAATTAAAGAACCATAGGCCTGTGCCCTAACCTCAAGTCAATGGCTAGAGGAGACTAAAGATTCCCTTGGATCAACATTGGGCAAAGGCCTGCTGCAGCTGCCATTCACTATTGATGCCAAAACAAACTTGACACACTATAAATAGAGCTCAATTGTGATCATTTTGAGTACACTAAAGCACTACAACTGATGCTTTCCTCAAAATCTCTCTCTTTAGGCCAAAACGCCTTCTTTTGCAAGTCATCTCTAAGTTTTTGAGTTAGAGAGCAATTCCACCATAACTCATGATCCAAACACATCCAATGTGTCATATCTAAGCTGTTCAAACATTCACTTGTGATCTGAAACACCAAAATAAAAAAATCCACCTCCAAAACCTCAAAATCAGACTTTTCTGCATTTTTCAAGCCATGCCTTGATTCAGTCACTTCCATAACCAAACAAGGCCTCAAACACACTTCAAATATCATCCTCAAACATTCCCAATTGGTTTTCCTTATCTGGAACACCATTTGAGAGAGTTGCTATTTTGGTCACTTTGCCACTTTTGCAAGAAAAAGCCTAATACTTATTCTTGAGGATTCCAGCTGGTTTTGATCATCCTAAAAGCTTCTAAGGGATCAATCAAGAGTGTTTAAAGCATTGAATAACTTCTGGCACAAGAAACTTGGCAGATAGCACAAGGAGCTCCAAGAGGTAAGTGCATCACAACTTGAACTCTCTAAATCATGCATTGCTTTGAGGTTCATTGATCATGGACCTCTCATACATATCATATGTGTTGTGTTTGAACCAATTTATCATGCTATTATTGTCTGTACCATGTGATAGCATAGAACATACAAATTTAGGCCTATTTTGAAACCTCTATCGGGTTTTAAAATAGGGACATTTTCTGAAAATTCCAAGGGCACCATTGGATTCCTCATGAAATTCTAGGTCAGATGCACCTAAATTTTGTCCCAATCCATAAAGAAATGAGCAAGTTACAGCCTTCATGCAAATCCACCATGACTTGGTTTCTTGCCTTGGCCAGGCCTAGAAACCAGGCAACCCATATATGTTAATGGGGTGGTTTTGATACATGGATGTATCACCACCCCAGTGGTAGCGCGCGCATGTGTTTGTCTTGGAGGTCATGGGTTCAAACCCCACCCAGACCTTTTTTGCTACCCTTCCATATTTTTGCTATTTTTAATATTTTATGGTTTTTGTTAATTAATTCAAAAATTAATTTCTCTCTCAATTTTAATTATTTTTTATTGATTCTTTTTTTGAAAATTACCAAAAATGTTAAAATATTTTATTCCATGAAAATTTCACAAAAATATTATTTATTTCATATATTTGGTATTTTTGTAAAGAATTATATTTTTATTTGTTTTTAGACATTAAAAATATTTCTTTCTCTTGGTTTTACAAAATTCAAATGATTTTTCAATCATCCCATGAATGAAACATGATTTTTTAAATATAAATCCAAGATCATAACCTTTTCTCACACGTTTGGTTACTTTATTTGAATTTTTATTCAATTAAAATACCTTTTAAATAAAAAATTAGGGTTTTGATCATTATCACCCTAACAAATCTTTTTCAAAACACTAATGGGCCTCTAATAGAGTGTAAGACCCAACCCCCTTTGTACATAAATAATTTTGGGCCTCAGTCATTGTATAAGTCCCAGTACAGTTTTCAAAAACGACGGTGCGATCACTGTTTTCATCTGGGCCTCTCCTTGAGTTGTAAGCCTCATCACTTGTACAAAAATAAACATTTGGGCCTCTAATAGAGTGTAAGACCCATTCCTTGTACATAAAAACCTCTTTGGGCCTCAGTCATTGTATAAGACCCACTGTGTTTTCAAAAATCTCGGCGCAATCGTCGTTTTTAAAACATTTTCATCTAGGCCTACCCTGGTGTTATAAGTCCCATTTCTTTTCTTTTTCAAACCTTTGGGCCTCTCCTTGAGTTGTAAGACCCATCCCTTTGTACAGAAAACATTTTTTGGGCCTCAGTCGTTGTATAAGTCCCAATACAATTTGCAGATCAACGATACGTTTACTATTTTTCATCTGGGCATCTCCTTGAGTATAAGACCCAATCTTCTTCTAAAAACAACCTTCCCTTTTGATTTAGGTTCAAACTCATAATTGTTATCAAAACTTTCTTGAATTTCTCGAACAACTAACCATACAGCTGTTACAATGGAAGCTTGCTCGCCTGTAAGTTTTAAACGACTTTCTTTTACACACACACACACACACACATATATATATATTTGTTTGTGCTGGAAGCTTGCTCACCTGTAAGTCCTCATACCCTCTATTTTACATACAATATATATTTCCTCTATAGATATATATACTTGTATATATCTGCTTAGAGTTTTCCCCGACAATTAGGTCTAGAACTAGATAAAGCCAGTGGTCACTCTTTCAACAGTCAAAACTAATTCCCCATAGGAATTCCAGATATAGTCTTGCCTTTTCTTGGGCTTAAACAATATGGAACAAAGAGAAAGGTATTATTCCCGGTGAAACTTTTCTCAGACTGTCACTATTAGAAATTGTCAAAGAAATTCGTTCCCCCCAGAGAGGATTAATTCCCGGTGAAACCTCTCTTGAATTTCTTCAAACCCTAGAACTGTTCACTAAAGAAAAGATTATTCCCGGTGAAACTTTTCTTGAACTCTTCTTAAGTTTGGACCCACAGGCTTCTTAAAAGCATCCCCGCCTCCTCTTGGACTTTGTACAAGGACCCCCCGACTTCTTAGAAGTTCTCATGCCTTCTCTTGGGCTTAATACAAGGACCCTGAAAACCTCTTAAAGGTATAGGACAGAACTTACTCATCCTTTATTAGAGTCGTCTTTCCAAAGAGTCAAAACCTCAGACAAATTTTAGGGTTGATACTCATCCCTTAAAACACTAGCCTCCTCTTGGGCATCATACAAAGATAAACTCTTCCATACCAGTAGACTTGGACAGTCTAATCCTCTTTTGGATCTCAAAGACATTCTCAAGTTCCCTACAAACACAGGAAAAAACTCTGGTCATTTAACCAATCTCCATTAGAGTTGAAACCCTCACAGGATTTAAAACTCAGTCTTTCATCCTAAATTTCCCCAGCCAGGGTCAGCTTATCATCAGTATAACACTATCCCAAATCAGAACCTCAAGGTATCTGATACCTTAACTCTTCTGTAGCCCTCAGCAAGAGTTGATTCCCCATCTTGGACCTGCCTCTGGATCTCAATAATCCTCAGCAGAAGCCAGCCTCCTCTTAGGCTTTGTATAATGATTTTCCTCAGCAGAATTAGCCTCAAAAGCACCCTTTTGTTGAGTCAATCTTCTTTTTATAAACACTCTCTTGTTGAGTTACCCTTTTTTGCCTCAATCTTGGGCTTTGTACAAGACAAACAAAACACTCTCTTGTTGAGTCAATCACCTTTCCACACTCTCTTGTTGAGTCAATGGTACAAAATAAAAGCACTCTCATGTTGAGTCATTCACCTTTTCAGCACTCTCTTGTTGAGTCAATCTCCTAAAAGGACTCTCTTTTTGAGTCCAATCTTTTTTAGCCTCAATCTTGGGCTTTGTACAAGACACCATATAAACACTCTCTTGTTGAGTCATTCCTTTTCAGCCTCAATCTTGGGTTTTGTACAAGACATATATAAACTTTCTCCAACAAAAGTCAAAATCTTCATAACCTTCTCTAAAGCCCGGGTTAAATATCTTCCCCAGCGGAGTCAATTCCTCCCAGCCTTCTTTTAGGCTTTGAGAAATAATATCCCTAAGCAGAATCAATCTTCTTTTCAGCCTCCTCTTAGGCTTTGTATAATGATTTTCCCCAGTAAGGTCAGCCTCAATCTTGGGCTTTGTACAAGACACCTAAAAATCCTCAGCTGAGTCACTCAACTACCTTTCAGCCTCAATCTTGGGCTTTGTACAAGACACCAAATAAAACACTCTCTTGTTGAGTCAGTCTCATTTCAGCCTCAATCTTAGGCTTTGTACAAGACACCGTATAAATCTCTCCAGCAGAGTCAATCTTCTTTTTGCCACAATCTTGGGCTTTGTACAAGACAGATAAAACCTCTCACCAGTAGAGTCAGTTTCCCCTTTCAGCCTCAATCTTGGGCTTTGTACAAGACAGACAAAATATTTCCCCAAAAAAGTCAACTTTTAGCGTCCTCTTAAGCTTTGTATAATGATATCCCCAAAAGAGTCAGTCTCTTTTTAGCCTCAATCTTGGGCTTTGTACAAGACAGATAAACACTCTCTTGTTGAGTCATTCTTTTCTATCCTCCTCTTAGGATTTGTATAAGGACTTCCCCAGTGGAGTCAATCAATCTCTTAGCTTCAACCTTGGGCTTTGATCAAGGCACACAAAAATCAACATCCCCTCAGAGGAAATCAAAATCTCTCTATAGGAAGACGTTTCTTTGTGTTATCACACATCAAAACAAACAAATCAAACAAACCCTAATCCCAGATAACTGCTATAAGTGGCACACTTGTTGATTCAAATATCCAAGCTGTCGTCCATCTCTTATCTTGGTAAAAATCCTCTTTTTGATCTAATTGCTATAAGCGACAAGCCTCTGGATTATTTACATCCACGCCACTGTCCCTCTCTTAGCATGAAAAATTCCTAAGGAAAAATGGTATTGCTCAACACTGAGTTAAAGTTTTCTCCTTCAGGACAAATCCCCTATAAAGGAAATTATGGCATTGCTAGATTCACATATCCCAGTTAAAGTAATCCTCCTTTATAAACAGTCACCCAACAGTTGTGATAAACAGACGAGATGTCTCCCTTTAGAGATAACAAATTCTCTCTCAATCAAACCTTTAGCTTCAATCTTGGGCTTTGAACAAGACACAAATACTCAACCTTTTAGCCTCAATCTTGGGCTTTGAACAAGACACCAAAATATCTTTTCCTCCCATAGAATAAGAGGAACTACGATTGCTCTGATTTCCCTGTTTTTTTTAAACGAGAATACGTAGGCATAAGATTGCGAAATCTTAGCGACCATACCAATCAAAAACTCTAGGTCCAGTACCTTCACATACCAATCAAAAACTCTAAGTCCAGTACCTTACCAAAATCAACAAAATCTCTCTCTCTCTCTCAAAAACCTCCCCGAAGGAGAAACTTTCCCAACCCACAACAGACAAACACCAGTAAGTAGAAAGCAGAACCTATTGCTAACAACCTGTGGATAACCACATATAGGATGGGTAACTGACAACTCCCCATTGTATAACCTGACCCCGAACTCCCCGAATCTCTTAAGCGTTTGTTCAGTTAAATATTCACGTGCAAGGTTAGTTTTAGATAGCTTGCCTTTCTAATCCAGCTTCACGGGATAAATAAGAAATCAGAAAGTAGCACCTCACTCGTACCATTGCGGTGAGGAGGAGCCCATGGCGATAAGGTGGTCGCGTCACCGACAAAAATCGCACGCTACATACAGAAGATGCTTGTCATCAAAAGTGAGAAAGTCCAGATCCTTTACTCTTGGGAGGAAATTCGTCACCAGCAATTGATGTCAGATTTTTGCCATGAGAGTGAGAGTAGAGACACTGGAAGGCTTTTCGTGGTTTGGATAAATACGTTTATGAATGTTATATATGAAGGGACTGTTGCTTCTGAATTGCTCAATGCAAAAGCCATCATATTCACACTTTATTGCTTTAGCAATAAGTGGTGGAGTAATGATGATTGGCAACACAAAGACATCAGATTTGATTTCAAAAGCATCATGGTCGATTTGCTTAATGGATGCATTATTCCAGAATTCTTTGATGAGAGTAGAGTAAATAGGTTCATAGAGCATGTCAAAGTAGTTGTCCCGCCGTTGAAAAGAGACAGTTCTTTGAAGATCAAACGCTTGTTCCTTCAATTCTTCCAAGACAACAAACTTTTCATTTAGGGTGAATAAGAGATTTTCGTCACCAATGAAAGTTCTGTAATTCATCTCTATGGTTTAGGAATAACTAAGTTGAAAGCGAATATAAGATTTTTCAGAGAAGGTTTGAAAAGAAAAGAAAGTTTATGAGGAGTGAGTAGTGGATAGGGTGTTTAAATAATGTGGGAAAAAGAAGTTTAAAATATTTTGAACGAATCAAGGTTTAGCGTTGAGACGAATGAGAACGAGACAAATGAGAACTTAACCGCTACCTCAAAAACTCACAATAATAACTTCTACAATATGGCGTGTTAATTGGCACTCTTATAGAATAAATCATTACTATTTTATAAAGGAGAAAGAATTAATGAATAGGGATTCCAAAAATGGTTTTATTTTATCCAAAAAAAAAACTCCCAAAGGCTATTCAAGCATTTTTTACGGCAGAAAGAATTAGTTGGATAATTGTCTCACTTCTTAGCCACAGCAATAGCGCTTGATTTTAACCATTAATATTTCTCAGAGTCTAGAAGACCGAAACTCCTAAAGGGATTTTGACTTAGAACTTTCTGACCCATAGAACCTTCAAACTTCAGAGGGATAATTGGTTCAGAGTCACGTTTCTCATAATCAAATTTTCTCAGCATCATATTTTAACCATCCAGGGGCTACATATATTGAGATATATATCATTTAATCTAGACAATTTTCCATTTTCAAATTTCTCAAGATAAAAATAAATTTATCTTCAACAATGAATTTATTTTCAATTTTCCATTTAATCTAGGCACTTGGTTTGATTAATTAGAGAGCTAAAAAACTTGCCCTAATAAATCTGACAGTTCCTGATTATAGACTCATTTTCCCTTATTTGAAAAATAAAGGATTTAAAATAGTTTTAGTAAGTGTGTGATTTAACTATATTACTTTACAAAAATTTTCTCGTGTTTTTACGAAAAAATGATCACTCAGACACAATCACACGAGCTTTCACATTTGCTCCCTTTTCCACTATGAAACTTCAAGTCCCATGATGGATATATATGATGACAAAACTAGAAAGTATAATAGTATGTATCAAAGTAAGAATAAAATTCCTCTCCACGAGGATTGGATTTTAACAGGGAAAACAAGTGCGAGTTAACGTAACCACAAGGGTGGGTGTGTGGGGGGGGGGGGGGGGGGGGGGGGGAGGGGGGTTGTTTGAAAATTGTTTGTTTGCTCAGAAAATAAGAGAAAATGACTTTGGAAAATATATGATTATAAACGCAATGAGCTCTTTTCGTTAGAATCCCCTACCTACGTTTTATTGAGGGAATGTGCATTAACATACATGCAGAGACATAAGAGTTACACGACAAATTAACCCTACCACTACACCTAATCCCTTGGTGTGCAGTTCACTAGTCTAAGCATTAATTCCCCGATCCCTCTAGCCAATTGGAACATAAGACTACAGAAGAGCGCTTTAATTCTTAAGTCACAAATCCTAATTAGACTATCCCTAGTTAATTAGAGAACTGAACAAATATCCTATTTCTGGTAAGCATGCCTATGTTCAATATGTCACTACTTACCTAGATCAGATTGCCTGCCGCAACATACAATAGCCAATGTACATAAGAGATAATTGAATAATAACAATATGTCAAAGCAATAACATTAAAATCAACCACTAATGTGTCCTAATAGAATAAAAGTAGGATCATTATACAAAAGACCTATCCTAGAATAAATTTAGCTACTCATAGTGTAAAATAGATATACCATGAGTTTCGATTCAGAGTATGTGAAAATTCATTGAAGTATGACCTCCAAAAGCACACAAAATTGCCCTTTGCCGTCACTTTCGATCTAGGAATTCGAAACCCTTCAAAAGTGGCAAAAAATTTCTTTTAATAGAAAAAACACTTCATCACGACAGTCAGTGTTACACCACAATGCAAGCCTCATGACATTGCGATGGGATGCATCGCTCACGCGAGAATTCCACATATGAATCTCACATTTTCTCCCTTTCTTCTTCAGAAACTTCACTAAGTCTTTGTATATTTCTTTTATTGACTTTTTGCTCAATTCTTCACACTTAAAAATTGTTTTTGACTATTCTTCATCCGAATTTACCTAAATTTTTCTTAAAAAATCACGTAATGATGACTGTCATCACAAACCCAAACTTGAATTGTTGATTGTCCTCGAGTAATCTGTTTGCCCACTGAAAATACCATCATAATCAAAATGCTTACCCTTACCAATTCTTGTCACATGTTTCTTTCTAATCAACACTTCGATTCCTTGCTTAAATCCAATATATCCCAGAAATCTCTTCCGGCCTACAAAACTCAAGTTGTCTCTCATCTCACCATGATGCACTCAAATTAACAGGGTAACCATTCAATCATCATACACAAGTATTTAATCATAAGTTGTGATATGACTGATGTAGGAAATGGATGCTTAAGCTTAAGCTATTTAAAGCTTCAGTGTGAAGCTCTAATGCTTGCAGGGATGAGCTCTAGTGAAAGGGGTAGAAGAGGTTCAAAGAGAGCTCTAATTAATCAAGTTTTGGGGAATTTTGGTAGCTTTTCAAAGGTGAAAAATTATGTAGTTGATAAGTGAGTTGATTGTGTGATTTATAGGAAGTGAGATACGTGCGAGAATTAGGAGATATTTTGTTTAAATGTGAATCTGTGTGAGCAATGTATGCAATGCGTGAGTGAAAATTTTGGAAGGGAAATTGAGAGTTTGTGAGAATTGGTTTCCTGATTTTGTGGAATGTAGGAAAGGATTTTAGGGATGTTCTTGTGATGGGTCCATGTGATTTCAATTGTGATGTAATAAACTTTCCATTTAATTTCAAATTATCAATGAAATTCCTCATTATTTCAATCCAACTTTCTTTTGAATTTTATTTCCATTTGCTATTAGTTTGTTTTGTGTAAAGTGCTTACCAAAACCGTGTGTATGATGTCAGGTGTAGCTTGGTATTGCAATGCTTAAATCAAATGATGCTTATTCATTTTGATTTTTTTTTTGTTTTTAAATGGAATGTGAGATGGATGTGAAAATTGTATGACAAATGTAACCAATCTTGAAAATTAAGTAAATCAATATGCAAATTCCAATTTGGATTATGTTGAAAAGATGCAAAAATCAGCAATGAGCCTATTGTAAAAAGAAGTGTACTTTCAATTTGAGTAAAAAATGGTTTAATTTTATTGTTTTGAAATTGAAGTGATGATGACTTATGGTGAGGAAAACACGACATATATTTTGTGAAGTAGAGATTGGAATCAAATCCACATTCACCTTTTTTATTCAAATTATCTTGTGTTGATTTTACAAAACAGTGGTACCTGCAAGACAACTTCGTCTGGGCTTCAGCTCCGGTGAGGTTGAAAGACGGCCGGGGGGGGGGGGGGGGGGTGTACCTGCAAGGTACTCCGAAGCTCAAGTAAGGTAACGGTCAGAGAATAATAGCAAGTACATAGATGAGAGTAAGAAAATGTGTGTAACCTGACCCTCTCAAGTGAGAGGGTATTTATAGAGAGCCCTCAGCACGGGGCCAACGGTTACTTGCATTGGGCTGGATTGCCAGGCCCAATCCAAGTAACTGCCAGGGCTTACGTGGCGTAGTGAAGACCAGCACGTGGTCTTCGCCCTGGGGTAACCGTTCCTAGATCTCCGAAATTAGGGTAGACCGATTCCATCGGGAGAGGGGCGGTTACATGAGAACGTGTCCTCGCGGGGAGGAGTCCTGTGTGTCGGGGATAGACGTGTCCTCGCCGGGGGGACTCGCTTGCGGGCAGAGATGGCTCCTCTCGGGGAGGAGCACATGAGCGTCGAGGAGAGGCGAGCCCGAGGAGGCTTAGAGCCTATGCCCGATGGTCCATGTGGTGAGTGTCGTACACACTCGAGGTTAGGCGTGTGCCCGACCCTGTGGAGGTGAGCCTGTGCTCGACAGTGGTCTTGCTAGGAGTCCTTATTGGGCCATCCCAGGCCTTGTGGGTTGGGCCTGCTCGACGGATGAGCATGCCCCAGCCCAGTCCAGAACATGAGCCCCCAAGTCGTTGCTCTGAGCATCAGAGCAATGACTTAAGGGCTAGCCATGTCGAGGACTCATCGAGGAAGAGATGCTAACGAGGAGTGGTAGGTCAACCGGGGAGAGATAAATCGATCCCTCGGGCTGGGTTGACCGAGGGTGCACGACGTCGCGGGGATATGAGAAGTCTGAAACGAGGCAAATGGGAAGGCGCGCGTTGGGAAATGAAAAGACGCACATGGGGAAACGTGTGCCTTGCGCCACAACTCATCATTCCCTAGGGCGGCTAGCTAAGGTAGCGCAATCGATTGCCTAGCAAATCCTCGAGTCCCGTGAGGCCCCTATAAATAGAGATCATCTCGTTTCATTTGCACTTTTGCTCCCCCTTTTCTCAGACTTCCTCTCTCTATTCCTTCGCTGCTTCGCCACCGTGCACCGCCACCAACTGCCGTGCCGGAACCCTACCGGAAGTGTTTTACAAGTAAGTTTTTCTCTTTTTCCTCCTTTTGTTTGCATTTATAGGGTGAATCTTATGGTGAAATGGTGAAGTTCCCATGGAATTCACGAAATATCCGGCGAAAACGGCGGAATTTCATAGTTTAGTCGTTGAATATCGCGGGGAGGGATGATGAAATCCCCGAGGACACGAAGAATATCCCGGGGTCGTGAGATGAACGTTTCTCGGTTCTTTTGTTGAATGTCCCGGGGAATATGGACTGGATCCCCGGGGAATCGAAGTTTGTCTCGGGGACATGGGTCGAATCTCTCGGGGTCCCGCCCAACGTCGCTCCTCGCGGAATCGAAGGTGGTCGCGGGTTCGTGTTCCCCGATGTTCCCTCCTCGCCCTTTCACGTGATCAGCGGTGGAGGGGTGGATTTGATACGGGTCATCGAATTTACCATTTCCTTCTGCTTTTCAGGTAAATGGATGTGTTACCCGTGGCCAAGGGATCCTTGGATATTTACGACGGGCCCGATTCCCCTATGGCAGAGACAACCAGCGGCGGGGAGAGTTCGCCCGACGAATGGGCTTGCGAGGAGGCCGTAAACAAGATGTCTCTGTTCATCGATGAGGACGAGGATGACATCTTCTGCACCGTCGAGCACCGTCTGGTGGGCTCGTCGAAGTCATGGAACGGGTTCAGGCTGAAGGCACATCATCGGATCTGCTCGACGTACAGCGGGATGCGGTTCCCCGTCTATGAGTTTATGTTCGACGAGGCGGGGGTGGCGTCTGCCTTTCACGGATTTCCAGCAGGCCGTATTTACCTGACTGTGTTTGGCCCCTTCCCAGCTCCACCCCAACTCTCTTGCTTTCATTAGGGCCTTCAAGCTAGTGTGCAAATATCTGCAGATCGGGGCGACCGTGCCCTTGTTTTTCCGCATTTTCCACCTTCAGCGACAGGCCGTCGACGGTAGGCACGGTTGGGTGTCCTTCAAACAGGTGAACATCCTGTTTCACACTTACCTGGATTCCGTGCGAGACTTAAAGTACCGGTACTACCTCGTGAGGCCGATCACACATGAGGCCCTAAACACAGTGTACCGTCGGGTTGTCGAGGAGGTAGATGGGCGGCGAGAGGAGGCCCTCGTGCCCAGGTTTCCGTTGTTCTGGACCGAAGAACACTTCAAGTACGAAAACAGACAACTACAAGGTCAGGCCTAGCCGTCTCGACGAGGGGGATCGCTTGGCCTACGAGCAGATAGTAGCATTCGTCAACAGTTTTAATAGGGTTAAGTTCATGACTATGGACGGGGAATTCGTCCGGGGGGACGACGGGCAGGTGTTGACGAAACGTCGTCTGATCAATACGAGGGCCCTCCTCGAGACGTTCTCCGATGAGGATGCTCTCGAGCTGCTAGGTGGTGCCATCCTCTTCGACTTACTTTTTCTTCTTATATTGACCTCCGGTTTACTGACATGTTTATTTTCTTTTTGCAGGAAAGATGTCGAATGCTGAGGAGCGTTTTAAAAAGTTGAAGGCTAACCGCGATGCGAAGAAAGGAGGCAAGAGTCGCGTCGAGCAGCTCTGAGTGCAGGAGCCCGTTCTCAGCCCGACACCCGGGGGTTCCTCTGGCTCTCACCAGGACAGTGATTCTCTCAGCCCTCAGAGCTCCCCGAAGAGGCAACGGCTTGCAAGCACTGTGGACATCGACCTTACTAAGCACGAGAGCCCCCCTGCCGTGAAATTTGTGCTCCCGCCTTGTCACACAAGGCCGAACTTCTTCATGGGGAATAATTCGCTATGCGTGGGTGGCCCCGAAGCTCAGGCCGTCTTAGGCGTCGACAAGGCTTCTCGGAGAAGGATTCTGGTGGAGGATGTGTCTGCCGTGATGCGGGTTTGCGCGGATGCCTTGGTTCTGAACGACGAGGCGTGCCCCGCAGGCGAGCTGAACAAGTTGCGAGAAAGTTTCCAGTCCATCTCGGCCGAAATGGAGAAAGTGGGTAAGGAGCTGGATGACTGCATAAGCCAGAACCAGGCCCAAGTCGAGCTTCAACAGAAATTGGAGGAAAAGTTGAAGAGTGCTGAGGAGGAGCAGAAACGTCTCATCGGTATTGAAGAGGAGATGGATCGTCTCTTGGCGAGGAATGCTGAATTGGAGGAGGCTGTCCGCCTAGCTGAGGAGGAAACCGAGGAGGACAGGCTGCTGACTTCGCGGGCACTGCGGATAGCGGAGCTCCGGGAAGCCGAGGAAGACAATCTCGCGGTAGCTGGCATAGGTTTCAAGAATGCCGTGGAGCAGCTTCGGGTCTTCAACCCCGACCTTTCGACCGAGGGGATCGACCCCGACTACGAGGTGGTCGACGGCCAGATCGTGTAGCTGATGCGAGTCGACGAGGTTCATGATCCCGAGCAGCCTGAAGGGACCGTCGCTGAGTAGGATTTTCTTCCCCGTTCTGTTCGGCCTGCGAGCCATTTTTATTTATTGGGATATTTCTGCCCGGCCTGCGTGCCAGGGGCTTTTTGACATTTGTTTGTAATATTTGTACAATGGGCTTCTGCCCGCTCTAATGCCTTTTTGTTTATCTGCTAGTGTGCTGTTTGTATTGTTTATACTGTGTGTGATGTTGTAGCTTTTGTTATACTTTGTTTTTGTCTAAGTAATAAAGACTTTGGGATTTGCTCGACCTTGATAGTCCTTGACTGCGTGGAGAGCTGGTCGGGTGGTCAGAGACGTATTCTGACCTTCAACGAGGCTAAGAGCTCGATCGAGGTCTTATCTTCGTGGCGTGAACTTCCCATCGCGAGCTGGGTGTTCTACCTAATTGGTACAACGACGGCGGAGCTCGATCGAGGTATCCCCGTTGGATCAAAAGTCCTCGCGCACACACGACACGGCCTTTGATCATCGTGTTCTGTATAGGGGTGACGCGCTCGTACCTTAGTGCGTCCCCGTAATCGCGGTGCTCGTGAGTCTCGGGAAGTGCTTAACTGTAGTATTGTTTGAGCTTCTCAGCGTTCCATGGTCGAGCAAGTTCTTCCCCGTGCATATATTTGAGGAAATACGCTCCTGTCTCCGTTTTCGCGAGGACGCGATACGGGCCCTCCCAGTTCGCGGCGAGTTTGCCTTCTCGCGAGTCTTTCTGGTTCCTTCGTAGGATGAGGGTGCCCACCTGAAAATCACGTTTGATAACTTTGTCGTTATAACATAGTGTTATTTTATGCTTAAGTGAAGCTTCTCGGAGAGAGGCGCCCGAACGTATCTCCTCGACGAAATTGAGTTCTTCCCTCAGGGCTTCGTCGTTCGCGTCCCCGTCGAGGGGGGCTTCTGTCCTCCTCGAGGGTTCCCTGATTTCCACGGGGATCACCGCTTCCGTTCCGTAGGTCAGACGGAAAAGGGTCTCCCCGGTCGTGGAATGTGGGGTCGTTCGGTAGGCCCAAAGGACGCTGTGTAGCTCCTCGAACCACCGTTGTTTGGCGTTGCCTAGTCGGCGTTTAAGTCCTCGTAGGATTACTCTGTTCCCTGCCTCAGCCTATCCGGTCGTTTGAGGGTACTCGACCGACGTGAAGTGCTGCTTCGTACCTAGCTTGGAGACGAAGTCTTGGAAGTTCTTGTCGGTGAACTGTGTTCCGTTGTCGGTGACAATAACTTGAGGCACGCCGAATCGGGCGAGGATGTTCCTTTTGTAAAAACGCAGTATGTTGAATGCCGTGATTTTGGCCAATGCTTCCGCCTTAATCCACTTCGTGAAGTAGTCCACCCCGACGATGAGGTATTTGTTCTGATATGACCCCTGGATGAAAGGTCTGAGGATATCCATCCCCCACCACGCAAACGGCCACGGGGAGGACAGTGTTTTGGGCTCGTTGGGAGGAGCAAGGTGCATGTTCCCGTGTCGCTGGCATCTGTCGCACTTCTTGACGTGTTCCTTGGTGTCCTGCTGCATGGTGGGCCAGTAATACCCTGCTCAAAGCGCCTTCCGGGCTAACGATCGTCCGCCGAAGTGTTGTACATTGATTCCTTCGTGGATTTCCTGGAGGATGTCGGGGACCTTGGTCTCCTCGATGCACCTGAGGAGGGGGATAGAGAACCCTCGCCAGTATAGCTTGTCCTTGACTATCGTGTATGAGCATGCCCGCCGTTTGACCATTCCGGCTTCCTTGGGATTTTCGGGCAGTTTGCCCATCGTGAGGTACTCGTACACGGGGATCATCCAGCAATTGCTGTCACCAATGGCGTTTATGTCCGTCACTGGAGTGGGTTTGTCGATGCTCGGCCGGGAAAGCACCTCTTGTATGACGGATTTGTTCCCGCCTTTCTTCTTTGTGCTTGCCAATTTGGACAAGACATCTGCTCGGGCATTGTGCTCGCGGGGGATGTGAGTTACTTCCACGGAGGTGAACTTTTTCATCTTTTCTTTCACCAAGGCCAAGTATTCTATGAGGTTGTCATTCTTGGCCTGGTACTCTCCTCGGACTTGCGAGGCCACGAGCTGGGAGTCGGTGAAGAGTTTGACCTCCTTGGCGCCGAGGTGCTCGGCCAGGCGAAGTCCGGCGAGGAAGGCCTCGTACTCTGCTTGGTTGTTCGACGTCGGGAAGGATAGTTCGAGGGATACCTCGATCAGGATGCCTTCCTCATTTTCGAGGATGATGCCCGCCCCGCTTCCCTTCGGGCTGGATGCTCCATCGACATAGATCGTCCATTTCTGGGATCCGTTGGTCGAAGGGTCCGGGACGGTCATCTCCGCTACAAAGTCGGCCAATACCTGAGCCTTCAGGGCTTTCCTCCCTTCGTATTGGATATCAAACTCGGCGATTCGAGCGACCACCTGAGCATCCTCCCCGCCATGTCCGGTCTTCCAAGGAGTTGCTTTATAGGCTATTCGGTCCTTACGACGACAGTGTGGGCAAGGAAGTAGTGGCGTAGCCTCCTGGCCGCCGTGACGAGGGCCAGGGCGACTTTCTCTATCTGCTGATACCTAAGCTCGGGGCCTTGGAGGGCTTTGCTCGTGAAGTAAATTGGCTTCTGCCCGTTCGGGGTTTCCCGAATGAGGAATGCGCTGACTGCTTCACTCGTGATTGCAAGATACAAGAAGAGTGTCTCCCCGCCCTCAGGCTGTGAGAGGACCGGGGGCTGCGATAGGACTTGTTTTAGGTGGAGGAGCGCATGCTCGCATTCTTCGCTCCACTCAAACTCCGCTTTCCGTCGAAGAAGTTTGAAAAATGGGAGTGCGTACTGTGCAGATTTGGCGACGAAGCGGGAGAGAGCGATGAGCATCCCGTTCAATGATTGTATCGACTTCTTTGAGTCCGGAGTAGGGAGCTCAGAAAAAGCCCTACACTTGTCAGGGTTGGCCTCGATTCCTCGCTCTGTGAGGTAAAATCCGAGGAACTTACCTGCCCGAACACCGAAGGTGCATTTGTCGGGATTGAACCTCATGCGGCATCTCCTCGCCGTGTAGAACAACTTCTTGAGGTACGCGGCGTGGTCGACTTCTTTTGCTAATTTAACGATCATGTCGTCCATGTAGACCTCGAGCATGTCGCCGATTTCAGCCCGGAAAACCTTATTCATCATCCGTTGGTAGGTCGCACCGGCGTTATTCACACCGAAGGGCATCACGTTGTAATAGTAGTTGCCCGACACGGTCATGAAAGTCGTGTGCTGTTTGTTGACCTTGTCCATGGGAATTTGGTTGTATCCCGAGTAAGCGTCCATGAAGGATAATAGTTTGTAACCTGCAGAATTTTCGACCAGTTGGTCGATGTTAGGCAAAGGGTAGCAGTCTTTCGGGCAAGCCCGGTTAAGATCAGTATAATCAACGGACATCCTCCATTTTCCATTATTCTTTTTAACAAGTACAACGTTGGATAGCCAGGTTGTGTACCTGGCTTCCGAAATAAAATTTGCCTCTAGGAGGTCTTTTACAGCTTTTTCAGCAGCCTCTGCTTTCTCGAGAGACTGCATACGCCTACGTTGAGCTATGTCCCTAGCGGTCGAATCTACTGCGAGCTGATGGCAAACCACCTCAAGTTCAAGGCCATGCATCTCAGAGGCGCTCCACGCGAACAAATCAGCGTTCTCCCGGAGACATGCCTTCAGCTGCTCCTTCGCCAGGTCAGGGATTCCGGTGCCAATCTTCACGTTACGGTCTGGATCGTCCCCGAGTACCACGAGCTCAAAGTCTCCATCGGGGATGAGGCGCGTTGGGTAGAGGGGGCGCCCGTTGTTTTCCGCCTGGAGGTCGAGGTCTTCTGCCCCGTCTTCATCGGGTTCTCCTAGGAACCTGCTGTTGAGTTCAACCGCATTGACGTGTGGGAGAGGTACCTGCTCGGCGTCCGGGGGTGGCTTGGCCAAGGTCTTGGGTTTAGCGCCGATGGAACTCATGCCTTTGACGATGGCGTCGAAGCATCTTCTGGCCGCGTCTATGTCCCCGTGCATTGTTACCACTCATCCTCTGGCCGTGTAGTACTTCATTTTGAGGTGGACTGTTGATGGTACCGCCGTAAGCTCGCCCAGGGTGGTCCTCCCGAGGATACAGTTGTAAAGGGATGGGCGTTCGACCACCAGGAAACGGATCTTCACCTGTCGGGCAGTGTCTTCGGCCCCGAATGTAACCATCAGCTCAATGTAACACCATGGTCTGGTGGTGGTTCCGTTGAACCCCTGCAGATCTGAACTGACGTACGGGATCCGATGTCTCTCGTCGAGCTGAAGGGTCCCGAACAGATGGGCGTACATGATGTCGACCGAACTTCCCTGGTCGACTAGGATCCTTCGAACGTCAAAGTTCGCCGTCTGTGCCCTGACCAGGAGGGGGATAGTGGCATTGGGCGCTCCCCCGGGGAGTTCCTCGAGGTAGAAAGTGATAGGATTGGAGTTTCCCCGCACTTTCTCGAGGGTGGTTGTCTTTGCCGAAGTTGCAGATTCCAGCTCATCAAATTTCTGCTTGATCGATCCGACGGACAACTTCTCGGGACCACCCCCGGAGATGACCATCGCTCTGGGGAAGCTTTCCCAGGTGCTACGGGCAGCGAAGGGGTCCTCATGGGGGAAGGTCGCCCACATGTTGCGAATTGCTTCTTGGCCTTCAATGATTGGGGGGACAAAGAAATCTTCGGGTTGAGTGACACTGAGGGCGACCTGAAGCCGACTCTCGTCGGGAGGAGGTGTTGTCTCCTCGACGTTCTGGGCTTCCCGGGAGCTGGGACGAGGAGTGTCATTCTTCTGGGCGTATTTCTTCAAGTGTCCTTCCTTGATGAGAATTTCAATTGCATCCTTGAGATGGATGCAGTCTTCTGTTACATGCCCGTGGCTCCGGTGGAACTTACAGTATTTTGACTTGTCAACGTTTGATTTGGGGGCAGTGGGCTTCAGAAAGCGGACTCCTTCTTTCACAAATTCTGAGTTCTGGCACTCGGAGAGGATTCGCGCGCGGGGAGCGTTGAGCGGGATGTATTCAGTGAACCGGCCAGCTGGTCCGCGTGGTTCACGAGGTTCCTGGGGGCGATTATCTCTCTTTCTTTCTCCTCCTCGTCGGGGAGGAGAGTCTTCTTCTTTGTGGCCGCGGGGGGCTTCTTTGCGTCTCGATTCAAGGGCAATCTGTGCTGCCTCCGACTCTTTGAGCTCGATGTACGACTGAGCCCGTTGGAGGAGATCCTCGAGACGGCGGGGTCTGCGGAGGCCCACGGACTTGGCAAAGTCAGATCCAAAAAGTAGCCCATGGATGATTAAATACTTCTTCATGTCGTCGGTCATATGGACCTTGACAGCTTCTCTGTTGAATCTCTCAATGTAGTTCCGAAGAGATTCGTTCTTCCCCTGGAAGATGCTCTCTAGTCCAGCTTCCGTCTTCGGGTGTCGATGAGATGCAGTAAAATGTTTGGTGAAGCGTTGTCTTAGTTGCTTCCAATATGTGATCGACCCGGGTGCCAGATCCCTGTACCAAGTCATGACGCCCTTCCGTAAGGTGGTGGGAAAAAGCCTGCACTTAATGGCTCCCCTAACGTTTCTGAAGTCGAGCATGGCTTCGAAACTTTCGACGTGGTCGTCGGGGTCAGCCAGGCCGTTGTAGTTCCCCAGTTGCAGAGGTTTCTCCATGCCCGCATGAATGGGGGCGTTCATGATCTCCCATGACAGAGGGGTCCTCTGGTCGTCGTCGTCACTTCCCGTCGGGGACCTCGAAGGGGACCGCTGATGCCGTAGAGGGGAATTCCTCGAACGGTTCCTCGGTCTCTCCTCGGTCTATTTGGACTTCTTGGTAGTGGTGGAGGCCCTGGGCTCCTTCCGAGGCGGGGAACGAGGGCGTTTCTGGGAGATCGTCGGCTGGGGGCGCTCGAGACATGGCCGGCGGCCCCGGCGCACCGGCGAGGGGGTTCGAGATTCGTCGGAAGGGGTCCTTCGTGGGGAAGGAGAACGGTGAGGTGACGGTAGACGACGATGTCTTCGCGGGGAAGATCGCCGTGCCCACCCTTGCTCCAGTGCTTCAATTCTGGTATTCTGGTGTGCGATCAACTGGTTGGTCTGATTGATCAAGGCGAATAGGGCCACGGTGCTCGAATCTGGATTGGGCGGAGGAGCAACCGGCTGGAAAATGGCTTGCTGATCGTCTTGGCGGGCGGTGTTGTCAGCCACGTCTTGGGAGTCCGGGGAGGCGGTCTGCCCGTCTCTTACGTCGCCTTAGTTAAGAGAACGTGTTCCTAGATCTCCGGAATTAGGGCAGACCGATTCCATCGGGAGTGGGGCGGTTACATGAGAACGTGTCCTCGCGGGGAGGAGTCCTGCGTGTTGGGGATAGACGTGTCCTCACGGGGGGGACTCGCTTGCGGGCGGAGATGGCTCCTCTCGGGGAGGAGCTTACATGAGCGTCGAGGAGAGGCGAGCCCGGGGAGGCTTAGAGCCTATGCCCGATGGTCCATGTGGTGAGTGTCGTACACAGGCAAGGTTAGGCGTGTGCCCGACCCTGTGGAGGTGAGCCTGTGCTCGACAGTGGTCTTGCTAGGAGTCCTTATTGGGCCATCCCAGGCCTTGTGGGTTGGGCCTGCTCGACGGATGAGCATGCCCCGATCCAGTCCAGAACAAGTAAAAAATGGTTTAATTTTATTGTTTTGAAATTGAAGTGGTAATGACTTATGGTGAGGAAAACACGACATATATTTTGTGATTTAAAGATTGGAATCAAATCCACATTCACCTTTTTTATTCAAATTATCTTGTGTTGATTTTACAAAACAGTGGTATATAAAATTGATTTAAAAAAAAAAGAGGAAAAATCAAACATGGGAATGAAGCAAATGTAGATATATGGACAAACTCCATTTAGTTAAACTTGGTCTTTTCTGTCATTGAATTTATAATTTGTGAAAGTGAAAATCAAACTTTGAAATAGCTATGTGTTGCCACAAGAAAAAGTCAAAAGCAAAGGTACTTGGTTAAAACACTAATTTGTACTTGATCAAAAAAAGACACAAAAATAGCCATGTACCATCAAAATTCATTTTGGACCTTATTACCCTAATTTGTACTTGGAAAGTAAATAGAGAGATGATTGAGAATTAATTGAGACATTTGTTAATTATCAATTTATCCATAATATAGTGTAATATTTTTTTGGTGGAAGGGCAAATGAGGCAATGCATGCAATCTTCTTTTAATGTGTTGATAGTAGATTATCTAAATTTAAGAGACAAAATATTTATTTTTAAATATTAATTTTTTTTTCCTTTTTTCATCTCACGATTTTTTTTTTCTTTTTATATAATTATTAAATACAATTAAATTTGTATGATTATTGTTCAATTTACAATTAAGCAAATCATTTTAAATTTTGCATTTGTATCTAAATACATTTATATCGCATCAAATAATTTTTTTTATCTCACAGGTCATTATCACATCAAAATTTTCTTTTGTCTTTCTTCATCTCACGAGTCTTTTTTTTTCTTCTTTTTGCATCATTATTTAATACAATTGAGATTGTATAATTATTTTTCATTTTACAATTACATAACTAATTTCAATTTTAAATCTGTATATAAATACATTTTATATTGTATCAAATAAACTTTTTATTTAACGGCACTATAAACATAATACATATTTTATTTTAATCAATAATTATCTTAATTTAAAAGATAAAATCCTTATTTTTTAATATTAAATATTCTATTGTTTTCATCTCACGAGTCCATTTTTTTCTTTATATTTTAATTTAATTGAATTTACATAATCATTGTTCATTTTAAAATTAATAGCTAATTTCAAATTTAAATACATATAAATACATTTTATATCATATCAAATTTATATATACATTTAAATATATTTTATATAGTATCAAATAATTTTATCCGTGCGGGAGCACGGGTATCTTACTAGTTTTATTAATAATGAATGAAATGGCTAAAAAATCTAGGGTAAAATTTAGGGTACAACATCTATCCACGACTCACTCCTTATAACCTCTCTTTTCTTTTCAAATATTCTCTGAAAATTATTATTTTATCTTTCAATTTAGCCAATACTAAACAACAGAGACGACTTCTAAAACTTTCAATGGTGACAAAAATCTCTTGTTTACCCTAAATGAAAAATTTGTTGTCTTTGAAGAACTGAAGAAACAAGAGATTGTTCTTCAAACAACTGTCTCTTTTCAACAGCGGGACAACTATTTTGACATGCTCTATGGACCTATTTACCCTATTCTCGTCAAAGAATTATGGGTGAATGCATCCATAAATTAAATTGGTCAGGATGCTCTTGAAATCCAGTCTGATGTCTTTGGGTTCCCAATCATCATTACTCCACCACTTACTACTAAAGCAATAAAGTATGAAGATAATGGATTTTGTGTTAAGTAATTTAGAAGCAAAAACCCATTCATCTCCAACATTCTTCAACGTATTTATGTCAATCATGAAAATCCTGCATGTGCCTCTACTCTCACTCCCATGACAAAAATTTGGCATCAATTGCTTATGACAAATTGCTTGCCAAGAGAAAAGGATCTGAACTTACTCACTTTTGATGACAAGCATCTTATGTACCTCCTACTAACAAGGGTTAAAGTTAGTCTACCTCTCACCATTTTCACCTTTTGTTCTACCTTTTTACTTTCTTCATATTTTCCCAGAATGCAAGTTGGAAGCATTGAAATCTTAGCTGGTTTTCTATCAGACACAAAATTCTTCAGAAGCTCTTTTGTATATTTGCTCTAGTGAGTATAAATTCCTTCAAAACCTTAGTTTCAGCGTCACCATCCTTTACACTTACCTGAACGTAAGGTTTTTCATCCATGTTGACAATCCCGTAAAGAACAAACTTGATGTCTCTCGAACCTTCCTTATCTTCAAACCTGCAAATAAAAAAAAAACCAGACACTATTGACCCCATTAAATAAAATTATAACAAGTCACTTATCATATATCAACAACATAATGGGCAGAGGAAATTAAAGTCAGAATAAAAAATGTCAAATGAATCAAATCAAAAAACCTCAGTCGTGAAAAGGAAATCCGGAGCGCCGTTTTGGAGTGTGATGGCTCAAAGAGCCCTGGCCCGGACGACTTGAACATGGGATTTATTAAAGATTTTTGGATAGATGTCAAAGAAGATTTTATAAGAGTTTTGAATGAGTTCCATGAGCACGAAAGAATTGTCAGAGAAGCGAATTCATCATTCATAATCCTAATACCGAAGAAGAAAAGTGCGACAAAAGTGGAAGATTTTCGACCAATCTCTTGTTAGATGCATATATAAAGTGATTGCGAAGGTGCTCGCCAACAGGCTCAAAAAAGTGATGAAGTCACTCATCTCTGAAACACAATCAACCTTTATATCTGGAAGACAAATTTTAGACGGTATCCTTATAGCCAACGAGATTGTGGACGAAGCAAAGCGAAATAAAAAGGAAGTGATTTTGTTCAAGGTTGACTTTGAAAAGGCGTATGACTCGGTGGATTGGAAGTTCCTTGACATGGTGATGAGTAGAATGGGATTTCATGAGAAATGGAGAAGTTGGATAGCTGAATGCAGCTCGTCATCGGTGTCGGTATTGGTGAATGGAAGTCCTACTAAGGAGTTTAATGTCGAGAGAGGTCTGAAGCAAGGAGACCCGCTGTCTCCGTTTTTATTTTCGCTTGTGGCAGAAGGTTTTAATAACCTTATAAGTAGGGCAGTTGAGGTGGGAAAGTTTAGTGGTTACAGATTCGAAAATGGAACATCTCATTGGTGGAGAGATATTTGTCGTTTAGATGTAGGAGATATAGAAAATTTGGAAAATTACATAGTAAAGGAGAGGTATAAGGCATTGAGGGGGATAACTAGATCAGAGGCAAGCCCGGATTGGAAGGTGGTGTGGCATAAGTCGATTTTGTTAAAAGTTTCATGCTTAATTTGGAGGCTATTCCATGATAGACTCCCGACTAAAAATAACCTAGTGAAAAGAGGATTCATAGGCAAAACGTACAACCTATGTGTGAGCGGGTGTGGAGAAGAGGAGTCGGTATCTCACCTTTTCTTTAAGTGTCATATTTTTGCAGGTATTTGGCAGCGAGTCAACAATTGGTTAGGCGTTTCCGCTGTTTACCCAAGAGACAGTTGGGAGCATATTAAGCAGTTTGAAGTAATCACTGGAATCGACAGAAAGATCATCAAAAGGGTTAGAGTGGTGTGGTTCGCGTGCGTTTGGAGTATTTGGAAAGCTAAGAATAACTGCATCTTCAACAACAAAGAGGTATCCGTCGACTGGCTGTTTGAAAATGTCCAATGGTTATCTTGGAATTGGCTAAATGTCAAGCACAAGAAACTCGGATGCAATATGATGCAGTGGTTCTTAAATCCTATGATAATCATTGGATAGGGTAGTAAGTCATACCCATCGTAGAATCGTAGTGGCTGCTGATTGTGCTGGGATGTTTGGAGCTGGTCTAGGTGGCTTGCAGCAGTTGTTGGGAGTCTTTCATCACTTTTAGTGAGCTGGGAGATTTCCTCTCAAAGGTGTTTTGGCTGTGGGTAGCTGGCTGTTCTGGTAGCGATTTTGTTGCTCTGGGTTTTTGTGGCTTTGGGTGGCAGTGTCAGGGCCTCAGTCTGGCCCTGTATTATGGCATGGAATTCTCTTGTAGGTGGTTTTTCGAAGGTGGCCGTATATTTGGTCTTGTGCGCTTGGAGTGTGCCTTAGGTTGGTTGTGTTTTCTGTTCTGCCAAAGTTCAGCTTTTGTAGGCTAGCCTTTGTTCTAGTTGTGCGTATCTATTTTGTTTTGAATTAATAGCTTGGCTCGGGTGTTGCTGTATTCTGGTTAGTGGGGCTTAGTGTTTTATTCTTGGATTTGAATGTAGTATAGGGGATTGTTTAACATTCTGTTGCCTTTGCTGGTGGAGTGGTGTTTGCATTTTGGTGTATTTATCAGCATTCCTCATGCTGTTGGTGAATGAAGTTTTTGCTTTTGCAAAAAAACATGCTAGCAAATCCAAGGAATATTGCTAATCCTACAAAAAGTGAGAAACAAAATCCAACTTGCACTTATTGTTGGAGAAGTCATCACAATTAATGAAGTATACATGAAAATATAAAAAAGATATTCACAACATTAAAAGTATACCTCAAATAACAAAAAACCATAAAAAAAACTCTCATGAACCTCCTCACCTATGAGGACTTAATCGCTCTCTCTTCAAGCACCTTCAACATCGCAAATGTCGCCACCGTTAGAATCATATATATTTCATTTATAGAAGTAGATGGAATGTCAATGTCAGAATCATAACAACACCGCCAAGAGAGAGAATGGTTGGAATACATCACAACCTTCTTTATAACAAATATGTAAGAAGATAGAAAAAAAGAGTTGAAAATTATTTCTTTTAAAAACTTCTATGTATAATAGACTAATACAGTTTTTAAGTTAGACTACAACAACTTTATTAAACTCTTCATAACTAGTATAGACTTGTAGAAATATTTCCTCACGGTTCATGTTTAAAAAAATTAGCTTCAGGCATCATAATCCTACGCCATCAAGTACCATAGCAAAATTGGCAAGGAAATGAATCACACATGGTTCCAAATATAATATGAAGGCTTTAAGTTTGTGATGAAACCTGATGAAATAATATATTACAATAGGAAATGAATTTCGTAACCCTAACTTTGCGATGTGAATGATAAAAAAGGGGAATAGAATTGTTTACGAAACCAGTTCATTGACATAGTTTTTGAGATCCGTGTCTCTCTAGTAGGAAGGAGTGCCGCCATTGGAATCCTTGTTACGCCGCCGGAATCAGAACATGCGACATTGTCTTCTTCCACAACAATAAACTAGAGATAGTGGTAAATTTAGAGTTTACATTTAATATCGAAAACATGGGAGGAGAAACAGGAAAATGGAGATGGTGATCAGTAATTTCAGAGGTTGAAACAATCTGGATGTTTTTTTGAATTGAATAAGAGTTGGGCGGGAGAGGGAAAAGAAGCGTAGGGTTACGAGAAAGACAATGAAGAGAAAGGAAGAAAAAGGAAAAGTTCACAAAATACTTGATTTTTTGGTTGATAAAATTTTAAATATATATAGACTTTAATTCATATATATTACATACCAGATTATATATATATATATATTCCGGACTGGTCCAATGGTTAGGCATCACCCAATCCACTTCTGCATCCAAACGGTTCAATAGTCTAAGTTCTTGCCATTTGAGGGCAAAGGAAAGCACTTTTTGTTCTGCCCCTCAGTCGAGGAGGGCTGGCCAGCTGACCCCAAGGATCAGCTACCCTTTGTCACATCTCTGCCCGTCACGCACGGTTCAACCATTCAGGAACGGCCACGATGCGCTTGCCCGTAACCACGCCCCTTCTCCAAGCAACGGCTAGTTCCGAGCATGTCTGTCCGTCACAACGACTAGTTTCTGGCAGTTACCTATTTTTAGGGGGCGAATATTTAGGCCCGAAAATAGGGACCAATGGCCAAGCACCGGGGGAATTATAAATACCCTCTCCTTTGAAAGGGTCAGGTATTCCAAAATCACCCTAAGACATTTTTACTTTGTACTTGCCTTCTCCTCTCCCGATTCTTACTTTGACATCAGAGTGCCTTGCAGGTACACCCCCTCTTCCTTGGATTCCAACATCGAAGACGAAGTCTCTGGCCCACTTTAGGTTCTGATCAACCGGAAAGATCAGTGGTGCCGTTTGAAGATGGCTGGTTTATACCTGAGTGAATCGCACACTCAAAGATACAACAGAGTCGCCATCAAACTTTATTTAGTCCTAAAGGACAGGGAAAATATCGATAAAACCCAAGGGGAAGAGAAACGGGAACGGGGGTCAGTTATGCGAAAGGAAGGTACTAGCACCTTACGCATCCGTCGTACTCGACGGGAACCATTTCGCTTGCTTCTAGACTTGGATGAGTTATTTATCTAAAGGCTTCTAGCTAAAAGGAGAGGAGAGAAAGAGAAAAGAGAAGAAGAAAGAAACGAAGAAGAGAAAGTGCTCGCGGAGGATTAGGGCCCTCATGCCTGCGTACCCTCATAGTGCAATGAGGAAATCAGAGTGTCGTAGTTCAGAGGAACCAGGGAAAAGAAAGGAGGAAAGAAGGGGAGAAGGAAGGGTGGAAGTGTGCTCGCCAAGATCATTGCGATCGCGTGCCTACGTATCATACATTCGAACGAATGCAGAATCAGAGCTTCCGTAGTTCGAGGAACTAAGACGGAAAACCAAACAAAGAAAGGAAAGTGGTGTCAAAACCAAGAGCAAAAGAGGTAGAGAAAGATCCGCTGGGGATGCCAAAAGAATTGGCGTCGAAACCAAGAAAGGAGTGCAAAAGAAAAGATAGTAACTGTGCTGAGGATAATGTGCAAGAACGGTGTCGAAAGCAAGAAGGTAAAAGAGCAAAAGGAATAGAAAGGACTCCATCGGGGAGGTAAGAGAACAAAGGATTGTGCTGGGGACCGAAAGGTAGCGACCCTATTGGGGAACAAACAAAGGCGACGGTGTTGAAACCAAAAGAAAAGGGGTTCGATGTAGCAACTGACTGGCAGTGGTTAACCGAAGAGAGAGTAGGACTCTGTGGGGAAAAGGTTTTAACAGATAGAATGTGATCAACCAAAAGAACGGGTGTAGAACTGAATGAAAGTTGTAACCCATAGGACAGGTGTGGAACCAAGCAAAGGTTGTGGCGCACCGGGGATGTTGGTACTGACCGAACAAACGGTACTTGACCAGCGAAAAGGGTATTGGAACCAAAAGAAGGTTACTAACCCAAGATAGTAAGTATTCGAACCAAGAAAAGGTTGCTAACTGCTGGGGATTTGGTTTTAATAGAAGAACTGTGATTAACCGAGAAGGAAATGAGTGATTAACCGAGAGAAGGTGATAAACTCAAAAGGCTCAGTATTTTAACAGACAGGCTGTGGTTAACTGAAAAAACGGGTGATTAACCAAAAGAAGGTGATTAACCCGAAAGGCTCAGTATTTTAACAGACAGACTGTGGTTAACTGAGAAGACGCGCAAATTGGTGTTTTAATTGATAGGCAGTGGTTAATCAAACAAAGGGAGAAGAACCAAAAGGAGGTTGTGAACTCCTGGGGATACAGTTGTAACAGGAATACTGTGTTTAATCGAAGGAAAAGGAATCGATACTCTTCAAGGGAATTAAAAGACGATGATTGACCACAAGAAAAGAATAGGGTATTAAAACAAAGAGAGTTTACTACCCAAAAGGGGCAATGATCTTAACCAAGAATAAGAGTGATTGATCAAAAGAGAGAGATTGAAAGAGATAGGAGTGATCAAGAATCGACTCGACCGGGGAAGAAGGTACACTACCGCTTGGAGATAGAGGTGACTAAGCCAAGCACAGGGTCATTCGTCCCCTACCTGAAGTAGTCAGAATGAGAGTAGGAATTCTCCCTTCTCATTCCTTCTCTAACACACAGGTTGTAGTGCAGAAGTTGAAACGGACAGCACAACAGCTCCAAGTTGTAGAGTGCTCCCGCGTGTTGTGAAATGGACAACGTAACAACATCAGTTTGTACAGTGCTCCAATGCAGTGCGTACTGTGAAACTCCAACTCCGTGGGGGATCCAGAAAGAGAAGCTCTAAAGAGATCCTAAAGAGAGGGAAGGGGAAGATCAACTAATCAAAACATGGTTTCAATCAATTAATCAAAGGGAAATGCTATGCTAACAATTTTCCAAAGAGAATGAAAAATCATTAAAGCAAAAAGGTGTGAATTAATGATGATACAAAATTAAATTTGCTCAATCAAGAACAAACTTAATGCAAAGCAAGAAATGAAATGCAAAAAACAGTACCAAATGATAATTAGTATGCATTGCAAAACATGTTAACAAGTGATCAAATGGAATGCAAGATGTTCATGAACAAACATTGCCAAAGTTGCAAATAGTCGATAAATGAAAAATCGAGCATCAAAAGTCAACAAGCATGCTTCAAACAGAAGTTAAACAACACTTAAAACATCCACAAATATAGAGCATATGGATCCATGGAAGTTAGAGGAAGAAAGGATGTCAAACAAGCTTGAAAAAACTCAAAAATGGCCATTCTGTATAGTGGTAACCGGTTACTCACCACAGGGTAACCGGTTACTTGCTTGAAAACTGCGTTTTTTGATGAAAAATGCACTGAGTAACCGGTTACTCACCACATGGTAACTGGTTACAACTTTGACAGTGGCAAAAATAACAACAAAAATAGTTTTTTAAAAGTGATTTTCAGTACTTAATCACTTATACCAACCACCACATGCTAGGGTATGAACTTGTGCAAAAAAATTACATCATGCAAGAGCAATTAAGCACAAATTACAAGCATTAATCATGGAGATCAAAGATCAAGCAAATGTATGGAAAATCAAACCGAAAAAACAATCGAAATTACATCATAAACGCGTGAAAACGATCGAAACTATGAGTAAAGTGAGATCCACCAACCTACAAGGCTGAGATGTGCCTTGGTAATTGTTGCAAAGGATTCTTGATGCAGAAATTCAAAGAAAACCAGATGGATCTTCAATTTGTTGACGAAACGTACCGAAACCGAGCAAAATACGACGAAAACTCCGAAATGAGAATTATCACCGAAGAAACTTGAAGTAATCACTTGAGATGAATCCAACAACTTATAAAACTCCAGAAATCCAAGTATAATAGCAAGATGATGAAGGTTGAGCTCAAGAAATAATCAATTTTGATGTAAACGTGATTATCCCTTAATGTAGAAATTGAGCTTTGGTGAGGTTTTGGAAGAGAATTGAGATGAAGATGAAGATGTAGCAGAATAAAATCAGAGAGAATGTGAGAGAATTGAGAGTGAAGTGTGAGGAATTTGTGTGAAAATGGTTGATCCTTGGAAAAGTGAGTGAAGGTGTGTTTATATAGATTTTTGGTTTGGAGTGTGAGAGGTTTGGAACTAGGCTGGGAGTTAGTTAGGCTTGACTCACCGAGTCAAGCGGTTAACTCGGTTAGTTAGAACCAACTCGGTAACAATCCCAATGTGAGCTCCAACATCCAAAGGTCCACATACTTGGAAATCAAGGAACAAGGTGCACTTATTTGGAAATGATGCATTGGAATAAATGCACTTGGAATGTCTTGGATAGTCTTGAATTGTCTAGAGATGTCTAGAATATTCCACATGCTGCTAGAACACTGTAGAACCAAAGACCAAAGAGTCTACACAACTGCTGTCCCAAAAAATGCTGCAGGAACTGCAACTTTGTACAGAGCAACTGGTTACTCACCATAGGGTAACCGGTTACTTCAGCCAATTTTGCCCAAATTTGCTTGGGAAATGATACTGAAGTTCCGGTTTCGATTTTCCACCTCTTGTTTTGATGAGTAAACATGGGAACCTTTATTTTGAGCTTGATTTGATGATGTAATGACGTCGTGAGGATGCGATTAATCGGGCAAAAAAACCTGAAAAATCCTGCAACAAGAAACACATAGAGAAAAGTGCGGATGCATATGCCAGCGATGCGAATGTTCGTGCTTATGCAAAAAGGCAAAAGAGGGAGGTCAAATTTCGGGTTACGACACCGTCTGTGGGAAATTCTGTTCTCCCCGTCTTTCTTTCCCCGGAAACCAAAGATCAAAGCAATTTTTCAAGATTCCGATCATGGCCAGCCATGATAATGTCAACGATGCACGCAACACTTTTATCTCCCCCATCAGCAGGACAGACAACGACGGGGCAAACCCCTTTCTTGGAGACGATGTTCCTCAGCAGAGGGACAGAGTCACCGCGTCTCCCTCCCCGGATCGCGCCAACAACATAGAGATCCAGTACTTAGAGGACCATCAGCCCATCCCAGTTCCGCCCAACGCCGACCCAACCATGGCATCCCTGGTCGAAGCCCTCAACAATACGAACCTTCTGATCCTCCAGCAGAATGCAAGAATTAGAGCATTGGAAGAGATCCGCTGTCTAAGATATCCTCCATCAAGGCATGAGCACCAGAGATCTCGGAGCCATTCTCCCCGATGCAGAAGAAATCGCCTGATGCCAGTGGAGCCAGAATCCCTGTCGATGAGGAAACGCAATCGTACTCCTCCCCAGAGGCAGCACTCCCCAAGGACCAAGAGAACAAGAAGAGATCTGTGGCAGAAAACTAACGTTCACCTCCGCCCATACCTAAGGGCCGGTCGCGAACTCCTTCTTCCCATCGAGATCGCGGTCCTCACTCTGGCAGAAACGCCCACTCTCGTTTGCGGTCGAGCAGCTATAGCGACGACGAAGAGACTCGAGGCCTGTTATCCTAGGAGATCATGGCCACTCGATTACCCAAAAGGCTGGAGAAATCCCCACCCCTGGGCACATATGATGGCACGACCGATCCCGATGAGCACATCGAGAACATCGATTCCCTGATCGACTACCGTGGCGTCAGAGGCGCCATCAAATGCAGGTTGTTCCTAACGACACTGAGGAAGGGAGCAATGTCCTGGTACAAGAGCCTCCCCTACGAATCCATCACCTCATGGATGCAGTTAGGGAGAATGTTCTCGAGACATTTTACAGCCTCTCGCTGTCATCCAAAGACAGAAGCCTCCCTCGAGGCTATCATTTAAGGAAAAGACGAATCTCTTCAAGCATACATCAAAAGATTTAATAAATAATCCGTCCAGGTCTCCACAACTGACGACATGAAAAAATATTTGCTCGAACGAGGGCTCTGTCCCCGCAGCGAATTTTCCAAGGCAGTTGGCATCGAGACCCCAACAACACTGGACGCCTCCTCCTCAAGGCTTAGGCATATATCCAGTATGAAGAAAAAGAAACTACAAACACTGCCCGGGAATCAAGGCACCAAAAGAACGCCAGGTCCTCAAAACATGACGACTTCTCGTCAACTCGTCGCGGAGCAGAAAAAAGAAGGGATGACTGCTCCCGGGAATCCCAAGATCACAAAGGGACATCTGGCCATTTCCACAGGTACACACTGTTGAACGCCTCGCGAAAGAAAATTCCCACCGACTGCGCGAACTCGGAGTTTCGGCAGGCATAAGTCTGTTTCCCAAAGCAGATACCTGCCAAGCCGAACACGAATAAAACAAAGTACTGTCGGTTCCACAAGAGCCACAGGCACATGATGGACGACTGCATCCATCTCAAGGATGCAATTGAAATCTTGATCAGGGACGGGCACCTGAAGCAGTTTCCGGAGAAGAAAGACGCTCCTCGACAGGACGCCCAGGAATCGAAGAAGGTTGAAGAAGAAGTACCATCCTCGGACGACGTCAGTCTTCAGGTCGCTATGAGCATCTCACGACCAGAAGATTTCTATGTCCCCGATGGGCTCAACGTCCCTCTTTACTTCGCTACACATAGCCCCTGGGAAACCTTCCCCTCCGCCATGGTCATATCGGGAGAAGGATTTAACAAGGTGACCGTGGGGCCAGTAAAGAGAAAGTTCGAGCACCTATTCAATACGAGCTCAAACCTGAGTTCTACCCTCGACAAGATCCAGGGAGATTCAGTTCGCATCACCTTCTATCTCGAGGAAATCCTCGTCGGAGCCCCCAATTCCAGTATCCCTCTGCTCATAAGGGCGCAAATGGCCAACTTCGATGTTCAGCAAATTCTGGTCGACCAGGGAAGCTCAGTCGACATTATGTACTCCCAACTGTTCTCTACACTTCAGCTGGACGATATATATTTTTGTTATTTGTTTTAATAAAAAAGAAACTTCAACAAATAGATTGCAAATATCGTACAGTGGGGAGACCACTTTTTATTGAATTTGAAAGATTGCAGAAAGGGAAAATACAGTATTTTACAAAGTGTTGTAAAAGAAAATGTCTAAACTTATGGATCCTGAGTCCTCTCTAAGGAGAACTCAGATGCTGGTTCTGGTATTTTTCTTTTCTTTGACCGGGGTTCTTTAGTCGGTTTCGGGTTGTCAGTCCTTTGCCAAGTGAAAGGAGCGAACAAATATCTCCAGTCTTCTTGATTCTCCACAACATGTTGCTCTAGTATCTTAATCAGAGCATTCTTTTCTTTTAACAGTTCCTGAACTTTGGTACACTCCACATTGAGGACACGGTACTTGTTTTTCCAAGAGTTTTTCTCCCGTTGAACTTTGTTAAGAGCTACCTGGAGTTTTTTTCGTGTCAGACATGAAATAAAGGACAGATTCTTTTAACGGAAGAACTTCTTGACGAGGGTAAGGCATCTTTAGCTTGAGAGCTCTAGTTTGTACCCAGTGGAGATAAGGTTCCATGGAGATACAGTTTGGTCTTCTTAGAGACTCTCTTCCTTCCCTCTGAATGTGTTGCCAGGAATGCACTATTTCCTTGTGTTGTACCCTAAATTTTACCCTCAGATCCTCTGATCATTGTCATATCATGTTTAGATCATCTGTCTTGTGCATTTGCAGTCAGATTGTCCATCAATCATAGTTGTGCATTTTTCGTCTATTTTTGTCACTTATTTTCTGTTTTAATTCAATTCATTTTTATTTAGATTTAGAGTTTTATTTTAATTTAGAGTCTCATTTTTATTTTTATTACTTTTAATCACTAGTTTAGTTTCGAATTAATTTCTTTTTTATCGTTATCATTCTAATTTTTATTTTATTAGTATTTATTCTTTTTTATTTATTATTAGTATTTATTATTATCATTAATATTTATTTTTATTTTTATTATATCATTTACATTATTTATATATTTATGTCATCATTAATTAGTTATTATGTATTATTTATTCACTATTTAATCTAAGATTTATTTCTTATTTTTGTCAATTTTTTTATTATTTATCTATTATTATTAATTATTTATTTCTTTTATTTTATTTTATTTTTATCTTTTTATCATTTATTTCTATTTACCTTTATTTAGTATTAGTATTATTATTATTATTATTTTGTTATCGTTGTTATTATTATATTTGTCATTTATATTTATTATTAATTTTATTTATTTGTTATTACTATTTCATCTTTATTATTATTATTATCCTTTTTATTATTATTATTATTATTATTATTTTTTTAATTTATTATTATCTTTTATTATTATTATTATTATCATTTTTTTATCATTATTATTATTATTATTATTATCATTATTGTTATTATTATTGTTAGGAGTCCTTGTTCAAAACCACTGCCATCTGCTATCAAAACCTTTTAGCCATGTAAACCGTACACATTAAAAAACCCTTCCCAATACTCTTCTGCAGCCCTCACATTACCCGTCAAAACTAAACTTCCCTTGCCCTGCTACACACCAGCCACCCTCTACTTTCCAACTTTCCAGCCTGTGAACCGTACGACCACGCCAAAACATCAGACCCCAAATCCTGCTGTAAAGCTGCTTCTACCTCAATCTATCCTACGATTGCATCCCATACACTCCACAATCTTGTGAACAACGACATCAATAAAACCATTTCTCACTCCTTCCAAGTGAGGCATCCAAAATTTGCTAATGAAACGCTTCATCCCAGCCTTCAATAACTTCAACCTTCTGCCACCACAAACCTTCGTCATTCATCTTATTCTTCCATCCCAATTTCACACAATCTTAAACCTCTTAAAAACCACAAAAATACAATTCCAATCGCAAATGCTGAAAGCGACAACAAACTGAACCCACCTTCATTTTTTTCTGATAAAAAAAACACCATCACCCATCTCAAAAAGGAGAACAAGAAAATCATATTGCTCATTCAGAAAACCTTCAAAAACTCTCCCTTAATAACCTTCCTCCATTCATTAACTTCTTCCACTACACCCCTCAAACCCTCCCCAAGTTTCCATCACCACCCTGTGAACAGCCAAACTCACACACGAGTCTCCAACACAGACAACCATCAACAACCATTTCAAAAATCAGAAAAGAAACCCTTGAATTAGAGAGAATGAGAAGAAGATGAGTAAATCTGAGACGAAATTAAACCTGAGCCACGAACAACCCGAAATGACCGAACAAACCAGATTGAGATTCGCGAATGAAAGATGACGTTGATGTTGTTTCACGTTTTTTAACTTTTCTTTACGGTTTTTTTCTTTTTTCTTCATCACAGATTGAAAAGGAAGAGGGGACCATACGTTCTGGAAAAAAAGAGAAGAGAAATGAGGCGTTGTGTTTTTGGATCGTTATACTTTTAAGGTTGTTATCTTCTATAATTTCCTGAGCTTAGTCGGAATGGGCCGTGGATCCGACTCATCCTGTTGGTCCATACAGGTCGTCATTCCTTCTGGGCTTTAAGACCTTTTCAGCCCATATAAATCTCCATGTCTATACCCCATGCGCCTCCCTTTTTTTTATTTCCTATTTTTTTAGTATCCTTGTTAATTTTTTTTTGTTAATTGTTTTTGGTTAATTATCTTTGTTAAAAACCTTTTGTCAGTTTTATTAATTATTTTTGTTAAATATTTTTGTTAATTATTAGTAATATTTTTGTTAATGATGTTGTCAAGCATTTTATTAGACATTTTGTTGATTATATTTATTAGATATTTTTTTGTTAAATATTTTTCGTTTTCTCAAATTCTTTTTCTCATTTTGTTTAGATCTCATTTCTTGATTTATCTTACTTTTCTTACTTTGATTTTCATCTTTGATTTTCTTTTAGACTTTATTTTTTGGCCTATGACATAAGAAACTTCTTGATTTTGTTGATTTATTCAAGTCACAAATATCATGATTCATATGAGGCTATTTTTCAATTTATTTTTATTGGTCAATAAAAATCTAATAGAAAGGTATTCGATTTATCGATCTAAATTCTTATTTAGATGAGACCGATTTTATTTCCATTTCGAGCCCATTTTTCTTTATTTTTGGGCCTATGACATTACCCACATCTCTATTTTTATTTATTTATTCAAGTCATTAAAAAATCATGATTTTTATGAGGCCATTTTATTTTATTTTGGTTGGTCAATGAAGATCTAAATCTTTATTTGGATGAGACCGATTTTATTTTCATTTCGAGCCCGTTTCTTTATTTTTGGGCCGATGATATTGCAAAATCACGACTTTTTATCGATTTATTTCAAATCACTAAGTCGTGATATATATATGAGGCAACTTCTTTTATTTTACTGGTCAATGAAAGTCAAATATCATAGATTATCGTTTTCACGATTAAATCATGATTAAGACGAGATCGACTTTATTTTCACTGCCCGTCGCATTTATGTTCATCTTCATTTTTTGACCGATGAAGTCTTTCTATTCACGAACGTTGTTAGCGAAGCGACGAACCTTCATTATTTCAAATCTGTAGTGAGTGATCATCGAGATCTCTTCCTATACTTTGAGATCGTGATAGGTTACCTTCGATTAATCAACGAGAGTTTGTGACTTAAGACGAGGTCTTCACCTTTTCTTTTCGCGTGACACGATTTCATTGGAGAATGATCTTCTATATCATTTCTCTATCGTGTCTTAACGCAAATATCAATTGTGCATCCTCTTATAGTATAGTCTTCCTCATAGACCGTACTACGACGAACCAGCACTACATTGGACCCGATTCAACGATCCAATAAATTAATCAACAATCACTAAATTTACTTTCAATCAATATATATATATATATCTTGATTTATTCTTTATGTCGATTATTTTCCTTGTTAATATTATCATTGTTCATATTTATATCTTGTGTATATTGTTCATTCTATTTGTTCATTTAAAATACACTAATAAATATCGAAACCCTAAAAAACTCAATTGACCGGATTGTGGTTACTATTGTGTTTTGGACTGAGGACTTAGATTTAGGACGTTTACCCTATGCTCTTGGAGGTGGTATCCTGGTCCTCGGATCTTGCTTGGCTGGTCAGTAGTCCATCAATGGGAGGTGTTATGCGCTATTCTGGTCAGATCTTTCTATCCCTTGCTCATTTACATTGATGCATTTTTTTTATGTCTGCATGTATATATGTTTGCCTGACATTATTTTTTAGCATGATACTATGTGGATACTATCAGTCTTTGATTTATTATCATTTGACTTTGATGTCACTGTATATACCATGCTCATATCTTGTTTATTCTATTTTGATCATATTCATGTTCATATCCTGTTCATATTATCTGGATTATATCTTCGTTCATATTCACACTATTTATATCATATTCATGCTTGATTCTTGACCCTCCTTCCAAAGGAAAGATGTTTACTTTGACTCCTAAGTCACAACCCATTCCCATTTCATCCTTGGCCTCATAAGAGCCGTTCCCCTCATAGTTTAGTAATAGGATGGATTTATCATGAACTCCATGTGATTCTCACTATCATGAGAACTCACTTTACCTTTTACTCAGACTTACAGAGTTATCATGAACTCTGTGTGGTTCTCACTATCATGAGAATTCACTTCCTCCCTTCATAACGTAGACTTAGAGAGATATCGTGGACTCTACGTGAGCTTATGCTTATTCCCTTTGGAATGTTGGCCATAGTCAATGTTTCCTCTTTCACCCTTAGTTAGGTGAACTACGGTTGCTCTGATTCTTTAGTCAGATACGTAGGCACAAGATGCGACGTCTTGGCGAGCAAATTAGTGTACATATCTTTAGGTCTTTACCTTTATCTTTTACAGATTTATCTTAGCAAGCAAACATAACATAACACAAATTAAACAAGAGGTTCCTGTAGAGTACTACAGATACTTAGGGTGCTAATACCTTCCCTTTGTATAACCAACCCCCGAACCTTAGATCTCATCCCCTTTAGGTTTTTCTAACGATCTTGAACCTTTCCTTTGGATAAATCAAAGTCGGTTGTAAAAGAAAAATGATGCAAGTTAATTAATAGCTTGTTATCCGATTTTCACCACAACAGAAATGGCGACTTCACTAGGGATGAAGTATTTTTGAGGGTTAAGCCTACCTTGTTTTTTTTGCTTGTGTTATTTATGTCTTGCTTGTTTACTTGTATACATTTGTGATATTTATATATCTGTATATATTTGTATATATCTCTGTCTGTACTGGATTTTCTGTGTGCAGGGTACTACTATTGAGTGGTGAGATAAGTCCTAACCCGGACTTGAGTGCACTTATTATAGGATGGTGGTATATTCAAGGAGGCTTTGAGGGAGTCGATTCCTGAAAAAGTTGAATTGAGAACACCATCACTCAGTTGAGGCCCTCTTGAGAGTCTAGTCATGTTGAACGATCCTATTCGTGAAAGCGTGCTACTCTCAACCTAGGAGCCCATGATT
The DNA here is from genome assembly GCA_022829125.1 of Lathyrus tuberosus. NCBI lineage: Eukaryota > Viridiplantae > Streptophyta > Magnoliopsida > Fabales > Fabaceae > Lathyrus > Lathyrus tuberosus. The sequence continues at coordinate 291,588 of JALAZF010000282.1, forward strand.
CTGAGGACCGTAGTTACCCTTACCCCGACTTGGCCTTTTTAGGATGTAGTGCGGTGACCATGATGAAGTCTATTTCTGAAATGGTTGTCACGCGATACTACACTCAGACGAGATTCTCTTGAGAATATTATTGATTACCAAGTCATTTGGGAAGTCGATAATATCCGAAAGATGGATTGTCGACTCTGGGAACTTTTTAGAACCCTGTTCTGCAGATGAAAACCCATAGTACATACCTTCTGGGATGGGTAGACCATGGCTCTATGCTCGTGATCTTCAAACCTAGACCCTCTCTTGTTTGTGTGTGCATATCTGTGAATATCTGTATATATTTGTTTGTGCATATCTGTGAATACCAGTGTACATATGTTTGTGCTTGTGTGTTTTTGCGTGTGCATGTATCTATGTTTTGTGTGCCCGTGTTTGTGCATTGCATACATCTCCTCACATCCATTAATGATTTCAAAGAACTCAGAAGTTATTTTCTTTGCAAAGATCCTTAGAGATCATGGATTTTAAAATAAAACTCTTCAGTTTCCAAAATGTTCGCAGTTGGCCTTCGAGTTCCTTGAAACCATGTGGCTTGCATTAGCATTGCATTCTCATTGCATGTCATTTGCATTGCATTTACATTTCTCAGCCTTGAGTCTTGTCCGTCCTTTGTCTGTAACCCAGGCGGCTTCCTGAAGCCATCATTGGACTTGAAGTAGCTTTTGAAGTTGTCTTTTTCATACTCGTCCGTTGTGACCACCATGCTGGGGCAAGAGGCATTCAGCTGAAGACTTAGGGTACTCAGAAGCCAGGTTCAGACTTTGTTTGACTCTGACATGTTCTCATTCACGCCTCTAGGCGTCCAAATCAGCAACCCTTCGCCTAATTAGGCAGGTTCATCAGACTCCGAAGTGGAAGAGTTTTCTGAGAGTATGTGTGAAGATGAATCTCAGACGGATCTCGACAATCAACTCTAAAGATGACCATCTCAGCTTGGCAGATTAAGAAGGAAATTTCAATTCCCTAAAGCTGGCAATCATTTAGCTGTTTAGCATTTTTGTTGTATTGTCTTTGCATGTTTGAATTATATTTGCTTATAAGCTGTTGTACTTTCAAATTGGCAAGATTAATGAAATGTTTGTGCATTCTTTTTATTAAGTCCATTCGTTTCACTCATTTACTTTTGTGTTCATAAAGACAAAAAAACAAAAAAAACAGACAAATTTTTTCCCATATCAATCCTTTTGTTCAAGCAAAGATTGGGGAGGATGACGAAAATATTATCCATAATTGTTGTGGTATGCTTTCGATTAAACCTTGCCGAGGATGTAAGGCATTGTTTCAATTCTCAAACACTGGAGAAATAAGGAAGATAATCCCTCGTTAACCCTTCGAGCCTAGAAGTAGGAGTTTTCATTCTTTACACAAAAAACCCTTAAACCTCAAACTTGAGGCAGGGTAGTTTTCAGTTTAACTTGGTTATGCATTCGAATGCAAGCGCTTCATGCAAGACACCAGTCAGCTCTCTCAAATCAAATGAGTTAGCGTTGTACAAGTTGTTCATCCAAGCAACAATAAGGAAGGATAGCTGAAAAATTCTTAATCAAAGGATGAGCCGAGTCCCTTTCAAGGCAAAAGCCAAGAAAGATGGGAAGCCCAGAACTTTGCCTTATACAAAAAGAACTTGTACAACGGCCAAAAAGGAGTTTCAAAGCAACAATCAAACAAAAAGGAGGTCCTAACCGCAAACAAATAGAGGTATTGTGACCTCAATCAAATCAAAAGAAGAGGTATCATGACCTCAACCAGAAAAGACAAGGAGAAGTCTCAAAGTCTCAAAGATTAACCAAATTCCGCGAGGGAGTACTGACTATTCAAGGGGTCTAAATCATCATCAATGATCATCAGCTCGTTCCTAGTCTGTAGGAACCTGAATGTATAGCTTAAGTTAACTGAGTGTAGGATTGGGGTTCATCACAAAGATGGGGTGGGCACCAAATAAACTTTGAGCCTTATCCTTTGTTTCATAAACTGTGAACCAGACCACGATACAACCCTTAAAAGACCTAATTGAGGTAAGGTTGTTTTGAAAGCATACTACAGCAAGGTTGATTAACCTGACTCCTAATGATCTTTGCTAATGGTGTGTGTTGATCACTTCATCTATCATTCTGTAAATGACCAGATCCACTTTGTTTTTTATTACTTAATCATTCTACTGTGCGTGTTTCATCAATAAAACTTGATTTCAAAAGCTTGCATGAATTTTTGCATTGAAATTGCCAATTTAAAATGAACAATACTTGTTTGTGAAATGATTCAACATCAAAGGAATCCCGACAAATGCAGTCAGCTAGGGAATTTGATTTGATAAAGGAAGCTCAGTCAAGGGGAAACTAAGCGGAAGGTTCTGTCGATCCATCATTTCAGGAATTATTGAATCAGGGGCAGAACTTTTCAAAGCTCGGAATATGAGGGCAAGCCTTCTTGAGGTCATTTTATGACAAGTTTGGACTCCGATGACCCATCAACAGGGGCAAGTTTGTTCCCCAGTTGTTTCTACCACAGTTTAAAGGACTTTGAATTGCGAATGCAGTTGAACTGGGGCAGTTACGTCAAGGTTCCTGAACCTCTCCAAGAGTTTGAAGATATTGAAGTGTTTGGTATTTCAATTCTTCTGTAAAATCCTCTTGGTGACTTATTCTCACAGATCAGTAAATCAGAGGCAATCAGATCGAGATTCAACAAATCTCTAAAAGACAACCATTCTGGGGCATCTCTTTCACAGACCAACCAAGCTGGCAGGGGCAAGTCTGTTCCCCAGTTGTCAACAACCAGACTGGATAATTAACTCAAGGATTTTGTTGTGCAGACGCTGTTAATCCAGGCTTTGTACAAGACACTCCGTGATGAGTATAAACTATCAGACAACCTCCTCTTAGGCTTTGTATAAGGATTCTCCCAGGCGGAGTCAGTCAGTCAACAGATAGGATCCTCTTAGGCTTTGTATAATAATTTCCCCAAGTGGAATCCAGCCTCCTCTTAGGCTTTGTATAATAATTTTCCGTAGCGGAACCCAATCAATCTCTCAGCTTCAACCTGGGGTTCGATCAAGACACATAACTAGTTCACGGGCTCTGTCGTGCAAAGCAGTCAATCAGGGGCAGTTATGTCGAGATTCGGTAAATCTCTCCAAGAGTTTGAAGATATTGAAACACCTTGTATGCCAATTCTTCTATAAAATCCTCTTGATGTATTCTTCTGACAGACCATGTACCCTGGGGCAGATGAGTTATGCAGAACTACTCAGCTTTTGTGCCGTCTCTGCCATTTCCCAGTAAGTTGTCTCTTCAGCTAATCTTGGAACTTCCCAATGGATCTCTTCTCTCCAATGAAGAAATTAAACTCATGATGGTATTCCTAGTGAAGTCAGGATGCTATATCAAGTGGAGTACTCTTTCCCCCCAGAGAAGGACATAACCTTGAAGTAAAGCTACTTCACCCCAGTGATGGTCCAACCTTTTAAGTTTAGCTGTGTATCCTCGTCGAGATGTTTATTTCACCTCCAGTTTCGCTTCTTATCTGTTTTGTCAGCATAAGCTTAAGCATGGCATAAGCACTCATATGCATAGCATATTATCTTTTTTGCTACATGTTTCTGGTGTTTACCTGTGTTGTTCACTTTGGCGTTTATCTCCCCAAGTGACTGGGTTTGTCTTTTCTCTCCAATAGAGGTGTCAGCCCTAGGCATAAAGTGCTCATTCCTTCTGAATTCCCCACAGAGTTTTTTCCTCGTGGATGATGGTTGCTTCAGTTATCTTTTCCACATGTGGATAAGATAAGTTCCCATTTGAGTTCATTCCTCAATTGGAGTCTTGTTTGACCGTTATTTCTAGCTTGTTCCTAGATTGCACTTTGATCCCTGGCAGATGTGGTTCCTGAGCCCATCTTGAACGTGCATTTATTTTGCACTGTGTCTCGCAAGAAGAATCTTCTACATATCCCCATTGAAGACATGTTTGTTTTCTCCAGCAGTGTTGTAATGTCAACATCTCTTTGGAATTTATACCTAACAACAAGTATCATTCTCTTGGAGAAGCTTGTTCTTTCATGGCAATAAGTGGCAGTCTCTTATGAGAAACTTATCTATCTCTGGTGTTATTCAACCTCTTTGCAACCATAATGGGTATTCCCCAAGAAGTCTAACTTTAAGTCCAGTCATCGCTGGCATCTTTCCTGTTGTTTAAAACCGTTCCTGCTTAAATCGCGTCCATCTTGAAACTAAAGTCCAATTATCGTTGGCACCGTCTTTGGTTTGAATCGAGTCACCTTAGGCTTTTAAGATCTTGTTCTTTTATGAATCGTGTCAAACTTGAACCGAGTCCTTGTTCGAATCGTGTTGAACATTGTCTCTTGTTTTAAGATCTTGTTCTTGTTTGAATCGTGTCAAACTTGAACCGAGTCCTTGTTCGAATTGTGTCGGACATTGTCTCTTGTTTTAAGATCTTGTTCTTGTTTGAATCGTGTCAAACCTAAACCGAGTCCTTGTTCGAATCGTGTCGGACATTGTCTCTTATTTTAAGATCCCGTTCCTGTTTGAATCGTGTCAAACTTGAACCCAAAGTCCAATTATCGTTGGCACCGTCTTTGGTTTGAATCGAGTCACCTTAGGCTTTTATTTCAGTTTGTTCCTGCTTGAATCGTGTCAAGCTTGAACCTAAAGTCCAGTCATCGTTGGCATCCTCCATAAACGGAATCATATTTGTTATCTCAACCAGTTCTGGTACATTTTTGATTCATTAACCTCATTCACAGCCAAAAGGTCCAGTCACCTTTCATCATCTGACGCAGAATTTGTCTTTGTCTTTTCTGGCTTTCTTGAAGATCCCGTTTGAACTCTTCAGTATAAGAAATCCTCATAAAATATTTGTAGGATGTCTTTCTTTTATTTCAAGCTGATCCCCAGTGGAGATCATGTTTTCTCTCTGGTTTCATGCCTAGTAAGAATGTGTCCTTTTCCCCAGTGTCGTCAGGTCACATATGAACTTGTCGTCCATCTCACTGGATCTTTCCCCAGTGGAGAACAACTCTCTGGCTTCTATCTCCAGTAAGGACCTGTAGGGTTTTCCCTCGGTTTCTTTTTCCATCCCCAGTGTTTCCTTAGAGTCTTCCCAGTGAGTCTCTTTTGTTGGTTAACCTGTATCCCCAGTGAGTTTCCCTCACGGATACTAACCTTCATCCTTCCCCGGTGTTACTCACCTGCGGTTGTTTGCTTGTTTGTCTGCATTTTTTGCATCTATCATGGCATCATATCATCTTACTAGAGTTCATGGCATGTCTGCATCTCAGACTAGTTTTTTTTTCCTTAGCATCTGCATTCCATCTAAGGGCAAAATTTTCGGTTTGCTATATTTAAATACCTTTCACCTTGATGTCCCGAGAATTTTCGTTCCTCGTGCCATCCAGTAAAACTATTTAAATAGGGGCAACTGTTGTACCCCAAATTTTACCCTCAGATCCTCTGATAATTGTCATATCATGTTTAGATCATCTATCTTGTGCATTTGCAGTCAGATTGTCCATCAATCATAGTTGTGCATTTTTCGTCTATTTTTGTCACTTATTTTCTGTTTTAATTCAATTCATTTTTATTTAGATTTAGAGTTTTGTTTTAATTTAGAGTCTCATTTTTATTTTTATTACTTTTAATCACTAGTTTAGTTTCGAATTAATTTCTTTTTTATCGTTATCATTCTAATTTTTATTTTATTAGTATTTATTCTTTTTTATTTATTATTAGTATTTATTATTATCATTAATATTTATTTTTATTTTTATTATATCATTTACATTATTTATATATTTATGTCATCATTAATTAGTTATTATGTATTATTTATTCACTATTTAATCTAAGATTTATTTCTTATTTTTGTCAATTTTTTTATTATTTATCTATTATTATTAATTATTTATTTCTTTTCTTTTATTTTATTTTTATCTTTTTATCATTTATTTCTATTTACCTTTATTTAGTATTAGTATTATTATTATTATTTTGTTATCGTTGTTATTATTATATTTGTCATTTATATTTATTATTAATTTTATTTATTTGTTATTACTATTTCATCTTTATTATTATAATTATCTTTTATTATTATTATTATCCTTATTATTATTATTATTATTATTATTATTTTTAATTTATTATTATCTTTTATTATTATTATTATTATTATCATTCTTTTATCATTATTATTATTATTATCATTATTGTTATTATTATTGTTAGGAGTCCTTGTTCAAAACCACTGCCATCTGCTATCAAAACCTTTTAGCCATGTAAACCGTACACATTAAAAAACACTTCCCAATACTCTTCTGCAGCCCTCACATTACCCGTCAAAACTAAACTTCCCTTGCCCTGCTACACACCAGCCACCCTCTACTTTCCAACTTTCCAGCCTGTGAACCGTACGACCACGCCAAAACATCAGACCCCAAATCCTGCTGTAAACCCCAAAATCCTGCTGTAAAGCTGCTTCTACCTCAATCTATCCTACGATTGCATCCCATACACTCCACAATCTTGTGAACAACGACATCAATAAAACCATTTCTCACTCCTTCCAAGTGAGGCATCCAAAATCTGCTAATGAAACGCTTCATCCCAGCCTTCAATAACTTCAACCTTCTGCCACCACAAACCTTCGTCATTCATCTTATTCTTCCATCCCAATTTCACACAATCTTAAACCTCTTAAAAACTACAAAAATACAATTCCAATCGCAAATGCTGAAAGCGACAACAAACTGAACCCACCTTCATTTTTTTCTGATAAAAAAAAACACCACCACCCATCTCAAAAAGGAGAACAAGAAAATCATATTGCTCATTCAGAAAACCTTCAAAAACTCTCCCTTAATAACCTTCCTCCATTCATTAACTTCTTCCACTACACCCCTCAAACCCTCCCCAAGTTTCCATCACCACCCTGTGAACAGCCAAACTCACACACGAGTCTCCAACACAGACAACCAGCAACAACCATTTCAAAAATCAGAAAAGAAACCCTTGAATTAGAGAGAATGAGAAGAAGATGAGTAAATCTGAGACGAAATCAAACCTGAGCCACGAACAACCCAAAATGACCGAACAAACCAGATTGAGATTCGCGAATGGAAGATGACGTTGATGTTGTTTCACGTTTTCTAACTTTTCTTTACGGTTTTTTTTCTTTTTTCTTCATCACGGATTGAAAAGGAAGAGGGGACCATACGTTCTGGAAAAAAAGAGAAGAGAAATGAGGCGTTGTGTTTTTGGATCGTTATACTTTTAGGGTTGTTATCTTCTATAATTTCCTGAGCTTAGTCGGAATGGGCCGTGGATCCGACCCATCCTGTTGGTCCATACAGGCCGTCATTCCTTCTGGGCTTTAAGACCTTTTCAGCCCATATAAATCTCCATGTCTATACCCCATACGCCTCCCTTTTTTTTATTTCCTATTTTTTTAGTATCCTTGTTAATTTTTTATTTGTTAATTGTTTTTGGTTAATTATCTTTGTTAAAAACCTTTTGTCAGTTTTATTAATTATTTTTGTTAAATATTTTTGTTAATTATTAGTAATATTTTTGTTAATGATGTTGTCAAGCATTTTATTAGACATTTTGTTGATTATATTTATTAGATATTTTTTTGTTAAATATTTTTCGTTTTCTCAAATTCTTTTTCTCATTTTGTATAGATCTCATTTCTTGATTTATCTTACTTTTCTTACTTTGATTTTCATCTTTGATTTTCTTTTAGACTTTATTTTTTGGCCTATGACATAAGAAACTTCTTGATTTTGTTGATTTATTCAAGTCACAAATATCATGATTCATATGAGGCTATTTTTCAATTTATTTTTATTGGTCAATGAAAATCTAATAGAAAGGTATTCGATTTATCGATCTAAATTCTTATTTAGATGAGACCGATTTTATTTCCATTTCGAGCCCATTTTTCTTTATTTTTGGGCCTATGACATTACCCACATCTTGATTTTTTTTGATTTATTCAAGTCACTAAAAAATCATGATTTATATGAGGCCATTTTATTTTATTTTGGTTGGTCAATGAAGATCTAAATCTTTATTTGGATGAGACCGATTTTATTTTCATTTCGAGTCCGTTTCTTTATTTTTGGGCCGATGATATTGCAAAATCACGACTTTTTATCGATTTATTTCAAATCACTAAGGCGTGATATATATATGAGGCAACTTCTTTTATTTTACCGGTCAATGAAAGTCAAATATCATAGATTATCGTTTTCACGATTAAATCATGATTAAGACGAGATCGACTTTATTTTCACTGCCCGTCGCATTTATGTTCATCTTCATTTTTTGACCGATGAAGTCTTTCTATTCACGAACGTTGTTAGCGAAGCGACGAACCTTCATTATTTCAAATCTGTAGTGAGTGATCATCGAGATCTCTTCCTATACTTTGAGATCGTGATAGGTTACCTTCGATTAATCAACGAGAGTTTGTGACTTAAGACGAGGTCTTCACCTTTTCTTTTCGCGTGACACGATTTTATTGGAGAATGATCTTCTATATCATTTCTCTATCGTGTCTTAACACAAATATCAATTGTGCATCCTCCTATAGTATAGTCTTCCTCATAGATCGTACTACGACGGACCAGCACTACATTGGACCCGATTCATCGATCCAATAAATTAATCAACAATCACTAAATTTACTTTCAATCAATATATATATATATATCTTGATTTATTCTTTATGTCGATTATTATCCTTGTTAATATTATCATTGTTTATATTTATATCTTGTGTATATTGTTCATTCTATTTGTTCATTTAAAATACACTAATAAATATCGAAACCCTAAAAAACTCAATTGACCGGATTGTGGTTACTATTGTGTTTTGGACTGAGGACTTAGATTTAGGACTTTTACCCTATGCTCTTGGAGTTGGTATCCTGGTCCTCGGATCTTGCTTGGCTGGTCAGTAGTCCATCAATGGGAGGTGTTATGTGCTATTCTGGTCAGATCTTTCTATCCCTTGCTCATTTACATTGATGCATTTTTTTATGTCTGCATGTATATATGTTTGTCTGACATTATTTTTTAGCATGATACTATGTGGATACTATCAGTCTTTGATTTATTATCATTTGACTTTGATGTCACTGTATATACCATGCTCATATCTTGTTCATTCTATCTTGATTATATTCATGTTCATATCCTGTTCATATTATCTGGATTATATCTTCGTTCATATTCACACTGTTTATATCATATTCATGCTTGATTCTTGACCCTCCTTCCAAAGGAAAGATGTTTACTTTGACTCCTAAGTCACAACCCATTCCCATTTCATCCTTGGCCTCATAAGAGCCGTTCCCCTCATAGTTTAGTAATATGATGGATTTATCATGAACTCCATGTGATTCTCACTATCATGAGAACTCACTTTACCTTTTACTCAGACTTACAGAGTTATCATGAACTCTCTGTGGTTCTCACTATCATGAGAATTCACTTCCTCCCTTCATAACGTAGATTTAGAGAGTTATCGTGGACTCTACGTGAGCTTATGCTCATTCCCTTTGGAATGTTGGCCATAGTCAATGTTTCCTATTTCACCCTTAGTTAGGTGAACTACGGTTGCTCTGATTCTTTAGTCAGATACGTAGGCACAAGATGCGACGTCTTGGCGAGCAAATTAGTGTACATATCTTTAGGTATTTACCTTCATCTTTTACAGATTTATCTTAGCAAGCAAATATAACATAACACAAATTAAACAAGAGGTTCCTGTAGAGTACTACAGATACTTAGGGTGCTAATACCTTCCCTTTGTATAACCAACCCCCGAACCTTAGATCTCCTCCCCTTTAGGTTTTTCTAACGATCTTGAACCTTTCATTTGGATAAATCAAAGTCGGTTGTAAAAGAAAAATGATGCAAGTTAATTAATAGCTTGTTATCCGATTTTCACCGCAACACCTTGTTTAGTGCTCTATCATTTTCTCCTTCCTTGAAGAAAAGACCTTCCAGATGAACATTATGCGGGATATTCTTCATCGGGTATCCGAGTTGACGGCGAACTAAAATTGGATGATAGTTGATTCCTCCTTTAGTTCCTATGAGGGGTACATTAGGGAAGTTTCCACATTTGTCAATGATCCTTATCCCTTCGTAAATCCTATTGTACCAATCTATGTCCGAGTTGGTATGAGACATGATTCTCTGTGACCAACGTAGAGTACTCTTACGGTCCCAAAAAATAGCAGACTTGGGTAAATGGGAAGTGAACCATTTGTAAAGCAGGGCTACAAAGCATGTGATCATTCCTCCGCTGTACAAATTCCTTAAGTGTACAGAATGATAAGCATCTACGAGCAAGGTTGGTACAGGGTTCCCAATCAGAAATATCTTAATGGCATTGGTATCGACGAAGTTATCGATGTTGGGAAAAAGGAATAACCTGTATGTGAGTAGAACAAAGATATCTTCAAAAGCAATTATGTTTCCTACACTGGCAAAGTATAGGGCTTTCTCCTTCAGGAATTTAGCTGGTAAACCTTGGATTCCTTCCTTAGTGGTCATGTGAGTCCTGACTTCTGACTCGTCCAAATAGATCGCTCTTGCAATGGTTTGATCTTTTGGAATTTCTTCCAGTCCAGAAAAGGGAGCTTGGTCAGTGATGGGTAAATCATTTAGGTGAGAGTACTCCTCTAGTGTTGGTGCTAGTTGATTATCCGGGAATGTGAAACAGTGATAAACCGGATCGTAAAACTGAATTAACGTAGACAGGATTCCTTCAACTACGTGGACCCTTAATAGAGACAACAACCCTCCGTGCTTATCTCTGAAAGCATCAGGGTTGGTAATCATCCTTTCCAACCTTCTTAAATCCTCTAGTTTCGGAGCCTTGAAGGTTTACTTGTGCGTCTTTCTTCTACCGAAATCCATAACACAATCTTTCTCTCTGATATTTGCAATTATTATATTAGTTTAATTTGAAAAAAGAAAGAGAAAGAGGAAGGAGAAGATTTTTTCTTTGTTTAAGAGTTTTTTAAATGAATGCATGAATGCAGCACACAAAAACATTGAAAAAACATGGGTTCAAGGGTTCAACGTCACGAGCATGGAGTCATGGCTCTACCCATCCCCAAAGGTTGTATTCTGGTCAATTTTTGTACCTGTAGAACGGGTTAAAGGTTCCCAAAATCATTGACCCCCCTAGGGATAACAACAGCAACCTGGTTCATCCGAGCGAGCTGTAGCATCCTAGGGTAATCTCAATTGAGTGTAGTATCACGTATCAACTATTCTCGATAGCTACCGCACTACCAAATGGCCACATGGTTAATGTCTATTGAATCCTCAGGGTCACGGGTGCCGTACTGGGATATCGTCTATTTTTACGACGTTAGTCGTTCAACATAGAATCCACACGGGCCCTCACCTGATTTGATGGTCTACCAGGATCGCTTATTCGGGAATCACTCCTTGTAAGTCCACCCGTCTATGCCATCACTTATCTTAGGGTTCTCTCATACTTTCCACATGCGTGTCAATCACATTCCCATTGACAGAAAAATAAACACGAATATCAAGAAGAAAAAGCAGTATATATATAGTATAATACCTAATACTAATCATCCTAGACCTCTTAGGAACTATAATCCTAAAGACTCCCCAGCAAAGTCGCCATTTTCCTGTAGCGTGCGATTTTTGTCGGTGACGCGGCCACCTTATCGCCATGGGGTTTTCCTCACCGCAATAGTAGGAGTGGGGGTGCTACTTTATGATTTCTTATTTATCCTGTGAAGCTGGAAAGGAAAGGGATGTTATCTAAAACTAACCTTGCACGCAAATGTTTAACTGAACAAATGCTTAAGAGATTGGGGAGTTCGAGGTCAGTTTATACAATGGGGAGTTATCAATTACCCATCCTATATGTGGTTATCCACATGTTGTTAACAATTATCCTTACTGCTTTCTACTTACTGGTGTTTGTCTGTTGTGGGTTGGGAAAGTTTCTCCTTTGGGAGATTTTGAGAGAGGGAGTTTTTTGATGATTTTGGTGAGGTATTGGACCTAAAGTTTTTTTATTGGTGTGAAGGTACTGGACCTAAATTTTTTGATTGGTGTGCTCGCTAAGATTTCGCAATCTTATGCCTACGTATTCCCGTTAAAGAAAACAGGAAAATCAGAGCAATCGTAGTTCCTTCTATTCTATGGGAGGATGAAAAAATGTTTTGGTGTCTTGTTCAAAGCCCAAGATTGAAGCTAAATGAGTATTTGTGTCTTGTTCAAAGCCCAAGATTGAAGCTAAAAGGTTTTGACTGAGAGAGAATTTGTCATCTCTAAAGGGAGATATCTCGTCTGTTTATCACAGTTGTTGGGTAACTGATTATAAAGGAGAATTACTTTAAGTGGAATGTATGGAATCCAGCAATGCCATAATTTACTTTATAAGGGATTTATCCTGAAGGAGAAAACTTTAACTTAGTGTTGAGCAATTCCATTTTTCTTTAGGAATTTTTCATGCTAAGAGAGGGACATGGGCTTGGATGTAAATAATTCAAAGGCTTGCCACTTACAACAATTAGATGAAAGAGGGAGTTTACCAGGATAAGAGATGGACTACAACTTGGATTTTTGAATTAACAAGTGTGACACTTACAGCAGTTATCTGGAATTAGGGTTTGTTCGATTGTTAGTTTTGATGTGTGATATACAGAGAAATGTCTTCCTACAGAGAGATTTTGATTTCCTCTGAGGGGATGTTGATTTTTGTGTGCCTTGATCAATGCCCAAGGTTGAAGCTAAGAGATTGATTGACTCCACTGGGGAGGTCTTTATACAAAGCCTAAGAGGATGCTAGAAAAGACTGACTCAACAAGAGAGTGTTTATCTGTCTTGTACAAAGCCCAAGATTGAGGCTAAAAAAAGACTGACTCTTTTGGGGGATATCATTATACAAAGCCTAAGAGGAGGCTAAAAGTTGAATTTTTCGGGGAAATATTTTGTTTGTCTTGTACAAAGCCCAAGATTGAGGCTAAAAGGAGATTTTTGACTCCACTGGAGAATATTTGTATGTGTCTTGTACAAAGCCCAAGATTGAGGCAAAAAAGGGGAAAATGACTCTACTGGTGAGAGGTTTTATCTGTCTTGTACAAGGCCCAAGATTGTGGCTAATAGAAGATTGACTCTGCTGGAGAGTGTGATTTGTTTTGTATAAAGCCTAAGACCGAGGCTGAAAAGAAGATTGACTATGCTTAGGGAGATTTATATGTGTCTTGTACAAAGCCCAAGATTGAGGCTAAAAAGGGTTGACTCAACAAGACAGTGCTTATGTGGGTGTCTTGTACAAAGCCCAAGATTGAGGCTGAAGGATATTTATGGGTGTCTTGTACAAAGCCCAAGATTGAGGCTGAAAAGACTGATTGACTCAACAAGAGAGTGTTTTTTATTATTTGACTTAAGAAGAGAGTGTTTTTATAAGATTGACTCAACAAGACAGTGCTTTTAGGAGATTGACTCAACAAGAGAGTGCTTTTAAAGCTAACTATGCTGAGGAAAAATCATTATACAAAGCCAAAGAGGAGGCTGGCTTCTGCTGAGGATTACAAAAGAGTTGAGGTATCAGATGCCTTGAGGTTCTGATTTGGGATAGTGTTATCCTGATGATAGGTTGACCCTAGCTGGGAAATTTAGGATGAAAGACTGAGTTTTAGATCTTGTGAGAGTTTTAACTCTGCTGGAGATTGGTTAAATGACCAGGGTTTTTTCCTGTGTTTGTAGGGAACTTGAGAATGTCTTTGAGATCCAAGAGGAGATTAGACTGTCCAAGTCTACTGGTATGAAAGGTTTATCTTTGTATGATGCCCAAGAGGAGGCTGGGATTTTAAGGGATGAGAATCAACCCTAAATTGTCCAAGGTTTTGACTCTTTGGAAAGAATGCTCTAACAAAGGATGACTAGGTTATGTCCTATACCTTTAAGAGGTCTTCAGGGTCCTTGTATTAAGCCCAAGAGAAGGCATGAGAACTTCTAAGAAGTAGGAGGGTCCTTGTACAAAGCCCAAGAGGAGTCTAAGATGATTTTAGGAAGCCTGTGGGTCCAAACTTAAGAAAAGTTCAAGAAAGGTTTCACCTGGAATACTCCTTTCTTTAGTGAACAGTTCTAGGGTTTGAAGAAATTCAAGAGAGGTTTCACCGGGAATTAATCCTCTCTGGGGAAATGAACTTCTTTGACAATTTTCTAATAGTGACCGTCTGAGAAAAGTTTCACCAGGAATAATGCCTTTCTCTTTGTTCCATATTGTATAAGCCCAAGAGAAAGCAAGACTGTATCTGGAATTCCTATGGGGAACTAGTTTTGACTGTATTGAAAGAGTGACCACTGGCTTTATCTAGTTCTAGACCTAATTGCTGGGGAAAACTCTAAGCAGATAATATACAGGTATATATATACAGATGAAATATATACTGTATGTAAAAGAGGTTAGGAGGACTTACAGGTGAGCAAGCTTCGAGCACAAACAAATATATATATATATATATATATATATATATATATATATATATATATATATATATATATTGTTATTTCTGTGCTTTTGTGGTTGGCATTTATTTTGCTAAAACTATTTTAGCAGCAAGATGTTGAATCTTAATGTTCTAAGTGGCTGCTTTCAACATGTCGAATGAAGATGTTCCATGACTGCTCATAGGACATCGCGCGGTGAATTCAGTTTTAATGCAGATTCTGTTTGTGTAAATTGTTACTGAATATTCTGGGAATATTTGGTCATCCTAAGTGGCATCCAAAGCATTTTTGGATTGTGGTTATTTGGTGGTTTTCGGATTTGCTGCTGTTTCTAATTATGGAGACATAATAGGAAACTTTGGATTGAAGACCTATTTTGTTGGAGTTATTTTTGCAGATTTGTGAGCAGTCTAATTGCTGCATTTTTGAAGCCCAATTCAGTCCTGATTAATTGCTATATATTGACTGATGTAAACCTAGTTTTAGGTGTGGAACTTACTTGTGTTTTTAGGGTTTTCGAGTGTATTTTGTGAGCCTAACTGGTATCATTCTGATAACAGTATAAGGTTATAAGTTCTGTCAAGTTACTCATAAGCTTTTAAGCATTGAGTTTCTTGTGTGTCAATCCTCATAAGCTGTGAAGTATTGAGGATTGTGTGTTTTGAAAGTGTGTCTTTCGTTTTTGTTTCTTGTGTGGAAAGGTACCAATCATGGGTTGTGGTTGTAGAGGGATTTGAGGAGGGCCTCATACCTAGGTGAGTCTTAGGTAGAAGTCATAGGAAGGGTAGTGATTAAGTGAGCAGATTATCCGGTGTTTGTATGATCTGTGAATTGATACTATCGTATATTGATTTCGTCCCTGGCTTGGTAGCCCCCAGAGTAGGTGTGTTAGACCGAACTGGGTAAACATATCGATGTGTTATTTACTTTCTGCACTGTTATTGTTAATTTTTATCTTGTTCATTGTGTTTGATATCAGTGTCCCAACATCCATATAGGACATCTGATATCTGTGCCAGAATTTCAATTGGCATCAAGAGCTTGCACCCTTAATTGGTTCTGGGTGAGATTCAGGGAAGGTACTTTCTGGTACAATGGACAAGGATGGAGGATTTTTGAACAAACCACCTCTGCTTGATGGTTCCAATTATGACTATTGGAAACCAAGGATGATAGCTTTCATCAAATCCATGGATGATCAAGCATGGAAAGCTGTCATAAAAGGATGGGAGTCCCCCTAAGGTTAAAGATGAAAAAGGTACCCCTACTGATGTGGTGAAGGAAGAGGAAGACTGGGATGATGCAGATTACAAAGGATCCGTAGGGAATTCCAAAGCCATGAATGCATTGTTCAATGGTGTTAACAAGAATATCTTCAGGTTGATTGAACACTGCACCATTGCAAAAGAGGCGTGGGAGGTCTTAAAGGTTGCTCATGAAGGGACTTCAAAGGTGAAGATGTCCAAACTTCAACTTCTCACTAGCAAGTTTGAGAGCCTGAAGATGAAAGAGGATGAGAGCATTCATGATTTTCATATGAACATTATTGAGATAGCTAATGCCTCTAGTGCCCTAGGTGAAAAGATGTCTGACAGCAAACTGGTCAGAAAGATTCTCAGATCTCTACCTAAGAGATTTGACATGAAAGTGACTGCTATAGAGGAGGCTCAGGATATAGACAAGATGAAAGTGGATGAACTGGTGGGATCTCTTCAAACATTCGAATTAGGGATCAGTGAGAAGTCTGAAAAGAAGAAGAGCATAGCTTTTGTGTCAAATACTGGTGACTCAGAAGATGAAGGTGACCTGGTCAGAGATGAAGGGGTGTCTAAAGATCTGGTACTACTTGGAAAACAATTTAACAAAGTGTTGAAAAGGATTGACTGGAAGTCGAGAGCAAATGCTCAGAACAAGTCACTCGACATCAGTAAGAACCAGGATGGAGGCAGAAGATCCAGAACTGAAGAAGACTCCAATCAAGGGAAGAGAGTTCAGTGCTTTGAATGTGAGGGATATGGGCACATAAAGACTGAGTGTCCCACGTATCTCAAAAGGCAGAAGAAGGGCCTATCTGTGTCTTGGTCAGAAGGTGAGTCTGAGAGTGATGTTGAAGAAGAATCAGCAAAATTGGTGACTACTTTGACTGGAATCTGTAAGGCTGATGGAGAAACTACTTGTGAATTTGACTCTGACAAAGAATCCTATGTTGGAGAACTCACTAAGGAAGAAGTATTCACAGGGTTTTCAGAATTGTGTATCAAGAATGAAGAAAGGTGCCAGATAATATTGGAACAGAAGATTCTGATAGCTCAACTAGAAGCTGAGAAGGAAGAACATCTATCAACCATTGCTGATCTGAAGGAAGAAGTTGAATGGCAAAAGTCAAAACTTGACAATATGACCAAATCTATAAGGATGCTGAACAATGGTACCACGCAGCTGGATGAGATCCTTCAGAATGGGAAAGAAGCTGGGAATGTGCAAGGCCTTGGTTTTAACAATCAAGCAGAGACTTCCAAGAAGCCTGTATTGAAGTTTGTTCCTCAGAAAATAAAGCAAGAAGTGGGGATGTCAAATCACATGTTTCAACATCAGATGAAGCATCAGAAAAGAGTTTGTAGATCAAAGTATAAACCATGGAGATGCCATTACTGTGGAAAGATTGGTCACTTAAAGTCCTTTTGCTACAAGCTGCACGGTTATCCCAAAACTGCTCAGCAACAAAATAAAGGACAGAGTTGGGGTAAAGTGAAGAGAAGATGGATTCCTAGACAAATGATGGCTGGTCTCATAGCACATACCTCTCTTAGAGCATCTGCAAGAGAAGATTGGTACTTTGACAGTGGTTGTTCAAGACACATGACTGGTGTGAAGAAGTTCTTGTCAGATATCAGGCCTCACTCCACCAATTATGTCACCTTTGGGGATGGATCAAAGGGGGAAATAAAAGGGGTTGGAAAGCTGGACTACATAGGATAACCAAATCTGGATCGTGTTCTATTTGTCAAAGGGCTGACCGCAAATTTAATCAGTATAAGCCAACTGTGTGATGTAGGCCTCAAAGTAAATTTCACCAAATCTGAATGTCTAGTAACCAATGAGAAAGATGAAGTTGTTATGAAGGGAACCAGGTCTAAGGATAACTGCTATCTGTGGAATCCTCAAGAACCTGAAAGTTTGTCTACTTGCTTGATGTCAAAGGAAGATGAAACCAAACTGTGGCATCAGAAATTGGGTCATTTACACCTAAAAGGGATGAAGAAAGTTATGTCAAGTGAAGCTGTTAGAGGTATTCCCAAGTTGAAGATTGATGAGGATAAAATATGTGGTGAATGTCAAGTTGGGAAGCAAACAAGGGTGTCACACAAGAGGCTTCAACATCTTACCACAACTTCTAGAGTTCTGGAACTTCTTCACATGGACTTAATGGGACCTATGTAGGTTGAAAGTCTTGGTGGGAAGAAGTATGCCTATGTGTAGCGAGCGATTTTGGACGCGGTTCTTAAGCGCTGGCCGCTCTCTGCGGTTGAGCTTAAAACTACAGGTCGATTCATTTTTTATCCTATTGTGAGCTGAATAAGGAAGGGAAATAGATGTCTCCAATTAACCCTGCTTGCATACTGAGTTTAAACAGCGGTCTGTTAGGTTACGGATGCTATCAATGTGGGGGGCCTTTGAACTGGTTATTCGTATTTCGCCAATACAGGTTCTTTCTTTCTAGGGCTTGGGCAAAAGGTTTCTGCTGGGGAACAAGGATTAGGATGTTAGGACTGATGCTTTTGAATTACTGCTTTTAATTGATGGAGATATGGGATTTGGGTTTTTTGTTGATTGCGCTCGCTAAGATCTTTTCTTTCGATCTTATGCCTACGTATTCCCGTTTACCGAAACAGGGAAATCAGAGCGTTCGCAGTTCCTCCTATTCTATGGGAGGAAATTGGTTTTTGGTGTCTTGTTCAAAGCCCAAGACGTGAAGCGAAAGGTGATTTGTATCTTGTTCAAAGCCCAAGATGTGAAGCTGAAAGGTCTATTTGTGTCTTGTTCAAAGCCCAAGACGTGAAGCTAAAAGACCTCGACTTTAGAGAGAATTTGTCATCTCTAAAGAGGGGATAAGGAGAATTACTTTAACTGGGATACGCGGATCCGAGCAATGCCATAATTTCCGAAGAAAGGGTTTTAACCTGAAGGAGAAGACTTTAACTCAGTGTAGAGCAATGCCATCTTTCCTTAGGAACTTCTCATGCTAAAAGAGGGACAGTGGCATGGATATAGATGATCCAGAGGCTCGCCGCTTACAGCGATTAGATGAAGGGAAAAGAGTTATTGATGTTTGTGTACTGTGAACGAGGCACATATTTGATGCTAAAAGGTCGATTGGATCAACCAATGGTTTTCTTATACAAAGCCTAAGAGGAGGCTAATTTCCGCTAGGAAAATCATTATACAAAGCCTAAGAGGAGGCTATTTTGTGTCTCGTACAAAGCCCGAGAGAGAGGCTAAAGGTTTTGACCCAGTGGGGCATATCGTTATACAAAGCCTAAGAGGAGGCTAACAAAGAGTTCGACTCTTGCTTAAGGGATTTATATCTCGTACGAGGCCCGAGATAGAGGCTATTGTAACTGTTTCAGTTGAGTGACAGATCCAATATACTGATTTAAAAGAGAAAATCAGTTCTTATATGAGTAACACTATACACAGGGATTTTATTTGAGGATCAGGAATATTTCCTTTTCTTTGAGGAAATGGGAAATCCAAAGGGTATTGAGACTATCCGAGTCTGCGGGTTTCCTTCCTATTTAACGAAGGGTGCTTGAGAATGTCTTTGAGACTCAAGGAAGTTAGACTGTCCAAGTCTAGAGTTTTATCTTTTGTACTATGCTTCGAGAAACAGTAGTAGACTCTATGAAAGGACTGTTCTATGAGGATGACTAGGTTCTGTTCCTATACCTCTAGGAGGTCGTCGGGACAATTTGTACGAAGCCCAAGAGGAGGCTGAAATCTTTTAAGAAGCCGACGGGTCCTTGTACGAAGCCCAAGAGGAGGCTATCATTCCCGGAGGAAGAGATCATTATACGAAGCCTAAGAGGAGGCTCTGAATACTTCTAAGAAGCCGTAGGGTCCTTGAATAATGCACAAGAGGAGGCCGGGTTGCTTATAGGAAGCCTGTGGGTCCTTGTACGATGCCCAAGAGGAGGCCGATGCTTTTAAGAAGCCCGTGGGTCCCAAACCAAAGAAAAGTTCGAGAAATCTCTTTTAAAGATAAAACCACTGGTAAACGTGCGAGGTTTACTATCCAGCAACTTTTATCTTTTCAAGAGAGTTTGAACAGTTCGGAGGTTTGAAGAAATTCAAGAGAAGTTTCACCGAGAATAATTCATCTCTGGGGAATAGAATTTCTTGACGATTCCTAAGGAGGACAGCCGAAGAGAAGACTGTATCTGGTGCTCCTATTGGGGATCTAGGCGTCTATTTCTACGAATAATTGAAACGGCGTCACCTAGTTCTAGACGTAGTAGCCGGGGAAACTCGAAATATCTATACTATTATTACACAGTAGATATGAGTTTATGAAAGGAGACTTACAGTGAGCAGCCCCACAATACAGTTTATAATATGAAAGCAGTAAATGAAAGCGATAACCACTTACTCGGTTGTAGTGCTTCCATGCTGTTTGGTTAGTTGTTCAACAAAGAAAGATAAAAACAATAGTATATTCAAAATCAAAGGAGAAAGTGCTTTGAAAAAGAAAGATTTGGGGCTTACAGCTCAAGGAGAGGCCCAGGGTTTTATCAGTGAGCGCACTGTTTGACTTTGTACAGCGGGACTAATACAAGTGACTGGGGCCCAAAAAGGTTTTCTGTACAAAGGGATGGGTCTTACACTCTCTCAGGAGGCCCAAAAAGGTTTAAAGAAAAGAGAGGGGCTTATAACACGAGGGTAGGCCCAGATGGTTTTTAATTTTAAACGGGCGACAATCGCGCCGTTTACTTGTACAGAGGGACTTATACCATGAGTGAGGCCCAAAAAGTTTTTTGTACAAGGGGGGATGGGTCTTACACTCTCTCAAGAGGCCCAAAAAGGTTTAAAGAAAAATAAATGGGTCTTACTACTCGAGGGTAGGCCCAGATGATTTTTTAAAAAGGCGACGATCGCGCCGTTTGTTTTTTGACGGTATCGGGACTTATACAATAAGTGAGGCCCAAAGATGATTTGGTCAAAAAAAGGATTGGGTCTTACACTCTAATAGAGGCCCAAAGTGTTTTGAAAATGATTTATGAGGGTTGAATTAATCCAAAACCCTAATTTGTTTTCAAAAATGTATTTAATTGAATAAAAATTCAATTAAAATGATCAAAAATTGTTTAACACATGGAAAACAAATTGTGATCTTGGATTAATGCTTCAAAAATTAAGTATTGACCTACAAAATAATTAGAAAGCATTAAAAGTTGCAAAATCAATGTAGAAAAAATATTTAAAATGTCAAAAACAATCAAAATATTAATTCTTTACAAAAATATAAATTATATGAAATAAATAATATTTTTGGGATTTTTTGTGAAAATAAAATATTTTAACATTTTTGTGAATTATTAAAAAAAGAATCAACTCAAAATCATTAAAACTCAGAGAGAAATTAATTTTTGAATCAATTAAACAAAATCACAAAATTTAAATATTCAAATATATGAAAATGGCGCCAAGAACAACACCAAGAACACGCGCGTTTTTCAGTTTGCCCAGATTTGCATTTTCTATCCAATCTCCATGAATACGTAACCATATCATGCAATCCACATATCATTATGCTCGCCTCAACCTCACGATCATGTCTATGTACTTTAATTTCATTTAAATTAAACATACAACAAGAAATCACGAAGAGACCTCAAGAACCCTATTTTCTGCATGAAGGCTAGGATTTTTGATACACGATTCAAACAATGCAATTAATTGAGGGAAAACATTCCATGCATGATTATGAACATATGGCCAAATTATTGTGCGAGGAAATATGCATAGATTGAGAGATGACCAAGTTTAGGCTTACCTCCAAGTCGTGACAGCAAGAGCAAATCAAATTCTGGGTTAGAGGTGTTACAGATGAGTTGTGATGATCTGAACAGCTTCCCTACACCATATGGAGTGTGTTTAAACACTTGGATTGAATTGAAATAGACTGGATCAGTTTATGGCATCTCAGCTGCAACTTCACTTCAAACTTGTGTGGATGGCAAGTGATTTTGAGATTTTGATGTTCCAAATGTTATGTGAGTGTTTGATCAGCTCATATGTGATGTATGTGAGGTGTGTGAGTGATTGGTTTGTGCAGAATTACTCTCAAACTCAAAACCCGATAGCTACCTTGCTAAGAAAGGCATTTTTGCCAAGAGAAAGAGATTTTGAGGAAAGCATCTGTTAGATGGCTTTGGTGTACTTAAACTGACCACAATTGAGCTCTATTTATAGTAGAGCAAGTTTGGTTTGCAAGGAATAGTGCATGGCAGCTGGTAAGTAGGTTTCCTCAATGTTGGCCAATGGGAATGAAAGTCTCCTCTAGCCATTGACTAGAGGTTAGGGCACAGAGCTTTGGTCCCCTTGGTCTTGGATAAGTCTTGACTGATTTCAGATGAGAATGGCTCAGTCCATGCCACCTTGATGGTTCCATTGAATGCCTCATTCCAAATTTGAAGTCTTGTCCCTACTTTGGCAACTCTAGGTTCAACATGCTATTCTTTGTTCCTTGGACCTTGGAGGCTTGGCTCAGTGATTGTTCCCTTTGGATTCAATCCTCTGAGGTGTCCAAGTGGATTGGAGGAATTGCAATTGGCTGATTTTGGCAAATCGAGCCAAAATGCAAATTCTGCCTTGCCTTGATAGATTTCAGCAAGGCAACTTGCCAATGTTGTATCTCATGATGTAGGTTGAATTTGGCAATGTTCTTGGCCATTTTGGAAAGCCCTAACATGATACAACAACTGTTTGAATAAGTTTGGTTTTGATCTCTTTTGATTCCAAGTGAAAAATCCCCCTACATTTGGCAAAAAGTGAAGCAGAATTCTGACTTAGTGAAAATTTCACTAAGTGTTGGAAAAAGTGACTTTTTCACTTTTCAGCCACTTTGATCACTCCATAACTCAAAATCCTTAATGAATTGGAATGACTTGTAGTTGAAGTTTTTGTAGGTGATAGTGAGGGCTACAAATCCATCTTTGGATGAGAAAAAATGGCCTTGTGGTTTAGGAGTTATGGTCCTCCAAAGTTGGTACCCTTACCACTTTATTTTTAACTTAGAAAAATTTCTAAGTTTTATGGTTACCCCTTTTACAAGTTATCTCACTTTTCTTGTTTTTTCTTGATGAATGATGATTCAAATCATACATTAACATCATTTTAGGGTTAAAAATCCATTTTGGTGAAAAATCTCAAAAAGTCAAAGTTGACTTTTGTGCACAGTTGACTTTTTATCAGATGAATTCCAAACTGTGCAATTCTTCAGGAAATCATGTCCTTGACCTAAATCAAACTTGATGGACATGTTCCATGGGTGTCATAGGGTATATTCAATCATGTATTAGGGTTTGGGAGCATGCCTTGGTCAAAAGTCAAAGTTACAGTTGACTTTTCCCTTAAAACCCTAATTGTGGTGCAGATGAAAATGAAACTTGTTGCTCAAGCTTCTTGGATCAATCCATTGTTCCAAATGGATCAATATGGTGTATTAGAGACCCTCAAATCATCTCTTGAGGTCTTGGCTCATGGTTTGTCCCAAAAGTCAACTTAGGGGTGAATT
The DNA here is from genome assembly GCA_022829125.1 of Lathyrus tuberosus. NCBI lineage: Eukaryota > Viridiplantae > Streptophyta > Magnoliopsida > Fabales > Fabaceae > Lathyrus > Lathyrus tuberosus. Next base: position 314,963 of record JALAZF010000282.1, read on the forward strand.
AGGTCAAGAAACCCTAATTCCTGATTTTTGATGAATGCATCCCCTGAGGTAAAATTTACTTGATGCATGGGTTCATGAGGTTCCATGAAGTATATTAGGTTATGTTTTGGATCAATGGCTTGTGCCCAGATGAAAATTTCCATCTGGAGGCCCTGGTCGACCAAAACCCTAATTTGGTCACACTGTCGATCTTGAGACTTGATCCACCTAGAAGGGAGCAGCCTTGTGCTTAATCCTTGAAGTGGGAGTCCTTTTTGATCCATTGTGGATGTTTAAGAGATTAGAAAAGTTGAAGATCATGTCATTTCTTGATTGATCCTTTGTCTAAGCACTCAGAGAGGGCTTGAAACCCTAATTTTGCTTGTAGTGGATGCTTACCCATCTTTGGGGAGACTGATGAAGCATGATGGTTCATCCATATTGTGATGATGATTTTCACAATGATGGGAAATCTTAGTGGTCAAAATTTGGGGTATTACACTATGTTGTAGTAGATGATTACTCCAGGTTCACTTGGATAAGTTTCATCAGAGAAAAGTCTGAAGTATTTGCAGCCTTCAAAGAGTTGTGTCAAAGGATTCAACGGGAAAAGGATTGTGGTGTTGTTCGAATTAGAAGTGACCATGGGAAAGAGTTCGAAAATAGCAGGTTTGAAGAGTTCTGCTTATCTGAGGGAATCACTCATGAATTCTCATCACCAATCACTCCTCAGCAGAATGGTGTGGTGGAACGCAAGAACATGACTATACAAGAGTGTGCAAGAGTCATGATTCATGCCAAAAAGCTTCCATATCATTTTTGGGCAGAAGCCATGAATACTGCTTGCTATATACACAATAGGGTGACTATCAGATCAGGTACTTCTGTCACTCTTTATGAGCTATGGAAAGGTAGAAAGCCAAATGTGAAGTATTTCCATGTGTTTGGTAGCAAGTGCTATATCTTAGCGGATCGTGAGCAAAGGCGAAAGATGGATCCTAAGAGTGAGGAAGGAATATTTTTGGGATACTCTACAAACAGTAAATCATATAGGGTATTTAATTCCAGAACTCAGGTGATGATGGAATCCATAAATGTGGTGGTTGATGACTCTAGCAAAGATGAAGATGTCCCAGATGATGTTGGAGCATGTCTGCCCATGAACAATGAAATCTCTCAAGACATTGAGTCTGTAGAAGATAGTGCTCAAGAAACCAACACTAGACCTGAGAATGAAGAGGTAGAGGATGCTAACCGAGGACCCTCTATAAGGATTCAGAAGGATCACCCAAAGGAATTGATTATTGGTGATCTGAATGAAGGTGTAAGAACCGAAACAAGGGAGACTGTGTCAAATGCATGCTTTGTGTCAAAGATCGAACTAAAGAATGTCAAAGAAGCATTGACAGATGAGTTCTGGATAAGTGCTATGCAAGATGAACCTTGTCAGTTCAAGAGGAATGAAGTTTGGGAACTGGCACCACGACCAGCAGGAACAAATGTGATTGGAACAAAATGGGTGTATAAGAATAAGTCTGATGAGCAAGGAGTTGTTACCAGGAACAAAGCCAGATTAGTTGCTCAAGGATACACACAGATTGAAGGAGTAGACTTCGATGAAACATTTGCGTCTGTGGCTCGATTGGAATCCATCAGATTGTTGCTAGGAGTGGCATGTTTGCTAAAATTCAGATTGTTTCAAATGGATGTCAAGAGTGCTTTTCTAAATGGCTATCTTAATGAGGAAGTCTATGTTGAGCAGCCTAAAGGGTTTGTGGATCCAAACTTTCCTGATCATGTTTACAAGCTGAAGAAGGCTCTATATGGGCTGAAATAAGCTCCACGAGCTTGGTATGAAAGACTGACTGAGTTCTTAGTTAACAATGGGTACATGAAGGGTGGTATTGATAAAACTCTTTTTGTCAAGGAGAAGGATGGGAAACTAATGATTGCTTAGATTTATGTAGATGATATTGTGTTTGGCGGGATGTCGGATGAAATGGTCCAACATTTTGTCACTCAAATGCAGTCTGAATTTGAGATGAGCTTGGTGGGTGAATTGACCTACTTCCTTGGATTACAAGTCAAGCAGATGGAAGACTCCATTTTTATTTGTCAGAGCAAATATGCGAGGAACATTGTGAAGAAGTTTGGACTGGATAATGCCAAGCATAAGAGGACTCCTGCTCCTACTCACTTGAAGTTATCCAAAGATGAAAAGGGAGTGAATGTTGAACAAAGTCTGTATAGAAGTATGATTGGCAGTCTGATGTATCTTACAGCAAGTAGGCCAGACATAACTTTTGTTGTTGGTGTGTGTGCAAGATATCAAGCAGAACCCAAGGTCAGTCACATAAATCAAGTGAAGAGAATTCTAAAGTATGTGAGTGGTACATGTGATTATGGGTTGCTTTACTCCCATGACTCAAGTCCCATTTTAGTAGGATATTGTGATGCTGATTGGGCTGGATAGCGAGTCTCTTGAGAGACTGTTTTCGTTTGGGATCTTTCATCATACTTTTCTCGGGATCTTCCCGGAGAAATGCCATATGATGGGGTCCAATTTTGAGGTGCCAATGACCTTCTCATCAGTGGTCCTTTCGGAGCAAAACTGGCATGCTGCCGAATCTCTGATCACGAGGCTTTCTCTGTGGATTTTCCTTAATCCGGGAAAGCAAGGATATCATCTTCAATGGCGAAGAGTGATGTTTATTGAGAGTTTTCTCTGGCTTTTCAGAGGTTCAAGTTATCAAAGTGGCCAAGTGCCGACTCTGATCTAAAGATACATTGGTGGCGAGATTGCGCAGGCGCAACACTTCCTGACGAGGAAAGAACTGACAAACTCGATTGAGAAAACTGTTTATCACTAGGGGACAAGACCGTCTCAAGTGATAGTGATGCAATATGAAATGTGAATGCAAATAAAAAATGCATGAAGTATGTATGTTTATGCTGACAAAACAGACGCGACATACAGACTAATGGATGAACATAATTGGATACTCGGCCATCGCGGGGCGAAGAAGTACCGTTGATTCAAAATAGCAATTCCACCTTGCTTAGGAGAGATAGTCCACGCGGGGAGCTATGTTGATCGGGCTTAGGAGATGAGAACTCGGCCGAGGCGTGTCAGACGAAACAAGGTCTCTGACACAGTTGATCCCTTCATTCAGGCATACTGGCTTAGAAGGAGTACTTTGATTCTGCACTTTGAAATTCGCTTACTTCGGGAGAAGCAATCGGTATTCTTCTGATGTTCAACAGTCAAAAGAAATGCCATCTTTAATTTAAAAGCAGAAAAAGTTTTAACAAGTAAATTCATTTTTGTTTTATTTCAAGAATCGCTGATTAAGTTTAAACAACGTCGTTCTGTAAAGCTAAAACAAGTTAAGAATTACAAACAAAAGCACAAAGGCTCAAATTTTATTGATAAGATGGAGATCAGCCAAACGCGTGATTCCAAAGAGTATATACAAAGTTAGAAAATGGTAATTTACAGGGAAAAGGGCTACGTTGAAACATAACGACCACTATCCTTTTACCAACTTTGAGTTCGGGACATCCTGAGCTTCCGTCGAAGATGACCTTTGACTGGAGATTTCCTCCGATAGAGGATGCTGTAACTGCTGCTGAGGGACTTGCCTCTGTTGAACATAGTTACTTGCCATTATCCCTAATTTTTTCCTGGATTGTACTATGAGATTTCCAATCCATCGGGATGATTCTTTTTTTTTCCATGTCTCTAACTTTTGCCTGGACCGCCCTTTCGGGTTTTCAATCCACCGAGACGTTTTTTTTTTAGTTTAGGCGAAATATTTCTTGACTACATCAACATTCGTGGGGTAGGAAAATTCCTCTCCGTCCATGGTTGCAAGTCTCAAGGCGCCGCCTGAGAAAGCTTTCGTGACCACATAGGGGCCATCATAATTCGGGGTCCATTTGCCCCAGGAATCAGTGAGAAACGATTGTATATTTTTTAGCACAAGGTCTCATTTTCTAAAGACACGGGGTCAGACCTTTTTGTCAAACGCTTTCTTCATTCTTTGCTGATACAACTAACCATGGAATAGAGTCGTTATTCGCTTTTCTTCGATTAGGTTTAGTTCATCGTGTCTGCTCTGGCACCATTCAACCTCTGTTAGCTTAGTTTCCATCAATACCCTGATTGATGGGATCTCTACTTCTATGGGAAGCACTGCTTCCATGCCATATACTAGAGAGAAAGGATTTGCCCCTGTTGAAGTGCGGACAGATGTGCGATAACCGTGAAGAGCAAAGGGTAGCATCTCGTGCCAGTCTTTGTAGGTTACAACCTTCTTTTGAACAATCTTCTTGATGTTCTTGTTAGCCGCTTCTACCGCTCCGTTCATCTTCGGTCGCTAGGGAGACGAGTTATGGTGTTCGATCTTGAACTCAGAACACAACTCTTTCATCATCTTGTTGTTCAAGTTAGATCCATTGTCAGTAATGATCTGGCTGGGAACACCATAACGGCAGATGAGATTGTTTTTGATAAAGCGGACCACCACTTGTCGGGTTACATTGGCGTATGATGCTGCTTTGACCCATTTAGTGAAGTAGTCAATGGCTACCAGGATGAACCGATGTTCGTTTGAAGCCTTGGGTTCGATCATACCAATCACGTCGATTCCCCATATGGAAAAGGCCATGGGGAAGAAAGAACTTTGAGATGCGTTGGCGGTACATGGATTTTGTCTGAGTATATCTAACACTTGTGACATCTCCTCATGTACTTGTAGAAATCGGATTCCATGGTTAACCAATAGTACACTGCTCTTAGAATTTTTCTCGCCATTGTGTGTCTGTTGGCATGAGTGCCAAAGGATCCTTCGTGAATTTCCTTTATCAGCATGTTTGCTTCTGGTCTGTCTACGCATCGGAGCAAGACCATGTCAAAGTTTCTCTTATAGAGTGTGTCACAACTCAGGAAAAAGTTGCCTGCCAGCCTTCTGAGGGTCTTCCTATCTTTTCATGATGCCCCATGCGGGTACTCTTGTTTCTGAGGGAAGCATTTGATATCGTGATACCAAGGTTTGTCGTCTAGGACTGCTTCAATCGCGAAGATGTAAGCAGGCCGTTCTAGGCGCAATATGTCAATCTTAGGTACGTCGTTCTTTTGACCTACACTAATCATGGAGGAGAGAGTGGCTAGTGCATCAGCCATGTGATTCTCTTCTCGAGGGATATGATGAAACTCGATTCTGTTGAAGAAAGGTAGCAACCTTCTCGCGTAATCTTTGTAAGGAAATAATCCTGATTAGTATGTGTTCCAATCTCCTTTGATCTGATTTATAACCAGGGCTGAGTCTCCATACACATCCAAGTTCTTAATCCTTAAGTCGATTGCTTCTTCGAGACCCATGATACAAGCTTCGTATTTGGCCTCGTTGTTTGTGCACTTGAACGTCAGTCTAGCAGTGAAAGGAATATGAGTACCCTGAGGTGTTACGATGATTGCCCCAATTCCATTTCCATAATTATTGACAGCTCCGTCAAAGATTAGTCCCCATTGGGAACCTGGTTCTGGCCCTTCACTGGGTAGCGGTTCATCGCAATCTTTCATTTTTAAGTACATGACATCTTCGTCTGGGAAGTTAAATCCGACTGATTCTTGATCGTCAATCAGTTGATGAGCCAAATGATTAGCTAAAATACTTCCTTCAACGGCTTTTTGAGCATGGTACTCGATGTTTTACTCTGATAACAACATCTGCCAATGGGCGATCCTTCCTATGAGAGCATGTTTTTCAAAGACATACTTGATCGGATCCATTTCGGAGATTAACCAAGTAGTGTGAGAAATCAGGTACTGGCGAAGACGTTTGGCTGCCCAAGCCAGAGAACAGCAAGTTTTCTCAAGCATAGTGTACCGAGTTTCACAGTCGGTAAATTTCTTGCTTAAGTAGTAGATGGCAGACTCTTTTCTTTTCGTTTCGTCTGGTTAGCCAAGTACACAACCCATGGAGTCTTCCAAGATTGTTAGGTAGATGATCAGTGGTCTTCCCTCCACTGGAGGTGATAGAATCAGTGGATTCAACAGATATTCTTTGATACTGTCGAAAGCTTTTTGGCAATCTTTCGTCCATACGCAGCTTTGATTCTTTCTGAGTAGTTTGAAGATTGGCACGCATGTCGCGGTCATGGGGAATATGAATCTGGAAATGTAATTCAGACGTCCCAAAAATCCTCTGACTTGTTTTTCAGTCTTTGGTGAAGGCATTTCTTGAATGGCCTTGACCTTGTCAGGATCAACCTCAATTCCTTTCTGGCTGACGATAAACCCTAAGAGTTTTCCTGAGCGGACACCGAACGTGCATTTGTTCGGATTCAAGCAGAGTTTATATTTTCTCAATCGCTCGAATAACTGTGACAGGTGGGTTACATGCTCCTTTTCTGTTTTAGATTTGGCAATCATATCATCGACATACACTTCGATTTCTTTGTGCATCATGTCATGAAACAGAGTAGTCATGGCCCTTTGATAGGTTGCCCCGGTATTCTTCAAACCGAATGGCATTACCTTGTAACAAAAGGTGCCCCATGGGGTGATGAATGAAGTTTTCTCCATGTCTTCCAGCGCCATTTTGATTTGATTATAGCCCGAGAATCCATCCATGAAGGAGAAAACTTTAAACTTTGTTGTACTGTTTACCAGCATGTCTATGTGCGGTAAGGGAAAGTCGTCCTTTTGGACTGGCTTTGTTCAGATCCCTGTAGTCTACACACATTCTGACTTTTCTGAACTGACACTATGTTGGCTAACCATTGAGGATATTCTGAGGTGGCGAGGAAACCTGCGTCGATCTGTTTTTGCACTTCCTTTTTATTTTGATGGCCATATCCGGGTGAGTCCGTCTCAGCCTTTGTTTTACCGGCAGATATTCTGATCTTAACGGTAGACAATGTTCCACGATGCTAGTATCCAACCCTGGCATGTCCTGATAGGACCAAGCGAATACATCGGGAAACTCTTTGAGAAGTTTTATCAAGCTTTCTTTGATAGTCGGACTGAGCAGTGCTCCAATCTTGACTTCTTTCCTCTCTTCTTCTGAACCTAAGTTGACTATTTCTAACGGCTCTTTGTGAGGTTCAATGGACCTTTCCTCTTGTCTAAGTAATCGGGAGATCTCTTCTGGAATTTCTTCGTCCTCTTCTTCTTCAGCTTCAAATACCGGGAATTCAGAGTTGGGAGAAGGCATTGAATCATATGTTTCAATGGGGTTTAAAACAAGAAATTTGCATGACGTGATGGTTTATTTTTAGAAGAGATAGAGAGAAATGCAAGAGTGTGTGTAGTGTATTTTCCGAAAAAAAACTTGTTTTTATTTTGGGTTGTTTTAGGATTACCATTTTCCGAAAAACGAAAAGTGAAAACAGCAGTAAATGCGGAAATTACAGAATGACATTTATTTATTTATAATTTTGTCGATTCTTGAAACTACAACCCTATAAAACAAAACTCTGTCACTTTGGGTGAAACGAAGAGGGATATTTACAGAAAGTGAGCCCTATAAAGACATCCGTTTCACCTGGGCAGGGTGAAAGGTTAAAACAAAGACGACAATTACTTAGACTTATGGACGACTTTCGGGACATCAACAACAACCCATTGGCGATGAACTCCTCCGTGAATCACAAAGTCTGGTACCTTCTTTCTTGGTTCGTCCTCCAAAATGACGCTGATTTTTGGCGGAGTAGGATCGTTGGAGTCTTCCTCCCAGGCAGAGTCGTCGTAGAAGAACTCTTCTGTTGTATCTTGCACAATGTTTTCACTCTCAGGCAGATCTCTCCATCCAGTTGGTTGGATGTCCTCGAGCCTGATACGAGAGCTTTCAGAAGCGGTGTACTTGACCAAGAAGTCGTACTTGCCACTTGGCTGTCCTAAGGTGTCCCATACTTGTGTGGGACTGGAGGAGTCATCTTTCTCGATGACATTAACCTCGGGAAAAGCATAATTGATGAAATCTTGTCCTGCAATCTTTGCAGATTCATCGTTGTGCTGGATATCTTCGGAATGTACTGAGTAATGATCCCATGACTGGGTGGGCACGCAGGTATTCTTTTCAATGTTGCTCAGCTGATAAGCATCGTTTGGCTGACTCTTTTGCCCCAAGTTTTCTGGGTACGGCTGCCAGATAGGCAAGTCATCCAGGGGATCAAAATAGTCATAGTGAAAGTAGTCTTTCATCAGAGTGTCCTCCTCTAATGAGTCTGGCAGAGCACGACATCCCTCCGGATCACAATCTCCATACATCATCTTGACGTCTGATCTTGGTATATATCTCGGACTTTGCGTGGGATAGCAAAATGGCGTATGTGTTTCTCCCTGAGACATATAACCATCCTCGTTGAGATAGGACTTACACTCTTCATCTGTATCAGAGGAGTCACCCTCATTGATGGTGTGTACTTCTTGAGACACTGGGTGGAGGAAGCCTCCACTGCGGAAGAAGTCCTGAATGGGATGAAAACTTTCATCTTTAGTAGTCTGGGTACAGGTTGAAGAGAAACCAGGACCTTTCTTTGTCTTGTTATCAGTAGGAATTACAAGTTGTCCCCATCCTTTTACGTTGTTACCCTTGATCACTTCGAGAGCATCTTTGTAGGAGGAAATCGATGTCCCTTTTTCTGATCGATTCTCATTTCTTATTGAGAGTGCTTGAAACTGAGTTCCAACGACCTCCTCGGGTTCTACATAGGAAAATGATGATAAGTTGCTCACGATTAAGGTCTGCTCTCCACATACTATGACTAACTTGTCATTCTTGACGAACTTCAGCTTCTGGTGAAGTGTCTAAGTGACTGCCCCAGCTTCGTGTATCCAAGGTCTTCCTAATAAATAGTTGTATACTGCCCGGATGTCCATGACCTGGAAAGTGACTTGGAAAGTGTGAGGACCGATAGTTATGGGAAGACCAACTTCGCCGATAACTATTTTTCTGGATCCGTCAAAGGTTTTGACGATGACCTCGCTGCCTCTCATCAGGGCTTCTTGAAATGATAGTCGCATCAGAGTAAATTTTGGCATAACATTCAGAGCTGATCATGTGTCTACCAGTATGCTGGCTAGAGCATCGTCTTGGCAATTGACTATAATGTTAAGCGCCATGTTGTGATTTTTGCCTTCTTCTGCCAGTTCTTCATCACTGAATCCTAAATTATAGTAGGAAGTGATGTTGGAGATGATGCTGTCAAATTGTTTTATCCTCACATCTTGTTCTATGAAAGCTTGCTCTAAGACTTTCTGCAGAGCTTCCCTGTGAGCTTCAGAACTGAGCAAGAGAGATAGTACAGAGATTCTCGATTGAGTTTGCAACAGTTGGTCTACAATGTTGTACTCGCTTTTCTGGATGAGCTTCAGCATCTCATCATTGTTCTTTGCCAGTTCTAGATTACTGGATTGTTCGATTGGTTGATTGGGAACTTCTGTTTGAGGTTCCTTTTCCTTGGTGGATTCTCCAATTTCTCTGTTGAAGATCTGACCGCTCCGTGTGACTCGACTGATATCGGCAATGTTTACGACGGAGGGTAATGGAGTTTTCTTTCCATTTTCGATTGTTGTTGCACCGTACTTGTAAGAAATAAATTTATCGGATTTGTACGGTATTGGTCCTGGCAGATAGATAACCATGGGAGGCTTTTGATTTTTCTGACCATCGTAGGCAGCCTCAATTGGTTCGAGGTTGAGAATCTTTCTACTATCAAGAGGAACTCTTGATTCATGGAGTAGAGGGATTATTGCACATACGTCTTTGGCCATTTCATGATTAGAGATTAGGACAACATCTTTACCTTGGTCAGGGAGATAGTCGGGTATCCCGTTGATCGACCCAGAACTTGAACATGGTTGGATCTCTTGGTGGTCCAACTGATTTTGAAGAGCTGGCCGCACAAGGTAGCATCCTTGGTTGTTCTCTGAGCAAAATCTACAACGCTCATAATTATGTGGTGACACCTGGCCACGTCTGCTTTGTATGCAGTGCATCTTTACTAGATCTGTTTCCATCGAGCGGACATTCTGACTTTGATACCTATCAGGATTCTCATTAGTCATACTGATCTGTTGTGTGACTTCATCTAAGTAAATTGGAAGCCAGCAGTGGTCCAACAAGTGTTGAAGTGTTCTTTGGACAAGTGGACATCCTTGGTCGTCTTTACGATACACTTTACAGTCTTGATAATCATGTGAAGCCAGAAAGCCGAGCCTGACTTGCTTAGCATGTAGTTCTACCAGATTGGTATTCATCAAGCAAATATCAAAGATCTGAATCATATTAACTTAATGGTTATTTCTCTCCTGATAGTCCTGAATCCATCCAAGATCCATCTGACGCTGGAGGGCCTTTTGTACAAAAGGGCATCCCTGATTGCTTATTAAGTAGATTATGGTATTGACTTTGCCTTGAGTGCATTGCCACCAAGTTAACGTTCATCGTCAGAATTTTGTGGTTCTGAACAATGTTGGGATTCGCGTGAGCCATATTGACCTCACGGGTTCGATGATCTTGAACCCATCTGAGATTCATTTGTTCTTGTAGAGCTGATTGCACTACGGAACATCCTTGATTATTCTTTGAGCAGATATCACACTGATGATAATTGTGATGCAGTACATGACCGTACCTGCTGTGCCTACAATGCATCCTGACCAGATTGGTTCCTAATCGGAGTACATCGTGAATTTAATAACTGCGACCAACTTCTTCTTCTATCAAATTTACTACCGCCTTCTCATGTTGAGGAAACGAGTTCGTCTGAACATTTAGATTAGTATCTTTGAAAGATAGGACCCTGTTCCTGACAAGCTTCTGCACATCAGATTTGAAGCTGAGACAGTTTTCAATGTTGTGCCCTGGTCCTCCTTGATGGTAAGGGCAAGTTTGATCCACTTTGAACCAAAAAGGCGGATTTTTCGGTACTGTAAGAGGAAACCTGGTTTGGACGTGCCGCTTTACCAGTAAAAGTGGAAATAGTTCTGCGTACAACATCAGTATAGGGTCGAACCCTGATGGTCGTGTCGTACGATTGTTATTGTTATACTGAGGACGAGCCTGCTGAAAAGGTTGTTGTGTCCTTTGTTGATACTGTTGTTGATTTGGTTGGCTCTGAGCAACCTGAGGTTGATACATTGGAGCCGACATTGGGTTGATAGCGGGAGTTACCACTGCTACTGGTTGATAACTTCGCCTTTGCTTTCTAAGAGAGATATTACCAATATCTTGCTCTTTTTTCTTTGGGAAAGCACCACCGTATCTTTTGGTACTACTCGATGATTATGTGTTTTTGACCAAACGTCCCTCTCGGACTGCTTCCTCAAGGCGCACTCCCATGCTCACCATTTCAGTGAAGTCACTGGGCGTACTGGCGACCATTCGGTAGTAATAGAATGAGCTCAAGGTTTTCAAAAAGATCTTAGTCATCTCTTTTTCCTCAAGAGGGGGACAGATCTGAGCGGAAATTTCACGCCATCTCTGAGCATATTCTTTGAAAGTTTCTTTGTCCTTCTGCGACATTGATCTGAGCTGATCTCTGCCTGGTGCCACGTCTAGGTTATACTTATATTGCTGAACGAAAGCTGCGCCAAGATCTATGAAAGTGTTGATTTTGGTGTGGTTTAAAACCATGTACTATTTGAGTGCGGCACCGGTTAAACTGTCTTGGAAGTAATGGATCAGTAGCTTTTGATTCTCTGTCTGAGTTGACATCTTTCGAGCATACATCAAAAAATGACTTTGAGGGCAAGAGTTGCCCTCATAATTTTCAAAGTCAGGCACCTTGAATTTGTGCGGTATTTTCACGTTAGGGACCAGACAAAGGTCTGCGGCGTCCTTTCCAAATAAATCCTGACCGTGAATGGCATGCAGTTCCTTCTGCATCTCCAGGAATTGCTCCTGGAACTCATTCATTCTTTCGTATATGTCTTTGTTTCCACCAGAAATTATTTGTGGAATCCGTCCTTCCGAGACAGTGTGTACCACTGGTTGTGGTATAGTCATTACATCGGTGACTCTTGGTGCTTCTATGCCCCGAATTTGTAACCTTCAGGTGTTGCTGTCATAACTCTTGCATCTTCGCTTTCCCGAAGTTTGTAACCTTTAGACCCAGCGGTTCCTGCTGCAGTTTCTGGGTCTTCAGTGACCGGCGGGATGTATCCCTCAGGGACAAAGTTGATAGGCATGCCCCAAGGGCGATCTTTAGGCATGTCGTACCGAGGATCATATGTCTCCACTACGGGAGTAGATGTGATCTCTGAGATCACAGTCCTTTGTTGTTGCCTCTGAGCTGCTGCCAGAGATTTCATGTCACTATGAAGTTTTTTCATATCTTCCTTTAGAGCGTCGACTTCTTCTCTCAACTCTCTGTTCTCTTCCTCGAGATCGTCCATTTTCTTTTGTCGATTGGCCCGAGTATTGTACGAATGAGACAGTTTGACTCTAGAATCGTGACATATATGTGATATTCGAAGATAAGAAGATCGCGTTATGTGAGAATGATGAATGCAATGATATAAATTTTTGTTTTTTGCTTTAATTAAAATGAAACTTCAATAAATAGATTGCAAATATCGTACAGTGGGGAGACCCCTTTTTATTGAATTTGAAAGATTGCAGAAAGGGAAAATACAGTATTTTACAAAGTGTTGTAAAAGGAAATGTCTAAACTTATGAATCCCGAGTCCTCTCTAAGGAGAACTCAGATGCTGGTTCTGGTATTTTCCTTTTCTTTGACCGGGGCTCTTTAGCCGTTGTCGGGTTATCAGTCATTTGCCAAGTGAATGAGCGAGCAAATTTCTCCGGTCTTCTTGATTCTCCACAACATGTTGCTCTAGTATCTTAATCAGAGCATCCTTTTCTTTTTACAGTTCCTGAACTTTGGTACACTCCACATTGAGGATACGGTACTTGTTTTTCCAAGAGTTTTTCTCCCGTTGAACTTTGTTAAGAGCTACCTGGAGTTTTTCTGTGTCAGACATGAAATAAATGACATATTCTTTTAACAGAAGAACTTCTTGACGAGGGTAAGGCATCCTCAGCTTGAGAGCTCTATTTTGTACACAGTGGAGATAAGGTTCCATGGAGATACAGTCTGGTCTTCCTAGAGGCTCTCTTCCTTTCTTGTGAATGTGTTGCCAGGCATGCACTATTTCCTTCTTTAGTGCTCTGTCATTTTCTCCTTCCTTGAAGAAAAAACCTTCCAGATGAACATTATGTGGGATATTCTTCATCGGGTATCCGAGTTGACGGCGAACTAAAATTGGATGATAGTTGATTCCTCATTTAGTTCCTATGAGGGGTACATTAGGGAAGTTTCCACATCTGTCGATGATCCTTATCCCTTCGTAAATCCAATTGTACCAATCTATGTCCGAGTTGGTAAGAGACATGATTCTTTGTGACCAACGTAGAGTACTCTTACGGTCCCAAAAAACAGCAGACTTGGGTAAATGGGAAGTGAACCATTTGTAAAGCAGGGGTACACAGCATGTGATCATTCCTCCGTTGTACAAATTCCTTAAGTGTACAAAATGATAAGCATCTGTGAACAAGGTTGGTACGGGGTTCCCAATCAGAAATATCTTAATGGCATTGGTATCGACGAAGTTATCGATGTTGGGAAAAAGGAACAACCCGTATGTGAGTAGAACAAAGATATCTTCAAAAGCAATTATGTTTCCTACATTGGCAAAGTATAGGGCTTTATCTGTCAGGAAATTAGCTGGTAAACACTGGATTCCTTCCTTAGTGGTCATGTGAGTGCTGACTTCTGACTCGCCCAAATAGATCGCTCTTGCAATGGTTTGATCTTTTGGAATTTCTTCCAGTCCAGAAAAAGGATCTTGGTCAGTGATGGGTAAATCAGTCAGGTGAGAGTACTCCTCTGGTGTTGGTGTTAGTTGATAATCCGGGAATGTGAAACAGTGATAAACCAGATCCTAAAACTGAATTAACATAGATAGGATTCCTTCAACTACGTGGACCCTTAATAGAGACAACAACCCTCCGTGCTTAGCTCTGAAAGCATCAGAGTTGGTAATCATCCTTGCCAACCTTCTTAAATCCTCTAGTTTCGGAGCCTTGAAGGTGTACTTGTGCGTCTTTCTTCTACCGAAATCCATAACGCAATCTTTCTCTCTGATATTTTCAATTATTGTATTAGTTTAATTTGAAAAAAGAAAGAGAAAGAGGAAGGAGAAGATTTTTTCTTTGTTTAAGAGTTTTTTAAATGAATGCATGAATGCAGCACACAAAAACATTGAAAAAACATGGGTTCAAGGGTTCAACGTCACGAGCATGGAGTCATGGCTCTACCCATCCCCAAAGGTTGTATTCTGGTCAATTTTTGTACCTGTAGAACGGGTTAAAGGTTCCCAAAATCATTGACCCCCCTAGGGATAACAACAGCAACCTGGTTCATCCGAGCGAGCTGTAGCATCCTAGGGTAATCTCAATTGAGTGCAGTATCACGTATCAACTATTCTCGATAGCTACCGCACTACCAAATGGCCACATGGTTAATGTCTATTGAATCCTCAGGGTCACGGGTGCCGTACTGGGATAGCGTCTATTTTCACGACGTTAGTCGTTCAACATAGAATCCACACGGGCCCTCACCTGATTTGATGGTCTACCAGGATCGCTTATTCGGGAATCACTCCCTGTAAGTCCACCCGTCTATGCCATCACTTATCTTAGGATTCTCTCATACTTTCCACATGCGTATCAATCACATTCCCATTGACAGAAAAATAAACACGGATATCAAGTAGGAAAGGCAATATATATATATTATAATACCTAATACTAATCATCTTAGACCTCTTAGGAACTATAATCCTAAAGACTCCCCAGCAGAGTCGCAATTTTCCTGTAGCGTGCGATTTTTGTCGGTGACGCGACCACCTTATCGCCATGGGTTTCTCCTCACTGCAATGGTAGGAGTGGGATGCTACTTTCTGATTTCTTATTTATCCTATGAAGCTGGAAAGGAAAGGGAAGTTATCTAAAACCAACCTTGCACGCAAATGTTTAACTGAACAAATGCTTAAGAGATTGGGGAGTTCGGGGTCAGGTTATACAATGGGGAGTTGTCAATTACCCATCCTATATGTGGTTATCCACAGGTTGTTAGCAATTATCCTTACTGTTTTCTACTTACTGGTGTTTGTTTGTTGTGGGTTGGGAAAGTTTCTCCTTTGGGAGATTTTGAGAGAGAGAGTTTTCTGATGATTTTGGTGAGGTACTGGACCTAACGTTTTTGATTAGTGTGAAGGTATTGGACCTAAAGTTTTTGATTGGTGTGCTCGCTAAGATTTCACAATCTTATGCCTACGTATTCCCGTTAAAGAAAACAGGGAAATCAGAGCAATCATAGTTCCTCCTATTCTATGGGAGGATGAAAAAATGTTTTGGTGTCTTGTTCAAAGCCCAAGATTGAAGCTAAATGAGTATTTGTGTCTTGTTCAAAGCCCAAGATTAAAGCTAAAAGGTTTTGACTGGGAGAGAATTTGTCATCTCTAAAGGGAGATATCTCATTTGTTTATCACAGTTGTTGGGTAACTGATTATAAAGGAGAATTAATTTAACTGGAATGTATGGAATCTAGCAATGCCATAATTTCCTTTATAAGGGATTTGTCCTGATGGAGAAAACTTTAACTCAGTGTCGAGCAATGCCATTTTTCCTTAGGAATCTTTCATGCTAAGAGAGGGACATGGGCTTGGATGTAAATAATCCAGAGGCTTGCCACTTACAGCAATTAGATGAAAGAGGGAGTTTACCAGGATAAGTGATGGACTACAGCTTGGATTTTTGAATTAACAAGTGTGCCACTTACAGCAGTTATCTGGAATTAGGGTTTGTTCGATTGTTTGTTTTGATGTGTGATATACAGAGAAATGTCTTCCTACAGAAATATTTTGATTTCCTCTGAGGGGATGTTGATTTTTGTGTGCCTTGATCAAAGCCCAAGGTTAAAGCTAAGAGATTGATTGACTCCACTGGGGAGGTCTTTATACAAAGCCTAAGAGGAGGCTGGAAAAGACTGACTCAACAAGAAAGTGCTTATCTTTCTTGTACAAAGCCCAAGATTGAGGCTAAAAAAGAGCCTGACTCTTTTGGGGGATATCATTATACAAAGCCTAAGAGGAGGCTAAAAGTTGACTTTTTCGGGGAAATATTTTGTCTGTCTTGTACAAAGCCCAAGATTGAGGCTAAAAGGAGATTTTTGGCTCCACTGGAGAATATTTGTATGTGTCTTGTACAAAGCCCAAGATTGAGACAAAAAAGGGGAAACTGACTCTACTGGTGAGAGGTTTTATCTGTCTTGTACAAGGCCCAAGATTGTGGCTAACAGAAGATTGACTCTGCTGGACAGTGTGATTAATTTTGTATAAAGCCTAAGATTGAGGCTGAAAAGAAGATTGTCTCTGCTTAGGGAGATTTATATGTGTCTTGTACAAAGCCCAAGATTGAGGCTAAAAAGGGTTGACTCAACAAGAGAGTGCTTATGTGGGTGTCTTGTACAAAGCCCAAGATTGAGGCTGAAGGATATTTATAGGTGTCTTGTACAAAGCCCAAGATTGAGGCTGAAAGGAATGATTGACTCACCAAGAGTGTTTTTTATTATTTGACTCAACAAGAGAGTGTTTTTTTAAGATTGACTCAACAAGAGAGTGCATTTAGGAGACTGACTCAACAAGAGAGTGCTTTTAAAGCTAACTCTACTGAGGAAAAATCATTATACAAAGCCTAAGAGAAGGCTGGCTTCTGCTGAGGATTATTGAGATCTAGAGGCAAGTCCAAAATGGGGAATAAACTCTTGCTGAGGATTACAGAAGAGTTGAGGTATCAGATGCCTTGAGGTTCTATTTGGGATAGTGTTATCCTGATGATAGGTTGACCCTAGCTGGGAAATTTAGGATGAAAGACTGAGTTTTAGATCCTGTGAGAGTTTTAACTCTGCTGGAGATTGGTTAAATGACCAGGGTTTTTTCCTGTGTTTGTAGGGAACTTGGGAATGTCTTTGAGATCCAAGAGGAGATTAGACTGTCCAAGTCTATTGGTATGAAAGGTTTATCTTTGTATGATGCCCAAGAGGAGACTGGGATTTTAAGGGATGAGAATCAACCGTAAATTGTCCAAGGTTTTAACTCTTTGGAAAGACTGCTCTAACAAAGGATGACTAGGTTATGTCCTATACCTTTAAGAGGTCTGCAGGGTCCTTGTATTAAGCCCAAGAGAAGGCATGAGAACTTCTAAGAAGTCGGAGGGTCCTTGTACAAAGCCGAAGAGGAGGCTGGGATGCTTTTAGGAAGCCTGTGGGTCCAAACTTAAGAAAAGTTCAAGAAAGGTTTCACTGGGAATAATCCTTTCTTTAGTGAACAGTTCTAGGGTTTGAAGAAATTCAAGAGAGGTTTCACCGGGAATTAATCCTCTCTGGGGAAATGAACTTCTTTGACAATTTTCTAATAGTGACAGTCTGAGAAAAGTTTCACCGGGAATAATTCCTTTCTCTTTGTTCCAAATTGTATAAGCCCAAGAGAAGGAAAGATTGTATCTAGAATTCCTATGGGGAACTAGTTTTGACTGTATTGAAAGAGTGACCACTGGCTTTATCTAGTTCTAGACCTAATTACCGGGGAAAACTCTAAGCAGATAATATACAGGTATATATATACATATTAAATATATACTGTATGTAAAAGAGGGTAGGAGGACTTACAGGTGAGCAAACTTCCAGCACAAACAAATATATATATATATATATATATATATGTGTGTGTGTGTGTGTGTGTGTGTGTGTGTGTGTGTGTGTGTATGTGTGTGCAAGTATGTAAAAGAAAGATGTTTAAAACTTACAGGCGAGCAAGCTTCCATTGTAACAGCTGTATGGTTAGTTGTTCAAGAAATTAAAGAAAGTTTTGATAACAACTATGAATTTGAACCTAAACAAAAGGGAAAGTTGTTTTGAAAAGATTATTGGGGGCTTATACTCAAGGAGAGGCCCAGAAATAGTAGTAATTGTACTGTTGATCTGAAAATAGTATCGGGACTTATACAATGACTGAGGCCCAAAAAGGTTTATTTACAAAGAGGGTTGGGTCTTACAACTCAAGGAGAGGCCCAAAGTGTTTGAAAAAGAAAAGAAATGGGACTTACAACACAAGGGTAGGCCCATTTGAAAATGTTTTGAAAAGCGACGATGGCGCCGAGATTTTGAAAACACAGTGGGACTTATACAATGACTAAGGCCCAAATTATTTATGTACAACAAGGATTGGGTCTTACGCTCTATTAGAGGCCCAAAGTGTTTTGAAAAATATTTGTGAGGGTGAAAATAATCCAAACCTTAATTTGATTTTTAAATGTATTTTAATTGAATAAAAATTCAATTAAAATGATCAAAAATATCAAACATGTGTGAAAAACAAGTTGTGATCTTGGATTAATGTTTGAAAAATCAAGTTTCATTTATGGAATTACTTGAAAATCATTTGAATTTGAAAAATCAAGAGAAATAAATATTTTTAAATGTTTAAAAACAAATAAAAATAAATTCTATACAAGGCGCCATGGCTTGGCCCTTGCCCAAGGCAAGGCCTAGTTTTTGCAATTTGCATGAAGCCTCTAACTTTCTCATTTCTCCATGGATTGGGACAAAATTTAGGTGTATCCTGCCTAGAATTTCATGAGGAATCCAATGGTGCCCTTGGAATTTTCAGAAAATTTCTCCATTTTAAAATCCGATAGTGATTTCAAAATAGGCCTAAATTTGCATGCTCTATGCTATCTCATCATACAGGCAGCAATAGCATGGTAAATTGGTTAAAACACAACATATATAATATGTATGAGAGGTCAATGATCAATGGACCTCAAAGCAATGCATGATTTAAAGAGTTCAAGTTGTGATGCACTTACCTCTTGAAGCTTCTTGTGCTATCTGTCAAGTTCCTTGTGCTAGAAGTAATTCAATGCTTTGAACACTCTTGATTGACCCCTTAGAAGCTTTTAGGATGATCAAAACCAGCTGGAATCCTCAGGAACAAGAATTGGCTCTTTCTTGCAAAAGGGGCAAAAGTGACCAAGATAGTAACTCTCTCAAATGGTGTTCCAGATGAGAGAAACCAATTGGGACAGTTTAAGGATGATATTTGGAGTGTGTTTGAGGCCTGGTTTGGTTTTGGAAGTGACTGAATCAAGACATGGCTTGAAAAATGCAGAAAAGTCAAAATTTGAGGTTTTGGAGGTTGACTTCATGATTTTGGTGTTTCAGATCAAGGGTGGGTGTTTGAACAGCTTAGATATGACATATTGGATGTGTTTGGATCATGAGCTGTGGTGGAATTGCTCTCTAACTCGAAAACTCAGAGATGACTTACAAAAGAATGCATTTTGGCCTAAAGAGAGAGATTTTGAGGAAAGCAACTGAATGTCCTCCAACTTAGAAAAACAAAGGCATAGACAAACCATTTCTGAAGAATTGATTCTATGAGACAAAGTTGAACCTGTCAGAACAATATCCACCTTCAAACAAACTGAGGAAATGCTTATGGGATTGGTGTCTCTGATAAAACCAACCTCCTGTGAGGAAGCACTTCAGGACAATGAATGGATTATGGCAATGCAAGAAGAGCTAAATCAGTTCTCCAGAAATGGTGTCTAGGATCTGGTGCCCAAGCTAAAGGGAACTCATGTTATTTAAACCAAGTGGGTGTTCAGAAACAATTTGAATGAGAAATGAGAGGTAGTCAGAAACAAAGTATGATTGGTTGCACAAGGTTACAGCCAACAAGAAGGTATTGGCTATAATGAAACCTTTGCTCTAGTCACCAGGTTAAAATTTATTCGTCTTATAATTTCTTTTGCTGTTAATCATGGTATTATCTATCAAATGGATGTCAAAAATGTGTTTCTGAATGGATACATTTCTGAAGAAGTATATGTTCACCAACCTCCAGGTTTTGAAAATGTAAAGTTTCTAGAACATGTCTTTAAACTTAAAAAATCATTATATGGTCTGAAACAAGCTTCTAGAGCTTGGTATTAAAGACTAAGTTCTTTTATTTCAGAAAATGACTTTACCTGAAGTCAAGTGGACACTACTCTTTTCTATAAGAACTTTAGAAACGATCTGATGATATGCCAAATTTATGTAGATGATATAATTTTTTGTTCTACTAATCTATCTGTGTGTCAAGAGTTTTCTAAGCTAATGCAGGCAGAGTTTGAAATGAGTCTGATGCAAGAGCTAAAGTACTTTCTGGGAATACAAATAAATCAAACTCCAGAAGTCACATACATTCATCAAAGCAAGTACACAAAAGAGATCCTGGAGAAATTTGACATGTCAAATAGAAAACCAACAAAGACTTCCATGCATCCTACTTACATTCTAGAGAAAGATGAGGTAAGTAAAAATGTACGTTAGAAGCTCTATCATGGTATTATAGGCTCCCTTCTCTATCTGACGGCTTCTCGTCCAAATATTTTATTCAGTGTATGTCTTTTTGCTCGTTTCCAATCAGATCTAAGGAACCTCACTTAACAGCTTTTAAGAGAATTATAGGGTATCTGAAAGGAACATCTAACCTCGGCTTGATGTATAAGAAAACATCAAAATACAAGTTATCAGGTTTATGTGATGCAGATTATGCTGGAGATAGATTAGAACGTAAAAACACTTCTGGAAACTGCTAGTTTCTGGGTGACAATCTCGTCTCATGGGCAAGCAAAAGACAATCAATCATTGCACTATCAACTACTGAAGCAGAAAACATCTCAGCATCACTTTGCAGCACTCAGATGCTCTGTACATTGGAAACTGAATATTTTACCTCATTAATGAGTTGTCAGTATAATAAAGAGTGTGTAATTCAAAATAAGACAATTGTCTTTTCTAAACTACGCCTTGTACTTGATGTGACACATTGGGTAAATGAGAGATTTTTGGGATTAGGTACAAAATCTTCACACTTTATTCCCTGTCAGAATTCTTTTTGGTATACTCTTATTCATTTCATTGGCTGTTGTTAGCTTTTGAATACCGTATACTATCTTAAGCATCCTTTTTGGATAATTTTTATTGGGGGAAATAAGAATCTTTAGCACGGCCTATCTAATTCCCTGTCTCATTTGTCTTTTAGTTTTCATTTTGTCACTCGTTTTGGAAAAGATGATAGTCTTTATTAATTGTCTGCTCGTCATTAATTGCTTTGCGTGTCT
This sequence comes from Lathyrus tuberosus, assembly GCA_022829125.1. Lineage (NCBI taxonomy): Eukaryota > Viridiplantae > Streptophyta > Magnoliopsida > Fabales > Fabaceae > Lathyrus > Lathyrus tuberosus. The sequence continues at coordinate 336,187 of JALAZF010000282.1, forward strand.
CGAGTGTGATTACTCTACTATTAATAGTGTTCTTTCCTCCTATTTATATCTCTTCATTTAATTCTCATTCTTCATTCCTTACACTTCCATCTTTTCAAATTTCCTCTCCATCCTTTTCACTCTCAACTCACCATGTTCACAAAAACCTTTTGTAGCAATGAGGATATTGAAGGTGTGAAAAGTACATAAGAAGGGGGGTTGAATTGTGTTTCGCGTTTTCTATAATTTAACTTCTGATCAGAGTTTCAGAATCAAACCTGGTGTTCAGATTCTGTTTTAATTCATTAGCAACGGATATACATAAGTAAATAAATAACAACAGAAGACATAAAAGATTTATCTTGGTTCCTCCCTTAACTGAGAGAGCTCCAATCCCCTTGTCTCACGAGAGATTTTCATTATAACCACTTCATGATTACAATCGCTTATGCTTCTGCATAATTCTTTTACACCTGCTCAGACCAAGTGTCTGAGACTTCCTTGCTTAGAGCACATGTCTAAGACTTTCCCTGCTCAAACCTTCTGGCCGATCCACCTGCTCTAAAGGTCTTCTAGTTGAGACTTCCCATTGCTTATAGCATATGTCTAAGACTTCTTTCTCATGCCCTCTGATCGAGCCACATGCTCTTCTGGTCATCCAGACTGAGACTTCCTTGCTCAAGAAGCACTTGAGACTTCTTGCTCACGCCCCTCAGACGGAGACTTCCCGTTTGCTTAATCAGACTAGCTGAATAAGACTTTCACAACTCAAGCACTTAAGCAATGAGACTTACGTGGCTTAAGCATCTTGGCTCAAGACTTGTTGCTTGAATCCCAATGAGACAAGACTTTTTCTCAAGCACATAGCAAAAGACTTGATCTAAACTACTGAAGGCTCAGCAGAATAGAGAACAAGGTGTGCATGATGCAAGCATCATATGTATGGGAAATCATCATAACAAACACTTAAAGCTCTTAAGATTTCTAAGATATTCAAGGGTAAGAAATCTTAAGTCTTTTACAATTACAACCTATAACAGAAAATTTGCATATTACAATAGAGTTGATAATTGCTTGATCTTGCTACTCCTTCATCTTGAGAATCCTTGTTAAGATTCAAACTTGAATCTTCATCCATATTTATAGCCTTTTCAAAAACTAGCCATTGAGGAAGTGACTTGATCAAGTGTCTTTGCTTTTGCTCCATAGTACAAGAGACGTTGAAGATGGAAGCACATCAGATTCTGAATCTAGTGTGTAACATGTTTAACCTTTAAGTCATCTAGAGGTTTTATACTTATAGAGCCGTTGAGAGCAGATATTCGTAGAGTATGCCAACCTTTCTTGAGCCTTGCAATCTTGTAGACTCTAGCTGATAAGCTGATAAGACAATACAACTTGCTTTCTGCAGTACGGATAATCCACAACTTTATCACCAACTCTGAATGGTAACAGATGCTGATATACAATTACCAAGTGTTGTAACTCGATTGAATGTTGAGGCCTTCAGTTCAGAGTCTACGCCAAACCACACTAGCAATTGTTCTTCAGACTCTGCCACCAGAAGCTAGCAATGAAGCAACTCACAAGTGTGTCTATGTAGAACAGATTCTGATTATTTATGTACAAGAACAAAAACCTGCATAAATAAAACACACATTAAACAAAACCATTGTACTTTCAATACTTTTGTTATCATCAAAACTAAAAGAGAATATGTCATGAACAAATATTGTTCTAACAATCTCCCTTTTTCTGATGATGACAAACTCAAGTATTTAAAGGATAATGTTGGGCATTTAATTTTCTTTGCAGTAACAGGGTATGAGGTTTGTAAGCTCCATCTGAGTCTAATAGTCCACAACTAAGTTCTATTGACTCTAACACCAAGAACTATTTTGTAAGAAAAAATAAATCAGTCTTCTCAGTAACATCAGTGTCTGAGGTTTGCAAGCTCCCCCTGAGTCAAACAGTTCCAAGGTTGAGGTTTGTAAGCTCCCCCTTAGTTTCATATTTAAGAAAACCAAAATAACAACATTTTAACTTCCTTTGGCAAACATCAGAATACGAGGTTTGTAAGCCCCTTCTGAGTCTAATAGGCTAAGTCAGAGGTTTGTAAGCTCTTAATTAACACTATGTACAAGAGAGTTAAAATATGTTGCCCTTTTAACTTTTTTTGGCAACACCAGAATACGAGGTTTGCAAGCTCCTTCTGGGTCTGATAGGCTAACTCTGAGGTTTGTAAGCTTTTCCTTAGACCTATGTACAAGAAAGTTAAAATATGCCCTGGGCAAGGTAACCATAAAAACATAAAATAAATGACAAGAAAATAAATGACCAATATGTACAGCTGAATAGGTACTCAATGGGTTCAGTTTCCACTTAAATGCTTACTATTATTTCTCCCCCTTTTGTCATATAAAAAAGAATAAAATAAAAGAAGGAAAAAAGAAGAAAAGAAGGAAAGAAAAAATAATTTTCACTAATTAAAGGAATTCAGATCATCATTACTTGATCAGTTTTCAAGAAAGAAAAGTAATAAAGTAATAAGAATCATTAAGGTTTGTAAAGTGCATGCTTTAAAGTCTTTAGTGGTCATTACTATCCTAAGAATTAAGCAAGGATTAATTTCAGATTCTTGGTATCCACAGAAGCCATTATAAAAGCACCCAACTTCTAAGTCATTTTTATCAACATCTTCCTAGAGAGATGAAGTCATCAACTGAGAGTCATAATACATCTGTCATAATAGATGTAACTGAGAGCTCTACCATTTTAACAATCCAATCTCCTCAGAGGAGAGCTGCTTCTGAATCTTCTACGATTGGGCATTTACCCTCATCACCACTTACTTATGAAGAGGCAACTTCAGCAGTTCCTGAACAACCTTCAGAAGGAGGTTCGTCAGTAGCTGCTCTGAAGCCAAAGAGAAGAAGTATGAAGAGGTCAAAGAAGAAAATAAGGGTCAACAAGCCGTTTTACCGATCACTCACAATCATAGAAGAGGAAGAAGAAATTGATTCTGAAGACGAAGAGGTGGATTATGGCAACAGTGGACGTCGTTAGGCACGAGATGCTCTAGCTAGGGATCTTTACTAGAAACATCTTGTCCCTTTTTATTTAAAATATTTTTGTAATCCTGATGATTAATATTAATGAAGTATTTTTTGACCAATATTTCTTCAGCATGCAAGTACATTCCAGTCATTTTTCTTTAGATTTTCTGAAATTACATTAACAAAGTGAAACTTACACAGAAGCAACAGTTAAAACAAACCAAACATTAACTCATAGCTATTCAGAGAATCTTAAATAGATTTGACTGCTAGATAACATTTCCAAGAGTTATTATTAGAGTACCGATAAGATTTAATCAATACTTAAATAATACTAAACTCAAGACAATGTATGTAACACGTCTATAAAAAGGACTCAAGTAAGCTTTCTTGCATCATCACTTAATCCATAAAACACCAAGATGTACAAGTAAAAGTAAATATGGGTTCCAAAGAGAAATTTCAAGAAGGCAGTGTTACTGAATGCAATAACTCAAGCAAACAAAGGCAAAGCAGCAGCTGAAGAATCTGCAAGCAAGCAGATAACTTCAGATGTGCTCTCCTCTTCAATATCCTTTGTGAAGACACACAGAAGAAGAAGAAGATCTTTTGGATCCAGACGCAGAAACCAACTGAAAAAGGAGGCTTTGGAGTTTGTTAAGGAAGAATGACAAGATTTCTTAGATAATCAGGACATGTCAGATGATCCTAGGGAATTCCTTAGGGCCAATCCAACAGACTAAGAAATCTAATTGTCTTTTAATAGATTCCTTTCCATTAATGAAATAAGTTGCAAACATTGAATACTTTTACCTATTTATTTTAGATTCTCATGAACAACATAGAATAAGTATTCAATAATTTAAAATTGAACACAAGCATGAACAAACTTTGAATTAATAATAAGAAGCTTAATACAAAGATTTCAACAAAATATAAAGCATAACTATGCAGAAATCTAACATCAGAATATTTCATAGATAACTTCAAACTTGTCTCTCTAAATCTTGGAAGAACTAGAATCATAACTTATGTTAACCCCTGTTGAACAAGTATTTCAGAAATAAATCGTCCATAAGGAATGGAGAAGGTCTTTCCCTTTTGAAAAGAAGAAAGAGACCTCTTCAGATGGTCAAACATAACTTAAGGAATATCAATCTTCAAATCTGAATTAAGAAGTAGAAGCAGATCTTTTTCAATAGGGTCCACTTGGTCTAAATCCTTATCCTTAGGAAGTAAGTTTGAATTCAGAATCTGATTCCAAACAACAACCTCAGGAAGAATATTTGAGACCTCTGATGTATTAGATGGTTCTAAAAAGATACGCCAAGTAGGAAGATAGTGTTCCCAAACAAGAGTTCCTAGGATTTCTTCAATCTCCTCACAATTGATCACATTTGCAATCGCTTTAGAGGTTACTGTAATAAAAACACCAGTTACTCTAGACATAATAGCATACTCAGAATTCAGCTCAACAGTTGAGGCATTAATCCAAAACTCTTTGACAAGACTTGGATAAGTGAAACCATAGAGCATCTCAAAGTAGCCATTCCAACCTTGTTTAGTCACAGTCTTCTAGACGTTGAAACCAATCTTAAGCAACTCATCAAAATCCACAAACTTTTCATTGATGACAACCAGCTAATTCAAAGGAGAATTAACTAAAGAACTCATCTCAGGTTTGGTTTGATCAACACACAAACAAGAAGAAAAAGAAGAAGAAGAAGAAGAAGAAGAAGAAGAAGAAGAAGAAGAAGAAGAAGAATTGAACAAGAATCCTACAAGAATAAGAATCTTGTCAAAAAAAGGACACAATGATGTTTCACAAGACAGAGAATAATAACAGCAAGTACTAAAAGAGAAAACATCATTACCCAAAGGTTCTTTATCCAGCAAATATTTCAATTCCACTAGACACCTTTATGAAAATTTAAGTATTATAAAAAGTTTTGGAAAACTTTTTACTTAAACTGTTATGTCAGACATAAATAATCTTCTTCTGAATCTCAGAAACTGACAACTTTCAGAAGTTATCATCCATCAGAGTCTAGTAGATCTAGACTTAGAGAGAAATATCATCTGTTAGTCATAAGTCTCTAAGATTATATTCAGAACTACCTTTCTCAGTGTTCTCTCTATAAGATCATATGACCTTTGGCAATGATATTTTGAGAATTAGGTCATAAGATCCTGTGTGCGTACTTATTATGACTGACAAGCTGGTGCAGGTGCATTAATTTCAAGTGGAAATAGTACTCATTCTCTTTTTCCAGTACTTCAAGACGTGATCAATGGATTCTGATGCAAAGGGTTCTAGGGTTTTCTACTGGTTTGAGTCTTCTAAGATTAACTCAACTGGTTCTTTCATGAATTATGGAGCTAGGGTTTTGAGCATCTTCCTATCAAGATTTATCAAATATCAAGGTCATTTCCCCTAAGATTTCTCAGAAGCTTTAGTGTATACCCCAAGGAGAATTAGGGTTTTCCTTCCATTGGTGTTGAGCGTGATCATTTGAGGATTGGTTATGGTTTTCGTGGCAAGTTGCATTACAAGTTACATCCTTATTTTCAAGGATTTCTTAGGGAATGGTTCATGTGCTTAGTTCATCATCATCCAAATCTTTTACTGTGCGGGTAACAAAGATCAAGCTTAATTCAAGAAAGACTTTGTTCTTATCCATGAGTGAGGTTGGATCATTACTTGTTTCATGTTGATCTCAAGTGAAAGAGTTCGGATTTTCTTGTTGATCAGTTTGTGAGCAACATGCTTGGAAATGTGATTCCTATTTAACCATTAAGAATTCACCAATTCAAATATCCAACTTCAAGATCAAGATTTACAAAACTTTGGCATAATAGCATTCCTATGTGATTAAGGTTAAGGAAGAACAAGTTTCACCAAAGTGCAAAGGTGGTTCTTTACAAAATCACATTAAAATTCACCTTTTCATTTCAAGTTACTCATCTCAAGTTCAATCTCTTTTCATGGCAAAGTTACAAAGTGCAAGTGGGAGTGGCAAACTCAAATCAATTCTAAAAGTTTTTTCAAGATTTAATGGGTCTTTACAGAGTTCACATGTCCGTTGCTCAAAATAATTTCAAGTGCATAAATCACATGTTCATTACAAGTTCAGTACACATAATCAAGTTTAAATTCAGGCTATCAAGTTAGCTTATTGCAAGACTTTAGCTTAATTCTTTATTTGCAATCAATTGGGTCAGGTTACACACATGGTGTTAACTTTGCAACATTAGCTTCCACTGTACTTGTACCAATTATTTCTTTTTGGGCTTAATTGGTCCTGCGGTCCTTTAACTTAATTTCAATTTTCACTTTAGTCCCTTATTTAATAAAGGTTACATTTTAGTCCCTTAAAAACTATTCCGTTAATCAAGTTGGTCCTTTCTGTTAAATATTGTGAAAAAACGTTAAGTTGTGTATATGTGGCATGACAGCATGGCTAGTGAGTCAGCAATTTAATATAGGGATTAAATTGAAACTTTATATATAGTTAAAGTACCAAATTAAAACCTTTTTATATTAACATAATCTTGAGTATAGTGACATTAAACCAAAATCTTGATATATTACTTATTCAAAGCAAGACATTAAACCAAAAGATATTAAACCATAAATATATTAATTAATAAAAGATATTAAACCAAAATATATTAATTAATTAAACCATAAATACATTAAACCAAAAGATATTAAACCAAATAATATTACAAACACGTGCTTATACTTCTTCTTAACTAATCTAAGTAGTATACAATTGTTTTCATGGTAAACAAAAATTGTCACTTTCATATCCAAATTCTTTCTCTTGGATACTCAAGATCCTCCTTCTATAAGTAGCTCTAGTAAATCTCTATCATCTTTACCAGGTCAGGTCTGATTTATATGGACACTATGCAGTCCAAAATCTTCTCCAAATGCCTTTACCAAGAACACATTCGAACATCAAGAACACATTTTTCAAACATTGTTGTTTTCTGCTTCTGCCAGTATCAAGAAAACATTTTTCAAACATTGTTGTTTTCTGCTTTTGCTCAAACCATTCTCCATCGAAAACAAACGGAACACTGACACATGATCTCTTCTGAGGAGGATAGTACCTGAGGGCCAAGAACAAACAACAGAAATCAATAGATTCATATGAACAACAGAAATCAATAGATTCATATGAACTTCCAATAAAACTGCTTAAATCAAACATAAACAAAAAAAAACTACCCAAAATCAGAATCATATGCTAAAAAAACATCACAAATCAAGTTCTAATTTTCAGCAAAAACAAACAAAAAAAGAAAATTTCTCAAAACAATTTCATGCAGAACTATCTCCCTATCTAATCAAAACTATGAATCGCTTTCTATCTCTAATCAGATCCGATAAACAATCAAAACTATGTCACACAAAACCCCAAATTCTAATCTTACAGATCTATAACACAATATTACCCAATTAATCTTCAAATCCAATCCTGAACTTTACAATTTTCAAAAAACCCACATTTACAGCTAACACATCTCTCAACATCAACAACATTGTTAAATAATTAAACCTAACAATTGGATTAAACTTAACATTGGCTGAAACTAACCTAAAAAACCCAGCGGAAATCAGATGAAAGAGGAAAAGCATGCAGATAAATAAAAAGCATTTGTTGGAAGAGGATGAAGAGAAAAAGAGAGTGACGGCTAGGGTTGGGGAAGAGAGGAGAAGAGAGAAACTTAAGGATATAAAATATATTTCAGATTTTTTATTTTAAAAATTTAAAATTTAAATCAATATAAAATAAAATAATTCCATGTCATCTAACATAGATCCAATTGGCATGCCACACATACACAAATTAACGAAATTTGACAAAATCTAACGGACAGGACCAATGTGACTAACGGAATGATATTTAAGGGATTTAAAATAAACGTTTATTATATAAGGGACTAAAATGAAATCTTAAATTAAATTAAGGGACTAAAAAATACATTAAGCCTTCTTTTTGTGGACTTAACTCTTTTGCCCTAACAATACCACTAAGGTGAATGGAACAATTCAAAGCCTCATAAAAGAAGTCCTTTGAAACCATCTGGTTGCGATTCAAGAATTTACAAGATAAGTTACAAAGTTTTGCATTGACAATATGAAGAAGAAATTACAAGAAAAAACAATCGTAAGATGAAACATGATTGGGAGTATGGTTCTTGACAAAGTAATCCCTACAATTACTACAATTACAAGAAAAAACAATCGTAAGATGAAATGATACTGCAAAAACCATTTTGCAAGCTTGAGCCTGGATGCTTCAGGGACTTAAAATTGGAAGAGTTCCATAAAAAATGGCAGTGGTGATGATACTGCAAAGATGAAGGACTTGCCAGAAGCAGATGAAAAAGCGGTTCTTAGTATTTGAAAGTCCAATTCGATGCTTCTGTTCAAATTAAAACAAAAAAAAAAAAGATTTTCAGCCATCAAGTTCCAAATAAAATCTTACACGATTCCAAAAATAAAACAACACAATCCAGACACAATCAAGACATTCATCAGATTTCCCAAATAATTCCCCAAACATGTCTCAGACATAACCAAGCAAAAATGGAAATTTAATCATAATGTTTCAGCAAGCAAATCAGACAAGTTCAAAGCATTTCCAAAACATCCATAAACATGTCACTACAAGAAAGGAAAGTTCATCCTCTCACATCTATTTGAATTCATCATACTTGAGCCTATATAATAGTGACACGAAAAACCATCAGGATCAGACATCAGTACACACACGAGAGATCATTAGAAGCATCACATACACATAGCTACACACATCCACACGATTTGCAAACAGATACACATAGCTACACACCTTCATACAATTTGAAAAGGAGATACCAGTAGAAAATACAAGAGAAATCCACAGATGCAGCATAACGGCATCAAATAATACACAGAAAATTGAAGGCGAGGCAAAAAGGTATACACGGATAGGCATTGCTAAAGCAGGGAATTCATAGAAAAGCAGAATAAAACTCACACGATTGGAAGGGAGAGCACAAGCAGTATCACATACGTGCGGCAATACACACAGTGAGAAAGAAAAAGTCGGAGCATCACACTCACAAGCAGTGTAGAAGAGAACAATACCAACAACGCAGCGCCATTAATTTGGAGAAGAGGAGAAGCAACAAGTACCTTCGAAATCGACGACATCGTAGACACCACCGCGACGAAATTACTCTGAGGTATGGGATTTTATGTTTGATTGATAACATGTCGTGATTTTGAACGCATTCCATTGTGATTTTTTCTATTCCCAATCGCGCGATTACAATGTAATTATCTGGTTTGCTTCTTGAACCTTGACGGAGGGCGTAGTTGGAATTGACGGTAGAAGTAGGTGATAGCTTACCCGCCGCCGGCTATGATGACAGAAGCAGTACTTTGTATATATTGAGTTGTTCTACTTGAAAATGAATATACAATCAAGTTTTTATATAGACTCAAGTTTCTACTATTCAAAGAAAACAATAAAAATTAATAATAGCCCACTATCCTTTTGCTTTCCAACTACATGAGACTCTTAGATTCTCCACTAACTTTTTAATAAAGCCTCACTAAACAAAACATTAAAGTTTATTTAACAAAACTCCCCTGTAAACTTAAATGTTTCTCCCATCCATCAAACCTATCATTTTCTTGCCTCTGTCAAAAAGTTCTTTCGACAATGGTTTTGTAAAGATGTCTGATGCTTGATCCTTGCTAGCTACATGCTTCAATTCAACACTTCCTTCCTTCACATGTTCTCGAATGAAATGGAAACGAACATCGATGTGTTTGCTTCTTTCATGATTTACTGGATTCTTTGCTAGTTCAATTGCCTATTTGTTGTCCACTTGTATTACTGTTGCACTTTCTTGTTGTTGCTCCATTTTACTCAATAATCTTCTCAGCTATATTGCATGACAAACGCACCAAGATGCTGCCACATATTTAGCTTCACATGTCGAAAGCGTTACTATTGGTTGCTTCTTGGAGAGCCAAGTAAAAGCAGTATTTACCATGAAGAACACATATCCTGAAGTGCTTTTTCGATCGTCTATATCTCCGCACAAATCGCTGTCGGAGTAACCAACCAACTTGTAATCTTCTGTTCTTGAGTAAAACATTCCAAGTGACACAGTTCCTTGAATGTATCGAAGGATTCTTTTCAATGCCTTCCAATGTGAATGTACTGGCTCCTCCATGAATCGACTTACAATGTCGACACTTAACGAAATGTTCGGCCTTGTACATGTGAGATAGCGAAGACTTCCTACCAAGCTTCGATATTTGCTTACTTCGACACGATCTCCCCCATCAAATTTCGACAGCTTGGCACCTGGTTCCATTGGCGTCGAAATCGGATTACAGCTTTCCATCTTATATTTCTTCAAGATTTCTTTTGCATATTTTTCCTGTGAACTAAAAATTCCTGTTTCTTCTTGTCGAACCTCCAGGCCAAGAAAGAATCTCATCAAACCCAAATCTGTCATCTCAAATTCTCGTGTCATTGTGCCTTTGAATTCTTCTATCATCTGATCATTGCTACCCATATAGATGAGATCATCAACATAGAGAGCAACAAGCAACATGTTACCTTCATTCTTCTTTACATAAAGGGCATGCTCATAGGGACATTGCTTGAACCCATTCTCCTTAAAATATGTGTCGACACGTGTATTCCATGCTCGTGGTGCTTGCTTTAGTCCATAAAGTGCTTTCTTCAATTTCAGCACTTTCTTCTCTTCTACAACTTTCATATACCCTGGTGGCTGTTCAACATAGACTTCTTCTTCGAGCACACCATTCAGAAATGGTGACTTGACATCCATTTGAAATATTGGCCATTTAAATTGAACAACTTGTGAAATGAGTAGTCGAATTGTCTCTATTCTTGCAACAGGGGCAAAAATTTCGTTATAGTCGATTCCTGCCTTCTGCTTATATCCCTTTGCTACAAGTCGTGCTTTATATTGTTCCACTTCGCCTTCATCATTCATCTTTTTCTTGAATACCCACTTCACACCAATGGGTTGACTTCCTTTTGGCATTTCGACTAGCTCTCATGTGTTGTTGTGGTTGATCGCCTTGATCTCTTCGTCAATAGCAGTTTTCCACTTCTTGTCTCTCAATGTTTCTTCAAAGATGATGTTTTCCATATCTGCTAGAAGACATACAAGATGCACCTCACTTGTCGAATCATACAAATCTTGCAGACTTCACATTTTGGGTTGTAAAGGTTCATCTTCATTGCCAGAGTCTTAAAGGTTTGTCGAAATGCTTATTGGTACAGCAACTGATGATTCTCCAACTTCGACGATAACTTCTGTCGAATTGTTCCAGTCCCACTTGCTTTCTTCGTTTATTCGAACATCCCTACTCACTATCACCTTCTTACTTATGGGATCGAATAACCTGTACCCTTTCGTCTTCTCATCATACCCAATGAATATGTACTTCTGACTTTTATCTTAAAGCTTCGTTCTTCGTTGATCTGGTACGTGTGCATAAGCCACACTACCAAATACTTTGAGATGAGAAACTGTTGGCTTCTGTCCGCTCCATACTTCTTGTGGTGTTTGATCTTCTAACTTCGAATGTGGACATCGATTCTGAACATAAATGGCACATTGTACAGCTTCTGCCCATAATTCCTTCGACATGTTCTTGCTCTTAAGCATTTATCAAACCATGTCGAGAACTGTTCAATTCTTCCTTTCAGCCACACCATTTTGTTGAGGTGAATATGGTGCAGTTAGAAATCTCCTTATGCCCTGCTCTTCCCAATACTTCATAAAGGCTGTCGAAGTATACTCACCACCTCTGTCAGATCGAACTGCTTTGACGTGTCTGTCAGTTGCCTTCTCCACCATTACTTTGAACTTTTTGAACACCTCGAATGCTTTAGATTTTTCTCTCAAGAAATAAACCCAAGTATTTCGTAAGAAATCGTCGATAAAGGAAATGAAATACCTTTTGCCACTGAAAGATTCCGGAGTGATTGGCCCACATATGTCTGTATGAATCAGTTCGAGAATATATTTAGCTTGATATTCTGCCTTCTTTTGAAATGAAGTTCTTGTTTGTTTACTAAGCACACATTCTTCACAAAACTTTCCTTCATAATCCATGTCTGGTAACCCGTGCACCATGTTCCTCTTCGCCAACCTTTTCAGACCAGCATGATGTAGATGACCAAAACGTTGATGCCACAACGACGCTTTGTCTTCGACATTGACTTTCAAACATTTTTCTCGAACGCTTCTTAAGTTCAGTTTGTACATTCGATTTCTCCCCTTTTCGACTTAAGCAATCAGATGCCCTAACTTGTCCTTCAAATGTAACATCCGATCTTTCATGAATATCGAATAACCTTTTTCTGTGAGTTGCCCCAGACTCAAAATGTTTGTCTTGAGATCTGGTACATAATAAACATCTTGGATTGACCCAGTCAAGTCATCCTTCTGCAAGTAACAAATCGTACCTTTTCCTTCGACTTTCACTTTCGATGCATCTCCGAAAGACACATGACCATCTTCAATCTTTTGTATTTCTTTGAACAGGTGTTTGTGACCACATAGTGTCATTTTTCGCGTCTACTTCCTTTTGAGTCATCAACAAAAAACCTTCATTCGCTTCAGTTTCCAAAGCTAAATTGGTTGTTTCTTCTACTTTCTTTTTGACTTGACAGTCTTTTGCAAGATGTCCCACTTTACCACAGTTATAGCATTTGAAGGAGTTGCAATCCTTCGCATAATAGCCATGCTTGTTACACTTGTAACATTTGATGTTGCAGTAGTTCGACCGACCACCTCTTTGACCACGTCCTCTGCCACACAAATTTTGCTAACTCGACTGTCCTCTGTCGAAGTTGCTGCCTCGACCACGTCCTCTTACTCGAAAGTTTTGAGAGTAGAGTACCGTTTCGTCTTTCACTGACTCCTTGTCTTGATGTGCTTCCCCGAATGCTTCCTCCTTCTTTTTCATCTTACGTTATTCGTGTGCTTCGAGAGAACCCGCGAGCTCTTCGACTGAGAGCGTCGAAAGGTCCTTTGACCCTTCTATTGTACACACAATATTCTCAAATTTATCCGTTAAAGATCTCAGAATCTTCTCAACAACTCGTGCATCAGTCACTGCTTCGCCATTTCTAATGAGTTGGTTCACCACTGTTTGTACACACGTGATGTAGTCAAATACAGTTTCTGACTCCTTCATTTGCATCCTCTCCAATTCTCCACGAAGAGTTTGAAGTCAAACTTGCTTCACTCGATCTGCTCCTCTGAACACTTTTTCTAACGTGTCCCATGCTTCTTTTGACGTAGTCGAACGACAATTTTCTCAAAGCCTGATTTGCCAACTGCTCGGAACAGCATGTACAATGCCGTCTTATCCTTTGATCGCGTCTCTTTCAACGCCTTTTGTTGAGCCGCCGTATATTCCGTGGTGTCTGCTGGTTCTCCGAAACCATCACTGGTTACCTCCCACGCATCTAGAGATCCAAGAAGAGCTTTCATTTGGATACTCCAGTTCTCGTAATTCTCCTTCGTTAAACACGACAACGGCATTTGACTCATCGTATTTGCCATTACCACTGATGCCAATTTGATGACAGAAGCAGTACTTTGTATATATTGAGTTGTTCTACTTGAAAATGAAAATACAATCAAGTCTTTATATAGACTCAAGTTTCTATTATTCAAAGAAAACAATAAAAGCTAATAATAGCCCACTATCCTTTTGCTTTCCAACTACATGAGACTCTTAGATTCTCCACTAACTTATTAATAAAGCCCCACTAAACAAAACATTAAAGTTTATTCAACAGGCTACTAGCCATGTCGCGGCAGGTTTAACGTCGCCGGTGATGCATTTAGTGCGAGAGGACGGCGTGCGCGATCGGAGTTGAGATGAGGTTAGAGAAAAATAATTGAGAGAATGAGAGTGAGTAGCGAGAAAGAGATGCGAGATTGAGAAAATGAGATGCTGATTGCTCTTCCCTTGTTTCATTTTTTTCATACTAAGGCTTGGATCATTTGGGGCCTAACACTCCCAACCCGTTATATTTTCTCTTCAAACATATTAATTCATTCTTACACCCTCCTCTTTAATTTGAATCTAGTTTCATTTATTTTTTATTTTTTATTTTTATTTTCTTTACAACAAATTTTCAGATATAAAATTTATTAAAGGTTAAGTTTGTTGTAAACCTCTAACCTTGAAAATTTAATTAATTAAAATTATAGTTGATTAATTAAAATTTTATTTTGATTACTTAATGAAAGTTCTAATTGATTAAATGAAATGCTAAGTGGTTAGAATTCTAATTGATGTTTTGATTAGTTGACTATAATTCTGTTTGGTTAATTTGAATTGATTTTGATGTTACTTTTGACTGTTGTTTTTGCAAGTACATGAGAAAACCTTAATGACTCTTAAATAATCCTGATAAGTGCTCTCAATAAATTGGATTACCATGTTCCCTTAAGGTATTCTTGGTTCAATTTAATTCCCAATTGATCGAATCAAAATAGACATTAGGATTAAACTATTACATGATAACATTAGTGTAGTCTCCCCTTTAATCATAATCTTAGGTCCTTAGCATTAGAGTATATTTCCTTTCTTAAAACAAAATCTTTACTTCATCAAAAATTCAAAAATACTCCCACTAAAAATGATACGCATTACGCGCCATGAGCCTTAAGTACATAGGAAAATATGAGCGGGAGTTTTTCCTTACCTCTTCTTAGGGTATTTCGTACGTGGGACGCCTGGACCATTTGTACGAAATACTCGCTCCTATTGTCATAGACTTTAGTGTGATGCATATCTCTAACTTTTTTCCTTCGGGCTTTTCAGTTTAAAACCTTTTCAAAAAGGGCATGCTACCTAGCATCGTCCATAAAAAGAACACAACAAACCAAAAACATTTTCAGCAAGAACTACGAAGTTTTGATTTCCTCTGGGATACGTAGGCATTGGATTGTAAATTCAGACGAACTCAATAATAAAAATCTCTTATTTTCCCTAAAAAAGTAATTCGTTTTCCCATTAGCAAGCTTAAAGATATCAAATAAATTTTCATGCCTAGAACACTTAGATGGTTCCCATCGAGTACGATGGATGTAGGGGGTTCTAATACCTTCCCCTTACATAACCAACTTCCGAACCCAACACGGCTGCGATGACCATACCATATCCTTTCACTCGTGGGTTTTCTCGATATTTTCCCTTTCCCTTCACAAGGATAAATAAAGTTCAGTGGTGACTCTCATAAGTCCATTTGTGGTCGTGCAAACCCTTCTTTTTCACATCTCAAAGATCGTATTTTTTGAGGTACGATAAAATGTCGCACTGATACCAACATAAATTGTAAGCAAATCATTTTTGGAGTCAGCATTGAAGCGATTTTTCCAGAATATGCTTTTGAAATAACCTTGCTTCAATTAGGTATTTCATGGGTTAATACATAACTTTGAACTCAAACCATACCAAAAATTACATCAGTTCGCTCGTACTTTTCTTCTCCTCTCAAATCCACAAACAATTTTGAGCAATTTCTCAGTTAAAGGTGAAAACAGGAATAAAACAAAATTGCACCTTCAAATCAACAATGAAGAACGAAATGGATACGTTCAGGTAATCGAGTCTTACGTTGTATTCTTCTCCTCTTCGTTTTACTGCTTGCATCCAAAATTTATTGTTGTTGTGTTGAACGTGTTATTCGCAGCATAGGTGTTGTTGAGAATTTGAAGTGGATTGTTATGAAGCTGTGATGTTGAATTGTTTCAAGCTCTAGAATTTGCAGTGATGTAGGTTTTGTTGTTGAATGTCGATTAAAGGTGGTTCAAGAAATTAAGTTGCGGAGTTTTGAATTTGAGGAGGCATGTGAGATTTTAGTAGGGTGTCTTTGGATTTTGAAGCTTGAGAATGAAGGAGAATAGGCTCCTATTTATAGAAGAAATATAGTGTGAATTTTCAATTGCATCTTGTTGTCGTTTACGCTTGGTGAGTCTCGCATTTTGCTTTAAGTCATTTTGATTCAGCCTGCTTGTAGTTTGGTTGTTTTGCGTTTTCGTTTTGAATTGTTTTTGTGTAGTTTTGGAGCTTGTCAGCTTGGATTCATGTGTGTGTTGCTTTGGCTTGTATTTGGCTTGATGTGAAGTTTTGTTGTAGTGCAAGTAGCAACTGGGTTTGGTTTGTGTTTGGCTGCAGAAAGCTTATATCATTTTGCAATGAAATTGTGTGTTGCTTGGTTTTGGTAACATGCTTTAGCCATGTTTGTGCTTGTTGTGTATAGCTTCATTTAGCTTCATGTGCTTGCAAGGCTCGTGTCGCGAAGGTAGCAGACTTTTGTGGTAGCTAGATGATGTAGCTCATGTGCTTATTTTCCTTCTTTTTTGGCAATTGTTGGTTGTATTGTAAATGGGCTTTTTATAATTGGAATTGGACTTGTTTGAACAAACTTGAATTGTATTGTAAATTTTCTTTGGGCTTTGAATATGTAATTTTCACCTTGAAATCTTCTTAAACAATGCATTGATTTTGATCTTGAATTTGGAATTGTTTTGATTAATAGTCTTCATGAATGATGATGATGAACAAAAACACCAATTGAATCCAAATTACACACAATATGCCTTGTAATTAGTCTTGAGAAACGAAACCAAATGAACCGATATTGAATCTTGACTTGAAATATGTTATGCTTGAATTGAATCTAAAAAAACACATTAAAAACCAAATTCCAACAATCTCGCATTCTTCACTTGAAATAACTAAAACGTGAATCGGTCCTTGAGAAATAAAATCAGCCATAAATATCTCTTAGACTTTGAATGAATTAGAGTTCTGAATTAATGAATAAATCTTTATTTTTCCACTTGAATCATGATGAGCTAAACTCTTCACTATGTACATGCCTTGAAAATCAGAGAAACATGACTTAAGATGTGAACTTCACTGCCCAAAACCCTAATTAGAAATTAACTGGATCCTTGATGATCTTCAACCATGAAACACTTGACTTTAGCACAGCCTGATAACTTGAGCATAAAGCCAAGTCTTGTTTGACCAGGATTAGGTCAAACTCCAGTGAATTTCATCCATCTCTACACACACACTTGACCTAATAGTCTTGACTGAACCTTGATTCAACCTTGCAACACCTGAGCATTAAAAACAAGAAAAATGAAAATAACAGGACATATTTTGGAGTTTTGAATAAGGTTAGTAAACATAATCAAATATAAAGCAAAAAGAAACACAAAGAGTGCTTGTTGACCTCATACACAAGGGAAAAACCCTAGAGATGAGGGATAGGAGAATCCATGCTTGTGATTACAAATGAGATGCATATGCAAATGAATATGATAGGTGAAATCTAAGGGGTAAAAATTAGGGTATGACACTCACTTTTATTGACTAGCATCTCCTTTACTTCCTACTAACAATGGTTAATGTTAGCCTACCTCTCACCATCTTCAACATCATGAAGTCAAATATCATGTACTATCGTGAGAAAATATATTTCTTCATTCCTTATGGACGAGTTCTCTCATAAATTTTCTCTCAGGAAGGAATAGTTAAGAAGGTGCAAAAAGGTGGTTTGACTGATGCTCTTGTAACCTATTGTGGTGTGAAGCTAGAAAGGCATTGAAATCATTAATGGTAAAAGGTATAAGTCTAGAAAGATTACCTCTGCAGTTGGACCCTTTTCTCATTAGTCTTTTTCTCTTCTTGTTATCACCATTATCTCCTCAGAACTATCTTTTCTCATATTTTTTTTTATTTTTTTCAGTACACATCATGTAATTTTGAGTGATTAGTAGAGCGTTTCTTTTCTTTCTCAATCAATATTATTATTCTCTAACTTATCTAAATTTTTTAATTGATGACAAAGGGGGGGAAACAGAGAAACGGATAACCAGATATGGTTTTGACTCATTTTTATCCTATGATAAAACATAAAAATTTACCAATTTTTTTTGTTTAATTTATGAGATTATTGTGTTTTTTGAATTTATCGCTAAATCAAATTTTAGCTTAAGTACATAGAGTGAAGTTTGCAAGCTTCCCCTGAGTTTAAGACTTACGAAAAAATTTGAATCTCATAAGTTAAACCAACAAAATTGTTAAATGTTTGAGTTTTATCATAGGATAAAAATGAGTTAAAATCATATATGATTATCTGTTTCTCCTCATTTGTCATCAACAAAAAAAAAATACATATATGACATGAAGAATAATAACTTTGATTGAGAAGGAAAAAAATACTCTATTAGTCAATCAAAATTATAAGTTGTGTACCGAAAAGGATAAAAATATATGAGATAAGATAGTTTAAATGAGAGACTGGTGGTGACAAAAGAAAAAAACTAATGAGCAGAGGGTCGAACTTCAGAAGCAATCTTTTAGGACTTCTACCTATGACCATCGGTGTTTTCAACGTCGTCAAGCTTCAAGCCCCAATAAGTTACAAAAGCGTCAATCAAACCAACTTTTTGCATCTTCTTAACTATTCTTTCTTGAGAGAAAAGTTTTGAGAGAACTCATCCATAAGGAATGAAGAAAGATATATCCTCGCGAGATTCAATGATCTTTGACTTCATGAAGTTAAAGATGGTGAGAGGTAGACTAACTTTAGCCCTTGTTAATAGGAATTAAATGAGATGTTTGTCATTAAAAGTGAACAATTCTGGATCCTTTTCTCTTGGCATGACATTTGTCACCAGCAATTAAAGTCATATTGTTCTATGGGATCAAAATTAGAGGCACTTGCATGCTTTTCGTGGTTAGCATAAATACATTGAAGAATGTTATAGATGAAGGAGCAGTTGATTCTGAATTGCTCAACGCAAAATCCATTATCTTCACACTTTATTGCTTTCGTAATAAGTGGTGGAGTATTGATGATTGGGAACCCAAAGACATCAGACTTGATTTCGAAAGCATCAAGGCTAATTTGCTTTATAGATGCATTAACCCAGAATTTTTTTATGAAAACAACGTAAATTTATCCATAGAGTATGTCAAGGTAATAGTCCCACCGTTAAAAAGAGAAAGTTTTTTTGAAGATCAAACCCTTGTTCCTTTAGTTCTTCAAAGACGAGAAATTTTTCATTTAGGTTGAACAAGAGGTTTTTGTCACAAATGATAGTTTTGGAGGCCATCTTTGTGGTTTAGGGTTGGCAAATTTGAAAGAGCAAATAAATATTTTCAAAGAAGGTTTGAAAAGAAAAGATAGGTTTTAAGGAGTGAGTAGTGAATAAGGTATTTAAATAGAGTGGGAAAAGTAAGTGTAAAATATTTTGAACGAATCAAGGTTCAAAGTTGAGACGACTGAGAACACAACCACCACCTTGAAATCCTACAGTAATAAATTCTATAACAATGCACGTTAATTGACAGGATTGATAGAAGAAGTCATTACTCTTTTAGAAAGGCGAAATAATTAATGACATAAGAGGAGCTAAAACATGATTTTATTTTACCCAAGAATAAAACTCTCGAAGGTCCTTCCAGTGTCTTTTTACGGCTAGAAAAATTAGTTAGACAACTGTCTCACTTCTTAGCTATAACAATAGCACTTGATTTTAATGATTAATATAGCTCAGAGTTCAAAAGACAGAAAGTCCCAAAGGGATTCTGACTTAGAACCTTCTGACCCAGAGAACCTACTAACTTGAGAAGGCTAACTAGTTCAAAATCACGTTTCCCAGAATCACATTTTAACCATACAGAGACAACACATATTGAGATTTATCATTTAATCTGGATAATTTTCCATTTTCATATTCCATAAGATAAAAACAAATATATCTTCAGTAAAGGGTTTTGTAAAGATATTAGCACAATGATAGTATGTATCAATAATTTTAAATCTAAAATTCTTTTTTGAACCTAGTCTCTGATTAAATGATGTTTTATCTCAATGTGCTTAGCTGTAGAGTGTAAGACGAGCTTCCGCGACAAAGAGATAACATATGTATTGTCACAGAAGATAGGAATCTTAGTCTCTTTTAATTTATAATCTTCTAGTAGAGTTTTCATCCAGAGAATCTGAGTTCTACAACCAGCTACATCAATGAACTTAGCTTCTGCTATTGATAATGAAATGGTTAATTGTCTTTTGCTTGACCACGACATTAGATTGTCACCCAGAAACTGACAGCTTCAATAAGTGCTTTTTCTTTCAAGTCTATCTAATGCATATTCAACATCACAAAAACCTATTAACTTGTAATCTTCTGATTTCTTATACTATACCCCTGTTATCTCAAATATAAGCAACAAAAAGTTTCAATGGTCTTAAATATAAGCAAAAGTTACCTATAATTATTAGGTTCAATGTCATTATTCCAAATATACCTCTACTTATATATCCAAGTAAAAAGTAGGCGTAAAATTAGAAAGAGTGTTAAACTTAAATGCATTTAGACATTTTTCTTAAAAGATGGTTTTTTTGTAAAGTTACTTATATATAAGATTGAAGGGAGTAAACCAATGTTAGTAGTATCTTTCAAATATTTAAAAATCCCCTTAACATTTGTCAAGTGAAATTCTCTAGGATCTAATTGAAATCTAGCACACAAACATATACTAAACAAGGTATCATGTCCATAAGCTTTAAAGTGTATGAGAGAACCAATCATACCCATGTATACATTTTGTTCTACCGTTTTACTTTCCTCATCTTTTCCCAAAGTGCAAGTTAGATGCATTGGAGTCTTAGCTAGTTTGCTATCATGCATATCAAACTTCTTGAAAAGTTTATTTGTATACTTGCCCTGGTGAATCTTGATTAATTTTTATTTCCAAAAAGAATTATAATTCTCCCATCATGCCCATTTTAACTTCAATCTGCATAGAGTTAGAGAATTTTTGAAAAAAAGTAGCATTAGCAGAACCAAATAAAATATCATCAATATAAATCTGAACTATTAAAATATCATTTTTGTATTATTTACATAGCAGAGTTGTGTCAACCTTTCCTCTGGTAAAACCATTTTTCAAAAGAAATTTGTTGTGTCTTTCACACCATGCTTACAAAGTTCACCCAAAATTTTTAAAGGATGAGAAACTCAATCAACAAAGCATTTGGTTTCAAAAACATACGAAAACAACAAATAAACATATAGAAAATTGAATCCTCCATTGGACAAACAATTTTTGACAGCAACAAACTTGTGTTCATTTCATATAATTTAAAATTAAAGGATCTTACAAGCATAATATTTCTTCCCAGCTCGTTTTCAAGAAGAATGAGTGAACCATGGCTGCAACAGGGACCAAAAAATTAATAAAACCAAAGAACAGACTTACACATAATCATATAAAAGCAATTTCTATCATTAGCAATTTTCATTAAAGAAACAGCAATTGTATTAAGTAGTCCACTATTTTAAACAAAAGCATCACGGACGACCTGCAAAAGGAGAATATGAGCACACTACAAGCCAATATTTTTAGCATACTTAACATTTACCTGAATGTATGGTTTTTATCCATTACATTAAGTTAGAATTATGGAAATTACTTCGTCATAAACTCTCTTTTCTTTTCAAATCTTCTCTGATATTTATTATTTTCTCTTTCACCTTTGCCAACCCTAAATTATAGAGAGGCTTCCATAAATTTCATTGACAAAAACCTCTTGTTCACTCTAATTGAAAAGTTTGTTATCTTTGAAGAATTAAAGGATCAAGGGTTTTATCTTTAAAAAAATGATCTCTTTTCAACAATGGGACAACTACTTTGACATGTTATATGGACCTATTTTCCCTATTCTCATCAAAGAATTCTGGGTGAATGCATCCATTAAACAAATCGTCCAGGATGCTTTTAAAATTCAATCTGATGTATTTGGGTTTCGAATAATCATTACTCCACCACTTAATGCTAAAGCAGTCAAGTGTGAAGATAATGGTTGTTGCGTTGATGAATTCAGAAGCAACAACCCCTTCATCTCCAACGTATTTATACCAACTATGAAATGCATGCAACTGCCTCGTCTCTCACTCCCATGGAAAAAATCTGGCATCAATTGCTGGTGAAAAATTTCCTGCCAAGAGAAAAAGATTTGTTATTGCTCACTTTTGATGACAAGCATCTCCGGTACTTTCTACTAACAAGGTTTCAAGTTAGCTTACCTCGCACCATCTTCAACATTATGAAGTCAAATATCATAGTCTATCGCGAGAAAATATATTTCTTCATTCCTTATTGACGAGTTCTCTTATATCTTTTCTCAAAAAAGGAATAGTTAAGAAGGTGAAAAAGTTGGCTTGACTGATGCTCTTGTAACCTATTAGGGAGTGAAGCTTGATGGCGTTGAAAGCACCGATGACCAAAGGTAGAAGTCTAGAAAGATTAACTCTAGGGTTGGATCCTTTGCTCATTAGTGATGAAATTCTGGTTAAGCAGATCACTAAGATGTCAGGCAGGATGTCGTGACACTTGATCTCTGCTTTTCACACAAGGATAATGAAGAACAGAATGCAAACAGCAGAAAGAAACAACACACAAGAATTGTTAACCCAGTTCAGTGATCAACAACACCTAAGTCTGGGGGCTACCAAGCCAGGAATGAAATCCACTAAGTAGAATTGGTTCTAAGCTAAACTCCAACGTTTACAGTTTGACACCTAGAAACTACCCATACTAGATTTCTACCTAAGACTCTCCTAGGTATGAGACCCTTCTCAATTCCCTTTCAATCACATCAGTGACTAAAAAATTATAACTCAATAAACTGTCCAACTCAGGTATTCACGCAATACAAGAGAGGCTCACAAAAGTACAAACCCTGGTACTCAATAACAGTTGTATATCTTCAGTGACTATTCTAGGTTAAATCCATTCTATTTATACTACTAAACAGAACTAGATTTGGACTTCATAATCGCAAATTTTCAGCTCCACAGAATCTACGACCTATTCTTCTCTAGAATAGTTTCTTTAATCCTAACCTTCCAAAAATGTCTCCATACTCGAAAACAGCATATTCCTTTTAGAATCAGAATCTCTGATTCCTCAATCTCAAATGCCACCTAAGACCAAATCATATTCCCATAACACCTAGAAAACAGAATCAGTTATTCAAAACTGTAACAGACAAAGATGTCGAATCAACATGATATGACATCTTGTCTAACACCTTAACCTGCAGTTACTTCATCATGTCAGGACATCTTGTCCAGCATCTTTCTGCTAAGTTAGTTTTACCAAAATTAATGCCAGCCTCAAAGGCTTGGACTCATCAATTTCCCCTTTGGCAGATTTTGGCTAAAACTAACTACAATTAACCTGCAGACAGAATTAGGGAGACCAGGTCATCAGAACAACAGCAAAACACAAACTAAACTTTGTCTCCCCCTCAACCAATACCTTCTTCTGCAAGTAGCACCAGCACTACTCCCCCTCAATGGTTAGTAGCAGTCAGCAGTGGTTAGTGAAGTTAGTATTACTCCTCCTTTTTAGCCATAATATGACAAAGGCAGAAAGACTAGCTCAAAAACCAAATAACTAATAAAAAGTAATTAAAGTACACACCCAAACAAAAGTAAATTATCCTGGGTATTAAACCCTTACAAAAACAAACAAAAAACATAAAATAAACTTGAACTTGAGAGAATGCTTGACAACCCTCTCAACTCTGATGGAAATACATATTCAGATATTTGAATAGTATTCCCACACCCAGTGGAATGTTATACTTCTTCAAATAAGAAAACTCCAAGCTTGCCTCTCAACACTTCAAATTGATTCGCGTCCAAAGCTTTAGTGAAAATGCCAGCTAGTTGATTCTCTATGGAAACATGCTCCAGGGTTATGATTTTGTCTTCCACAAGATCTCGAATGAAGTGGTGCCTAATGTCAATATGTTTAGTTCGGTTGTGCTGAATAGGGTTCTTTGAAATATTTATGGCACTCAAGTTGTTATAGAAAAGTGTCATAACATCTTGCATGACATTATATTCAGTCAACATTTGCTTCATCCACAACATTTGAGAACAGCTACTCCCTGCTGCAATGTATTAAGCTTCGGCAGTTAACAAGAAGACACAGTTTTGCTTCTTACTAAACCAGGAGATTAAATTGTTCCCTAGAAAGAAGCATCCACCAGAGGTGCTTTTTCTGTCATCTGCATTTCCAGCCCAATCAGCATCACAGTATCCTATTAACACAGAGTCATAGCTGTGTGTATAGAGTAGTCCATAGTCACTTGTACCATTGACATACTTCAGAATTCTTGACCTGATTAATATGGCTAACTTTAGGTTCAGCCTGATATCTTACACAGACTCCTACTGCAAATGTTATATCCGGTCTGCTAGCTATAAGGTATAAAAGACTTACAATCATGCTTCTGTAGAGACTCTGATAAACACATACTCCTTTTTCGTTTTTAGACAATTTCAGGTGAGTAGGAGCAGGAGTCCTCTTATGTTTTGCATTCTCCAAACCAAACTTTTTGACAATATTCTTGACATATTTCCCATGACAGAGAAATATAGAATCTTCCATTTGTTTGACTTGGACACCAAGAAAGTAAGTTAATTCTCCAACTAGGCTCATTTCAAACTCAGATTGCATTTGCTTGACAAAGTGTTGAACCATCTTCATGACATTCCTCAAAAGACAATATCATCGACATAAATTTGTGCTATCATGAGTTTACCTTCCCTTTCTCTGACTAAGAGGGTTTTATCAATTCCTCCCTTTCTGTAGCCATTGGTGACAAGGAACTCAGTTAGTCTTTCATACCAGACCCTTGGAGCTTATTTTAACCCATATAAGGCTTTCTTCAACTTGTATACATGATATGGAAATATAGGATCAACAAAGCCTTTGGGTTGTTCCACTTAGACTTCTTCATTCAGGTATTCATTCAGAAAGGCACTCTTGACATCCATTTGAAAAATCTTGAATTTCAGCAGATAGGCTATTCCAAGTAGCAGTCTCACAGACTCCAGTCTAGCTACAGGAGCAAAAGTTTCATCAAAATCCACTCCCTCTATCTAAGTGTACCCTTGCGCAACAAGTCTAGCCTTGTTTCTTGTGACTACACCGTGTTCATCAGACTTGTTCTTAAACTCCCACTTTGTCCCAATCACATTTGATCCTTCTGGTCTGGGTACCAGATCCCAGACCTCATGCCTCTTGAACTACCGTAGTTCTTCTTGCATCGCATTAATCCAGAATTCATCAGTCAAGGCCTCCTTGACATTCTTGGGTTCCATCTTTGACACAAAACAGGAACTTACAACAACATCTCGTGATCTGGTCATCCTTCCTCCATTTGGGTCCCCTATTATGAGTTCCTTGGGATGACCTTTTAAATCTTGATGGATGGTCCCTTGCCAATCCTCTCAGTCACTGTAGGTTCATGATTGTCACCATTGGATTCTGCAACACCCTTAGAGTTATCTTAAGGTGTTTCAACATCCTCTGTGACATCTTCCTCCCCCATGGAAAAGAATGCTCCAATATCATTTGTAGCTTCGACTTCTATAGGTGAGTCATCAACCACAATATTTATGGACTCCAGTACCACTTGATTTCTTGAATTGTAGACTCTGTAGGCTCTGCTATTTGTAGAGTATCCTAGGAAGATTCCTTCTTCACTCTTGGGATCCATCTTCCTTCTCTTCTCACAGTCTGCAAGGATGTAACATTTACTTCCGAAGACGTGAAAGTACTTCACCATTGGCTTTCTACCTTTCCACAATTCATACAGTGTGGCAGATGTTCCAGACCTGATGGTTACCCTGTTTAAGATGTAGCAAGTTGTGTTCATTGCTTTAGCCCAAAAGTGATAAGGAAATTTTTTGGCATGAAGCATGACCCTTGCACATTCTTGAATAGTTCTATTCTTTCTCTCAACCACACCATTCTGTTGAGGAGTGATGGGTGAAGAGAACTCATGACTGATTCCTTCTGAGGAGTAGAAATCATTGAACTTACTGTTCTCAAACTCCTTCCCATGATCGCTTCTGATTCTGACAATACCACAACCCTTCTCTCTTTGAAGTTTCTGACACAGTCCTTTGAAAAATTCAAATACCTCTGACTTCTCTTTGATAAAATTCACCCAAGTGTACCTAGAGAAATCATCTACAACAACATACACATACCTTTTTCCATCAAGGCTTTCAACCTGCATAGGTCCCATAAAATCCATATGGAAAAGCTCTAAGTTTTTTGACGTGGCCTGACGTTGAAGCCTTTTATGTGACATTCTAGTTTGTTTGCCAATTTGGCATCTCCCTCATATCTTGCCTTCGTCTATCTTCAGATTAGGGATACCTCTGACAGCCTCCTTGGATATAACTTCTTTCTTTCCTTTCAAGTGCAAATGCCCAAGTTTCTGATGCCATATCTTTACTTCATCTTCCCTTAACACCAGGAAGGTGGAATGACACTTAGTTTCATTAGGAGCCCATAAGTAACAGTTATCCTTAGATCTGGTACCTTTCATGATAAGGTTTTCTTTGTCGTTTGTTACCAGGCACTCAGATTTATAAAAGTTAACCTTAAGACCCTGGTCACACAATTGGCTAATGCTTATTAGATTTGATATCAATCCTTTGACATACAAGACCCTATCAAGATTGGGCTGACCATCATACTTTAACTTACCAACACATTTTATCTCTCCTTTTGAACCATCTCCAAAGGTGACATGGCCAGTGGAATGAGGTTTGATGTCAACCAATAACTTCTTGACACTTGTCATGTGTCTAGAACAACCACTGTCAAAATACCAGTCTTCTTTAGCAAAGGCTCTCAAGGAGGTATGAGCTATGAAGGCGACAATTTGATCCTTAGGGATCCACTTCTTCTTCCCTTTAGGAACCTTCTTTCTACTTCTGGATCAAGTTAATGATTTAGGATAACCATTCAACTTATAGCAGTGAGCCTTTAAGTGACCGTACTTCCCACAGTAATATCACTGCTTATCCTATTTTTTTCTTTCTAGAGAGATGTTCTGAGGCCTTTGATGATGTTGAGACATTCTTTTTGACATCACTTGGGCTGAGTTCCCTCCTGTCCTATGTCCTTTGATTTCAACTTGATCATTGTAGCCAAGACCTCTTCCACTTCTAGTATTTCTTCCTGACATAAGGATTTCATCTAACACATATGAGCTATTGTTCAGCATCCTTATGTACTTGGTCATGTTGTTAAGTTTGGAGTTTAACAACACCACTTCATCCTCCAGATCAGAGATTATTCCCAAATGATTTAGTCTTTCATCACAAAGTTGAGAAATAAGATTCTGCTGATCTTGTCCTAATTGACACAGTTCAGCGCTTCAAATGCATACCTCCTTATATGAGGCAGCAAGATTACCAGGGTTGAGATATCCAATATCTGATTCCTTATCAGAATCATAACCTCCAGTGAGTACAGACACCTTTTTAACGGACTCTCCATCACTCGAGGAGTCATCCTCAGACCACGGGGTGGATAAACCTTTTTTCTCCTTCTTGAGGAAGGTGTGACTTTCACCTCTTGTGTGTCCAAAATCCCTGTACTCATAGATGAATTCCCTTTCCTCAGTTGGGTTTCTTATCATAGCTAGGTTTTCTTCCAAAGTTTCTCGATCTATAGATGTCGGAAGTCTGAGCCTTGACATTGGTATTAGACTTATCATCAAGTTTCTTCACCAGTTGGTGATACTATTTTTCAATAAACCCTACAGCTTTGGACAAGTCCTCATTGGAGTCACCCTCTTCTTGGTTAGTCACCAAGGCTATACTTTTCTTCTTTTCATCCTTTTCGATGATAGCCATCTTAAAAGTTTTGAGTGATCTCATGAGCTTATCTACTTTCATAGTATTTATATCTTGAGCTTCCTCAATAGATATCACCTTCATATCAAATCTCTTGGGGAAAGACCTCATGATTTTCTGAACCAACTTGGCTTCTGGAATTTTCTCTCCCAGGTCACTTGATGTGTTGGCAATATCAACAATGTTCATATGAAAGTCTTGTATACTTTCATCCTCTTTCATCCTCAGGATCTCAAACTTAGTGATGAAAAGATGAAGTCTTGAATATTTTACTCTTGACATTCCTTCATGGGCAATCTTCAAGATCACCCATGCATCATTTGCAACAGTGAAGTTCTTAATGAGCCTGGAGATGTTCTTGTCCACAACATTGAACAAGGCATTCAAGGCTTTGGAATTACCTTGAGCAAGCTTATCATCTTCATCATCCCAGTCTTTCTCAGGTTTCAGCTCATCAGTATTCTTCCCATCTTTGTCTTTGGTCTTTGGTGGTTCCCACCCTTTAACCACAGACTTCTAAGCTTTACCATCCATGGACTTGATGAACGCCACCATGTGCACTTTCCAATATTCATAATTGGAACCATCAAGTATGGGTGGTCTATTTAAAATTCCTCCTTCTTTATCCATCGAACCAGAAAGTAACGTCCCAGAATCTCACCCTGATACAGAGCAGGATGCCTGCTCTGATACCAATTGAAATTCTGGTTAAGCAGATCACTAAGATGTCAGACAGGATGTCGTGACACTTGATCTTTGCTTCTCACATAAGGATAATGAAAAACAGAATGCAAACAACAGAAAGAAAACAACACACAAGAGTTGTTTACCCAGTTCGGTGATCAACAATACCTACGTCTAGAGGCTACTAAGCCAGGAATTAAATCCACTAAGTAGAAATGGTTCTAAGCTAAACTCCAACGTTTACAGCTTGACACCTAGAAACTACCCGTACTAGATTTCTACCTAAGACTTTCCTAGGTATGAGACCCTTCTCAATTCCCTTTCAATCACAGCAGTGACTGAAAAATTATAACTCAATAAATTGTCCGACTGAGGTATTCGCGCAATACAAGAGAGGCTCACAAAAGTACAAACCCTAGTACTCAATAACAGCTGTATATATTCAGTGACTATTCTAGGTTAAATCCATTCTATTTATACTACTAAACAGAACTGGATTTGGGATTCAGAATCGCAACAATTCAGGTCCATAGAATCTACAACCTATTCTTCTCTAGAATAGTTTCTTTAATCCTAAGCTTCCAAAAATGTCTCCATACTCGGAAACAACATATTCCTTTTAGAATCAGAATCTCTGATTCCTCAATCTCAGATGCCACCTAGGACCATATCATATCCCACAACACCTGGAAAACAGAAACAGTTATTCCAAACTATAACAGACAAAGATGTCGAATCAACATGATAGGGCATTTTGTCTAACAGCTTAACCTGCAGTTAGTTCATCATGTCAGGACATCTTGTCCAACATCTTTCTGCTAAGTTAGCTTTACCAAAATTGATGCCAACCTCAAAGGCTTGGAATCATCAAGTGCTTTTCTCATCTTGTCACCATCCATCTCTCCTGTGAACTGATCGCGACTTTATGAGTCTATCGGGGTTACTAACTGCAAGCGCACAGTCTAATCGCGTAGTTTTAAAAGATATCGAACCCACAGGGACTGATAATCAAACTAATGCTATCAGATTGTTACTATGTTTAGCTAAGGCGATGATTAATATAGGATCTAAGAAATAACAAGAAATAAATTCGGATTTAAAAACTATTCAAATACGGGACGCCGGTATGTAATTCCTGTCTACTTCGGGGGTTCAAACAGTCATTGGCATATTTTAATTGTTAAAACATTTATCAGTAGAAAACATTAATTTGAAAACCTTTATCTCACACTCTCGTGTTTATTGACTCTGATTATATTCTTAAATAGAAATGCTTGCTCTCGCTGTCTCATTTAAAATTTAAAAATACTTTTTGGAAACTAATGAAGTCTAATTAACTTTAAAGTGCTCTCGCTGTGTTTAGAGTTAATGTTTGATTACTACTATCTGGTTAAAATCTCAAACTCTCGCTTTGTTGATTTTAATCTTAGTTTGCTTTTACTCTCGTAACAAACAGTATTAAATTAATTATTTAGAAATCAAAACCATATAAACATTTTATAAGTGTTGATGCCAATAAGTTTCCGAATCCCTTTCATCGATAATCCTTACATACCAGAATCAAGGAAATTAGCCGGACATCTTAACGAGTACAAACATACACAAACAGAAGCAGTAAAACATCAATTCATGCATGGTATTTAAAAATAAGATCAATTCTATTAATTGAATAAAAACCTGGAAAACAAACGAATCTTGAAGTTAACAATCCTCCACAGGTCGGTAGGATTTTGCTTTGCCGAATGGTGAAAGCTAAAACTGAAAATCTAACTAAAGTGCAATAGCTCCCCGGTGTAGGAAGCTATTTCTATTTGGGTGCTTGTAAATTAAAACGGAAAATTAAGAATCAAAAGCTCTGAACAAGAATTTCTGCCGCAAAAAGAAAAGTGCTCTGCACGTTCCCAACTGCCTTCCACTTATAGTGCTCAGCAGTTTTTAGTGGGAGAGAACAATTCGGAACTGGAAGTTTTTGGCTGATAAAATTGGAATGACTTCGTTGAGTTGAGAGATTTTCGAAAGACTTCAACTGGTTTGAAATGTGTGTTGGAACGTGGGTTGAACGTGATGCTGGTGCTGAGTAGTCCACGCTGTTGAAATTAACTGAGTAAACCAAGCTATGCCGGTCGCCACGTGATGTGTGACGAGGGTTACACTCCTGCATGTGTTACGGTCGCCACAGAAGGTGTGACGGTCGCCACACTCTTCTGTGTGAAGTTTCCTATTTTTTCTGTCATCTGTCTTCTTTCTTCTTCTTCTTTCCTATTTTCTCTTCTTTTCTCATGCAAGTTATTTTAGATGAAATACCTGAAAATAAGCTTGAACACTTGCAAAATAAAACGTAAATAATGAAAATGATGAAATAATTTAATGTAAATCAAGGCAAATATGTAATGTAATTTCGCATTATCAAACTCCCCTACACTTGAATCTTTGCTTGTCCTCAAGCAAATAATCAGTATAGAAATAAAAAACATTGGTCAAACACAAATACATGACACATCTCCAAATCGTACGTGGTTGTGAGGCATTTTGTTAAAACAGTAGATACTCAAATTAAACACTAGAGATACATTAATGACACAAAGCATGAAAGATGATCATAAACCCCCTATACAAACCAGTCCGAATCATTCTACTATTGCTCAACCTAATGCTTCTCGTTTCTATTTCACCCGTTTTCATTCCGAAGCAATCACAGTAAGCCCTTTGCCTTTGCACGCACGTAGTAGAGTAGCCTGTTAGTGATTTTGATCCTTTAAGCATGGGGTCTGGTACACAAGTGTGGTACCCCTTTATATATACCAATTGCAAGTTGTGGGGGATCGAACTGTAGTTCGCCCTACCAAGTTCAGTACCAGGCACCTCTGAACCAACTGACAACGGGTTTCTCTTGCCTTCCGCATGTCTTGCATCCTTTAGATTTGGTGCATTTCTTATTTTCCAAGGTCAAAGGTGTGGAAATCTTCAATTTTAGGCATCTTTAGGCATCAATCACTTGTTTTCATAGGCTCTCCACGTAGCTTGTGCTTAAGACGGTGCTGACTGCTAATATAAACTACTTAGGGGTTAATTTAGAACTAAAGCTTAAGGTCTTGGTATAATAGGTACTCAAACTGATCTCGCATATTCGAAGGGTCTAGGGTGTCAAGACAGTATCAATTTTGTTAAGTCTTTCTCAGGTGTCTAACATAGCCTATGTGTAAAACAACCTATATACTCTAAGGGTATGTCAAGCTATGCATCGAATCCAACAAAAATTTTTGTTGTTAAGGCTAAATAAAGTGGGGGAATTAAATAATACGGAAAACATATGCATATAATAACTTGATAGTACATTAATGTTGATAAAAGGAAATAACAACATAAACTAGAAAAATGGTAATGCTTCCTCTCCCACACTAAATCTAACATTGTCCTCAATGTTTCGAGATAATGTAAAAGAGAAAGGAACAACCAAAATAGTAAACTAATGGGGGCCCTGTCCACGCGATCTTCCTCGTGCTCTTTCACGTCCTTCGTGTCCAAGCTGATGTGGCATACCCACATGATAGATGTATTATTACAAGCCATCCACACGCATAGTCAAAGCGCCCATCTCATTGATGATGCTTGACAACCTTAGATCCATCCTTTCATCTTTATCGCGCTGCTCTTGTTGGATCTGTCGCAGAAGACTCATCATGTCAGTATGCTGAGCCCGATACCGCTGGTCTCTCTAGGCATCCAATTCATTTTGTTGCATAATAGTCGCGAGAATGTCATCATTAGTAGCGGGAGCGCGTTCACTTCTTCGACGGCATCGGGAGGATGAACTTGTAAATTATGCAGTAGGTGGTTATTGATCTTCTTCTTGTGTGCCCTGCTCCATCTCATCATATTCGTCATTAGGCTGACCTTCTGGTGCAGCCGCATTAGGCTCAGGGGCATCCAAATCAAAGAGCCAATTTGCCATATTTTGTGGATCCATACGAGCAGGGCAAGGCAAAACAATACTTCTCACTACCCTGTTCCGCACCATAAGGTTGTACTTTTTATCGTCTCTGGCTTTAATCAAATGTGCGTTGCGGCAATATTCGATATCCAGAAATACTGCCGGCACCAATGGTAAGTCTGTAAGCCTCTCCCCCAAATCCAGAGCAAGTGTTATAGAAGTAAATATTCCTCCAAAACAGAAAGGAGTAGTACCCCTTGCACAACTAGACTGGATGTACGCTAGCATAAATGGGATGGTATTGATCGGTTTAGGCGTGAAAACACAATGCATGAAGAATAGCTCTTTGGAATTTACCTTATGGTTGTTGACTCTCCCAAAAATAGTGTGGCCTAAGACACGATGATAATATTGTACGGCTGGATTGTGGATGAATGTAGCGTTAAGTCCTTCCCAGCTTGTAGTGCTTTCACCGGTTATAGTTCGCCATACCTCAAATGCTACGGTCGGCCAGTTTGCATCGCGAGGGACACGATACTGAACATCATCTCCCCGTGGAAATTTCAGTATGTCATCTAGCTCATCTTGGCTCAAAGAATATTCAATATTGAACATTCTGAACGTAGCGGAGCCGATGAGAAATTGTGCATCATGCGAGGGTGTGTTGTAGGAGAAAGAGCTTAAAAACTCTAAGGTTAAAGCTTTGTAGGTCGAACGGTTTTGGGTGCAGAGGTGAGTCAACCCTGAGTTAGAGAGCATCCATTGAACACCCTCCAATAATCCAAGCTCTTGCAGACAGGTTATGTCGACATACCTCATTGGTTGGATTGAACGTCTGTGGAATTTGAGGTATTTTTCTCTTTGATGTTCACCAGCTTCTCCGTCACGGAAAATGATTGTTGACAGGTTAGGTGTTTGAGCCATGGACATGGTGCATGCAAGAAGAATGGGAGGATGTGTTCGTGTTTTATGGTGCAGAGGGAGGAATTTGTGGGTTTTGGAATGAGTTTTTTGTATTTAAATAGAAGTTGAGGAAATGTGGTAAATGGAGAAATAAGTGAAAATAAATGGGAAGATTGAAAGGATTTGTGAGTGGGGACGGTTATGGAGCTATGGAGGTTAAGGGTGAGTGGGACGGTGGAGAAGAAGAAAAGAAAAAGGGAGAAGAAGTGGTTCTGTTTTGAATAAAAATGTGTATGCGACTCTGTGACGGTCGTCACAGATGGCGTTACGTTCGCCACAACTAAGATTCCTGTGACGGGCGTCACAGGTGTGTTACGATCGCCACACTCCAAAACTCAGAAAATTAAAATTATAATTTAAACCTCCAGTATCGTATAACATTCACACATCAGATATATTTGCACCACAAAGATCAATTAATATGAAGATGTAACATTAATATAAATATACTGAAAAATGGAAATTCATTTATTGCTGCAAACACAGCTAACAACAAAACATAAAAACAGATAATACTGAAATAAATATCCATTAACAGAAGCAAAATAGTGAAATAAACATAGACTAGCAGATGCAAACACATGGAGTACCAGTAAGTTTAATCGAAATGAAAAAAATAACAATGAAAAACTAAAATTAATGAAATACTAAAATACTCCCTCCCCACACTTAAACACAGTACTATCCTCAGTGCGTCAGTGTGAGTAGGAAAATGCGATAAATATCAAAAATAAAATCAGCCACGATTGCGTCTTAAAGACTCCATCGCTTGGTTCAAATGATCAAGCTGCTCGACAGTAGTGTCCCTTAAGCCGATAACATCAAGACGGATAGTACAGAGCTCGTCTCTCATAGCATTCAATTCGGTACGAAAAGCTTCCAAAGTGATATGAATGTTGGCAGGAGGAATGGTATTGGCAGTATGGATGGGG
Organism: Lathyrus tuberosus; assembly: GCA_022829125.1. Classification (NCBI taxonomy): domain Eukaryota; kingdom Viridiplantae; phylum Streptophyta; class Magnoliopsida; order Fabales; family Fabaceae; genus Lathyrus; species Lathyrus tuberosus. The sequence continues at coordinate 370,575 of JALAZF010000282.1, forward strand.
TGGTCAGGAAAATCGTGGTAATGTGGAGGTATTTCAGGGTCTATTTCAATATTAGAGATATGGTCATCAATTTCTTTCTCAATTTGTGATCCGTCCAAATCATATAGCCAATTATGACGGTTGTGCACACTTGTACGCTCATGGTTAGGTAAGGTAAAGTGGGGAACAACCTCGTTGTTAATCAGGAGTTGGAAATGGTGTGGTCCAAGATTTCTGATCAATCCCCTAACAAAACTAAAGGTGATGTTGATGGGGCAATAGCCTCCTAAAGGTTTTATGCGAGAGAGAGGTGTCATAAACTTCAAGGCTTCAGCAATAATGGTAACGAGACCACCGATTAGAATGGGGCCACAATTGGCTTGAGCAATCCTAAAGAGATTGGCAAACATAAAGGTGGCCCCATTGATGGGTCGAGACTGAAATACACAAAACATGATAAAGAGCTCGTCTCTAGACACCAGGGTATCATTTTCAGATTTTCCAAAGAGGGTAAAAGCTAAGATCATGTGGAAATATCTAATGGCAGGGTTATGAATATCAGTGGAGTTCATAGGATGCAGGTCATGGTGTGATTGTCCAGAAATACTACTCCAGAAAAAATTTAGTTCATTCTCCATAAACAAATCCTCTTGTGCCATAGTGAAAACATCAGGGCCATTAGGAAAACCCAATAGTTCCGCGATCTCATAGTGGTTAAAGCAGAAAGTGTAGCCAAAAAGCCTAAAAGTTATTCTACCTCTATTAAATCCCATCCCATAATTAGGGTTATAAGTCAGTGAGCTTAAGAATTCTAAATTTAACCTATGGTAGGTTGAATGTTTCTTCCTAGCAAATCCTTCCCACCCAATCTGGTTAAACATATAGTCAATGTTATCACCAATGCCTAAAGCAGTCATGATAGGCCCATGAGCAAATTTGGTCAAAGCCATCGCTCTGTGAGAAAGGGTCTCATAACGGTGCCATTGGGCCGCATTTTCAAAAAACACAACCATGACATCTTCGTTATCCATCTCTAATGTTAGTAGGAAGAATAAGTCAGAGGAGAAGGAATAAGGTATAAAATAAAGTCCTGGAAGCAGAGAGTAAGACAATTAGCACTGATTTTAAAATAGTAAAAAATACAGCATTTGTTAGTGAAGCAAATTTAGAAAAAGGAATAAAAATAAAAATAAAAAATAAGAGATAGGGAAAAAATTGAAATAATAAAATAAACAAAAGAAAGGTCGGGAGCTCGGCACAGTTTATCGAAAAAATTAGCTTAATGAAGTTGCAGGCATTTCTGCATGTTTTAGACCAGTCGAATACTCTCTATTGTCTACGCAATAATAATGTTTTAAATGTTTCCCATTAACGATAAACTATTCACTAGATCTACCCTTTATTTCTATTGCACCACTTGACAGAACGTTAGTAACCTCAAAGGGACCGGACCACCTAGAACGAAGTTTTCCCGAGAAGAATCTAAGTCTTGAATTAAACAGAAGTACAACATCTCCTACATTAAATTATTTCCTTGCTATACACTTGTCATGCCATTTTTTAGTTCTCTCTTTGTAGGTTTGGGCATTTTCGTAAGCGTCTAATCTAAGTTCTTCTAGTTCATGTAAATCTAAATTTCTCTTTTCGCCCGTAGTGGTATAATTTAAGTTAATGGTTTTGATAGCCCAGTAAGCCTTATGTTCTATTTCTACCGGCAGGTGACATGATTTACCATAAACTAGTTTAAATGGTGTGGTTCCTATGGGAGTTTTATAAGTTGTTCTATAAGCCCACAAAGCTTCGTGTAATTTTGAAGACCAATCTTTCCTAGAAGTGGCAACGGTTTTTTCTAAGATCTGCTTAATTTCTTTGTTCGAGACCTTTACTTTCTCACTTGTTTGGGGGTGATAAGGTGTTGCTACACGGTGTTTGACTCCATATTTCGGTAGAAGTTTCTCAAAGATTTTCGAGATAAAATGGGAACCTCCATCACTGATTACCAGTCTCGGAACACCGAATCTAGGAAAAATTATATTCTTGAAGAGCTTATTCACTACTCGTGCGTCGTTTGTGGGAGCGGCTACAACCTCAATCCACTTTGAAACATAATCAACCGCTATGTGTATGTATTTGTTACCAAAAGAAGACGGAAACGGTCCCATGAAGTCTATTCCCCACACGTCAAAGACTTATACTTCTAAAATGCCTTTTTGAGGCATTTCATCGCGTCTAGAAATGTTTCCAGTACGTTGGCACTGGTCGCAATTTATAACCGCGATATGGACATCTTTCCATAGAGTAGGCCAAAAGAGGTCAGCTTGTAAGATCTTAGCACAAGTCTTCGAAGTGCTCGTATGCCCACCATAGGGAGCGGAATGACAGTGAGAGATTATATTCTCAACTTCGTCTTCGGGAACACATCGATGGAAAATACCGTCGGCACCTCTCTTGAAAATCAGGGGCTCATCCCAATAATAGTGTTTAAGGTCATGGAAGAATTTCTTCTTCTGTTGGTAGTTTAGATCAGGTGGTAGTACGCCAGCTGCTAGATAGTTAACAAAGTCAGCATACCATGGCAACGTGGTTTTAGTGTAAACAGCTTCTACAACTTCATTGGTTTCTGTATCGTCGTAAATCAAAGAATGTTTAATTGTATTATTCTCCAACTAGGCTAAGAGTCTTTCATAAGGGAAATCGTCGTTAATAGGTACTTGGTCAGGTTGGATGCCTTCCATTCTTGACAGGTGATCAGCTACTACATTTTCAGTGCCTTTCTTGTCTTTGATTTCCAAATCAAATTCTTGTAGGAGCAGAATCCACCTCAGAAGTCTTGGTTTGGCGTCTTTTTTACTTAATAGGTACCTAATTGCGGCGTGATCGGTATAGATAATTATTTTTGCTCCTACTAGGTAAGAACAAAATTTATCCAAAGCGAACACGACAGCCAAAAGTTCCTTTTTTGTGGTAGCATACTTCATTTGCGCAGGATCTAAGGTTCTACTAGCGTAATAAATTGCATGAAGCTTTTTATCCTTTCTTTGTCCTAAGACTGCACCTACAGCGTAATCACCCGCGTCACACATAATCTCGAATGGTTCATTCCAATCTGGGGGTTGCATAATGGGTGCTGATATTAATGCTTGCTTAAGTGTTCAAAATGCGTCCAAGCATTTGTCATCAAAGACGAATTCAACGTCTTTCATTAGTAGCTCAGTTAGAGGCTTGGTTATTTTAGAGAAATCTTTAATGAAACGATAAAAACCGGCGTGTCCTAGAAAACTTCTTATTTCTCTAACGGTTTTTGGCGGTTGGAGATTTTCTATAACTTCGATATTTACTTTATCGACTTCAATCCCCTTATTGGATCCTATATGTCCAAGTACAATTCCTTGCCGGACCATGAAATGGCATTTTTCCCAATTGAGCACTAGGTTGACACTTACGCATCGTTCAAGAACCATTTCGAGTTTCGATAAACATCCTTCAAAACTTTCCCCACAGACAGAGAAATCATCCATAAAGACTTCCATTATACCATCTAAGAAATCAGAGAAGATGGACATCATGCATCTTTGGAATGTTGTAGGTGCATTACATAATCCGAACGGCATCCGCCGGTAGGCAAATGTACCATAGGGACATGTGAAAGTAGTATTTTCTTGGTCATCAGGATGGATAGGAATTTGGAAAAATCCTGAATATCCGTCTAAATAGCAAAAATGGGAGTGTTTAGCCAGACGTTCAAGCATTTAATCTATGAAGGGTAAAGGGAAATTATCTTTACGAGTGGCTTTGTTTTGTTTCCTATAGTCGATACACATTCTCCATCCGGTTTGAGTACGTTGTGCTACGGATTCGCCTTTTTCATTACTGATAACTGTAACACCTCCTTTCTTAGGTACAACGTGAACCAGGCTAACCCATTCACTATCGGATATTGGGTATATGATTCCTGCTTCCAACAATTTTTGTAATTCTCTTAACGACATCACTCAGAATGGGATTGATTCTCCTTTGGTGTTCTCTAGAGGTTTTACACTCTTCCTCAAGCATGATGTGATGCATACAGATAGAGGGACTTATTCCTTTTAAACCTGAGATGTTATAGCCTAAGGCAGTTGGGTATTTTCTCAGGACATGTAATAACTTTTCAATTTCTATTTGCCCTAAATCTGCGATTTGCCCTAAATCTGCGTTGACTATAACTGGTCGTTCGAGTTCTGCATCTAGGAATTCATACCTTAGATCTTTGGGTAGTGTTTTAAGTTCTACAGCTGGTTTCTTTGGGCAAGGCATAGGGTCGGGAGTAAGTGCGAGACATTCACTTAGATTATTATCTTGGTATTTATCACGCCAATTATCATCTTCAAAAATTGGTGGTATTGGAATTTTCAGCACTTCATAATACGTATTTTGTTGTTTCTCCATTTCTTTAACGCATTCATCGATAACATCTAAGAAACAACACGAATAATCTATAGCAGGTGCTTTGAAGAATTGTGAGAGGATAAATTCTACCTTTTCTTCACCAACCTCAAAAGTTAGTTTTCCTTTTTTCACATCTATGATGGCTCCGACTGTGGCTAGGAAGGGTCTTCCTAAAATGATAGGGATGTTGGAATCTTCCTTAATGTCCATAATTATGAAATCTGTAGGAATATAGAATTGTCCTATACGTACTGGAACGTTTTCTAGCATACCTAAAGGAAATTTCACTGAACGATCAGCTAGTTGTACGGACATCTTCGTTGGTCTCAGTTCTCCCATGTTGAGCCTTTTACAAATAGATAAGGGCATTAAGCTAATACTGGCTCCTAATCACACATGGTATGGAAAAACTACCAGGGTCTTTTAGCTTATGAGGCATGTTGTTTTGGATTATAGCGCTACACTCTGCAGTAAGCATAACGGTTTCAGTATCCTCGAGCTTTTTCTTATTAGATAGAATTTCTTTAAGGAACTTAGCATAGAAGGGCATTTGTGTGATTGATTCTGTAAAAGGTATTGTAACATACAATTATTTCAGAAGTTCAATGAATTTTTTAAATTGCCCTATGTTTTTAGATTTAGTAAATCTTTGAGGATACGGGATATGTGGTTTATAAGGTGGAGGAGGCACATATGGTTCTTCTTTCTCTTAGGCCTCTTTGCTATCGTCTTCTTTTTCGTTTTCCTTTGGTTCATCTTCCTTTTCAGACTCCTTACTAGGCTTTTGATACATGGCTGGATTTTTTATCCTTGGGTCAGGTGGTCCATCTAGTTCTGTTCCACTCTGAAGTTTTATAGCATTTGCATGCCCTTTTAGATTAGGTTGAAGTTGTCCTGGAAAATTACCAGCTGGAGCAGCGGTAACAGCTTGTTGTTGAGCCACTTGTGAGATTTGTGTTTCTAACATTTTATTGTGAGTGGCTAAAGCGTCAACCTTGTTGGCTAATTGTTTAATTTGCTCACTAGTGTGAAAATTTTGGTTAAGGAACTCCTTGTTTTGTTGAGCTTGTGCAGCAATGAAGTTCTCCATCATGATTTCAAGGTTTGACTTCCTAGGAACGTTTAGGAAAGTTAGCAGCGGGTTTTTGATACCCTGGCGGTACAGCAGGTGTTTGGCCAGGTGCATACAAAGCGTTGTTGTTCTTGTACGAAAAGTTGGGATGATTTTTCCAACCAGGATTGTAGGTATTTGCGTAAGGGTTTCCTTGAGCATAATTCACTTGATCAGTGGAGACTCCAGCCAAAATTTGACATTCAGGGGCAGCATGTCCAGGTACTCCGCATAATTCGCAGTTTTGAGCTACAGCAGCCACGGTGGCTGCGAGTGTTGTGGTCAAGTTATCTATCTTTTGAGTAAGGGCATCTACCTTAGCATGGACATGATCAAGGCTACTAATTTCGTACATTCCACCTTTTGTTTGGGACTTTTCCACTGGAGTTCTTTCACCTCCCCATTGGTAATGGTTTTGAGCCATACTTTCGATGAGTTGATAAGCTTCGTCGTATGGTTTGTCCATAAGTGTACCACCAGCGGCGGCATCTATTTTCATTCTTGTATTGTACAAGAGACCATTTTAAAATGTATAGATGACTAACTAATCTTCAAGACCGTGATGCGGACACATCCTCATCATGTCTTTGTATCTTTCCCAAGCATCGAAGAAAGACTCAGTATCTTTTTGTCGAAATCCATTAATTTGGGCTCTCAGCATAGCGGTTTTGCTTGGTGGAAAATATCATGCTAAGAAGACGTTCTTCAACTCTTCCCATGTAGTAACGGAGTTGGATGGCAAGGATTGCAACCAAGCCCAAGCTCTGTCTCTTAATGAGAAAGGAAAAATACGTAGTCTTATCGCATCTAGAGTTACACCATTTGCCTTCACTGTGTCTGCGTGCTGCACAAACTTGGTCAAATGTTCATTGGGATCGTCCGTAGGATTTCCAGAAAATTGATTTTGTTGTACGACTGACAACAATGAGGGTTTCAACTCGAAATCGTTTCGGTTAATAGTAGGGCCAGCAATGCTATTATGTGGTTCTTGCTGAGACGGGGTAGCATAAAACTTAAGAGGACGGTTCTGTGGTCCTTCGGCCATGTCTGGTTTAGTTTCAGATTTTGATTCAGGAAAAGGAATTTCATGTTTTAAACAGTATTCTTTGATTCGTCATCTTTTGTTGAGAAGAAGCTCAGGTTTGTCCGTCGGTTGCGTTAGGTCTTCGATTTTTGAGCGAGTACTTAGTATACAACCGGTAAATTAGGGAAGAAAATTTGTTGCCTTAGTCTGTACGGCGCAATAAAGGAATCACACTATTGACTAAATCAGTCCCCGGTAATGGAGCCAAAAACTTGACCGCGGCTTTATGAATCTATCGGGGTTACTAACTGCAAGCGCACAGTCTAATCACATAGTTTTAAAAGATATCGAACCCACAGGGACTGATAATCAAACTAATGCTATCGGATTATTACTATGTTTAGCTAAGGCGATGATTAATATAGGATCTAAGAAATAACGGGAAATAAATTTGGATTTAAAAACTATTCAAATACGGGACGCCGGTATGTAATTCCTACCTACTTTGGGGGTTCAAACAGTCATTGGCATACTTTAATTGTTAAAACATTTATCAGTAGAAAACATTAATTTGAAAACCTTTATCTCACACTCTCGTGTTTATTGACTCTGATTATATTCTTAAATAAAAATGCTTGCTCTCGCTGTCTGATTTAAAATTTAAAAATACTTTTTGGAAACTAATGAAGTCTAATTAACTTTAAAGTGCTCTCGCTGTGTTTAGAGTTAATGTTTGATTAATACTATCTGGTTAAAATCTCAAACTCTCGCTTTGTTGATTTTAACCTTAGTTTGCTTTTACTCTCGTAACAAACAGTATTAAATTAATTATTTAGAAATCAAAACCAGATAAACATTTTATAAGTGTTGATGCCAATAAGTTTCTGAATCCCTTTCGTCGATAATCCTTACATACCAGAATCAAGGAAATTAGCCGGACATCTTAACGAGTACAAACATACACAAACAGAAGCAGTAAAACATCAATTCATGTAATGTATTTAAAAATAAGATCAATTCTATTATTTGAATAAAAACCTAGAAAACAAATGAATCTAGAAAGTTAACAATCCTCCACAGGACGATAAGAGTTTGCTTTGCTGAATGATGAAAGCTAAAACTGAAAATCTAGCTAAAGTGCAATAGCTCCCCGATGTAGGAAACTATTGCTATTTGGGTGCTTGAAAACTAAAATGGAAAATTAAGAATCAAAAGCTCTGAACAAGAATTTATACCGCCAAAAGAAAAGTGCTCTGCACGTTCCCAACTGCCTTCCACTTATAGTGCTCAGCAGTTTTTAGTGGGAGAGAACAATTCGGAAGTGGAAGTTTTTGGTCGATAAAATTGGAGTGACTTCGTTGAGTTGAGAGATTTCCGGAAGACTTCAAATGGTTTGAAATATGTGTTGGAATGTGGGTTGAACGTGATGTTGGTGCTGAGTGGTCCACGCTGTTGAAATTAACTGAGTAAACCAAGCTGTGCCGGTCGCCACGTGATGTGTGACGATGGTCACACTCCTGCATGTGTTACGGTCGCCACAGAAGGTGTGACGGTCTCCACACTCTTTTGTGTGCAGTTTCCTATTTTTTCTGTCATATGTCTTCTTTCTTCTCCTTCTTTCCTATTTTCTCTTCTTTTCTCATGAAAGTTATTTGAGATGAAATACCTGAAAATAAGCTTGAACACTTGCAAAATAAAACGTAAATAACGAAAACGATGAAATAATTTAATGTAAATCAAGGCAAATATGTAATGTAATTTCGCATTATCATGAACTTTCTTTTCTCATACATTTTTAGTCTTTTCAGTACAAATCTTGTAATTTTGACTGATTAATGAAGTATTTGTTTTCCTTCTCAATTAGTGTTATTATCCTTCAATTTATCTATATTTTTTTTAATTGATGACAAAGGGGGAGAAATAGAGAAAAAGATAACCAGATATGATTTTGACTAATTTTTATCATATGATAAAACTGAAACATTTAACAATTTGTTTGGTTTATTATGAGATTATTGTGCTTATTGAATTTTCTGCTAAATCAAATCTTTGTTTAAGTACATAGAGTGAAGTTTGCAAGCTCTCCCTAAGTTTATGACTTACGAAAAATTTGCAACCTCGTAAATTAAACCAAAAAGATTGTTAATGTTTGGGTTTTATCATAGGATAAAAATGAGTCAAAATCATATATGATTATCCGTTTCTCCACATTGGTCATCAATAAAAAAATATAGATTAGAAATGAAGAATAATAACAATGCTTGAGAAGGAAAAAATTACTCTATTAGTCAATCAAAATTACAATATGTCTACTGAAAAACATTAAAATGTATGAGAAAAGATAGTTCAGATGAGAGATTTGTGGTGACAACAAATAAAGACTAATGAGAAGAGGGTCCAACTCTAGAGGCAATATTTATGGACTTCTACCTTCGACCATCAGCGATTTTAGCGTCATCAAGCTTAAGGCCCCAATAAGTTACAAGAGCATCAATCAAGCTAACTTTTTGCACCATCTTAATTATTCCTTCTTGAGATAAAAGTTTTGAGAGAACTCACCCATGAGGAATGAAGAAAGATATTTACTCGCGATAGACCATGATCTCTGACTTCATGAATTTAAGATGTTAAGAGGTAGACTAAATTTAACCCTTATTAGTATGAAGTACATGAGATGTATGTCATCAAAAGTGAGCAAGTCCAGATCATTTTCTCTTGGCATGAAATTTGTCACCGGTAATTGATGTCAGATTTTTGCCATGGGGGTGAAATTTGAGACAGCTGCAGGCTTTTCATGGTTGGCATAAATATGTTGAAGAATATTAAAGATGAATGGGTTATTGCTTTTGAATTGCTTATCAGAAAATCCATTGTCTTCACACTTTATTTCTTTAGCTTTAAGTGGAAGAGTAATGATGATTGGGAACCCAAAGACATCAGACTGGATTTCAAAACCATCCTGGCCTATTTGCTTAATGGATGTATTCACCCAAAAATTTTTGACAAAAGTCGGGTAACTAAGTACATAGAGTATGTCAAAGTAGTAGTCGCGCCGTCGAAATAAGACAATTTTTTAAAGATCAAACCATATTTCCTTCCGTTCTTCAAAGACGGCAAAATTTTCATTTAGGGTGAACATGGGGTTTTCGTCACCAATGACAGTTTTGGAAGTCATCTCTGTGGTTTAGGGTAGCTAAGTTGAAAGAGAAAATAAAAAATTTCATAAAATATTTGAAAAGAAAATAGAGGTTTTGAGGAGTGAGTAGTGAATAAGGTGTTTAAATAGAGTGGGAAAAGGAAGTGTAAAAGATTTTACACGAATCAAGGTTAAGAGTTGAGAATAATGAGAACGCAACAATCACCTCGAAAACCTATAGTAATAACTTCTACAATAAGGCATGTAAATTGACATGCTTGATAGAAGAAATTATTACTATTTTAGAAAGGAGAAAGAATTAATGACAAAAAGGCACCAAAACATGATTTTATTTTACCAAAAAACAAACTCCTAAAGGTCCTTGAGGCGTTTTTTTACGACTGGAAATATTTGTTGGACAATTGTCTCACATCTTAGTTAGAACAATACAACATGATTTTAACCATTAATACAACTCAGAGTCCAAAATATAGAAAGTCCCAGAGGGATTCTGACTTAAAACCTTTTGACCCAAAGAACCTACTAACTTCAGATGACTAACTGGTTCAGAGTCACGTTTTCCCGAATCATATTTTAATCATTCAAAGACTACACATATTGAGATTTATAATTTAATCTGGACAATTTTCCATTTTCAAATTCCTTACGATAAAAATAAATATATCCTCAAGAACGGGTTTTGTAAAGATATTTGCCTATTGATAGTCTGTATCAATAAATTTTAAGTCTAAAATTCCATTATGAATATAGTCTCTGATAAAGTGATATTTTATCCCAAAGTGCTTTGGCGTAGAGCGTAAGTTGGGATTCCAAGACAAATTGATAGTGGATGTATTGTCATAGAAGATAAGAATGTTACTCTCTTTTAGTTTATAATCTTCTAGTTGACTTTTCATCCAAAGAATCCAAGTGCTACAACTAGCTGATGCAATGTACTCAGCTGGTGATGTTGATACTTCACTGGTCGATTGTCTTTTGTTGTACCAGGAGATTAGATTGTCACACAAAAACTGACAGCTTCAACTAGTGTTTTTTCTTTCAAGACTATCTCTAGCATAATCGGTACCACAATAACTTACTTACTTGTAATCTTCTGATTTCTTATAGAATACTCTCTCCAGTCTTAAATATAAGTAACAAAGAAAAATCAATGTCCATAAATATAAGCAAATGTTACCTATTATTATTAGGCTCAATGTCATTATTCAAAATATACCCTTACTTTTTCATTTTTCTATGTTGTTAATGATTTTCAAAGCAAAAAATAAGGGAAAAATTAGAAAGAGTGTTAAACTTAAATGCATTTAGATATTTTTCTTAAAGGGTGAGTTGTTTTTGTAAAGTTGCTTATATATGAGACAAGAGGGAGTAAACCAATGTTAGTAGTACCTTTCAAATATTTAAAGATCCTCTTAACATTTGTTAAGTTAAATTCTCTAAAATCTAACTGAAATCTAGCACACAAACATATACTAAACAAGATATCATGTCCATAAGCTGTTAAGTATAAGAGAGAACCAATCATACACATGTATACCTTTTGATCTACCTTTTTACTTTCCTACAGTAAAGCCATTTTTCAAAAGAAAAATATGTTAAGTCTTTCAATCCATGCTTACAAAGTTCACCCAAAAATTTTAAAGGATGAGAAACTCAATAAACAAAGCACCAGGTTTCAAAAACTTACTAAAACAACAAATAAACATATATAAAATTGAATACTCCATTGGAAAAACAATTTTCGACGACAAAAAACATGTGTTCATTACATACAATTTAAAATTAAAGGATCTTACAAGCATAATATTTCTTCATGGTTCGTTTTCCAGAAGAATGAGTGAACAAGGGTTGCAATGGGGACCAACAAAATTAATAAAACCAAAGAACAGACTTACACATAATCATATAAAAGAAACTTGTATCATTAGCAATTTTCATTAAATAATTTGCAATTGTATTAAGTAATCCACTAGTTTAAACAAAACCATCACTGACGACCTGCAAAAGGAGAATAAGAGCACACTACAAGCCATTGCTTTTAGCTTACTTAACTTTTACCTGAATGTAAGGTTTTCCATCCTTTACATTAAGTTAGAATTACGAAAATTACTTTGTCGTAACCTCTCTTTTCTTTTCAAACCTTTTCAGAATATTTTTATTTTCTCTTTCACTTTAGCCAACCTTAAACTACAGAGAGGCTTCCATAAATTTCATTGGTGACAAAAACCTCTTGTACACCATAAATGAAAAGTTTGTTGTCTTTGAAGAACTAAAGTATCAAGGGTTTAATCTTCAAAAAAAGGTCTCTTTACATCGATGGGACAACTACTTTGACATGTTCTATGGACCTATTTTCCCTATTCTCATCAAAGATTTCTAGGTGAATGCATCCATTAAACAAATCAACCGGGATGCTTTTGAAATTCAATCAGATGTCTTTGTGCTCCCAATCATCATTACTCCACCACTTAATGCTAAAGTAATAAAGTTTAAAGATAATGGTTGTTGAATTAATCAATTCGGAAGCATGACTGATGCTCTTGTAACCTTTTGGGGCCTGAAGTTTGATGGCGTTGAAAACATTGATGGTCAAAGGTAAAAGTCCAGAAATATTTCCTTTAGGGTTGAACCCTTTGCTCATTAGTGCTTTTCTTTTCTTGTCACCACCCATCTCTCCTGTGAACTATCTTTTCTCATATATTTTTATTCTTTTCAATACACATCTTGTAATTTTGATTGATTAATGGAGTATTTCTTTTCCTTCTCAATTAGTGTTATTATTCTTCAACTTATCTATATTTTTTTAATTGATGACAAAAGGGGAGAAATAGAGAAACGGATAGCGAAATATGATTTTGACTAATTTTTATCCTATGATAAAACTCAAAAATTTAACAATTTTTTTGGTTTATTTATGAGATTATTGTGTTTATTGAATTTTCTGTTAAATCAATTCTTAGTTTAAGTACATAGAATGAGGTTTGCAAGCTCTCCTTAAGTTTAAGACTTACGAAATTTTTTGAATCTCATATATTAAACCAACAAGAATGTTAAATGTTTGGGTTTTATCATAGGATAAAAATGAGTTAAAATCGTATATGATTATCCGTTTCTCTATTTCTTCCCCTTTGTCATCTCTAAAAAATATAGATAAGACTTGAAGAATAATAACATTGCTTGAGAAGGAAAAAAAATACTTTATTAGTCAATCAAAATTACAATATGTGTGCTGAAAAAGATAAAAATATATGTGTGAGATTGTTGGGTCGAACTCTAGCTCTGTCGAGAGATAGCTTTCATGTGTTTCGACAGGAGACAAGCATGAAGTCGAAGATGGGTCACATGCTAATGTCGAAGGGTTACATACTGTAGTCGAAGCTAGTTCTAGTATGTAATGTCAAGATATAATTTTGACGTATTATGTCAAATTGGGCCTTGTGTTAAGGATCCAATTTTCTAAGTTAGCTTGTACCCTAAGTTTGCTTGTAATGTGTAATTGTTAAAAGGCCCATTAGTTTAGTATGTTAGGTTTTATTATAAATAGTATACTAGTCTCTCATCTTAAGTGTGATGTGGCAAATCCTAATTAGGGTGAAAGAGTTACTTGTTATTCTTGAGTACTTGTAATCTGATTTATAGAGAAAGTAAAGAATAGCAGTTATAACCAATCCTTGTTGTATTTTTTCCTTATTTTTACTTGTTAACCCTAACCCTTGTGTGTTTCTTGCCTATAAAGAAATCGAGTATATTTTGTTTTAAGGCATCCTAATTCACAACAAATTGGTGCGGCGAGCGTGGAGAAGATGCTTTCAACAAAGTATGAGATTGAAAAATTCACCGGAGTGAACGATTTCAGTCTGTGGTGCTTGAAGATGAAAGCCCTACTGGTTCAGCATGGTTGTTTGGAAGCATTGAAGGGAGAGGCAGCCATGAACGCTGCATTAACGGAAAAAGAAAAGACGACCATGACAGAGAAAGCTCACAGCGCAATATTGTTGAGCCTTGGTGATAAGGTTCTCCGACAGGTATCAAAGGAGACTATGGCATCGGGGTTATGGTTGAAACTTGAAAGTTTGTACATGACCAAATCCGTGGTGAATCGACTCTACCTGAAGCAAGCTTTGTATTCATTCAAGATGAGTGAAGACAAAGTGTTGGCCGAGCAGTTGGATATGTTCAATAAGTTGATTCTTGATCTTGAAAATATTGATGTGAAGATCGATGATGAAGATCAAGAACTGTTGATGTTGTGCGCTTTGCCCAGAACACATGCTCACTTCAAATAAACTCTCTTGTATGGAAGGGAGTCCCTGAGCTTTGAAAAAGTTCAATCAGCCTTGTATTCTAAGGACTTGAACGAATGAAAGGAGCATAAACCTTCAACGGTTGGTGAAAGTTTGGCTGTTAAGGGAAAATTCTTGCGAAAGGATGGTAAGTTCGACAAGAAGAAAGGTAAAAGTCAACAGAAGTCTTATAGTGGCGAGGCATCTGGATTTCGATGCTATCACTATAAGAAGGAGGGTCACACAAGAAAAGTGTGCCCTGGACGCCTAAAATATCATGGAGGTAAAGATAATGTCAATGCAACCATTGTTTAAGATGACTTCGAATCATCTGATTTTCTTGTGGTTTCAAGCGGCGACTCAAGAAAGGATTGGATTATGGATTCAGGTTGCACTTGGCACATGACTCCAAACAGAGAATTGCTCGAGGAGCTATGTGATCAAGATGGTGGATCAGTGCTGCTGGGAAACAACAAAGCTTGGAAAATTACAGGTATTGGATCTGTGAGATTCAAGCTCCATGATGAGTCAATAAGGTTATTAACTGAAGTCAGGTATGTACCTGATTTGAAGAGAAATTTGATTTCTCTTGGTGAATTCGACAGGAAGGGATATGTTTTTCAAGGAGATAAAAGTATCCTAAGAGTCATGAAGGGGTCGAAGGAAGTCTTGAGAGGTGTGAAGAAACAAGGTTTGTATACCCTTAAGGTTAAAGTTGTAAGTGGTTCGACAAATGTTGCATCCATGAAACCGGTGTTGAAAACAGAAATTTGGCTCATGAGATTGGGCCATGTCAATGAAAGGGGTCTGGTCGAATTATGGAAACAAAATCTGCTTGGAGGAGACAAAGTCGAAAAGCTGAAATTTTGCGAACCCTGTGTACTTGGAAAATCTTGCAGAGTGAAGTTCAACAAAGGCAAACAAAGAACTCATGGATCCCTTGATTACATCCATGCTGATCTTTGGGGGCCTGCAAGGTGTCCATCACATTTAGGAGCAAGGTATTTTCTATCCATAGTCGATGATTATTCCATAAAGTTATGGGTGTTCATCCAGAAGACTAAGATGAAACTTTTGAGAATTTCAAAGGTTGGAAGACTCTGGTCGAAAATCAGACTGACAAAAAGGTCAAGAGTTTGAGAACCGACAATGGCCTTGAATTTTGAAATTAGGCGTTCGATAGCTTTTGTGCTACCTCAGGTATTGTAAGGCACAAAACTACTGTAGGTACTCCACAACAAAATGGTTTGGCAAAAAGTTTTAATCAAACTATTTTAGAAAGAGTTAGATGCATGTTGACTAGTGCTGGGTTAAAGAAGGTGTTTTGGGCTGAGGTTGTTTCGATAGCAACATATCTGATAAACAGATATCCTTCGACTGCGTTAAATATGAAGACACCTAAAGAAGTTTTGTCGGGACGTCCACCTAGTCTCGACAGACTGAGAGTATTTGGCTGTGTGGCTTATGCTCACATTAGGCAAGACAAGGTCGAACCTTGAGCTCTGAAATACATGTTCATGGGATTCCCTGAAGGAGTCAAAGCTTATAGGCTATGGTGCCTAGAGCCAGGTCACAGGAGGTGTATCACCAGTCGAGATGTAGTTTTCAATGAAGCTGAGATGGCCTTCAAGAAAACTGATGATGCTGACGGAGAGCTGGAGCAGGGAGAGATTCCTGTTGAGGTGGAGCATGTTGATGCTAAATTGCATAACCCAGATGAACTCGAAGAAGAAGAAGCAGAAGATGCGGTCGAAGATGAGGAAACTCATAATGACTACTGCTAGCAAGAGACAGGTCAAGAAGAGTCATCAAGCCACCTCAGAGACTTGGGTATACAGATCTTATAGCTTATGCCTTAATCTCTGCAAGTGAGGTCCTCGATGAAGAACCTAGAGACTATAAGGAAGTTATGAGGAGTCGAAAGAATACTGAATGGCTAAAGGCCATGGATGATGAGATGAAATCTCTTCATGATAACAACACCTGGGAACTGATCAAGAAACCTGCTGGAGCCAGGTTAGTCAGTTGTAAATAGATTTTCAAAGTTAAGGAAGGAATCAAAGGAGTGACGTCGAAGAGATACAAGGCAAGATTGGTCGCTAGGGGTTTCACTCAAAAAGAAGGTGTCGACTTTAATGATGTATTCTCTCCTGTTGTGAAGCACAGATCCATTCGAATATTGCTTACCACAGTGGCACAATTCGACCTTGAACTAGAGCAGATGGATGTGAAGACTGTGTTCTTTTATGGTGATCTAGATGAAACAATCCTGATGAGATAACCTAAAGGGTATGTCGAAAGGGGGAAGGAAGATTATGTGTGCAAACTGAAGAGATCGTTATATGGACTGAAATAATCTCCTCGACAGTGAAATGGGAGATTAGACAAGTTCATGGCACGCATAAGTTTCATTAGAAATCAGTTCAACCACTATGTTTACTTCAGATTTCGACCTGGTAATTCATGTGTTATTTTATTGCTTTATGTGGATGATATTCTAATAGAAAGCAACAATGTCGAAGATGTAATGAGGGTGAAAGCTGTAACGCCCCAGTCAGTTTTGTCAGTTTGGTCTTTTTAATTAATTGAGTCGTTTTGATTATTTTATTATTATATTATTTTATTTCTGACTTTTATGTGAAAATATGTTATTTTTCATCGAGATTATATTTTATCGCGTTTTGGGAGCGTTTGCGAGATAATTGAGTGTGGGGGTATTTTGGGCATTTTGGTTTATTTTGTTAAGTTGGAATATGATAGAATAGAAAGAGAGAAAAATAGTAAGGAGAAAGAAAAAGAGAAGAAGAAAAGTAGAGAGAAAGAAGAAGAGAAGAAAAAGAGAGAAAAGAAGAAACCAATCTCCCGACTTTATTAAACACGATTAAATCGGGTAAGGGTGCGAAACTTGATTATACTATGTTTGTGTATGATTATGTATGTGTTTGCTTGTATGTTTCTTGTTTTACATAGCTTTGGAATTCTAGGTTGGAATGAGAATTTGTGAGAAATCGATACTTTCGCGGTTGGAAATCGACGTAAATGTGGTAGAATGCTTGTTGCCATGATTGTATTGAGTTATGATTGATATATGATGTTTTGAAAATGCTTTGGTTGTAAAAAATCTCATTTTGGGTTTTCAAACAGCGCTGAAAAATTCTGAGTTTTCGTATGTTCGCCTAGCGAACCTGGAGCGAAGGTGGTAGCGAATGAATTTTCGTGGGTTCGCCTAGCGAACCAGTTAGCGAAGGTCAGCGAAGGTTCGCTGAGTTGTTCGCCTAGCGAACTTTGTATGTTTTTGGGTCTGGTGGTTGCTGCCTTGGTTCGCCAAGGGGTTCGCCTAGCGAACTTTGTGTCTGTTTTCTAGCTGGTAGTGGGTTCGCTGGACATTCGTCTAGCGAAGGTGGTAGCGAATGCTCGCTAGTGGGTTCGCCTAGCGAATAGGGCTGTGTGTGCAATTTTGTTTTCTGCATAACTTTTGATCTGTGGTTCGGTTTGAGGCGTGGTTTGATGCATTAGAAAGCTTATAAAATGTTCTTTTTTTATGAGGATGGTTTTGCGATTGTTGGCCGATTAAATTATGTCGGGAATTAGAAAATGTGTGATATTGTTGTTGTCTTTTGTCGGTTAATTAGGTGTAATTGATGGGTTATCATACGATTTGCTTGTGATATATGTTGGATGCATGTGTTTAAATGTCGTGATGATGGTTTGTGGCTGTATGGCAAGTAAATGCATTGTTTTGGGCTTGAGCGTAAAGCATGATTTTGTTGATTGAGATGAGTGCATATATGTGTGCATTTTAAATGTCATGAGTCATTGTATGCCAAGCATCATGATATGCATTCTTGTAATGTCGTGTGCCCTTGTGGGGTGTGAGCAACAGTTTAGTTCCAGAGGGAATGCGCTATAACGTCGTGTGCCCGTGTGGGGTGTGAGCGATGATTATAGACGATCGTGTGCCCGTGTGGGGTGTGAGCGATCGGATCGTGTGCATGTGTGGGGTGTGAGCGACGGGGAACATCGTATGATCGACGGGGAGTTACACTAAGTAAAGAGCGATGGTTCCAGGAGAGTTCCTGAGTGAACTAGTGATGAGAAATATTGGAAGTCGGTACCGCATGGCATATGCATAGAGTCGTTGTGTCGGTCTCTGTGCATGTGCATAAATCATGGATTAATTATGTATAGAATTGTGAATGTGATTGATGGAATGGAATATGTATAATTGTAGCGATGATGAGTGCATTGTGTATGATTGATGTGCATTGGTATTGGATACCTGATAATTGTACTGGGTTGTGTTGTATTTGTTTGTGGTGAGAATATTTTACTTGTGCATTTCTGTGTTAATATATAATTATATGCAATTATATTATGATTGTGTTTCTCACCCTTATGCTGTTTTATAATGCTCTATGAGGCATTGCAGATTAGAGTTGCTGGAGGTCTTTTGTGAAGCTAGGGTCTTCATTCTTTTGTCGGTCGGCTCTGATATGTGACACCGGGTAGTTAGGGAGGCCGTTGTGATTAGTTGTATTATGTATATGTATCTTTTGGATTGTACATGTATGGTTGTATATGACGCATACACTTCTATGATATATATATATATATATATATATATATATATATATATATATATGAGATTCAATTACGGATTTTTCGCTTTTATTCTGTATTTGAATTGTGGGTGTATTACTACCTGAATTGTTGCATATCTCTGTGAGCAGGTGTTGTATGTTTGTTTCAAATTGATATGACCCCTCGGTCTATGCCGTGAAATTATAAATATACTCTGATGAAATTTTGTTATTTTGTTTATCGCTTTAATAGCTTGGGGGTATAGATTGGGGGTGTTACAAAAGCTGAACTCAATAAGGAGTTCAACATGAAGGATCTGGGAGTTGCGTCCAGGATTCTTGAGATTGACATCCGAAGAGATAGAAAGCAGTCGAAATTATGCTTATCTCAGGAGGCATACCTACGAAAGATTCTCGAAAAGTATGGTATGTCGAATTCAAAGCTTGTTGTGACTCTGATAAACCCTCAATTCAAGCTGAGTATAGATCAGTGCCCCAGTACTAATGCCGAAAGAGCTTATATCAATAGCATTCCATATGATAATATAGTGGGTTCTTTGATGTATGTTATGGTCTGTACTAGACCCGACATAACATATGCAGTAAGTCTAGTAAGCAGGTACATGGTAAATCCTGGAAAGGCTCACTGGCAAGCATTAAAGTGGATTCTAAGGTACATAAATGGGTCTCTGAATAGAGTCCTAATTTATGATGGAGCCTTGGGTGAAGATAGTAAAGCAACAATCGAAGGATATGTTGACTCTGATTATGCAGGTTGTATAGATTCCAGAAAATCTATTTCTGGATATGTGTTCACTATGTTTGCCACAACAATAAGTTGGAAGCAATACTTCATAAGGTTGTTGCCTTATCAACCACTGAAACAGAGTATATCGCCCTAACTGAAGTTATGAAGAAAGCATTGTAGCTTGAAGGTTTTGCAAATGAGCTGAAACTTCAAGGTCGAGTTATCACTATTAAATGTGATAGTCAAAGTGCAATACACCTATCAAAGAATTCAGCCTATCATGAGGGAACCAAGCACATTGATGTGAGGCTGCATTTCGTCAGAGGGGTAATCGAGCGTGGAGAAGTCCAAGTGATGAAGGTTTCAAAAGATCATAATGTTGCTGATATGATCACCAAGACGTTTCCCAGTTACAATTTTTTCCACTGTATGCAGTTGATAAAGTTGCATGATGAAAGTTAGTTTATTCCCTGTTGTTTGTAGAGTTAGATCCAAGGTGGAGATTTTTGAGATTTTTGGGTCGAACTCTAGCTCTGTCGAGAGATAGCTTTCATGTGTTTCGACAGGAGATAAGCATGAAGTCGAAGATGGGTCACATGCTGATGTCGAAGGGTTACATACTGTAGTCGAACTAGTTCTAGTAAGTAATGTCAAAATATAATATTGACGTATTATGTCGAATTGGGCCTTGTGTTAAGGATCCAATTGTCTAAGTTAGCTTGTACCCTAAGTTAGATGTAATAGGTAATTTTTAAAAGGCTCATTAGTTTAGTATGTTAGGTTTTATTATAAATAGCATACTAGTCTCTCATCTTAAGTGTGGTGTGGCAAATCCTAATTAGGGTGAGAAGGTTATTTGTTATTCTTGAGTATTTGTAATCTGATTTATAGATAAAGTAAAGAATATCAGTTATAACCAATCCTTGTTGTTTTTTCCTTGTTTTTCCTTGTTAACCCTAACCCTTGTGTGTTTCTTTCCTATAAAGAAACTAAGTATACTTTGTTTTAAGGCATCCTAATTCACAACAATATGAAAAAAAAATAGTTCAGATGACAGATTTGTGGTGATAACAGAAAAAGACTAATGAGCCGAGGGTCCAACTCCAGAGCTAATCTTTCTGGACTTCTACCTTTGACCATCATCGTTTTGAGCGTTATCAAGCTTTAAGCCCCAATAAGTTACTAGAGCATTAATCAAGCTAACTTCTTGTACCTTCTTAATTATTCCTTTATGAGATAAAAGTTTTGAGAGAACTCATCCATAAGGAATGAAGAAAGATATTTCCTCACGAGGGCCATGATCTTTGACTTCAAGAATTTAAGATGGTGAGAGGTAGGCTAACTTTAACCCTTGTTAGTATGAAGTACATGAGATGTTTTTCATCAAAAAAATTTATCCTTTTCTCTTGGCATGAAATTTGTCACCAGGAATTGATGTCAAATTTTTGCCATGGGAGTGAAATTAGATACAGTTGTAAGCTTTTCATGGTTTACATAAACACGTTAAAGAATATTAAAGATGAAGGGGGTTGTTGCTTCTAAATTGCTTAACACAAAATCCATTATCTTCACATTTTATTGCTTTAGCAATAAGTTATGGAGTAATGATGATTGGGAACCCAAAGACATCGGACTGGGTTTCAAAAGCATCCTGACCTATTTTCTTAATGGATGCATTCACCCATGATATTTTGAAGAAATTAGGGTAACTAAGTCCATAGAGCATGTCAAAATAATAATCACACTGTTGAAACGAGACAGTTTTTTGAAGATCAAACCCTTCTTCCTTCAATTCTTCAAAGACGAAAAACTTTTCATTTAGGGTGAACAAGAGGTTTTTGTCACCAATCGAAATTTTGGAAGTCATCTATGTGGTTTAGGGTAGCTAAGTTGAAATTGAAAATAAAAAATTTCATAAAATGTTTGAAAAGAAAATAGAGGTTATTATGAGTGAGCAATGAATAGGGTGTTTAAATAAAGTGGGAAAAGGAAGTGTACAAGATTTTAATTGAATCAAGGTTCAGAGTTGAGACTAATGAGAATGCAATATCCACCTTGAAAACCTACAATACTAACTTCTACAACAAGGCGCATTAAGTGACACGGTTGATAGAAAAAATTATTACTATTTTAGAAAGGAGAAAGAATTAATGACAAAAATGCAGCAAAACATTATTTTATTTTATCCAACAAAAACTACTAAAGGTCCTTTAGGCGTTTTTTAAGGCTGGACAAATTAGTTGGACAGTTGTCTCACTTCTTATCCAGAACAATAACGCTTGATTTTAACCATTAATATAGCTGAAAGTCCAAAAGACAGAAAGTCCTCGAGGGATTATGACTTAAAACCTTCTGACGCAGAGAACCTACAAACTTCAGATGGCTAACTGGTTCAGAGTCACGTTTTCCAAAATCACATTTTAACTATTCAGAGACTATACATATTGAGATTTATCAAGATAAAAATAAATATATCTACAAGAATGGGTTTTGTAACGACATTAGCTTATTAATAGTCTGTATCAATAAATTTTAGTCTAAAATTCCATTTTGAATATAGTCTCTAATAAAGTGATATTTTATCTCAAAACGTTTGGTCGTAGAGTGTAAGATGGGATTCTGAGACAGACAGATAGCAAATGTATTGTCAAAGAAGATAAGAATGTTAATTTCTTTTAGTTTATAATCTTCTAGTTGACTTTTCATCCATAGAATCCAAGTGCTACAACTAGCTGATGCTGTAACACCCCGATTTTCGTAAGAATATTTATTTGATTCATTTAAATATTATATTCGTGAATTTCTGTGATTTTTGGTGGATTGTGTCGATGTCGGTGTTTTTGTGAAGTTTTGGTTATTTTAATTAAATAATAGTATATAATATGATTATATTAGTATTATTATTAATTTAAAATAATATTAGAGGAATTAAGGGTAAAGTGGGCATTTTAGGAGTATTAGTGAGGGCATTATGGAGAAAGCCCAATTTTGAGGCCCAAGAGTTAAATTAACCAAAAAGGAGGAATTGAGGAGAATTAGGATTCATTTGTGGAGATCGTGAAAATAAGGAGAAAGTGCGGAGCTCTGAGGAAAAAGGGAGAAGGCGAGGATTTTCGTGAAGATTTCCAAAGGCTCAATAGAGAACTCATCGGATCGACAATCTAAGGTATTGGGAGTATTTACCTTTCATTGTTTTCATTATAGGATTCGATTGAATGCAGTGGATTTGGTGATTTTGAGGTTTATGAGGGTTTATGGGTTTTGGGGGTAAACTGATGATTTTGAGGGTATTTTGTGAATCGATTAGTAAGAGTTGAATTTAATCGGTAAAATAGACCTTTGGGGCAGATTTCCTCGTTGTTGTAGTTTTAACCTTGTGGCGAAGGATCTTTAGAGTTTATATGAAGCTTGAGAGTTTTGAAGGTTTAGGGAAATTAAGGTTTCCCGTAGGGTCCTGAATCGACCTAACAGACGTAGATTTTAGGCCTTTAAATTCTGTGATATGTTATGACTGTTGTAGGGATGATTTTGGGTCATTTGAGACTGTAATCGCAGGTGCTTTGGAGGTTTAGGAGCTACTGATGCGTAGCAGCGATTTGTTGTAATCGCAGGTTCACTAGGCGAACCATTGCTTCGCTAGGCAAATGTTCGCCATCGTTCGCTAAGCGAACAGAGCAGCGAATGCGCGATAGCAGGAGTGTAGATGCAGAGGTGTTTCTGGAGAGGCCTTAGGGACTCGCTAGAAGTCTCGCCCAGCGAACTCCTCAGCGAATGGCTTCGCTAGGCGAATGTGGGGGCGAGCATGACAGATGTGTGGGTTTCTGGTGTTGAGTGTGAGATCTGTGAGGTTCGCTAGGCGAAGGCCACAGCGAACAGGTTCGCTAGGCGAACCCTGGAGCGAACAACTGCTGTTTCGCAAAATTTCGTTTCTGTTGTTGTGTCGTTCTGGTACTTGATGTTGTGATATTTATGATGATTTACCATGATGTTCTTTATGATATTGAGGTGCTGGTTTGTGATGTTTCGATGAATATATGATGATATGAATTTATGAATGATGATGCACATAATGATGTTTACTTGATGATGATGAATTATTGACGTTTGTGTATCATACATTCATATGCATACTCTGTGACGACGCTTTATTTACATTGTGCGGATATGAGGTAATTATGACGTGCTCCGGTTCCGATTGTGGGATCGATCCTATTGACGGGGATCTTTGGAGGGTTGATGGTCTGGTGTCCATCCTTTGTGACGATTGGTACCACATGCATGAGTCTAGTTATACATTGTATTTATGTGGCATTAATGAATTTGTGATATGGTGTTTCATGATGTTTTCCTTGATGATGACCTTGATGATGTCGTTTATGAAGATAATGCCATTTTATGTATATCTTGTTTTATAATGATTATTATGAATTGTGATTACTCGCCCTGCCTGTTTGAATGTTGCCTCCACGTGGGTAACGTGCAGGTGATCCGGTTTAGCCGTGGATGCTTTCGAGGACTTGAAGTTATTTGCTTTTGGTCGATTTAGAGGGTCTTGCTCTGATAGTGTAACATCGGGTTGGGGTCCTTTGAGTCGGACTATGTTGTTTCCTTATTTTGTTGTTATTTGACGATATGGTTTTATTTTGATTATTATGATGTTCGTTGAAAACCTTTTAATTGAGAATTTTGAGTTCTGCTGCCATGTGAAGGCTTTTGAGTTATTTTGAGGAAAATCCCTTTGTTTACAGGGCAAGTGTGTTATTTTGATTTAATGAGAAATGTGCACCCTTTGAGGTGATTTTTATGCCTTACTCTGATTATTTAAGTTGTTTCTGCTGCAACATTATTGGGGGTAGAAAAGGATCTTACAAATGCAATGTACTCAGCTTCTGATGTTGATACTTCAGTGGTTGATTGTCTTTTGGTGTACCACGAGATTTGATTGTCACTTAAAAACTAATAGCTTCAACTGGTGTTTTTTCTTTCAAGACTATCTCCAGCATAAACAGCATCACAATAACCTACTTACTTGTAATCTTTTGATTTCTTATACAATACTCTCCCGGGTCTTAAATATAAGCAACAAGAAAACACAATGGTCTTAAATATAAGCAAAAATTACCTATAATTATTATGTTCAATGTCATTATTCAAAATATACCCCTACTTTTTCACTTTTCGATGTTGTTAACGATTTCTAAAACAAAAAATAAGGGTTAAACTTAAATGCTTTTAGACATTTTTTAAAGGGTTGGTTGTTTTTGTAAATTTGCTTATATATGAGACTGAAGGGAGTAAACCAATGGTAGTAGTACCTTTCAGATATTTGTTAAGTGAAAATCTCTAAGATATAACTGAAATCTAGCACACAAGCATATACTAAACAAAATATCATGTCCACAAGCACTTAAGTATAGGAGAGAACCAATCATACACATGTATACCTTTTGTTCTACCTTTTTACTTTCCTCATCTTTTTCCAAAGTGTAAGTTAGATGTATTGGAGTCTTAGCTGGTTTGCTATCAGGCATATCAAACTTCTTCAGAAGTTTTTTTTATACTTGCTTTGATGAATATATACTTCTTCTGAATTTTGATTGATTTTTATTCCCCAAAAAATTTTTAATTCTCCCATCATGCCAATTTTAAATTCAGTCCGCATAAAGTTAGAGAATTCTTGGCAAAAAAGTAGCATTAGCATAACCGAATATAATATCATCAATATATATCTGAAATATTAAAATATCATTTTTGCATGATTTACATAACATAATTGGGTCAACCTTTCCTCTGGTAAAGCAATTTTTCAAAAGAAGGTTGTTAAGTCTTTCACACCATGCTTACAAGGTTCACCCCTAATTTTTGAAGGATGAGAAACTCGATCAATAAAGCATCTGATTTCATAAACTCACTAAAACAACAAATAAACATATAAAAAATTGATTACTCCATTACAGCTACAAATATGTGTTCATTACAGACAATATAAATCAAAGGATCTTCCAAGCATAATACTGCTTCCTGGTTCGTTTTCAAAAAGAATGAGTTAACTAAGGCTACAACAGGGACCAACAAAATTAATAAAACCACAGAACAGAACAGGATTACACACAATCATATAAAAGCAACTTGTATCATTAGCAATTTTTATTAAAGAAATTGCAATTGCATTAAGAACTCCATTACAAAAGCATCATGGGCAGCCTGCAAAAGGAGGATATGAGCACACTGCAAGCCAATGTTTTTAGCATACTTTACATTTACCTAAATGTATTGTTTTCCATCATTTACCTTAAGTTAGAATCATTGAAATTATTTCGTCAAGATTGACCACCTTGCTCTCACCGTCATCATCCTTTACATTACCTGAACGTAAGGTTTTCCATCCTTGTCGACAATTTTGCAAGGAACAAGCTTCATGTCTCTTCGACCTTCCTTATTTTCAAATCTGAAATAGAAAAAACCCAATCACCATTGACCCCATTAAATAAAATTATAACAAGTCACTTATCATATATATAAACAACATAATAGGAAATTAAAGTCAGAATGAAAAAAATGTCAAATAAGTTGAATCAAATAACCAAATTGTGAAAAGGAAACAAAACAAACCACAAATCTAGGGGTGTTCGCGATGCGGTTTGGGCGGTTTTGACGATAAAAATCATCCGAACCGCAAGAGAAAAAAGCATGCGGTTTGGTTTGGTTTGATTGGCTTTTAAAAAAAATCCAAACCAAACCAATGCGGTTTGGATTGGTTCGGTTGGTTCGGTTGGTTCGGTTTTTTACAAGATTTTTATTGAGTAATATTTACATATATAGAGAACAACATAACTTTGTGTTTAGTCATTCATACATTGCAAAATAACAACAAAACTCATCATATTTAGACAAAAAGTTCTCATTCAATATACAAAAATAAATTTAAACAAAGGTGGAAAAAATAGTAGCATAAAACAATATCAAAATATTATAATAAAACATAAAATATAAGAGAAGAGAGATTAGAGAATATGAAAAAGAAAGAACATAACAAATGTGAGATTAGAGAAGAAATGTGCGATAAAAATATAATTAAAAGAGAAAATAGTAACATAAAAATGAGAAGATGAAAAAGAAAGAACATGTGAGATGAGAGATTAGTGTAGAAGAGGCGAGACGTACATGGCAAAGAAGATGAGAAGAATGCACAATACTATTAGGAGAGATTTAAGAAGATTAAAACTGAAAAATTAAGTGTAAGTAAGAGAAAATATTTCGTAATTGTAAGGTTAAGGCATAATGGGTTTGAGTTTTGGGTTAGATGTGAGATAAGTGAAGTTTGTGTTATAACATAATGCGGTTTGGTTTGGTTTAGTTCGGTTTGCAAAATACAAACCGCAAACCAAACCAAACCATGCGGTTTTGTTAAAATATGGCCCGAACAAATCCGAACCAAATGCGGTTTTTTGCTGTTTCGGTTTGGTTTGGTTTGGTTTGCGGTTTTTTATTAGGTTGGTTCGGTTTTGAACACCCCTACACAAATCAATATGCTAGTTAATCCAAGAAATATTGATAATCCTACAAAAAGCCAAAAACAAGATCCAACATGCACTTATTGTTGGAGAAATTATCACAATTAATGAAGTATACATGAAAGTTTAGAAAAGATATTCACATAACCTTCAAAAGATTACAAAGAACCTTAAAAAAAACACTCATGAACCTCCACACCAACGAGGACTTAATCCTTCTCTCTCCAAGCACCTACAACATCACAAATGTCGCCACCGTTAGAATCATAAATATGTCACTAGAATTAAACATGTATAGAAGGAGATGGAATGTCACTGTCAGAATCATAACAACACCGCCAAAAGAGAGAATGGTTGGAAATTGGAATACATCACAACCTTCTTTAAAACAAATAAGGAAGAAGATAGAAAAAAAAAAGTTAGAAGATTATTTATTTCTAAAACTTCTATGTAGAATAAGAATCAATGGTACAAAATGATTTAGCAAAGCTAGAAAGTTGTATCATGGGAAGAATCACAAAGGACTTTGGATTGTGCCATATGCGTATTAGTCTATGATTTGTATCACTCATATAAACAACAGTGTTAATCAAAGAATTTTAAGTTATACAAACTTAAATTATTTGGAAATGAATTTCGTGACCCTAACTTTGCGATGTGAATGATAAAAAAGGGAAATAGAATTGTTTACTAAACCTGTTCATTGACATAGTTTTTGAGATCCGTGTCTCTCTAGTGGGATGGAATGCCGCCATCGGAATGACATAGTTTTTGAGATCCGTGTCTCGCTAGTGGAATGGAATCCACCATCGGAATGACATAATTTTTTAGATCCGTGTCTCTCTAGTGGGATGGAATGTCACCATCGGAATCGTTGTTACGCCGCCGGAATCAAAACATGCGATATTATCTTCTTCCACAAGAATAAACTAGAGAACATGGTAAATTTGGAGTTTACATTTAAGATCGAAATCATGGGAAGAGAAACAGGAAAATGGAGATGGTGATCGGTAATTGCAGAGGTTGAAACTATCGGGATGAATTTTTGGTTGATAAAATTATATATATATATATATATATATATATATATATATATATATATATATATAGAACGTATCATATGAGAATGCAATTTTTATGTGAGAACATGAGAATGAATCTGAACCATTAGATTTTAAAATAAATGATGGAGATTATATGTCAGTTTATTTTCTCTCTCCTTCATCATTTATTTTAATAATGGAGTAGAGAGAAAAACAAAAACCACACATAATCTCCATCATTTATTTTTAAAATCTAATGATCCAGATTCATTCTCATGTTCTTATATAAAAAATGTATTCTCATAGGATATGAACCATATATATATATATATAGAAAGAGAGAGAGAGAACGTATCATATGAGAATATCATTTTTAGGTGAGAACATGAGAATGAATATGAACCATTAGATTTTAAAATAAATGGTGGAGATTATGTGTCAGTTTTTTTTCTCTCTCCTCCATCATTTATTTTAATAATGGAGGAGAGAGAAAAACAAAAACCACACATAATCTCCACCGTTTATTTTAAAATCTAATGATTCAGATTCATTCTGATGTTCTTACATAAAAATGACATTCTCATAGGATATGAACTATATATATATATATATATATATATATATATATATATATATATATATATATATATATATATATATATATATATATATATAATTTGGAATATATGTATGTTTAGCAAGGTAATTAAAATTGATTGGATATTGAACCGGTATAGACTGAGGTTTAAGGTTTAAAGGTTTGATTGGGTCGGACCGAAGGTCAGACTGTTATTGTATATGTTATATGATTTAGTACTAGTTCTTTATCATATAGATTGGTGACTTTTATTTCCTATAATTTCTTAACTAGAATCAGTTTGAGAAAAAGTTAAAATGCTAGAATTTTGTATCTTACGTAAAATATATTAGATGGTGCTTGATTTAGGCCAAAGAATATTAGAATTTAAGAAGAAACATTTCTTTTTTTTAGTGTTGTCAACTTTGTGAAAGGATGATCATAACATTATTAATGAATTATGTTTGACACAAACTTTAGAAAATAAATTGGAGAGTATTACTTATAGAAAAAATTCTACACCTTAATATTATGAAAATCCAAATTCTGAATGGATAAGAGTAAGGTCTTCAATTATAAGACCCATTTGGTTCAATAATATTAAATTGGTTTTTTTTTTCATTTTTTATTATATTTTTCTTTTAAATAAATTTTAAAAAAACTGAAAAAAATTAAAATCTGGTTCAACCCATGTAATTGGATGAACCCCCCGGTTTTTCCGGTTTCCACCAGGTTTTCCGATTTTTGTCCCGGTTCCTTGACAAGCCGGTTTAAAGGGTTTAATTGACTGGACATAGTGTCGGTTCCCGGTCTAACTGGTTGAACCGACCGGTCCGGTCCGGTTTTTATAACCTTGATGTTTAGCGACGACAAAATATAAGGGCATGAAGTGTAAAACAAGTCGTGCATTTACTTAAAATTGTATCGGTTTTGAACCTCTATAAAACAAGAAAATATTAATACCTCAAACCAAAGGTCATTAATGAGTTGGCTCTTGCTGTCATATTCCTCCAAGGTAGGAGTCAACTAGAAGTCTTGGAAAAGGAAGCTTCGAAGTTGAGGGTCGTAAAACTGGGCTAAAGCTGTGATAGCCGGGATCTGGACATCCACTATGAGGAGATCTAAAACATGACCAAACCTTCCCTACATTGTAGTTTTAAAGCAAGGAGGGACCTTTTCCAAGATCCTTAGTATGTTGGTGACATCTTGCATTTTTGCCTTGAGCGGCAATGGTTTCCTCCTGTCTGAACTCATTACGAACTTTTTGTGCTAAACAACTGCTTTGTTAATGGAATTCCCTGAAAACAAAATATATGAGTGTTATGATGTTATGCAAATGCTCGTGAATGCATGGTAAAGGTTTGGGATAAGGTAAACACCTCTTAATTTCCCTAATTGGTAGACCTCTTAAAAGATGGTTCTAGGGCAATTACCCTTAAACTCACTCACATGATAGTTTCTAGGTTTTTGGTAAGGATTTCAGAGTCACGGACCTTAGTCGTATCAACGTTATGCAACAGGCTAGCCATTTTACAACGAGAGTGACGAAAAGGTCTCTTCTGATTGGGGTTTTCATACTGGTTGGAGCAAGGAGATGTCCTTGAAGTCCAATATTACGCAACCACCAAAAAGCATTGGTTCTAAATGGGGGACCTAGAGTCATGGACCCTTCATGAATCATCGTTATGCAACAGGCTAGCTGTTTTATAACGAGATCTACAAACAGGTCTACTCTAGAGGAGCCTTCATGTTAGTCGCTACAGGGAGCTTATCCTCGTAGTCTAACACTACTAACTACCGAATCTATCCTTATGTTTTCTCTCTGCTTTTTCCAAAACTCGGGTGTAGAGCTTTATTCAAGATATTAAATCCCCAAAGCCCTCTAATGATGTATATAGAAATATATAAAAGCAAAGATAAACATATAATCAAAGAATATTAAGAAACAAACAAAGCTAACACACATATAACACCTAACTAAACTAGGCTTGACTCACTTAGGGATTGGTGATCCCCAGCAGAGTCGCCATATGTCGTACCTCGAAAAATGAGAACGACCTCGCGAAGCGCAATCGCACGCCCGCGGGATGGGCTTAACAGAGTCTCCACCGATCTTTATTTATTCCGTAGAAGGAAAGGGAAAATATCTAATAAAACCCCTAAAAGAAAGGATAATATATAGTAATCGCAACCAATGTCTGAGTTCGGGAGTCGGTTACGTAAGGGGAAGGTATTAGCACCCCTCACGTCCATTGTACTCAACGGGAACCATTTAGTCAAGGTTAAAAGAGTGTTAGCTTAAGGTTTGTGTTGTACCCCAAATTTTACCCCTTAGATGTCATATTTTTCTTGCATCCGCATTTAGACCTCAATCATGTGTGCATTATTAACTAACCATTTCTTTTGCAAGTTGTCTCTTTTTATCGTGAAAAATAGGGTTTAGAGAGGACAAGGTTTTCCTAAGACATCTTTTGGCCAAGTGCAATCATCTATATGCATCCAAGAAGACTCTTTCAACAAGAAATCAAATGTTTCACCAATACAAGTCAACCATTGCCTTACATGTCAAGCAAAGTGTGATCCTAAGCCTTAAGACATCATTTCATGTGTTAGTGGACATACTTGGAGTCCACCTTTGAGTCTTGGAAAAAACCTTCTTTTGAGTGCAAGAATTTTAATTTGGACAAATACTCATCAAAGTGCAACATCTCAAATTGATGTCAGGGAGGAGTTTAAAATTTGGCAACTTAGAATGTTCTTGTAACATTTTCTCTTTTGGTTCACGGACATGTGACCTATTTTAATTTCCATGGGGTCCAAAAAATATTGTCACTTGAATGAAAGTCATAAAGTTGGAAGTTTAAAGTGGTATCCACGAAAAGTTTGTATTAGTAAGGCATTAGGCACTTAATCCATCTCATGTGCCTCTTATTATTATGTGGATCACTCTGAAGTGCCTTGCTTGAAAAACAATTTTCGTAAGGTCACCAAATTCTACCTCTTTGAGCTCACCATTTCCTGACAAAACCAAAAGCTTTCTGGACACTATAATGGATTGATGAAACAAGATGGCTCAGCACAAGAGACCAGTGTTCATGATCAGAGAATCCGTAATTCTCAGTTTCTACTATTATCTCATTTTGCTTTCTCTCTCATGGCACAATAAAAAGGGTTTTTGGAATGGATATTAAAAGATGAAAGAAGCAGACCTGCACCATGACCTCCACTGTATTGGTTCAGCAAGGGAAGCACAACGATCTCCAAGGTTGACCAAGATCAACGGCTAAGGAGAGTAATACTCAAACCCTAATTTTTTCTCCCGTGGACAAAACAATTATCCACTGTATCACCAATACCCAGATCAACTAGCTTTGCCTATAAAAGGAGATCACTTCTCCGTTGTTCAAACACACCAGAAATTGCCAAGAATTTCTCTCTAACTTCTCCCTCCATAATCTTGCAAGTAACACTCCAAAACTTGCAAGAGCTTCACTACTTTTCGTTCCCTCTGTAACCCAGAAGCACATCACAACAAACACCCTAGAAAATCTCCAGAAACTCATCAAAACCTTTTCACTTGTCCATTTTTTCCAAGTTCTGCAAGTCACTTTCAAGCCTTGCAAGAACTTATCCTTTTCATTCCCTTCCCGTAAACACTCCAAACTTCCACACTTTAACCACCAAAAGTGCTTGTTTCTTGCTGAGAGGCTGATTTTGTGGCGGCTAAAAGAAGGAAGCTTATCCATCATCTCCAGAAACACTTGCCTGTGAAGAAGCAGTGGACGTTCTCCACTAGGTATTACTCTACCTCGCTCTTTTTGTACATAATGATCATATGTTTCATACTTGCACCATGCTGTTATCATTTTCATTCCATTATTGTCTGTTTATTGTATGGTTATTCTGCTTCATGTTTTGCTATCATATGTTTTCTGTTTGGTTACCGTGTTGCTGAGAAATCATCATGTTGGTTTTCATCTTTGTGTTGATTTAATCGTGTTCGGTTCGTCTGGTTTATTTCCGTGTTCGTAAAAAAAATGAATGAGTAACTGGGTGGCGCTCGTCATGTTTAATTTAGTGGCTCCCGCTATATAGTTTTAATAATATTAAATCGCCACACCATTAACAAAATAAAAAATATAATACACCACATGGCGCCTGCCATGGGTGAAGGTGGTGTAAGCCACCCTTAATGACCAATAGAAGTGGCGCAAGCCACCCTTAAGGGACCATGGCGCCAGCCACTTAGTGAAGCATGGCGCAAGCCACTTCTTAGTGGCAGCCACAGTGGCGCAAGCCACTCACTAAGTGGCACCTACCTCTTTTTTTTTATTTGTTTCTTATTTATTTGTTTTACCTTTTATTTTCTATATTATTTAAAAAAAAAATAACAAATAAAAAATGTCTCACTTCATTTTTTTTACCTTAAATCCTTTTTTAAGAAATCAACTATTATTTTCCTAAAGACATAAAACATTGCATGCTGTAACTTGTGATTTTTCGTTGCAATTTGTTTCCTGATTCTGAACAAAACTTTATCATGAAAATATTGTCTATATTTGTTGACCTCTGTTACTAAGTTGTCTACTTTGAATATCTTTGTTTTTAAACTGTGTGAATGCCTTTGCTGCATACTTGGTTTATTTGTGTGACCACTGACTTTAACATGATTCTCTTTGGAGTGTGCTGTGATTTGTGAAACCTTGTTTTAACAACACTTTATCATAAAAATGTTGGTTGTAATTTTTTTTAACCTCTGTTGCTAAGTTGCATGACTTCAAATGGCTTTGTTTCAAACTTATGAGAATGCTTGTCGTATTTATACGACTACTTATCATTGTTGTTTACCATGTTCATATTTGAAATTCTATGTCATGCGTTGATCGCTGCTCACTGTGTGGAATTATTAAACTCATATGTTTCATTATATTCCAACCCCACTATAACTCTTGTTTACAAGATGTTATTCTTCCCCTTCCTTCCAAAGGAAAAATCTTTCTATTGATTTCAAGATCATAGAAAGCTCATTGCTACCTTGGACCTCATAGTCTTAGGCAACCTTCAACCGTTGGCCTCATAGTCAATAGGACCTTCTCTTGACCTCATAGTCATAGAGTAATCTTTAACCTTTTGCCTCATAGTCATAGGTAGCTCTTGGCCTCATAGTCATTAGCATTATCTTCAACCTTTGGCCTCATAGTCAATAGGTAGCTCTTGGCCTCATAGTCATTAGCAACATCCTCAACCTTTGGCCTCATAGTCATAGGAAGCCCTTGACCTCATAGTCATTGGCAATATCTTCCTCCATTGACCTCATAGTCATGGAAAAGTCTCTCTATTGACCTCATAGTCATAGATAGCTCATTACCATCTTGACCTCATAGTCACCTTACCATCTTGACCTCATAGTCATCTTACCATCTTGACCTCATAGTCATAGAGCCATCTTTAACCTTTGACCTCATAGTCACAAAGTCTCTCTATTGACCTCATAGTCATAGATAGCTCATTATCACCTTGGCCTCATAGCCATCTAGCTCTTGACCTCATAGTCATTAGCAATATCAATATCTTACCCTTAGCAAGCAAACATAACATAACACAAACAAAACAAGAGGTTCCCGTAGAGTACTATTGATATTAAGGGTGCTAATACTTTCCCTTAGTATAACTAACCCCTGAACCTTAGATCTCCCCCCTTTAGATTTTTTAACGATCTTGAACCTTTCCTTTAGATAAATCAAAGTCGGTTGTAAAAGAAAATGATGCAAGTTAATTAATAGCTTGTTATCCGATTTTCACCGCAACAGAAATGGCGACTTCACTGGGGAAAAAATAAATATTTGAGGGTTAAGCCCACCTTGTTCTTGCTTACGTTTATCATGCTTGTTTGCTATATTTGTACATATCCCTTGTATTTATGCTCTGTTTGAGATCTTTTGTGGGCATGGTACTATTGAGTGGTGAGATAAGTCCTAACCCAGACTTGAGAGCACATATTATAGGATCGTGGTGTAATCAATAGTCGGTTATTGGCAGTAGTACTAACAATCTATGGCATATGATGACCACACTCAGATGAGGCCCTTTGGGATTGTTGATGTTGATGTGAGAAGTCGCATTGATATTACTTTTTCAATTGGGAGCCAGGGATTCTGAGGACCGTAGTTACCTTCACCCCACTTGGCCTTTTAGGATGTAGTGCGGTGACTATGAGGGAGCCAGTCCCGAGTAGTTGTCACGCGATACTACACACAGACGAGTTTATCTTGAAAATATTATTAACCCGTGTAAGTAGTTACATAGGCCGATAATATCCGAAGGATTTACGTAGACTCTGGGAACTTTTACAACCCTGTTCCACAATTGCTGAACCCATAGTCCATACCTTGTTGGGATGGGTAGACCATGGCTCCATTCATGTGACCTCAAAACCTAAGGCTTGTGTGCTATGATTATATGTTTGCCCATGTTTGCGCATTGCATACACCTCATTGCATCCATTGTTGGTTTCAAGGAATTCAGATATTCATTCCTTTTCAAAGATCAATAGAGCTTGGATCCTACAAACAAACTTCTTTAGTTTTTCCACAAAAATTTTTGTAACTTCCCTTTGAGTTCCTTGAAACCACATGGATTGTATTCGCATTCCATGCGCATTCGCACCTCATTTGCATTTGTCGATCTTGAGTCTCTCCCTCTACATCTGAAGGATACCTAACACTTATTCGAGACAATGGTAACAATGAATGAAATTCTGAAGAACCAGAAGGAGTTGAAAGAGGAGGTCAGAATCCTCAAGTACCAGATGAATTGGGTTCTCAAAACTTTGCAAGCTCTGATGAAGAAAGAAGAGTGCGCTCACCCTGTCACTCCCAGAGAGGTTGTCAGTTCATCACCTCTTATGGATCCTTCAACTCGAGGACCTCCTCAGTATCAAGGACTTGACCACCGTCAACCACGCCAGCATGTACGACCAAGAAAGCCAAGAAGGAATTATACTCCGCTACCAATGTTGTACAGTCAATTAATGCCAGTTTTGATCAAAGAAGGATTGATAGTGCCAAAAGAATTAAAGCCAGTACCATTTCCGTATCCACCAGGCTTTGATGTGACTACCATGCTGGGGCACATGGGCATTCAACGGAAGACTGTAAGGTGCTCCCGAGTAAAATTCAGAACCTGTTAGACTCTGAGAGGATCTTATTCACGCCTCAAGGCGTTCAAATCAACAACCCTTCGCCATCTCATGTGGTGCTCCCATGCCAAGGATCTGCCTTTGGAGAAACTCCATACCAGCCAGTATTTGATCTTAGTCCTTCACCAGAATCTCATCGTCACCAGATGTCTATAAAAGGGCACTCCAGACTCCAACGGTCGTTTCTCCTCAAGGTGCCCGAGACCAAAGCAAGAAAAAGTACCCTATCGAAAGAGGCCAAGTTAACTGCCAGCCTATCCCTGTGCCTTTGAGCAAATTCTTCCCACTATTGACGCAGAGCAAGCTGGTAACTCCTCGACCCCTCAACCCTGTGCCCGGACCTTGGCATAATCTAAACCTGACTTGTGAATTCCACAAGGGAGCCGAAGGGCATGACTTGGATGGGTGTCGAGCCTTAGAAGCTACTGTACAAAGGTTGATCTATGACAAGGATCTGATTTTTGAAGAAGATCATCCAGAGATTGAATGCAAATTCCGCACTGGGACAATGGGGCATCCCATTGAAGAATGTAAAGAGTTCGAAACGAGACTGCTAAACCTGCTAAGAACACTGCAACCTCAAGAGGGTACACCAGATGTCAATGTTCCAATTTCTGAAGCAAAAGGCAAAAGACTTGCAAGACCTCTCAAGATTCTGTATCACAAGGAACTAGTGATTAGTGGCGAAGGTGTTCCCGCGCTTGGGCCCGGAAACTAAAATCTTTTGAATTCAGTTCACCAAAGCTGGCTGTATTTTGCATTTTTAGTTGAACTTTGCTTGAATGATTGAATTTGTATTTGCTTATAAGTTGTTGTACTTTCAAATTGGCAAGATTAATGAAATGTTTATGCATCTTTTGATTAAATCCATTCGTTTCACTCATTTACTGTTATTTTCATAAAAGCAAAAAAATATATCTTGTTCCACTCCCTTTATCAAACTTGTTGTTTAAGCAAAGATTGTGGAGGATGATGAAAACATCATATCCATAACTGCTGTGGTATGCTTTCGATTAAACCTTGCCGAGGATGTAAGGCATTGTTTCAATTCCCAAAATCTGGAGAAATAAGGAAGATAATCCCTCGTTAACCCCTTCGAGCCTAGAAGTAGGAGTTTCGTTTTCTTACACAAAAAACCCTTAAATCTTAACCTTGGGGCAGGGTAGTTCTCAGTTTAACTTGGTTATGCATTCGAATGGAAGCGCTTCATGCAAGACACCAGTCAACTCTTTCGAATCAAGTGACAGTCAAAAGAGGTCTCAAAACCTCAACAAAGACAAAGAAGAGGTCTCAAAACCTCAACAAAGACAAAGAAGAGGTCTCAAAACCTTAAAGACAAAGAAGAGGTCTCAAAACCGCAATCAAGGACAAAGAAGAGGTCTCAAAACTGCAATCAAGGACAAAGAAGAGGCTCAAAACCGCAATCAAAGACAAGAAGAGGTCTTAAAAAGGAAATTCTGCAAAGGAGTAATGACTAGAAAAAGTGTCTGAATCATCACCAACTATCATCAGTTCAATTTCCTAGCCTATGGGAATATGAATGTATAACCTAAGTTGACTGAGCGTAGGATTGGAGTTCATCACGAAGATGAGGTGGTACAAATAAACTTTGAGCCTTTATCCTTTGTTTCATAAACCGTGAACCAGGCCACGTTACAACCCTTAAAAGACCTAATTGAGGTAAGGTTGTGTTGAAAGCATACTACAACAAGGTTGATAAACCTGACTCCTAATGATCTTTGCTTATTGTGTGTGTTCACCATTTCATATGTCATTCTATAAATGACTAGATTCCCTCTGTTTTGATTTAATGATTCCACCGTGTGTGTTTCATCAATAAACTTTGATTTCAAAAGCTTTCATGAATTTTGCATTGAAATTGCCAATTTTAAATGAACAATACTTGCCTGTAAAATGAATTCAATGTCAAAAGAATCCCAACAAATACAGCCAGCTAAGTAATTTGACTTGATAAAGGGCTCAGCCTGGGACATCTTCCCCATAGATCCAGCATCTCAAGAGCTACTAAATCAAGGGGCAGAAACTCTTCAAATTCAGGATATTGGGGCAAGCCTTCTTGAGGTCATCTTATGACAAGTTTAGACTCCAATGACCCACCAACAGAGGCAAGTGTGTTCCCCAGTTGTTTCTACCGCAGTCTGAGGACATTGTATCACGAATACCGTTAATCAGGGGCAATCAGGTCGAGATTCGGTAAATCTCTCAAAGGTCAGTTAATCTGGGGCACCTCCTCCACGGATCAACCAGTCTGAAGAACAAGTTTAAGGACCTTGTTATATAAATACAGTAAAACTGGGGCAGATATGTCAAGATCCATGAATCTCTTCAAGAGTTTGAAGATATTGGAGCATCTGGTATACCAATTCTTCTGAAAAATCCTTTTGATGACTTATCCTTGCAGACTAGTTAATCAGAAGCAGTCAGGTCGAGATTAGACAAATCTCTTGAAGGTCGGTTAGTTTGGGGCATCTACTTAGGATGGCACAAGTCTGTTTCCCCGTTACTACTCCCACAGTCTAAAGAGCAGGCTCAAAGACTTTGTTGTGCAAGCGTCGTCTATCTGGGGCAGTTATGCCGAGATCTATGAATCTCTCCAAGAGTTTGAAGATATAAAAGCATTTCGTATGCCAATTATTCTGTAAAATCCTCTTGGTATCTTCTCCCAAAGGACCATGTAATCTGGGGCAGTGAAGATTTGAAGATTACCTGTTGGAAGAGCCGTTTGTTTATTATGGTGATCATCATTCAAGTCATGATGCAGAATAACGTTATTCCTATGATATACTTTGCCAGCTTCTCAGTAAATTTCGGTCGAGCTTGGCTAATGTCCATGGATCTTCCTCCTCCAGTAAGGAAATCAAGCTCATGATGGCAATCCTAGTGAAGTCATGATATACCTCCAGTGGAATACTCTTTTCCCTAGTGGAGTTGTTGATCCTCCTTCTTCACCCCTAGTAATGGTCCAATCTGTTGAGGTCGGCTAGGTATCCTTGTCGAGATGTTTATTTCATCTCCAGTCTTGCTTCATTTTGTATGTTTTGTCATCATAAGCATAAGCATGGCATGAGCATGGCATAAGCACTCATATGCATAGCATCTTAGCATTTTGTTATCTTCCTGGTGTTTACCTATTTTGTTCACTTTGGCGTTTATCTCCCCAAGTGACTGGGTTTGTCTATTCTCTCCAATAGAAAGTCAGCCCTAGGCATAAAGTGCCCATCCTTTCTGAATTCCCCACAGAGTTCAATTCTCGTGGATGATGGTTGGTTCAGTTATCTTTTCCATATGTGGATACAATAAGTCCTCATTTGAGTTCATCCCTCAATTGGAGTCTTGTTTGACAGTTTCTTTCTAGCTTGTCCCTAGATCGAACTTTGGTCCCTAGCAGGTGTGGTTGTTGAACCTAGTTTGAGCGTGCATTTATTTTGCACCGTATCTCGCAAAAGGAATCTTTTATAGATCCCCACTGAAGGCAAAACCATTTCTCCAGCTGTGGGGTGACTTAAACATCTCCCTGGAATTCATAAACAATAACAAGTAGTAACATCCTGAAGAAGTTTGTTTTTCTACAACGATAAGTGACAATCTCTCCTAAAAGGATTATCCTTCCTTGGTTTTACAGTTACCATCGGTGTTATCTTCAACCAGTCACTTTGCATCAACCTGTTTGATACGATCCCTATTTGAGGTGTTCCGAGCTCAGGTTTCGTACCTTCGGATATGTTTGGATTCTTCCTATCACTCTGTTCGTTGATGGGCTCCGAGTTCAGGTTTAGTACCTTCGGATATGT
The DNA here is from genome assembly GCA_022829125.1 of Lathyrus tuberosus. NCBI lineage: Eukaryota > Viridiplantae > Streptophyta > Magnoliopsida > Fabales > Fabaceae > Lathyrus > Lathyrus tuberosus. The sequence continues at coordinate 410,029 of JALAZF010000282.1, forward strand.
TTTATTTCTTGCCATCACCTTTGTTGTTGATGTGCTCCGAGCTCAGGTTCAGTATCTTCGGATAGGTCTTATTCTTCGTCATCAATATCATCTTGGCCTCAAAGCCATCTATTTCACCTTTGACCTCATAGTCATGGGTAAGCTTTGACCTCATAGTCATAGCCTCATTTCCCCTTTGACCTCATAGTCATAGGATTCCTTCATAAGTCCATCTCATATTGGCACTTCAAATCCAGCTCATACTGGTACCTAAGGTTTATCTTTGTCTGTTCTGGTTTTTCTTGAAGATCCCGTTTGAACTCTTCAGCATAAGAAAATCCCAGAAAATCTTTGGTTGATGCCTATCTTTTATCCAGATCATGGTTTCTTGTTAGTTTCATGCCCAGCAAGAATACGTCTTATTACCCAGTACCTCCATAGATGTTTGTGGAAAATGTGAAAAGCTTATTTCACCAGTGAAGTGAAGACATTCCCGGATTAACTCCAAAACCTTTGTTCGGGCAAGGATTACATTCGATCTTCAAGCGCCAGATTCCATTTCTCTGTGCATTATTCCCATGAAGTCTAATTTGCAATCCCGGTTTTAACTTGCCAATTCATGTTGGTGTCCAAAATCCAGTTCATGCTGGTATCCAAAAATCCAATTCATGTTGGTGTCCAAAACCCAGTTCATGCTGGTATCTAAAATCCAATTCATGTTGGTGTCCAAAACCCAGTTCATGCTGGTATCTAAAATCCAATTCATGTTGGTGTCCAAAATCCAGTTCATGCTGGTATCTAAAATCCAATTCATGTTGGTGTCCAAAACCCAGTTCATGCTGGTATCTAAAATCCAATTCATGTTGGTGTCCAAAACCCAGTTCATGTTGGTATCTAAAATCCAATTCATGTTGGTGTCCAAAATCCAGTTCATGCTGGTATCTAAAATCCAATTCATGTTGGTGTCCAAAATCCAGTTCATGCTGGTATCTAAAATCCAATTCATGTTGGTGTCCAAAATCCAGTTCATGCTGGTATCTAAAATCCAATTCATGTCAGTGTCCAAAATCCAGTTCATACTGGTATCTAAAATCCAATTTATGTTGGTGTCCAAAATCTAGTTCATGCTGGTATTCAAAATTCAATTCATGTTGGTATCCCAATTTCAGCTCATACTGATTATTCTTCCTAAATTAAGTCCTATTGTTATCCCAACCAACCCATATTGGTACCTCAGACCCAATCACCTCATTCACCTTTGGCCTCATAGTCATAGGTAAGCTTTGACCTCATAGTCATAGCCTTCTTTAACCTTTGACCTCATAGTCATAGGATCCCTTCTTATCCAAAAATCCAGCTCATACTGGTACCCAAGGTTTGTCCCTGTCTTTTTCTGGTTTTTCTTGAAGATCCCGTTCGAACTCTTCATCATAAGAATCCCCAGAAAATTCTTGGTAGTTTGTCTATCCTCCTATTCCAAATTGATCCCCAATGGAGATCACGTCTTCTTTCTGGTTTTAGGCCCAGTAAGGTTGGTTTTTGTTTCCCCAGTGTCGTCCGGTCAGATTTGCACCTGTCGTCCACCTCCCTGGATCTTTCCCCAGTGGAGAACCCCTCTTTGGCTCCTATTTCCAATGAGGATCTGAAGGGTTTTCACCCTTTATTCCTCCATCCCCAGTGTTTTCTTTGAGTCTCCCCAGCGAGTCTCTTTCGTTGGTTAGTTTGTCTCCCTAGTGAGTCTTTCTGGTGGATACTTCCTTCATCCTTCCCCAGTAAAGCTCACCTGTGTTTGGTAGCTCTTTGGTGTCGTCATATCATCATATCATCATATTAGAGTTCATGGCATGTCAGCATATTCATGTGTGTTGTTTGTCTTTAGCATCTGCATTCCATCTAAGGGCAAAATTTTTGGTTTGCTATATTTAAATATCTTCAACCTCGACGTCCCGAGGATTTTCATTCCTCGTGCCACCCGGTGAAGCTATTTAAATAGGGGCAACTGTTGTACCCCAAATTTTACCCCTTAGATATCACATTTTTCTTGCATCCGCATTTAGACCTCAATCATGTGTGCATTATTAACTAACCATTTCTTTTGCAAGTTGTCTCTTTTTATCGTGAAAAATAGGGTTTACAGAGGACAAGGTTTTCCTAAGACATCTTTTGGCCAAGTGCAATCATCTATATGCATCCAAGAAGACTCTTTCAACAAGAAATCAAATGTTTCACCAATACAAGTCAATCATTGCCTTACATGTCAAGCAAAGTGTGATCCTAAGCCTTAAGACATCATTTCATGTGTTAGTGGACATACTTGGAGTCCACCTTTGAGTCTTGGAAAAAACCTTCTTTTGAGTGCAAGAATTTTAATTTGGACAAATACTCATCAAAGTGCAACATCTCAAATTGATGTCAGGGAGGAGTTTAAAATTTGGCAACTTAGAATGTTCTTGTAACATTTTCTCTTTTGGTTCACGGACATGTGACCTATTTTAATTTCCATGGGGTCCAAAAAATATTGTCACTTGAATGAAAGTCATAAAGTTGGAAGTTTAAAGTGGTATCCACGAAAAGTTTGTATTAGTAAGGCATTAGGCACTTAATCCATCTCATGTGCCTCTTATTATTATGTGGATCACTCTGAAGATGCCTTGCTTGAAAAACAATTTTCGTAAGGTCACCAAATGCTACCTCTTTGAGCTCACCATTTCCTGACAAAACCAAAAGCTTTCTGGACACTATAATGGATTGATGAAACAAGATGGCTCAGCACAAGAGACCAGTGTTCATGATCAGAGAATCTGTAATTCTCAGTTTCTACTATTATCTCATTTTGCTTTCTCTCTCATGGCACAATAAAAAGGGTTTTTGGAATGGATATTAAAAGATGAAAGGAGTAGACCTGCACCATGACCTCCACTGTATTGGTTCAGCAAGGGAAGCACAACGATCTCCAAGGTTGACCAAGATCAACGGCTAAGGAGAGTAATACACAAACCCTAATTTTTTCTACCGTGGACAAAACAATTATCCACTGTATCACCAATACCCGGATCAACTAGCTTTGCCTATAAAAGGAGATCACTTCTCCGTTGTTCAAACACACCAGAAATTGCCAAGAATTTCTCTCTAACTTCTTCCTCCATAATCTTGCAAGTAACACTCCAAAACTTGCAAGAGCTTCACTACTTTTCGTTCCCTCTGTAACCCAGAGGCACATCACAACAAACACCCAAGAAAATCTCCAGAAAACCATCAAAACCTTTTCACTTGTCCATTTTTCCCAAGTTCTGTAAGTCACTTTCAAGCCTTGCAAGAACTTATCCTTTTCATTCCCTTCCCGTAAACACTCCAAACTTCCACACTTTAACCACCAAAAGTGCTTGTTTCTTGCTGAGAGGCTGATTCTGTGGCGGCTGAAAGAAGGAAGCTTATCCATCATCTCCAAAAACACTTGCCTGTGAAGAAGCAGTGGACGTTCTCCACTAGGTATTAATCTACCTCGCTCTTTTTGTACATAATGATCATATGTTTCATACTTGCACCATGCTGTTATCATTTTCATTCCATTATTGTCTGTTTGTTGTATGGTTATTCTGCTTCATGTTTTGCTATCATATGCTTTCTGTTTGGTTACCGTGTTGCTGAGACATCATCATGTTGGTTTTTATCTTTGTGTTGATTTAATCGTGTTCGGTTCGTCTGGTTTATTTCCGTGTTCGTAAAAAAAATGAATGAGTAACTGGGTGGCGCTCGCCATGTTTAATTTAGTGGCTCCCGCCATATAGTTTTAATAATATTAAATCTCCACACCATTAACAAAATAAAAAATATAATACACCACATGGCGCCTGCCATGGGTGAAGATGGCGCAAGCCACCCTTAATGACCAATAGAAGTGGCGCAAGCCACCCTTAAGGGACCATGGCGCCAGCCACTTAGTGAAGCATGGCGCAAGCCACTTCTTAGTGGTAGCCACAGTGGCGCAAGCCACTCACTAAGTGGCACCCACCTCTTTTTTTTTATTTGTTTCTTATTTATTTGTTTTACCTTTTATTTTCTATATTATTTTAAAAAAACAACAAATAAAAAATGTCTCACTTCATTTTTTTTTACCTTAAATCCTTTTTTAAGAAATCAACTATTATTTTCCTAAAGACATAAAACATTGCATGCTGTAACTTGTGATTTTTGGTTGCAATTTGTTTCCTGATTCTGAACAAAACTTTATCATGAAAATATTGTCTATATTTGTTGACCTCTGTTACTAAGTTGTCTACTTTGAATATCTTTGTTTTCAAACTGTGTGAATGCCTTTGCTGCCATACTTGGTTTATTTGTGTGACCACTGACTTTAACATGATTCTCTTTGGAGTGTGCTGTGATTTGTGAAACCTTGTTTTAACAACACTTTATCATAAAAATGTTGGCTGTAATTTTTTTTAACCTCTGTTGCTAAGTTGCATGACTTCAAATGGCTTTGTTTCTAACTTATGAGAATGCTTGTCGTATTTATACGACTACTTATCATTGCTGTTTACCATGTTCATATTTGAAATTCTATTTCATACGTTGATCGCTGCTCACTGTGTGGAATTATTAAACTCATATGTTTCATTATATTCTAACCCCACTATAACTCTTGTTTACAAGATGTTATTCTTCCCCTTCCTTCCAAAGGAAAAATCTTTCTATTGATTTCAAGATCATAGAAAGCTCATTGCTACCTTGGACCTCATAGTCTTAGGCAACCTTCAACCGTTGGCCTCATAGTCAATAGGACCTTCTCTTGACCTCACGGTCATAGAGTAATCTTTAACCTTTGGCCTCATAGTCATAGGTAGCTCTTGGCCTCATAGTCATTAGCATTATCTTCAACCTTTTGCCTCATAGTCAATAGGTAGCTCTTGGCCTCATAGTCATTAGCAACATCCTCAACCTTTGGCCTCATAGTCATAGGAAGCCCTTGACCTCATAGTCATTTGCAATATCTTCCACCATTGACCTCATAGTCATGGAAAAGTCTCTCTATTGACCTCATAGTCATAGATAGCTCATTACCATCTTGACCTCATAGTCACCTTACCATCTTGACCTCATAGTCATCTTACCATCTTGACCTCATAGTCATAGAGCCATCTTTAACCTTTGACCTCATAGTCACAAAGTCTCTCTATTGACCTCATAGTCATAGATAGCTCATTATCACCTTGGCCTCATAGCCATCTAGCTCTTGACCTCATAGTCATTAGCAATATCAATATCTTACCCTTAGCAAGCAAACATAACATAACACAAACAAAACAAGAGATTCCCGTAGAGTACTACGGATATTAAGGGTGCTAATACTTTCCCTTAGTATAACCAACCCCCGAACCTTAAATCTCCCCCCTTTAGGTTTTTTAACGATCTTGAACCTTTCCTTTGGATAAATCAAAGTCGGTTGTAAAAGAAAATGATGCAAGTTAATTAATAGCTTGTTATCCGATTTTCACCGCAACAGAAATGGCGACTTCACTGGGGGAAAAATAAATATTTGAGGGTTAAACCCACCTTGTTCTTGCTTACGTTATTCATGCTTGTATGTTATATTTGTACATATCCCTTGTATTTATGCTCTGTTTGAGATCTTTTGTGGGCATGGTACTATTGAGTGGTGAGATAAGTCCTAACCCGGACTTGAGAGCACATGTTATAGGATCGTGGTGTAATCAATAGTCGGTTGTTGGCAGTAATACTAACAATCTATGGTTTATGATGACCACACTCAGATGAGGCCCTTTGGGATTGTTGATGTTGATGTGAGAAGTCGCATTGATATTACTTTTTCAATTGGGAGCCAGGGATTCTGAGGACCGTAGTTACCTTTACCCCACTTGGCCTTTTAGGATGTTGTGCGGTGACTATGGGGGAGCCAGTCCCGAGTAGTTGTCACGCGATACTACACTCAGACGAGTTTATCTTGAGAATATTATTAACCCGTGTAAGTAGTTACATGGGCCGATAATATCCGAAGGATTTACGTAGACTCTGGGAACTTTTAGAACCCTGTTCCACGATTGATGAACCCATAGTCCACACCTTGTTGGGATGGGTAGACCATGGCTCCATTCATGTGACCTCAAAACCTAAGGCTTGTGTGCTATAATCATATGTTTCCCCATGTTTGCGCATTGCATACACCTCATTGCATCCATTGTTGGTTTCAAGGAATTCAGATATTCATTCCTTTTCAAAGATCAATAGAGCTTGGATCCTACAAATAAACTTCTTTAGTTTTTCCACAAAAATTTTTGTAACTTCCCTTTGAGTTCCTTGAAACCACATGGCTTGTATTCGCATTCCATGCGCATTCGCACCTCATTTACATTTGTCGATCTTGAGTCTCTCCCTCTACATCTGAAGGATACCTAACACTTATTCAAGACAATGGTAACAATGAATGAAATTCTGAAGAACCAGAAGGAGTTGAAAGAGGAGGTCAGAATCCTCAAGTACCAGATGAATTGGGTTCTCAAAACTTTGCAAGCTCTGATGAAGAAAGAAGAGTGCGCTCACCCTGTCACTCCCAGAGAGGTTGTCAGTTCACTCGGGGGACCGACGATTATCTTGCCAACCCGCACATGCTGGAGGAGGATGATCGGGCCAGCTACGGCAAGCTTGTGGCCTTTGTTGATGGCTTCGTCCCTGCCAAGTACGTGACCAGGAGCGGGGAGGTGATTTATGAAGAAGATGGGGGCCTAAGGTGGAGACCCGGTACATTATTACGAAGGAGCTCCTCGAGTGTAGCACTCGCGAGAAGGCTCTGTAACTTCTGGGTAGCCATTTATTTCTTAGCTTGTTCTTTTTTTTATTTTCTTTATTCACTAATGTGTGCCCATTGTTTTGCAGGTAAAAAGTCCATGGCCCGGGAGCGTATGGTGAGGAGTGCCCAAGCAAAGCTCAAGGTGGGTAAGAAGATCGGTAAAAGCCACCTCAGCGAGTAAGTGGTTCCTCCTCCGACGAGGTCGGGGACTTCATCGTCCGGACCAGCTACCACCCAGACCTCCCTTCTACCAGTAACCTCAAGGTCCAAGCGCCCCCCGGCGGACGAGGTCCTCGATCTTACCAACGAGGGAGAGAAGAGCAAATTCGAGTTGCCCCATTGCTTCCACAACAGGAGTTTATTTGAAGGATCCTCTCTCACACTCCATCGGGAAGAGTCTTGAAGATCGAGGAGCTGGACCGTCTAAGCAAGAGGACATGGCTTGCCCAGGACGTCGTTACCCTGATAAGGGTCTTGGGTATGGCGGTGGTCTACACCGAGGAGGGGGCCCTCCAAGAAGTGGAGCTAAAGAAAGTTGATCAGTGCATTTTAATGTATATTCTCTTATGTTTGTACTGAGGCATTTCCTTAGTTTATTTCGTTTATTTTAGTGTTTTATTATGTTTTTATAATTAAGTATTTTTTTGCCGTTAATCTATTTTCGCAGCTTATTTTCAGCTTTAGCGGTTATTTGATACCTGTCCACTGTTCAGATCATAATTGGAGCTACAAGAATCGAATTTACGCGTTCTACCAGGCGCTGGAAAGCTGAGACACAGAGCTACAACTTTCATGTTGTAAGAAGAAGTTAATTCGAAGTCAGGATCGAATAATTCGTTGAAGTCAAGACCCAAATTATTCCTTTTAGATTATTTAGTTTTGGGTCGGGCTTTTTTATGTTTTACGACCCAGTTGGGTTAGAACCGAATTTTGTTATGCTTCCCTATACCTAGTAGCAGTCGTCGCTACTATACGTGACGTTCTTTTCACTATTCACAATTTTGGTTTTTTCTTTTGTACGATTGAATGGAGAACTAATCCCAAGGATTAATCTGTTGTAATCGGTTTCCGCAGACACTTTGAGGTTTTTTTAATTTCCAATAAAATATATTTCCTTTCAATTCTTCTTTGTAATATCTCGTTTGCTTAATTCGATTTATCTTAGGGTTGATTGATTTATTTCGATGATTGCATGTTCTTATACTTTAATCGTGTTTGCTTAATCCGCGTATGTTTCTCGTGGTTGTTTAATTCACGGTTACTCTAGCTCATTCGTCTGCATAATTCCGAAATTAGGAATATGTATCGTATAATATCAATTGCGCTTGTTTGATTGGTATTATAATCGAAAAGGGGATATAGTCCGCTTAGGAATTGGGAATTATTTGGATCGATCATAAATTGGGAAACTAAAACAGCAGATTAATTGTTTTAGCTTAATTGATAATCACTTATTTTAATCACTTTTTCTCTTGTTTTATAAATCAAAACTTAAAACTCCCATAAACCTTTTCTTTAGTTGGTTGAAATAATACAAGAATCCTTGCGATAAGACATCCGAGTGTCGTTTCCCTTTACTACTTTTTCAAAAATACTCATTTTGATTCGTGCGCGACAGCAGATCAAATTGGCGCCGTTGTCGGGGATTCTTGTTGATTTTAGCCAATTTTAGAATTTTAGTTTAGAGTTTTGTTAAATTTTTGTTTTTTGTTTTTTGTTTTTTGTTTTTGCGTGTTGATTTTCAAGGTTGCAGTACAGTGGTAAGCATTACAGCCTATCAGGTAAGTTTAGAAACTACTGTTTCGATTTGCTTCAAATTTTTTTTAGAAAATCAGAAGAAAAAAAAATCGACGAACAGTACTCATTTAGAAAGAAATTGTAAAAGATTTTGACCCTGAAAATCGCAAATTCCTTATTTTCCTATTTTATTTGATTTATTTTCTATTTTCATATTTTCAAAAAAATTGGAAATTTTTTGTAGAGATTTATTCTGATTTGATTTGATTTTAAGTCATATTTTTATAATTTTTAGATTTTATTTTAACCGTTTTCCTATTTTTCCGCTCTTTTTCTCAATAGGGACATTGTTGGTATTTCTGCATTTGTTGAATTGCTGAATTGATTTTGTGCTTTCTCATTCTTTGTTAATTTTTTTTCTCCCTTTTGATAACATGGCTGAACAAAGAACGTTAAGAGTGCTTGCTGCTCTTGATGTTCATTACAATGATTTAAGTATTGAATATACTGATGTTATTGTTCCTTTCGAATGGAATTCTGGTTTAATACACTTGTTGTTAAGGTTTAATGGTCTTGCAGGTGAGGAACCGAATATGAATCTGAAGGAATTTCAAATTGTGTGCTTTACACCTTCCGGACCTTCACTAGAGGACCTTGTCAAGCAAATGGCTATTAATGATCTCCAATTTTAGCAACGAACATATTCTAGTATTCAGGCTTTGCAGTCACAGATTGGACAACTTGTCACTTTAGCGAATGTCATGCTTCAAGCTTAAGAATAAAACCAATTACCCGCCCAAACAGTAGTGAATCCAAAAGAGTTATTGTCTAATTTAGTTGATGATACTTATTCTGAGTTGTTGTCTGATTTTCCATCTTTATTAGATTATGATGATACTTACTCTTGCGATTTATGTACTGACACTAACGTTTGCTCTGTTTGTGCTGAGATTAATGATGCCTTGCAGGGTGATGCTTTTCATGATGTCGTTTATACAGCTGAAGCTCTTGATATCCCAGCTTCCCCAACCATGCCTTCCATTGAACAACCTCCTTCCTTAAAGCTTAAACCACTTCATAATAATCTGAAATATGCTTATTTAGAGATGGATGAAAAGCTTCCAGTTATAATTTCTTCTAACCTTGATTTTGATCAAGAAAATAAGCTTTTGCAGGTTTTGAAGAAACATAAGAAGGGAATTGGATGGACCTCGATGGAAGATGGAAGAAAATTAGTGAGGCAACCCCTTAATCCTTTGATTCTTTATATTGTGGAAAAGGAGAACACTTTCACGTGCACAGTCGAAACTTTTACTCATCGAATATTCTTCTTTGATCCTGGAATAAAAGGAGAAGACGCTAATAAATATTTCAAGGTCAATGGATGCTACCCAAAGTTACTCTATGAGACCCCCACTTTGGAAGAAGAGATTTTAGAAGAGCTCTCTTTGGGAAAGGCTCCTTATGTGATCACCTATCCTCCTTGACTCCTCGGGTGTGTTCTCTCCTTTCTCTCACTCTTATTTTATATTTATGTTCTTTCATTGAGGATAATGTATGTTTTAAGTATGTGTGTGTGTGTGTGTGGGGGGGGGGGCATTTCTTTATTTTGTTTTCTTTGTTTTGTTTTCAATCTTCTCTGTTTTGGTTTTGTTCTTAAATAAAAATAAATATTTTTTTTTACTTAGAAATACAGTGCATCTTTTGAAATTTTTACGCTATAAATTAATTTGAGGTTAGATTGTGGAGACTTGGGAAAAATTCATAAGATCGGTATCGTTTTAACAACTTAAGTCTCCCAAATATGGAAACCGATTTTAAATACTTGTTATAACCTAGCCTTGAGTTCTCATCCTTTAATAGCTCTTAAGTAGTTTATCTAGCAGTCAGCACCATCTAGAATCACACACTAAGTAATTAAGTTGATGCAAATAAGTGAACGATCTCGTGTTTAATAAGAAATCTGAATAGGAATCCGCCTTTTAAGTTAGGTGACCCACACCTGGTCACTTAGGCTAACAGTTGTGAAACCTTCAAAAAAAAGAAAAAAAAAATATTGTTGTTACTAAAGTGGTTATTTTTGAATTGTTGGCAAGATATGGATCATAGTCACTAACAGACTTATTTACCATGTGTGTGAATAGATAAAAGGCTTAATGTGATTGTATTAGAATGAAAGAGGGCAAAAAGGAGGATGAGTAAGTTAGGCTTAAGCATAATAGCATGATTCGGATTGGTTTGTATAGGAGGGAAGTTTATGACCACACAATTGCGGATTTGTGTTCTTACGATATCCTTAGTGATTAAAATTAGTACCTATTAATACAATCTTGACCGAAGAAGAGTTTGTAGCCTAGAATGAGTTTCCGAATGCTATTGTTTTTCATGAGTCTTGATACTATTTTGCTCGAAGTGCAAAAGTTCATGTGTGGGGGAATTTGATCAGTGTATTTTAATGCACATTCTCTTATGTTTGTACTTAGGAATTTCCTTAGTTTGTTTCGTTTATTTTAGTGTTTTATTATGTTTTTATAATTAAGTCTTTGTTTGCCGTTAATCTATTTTTGCAGCTTATTTTCAACTTTATTGTTATTTGATACTTGTCCACTATTCGGTTCATAACTAGAGATACGGGAATCATATTTACGCGTTCTACCAAGCGCTGGAAATCTGAGATACAGAGCTACAACTTTCAGGTTGTACGAAGAAGCTGATTCGGAGTGTAGCAGGCTCGAATAATTCGTTGAAGTCATGACCCGAATTCTGCCTTTAGGATTATTTAGTTTTGGGCAGGGTTTTTTTATGTTTTTCGACCCAGTTGGGTTAGAACCGGATTTTGTTATGCTTCCCTATACCTAGTAGCAGTTGTGCTACTGTACGTGACGTTCTTTTCACTATTCACAATTTTGGTTTTTGCTTTTGTACGATTGAATGGAGAACTAATCCCAAGGATTAATCTGCTGTAATCGGTTTCCGCCGACACTTTGAGGTTCTTTTAATTTCCAATCAAATCTATTTCCTTTCAGTTTTTCTCTGTAATATCTTGTTTTCTTAATTCGATTTATCTTAGGGTTAATTGATTTATTCCGATGATTGCATGTTCTTATACTTTAATTGTGTTTCCTTAATCCGCGTATGTTTCTCGTGTTTGCTTAATTCATGGTTACTATATCTCATCTGTTTGCTTAAGTCAGAAATTAGGAATATGTATCGTATAATATCAATTGCGCTTGTTTGATTGTTATTATAATCGAAAAGGGGATAGAGTCTGCTTATGAATTGGGAATTATTTGGATCGACAATAAGTTGGGAAACTAAAACAACAGATTAACCATTTTAGCTTAATTGATAATCACTTTTTCTCTTTGTTTTATAAATTGAAACTTAAAACTCCCATAAACCTTTTCTTTAGTTGGTTGAAATAATACAAGAATCCTTGCGATACGACATGATCCGAGTGTCGCTTCCCTTTACTACTTTTTCAAAAATACTCGTTTTGATTCATGCGCGACAGCGGATCAAAGGCACAGGCCGCAAATGCGGTTCTGGAAGAGAATCTGAAGGATGCGGCGGAGGCGACGAAGAAGTCCAGGGAGGAACTGGCCAGGGCCATCGAGAAGGCGGCGAAGAAGTCCAGGGAGGAACTGGCCAGGGCCACCGAGAAGTCCAGGGAGGAACTGGCCAAGGTCACAAGGGAGAAGGATACCCTGGCCGCGGAGAAGAAAGTCGCAGACAACATGGTTGCATCATTGAGGGTTGTCGCTGCTCCTGCTGAGGATGAAAATGATGAGGTGAAGAGTCTGAAGAATCGAGCCAAGCTTGTTTCCTGGATCAGCTAGGCTGAGGAGGATTGTGTAGAGGTCGCCGATGAGGCTTTCAACAATGTTGTGGAGCAGCTGAGGATTGTGAACTCTGGGGTCGAGCTATCTACTGAGGGGATCGAGTTCCTTCACAGTGTGATGGATGACCAGATTATCGTCCCATACTTCCTAATACTCGGTGAGGAGCATGAGCAGCTTGCCCGCGAGGAGCCTCAGCCTGTGGCCGAATGATTTCTCTTTGTTGTACTCCCGACCTGCGTGTCGTATATTTGTAATTAAATCTTTTTGTATGGGGTTTGGCCCCTTTTTATTGTAACCAGCACAATTGTAGTCCTTGTGTCCATTTTATATGATAATATTTATTTTCGGCCGTGGTGGTCGATTGTGCATGATTTATTTTTGGTGCATGTTTTTACTTTGCTTAAATTCGCTAAGTGGCACACGCTGCTCGTTACTTGTGCCCATTATACGGGCTATCTTATTGAACGATTTTCATTATGTTTCGGGGTTTACTCGACAAACTAGTGTTTGACAGTGAGGGAAAGTGGTCAAAAAGGCATGGGTAGTTTTCGGGCAAGAGAGCGGAGCTCAGGTCACGTTTGTGGCCTGAGTTCGTGGCGTGAACTTCCCGTCGCGAGCTGGGTGTTCTGTCTTTCGTGGTACTATGGCGACGGTGGGCTAGGTCGAGGGAACGCTGTCGGGCATAGGTTTTGCTCTTTCCAGAGTAAAAGCCTACCTTGATTTATTTTGGTATGCAGCGCTTGTACTAGGGTGCACACTTCTGGTCGGTACATTATTCCCGTCGCGTCGACGGAGTACTCCGACAATTATGGCCTTAGCTATAGTATTGTTTTAGCTTTTCGGCGTTCCATGGTCGAGTGAGTTCTTCCCCGTTGAGATGTTCTAGGTAGTAGGCCTCATTCTCTATTTTTGTTCGAACATGATAGGGTCCTTCCCAATTTGCGGCGAGTTTTCCTTCACGAGAATCTTTGTGATTTCTCCTTAGGACGAGACTGCCTACTTGGAAGTCTCGCCGTATAACTTTGGCGTTATGCCTAATCGCGATTTTTTGTTTTAAAGAGGCCTCGCGGAGGGCTGCTCATAATCGGACCTCTTTGACGAGATCGAGCTCCTCCCTTAGTGCCTCACTATTTTTCTCCTCGTCCAGGGGAGCTCCAGTCCTCCTAGAGGGCACGTGTATTTCGATAGGGATTACCGCCTCAGTCCCGTATGCTAAACGGAAAGGGGTTTCCCCAGTCGAAGAGTGGGGCGTAGTATGGTAGGCCTAGAGCACGTTGTGCAGCTCCTCGACCCATTGTTTCTTGGTTTCGTCCAGCCTCTGTTTGAAGCCTTGCAGGATTACCCTGTTGGCTGCCTCGGCTTGCCCATTCGTCTGCGGGTGCTCGACAGACGTGAAGTGTTGTTTGGTGTCCAGTTGGGCAACGAACTCCTGGAATGTTTTGTTTGTGAATTGTGTTCCGTTGTCGATGAAGATTTCCTGGGGGATGCCGAAGCGAGCAAGAATATTTCGCTTGTAGAAGCGGAGTATATTGTGGGCCGTTATTTTTGCCAGAGCCTCCACTTCTATCCACTTTGTAAAGTAGTCCACGCCTACTATCAAGTATTTATTCTGATTTAACCCTATGACGAATGGTCCCAGGATATCCAGGCCCCACCATACGAAGGGCCGCGGGGAGGATATTGCTTTGAGCTCATTGAGTGGTGCCAAGTGCATGTTCCCGTGACGTTGACATTTGTCGCATTTTTTCACATGCTCATTTGCATCATGCTGCATGGTAGGGCTTTCCTGGCGAGGGATCTTCCTCCGAGATATTGGGCGTTGATTCCCTTGTGGATTTCGCGCAGGACGTGGGTGACCATTTCTTCCTCAACGCATTTGAGGAGAGGAATGGAGAACCCTCACCTGTAGAGCTTATTTTTTACCAAGACATAGGAAAAGGCTCTGCGCCTAACCATGCTGGCTTCCTTTGGGTCAGATGGTAGTTCGTCCTTGGCAAGGTAGTTGTAGATTGGGGTCATCTAGCAATTGCTGTCGCCAATGATGTGCACGTCGAGGGTCGTGGGAGTTCTTTTGATGCTAGGTCGAGGAAGTACCTCATGGATGACAGATTTGTTTCCTCCCTTCTTTTTCGTGCTCGTCAGCTTTGACAGGACATCTGCCCGGAAATTGTGTTCGCGGGGAACGTGCTTTACCTCCACCGATGTGAACTTCGTCATCTTTTCCTTAACCAAGGTCAAGTATTCTGATAGGTGTTCGTTCTTGGCCTGGTACTCTCCCTGAACCTGGAGGGCCACGAGTTGAGAATCCGTGCAAATAACGACTTCCTCGGCTCTCAGTTCTTCGGCGAGGCGTAGACCTACGAGGAAGGCCTCATACTCTGCCTGATTATTAGAAGTGGGGAAAGATAGGGTAAGAGAAACCTCGACGAGGATACCTTCCTCATTTTCTAGGATGATGTCTACTGCACTCCTTACGATCTGGATGCCCCGTCGACGAAGATTGTCCACCTGCGAGGTCATCTCCGCCACGAAGTTGGCCAGCGCCTGAGCTCTGAGGGATTTTCTGCTCTCGAATTAGATGTCGAACTCGGACAGTTCCAGTGACCATTTGAGCATTCAGCTGGCCATGTCTGGGTGGCCCAACAGTTGCCTCGCAGGCTGGTCCGTGCGCACCACGATTATCTGGGCTAGAAAGTAGTGCCTCAGCCTCCTCGCAACGTTGATGAGGGCCAAGGCTACTTTTTTGATCTGCTGGTACCTAAGCTCCGATCCTTGCAGTGTCTTGCTAGTGAAGTATATGGGCTTCTGCCCATCAAGGGTTTCACGAATGAGGGCGGCGCCGACGGCCTCGGTCGCGACGGCGAGATAGAGATAGAGGGTTTCCCCGTTATCTGACCAGGAGAGGATCAGTGGTTCCGATAGTGCTTGTTTTATGTGGAGGAGGGCTTTGTCGCATTCCTCCGTCCACTCAAAGGCTGCCTCTTTGTGGAGGAGTTTGAAAAATGGGAGAGCGTGCTGAGCAGATTTGGCCACGAATCGGGATAGAGACGCGAGCGTCCCGTTCAGAGCTTGGATTGATTTTTTAGAATTCGGCGTGGGAAACTCGGAGAAGGCTATGCACTTGTCGTGGTTAGCTTCAATTCCTCGTTATGTTAGGTAGAAATCGAGTAACTTGCCTGCTCGTACCCCGAACGAGCACTTCTCCGGGTTGAAGCGGATCTTGTACTTCCTGGCCTGCTCGACGACTTTCTTCAGATGGAGCGTGTGATCGGATTCCTCATGATATTTCACGATCATGTCGTCTATGTAGACTTCGAGCATATCCCCGATCTTTCCTCGGAATACTTTGTTCATCATTCTTTGGTAGGTAGCGCCAGCATTTTTCAAGCCGAAGGGTATTACGTTGTAGTAATAGTTGCCCGATTCGGTCATGAAAGTTGTGTACCTTTTATCGCTTTTGGCCATGGGTATTTGGTTATAAACCGAATACGCGTCCATGAAAGACAATAATTTAAAACCAACAGAATTATCAACTAATTTGTCTATGTTGGGGAGGGGATATGCGTCTTTAGGGCAGGCCCTATTAAGATCGGTATAGTCAACACACATTCGCCATTTTCCATTTGATTTCTTTACAAGTACAACATTGGACGTCCAAGTTGTGTATTTGGCCTCCGAAATGAAATTTTCCTCTAGGAGGTCTTTTACAGCTTGTTCGGCAAACTCCATTTTCTCCGGAGACTGCTTTCGCCTACGTTGAGCTACTGCCCTAATGGCAGGGTCGATGGTGAGCTAGTGGCAGGCCACCTCAGGATCAAGCCCAGGCATCTCTGAGGTGCTCTATCTGAACAGATCTGCATTCTCCCAGAGACAAACTTTCAGCTTCTTCCTCGCAAGGTCGGGGAGATCGGTCACTTTCTTCACTCTTTTCTGGGGGTCGTCACCGAGCAGGACTAGTTCGAACTTGCCATCCGGGATTGGTCGCATCGGATGGGCGGTCTGGTCGCTGTTGGTCGATGTGGAAGGGATGCTTGAGCTTGAATGAATCTCCTTCCCCTTCCTTTTCTGGTCCCTTTGGTCGTCCTTGGAGAAACGGCTATCGAGGTCGATGGAGTCGACGCGGGGCAGCGGCTTCGCCTCTTCGGAACTGTAGGGCAGAGTAGGCTTGTTGGGAGTCTTTGGTCTGGCAACGATTGTGTTCAGCCCTTTTGAGGCTGCCTCAAAACACCTTCTCGCTGGTTCGATGTCTCCATGCAGGGTGGCAACGAGCCCCTTAGAAGTGTAATACTTTATCTTCAGGTGCATAGTTGAGGGCACGACTACCAATTCGGCCAGAGTTGGCCGTTCGAAGATGCATTGGTAGAGAGATGGGCAGTCAATGAACAGGAACTGGATTTTGATGGACCTGGCCGTTTCTGCTACCCCGAAAGTGTCGATCAGCTCCACGTACCCCCACAGCTTCGTGACTGACCCGTTAAAGCCTTGTAGATCAGATCCTACGTAGGGCATCAGGTGTGTCTCGTACAACTGAAGGGTGGAGAACAGCTGGGAATACATGATGTCGACCGAGCTGCCTTGATCGACCAGGATTCGCCGAACGTCAAAGTTGGCCATTTACGCTCTTACGACCAGTAGGATGCTGGAGTTGGGAGCTCCGCCGAGGAGTTCCTCGCGGTAGAAGGTGATGGGAACCGACTCTCCCTAGACCTTATCAAGTGTGGAACTCTGTTTCGAGCTTGTGTTGATGAGATGCTCAAATTTCCTCTTGACGGGTCCCACGGTCACCTTGTTGAATCCTCCTCCCAAGATGATCATGGAAGAGGGGAAGGTTTCTCATGGGTTGTGCGCAGCGAAGTAAGGAGGGATGTTGAGCCCCTCGGGGACGTAGAAGTCTTCAGGCCATAAGATGCTCAGGGCGACCTGAAGACTGGTCTTGTCCGAGGAATGCGCCCCTTTTTCAACCTTCTTTGACTCCTAGGCGTCTTGCCGAGGAGCGTCATTATTCTTAGTGAATTGTTTCAGGTGCCCATCCCTGATCAGGATCTCAATCGCATCCTTCAGATGGATGCAGTCGTTAGTCATATGGTCTTGGCTCTTGTGGAACCGGCAATACTTTGTCTTATCTGTGTTCGGCTTGGCCGGTATCTGTTTCAGGAAACAGACCCTTGCTTGCTGGAACTCCGATTTTGCGCACTCGGAGAGAATCTTCTCACGAGAGACGGTCAGTGGAGTGTATTTGTGAAAGTGGCCAGAAGGCCCTTTGTGGTCTCGGGACTCCCTTGGGCGGTCATCCCGTCTTTTCTCTGCTCCCCGACGAGTTGTCGAGGAGTCGTCGTGCTTGGAGGACCTGGCACTCTCTTGGTGTCTCGAGTCCCGCGCAGTGTTCGCAGTTACCTTTTCTTCGTACTGGACGTACGCTTGTGCCTTGAGGAGGAGGGCGTCTAGTGTTGCTGGAGTCTTAATGTCAATCGGTCCCCGCTCGAGGAAATACTTCTTCATATCGTTGGTCGTGGAGACCTGGACGGCTTATTTGTTGAACCTCTCGATATATGCCCGAAGAGGTTCGTTTTTCCCTTGAATGATGGCCTCAAGGGAGGCTTCTGTCTTTGGGTGACGATGAGAGGTCGTGAAATGCTTAGAGAACATCCTCCCCAATTTCCTCCAAGATGTGATGGATTCAAATAAGGGGCTCTTGTACCATGACATTGCTCCCTTCCTCACCGTGGTCGGGAACAATCTGCATTTGACGGCGCTTCTGGCACCATGGTAATCGAGCAGGGCATCAATGTTCTCGATGTGCTCGTCAGGATCTGTAGTACCATAATATGTGCCCAGGGATGGGGGTTTCTCCAGCCCTTTAGGGAGGCGTGTGGCCATGATTTCTTAGGACAATGGGCCCTGAGGCTCGTCGTCGCTGCTGCTGCTAGACCGCGAACGAGAGCGGGTACTTCGTCCAGGGGGAGGTCGGCGATCTCAACGGGGAGAAGGAGTTTGTGCTTCCCTTGGATCTGGGCGGAGGCGAACGCTGGTGCTCTGTCCGTAGATCCCTTCTGGTCCTCTTGGCCCCTAGGGAGTGCTGGCTCTGGGGAGAGGTATGGTGGCGCTTTCTTACCGCCAGAGAGTCTGGCTCCGCTGGCACCCGGCGGTCTCTGGCTCGTCTGGGAGAAGGACTCCAAGAACTCCGGTGCTTTCTCCTCGGCGGAGGAGATCTTGGTCGGCGGGACTCTTCTAAGGCTCCAATTCTTGCGTTCTGCTAGAGGATCAGAAGGTTTGTCTTGTTGAGGGTCTCGAGTAGGGTCGACATGGCCGGATCGACGTTGGGAGGAACTGGGACGGGCTAATGGTCCTCGAAGGGCTGGACCTCAACGTTGTCAGCGCGATCGGGGAAGGGAGACACGGTGGCTCCATCTCCCTGCTTATGGACATCGCTCCCAAGAAAAAGAGTTGCTCCGTCAGCGTCTGTCTTGATGACGGGGAGGACGACGGCGTTGCGAGCATCGTGGACATTTTCGTGGCTAGCCATGATCGGAATCTTGATAGAACTGCTTTGGTCTTGGATTTACGAGGAAAGAAAGACGGAGAGAACAGAGTTTCCCACAGACGGCGCCACTGATCTTACTGGCTGATCAAAACTTGAAGTGGGTCAGAGACTTCGTCTGCGATGCTTGGTTTCAAAGATGAGGAGGGGGTGTACCTGCAAGGCACTCCGATGCTAAAGTAAGAATCAGGAGAAAAGAAGGAAAGTACAAATTGAGTATGTCTTAGGATGATTTAGAATACATGACCCTCTCAAATGAGAGGATTTTTATAATGCCCCCAGCGCTTGGCCATTGGTCCCTATTTTCGGGGCGAGATATTCGCTCCCAAAGAATAGGTAACTGCCAAAAACTAGTCGTTGGGACGGGCAGAGGTGCTCGGAACTAGTCGTTGCCGCGGGCAAGGGCATGGTCGCGGGCACGGGCGTCGTGGCTGTTTCTGGATGGTCGAACCGTGCGTGATGGGCAGAAATGTGACGAGGGGCAGTTGTTCCTGGTGGTCAGCTGGTCAGCCTTCCTCAGTAGAGGGGCAGAGGAGAGAATGCTTCATTTTTCCTTAACTGGCAGGACTTAGACTATTGAACCGTTCTGGAAACAGAAGTGAATTGGGTCATGTCTAGCCAATGGGTCATCCGAAATAATTCTTAAAGAAATGTGTATCATGATATACAGATAATATAAATGTCCTTTGAATAAATCAATTTATTGTTCTAGAGATAAAATTAAAGTGTGACACTTATTGTCTAAAGTTGTAAAATATTGTTATGTGGTTAAAATTCAAATTATACGAAGAGCATTTTAGAGTTTTCATAAAATGTGTGGTTAATATATAAAGTGTTGTACCCTTTAATTATTTTTATGGTCATGGTCATTGTCATGATCCCGGGCCTGCTTTGTTGCCATAATCTGATTAAACATTTAAGGTTGAAGAGTAGTATTTTTTCTTACCAATGTGTCTATTCAATTACTTTGATTGAAGTTAGTGACGTTTGATTTATCAAGTTTGGGAATATATTGCATATTTATTTATTTATTTTTACACTGTTTAATGTTTATGAATTCGCAATTTTATTGGATGCTTGTTTCTCATGGAGTCATAGTTTTTTAGGTTTATCGAATGCTACTTCTGAGCATTCAAATTCGGTCACTAAATTGTGTGTTTGAAGAAGAAGATGAAAATGACACGCAATTCAAAAAAACACTAGTGATTGATTTTTTTCCCACTAACAATTACAAAAGTTGAACATTACGTATCAACAAAAACTAACATCTATTGTCACTTCTTAATGATTAAGAGACAAACATACCTTTTTAATGATGAGACTAATATGAATTGGAAAGTAATAAAATGGAGTTTAGCTTAAATTTTACTAACATTTGGTTCATTGATTCATGTAAGAGAATTATTTTTTCTATCTTATGAGATTATTTTTTCTATCTTAAGAGATTATGGTGAACAGGCTAAAAATTTTAATTTGTCATTTCATACTTTAGACACCGCCTATAATACACACATCATTACTTTGTGAACGAGTCACCTCTATTTTATCTAAATTCAGTTTGAATATGCATCTTCAAGATCACTTCCATCCATTACAATATTTAATTATATTCTTCATTCACTTGATTGATCCTTATAAGAGAATTATTTCAATTGAAAAATAAGTTGGTGAGGGAGAAATTCAGATGGTGCCTAAGAAACAAGGGTGGTGTGATAAGAAATGCCCTTTTAGAATCATGTGAATGACAAACTTTGTTGGAATGATAATAAGAGAAATAAGTTTTTTTTTCTTGGAAATAATCGAGCGGTTTAGTGAATGGGTTAGTTGAACATGAAAAACTCATTCACTAAATTTAGCTAATATAGGGGTTACCAAAGTTCATTTCTAAAAGATTCCAAAAATATATATCAAAAATAAATTTAGATTAGAAAGGGTGATTCATTCACTAAAGTGTTGAGTGAGTGTAATATAAGTACATTCGAAGATATATTCGAAGATATATTTACAGAATTCAAAGACAGTTGTGACTTTTCAAGGTGTTAGAGAAGTACCCATGATTTTAAGAAAGCAATTCCCTTCGGCCAGCATCAATGAGTATATCATTGCCCACTTTGTTAATATATTGATCTCTTGTGTATCAAGCATTGTGAATGATTGAAAACATCATGACATTGCCAAGAAACACCATAGTGATTTGGGTGGAGGCAATGCGTAAACATACACGAAACTAATCATCAACTAGTTACTAACACAATAACCGACGAGAATTTTATCAAGACGATTTTCCTCGTCTATGATCTATTGAACGAGCTAGATGGTACATGGAAATCTATTGAAATAAAATGTTTGCAATGAATTATGAAAAACTACAAAGAACTAAGATAATCTTTTATAATTGACAAAATGAGGTTGGAGTTTGAGTATTCTTCCAATGAACGAAATATGATTCCATCCATCCTTGCTTGAACTCCATTTGAAAATGTCAAACTCTGTAGCAGTTCCTTCAACGTGGTTTCAACTCCAGTTAGGGAACTCACTGCGCCTAATGCAATGTCAAGTAGGAGGGAACTTGATCCAGGTATCTCCACGACAGTAACCTGGCATAACTCAAGCAAAATCACCATTTTTTGCAATTGTACTTTTCTAATAAAGCATTCATATTGCCTGGATAAACGTGATCTCAAACTAACCTGGTTTTCTTGAGGTATATCGGCCTTCAATTTTGCTATGGCAATGGCTCGGGAAAGGCCACCAATAGCATCAACCAAACCATGCGATGCCGCATCTTTACCGGTCCAAACCCTCCCTTGTGCTACTTCCTCCATCTTATCAACCTAAGTACAAAATGGTAGTTGTGACAAAGATCAGTAAGAAAGAACTGATGAACAAAAAATCACAGAAATAAAAAGTTTAATGGACTTAGAACATACAGTCATTGATCTGGATAAAGCTGCCTTGTCTCGAAATTGTTTATAAGCATTCTGGGCAGATTTGGCAAATAGCTCTGCTTCATCTGGTCTATGCGAAAGGAAAAAGGAAAAAGAAATGCTCATATTTGTCTGCTCTGGAAGGGAAGTCAAATATGTATGTATTGATATCTATACAACATAAAAATACCTTGTAAAACCTAAAAACCGTCCATAAAGATTTAAAATATATAAAGATCATGATTAACCTTCTGCCTCCCTAAGTTGATCTTGTAATTCCTAGAGGTTAAGAGATTGTGAGTTTGTTTATTGATCAGTGGATTATCTTTGCTACAATTTGCTTTCATATATACTTGAATTTCTACAATCAGTGGATTATCCTTGTAAAACCAACCTTGATCCCTTTTCTTCAGGGATCGGTAAATGGGAACCCAATAATTGCTACCATTATTAACTAAGTATGCGGTAAGCCATACAAGATTTTATCTACAATCCATCACACTAAACATCACTAAGTACCATTCTTAAATGTGAATAATCAGGTATTTGTTAACTATCTGAGCTTGACATGTTAAATGTTCTGTCAGACTCGTTTGTTTAATTAATTAAACAAACCTAACCTTAGAGGTTTTTAACTTCTAAGCCCAACATAAACAAAAGCAAGGTCCAAAAGCAACTTGAAGGAGACAACATTTAGCATACTCAGGCGGACAGTTTTTAAAGAAGACTATTCTACCAATAAATTGATGAAGATTTGACTAGCCTATTTTTTTATCATAGAAAAATGTTAAACTTTATTCATGCTTGATCATGTTAAAATTGATTGTGTAGTTTTTTTTTTGTTAAGAAGTTAGATATTAGGAGTATAGGATAAAGGAGTGGGCTTACCCCTGTATTAGGGATTGGGCCTTGGCCCAATTCCCTTCCCACTCCCTTGCATTATCCATAGAAAAATTCAGTTAGAGTGTGCTCTAATTAACAGAATTATATTGACAGCCAGTTACAATAACTACTCTATAAGTACTTCTCATGTATCAGAATTACAATATTGAAGTTTTTCAAATTCTGTTAACACACTCTCTCTACTCCCTCTCTCTCTCTCTCTCTCTCTCTCTTTGCTCTCTTCTTCTCTATGAGCACTGCTTCTAACATATTTTTATTTTATAGATTATCAAAATGTTTTAGCTAGGAATTTTTGGATATATACGTTATATTACATATGTCTATATTTGACCGTGTGAACGCATTGATTCTAGAGTTGATCAATTATTAGATGTCTTTACAACATATCTTAGACCCTCAAATCAGTAATGTATGTAGCAAATTTGGCACATTTGATTTATATGATTCTAGCCTAAGGGAGAGTGTTGATATTTAACAAATAGTTTATTATGTACATCAGAACAAAAAATCGTATTGATTTGATATCATATTGCACAGTGTGCTGTATTTCAGAGCACGTGTAATTGAGTCTCCGTGGTTTAGTTTAAACACGGTTTCACCATTTGACTCTCTTTCAACATAAACAATATTAAAGGGAAAGTTAAAGACCCTCAGAGCCCCTGTCGCCCTGGGCCAGCCCACCCATATAGTTGTTTTAGCATCTTAACCTCTTGAAATCAATTTTTTAATAAGGATAACTTGTCGAGACTTTTTACTTTTTAATAATATAAGCTAAGGAATCATCTAGGTACCATCAGCTTATTTTTGTTGTGCTAGAGACTATTTAGAATGTAAAGGCAACATTTGTGCGCTTCCCACTCAAAGAGAGTGCCTGACAGTTGAGATGACAAATAAAAATATTACCTAAAAGAACAGTTGAGATGACAAATAAAATTATTACCTAAAAGAACGTTGGTCAGCAGCAACAAGCTCAGCATATTTTCCCCTGGATATGATTTCTTTTTTAAAGCCAATTTTCTCATACAGTTTCCCTAGGTTAAATTTTCCTACAAAATATGTTGTTTCATAATATTAGCAATGACCCATTCATAATGTTATAATGTCTTGCCTCATTTTTTCAGAGGTTGAATGAATAATTAGCATTCAGCAACAATATCATTTGGATGCAGTTAATTACCATTCAAATGGTAGCATTAAAACAACCTAAAAATTTTCAATTACTAACTTAATCCTGTTCATTGCAATGTTCGGACAGTTTTATGCACAGAGATCTACAACTATAAATATGCTATATGTGCATAAACTATAAAGGCAGATTTCAACCTGCATTATTGTTTTTGGAAAAAGCACTGTAGATCAGGTTTTCCTCTTGGTGGAAATTAAACATGTATCAACAGTCTGCACTTTTTTAAATACTCCCTCTTCCTTTTGACGACAATGTTTTGAACACTACAACTAGAGCTGAAGAGATTTCAAATGAAGGAATAATCGCTACAGGACCACAACAATGACTTTAAGCATGATAATCAAAACTACGGTTGCAGTTGTTCGATTTTTGGACCCTACATGATCATGCTCATATTTTGGAATATGATCGCACCAAATCGGGTAGGATTGTTGTGTTTGCACCTTATGATCGGTGAGATCGTACAATGCCACCATCCTGATCATATTATGTTCTCTATTCTGTTGCCCTGCTTCTTATGGGTTAAGAATTTAAGTTTGATCATGTTTTAGTGGAGATTGAGAGTTTATTTTACATTATTTTATACATGAGGACCACTCACTCGCGGGCATGCACGCGCCCTTATTACAAAATCCAACGTTAGACTAAAAGCTATATAATATCATAGATCATGTATATAAAATATAATATTAATCGAGAATCATTTGATATGCCAATGCATAAAAATTAACGTCGACGAAACTTTATCACAGATTGATTTTGATGTATCTAATTGGCATATCAAATAATTTATATTTAATATAAATTTTATAGACATAATCTATATGGTAATAGTTTTCAATCCAACGATAGATTTTGTTACCTGATAAAGAATTTTCAGAGGTGTTATATTATTAAGTTTGGCATCATGGTGTCAATTGATCATATCCCATACATATAACAAAATATCCCATACATATAACAAAATCTACTGTTGGATTTGAACAAACTGCTACACATAGTAGCACAATAGCATAGCAGAACTTGAACAAACTGTCACTGTTCCGCAATATGCTATTTAATACAAAGTTTACTGAAATAGCATCACAATAGCACGCAGAACGCACGCGCCCGCACACACATATACACTTCCGGATAGCGGCGCGGAGCGGCTGATTCCAAAAGTGAGATAGCGGGATAGCGGGGTCACCGCTATCATTTTTTGGACAAATTACATATAATAATTAAAAACATATATTTAATGTAAAATTAAACAAATAACTCAAAACCCATAAAATATTCATAAATCAAAGCACAAAACTTAATAAAAAAAACACTCAAAACCAACAAGTTTTAATCCCAACTCTTTATCATCATCAACAAGTCTTAATCGAAACATTACATCCCGAAATTCAAACTTAAGTACTAAACATTAAATACGACGCTCTACTCAAATTTGATTGAAAAATCCAAAATTACCCTTAAAACGTTTTAAATTTAAGGGGTAATTTCAGTTTTTCAGAGGGGAAAAGGATAGCGGACCAGAAACTGCTCCGGGCTGGGAACCACTTCGCTCTGCTATCCCGCTATTTACCTTATAGTGGCCGCTATAGTGATATGCACCGCTAAGGCTCTTCAATAGCGGCCGGCCTCTGCTCCACTCTACTATAGCGGGATAGCGCCGCTATTGACTACTCTAGTATTATATCAACTAGCGGTTATAGAGACGCTATGGCTTAGTAGAATTTGATCAAATGTGTTTGTTCTGCAATACACTTTAGTCAAATAGTGGCACAATAGCATAGCGGAATTCAAACAAACTACCATCATCTTAGATGGACAATCCGTTTTCCAATCCCAGTGTACGATTTTAATCCGCTATCTTGACTGTAAGTAACAATTATGACACTAAAGCAATGGGAAAGCATGTACTGAAACTGATCATTGCTCAGCGACTCAGAGTCTGCCTCAATTAGGAGTTCCTAATTCTTTAATCAAGCAGCACCACAAAGATTGTAACACAGAAACTGATGAGAACATATCTTTCATATATTTCGGTATTCCACTATGTGCATGAATGATTTTAATAAATCTTTTCTTTTTATTCAGTTAGATTCATGTCTGTATGCCCTTCTATATTCACCTACGGAAATAATAAGACACCTTGATTCACCTGTTACCACTCCAATTGAACCAGTTAAGGTAAGACTTTCTGCAACAATAGCATCAGTTCCCATAGCCATGTAGTATCCTCCACTTGCTGCTACGTCAGACATTGAAGCAATGACTGGTATTGAAGCAGCTAAAAGCCGAATTTCTCTCCACATCCTGAAGACCGTGATACCAAATAATGATTTGTGACATCATGCTATGATCAGCTAAACATGCATAATAAATCTCACCAAAATACTTAGAAAGCATTAAAATTCCATTCATGATAAAAAGTTACAGAGATGCATTTCAAATTTAACTAGACTATAAAGGAAATTTATGATTCATTCCTCTCATGTAGGCTTAAATATGTTTTTAACCCCCCAAAATAGGGTAATTATTGCTTTTAGCCACTCAATTTTCATCATCTTTTCTGAAAATGGCCATAATTGGTCCTTCTCAGTAAAAAATGGACTAAAAGTGGAGTGAACTGTCATCATTTTCAGTAGTGGGAGCAAAATTTGACGAGTTTTATTTTAGGACCAAAAGCAATAATTACCCTATTTTAGGGATTAAAAATATATTCAAATCTTGAAAGTATTATTAAAAAAAAGCTTCAATGAAGGATCAATCATTATGTCATACGTGCATGTACTCACAGAGTGTTATGTCGCACACATCAGATCTAGATGCATTCAACCAATAGTCTCAAACCAAGACAAATCAAATGAAATGGTTCTTATATTGAAATTGCATTTTAAAATAAAACTAACATGGGGGGAAATTTTCCAGAACTTACAAATCAGAGGCAAGAGCGTCACCTCCAGGACTATCAATTCTGATAATCGCGGCCTTATATTGTTTTGACTCTGATGAGAAAAAGAACAGACATTGTGACTAGGAGACAAACTATAGCACAAATAAAACATGAATTATAATAGTGATTGATAAAGGTATCAAAGATTGCAGGTTTGGCAAACAGCATCATAGATGAACATGAAAACCAAGATTGTGCCTCTGTTATATTACATATAGTACATAACTTAATAAAACTAATCATTGTTATTTACATCCTGGAACACATGAATAACAAGTTCTGTAAGTCATCTTTTTTTTTTACAATAGCATCCCTCTCATTATTTAGGACTAATAAGGACAAAATAAAACAAAAATAAAGAGAAAAAAATTAAATCACATAATCAAATCAAAATTTTCTTCATTTTCCTACACTTGAAAAGCAAACAATACTTACATGGCTAATTTTGGAACCAAAAATTTCAAAAAAATTGGCTTCCTATTAATTTTAGAAACACCGCAAAATAACAATGTAACATTACTATACTAATAATAATATCAATGATGTATTAACGATATCAGCATAAAACGGAAACCCGTTATATAAAATGTACTTCTGACAGTGTGAATCTTCTCAATGAACTCTTCTGCAACTATGCCAGAGTTAGAGACACTTAATCCACTCTTAACTCGACTAATGCTCCCTGATGCCCGTATGATGGCTATCAATTCTTTGCCACCTGATATTCCAACTGTCCATTTTCTAACACGAGAGTATTTCCTGTATTTAATCAAATCAATAAATGAGCTTGATTGTTAGTTTGGTATTATACTTTTTCACAAAAAGAGGTATTGTTAACAATAAAAGTTGGTTAGGAAAAAGGAAGCAATAAGTCATATGAAAATTGTAATTTACATACGTAAACCACTAAAAAGATCCATAACTGAGAGGGACAGAGGCTATGAAAATAATTAATTTTCAATAAAAACATATTATCTATACATTGAAGTTTCCTAAAATTTATGTACAAAGTAATTGTAAACTTTGTTTCTAAAGAATAAAAATAAAAATTAGTCAAGATACATATATTTTATATTTAACCCAAAATGAAAAGTTATAATTTTTATATTAGGCTGATGTATTTGATGTGCTTGTAATAAACATGAAAGCTATCTTATATTTGAAAATATTGTGTTACAATATAATCCGAATCAAGTTTTGCAAGACAATACAAAAAATGAAGCAGCCAGTGAACTGAGCAAAAGTACAAAAATCTTGCAATTGCATAGTAGAACATTAAAAAGATGCAATAATGCCCAATGTGAAGGATGATGCAATCAATAGCACTAGCACTGTGATAAAATATGCACTTGAACCTAGACAATCTGTTGCTTAGGAACCAACAAACAATTAACAAAAGCTAATGTCTTATAACATCCCTGTTGAAGCATAGAGGTGGAGGAAAATGTAAGTTTTCAGAATAGTCCCCATTCAGGGTGAAAAGAACAAAACAAAAAAACCACTGATGTAAATACTTATTTTATTTTATCCTGGAAAGCATTATTAGCCATTGAGAAGTAGTCTAACTTACATTGTACAAAAATGAAACAAAGATTGAGATCGAAATTTCTACGGCATAGATGATTAACTTTGACACTGAGGATTAAAGAATTTCCCAAATTAGACATTCCAAAAGCTGACTTTTATCTACTCCAAATGAACTGAATATAATTTGCTACCTATAATCTACCGTGGGCAGATCTTTTTTGGCTTTCACTCCAAGTCTCTTCTTCAACATGGCAGTAACCTACAATACATTTAGGAATTTGGGACCATTTAGTGCGCAGGATATGGTAGAGACGTGAAACAATATAAAGCATGATAAGGAAGGGATAGGATATAGACGGGATAAACAATTACCTTTCATGTGTTTGATGCACATGATAGTATTATTATATCATATAATGTTTTTGTTACACATCTCATAATGATATACTCCCTCCGGTCACTATTATAAGCAAATCAATGACTTTAAATTTTGGTCACTATTATAAGCAAAAATTATTAAATTTCAAAGTAATTAATGCTTGTATTACTAGTATACCCCTAATTTAATTCAATAACATTTAATGTTGGTAGTTGATTCATCAAATATAACTAAGGATATTATAGTAAATTTTACTCTATTTGTATATGAAACCAAGATAATTAATTACACTTAACTAATTTTCTTAATTAGTGTAAAAGTAGTTATTTTTGCTTATAATTGTGACCGGAGGGAGTGTATATTAAAGGTAGTGTTTTGTCAGTGTAAACTAGTTTTATAACATTCCGCCATATCATATCAGTATTTTAAAATTAAACGTGCGACTATATATATATATATGTTATTTGTAAATGACAAAAATAACCTTGCAAGAAAATTATTTTTAATTTGTTAAAAAATTAATAACATTTCTGTAATTTTTAATAATTAATTTAGTTTCCTATTTTCTAAGTTTAATAGGTTATAAATTTTGTAAAATTACCCTTTTGACAATATCATACATGTTTTTAAAATTTAATATTTTTATTTTTTCAAATTTAATATCTAATTATTTTTTACTTATATTTTATTAGCTTTCAATTTTGATTTATAAAATTGTATTTTGTAGGGGTTGATCGATATATTATTTTCTTAGCTTATCAGGTTGGTTTTTAACCCAATTTATATTTAGAATAAGAATTTACCTATAGTGCAATAATAGAACTTTTTTATAAGGATAAACAACTTGTTTACATGAGCACATTTAGACTCATCTAGCTCAACTAACACATAATAGAATATGATTTAGGATTAACTAGTGTTGTTTATGGCGGATTGCAGAAAATTGTGGCGTGACAAAAATCACCCATAAAAATATGGGGGATGGCCGAACGGGAAATTGTGGAAGCATGGCGGACAGACAAAAAACATTATTATATGCTCACAAAAAACAGTAACAGCACCAAAACATTATTATATGCTCACAAAAAACAGTAACAGCACCAAAACATTATTATATGCTCACAAAAAACAGTAACAGCACCAAAAAAATCAAAAAAGAACTCATAACCTTGTTAAGAAATGTTTATTAGACCTAACTCAACCCTACAAAACCGGTTGGTAGAGTGAAGAGCCCCCACTTATAAACACATGTCCAAGCCATATATTATCTAATGTGGGACTCTTAACACACCCCCTCACGCTCAGGACTAGACAACCGAAGCGTGGAAATAAATGGTAGGTGGTCTGATAGCGGAAACCATAGTAGGTGGCCTACCGAATCTTAAACGAGGCTCTTAATACCATGTTAAGAAATGTGGTTCGGCCTAACTCAACCCTACAAAACCGGTTGGTGGAGTGAGGATTGCCCCCATATATTGTCCGACGTGGAACTCTTAACAAACCTAGAAAACATAATTATAAAGGGAAACAGAATTATATAAGGAAAAAAATAGAATTCATCTATCATTAGCTTAGGAATATTACTTGCTTAAATGGATGGGGCATGTCTTAAGTAACTCAAAACATCATAAAAACATTATAAAACAAAATAATAAAACATTATAAAATCTTTAATCTTCTGCTCTAACTTCAACATAACCTTCTTCAAAGTTATTATCAAATGGGGGCGTGTCCTTCATTCTCTTCTACAGAGTCTTCAAAATCTCCAAAATTTATCATTTTAGCAAAGAACCGAGAAAGAAGGAGTGAAAATGAACAGACAATGAAGAAGAAGAAAAGTCTATTTATTACATAAGAGAATAGAAACAGAGGGAGAAGAAGAAAAGTCTAGAGAATAGAAACAGAGGGAGAAGAAGAAAAGTCTAGAGAATAGAAATGTTAGGCGCGTGCAGAATGAAGAATGAAGAGGCTGAAATGTTCGGTTTATAAAATTAGTGATTAATATTTAATGATAATTATTAGTATTTAACCACAATTGTTTTTGGGCCATTTTAACAATAAATACAGATTTAAATTTTAACAATAAATACAGATTTAAATTTAAAAAAACGCAATTTCCACAATACCACTATGAGCGTAAACTCGTGGTGGCCGCCATGGCGACTCAATGCAAAATCCGCATCGCCACAGCTTTTCCATGGTGGAACGTTGAATTTCCGTAATGGCGTCGCAATTTGACAACACTGGGATTAACTTATTATTTTGTTGTCTCGTTAAATACTAGAGTGATACATGATATCATATAATTATCCTATCTTGAATTTCTTCTTCTTTTAACCTTGTTCAATTCCAATGTATGAAGTATTTATATCTTCTAATCAATTAACAATTCATTAAATGTTATTAATTAGGAATATATATATATAGTACAATTCATCAAATATATCCGCCACTACTTATTAAATGAAATTTCATCCCTTACTGTCAATAAAACTATATTGATAAAAGCGGACAAATGTTTACCTACATATAGCATATATCAAAAGCAAGCAATTATGTACCTCATCATCATATAACAGATTTGATATAAGGCCCTCTTCTTTCAGCTTATCAACTTGGTAAACACCTTCATTTATGAAGTTCTCAATATCTTTTCTTCCCTTTCCTATTTTGAATTGGCAGAAGACCAGAAATTATTTAGTGATGCAAGATTCAACTTAAATTTCAAATGCAACAGTACCTTTGGCAGAAGAGACTTTATCCAGCCAGTTTGTATAAATGTTATCAAGCAATGCAGTCAGCATCTCACAATTTTCATCAGACATGGTCCTTCGAGCTAATTGATCTCCTGCACTTTTGTACTTGCCAATCCTCTCCACTTGTGGTTCAATACCTATGTTATCTAAAACACCTGAAAAGAATTAACAACTAATGTCAAAAATACAAGTTTTATATTATTCATAATCAGCTCATGAGGCTTAAAAATTTATCTATATTCTTGACCTGCATCTGCAAAATAATTTATGAGAATATTTTGAGACAAGAATGATTTGAGACATAATCAGTGGTGGGTCGTCTTTGAGACATGGCCACCTCAAAATCTTCCAGTGTCACAATTTGTAATTTTATTGAATTTTCTTACCCTAAAATGTTTGGCCAGAGTTGAACTCACGCAGGGACTCTAAAAATCAAGCGAAAATAGCCACTACACCATCAAACCACTTAAGAAAATTATCTAAAATAGTTTGAATAGATGTTTTTCGTTTCTCACAACCCCTCAATTAAAACAACCAAACTCTGCCGCTAGATATGACCATTGATATAATATTTATAAATCTATAATATTTAAGAAAGGTGCATCAGTACACGACTTCAATTCAGGCATGAATAATACGACATTATGTAGTTGAATCATGCATAAACTCTATATGAAGTACCAGACTACCACGTAAGTCTCCTACAAGGATCTATACATACTTGGAGATTTATACATGCATAAAAATAGGGAAAATAATTGTCGTCAAACTTTAAAAAACGCAAAGTAAAGAAGGACAGCTTACCCCTAAGGAATGAAGCTTGAACACTCAATCCGAACAAAGAAAAGTAAGCACTTGGAGGGGCATATATCTCTTCACATGCACATGCAAGGTAATATTCTTTTTCTTGACATGTAGGGACATAAGCTACAACAAATTTTCCTACAAACATACTCAATTATCAATGCCTGTTTGAGGGATATTATAAATCTTTAATCGCCATATGTTCTCTAAAACTTAAATCCTCAGTTACATCAGCACTCCAATAATCACTAACTACAGTTAAATGTAATAAATGTAACAGTTATGCAAGTCTATGGAAAATCTTGGAAAATTCTACACCTGCTGATACGACAGTAACATAAGTGTCTATAGACTCACACAATATGAAGAAAAAAAGTTTGATGACATTAGATGTTTCCGCGTTTCTCTTTCTTACATATATTAGCTGACCTCAACACAAATCCAATGTTTTTACCTGATTTTTTGAAATTCAAAATGTGCCTTCGAATTTCTTCCACTTTACCCCACCCACAGTTTAAACTATCAATGTGGAGATAGACGCCAGAAATTCGAGGATCATAAGCTGCTTTCAAAAAATTCTCACAAATTTTGGGTAGAGAAAGTCCCGGTGAGAACCCACTCTCCATTTGATCAGATATCTGAACACAATATTCCTCAACAACATCAAAATATATAATTATATACCATTTTTAAAAGTGAAAGCTATATGTATATTGTGGTGAGCATTTAATAAAAGTGATTTTAAACTTTTTAAATGACTAATTTGATTATAATATGAGCCTTCGACCATGTGGGGTCTAGAGAGTAGATGAACAATTATAACTCCGCAAGCGAAAAGCTGATTCTAGCTAGAATTTGCACTCATGACCTCCAGCTCACAAGGCAACAACCTTACCACTGTACCGGGATTTGATTATAAAATGATTAAAGTAATTTAATTTATTTTTAGATGATGTTCCTCTTAAAGTTAATTTGATATACATGTATAAATTTTCCATTTAAGTACATATTTGAGCTTATCTTATCACACAATTTCTTATGCAAGTGTTTTAAAGAGCTTATGAAAATAACAGGTTACAAGTTCATTAGAGATCGTCAATCACGAATCGCGAAAAATATCTGTTTGAACAAATTCCTCTATGCAGTCCTAGCAGGTGTTGAGAACATTTTGTACTAAGTAGGCGAAATTTCATTAAAATATAGCCTATACTACTTAACAATATTTATACTAAAGTAATTTAATGGCATTCCCTCTTTTATTCCGATAAACACTTGCTACCCCACTTTATTTATAATAGTTCCTATCATATACTCCTTCCATTTCAAAATGACTGTCATCTTAACAAATAAAATTTGTTTCAAAATAACTGTCATTTTCATTTTTCAAAGTACAAATAATTGTTACTTTTCCAATTATGTCCTTCAACTATTACTACTTTTTACACTACTTTCAATGTATCAATAAGGCTGATTTAGTAAAGGTGTAACATCTTATCACAATATCATTGCATTTGCATTTCTTCATCTGTGTGTAAAAACCTTAAACTTGCATTTATTTTGAAACGGAGGTAGTATCTATGATTTTAGAAATAGTATTCATATATAGATACATAATTGAGTACAGCATTGTCACCCTACTTTGCATACAAACTAAACTCAAACATTTATTCAACAAAGAAACCCTAAATCGATAAGGGAAAAGGATAGACGAAAACCTGGCCACGCAGCTTCATTTTGAGAACGCTACCTTTACGAACACGTTCCCATGGAAGCGCAATCAACATCTTAACCTTGACGAGAAAGCTCCTCCAGCCAGTAATAGGTTGAAATTCGAACTCGCCAGTAGGATAATCCTCATCGGCAATTCTAACATTTTCACCGTCAATAGCACCTTCTCTTTCTTCTTGTTGAACTTTGGAGTCAGAGGAAGAGTCGAAAGCGCGAAGGGATGTGCGTCTTTTGGTAGGAGATTGGGGAAGAGAGGGGAAAGAAGAAAAAGAGAAGCGAGGGTGAAATTGAAGCGATGACGATGATGATGATGACGATGATGATGATGAGGTGCTGCGGTGGTGGAATGAGGTGAGAGGAGGAGGTGTGGGTAGAAGCAGCGACGCCATTTTTTCTGTGTTTATTGAATGCTAGAAAGGAAAAAATGGGGAGGGAAATGAATGTGAAGTAATAACTGAAAAAGAAAGAAGAAAAGAAAATATGCGGGAAGTGAAGTGATGAGCTGACAAGGTCTAATTTCTTCCACGTCTTCGTATATGTCAGCCGGTCATTCCTTCTATGTTTCTATTCAATTTCTTCAAAATTTTCTTTTCACAAAATTATTACTTTTTTCTTTAAATTTACTTTAATTATAAATTTTAATTTGATTTTGATATAAATTA
Organism: Lathyrus tuberosus; assembly: GCA_022829125.1. NCBI lineage: Eukaryota > Viridiplantae > Streptophyta > Magnoliopsida > Fabales > Fabaceae > Lathyrus > Lathyrus tuberosus. The sequence goes on from JALAZF010000282.1 coordinate 444,749, forward strand.
TTTTTTATTTAAATTTGATTTTGATATAAATTATTTTTATAAAAAAACTTTATGAATGGGCATCTCTATCATATACAATGCGTTTTTGAAAATAAAAAGTATACCATTTTAAAATAAGAATGAAAACTGAAGAAAAAAAATGGAGTCTTTCTAAAAAGTATACCATCATGGGAGTTAATAACTGCACATAAGAATAGGGTGTTAATAATAACTATTTGTAACTTCTATAGGCAGTTTTTATTGATGTGATTTTTTAGTAAATATATAAGTGGTTAAAGGGTAATTTTGGAAAAAAAATAAGTCAACCCATTTTCTTGTATCCTTTATATATATATATATATATATATATATATATATATATATATATATATATATATATATATATATATATATATATAATTGAAATGCACTGACAGTGTAAAGAATTTTTACACTGTCAGCGAATCATAACCGTTAGATGATAAAAGTGGTTTGACTTTTATTTTAAAAATTTATAAAGTCATACAAACGGATGATGGTGATGAATTGACAGTGTAAAACTTTTTACACTGTCAGTGCATAGCAATTAATCTATATATATATATATATATATATATATATATATATATATATATATATATATATATATATATATATATATATATATATATATATATATATATATATATATATATATATATGGTGTAATTATTTAGTTTATGACTTATTTATTAAAATTTATATTTGAATCTTGTTTATGGTTGCGACTTGTCTAAAAGGGGAGGCTCAATCTTTAGTTCAAAGTCATTCCACCAATAACAAATTGAGTTTTAGAGTAGGATTACATTGTACCTTTGATGCTTTGGTGGAGTGACTTTGAATTGATGATTTGGCATCTCTTTTGAGCAAGTGGTCATATCAGAACAGTTGCGTTCAGGTATTGCAACGCAAAAAATATCTGGACATACGAATGCTCGAAATACAACAGAGTTGCCCCCGAAATTTATTTTTTAAAGAGAAAATGTCGATAAAATCCTAAAAGAACAAAAAATATGATCGTCGCAACCAAATTCAGGTTTGAGGTCGGTTATGTGTGGGGAAGGTATTAGCATCCCACACATTTGTTGTATCCAACGATAATCGTTTAACCAGCTTTGTGAATAAGAGTGTTTGCTTATGTTATTTGATTTCTTCTAGTTATTAAAAGTATGAAAAGAATATATATATATATATATATATATATATATATATATATATATATATATATAAGTTTTTTGTTAGGGTGTTTGACAAAACGTTGAATCTCACTCCTACTTATCCCCAAGTGCGATAGAGAGCTCAAAGCTACGTAGTTATGGGCGAGAACATATAGATTTTTTTATTATGGTGCTTGACAAGATATCGAAACTTGCTCCTACGTATTCTCTAGTGCGATGAGTAATTCAAAGCTACGTAGTTCTTTTGTATCAAATGTTTGTTGGTTGGTTGGTTTTAGTTAACGATGTTTAGGTCGTATTTGAGCGGTTAAACATTTATTAATGCTCATGCATTAGAGGCTGAAGTGTTTGTTGTATATCGCGTCGGAATGGATAAAACATCGTTCATTTATGAAAAATGTTTGCAGTCGCGTTTGGGCGAAAAATGGTATGATGAGTTGAAATTGTTTGTAGGCGGAAGACAGGTGTTCGAAAGGCAAATTATACAGCAGGTATCCAAATACTCAGGGAAAAGAGGGATATACATCCAACATGTCTTTTTTCATCCGATTTAATTGTGAAAATGATTGATATGAATCGAATTAGAGTCTTTTGAAAATGACAAGTACTTGAAAGGCAAGTTATACAGCAGTTATCCTAGTAATAGGGAAAGAGAGGGATATACATTCAACTAGTACTTTTTCATCTAATTTAATTCTGAAAAGGTTTGATATGACTCAAATTAAAGTCCTTTGAAGATCATAAATACTTGAAAGGTAAGTTATACAACAGGTATCCAAGTACTCGGGGGAAAGAGAGATATACATTCAACTAGTGATTTTCGTAAGAGTTTGAGAAGGGAGGGGAAAGAAGTAAAAGAGAAGTGAGGGTGAAATTAAAGCGATGCCGATGATGATGATGATGATAAGGTGATGCGGTGGTAGATTGAGGTGAGAGGAGGAGGTGTAAGTAGAAGCAACAATGCCATTTTTCTGTGTTTATCGAATGCTAGTGTGAGAAGCAGATAGGAATGAAATGAAAGGAAAAATGGCGAGGAAAAAAAAGGAAGAAGAAGAAAATATACATGAAGTGAAGTGATGAGCGGACAATATCTAATTTCTTCCACGTCTTCATATATGTCAACCGATCATTCCTTTTCTATATCACCCAAAACTTCTATTCAAATTCTCCAAAATTTTCTTTTCACTAAATTATTACTTTTTCCTTTAAATTTAATTTTATTACAAATTTTAATCATTATTATATTATTATGGTTAAATTTATATATATATATATATATATATATATATATATATATATATATATATATATATATATAATAGTAATTATTTTGTTTATGATATTTTAATTAAAATTTATATTTAAATTTATTGAATGTAAAAATATTAATAATAAATGATAAATTTTGTGGGAACTTGTATGGTTGGTAGGTTCAAAGTCTTGAGGTTGTCTATGATGCGTTTTGGACAAATGGTTGGTCTCATATTAAAGTATTATATATGGGAGGGTTCAAAGTTCATCTAAGTTCTCTTGTGGATGAAGCTCTCGACACGTTCTTGAAAAGAGAGAAAGAATGGTGGTTATTGATTTTCAACTCAATATGGATATGGTTTGGTTCAAATGTAAGCGGGGATATGGTTATATGGGTAAAAATGTTTGGTGTTCCAGTCCATTTGTGGGTCGAGGATGCTTTCTGGAAGATATAAGACTTATTTGGGAAAATTCTTTTGGTGGATGTAGTTTCTTTATCACAAGAGTCTTATAACATTGAGAGAGTTTTGGTGATTGCTTCTACATCGAGTCTTGTTCATGGGGTGGTGCAAATGTTAGTTGGTTCAAATTGTTTTTTTTTTTTGTTACGTGTGTGGCTTGTTTCCCCCATTTTAATGTTTTTAAGTAATCATGTTGTACTAAAATGTGTTAGGTCTTAACTTGTTCAACTTTGGCCCAAAACACTTAATTCTTATTTTTTGTTAGTTTTTAACCATTTTAATGTTTCTAGAGCTTTAAGTATTCATGAGTATCCCATTCTATGCAAATAATGGGGTGAAGAAAAAAGGCAAAGAATTAAAAAGAATGAGAAAGATAAATGTGTGGTTGCATTAATAAAATTGGCCATGAGTTGTTATTATTTATTTTAATGTGTAACCTTTCAACCTTAAACAATTATGATAGAATAGTGTGTTAAATTTGTAGTGTTTCATGAGTTATTATTATAAACAAGGAGTTGATCATGAATAAAAAATAAGTTGAATTTTGTTAAACAAACACATTATGTGATTTTGAAAGTTTTGTTTGTTTGCCTATGGATTGGATCATGTTTCTGTTGGAATCAACCCAAAACTATGGGAATTCCTACTATCACGCAGCAATTATACAGAAAAGTAGAAAGAAAATAGGGAAGAAGAAGATGAATAGTGTTCTTGCTGCCCACAAACTGTGGGACTTTCTCTCTTCTTATTACTCACTCTGCAACTGCAGAATTCTGTGAGAAATTACAAAGTGTTGTAATTGATACAAAATAATGAGGGAAACTCCCTATTTATAGAATTAGGTTTGCTTGCATCTCAAGACAAAGCCCAAACTATAAAAGCCCAAAATATCAAATCTAATCTAAATCATATCAAATCAAATCTAATCTAATAAAAGCAAAATCTGAATCCCATCTAAATGAATCTGTCGAAACACTTTCGACAATTCGACACTAAGCAATTCGACACATGCTAGTTTTCGACACTATGAATTATAATTTAACACACCACCTAATTCATTGTGTCTAAACTATCTACATTCATCATAGTCCTTAGCTTTCTGAAGGCTTCGACCTGCACTCCCTTCGTCATGATATCTGCAATCTGATTCTCAGTTCTGCAGTGTTCCAACTTCATCTTCCCTTCTGCTACCTGCTCTCGAAGATAATGGAACCTCATTTCGATGTGCTTGCTTCGACCGTGTGCTATTGGATTCTTCGCCAAATTGATAGCTGACATGCTGTCGATCCTCATGGTAATTGCTCCATGACTCATTGATGTAATTTCTTCGACCAGATTCACCATCCATGTTGCTTGACATGCACAAAGAGAAGCAGCAATGTATTCTGCTTCGCATGATGACAATGCCACTACTGGCTCCTTTCTCGAACTCCAAGCAACTGGTGCACCACCTAACATAAACACATATCCAGCTGTGGATTTTCTATCCTCTGCATCACTACACCAGCTAGAGTCTGTGTATCCCACTAACTTGCATTCTTTCCCTTCATCAGCTGCTGGAAACAAAATGTCATAGTCGAGAGTTCCTTTCAGATACCTTAGTATCCTCTTCACAGCTGCTAGGTGTGATACCTTTGGCTTCTGCATAAATCTACTTACCATACCAACGCTGTATGCTAAGTCAGGCCTTGTGTGACAAAGGTATCGAAGTGACCCAATAAGTCTTCTGTATTGGGTTGGGTCGACATCATCTTCATCTGAATTTTTCGACAGTTGTTGTCTGGGCTCAGCTGGAGTCGAAGTTGGGTTGCAATCTTGCATCTCAAATCTCTTCAATATTTCGCCTGCATATCTTCTTTGATGCATCATCAAACCTCTACTACTCTTGTAGAATTCGATGCCAAGGAAATATGAGAGATTTCCCAAGTCTGACATTTCAAACTCTTCACTCAGGTTACGTTTGAAATCTTCGATCTCCTTCTTGCAACTTCCTGTTATCAACAGATCATCGACATAGAGACATAGTATAAGCAATTCGCCATTGCTTCTTCTTACATATACTCCATGCTCAGTTGTGCACTTCACAAATTCCTTCTCCCTTAAGAAGCTGTCGATTTTCTTATTCCAAGCTCTTGGAGCTTGCTTAAGTCCATACAGGGCTTTATGCAGCCTGTACACCTTTCTCTCTTTGCCTTGTTTCACAAACCCAACTGGTTGTGCAACATAAACTTCTTCGTCTAAGGGGCCATTCAGGAATGCACACTTCACGTCCATCTGACATGTGTGCCAATTATTCATATTTGCTAGACCAACAACCAACCTGATTGTTTCGATCCTAGCAACTGGTGCAAAGACTTCGTCATAATCAATTCCTTCCTTCTGAAGAAATCCTTTCGCTACGAGTCTTGCTTTGTGTCGAACTACTTCACCTTTTGGATTCAACTTTACTTTGTAAACCCACTTCACATCAATTGCCTTCTTGCCTTCAGGCAATTCGACAAGTGACCAGGTGTTGTTGACTTCGATGGATTCTATTTCTTCATTCATTGCTTTCACCCACTTCGAATCTTTCAATGCCTCAGCTGCATTGACAGGTTCGACATCTGCATAGAAAGCATAGTGTACCAGTTCACCTTCTTCATCGACAACATCATCTGATGTAATCACACATTCCTGCAACCTTGCTGGTATTTGTCTTGTTCGACGAGGTCTACTTGGTCCTGCTTGGTCTTCGACACTTTCTTGTCGAACTTCTCTCTCAGCTTCTCTAGCTGGTTCTTCACAACTGATTCTTACTGAATCTTTGTTGACATTTTCTGTCCAGTCCCACTCCTTAAGCTCATCAATGATCACGTCTCTGCTGATCACAATCTGCTTGTTCACTGGGTCGAACAGTTTGTATCCACCTGTCGAATGATATCCTATCAAGATCATCTGATTCGACTTGTCATCAAGCTTCCTTCTCAACTGATCTGGCACATGTCTATGTGCTATAGATCCAAACACCTTTAAGTGACTAAGGCTAGGCTTGTCACCAGACCAACATTCTTCTGGCGTGATTCCTTCAAGCTTCTTTGTCGGACACCTGTTCAAAAGATATGTTGCTGTCGAAACTGCTTCTCCCCATAATTCTTTGGGTAGATGCTTTCCATTCAACATACTTCTTACCATGTTCATGATGGTTCTGTTCTTGCGTTCTGCAATCCCATTCTGCTGTGGAGTGTAGGGTGGCACCACCTCATGCACAATCCCTTCTTTTCTACATAATGCATCGAACTCTTTCGACACATATTCTCCACCACCATCAGTTCTCAGAGTTTTCAACCTTCGACCACTCTGTCTTTCGACCATGGATTTGAATCTGACAAATACCTCAAACACATCACTTTTCTTCTTGATGAGATAAGTCCATAATTTTCGACTGAAGTCATCTATAAACGTGACAAAGTATCTGTTGCCACCAATCGAATCCACCTGGATTGGACCACATACATCAGAGTATATGACTTCAAGAATTGCCTTCGACTTCCTTCCTGCATCCTTGCTGAAGCTATTCTTGTGTTGTTTCGACTGAACACACTCTTCACAAACTTCACTAGGAATGTCGATTTCTGGTAATCCTGACACCATATTTCTTCTCTTCAGCTCCCTGATGTCATTGAAGTTGAGATGGCCTAGTCGAAAGTGCCATAACCACTCATCTCTACTGGCTGCTGTTGCTAGACACTTGTGCTCCATCACATTGAGTTCAATCTTGAAGGTCCTATTCTGAGACATTGGAGCCTTCAAGATCAACCTACCACCTGCGTCGAGAACTCTCATCATCTTGTCTTCGACAACTACCTTGTAGTTCTTTTCGACAAGCTGCCCTATACTGAGCAAATTACTCTTCATGCCTGGAATGTACAACACATTGGAAATTGTTGACCTTTTGCCATCTTTCCTCATAATCAGAACATCACCAACACCTTCAGCTGCTAGAGTGTTGTCATTTGCAAACTTCACCGTGTTCTTCGACGAGGGCTTCATGTTGACAAACCAATCTTTCCTCCCAGTCATGTGTGATGAGCATCCTGAGTCCAAGTACCACTGGTCCTTGAAACTCTCATTATCTCTGGTTGTAACCATCAGCATCATACCTTCTTCTTCTTCATGCTTCGCCAGCTTTGCATCATCTTCTTGATTCTTTCTTTCAGGACATTTTGTCGAATAGTGACCATACTGGTGACAATTATAACACTGAATGTGGCTTTTGTCAGGCTTTCGACCACCACCTCTTCCTCTACCTGCAGCACCACCTCTTTGGTTGCCTTGGTTCTGGGTCCTTCTATGGTTCGACCAATTCGCCTCTTGCTGATTTCCTCTGCCTGTCGAATTGTTGTAGCTTCCTCTACCTTTGTCGACCATCTTTTCTTTACCCTTCTTATCTTTCGCTGATTGAGCTTGCAAGGCCACATCATTCTTCGACTTGCCTGCAGCTCTTTCAGCCATTCTTTGTTCATGAGACTCAAGTGTCCCTTGAAGCTCTTCCTTCGTCACCTTCGACAAATCTTTTGATTCTTCTATGGCTACTACCACGTGATCAAACTTTGGAGCCAACGATCTCAAAATCTTTGAGACAACTGCTTTCGTCGCCAACACTTCTCCACACACCTTGATTTGATTCACAAGTCTCGTAACTCTTGTGAAGAAATCTGTTATGCTCTCATTGTCTTCCATCTGAAGCAATTCATACGCCCTTTTGTGAGTTTGTAACCTCACCTCTTTCACCTTCTCTGCGCCTCCAAACGATTTTTCCAGAATCTCCCATGCGTCCTTCGCTGTTTCTGCATCACTAACTTTCTCAAAGTTATCTGCATCAACACATTGATGGATTATAAAGAGAGCTTTATAATCTTTCTTCTTCAATTCTTTGAATGCAGCCTTTTCTTGATCCGTCACACCTTCTTCAAGAGTTGTTATTCCTTCCTTCACAAGATCCCACAAATCTTGATAACAGAAAACAACCTTGATTTGCTTGCACCAATTCTCATAATTATCTTTCTTGAGAATTGGAAGGTTTGCTGGAAAATGGCCGTTTGGATGATTCGTAGCCATCGCGTTCTTGCGATTTCTTGCCCTTGAATCTCTTAAACCGGAGCTCTAGATACCAGATGTTGGAATCAACCCAAAACTATGGGAATTCCTACTATCACGCAGCAATTATACAGAAAAGTAGAAAGAAAATAGGGAAGAAGAAGATGAATAGTGTTCTTGCTGCCCACAAACTGTGGGACTTTCTCTCTTCTTATTACTCACTCTGCAACTGCAGAATTCTGTGAGAAATTACAAAGTGTTGTAATTGATACAAAATAATGAGGGAAACTCCCTATTTATAGAATTAGGTTTGCTTGCATCTCAAGACAAAGCCCAAACTATAAAAGTCCAAAATATCAAATCTAATCTAAATCATATCAAATCAAATCTAATCTAATAAAAGCAAAATCTGAATCCCATCTAAATGAATCTGTCGAAACACTTTCGACAATTCGACACTAAGCAATTCGACACATGCTAGTTTTCGACACTATGAATTATAATTTAACAGTTTCATCTTATCAAGAAATCATGTTTTTTATGGTGATCTTCATTAATGTTTATCATCCTTTCTAATTCATAGAAAAGAGTGTGACCCCATTTTTATTTTTTATCAACAATTTCTTTCTAAATTTTTTGTTGTTTCAATTCAGTCACTTACCTTTTAGTCGTTTAAAGAATGTTTAACTTATCTTTGTAATCTCTTAAGCAGTGCCCCGGGACACTCGTTAGCACTTCCCTTAAAAAAATGGCTTAATTTCAAATTGCCAGTCATCAAATTGTCTCCTCCTAATCAAATCCATCACTTCCTCGTCAACTCACCCATGTTTCCCACCTAATGGACATGATTTAGCCGATGACACATCGCTATGTGTCCTATTTCCAAAACCAATACAAATACTTTGCCTTCTTTGTCACGCAAAGCATCAAACAACCATTAAACCCATCAAATAAAATATTCAAAATCGTCACCTTTAAAAATGCCCCTAGCTGAACTGCCATCATCTTAAACTTCTACACTATAAGAAAAATATGTTTTATCTTCAATATCTTGTGTCGGACTTGATTTTGACGCTAATAGCATTGGTTTTACGTCATAACAGATTCTAACTAATTTATTCATTTAATTTATCTTTTAGGTTTAAATGTACTTTTTATTCTCCTATTTTGATTTTTTTTTACTTTTAATTCCTCCATTTTAAAAACCAGCTATTTGGTCCCTGAACTTTACATCATTTGAAATTTGGTTGGTCCCCCTTCAGTTTTGCATATGTGATATTAATGATTAGGATAAAAAAAACTTAATTTTAGTGACATGGAAATGATGATTGGGATGTTTTATTATTTAATATTTTTTCAAAATAATTAATTAATAGTTATTATTATTATTAATGATTTATTATTTAATATTTTTTATTAATTAATATGATTTATTGTTTAATATTTTTATATTAATTAATTAATTTTAAATCTTTTTAGAAATTATTTAATTATTATGTTGTTTTTTTGTAGAAATAATTAGTTAATTAAAATTTTGAAAAGTAGTTTGGGCCTTAAGCACATCTCATTCTAACACTAGCCAAATACCATATGAGTTATATTCTTAATGAGTTATATAAACATTAATCATATTTATTAAAAAAAAATCAATGTGGAGCTTTAAAGAGAAACAAAACTCACACTATACCTGCAACCTTTGTTTCTTTTGAGAAGATGAACACAACAAAATCTTGAAGATATAGTCAGTTGTAGATTGAATTAGATTTTTCAATAAAATTGTAATCCATATCAATGTGAATCATTCAATGTTGGTAGGAAAGAATTAACTAGTAACAAGAACATGACATAATTCATTATAAATAAATAACATAATACTATAAAACTAAGAACTGACATTATTCATTTACGTCTTGTTTAATATACTCATGGACTTCATGTTTTAAGATGCTCATGAATAAGATTTCGTTCAAACCAATAACGACATTGTTCATTTACTTCTTGTTTAATATGCTCATGGACTTCATGTTTGGGATGCTGGTGAATATTCTCAGAATGATGTAATCTTGCAACTGTAGCAAAGTTATATATATTTATCTTGTTAAAACCTGCATCCCAAAAAACATTCAATAACTTTGGAGCTGTAACGCCCCGTTTTGTCTTATTTATTTAATCGAGTCGATTTAATTATTTTTGTTTTATATTATTTTATTCTTGACTTTTATTTGACAATATATTATTTTTCATCGTTGTTTATGTTTTATCGCGTTTTGAGAGCGTTTGCGAGATATTTGAGTTAAGGGGTAAAATAATCTTTTTAGGGGATTAGATATTTATATAAATAGAGATTAGAGAGAAATAGAGAGAAAAGAAAAAGAAGAGAAAGAAAATAGAAGATAGAAAGGAAGAGGAAAGAAAAGAGGAGAAAGAGGAAAATCGACATATCTCCGTTTCAAGCGCGATTAATCGGGTAAGGGTGAGAAGTTTCAATTATATCTTGCTTGTGTATGTATATGTGTTGTTTGTTGTAATTGTTTTGGTTGTTTCACAACTTTTCTTATCGATTGGAATTAGCAGCGATTGATAGAAATCGATGTTTTCACGGATGAAATTCGATATAAACTGAGTAGAATACTTGTTGTTAGGTTTGTATCATGTTTTGGTTGATATAGTATGAATTGGAAGTGTTTGGGGTGGGAGAATGATGATTTTGGTCCCATATGACCTATAACAGCGCTGCTGCGAATCCCAGAATTCGCAGGTTTGCACTGCGAACGACAGTGAATAGGAAAGTGAAGGCTCGCCAGAGCTTCGCACTGCGAATGAGGAGGCGAATGTTCACCAGCAGTTCGCACAGTGAACTTTGTATCATTTTTCTTCTGCCATGGTTCGCTGGGGCTTCGCACGGTGAATATGGAAAGCGAAGGACTCGCTAGGAGCTTCGCATAGCGAACATGACAGATTTCCCGTTTTGTTTTCTTTATTACTTTTGATCCGTAAGTCGGATTGAGGTGCGGTTCGATGCGTTGGAGAGCTTATGGAATGTTCTTCCTTATAATAATGGTTTTGGGATTAGTGGCCAATTTAATTGTGTCGGGAATTGGAATAGTGTCATTTTGTCGGCTTTTACCGTCGTAATTGTGTGTGATTGACGTGTTATTATGTGATATGCTTTTAATATGTATCGTATAGCATGTGTGCTATTATATAATGTGAATATATATGATGAGTGTTGGTGATGATGGTTTGTGGTCGTATGGAGAAATAAATGTCTTGTTTTGGGTTTGATTTCAATGTATGATAATGATGTTGTTGTGTGGTAAAATACATTGTTTGATTGAATATCAATGTATGTTGTTATGAGGTTTTGTGGTAATTGTTGTGGTTGATGGTGAGTAATTCTTGATGTGAATTGTTATGAGTGTATATGCTAAAATGCTAATTGTTATGGTTTGTGGATTATGATGAAATGCATTGTTTATGTGAAATTCAATGTGTGTTATTTGGTGGCCTTATGGCAAGTAAATGCATTGTTTGAATTGATTTCTAATGCATGAATATTGATGATGAGATAAATCATATTGTTGATTTGTGAAGATGCATTTGATTGTCATGAGTCCTTGTATGCCAAGCATCATGATATGCATCTTATGATGTCGTGTGCCCTAGTGGGTGTGAGCGACGAAACGGTTCCAGAGGGAATCCGATATAACATCGTGAGCCTTATACCGAGATGACCTAAAGCAAAGATTATAGACGATCGTGAGCCTTATACAAAAAGGACCTAAAGCGATCGGATCGTGAGTCTTATACCGAGAGGACCTAATGCGATCCATAAACATCGCGAGCCTTATACCAAGAGGACCTAAAGCGACGGGGAACATCGTTTACCCGACGGGGAGTTACAATAAGTAACAAGCGATGATTCCAATAGTTCCTGAGTGAACTAATGATGAGAATGATGGATGGAATGGTACCGCATATGCATTGCATAGAGTCGTTGCGTCGGTCTCTGTGCATTTGCATAAATCATGAATGGATTGATTATGTGTGAGAATTGTGAATAGATGCATTATGTGTGGGAAATTGTGAATTGATTGAGTATGTGTTGAGATTTATGTTTGAATTGGTGAATTGATGTGCATATGTGATAAATGCATTGGTTGTGGATAATATGTTTTATGCATAGATATATGCTATGTGATGTGGTGGGGTGTTTCCATATATTATGACTTTGGTGTGCCTTATGTGTGAATATGTGATTATGTTGGTGTAATTGATATATGCTATGTGTATTAGTATGTGATGTTTGTGGTGAGAATAATTATGCATGTGAATTTATATGTGTTGCATATTATTATGCAATCTTGATTTAGTTGTTATTTCTCACCCTTCTGCTGTGGTTTGTTGCTCTATGAGGCACTTGCAGATTAGTAGTCTTGGAGGCTTTTGTGAAGATTAGTTCTCCATCCGTTTGTCAGTCTGTCTGCTCTGATACGTAACACGGGAGTCGGGGAACGCTTTTGTTATATATATGTATACATTTATTGGATCTATTTTGTATTACCTTTATATGTATATTTTGATGTTATAAAACAAATTATTTTGTAAAACAAGTCAGTTATAGATCTTTCCGCCTTATTCCATAATTGAACTTTCCTTTTGTTGGAAAAAGTTTCCCTTTTAGGTTTATTCCATTTTGTGTTATGTATCAAATTTATGAGCAGAGATTATGTTTTCTTTCTTTAAATGTGGCATCCTTGTTTCTTTCGGAAAATAATAAATTTTTATTCACTCTGATTTATTTATGTATTATTTATTCGCGATGGGAGTTGGGGTGTTACAATAGTGGTATCAGAGTAGGTCGGTCCGTCCGGCCAAGTTGTTGAGTCAGTTGGGGTGATAGTTGAATATTGTCGATGTTGTTTGTCCCTTAGTACGTGATATGTGTGTGAAACATTGTCGGTGCATTCTGGTTTTCTAATCCTTTGTCTTCAGGATTAAGAATGAGATAAGTGAGGGAGAAGCTGGTGCTTCTCCAAGTTGCTTCAGTTGTGGAGTGTTGGCTCAGTGTGTCGTTGGTTGCAAGAGTGTAAGTGTGGTTTGGACAGTGTTGTTCCCAAATTCCGGAGGGCGTGCGGAGGTAAGGTTTATGTCAACTAAGGATTTGTGCCTTAGGTAGTTTTGTGCACAAGATGCAAGAAATGCATTATAGTTTGGTAAAGATGATTTATGCCCCATCATGATTGTCGGCTGTCTATTGACAAATTGAGGAACTGATCACCCTTAATCTCTTGTTGATAGTAGACGGAATTATGTTGGATGGAATAGACGTGTCTTTTCGGCTTTGATAGTGGGTGCAATGAATTGTTTGGAATTAAGTAAAGTGCTTACAGATTATTTTGATGAGTCGATGAAGATTCTTATATCGGAAGATGAGACGGATTAGAGGTTTTGGTATGTTGGTCCAGTTGGGAAATCATTGAGAGAGAATGATTGGGTATTATTAATGGTTGTTCTCAGAGAGTAGAGTGTGAACTCAAATTGGACGGAGGTGAGGATTTGAAGTTTGAATCTGCTAAGTGAGTAGAAGAACTTTTAGGAAGTAAGACTAAGATGTTTGTTACGTTTGTGAGGATAGTGTTCTGGAATTGGCAGAAAGGTCACAGTGATGGGCTGCCAGTTGTGTATAATGGTATTGAGACTATGGGAAGCAAGACTTAGAGTTCTGGTGAGGTTTGAAGTCTTTGGAGTTTTAAGGCATTAATGGAAATTTTGAGGAAACCCTTGTGGGTGGATGTAACATTGCATTTGAGAGTTCTTTTTGGTTGGTTGTTGATACAGGTTGGAATTTGTGGAATTGGACGGTCAAGAGAAGAAATTATGTATAGATTACTGACAGTTGAATAAGGTAACGATGGAGAACAAGTGTCCACTTTCATAAACAGATGACTGTAATGGTTTGGTTGAGTTTGAGTGAAATTGCAATTGTTTGGAATGTTTGATAAGATTGATGAATTGGGTGAGTTGAGGCTTTGATCGACGTAATGTGACTGGTTATGTTTGTTATCATCGGGATAGGCTGTTATTTACTCGGTTAAGCTTGTATGTGAGTAACCAGTTACCCAGTGAAAAGTTTTGCAAAAGCTTTAAGAATTTATATCTTTTGGAATTTGGTTGGGCATTACAATGTACAGTGATGTTGTTCGGTGTTAGTAATGTGTCTGGAATGTTTGTGGAGTGGATGAATCGTATCTTCCGTATTTAATTGGGTAAGTTAGTAGTGGTTTTGATTGAGGATATGCGGATCTGTTATAAACTCAGAGGAAGAACAAGTCGAGTGTTTGAGAATCGGATTGCAAGTGTTGAAAAGGAAGGAATTTTTATGCTAAGTTATTCAAGTGAGAATTTTGGTTGGAAAAGGTTAGTTTTCTTGGATATGTTATTTCAGATGAGAGTATTGTTATGGATCCATCGGAAGTAGATGTAGTTCTATAATGAGAGGCTCCAAAGTTGGTTAAGGAGATTAGAAACTCTTGGGCTCAGTTGGTTGTTGCTGTAGGCTATGGAAGACTTTGCTATGTTCGTACTTCTGTTATCTCAGTTGACTTGCAAAGGGTGAGTCGTTTGTTTTGGATGTTCGTTAGTGAGTAAGTTTTGGTGAGCTGAAGTAGAGATTGACAACGGCTCCATTTTTGATTCTGTGTGATCCTAATAAACCGTTTGGGGAGGTATTGTGATGTGTCTTTGATGAGCTTAGTCAGTACGTTAATGCAAGAGGGTAAAGTCGTAGCTTATGCTTTACGACAATTGAGGATTCATAAAAGGATCTATACTATTCTGGATTTGGAATTGGTTGCGGCTGTATTGTGTTGGAATATTTGGAGGTATTATCTTTATGGTTCTAGGTTCGAAGTGTTTAGTAATCACAAGAATGTCGAGTACCTGTTTGGTCGGAAGGAATATAGTATGAGACAGCGAGGATGGTTGGAATTTGTGATGAGTTATGACTTTAGCTGGAATTATCCTATTGGTGAAGTTTATGTCGTGCGTGATGAGTTAAGTCGAAAGTTTTTATACATGTCTGTTTTGATGGTCAGGGAGTTAGAATTATTTGAGCAGTTCAGAGACTTGTGTCTGGTGTGTGAGATAACACAGTAGAGTGTGAGGCTGGGTATATTAGAAGCGCACAGTGATTTTCGGCGAATATGAGAAAGAGTTAGACTTTGGACGTGGGATTGATAGTTTTGATGGTTTCAAGTAATCAGAGTACGCAGCGAAAGTGTGAAGTGACACAATTCGTATATGCATATGTGACTTGTAAGAGTTCATAGGTTGAACATTGTAAACATGTAGGAGTAATGAGACCATTGGACGTTTCAGAATGGAAGTGTAAGGTGAAAGGTTTAAATATTACTCATGGGCTACTATGTAGATGGAGGTTTTGGTTTTATGTTCGATTGGTGAATCGTAGCATTGTTGTAATATTGTTGTGTGACAAGGAGGTTGGTATTGTGGTTATGTAGAGGTTGTTGGAACGATGTTGGGTCGTGGAACTTTATGTTCTTGTTGTGTGGTTGCCTCGTTTCCATCGTGATGGTTCGAGTGCGAGTAGCTAATTCCTTGTGGGGGATTAGGGGAGTGTTACCTAGGGGGAGGGTGACGATCTTGTTGTGTTTCGGTTCAAGAGTGAACCTGTGTGTGTTCGTAACTTGGGTATTCCTTGAGTCGGGAGTTGGTCATCAAGTGCATTGTATGGGCTTTTCATCTTGTCGTTGTAGTTGTCGTCGTGTCGTGTCGTTGTAGTAGCTGCTGTTAGCAAGGTGGTTTGTCAGTTTGTGTTATTCGCGGGGTGCCTTTTATTGGCATGTTAGTTTGTTGGTCGGATGCGAGAGTCGCGTCTGAAGTTGTTCGTCTCAGTATATTTTCGAGGACGAAAATGTCTAAGTGGGGGAGAGTTGTAACGCCCCGTTTTGTCTTATTTATTTAATCGAATCGATTTTATTATTTTGGTTTTATATTATTTTATTCTTGTTTTTATTTGACAATATATTATTTTTCATCGATGTTTATGTTTTATCGCGTTTTGAGAGCGTTTGCGAGATATTTCAGTTGAGGGGTAAAATAGTCTTTTTAGGGGATTAGATATTTATATAAATAGAGATTAGAGAGAAATAGAGAGAAAAGAAAAAGAAGAGAAAAAAAAGAGAAGATAGAAAGGAAGAGGAAAGAAAAGAGGAGAAAGAGGAAAATCGACATATCTCCGTTTCAAGCGCGATTAATCGGGTAAGGGTGAGAAGTTTCAATTATATCTTGCTTGTGTATGTATATGTGTTGTTTGTTGTAATTGTTTTGGTTGTTTCACAACTTTTCTTATCGATTGGAATTAGGAGCGATTGATAGAAATCGATGTTTTCACGGATGAAATTCGATATAAACTGAGTAGAATACTTGTTGTTAGATTTGGATCATGTTTTGGTTGATATAGTATGAATTGGAAGTGTTTGGGGTGGGAGAATGATGATTTTGGTCCCATATGACCTATAACAGCGCTGCTGCGAATCCCAGAATTCGCAGGTTTGCACTGCGAACGACAGTGAATAGGAAAGCGAAGGCTCGCCAGAGCTTCGCACTGCGAATGAGGAGGCGAATGTTCGCCAGCAGTTCGCGCAGCGAACTTTGTATCCTTTTTCTTCTGCCATGGTTCGCTGGGGCTTCGCACGGTGAATGTGGAAAGCGAAGGACTCGCTAGGAGCTTCGCATAGCGAACATGACAGATTTCCCGTTTTGTTTTCTTTATTACTTTTGATCCGTAAGTCGGATTGAGGTGCGGTTCGATGCGTTGGAGAGCTTATGGAATGTTCTTCCTTATAATAATGGTTTTGGGATTAGTGGCCAATTTAATTGTGTCGGGAATTGGAATAGTGTCATTTTGTCGGCTTTTACCGTCGTAATTGTGTGTGATTGACGTGTTATTATGTGATATGCTTTTAATATGTATCGTATAGCATGTGTGCTATTATATAATGTGAATATATATGATGAGTGTTGGTGATGATGGTTTGTGGTCGTATGAAGAAATAAATGTCTTGTTTTGGGTTTGATTTCAATGTATGATAATGATGTTGTTGTGTGGTAAAATATATTGTTTGATTGAATATCAATGTATGTTGTTATGAGGTTTTGTGGTAATTGTTGTGGTTGATGGTGAGTAATTCTTGATGTGAATTATTATGAGTGTATATGCTAAAATGATAATTGTTATGGTTTGTGGATTATGATGAAATGCATTGTTTATGTGAAATTCAATGTGTGTTATTTGGTGGCCTTATGGCAAGTAAATGCATTGTTTGAATTGATTTCCAATGCATGAATAATGATTATGAGATAAATCATATTGTTGATTTGTGAAGATGCATTTGATTGTCATGAGTCCTTGTATGTCAAGCATCATGATATGCATCTTGTGATGTCGTGTGCCCTAGTGGGTGTGAGCGACAAAATGGTTCCAGAGGGAATCCGCTATAACATTGTGAGCCTTATACCGAGAGGACCTAAAGCGATGATTATAGACTATCGTGAGCCTTATACAAAGAGGACCTAAAGCGATCGGATCGTGAGCCTTATACCGAGAGGACCTAAAGCGATCCATAAACATCATGAGCCTTATACCAAGAGGACCTAAAGCGACGGGGAACATTGTTTGCCCGACGGGGAGTTACACTAAGTAACAAACAATGATTCTAATAGTTCCTGAGTGAACTAATGATGAGAATGATGGATGAAACGGTACCGCATATGCATTGCATATAGTCGTTGTGCCGGTCTCTGTGCATTTGCATAAATCATGAATGAATTGATTATGTGTGAGAATTGTGAATAATTGCATTATGTGAATGAATGCATTGGTTGTGGATAATATGTTTTATGCATAGATATATGCTATGTGATGTGGTGGGGTGTTTCCATATATTATGACTTTGGTGTGCCTTATGTGTGAATATGTGATTATGTTGGTGTAATTGATATATGCTATGTGTATTAGTATGTGATGTTTGTGGTGAGAATAATTATGCATGTGAATTTATATGTGTTGCATATTATTATGCAATCTTGATTTAGTTGTTATTTCTCACCCTTCTGTTGTGGTTTGTTGCTCTATGAGGCAATTGCAGATTAGTAGTCTTGGAGGCTTTTGTGAAGATTAGTTCTCCATCCATTTGTCAGTCTGTCTGCTCTGATACGTAACACGGGAGTCGGGGAACGCTTTTGTTATATATATGTATACATTTATTGGATCTATTTTGTATTACCTTTATATGTATATTTTGATGTTATAAAACAATTTATTTTGTAAAACAAATCAGTTATGGATCTTTCCGCTTTATTCCATAATTGAACTTTCCTTTTGTTGGAAAAAGTTTCCCTTTTTGGTTTATTCCATTTTGTGTTATGTATCAAATTTATGAGCAGTGATTATGTTTTTTTTCTTTAAATGTGGCATCCTTGTTTCTGTCGGAAAATAATAAATTTTTATTCACTCTGATTTATTTATGTATTATTTATTCGCGATGGGAATTGGGGTGTTACAGGAGCCTCTACAGAGATTTTGCTTATCATTTGCTTGTAACCTTTATATTCAAATGACGACAATGAACTATTCTAAAATGACGCAACTTTGCATCGATAATTTTCAAATCACACATCAAGCGACACATGTTAATGGTGACATCTTCCAGTTGGAGACATTTAGAAAACAAATGAGTTATGTAATCATCTTCACGAAGTCCATCCAACATAATTGTTGTAACATTTACCAGTCTAGAAAGCTCAAGATAGATGCAGCTAAAATACAGATCCTAAAGCATATTCTGCTCCACATGATCTAGAGTCAACACAAGAGTTGTCAAATTCTTCAATCTTGAAAATTCCATAGTTCCTGCTATATGGCAGTTCAGTAAGTGTAGATATGTGAGAGAATTAGAGCCATACAAGAAAGGAAATAAAAATTTGTATGGCTCTATTTTAAAATCAGTTTTGTATGGCTCTGGCTCTATTTTTAAATCGGTTTTATATGCTAATAGCAGCTTAATACGATTAGCAACCTTAATAACTCCTTTGTGAATCAATCCATCAATGACATTAGATTGAAAAGAAACAAAGGTTGCAGGTGTAATGTGGGTTTTGTTTCACATTAAAGTCCCACATTTATTTTTTAACAAATGTGGTTAGTGTTTAAATAACTCATTAATACTACCACTTACAAACATGGATATTGGATCACTCTTGAAATGATATAGGCTTGATACCCAAAGTACTTCTCAAAATTTTAATTAACATATTTCTAAAAACACTTAATTAATCTAAAAATACTTAATTAACTAACTAAACTTTCTAAAAATACTCAATTAAAAATACTTAATTAACTAATTTCTAAGAACACTTAATTAATTAATTTTTAAAAAGACTTAATTAAAATTATTAATTATTAATTAATTATGTAAACAAATATTAAATAATAAACCATCCTAATCATCATTTCCATGTCATTAAAATTAATTTTTTATCCTAATAATCAATACCACATATGCAAAATTGAAGGGGGGCTTGGGGTCAACTAAATCCTAAGTGATGTAAAGTTCACGGACCAAAAAACCGATTTTTAAAATGGAGGAACTAAAAGTTAAAAAACATAAAAGTAGTGAGACCAAATGTGTATATAAATCTATCTTTTAGTATGACTTTAATAATAGTGTTTATTGAAGTCGACTCTAATTTCATTCCCAGCCTCAAAGCTTTATGGTTTTTATTTATTTATTAAATATTAGTATCTCACTAGGTCGATGTTACTTGCCTTCAAAAATAGATTTTTAAATTTTAGTATTGATTAAAATGGTAGCGTCGATTGGAGTCAACACTAGTTTATTCACATGCCAAAAATAGTTTTATATTTATTATATATTAATGTCTCATTTGCCTGATGCTACATACCCTAAAAAAATAGACTATTTTTTTATTTATTAATTAAAATGATAGTATAAGTACCCTAAAAAAATAGACTATTTTTTTATTTATTAATTAAAATGATAGTATAAGTGAAATTCGATGCTAGTTTATTCTTTCGAAAGTTTTTGTACTGCAAAAAAAATGTTTCGGTCACCCCCCACACACAATTTTTCGTTTCCCTTCCTTTTTTTGTTAAAACAAAAAATAAAATAAAAAATAAAACAATTAAAATTCTCTCTTTATTTTTACTTTTTAATAAACAAACGAAATTTCAATTTCTCTCCTTTAAAAAAAATCAATGGGTCTTCTCTTCAAACAGTTTAGGCTATGTTTGGATATTATAAAATGAATACAGCGAAAGAAAGGGGAGCGAAATGGAACGGAGCCGAGCGGAGCTGAATGAAATAAAAATGTCGTTTCATTGTTTGGGTATTTCATGACGGAATATAGAGATTTGTCATTCCGCCCAATTCAGAGGGTACAAAAAATGATGGAAAGTGATGCAATGGGATGTAATGCATTCCATCTAGTTCTGCTTCATTCCATCAATTTTTAATCAATCCAAACAATGTAACTTAAGTTTATATCATTTCATTCCATTCCATCCCATCAATCCAAACATAGCCTTAGGGTTTTTTTGAAATAAATGATTCAAGGAATATTCTTTTCTCTAAATGGAAAAAATTCTCTAATACGATTTAAGGGTTGCATTTTTTTCATCATTTGATTTTTGTTTCTCATCAATTGATTATCGTTTTCTCTTGCAGCATCACGATTTAAGGGTTGTGTTTTCTAATCGTGTGTTATCCATCATCATCTCCAAACGATTTAGGGTTAGAAACAACGATCTTCACTCAGGTATGTTATATTTTAACTCGTCAAGTCAATTTTGAGCTTATTTATGTTAATGTGTTTGCTTCTGAGCACAAATTACTTCCTTTCTTATTTTCTTATTCACCAGCTACTTTTTTTTTCACTTGTACATTTAACCTTTTAAGTTCAAGTCCCTCGCTGAGTTTGATTCCATTCAATACGTTCAATCGTTGCCGTAATCACCATCATTATACCAATATTTCCATATATTTAAGTTATGTGGTTTGTTTCTCTTATTTTCTAGAAATTTTTAGTTTATTTTTGGGTCATATTTTTCTGATTATGTTTGGTTGTTTGTGATTTAATTTAAATAAATTTTGATTTTGTCTAAATGATTTTTTATTTTATTTCATTGATTCTTTTCGTTATTTGTTTCAAAGATTTATGATTTTATTTCATGGATTTCTGATTTGCAATTTTATTTTATGGATTCATGAATGTGTCTTAACTCCTACTATTTCTTTGTGTATATGATTCCTCTTCATCTTGTTTTGCATTGTCTTTGTTATGTGGTTGATTATGTTGCTTCCTTTGATTGCTCTTCACATGCTTATGAACTATGTTCCTTTGCATGTTATGCATTTCTTACTGATTAGGGACATTTCTTGCCACCTGTTCTTGATTTGCAATGTCTATGTTATGAGGTTTATCATGTTGTTGCCCTTAAGTACTCTACACATATTTCATAATAATAATAATAGCCTAAACATGCTTTGATTCCTTCTGATTGGGAACATATGTTGCCTCCAATTAATCAATGGATACCATATATATGATGCGTAGAGATTTAGTTGAGTTACATTAAACTTAGTGTATCATACATTTGTAAATTGGAATTCTAGCGAGACTATTTTCTTTCTTGCACAATGATTTGATTTTATTTTTGTTAATTAATATTCTAACATTTTCTATTTCGTAGAATACATAGATAATGTTGTTTAAAAAGTAAGTGACATATAATCTATATAATCAGGACATTCTTAATTACACTTTGTGATTGATTATACTTTTACCAAGTCAAATTAATTTATTCTTAAATTAAAGTTTTTTTAGTAATTTACATTATAAGTTAGTTGTTTTTAAATATGTATATATTCACTTTATAATAATGTGTATCAACATCACAAAAGAAGTTCGCCTGAAATTTCATTTTCTTGTATAAAGAGGTTTGTGGATATTCTCAAGAACAATTCTTGAGGAAATGATTATGCCTTCTTGGCCGAACTTGTATAATTCTTCGATATTATTTCTCTTCTCTTATCTATTTTTTTTATATGCAAATATATTGATTAGAGTACAAGGCGTACTCTTGCCCTTACTTAAGAAATTATTTGGACTTTTAGTCCAATCATAGAAATTTACACAGCCTATACCTTTGGTTCCTATATGTCACAACCATGACACGACTTTGATGTTTGTTATTGAATCTTCTTCTACACAAAACCCATCATTCAACATTATTTTGTTCCTCATGTTCCACAAACAACACACAACTGACAACCATACCAGGCTCAATTTTTTCTTCTTCACACTTCCTTGTAATTCCTTTGTGAACTGAATGTAGGGGTTCATACATCCAGTCTCCGTCATTTCATCCACTTCCATCCATTGATACACATGGCTCCACATCCCTTATATATTTTATTTTTAGTTATTTTTCTTTACGTTGAATTTTCGTTGCATATTGTAAATTATTTTATAAAATGGTTTTAAACTCTAATTTCTCAAATGATTTTATTTCAAATCATTGTTTTTCAAACATCCATAACTCACCCACATCCTCTTGTGTATGGAGTCATGTTCCACAAGTGGCATCAAAGCCTAACTCATGTTTAAAGATTAATCATCGTAAGAGGAAGATGACTTATAACACTTCTTTTAACAAGAGGACTTTCATAAACATACTTCCACCGTTTAATTGTGATAGGTTTGAATTGTAGAAAGCTAGGTGTAAAATATTAATTAAAAAATTTGATCTTGAATTATGGAAAACAATAATCAATGGTCCATTTATCCCTACTCATTGTATTAGTGGTGAAGTAGTAGATAAACCAGATTTTCTTTGTACCGAAGAGGAAAAAGAAAATTTTGAAATTGATTTTAAAACTAAAAATTTTTCAGTTATGTCTTTAAATGAAAATCTATTTCTTTATGTTCATAATTGTAATTCCGTAAAGGAAATGTGGGACACTCATGAAATGAACTATAAAATATCTACAAGTATCGAATAAGGGGGAATGAACAAGCGAGGCAAATAAATTGAAACAACAGATGAATATGAGAATTACTTTCACAAATGGTGTTCAACCCTTACAAATTTTGGAAGCCTTGTTAGAACTTTTTCCAATAACAAGTATTTAAGAATTAAGAATTGGGATCAAAAACTTGATCCAATCCTTAAATTGAAATATAAGAATGTTTACGATTTTAAGGAAAAACTCAAGAAGGAATAAATCATCGATAAATTAAATGAGTTAATTAAACTGTTAAAAGATGAAGGGATGAGCTCAAATATAGAAGAATCTCTAGAAACTTCACTGGAGAAGTAATTTGAAGAAGAAGAAGAAAAACCAACTCTAATAGTCTCCTTTAAAAGAACAACCTTGGTTGTTTAACGATTCTCAAAAGATTCAACCTCTCACTACAAGGAAATTGGCAAGTTGCGACGGTTAATATTGGCACATTACGGCGGTTTGAACCGCCACAATTTACTAGTCGCGGCGGTTTTACTTCTGTCGCGAAAACGTGCGTCACCAGGCTATATTGCGACGGTTCCTAAAATCGCCACTCCAACCGTCGTTCTAGGTTGCGACGGGTAAGGAACTGTCGTAAATTGAAAATTCCGGCGGTTAAAACTGCCATAAATAATTGTTTTTTTTTAATCTAAAAATACGAAACCATAGATATTTCCAAAGGTAAATCCGCAGGAAATGTAAAATCCGCAGGTAATTCCGCAGCTAATATATTTCTAAAATTAAAAAAAAAACAAATAAACTTTTAGCACACACGTAGCATTGTTTTCATTTACAAAAATAATCCATACTGATACCAATACATTTCAATTCTGACAATACAAAATACCATGAAATTTTGAAAAGACAAATTACATCAAATGTTAATACAGAAAACAATTTAAACAATGTGACAATGGAGGCATCAGCTTTATTTTCAAACTCAAAAACAAAATATTTCTGCAACAATGGAGGCCTTTTGCAGGTATGAGATCACATCGCCAACATGAAGTTGTACAATTTCTTCCACCTTATTGGGAGCTCCGTTCAGCTTCCCCTGCTCCCACTTGATCCTCCCACCAGTAGGATCTTCTTCTATCTCATCAGATACGTCCTGCGACAACCGCACAAAATAAATATTTCCAAACTTGTCCGCACCAGCCATGGTGTCAAAATCAATGTGGTATGATGCCGTAAGCCATCTCGGAACACAATCATCAACGAATATGTAAAATTGGTTTTCATCCCGTCTATACTTGCAGTAATGAAAGTTGTTGGAAAAACTTTAAATGAAATCATGTTTGTATGCTTGAGTGGCTTGTTTCATATCACTCAATTTCTAGCATTACTTTTCCTATGTTAGTACGTACCTGAAACAAAAAGTGGATGAATAATGTATAGACATGGAAATAGTAAAATAATATCGACAAGAAAAATCAAAACCTGCAGTAAATGATTCATTGGAACTGGCCTCTTTAAATCCCAAATAATTTCTGAAACAACTTGCAGTTGACCAGGAGTAAGAGTGTAGGGAAGGAGCTCCAAAACCTTCCTGGTGAGACAGGACCATTCCTCAGTACGCACACTGTTATGTTCAGGTCTTATATACTTATCTAGCAATCCATCCTTTTCTATTTGTGTACCAAGACCGTCGAGCATTTGGAATAATCGACCTAACTGACAAAAGACAGTAGAGATAGAGTTGGGTTGAATCAAAAAAAGATTCAAGTATATAACAAGAACAATAAATTATTACAATGAAAGATGATAAAGCTCAAAAATTGCCGCACAAACATAGCACCAGAAAAATGTATGTTCAACTGCATCTAAGTTAAGGTTAGTGTGCGCACGCGCATATGCACATGTATGCTCAACTGCCTCTAAGTTAAGGTTTGTGCGCGCGTGCAGACACACATCTAAGTTAAGGTCACAAGCGCACGCAATCCTACACACACTAAGTGCGCGCTATCCTACACATACTAACACTAACAATTTTCCATTTAAAAAAATATATTTGCAAGTACTTATCTTATATCTTACGAGATTAGCATAAACAAGTTCTAAATAAGCTCTTCCAACAGCAGTTGTTAACAGTAAAGTAACAAGAAATAATCACACCTAGGACAATGGTCATTAGTTACTTTCAAATAGATAACTAAAAGAAATGACTTTACACATGACATCATTCACCCAAACATAGGCTTGATAATGGTAGCAAGTTAGAAGAAAAAGATTAGAAATGTCCACAGATGATAGAGCAAACTAAATGTGATATAAAATAATAACCACACCTGCAGGTAAAAAAATTCATCAAATATAAGTCTCTTGCGTGCCAGATCAGCTTCACTAAGATCATTCGGTTTGTGAATTCCAAAATATGCCTGAATTTTTAGCATTGAAGAATTTAAAATTTTAGTTAAAGTATGCAGAAGTAGATGATAATGAAAATTCAGACAATATAATTGATAGTTGGAATGATTATCAGCTCCTGTACATTTTCCCTTCTTTTATGGCATGGTCACATTACGAATACTTGTTATCTCTTTATCTCTGCTTACTTTTGCTCTCATTCTCAACAATTTATTACCCCGAGAGTCCAAGACTTCTGCAACTCATCAGCATGTAGAAATGTATATCACACACAATAAGTAAAGTTTATACAACCAATTATGTGACAATGGTTAGGTTTCATTCGGCAAGAAGGCTCATTATGCATAATTTTTTAACAAGTAATTTTTCAACAAAAGTATGCATGTGGAAAATAGAAATAACAACAGGGGCTACCTCGATTCTCTCTACTATTATCATTCTAACTTAAACATTCTCTTCAAACAATAAATATACCTACAGTAGAGTAAGCTTAAAAAAA
The DNA here is from genome assembly GCA_022829125.1 of Lathyrus tuberosus. Classification (NCBI taxonomy): domain Eukaryota; kingdom Viridiplantae; phylum Streptophyta; class Magnoliopsida; order Fabales; family Fabaceae; genus Lathyrus; species Lathyrus tuberosus. The sequence goes on from JALAZF010000282.1 coordinate 470,709, forward strand.
GGAAATCGAACCAAGATAAGGAAAACATATCGTCTTGCAGAAAATTACAACATTTTTCATGTGGTCAACTTCCATTGACATAAACTTCTGCTTATAAACATCTACGAAAATCTTCTCCACATGATAATTATTTGTTCAGCCTGAGTAAAATCACTACTCAAGGAGGATCTGGTACAAGTTGAGAGACAACATGTTTTAACAACATCTGCAACAAGAATCTTAGGAGAGTCAGTGAAGTGATATGACAAGCAAAATCACTACTCAAGGAGGTTTAATGTCTAAAATAAATATTTTGATTAATTATAAAGTAGGTAACAGACTTATAATTTAGATAAGAAAATGAAGATAACATGCTAAGTAATATCAGATGCAATAGAAATTTTCAAAAACAACCAAGATGCCAATCAAATATACTTATTTTTAAATAAAAATATCATATACTTATTTTTTGGCGATGCTTTCATCACAATGAAATAAACAAAATAAACTCCTAAATTCTCATATGTTTTGCCTTTTTCTTTATAGGTGCAATGCTTGCAACTGGAGTTCATTTAACGACAAAAATAACTTCAAATTTATGTTCAAAAGCATATAGAGTAACCAGATCCACCTAACTCATGTTCCCCCATCTCCCTCTTTTGAAATTAGATCATGAATATACTCAGCAAAGAAGTCAAGATTTTGTCACCATATGTAAGACAATGACCATTATGTTTCGTTGTCCACAATAATATATGTAAATGGTGAAATTCACTCTTTAGATACCTGCAATAACAAGGAGCATAACCAAAAAAAGTGTTAATAAAATGTCGAGGCCATTGGTTGTTCAGAACTCCACTAGCTGCTTTTAATTCTAAATGGAATAAATTCTTATTCATATAAAATCTTTAGGAAATCATACTCAAAGTAATTAGCACCTGTAGCTCGTCTAACATACCTCTGCCTTGGCTGTCATCTGCAATCTAATTGCCTGTTTCACATCAAAAAAGAAACTTTATGTAGGAATCTAGATTGATAACAATACTCAGTTATACAAATAGGAAAGGCTCTAAGCAATGAACATGACCAGCATACCTGTAATTGAGAAAGAACGGATAGAGAATTAGTAGTACTATGTTTCACACCTTCGTGTGTCCCTTTAACGCTAGATCTGGTAATGGTAGTAGAAGCAATTCGGGCAACAACAAGATCATTTGGTGGCAGTGGAAGAGCAGAAAGCATGCCAGCCCCACCAACGGCCTTATGTTTCACATTAATCCTGATGGTTTCCCCCTCCTACAAGCCAATTGACAAATAATTCAAACATAGGAAAAGTCACGATTCCTACGAAGAAATTTAGAAACATTGTTAAGACTCAAGAGGAAGTAAATTCATCCGAATTTTGACGATCAACTCATCCACAACATTCAACCATGGTTCATTAACTCTAACACAACAACTGACCAGTTATTAAAAGTACACAACAACTCCATCTATAATCAATGCAAGCTAAAAATAAAGTTATCACACTAAGATTTTGATAAGAATGTATCTTCCAACTGAAAATTGGAAACATTATAATCTTCGTGATAATAAGCAAGACGATTAATTATAGTTTAACTACACAGTCTGAAGAGAATTAGATTGATTACAGAAACTGGTAAAAGAAAAGAAATGACCTTTAGCCTATGATTTACAGCAGGGTGAATGTCGATCTGAGAGTCCTCTGCGGCATCGGCGTTATCGGACTCCTTATCATGCTCTCGCCGAACATACTTTTCATGATCAGATAGCGCAACATTGAAATCAAAAGCTTCGTTCCTCTTCGTGAACCCTAATCTAATGAATGTGTGCTTACCTTGACCATCTTCGATCTTGAGGACGAAGTAACGAGACGAGTCGAGAACCGATTCTACAGAACCCTCACGCTGACCGGGGAACATGAAGCACACAACGAAGAGATCGCCGGAGTTTGGATCTTCTAACCGGATCTCACATCGGTCCCAACGTGATACTACCCGGAGGCTTCCCGACCAGATCTTGTCGGATTGAAGCCACTCGCCGCACTTGTAGCCACCGGAGGTTGTGCGCCGCGGGATCTTGTAGACGGCGACTTCACGCACCACCGGTAGCGTGTGCTCGAAACTCTCTTCTTCTTCCTCTAACGACATCGCTTTGGTTGCGTTTGAATTTGAGTTTATTGTGAATGACTTTAAGAGACGCGTTTGTAGTTGTTGTCTACTATAAAGCAATTACAAATAAGTTCATTGACTTTCCATTTGTGCCATTTCCCTTAAAAACCTTTACACTGAAATAAGGGCATCATTGTAATCTACTATAAAGCAATTACAAATAAGTTCATTGACTTTCCATTTGTGTCATTTCCCTTAAAAACCTTTGCACTGAAATAAGGGCATCATTGTAACTAGCCAATTCATCACTCATCCTAACTTACTTTCCCACAAATTCTGCCATTTGTTACACTGTCATTGGTCCACAATTTCAAATTTCCTAATCCCTCCAAACAAACCCTAAATCCACACACTTTTAACTTTTCTATCTCGCTCTCTCCCATTTTTCCCTTCCCCCCAAACCCTACTCGGCCGCCACCCTCTTTCTCCACACAATCGCTCACCACCCTCTTTCTCTACAGAATCGTACGCTGCCCAGTTTCCTCTGCCTTTTTCTCTCTGGTTGATATCATTTTCTGTTTCTTTTCATCATTATCGAAGGGTCTTTTAAGGGTATGTTGGACAACTGTATCCTGATAAGCTATTGATATTGATGTCGATGATATTCATGCGAACCCTGACAAATTACTATGCAATGCATGCTCGGGAAGACGATGATTTGGAAACTCTGGTAAGGCTCTGTTAACTTTTATTTTTTCCCCATGTATTTGTAGAAATGACTATGAGATATGCTCTGGTTTAATTTGATTACAGGAATTACTGTCGAAGATTGGATGGTATTTTCTCTGTAATCTCTATAGGTCATATTGATTTTGTGTAGTTGGTTTACTGATTATAGTTATTAACATTCTAATTTTAGCAAATGACTTGGTACCAATATGATAAATAATTTATATGTTATCTTCTGTAGTATATCAACTTTAAATGAATGAAAATGGAAAAGGGAAGATCAATGAACAAGCAGCTGCAGCAGGTAATTTATATGTTACAAGACCAGTCTTGTGAAAAAATCAGGCAATTTATATGTTACAATGAGGACCTTTTACAACAGTTTGCATTTTAATGTTGTTTACACTTTTACACAGTTTTCAGAACATGATCACAGAGTTGAATTTAAGAAACTGGTTTGTTCTAATATTGAACCTGGACCCTGCTGCTATTAAGGGAGTTCTAGTGGCTAGAAGAGTGGCAGTCATCCCCTATATTGTTCACAATTATGCTCACAATTATGCAGGTTGCATTGAATATATGATCTGCAGACTCCCCATGTTACAGAGCAACCAATATAGAAGTTATTCAGCTTGATACCGGTAAATTTGGATGTTTCCATTTTTTTAACCAACATACAGCTCATTTAGATAAATGTCTTACTCTTCATGTGTCTGAATACAGATTTTGGTAGTTCATTTTCAGGTGTGCTAACAGATGAACATGGAAGGGTCCAGGCTTTATGGGGAAGCTTCTCTACTCAGGTTCATCGAAATCTACTCAGTTTGTGTTTATAATTACTGTGCTTTTAAAAATTTATAATTTCCAATGCAAATCATTACTTTGACCTTTAGGTTTCAATGACAATTTAATAAAACTGTTAGTTTCTTGGGTTGGCTAGAATTTTGGTAAAACAAAGAATGTTCAATGTTTGATGTCAAGGTGGTAATGTCACAACATTGAGTCTTAACACTGGGTTGTGTTAAGTGGTTTAGTTACTGAAGTTTGGATGTCTGATGTCACATGCGATGTTGTGACATTAGATATGTAGAATTAATAACATCAGGTTTGTGATGTTGTTAGGGTTTGCGTGTTAGCTGGAATTGTGGGGAGCAGGTACTCTTATTGGATGCGGATATCTTGGGTTAGATATTCTTCGCTGCATAGGAGATCTGGTGCAGATTTGTAGGAGATTTAAAAGGTTGAAGATTTGAAAAGATTTTAGGAGAAAATCTGTTTTGAAGATTCAGTTTTAAATAACAAATCAAGCCAGATATTGCAGGAGTCCAAGCCCAATTCAGGTTGCTATATAAAGCGCACAAGACCAAAGGAAAATGTACAGAAATACAGAGAGAAGATCAAGAGCATAGGCTGAGTGTCTTAAGTATTTTGTACAATTTTTGTATACACCATTCTAGGTTGAATAGGTGAGTTGTTTTCTATCCTCTCTTAGAAGTTGTGAAGCGATAGAGAGTTGTCTAACTTGATAAAAGCTGTGAAGCAGGATCAAGGTTTCTCAAGGAGGTTGTTCTTTGAAGTGTTTTAGGGATTGAGTAGTGTTCTCATATCTAAGTGGTTTCTTAGGTAGAAAGTCACTAGTAGGAATTAAGATTAGTAGATTGTCAACTAGGTTATTGAGTCTGTAATTTAATTCTACAAGTAGTGAATTTTATCCCTGGCTTGGTATCCCCCAGACGTAGGTAGTTAGACCGAACTGGGTGAACAATTTTTTGTGTTATTCTGCTACTTATTGTGTCCATTGTGCAGGGTGTGTTGTTGTGACATCGCACTTAACATCACACGTCTGATACCAGAATTTCAATTGGTATCAGAGCAGGCATCCTGTCTGTCTCTGGGTGAGATCTAGGGAAGTTACTTTCTGGTGTAAAGATGGACAAAGAAGTTGGAGGATTTGTCAACAGACCCCCTATTTTGGATGGCTCGAATTATGATTATTGGAAGCCAAGGATGATCACGTTTTTGAAATCCTTGGACAACAGGGCTTGGAAGGCTATTGTTAAAGAGTGGAAAGCACCTGTTGTGTGTGAGAAAGATGATGCTGGCAAAGATAAAGAAGGCACCTCAAAGCCAAAGCCTGAAGAAGAATGGACCAAGGAAGAAGATGAACTTGCCCTTGGTAACTCGAAAGCGCTAAATGCAATTTTCAATGGAGTGGATAAGAATATATTCAGGTTGATCAATACCTGTGAAGTCGCTAAAGAAGCGTGGGATATTTTGAAGGCTACACATGAAGGAACATCTAGAGTGAAGATGTCAAGACTTCAGCTTCTAACATCAAAGTTTGGAAGCCTGAAGATGAAGGAAGATGAGACTATCCATGACTTCCATATGAGTGTTCTTGAGCTGGCTAATGCATCCAGTGCTCTTGGAGAAAAGATGTCAGAAGAAAAACTCGTAAGGAAAATCCTCAGGTCCCTTCCTAAGAGGTACAAGATGAAGGTGACTGCTATTGAAGAAGCTCAAGACATCAGTAAGATGAGAGTTGATGAGCTCATTGGATCTCTTCAAACTTTTGAGCTTGGTTTAAATAAAGAAGAACCAGAAAAGAAGCCCAAGGGTATTGCTTTGGTCTCCACTCCTGCAGAAGCTAAGAAAGTAAAAGATGATGATTCTCAGGAGGATCTATCTCAGACCATTGTTATGTTGGGAAAGCAGTTCAACAAAGTGATCAAGAGGATGAACAATAACTACAAGCCTAATGTCAAGAACATCTCTTCTGACATCAGCAAGTCAAAAGAGAAAGATGAAGAAAAGACTGTCCAGGATAAAGGTGTTCAGTGCTTTGAATGTGAAGGGTATGGACATGTCAAGAAAGAATGTCCCACATTCTTGAAGAAGCAGAAGAAGGGCATGTCAGTTTCCTGGTCTGAGTCTGATAGTGAAGGTGAAGGTGAGTCAACAAAGCATGTTAGAGCCTTAACTGGAATTGTTGTTTCTGATGATGATAGTGATGGATAAATAACTTATGAGGAGTTAGCATCTACTTATGAAGAGCTGTGTTTAAAAAGTGCTGAGATTTGCCAAGAAAACAAGTGTCACAAGCAACAGATTGCTCAGCTTGAGAATGAAAAAGCTGATCTGGAAATTGAAGTTGTACTAGTTAAATCACAACTTGATCAGATGACAAAATCCGTTAGGATGATGAACAGTGGCACAACTACTCTTGATAAGATTCTTCAGTCAGAGAAAGCTGCTGGAGATAAATCAGGTATAGGATATGTGGCTAGCACTTCAGGAACAAAGAAGGAGGTGTCTCAACCATTGTCTCAACATCAAACTAAGAGACAGGATCCTACCCCTAAGAAGGTTGTTCAGCCTCAGAATGTTGAGAAGAAGAATGGTCCTCATCAGAGGAAGATGCAGCCTCAAGAAGCTAGTCAGTATATGCCTCCTCAATATCACAAAAGCATAGAGGATGTTAGGTCTAATCAGAACAGGTTTCATCAGATGTCTTAACATCAAGGTAACTGGTATGGATATGAATACAACAATGTTGTGCCTCATTACTATGGAAGAAGGAAGCCTCATCACCATAGGAGACAACCTAGAAGACAGCATCCTCAGTTCAGGAGACAGTCTACCGATGGTAAAAGACAACAACACCATAGAAGACAATCCAACTATGGAAGAAGGAGACAACATTATGGGTGGCAGCCACAACAGTATCATCAAAGTGGCAGAAGATTTAACCACTTTAGAGATGACAGAGTCATATGCTTCTATTGTGGCAGGTTTGGACATATGCAGTCCTCGTGCTTCAAGTTTCATGGTTATCCAAATTCTGCTCCTCAACCCAGACATAAGGAGGTCAGGCCCAAGGTGGTGAAACAATGGGTTCCTAAAGCTCAGGTCACATGTCTATTGGTTCATACCTCAGATGCCATGGATGCATGGTACTTTGACAGTGGTTGTTCAAAGCACATGACTGGATCTAAGGAGCAGTTGGTGGAGTTCAATCCTTGCCATGAAAATAAGGTTGTGTTTGGCAATGGAGAAAAAGGAGTAGTAGAAGGAGTTGGAAGAGTGAAGAATCATGATGGTCTTACTCTTGACAATGTGATCCTGGTCCAAGGTTTGAAGGCTAATCTGATTAGCATAAGTCAACTATGTGATGAAGGTTACATAGTCAGCTATTCCAAGGATGAGTGTCTGGTGACGAATGAAAAGGATGAAGTAGTCATGAAAAGAGTCAGATCCAGAGATAATTGTTATCTATGGATACCTATAGAAGTCAGCTCAACTATCGATGTTAAGACTGATGTTCTAACATTAGACTGTAACATCAAGTGTGAAAGTCTGCTAGGGTTAAGTACTCTTAATGTGAATCCTTTTAAATTGTTAAAAGGAAAGTTAAATTGGAGGGAGAAGATCATTAATTGGGCTTTAAGGGATACTCAAATTCAGGCGCCATACCTTAGACTATCCTTTCCTATTATTGATTTCACACGCCACAACTATCTTCATTTGGACATCTTCTCATCTAAGAAAAGAAATCCCAACCCCTCTCTAATCATCAGTAGCCATACAGGAATAATGTCGAAACAAGTGTCTTCTTCATCTAGAAAGTCTGAATCCAAAAGTTCCACTCATAAAAAATCTAGGGTTTTTATGAACAAAGGCTCTGTGGATGAAGCCTTGAATATAACTCCTCTATCTATGGTAATGTCTGCCTCTGAGAACAGACCTAAGAAGTTTCAACCAAGGAGGGCGTCAACAGGTAACTCTTCTTCTAATCAATCGACTGCTAAGAAAATTGATGATAGCAATAACAGAGCATTTATGACTAGCATTCTGTTCAGAGATCGCTCGGTTCCCGAGACTACCACTCCTCCCTCTCAAGCTGTTGAGGAAAGAGTTGATGTTGATGAAAGTCTCAATCAGATTGCCACAAAAATTTTGGATAAGGGTTTGTCGGTAAAAGGAATATCTATACCTCTTAGACAAATGCCTGCTGAAAAGGATGACATGCAGCTTCACAGATTGGCTGTTTCAGTTATTAAAGATGCAGAAGTTAAAACTGAAGTTGAAGATACTCATGTAGAAGAGGAAGTTGATGTTGAACCTAATGTCAGAACATCACCTGCTAGGGATGATGATCCTAGCCCCAGAGAAAAGAAGAATGTTGATAAGGTGGATGTGATTGACCTTTCAGATAATGAAGTTATCGGAAAAACGGTTCCTGGTATTGCCAAGAGAATAAGGTCCAGAAGAGGGAAGTCTACAGATTCTCCACCTAAGGAAAAACCTGAGAACAAAAAGAAGAAATCAACCGTGGTGGGTCCTACTAAGACTTGGAGCAAAGTAGCTGTAAATTCCAAAAAGAGGAAGCTGAGAGAAGATTCAGAATCTGAGTTTGATGCTGAGGACGATGTTCAAGACATCACTCCAGTTAGAAGGTCAATATTGAAGAGAATTACTGACAAAATTCTTGATGTTCCAGTTGACAACATTTCATTCCACTATGCTAGCAGTGCACCCATGTGGAAATTTGTGTGTCAAAGAAGACTGGCACTAGAAAGAAAACTTGGTAGAGATGCTTTGGAAATCAAGGAAGTTGTAGAATTGATTAAAGTTGCTGGGCTAATGAAGACTGTTTCTGGTTTGTCCAAGTGCTATGACGGGCTAGTCAAGGAGTAAACATTCCTGTGGCTATTAATGATACCAAAAGTATGGATTTTAGAAAAGTATATGTTAGGGGTCAGTGTGTCAATTTTTCTCCTGAGATTATTAATACATACTTAGGAAGAAAAGGGAAAAAGTATGTAGAGGTGGAAGAAACTGACAATACTGTGTGCAAAGAAGTCACAGCAGGTCAAGTAAAAGTCTGGCCTTTAAAAGGAAAGCTGTCAGCCAGTTTGTTGAGTGTCAAATATGCTATTCTACACAGGATAGGTGCTGCCAACTGGGTACCTACTAATCACAAAACCACTATTTCTGTTGGATTGGGGAAGATAATTTATGCTATTGGGACGAAGCAAAGATTTGATTATGGTTCCTACATCTATGATCAGACTATTAAGCATGCTGCTACAAATGTTGTGAAGATGCCTATTGCCTTTCCCTCTCTTATCTGTGGGATTATCTTGTCTCAGCATCCTAGTATTTTACAGGATTCGGATGTTGCTTGCAAAAGGGAGTCTGTCTTGTCAATCCATTACAAGTTGTTTGAAGGGAAACATGTTCCTGACATTGTCAAGACATCTGCTTCAACATCACAACAGTCACCTGCCAAAACTGGGCTGATCTCTGAATTAGAGGAGGCATGCAAGGAGTTGCATGAAGTCATCAGAGTGAGTACTGAAAGAAAGCAGAAATTTGAAAAACTTCTCATGACTCTGAGGTTGGCAGAAAAAGAAGATGAAGCAGTTAAAGGTAACAATAACGATGATGTTGGAGAACCAGGTTCAGAAGAAGATGATGAGGATATTGATCATGGAGATGGATCAAGTAAAGACTAGTTTATCTGCTTTTGCTTCTAAGTAGTTTTAGTTTTATTTCTGTTGTTTTTGCACTGTTGTGCTTGGTTTGTAATTTGAATATTGTGCTGTTATATGCACCCTTTATATTTTTGTTCTATGATTTGTTATGTCTTTTTGTTGACTGTGAGACTGACAATGAGAGCTAGGGTAGTACTAACTGTAGGGGTTATCAAATTGTGGCTAAAAAGGGGGAGAACTAGCCAAGAGAGTACTAATGCCAAAGGAGTTGATAGCTGCCAAGGATTGAAATCAAGGATATAGCTGATTACTGATGTTATAGTACAGAAGTGCAGAAATTGAGGGGGAGTAATTACTGAACAGCTGCTATGCTGGTTCTTGCTTTGAGAGGGAGTGCTCATTGCTGCCAATATTGAGATATGTGCAGCTGCTTGAAGACTGTAGTTGTTGAAGATGGTGCTACAGCAGAGTTTTGTGAAGTGCAGTCTTTGTGTATTGAAGATGCTGCTGCTGCTGCTTGGAGTTTAAAAAATTATTGAAGTTTTTTTTCTGCTGCTGAAGTCTCTGAATGTGCAGAGATTGTTTTAGCCAAAATTAGCCAAATGGGGAGATTTTTAGTTTCTTGGGTTGGCTAGAATTTTGGTAAAACAAAGAATGTTCAATGTTTGATGTCAAGGTGGTAATGTCACAACATTGAGTCTTAACACTGGGTTGTGTTAAGTGGTTTAGTTACTGAAGTTTGGATGTCTGATGTCACATGCGATGTTGTGACATTAGATCTGTAGAATTAATAACATCAGGTTTGTGATGTTGTTAGGGTTTGCGTGTTAGCTGGAATTGTGGAGAGCAGGTAGTCTCATTGGATGTGGATATCTTGGGTTAGATATTCTTCGCTGCATAGGAGATCTGGTGCAGATTTGTAGGAGATTTAAAAGGTTGAAGATTTGAAAAGATTTTAGGAGAAAATCTGTTTTGAAGATTAAGTTTTAAATAACAAATCAAGTCAGATATTGCAGGAGTCCAAGCCCAATTTAGGTTGCTATATAAAGCGCACAAGACCAAAGGAAAATGTACAGAAATACAGAGAGAAGATCAAGAGCATAGGCTGAGTGTCTTAAGTATTTTGTACGATTTTTGTATACACCATTCTAGGTTGAATAGGTGAGTTGTTTTTTGTCCTCTCTTAGAAGCTGTGAAGCGATAGAGAGTTGTCTAACTTGATAAAAGCTGTGAAGCAGGATCAAGGTTTCTCAAAGAGGTTGTTCTTTGAAGTGTTTTAGGGATTGAGTAGTGTTCTCATATATAAGTGGTTTCTTAGGTAGAAAGTCACTAGTAGGAATTAAGATTAGGAGATTGTCAACTAGGTTGTTGAGTCTGTAATTTAATTCTACAAGTAGTGAATTTCATCCCTGGCTTGGTAGCCCCCAGACGTAGGTAGTTAGACCGAACTGGGTGAACAATTTTGTGTGTTATTCTGCTGCTTATTATGTCCATTGTGTAGGGTATGTTGTTGTGACATCGCACTTAACATCACACGTCTGATACCAGAATTTCAAAAATGTCATTGATAGGCTTCACCATCAAAATTTAATAACTGACATTGGCTTTTGAATTAACCAAACAATTAATGACCCAAGTCCACTAAAAAGTTGTAGATTACTAATGTAATTAGAATATCAATAGTCAAATAACACATTATAAAGTCCTGCTTTGTCTTTGTTGTATCACACAACCATCACCATAGGATAGGGAAAAAAAATAATGAATTTAAATAACGTTGTCGTGGATGAATCTGAGGCATATGAACAACAACTTGCTGCTTATTTGTTGTTTAATGCCGTTGAATTGATATGCATTATGCTAATAACAACTTGGTTTGATTTTACATAACCATTTTTTATAGCAGAAACAGAGTTTGTTGTCGTTGTTGCACGAGACACTTTCATCGTATGCCATGTGCTGCAAACTGCATTCGCATCGAAGAATTTTTTTCTTGCATACCGAACAGTTTGCAATTTGTTTTTGAACTGCTTTGATAAAAATCTGCAGGGTGATCGGTTTGTGTAACACCTAAGGGGTTGATATGATGCTATGACATTTATGATGCTGCATATGTTATTTGTTGTTTTGCTGTGATGAAAATAAATCTTCTGAGCACTGAATGTTGCTGCGAAAATCCTCTCTTTCCTGCTGTTCCTTCTGATATACTTTCCCTTTTACATCTCATGACATTGAATTGAGACAATCATCTTGATCTGCCATTTGTTTGTGGTTGATGATGACTTGGAATAAATTCCAGGCTGAAACCTAATTTCCTAAACTCTTAACGTCTTGCTGGTTATTTGTTGTTTAATGCCGTTGAATTGATGTGGCATTGATAGAAACCGGTGCCAATTGAATTTATAAACGAATAACCTCTGTTTATTATAGATGATAATGTATGCTTTTTCCAATGTTTATGTCCATTTTTTTCTGTTAGCTGTTGGTGCAGTTTGCATACCATAGCAGGGAAAAGGAAGCAAGAGAACTCTTTCATAGCCATCATATGCCCGCCATTGTTAGAACTTTGAGGCAGAGCCTCAAGCAAGTTAATATAAATGCAAACTCAATTCCTGAACTCTTAACATCTTGCTGCTTATTTGTTGTTTAATGCCGTTGAATTGATATGCATTTTGCTAATAACAACTTGGTTTCATTTTACATAACCATTTTTTATAGCAGAAACAGAGTTTGTTGTCGTTGTTGCACGGGACACTTTCATCGTATACCATGTGCTGCAAACTGCATTCGTATCGAAGAATTTTTTTCTTGCATATCGAACAGTTTGCAGTTTGTTTTTGAACTGCTCTGATAATAATCTGCAGGGTGATCGGTTTGTGTAACACCTAAGGGGTTGATATGATGCTATGACATTTATGATGCTGCATATGTTATTTGTTGTTTTACTGTGATGAAAATAAATCTTCTGAGCACTGAATGTTGCTGCGAAAATCCTCTCCTTCCTGCTGTTCCTTCTGATATACTTTCCCTTTTACATCTCATGACATTGAATTGAGACAATCGTCTTGATCTGCCATTTGTTTGTGGTTGATGATGACTTGGAATAAATTCCAGGCTGAAACCTAATTTCCTAAACTCTTAACATCTTGCTAGTTATTTGTTGTTTAATGCCGTTGAATTGATGTGGCATTGATAGAAACCGGTGCCAATTGAATTTATAAACGAATAACCTCTGTTTATTATAGATGATAATGTATGCTTTTTCCAATGTTTATGTCCATTTTTTTCTGTTAGCTGTTGGTGCAGTTTGCATACCATAGCAGGGAAAAGGAAGCAAGGGAACTCTTTCATAGCCATCATATGCCTGCCATTGTTAGAACTTTGAGGCAGAGCCTCAAGCAAGTTAATATAAATGCAAACTCAATTCCTGAACTCTTAACATCTTGCTGCTTATTTGTTGTTTAATGCCGTTGAATTGATATGCATTCTGCTAATAACAACTTGGTTTGATTTTACATAACCATTTTTTATAGCAGAAACAGAGTTTGTTGTCATTGTTGCACGGGACACTTTCATCGTATGCCATGTGCTGCAAACTGCATTCGTATCGAAGAATTTTTTTCTTGCATACCAAACAGTTTGCAATTTGTTTTTAAATTGCTCTGATAAAAATCTGCACGGTTTGTGTAACACCTAAGGGGTTGCTATGATGCTCTGACATTTATGATGCTGCAGATGTTATTTGTTGTTTTGCTGTGATGAAAATAAATCTTCTGAGCACTGAATGTTGCTGCGAAAATCCTCTCTTTCCTGCTGTTCCTTCTGATATAGTGTCCCTTTTACATCTCATGGCATTGAATTGAGACAATCGTCTTGATCTGCCATTTGTTGGTGGTTGATGATGACTTGGAATAAATTCCAGGCTGAAACCTAATTTCCTAAACTCTTAACGTCTTGCTGGTTATTTGTTGTTTAATGTCGTTGAATTGATGTGGCATTGATAGAAACCGGTGCCAATTGAATTTATAAACGAATAACCTCTGTTTATTATTGATGATAATGTATGCTTTTTCCAATGTTTATGTCCATTTTTTCTGTTAGTTGTTGGTGCAGTTTGCATACCATAGTAGGGAAAAGGAAGCAGAGGAACTCTTTCATAGCCATCATATGCCCGCCATTGTTAGAACTTTGAGGCAGAGTCTCAAGCAAGTTAATATAAATGCAAACTAATTTCCTGAACTCTTAACATCTTGCTGCTTATTTGTTGTTTAATGTCGTTGAATTGATATGCATTCTGCTAATAACAACTTGGTTTGATTTTACATAACCATTTTTTATAGTTCATGTGGGGTCTTAATCTTTATAAAAGACCAAAACTCACTTCTTCACAGGTACTGTTATTTATTATCATACATATGTTGTTAGAATGTTGTTCTATATATTGTTCTGTTGCTATTTTGTATTATTATTAAATATATTTATGGCTCTGTTCCTTTTTACAGGTTTTAGCAACATTTTCATTGGCTTTGGTACATAAATTAGGGAACCTTTTCACTAATATGAACCTTGCTATGATGCTATGAATTTTATGATGCTGCAGATGTTATTTGTTGGTTGTCTGTGATGAAAATAAATCTTCTGAGCACTAAATATTGCTGCGAAAATCCTCTCCTTCCTGCTGTTCCTTCTGATATACTTTCCTTTTTACATCTCATGGCATTGAATTGAGACAATCGTCTTGATCTGCCATTTGTTGGTGGTTGATGATGACTTGGAATAAATTCCAGGCTGAAACCTAATTTCCTAAACTCTTAACGTCTTGCTGGTTATTTGTTGTTTAATGCCATTGAATTGATGTGGCATTGATAGAAACCGGTGCCAATTGAATTTATAAATGAATAACCTCTGTTTATTATAGATGATAATCTATGCTTTTTACAATGTTTATGTCCATTTTTTTCTGTTAGCTGTTGGTACAGTTTGCATACCATAGCAGGGAAAAGGAAGCAGGGGAACTCTTTCATAGCCATCGTATGCCCGCCATTGTTAGAACTTTGAAGCAGAGCCTCAAGCAAGTTAATATAAATGCAAACTGGTTCACAGTGTTAAGAATGAAAACGGTCTTGCTGATGTTATAAAGGAGTTTGTTTCCATTGTTTTTTTATTTTAGATCATTGATATCCTTTGTCAAAAATAAATTATTTTGTATAACCATATTACAAATTTATAGTTGAAAAATTTTCATATCAAAATTTTTCATTATACATTTTCTATTTAGAATAAATGAGTTTTTTTTTACAATTGTATCTCAATATATTATTACTACAATATCAAAATAAATTTACCCGTGCGGGAGCACGGGTGTTTTACTAGTTTAATTTGGAAATTGAAGATTGGTGGGGTGTGGGGTGTGGGGTGTGGGGTGTGGTGTCTTTCTCAACTCTGTCTCAAAGAAAACACCAAGGTCAACTTGTTATTTGCAGCGGACTTGTTAATTTTATTCATAAAAACTAGGGCGGTTGCCCAAAAGCGCCGTGAGAATCGTCGCGAGTGGCGGATAACGACGGTTACGGAGCAACCGTCGCGACCTATGTGTCGCAAAACTCTTATTTTCTTGTAGTGTCTGGTAGAATCTTTTTCCAATGAAGACGATGAACAAATTTTCTGGAAAGCTCTTTATGAAGAAAATGACTGTGATGTAATAGTGTTATCATACAAGCAACTTTTTAAATTAAACGCTAAGTTAATTGAGAAACATGACAAGATATAAATGTGTAACATAGATCTTAAAGACTACATTGGGTTTTTAGAATATAGTAAAGTAAC
Organism: Lathyrus tuberosus; assembly: GCA_022829125.1. Classification (NCBI taxonomy): domain Eukaryota; kingdom Viridiplantae; phylum Streptophyta; class Magnoliopsida; order Fabales; family Fabaceae; genus Lathyrus; species Lathyrus tuberosus. The sequence continues at coordinate 485,872 of JALAZF010000282.1, forward strand.
ACTAAGATATGAAATGGCTAATCTTAGAAATTAAGCTAGTAAATGTGAGACTTGTGTCTTGGTGAAAAACGAAGTGAAAGATCAGCATGAAACCCTAAGTAAATTTGCTAAGGGGAAAGAAAACCTATATTTTATTCTATCAAATCAAAGGCCTTCCTTGAATAAAACTGGATTAGGGTTTAAATCTAGTATATCACATAGTAAAGACTTTAAAAGGAAGAAATTGAATTGTCCTGACTATAAATTCTCCTTTTGTGGTTAGCTTGGCCACCTAGAGTCCTTATGTTTTGATAAATTAATAAGGTCTAAAGGTAGTAACTTTATACCTCTTAGAATTACTAACGCACCAGAACCTAAAAATATTTGGGTATCAAAGGTGAAAATCTAGTCTGTTTTTCAGGGATGCTTTGCACCTTTAAATGAAACATTAGTGCATATTAAATGAAGTTGTGCAAAGCAATATATATATCATTGAGTATACAAGATATTCCTGATGGCATTTGATGATATTGATGTTTGTGATCCAAGAATGTTCGCAAATATCTCTTCATTGAGGATGATTCACAAGTCTTATGATCTGTGATGATTAGTTACCCCCTTAGTAGGTTGAGAAGATAAGTATGTAATGGATTTATTTTTCTTGTTGTTTTTTAACCAACTCTCGTATCCAACAATTCACGTAGAAGGATTTACGGCATTTTTGTATCGTTTCCTCGAAAGGGGAAGTATTTATCAAGGGTACTTGAAATTTAAGGTAGTACATGTTTTAGAGGTTGAATAATTGCAAAAATCTAATTAACCTTATAAATAAGTGGTTTATTTCTTGTGCATCAATTAAAAGTTATTACTACTAATGAAATGGTTAAGTTCTTAGCATTTTTGAAGAAAGGGATGCAAACTGGATGAACAAGGATGTCAAAAGCAGGATGCCAAAGCTAAACATCAAAACAAGGCCCAAAAATACTATGGTGGTTGAAACCAAGGCAAATAATCAATGATCCTAATTAATTAGACGCTCTTGCTTTTTAAATTTTAAATAAAATCAAATTGTTTCTTTTCCTCCAAGTAAATCAAACCAGAGCATTAATGGAGAATGCGCGAAATCTTCAAAATCATCACCACATAATCGATTAGACCTTAAAAATAATAGATTAGATGGGATGTTTTAAAAGGTTTTGGTTCTGATATTTTCTGGGCCAAATCTTCAAGGATTTTTTTTGGAGTTTTTGCATTCCTAAACTGACATAAGCAACACTATAAATAGGTAATTTTATTCCCTTCCTTTTCATCCTTTTTTTTTCTCTCATCTTCTTGTGTTTTGCGTGAGTTTTACTCTGCACCATAAGTATCATCATCTATGGCTCCAATAAGAAGCCTTCCCTTTTGAAGTTCTTCTTCAAGAAGATTGTTCGTGGAAGGTTCAACCTCAAGAAGTCAAGAATGGAATAGAATTTCCAACCATAGAGTACTATGACCTATTGTTGCGGTGGAACATTTTCTCAATAACTTCAAGGCTTGTGTTCACATCTGCCAAGGGTTTCTAAGGGAATTATTCATAAAAATATTGGATCGAGTGTTCCCGAATATTTTAAGAGAGTTCTACTCCAACCTAAAGTTTGTCATTTGTAAAAGGAATAGAGATTGATATTAATAAAGATCAGTTTGGAAGAATGTTTGAACTGCCCCTTTAGTGGGGTATCTTATACCTATGATGGACCAATAAAGTTAAAAAATTCAAAATTTCCACTGCCATAATCTCTTTTGACATGAACCATATGGAGGATAGGAATCTTTCTATCGAAATAAGCTACTTAGAAGCAAAGATTCGTCTGGCCCACTATTTGATCACAAGGATACTTCTCCCGAGGCAAGATAAATTTGAGGTGGTCATTAGAGAGGATGTGGTACCTTTATGGTTACTAACCCAAAAATTTCAAACAAATTGGGCTGATGACATACTTCTCTATATGGTTTATTACAAACAAAGTCGAACAACAAGATTACCATGTGGAACTTTGATCACCAAGATATTAGTTATTCTTAGAGTCAAAATTATGGGAGAATCAATGGATCAAATCCACTCCATGATCAACTACTCCCTGCTCAGTAGCATGATTATTTGTATCTTTAGATGAGAAATAAGTAATGAATCAATAGATAAAGATGAAGTTGTAGCCCAACCAACTGCAACAAATGATGCAGTTTTTAATACACAACTAGAAATTTCTCAACAAAATGCTCTGGCCATTCAGAACTCGGCAAAGGGCATGACTATCATCAAGAGAAACACCTAAAGAGATGAAAATATTAATGGCAACGAGTATGTTCACTTATGTTTTTTTAGCTTTTGAGTGTGTTTAATTTTCTGCTTTTTCCCGCTTTCCAGAATCATTTCAATTCCCACTTTTTCCTACTTTTTGCACTTTGAATTCTAGTATTTGAATTAATGTAGTAATGCTTTTCCCTTCGTTAGTAAAATATGTTTGATTTATGCAAAATATGTGTTGGCATATTTACTATTACTCTCTAGCATCTTTATCCGCCTTTTTTATTATGACAAATGGGGAGAAAAATACTCTCAGGGGGAGAAAAGTATACTCTTTACTCATGTGAGGGGAAGTTTAACCACTCTAAAGTTTATCTATTTGTTTTCTCTTTTACCATCTCCTTAAGAGATCCATTGTCATCATTAAAAAATGGGTGAATGAACATCTAAGTGCTTGTAAGTATAGTCAAGAAGTGATCTAAGATGGTAAAGCTTATGGATAGTAAATATGAAGTTAACTTGTAACTGCTTAGTTTTGATGATGACAACACTTGAAGTCAAGCAACTGTTGAACATAGCTCAAGCGGTCAAATATGCACAAGATGTTTGATCAAGCTATCCTCCACAATCAAGCTAAACATTTGTTTAAAATCAACATTGTAGTTCAATGACTTTCAAGCGAATACTTGGGAATCCAGGATCACCGGTGGTTTGACCTTTAAATTCTCAGATGTGGCAATCAACATGGAGATATCTCAAGCCCCATTAAGAAGACTCAAGGTTATTGTGTGATGCTAAATTTAAATATAATGATGCCAAGACTTGAAGATTCAAAGTGTGAAAGAGATGTGTGAAACTCGTCTAGTCATGTCTGTCTGAGTGATCGGTATCTTATAAAGGCGCAAGGGTATTTTTGGGTATATTATGGCTAAATCACACCGAAAAACTAAAAAGTATTGAGAAGCCTATCATGTTTTAATAAAAATCACCAAAAAATTATTTTTGGAGCCTACCCAGTTGATTAAAGGAGAGTATTCAATTAATTAGAAGACTTTTTCTAACTGTCTAATATATTATATCTTTTTCCCAATTGATTAGATGATGCTTAATTGAGTCTATAATCGATTAGAATATTCTCTTAATAATTGGTAAAACTTCAAGCTATTGCTCTAAATAATTCAATCTCAAGATCCTCTCACAACGAGGAAAGTGAGTGTGAAAGTGAAGATGAAGAAAGTGAAAGTGAAGAAGGAGAAAGGTAATGATAAGGAAGTAGAGAAGAAGTCTATTGCTCTAAATACTTCAAGCTCAAGGTCCTCTCACAACGAGCAAAGTGAGTGTGAAAGTGAAGATGGATAGAATTCCTATGACGAGGATATGGGGGTGTTTGTAAAAAGATATCATTGGTATATAAGGAAAAGTGGAGTAAGAGACTCCAACAAAAATCTAGTCAAATTTAGAAGGTTAACAATCTCCGCAAGGAATGACGAGGATAACAAAGGTAAATTTAGAAGATCTTGTTATCATTGTGGGGAAGTCGGTCACTATAGACCGGAGTGCCCTATGAGGAATAAAGACAAAGAGAAGGGCCATCATAAGAAATCTATCAAGTCTCGAGGAGCTTATGCCACTTGGGAGAGTGTAAGTGATTCCTCAAGTGATGAAAGCACAACTTCAAGTGTTGAATCTGCTCATATTTGTCTCATGGCAAATAGAAAGAAGAAGAAAAATGTAAGTATTTCTAAGCTTGAATCTATTAATGATTTATCTTATTCTCAATTACAAAAGGCCTTTGAAGATCTTCATAGAGAAGCCTTAAGAGATTTTAACAAGTTAGCTTCACATGAAAAAGTATTTTTAAATTTAGAAGCTAAAGTGTTAGAATCTGAAAGGAAGTTAGAAGCTATTAAGAAATCTATGATAGATATTCAAACTGACAAGAATGAGGATGTAAAACCTTCTAGGTTTGGTTGTGAACAATTTTACAATTGGTAAGAGGAGGTAAGTACTCTTCAAGTCAAATTGGACAAAGCCTTACAACCTAAGATTGCATTTGCTTTTGATCCTTCTAAGTGTGAAAAATATTTTAATCAATTAAATAAAAAGCATAAATATGTGCATAAGGATTCAAATAGCAAGAGTAAGTCCCATCACAACCTATCTTGTCATTATTATTGCAAAAAGGGTCATACTATTGAAAAGTGAAAATTTAGGAGACTTTTTGTTCCTAAAGAAGTTGCTCAATGGTTGCCCAAATGCAAATTTGATTTCACTCACATCTTGTATTTTTTTTATTATGAATCATATGAGACATGCAGATCTTGCTTAATTGGAAAGATGACAAAGTTCCCATTCATAGGAAAATGTGAAAGGGCTAATGATCTTTTGGCCCTCATACATACTGATGTACGTGGACCATTGAACACACCCGCCAAAGGAGGTTTTTAGTACTTCATCACATTTAGTGATGATTACACTAGATATAGTTATATGTATATAATGAAACACAAATCTGAATCATTTGAAAATTTAGAAGAATTCAACAATGAAGGACAAAACTAACTAGGCAAGAATATTAAAACCCTTTGATCAAATCGAGGTGGTGAATATTTAAGCTTAGATTTTGATGAACATCTGAAAGAGTGTGAGATTCTATCTCAACTAACTCCTCTTAGAACACCATAATGGAATGATGTATCTGAGAGAAGAAACTAAACCTTGTTAGACATGGTTCGATCCATGATGAGTCACACCGATCTTCCAAACTCTTTTTAGGGACATGCTCTTTTGACAGCATCTTACACACTTAACCATGTTTCATCCAAAAAGGTTTAGAAGACACCATATGAGATATGGAGTGGTAAGACACTACATATGTCTTACATGAAGATTTAGGGTTGCGCAGTTTATGTGAAACGATAAATTTCAACTAATATTGAGCCCAAATCTGACAAATGCTTATTTGTGGTGTATCCTAAAGAAACAATAGGGTATTACTTCTACAATCCTTCTGAGGTTAAAGTGTTTGCCGCTTGAACTGGAGTATTCCTAGAAAAGGACTTTGTTTCCAAAGGAATTAGTGGGAGGAAAGTAGAGCTTAAAGAAATTCAAGAATCACAAATCATTGATACACCCATGGAGGAAATAGAGTAGGAAACACAAGAAATTGTGACAGAGCAACCTGCTACAGTAGAACAAGAACAACATAGGTAAAACTTGATATGTCGCCAACCAGAGAGATATGGTTATCTCGTAACTAATGAAGGTGATTTATTACTCATAGATCAAGATGAGCATGTGGCTTACCAAGAGGCCATTACTGGCCCTAGGTTTGAGAAGTGGCTAGAAGCCATGAAATCTGAAATGGATTTTGTACACAGACCATTTTGGACCTTGATTGAGCCTCCTATAGAAGTTAATCTTATAGGATGCAAGTGGGTCTTCAAAAAGAAGACTGACATGGATGGTAAGGTACATACCTATATGGCAAGACTAGTTTCTAATGGCTATAATCAGATTCATGGTGTATACTATGATGAAATCTTTTCACCAGTTGCAATACTTAAATTTGTTCATATTTTACTTGCTATCGCTGCATATCATGATTACGAAATATGGTAGATGGATGTCAAGGATGCTTTCCTTAATGGGAATCTTCTTGAGGATGTGTACATGACATAACCTGAAGTATTTGATATACCAGAAAAAGCCTAAAAGATATACAAGCTATAGAGATCAATCTATGGATTGAAGCAAGCTTCCAGAAGTTGGAATCTTCATTTTGATGAAACAGTAAAATAATATAGATTCATTAAAAATGAAGACGAGCCTTGTGTCTACATGAAGGTTAGTGGGAATATGATCGTCTTCATAATATTATAAGTAGATGACATATTACTCATTGGAAACGATGTCCTTACCTTGTAGCAAGTGAAAAATTAGCTAGAGAAATGCTTTTCTATGAAGGATTTGGGTGAAGCAGCCTATATATTAGGAATCCTGGTCTATAGAGATAGATCATAAAAACTTCTTGGCCTAAGTCAGAGTACATACATAGACAAAGTGTTGAGACACTTTAATATGCATAATTCCAATAAAGGAGTCATACCTATGCAACATGTCATGTGTCAATAAAAAACACAATCCCCTTCAACTAAGGAAGAAAAGGATCACATGAATAATATTACACATGCATCTACAATAGGATCTACCATGTATGCAATGCTATGTACTGGATCAGATGTCTCATATGATTTAAGTGCAATAAGTAGGTAACAATCTGATCTCGATGATGCTCATTGGGTAGTTGTCAAGAACATCCTTAAGTAATTGAGAAAGAATAAGGACTCATTATTGATATATGGAGGTCAATAAGCGCTCACTATAATTGAATACACCGATGCTAGCTTCCAGAAAAATAAGGATGAGTTTAGATTGCAATTTAGTTATGTATTTTACTTAAATGGCAGCGTTGTGACCTGGAAAAGTTCAAAAAAAAAGATACAGTTGCTGATTCTAAAGTCGATGCCGAGTATATTATTGCCTCAAATGTAACAAAGGAGATTGTTTGGATCAAGAAGTTCATTAGTGAACTTTGCATAGTACCTAGCACTGTGGATCCCATTGATATCTATTAGGATAACAATGGTGCTATCACACAAGCTAAGGAGCCTCAATCTCACCAACGATCCAAAACACATACTTAGGAGATATCACCTCATTCGAGTGATAATAGATAAAGGAGATGTGAAGATATGCAAAGTATTAACACTTGACAATGTCGCTGATCCATTGACAAAACCTCTTGCATAACAAAAGCATGATGGTCATACTAGATATATGGGTAATAGGTGTATGCCTGGTTAGCTCTAGTGCTACTGGGATATTTTTGGTGTAAGCCCTAGAGGCCAATAGTTCTATTAGAATTTGGTACTTGTATCAAATTATTTATTAATAATTAAAAGGCATTTCTTTATTATGTTTGTTTTTCCAAAATAATAAAGTCCTTAGAATAGATAGTCTGTTTAAAGAAATGTTAAGTGTGACTTAATCATGAGACCCCATTAAACATAAAGACACTATTCTTAAAGTATTCGTAGTGAAGCTTTATTGTGAAGTGGGATAACATTAAAGCATTGAGAGTATTATGTGGATAGATTGATGAACACATCTCATGGATCATGGATAAAGAGTTATCGAGTTTTAAAATAGGTATGAATATCAGGAGTAATATTTATATTAAATTGACCCGCTATGAGAATACTGCATAGAATGTTATGCAAAGCGTAATAAGTTATCCTCATAGTGATAGTGATGTATACCGCCATTCGACTTGAAACCATTATGGGCCCTAGACATGGAGTCAGATACTTTATTACTGATCAAACATTATCCGTAACTAGATGACTAGATGACTCTAAAGACAGTTGATGGGTACTCCATAAATCATGCTGAGGGACATGAGTGACATAGATGGATTTTGCCCATCCCACGTAACAAGATAAATGTCTGCGTGCCCAATATTGAACCGAACAAGGATGCCACGATATATACCTTGTGTTCAATATAGACATGAGAGCAAAATGGTAATTATACACAAAAGGTTTTGTCATATCATATGACATTTTCGTGACTTGGGTAGTAGTGATGTGTTGCTAGATACCACTCACTGTTTATTATATTAAATATATGATTTAGTTTAATTTCCAATGTCACAAAAACCTATAGGGTAACACATATAAGGATAGATGATGAGAGATAGTATGAATAAGTGAAATTTGGTACACCGTAAGGTACAATATACTTGAGAGAATTATGGACCACCGTAAGGTACGATATACTTAAGTAGAACACAATATAATATAATAATAGATATTAAATATAATTATAATAAAAGTGTGTTTATTATAATAATAGTTATTATAATAATATATATATATATATATATATATATATATATATATATATATATATATATATATATGGTGCACTTTTTTTGAGCTTATTGCCTACATAAGTGGTTTGATGAATAGAAGCCTTGTGTAGAATCTTAGACATTTGATGAAAACTAGGTTTGTGAAACCTTGTTGTAACCCCCCTCCCCTCTCTCTCTCTCTCTCTCTCTCTCTCTCAAAGTATTCATTCGTAGAAGCTATCACTGTGATTGAAGTCTCTCTATTTGTGTTAACTGAGTAGACGCGTTGTTCTTCGTTCAATGCTCATGAACATTCCTTCAGTTCCGCATCAAAGTTGTTAGTCCCCACAAGAGGCAACTATTCTATCATTGATCATGCATCATTCATAAGGATCAACTTAAGGGAAATATTTGTTTCCCACTGCAGTTTATATTGCAATTTCTCTTCAAATAACCCATGCCAAAGTGCCTCTTTCTCATTTAGAATTCTCCAAAACCACTTGCACATAATCGATTAGTTAAAATGTTCATAATGCTTCAATCCAAGACCACCATTTTTCTTATCACAACAAAAATTCTTACAAATTAACCAATTAAGCTTCCTCTTCCTCTACTCCCCACTCCACAAGAAGTTTCGTTGCTCCTTTGCAATTTACTTAATGGCCACTTTAGAAGCTTTGAAAAAGAAAAAGAAATGAATAGGCAAAGTATTGAGAATCGAATTTAACAAGACCACCCTACCACCTATTGCGAGCTTCCTACTTCTCCATAAAGAAAGCTTCCTTTGAAACTTATTAAGAATTATATTTCAAGACTCATTCCTTCTTGGATTTGCACCAATTGGAATGTCTAAGAACAAGAAAGGAAATCTTCCTATTTCACAAGACAAGAAACTAAATGCTGCCTCAAGAAAGTCCTCCTCTATATTGATCCCAAAAATCATGATTTTAGGAAAATTGACACATAATCCCGATACAAGCTTAAACCCCCTAAAAACCCTTTAATACTCCATAATTTGGACCAAGTCCCATATCCTAAAATCATCTTATCTCAGCAAATTGAAGAATCACAAACTAGATGTCCTCATCGACCCTAAAAGGTTGAAAATCTCCCTTTAAGAATGTATTATTCACCAAACCACTTAGACATTCTTCTTCCAAAAGGAATAAGAAAGGAGACAAAGGATCTCCTTGTCTTAAACCTCTACCAACTTCAAAGTCTTTGGTCGTACTTCCATTGACCAAAATGGAGAAATTACTTTAAAAAACACTCCCCTCCATCCATCTCATCCACATTCTACCAAATCCCATCAAACCCATCGCACTTATTAGATAATTCCAAGAAAGACTATCATAATCCTTTTCAAAATCGACTTTAAGAAGTAAACAATCCCTTCTAGATATTTTGGCTAGATCCATACTTTCATTAATTACTAGAACTCTATTAAGTATTTGTCTATTTTTGAAAAAAAGCTGATTGATTTCTAGGTATCAATGAAGGAATTACCATTCTCAACCTACTAGTAAGGACTTTTTCCACTATCATGTACAAACTTGAAACCAAGAAAATTGGTCTAAAGTCACTAACCTTTTGAGAGTTATCTACCATTGGAATTAATGTCAAAAATTTAGCAGTAATCACCTTAGGAAGCTTGCCACTGGAGTTTAAAATCCACCAAGTCTTCTTTAGTTGTATTCAAACAAGTTTTGAAAAACCCCATTTTGAAGTCGTCTGGCCCTAGACTTTTATCTGCCTTTCTCAACCAAATTATTTCATTAATCTCTTCTACACAAAAAAGGTTCTTCCAATCTAGACACACCTTCCCTACTAAGGTGATTAAAGTTCACTTCCACTAGCTCAGGTCTTCTCCTCTAAGGTTCTTTAAACCCATCTTCATATTGATTCTTAGTTTCATCCTTGATCTCTGCCACTTGAGAAATCAAATATCTTGGGGTCTTTAATTGCACATTACTATTTCTCTTAAACCTTTGCTTCATTAAGGAATGAAGAAACCTAGAATTTGCATCTCTATCCCGAATCCATCTAAACCGAGATTTTTGCCACAACACACATTCCTTTAGATTTAAATTAGTTCAAACATTTCTTAACGCTTCCACTCTTTTATAAGTAAAAATACCCTCTAAATCTTGAATGTTAATTTCTGCCTCCTCTAAGTCCAACATACTAAACTCTTTAATTGACTCTTCCACTTCCAAATGAATTTTACCAAAAATTTCTACATTCCACTTCTTAAGTTTTCTCTTAACAATTTAAGCTTTTCCTTCATCACAAACACACACTTTCCATCCACACTATTAGACGTCCACACCTTTTCAACAAAAAGTTCAAAATCGGGGTGATCAAACCACACATTCAACACCTTGAACGACTTAGGACCCTAATTTGAATTGTCGGCAGAATCCAAATCAGACTATGATCGGAGACAACCCTCTCCCCCACCATTTGACCTACCACTTTTCATGTCAAAATTAGGCTTTTTGAAAGAAGAAATATACTAATCATGCAACTTCCTCCTATCTTGAACCAAGTAAATCTACACCCGAACACTAAAATATCTACCAAATCAACATTATCGATAAAGTGATAAAACACATCAATCTCACATTTTTTTAACTTGAATTCCTTCATCTTTCCTCTATGACTGATTCTTAATCGCGTTAAAATCCTCTCTACGCACCAATCTTCCACATGAGATCTCTGTTTAAAATCAAACAACTCCTTCCACAATCTCCTCTTACCATCTGTAATACCCCAAATTTTGACCACTAAGATTTCCCATCATTGTGCAAATCATCATCACAATATGGATGAACCATCATGCCTCACCAAATGCCTCAAGGGTTGTTGAGCATTCACTACAGTCAAAATTAGGGTTTCAAGCCCTCTCAGAGTTCTTAGACAAAGGATCAATCAAGGAATGACATGATCTTTAACTTGTCTAACCTCTCAAACATTCACAATGGATCAAAAGGACTCCCACTTCAAGGATTAAGCACAAGGTTGCTCCCTTCTAGGTGGATCAACTCTCAAGATCGCCAGTATCACCAAATTAGGGTTTTGGTCGACCAGGGCCTCCAGATGGAAAATTTCACCTGGGCACAAGCCAATGATCCAAAACACAACCTAATGTACTCCATGGAACCTCATGGACCCAAGCATCAAGTCAATTTGACCTCAGGGGATGCATACATAAAAAATCAGGAATTAGGGTTTCTTGACCTAATTCACCCCTAAGTTGACTTTTGGGACAAATTGAGAGCTAAGACCTCAAGACATGATTTGAGGGTCTCTAATGAACTATATTGATCCATTTGTAACAATGTATTAATCCAGGAAGCTTGAGCAACAAGTCTCAATTTCATCTGCACCACAATTAGGGTTTCGCGAGAAAAGTCAACTGTAACTTTGACTTTTGACCAGGACATGCTCCCAAACCCTAGGACATGCCCCAATATACCCTATGACACCCATGGAACATGTCCATCAAGTTTGATTTAGGTCAAGGACATGATTTCCCGAAGAATTGCACAGTTTGGAATTCATCTGATAAAAAGTCAACTGTGCACAAAAGTCAACTTTGACTTTTTGAGATTTTTCACCAAAATAGATTTTTAACCCTAAAGTGATGTTAATGTATGATTTGAATCATCATTCATCAAGAAAAATCAAGAAAAGTGGGATAACTTGTAAAAGGGGTAACCATAAAACTTAGAAATTTTTCTAAGTTATGGAAAAAGTACCACTAATACACCAACTTTGGAGGACCATAACTCCTAAACCACAAGGCCAATTTTTTTCATCCAAAGATGGATTTGTAGCCCTCATTACCCTCTACAAAAACTTCAACTAGGCCTAAGTCCAATTCATTAAGGATTTTGAGTTATGGAGTGATCAAAATCAAGAAATCACACTTTGTTCCAACACTTAGTGAAAATTTCACTAAGTCAGATTTTGCTTCACTTTTTGCCAAATGTAGAGGGATTTTTCACTTGGAATCAGAAGAGATCAAAACCAAACTTGTTCAAACAGTTGTTATATCATGTAAGGGCTTTCCAAAATGGCCAAGAACATTGCCAAATTCAACTTACACCATGAGATATGACATTGTCAAGTTGCCTTGCTGAAATCTGTCAAAGGCAAGGCAGATTTTGCATTTTGGCTCGATTTGCCAAAATCAGCCAAATTCAAATGCTCCTATCCACTTGGACACATCTGAGGATTGAATCTAAAGGGGACAATCACTGAGCCAAGCCTCCAAAGTCCATGGAACAAGAAATAGCATGTTGAACCTAGAATGGCCAACATAGGGACAAGACTCCAAATTTGGATTGAAGCATTTAATGGAAGCATCAAGGTGGCATGGACTGAGCCATTCTCATCTGAAATCAGTCAAGACTTATCCAAGACCAAGGGAACCAAAGCTCTGTGCCCTAACCTCTAGTCAATGGCTAGAGGAGACTTGCATTTCCATTGGACAACATTGGCCAAACCGTCTTACCAGCTACCATTCACTATTCCTTGCAAAACAAACTTGCTCTACTATAAATAGAGCTCAATTGTGTTCAGTTTGAGTACACCAAAGCCATCTAACAGATGCTTTCCTCAAAATCTCTTTCTCTTGGCAAAAATGCCATTCTTAGCAAGGTAGCTATCGGGTTTTGAGTTTGAGAGCTTTTCCAATCAAACCAATCACTCACACACCTCACATACATCATATAGAAGTGATCCAAACACTCACATAACATCTGGAACACTGATTTCACAAAATCACCAGCCAATTGCTCAAGTTCTTGACAGTTTTGCAGTTGAGGTGCCATCTTCAACTCCAAACCATTTCAATCCATTCCAAGCATTCATACACACTCCATGGCACCTAGGGAAGCTATCCAAATCATTGGAACCTAGCTGTAACACCTCCAAGACAAATCACGATCACCAGCTGCAAGTGGTAAGCATGAGCTCTTCTAACTCTATGATCCATGCAATTTTTGCTGCACAATAATTTGGCCATATGTTCATAATCATGCATGGAATGTTTTCCCTCAATTAATTGCATTGTTTGAATCATGTATCAAAAATCCTAGCCTTCATGCAGAAATTAGGGTTCTTGAGGATTTTTCATGATTTCTTGTTATATGTTTAATTTAAATGAAATTAATGGATATAGACATGATCGTGAGGTTGAGACGAACATAATGATATGTGGATTGCATGTTATAATCAAGTATTCATGGAAATTGGATAGAAAATGCAAATCAGCCAAACCCAGAACACGCGCGTGTTCTTTAGCTGTTCTTGGCGCCATTTCTTTCAAATTCAAATATTTGAATTTTGTGATTTTGTTTAATTGATTCAAAAATTAATTTCTCTCTGAGTTTTAATGATTTTGAGTTGATTCTTTTTTTAATAATTCACAAAAATGTTAAAATATTTTATTTTATCAAAAAATCCCAAAAATATTATTTATTTCATATAATTGATATTTTTGCAAAGAATTAATATTTTAATTGTTTTTGACATTTTAAATATTTTTTCTACATTGATTTTGCAACTTTTAATGCTTTCTAATTATTTTGTAGGTCAATACTTAATTTTTGAAGCATTAATCCAAAATCACAATTTGTTTTTCACATGTAAAACAATTTTGATAATTTTAATTGAATTTTTATTCAATTAAATACATTTTTGAAAACAAATTAGGGTTTTTGGATTAATTCAACCCTCATAAATCATTTTTAAAACTTTTTGGGCCTCTAATAGAGTGTAAGATCCAATCCTTTCTTGACCAAAACATTTTGGCCCTCAGTATTGTATAAGTCCCGATACCGTAAAAAACAAACGGCGCGATCGTCGCCTTTTCAAAATAACCCTTGGGCCTCTTCTTGAGCTATAAGACCCATTCAAAACATTTTGGGCCTCTATTAGAGTGTAAGACCCAATCCCCTTTTAACCAAAATCTTTTTGGGCCTCACTTATTATATAAGTCCCTCTGCGTTAAAAGAAAACCTCGGCTCGATCGCCATTTTAAACAAAAAACAAACAGGGCCTACCCTCGTGTTATAAGCCCCACTCTTTTTCTTTAAACTTTTTGTGCCTCTTGAGAGAGTGTAAGACCCATCCCTTTGTACAGAAAACCTTTTGGGCCACAGTCACTTGTATAAGTCCCTCTGTACAAATTCAAACAGTGCGCTCACTGATAAAACCCTGGGCCTCTCCTTGAGCTGTAAGCCCCAAATCTTTCTTTTTCAAAACACTTTCTCCTTTGATTTTGAATATACTGTTGTTTTCAATCTTTCTTTGTTGAACAACTAACCAAACAGCATGGAAGCTCTACAACCGAGTAAGTGGTTATCGCTTTCATTTACCGCTTTCATATACATATAAACTGTATTGTGGGGCTGTTTCGCTGTAAGTCTTCTTTCATAAACTCATATCAACTGTGTAATAATAGTATAGATATTTAGAGTTTCCCCGGCAACTACGTCTAGAACTAGGTGACGCCGTTTCGTTTATTCATAGAAATAGACAACTAGATCCCCAATAGGATCACCAGATACAGTCTTCTCTTCGGCTGTCCTCATTAGGAATTGTCAAGAAACTCTACTCCCAGAGATGAATGTATTCTCCATGAATGGCATCTTTGAGTTTCTTCCATATTCTCAAACTTTCCTGACTTTGATCTATTCTCGGTGAATAGCATTGCCTTGAATTTCTCGGGGTTTGGGGACCCACGGGCTTCTTAAAAGCATCGACCTCCTCTTGGGCATAGTACAAGGACCCTCTCGGCTTCTTAGAAGTATTCACAGCCTCCTCTTAGGCTTCGTATAATGATCTCTTCCTCCGGGAATGATAGCCTCCTCTTGGGCTTAGTACAAGGACCCGTCGGCTTCTTAAAAGTTTCCAGCCTCCTCTTGGGCTTCGTACAAATTGTCCTGACGACCTCCTAGAGGTATAGGAACATGACTTAATCATCTTCATAGAACAGTCCTTTCATAGAGTCTACTACTGTTTCTCAAAGCATAGTACGAAAGATAAAACCCGCAGACTCGGACAGTCTCAATACCCTTCGGATTTCCCGCTTCCTTAAAGAACAGGAATAACCCGAATCCCTGAGTACAATATTGCTCAACTGAAACAGTCACCATAACCTCCTCTTGGGCTTTGTACAATGATTCTTCCCAGTGAAGCAAACGTTTAGCCTCTCTCTCGGGCTTTGTACGAGACACATAAGAGACTCCCTCGTTGAGTCAATTACCCCTTTCGCCTCCATCTCGGCCTTCGTACGAGATACAAAAAACTCTCTTGTTGAGTCAAATAGCCTCCATCTCGGGCTTTATACGAGATACCAAAAGATTCCATCGTCGAGTCAAAACCTTTTAGCCTCTCTCTCGGGCTTTGTACGAGACACATAATAGCCACCTCTTAGGCTTTGTATAAGAAAACCACTGGTTAATCCAATTAACCTTTTAGCATCAAAGCTGTAAGCGGCAAGCCTCTGGATCATCTACATCCATGCCAATGTCCCTCTTTTAGTATGAGAAATTCCTAAGGAAAGATATCATTGCTCTACACTGAGTTAAAGTCTTCTCCTTTAGGTTAAAACCCCCTATAAAGGAAATTATGGCATTACTAGGATCCGCGTATCCCGGTTAAAGTAATTCTCCTTTATAAACAGTTGTGGCATACAACCCCCTCTTTAGAGATGACAAATTCTCTCTAAAGTTGGGACCTTCAGGTTCACATCTTGGGCTTTGAACAAGATACAAATAGACTTTTCAGCTTCACATCTTAGGCTTTGAACAAGATACAAACCACCTTTCGCTTCACGTCTTGGGCTTTGAACAAGACACCAAAACAACCATTTCCTCCCATAGAATAGGAGGAACTACGAACGCTCTGATTTCCCTGTTTCGGTAAACGGGAATACGTAGGCATAAGATTGAAAGAAAAATCTTAGCGAGCACAATCAATAAAAAACCCAAATCCCATATCCCCATCAATCAAAAGCAGTAATTCAAAAACACCAGTCCTAACATCCTAACCCTTGTTCCCCGCCAGAAACCTTCTGTCTAGATAAAAACCAGTATTGGCGAAAATACAAATAACCAGTACAAAGGCCCCCCCACATTGATAGCATCCGTAACTTAACAGACCGCTGTTTAAACTCAGTATGCAAAGCAGGGTTAATTGGAGACATCTATTTCCCTTCCTTCATCAACTCACAATAGGATAAAAAATGAATCGACCTGTAGTTTTAAGCTCAAACCGCAGAGAGCGACCAACGCTTAAGAACCGCGTCCAAAATCGCTCACTACAGAAAAAATGGCGCCCACCGTGGGGCGTGTCAAAGTTAGGTCTAGGCACGGTCTTCCTTTTCTTCACTTGTGTGAATACCACAGATTGGGACTTCCACCGGGGAACCCATTTTCTGTCAGGAACTTAGGATTCTTAGCCTCATAGATCTAGGATGTTTAGGACAAATATATATACTGCTTTTCCTAATTGCTATACATGTTTATTTTTCTGCTAATGGGAATGCGGGTGATGCCGTATGTGGAAAGAATGAGTATACACCTAAGATAAGTGATGGCGACGGGGTCGACCATCAACCTCAGTGGAGGCTGACCAACGCAACCCATTCTCTCACCTAGACAATGGGCCGGTTGTTAAGTCTGAGAAGCTGAGGAGCCAAACTTTTTCGTAGTGCGGAAACTATCGAAAATAGTTGTTACGCGATACTACCCTCGTTTGAGGCTGGTGATCTATTCTCGGTGAATGACACTTACTCTAAGATTGCACTACAACTCGCTGGCGATCCGCTTGTTGTTTTGCTTTCCTGGGAGGAGCTGATGATAATGAGTACAGGTACAAAAATCACCCTAGTATAAACCTTTGGGGATGGGTAGAGCCTTGACTTCATGACAACGACCCTTTGACCCCATGTGTTTTCTATGTTTTTGTGTGCTGCATTCATGCATTCATTTAATAAAACATTAAAACATTCAAAAAAATCTTCTCTTCTAGTCTCTCTGTTCTTTCAAAATAAACTAAGACTGTGATTGCAAATATCAGAGAAAAGGATTGCACTAATGGATTTCGATAGAAGGAGAACTCACCAGTATACCTTCAAGGTTCCAAAACTAGAGGATTTGAAAAGGTTAGCGAGGATGATCACTAACCCTGAGGCTTTTAGAGCCAAACACAGAGGTTTGCTACCACTATTAAGAGTCCATGTGATTGAGGGAATCATGGATGCCCTCGTTCAGTTTTATGATCCGGTCTATCACTGTTTCACATTCCCGGATTACCAGCTTGCACCAACGCTGGAGGAGTATTCTCACCTGATCGATCTACACATTACGGATCGAGCTCCATTTTCTGGACTGGAAGAAATTCCAAAGAATCAGACTATTGCAAGAGCAATTCATTTAGACGAGTCTGAGGTCAGGACTCACATGACCATTAAGGGTGGCATCCAAGGTTTGCCAGCCCAGTTCTTGACAAAGAAAGCCCTGTACTTCGTCAGTATAGGAAACGTGACTGCTTTTGAAAGCATCTTTGTCTTGTTCACCTACGGGTTATTTTTGTTTCCTAACATCAATAACTTCGTCGATATTAACTCCATTAAGGTTTTTCTCATTGGAAATCCTGTGCCGACTTTGCTCGCAGATGCGTATCATTTTGTACATCTGGGAAATTTGTACAACGGAGGGGAGATCACATGCTGTGTACCTTTGCTTTACAAATGGTTTATTTCTCACTTGCCCAAGTCTGCTGCTTTTTGGGATTGCAAGAGTGTCTTACGTTGGTCGCAGAAGATCATGTCTCTTACCAACTCTGATATAGATTGGTGTAATAGGATTTATGAAGGAATCAGGATCATCGACCGTTGTGGAAACTTCCCCAACGTACCCCTTATAGGAACTAAAGGAGGAATTAACTACCATCCGGTATTGGTTCGCCGTCAATTTGGATACCCGATGAGACACATCCCGCTGGGTGTTCATCCGGAAGGTCTTTTCTTCAAGGAAGGAGAAAATGACAGAGCACTGAAGATGGAAATAGTGCACGCTTGGAAGCATGTTCATAAGAAAGGACGAGAGTCTCTGGGAAAACCAGACTGTGTCTCGGTGGAGCCTTATCTCCATTGGGTACAAACTAGAGCTCTCAAGCTAAAGATGCCTTATCCTCGTTACGGAATTCTTTCTCCGAGGGAGTCTGTCATGTACTTCATGACGGAAACTGAAAAGCTTCAGGTTACTCTCAACAAAATTCAAAAGGAGAGAAGGTCTTGGAAGAACAAGTACCGTACCCTCGACATAGAGTGCATCAAAATACAACAATTACTGAAAGAAAAAGATGCTCTGATTGAAATTTTGGAGCAACATGCTGTAGATAATCAAGATGACCAAAGGAATTTGCTCGCTCCTTTCACCTGGCAAAGGAATGACAACCCGACAACGGCCCAAGAGCCCCAGTCAAAGAAAAGGAAGATACCGGAATCAGCACCTGATTTCTCTTCAGAGAGGACTCAGGACCCATTAGTCTAGGTTTCTGTTTCTGCACTTTGTAATCTACTGTATTTCCACTTCTGTAATCTTTTTTGAATTTCAATAAAAAGGGGTTTCCCCACTGTTTGATATTTGCAATCTAATTGTCGAAGTTTATTCTGATTAAACCTTAAACAATTAATATAATCATTGCATTCATCATTCTCACATCGCGTATTCTTCTTACCTACGAATCTCACGTTTGTGTCTCAGTTCTAGAGTCAAACTGTCTCATTCGTATAATACTCGGGCCAATCGTCAGAAAAGGATGGATGATCTTGAGGAAGAAAACAGAGAGTTGAAAGAAGAGATCGACGCTCTGAGAGAGGATATGAGAAAGCTTCGTAACGACATGCAAGCCATGGCAGAAGCTCAGCTGCAACAAACTGTGATCTCAGAGATCACCTCAACGCCCATAGTGGAGAGGTATGATCCTAGGTATCAGATACCGAAAGATCGTCCTTGGGGCATGCCTGTTAACTATATCCCGGAAGGATTTGTTCCGCCGATCACTGAAGATCAGGGAATCACAACAGAAGCCGCTGGGCCTGAAGGTTACAAACTTCGGGAAAGCGAAGATGCCAGGGGAATACTAAAGAATCCTGAAGGTTACAAACTTCGGGAGACGCCAAGACTCACCGCCGTAGTCACGGTACCACCCCCTTTGGTGCACACTGTCCCGGAAGGACAGATTCCACCAACACCTTCTGGTAAGAAGGAAACTATGTTCGATAGAATGAATGAATTCCAGGAACAGTTCTTGGAAATGCAAAAGGAACTGCAGGCCATTTGCGGTCAGGATTTATTTGGAAAGGACGCCGCAGATCTCTGCTTTGTCCCCAATGTGAAAGTCCTGCACAAGTTCCAAGTGCCCGACTTTGAAAAATATAAGGGTAACTCTTGCCCTCAAAGCCATCTGGTGATGTACGCTCGGCGGATGTCAGCTCAGACGGAGAATCAGGACCTACTGATTCACTACTTTCAGGATAGTTTAACCGGTGCCGCACTCAAATGGTACATGGGTTTAAACCGTACTACGATCAGTACATTCAGAGATCTTGGTACTGCTTTCATCCAACAATACAAATACAATTTGGACATGGCACCCGACAGAGATCAACTCAGATCGATGTCGCAAAAGGACAAGGAAACCTTTAAGGAGTACGCTCAAAGGTGGCGTAAAATTGCCGCTCAAATTTGTCCACCTCTTGAGGAAAAAGAGATGACAAAGATCTTCTTAAAGACCTTAAGCTCATTTTACTATGACCGAATGGTTGCCAGTGCGCCCAGTGATTTCACCGAAATGGTCGGCATGGGCGTACGTCTTGAGGAAGCCGTCCGAGAAGGACGTTTGGTAAAAGACACTGGATCGACGAGCGGTACTAAAAAATACGGTAGTGCTCTCCCTAAGAAAAAAGAGCAAGATATTGGGAATATCTCTCTCAGAAAGCAAAGGCGATGTTATCAACCGGTAGCAGCTGTGACTCCTGCTATCAACCCTGCGTCTATTCCTACGTATCAACCTCAGGTTGCGCAGAGCCAACCTGACCAGCAAAGGACACAACAACCTCTTCAGCAGGCTCATCCTCCATATAGCAACAACCGTACAACACGGCCACCAGGATTTGATCCTATACCCGTAACGTACGCAAAACTGTTTCCATTACTACTGGCTAAGGGGCACATTCAGACTAAATCTCCTCTTACAGTACCGGAAAATCTGCCTTTTTGGTTTAAGGTGGATCAAACATGCCCTTATCATCAAGGAGGTTCAGGGCATAACATAGAGACTTGTCTCAATTTCAAGTCCGACGTGCAAAAGCTTGTTAGGAGCGGGGTCTTATCCTTCAAGGATACGAATCCTAATGTTCTTACGAATCCGCTACCTCAACACGAGAAGGCTGCAGTCAATTTGATAGAAGGAGAGACTAACAATGTCTATCAAATTCACGATGTACTCTTGTTGAAGACCAATTTAGTCAAGATACATTGTAGACAGAGTGGATATGGCCATGTGCCACCTCAAAATTATCATCAGTGTGATATCTGCTCTAAAGATAATCAAGGATGTTCTGTAGTGCAAGCATCTCTGCAGGAACAAATGGATCTCGGATGGATCCAAGAGCACCGAGTTCGTGGAGTTAACATGGTCTACACGAATTCTAACGTCATTCAGAACCACGACATCCGTGCAATGAATGTCAACTTGGTGGCGATGCACTCAAGGCAAAGCCAGTATCATAATCTGCCGCGGCACGATTATAGTTCTTGTATGATTTGCTCGGTAAACAAACAGGGATGCTCTTTCATACAAGAGGCCCTCCAGCGTCAGATGGATCTTGGATGGATCCAAGACTACCATGATAGGAACTCCTATCAAATCAACATGGTTCAGATCTTTGATATTCGCGTGATGAATACCAACCTGGTAGAGTTACATGCTGAGCAGGTCCGACTCGGATTCTTAATATCACATGACTATCAAAGCTGTAGAGCGGGTTGCGAAAACGATCGAGGTTGTACCCTTGTCCAGGAGGCGCTTCAGCACTTGTTAAATCATTGGTGGATGCCAATTTATATGGATGAAGATACTCAGCAAATTAGTATCAATAACAGAAACCCCACTCGGCGTCAGAGTCAGGATGTCCGATCTGTGGAAGCTAACCTAGTGAGGTTACATTGTATTCAAAGTGGGCGTGGCCAGGTGCCACCACACAACTATGACAGTTGTAGCGTTTGTTCAGAAAGTAACCAAGGGTGTTACCTTGTGAGAGCAGCTTTTCAGGGTCAGGTGGATTGTGGAGAGATTCGTCTATATCTGGGTTATGGACCCATCAACTGGATGCCGAACTACCTTGCCGAGCAAGTTGAGGATGTTGTCACAATCTCTGGTCATCACAGGACCAGGGATGTTTTTGCCATTATCCCTCTACTTGACGAATCTAAAGTTCCCAACCGGGAACGAATCGAGGTTACCTATGATGGTCAGAAAAATCAGAAGGCTCCTGTAGTCATCTATCTACCAGGACCGTTACCGTATGAATCAACTAAGGAGATCCCTTATAAATACGGTGCAACGACAGTTGAAAATGGAAAGGAAATTCCATTACCCTCCGTTGTGAACATTGCAGACATCAGTCGAGTAACACGGAGTGGTAGAATCTTCAACCGAGGGGTTGGGGAACTTAACAAGGAAAAGGAACTTCAGAAAGAAGCTCCCGATCCCCCAGTCGGTCAATCCAGTAATCCCGACCTTTCGAAAAATAAAGATGAGATGCTGAAGCTCATCCAAAGGAGTGAATACAACATTGTTGATCAGTTGTTACAAACTCCTTCAAAGATCTCGGTATTATCACTGTTACTCAGTTCAGAAGCCCACAGGGAGGCTCTACAGAAAGTCTTGGAGCAAGTCTTTGTGGAACAAGATGTAACAATCAGACAGTTCGATAGCATTGTCTCTAACATCACTTCCTGCAATAATTTGGGATTTAGTGATGAGGAATTACCCGAAGAGGGTCGCCGTCATAACATGGCACTCAACATTACAGTTAACTGCCAGGACGATGCTTTAGCCAGCGTATTGGTAGACACAGGGTCAGCCCTGAATGTTATGCCGAAGTCCACTTTGATGCAATTATCATTCAAGGGCCCTCCGATGAGAGTCAGCGAGGTTGTCGTCAAAGCAATCGACGGATCCAGAAAAACAGTTATCGACGAAGTTAATCTTCACATAACTATCGGTCCTCACACTTTCCAAGTCACTTTCCAAGTCACTTTCCAAGTCATGGACATCCGTATCGGTCCTCACACTTTCCAAGTCACTTTCCAGGTCATGGACATCCGGGCAACATACAGTTGTTTATTAGGAAGACCTTGGATACATCAGGCTAGAGCGATCACTTCGACCCTCCACCAAAAGCTAAAGTTTGTCAAGAACGATCAACTTGTCACAGTTTATGGGGAACAAGCCTTGCTTGTGAGTAACTTGTCATCGTCTGCTAGTGTAGAGCCCGAGGAGGTTATTGGAACGCAGTTCCAAGCACCGTAAGTAAGCGAGAATAATCAGTTCAGAGGAGGAACCTCGATTTCCTCATACAAAGATGCTATCAAAGCGGTTGAGAGTACCAGTACAAAAGGATGGGGGCAGCTTGTCATTCCCATTGACAATAAAACAAAAAAGGGTCTTGGTTTTTCTGCAACCTGTACCCAGACAGCTGCCAGCGATGAAAGTCTTCATCCCCTTCAAAATTTCTTCCACAGTGGAGGTTTTCTTCACCCAGTGTCTCAGACAGTTCATGCTATTAATGAGGAAGATCCCTCTGACACAGATGAAGAATGGAAGTCCTACCTTAACAAGGACGGTTATATGTCTCAGGAAGAGGTGCCTATGCCTTTTTGCTTTCCTACAGAAAGTCCGAGATTTATACCGAGATCAGATGTCGAAATGATCTACGGGGATTGTGATCCGGAAGGATGCCGTGCTCCGCCAAATTCATTAGAGGAAGACACTCCGATGAAAGATAATTTTGACTACACCTACTATGGCCCAATGGATGGTCTGCCAATATGGCAACCTTACCCAGGAAACTTGGGGCAAGAAAGTCAGCCGAGTAATGAAAATCAGCTGACCGTCATTGAACAGAATACCTGTGTCCCCACCATGTCATGGGAGCAACACTCAGGTCATTCAGAAACTACTCAACATGAAGATGAATTTGCAACATTTGCAGGACTTGAATTCATCAACTATGCTTTTCCCGAGGTCAACGTCATTGAGAGAAATGACTCCTCCAGTTCGAAAGAAGTGTGGGACACCTTGGGACAACCAAGTGGAAAATACGACTATATGGTCAAGTACACCGCTCTCGGAAGCTCTCGTATCAGGCTCGAAGACATCCAGCCAACTGGATGAGGAGATACAGCTGAGAGCACAAATGCTATGCAAAATGTAATAGAGGAATTCTCCTACGACAACTCTGTCTGGGAGACAGATTCCAATGATCCCGCTCCACCAGAAATCAGTGTCATTTCTGAAGACAAATCAAGGAAGGTGCCAGACTTTGTGATTCATCGAGGAGTTCGCCGCCAATGGGTTGTCGTCGAGGTTCTGAAGGTCGTTCATCAGTCAAAGTAATTGCCATCTTTAAACCTTTCACCCTACCCAGGTGAAACAGATGTTTTGATAGGGCTCACTTTCTGTAAATTTTCCTCTTCGCTTCGCCCAAAGCGACAAAGTTTTGTTTTATAGGGTTGTAGTTTCAAGATTCGACTTGTTCATTAATAAAATAACGTCGTTCTATAATTTCTGCATTAATTGTTGTTTTCTCTTTTTGCTTTTCTCAAAAAATGGTAATCCTAAAAAACAATTCAAATAAAAACAAGCAGTAAAATAAAACACTGCACACACTTGCATTTTCTCTATCTCTTCTAAACACGAATCATAACGTCATGCAGATTGCTTGTTTTAAACCCCGTTGAAACGTACGATCCGATGCCTTCTCCCAACTTTGAGTTCCCGGTATTTGGGGCTGAAGAAGAAGTTGACAACGAAATTCTAGAAGAGATCTCTCGACTACTCAGACAAGAGGAAAGGTCCATTGAACCTCACAAAGAGCCGTTGGAAACGGTAAACTTGGGTTCAGAGCAAGAGAGAAAAGAAATCAGGATTGGGGCACTGCTCAGTCTAACTACCAGAGAGAGTTTGATAAAGCTTCTCAGAGAATTTACCGTTAAGATCGGAATGTCCGCCAGTAAAGCAAAGGTTGAGACGCACTCACCCGGACATGGCCATCAAAATCAAAGAGGAGGTACAAAAATAGATTGACGCGGGTTTCCTCGCCACAGCTGAATATCCTCAATGGTTAGCCAACATCGTACCCGTTCCCAAAAAGGACGGAAAGGTCAGAATGTGTGTTGATTACAGAGATCTGAACAAGGCAAGTCCAAAGGACGACTTTCCTTTACCACACATTGACATGCTGGTAGACAGCACAGCAAAGTTCAAAATTTTCTCCTTCATGGATGGATTCTCGGGCTATAACCAGATCAAAATGGCGCCGAAAGACATGGAGAAAACTTCGTTCCTTACCCCATGGGGTACCTTTTGTTACAAGGTAATGCCGTTCGGTTTGAAGAACGCCGGGGCAACCTATCAAAGGGCCATGACTACTCTGTTTCATGACATGATACACAAAGAAATCGAAGTGTATGTCGAAGATATGATTGCAAAATCAAAAACAGAGAGTGAGCACGTTGAACATCTGTCAAAATTGTTCGAACGTTTAAGAAAATTCAAGCTCCGCTTGAATCCCAATAAGTGCACCTTCGGTGTCCGTTCAGGGAAACTACTAGGGTTCATCGTCAGCCAGAAAGGAATTGAGGTTGATCCTGACAAGGTCAAGGCCATTCAAGAAATGCCTTCTCCGAAAACTAAAAACAAGTCAGAGGATTTTTGGGACGTTTGAACTACATCTCCAGATTCATATTCCTTATGACCGCCACGTGTGCGCCGATTTTCAAATTACTGAAAAAGAACCAGGATTGCGTTTGGTCAGAAGATTGCCAAATCACCTTCAACAGTATTAAGGAATATCTGTTGAATCCTCCGATTCTATCATCTCCGGTGGAAGGAAGACCACTGATCATTTACCTCACAGTCCTAGAGGACTCAATGGGATGTGTACTTGGCCAACAAGACGAAACAAAAAGAAAAGAGTCTGCCATCTACTATTTGAGCAAGAAATTCACCGACTGCGAGACTCGGTACACGATGCTTGAGAAAACTTGCTGCGCTTTGGCTTGGGCAGCAAAACATCTTCGCCAATACATGATTCGTCATACTACTTGGTTGGTCTCCGAAATGGATCCAATCAAGTACGTATTTGAAAAACCTGCTCTTACGGGAAGAATTGCCCGTTGGCAGATGCTGTTATCAGAATATGACATAGAGTACCACGCTCAGAAAGCTGTTAAGGGAAGTATTTTAGCTGATCATTTGGCTCATCAACCGATTGACGATCAAGAATCAATCGGGTTCGACTTCCCAGACGAAGATGTCATGTACTTAAAAATGAAAGATTGCGATGAACCGCTACCCAGTGAAGGGCCAGAACCAGGTTCCCAATGGGGGCTTATCTTTGACGGAGCAGTTAATCATTATGGAAACGGAATTGGGGCAATCATTGTTACCCCTCAGGGTACCCACATTCCTTTCACTGCTAGACTTACGTTCAAGTGTATGAACAACGAGGCCGAATACGAAGCTTGTATCATGGGTCTCGAGGAAGCGATTGATTTAAGGATCAAAAACTTGGACGTATATGGCGACTCAGCCCTGGTTATCAATCAGATAAAAGGAGATTGGAACACATACCAATCAGGATTGATTCCTTACAAAGACTACGCAAGAAGGTTGCTACCTTTCTTCAATAGAGTTGAGTTTCATCACATCCCTCGTGATGAGAATCACATGGCTGATGCATTAGCCACTATCTCTTCTATGATTAGTGTAGGTCAATGGAATGACATACCTAAGATCGACATAATGCGCCTTGAACGGCCCGCTTACATCTTCACGATTGAAGCAGTCATAGATGACAAACCTTGGTATCACGATATCAAATGCTTCCTTTAGAAACAAGAGTACCCATTTGGGGCACTCAGAAAAGATAGAAAAACCCTCAGAAGATTGGCTGGAAACTTATTCCTGAGCGGTGACACTCTCTATAAGAAAAATTTTGACGTGGTTTTGCTCCGATACGTAGACAGACCAGAAGCAGACATGCTTATGAAAGAAATTCATGAAGGATCCTTTGGCACTCATGCCAACGGACACACAATGGCGAGAAAAATTATGAGAGCAGGGTACTATTGGTTGACAATGGAATTTGACTGCTACAAGTACATGAGGAGGTGTCACAAGTGTCAGATATACTCCGACAAAATTCATGTACCGCCATCACATCTCAAAGTTCTCTCTTCCCCGTGGCCTTTTTCCATATGGGGAATCGACATGATCAGCTTGATTAAACCCAAGGCTTCGAACGAACATCGGTTCATCCTGGTAGCCATTGACTATTTCACCAAGTGGGTCGAAGCAGCGTCATTCGCCAATGTAACCCGACAAGTGGTGGTCCGATTTATCAAAAACAATATCATCTGCCGTTATGGTATTCCAAGCGAGATAATTACTGATAATGGATCTAACTTGAACAATAAGATGATGAAAGAGTTGTGTGCAGAGGTCAAGATTGAACATCATAACTCATCTCCCTACCGACCCAAGATGAACGGGGCGGTAGAAGTGGCTAACAAGAACATCAAGAAGATCGTTCAAAAGATGGTTGTAACCCACAAAGACTGGCACGAGATGCTACCCTTTGCTCTTCACGGTTATCGCACATCTGTCCGCACTTCAACAGGGGCTACCCCTTTCTCTCTAGAATATGGCATGGAAGCAGTGCTCCCCATAGAAGTAGAGATCCCATCAATCCGGGTATTGATGGAAACCAAGCTCAACGAAGCTGAATGGTGTCAAAGTCGACACGACGAATTGAATCTGATCGAAGAAAAGAGAATAACGACATTATGCCACGGTCAGTTGTATCAACAGAGAATGAAGAGGGCGTTCGACAAAAAGGTTCGACCTCGTGTCTTCAGAAAAGGAGACCTCGTGCTAAAAAAGATACAATCTTTTCTCACTGACTCCCGGGGCAAGTGGACTCCGAATTATGATGGCCCCTATGTGATCACGAAAGCTTTCTCAGGTGGCGCCTTGAGAATTGCAATCATGGATGGAGAGGAATTTGCCTACCCCACGAATGTTGATGTAGTCAAGAAATACTTCGCCTAAACAAAAAAAAAAATGTCTCGGTGGATTGAAAACCCGAAAGGGCGGTCCAGGCAAAAGTTAGAGACATGAAAAAAATCATCCCGGTGGATTGGAAACATCAAAGTACAATCCAGGCAAAAATTAGGGATAATGGCAAGTAACTATGTTCAACAGAGGCAAGTCCCTCAGCAGCAGCAGTTACATCATCTGTCAGAAAACTCCAGTTAAGGTCATCTTCGACAGAAGCTCAGGATGCCCTGAATTCAAAGTTGGTAGAAGGATAGTGGTCGTTATGTTTCAACGTAGCCCTTTTCCCTGTAAATTACCATTTTCAAACTTTGTATATACTCTTTGGAATCACGCGTTTGGCTGATCTCCATCTTATTAATAAAATTTGAGCCCTTGTGCTTTTGTTTGTAATTCTTGCTTGTTTTAGCTTTACAGAACGATGTTGTTAACATGATTAACGATTCTTGAAATAAAACAAAAATGAATTTACTTGTAAAACTTTTTCTGCTTTTAAAATAAAGATGGCAATTTCTCTTGACTGTTAAACATCGAAAGAACATCAATCGCTTCTCCAGAGGTGTTCGAACCTCAAAGTACAGAATCAAAGTACTCCTTCTAGACCAGTACGCCTGAATAAAGGGATCAACTGTGTCAGAGACCTTGTTTCGTCTGACATCCACGGCAGAGTTCTTACCTCCTAAGCCCGATCAACGGTATTCCCCGCAGGGATTATCTCTCCTAAGCAAGGTGGAATTACTATCTTGAACCAGCGATATCTCTATACGCCCCGCGATGGCCGAGTATCCAGTCATGTTCATCTTTTAGTTTGTGTGTCGCGTCAGTTTTATCAGCATATACATACATACATCATGCATTATTGATTTGCATTTACATTTCATATTGCACAGCTATCACTCTAGTCGGTCTTACCCCTAGTGATAAAAGTCCTCTCAATCGAGTTGTTGGACCTTTCCTCATTGAGAAGTGGGTCATCTAAGCAATCTCTCTCCAGTTTATCTCTAGATTAGAGTCGGCACTAGACCACTTTGATAACTTGAACCTCTGAAAGGCCAGAGAACCTTCAACAGATGTCACTCTTCGCCATTGAAGATGATATCCTTGCTTTCCCGGATTAAAGAAAACCCCCAGAGAAAGCCTCTTAAGCAAAGGTTCGGCAGTGCATCAGTATTTCTCCGAAAAGATCACTGATGAAAAGGTCATCAGCACCTCAAAATTGGACCCCATCATATGGCATTTCTCCGGGAAGATCCCGAGAAAAGTATGATGTAAGATCCCTAAGTGGAAACAGTCTCTTAAGATACTCGCTTTCCCCTAGTAGAATCGACAAATGGCGTCTCCAACAGAGAAGTTTGTGTACCTCTACAACTCAGACGACTGGGTTCCCCCAGCAAGTCTAACATCAGATCTTTTTTCGTCAAATGGCATCTCCCCAGGAAAATTCGACGAGAAGTTTGAGGGAAAGCCGCTACGCATAGCGTCCCTTGTCAATAAAGTTTATTGACAAAAGAAACTAAGACCAGTTCCTTGGTAGGAAACCAGGATCGAGGGGAAGTTTAAATCAGAAACTAAGACCAGTTCCTTGGTAGGAAACCAGGATCGAGGGGAAGTTTAAATCAGAAACTAAGACCAGTTCCTTGGTAGGAAACCAGGATCGAGGGGAAGTTTAAATCAGAAACTAAGACCAGTTCCTTGGTAGGAAACCAGGATCGAGGGGAAGTTTAAATCAGAAACTAAGACCAGTTCCTTGGCTGAAGACCAGGATCGAGGGGAAGTTGACCTTTTCTAAGCATCATTGCTTAGCTAAAGAAGATGAATGCACAAGTTAACATTCATAACCACCATCAAAATTTTGGGTATTCCGATATTTAATCCTCTTGCACCCCGAATGCCCGAATACCTTCGTCATTCACACCTTCGGGTCCAAGAAGATTAAATAGGGGCATCTGTAATACCCCAAATTTTGACCACTAAGATTTCCCATCATTGTGCAAATCATCATCACAATATGGATGAACCATCATGCCTCACCAAATGCCTCAAGGGTTGTTGAGCATTCACTACAGTCAAAATTAGGGTTTCAAGCCCTCTCAGAGTTCTTAGACAAAGGATCAATCAAGGAATGACATGATCTTCAACTTGTCTAACCTCTCAAACATTCACAATGGATCAAAAGGACTCCCAATTCAAGGATTAAGCACAAGGTTGCTCCCTTTTAGGTGGATCAAGTCTCAAGATCGCCAGTATCACCAAATTAGGGTTTTGGTCGACCAGGGCCTCCAGATGGAAAATTTCACCTGGGCACAAGCCAATGATCCAAAACACAACCTAATGTACTCCATGGAACCTCATGGACCCAAGCATCAAGTCAATTTGACCTCAGGGGATGCATACATCAAAAATCAGGAATTAGGGTTTCTTGACCTAATTCACCCCTAAGTTGACTTTTGGGACAAATCGAGAGCTAAGACCTCAAGACATGATTTGAGGGTCTCTAATGAACTATATTGATCCATTTGGAACAATGGATTAATCCAGGAAGCTTGAGCAATAAGTCTCAATTTCATCTGCACCACAATTAGGGTTTCGCGAGAAAAGTCAACTGTAACTTTGACTTTTGACCAGGACATGCTCCCAAACCCTAGGACATGCCCCAATATACCCTATGACACCCATGGAACATGTCCATCAAGTTTTATTTAGGTCAAGGACATGATTTCCCGAAGAATTGCACAGTTTGGAATTCATCTGATAAAAAGTCAACTGTGCACAAAAGTCAACTTTGACTTTTTGAGATTTTTCACCAAAATGGATTTTTAACCCTAAAGTGATGTTAATGTATGATTTGAATCATCATTCATCAAGAAAAATCAAGAAAAGTGGGATAACTTGTAAAAGGGGTAACCATAAAACTTAGAAATTTTTCTAAGTTATGGAAAAAGTACCACTAATACACCAACTTTGGAGGACCATAACTCCTAAACCACAAGGCCAATTTTTTTCATCCAAAGATGGATTTGTAGCCCTCATTACCCTCTACAAAAACTTCAACTAGACCTAAGTCCAATTCATTAAGGATTTTGAGTTATGGAGTGATCAAAATCAAGAAATCACACTTTGTTCCAACACTTAGTGAAAATTTCACTAAGTCAGATTTTGCTTCACTTTTTGCCAAATGTAGAGGGATTTTTCACTTGGAATCAGAAGAGATCAAAACCAAACTTGTTCAAACAGTTGTTATATCATGTAAGGGCTTTCCAAAATGGCCAAGAACATTGCCAAATTCAACTTACACCATGAGATATGACATTGTCAAGTTGCCTTGCTGAAATCTGTCAAAGGCAAGGCAGATTTTGCATTTTGGCTCGATTTGCCAAAATTAGCCAAATTCAAATGCTCCTATCCACTTGGACACATCTGAGGATTGAATCTAAAGGGGACAATCACTGAGCCAAGCCTCCAAAGTCCATGGAACAAGAAATAGCATGTTGAACCTAGAATGGCCAAAATAGGGACAAGACTCCAAATTTGGATTGAAGCATTCAATGGAAGCATCAAGGTGGCATGGACTGAGCCATTCTCATCTGAAATCAGTCAAGACTTATCCAAGACCAAGGGAACCAAAGCTCTGTGCCCTAACCTCTAGTCAATGGCTAGAGGAGACTTGCATTTCCATTGGATAACATTGGCCAAACCTACTTACCAGCTGCCATTCACTATTCCTTGCAAAACAAACTTGCTCTACTATAAATAGAGCTCAATTGTGTTCAGTTTGAGTACACCAAAGCCATCTAACAGATGCTTTCCTCAAAATCTCTTTCTCTTGGCAAAAATGCCATTCTTAGCAAGGTAGCTATCGGGTTTTGAGTTTGAGAGCTTTTCCAATCAAACCAATCACTCACACACCTCACATACATCATATAGAAGTGATCCAAACACTCACATAACATCTGGAACACTGATTTCACAAAATCACCAGCCAATTGCTCAAGTTCTTGACAGTTTTGCAGTTGAGGTGCCATCTTCAACTCCAAACCATTTCAATCCATTCCAAGCATTCATACACACTCCATGGCACCTAGGGAAGCTATCCAGATCATTGGAACCTAGCTGTAACACCTCCAACACAAATCACGATCACCAGCTGCAAGTGGTAAGCATGAGCTTTTCTAACTCTATGATCCATGCAATTTTTGCTGCACAATAATTTGGCCATATGTTCATAATCATGCATGGAATGTTTTCCCTCAATTAATTGCATTGTTTAAATCGTGTATCAAAAATCCTAGCCTTCATGCAGAAATTAGGGTTCTTGAGGATTTTTCATGATTTCTTGTTATATGTTTAATTTAAATGAAATTAATGGACATAGACATGATCGTGAGGTTGAGACGAGCATAATGATATGTGGATTGCATGTTATAATCAAGTATTTAGGGAGATTGGATAGAAAATGCAAATCAGCCAAACCCAGAACACGCGCGTGTTCTTCAGCTGTTCTTGGCGCCATTTCTTTCAAATTCAAATATTTGAATTTTGTGATTTTGTTTAATTGATTCAAAAATTAATTTCTCTCTGAGTTTTAATGATTTTGAGTTGATTCTTTTTTTAATAATTCACAAAAATGTTAAAATATTTTATTTTATCAAAAAATCCCAAAAATATTATTTATTTCATATAATTGATATTTTTGCAAAGAACTAATATTTTAATTGTTTTTGACATTTTAAATATTTTTTCTACATTGATTTTGCAACTTTTAATGCTTTCTAATTATTTTGTAGGTCAATACTTAATTTTTGAAGCATTAATCCAAAATCACAATTTGTTTTTCACATGTAAAACAATTTTGATCATTTTAATTGAATTTTTATTCAATTACATACATTTTTGAAAACAAATTTGGGTTTTTGGATTAATTCAACCCTCATAAATCATTTTCAAAACTTTTTGGGCCTCTAATAGAGTGTAAGACCCAATCCTTTCTTGACCAAAACATTTTGGGCCTCAGTATTGTATAAGTCCCGATACTGTAAAAAACAAACGGCGCGATCGTCGCCTTTTCAAAATAACCCTTGGGCCTCTCCTTGAGCTATAAGACCCATTCAAAACATTTTGGGCCTCTATTAGAGTGTAAGACCCAATCCCCTTTTAACCAAAATCTTTTTGGGCCTCACTTATTGTATAAGTCCCTCTGTGTTAAAAGAAAACCTCGGCGCGATCGCCATTTTAAACGAAAAACAAACAGGGCCTACCTTCGTGTTATAAGCCCCACTCTTTTTCTTTAAACTTTTTGGGCCTCTTGAGAGAGTGTAAGACCCATCCCTTTGTACAGAAAACCTTTTGGGCCACAGTCACTTGTATAAGTCCCTCTGTACAAATTCAAACAGTGCGCTCACTGATAAAACCCTGGGCCTCTCCTTGAGCTGTAAGCCCCAAATCTTTCTTTTTCAAAACACTTTCTCCTTTGATTTTGAATATACTGTTGTTTTCAATATTTCTTTGTTGAATAACTAACCAAACAACATGGAAGCTCTACAACCGAGTAAGTGGTTATCGCTTTCATTTACCGCTTTCATATACATATAAACTGTATTGTGGGGTTGTTTCGCTGTAAGTCTTCTTTCATAAACTCATATCAACTGTGTAATAATAGTATAGATATTTAGAGTTTCCCCGGCAACTACGTCTAGAACTAGGTGACGCCGTTTCGTTTATTCATAGAAATAGACAACTAGATCCCCAATAGGATCACCAGATACAGTCTTCTCTTCGGCTGTCCTCATTAGGAATTGTCAAGAAACTCTACTCCCAGAGATGAATGTATTCTCCGTGAATGGCATCTTTGAGTTTCTTCCAAATTCTCGAACTTTCCTGACTTTGATCTATTCTCGGTGAATAGCATTGCCTTGAATTTCTCGGGGTTTGGGGACCCACGGGCTTCTTAAAAGCATCGGCCTCCTCTTGGGCATCGTACAAGGATCCACAGGCTTCCTAAAAGCAACCCCGCCTCCTCTTGGGCTTAGTACAAAGACCCTCTCGGCTTCTTAGAAGTATTCACAGCCTCCTCTTAGGCTTCGTATAATGATCTCTTCCTCCGGGAATGATAGCCTCCTCTTGGGCTTAGTACAAGGACCCGTCGGCTTCTTAAAAGTTTCCAGCCTCCTCTTGGGCTTCGTACAAATTGTCCCGACGACCTCCTAGAGGTATAGGAACAGGACTTAGTCATCTTCATAGAACAGTTCTTTCATAGAGTCTACTACTGTTTCTCAAAGCATAGTACGAAAGATAAAACCCGCAGACTCGGACAGTCTCAATACCCTTCGGATTTCCCGCTTCCTTAAAGAACAGGAATAACCCGAATCCCTGAGTACAATTTTGCTCATATAAGAACTGGTTTTCTCTTTAAAATCAGTATATTGGATCTGTCACTCAACTGAAACAGTCACCATAACCTCCTCTTGGGCTTTGTACAATGATTATTCCCAGCGAAGCAAACGTTTAGCCTCTCTCTCGGGCTTTGTACGAGACACATAAGAGACTCCCTCGTTGAGTCAATTACCCCTTTCACCTCCATCTCGGGCTTCGTACGAGATACAAAAAACTCTCTTGTTGAGTCAAATAGCCTCCATCTCGGGCTTTATACGAGATACCAAAAGATTCCATCGTCGAGTCAAAACCTTTTAGCCTCTCTCTCGGGCTTTGTACGAGACACATAATAGCCTCCTCTTAGGCTTTGTGTAAGAAAACCACTGGTTAATCCAATTAACCTTTTAGCATCAAAGCTGTGCCTCGTTCACAGTACACAAACATCAACAACTCCTTCCCTTTCATCTAATCGTTGTAAGCGGCAAGCCTCTGAATCATCTACATCCATGCCAATGTCCCTCTTTTAGTATGAGAAATTCCTAAGGAAAGATAGCATTGCTCTACACTGAGTTAAAGTCTTCTCCTTTAGGTTAAAACCCCCTATAAAGGAAATTATGGCATTACTAGGATCCGCGTATCCCGGTTAAAGTAATTCTCCTTTATAAACAGTTGTGGCATACAACCCCCTTTTTAGAGATGACAAATTCTCTCTAAAGTTGGGACCTTCAGTTTCACATCTTGGGCTTTGAACAAGATACAAATAGACTTTTCAGCTTCACATCTTGGGCTTTGAACAAGATACAAACCACCTTTCGCTTCACGTCTTGGGCTTTGAACAAGACACCAAAACAACCATTTCCTCCCATAGAATAGGAGGAACTACGAACGCTATGATTTCCCTGTTTCGGTAAACGGGAATACGTAGGCATAAGATTGAAAGAAAAATCTTAGCGGGCACAATCAACAAAAAACCCAAATCCCATATCCCCATCAATCAAAAGCAGTAATTCAAAAATACCAGTCCTAACATCCTAACCCTTGTTCCCCGCCAGAAACCTTCTGTCTAGATAAAAACCAGTATTGGCGAAAATACAAATAACCAGTACAAAGGCCCCCCCACATTGATAGCATCCGTAACCTAACAGACCGCTGTTTAAACTCAGTATGCAAAGCAGGGTTAATTGGAGACATCTATTTCCCTTCCTTCATCAGCTCACAATAGGATAAAAAATGAATCGACCTGTAGTTTTAAGCTCAAACCGCAGAGAGCGACCAGCGCTTAAGAACCGCGTCCAAAATCGCTCACTACACCATCCAACATAGAAGAAGAATAAATATTTACTACTCCCCCAGTCCCACAACGAGTGGTCCATTTGAAATAAAAATGTGTTAAAAAATGAATGACTCATTTCATTTTCCAATGCACCTTTTTCAATTCTATCCTCTAATTTATATTACTTTCAATATTCCAAATATTTGATGAGGGAAACTTTAGTAAAGATATCATTCTCTCTCATTCATTTATTCATTTTTCTTAATCTATGTGAAATGGTCAATTGAATCACTCATTGTAGGACGAAAGGAGTATGAAATAACAACTATCTTCCCAATTTACACAAATACAAACAAATCCATCCCTTCTAAAGGTGAATTTCAAAGAGAACATGCCTTGTTTTCACATTATCAACATTCCTCCATAACTCCCCCTTTGCCCACTCAGTTGTCCACTCCACCTGTTCACTAGGCCACAAGATGAAATTTTAAGATTAGCTTCTAATTTGATTTTAGTTTCCCGAATCATGCAAACATTCTTTTTTTCCTCCTTGATTAGAATTCACATGCTTCTCCTCTTTATAGTATTGCCACATCCTCAAAGATTGTAAAACACAATATTAACTGAGCAACTTGCACTTTTCCATCTCTCACTCTTCTGTGTTTCCGATCCTTCAGCTCTAGCAAATTAATTTGCTCCACATAAACATCATCATATCCAGAACCTTGAATGTCGTACTCTTTTTCCTTTTCCAAGTAAGTGGTGCAACATCGTCAATTCGTCTTGCTCAAAATCTAGAATTACCTCTTGTCACATCTAAATCGAACATAGATTCACATCAAAGCACAATTCCCCCCAAAAATTTATCTTGCAATGAACCTGAGTAATCAACCGAAATATTTGATCCATCTACTACTTCATTTCGAGTATGCATATGAGCAGAACAAAAAAACCGAGAAATAGGACTCTTGAACAAAATCGCCCCCTTAGAGTTTACTAAAGAAGCGACCCTCCTTGTTTTCAATTTTTTTTTACAGATTAAAAAAAATAATATTTGTGGGCATTAATCACATCTTTAACTTAGAATATTTATAACTAATTTCTCATTTATATATTTACAAACAAATTTAATTTTTTTACTACATTTTCACTAAAAATTGATGTCTGTTTGCCCCTTGAAGAGGCCCTTATCGTCATAAAATACATTTAATTTCATTAAAAAAATATGGTCACCTCAATACCTGTACAGAAATTCAGTTTGTGATCACACAACACAATTATTGCTCTTTTGATATTAATATGTTGCCCCTACATTTAATGAAAGGCTAAATTAAATTAAAAATAATTAACAACTTTTTGTATCATAGATACAAAAATAATTAATATTAGTAGTGATAAAAATGATTTAACTGTGAAATATTTAGCATGGGTGTTTCACAATATAAAGTAATCAACAGTTTGTTTTTTGTTTCTCACATAGAGAGTAAGAGAAAATGTTCAAAGTTTTCAAATTCATTTGTTCTCTTGTCCTTTTCTTTTCCCAATTTCTTATAACCTATGGCCGTAAGATATTTCTTTAATTATTTTCAAATTTTCTTCTTTGCATAATACTCAAAATTTTATCGTCTTTTACTAATAATATTTGATTTATTTTTGTTTTAAATCACAGATTCTGAGACGACATGCACTCGTCATGAACAATGTTTAAATATTTCATGTTCCTCTGGTTATTTTTCGATGTGCATTCAGAATTATTGTGACTGTGTGAGAATTTTCTAAGACAATAATTGTATTTGCAAGTCATAAAGGTTAATACTTATAACTCATAATTAAGCATGTTGAAATATGCAAGACAATAATTATATATATATATATATATATGATCGTACCCAGATCAGACAGTTGATAGTGGCCAACGTCGTCTGGAACGGCAGCTCCGATGATGGTGAGAGACGGCCGGGGGGGTGTACCTGCAAGGTACTCCGACGCTCAAGTGAGAGAGTGTACAGAATAACAACAAATACAGAAAGCGTAGAGTGGCAAGAAGAATGTGTCTAACCTGACCCTCTCAAGTGAGAGGGTATTTATAGAGAACCCCCAGCGCGGGGCCAACGGTTACCTGCAGTGAGCTGGATCAACTAGGCCCACTCCAAGCAACTGCTAGGGGTTACGTGTAGTAGTGAAGACCAGCACGTGGTCTTTGCCCTAGAGTAACCGCTCCTAGATTTCCGGAAGTAGGGCAGATCGAATCCTTCGGACGTGGGAGGTTACTTGGAACGTGTCCACGTGGTATGGACCGTTGGGCACTCCTCGCGGGGAGGAGTCTTCTGTGTCGAGGAGAGATGAAGCCCGTAGAATGGACATGGCCTCACGGGGAGGAGCCTTCTGTGTCGAGGAGGTATCAAGCCCGTAGAATGGACATGGCCTCGCGGGGAGGAATTGTGTCCGTCGAGGAGTAATGTGTAGCATTATCGCGGGGAAAAGCTAATCTGTCGGGGAGGCACATCTCAGCAGGGGTGTGATGTCCTCCTTTCCTATTGTCCCAAGTGCCCGACACTGCCTATGTGCCCGGTGAAACTGTGGCTCGCACGTGGCAGTCGCGTGTCTTACAGAAGGACCTTATTGGGCCTCCCCAGGCTGTATGGGTTGGGTCTGCTCGACTGTTGGACAGCCTCGGCCCAATCCAGAACAGGAGTCCCCCAAGTCGTTGCTCTGAGATGTTAGAGTAATGACTTAAGGGTTATTGGCATGTCGGGGATACGCCAAGAGAGGAACCGAGGAGGCCATTCTCGTGCTCGACGTTCCTACGGTCGCACATAAGTCGGGCATCGGACAGCTGTGTCTGGTCGTAACGCCGGGGAGATGAGGGGTTTCAGATTCGAAACATTGGGGAAAATTGAAAGGACACGCGTGGGAGGATGAACGGCTGCATGTGTGCCACGTGTCGTCTGTCATCATTATCTAGGGAGGCTAGGGCGGCTAGCTAGGGTAGTGCACTCAAGTGCCCTATGTCCCTCGAGTTCCGTGAAAATCACTATAAAAACTCCTCCCCTCGTTCATTTTCCCACTTTTTTCGTTTCTCTCTCAACAATCTCTCTCATTCTCTCTCTATCTTCTACAGCAGCCGTTCGTCGCCGTCAACTGCCAGAACTCCGCACCGGAAACCTAAATCGTCGCCTATAAGGTATTTGTTCAAAAACTGACATTTTTCTTGCGTTTCCTCTTGATTTTAACTAGCGTATAGCACTTCCTTGGTGAACTGATGGAGTTCCCATGATAAATGAAAGGGTTCCTGGCGAATACGACGGGAATCTTTTGTTGTTGAGAGAGGAAGTGTTAAGAACTTCTCTCGCTTTTGTTGAATGTCTCGGGGACAAGGGACGAATATCTCGGGGACGCGATGAATGTCCCGGGGTCCCCAATGGTCACTCTTTTCGTTAGCTTTATGGGAAAAAGGGGGCCGAATTTTTCGGGGAGGCGATGAGTTCCCCGGTGACCATGTTGATCCTCGGCCGGCTATGTCGGGGAAACGAGAAAGCCTTGCCCCTTCCTCGCCCGTTAGCTTGAATAGCGTGGAGGGGTGAATTTGATATGACCCATCGAATTCACCGTTTCCTTCTGCTTTTCAGGTAAATGGACGGTTTGGCTGCGAAGGTGGTCGTAGGATCCTTTGAAGAAGACGACCACCCAGAATCTCCTATGGCTCATATGGCTTTTGCCCAAGAGCGCCCGTTCGAGGAGTGGGTCTGCGATGAAGCCCTAGAGATGTCGTCCATCTTTGTCTACAGAGACGTGAAAGACGCGTTCTGTACCGTCGAGCATCAGCTAATTGGGTCTGATAAATCATGGAAGGTTTTCCGCCCTGAAGAGCATCACCGAATATGCTCGCCTTACCGAGGAATACGTATCCCGTTATACGAGTTCATGTTCGATGAAGCGGGGTGGAGGCTGCCCTCACGGATTTCCAAGAGGAGGTCTTCGCCTGGTTGAAGCTAGCACCCTCGCATATTCACCCGAACTCGCTGGCCTTTATCCGGGCTTTTGAGCTTGTTTGTAAACACCTGAAAATCGGACCGACAGTGTCCCTCTTCTTTCGAATATTCCATCTTCAAAGGTCGTTGGTCGGTGGACAACACGGCTGGGTGTCCTTTAAGCAAAGCAAAGCTCTGTTCCACACGTATTTGGATTCCATCCGGGATTTCAAGTACCGTTACTATTTTGTGAAGCCGGTCACCCTTGGGGGTATCAACTCGCTGTACCGGAGAGTTACCCGTAAAGTAGACGGTCGCTCCGAGGAGGTTCTGGAGCCGAAGTTCCCCCTGTACTAGACGGAGGAACACTTCAAAAAAGGGGTGGATAAATACAAGGTGAAACACAATAAGTTGGACGTCGACGACCGAGAAGCTTATAATAAGATCGTCGCGTTCGTCAAAAGCTTCAATGAAGCTTGGTACGAAACACTGAATGGCGAGCCTATAACGGGAGCAGATGGGCAGGTGATGAAGCAATGTCGCTTGATCAATACTCGTGTTCTGCTCGAGACCTTCTCCGATGAAGAAGCAGATGAGCTGTTAGGTGGTGAAAACATCCTCAATCTAAGCCTTCCTCGCATCTGTATACCTTGCCTTACTAATGTTTTCTTTCTTTTTGCAGGGAAAATGGCCGGAGCTGAGGAGAGGCTCAAGAAGTTGAAGGCGAAGAGGGCTCGGGAAGAACAGGCTCGGGGAGAGTAATCTCATTCAAAGGGTCAAGGTGTTGCTCCTTCTGGGGCCATGCCCGAGGGTGTTTCCTCTGCTGCGATTCCCGAAGGTTCCAGCCAATCCCAGCCTGCTTTGAATACGTCGGGGATTTCAGGTAGGCGCACACCTCCTGCTGGGAGCCAGTCCCCAGGTACTCAAGGGATACCGAAACGGCTACGGGTTTCGAATGCGGAGTTTGTCGACCTGGCCTACGAAGAAAGTCCCCCACCTTCTTCAAGCTTCGAACTCCCACCATGCCATCTCAAGCCCCGCTTCTTCTCTGAAGTCATCTATCCTCGCGTCCCTCCCTCTAAAATGCAAGCTGTGCTGGGGACCGCTGCGGAAGCGAGGAGGAGAACGATCTTTGAGGACATGTCTGCCGTTATGCGGCTCTGTTCGACTGCTATTGTCCTGAACGATGAAACCCGCCCCGCTGCTGAACTTTCTCGACTGTAAGAAAGGCTCGAGACCTTGGAGGCTGAGCTGTTAGACCTGCGCAAAGAGTTGAAGGAATGCAGGGACATGAATAAAGAACAGAGTGAGCAGCAACAGCAGGCGGAGACAAAGCTAAAGGAAGCTGAGGAAGCGGAGAAAGGTCATCTTGCCCGGATCACCGAGCTGGAGGCAGAGGAGAAGCAGCTCAAGGAGAGGGTTGCAGAGCTGGAGGATGCTGTTCGGCCAGCTGAAGGCAAAACTGAAGAGGATAAGCTCCTAACCTCTGGGGAAGCTCTGGTGGCCAAACTCAGGAGAGTCGAGTAGGATCTCCGACTAGCCGAGGATGATACTCTTGAAGCCGCGGGCATAGGGTTTCGAAATGCAATGGCGCAGCTTCGGATCCTAAATCCCGGCCTTGTGACCGACGGGGCTGATGCTAACTGCGAGGTGGTCGATGGCCGGATAGTGCTGCCTGGGCAAGAAGGAAATGCCAATGAAGGAGGTGGGCCAGACGCTGATGAGACTGTTGCCAAGACTGCTGCTGCGTAGGAGTATAGTTTACTTGGCCTGCGTGCCATTTTGTTGTTTTTGCCCGGCTTGTGGGCCAGGGGCTTATTGATGTAATATTCGTACAATGGGATTTGCTCGATTCTAATACTTCGCTTTGCCTCTTTCTGTATTTTGCTTGTGTGTGATACTTTATACCTTACTTATTTTTGCCTAAGTAGTTGAGATCGCTGGCACCTTGGGAGTTTGCTCGACTCTGATGATCCTCGACTGTGAAGAGAGCTAGTCGAGTGGTCGGGGGTTGTACTCCGACCTTCAACGAGGCTAAGAAGTCGGTCGAGGTCTTAGCTTCGTGGCGTGAACTTCCCATCGCGAGCTAGGTGTTCTGCCTATTTGGTACGTCAACGACGGAGCTCGGTTGAGGTCTCCTCGTCGGGCCAAAAAGTCTCACGCACACACTTCGTGGTTTTTGGCCGTCGTGTGTTATATAGAGGTGTCACGCATGTACCGTTGCACGCCCCCGTGGTCGCGACGTCGTACTGTCCCGGGCAGTGTCTAACTGTAATATTGTTTGAGCTTCTCAGCATTCCATGGTCGAGCAAATTATTCACCGTGGAGGTTTTCGAGGTAATAGGCACCCATCCCCGTCTTTACGACGATGCGGTATGGGCCCTCCCAGTTTGCGGCCAGCTTTCCTTCGCGTGAATCTTTCTGATTTCTCCGTAGGACAAGACTGCCAACTTGGAAGTCTCGTTTGATAACTTTGTCATTATAACGCAAAGTTATTTTTTGTTTTAAAGAGGCTTCTTGGAGGGCAGTGCCGGTCCTTATCTCTTCGACAAGGTCGAGCTCCTCTCGCAGGGCTCCGTTGTTTGTTTCTTCGTCGAGGGGAGCTTCTGTCCTCCTCGAGGGTTCCCTGATCTCCACGGGGATAACTGCCTCGGTTCTGTACGTTAGGCGAAACGGGGTCTCCCCGGTCGTGGAGTGTGGGGTTGTTCGATACGCCCATAGGACGCTGTGCAACTCCTCAACCCACCGTTGTTTGGCCTCGCCGAGTCGTCGCTTTAGTCCCCAGAGTATCACTCTGTTTGCTGCTTCGCCCTGCCCGTTGGTTTGAGGGTGTTCGACCGACGTGAAGTGCTGTTTTGTGACCAGTTTGGCGACAAAGTCTTGGAAGTTCCTGTCGATGAACTGTGTTCCGTTGTCGGTAACAATGGCTTGGGGCACACCGAATCGGGCGAGGATGTTTCTCTTGTAGAAACTGAGTATGTTGAAGGCAGTGATTTTGGCCAGCGCCTCTGCCTCAATCCATTTCGTGAAGTAATCTACCCCGACGATGAGGTACTTGTTTTGGTACGACCCTATGATGAAAGGTCCGAGGATATCCATTCCCCACCACGCAAACGGCCACGGGGATGACAATGACTTAAGCTCGTTTGGGGGAGTGAGGTGCATGTCCCCGTGTCTTTGACAGCGGTCATATTTCTTGACGTGTT
This sequence comes from Lathyrus tuberosus, assembly GCA_022829125.1. Classification (NCBI taxonomy): domain Eukaryota; kingdom Viridiplantae; phylum Streptophyta; class Magnoliopsida; order Fabales; family Fabaceae; genus Lathyrus; species Lathyrus tuberosus. Next base: position 528,299 of record JALAZF010000282.1, read on the forward strand.
CCTTTGCATCATGTTGCATAGTGGGCCAATAATACCTCGCTCGGAGTGCTTTTCGGGCTAGGGACCTTCCGCCGAGGTGCTAGGCGTTGATCCCTTCGTGGATTTATTGGAGGATCCCCGAAACTTTGCTTTCTTCGACACACCAGAGTAAGGGAATGGAGAATCCTCGACGGTATAGCTTACCTTCGACGACGGTGTACGCATATGCCCGCCTCTTGACTATCCCCGCTTCTTTAGGATCATCGGGCAGTTTGCCTGTCATCAAGTATTCGTAAACTGGGGTCATCCAACAGTTTGTGTCCCCGATGGCGTTGACCTCTGTGGTCGGTGTGGGTTTGTTTATGCTCGGCTGGGAGAGTATCTCCTGGATAACTGATTTGTTCCCTCCTTTCTTCTTAGTGCTCACAAGCTTGGAGAGCACGTCTGCTCGAGTGTTATGCTCGCGCGGGATGTGAGCCACCTCCGCGGAGACAAATTTCTTTAACTTTTCTTGCACCAAGGTTAGGTACTCGATGAGACTATCGTTTTTGGCCTAAAATTCTCCCCGAACTTGTGATGCCACGAGCTGGGAGTCTGTAAAGATTTTGACTTCTTTTGCGCCAAGGTCTTCTGCAAGTCGAAGTCCCGCGAGGAAGGCCTCATATTCGGCTTGGTTATTCGATGTCTTGAAGGAAATTTCGAGGGAGACCTCTATCAGGATGCCCTGCTCGTTTTCGAGGATAATGCCCGCTCTGCTACCTTTTGCACTGGAGGCTCTGTCGACGTAAATCATCCATTTCTGGGAGCCATTGGTCGAGGATTCAGGGACGGTCATTTCCACTACGAAGTCGGCCAGTACCTGAGCTTTCAAGGCTTTTCGACCTTCGTATCGAAGGTCGAACTCGGATAGCTCGAGAGACCACCGGAGCATTCTCCCCACCATATCTGGCCGACTGAGGAGCTGTCTGATAGGCTGCTCCGTCCTTACCAAGATTGTGTGGGCCAGGAAGTAATGACGTAATCTTCTGGCTGCAGACACGAGGGCCAAGGCGGCCTTTTCAATCTGTTGGTATTTGAGCTCGGGGCCCTGAAAAGCTCTGCTCGTGAAATAAATCGGTTTCTATCCGTCGCGGGTCTCCCGTATGAGGACAACACTCACCGCTTCACCGGTGATGGCCAGGTACAAGAAAAGTGTTTCCCCGTTATCTGGTCGGGACAAGACCGGGGGTTGTGACAAGACTTGTTTTAGATGGAGGAGGGCTTGTTCGCATTCTTCACTCCATTCAAAAGTTGCCTTCTGTCGAAGAAGCTTGAAAAAAGGGAGTGCGTACTGAGCAGATTTGGCGACTTAACGGGAGAGAGCAGTCAGCATTCCGTTAAGTGACTGGATCGACTTCTTTGAGTTCGGGGTAGGGATTTCGGAGAATTCCCTACATTTGTCAGGGTTCGTCTTGATTCCCCTCTCCGTGAGGTAGAAGCCGAGGAACTTTCCTGCGCGAACACCGAAGGTGCATTTATCGGGGTTGAACCTCATGCGACATTTCCTCGCCATGTCGAACACTTTCTTGAGATAAGCAGCATGGTCGACTTCTTTTACAGATGCGACGATCATGTCGTCCATATAGACCTCGAGCACGTCGCCGATATCTGCCCGAAAGACTTTGTTCATCGTTCGTTGGTAGGTGGCGCCAGCATTTTTCAAGCCGAAGGGCATTACGTTATAGTAGTAATTACCTGACTCGGTCATGAAGGCGGTATGCTGCTTGTCGGCCTCGTCCATGGGGATTTGGTTGTACCCTGAGTAGGCATCCATGAAGGATAGTAATTTGAATCCTGCAGAATTATCGACCAGCTGGTCGATATTAGGTAAGGGATAAGAGTCTTTCGGGCATGCCCGATTAAGATCCGTGTAGTCAACGTACATCCTCTATTTTCCATTATTTTTCTTAACGAGTACAACATTTGAGAGCCAAGTCGTGTACTTGGCCTCGGAAATAAAGTTTGCCTCTAGGAGGTCTTTTACAGCTTTTTCAGCAGCCTCCATTTTTTTCGGAGACTGCCTACGCCTACGTTGAGCTACAGCCCTAGCGGCCGGATCTATAGTCAGCTGATGACAAGCTACTTCGGGGTCCAGTCCAGGCATCTCTCCAGCACTCCAGGCGAACAAATCTGCATTTTCTCGGAGGCATGCCTTCAGTTGCCTCTTCGCCAGGTCAGGGAGTCCATAGCCAATCTTCACACTTCGATCTGGGCTGTCACTGAGAGGAACCAGCTCGAAATCTCCATCTGGGACGGGGCGCGTTGGGTGGAGAGGCTGCCCATTGATTTCAACTGGGAGGTCCTCGCCCGCAGCTTCTTCCTGCTCCACGGGAAACCTGCTGTCAAGGTCGACCGCGCTGACCGACGGGAGTGGAACCTGCACGATGTCTGGAGATGCCCCAGCCTGAGTCTTGGGTTTGACGCCGCCGCCGACACTCAGACCCTTGATTGTTGCGTCGAAACATCTTCTGGCCGCCTTGATGTCCCCATGGAGAGTGACCACACGTCCACGCTTCGTGTAGTACTTCATCTTTAGGTGGACCGTTGATGGGACGACCGTCAGTTCCGCCAACGTGGTCCTCCCCATGATGCAGTTGTAGAGGGACGGGCAGTCCACCACCAAGAAACGCGTCTTCACCTGTCGGGCAGTTTCCTCAATCCCGAAGGTGACCATCAACTCCACGAAGCCCCATGGTCTGGTGGTTGCGCCATTGAAGCCTTGTAGGTCTGACCCTACGTACGGGGACAAGTGTCTCTTGGTCAGCTGGAGGGTCTCGAAGAGGTGGACGTACATGATATCCACCGAGCTCCCCTGGTCAACCAAAATTCTGTGGACATCAAAATTGGCCATCTGTGCCCGGATCAGGAGGGGGATGTTGGCGTTAGGTACCCCACCGAGAAGTCTCTCGAGGTAGAAGGTAATCGGAGTTGACCTTCCATGAACCCTCTCGAGGGTAGGGGCTCGAGGAGTTGTTGCTTTCAGTTCGTCGAATTTCCTCTTTATTGATCCTACGGTCAAACGGTCAGGGGCTCCGCAGATATGACCAGGGCTTGGGGGAAAGACTCCCAGGTACTGCGGGCACTTATCGGCTCTTCTGCTGGGAAGCTCTTCCACATGTTTCGGACAACTTCAGGGTTGTCGAGTTCTCCCGAAAAGCCAAAGTCTTCAGGTCGCGTGATGCTCAACGCGACTTGCAGCGATCCGTTGTTGGGAGAAGGAGTTGACTCCTCGATATTCTGGGCCTCCTGGCCGCTGGGGCGGGGGGCCTCTTGCTGCTTGGCGTACTTCTTCAGGTACCCTTCTTTAATCAGCGTCTCGATTGCGTCCTTAAGGTGGACGCAATCTTCAGTAACGTGCCCGTGACTGTGATGGAACCGGCAGTACTTGGACTTGTCAGCATTTGGTTTGGGAACCGTCGGTTTCGGGAAGCGGATTCCCCCTTTGACGAACTCTGAATTGGCACAGTCGCTATAAATGCGTGCGCGGGACGCGTTTAGCGGGGTGTAGTCTTTGAAAAGGCCAGACGGTCCCCGTGACTCGCGGGGCTCTTTGGTCCGGGCTTCTTTTTTTTCTTTCCCCACCTCGCCTAGGTGGAGGGGAGTCTTCTCTTCTCCTGTCCCCACCCCGCCTGGGTGGAGGGGAGTCTTCTTCCTTGTTGCCGCGGGGGCCCTCTCTTCGCCTAGAATCGAGGGCAATTTATGCGGTTTCAGCTTCCTCGAACTCAATATGCGACTGGGCCCTCTCGATGAGGCCTTCAAAGCTGCGGGGAAGGTGTAGTCCGACGGATTCTGCGAACTTGGATCCTAGTCGCAAACCCTTGATGATGAGATACATTTTGATGTGATCGGTCACGTGGATTTCGATCGCTTCTTTGTTAAACCTCTCGATGTAGCTCCGGAGAGGTTCATCCTTCCCCTGAAAGATGGCTTCCAGGGAGGCTATTGTCTTCGGATGTCGACGAGAAGCCGTAAAATGTTTTCTGAAGCGCTCCCTCAGGACCTTCCACGACGTGATTGATTCAGATGCTAGGTTTTTGTACCAAGCCATGGCCCCTTTCTGAAGAGTCGTAGGGAATAGTCAACATTTGATAGCTCCAGAGACATTCCTGAAATCGAGCAGAGCTTCAAAACTCTCGACATGGTCATCAGGATCAGATGTCCCGTCATATGTCCCCAAGGATGGGAACCTCTCCAGGCCCTTAGGAATAGGGGCGTCCATGATGTGCCTGGCCAGAGGGGTCCGGTAATCGTCATCCTCGCTGGCTCCTGGAGACACAGAGGGGGAGTGTTGTCCATGAACATAGTGACGTCTCGGGGAGTGGTCCTTTGGGCGGCCTCTGGGCTCCTCGGCGTCTGGCCTGCTCCTTTTATTTTTCGAGGAGCGATCTGGTCCCTTTGGTGGCGGGGAGCAGTGGCGTTTCTGAGGATGTTCCGGCTGAGTACGCTCCAAGCGTGGTCTGCGACCCCTGTGAACTGGGGAGGGGCTGCGAGATGCCTCTGGGGACTGCGAATATCTTGGAAATGGCGGTGGCCGGTGCCTTCGCGGGGAAGTCCGACCACGACCTTTCTCCAGCACCTCGATCCGGATGTTCTGGTTGAAGATCATCTGGTTGGTCTGATTGACCAAAGCAAATAGGGCAGCAGTGCTCGGGTCCCCATTTGGCGGCGGGTCCACGGGCTGGAGGAATGTGTCATGTCCGTCTCGGTGAGCTGTCTCGTACTCCACTTCCTCGGAAAATGGTGAGGCGGTGAGTCCGTCTCTGATGTCGTTCTCCACGACAGGTTGGGCAGCGTTGTTGTCGACGCGATTGCCATTACTGAGTTGCACAATAACGTTGTCTAGAGCTTGATTCGCCGACGGGTTGGCCATGATGGTTGTTTAATGGAGAAATCTTTAGTTTATCGAGCAGAAAAATGGGGAAGCTTATAAGTTCCCACAGACGGCGCCACTGATCGTACCCGGATCAGACAGTTGATAGTGGCCAACGTCGTCTGGAACGGCAGCTCTGGTGATGATGAGAGACGGCGGGGGGGGGGGGGGGGGGGGTGGGGGGTGTACCTGTAAGGTACTCCGACGCTCAAGTGAGAGAGTGTACAGAATAACAGCAAATACAGAAAGCGTAGAGTGGCAAGAAGAATGTGTCTAACCTGACCCTCTCAAGTGAGAGGATATTTATAGAGAGCCCCCAGCGCGGGGCCAACGGTTACCTGCAGTGGGCTGGATCAACTAGGCCCACTCCAAGCAACTGCTAGGGCTTACATGTAGTAGTGAAGACCAGCACGTGGTCTTCGCCCTAGAGTAACTGCTCCTAGATTTTCGGAAGTAGGGCAGACCGAATCCTTCGGATGTGGGAGGTTACTTGGAACGTGTCTAAGTGGTATGGACCGTTGGGCACTCCTCGCGGGGAGGAGCCTTCTATGTCGAGGAGGAGCCTTCTGTGTCCCAAGTGCCCGGCGAAACTGTGGCTCGCACGTGGCAGTCGCGTGTCTTGCAGAAGGACCTTATTGGGCCTCCCCAGGCTGTATGGGTTGGGCCTGCTCGACTGTTGGACAACCTCGGCCCAGTCCAGAACAATATATATATATATATATATATATATATATATATATATATATATATATATATATATATGGGTTATTTATACGATACCCCCTGCCAATAGGGTGACATTTGATTTTCCCCCATTTAAAAAAATAATTTTGGATTACCCCCCTGAAATTATAAAATTTTACGTCTTCCCCTCCACCTTCCACCCTCCCCATGTAAAAAAATTACCCCCCTGTAAATTTTTTTTTCATTTACCCCCTTGGTTTTACACGCTTAGGGGGGTACCCAAAAAATTCAGGGGGGTATTCCAAAATTATTTTTTTAAAGGGGGGTAAATCAAATGTCGCTTTATTGGCAGGGAGGTATCGTATAATTAACCCTATATATATATATATATATATATATATATATATATATATATATATATATTGTAACGTTATAATTCTTTATGTTTTAATTCTTTTATTATTTAAGCCTTTTATCTTTTCGAAAGATGTAGAACTGTTTTTATATTTTATTTTCTGTTAAACAAACATTTCTGATGGGGAAAGATCAGACGAGCTAACAATTAATAATTTTGTTATTTCAAATAATAAAAACTTAATTTAAATTAATTATTATGAGTAATGTTTTTATTTACTGTACTCTTAAATAATGACTATTTAATTGAAGATAAATAAGTGATACATTAGATGTGTTTGTGTTGGCAATGGCTGGGTTGAGAAGATCTCAAATAGGTGGTTAAGTATTTTTTTAATCCAATCTTTAGAACTTTAACTTTTTTTTTTATAAAAAAAGGATTAATATCCAATACAAGAAATACTCAACTCTTTTACAAATACTCAACTCTTCAACTACCTATCCATTAATAAAATATGTAACAAATCACCCTAATTTACCCTTAATAACAAAATATATTATGTCTAATGAAATGACTTTTTTAGTAAATAACATGTTCCATTATATAGATTCAACCACAGAGCTTTCTAATGCCACATTTCACTTTCCTATTGATCTATTTCTTTCTTCTTTTCTATTGGTCGGTTTTTCACTTCTTTTCCTTTTATCAATCATCCCTCGCTTTTCTTCACATTTGTAATGCTACTTCCTCTCTCCTCGGTTCCACCAACAACAAAGAAAACCTTAAAAAAAAAGTTTCAGAAAACAATCTTTCACCACTCTACTCATTCATCTTTCGAGCCACACATTTGAAGGTAATCACTTTTTTTTCATACTACAAATGTTTCTTATTTCTTCTTCTGTTTTTAAAAAAATTTATGTTTCATAAAACTTTTTGGTTGAACAAAATGAATGTTTCAAAATATGTCTTTTACAAAATATTTATGTTTGAATCTTCCTTATTATTTCTGGTTTCGAAAACATTCTTTACATTAGAACTTTCAAATAATTTGTTTCTGGTTTCGATAACAGAAGTCATATGCGATGTTTCCAACCTGTTCAGTCTCTTTCGTTGGCATAATGAAACTTTGAATGTTTGGACGTAAGTTTTGTTTTGATTTCTTGGTTTTTTCATCAAGATATATGATTTTGTATGTGTTTTTCATGTTGATTTGTTTTGATCATGTTTCAGACATTTACACGGGTTTATTCTATTTCTTGGATTGACCTTGGCTAATTTGATGAAGCCTCATGTTGTTGATCTCTTACAACAATTTACAAGGCACTATATTGTATTTTCTTTTTCTATTCATAAATTATGATCTATGTGTCCGAGCATGTATTGACACGGCACCAGCATTTATAATCACGTTTAATTTATTTATTAAAATTATTATCAATGTCGACTTGTTAGCATCGGTGTCGTGTTCGACGTCTGTTTTGTGTTCGTGTTTTTATTGAGAAATGAAATTTAGAGATCCAATTCCAGAAAGGATATGGTCCCTTAACATGTCTCTGAAAGCATATTCCACCTGTTACCAGCTCTTGATGATGCTGTGTAGAATTTTGATATTAAAGAAACCTTCAAATACATATTGAAATGTTAATCTACCAATATTAACTCTTCTAAAATCACTTAATAAATTAGTTTAATTAACAATAACAACTAGATCTTGGAGAATCCATTTAAATTCAAGTTTAGGTAATCGTCCAGTTGACATATATCAATTAACCAATTTTCTATGCTGTTAGTTGTGGACAGATAATTAACTTGAACAAGTGTAATTTTTTTTTTCAAAATTTTTTCCATGAATTAATTTAAATTTAGCTTTTACTTTCCTTTTGTCTTTTTTGTATTACTCAGTTTTGATCATCATTTATATTATTTGAATTGTTTATAATGCAATTGATATCTAAAATCGTGCATCACTGAAATGTAACATTGTTTGCCAAACTTCATCTTGCAGTTGAGGCCAAAAAGGAAGATTAAGTAGATTATGGTTATGGTGTTCTTCTTGTGTCGTGAGCTGGTGGTCAGTTGTTGTTTAATCCAATTGATCACTTGCTTAGTATGGTTGTTTAGCACAAATGTTTGAATAATTTTAGTTTTGTTTGTGCCATTCAACTTTATACTTTTATGACATTTTGATATCTTTCATTTCCAGCTATATAGTGATTAGTTGCCTTGGTAAAACCCAACCTTTTAATGCTTATCATCTACCACTTAGTGTTTTGAGGCCGTACCTACTGGTCTTTTTTCGGTAATAATTTTATTAGTTTCATATCATGTTTTTCACAGGGGAATGAAACGAATATCTCTTTGCGGTATTATTAGAAAAGAGAAGATGACAAAACCTATGGTAGTAGCAAATTGTAGAACAAGGTATTTGTAAATATACACTTATTCTAAATGAAAGTAACTAATTTGGTTTTGCTTGTAACCTAATGCAATTGGCAAGCTATTGACATGACATTTCCATCATTTTCTCCATCACTTTTGTTTATGTTAAGAGCTTGCATCATGACTTTTTGTAACCTAATATTATTGACTATGATTTGACTTTAACAAGATTTATGAAGATTACTTTTCTTCATGTCAAGTATATGCCTCTATTTTACACTTATACTCTCAATTTGTTATAAAGTTATATTATGAAGTGTTGTTATGGTTTTTAAGGGTTTAATTGGTCTATTATGACATTTTATATTTTGTTATGATAACTGCCACATCATGTAAGCAACTATCAGTTCAACTTATTCAGTTCCTGCCACATCATTTCAGACATACTCAGTCTCATGGCTGTATCCATGAATTCAACTAATTTTAGTTCATGCTTAATATCAGTTCATGATGTTTATCTTCTATTAATATCAGTGTTGGAGTCACATATATGATATTATAAAGAAGAGTGTCATGATGGTATCAAAATACTATATGATTGATAAAAGAGGAATAAAGACAATATTTGAAAGTGTTACTGAATAATACAGTAAGGACAAACACAAGATGTGGGCATATTCTCAAGTTTACATCAATTTTTTGATATTGTGTTTTAGTGATATTGTATTTATTGGCTCTATCCACTCATTCCTGTATCATAAGGCTATGTGATAAGTTTGATGTACCATATAGCTGATTTATGTGGAAGGGACTTTCATTTTAATAGTATGAGAAAGTAGATCTGTTTTCATAAGAATGTCTTGACATTTTTCTTATTTTGATGTTACATATCACAAATTATAGTTCACTTGCTTAATATCAGTTTTTGATATCCTTCATCTATTAATATCAGCTGATGCCTAATATATGTGGTGTCGAATTGTCACTATCACTATCATTAACGATGACAACATTTGAGAACTCAAACTCATTGCAAACCTACAACATATCGCGAACCCAATAACACTTTTTAAACTACATCTCATACCTAATAAAAACACATCTTTTTTACATATGAAAACGAAAGACATTTTTTAAGTAAAATTTCGAAAGAATCTTTGCAACACTACAATTTTTGTAATTATTTTATTATATTAATGTTTCATCTTTCTAAGATCAGTTGGTATTCATTTCACTTTTGTACAACACTGCTCGATATGTACTTATACGCAGTATAGGTCTTTTGCTTTATCGTCTGAAATGATTCATTCGCTTTTAACCAAAGGGTTCACCCAGAATTAGCCATCTTATCAACTGCTGCCATATAAGTATTGCATTGCACTCCAAACTGTAGACATGAGCTGTTGGTTTCAAGAATGGACTACAATGCAAATTGCAAACTTATCAGTTCTTTTTAATTATTTTTAATACTTAACAGTCTGCTATTGTTTGACTTAATTCCATTTTCAGCTACATCCAAACTATTTCTTAATTTCACAGATTTCAATAAGCATGTTATATTACTCTTTTGCTATTGACATGTCAACTTCAACATGTTATGCGCGTGTAAGTTGCTTTCTATCATGCAAGACTACACCAGCTGTAATTTCAAACTAAAGAGTGTCAAATTATTTTTGCAAATCTAACTACCAATTCAGTTGCAACTATTACAGTTTGTGTTTAGTTACTTTTTTGCGGGGGAAATAGAATTCAAATTTACTGCCATCACGTTATTTGACTTTTTTTTAACTGAAAAGTCAACACCTTTGTTCATTGTCTCTTACATCTCCAAACTTATCCCACAACTAAGTCCTTTGAATGCATTTTTCTGCTCTCACACTTATCCCACATTCAGGTATGTTATGGTGTTCTGGTTAACCTATCCAAATAATGTTCTACACTTATTTTTCAGCATCGATTTGTACATACTATTGATTGTTAGATTTATGAATAACTTCCTTATTGATTAGTGCAATATTACTGTTATAGCTAAATGTCTAAAATGAGTGTGCAAGCTATGAATTTTTTCCCTATTCCCGGTTAGATTTATGTAGTTTGAGTTAATACATAACTGTTAAACTGTTGCATCTTATGACAACTATTCCATCCAGCTTGATATAACAAACTATTCATTTCAGCTTGATACATGGAACTGGAAAAGATTGATACATGTTTTTGAATGATCTTTTAATTCAATAAACATAAATGACTAGCACTTAATAGTTTTATAATTTAGACTGCTCCTGATTATTGTTTCATGGGCTGTTTTTACTGTGTTTTCACTAACTCTTTTCGTTATGTAGTTTGAGGTAATACATAAATGTTAAACTACTGCATCTTATGAATTTGTGTTTTTTCAACTTACGCTTGTATTACGAACTAGCTGAGAACCATTAGCAGGAATTACAGGCTCAAGAGTTGGATTAGAATTGCCAAAAAGTGGTGCCCCTTCAATATACCTTCCTGCTATACATACATATTTGAGTTCCGGAGTGTAAACATGTTTAGAGCAATATTGTTCAACATAATCAAGGAGACCCATGGTTTGATCTATAACACCAGGAACACCTTTTGGAGCTGGCCTGAAACAAAACAACAATTAATTAATTAACAGATGAAAATTAAGGATGATTGATTGAATAACATAATGTTGAAATTAGTTAGTTATTAACATGTGAGGGGTACTAAGAGTCAATAACAAGGATATATGGGAGACTCCAATGATATATGGTGTAAACTAGTTATGTTTTATGATTTACTTTAGTTATTAATTATTAATTTTTTAATAGCAATAGATTTTTCTACTACTCTTTTTATATAACTAATGTGGGAGAAGACATTTATTTATTTCTTCATAGTCTAAATTGAAATCATGATCAGCTTATTGTACGCTTATCTGTAATTCATTGCACTCTTACATGTAATTTTCGCTTTTGTTCTACTTCTGCCCCATTCAAATTTTCCTACATTTGTTTTGATTTTACTTCTATTATGTTTTTTCTTATGGTTCTACTTATGTGGCTTTTGCACTTGCAAGTTCTTTGCAAATGAACCGTTGTTATGGTTTATAATTTTGATAGCTTTCCATTAATTTAAACTACAAGCTTTCAATTGTATCTCCTCTCTTTTTGTCATATATTTTGGTAGATAAACTTAATGATTTTGCTCAAGTCATTACTTATTGTGTTGCAACTTATAATAGTTTCTTTTTAACGACTATACATAATTAATATAAAAAGGTTAACAATATTTGGTTATAAGAAAAATGTACAATATTATTACACCAACAAATAAATAATAAGTTAATTAAATATTCTGTAATTTTGAATGTTAAAAATATTCTTTATTTTTAAATATATTAGCTAATGGATAGTTATAAATAGGATTGAATATATTTTCAACCCTTAAAAATGTATTAAATTTCAATTTTTGTCTTACAAAATAAATAAAAAATTTCATTTTTACAAAATTATCACACAATTAAATGTGTTTATTGTATTTAAATAAAAATATCAATGCATCTATTATTCTAATTTTTGACCCATGCAAATACGCAGTTCATAACATATGTGTCAAACAGTTCTGAAGAAATTCTACAATAACATTACAATTATGAATTTGATACGTTTAATTTCAAAAATTATGTTTTACGCAATATATTTGAGATGTAAAATAAAACAATATTAAATATAACTTTTTCAATTATAGTGTTTTCCAATTCAATTCATTATATTGTTTTATGTCTTCTTTATCTACATATGTTGAAAGTCAGCAATGACTTATACTTAAATTTCCATCTTCATATTACTTTAACGATCTTTTTCAATTTTCTTCCGTATCATCCTGAGACTATCATTATTTGTAATAATGTTTTAACAAATAATTTAAAATATAAATGCCCTTTTGCTTTTTATACTAACGAATACATCATATATATTTTCAGAACTATGAATCATTTTAACTACTTCGTTTTTTAATCACATTATATTATATTACTATAAATATTATAATCTCCATCTCTATATTTATCTTTCACCCACAACAATCATTGACTTAACTATATATATTTGTTCATGCTAATATAACTCTAACATTTCTCTACTTATCCATTCATTTATCATCTTTGTAGGTTATGGTATCTCTACAATTTCTTCAAACAAGTTTCCATGAATAATTTGAATCTACAAAGTTATTATAACTTAATTTTTAATTTTCCTTTGTTGGACTTACAATGATTTTATTATTCATAGTCATTGTACTTTTATGAAGTTGAATATATCCACTATTATGGAGTGAGATTGTGGTCAATTTGTTTATGACATTTTTATTTAATTAAGGATCCTTTCGCAATGATACAAACAATGTTTAGTTTGATTTTGTTTATGCATCTCAATACTTTTATTGTTTGTTTTCTTACTAACATTTTTAGAGAAAAAATATGAATTTTTTGTAATTTAAGAATGAACTTTCCCGTGCGGACGCACGGGTCTTCTACTAGTTTAAAAGAAGAAAAAACCCAAACATACAAAGACAACAATCTACAAGACAAACAAGCCCCAAGGAGGAGACTTGCAATCTAGATAATTTTTTGAATACAATTTCCCACTCTTCCCAAATATGACTTATATAGTTTTTGAAAAAAACCTTGAAACCATTTCCATGAAATCAATTTAATGCTTCCCACTATGTCAAGATGTTTTAGGATTCTTCTTTGAAACAAGATGGTATTCTTGCATAGCCAGAGAATCCAGCAGGTAGTAGACCAAAAAATACAATGAATTTTGGCTATATATTAGGATTTGATCCTCTAACAAAATTGAGACATATGAGAAATTATGGACAGGGTATTCATCAACTCAGAGATCCTAAGTCAATCGCTGACTGATGACTTTTCGGCAAGTGTACTGATATTGTCGCAGTAATAAAAGATCGAATCCATAGAGACTGTGTTCGAACATGACAGTGTTTGTGCAAAGTAAAGAAAACAGTAAACATGGGGTTAGGTTTTAGAACGAAAAACAGAATAAGATGTCATATCATATGACATTTTCGTGACTTGGATAATAGTGATGTATTTCTTGATACCACTCATAGTTTATTATATTAAATATATGTTTTAGTTTAATTGCCAACGTCACAAAAACCTATAGGGTAACACATATAAGGATAAATGATGAGAGATAATATGAATAAGTGAAATTTGGTACACCGTAAGGTACAATATACTTGAGATAATTATGGACCACGGTAAGGTACGATATACTTAAGTGGAACATTGTATAATATAATAATAGTTATTAAATATAATTATAATAAAAGTGTGTTTATTATAATAATAATTATTATAATAATATAATATTATTATTATGTATATGGTGCACTTATGTTGGGCCTTTTCAGCTTATTGCCCACATAAGTGGTTCTATGAATAGAACCCTTGTGTAGAATCTTAGACACTTGATGAAAATTAGGTTTGTGAAACCTTGTTGTAACCCCCCATCTCTCTCTCTCTCTCTCTCTCTCTCTCTTAAAGTTTTCATTCGTAGCAGTTAGCACTGTGATTGAAGGCTCCCTGTTCGTGTTGACTGAGTAGAGGCATTGTTCTTCGTTCAAACCTCGTGATCATTTCTTTGGTTCCACATTAAAGTTGTTAATCCCCACAAGACGCAACCATTCTATCATTAATCATGCATCATTCATAAGGATCAACTTAAGGGAAATTTTTGTTTCCCGTTGCAGTTTATATTACAATTTCTCTTCAAATAACCCATGCCAAAGCGCCTATTTCTCATATAGAATTCTCCAAAACCATTTGCACATAAGCGGTTAGATAAAAAGTTCATATTGCTTCAATCCAAAACCACTATTTTTCTTATCACAACAAAACTTCTTACAAATTAACTAATTAAGCTTCCTCTTCCTCTCCTCCCCACTCCACTAAGAAGTTGCGTTGCACCTTTACAATTTACGTAATGACCACTTTAGAAGCTTTGAAAAAGGAAAAGAAATGAATAGGCAAACTATTGAGAATCGAATTTAACAAGACCACCCTACCACCTAATGTGAGCTTCCTACTTCTACACAAAGAAAGCTTCCTTTGAAACTCATTAAGAATGATATTCCAAGACTCATTCCTTCTTGGATTTGCACCTATTGGAATGTCTAAGAACTAGAAAGGAAATCTTCCTATTTCACAAGATAAGAAACTAGATGCTGTCTCAAGAAAGTCCTCCTTTAAATTGATCCCAAAAATCATGCTTCTAGGAGAATTGACACATAATCCCGATACAAGCTCAAACCCCCTAAAAACCCTTTAATACTACATAATTTGGACCAAGTCCCATCTCCTAAAATCATCTTATCTCAGCAAATTGAAGAATCGCAAACTAGATGTCCTCATTGAAGAATCACTCATTGTAGGACGAAATGAGTATGAAATAACAATTATCTTCCCAATCTACACAAATACAAAGAAATCCATCCCCTCTAAAGATGAATTTCAAAGAGAACATACCTTGTTTTCACATTATCAACATTCCTCCAGACCCTCCCCCCCTTTGCCCACTTAGCTGTCCACTCCACCTATTCACTAGGCCACAAGATGAAATTTTAAGATTAGCTTCTGATTTGATTTTAGTTTCCTGAATCATGCAAACATTCATTTTTTCTCCTTGATCAGATTTCACAAGCTTCTCCTCTTTATAGGATTGCCACATCCTCTAAAATTGTAAGACACAATATTAATTGAGCAACTTGCACTTTTCAATCCCTCTCTCTTCTGTGTTTCTGATCCTTCAGCTCCAGCAAATTAATCTGCTCCACATAAACATCATCATATCCAGAACCTTGAATGTCATCGTACTCTTTTGCCTTTTCCAAGTAAGTGATGCAACATCATCATTTCGTCTTGCTCAGAATCTAGAAGTACCTCTCGTCACATCTGAATTGAACATAAATATACAATAGAGCACAATTTCCCCCAAAAATTTATCTTGCGATGACCTTGGGTAATCAACCGGAATATTTGATCCACCTATTACTTCATTTTGAGTACGCATATGAGCGGAACGAAGAACTGAGAAATATGACTCTTGAACAAAAGCGTCCCCTTTAGAGTTTACTAAAGAAGCGACCCGCCTTATTTTCAATTTTTTTTTACATAAATTAAAAAAATATATTTGTGGGCATTAATCACATCTTTAACTTAGAATATTTATAACTAATTTCTCATTTATATATTTACAAACAAATTTAATTATTTTTACTAAATTTTCACTCAAAATTGATGTCTGTTTGCCCATTGAAGAGGCCCATATCGTCATAAAATACATTTAATTTCATTAAAAAAATATGGTCACCTCAATACCTGTACAGAAATTCAGTTTGTGATCACACAACACAATTATTGCTCTTTTGATATTAATATGTTGCCCCTACATATAATGAAAGGCTAAATTAATTAAAAATAATTAACAACTTTTTGTATCATACATACAAAAATAATTAATTTTAGTAGTGATAAAAATGATTTAACTGTAGAATATTCAGCATGGGTGTTTCACAATATAAAGTAATCAACAGTTTTTTTTTTTTAAATATTTTGTTTCTTACATAGAGAGTAAGGGAAAATGTTCAAAGTTTTCAAATTTATTTGTGCTCTTGTTCTTTTCTTTTCCCAATTTCTTATAACCTATGGCCGTAAGATATTTCTTTAATTCTTTTCAAAATTTCTCCTTTGCATTATACTCAAAATTTTATCGTCTTTCACTAATATTTGATTTATTTTTGTTTTAAATCACAGATTCTGAGACGACATGCACTCGTCATGAACAATGTTTAAATATTTCATGTTCCCCTGGTTATTTTTCAATGTGCATTCAGAATTATTGTGACTGTGTGAGAATTTTCTAAGACAATAATTGTATTTGCACGTCATAAAGGTTAATATTTATAACTTATAATTAAGCATGTTGAAATATGCAAGACAATGATTATATATATATATATATATATATATATATATATATATATATATATATATATATATATATATATATATATATATATATATATATATATATATTGTAACATTATAATTTTTTTTTTGGAATAAAGGAAAATTATATTGCCAAAAAATCAAATTCAGTACAACGCCGATCTCCACGATCCAGACACACAAAGACTAAAATGAGAAACCAAGGAAAACTAGTAGACAAAATTCATTCGCTTACCATAATCGTTCAATTTATCATTTTTTTCCGCCCTTTGCAGCACCATGGTTTTGATTTCAGTGCTATTCAACGCGTATCGCTCTCCATTTTGGAACACACACCTATTCCTAACAGCCTAGACATGGTAGATTGTCTCCGCGATCATAGCTTTCAGCAATCTAACTTTCACACCCTTACCGCGAGTAGCTTTAATGGCCCAATTCAATTCTTCCTCCCAACCTGTAGGCTCATGCGAGATGGTAATAAATTGCAGCAGTTCTTTCCAAACCTGTTTAGTATCCACACATTCAAAAAACAGATGATGAGCAGTTTCGTTATCACTACAAAACATACATTTGCCATCATTATCAATTCCAAATTTCTGGACCATATCTTTTGTCATCAGGCGATTATGGCACGCCATCCACATGGTGAAGATAGCTCGCGGCCTCGCAATGTTGCCATATAACAAGAACCTCCATTCCACTTTCGGTTTATCTTCTCGCAACGCATGGTACATTGAGATTGTTGTGTATTTCCCTGCTACTACAAACCCTTGCCAGCAAGCAGAATTAGTTAGAGCATCCTGGTTCTTGAAGATAGCTCGAATAATCCATGATGTGTTTTGTCCTGGTACAAAGGTCTGCATTTCACCTTGTTTCACGTAATACTGATGCACCCATTTTATCCACAAAACGTCTTTCTTATTCCATATGTTCCACATCAATTTACCTAGAGTTGCGTTATTCCAATCACCAAGTGACACCATATTCATGCCACCTGCAGAAACTTGATTACAAACCTGTTCCCAAGAGATGAGGGCTTTTCTACTCCTCTCATGTTTACCAGTCCACACGAACGTTCTACACAAAGACTCAATGTGACTCAGTACCTTTTTTGGAAGGGGAAAATTTTGCAGCCAGTAGTTACCTATGGACAGGATGACACTTTTAATTACTTGCATCCTCCCAGCGTATGATAATAAGTGTGTGCTCCAATGCGTAATTCTCTTCAGTATCTTCTCAATAAGAGGTTGGCATGCTTGTACAGTCAACTTTCTTCTGTCCAGTGGTATCCCTAAGTAGCGGACTAGCAAGACACCTGCAGATAAACCAGTCTGCTGGTATAAGGCTCTGCTCATATCTTTAGTTACCCCTGCAACAAACAGTTTGCTTTTTGTTTGGCTCACACACAGTCCAGTTTTATCTGAAAAACATTGAACCTTTTCCATTATTAGTCCCAATGAAACACTATCCCCTCTAGTGAATAATAAAATGTCATATGCAAAAAACAAATTTATAATCCTTAGCTTTTCACACTTAGGATGAAAATTAAAGTCAGGTGTGAGATGCAAAGTTTGGAGAGTTCTATGGAGGTACTCCATTATGAGTACAAACAGTAGGGGGGATATGGGATCCCCCTGTCTCAATCCTCTTCTTGCCTTAAGCAGTTTGGTGGGGGTACCATGAACTGAAAATCTGTAGGATACAATATATGAAGGTGCGAGAAAGACACAAGAAAGGGGGGTTTGAATTGTGAATTTACTCTTTTTATAACTTTTCGCATCTTGTTAAAGAGACGCTCAAGAACCTTCAAAGTTCGTTGAGAGATTCTGATCTCTTAACTATGGAGCATGAGAACCATATAGGTTCTGATAATAAGATACGATACTCAGAACTTGCAGTGTGGAAGCTTATCAGAGATAGGCTGCAAGGTTCTGACTTTGCTTAATATGAGGTTCTGATATTCAATGCAGAAACATAAATAGAGATACTAAGCAAGAGAGTAAAGGACACACGATATATCCTGGTTCACCACGCGGGCTAATCCAGACCACCTTCCTCAGGTGATTTCTCCTTGAATACAAGGTCTTAATCCACTATAACTAAATCATGATTACACTTGCATGGGCCACGCCGGTGACTAACAACTTGCACAACCCCACTGTGACTAACAACCCAATGAACAGTTCAGGGATCCAACAGGATATAATGTAATACCCCATATTATCTAATTGCTCAATTGGATATCAGATGAGTATCTATGTGCTCTATCTTTGGTATATTAGATTAATGGAATCCTCTAAGTACTTTAAGTATTGACATTTGGGATCAATAGAGCAACTGTTGAACTCTGAAGAGATCAATTATTTCAATTCACGAAAGGATTTTAAGGTAACTTTAATAATTGATCAATTTAGTTGTGACGATAAAATATCAATTGGAGATATTTTACCCTATTGGAATTATATTATATAATAAGCATTATATATATATATATATATATATATATATATATATATATATGTATGTAAAGAAAAGAAAAAGAGAAAGATAGAAAGAAGAAGGAGGAAAAGAGGAAAAGAAGAGAAAGAGGGAAAAATCCATGGATGAAGAAGAAAAGCTTGTGAATCATCTTCATCGATTCATCATCTTCTTCAAACTCCTTTTCGATTATCAGGTGGGTTCTAGTTAGACACTCTAAGCGCTAGAAACTCACGAATTGGAATTAGGTTAAATTGAGAGAAAATGAAACCTAACGGATAAAATGAGTTGTAATCTGAGTAATATGGTTGATATCTATATGTAATCATCTATCAATGCTTACTCGTGTGTTTGATCATGTTTTGGATGAGATAATTGGTGAAAATGAACTGCTGTACGTTACTGCGGAATTTTGGGTTTTCGCAGGTTCGCACTGCGAGTCCCCTAGCGAAGGGAAATCGAACATTTGCTGGTTGTTCGCACGGCAAAGGTGAAGGCGAGCATTCGCCAGAGATTCGCACTGCGAACATTACCCTGTTTTGGTTCTGCCACGGTTCGCCAGACGTTCGCACTGCGAATGGGAAGGCGAACCCAGTGTATTTAGGCATTCGCTGGGATCTTCGCACTGCAAATTAGGAAGCGAGCATTCGCTGGCTGCTTCGCATTGCGAGCATAGCAGATCCTCCAACTTGTTTCTTTCATAACTTTTGACTCGTTTATTCGATGTGAGTATTCTTGGCATCGTTGTGAAGCTAGGAACATCCTCTAGCTAATGGTGGTGAGAAATATCTATTTGTTGCCCGATTAAATAAATCAGAGGGAACCGTGAATTGGTGTAATGTGTGATATGTTGCATTATATGCTTCCATTATGTGATTGACGAATATATGCCTATGCTCTTATTGTTAAACATGTTTGAATATGTATGCATGTCAAAATACGAAATAGGTAGAGTGAGGAATATTACCATAAACAATTATCGGATAGTGTGGAAATGACATAGTGACAACGCTCGTGCATGAGAGGCTGAGGCGTGTGTCTAGTAATCATAACCAGTTTATCTTATGGTGTAGTTTCATGAGACTCGAGCACCTCCTCTGAAACGTATGCACAATTACTTGGTAGGTTTGATTCCCTACGTGTAGTACGATTGGAGACTATGCATTGGGTAGAGACTTGTGATGGTTAACAGGCCATGAGAAGTGACGATTCACAGTTAACAGGCTGATGATCCCGAATCCAATTCGTATGCCAAGTAACTACAAGGATCCATGACTCGGATCGTCTTCTAGACGTAGAAGTGGACGGGAAAAGGGGATGCCTTGGTACGGTTATTGATTAGCGAGATTCTTGAGTTAACAGGCTCAGGACTTACTTTGGTACTAGTGTGAGTTAACAGGCTCACGAGTGTGAATCCATACATGGTGTGTGTGTACTCAAAGTCACTTCCCTTCCCCTTGACTTGAGTTAGGATTGATAGAACCCTGTAAAGCCGAGAGAACTTATAGGAAAGGGAACTCACTGAGATTTGATGTATCTCACCCCACTATAGTTGTTTTATTTCAGGTGCAGGTTTGGTTACAAGTGGAGCGATGCTCAGATGTTTCAAGAGAAGCTTAGTTAAGCTTATTTCCGCTGTGTATTTTATTGTTCTTGTACAATGAGGAATATTGTATAATGTTCTTAGTTTTTGTTATTTTTCTTGGCTAGTTTGCATGACTTGTGCCATGTAGTGTACTTATGTTTAGAAATGGACAAGTATGTGAACTATGTCATTAGGCACTTATGATGGTGTCAGTACCAAATTAATGCGTGTATTGTATTATTCTAGATATATATTATATAGGGCATTACAGTTGGTATCAGAGCAGGTCGTATTCTCGACCTAGCCTTGAAACATCATAAGTAAATCTATTCCTGCCTCTTAAGTGTGTCTTGCCATCATGAAACTTAATATCATACTATGTAGTGTTGGGCCTGATCAACCTAATACTATGTATGTGATGGGTAGAATCATGGTTGAGTGACCACGAGGACTCTGAAGTGTTGTCGGACTTGTGCGGTGAGGGATGGCTCAAGCCAAGAGTTAGTAGTGTGGAGTTTTGGTCAACTCTGTTGAGGTTTTGGTAGAAGTTGTGTTTTGGGTAGCATGGGATTTAAGAGTGATGTGTTGTTTAAGCAATCCTTTGGAATGAACGGAGTCTGAAAGTTAAGGATCTCTATTGGACGATTGGATAAGTTATTGAGGAATATGTAAAGTCGCTTGTGGAGCTGGATTGACTACTAGTATGGATAAGGATTTCAAGTAATCTCATTCCGTGAAAAAGAAAAGTTGTATTATGGAATGTGTGACGTAAGGTCCGGAGGTGAGATAGTAATTGGTGCTTCCATTTTTAAGGTCGTTAAGGTATCTTGAATGGACGAGAGTACCTTAAGGAATGTATTCGGAACAATATCTTTCGACTGGTTAAAAGTTAAGAGTTAAGGATGTTCGGTTTCTATGGGGACTTAAAGTAGTAGAGAAGTGTGTGAAGGAACACAAGGATGTGTTTACATGCTTCAAGTGAAACAAGTATGTGCCGGACGAAGAGTGTGTGATGAATTGCGTATCTTCAATTATGTAGAGAGATCAAGTTAGAAATATTACATCGGTATTTTCTGTATTCGACGAGAGACCAATTTGAAATTTTGGAAATGTTAAGTTACCCAAGGAACAGTATGAGGTATTGTGTCAGAGAAAGTCTGGACTTCATTTAGTAACGGAAGTGTAGTGATACGGACCAGAAGAGGTGGTGTCAAGAAACCGAGTAAGTACCTTGGATTCAAGGGAATATTAGTAAGATGGTTTTATATTTGGACCTAAAAGGATTATAATGGAGAGCGAAGTTAATGCAGTATGGAAACGGTATTAACAGTATGTTATGAGGAAATGATAACGGAAGGTATTTTGGGACAAAGTGTGCTATAGGGTTATTAAGGTATTGATGAACCTATAATTAAGGAGGTGTATTTACGGATGGTTCACCCATGAGAACCGTATTAGTATGACGTGGAATGAGAAAGTTACACCTTGGTATTAAGAACAAGCATAGTAGTGGCATCGTGGTCACAATTATACGTAATAGATTCTTATTCTTGAGACAAGCGTGAAGGGACGTACCTTGTGGAGTAGTGAGTATTGTATTTTAAGGAGTAAGATTTGCGGTAAAACAACGAGAAGCAAATCGGGACTCATTACGGACTAAGTGCAAATCATGGAATGGTTGCTACCGAAAGGGTTTTGTAAGTAGTTGATGAGAATTGTCAGTTGCGGATTTTTCGTTAAGTAATTTGGTGTAAGTGTGGTGTGTAATGGATAGTAAGGGTAAGAAATCCCAGTTAGTGTGTACGAAGTGATGGAAAGGTTCCTCAAGAGGATGCATTACCCCGATCTATTTTCAAGTATAAAGAACCTTCTGTAATTGTGAATAGTCGGAATATTCGGAATCTACCTTTTGTTGGACTAATAACGTTGTAGTATTATTTCTCACCAAGGAATTCAAGCGAGAGAACAAGGTTGTATGCTTGACATGAGTTGTCCATCATTTTCGTAGTACCGTGTGATGGTTGTGTGTTGGATTTTGCTTATGGACAAATCAAGTATGAGTGGTGGTTGAAACCCTATAATGTCGTCATTATCGGCTTTCATCTAGAGCAGTTGTATAAGCAGAGAATGAACTACCCTGCTGAGGTGTTGTCGTGCGACTGCGTCGAAATTTGAAATTTTACCTTGTCACTTGGTTGGAGTGTGTAATCTGCATGTTTTAACTTTGTTCTGTTTTACCTTGAGTGGATCATGGTTGGTGAATGTTATATAAGTTAAGGAGCCACGGGTTGAGAATGGTATTCCAAGATCGAGCAAGATGGATGGATGGTTTTAGGTAGGGATGGCTTTGAATTAAACGAAATTGGTTATTTTCAGCTTTTGCAGTAGTGTTAACCGAGTAACACGTGCATGGAAAGTGTTTTACGTTGAATTTTGAGGAGTTAACCGATTTGCTTCGAGGGTTAATCGATTAACGTGTGTGTAAGTTGTGAAATCCCTTAGAGACCATCATCTGCGTTTTGTTACCTTTGTTGCTCCAAGCGGAGAGTATTGTGTAAATGGAAAATGGGATAGTAATTAAAGGAATGACGGATTTGTGTTTTGAAGTTGGAACTTGAGGAAGGATGTTACGTAGTCGATCATCTGGTAAGATGACAAAGGAATTTGACTTCGGGGAAGTAATCTTATGAACTGGGTTGAGTATGGGAAAGTCTTAAGTGTACTACTTTTGAGAACTTTAAGGACGAAGTTGGGAAATACTCACGAAGTATTGTTCTTACAAGGAATATTTCGGTGGGTAATTATGGTATTTTGGACTCCGTGAGAGTGGTACTAGTTATGTGCAATTGTGTTTGACCCAGAGAAGGAATTTGAAAGTTATCTTTCCAAGTACGAGTAAGAATTGGACGTTCCGAAGTTAAGCATGTAACTTGGAATTGGTTGTGGAACGGAACGAATGAGAAATGTGGATTCAATTGAGAAACTTGGCATGTCCTTTGAGGGTGTGTGTACGTGTAGAGTGTTGTGTGTGGATTGGTGAGTAGTATGGAAACTCACAATCTCGCTTTGAATGGTGAAAGTTTTGATAAGTGGTGATTCGTATATGTTTGAAATTCCGTGATGGTGTTACATTGTTAGTAGTGGAGATTTGATGACGGCAGAAGCCTTGAGTAAGTCGGAAACCGTAAGAAGAATCGATTTGGAATGTGGTAACCAGAAACAAAAGTTGTCAAACTATTTTGGGATATATGGATTCAAGATCGAATGGTTTTGGAGTTGTCTGTGTTATGGTTGTAACAATGTGACTCATGTACCTTTTTCGTCTGAAGAGTGTTAGACCGATGATATAATATTGTGTGTTGGCAAAGAAATTGTTCTACCTTAGAACGCCAGTAAGTTTCTTGTACCATTGGTTAGTAAGGACCCCATTGGATAAGTGTGTTCTCCATGGACTGTTAGCTACTTGGTGGTGCTTAAGGATTCGTGGTATTGCACTGTTAGTTTTGTTTTGGAATTGCGCAGTGGAAGGTGACAGACGAAGGAGTTCAGTCAGAATTGGAGAGTTGAAAGTTATTGCTTATAAGTGTGAGGATACGAAGATCTTGTTCTAAGTGTGTTACCTTTTGGTATGCCACAAAAGGAATGGAATATTGGATTTAATGAGTACCTGGTACAGCATCATACCAGATGGAACTGGTAAAGAAGTCGTTGACTAATTATGAAGTGGTTTTGGATGTTGAAAGATTCATGAAAGGATAAGTTGTCAGAAATTGCATGGGGATAAGGAATCACTAAATTACCTCGCGAAGATTTGTTGAGTGTTTGTCATCCTAACCAAGAGAAAGTGTTACGGGTTTGTTGTGACTCAGTAGAGGAGTATGAAATGGTACATTCTTTCCGAAGGTAGAATGTGACCAAGTGTTGTAGTATGGAACAACAGATGAACTATGGGAAAAATCTAAGTTCGAAGTTAACCCAATACTGGAATAAGAGTATGACTAAGGAACCGAAGTTTGATAATTCGTGAAAATAAGGATTCAGGTCTGTGAAGTTAATTTGGAATTGGAATACGTCAGAAATTTGAATGAAAGTAAAGTTAAGTGTGAATCTAAGACCAGGATACATTTGGTGGTTATTGCCGAATAGAGGAAATTCGGGGGCGAATTTCAATTTAAGGGGGGGGAGAGTGTAATACCCCATATTATCTAATTGCTTAATTGGATATCAGATGAGATCAGATGAGTATCTATGTACTCTATCTTTGGTATATTGGATTAATGGAATCCTCTAAGTACTTTAAGTATTGACATTTGGGATCAATAGAGCAACTGTTGAACTCTGAAGAGATCAATTATTTCAATTCACGAAAAGATTTTAAGGTAACTTTAATAATTGATCAATTTAGTTGTGACGATAAAATATCAATTGGAGATATTTTACCCTGTTGGAATTATATTATATAATAAGCATTATATATATATATATATATATATATATATATATATATATATATATATATATATATATATATATATATATATGTATGTAAAGAAAAGAAAAAGAGAAAGATAGAAAGAAGAAGGAGGAAAAGAGGAAAAGAAGAGAAAGAGGGAAAAAGCCATGGATGAAGAAGAAAAGCTTGTGGATCATCTTCATCGATTCATCATCTTCTTCAAACTCTTTTTCGATTATCAGGTGGGTTCTAGTTAGACACTCTAAGCGCTAGAAACTCACGAATTGGAATTAGGTTAAATTGAGAGAAAATGAAACCTAACGGATAAAATGAGTTGTAATCTGAGTAATATGGTTGATATCTATATGTAATCATCTATCAATGATTACTTGTGTGTTTGATCATGTTTTGGATGAGATAATTGGTGAAAATGAACTGCTGTACGTTACTGCGGAATTCTGGGTTTTCGCAGGTTCGCACTGCGAGTCCCCTAGCGAAGGGAAATCGAACATTTGCTGGTTGTTCGCACGGAAAAGGTGAAGGCGAGCATTCGCCAGAGATTCGCACTGCGAACATTACCCTGTTTTGGTTCTGCCACGGTTCGCCAGACGTTCGCACTGCGAATGGGAAGGCGAACCCAGTGAATTTAGGCATTCGCTGGGATCTTCGCACTGTAAATTAGGAAGCGAGCATTCGCTGGCTGCTTCGCATTGCGAGCATAGCAGATCCTCCAACTTGTTTCTTTCATAACTTTTGACTCGTTTATTCGATGTGAGTATTCTTGGCATCGTTGTGAAGCTAGGAACATCCTCTAGCTAATGGTGGTGAGAAATATCTATTTGTTGCCCGATTAAATAAATCAGAGGGAACCGTGAATTAGTGTAATGTGTGATATGTTGCATTATGTGCTTCCATTATGTGATTGACGAATATATGCCTATGCTCTTATTGTTAAACATGTTTGAATATGTATGCATGTCAAAATACGAAATAGGTAGAGTGAGGAATATTACCATAAACAATTGTCGGATAGTGTGGAAATGACATAGTGACAACGCTCGTGCATGAGAGGCCGAGGCGTGTGTCTAGTAATCATAACCAGTTTATCTTATGGTGTAGTTTCATGAGACTCGAGCACCTCCTCTGAAACGTATGCACAATTACTTGGTAGGTTTGATTCCCTACGTGTAGTACGATTGGAGCCTATGCATTGGGTAGAGACTTGTGATGGTTAACAGACCATGAGAAGTGACGATTCACAGTTAACAGGCTGATGATCCCGAATCCAATTCGTATGCCAAGTAACTACAAGGATCCATGACTCGGATCGTCTTCTAGACGTAGAAGCGGACGGGAAAAGGGGATGCCTTGGTACGGTTATTGATTAGCGAGATTCTTGAGTTAGCAGGCTCAGGACTTACTTTGGTACTAGTGTGAGTTAACAGGCTCACGAGTGTGAATCCATACATGGTGTGTGTGTACTCAAAGTCACTTCCCTTCCCCTTGACTTGAGTTAGGATTGATAGAACCCTGTAAAGCCGAGAGAACTTATAGGATAGGGAACTCACTGAGATTTGATGTTTCTCACCCCACTATAGTTGTTTTATTTCAGGTGCAGGTTTGGTTACAAGTGGAGCGATGCTCAGATGTTTCAAGAGAAGCTTAGTTAAGCTTATTTCCGCTGTGTATTTTATTGTTCTTGTACAATGAGGAATATTGTATAATGTTCTTAGTTTTTGTTATTTTTTTTGGCTAGTTTGCATGACTTGTGCCATGTAGTGTACTTATGTTTAGAAATGGACAAGTATGTGAACTATGTCATTAGGCACTTATGATGGTGTCAGTACCAAATTAATGCGTGTGTTGTATTATTCTTGATATATATTATACAGGGCATTACAGTTGGTATCAGAGCAGGTCGTATTGTCGACCTAGCCTTGAAACATCATAAGTAAATCTATTCCTGCCTCTTAAGTGTGTCTTGCCATCATGAAACTTAATATCATACTATGTAGTGTTGGGCCTGATTAACCTAATACTATGTATGTGATGGGTAGAATCATGGTTGAGTGACCACGAGGACTCTGAAGTGTTGTCGGACTTGTGCGGTGAGGGATGGCTCAAGCCAAGAGTTAGTAGTGTGGAGTTTTGGTCAACTCTGTTGAGGTTTTGGTAGAAGTTGTGTTTTGGGTAGCATGGGATTTAAGAGTGATGTGTTGTTTAAGCAATCCTTTGGAATGAATGGAGTCTGAAAGTTAAGGATCTCTATTGGACGATTGGATAAGGTATTGAGGAATATGTAAAGTCGCTTGTGGAGCTGGATTGACTACTAGTATGGATAAGGATTTCAAGTAATCTCATTCCGTGAAAAAGAAAAGTTGTATTATGGAATGTGTGACGTAAGGTCCGGAGGTGAGATAGTAATTGGTGCTTTCATTTTTAAGGTCGTTAAGGTATCTTGAATGGACGAGAGTACCTTAAGGAATGTATTCGAAACAATATCTTCCGACTGGTTAAAAGTTAAGAGTTAAGGATGTTCGGTTTCTATGGGGACTTAAAGTAGTAGAGAAGTGTGTGAAGGAACACAAGGATGTGTTTACATGCTTCAAGTGAAACAAGTATGTGCCGGGCGAAGAGTGTGTGATGAATTGCGTATCTTCAATTATGTAGAGAGATCAAGTTAG
Organism: Lathyrus tuberosus; assembly: GCA_022829125.1. Classification (NCBI taxonomy): domain Eukaryota; kingdom Viridiplantae; phylum Streptophyta; class Magnoliopsida; order Fabales; family Fabaceae; genus Lathyrus; species Lathyrus tuberosus. The sequence goes on from JALAZF010000282.1 coordinate 555,840, forward strand.
AAATATTACATCGGTATTTTCTGTATTCGACGAGAGACCAATTTGAAATTTTGGAAATGTTAAGTTACCCAAGGAACAGTATGAGGTATTGTGTCAGAGAAAGTCTGGACTTCATTTAGTAACGGAAGTGTAGTGATACGGACCAGAAGAGGTGGTGTCAAGAAACCGAGTAAGTACCTTGGATTCAAGGGAATATTAGTAAGATGGTTTTATATTTGGACCTAAAAGGATTATAATGGAGAGCAAAGTTAATGCAGTATGGAAACGGTATTAACAGTATGTTATGAGGAAATGATAACGGAAGGTATTTTGGGACAAACTGTGCTATAGGGTTATTAAGGTATTGATGAACCTATAATTAAGGAGGTGTATTTACGGATGGTTCACCCATGAGAACCGTATTAGTATGACGTGGAATGAGAAAGTTACACCTTGGTATTAAGAACAAGCATAGTAGTGGCATCGTGGTCACAATTATACGTAATAGATTCTTATTCTTGAGACAAGCGTGAAGGGACGTACCTTGTGGAGTAGTGAGTATTGTATTTTAAGGAGTAAGATTTGCGGTAAAACAACGAGAAGCAAATCGGGACTCATTACGGACTAAGTGCAAATCATGGAATGGTTGCTACCGAAAGGGTTTTGTAAGTAGTTGATGAGAATTGTCAGTTGCGGATTTTTCGTTAAGTAATTTGGTGTAAGTGTGGTGTGTAATGGATAGTAAGGGTAAGAAATCCCAGTTAGTGTGTACGAAGTGATGGAAAGGTTCCTCAAGAGGATGCATTACCCCGATCTATTTTCAAGTATAAAGAACCTTCTGTAATTGTGAATAGTCGGAATATTCGGAATCTACCTTTTGTTGGACTAATAACGTTGTAGTATTATTTCTCACCAAGGAATTCAAGCGAGAGAACAAGGTTGTATGCTTGACATGAGTTGTCCATCATTTTCGTAGTACCGTGTGATGGTTGTGTGTTGGATTTTGCTTATGGACAAATCAAGTATGAGTGGTGGTTGAAACCCTATAATGTCGTCATTATCGGCTTTCATCTAGAGCAGTTGTATAAGCAGAGAATGAACTACCCTGCTGAGGTGTTGTCGTGCGACTGCGTCAAAATTTGAAATTTTACCTTGTCACTTGGTTGGAGTGTGTAATCTGCATGTTTTAACTTTGTTCTGTTTTACCTTGAGTGGATCATGGTTGGTGAATGTTATATAAGTTAAGGAGCCACGGGTTGAGAATGGTATTCCAAGATCGAGCAAGATGGATGGATGGTTTTAGGTAGGGATGGCTTTGAATTAAACGAAATTGGTTATTTTCAGCTTTTGCAGTAGTGTTAACCGAGTAACACGTGCATGGAAAGTGTTTTACGTTGAATTTTGAGGAGTTAACCGATTTGCTTTGAGGGTTAATCGATTAACGTGTGTGTAAGTTGTGAAATCCCTTAGAGACCATCATCTGCGTTTTGTTACCTTTGTTGCTCCAAGCGGAGAGTATTGTGTAAATGGAAAATGGGATAGTAATTAAAGGAATGACGGATTTGTGTTTTGAAGTTGGAACTTGAGGAAGGATGTTACGTAGTCGATCATCTGGTAAGATGACAAAGGAATTTGACTTCGGGGAAGTAATCTTATGAACTGGGTTGAGTATGGGAAAGTCTTAAGTGTACTACTGTTGAGAACTTTAAGGACGAAGTTGGAAAATACTCACGAAGTATTGTTCTTACAAGGAATATTTCGGTGGGTAATTATGGTATTTTGGACTCCGTGAGAGTGGTACTAGTTGTGTGCAATTGTGTTTGACCCAGAGAAGGAATTTGAAAGTTATCTTTCTAAGTACGAGTAAGAATTGGACGTTCCGAAGTTAAGCATGTAACTTGGAATTGGTTGTGGAACGGAAAGAATGAGAAATGTGGATTCAATTGAGAAACTTGGCATGTCCTTTGAGGGTGTGTGTACGTGTAGAGTGTTGTGTGTGGATTGGTGAGTAGTATGGAAACTCACAATCTCGCTTTGAATGGTGAAAGTTTTGATAAGTGGTGATTCATATATGTTTGAAATTCCGTGATGGTGTTACATTGTCAGTAGTGGAGATTTGATGACGGCAGAAGCCTTGAGTAAGTCGGAAACCGTAAGAAGAATCGATTTGGAATGTGGTAACCAGAAACAAAAGTTGTCAAACTATTTTGGGATATATGGATTCAAGATTGAATGGTTTTGGAGTTGTCTGTGTTATGGTTGTAACAGTGTGACTCATGTACCTTTTTCGTCTGAAGAGTGTTAGACCGATGATATAATATTGTGTGTTGGCAAAGAAATTGTTCTATCTTAGAACGCCAGTAAGTTTCTTGTACCATTGGTTAGTAAGGACCCCATTGGATAAGTGTGTTCTCCATGGACTGTTAGCTACTTGGTGGTGCTTAAGGATTCGTGGTATTGCACTGTTAGTTTTGTTTTGGAATTGCGCAGTGGAAGGTGACAGACGAAGGAGTTCAGTCAGAATTGGAGAGTTGAAAGTTATTGCTTATAAGTGTGAGGATACGAAGATCTTGTTCTAAGTGTGTTACCTTTTGGTATGCCACAAAAGGAATGGAATATTGGATTTAATGAGTACCTGGTACAGCATCATACCAGATGGAACTGGTAAAGAAGTCGTTGACTAATTATGAAGTGGTTTTGGATGTTGAAAGATTCATGAAAGGATAAGTTGTCAGAAATTGCATGGGGATAAGGAATCACTAAATTACCTCGCGAAGATTTGTTGAGTGTTTGTCATCCTAACCAAGAGAAAGTGTTACGGGTTTGTTGTGACTCAGTAGAGGAGTATGAAATGGTACATTCTTTCCGAAGGTAGAATGTGACCAAGTGTTGTAGTATGGAACAACAGATGAACTATGGGAAAAATCTAAGTTCACAGTTAACCCAATACTGGAATAAGAGTATGACTAAGGAACCGAAGTTTGATAATTCGTGAAAATAAGGATTCAGGTCTGTGAAGTTAATTTGAAATTGGAATACGTCAGAAATTTGAACGAAAGTAAAGTTAAATGTGAATCTAAGACCAGGATACAATTGGTGGTTATTGCCGAATAGAGGAAATTCGGGGGCGAATTTCAATTTAAGGGGGGGGAGAGTGTAATACCCCATATTATCTAATTGCTTAATTGGATATCAGATGAGATCAGATGAGTATCTATGTACTCTATCTTTGGTATATTGGATTAATGGAATCCTCTAAGTACTTTAAGTATTGACATTTGGGATCAATAGAGCAACTGTTGAACTCTGAAGAGATCAATTATTTCAATTCACGAAAAGATTTTAAGGTAACTTTAATAATTGATCAATTTAGTTGTGACGATAAAATATCAATTGGAGATATTTTACCCTGTTGGAATTATATTATATAATAAGCATTATATATATATATATATATATATATATATATATATATATATATATATATATATATGTATGTAAAGAAAAGAAAAAGAGAAAGATAGAAAGAAGAAGGAGGAAAAGAGGAAAAGAAGAGAAAGAGGGAAAAAGCCATGGATGAAGAAGAAAAGCTTGTGGATCATCTTCATCGATTCATCATCTTCTTCAAACTCTTTTTCGATTATCAGGTGGGTTCTAGTTAGACACTCTAAGCGCTAGAAACTCACGAATTGGAATTAGGTTAAATTGAGAGAAAATGAAACCTAACGGATAAAATGAGTTGTAATCTGAGTAATATGGTTGATATCTATATGTAATCATCTATCAATGCTTACTTGTGTGTTTGATCATGTTTTGGATGAGATAATTGGTGAAAATGAACTGCTGTACGTTACTGCGGAATTCTGGGTTTTCGCAGGTTCGCACTGCGAGTCCCCTAGCGAAGGGAAATCGAACATTCGCTGGTTGTTCGCACGGCAAAGGTGAAGGCGAGCATTCGCCAGAGATTCGCACTGCGAACATTACCCTGTTTTGGTTCTGCCACGGTTCGCCAGACGTTCGCACTGCGAATGGGAAGGCGAACCCAGTGTATTTAGGCATTCGCTGGGATCTTCGCACTGCAAATTAGGAAGCGAGCATTCGCTGGCTGCTTCGCATTGCGAGCATAGCAGATCCTCCAACTTGTTTCTTCCATAACTTTTGACTCGTTTATTCGATGTGAGTATTCTTGGCATCGTTGTGAAGCTAGGAACATCCTCTAGCTAATGGTGGTGAGAAATATCTATTTGTTGCCCGATTAAATAAATCAGAGGGAACCGTGAATTGGTGTAATGTGTGATATGTTGCATTATGTGCTTCCATTATGTGATTGACGAATATATGCCTATGCTCTTATTGTTAAACATGTTTGAATATGTATGCATGTCAAAATACGAAATAGGTAGAGTGAGGAATATTACCATAAACAATTGTCGGATAGTGTGGAAATGACATAGTGACAACGCTCGTGCATGAGAGGCCGAGGCGTGTGTCTAATAATCATAACCAGTTTATCTTACGGTGTAGTTTCATGAGGCTCGAGCACCTCCTCTGAAACGTATGCATAATTACTTGGTAGGTTTGATTCCCTACGTGTAGTACGATTGGAGCCTATGCATTGGGTAGAGACTTGTGATGGTTAACAGACCATGAGAAGTGACGGTTCACGGTTAACAGGCCGATGATCCTGAATCCAATTCGTATGCCAAGTAACTACAAGGATCCATGACTCGGATCGTCTTCTAGACGTAGAAGTGAACGGGAAAAGGGGATGCCTTGGTACGGTTATTGATTAGCGAGATTCTAGAGTTAACAGGCTCAGGACTTACTTTGGTACTAGTGTGAGTTAACAGGCTCACAAGTGTGAATCCATATATGGCGTGTGTGTACTCAAAGTCACTTCCCTTCCCCTTGACTTGAGTTAGGATTGATAGAACCCTGTAAAGCCGAGAGAACTTATAGGATAGGGAACTCACTGAGATTTGATGTATCTCACCCCACTATAGTTGTTTTATTTCAGGTGCAGATTTGGTTACAAGTGGAGCGATGCTCGGATGTTTCAAGAGAAGCTTAGTTAAGATTATTTCCGCTGTGTATTTTATTGTTCTTGTACAATGAGGAATATTGTATAATGTTCCTAGTTTTTGTTATTTTTTTTGCCTAGTTTCCATGACTTGTGCCATGTAGTGTACTTATGTTTAGAAATGGACAAGTATGTGAACTATGTCATTAGGCTCTTATGATGGTGTCCGTACCAAATTAATGCGTGTATTGTATTATTCTAGATATATATTATACAGGGCATTACATATAACATTCATTGGTCGAGCAGAACCACTGCTGGGATTTCACAGCTAGCCGTTCAGGGATTCATCACAATGAATATAATGCTACTGACCATATTTCAGGATTTTCCACAATGAGACCCAACCATTGTCATCTCAAGTATCTGATCACCACGTGATCTACTCAAGGGCCTCAACTCACAGCTGAACCTTTCAGGGATCCCATCAGGATATAACGTTCACTTGAGGAGTCTCAATTCATTTAGTTGAATTGGCAAATTGGAGATTACAAATTGTGCTTCTTAATAAGCAAGTTTCTCCTAAGTTTAAGTACAAAGAACACATAAGTGTTTAAGCAAGATTTGAGCAACAGCTCCTTGCTTTCCTAAGAAACTACAAAGATGTATTTAGATATAACAATTGTTGACATCTTGTAGATCTTCTTCTTCTTCGTCTTCTTGGCTGAGCAAGCTTTGAGCAGCAACTCCTTGCTTCAGATCTTCAATGTAGTCCTGACAAGAAGGTAGGTTGATGACTTGACAGATCTTCAATGTTGTCTTCTTCATCAACAACTTCTGTTCTTGATTGTTGTTGTTGTGTTGATTTGTCTTCTTGAGTTTAAACAACAATTTCCATTAGTGATATAATGATAGCTTTGAATATGTTAAGTGTTACAACGAGAACTCATCGTTGTTGCTATCTTCACACAATGACTTGGTCAATTTTGTAGATGAACATTCAGTTCGTGATTCTACAAGTGATCGACACATCAGAAGCAAAAACTCTTTCCATTAAATAGCCAGTAGAAATATAGCCGTTTGAGAATACTGTTGGCTGTTTGGAAAAGAGACGTTGTGATATAATGAGTTGTACTGACACATCTCCTTTTTGCAGAGGGAGAAGTGACCAGACATCTTTTCTTGGGCAATGTGTACATTTAACTCACAACGGTAATATTTAGAGTTCAAAACTTCAGTGGCTTCTGATGTTAATTTGATGAAGCATGAGTAGAGTCTTCTTAGCAGAATATCTGATGCTTTAAGTCTTCAGCGGATTGAAGAAGTCCATTAGGAATCAGTCTTCAGAACTTCAGCACTTGGTCTTTAAGAACATTATTCTTTTCTGCTTCAAGTCTTCCGAATCTTCAGAACCTGTCTTTAGAGTCTTCAGAACTTAATATTTGAAACCTTGAACTTCAGAACTCATAAGTCTCCAGATTCTTTCTGCACTTGGTCTTCAGCGCCTTCAGCCATCAGAACTTCAAGTCATAGGAGTCTTCCGCATTTTGGTTCTTTCAGAGTGTACTTCTTCAGAAGCTTCACTATCTTCAGAATCTCAATCACTTTCAGAGAGCATCCACAAGAGCATTGCAACAGCAATCTTGGCATCCTTGGATCTAGCTGATCATGACTAGATACAGAAGCGTTCTTGCTTCTCGCGACTTTAGTCACACATAGTAACTTCACATATATATATATATATATTCAATCATAGTACATCTAGTTGGTGCATGTTGGTTCTGATGTCTTTAGTTCTAATGATCTGCACACAACACACGTTAGACCATAAAATGGTTCTTTCACAAATACTTATTGTTATCATCAAAACATAGATTGACTTGTAGAGACAATTCTTGCTCTCAAAATCTTCCCCTTTTTGATGATGACAAAACCAATTATTTTGATTGAACATTTTATACAAGGTAATCACCAAAGCAAACAAATTCAGAGTTTAGAACAACAACTCCCCCTGAATGAGTTATCCTCAAAGCTTCATCCGAGATCATCTAGGATTTTATGTAATCCAAAGATATACAGAGTAACAACTTGAGTTGTCAGAATAGGAATAGAAAAGAGTTACTTCTCTATCTTGTCTTTAGGAAAACGAAGAGTCTTTAGCATCTGGACTAGTTCATCAAAACTTCCATCTTCAGATCTTCAGAACTCAGTTTTCTTTGTTGTCGTATCAGAGCTTATTATCTTCAGAGACATCTGAAGCATTTCTACTTTTTAGCAGATTCCATTTGAGCACAAGCAGATCAGTTCCCATCTGATAACATAGCCTTGCTATCCATCAGAGACATACACTGTCTATTAAGAAACTCCCCCTGAGTTTTAGACTTTGTGAAGATTATAGGATTTATCATTTGAATCTTCTGGGTAGTCTCCCCCTAATTTCTATAAGTCAGATATTGGGATCTTTCAGAACGAGATTCAGAGTTGTAAGATTTTAATCACCAATGTGGAGCATGACTTTTCAGAGTTTGACATTTGACCATAGGTTCTTATCTTGTTAATGTCACAGCTCAGTGGTTTATTAAAGCTTGATTTCTGATCAGATACCAATTTCAGGTTAATTTATGTGATCGATCAACGCTTGATTTTGAATCTGGTACACCTTGTTTTGTGCTGATATAAAGTGATGTGCTGACTAAAGAAGTTATTTTGACTTGAAGAATAGTTCCTTGATGTGCAGGGAATGGATACCAATGAAGGTATATAATGCTTCTCACAACTTTGTCCTGATTGATATTGCAGACCTAGTCTGATACCAATCTTTGGATTGAGACCAAATTTTTTACTTTTATATTGGTTCTTGGTAATCAACAGAATTACTTGTTCTTGAATCTTCAATTCAGATTTTTACTTCTGATTCATTCGTTCAATCTGTAGAAACTTAACATGTTCTTAAAATGCCTAGTGAACTTGTTTAGAGTTCCTCGGATAATCAAACAGTTGTTAGTAATAACCGCATAAGCATAAGCATTTTTTCAAAGAGATTTCTTTCAATCAAAATCATTTAATTTCTCCCCCTTTTTGACATCATCAAAAAGTGTCAGGGCATATGAGCAATTAAGCATATGTCTTTCAATCAATTAAATCAAGTAAATGAATGATACCAATTGAAGGTAATGGAAGCCAATTGTGAAGGTCGTGAACTAGTGTTCAGGTATTTTAAAAGCAATTAGGTTCATTTTACTAATTTTTCGTTATGGCATAATTAATCTGAAGGACAATTATAAATAACCAACAAGGAGCTCATTAAAAAGATTAATTGCATTTAAACATAAAATTTCATAGATTAAATTGAAGAGTTAAAAAACATAGATTGCACTAGAGAAAGACTTAAACAAAAACACATAGATTAAATAAAAATATAGATTGTATTACGGACGGATTTCATCAAAACATACAAATCTAGACTAGATGAAACTGGTTCTTATAGGTTAGACTGAAAGGCGCTTAGGGACGATGAAGAAGATGCGGAAAGACTTTCAGAGTCATCTGAGCTTGAGGGAAGTGATGTTTCTTCTGTTTGAGCCATTGCAAGCTTCTTGTGTTTTACTATTTCTTCTGAGATCCATTCATGGAACTCTTTCCAGACATTTCTTACTCCCATAGGGTTTACACAAGAACTAGAAGCATCGACGAGGGTTTGAATCCTTGAGATTGCATTGTCTTTGAACGATACAAGACACTATTCGTGGTTCTTAATCTCTTGGATGAATGTTCTTCTTTAATAACCGCTTTTCTTCATACCTTCCAATTTGAGAGTTCTTGAAGAACATTAGTGATATTTTTCATGTTAATCCAAACACTGATATCTTCGTCCTTGATTTTTCTCATATAGTTTTCGAATTCTGCCTCATTGTAGGTAGCGAATTTTGGAAAACCTATAACCGGAACTCTGGGGGTTAGAGTCAGTTCTCTAAAACGTGAATTATCTAAACTAGCATCTTCCTTCAAAAGGTTCTTAAACCTAAGAATCTTTCCAACGCTTTTAAGCAGCTTCCAAGATTCTCCTTCATTAATTAGAATGTCGTCAACTAATCCTGATTCAACTAAAATGTCCGAGATAAGTCTTCCATAGGGAATGAGACCACATTCATGATCAGAACAAGTTCTGGAGCTTCTGATGGCATCCTTGAGAAGCTTGAAGAGGATTGAGGGAATGTGCATTTTAATTCCTTTTAGTAGAAGGAATATAACACATTTTTGAGTATCGTTCAGCTGTTCTGAAGAGAGATGATGGAAAACATTCTCTTGCAGAATTTTGAACCAGACTTGAAGTGAGTTTTTCAGGTTTGAGAAGGTTTAGTTTTCAGATAAGGCTTCATCTTTGAAGATAAAGGACATCACCTTAGCCTCATTCTCTTCATTGAGTAAGTTTTTGGAGATTATGAATCCGTCATTTTCATGCAGCAAGAGATCTGTTATAGTCTTTTCAGTGATGAAGATTTTTCTTCCGAAAACGAAAGAGACAATGAGATTTTTGGATGTATTTGCATGAATCCAGAAATCTTTGATTAGATGACCATAAGTTGGTCCTTCCAATCTTTTGAAGTAGTTTTTCCAACCTTGGGTTTCCAATGAGGGAGTAATGTCGCATCCATTTGATTTCAGATTGTTGAAGTTAACTATAGTTTCTGACAGAACCTTGAGATTGTTAGCTGGGATTTGTGTGGTTGTGGGAATTGAGACGTAAGCCATTTTGGGAGAGAGAGAGAGAGATAGAGAGAGAGAGAGAGGATACAGGGTGAGAAACTAGGAAATCTGATTGAATAGAGGTTGTTTTGTTCTCTTCGGGTTTGATGCTTTTATAGAGGAAGCAGACTATTTTTGAGGAAGATGGAACCGCAATGGTTGATTTTCTTAGGAGCACTAAATAGCATGGAAAAGTGGATAAATAATTAATTCCTTTAATCAAAGGTCATGATGAGGTTTAGTAAGAGGTAAATGAACGATTACCTAATCTTATTATTATAGTTTAACCTTTTAAGGAGTTTCAAGCATTGCTTTTAATTTGGTTATTTGATTCTGGATAGTTAAAACGTTCGCTTAAGAACACAAATAATTTTTAATATAACTTGGCCCTAATTATGTAGACATTAATATTTGAAATAAGATTTATCTAAACAAAAACATTAATTAATCAAAGAAAGATACAAGAATCCTATCTTAGACTAGGAATGTCATTGGTTGACAAAGCTCAGGAATAGTCTTCTCAGCCATACCATTTCTTCTACAGTGATTAACAACTCCCTGGAGATCGAGAATGTGGGAGATGACTCTGCAGAATGGGATCTGATAGACTGTGTCTTCCCTGGACACACAGATTTCTTCTTTGAGGTGATTGTACATAGACTGAGGAAGGTTTATTTTGACTCTACCAACCAAGAAGAAAATAAATAGCCTTTCCTTGTCAGAAAGCCATCCTCCACCTCTTTCTCTTGGTCTTAGGTTTGTTACCATTATCTTGTACCAATCCTTGGATATAGAATTGAGAGCACAAGGTTGATTGGGGTAACCTAGGGTTTCGAAGATTGCATGCAAGTGTCCGTCCAGACAGACTTGGTCAACTTTATCTTCCACTGTTAGACCATCGTTAATACAGCCAATGGCCGTAGAGATGATGGTGGGATTAATCATGACTGGGCAACCAGCCACAACAGATAAAATAACATCCTTGTGAGCAGCATTTTCCAGATACCGAGCATTTGCCCAGAATTCGGTTACCAGCTTGGGATAAATTGGTCCATCAAGCATGGAGAAATAGTTCTCCCAGTTTTGAAATTTAAGTCCTGAGAAAAGACTTGACTTGTGAAGAAGAGGTAGTTGATTTATGGAGAGAGTTTGTTCCTTTAGAAGTTCAAGGTCATCAATTTCTCCACAGATATTGTGTGAGGACATCCTGGATAGATGGATGATTAAAGAAGGAGAGCCTAACTAGATTATGATTCTTCCTAAGAGGGGAATTAGAATGTGAGGAGCACAAAGTTATGATAACTATTTATAACGCCCACAAGTTTTATTAGTTCCAAGGCTAGCAGTAAATGTGTTGACGGTATAGTTGAAAAGACGTATTAGAATTTTAACTAGCTCTAGACCTAAGGTTAGAGTTATGGACACTGACACACGTAATTATGATTATTTAAAAAAATGTCTAGCTTAAATCCTGTAACGTTCAGACTTTTATATGAATTAGGAAAGATTCTAATGAAGAAAAGTAAAAGGCTATACCTTAAGGATGCATAACTTTTGAAGAGAATCTTTTAGCTAAACCTTTTCGTAAAAGCATTCCTTTCTGGATCTTTGAGCATCTTTCTGATTCTGCCTATTTCCGAGTAAGCTGCAGAGATTTCTTGGATTCTTCAAGATACGCTTGTGTTCTGACTTCTGAGGAAAATGAATATTTTCTTGGAATGTGATCCTGGTTGAATTACAACTTTCTCTCTTTTCTTGTTCAACCTTGTCCATCAACTCTCTAGGTTATTATAACCGAGATTAAGACTTAACATGATCACAATGACCACTTCATCTGAACTTAGCCAATTACATGCAATCCTTTTGGTAAGGCGATGTAATGAATGTTCTAAAGGAAAATTGACACTCATATGCTTGAGAGCAGTACTGAGTGAACAATAAATTCTTTTTAATGACCCCATTCATAAGCAACAAATTACATCTGTTTTTGATTGCTTCTCACTTCTCATTTCCTTGATCCATAGAATCTGTTTGGTTCCGATATAGTTCCTAAGTTATGGATCTGAATCTTAAACGACAAACTTTGAGAATTGGTTGAGTTCTCCTTTCATAGCCTGAATTCAGTTTACGTTTGTGAGAATTTATTTTCTTCGAAAGATGGTGGAATTCACAAGATTAGTGAGAACCTTTGAGAGGTTATACAAAGAAGAATTAACATATCAGCTTCTAACTTTGTTCATCAAGGTTGTTTCAGAACTTGTTCAGAACCAAAACATCATCACGCAACACATGTGTACATCACTGGACATGGTTTACATAAAACTTCTTGTTCTCACAATGCTGATCAACTTATTTGGGGTTGGTCACGCATATCTATGAGTTAACTGATTTCTTCAAAAGAACATCATTAACGTCATCTTTTAAGACATCAGTTAGAGAACCTAGATGTCTGGATTGATAGCTTCTAATTTCTTAGCTCAAGTGGTTCTAAGAACACTTGAGCTGGCGAAAATTAGATTATTAATAATTGGTTCTACTAGGATAGTCTTTGTTGGAACTTGATTTTTGAACCAGTTAAAGCTTAAAAGTTCGATCAGGATCAAGTATTTACTGAATCTTTGGGATTCAGTTCTTCATTGAATCTTTTGATCTTTTCAGATTCTGATATTGAATCATTTCTAATAATTTGAATTTTTCAGATTCTGACATCAGCATAAATTTTTCTGAATTTCAAAGTCTTAGAGCAGCAATCTTTCTTCTTTACATAAGGAGATTCAGAATGAGTTTCAAACGAGAAAGTCAAGGGTGGACCTAATCCGTTTCTTGAAAACATCTCAAAAACTCATAAAGAATTAATCTTCAGCAAACAAGATTTCTTGCTTTCTGATGATTCATCTTTTAAGCATATACGTGGTTTTATCCACACGTATTTTCCAGGATGAGTATTCAACAGATACAGTTTCTTATCTGATGAATTTATCTTATCAGCTGATTCTTTAATTTTTAATGAGACTTCATCTAGAATCAGTGAATTGCTCAAGAAGTAATCAGATTGATTACAATTTTGTACACAGTCAACTGCTGAACTGTTACAAAAATTGTAAGTGGATTTCAATCTCACCAAGAGTACTTCTACGCACCACATCTGGATCTTTTTCTGACACTGTTAAGTGTTTGATGTGAATCAATAACAGAACCAGAGCTCTGATACCAATTGAAGGTGCGAGAAAGACACAAGAAAGGGGGGTTGAATTGTGAATTTACTCTTTTTATAAATTTTCGCATCTTGTTAAAGAGACGCTCAAGAACCTTCAAAGTTCGTTGAGAGATTCTGATCTCTTAACTATGGAGCATGAGAACCATATAGGTTATGATCATAAGATACGATACTCAGAACTTGCAGTGTGGATGCTTATCAGAGATAGGCTGCAAGGTTCTGACTTTGCTTAATATGAGGTTCTGATATTCAATGCAGAAACATAAATAGAGATACTAAGCAAGAGAGTAAATGATACACGATATATCCTGGTTCACCACGTGGGCTAATCCAGTCCACCCTCCTCAGGTGATTTCGCCTTGAACACAAGGTCTTAATCCACTATAACCAAATCATGATTACACTTGCACGGGCCACGCCGGGGACTAACAACTTGCACAGCCGCACTGTGACTAACAATCCAATGAACCGTCCAGGGATCCAACAAGATATAACGTTCATTGATCGAGCTGACCCACTGCTGGGATTTCACAGCTAGCCGTTCAGGGATTCATCACAATGAATATAACGCTACTGACCATATTTCAGGATTTTCCACAATGACACCCAACCATTGTCATCTCAAGTATCTGATCACCACGTGATCTACTCAAGGGCCTCAACTCACAGCTGAACCGTTCAGGGATCCCATCAGGATATAATGTTCACTTGAGGAGTCTCAATTCATTTAGTTGAATTGGTAAATTGGAGATTACAAATTGTGCTTCTTAATAAGCAAGTTTCTCCTAAGTTTAAGTACAAAGAACACATAAGTGTTCAAGCAAGATTTGAGCAACAACTCCTTGCTTTCCTAAGAAGCTACAAAGATGTTTTTAGATATAACAATTGTTGACATCTTGTAGATCTTCTTCTTCTTCGTCTTCTTGGTTGAGCAAGCTTTGAGCAGCAACTCCTTGCTTCAGATCTTCAATGTAGTCCTGACGAGAAGGTAGGTTGATGACTTGACAGATCTTCAATGTTGTCTTCTTCATCAACAACTTCTGTTCTTGATTGTTGTTGTTGTGTTGATTTGTCTTGTTGAGTTTCAACAACAATTGCCATTAGTGATATAATGATAGCTTTGAATATGTTAAGTGTTACAATGAGAACTCATCGTTGTTGCTATCTTCACACAATGACTTGGTAAATTGTGTAGATGAATATTCAGTTTGTGATTTTACAAGTGATCGACACATCAGAAGCAAAAACTCTTTCCATTAAATAGCCAGTAGAAATATAGCTGTTTGAGAATACTGTTGGCTGTTTGGAAAAAAGACGTTGTGATATAATGAGCTGTACTGACACATCTCCTTTTTGCAGAGGGAGAAGTGACCGAACATCTTTTCTTGGACAGTGTGTACATTTAACTCACAACGGTAATATTTAGACTTCAAAACTTCAGTGGCTTCTGATGTTAATTTGATGAAGCATGAGTAGAGTCTTCTTAGTAGAATATCTGATGCTTCAAGTCTTCAGCCGATTGAAGAAGTCCATTAGGAATCAGTCTTCAGAACTTCAACACTTGGTCTTTAAGAACGTTATTCTTTTCTGCTTCAAGTCTTCCGAATCTTTAGAACCTGTCTTCAGAGTCTTCAGAACTTGATATTTGAAACCTTGATCTTCAGAACTCATAAGTCTTCAGATTATTTCTGTACTTGGTCTTCAGCGCCTTCAGCCATCAGAACTTCAAGTCATAAGAGTCTTCCGCACTCTGGTTCTTTCAGAGTGTACTTCTTCAGAAGCTTCGCTATCTTCAGAATCTCAATCACTTTCAGAGAGCATCCACAAGAGTATTGCAACAACAATCTTGGCATCCTTGGATCTGGCTGATCATGACTAGATACAGAAGCGTTCTTACTTCTCGCGACTTTAGTCACACATAGTAACTTCGCATATGTATATATTCAATCATAGTACATCTAGCTGGTGCATGTTGGTTCTGATGTCTTTAGTTCTTATGATCTGCACACAACATGCGTTAGACCATAAAATGGTTCTTTCACAAATACTTATTGTTATCATTAAAACATAGATTGACTTGTAGAGATAATTCTTGCTCTCACAGTATAGACACATGCCATGGCCCATTGAATAAAAACCTAGGGACTTCCTAACTCCACCATAATTTGATTGAGGTCTTGCCAATCCACTATGTTGTAGGCTTTCTGAATATCTAATTGGATCATGCATCTAGGAGAAACATTTTGTAAATAGTGTTGCAGCAATCTATTGGCCTCATGTCCTTTATAGGTTTTGCTTCAGGGCTCTTGGGAATAAGAGTGACCAGATTACAATTTACTGCTGAATACATATTGTTAGTTTGAAAAAAATCATATATTGTAGCCTTCACATCATGCTTCACAATCTGCCAAGTTGCTTTGAAAAAGTAGGCATTGTATCCATCTATCCCAAGAGCTTTATTATTACCGATGCTGCTAAGGGCATCCCATATCTCTTTGTCATCAACATCAGCCATCAATGTCTGAGCATCTTCTCTTGGCAGAATTTTCCCTGTTCTAATAGTAGGTATATCAAGGCCTCTCAGATTTTGAGCTTTGGTGCCAACCAAGGTGTTATAAAACTCCAAAATTTCTGCTTCTATTTCTTCATGCCCATTCAGTTCATTCCTATTTAAACCCTGCATCCTAGTTAATCTATTCTGCCTATTTTTCTCTCTAAGTAAAGCATGGAAGTAAGAGTTGTTTTGGTCTCCAAGTTGGAGCCAATCAAATTTAGACTTCTGCTTAAAGATGTCTTCCTCCACCTGGTTTAAGTGCACGAGCTTAGCAGTCTTGTCCTTGATCAGTTGAGCAAATTGATCATTGAGAGCATCCTCCTGTAATCTTCTCCGAGCCTGGTGTAACTCCTCCCCGGCTGTAATAATTTATTCTTGTAACCCTATGTATCTCTTGGTCAGCAGCTTTAACCTAGGTTGACGCCTCTTCAATTTCTCCCATAAAATGTACATAGGCGATCCTTGTATCTCTACTTTTCAGCTGTCTTCTACAGTTTTTAAGAAATCTTGATCTTTAGTCACACAATTAAGAAATTTGAAAACAGATTTCCTCTTGGGCTGTTGATCCTGGTAGCTAACTTTAACAGGGGTGTGGTATGATATATTGGGGGCTAAATTCTCCACTATAGCTTCTTGGAAGGTTTGGTACCATAGAGCATTCCCTAATGCTCTATCAATTCTAGAGTGGATAACTCCTGTAGTGTGTTTGATGTTCCAAGTGAAATGAGGACCTATAGTAAGGGCTTCAAATAATCCAGTTGTGTGCATCATCTCCACAAGATCCTTGTATTCTGATTCAGTAATATCTCTCCCTCCTATTCTATCTTGGCTTGTTACCACATTATTGAAGTCACCAATGACAAGCCACAGATCATTGGTGCTTCTACTGATCTCCTCAATGGCCTTCCAAAGTCCTATTCTATAGTCAAGCTGATTAGCAGCATACACCACAGTTAAAATGTACCTGTAAGCTTGATCCATCGCAGTAATCTCCATGTGAATGAATTGGCCGTGTGATTGAAGTACTCTAACATCTACCTTATTAGGGTTCCAAAGCACCCAAATCTTGCCATTAGCATGGTGCTCGTAATTATCTACATAGTTCCAAGAGCTTCCAAATTTCCTTCTAATTCTATCAGCATTGTGTTGTTTTACTCTAGTTTCTAGTAAGGCACAAATGGGCACATTGAAAGTAGAGAGATAGGAGCGGATCCCTCTGTGCCTAGTCTCCTTATTGATGCCCCTAACATTCCAGCTGACTAACATGGGTCAAACATTTTGTCTCCGCTTGGACAGTCACTAATCCTAAGAGGAGTAAATGAGTTGGTATACCTTACAAAAGAACTCTGCTAGCTATGTTCCATGCTCTTTCTTCCTTTGTCCACTTTATTTGGTGTGATCCATTCTTCTCCCTTATCATTCTTGTGTGGTTCTTGGCTAGGCCCTTCTTTAGGTTGTTCATTCTGTTGGTCTCACATTGTATCCTCTGTCTGAACCTTTTACCCCTCAGTCTGCACCTTATTTGGTTGGTTTTCATTACAAGTTTCCAGACTTTCCTAGGCTTATCAGGCTTGTGTTTGTTGTCACAGTCATGTCCAATTCAGAGACACCTTTGGCAGTAAGAGGGTTTCCATTGGTACTCAATTGGTTGTTCAATCATTCGCCCTTTGGGATCTCGTATGTTGACTGAGTGCTTCAGTTTCTGGGTAATATCTACCTCTACCAATACTCTGGCATATGAGATTCTCAGTTTCTTCGCCGTACATTCGTCTGTGGTAATCGGGTTGCCAATTGCACTTGTAATTTTTGAAATGCTCTTATCCCCCCACATATGTAGAGGGAGATTTGGTAATGTAACCCAAAGAGGTAGTATCCTTAAAAGGTCCTCCTTCATCTCAAACTCTGGACACCATTTTCTAAGGAACATTGGCTTACCATGTATGAAATAAGGTCCCTGTGTCATAACTTCATGCCGCTCCTCCTCCGTTTTGAATCTGACGCTAAAATGGCCTTCTTCATTGTAGTATAGTTCTGGCATCGAAACAAATCCCCACTATTTTTCCATAAACCTTCTAACTGTATTCATTGAAAGAGAATCCCCTAAAGCGAATAGTATCATAGCACTTTGCCAGTAATGCAGCTCATCTTCCACATCTTCGTCTTTAATCTTGATTTCGATTTCACCATTGACCAACGTAGGTGCCACAAAATCGACGGACATCCCTCTCGTCATTAAGCTTTAGCTGTTCGATCTCCAAACTTGATTCCCCCTTTTCTGATTGTGGTTTCTCAATTTGTGGTTGTGAATCGTCTTTAGTTTCCTCTGGGTCTTCATTTTCTGTTTCAATCGTAGCTTGTGTGGTAATGGCTCTTTCGGCTCCTTTCCGGTGCGCCGCCACCTGAGATTTTGGCCGGCTGACGCCCCTTTTTCCCATGGTCGAAGCCCTAGAAGAGAGCCCCTTTTTATTGTAACATTATAATTCTTTATGTTTTAATTCATTTTATTATTTAAGCTATTTATCTTTTTGAAAGATGTTGAACTGTCTTTATATTTTATTTTCTGTTAAACAAACATTTCTGATGGGGAAAGATCAGACGAGCTAACAATTAATAATTTTATTATTTCAAATAATAAAAACTTAATTTAAATTAATTAAATTATGAGATATGTTTTTATTTACCGTACTCTTAAATAATGACTATTTAATTAAAGATAAATAAGTGATACATTGGATGTGTTTGTGTTGGCAATGGCTGGGTTGAGAAGATCTCAAATAGGTGGTTTAAGTATTTTTTTTAAACCAATCTTTAGAACTTTAACCTTTTTTTAGAAAAAAAAGATTAATATAAAATACAAGAAATACTCAACTCTTTTACAAGAAGAAAAAACCCTAACATACAAAGACAACAATCTACAAGGCATGCAAACCCAAAGTAGGAGACTTGCAAATTGTAATCTAGATAATTTTTTGAATACGATTTCCCACTCTTCACAAATATGATATAGAATTTTTGAAAAAAAGTTTGATAATGTCGTAGTAATAAAAGATCGAATTTATAGGGACTGTGTTCGAACATGACAATATTTATGCAAAGTAAGGAAAACAATAAACAAAGGGTTCAGGTTTCAGAGCGAAAAACAAAATAAGACTTTTAACAGAAATATAAAGACAGTCAGATTGTGTATCGAATCCTCTTATTTTCTCTTGTTGATGTATGATTCCTAGTATGAATGATTTTATCCTAATAATCTCATGGCGAATTAACAAAGTCGTTATAACCGATCCCTCACGAAAAACTCACTAATCACTACTCGGAGCTTCTTATTCATAGTCCACCAACGTAAGCAGGATTAGGAAATGTACAGAATGTTAATTCCCCATACCACTACTCAGGGTCTCCTATCCATATTCAACCAGCGTAAGTAGAACAATTGCCCTAGGTCCAACACATAGGCTAAGGGTCAGTAATCCCTATGTGCCCAATATCATATTAACAAAGTATCACAAATAAAAAGCATTAAGAACGATAAGCAACTGAATAAAATTATAATTCAAAAGATTCATACAAAGTCAAAGCAACATATAAGCCAACAAGATTAAATAAGGTTCATCATAACACAACCTAACCTAGAGGAGTTTAGATACTCATAATTCAGATAACAATACCATAATTGATAAATGAAAATAACATACGAATTCCCTTGAAGTAATAACCTCTAATGGCTTCAAATGCCCTAAAAATCACCCTTGACCCTCTCAAAATTGTGCTTTGCTCTCCAATTTTTGTAACCCTTGTCCAAATGCACAAAATCCCCTTAAAAAGAGTTCAGAACGGGTCAGAAAAAGCACAGAAAAGTGCCCATTGCGCGCATTATAGATGTATCTCGCGCGCGATGTTACACTTACATCCCTATCGCGTACGCGATGTTGCGCGATGGTGCGTGTGATTATTCTAGTAGCTGCACCAAAAAACACCATTTTCACCAGAATTTTCACTAAGTCCCATTCTTTCATACTTAGTTATTTTTCACTCATTCTTAGGTCTTTCTTCTTCCTTTTGGCTCCCCTTTCGCTTGTTTTTCATCGATTTTCACCTATTTTAATGCAATGACGGACTGTCATCACTGACCTTTATCAAAATTTGTTTGCTCACCATACAACTTAAAAACAAATGAGTTTCAGCTTCTTCTTCATTAAGACAAAGAGAACAAGCCAAGTTATATCTACCTTCAATATATAATTCCATGTTTAACTAATTGAATTCTGGTTAGAAGCCGATTGAGATAGAGTTTCCAATAAAAGTGTTCTTACAAATGATTAACATCATTTTAATAGACAACATGTAAAGCAATATGTCATGACATTGTGTGAGACAATATGCCTTTATGAGCTAAAACTAGGAAGCAACATGTGGAGCATAATGTTCCATAGATTGTGAGACATCCTGTCTCGCCTAGAAGCTAGTTTGCGCAAAGTGAATCTCGTGACTGATTGAAGATTTGTTTCTATATGTATCTAATCTTGTTTAAATGTTTATGCACTTTTTAGAATATGGAAGTTTTCCCAAAAGATCATTCATCAAAATTTAAAAATAACAAATATGATATGATGAAGATTTATCAAATAAATTATTGTAAATCATCTTAATGAAGAATTATTTCTTGCGCTTGTGGGACTGATTCAGTCACACTTAAAGATACAAACCATAATGGGCTTTGAAGCTTGACCTTGTTGTTATTAAAGCTTGAGTTGTCATAATCTATTCGTAAGTCGTATTCCTATGCTAAGGAATAAAATATTTTGAGTTATAATTCGTTCATCATTATAAAGATATTGTAACTGTCTATACACATGAGAGAGTGTTTGAGAAAAAGTGAGAGGGGTCTCATATTCACAAGGAGTCATGGATAAAAATTCTGGGTAATACTAAAAAAAATACACATTGAACTAGGAGAGTTCAACTAAGACTAATTTGTACTTTTGACTATTAATAGTCAATTTTGTTTCTTGGGTTAACGCCCTCCAAGCGTAGGTGACTTTGCACCGAACTGACTTAACAATTCCTCATGTAATTTTTTACTTTTGTTATTTTTACAGATTATGTACTAATATTGTTATACACATTGTTGCAACATTGTGTCTGAGATCTTGGCATTCGAAAAATAGAATTTCAATTAGCATTAAAGCAGAGAACCTGTTATGGTTGGGTGAGCTATAGAGGATCTATACATTCTGTTCAAAATGGAAAATGCTAAAGAAGGAGGATCTGTAAATCAACCACCTATTCTAGATGCATAAACTATGATTATTGGAAATCCTACATGGTTTCTTTCCTTAAGTCAATGGATAAAAAAACATGGAAAGCAGTCATTAAAGAATGAACCTTAATGGTTACTACACAAGATGACCCATAATTTTTGAAGCCAAAAGAAGACTAGTCTATAGAGGAAGATGAATAACTCATGAAAACTTTCGTTCTCCTAATGCCATTTTCAACGGAGTTGACAAAAACATCTTTAGACTCATCAATAAGTGTTTCAGTTGCTAAAAAAGCTAGGGAGACTCTCAAGATTGCTCATGAAGGCACTTCAAAAGTGCGCATGTCAAGACTTTAACTCCTCACCACCAAATTCGTAAACATGAGGATGAAAGAAGATGAAACAAATTCCTGATTTCAATATTTGTCTCTGTAATATAGCCAACAACTCATTTTCTCTTGGCGGAAAAATATTTGAAGACAAGTTGGCCAGAAAAATTCTTAGATCTTCGCTAAAGAGGTTTGACATGAAAATTACAACAATTGAAGAAGCTCAAGACATTGGCACTATCAAAATGGATGAAATCATGAGATTATTAATCACCTTTGAGATGGCCATTAATGACAAATAAGAGAAAAGAAACAAATATGTTGCCTTCAAAGCAGACATTGAAAATGATGACGAATAGGTAGAAGAAGGTATTGATGATAACTTATATGATTATATTACTTTACATGCAAAAACAATTGGTAAGGTTAAGAGAAGATTTGAAAGAAGATCAAGGAATAATGTCTTAACTAATGTTAAAGATAATCTACTGCCCAACTCTAGAGGTTTTGGCTTCTAGTGAAAACGAAGAGAAAGAGAAAAACCAAACAAAGGCAAAATTTGGACATATTCATGCAGAATGTACCAATCTTTGGAAACAAAAGAAAGGATACAATGCCACATTGTCAGATGAAGAATTTGAACACGAAAGTGAAGGAGAAAAGGAAAACAATTTGGTTGCCTTCATAACTCGTGTAAGATTCAAGCCAAATATTCAGGATGGTGGTGAATCCAGTGATGAAGATCTCTCAGATGAAGATGTTGCTGAACCATATAGGCTACTATATATAAAATGGAAATAAGAATGATTGTTTGGTGAAAAACAAAAGGCAAAGATAGATGTTCTATTTCAAGACAAAGCAAATCTCATTACAATTATCACTTACCTTAATAAGTAAGTCAAGCACTTGAACTCCAAGCTTGAAGGGGTTGGCAAGACTGCTAGAGATATGAAAGGAGATGGGTTTGACTACAACTTAATGAATGTAGAAAAAAAGTTTGTTCCTCCTAAACAAAAGAATGAGTTCCTAATGTCAAACTAAATGTCACAACATCTTGCTCCTCATCTTTACCAACACAAAAGGGTATACCACAAAGTATCCTAAATATGTCACTACTGTGGCTAACAAGGACATATATGACCTTTTTGCTACAAACTGTATGGAAGACCTCACTACCATTATCAAAATTATCAAGTTAAAAACACTTCAAGGAATGGCCATCCTCAACAAGTATGTAAAGTCAAAGAGGTAACTACTAGTCACATTGTTCATACATCGCTAATGCTTCCTCTCACGAAGATTGGTATTTTGGTAGTGGCTTTTCCAAACACATGACCGATGATAATAATTACTTGAAAGAGGTAAAACTTACTCAAATAGCTATGTTATATTTGTTGATGGTGTCAAATGCAAGATCATTGGAAAAGGGAAAATGGATTATCTAGACCTCCCTAGCTTAGATGTTGTTCTTTTAGTTGAAGGTCTCACTGCAAATCTCATCAGTATCAACCAGTTGCGTGATAAAAAAATATGTGTAAACTTCAATCATTCTGAATGTACTGTCACCAACAAACATCTGGGACAAATACAATTGCTACATGTGGAGTTCAAAATAAGAAGATTAGTGTCCAAGATGCTTGAACTCTAAAGAGGAAGAAACTAAGTTGTGGCACTAGAAATTTGGTTATTTAAATCTCAGAAGCATGAGGAAGATTATCTCTAAAAAAGATATCAATAGCCTTCCTAACCTCAAGATCAAGGAGGGAAAAATCTGTGGAGACTATTAGAGAGGTAAATTGACCAAGATGTTACACAAGAAGGTGAAACATCTTACCACCTCCAAAGTTCTTGAGTTGCTACACATGGATCTCATGGGACCCATGCAGGTAGAAAACTTGGGTGGAAGAAGATATGTTTTTAGTGTGTTGATGATTTATCAAGGTACACATGGGTTGACTTTCTTAGAGAAAAATCTCACACCTTCATCGCATTTGAAATATTATGTCAACGTCTTCAGCACGAGAAAGGGAAAAATATTGGCAAGATCATCCAAATACGAAGTGACCATGGAAGAGAATTTGAGAATTCTAGTTTATATGAATACTGCTCATTTGAAGGGATTGCTCATGTGTTCTATACACCTATCACTCAACAACAAAATGGAGTATTTGAACGCAAGAATATAACTCTTTAAGAAATGTAAAGAGTCATGCTTCATGCTAAGAATATCCTTTATCAATTCTGGGCCGAGTCTATGAATTCAACATGTTACGTACACAACCGAGTGGACATTCGACCAAGAACCAAAGTTCCTCATTATGATTTATGGAAAGGAAGAAAGTCAAGTGTCAAATACTTTCATGTTTTTGGCAGTAAGTATTGTATTCTTGTTGATCAAGAGAAAATATGCAAAATGGATCCTAAAAGTGATGAAAAAATCTTCTAG
This sequence comes from Lathyrus tuberosus, assembly GCA_022829125.1. Lineage (NCBI taxonomy): Eukaryota > Viridiplantae > Streptophyta > Magnoliopsida > Fabales > Fabaceae > Lathyrus > Lathyrus tuberosus. Next base: position 579,391 of record JALAZF010000282.1, read on the forward strand.
GGATACTCTACCAACAGTAAGGCATATCGAGTATATAATAATCACACAAAAACCATGATAGAATACTCTACCAACAATAAAGCGAAATAAAGCGAATATACAACAACTAAACACATAGGGTGTCACTCAAAACACAACATAAACCTACTTCGTAACAAAGGGATGAGAATACGCTCATAACATATAATGGTGCAAAAGTATGCAAGGGTAGCCTAAATGACATCAACAATTATTCAACACAATTCAATCACATACATCACCAAAGCATTCTCAATCACCAATATCAATAGTATCATTCACCACATATGAAAGTAATGAAATCAAATGTACACAACACCTTGAATCAACAATGCATGTAGTACTATTATGGACAACATAGCTTCATCTCGCTCCTGAATTCCCACCATAAAACCAGAGCACACAAATCATTACCATCACCATAGGTAACACTTCACCAATTCATATATGGAACCAAATACTTGCTTATGAATCCACACCATCGGACTAGAGCACACCAAAATTTGTCTCTATCACCATAAGTAACACTTCACTAATCCCTCATTCGAATTATCTACTCGTTCCTGAATCCATACCACTGGACTAGAAGACACCAAAATTGGACCAAAACCCATACATCATGATACATAATTTTCAACAACATGCAATATCACCAAAATTGTCACCATGCAATTACCACAATTATCTACACCAAAAATACATAATTAATCACCACATAATCATGCATTTCATACACAATACGGATCATATTCATACACGACACTCAATCATGTTAAATTATCTCAACATAAACATGTACAATACTTCACACAATTATACATACATTCATACATTTAACAATACATCCACACATCATTAAAACATGTCAATTCATCTCACAAGGCACTACCATAATATTTCTTTGTGTGTTAGCTTTCTAACGCTTCAAACGACACCTCATTTGGGCTTACGGAAGTAAAGTTATGCCATTTATGGTTTTACTTCAAAAATTTCCTTCCATCCTTAAGTAATTGATTACCAATACATGATAATCGATTACTGACCCTGAAAAGTATAGAAAACTTAATTTTTAAGCTGGTAGGCGATTATCATTAAGTAGTAATTGAGTACCACAAAATTCATGACGAAAATACCCAGTTACTGCCATATAAAACCTATCTTAACATGCCCTAACATATTAAAACAAATTATTTTGTAAATATAATATTATACTCTAATTATCTACTATTACCACATCCTATACACCAAATAACATGCAATTTAACTCATTTAATCATGGATCATCACCCACATATGAAAGTACACAAACACAAACATCATGAACATGAACGCATGAATCCCGTAGTAAAATAGCTCACGAAAATCAAATAGCACATCATATTATTCATGCTATTTCAGAATATCATTCTTATTCATCAATCATTCATCAAAAAGTGAAGGGTAAAGAAAAATCCAAAGGGATTAAGGATTTCCCTCTATCTAATCATAAAATATAGACCCTATTAGGACTAATCCTCCCCCTTAACTTAGAATTTTCAACAAAACACCTTCAAGCTCTATCAATGGATCCTTAAGCCCTAACCTTTACCTCTTCCTTCTCCAAAATTCTATTCTACGTAGAATAATCCTAAACCTCTCTACAATCCTTTTTAATAGTATCCTAGTTCCCCTTAAAAATATACTTCCCACAATGTCCTCACTTACTCCTTTATTCACCAAAACACCCTTCTCATCTTTAATTTTTATTTTAATAATGATAATACTAATATGAATAATTCTCGTTATTTTCTAACTTTCTCTTCTTCCATCCAAACTCACATTTTCTATTTTATTTTAAATTAATAATCAAAATAAGTACAATGCTAATTATATCTAATTAATTTAATTATTTTAGTCTTTCTAGCCCTCCTACCACCCCACCAACATTTTTACTACACCCCACCAAAGTCCTACATGCACATACAAATCACCATACATATTTAATTAAAAATACACCAAATACTAATTAATTGAATAAAATGAGAAATAATATGATTAAATAATTTAATCAAATTTTAGGGTGTTACAACTCTCCCCCACTTTACAAGTTTTTTCCCTCGAAATCTCCGGAAAGAAACAGAGCCAGATACGACTCTCTCATCTGACTCTCTAGCTCCCAAGTCATACTTCCACCAGTCGGTCCTCCCCAAACTACCTTCACCAAGGCAATCTCTTTACCACACAACTGCTTCACCTCCCGATCCTCTATCCACATGTGCGATGCCTCAAAAATCATGTTCTCTTTCCCCTGCATATCATCCACTTGGATCACATGAGATAAATCTGGAATATATCTCCTTAACCCAGAAACATGAAACACATCATAAATATTAGCAACCGGCGTTAGCAAGGAAATCCGATAGCCACCTTTCCTATTCTCTACAAGATTTGATACGGACCAACAAAACACGACATAAGCTTTCGAGACTTCAAAGTTCGACCAACACCAGTTACTGAAGTAACATGCCATAACACATGACCCCCTCTTAGAAATCAAGTGCTTCCCTCCTCTTATCATGATAACTCTTATGGCGACTCTATAAAATTTTCATCTTCTCTTGGATCATTTTGAACTTCTCAAAAGTTTGTTGCACAACCTCGGGTCTAATCCCTACACTCTATCCTGACTCATACCAACACAGAGGTGTTCTACACCTCCCACCATACAACGCCTCAAACAGGTCCATTCCAATACTCTAATGGAAATTGTTATTGTAAGTGAATTCAGTCAATAACAAGTAGCTATCCCAAGCATCTCCTTGTTATAGCGCACAAGCCCTCAACAGATCCTCCAAGGATTGGATGATTCTCTCCGGATGATCGTCTTTCTACGGATGATAAGCAGAACTCAACTTCAGCTTAGTACCTATTGCCTCTTGCAAACTCTTCCAAAACCTCGATGTAAATCTCGGATCTCTATCCGAAATAATGCTCGACAGGATACCATGCAGGCTAACAATCTTCTCAATATATTACTCGGCTAAATTCTGCAAGGGATAATCGATCTTAATCGGTATAAAATGAGCCGATTTAGTCAGTCTATCAACAACAACCCAAATGGAATCACATACCTTCACCATCTTCAGCAAACTCATCACAAAATCCATAGAAATGCTATCCCACTTCCACTCAGGAATACTCAACGAGTGCATCAGACCCAATGATTTCTGATGTTCAATCTTTGACTTTTGACAAGTTGAACAAGCATAAACAAACTCAACTACTTCCTTCTTCATTCATGGCAACAAAAATAATTTCTTCAAGTCTTGATATATTTTAGTGGCATTGGAATGAATACTAAGACCACTTATATGACCTTTCTCAAGAATACTCTTCTTAAACTCAAGTACACCAGGTACACAAATCCTGTCTCTAAACCTCATACACATCATTCTTATTAATTCTGAAATCACCTCCCTTACCTTGACTGATTAACACTATCCTTAAAACCAATACCATGTTATCTTTTAACCCTCTATGATCTCTTCAAGGATACCACTTTCCAGCTTCAACATACCCAACTTCACACTATTAGGAGTCGCTTCACACACTTGACTCATGTCTCCGTTTTGCTCAATCAGATAATGTATCCAAATCTTCAACAAAAACACCACGACTGCCAAATCTAGATCATGCGTAGGATAATTCCTTTCTTGAACCCTTAACTGTCTAGAAGAGTACGCCACCACCTGACCATTTTGAATCAACACACCACCTAAACCCATCTTAGAAGCATCACAATACACCACAAAGGACTCACTTGTATTCGATAATATCAAACTGGAGCACACATAAACTTCTTCTTGAGTTCTTGAAAACTCTCTTCGTAATGTACATCCCAATCATAGGCTTTACCCCTTCGAGTCAACTGAGTCAAAGGGAATGCTAACTTCGAAAAACCTTCATTAAACTTCATGTAGTAACCAGCCAAACTAAGAAAACTTCTAACCTCAATAACAGACTTCAGAGTCTCCCACTACAACACATCATGTATCTCTAATGTATCAACATCAATGCCTCCACTAGAAATCACATGACCAAGGAAACTCACTTCTTACAACCAAAATTCACACTTGGACAACTTCACATACATCTTCTTCTCTTTCAATGTTTGCAACATAACTCTCAGATGCTCTACATGCTCATAGTCAGATTTAGACTATATCAAGATGTCCTTGATGAACACAACCACAAACTAATCTAAATACACATGGAATATCCTATTCACTTAATCCATGAGCACTCTAGGAGCATTTGACACTCCAAACAACATCACTGAATACTCATAATGACAATACCTCGTTCTGAGCACAGTCTTCGGAATATCTTTTGACTTTAGATGAATCTGATGATAACCCAAACGTAGATCAATCTTGCTAAACACACAAGCACCAACCAACTAATCCATCAAATCATCAATCCTCAAAAGTGGATACTTGTTCTTGATAGTCACCTTATTCAGCTGTCGATAGTCAACCCACAGACTCATGCTACCATTTTTTTTCTTGACTAGTCACATCGGCGCTCCCCACGATGAAACACTCTGCCGAACGGACTTCTTCTTAAGCAGATCTTCCAATTACTTCTTTTATTCACTCAACTCTCAAGCAGGCATCCTATAAGGAGCTATCGACACAAGACTAGTATTAGGTACCAAATCTATGGCAAACTCAAACTCGCGCTCAAGCCGCAAATTACCAATATTTTCTTGGAAAACTTATGGAAAATCACACAACATAGGTATATCTCTAATCGCAACTTTGCTTTTTGCCTTCATAGAAGCTAACATCATAAATACCCCGACATCATCCTTCATGAACTCATCTACTTACCTAGCAGACACAAACAACTCCTCAGTTGCATCAAACTCTGGAAATGACACCGACTTGTAAAAAAAGTTGATATAAACATGATTGAACTCCAACTAATTCATTCCAAGGATAACATCGAGTTTATTCCATGGTCGATTCACTAAGTCCAGCTCAAACCTCTTATCGTTGACCGTCAGCGGACAATTAAAAACACAACCATGACATCATCACCGAACCATTAGCTGGGGTATCGATGACCATGCTACCACACATAGCAGACACTTCCAAATTCAACCTTGGAACACACTTGACAGATACAAACCTCAAATCTTCCAGTTCACCAAACTTAGGAAACAACATGGAATCATCCAACAAACTGTACTATTGCAATCAGCGGCACATTGAACCAATCCTCCATACCTGAAACATCTCAGAGAATCATAAGCTCCCCCCACTTGTTTCATTCCCAATCCTGTAGACAAGTGGTTAGAAAAACAAACGAGCACCGACAGTGTTTCACACATACGTTGTGTACCAGGGAACAAACAACATTACAAAAAACTGGCCAGATGGAACGACCTACTCTGATACCAATATGTAACACCCTAAACCCTGAAACGCAAAATAAAGTGTATATACAACAACTACACATATAGAGTGTCACTCAAAACACAACATGCAACTGCTCTGTAACACGGGTTGTGTAAAACATGCATTAAATTTAAGCCTGTCATCACATGCTCGCCTTTACATATGCTCATCGCAGTGGAATACTCAATTTAAATAATCCAACAAACAAATATGTATCATAACATAAACATGGTTATGGAAACTACCTTCAACAACATCACAAATGATAACAATAATAAAAAACAAATGTTCACCTTCCAGTGTTATAAATCAGAGCAACAAGATCAAAAACAATGCATAAAATAGAAAATAAAGAAGAACAACCTCAACGCCGTCCTTAACTTCTAAGTAGCTACTTATTTATCCGTTCGTCTTTTCCTGAATAAGGAGCACAGAACCATACAGAAAACAAAGGGAGGTGAGAATACGATCATAATATATAATGGTGCAAAAGTATGCAAGGGTAACCTAAATGACATCCACAATTATTGAACACAGTTCAATCGTATACATCACCAAAGCATTCTCAATCACCAATATCAACAAAATCATTCACTACATCAGAAAATAATGAATGCAAGTGTACTCAACACCTCGATTCAACAATGCGTGCGGTGCCATTATGGACAACACATGTCCATCTCACTCCTGGATCCCCCCAATAGGACCAGAGCACACCAAAATCCGTTGCTACCACCACAAGCAATGCTTCACTAATCTCTCTTTGGAATAACTACCCACTCTTGAATCCATACCACCAGACCAAAGTACACCAAAACTGGACCAAAGTCGGTACACCATGATGCATGATTTTTAATAACATGGAATATCACCAAAATTATCACCATGAAATTACCGCAATTATTCACGCCAATAATACATAATTAATAACCATATAATCATGCATTTCGTACATAATACGAGTCATATTCATACACGACACTCAATCATGTTAAATTATCTCAACATTGATTCATCATTAAACATGTGCAATACTTCACACAATTATACATACATTCATACATTTAATAATATATACACACACATAATTTAAACATGTCAATTCATCTCATCAGGCACCAGCATAATATAGCTTTATGCGTTAGCTTTCCAACGCTTGAAACGACACCTCATTTTAGCTTACGGAACTATAGTTATGCCATTTTTAGTTTTACTTAAACAATTGCATGCATCCTGCAGTAATCGGTTACCAAAACGTGGTAATTGATTACCCACTACAACATTTGTTGTCTCTGGCAAAACTTTTTTAGGGAACATGTAATAATTGTTGCCTTAAATTCGTATAGGCAACAATTTACGGTTGTTGTCAAAAATATATTTGCAACCCTTGATAATTGTTGCCTAAAATACTTTTGGGGACGTTTTTGAAACGTCACTCTTTTATTTTTTTTGGCAACGATGGTTAATTATGCCATTAACTACTTTTGGGGACGATTTTAGAGCGTTAATATATTATTTCTATAGCAATGTTTAATAATTGTCCCCTAAAATACTTTTGGGGACATTTTTAGATTGTTACATTAATTCTAATAAAAGGCTACATTTCTTCAATGTTGCATAAAATTTTAGCATTATCAAATTTTTGGTGGCAATCTTCCCTCCAAAATGTAATACCCCGTATTATCTAAATGCTCAATTGGATCAGATGAGTATCTATGTGCTCTATTTTTGGTTAATTAGATTTATGGAATGCTCTAAGTACTTAAAGTGTTATCAATTGGGATCAATAGAGCAACTGATGAACTCTGAAGGGATCAATTATTTAAATTCAAGAATGGATTTTAAGGCAACTCTGATAATTGATCAATTGGTGTTAGACGATAAAGAATCAATTGGAGATGTTTTACTCTATTGGATTATATTATATAATAAGTTTATATATATATATATATATATATATATATATATATATATATATATATATATATATATATATATATATATATATATATATATATATATTTGAAAAAATAGAAAAGAAGAAGAGAAGAGAAAGAAAGGAAGGAAGAGAGAAAGAAGAAGAGAAAAGGGAAAAGCTTGAGGAGAAGCTCATGGATCATCATCATCTTCTTCAAACTCCTTTTCGTTTATCAGGTGGGTTCTAGTTAGAGACTCTAAGTTCTTGAAATAGAAGTTTGGAACTTAGGTTAGATTTGAGAGAAAATGAAATCTAACGGATGAAATTCGATATAAATTGCGTAGTGTAGTCGTAATATACAGGTGATCAATTGTTGATACTTGTTTTGTTGTGGGTAAAGGATCTGGTGTGGAAAGGGTCGGTTTTGGAACCCTTGGATCCATGAAAACGTAGCAGAGAAATTCTGCATCTGATACAAAGCGCCGGGCGGTGGTTTGAGCGCAGGGCGACGCAAGAGTTGCGCCGCTGCTCCGCCGGGCGGTGGTCAAGAGGCGCAACATGTTTTGTTTATGTAACTCTTGAGTTTTGGGATATGGGATTGGCGCCGTTGCTTTGCCGGGCGAAGTAGAGGCGAAGGGGCACCGCCGGGAGCTCCTGGGAATTTTTAATAATTCTGTTTTCTTTAACAATCCATAACTTTTGATCCGTAACTCGGATTGCAGCGTTCATGGTACCGTTAGAAAGCTACGACGTGAATGATAACAATGTTATGTGTTATGTTGAAATCCATATCTTTTGGATCGTAAATCCGATCGAGGCATAATTATAGCCGATGTGAAGCTGTGAAAATATCCTACGGGATAAAAGTGAAAAGTATTAATTTTGATACCCGATTAAATGAATCGGAGGGAACCCGAAAGTGATGTTTTATGTGATGTGTGATTATATGTATTTATTTGTAATATTTGTGTTATGCCATATTTATCTAATATTGTTGTTAAAATGAATGAGAGAATATGCATGTTAAAATGAGTTAGGGAGAGTGAGGAAACTTTACCCCAAAACAAAATGGTATAATTCTAGGTTGTGAATAGAATTGTGATAGAAACTCTGGATGACGACGCTCGTGCATTCATTGACGAGTTCTGGCCTGGAGTAGATAACATAGATGGCAAGGCTCGGGCACCTGATGTAGGAAGGTACATCCGTGACGAGATTGGCCTAGGTGAGAGTGAACACTAGTATGGAGCATGTGTGTAAACTTTTGTGGTTTTGTGAAAAAGCAAAAGAGGCCTTAAGGCGAATGTGGCCTTGTGATTGTCGAATACAATCACGTTGTGTATATGATCACGTAATGGTAACCATTTATCTTGAGGTGTAGTTTCATGAGACTCGAGCTCCTCATCTGAAACGTATGCACAATTACTTGGTAGGTTTGATTCCCACATGTAGTACGAATGGAGCCTATATGGTAAAGAGACTTGTGATGGTTAACAGGCCATGAGAAGTGACGGTTCACGGTTAACAGGCCGATGATCCCGAATCCATTTCGTATGCCAAGTAACTACAAGGATCCATGACTTGGGTCGACTTCTAGACGTAGAAGTAGACAGGAAAAGGGGATGCCTTGGTACGGTTATCGATTAGTGATTCTTGAGTTATCAGGCTCAGGACATATTGTTGAGTTAACAGACTCATGACATGTTTCCATATAGTGTGAGATTGTGAACTCAAGGTCATTTCCCTTCCCCTTGACTTGAGTTAGGATTGATTAGATCCCTGTAAAGCTGAGAGAATCCATAAGATAGGGAACTCACTGAGATTTGATTTATCTCACCCCACTATTGTTGTTTATTTTCAGGAGGTATTTGCAGATTTAGTTTACAAGTGGAGCTATGCTTGGATGTTTCAAGAGAAGCTCAGTTAAGATTTTTCTAAGGTAATGCACTGTGAATTAACTTGATTTATCAACTTAGGAAACAATATTAAAAATTTGTTTACTTGATTTTCCTTGTGAAGATTAATAATAGGTTTCAACTTGCAAGTTTAATTAAATGTTCGTGAATTGTATGATTATTGTAATATAAATGGTTTTGTTAATATATATATATATATATATATATATATATATATATATATATATATATAAACTTTTAAACTTTCAGCCCTTGTAAATATTGATTTACCACCATGTTTTTATAATCAGTTGAGTCACATACAAAAACAATTAATAAGGCTAATATTAGCAGTAGAGTTTAAATATAGTTATGGTTGTAGCACTGATACTTTTGATTAGTGGCGTTCACGACTATGTTGTTAAGGGTTTGTTAATGCATAATTGAGTGTGTTTTGCTTGTTGTTTTAGTTTTTATTTGTGCAAGGTTTAATTCTTGTTGATGTCTTAATTTTCCATTGGACCAAAAATATTTATGGTTGATGTATTTTGTTTTATTTTCTTATCCAGTAAGGTATCAATGAAGATGTTGAAAAGGACGATATAAATGATGAAATTCAAGAGGACGACATAGATGATGGATTTCAAGAGGACGTCATAGGTGGCGAATTTCAAGAGGACGACATAGATCTTGAATATGAATTTCAAAAGGACGATATAGGTGGTGAATTTCAAGGGGACGACGTAGATGAAGAATTTCTGGAGGACGACATATGTGATGAATTTCAAGAGGACGATCTGGATGATGAATTTCAAGAAGACTAACTTGAATGAGTTGGATGATGTCTTTTTTTTGGCTTGTAGTTGAAAGCATTAAACTTATACTATGTTTTTTGTTCTTTTGCTGAACTATGTTTTTTGTTCTTTTACTAGGATCATACTTCAAAGTATTAAACTTAGTATTATAAGTAATGTTACCTTAGCCATTTTGTTTACCGGATACTATCTTAAATTAATGTTTGAACTCGATTTTATTATAATATTACAACTTTTGTGGATGTACGGTTAAATTTGATCTTGTTTAAGTTATAATCGACATTTTTTTAAGCCAATCATTAACGACTATATTATTTAGAAAATAATTGCGAAATTGTATATTTTATGGGGACACCGTAAAAGAACAACCTATAAGCTATGGCTACACTTTAAAAACGATCCTCCTGATTCAGATTTAAGGCAACAATTATTAATTGTAGCCGTATATGGAAATGCTTAAAAAACGTCACCTCAGAGGCCACAAATAATCGTCCCATATTCCTTTTGCTTAGGCGACGTTTTTAAAAAGCGTGCCCAAAGAACATGAAAAAACGTCCCCTCAGACTATAGGCAACGCTCGTATAGGAGACGCCTAGAAAACGTCCCCTATTCTTTTAGGCAACGATTTCCAGAGTTCTGGCAACATTTTTCAAGTGTTGCCAGAGACAACAAATGTTGTAGTGACCGACCCTGGAAAACCCATAATACCTAACTTTTAAGCTGGTAATCGATTACCATTAAGTGGTAAATGATTACCATTAAGTGGTAATCGATTACCACATAACCAATGATAAATCCTTTCCAAAACCCCATCCTAACATGCCCTAGCATATTATAACAACTTATTTTGAAGATCTAATAATACAAACCAATTATACACTATTACCACATCCTATACACAAAGTAACATGCAATTTCACTCATTTAATCATGCATTTGCATACTTTATTCATCAAATTCATCACCCACATATGAACACCCACACATACAAGCATCATGAACATGAACACATGAATTCAATAGTAAAACATTGAATGAAAATCAAATAGCACACCATATCATTCATGATATTTCAGAATATCATTCTTGGTCATCAATCATTCATAAAATAAGGGAAGGATAAAGAAAAATCTAAAGAGATTAAGGATTTCCCTCTACCAAATCATGCAATATACACCCTATTAGGAGTAATCCCCTCCCCTTACTTTAGTTTTTTCAAAAAAACACCTTCAAGCTCTATCAATGGGGGTTCTTCCTAAGCCTTAGCCTTTGCCTCTTCCTTCTCCAAAATTATGTTTTACGTAGAATAATTCCAAACCTCTCTACTAGCCTTTTTAGTAGTAAACCTAATTCTCCTTAAAAATGTAACTCCCACAATTTCCTCACTTACTCCTATATTCACCAAAATACCTTTCTCATCTCTAATTTTTATTTTAATAATAACAATAATACTAATAAGAATAATTCTCATTATTTTTTAACTTTCTCTTCTTCCATCCAAACTCTCATTTTCTATTTTATTTTAAATTTATAATCAAAATAAGTACAACTCTAACTATCTCTAATTAATTTAATTATGTAAGTCTTTCTAGCCCTTCTACCACCCCACAACATTCTCACTACACCCACCAAAGTCTCACATGCACATACAAATCACCATACATATTTAATTAAAAATACATCAAACATTAATTAATTAAATAATATGTTAAATAATTTGATTAAATAATTTAATCAAATTTCGGGGTGTTACACCTCATCTCTGTTTCTCATTTTGATTCAAAAAGAAAAAAATGTTAGATTTTTTTATTCGTTCTTCTTTCTTACCATAAGCAGTACCATTTCTTTCATCTTCTTCATAAGTAGTGCATTTTTAAAGCCACCAAACCACAACAAAATTGCCTCTCATTCTCATTCTGGCGAAGCACAACAACAAACATCACGTCCGGCCACAACTCACTTCAACAACTCCCATGATTCACTCTGTTCACTACTTCGACAACACCAACATTAACGACATTGCATTGGGTAACTTCTGGTTTTGATTTTATTTTCTTTGTGGTGTGTTTGTGCTGCTGAATCTTCTATTTCATTGTATATTTTATTTTGAGGTTATCGGTTGCACCACGTATGCTGGATTTGTTTGTAATATTGATGAAATGTTGTAAATAATTTGGAATATGTATGCTATTTTTATTTTCTTTGCGTTGAAATTGATCCGGATCGATCCATAGGTTCAACTTGATTTGTATGATGTGATGCTACTGGATTTTTTCTCTCTCGATATAATGATGTAAATATTCAGTATATGTGTCACTGCTTTATTATTTATTGTTGTCCGAAATCGGATCCGAGTATATAATGCGTATTCAATGTAGTTACGTTCGCCAACATTGTGTTACGCTTATTTCATTTTGATTGCAATGCTCACATATTGCGTTAGAAGTTTGATGGTTGGTTTTCTTTTGTTTATGTGGGATATTTCAATTCTGATGCACTTTTGGTAGGTCAGCATATCGTTAAATTGCGTTTGCTTTCGATACTTTGCATATCGTCATGTGATGTTGCTTTCGTTATGATATAATTCGTTGCATTTAATTTATTTACGATGATTGCGCTTTGCCTTAGCAACTTGTTATTCGATTTTTGGTGACATACAACGTTTCAATTTCATTACATTTAAATTGGATTTAAATTTTGCGTTGGCAGCCTTGCATCGCATGTTCCCGCGTTACGTGAAACTCAATTCACGTCCTCGTGTTATGATAATTTGAAACATGCACGCTTTGTGATTGTTTACTTTTATATTCGATTGTGATGAATGCGTGCTTTTTGTAATTATATTGTATACACATCGTAGATCTTTTCATTTTGTTCTGTGCTTATGTGTAATATTGCGATTCAAATGGTTTGTGGTGTACGTCACGCCATCGTGTTAGAGTTCACATCATCATGCTAGAATTCACGCCCCCGCGATGCAATTTTCTAACTTGTGTTACAATTCACACCTTTCATTTATATTTCAACCATTTCACAACAAATTCAAAACATTTTCAACCATTTTCGAAACGCGAATAAAATACTTGATCAACATCAAGTTTATTTTCCGCTTACTCGAAGCGCATCGGAAATCTTTTCTCTTAATCAAACTTGGTTTAACAAGGAATGGCGGGTTTACACTTTCCCGCCACCACTACAAAAAAACACTTGTTACCTCGGATGTGAAATGCATAATACCTCGGCTATAGAAGCAAGGTATTGGCGAAAATCATGATAACTCACAATTTATCACCTCAGTGTTATTAAAATCGAGAGGTCAAGTTAAATGAACTGTTGAAAAGTATTTCAGTGGGGGTTTTTGTTATCGTATCAGCAGGGATTGTATGGATATTACCGTCGTTCTATAGTTGGAATCGTTTTAAACTTTAAAGTAACAAAGAGTTTGGTTGATTTGTAATGGATCGTTTGCATAAGAATTTAATAACAACGGAAAAGAAATTGGTTTTTAAAGGTTTCGTAAAAGCATGCCAAGATTAGGGTCCGATAATCCGTTTCATACGTATTTACTCAATAAAGTATGTGAACTTGTTAACAATGAATATAATCACATATCCTCTCAATAAGTTTATCTCTAACACTTGTTGTGGGATTTATCATATTGATCCTTAGATGATCTCTCACTCTAATTATCAATATGATAACATTAAAAGATCAATATTTATGAACATCAACTCTCAAAACTATCTCTAGTCTCATGATTGTTGATGGATTAAAACTTAGGTCAAGTCTTAGAACATATTTCTCAATCATGAACCAAAACAAAGTATAAACCATACAAACAAAGTTTTTCACCATATATTAATCATCAACAAAGTTCACAAACTAATTATCAAGATCAATACATACAAAATGAAGGATTACCTACCACTAATCTTGACACAAAAGGTGTTTAGCTACACATTGTTATGGTAGCTTGTTTTGCAAGAATCGGGAGGAGTTGAAAAATCATCCGCGTCGAATAATCGAAATCGAATGCAAATCCAGCTTCTCTTGGTGAAATATCACTCTTGGATGAAGAAAAGTCATAAACTTAGGTTATGGTGTGAGAAAAATAAGTTATGATCCCAAGAAATAACAAAAAGTGCTTTTGTACATCACTTGAAATCTGCCAAGTTCGCACAACGAACTTTTTATTCGCATAACAAACTACCAAATAGGCACCTGAGGTGCCTCTGATCTGTTAAACCGCCTCTGATTTTCTGCATAAGTTCGCAATGCGAATAATTATTCGCAAAGCGAACTATTCGGCTACAAGTTCGCAAAGCGAACTTAGGTGCCTTTAGATACTGCATCATTCATGATGTCCTTCGCCAGGCCTTTGCTGGGGCGTTTGAAACAGCGAACATTCGCTGGAAGTTTGCACTACGAACTTAGTTGCCTTTTCTTACTGCCTCAAGTCTGGGAGTGTTCGCTGGAGCTTCGCCAGATGTTCTCCCAGCGAACATTCGCTGGCAAGTTCGCAAAGCGAACTTATTGAAGTTTCTTCATTTCTTTGGCAACTTGGATCACTTTCTTGTGTCTTACTTCTTTGATAACTTAATGCCTTTTTCTGCACAATAACATACAAATTACTAGCACCAAAGGTATTTTTACAATGTTTGAAAAATGACAACAATTCAAGAATAAAATCCAACAATTCAACATAAAAGAGTTGAAAAATGCCAACTATTAATAAGAAATATACGACATGCTTGACATCTAACAAACTCTCCCCAACTAACTCTTTTCTTGTCCTCAAGCAAAGTATGCCTCTCATTGAAAACAAGAGGATTTGCTCAAGCATTTAACTCAACCAAGAAAAGATTTAAGGCTCAAATAAACAACAATTACAAACAAGCAAGGATTACAAATTCCTACAATTGAACAATGCAAAAGAACTTGATTCTTAAACAAATATCAGACAATGTTTCAAGTAACAACTAAACCATCATGCTCATATCACTCTAACACTCCTCTTTGAAAAAGAATTAAAGGAAAAACACGCTTACAAACGCGGGACAATTTCGCTCATCTGACAAATCGTGCAAATAAAAACCAATTCATACAATATCTAAACAATCAATAAAGAAATCATGGAAGCAAAAAGATCACTAAGGGATTTTAAGGTTGTAGCTTGGTCGGGTTAACAATAAAGGGACATTTCTAAAGAACATTCACTATACAAGGTATTCATACATCTCAACTTCATTCACCATTTTCATTCCTTTACCACAAACCTTCTCAAACTTCCTTATGCATAATTATTTGGTCTCTATTTTTCTCATTCAAGCAAGCATTCTTTTTGTTTGTTTTTCACATTCATATTCACATTTTCTTTTCTTTTCATGCTTGCTTGAAATTTTCAAAAGTTTGAGCAATTTACCAATCTTCTTTTTCATTCTTCCCAACTTATTTTCAACTAAACCTTAAGTGAATGCTCCTTGCTTTTTAAGGCAAGGAAATCAATAAAAACAATGCTCCAAGGTTCAAGAAGAAAGTTTTTTCAGAATCTCTCAAAATGTAATGATGAACTAAATGTTCAAATTATGTACATACACAAAGTTCATCACTAAGACGAGATCTAAACTGTTTATGCTCAAAGGGCTAACGAATACTCACTACTCACAGGTAAATTACTGTTTAGAAATGGTTGTGCTCATTATCAACAAATGCCTTGACCATTTATAATGCTTCCACAAAATCACACAAATCATAAGATAAAGCATAAATTAAAAGTATAAGACAAAATTCATCAGTAATCCTATGCATTTAGTAGACCATGGAGGTTTCTCACCATTTTGGTTTTTGGACCTAAGTGACATAAGCAATCAACAAAGTTGCAACAAGAAACAAAATTACATTTGCAAAAGACAAGAAGTTCCAAAACATTCTAAATCCTAGAAATAGGTAACCATGTACCTTGCCAACAATTACATGCTTAAGTACTATCATTGCCATCCAAACTTTGAAGAATCTTCTTTGATGAACAACAATCACCATCCTAAAAATTCTTTCAATTCAACACCCAAAAATGGAAACATTAAAATTTCCAGAAGCATACCAACAATAACACAATAATAAGCATACCAACAATTTAAGAGTTGAACATTCTTTAACTGAAGAATTCAACTCTTAACAACAATAATAAAAAAAAATGAAAAATAAAAATGAAAACTGAACAATTTAACTGAAAAACAAAATACTAATAATGATAGTGTCATGGTGTAGAAACACCAACAAAAGTAATCAGTACCTCACAAGGGTACATAGTACATCAAATATCCAAATATTCCACATAGTGGATGAAGTACAATAAAAACTGATACATAAAACATAATAATAAGAAAACTTCACTTTGAAGATCAAAGGAAGCACAAAATGAAATCAATCAAACTAGTCCTCTTCAAACTCAGAACCAGACTCCTAAACCTCCTCCTCACTAAACTCGGATCCAGAAACCTCAACAACCTCGTCATCATCATCATCCGCATCAGCATTAGCATCTTCAGCATCCTCAGGCTCAGCTACCTCTGCTCCCCCTCCAAAATCTAACCTGGCCTCAGGCCAACCAACATGGGCTAGGAATTTCTCCCTAGTCAACATAGAGTGGTCCATGGAGGGCTCTCAAATCTGTAGCTGTCACACCTGTATATAATCGTGCAAATCAAGCATGGCACGCTGAGATGCCGCCATCTAGTCCTAGTTGTACTGGCATATCTCTTACTGATACGGGTAAAATCCCTAAAATCTAGAACCACTCGACCCATCACCTGTACCTGTGCCGACATCAGTACCAGCACCAAAAGACTCACCTCGCAACCCCTTCGCCTTACATAATTTGTCCATGTACCTATCATCAATAGCGGCCAGGATTATTACCTAACAGCGGGTGGGGACATTTACCCCCGAATGCACACAAAGAGCCATGATTAAACAAGGAAATACAAGAGGGCAGTTCTTCCGTGAGGTCGAACCAAGTCCACTTTCCACAACAGCCCGCATTTCGTCAGCAATAATCCGGGCCACATTAATTTGAACATTCGTCAAGATGCTATGGACCAAATGAGCAATGGGTATGGTAATAGTCGAAGAGTGCGACTTTGGCTTGATGTTTGTTAGAACCAATAATAGAATCAACTGGGCCAAAGGATGCATGTCCTCTTGACGGTACCTGTGTGCAACCCCAGATGGGTTCAACTCAACAGTTTTTCCTTCACGCAATAAGTCTCGAGTCATGGTATCAGTGTCTCTGTGTAATCTCAAGGTTCGGTGGTAGGAATCGATCTCATTCTCTCTCAAAGGCAGCGAGTTCCCAAGAACTGTGTTTATTGTCTCCCGATCAAACATCACATCTTTTCCCAAAACCAAAGTCTTCCACGCAAATTCCTCACCATCATCCGGGAGCGCATTTGCGTAGAATTCCTGGATCATCTCAACATTATAACTGTGCACTGGAGTTATCAACTTCCCCCACTTCTTACTTACAAGGAGTGAAGCTACCGCCCGATAGGCTCCTTGTGGGTTCAAGTTGAAACGCTTCTCAAGGAAGATACTCCTTCTCTTGAGTGTCAAGTAACGGGCACCCTGCTTTGCCCCTCGGAAACGGACATTATCAAACTAGATAGGAACCGGTCTTGAAGAGCTTCTGATTTTTCTTTTTTTCAAAGGAATAACTTTTGGAGCCATCTGCAAAACCATCAGCAAACAACAACAACCAGCTAGCAAACAGTTTCATTAGCAAAGTAACAAAACAGTAAAACCAGAATCCTAAAGAAAACAGCAAAAAAATTTGAGAATTCTATTCTGTTCACCCAGAAGTTCGCAAGGCGAAGCCTTGGCGAACATTCGCCCCATATTCGCCAGGCGAGTTCTGGCGAATGTTCGCCCCAAGTTCGCAAAGCGAACTAGTGGCGAACCTGCGAGTTTCAAACTTAGCAGTTCTGCCCACTTTTCCAACATCAGTTTTTCTTCCACAACACAACCTCTACTCTTAATGTTTGATAAAAATCAACATGCAATAACAAAGAAACATTAAATATAGAGGTGCATTGGTACCACTTCAACCTAGAATCTAATTGGTCTCCAAGATCAACCTAACCTTAACCACATAGTCTATCAAGAATTAAAAGAGAGAAACAAAATCAAACCTGAAATTGGTGAGAATACTTGGAAAAAAATCGTGAGAGGATGCAGGAATCAGAGAGAGAGAGAGTGCAAGTGTGTTTGTTTGAGAGTGAGAGTGGCAAAGTGAGGTTAGGGTTCCCTCACCAAATCAGAAAAAGTGGATCTTGGGCCATAAAGTTTGGCCCACCACTTTTTTAACCCCCTTTTTAAGTGATGTGGCAGCAGACACTTTATGCCTACCTAGCTGAATTCGCAATGCGAACTGGCCAGCAAACACTCGCTCCAGGTTCGCAAAGCGAACTTCCCAGCGAACAAGACAACACTTTGAAAATTTTGTTACATGCTGCTACCACACTTCATACAAACTCTAAACAACTTAATACACAAAAACAGTAAGAAATACAGAAATACTTACAATGTTGGGGGTGCCTCCCAACTAGCGCTTTGTTTAACGTTGTTTAAGCTCGACGGTCCAAGATGACCTTAATGATCATCAAGAAACACTGCGTAATTTACTCGATCAATCTCGCCTCCGAGATAGATTTTAAGTCGTTGGCCATTCACAGTCCAACTTTCCTTCTTCTGCAAGTCCTCTATCACAATAGCACCATAGTGCTTCACGTCTTTAATAAAAAATGGTCCAGACCACTTGGACTTCAATTTTTCTGGAAAAAGCTTCAAACGGGAATTGAATAGAAGAACCATTTGGCCTACTCGAAATTCTTTCTAACAAAATTTCTTGTCATGATAACCCTTAACTTTTTCCTTATAGAGCTTGCTAGAATGATACGCATTATTCGTCATTTCTTCCAACTCGTGTAATTGGACCTTTCTTTTCTTGCTGGCCAAGTTCGGATCAAAGTTTAACAATTTCAATGCCCAAAGAGCTTTGTGCTCCAATTCAACTAGTAAATGACATGTTTTGCCATAAACCATTTGGAATGGAGTTAAACACATTGGAGCCTTGTAAGCGGTGCGACACACCTACAAAGCTTCATCTAGCTTTTGCGACCAATCCTTTCGAGAGCTTGACACAATTTTTTTAAGAATCCTTTTTACCTCCCTATTTGAAACTTCGGCCTGACCATTTGTTTGCGGGTCGTAAGGGGTTGCAACCTTATGCTTTACACCATAATGCTCTAAAACTTTTTCAAGCGGTGTATTGCAAAAGTGCGACCCTCCATCACTAATCAACACACGAGGGGTGCCAAAACGGGAAAATATTGTTTTCTTTAGAAATTTGATCACCGTTTTGCCATCGGCCCTCGGTGATGCAATTTCTTCCACCCACTTAGAAACATAGTCAACCGCAACCAAAATGTACTCATTTGAAAAAGATGGGGGAAATGGTCCAACAAAATCGATACCCCAACAATCGAAAACCTCAACTTCCAAAATAGTTTGTAAGGGCATTTCATCCCGTTTTCCAATCCCGCCACTTCTTGGCATATGTCACAACTTTTTGCATGGAGGTTTGCATTTTTAAACAACGACGACCAATAAAAGCCCGATTGGAGGACTTTAGTTGCCATTCTCAAACCATTGTAATGCCCTCCATATGGAGAATTGTGACAATGCCAAAGGATAGTTTTAGCATCATCACTAGTGACACACCTTCTCAACAAATTATCACCACCTAACTTAAAAAGTATGGTTCATCCCAAACATAAAAATTGGCATCCGATAAGAATTTCCTTCTTTGGTTCCAAGTTAGATCCTCTGGTATAAATCCGGTTGCTTTGTGGTTAGCAAAATCAGCAAACCAAGGTCTAACTTGTATCCGAAACAGTTTTTCATCTGGAAACTCTTCTCGGGCCTCACTTTCTCGGTGTGTTACTTCTACATTGACCAAACGGGATAAATGATCCGCTACCAAGTTTTCAGACTCCTTCTTGTCACGAATTTCCAAATCAAATTCTTGTAACAAAAGGATCTACAGGATTAGCCTTTGCTTTGAATCCGTCTTGGTAAGAAGATATTTAATGGCCGAGTGATTAGTGTAGACTACAACTTTTGAACCAATCAGGTAAGACCGAAATTTCTCGAGAGCATACACTATAGCGAGTAATTATTTTTCTGTGGTAGCATAATTCACTTGTGCCTCATTTAAAACTTTACTCGCGTAATGTATGGCATGAAAAATTTCGGTCTTCCTTTTCCCAAGCACCGCACCAACAGCATAATCGCTTGCATCACACATTAATTCAAAATTTAAAGTCCAATTAGGAGCAATGATTATGGGTTCGGTGATGAGTTTTTCTTTTAAAATTTGAAAGGCATTTAAACATTCATCATCAAAGAGGAAAAACTTATCTTTGTTGAGCAGATTGCTCAAAGGTCTTGCAACTTTGGAGAAGTCTTTGATGAATCGCCTGTAAAATCCCGCATGGCCTAGAAAACTCCGGATTCCTTTAACATTGGTTGGTGGTGGCAACTTCTCGATCACTTCAATTTTTGCTTGGTCCACTTCAAGGCCTTTAGAGGAGACTTTGTGGCCGAGCATAATCCCCTCTGTTACCATGAAGTTGCACTTCTCCCAATTTAGCACCAAGTTTGTTTCCACACACCGTTCGAGAACGGTCTCTAATTTTTTCAAACATAGATCAAAAGAAGTTCCAAACATGGAGAAGTCGTCTATGAACACTTCCATTGTTTTCTCAATAAGGTCAAAAAAAATGGCTTGTACACACCGTTGAAAAGTTGCCGGCGCATTGCCCAAGCCAAAAGGCATATTCCGGTATGCAAAAATTCCAAAGGGACAAGTGAACGCCGTCTTCTCATGGTCTTCCGGATCAACCGAAATTTGGTTATACCCGGAATAACCATCTAGGAAGCAATAAAACTCTTGACCCGATAATCTCTCAAACCTTTGATCCATAAACGGAAGTGGAAAATGATCTTTTCAAGTAGTGGTATTAAGCCTCCTATAATCGATACACATTCTCCAACCTGTTACTGTTCTCGTCTGAATCAATTCATTTTTTTCATTTCTTATAACAATCATTCCACCCTTCTTGGGCACAACTTGCACAGGACTCACCCACGGACTATCGAATATCGGATAAATCATTCTGGCATCCAATAACTTCACAACTTCCTTTCTCACCACTTCCTTCATTGTAGGATTCAAACCGTGTTGAGGTTGAGCTACCGCTTTGAAGTCCCTTTCCTTTAGATTTTATGCATGCAATAGGCCGGACTAATTCCTTTCAAATCGAAAAGAACCCAACCTATAGCTTGTTTATTCTTCTTCAAAACTTGAATCAAACGGTTTTCCTCTTTGTCGGACAAAATGTTACTAATGATAACCGGTTTGTTACAACCTTCATCAAGGAACACATACTTCAAATTAGAAGGCAACACCTTCAATTCAATTTGAGATTTTTCATCATTCGCCTCTTTCTTTCACACTTCCATTTCACTTTCCCATGGTTGTAATTCTTTTAAAGATTCAAGTTCCTTCAAGCATTCTTTAAGTTCCCTTTCTTCCTCATTGGTAAGTATTTCAAATGAGTTACCAAGAGCTCTTTCCAAGGGAGATGCTATGTGAACATGCTTTGAGACTTCCATTATGGCTTCTTCTGTTGCATCAATATGGAAACTATCATGCTTATCTTTGGAATGCTTCATTGCTTCAAAAAGATTAAAGCACACCTCTTCATTTTGAACTCTTACTTTCATAAGGCCGTCATTAACATCAATCATCATTTGAGCGGTCTTCATAAAAGGGAGTCCAAGAATCAATGGAGCATCCTCATCTTCCTCCATATCAATTACAACAAAGTCAACTGGAAAGAAAAATTTATCCACCTTTACCAACACATCTTGAGCCAATCCATGAGGATGAGTTGTAGATTTGTCGGCCAATTGTAATGTCATTCTAATTGCTTTCATTTCAATGTTCCCGAGCCTCTTCACAATAGACAATGGAATTAAGTTGATGCTTAAGCCCAAATCAATTAAGCCTTTTCCAACATAAACATCACCAATTGTTATTGGCAAAGTAACACGCCCTAGATCAACTTCTTTCTTTGGTAGAGTTCTTTGAATTATTGCACTACAACTTGCATCAAGGATAATTGTTTCCGGCTCCGAATATCTTCGCTTTTTTGTAAGAATATCTTTCATGAACTTAGCGTATTTGGGCATTTGCTCAAGCGCTTCGGAAAACGGAATGTTGATTTGCAATTGTCGGAATATATCCATGAAACGAGTGTAATGCCTTGCATTGTCTTTCTTGGTGGGCACATGAGGGTAAGGAAGATTGTGAATAGGAATAGGATTCACTTTCTCCTTCCCCCTTTTGACTCTTCTCTTTTTTTCTTTTATCTTTTCTTTCTCAAGGTTCTCATTTTCAACTAAATTCTCCTTTTCATTTCAACTTCTTCCTCATCATTCTTTTCAACTTCAACCTCATTATTTTTTTCTTCCTCCACAATCTCATCACTTCTCACATCAACATTTTTTTCATTTTTTTATCCTTCCCCCAACTCTCTTCCACTCCTAGTCACAATGGCTTTGCAATGTTCCTTCGGGTTGGTTTGAGTATTTGCAGAAAAAGATGGCCTCGGTTGTTGATCGACTAATTGTTTTACAAGTTGCCCAACTTGGTTTTCAAGATTTTTGATTAATGCATCATTTCTCTTTTGATTGGACATTGACATTTGAATGAATTGGTTGAGAGTTTCTTCTAACTTTGAACTACCACCTTGAGGTTGGGTCGGTTGATAAGGATTTTGTCGGTATCCTTGTTGCATTTTGATAATTACCTCTTGGTTGGTATCCTTGAGGATTTTGATAAGGTTTTTGAGAATTGTTTTGATAAGGTTGTTGTTGCCTTTGATAACCTTGTTGTTGATTTTGATTATTCATGTAATTTGCTTCTTCATTCTTCGGAGAACAATAGCCGGTGGGGTGATCTCCTTTACATAGCTCACAAACGGCTATTTGCACATTCTTGCTCGGTAAATCTTGCATCTCTTTCATTTGTTGAGGGAGCTTTGACATTTGTTGTGTTAATAACTCCACTTGTTGAGATAGCAATTTATTCTGAGCGAGAAGTGCATCATTAGTCCCTAATTCAAGCACTCCCGATTTCTTTTGCGGTTGGCCACGATTATGATTCCCTTGATGATCGTTTAGTGCCATCTTGTCGATGATAGAAATTGCTTCCTCGGCGCTTTTTGTCATTAAACAACTGCCCACGGTAGCATCCAACAAGGTCTTGTGAACCATTTGGAGACCATTTCTGAAAATATGCACTTGCGTAAGCTCATCAAAACCGTGCCCTTTGCATTTTCTAAACATGGATTTGAATCTCTCCCAAGCTTCGTTGAGGGATTCATTTCCACCTTGTGAGAAAACCGCGATCGCCGTTTTCGCTTCCATAAAAGGATTATGTGGAAAAAATCGTTCTAGGAACTTCTCTTCCAACATGTTCCAATCCGTCATAATAGTAGTTGATTGGCCAAGGTATCATTCCTTTGCCTTCCCAATTAGGGAATGCGGAAACAGTCTCTTGAACAAAGACTCATCTTCAGCTTCAGGTGCTCCAATTGCACCCGCAATTTCCTAAAATTTAGTCAAATGAGTGAAGAGATCCTCGTGATCCATACCGGTGAATGGATTTTGGTATAGAAGAGCAAGGATGCCAGTCTTCATTTCTGAATGCCTACCGTTGTGGACTTTGCATGCAAACTGAGCTGTGTGCCTCAGACTGTTAGTACATGGATCTGAAGCAGGTGGTGGTGGAGGTGGTGCTGCCATGGTTGGCGTTAACTGTGGTGTTGGTGTAGAAATTGAACTTTCTCCTCTTTCTCGTCTTTCTTTACCAAGTTGCCTCCTCCGTCTAGTTTTGCTATTTAACTTACGTGCAGTTCTCTCAATCTCAGGATCGAAAAGAAGTTGATCAGCAGGTAACTTTCCTCACATAAACAGAGTCTGCAAAACATAACCAAACAAATTAACAAGTACAAGAAAAAGTTATACAAGCTTCACACTTAACAACTATTGCAATGCTTGCAATATCAAACAACAATCCCCGACAACGGCGCCATTTTGTTGAAAAGTATTTCAGTGGGGGTTTTTGTTATCGTATCAGCAGGGATTGTATGGATATTACCGCCGTTCTATAGTTGGAATCGTTTTAAAATTTAAAGTAACAAAGAGTTTGGTTGATTTGTACCAGATCGTTTGCATAAGAATTTAATAACAATGGTAAAGAAATTGGTTTTTAAAGGTTTGGTAAAAGCATGCCAAGATTAGGGTCCGATAATCCGTTTCATACATATTTACTCGATAAAGTATGTGAACTTGTTAACAATGAATATAATCACATATCCTCTCAACAAGTTTATCTCTAACACTTGTTGTGGGATTTATCATATTGATCCTTAGATGATCTCTCACTCTAACTATCAATATGATAACATTAAAATATCAATATTTATGAACATCAACTCTCAAAACTATCTCTAGCCTCATGATTATTGATGGATTAAAACTTAGGTTAAGTCTTAGAACATATTTCTCAATCATGAACCAAAACAAAGTATAAACCATAAAAACAAAGTTTTTCACCATATATTAATCATCAACAAAGTTCACAAACTAATTATCAAGATCAATACATACAAAATGAAGGATTATCTACCACTAATCTTGACACAAAAGGTGTTTAGCTACACATTGTCATGGTAGCTTAGTTTGCAAGAATCAGGAGGAGATGAAAAAGTACCCGCATCGAATAATCGAGATCGGATACAGATCCAGCTACTCTTGGTGAAATATCACTCTTGGATGAAGAAAAGTCAGAAACTTAGGTTATGGTGTGAGAAAAATAAGTTATAATCCCAAGAAATAACAAAAAGTGCTTTTATACATCACTTTAAATCTGCCAAGTTCGCACTGCAAACTTTTTATTCTCCTAGTGAACTACCAAATAGGAACCTGAGGTGCCTCTGATCTGTTAAACCGCCTCTGATTTTCTACATAAGTTCGCAATGCAAATAATTATTCGCAAAGCAAACAATTTGCCTACAAGTTCACAAAGCGAACTTAGGTGCCTTTAGCTACTGCCTCATCCATGTTGTCCTTCGCCAGGCCTTCGCTGAGGTATTTGAAACAGCGAACATTCGCTGGAAGTTCACACTACAAACTTAGTTGCCTTTTCTTACTACCTCAAGCTTGGGAGTATTCGCTGGAGCTTCGCCAGATGTTCGCCCAGTGAACATTCGCTGGCAAGTTCGCAAAGCGAACTTATTGAAGTTTCTTCATTTCTTTGGCAACTTGGATCACTTTCTTGTGTCTTACTTCTTTGATAACTTAATGCCTTTTTCTGCACAATAACACACAAATTACAAGCACCAAAGGTATTTTCACAATGTTTGAAGAATGACAACAATTCAAGAATAAAATCCAACAATTCAACATAAAAGAGTTGAAAAATGCCAAGTATTAATAAGAAATATAAGGCATGCTTGACATCTAACATGCACATGGGTTCGAAGCCCAACAACAACACTTTTATTATTTTCAAAACTAGCGTATATTTCATCTCAGTTTATCTTGAAAACCGAGGGGTTAGATAATTTCTTTTATATAATTGTTACATTGTTTACACAGAACATTACCCAGAATATTACATTGTTTAAAATAAAAGTCAAATTCCCTAGAGAACAAGATAAAAAAAAATTCCCTGAAGATCTAGATCTTAGATCTTCAAATCATTGAGTCTTGGGGAAGATCAAATGTTGGGTG
Organism: Lathyrus tuberosus; assembly: GCA_022829125.1. NCBI lineage: Eukaryota > Viridiplantae > Streptophyta > Magnoliopsida > Fabales > Fabaceae > Lathyrus > Lathyrus tuberosus. The sequence continues at coordinate 605,399 of JALAZF010000282.1, forward strand.
CAAGGTTTCTCTCTTCAGGTCTTGCATGCATTTGATTCTGAAGAAAAACAAAATAAGGGTTAGATAAATAAAATCAATATTCAAATATATGATTTCGTGCTCAAATACATATTTAAGAAAACAAACCTTAAATCCAAGTAAATTTTTGCTCTTGCAATCCATCTTAGAGAACTTTTATAAACGTCTTTATGTTTCATGCGCTTCAGGTTTCATTTAGGTTATATTTTCAATATTCAACATGCTTTTATAACAGATGTCCCTTAGGTTTCACGCGGATCATTAATGGCAAATTCTTGAGCATTGATAAACATTAAATGGACGACAAAGATTTGTTTACAGATGAATAGTAACAAAACGCTTAAATATCCACCCGGCCAAGAAGAAAACCGAGGTGGATAAGATGTTTTTTTAATTACATTGTTTATACAAAATATTAAAAATACATTGTTATAATACCCTAATTTTTACCCCTAAGATCCCACATGTCATTTGTATCTGCATCACAAACAAGATTACAATATTGGTTCTTCTGCCCTTCTTTGTGGGTTTTGCTTTTGAGGGAGATCACCAAGCACCCCTGTGTTTCTTGCTTGCTTTCTGTTGTTTATGTTTACTAACCCCTAATCAAAATACCAAAATTTTTGTTTTGTTTCCTTTTGTTTTTGTTGTTAAATAGGTAAGGAAGACGTCAAGGACATCAAGCTCAGTTCCTCAGTATTATTCAGGCTCATTTTAATCAGGAACGTCCTGAGGTTTAATAACTTATCTCTCAAGAAATTAAAAGGTTCATGTGTTTATTTCCGTGCCTTCTTCAACAAGTAAACCTCAAGCCAAGATCAAAGCAATGCAGCAAAAGGCCAAATTTTCACATTTTTTGCTGGTTAATCGATTAACCTCAAAGTGTTAAACGATTACACCCTTTAAAAAGGGTGCAAGAATTGAATTTTTAAGCCTGTAATCGATTAACACCATTTGGTTAATCGATTACACCCTAGCAGAATGGCCAAAATCAACAACTTTTCAACTTTTCAGTAGTGGACACTCATTTGCACTTGATTGATTCACTTTTACATCAGATGGAATATTCTAGAGCAGTAAGATATCAGCTCCACATTATTCTTCGGCCTCATCATGATTAATTCCACCATACACCCTCATTTTAAACTAATTGATTTTTGATTTACCACCAAAACTAAATTTCAAGCCTAATTGTGCTTCAAATCTAGCTTCTATATAAACAAATTCCCTCCATTCCAATTAACTTTCCAATCACTTTCTCCTTGAATTTTCTGAATTCTCTACTCATCAATTCTAATTCTCTCTCACTTTTTTTTGAATTCTCTCCATTTTTCATCTTCCCAACCATAACCAAAGCTCTTTCCATTGAAAGTTAACAAGCTTTTCATTGAAGCTTGTTAATCTTTGAGCTAAACCTCAATCAAAACACTTTTTCTTCATCAAGTTTCTGTTGAATCTAAACTTTGGAGATCATTCTTTGAAGTTAATTGGAAGCAAATTCAGATTTGGTTGGTAATTCTTGGATCTAACTTTGTTTGAGCTTAATTTAAATCATTCACCATGTAATCTCTTGTGAATTATGTATTTCTTGATCCATTTTATTGCATTTGTGTTTGATTGTTGATAATTGCTGGAATTTTCGTGCTCAATTGCATACATTACCATTTGGTGATTAAATGTGGAAGTGATTGTGGAAAAGTGATTTTAAAACTCTGTTTTCTGCTGTTATAGCAGATGTAATTGATTAACATCAAAGTGTTAATCAATTACACCCCGTGCTGCGCACCTGGATTTGTCATTTTTGATGATGTAATCGATTTACACCATTTGGTTAATCGCTTACAGCTGAGCAGAATGCAGGTTTTGGCTTGTTTTGGGACTGTTTTGGTTCCTTTTCTTTTTTATCCTTTCTACTTTATTTTGCCTTGAATTATAATATTTGTTGATTAAGTTTCTCTTCAAATTCTATGGACTTTGGGTGTTTGATGAAGTTGGATAAACCTTCATTAATTCAAATTTATCTTTAAGTGAATAATTTTATTCATTTTAGGTGCTTTGAATTAGTGATAGGTTTAAAACTTTAATCCACCAAGAAGAGTGATGGAAATTGAAGATGGAATGATCCAAATGTTGTGATCAATTTGGTTTCCCTTCTCCTCTCTTCTTCTTTTTTTCTTTTGGTCAATGAAAATCTTAAATACCATGAGACTTCTCTTTGAAGTTTTGATTAAGATGAGACCACTACCTATTTTCTTTTAGTGTGGCAAACTTTAGGAGAGTGACATATATGTCATTTCTCTAGCTTGTATTAGCACAAATAGTGTATTGACCGGTCTAGTACGACCTTCTTGATAGGTCATGCTGCGATTTTTAACATAGCGCTACATTTTGTCCTAAAATCAAAAACCGAGTTGTTTTTGTAAGTGAATTATCAATCTCCAACTCTCCATAGTGTGGTGTGAAATAGATTGTCTCTTTGTCGTTAAGGGAGCTAGTTGGCATACTCTTCGATTTTATCCGAGTTGGTGCCCTTCCCTTAATGATGTATAAATTCATGTTTTCATGCTTATGGTTGAATAGTCGAGTATTCTATGAAAAAAGACAAAATATTCTCCATCACTAGCACTAACATACTAACTATATAATTGCACTAACTTTATTTTGAGCTATTTAATTTTTGCTCTTTAATTTTTGTCATTTATTTTTATGCTCTTACTTTTAGCATTTTTATATCATATTATCATCTTATTTTCTCTTTGCCTACTTGGACCTTTGTTTAAGCTTTTGCTTTTTTTCATTTTTTTTCACTTGGACCATATTTCTCTTAAGACACTAATAAATAATAAAACACTTAAAAGGCTTGGTTCTCTTAATCCCGGACTGTTATGACCTTGTGATTGGACTTGGACTTTAGACTTCGGACTTAGATCTAGGATCCTTGCCATATGCTCTTGGAGATTTGAGACCTTGGACCTTTTGTGTTGCCTTTGTCTGTTTGTCTAGAAATTTTCTGTGTGCAGGTGTTGATACTTTGACATTATGAAAATCATCTGATACTCGACTCTCCTAATTGGCTTTTAAACCTTGGGAAGACCTTACTTTAACTTTTCTAAGTCTTATTTTGTGATTTCCTCAGATGCTTTAATTCATCTTGTTATTATGCTTGTGGTTTAAATCCAAAAGGAAGAGGATTGCTTATGTTGACTTGTTGTCAAGTGTTTGCTCCTTGTGTGGTTTGATCTTCCCATCTACAACTTTTATTTTTATGTTTGAGGGTAGTCACTTCAGCTCCCCACTTCTTCAATTTTTAAAATCTTCTCCCTTTTTCAAAATCTTCTTGTTTTCAAACTATAACCTCTTTCAAAATAAAACCTTGACTTTGTCAAGTGCTTTTTCTTCAAACTTCATTTTCTTTAATAAATGTCAATCAATGTTAAACATACTTTGACCCTTTCGAAAATAATTTTAAAAAACACTTAAACTCATTCAAATTTTTGTGCCTTTGTGCACTTTTTCATTTAAAAATTTTCATAAAGTTTAGACAATAGTCATTTTCATAGTTGAGATGTAATTCTCCAATTCCCCATAGTATTTAAGATGTTGACACTTTCCACTTAGATGTTGAGTGATAGACTTGTTAATTTTTATCCAAGCAATAATCCTCCATCTTAAGATGACACAAATGTTATTTTCTTATACTTGTGGGTGACTAGTCGTAGTTTTCTCCTTAAAATGATGACTTGTATTTTCATTTAAAATCAATCAAAACAACTCCTTTTTGTTATTTTTACCACGAACTACGGGGTTTTAATCATATATTGCACTTTGTGGGTACGTAGGCATGAGGCTCAAGAAGTCTCTCCAAACACAAAAATATTAAAAATAACTTCTCTTCTCATCTCCCCAATCTCATTTCAAACAAACCTTTTCAAACCAAAAAATCGTAGATATTTCGAAGGGTTCCTATAGAGTACTATACACGTTTTGGGGTGCTAACACCTTCCCATAGCGTAACCAACCCCTTACATAGTCTCTGTTTATTTGTTCTTGTTTTAGACCTTGTTTAGGTTTTGTTCTCTCTTTTTCCTTTCCTTTTGGATAAAATAAAAGTGCGGTGGCGACTCTGGCTTTATGAGTTAAGTTAGTTAATAGCTTACACTCACAATTTTTACCCCCACAATTGTAAATACGTTTAAAAGTAAAATATGCTTACTAACCACCTCGATTTTACTATAAAACCGAGGTTTTATATTAATTATCACCTCAGTGATAAAGAAAACCGAGGTGATATTATTTCCTTTTATTTTTTGAAAATACATTGTTTACACAAAATATTAAAAAAACATTGTGCACAACAAATCTTCAGTGATATCTAAATATTATTTCATACCCACTAAAACAAATTTTTTTGAAACAAGAATAATTTTCTGCACTTGCAATATATCAACTGAGTACTCTTCAAAGGTTGAGCTAGTTCCCTTCCTTGTTGGTTAAGCTCCATTCTTTGTTTAACTTGAAGCAAGAATGATTTTCTGAACTTGTAATCTACTAGCTGAGCTCTTTTCAAAGGTTGAGCTCACTTCATTTTTAGTTAAGCTCCTTTCTTTGGGTAACTTGAAGCAAGAAAGCTTTTCTGCACTTGCAATCTATCAACTGAGTACCCTTCTTTAACTGAGAATTATTCCAAAAAATACAACAACAACAACATCAACACCACCTTTATGTGGGATAAATTGCAAGGGCAGAAAAAAAATGTTTTGTTCAAGATAGAAGAACATTGAAGATTTTTTCTGTCTTGCATACCATCCCAAAGAATGATGCTTGCGAGTCTGAGGCGACCTCATATGAGTAAGGATTAGGGTAAAATCTGTTTAAGGAGTGCTTTTATAGTAAAATCTTATTATTTTATACCTCAGTTAAATAGAAAACTGAAGGGTTAGAACATTTGTTTACACTTATAAACAAATAAAATTATAAACTTTCGATAGCTGGGAATCGAAGCTTGTACTGAGTTGTTTTTTCACCTCGGTTATTTTAAAAATCGAGGGAATTGATGTTTTTTATTTACTTTTTAAATAATAAAAAATTGAGTGCTTTGGCTTTATACCTCAGTTTTCTATTGTTCGAGGTGAAAGCTTCGTCATGAAAAGTGTTATTTATAGTAGTGCGCTGATCGATAAATAGCAAGTGTACTATTTAACGATGTAGTAATAATTGGGGTTATCCCCAAAGTCGATCTCTCGAGGACTGCGTGTAATTATAAGTGCAGATGCTATTTCAAATAAACAAAAATTACTTTTGGGGTTTGTTTGGGTTGACAAAAGCTATAATAACAATGTAAAATAAGCAGAACAATAAAAAGTGCTTTTACGATTATAATGAAATATGCTAGGGATAGGTGTATAAATTGCTTAGTAAGAACCCGAAATTATCATCAGAGAGACATGCCTCAAAACCTTAATTTTACTGACCCTCAAATATTTTTCTTAAATTCCTTAACCGAAAAACCTTTGATATTCTCCCTTGACCCTACTTCCTTAGCAGTCAAGAAAGAACATCAAGCAATAGTTCTGACAAAGTTTTTAGTCACTACGGGATATCCCCATTCCTAGGCAATATCTACCGTAACATTATTATGCAAAATGGTTCCCAATTTAACCGATCGATAAATGTAAATAAGTTGCATAACAAAAGATTAAGGCAAGAAAACATAATCTCATCAAATAATTCAACAACGGTTCATTACATCACAATTCAGGGACACCCCCTAGCATTGGGGGGTTTAGCTACTCATAATATTCAGAGAAAACAAAATACAACATAAAGACATTACAAGGATTGGTGATAAAAGTTGATCTTCAATTTCTTCCGATCATGAAAATCTCCTGTTTTCCCAATCCTTCAGCACTCTTTTCTTTCCTCTGAAATTATTTCGTCTGTAATTCTTTCGTACTCTCCAAAAACGTTCCTTTTCCTTTATCAAAAAATATCTTAAACACTCTCAGGCTCCAAACATTAATGGGGAAATGCCCAAAATACCCTCAAAGATCCAAAAGGCAGAAATTCCAAGAAAATTAGAAGAAAACACGCTCCAGCCAACACGGGCTGTGTCAGGCGACACGGGCAGCCGTGTTGGCTCCCTGGCACTTTGATAAAAAAAGAATTAGCTCCAGACCTGCTGACACGGGCACCCGTGTCAGCCCCCTGCCATATCTCCAAAATCTCCTCTTCTTGGTACTCTCTTGACACGGGCCGTGTCATGCGACATGGGTGGCCGTGTCAGGCCACTGTCCTCCTACTTCAAACTCTTCCGAATCTTGCGGTTTTTCTTATTTTTTTTGTTCCGATTCCTCCTGAATATTTATATGAACCTGAAAACACTAAAAAACACAACCAAGACATAAAATGCGGTAAAAGAGATGTAAAACAAATAAACAATGACAAAAATATTAACTAAAACAAATAGTAAAATAACGTATGAAAACGATCGATCAAACTTCCCTAAACTTAAACCGTTGCTTGACCTCAAGCAACAAGCTTGCATAAATATTTTTTAGATCAAACGGTACATATCAAATGAAAGACTTGTGAAGGTAAGGTGTGTCGATACTCATACGTGAGCCTTTGATCTGATCGGTTAAAACTAGTTCTCTTGGTAATCGTCCATTGATGAAGGTATTACACAAATACATACCGCGGTAAAACCACAGACCTAAATCCCCCTTTTCGGTTACCTCTCCAACTATGCTTTGGGCTTAAGTCTTTTCTTCGATTTTCTACCCATTTCATTCGGATAATCAGATTAAGGCATTTTTTCGTTTTCCCTCACATGTACAAGATTGATCGAAAGTTTTTCTAGGCACCATTATCTCTTTTTTCTCGCTCATTGGCGTTTATTAGTCCACTTAGGGACGACAATTGAGACTCAACCGCCGTTGGGCTAAGTAACCGGGTGAGGGTTACCCAACTTAGAAGGACAAGTTATCTTTATCTCCATTATTCACTTTTTTGGTGCCTTAAGTCATTCTATCAATCAACCTTATACATGAAATTCTTTCTAGTCATGCCGGACTATCACTATGAACTAATCGGGGAATACTTCTCAAATCCAAGAACTATGGCACAAATCTACACGTTGGACTCGCTTTCTTTCTCAGGGGAATCTAGGGTGTTCGGGTCATTCCTAAGTTTTCAAACTTTCCCAATGTCCCTAGTTCTAACTCCTCTTCCCTCAAACTCTATATTCTTTCTTGACCATCTCCAAATCACAGTATTCACAAGAAAATTTTTTGACGGTTCTAATTCGGGGCGAATTCAGAGAGGTTTTCATAAAACAACACATAAAACAGACATGCCCCGTACAAAGAGGAAAAACTAAAAACAGTAAATCCTCCCCCCAAACTTGAACTACACATTGACCCCAATGTGTTAGAACAAGAGCGAGAGAGGTCACTCACATAGATCCTGATTCAAGATGCTGACGGTAATGCCACACCACTGCTACATCATCGTGTGCACATGTAGGATCCGGATTATTTCCTGCAACCAAAACAAAAACAAACAACAAATAGAAAGTAATTAATCAGACAAGCGTGGGTTGCCTCCCATGTAGCGCTTCGTTTAACGTCGCATGGCTCGACGGGTTACTCCTCAATGCTATGGGGGGTACTTCAGCTTACACGTTTTGTTGTTTTTGTTACTTGACCTTTCCGCAACAGAGCTCCTGTCATGTTCAGCAATACATACCACTTCTTGCCTCAAGTCAACTCCCACTTCCTTATCCTTCCTTCTATGTCTCTTTTTCTTTCTTTTCTTGCTTTCACAAATGGATTTTACAGTGTTGACATGTGCACTCATTGCCCGATAGACTTCATCCTTAGATATGATGCCGGAGACTTTTTCAAGATGGGGTTTCGTACTTATGCCTTTCTTCACCATTTCGATCATTCCAAGTGAAGCTTGCTTACCTTTACCTTCATTTCGCTTCTTGATATCTAACACTTTTAAAGTGATTTCCTCATCAAAAGATTTAAAAGTCACTGTGCCTTTCTCAATATCGAAATTGCATCAACTAGTGAGCAGGAAAGGTCGACCGAGGATGATAGGGGTTTCTTCATCTTCCGGAATATCCATGAAAAAGCACCCGCATTGAATAATCGAGATCAGATATAGATCCAACTTCTCTTGGTGAAATATCACTCTTGGATGAAGAAAAGTCAGAAACTTAGGTTATGGTGTGAGAAAAATAAGTTATGATCCCAAGAAATAACAGAAAGTGCTTTTATACATCACTTTAAATCTGCCAAGTTCGCACTGCAAACTTTTTATTCTCCTAGCGAACTACCAAATAGGCACCTGAGGTGCCTCTGATCTGTTAAACCGCCTCTAATTTTCTACATAAGTTCGCAATGCGAATAATTATTCGCAAAGCGAACTATTTGCCTACAAGTTCACAAAGCGAACTTAGGTGCCTTTAGCTACTGCCTCATCCATGTTGTCCTTCGCCAGGCCTTCGCTGGGGCGTTTGAAACAGCGAACATTCGTTGGAAGTTCACACTACAAACTTAGTTGCCTTTTCTTACTACCTCAAGCCTGGGAGTGTTCGCTGGAGCTTCGCCAGATGTTCGCCCAGCGAACATTCGCTGGCAAGTTCGCAAAGCGAACTTATTGAAGTTTCTTCATTTCTTTGGCAACTTGGATCACTTTCTTGTGTCTTACTTCTTTGATAACTTAACGCCTTTTTCTGCACAATAACACACAAATTATAAGCACCAAAGGTATTTTCACAATGTTTGAAGAATGACAACAATTCAAGAATAAAATCCAACAATTCAACATAAAAGAGTTGAAAAATGCCAAGTATTAATAAGAAATATAAGGCATGCTTGACATCTAACATGCACATGGGTTCGAACCCCAACAACAACACTTTTATTATTTTCAAAACTAGCGTATATTTCATCTCAGTTTATCTTGAAAACCGAGGGGTTAGATAATTTCTTTTATATAATTGTTACATTGTTTACACAGAATATTACCCAGAATATTACATTGTTTACCCAGAATATTACATTGTTTAAAATAAAAGTCAAATTCCCTAGAGAACAAGGTAAAAAAAAATTCCCTGAAGATCTAGATCTTAGATCTTCAAATCATTGAGTCTTGGGGAAGATCAAATGTTGGGTGCAAGGTTTCTCTCTTCAGGTCTTGCATGCATTTGATTCTGAAGCAAAAAAAAAATAAGGGTTAGATAAATAAAATCAATATTCAAATATATGATTTTGTGCTCAAATACATATTTAAGAAAACAAACCTTTAATCCAAGTAAATTTTTGCTCTTGCAATCCATCTTAGAGAACTTTTCTAAACGTCTTTATGTTTCATGCGCTTCAGGTTTCATTTAGGTTATATTTTTAATATTCAACATGCTTTTATAACAGATGTCCCTTAGGTTTCACGCGGATCATTAATGGCAGATTCTTGAGCATTGATAAACATTAAATGGACGACAAAGATTTGTTTACAGACGAATAGTAACAAAACGCTTAATTATCCCCTCGGCCAAGAAGAAAACCGAGGTGGATAAGCTATTTTTTTAATTACATTGTTTATACAAAATATTAAAAATACATTGTTATAATACCCTAATTTTTACCCCTAAGATCCCACATGTCATTTGTATCTGCATCACAAACAAGATTACAATATTGGTTCTTCTGCCCTTCTTTGTGGGTTTTGCTTTTGAGGGAGATCACCAAGCACCCCTATGTTTCTTGCTTGCTTTATGTTGTTTATGTTTACTAACCCCTAATCAAAATACCAAAAATTTTGTTTTGCTTCCTTTTGTTTTTGTTGTTAAATAGGTAAGGAAGACGTCAAGGACATCAAGCTCAGTTCCTCAGTATTATTCAGGCTCATTTTAATCAGGAACGTCCTGAGGTTTAATAACTTGTCTCTCAAGAAATTAAAAGGTTCATGTGTTTATTTCCATGCCTTCTTCAACAAGTAAACCTCAAGCCAAGATCAAAGCAATGCAGCAAAAGGCCAAATTTTCACATTTTTTGCTAGTTAATCGATTAACCTCAAAGTGTTAAATGATTACACCCTTTAAAAAGGGTGCAAGAATTGAATTTTTAAGCCTGTAATCGATTAACACCATTTGTATAATCGATTACACCCTAGTAGAATGGCCAAAATCAGCAACTTTTGAACTTTTCAGCAGTGGTCACTCATTTGCACTTGCATGATTCACTTTTACATTAGATGGAATATTCTAGAGCAGTAAAATATCAGCTCCACATTATTCTTCTGCCTCATCATGATTAATTCCACCATACACCCTCATTTTAAACCAATTGATTTTTGATTTACCACCAAAACTAAATTCCAAGCCTAATTGTGCTTCAAACCTAGCTTCTATTTAAACAAATTCCCTCCATTCCAATTAACTTTCCAATCACTTTCTCCTTGAATGTTTTGAATTCTCTACTCATCAATTCTCATTCTCTCTCACTTTTTTTTGAATTCTCTCCATTTTTCATCTTCCCCAACCATTACCAAAGCTCTTTCCATTGAAAGTTAACAAGCTTTTCATTGAAGCTTGTTAATCTTTGAGCTAAACCTCAATCAAAACACTTTTTCTTCATCAAGTTTCTGTTGAATCTAAACTTTGGAGATCATTCTTTGAAGTTAATTGGAAGCAAATTTAGATTTGGTTGGTAATTCTTGGATCTAACTTTGTTTAAGCTTAATTTAAATCATTCACCATGTAATCTCTTGTGAATTGTGTATTTCTTGATCCATTTTATTGCATTTGTGTTTGATTGTTGATAATTGCTGGAATTTTCGTGCTCAATTGCATACATTACCATTTGGTGATTAAATGTGGAAGTGATTGTGGAAAAGTGATTTTAAAACTCTGTTTTCTGCTGTTATAGCAGATGTAATTGATTAACATCAAAGTATTAATCGATTACACCCCTGCTGCGCCCCTGGATTTGTCATTTTTGATGCTGTAATCGATTTACACCATTTGGTTAATCGCTTACAGCTGAGCAGAATGCAGATTTTGGCTTGTTTTGGGACTGTTTTGGTTCCTTTTCTTTTTTATCCTTTCTACTTTATTTTGCCTTGAATTATAATATTTGTTGATTAAGTTTCTCTTCAAATTCTATGGACTTTGGGTGTTTGATGAAGTTGGATAAACCTTCATTAATTCAAATTTATCTTTAAGTGAATAATTTTATTCATTTTAGGTGCTTTGAATTAGTGATAGGTTTAAAACTTTAATCTACCAAGAAGAGTGATGGAAATTGAAGATGGAATGATCCAAATGTTGTGATCAATTTGGTTTCCCTTCTCCTCTCTTCTTCTTTTTTCTTTTGGTCAATGAAAATCTTAAATACCATGAGACTTCTCTTTGAAGTTTTGATTAAGATGAGACCACTACCTATTTTCTTTTAGTGTGGCAAACTTTAGGAGAGTGACCTATATGTCATTTCTCTAGCTTGTATTAGCACAAATAGTGTATTGACCGGTCCAGTACGACCTTCTTGATAGGTCATGCTACGATTTTTAACATAGCGCTACATTTTGTCCTAAAATCAAAAATCGAGTTATTTTTGTAAGTGAATTATCAATCTCCTACTCTCCATAGTGTGGTGTGAAATAGATTGTCTCTTTGTCGTTAAGGGAGCTAGTTGGCATACTCTTCGATTTTATCCGAGTTGGCGCCCTTCCCTTAATGATGTATAAATTCATGTTTTCATGCTTATGGTTGAATAGTCGAGTATTCTATGAAAAAAGACAAAATATTCTCCATCACTAGCACTAACATACTAATTATATAATTGCACTAACTTTATTTTGAGCCATTTAATTTTTGTCATTTATTTTTATGCTCTTACTTTTAGCATTTTTATATCATATTATCATCTTATTTTCTCTTTGCCCACTTGGACCTTTGTTTAAGCTTTTGCTTTTTTTCATTTTTTTTCCACTTGGACCATATTTCTCTTAAGACACTAATAAATAATAAAACACTTAAAAGACTTGGTTCTCTTAATCCCGGACTGTTATGACCTTGTGATTGGACTTGGACTTTAGACTTCGGACTTAGATCTAGGATCCTTGCCCTATGCTCTTGGAGATTTGAGACCTTGGACCTTTTGTGTTGCCTTTGTCTGTTTGTCTAGAAATTTTCTGTGTACAGGTGTTGATACTTTGACATTATGAAAATCATCTGATACTCGACTCTCCTAATTGGCTTTTAAACCTTGGGAAGACCTTACTTTAACTTTTCTAAGTCTTATTTTGCGATTTCCTCAGATGCTTTAATTCATCTTGTTATTATGCTTGTGGTTTAAATCCAAAAGGAAGAGGATTGCTTATGTTGACTTGTTGTCAAGTGTTTGCTCCTTGTGTGGTTTGATCTTCCCATCTATAGCTTTTATTTTTATGTTTGAGGGTAGTCACTTCATCTCCCCACTTCTTCAATTTTTAAAATCTTCTCCCTTTTTCAAAATCTTCTTGTTTTCAAACTATAACCTCTTTCAAAATAAAACCTTGACTTTGTCAAGTGCTTTTTCTTCAAACTTCATTTTCTTTAATAAATGTCAATCAATGTTAAACATACTTTGACCCTTTCAAAAATAATTAAAAAAAACACTTAAACTCATTCAAATTTTTGTGCCTTTGTGCACTTTTTCATTTAAAAATTTTCATAAAGTTTAGACAAGAGTCATTTTCATAGTTGAGATGTAATTCTCCTATTCCCCATAGCATTTAAGATGTTGACACTTTCCACTTAGATGTTGAGTGATAGACTTGTTAATTTTTATCCAAGCAAAAATCCTCCATCTTAAGATGACACAAATGTTATTTTCTTATACTTGTGGGCGACTAGTCGTAGTTTTCTCCTTAAAATGATGACTTGTATTTTCATTTAAAATCAATCAAAACAAATCCTTTTTGTCATTTTTACCACGAACTACGGAGTTTTAATCCTATATTGCACTTTGTGGGTACGTAGGCATGAGGCTCAAAAAGTCTCTCCAAACACAAAAATATTAAAAATAACTTCTCTTCTCATCTCCCCAATCTCATTTCAAACAAACCTTTTCAAACCAAAAAATCGTAGATATTTCAAAGGGTTCCTATAGAGTACTATACACGTTTTGGGGTGCTAACATCTTCCCATAGCGTAACCAACCCCTTACATAGTCTCTGTTTATTTGTTCTTGTTTTAGAACTTGTTTAGGTTTTGTTCTCTCTTTTTCCTTTCCTTTTGAATAAAATAAAAGTGCGGTGGCGACTCTTGCTTTATGAGTTAAGTTAGTTAATAGCTTACACTCACAATTTTTACCCCCACAATTGTAAATACGTTTTAAAAGTAAAATATGCTTACTAACCACCTCGATTTTACTATAAAACCGAGGTGATATTATTTCCTTTTATTTTTTGAAAATACATTGTTTACACAAAATATTAAAAAAACATTGTGCACAACAAATCTTCAGTGATATCTAAATATTATTTCATACCCACTAAAACAAATTATTTTGAAACAAGAATAATTTTCTGGACTTGCAATATATCAACTGAGTACTCTTCAAAGGTTGAGCTAGTTCCCTTCCTTGTTGGTTAAGCTCCATTCTTTGTTTAACTTGAAGCAAGAATGATTTTCTGAACTTGTAATCTACTAGCTGAGCTCTTTTCAAAGGTTGAGCTCACTTCATTTTTAGTTAAGCTCCTTTCTTTGGGTAACTTGAAGCAAGAAAGCTTTTCTGCACTTGCAATCTATCAACTGAGTACCCTTCTTTAACTGAGGATTATTCCAAAAAATACAACAACAACAACATCAACACCACCTTTATGTGGGATAAATTGCAAGGGCAGAAAAAAAATGTTTTGTTCAAGATAGAAGAACATTGAAGATTTTTTCTGTCTTGCATACCATCCCAAAGAATGATGCTTGCGAGTCTGAGGCGACCTCATATGAGTAAGGATTAGGGTAAAATCTGTTTAAGGAGTGCTTTTATAGTAAAATCTTATTATTTTATACCTCGGTTAAATAGAAAACTGAAGGGTTAGAACATTTGTTTACACTTATAAACAAATAAAATCATAAACTTTCGATAGCTGGGAATCGAAGCTTGTACTGAGTTGTTTTTTCACCTCGGTTATTTTAAAAATCAAGGGAATTGATGTTTTTTATTTACTTTTTAAATAATAAAAAATAGAGTGCTTTGGCTTTATACCTCAGTTTTCTATTGTTCGAGGTGAAAGCTTCGTCATGAAAAGTGTTATTTATAGTAGTGCGCTGATCGGTAAATAGCAAGTGTACTATTTAACGATGTAGTAATAATTGGGGTTATCCCCAAAGTCGATCTCTCGAGGACTGCGTGTAATTATAAGTGCAGATGCTATTTCAATTAAACAAAAATTACTTTTGGGGTTTGTTTGGGTTGACAAAAGCTATAATAACAATGTAAAATAAGCAGAACAATAAAAAGTGCTTTTACGATTATAATGAAATATGCTAGGGAAAGGTGTATAAATTGCTCAGTAAGAACCCGAAATTATCATCAGAGAGACATGCCTCAAAACCTTAATTTTACTGACCCTCAAATATTTTTCTTAAATTCCTTAACCGAAAAACCTTTGATATTCTCCCTTGACCCTAATTCCTTAGCAGTCAAGAAAGAACATCAAGCAATAGTTCTGACAAAGTTTTTAGTCACTACGAGATATCCCCATTCCTAGGCAATATCTACCGTAACGTTATTATGCAAAATCGTTCCCAATTTAACCGATCGATAAATGTAAATAAGTTGCATAACAAAAGATTAAGGCAAGAAAACATAATCTCATCAAATAATTCAACAACGGTTCATTACATCACAATTCAGGGACACCCCCTAGCATTGGGGGGTTTAGCTACTTATAATATTTAGAGAAAACAAAATACAAAATAAAGACATTACAAGGATTGGTGATAAAAGTTGATCTTCAATTTCTTCCGATCTGAAAATCTCCTGTTTTCCCAATCCTTCAGCGCTCTTTTCTTTCCTCTGTAATTATTTCGTCTGTAATTCTTTCGTACTCTCCAAAAACGTCCCTTTTCCTTTCTCAAAAAATATCTTAAACACTCTCAGGCTCAAAACATTATTGGGGAAATGCCCAAAATACCCTCAAAGATCCAAAAGGCAGAAATTCCTAGAAAATTAGAAGAAAACACGCTCCAGCCAACACGGGCTGTGTCAGGCGACACGGGCGGCCGTGTTGGCTCCCTGGCACTTTGATAAAAAAAGAATTAGCTCCAGACCTGCTGACACGGGCCGTGTCAGCTGACACGGGCACCCGTGTCAGCCCCCTGCCATATCTCCAAAATCTCTTCTTCTTGGTACTCTCTTGACACGGGCCGTGTCATGCGACACGGGTAGCCGTGTCAGGCCACTGTCCTCCTACTTCAAACTCTTCCGAATCTTGCGTTTTTTCTTGTTTTTTTGTTCCGATTCCTCCTGAATATTTATATGAACCTGAAAACACTAAAGAACACAACCAAGACATAAAATGCGGTAAAAGAGATGTAAAATAAATAAACAATGACAAAAATATTAACTAAAATAAATAGTGAAATAACGTATGAAAACGACCGATCAAACTCCCCTAAACTTAAACCGTTGCTTGACCTCAAGCAACAAGCTTGCATAAATATTTTTCAGATCAAACAGTACATATCAAATGAAAGACTTGTGAAGGTAAGGTGTGTCGATACTCATACGTGAGCCTTTGATCCGATTGGCTAAAACTAGTTCTCTTGGTAATCGTCCGTTGACGAAGGTATTACACAAACACATACCGCGGTAAAACCATGGACCTAAATCCCCCTTTTCGGTTACCTCTCCAACTATGCTTTGGGCTTAAGTCTTTTCTTCGATTTTCTACCCATTTCATTTGGATAATCAGATTAAGGCATTTTTTCGTTTTCCCTCACATGTACAAGATTGATCGAAAGTTTTTCTAGGCACCATTATCTCTTTTTTCTCGTTCATTGGCGTTTATTAGTCCACTTAGGGACGAAAATTGAGACTCAACCGCCGTTGGGCTAAGTAACCGGGTAAGGGTTACCCAACTTAGAAGGACAAGTTGTCTTTATCGCCATTATTCACTTTTTTGGTGCCTTAAGTCATTCTATCAATCAACCTTATACATGCAATTATTTCTAGTCATGCCGGACTATCACTATGAACTAATCGGGGAATACTTCTCAAATCCAAGTACTATGGTACAAATCTCCACGTTGGACTCGCTTTCTTTCTCCGGGGAATCTAGGGTGTTCGGGTCATTCCTAAGTTTTCAAACTTTCCCAATGTCCCTAGTTCTAACTCCTCTTCCCTCAAACTCTATATACTTTCTTGACCATCTCCAAATCATAGTATTCACAAGAAAATTTTTTGACGGTTCTAATTCGGGGCGAATTCATAGAGGTTTTCATAAAACAACACATAAAACAGACATGCCCCGTACAAAGAGGAAAAACTAAAAACAGTAAATCCTCCCCCCAAACTTGAACTACACATTGACCCCAATGTGTTAGAACAAAAGCGAGAAAGGTCACTCACATAGATCCTGATTCAAGATGCTGACGCTAATTGTAACACCCCAATTTCCATCGCGAATAAATAATACATAAATAAATCAGAGTAACAAAAAAATTTATTTTTCCTACAGAAACAGGGATGCCACATTTAAATAAACAAAACATCATCCCTGCTCATAAACTTGATACATAGCATAAAATAGAATACCCTCAAAGGGGAAACTTTTCCATATAAAAGGAAGGGTCAATTATGGAATAAAGCGGAAAGATCCATAACCGACTTGTTTTACAAAATAAACCATTTTAGAACATCACCTATATACGCAAAAGTACTACAAAATACATTCAACTAATGTATACATATATATATAATCGTTCCCCGACTCCCGTGCTACGTATCAGAGCAGACACCAAGACCGACAACAGAACGGAGGGCTAGTCTTCACAAAAAGATCTCCAGCAACTCTAATCTGCAATGCCTCATAGAGCATTATAAAACAGCAGAAGGGTGAGAAATAACAACTAAATCAAGATTGCATAATAATATGCAAACACACATTCAAACACATGTATAAATCATCTCACCCATACCATCACATACTAACACATATAGCATGCCACAAATACAAAACATATCACACATAATCCAACCACAATTATGACATATGGAACCACACCACCACATCACCACAAAATATAGCATATATCAATTATACCGACGTAATCACATATTCACACATAATGCACATCAAAGTTATGACATAAAGAATCACATAACATATGTCTACGTATAAACATATTGTCCACAACCAATGCATTTATCACGTATGCACATCAAATTACCAATGTTATCACAATCTCAACATATCACAAATTCAATGCACAATTTCCACACATAATCAATCAAATCATGATTTTCCACACATAATGCATCCATGATTTATGCAAATGCACAAAGACCGACACAACGACTCTATGCAAATGCCATGCGGTACCGACTTCCAATATTTCTCATCACTAGTTCACTCAGGAACTCTGCTGGAACCATCGCTTGTTACTAGAAGTAACACCCCGTCGGGCCAACGATGTTCACCCGTCGCTTGCAGTCCTCTTTGTATAAGGCTCACGACGTTTATGGATCGCTTACAGTCCTCTTTGTATAAGGCTCATGATCCGATCGCTTGCAGTCCTCTTTGTATAAGGCTCACGATCGTCTATAATCATCATTTTCAGTCCTCTTATTTTAAAGGCTCATGATCCAATCAGATCGCTTTCAGTCCTCTTATTTTTAAGACTCACGATGTTATAGCAGGTTCCCTCAGGAATCAATCCGTCCCTCAGGACATCACAAGAATGCATATCATGATGTTTGGCATACAATGACTCATGACATCACATGCATCTTCACACATATATGCAACCACAATCATGCATATATTTCAACTCATCAATTCCATACATTCACAATTCAACCATATGAATTAATCAACCTCATCACATTCATGCATTGTAAATCAATTCAAACAATGCATTTCAAACCATAAAGGCCACCACACAACATACCTTGAATTTCACATAAACAATGCATTTCACCACAAACCACAAACCACAACAATCATACAATCACAATTACTTCCATAATGGATTCACACCACAAAGGCTACCCACAACACATCATAACAACATACATTGCTATTCAAACAAACAATGTATTTTACCACACAACAACGTCATTAATCCCGCATCGAAGTCTAATTCAAAACAATACACATATTTTCCATAAAGCCACAAACCATCATCACAACATTCCATCATGTATATTCACATCATATAACGGCACACAAGCTACACGTTACATATTAAAAGCATAT
This sequence comes from Lathyrus tuberosus, assembly GCA_022829125.1. NCBI lineage: Eukaryota > Viridiplantae > Streptophyta > Magnoliopsida > Fabales > Fabaceae > Lathyrus > Lathyrus tuberosus. The sequence continues at coordinate 623,891 of JALAZF010000282.1, forward strand.
AGCATGATAACACATCAATCGCACACATTGTACGCGATAAAAACCCGACAACCCGACTATTTTCCAAAAACACGAATTAATTAAATAATCTTTTACCCTCCAAACCATATTTAATAGAAATAACTTTTCATTAGCTTTCCAACGCTTCAAACGGGGGTCAAAACGGACTTACGGTTCAAAAGTTATGAAGAAAACAAAATCGGACATTTTGGAAAATTAGTGACCATGCGCCGACGCATGAAGCTTGGGGGTCAGCGCATGAAGCTTGGAAATTCGCCCGGGTCAGCGCATGAATCTGGAGGTTAGCGCATGATTCCGGGGGTTAGCGCATGAATGCGCAAATTTTGCTAAAAATTCAATTTTCGATCGTTAAATGACTTCCGGACCTCCGATTTCGATTTCGTAAAAAGCTGCGATCTCAGAATTTGAAATACTACAATATTTTCACCATTAAAAAGCCATCCAACACATTTTACATTTTTGAAATATTTTGAAACATAATTTTATCCGTTTATCCCAACTCCCAACTCGCTCAAAACCACTCGAAAACATACAAATAACCATTCCCGATTAATTCCTATCCTTACCCGATTAAATATCAACCTATACCAATGTTACCAGACATATCCAAACACTTTTACTCGATCACAACATCAATTTGCACAAAAATATCGATATATATCAAAAACTCAACAGTTACAAATTCAACTCGATTCAATCAAACGATCACGCTAAATCACGACCCAACATCACTCGACTCTACTGCACGATTTATTCCGAATTTCATCCGTGAAAACATCGATTTCTAATCGTTTATCTCATTTCAACCTAGAATTGAAACTATAAGAAAATATCCAAAACAATCCAAGAAAACATACACATATACATACACAAGCAAGATATAATTGAAACTTCTCACCCTTACCCGATTAATCGAAGAGGAGTTTGAAGAAGATGATGAATCCATGTTTTCTTCTTCTCTTCTCTTTTCCCACGTTTCCTTCCTCTTTCTCATTCTCTACTATCTGTTTTCTCTCTTTTTCTCTCCACTTACTATTTATTCAAAATATCTAACCCCAAAAAGACCAAAATACCCCTCAGCTCAAATATCTCCCAAACGCTCTCAAAATGTGATAAAACATAAACATACCGATGAAATATATTTCAGGAAATAAAAGTTGAAAAGAAATTATAATTTATTGCAAATATTTACCTATCAGAGAAATTAACCAATTAACTCAATTAGCAGGTAAATTACAATAAATTCACACATTTCACAAAATTCACATAAATGAAATAAATAAATGCAATTAAACAAATCGGGGCGTTACAGTAATGCCACACCACTGCTACATCATCGTGTGCACATGTAGGATCCGGATTATTTCCTGCAACCAAAACAAAAATAAACAGCAAATAGAAAGTAATTAATCAGACAAGCGTGGGTTGCCTCCCATGTAGCGCTTCGTTTAACGTCGCATGGCTCGACGGGTTACTCCCCAATGTTATGGGGGGTACTTCAGCTTACACGTTTTGTTGTTTTTGTTACTTGACCTTTCCGCAACAGAGCTCCTGTCATGTTCAGCAATACGGACCACTTCTTGCCTCAAGTCAACTCCCACTTCCTTATCCTTCCTTCTATGTCTCTTTTTCTTTCTTTTCTTGCTTTCACAAATGGATTTTACAGTGTTGACATGTACACTCATTGCCCGAGAGACTTCATCCTTAGATATGATGCCGGAGACTTTTTCAAGATGGGGTTTCGTACTTATGCCTTTCTTCACCATTTCGATCATTCCAAGTGAAGCTTGCTTACCATTACCTTCATTTCGCTTCTTGATATCTAACACTTTTAAAGTGATTTCCTCATCAAAATATTTAAAAGTCACTGTGCTTTTCTCAATATCGAAATTGCATCAACTAGTGAGCAGGAAAGGTCGACCGAGGATGATAGGGGTTTCTTCATCTTCCAGAATATCCATGATCTCAAAGTCTACTAGAAAGACAAATTCACCGACCGTCACCAACACATCTTCAGCTAGCCCATAAGATCTCTCAGTTTTGTGGTTTGCAAAATTTAAATTCGTTCCCGCATTGGTCACCATTCCAATTCCCAATTTTTTATAAATAGATAATGGCATGAGACTAACACTAGCACCTGAATCAATCAGAACTTTTTTGAAATTTCTGTCTTTTATAGTGCACGGTATTGTAACATATCCAGAATCCTTCTACTTGGCGGGGATTCTCCTATTTTGTGATTCCCCACTACTCTCTTCAATTAGACTCTTTACCTCCTCTCCACTAGGTTTCTTTTTTCCAATGACCTCCTTCATGAATTTCTTGTATAGAGGCATTTGTTCAAGTGCTTCAAAGAATGGCATATTAATCTCTAACTTTTTGAACAATGAGCTGAATTTCTCAAAGTCTTTTTCTTGTGTCTCCTTCTTTGTCACTCTTGAGGGGTACGGTAACTTGATCTTAGGTCTAACCGCTTATTTTCTTTTCTCTTCGGTTTTCCTGGCTTCTTCTGTGGTAACTACATTGACATTCTCATGATTCTTCGGATTGGGGATTGTGGCGCTTGGGAGGGCGCCTGGTGCCTGAGAACTTGCTAATTGTTGTGCTATCTGGCTCATCTGAACTTCAAGATTTTTAATGGAGGCACCTGTGTTCCTCAGATTACTTCTTGCCTCTTCTTGAAATTGGAAGCTTTGAGCGGCCATCTTCTCAATGGCAATCTCCCATTGTGCCTTTTGGGGAGTTTGTTGCTGCTGTGGGTATTGTTGTTGATTCTGATCTTTCCAGGAGAAGTTAGGATAATTCTTCCACCCTGGATTATAAGTTTGAGTGTAGGGATTATTCTGCTTCAGGAATTTTATCTCTTCAATTTGTTGCGGAGTCGCAACACAATGTGCACTATAATGGGGTCCACTACAAATCTCACAATCATGGGTTGACCAGTTTGAACTTGTGACACACTTTGAGTACCAATATTCATCTTTTTAAGTCTTCTCTCTACCTCAGCTGCAATCTGGTCTTCCATCTTTACCACTTGCTCAGTAAGCTTCAAATCAATCAACTTTTCTGGTTGGCTCACACTGCGATCATACAACTCCAAATGCTCGTTAGCGGCTATGGCTTCAATGATCTTTTTGACACCAGTGGCTGTTGTAAAATTAGACGAGCCACCGGCAGCTGTATCAATTAGTTGCTTAGTTTTTATCTGGAGTCCATTGACGAACACCTGCATCTACTCAGTTTGATCCATGTTGTGAGTCGGACAGGCTACCAAAACTTTCTTGAACCTCTTGTATGCATCTCCGAGAGATTTTCCGTCCTTCTGTTTAAAGTTCACAATATCATATCTTTTTCGGATATAAACAGAGGCCAGAAGATACTCATTCAGAAATGCCTTCTCCATCTCTTCCCAAGTGGCAATACTCCCAGCAGGTAACGAGTAGAACCACTCTTCAGCCTCTTTCGCCAGAGTAAAAGGAAACATTCTCAACTTCTTTGCTTCTTCTGTGTGCCCCTCAATCTTGAGAGTGGTGCTCATAGTCATAAATCTCTGCAGATGTTTGTTGGCATCTTCATTAACCTTTCTGGTGAAAGGTCTCCTCTCAAGTTGAGTGATGTTGCTAGGATGCAGCTGGAAATTCGGCACATTCACCGGTTGGTTCACAATGGTCAACCTATCAGCCAGTCCATTTGCCCCACCGTAATCGCCCAGAAGTCTCTCCGGTGGTTGATTTCCAGCCATGGTCACTGTATCTTTGTCTGACTCTGACCCTGAGTTTAAGTGCTTTGACGGTTCGGCTTCACACACTGCAAGTGTTGCTTGTCTACGCCTCTCGTGTAGTGTTCTTTCAATTTCTACTTCAAAAAGAAAATTTACTGAGGATTCTCCTCGCATAAAAATGTTAGACGCAGATTATTAGCAACAGTAATAATCCAAAAGTTATATAAACAAATGAAAATAAAAATAACAGAAAAATAAAACTTTAGTCACAGACTGACAAAATTTCAATTGACTTAACACAAGAACTTATAATTTGGCAGTCCCCAGTAACGGCGCCAAAAACTTGATCGGTAAATAACAAGTGTACTATTTAACGATGTAGTAATAATTGGGGTTATCCCCAGAGTCGATCTCTCGAGGACTGCGTGTAATTATAAGTGCAGATGCTATTTCAATTAAACAAAAATTACTTTTGGGGTTTGTTTGGGTTGACAAAAGCTATAATAACATTGTAAAATAAGCAGAACAATAAAAAGTGCTTTTACGATTATAATGAAATATGCTAGGGAAAGGTGTATAAATTGCTCAGTAAGAACCCGAAATTATCATTAGAGAGACATGCCTCAAAACCTTAATTTTACTGACCCTCAAATATTTTTCTTAAATTCCTTAACCGAAAAACCTTTGATATTCTTCCTTGACCCTAATTCCTTAGCAGTCAAGAAAGAACATCAAGCAATAGTTCTGACAAAGTTTTTAGTCACTACGGGATATCCCCATTCCTAGGCAATATCTACCGTAACGTTATTATGCAAAATCAATAGATTGGTTTTTCAGGCCAAATCCCTAATCGTAAATCGTTCCCAATTTAACCGATCGATAAATGTAAATAAGTTGCATAACAAAAGATTAAGGCAAGAAAACATAATCTCATCAAATATTTCAACAGCGGTTCATTACATCACAATTCAGGGACACCCCCTAGCATTGGGGGGTTTAGCTACTCATAATATTCAGAGAAAAAAAATACAAAATAAAGACATTACAAGGATTGATGATAAAAGTTGATCTTCAATTTCTTCCGATCATGAAAATCTCCACTTTTCCCAATCCTCCAGCGCTCTATTCTTTCCTCTTTAATTCTTTCGTCTGTAATTCTTTCGTACTCTCCAAAAACGTCCCTTTTCCTTTCTCAAAAAATATCTTAAACACTCTCAGGCTCAAAACATTAATGGGGAAATGCCCAAAATACCCTCAAAGATCCAAAAGGCAGAAATTCCAAGAAAATTAGAAGAAAACACGCTCCAGCCAACACGGGCCGTGTCAGGCGACACGGGCGACCGTGTTGGCTCCCTGGCACTTTGTGTAACACCCCCTTTCTATACCCCCAAATAATCAAATAAATCAATTAGGCATGTATTGGAAATTTCATCAGAGTATAATTGTAAACACGGCATAAAAAGGCATGTCACATTATGCTTGAAATTAAAACATACAACACCTGCTCAACAAATGATATGCAACAGTGGGGTAACTTTCAAACAACAAAGGATCTCAGTCCTTATACCCACATCTCAATATTTAGAATAAAAGCGGAAACATCTAAAATATTGAATAACAACCACATATATACATCAACATATATATACATCATCCAGTATGAATCACAAGCAACATCATGTTTATATACACAAATTCATCAGCAAGATACATATGCAAATGTATCACAAAAAGATCAAAACGTCCTAGCTACCCGGTGCTACATATCAGAGTCAACCGACCAACAAGGAAAATGAAGACACGCTTCACAAAAAGACCGCCAGATACCTAATCTGCAATGCCTCATAGAGCATCATAAAACAGCAGAAGGGTGAGAAATATTATCATAATAACAATGCATATAATTATGTACTACAACATAAACATATAACACATATTCTCACCACAACTCATCATATATCACAATATAGATATATCATCAAGCATATTCATTATGCATACATTCACCATTATCATCATTCCACATAAACATACATATTATGTCTACTATGTCACAATCATCACATCTCACTCAATATATATCGCAATATAGATATATCATCAAGCATATTCATTATGCATACATTCACCATTATCATCATTCCACATGAACACACACATACTTGTTCATTCAGCAATGCATCATTATAAGATACAGTTTATATCATTTCCCATAAACATACATATATCAATGTTTATTCATCAATGCACAAATACAAAGATGATCAATGCAACTCATAGAGACCGACTCTCGACTCTATGCAGATGCATGCGGTACCGACTCATCACCCGAGCTCAATTGAAGAACTCAATGGAAATATCCTCCCTGCCGGGCCTACGATATTTCCCCATCGCTCATATCATCATGGCATCTGATGTTTCTGGATTGTTCACGCAGACACAATCCGATTGCTCAAACCCCACAAGGGCACACAATCATTCTGAAGATTCCCACAGAATCAAGTGTAACTCATCGCAACGATTACACCCATTGACTACGCAATGTTCAGAGGATCCTCAAATGATCATTTGTGTAATCAATCACTCACACCCAACAGGGACGCGATATTACACCCGATTCTCCACGAATCGCGACACATGAATGCATGTCATGATGTTTCTCATACAAAATGACCACATACACTCATGCAATGCACACATATTTCACAATATAGTCATGCATTCATCACATATAATCCATATACATTCACATCAATTGTATAACAACATACACAATTATCCAAACAATTCAATTTACGGTTCACCGGAAAAGTCGGTTAAAAGTCGACAAAACACACTATTCAGACACCATACATCCATCACCAATACATATCAATCATGCACAACATTTTATCACATATACTCACGTCATATAACAGCACACAAGCTATACGTTACATATCAAAAGCATGTAGCATGATAACACATCATTCGCACACCAATACGACGGTAAAAATCCAACAATACAACACTTTTTCAAAATCACGACTTAAATAAATCATCTACTGACCTCCAACCCATTTTTATTAGAAAGAATATTTCATAAGCTTTCCAACACTTCGAACGGGGACCAAAACGGATTTACGGATCAAAAGTTACGATCGAAACAATTTTGAAAGAAAACCTACAGCATGGCTGACACGGCCCCCGTGTTGTGGGATACGGTCCGTGTCACCCAAAATCCCAAATTTCACCTTTTTTTTCACGTTTCCACCGTCCATAGTCAGTGGTCTGACACGGCCCCCGTGTTGTGTGACACGGGCCGTGTCAGGGCCCAGAAAATGCATTTTTCATCGTCGGAAGCCTTCCGGACCTCCGATTTCGATTCCGTAAAAAGCTACGATCTCAGAATTCAACGTACTACAATATTTTCACCATTAAGAAGCCATCCAACACATTTTCCATTTTTGAAATATTTTAAAACATAATTTTATCATTGAATTCTAAATTCGAACTCAATCGAAACCGCGGAAAAACACGCAAACAACCATTCCCGATTAAACCCAAACCTTACCCGATGAAATATCAACCTATACCAATGTTGCCAGACATATCCAACACTCTTACTCGATCACAACATCAATTTACACAAAAACCTCAATATATACCAAAAACTCAAAAGTTATAAATTCAACTCGATTCAATCAAACGATCACACTAAATCAAGACCCAACATCACACGACTCTACTACGCGATTTATTCCGAATTTCATCCGTGAAAACATCGATTTCTATCCATTTTTCTCATTTCGACCTAGAATTGGAAAACTATGGAAAAACAAGAAAACCTTCACACAACCACACATACATAATCATACACAAAGTTAGGATAACAATATTTCACACCCTTACCCGATTAAATTCGATTGAAACGGAGCTTTTCCCGATTTTTCCCACTTTCTCCTCTTTTCTCTCTTCTTCCTCTTCTTTTCTCTTTCTCTTCTTTCTTCTTTTCTTCTTTCTCTCATTTTCTCTCTATTTCTTTCTATTTATATAAAAACATAAACTTACCCAAGCAAAAGACCAAAATACCCCTCAACTCGAATATCTCCCAAACGCTCTCAAAATGCGATAAAACATCAACAACGATGAAAAATAATATATTGCCAAATAAAAGTCAATAATAAAATAATATAAAACCAAAACCAATTAAATCTACTCTATTAAATAAATCTAACAAAACTGGGGCGTTACAATTCTCCCCCACTTAGAAATTTTCGTCCTCGAAAATATACTGAGACGAACAACTCCGGACACGACTCTCGCATCCGACTAACAAACCAACATGCCAACAAAAGGCACGCCACAAATAACACAACTGGCAAATCACCTTGCTAACCACAACTACAACAACGACACAACGATGATGACGACTAGAACGACAAGATGCAATGCCCATACAATGCACTTGACGACCAACTCACAACTCAAGGAAAACCACGATACCAACACACAGGTTCACTCTAGAACCGAAACACAACAAGATCGTTACCATCACCACAGGTAACACTCCCCTAATTCACCACAAGAAATTAGCCACACACACTCGAACCATCACGATGGAAACGAGGCAACAACACAAACAAGAACACAAGTTCCACGACACAACATTGATTCCACAACCTCTACAAAACCAGAATACCAACATCCTTGTCACACAACCTTATTACAACAATGCTATGATTCCCAATCGAACATATAACCAAAACATCCATCTACATAGTAGCCCATGAATAATATTTAAACCTTTCACCTAACACTTCCATTCTGAAACGTCCAATGGTCTCATCATTCCTACATGTTCTCAATGTTCAACCTATGAACTCTTACAAGTCCCACACGTACATACAAAATGTGCCACCTCACGCTTCCGCTGAGCACTCTGATTACTCGCAACCATCAAAACTATCAATTTCACATCCAAAGTCTAACTCTTTCTCATATTCGCCAAAAATCACTGTTCACTTTAATATTACCAACCTCACACTCTCCTGTGTTATCTCATACACCATACACAAGTCTCGGAATTGCTCAAATAATTCTAACTCCCTGACCATCAAAACAGACATGCATAGAAATTTCCGACTTAACTTTTCAGGCATAACAACAGCTTTTCCCCGAAGGATAATCCAAGCCAAATTCATAACTCATCACGAACTCTAACCATCCTTGTTGTCTCATACTCTATTCCTTTAGACCAAACAAGTACTCAATATCCTTGCGATTACCAAACACTTCGAACCTAGAACCATAAAGATAATACCTCCAAATATTCCAACACAATACCACCGCAACCAATTCCAAATCCATAATAATACATATCCTTTTATAAATCCTCAATTGTCGTAAAGCATAAGCCACGACTTTACCCTCTTGCATTACCACGTTGACTAAACTCATCAAAGACACATCACGATACCCCACAACCGGTTTATTAGGATCACACAAAATCAAAGCTGAAACCGCAGACAACTTCTACTCCAGCTCACCAAAACTTACTCACAACGAACATCCAAACAAACGACTCACCCTTTGCAAGTCAACTGAGATACCAGAAGTACGAACTTAACAAAGTCTTCCATAACCTGTAATAACAACCAACTGAGTCTAAAAGTTTCTAATCTCCTTAACTAACTTCGGAGCCTCTCATGTAGAACTACATCTACTTCCGATGGATCCATTAACCATACTCTCATCTGAAATAACATTTCCAAGAAACTAACCCTTTTCAACCAAAATTCTCACTCGAATAACTTAGCATAAAACTTCGTCTCTTTTCAACACTTGTAATTCAAATCTCAAACACTTTACTCATTCTTCCTCTGAGTTTATAACAAATCCAAATATCCTCAATCGAAACCACTACGAACTTATCCAATTAAATATGGAAGATACGATTCCTCTACTCCATAAACATTAGAGACGCGTTACTAACACCAAATACCATCACCGTACGTTGCAATTCCCAACCAAAATCCAAAAGATATAAATCCTTAAAGCTTTTGCAAAACTTTTCACTGGGTAACTGGTTACTCACATACAAGCTTAACCGAGTAAATAACAACCTATTCCGAGGATAACAAACCTAACCAGTCACATTAAATCGATCAAACCCTCGACTCACACAATTCACCACTCTTATCAAACATTCCAAACAATTGTAATTCACTTAAACTCAACCAAACCATTCTAGTCATCTGTTCATGAAAGTGGACACTTATTCTCAATCATTACCTTGTTCAACTGTTAGTAATCCATACCCAATTTCTTCTCCTGACCGTCCAACTCTGCAATTCCAACATGTATCAACAACCAACCAAAAAGAATTCTTAAACACAATGTTACATCCACCCACAAGGGTTTCCTCACAATTTCCATTAATGCCTTAAAACTCCAAAGACTCCAAACCCACCAGAACTCTAAGTTTGCTGTCCATAGTCTCAATACCATTATACTTGTTATTCCATTCCATCATCCTTCCTTTTGTTACCAACAATACTGGAGCTCTCTAAGACAACACCTTAATGTTCCATCCAAAAACACATCTGAAAACTATGCCCAACTGACGGCCCATCACTGCGACTTCCTGCCAATTCCCAGAACACTACCATCACAGACAAAACAAACATCTTATTCCCATCTACTAAGAGTTTCCTACTTACTTAGTAGATATAAACCTCAACTATTCACCTTCATCCAATTAAGTTCAATCTCTACTCTCTGTGAAGCAGTCCTTAAATAAAACCCAATCATTCTCTCTCAATGACTTCCCAACTGGACTAACATACCAAAACCTCTAATCCATTTCATCTTCCGATATTAGCATCTTCATCGACTCATCAAAACAATCTGTAATCATATCCTTAAATTCCAAACAACTCATTTCACACACTATCAAAGCCGGAAAGACCCGCCTATTCCATCCAACATAATTTCCGTCTGCTATCAACAAGAGATTAAGGGTGATCAATTCCTCAATTTGCCAATAGACAGCCGACAATCATGATGGGGCATAAACCGTCTTTACCAAACTATAATAGCCTTTCTTGCATCACATACATAAAACTACCTAAGGCACAAATCCTTAGTTGACATAAACCTTACCTCCGCATTTCTTACGGAATCGGGAACAACACTGTCCAAACAACACTTACCATCTTGCAATTCACAACACACTGAGCCAGCATTCCACACCTGAAGCAACATGGAGAAGTACCAGCTTCTCCCCCACTTATCTCATTCTAACTCCTGAAAACAAAGGATTAGAAAACCAGAAAGCACTGACAGTGTTTCACACACATATCACGTACTAAGGAACAAACAACACCGACAGTATTCAACTGTCACACCAACAGACTCAACAACTGACTCAACAACTGACTCAACACTGGCTCTGATACCACTTAATGTAACACCCCCTTTCTATACCCCCAAATAATCAAATAAATCAATTAGGCATGTATTGGAAATTTCATCAGAGTATAATTGTAAACACGGCATAAAAAGGCATGTCACATTATGCTTGAAATTAAAACATACAACACCTGCTCAACAAATGATATGCAACAGTGGGATAACTTTCAAACAACAAAGGATCTCAGTCCTTATACCCACATCTCAATATTTAGAATAAAAGCGGAAACATCTAAAATATTGAATAACAACCACATATATACATCAACATATATATACATCATCCAGTATGAATCACAAGCAACATCATGTTTATATACACAAATTCATCAGCAAGATACATATGCAAATGTATCACAAAAAGATCAAAACGTCCTAGCTACCCGGTGCTACATATCAGAGCCAACCGACCAACAAGGAAAATGAAGACACGCTTCACAAAAAGACCGCCAGATACCTAATCTGCAATGCCTCATAGAGCATCATAAAACAGCAGAAGGGTGAGAAATATTATCATAATAACAATGCATATAATTATGTACTACAACATAAACATATAACACATATTCTCACCACAACTCATCATATATCACAATATAGATATATCATCAAGCATATTCATTATGCATACATTCACCATTATCATCATTCCACATAAACATACATATTATGTCTACTATGTCACAATCATCACATCTCACTCAATATATATCGCAATATAGATATATCATCAAGCATATTCATTATGCATACATTCACCATTATCATCATTCCACATGAACACACACATACTTGTTCATTCAGCAATGCATCATTATAAGATACAATTTATATCATTTCCCATAAACATACATATATCAATGTTTATTCATCAATGCACAAATACAAAGATGATCAATGCAACTCATAGAGACCGACTCTCGACTCTATGCAGATGCATGCGGTACCGACTCATCACCCGAGCTCAATTGAAGAACTCAATGGAAATATCCTCCCTGCCGGGCCTACGATATTTCCCCATCGCTCATACCATCATGGCATCCGATGTTTCTGGATTGTTCACGCAGACACAATCCGATTGCTCAAACCCCACAAGGGCACACAATCATTCTGAAGATTCCCACAGAATCAAGTGTAACTCATCGCAACGATTACACCCATTGACTACGCAATGTTCAGAGGATCCTCAAATGATCATTTGTGTAATCAATCACTCACACCCAACAGGGACGCGATATTACACCCAATTCTCCACGAATCGCGACACATGAATGCATGTCATGATGTTTCTCATACAAAATGACCACATACACTCATGCAATGCACACATATTTCACAATATAGTCATGCATTCATCACATATAATCCACATACATTCACCTCAATTGTATAACAACATACACAATTATCCAAACAATTCAATTTACGGTTCACCGGAAAAGTCGGTTAAAAGTCGACAAAACACACTATTCAGACACCATACATCCATCACCAATACATATCAATCATGCACAACATTTTATCACATATACTCACGTCATATAACAGCACACAAGCTATACGTTACATATCAAAAGCATGTAGCATGATAACACATCATTCGCACACCAATACGACGGTAAAAATCCAACAATACAACACTTTTTCAAAATCACGACTTAAATAAATCATCTACTGACCTCCAACCCATTTTTATTAGAAATAATATTTCATAAGCTTTCCAACACTTCGAACGGGGACCAAAACGGATTTACGGATCAAAAGTTACGATCGAAACAATTTTGAAAGAAAACCTACAGCAGGGCTGACACGGCCCCCGTGTTGTGGGACACGGCCCGTGTCACCCAAAATCTCAAATTTCACCTTTTTTTTTTCACGTTTCCACCCTCCATAGTCAGTGGTCTGACACGGCCCCCGTGTTGTGTGACACGGGCCGTGTCAGGGCCCAGAAAATGCATTTTTCATCGTCGGAAGCCTTCCGGACCTCCGATTTCGATTCCGTAAAAAGCTACGATCTCAGAATTCAACGTACTACAATATTTTCACCATTAAGAAGCCATCCAACACATTTTCCATTTTTGAAATATTTTAAAACATAATTTTATCATTGAATTCTAAATTCGAACTCGATCGAAACCGCGGAAAAACACGCAAACAACCATTCCCGATTAAACCCAAACCTTACCCGATGAAATATCAACCTATACCAATGTTACCAAACATATCCAACACTCTTACTCGATCACAACATCAATTTACACAAAAACCTCAATATATACCAAAAACTCAAAAGTTATAAATTCAACTCGATTCAATCAAACGATCACACTAAATCAAGACCCAACATCACACGACTCTACTACGCAATTTATTCCGAATTTCATCCGTGAAAACATCGATTTCTATCCATTTTTCTCATTTCGACCTAGAATTGGAAAACTATGGAAAAACAAGAAAACCTTCACACAACCACACATACATAATCATACACAAAGTTAGGATAACAATATTTCACACCCTTACCCGATTAAATTCGATTGAAACGGAGCTTTTCCCGATTTTTCCCACTTTCTCCTCTTTTCTCTCTTCTTCCTCTTCTTTTCTCTTTCTCTTCTTTATTCTTTTCTTCTTTCTCTCATTTTCTCTCTATTTCTTTCTATTTATATAAAAACATAAACTTACCCAAGCAAAAGACCAAAATACCCCTCAACTCGAATATCTCCCAAACGCTCTCAAAATGCGATAAAACATCAACAACAATGAAAAATAATATATTGCCAAATAAAAGTCAATAATAAAATAATATAAAACCAAAACCAATTAAATCTACTCTATTAAATAAATCTAACAAAACTGAGGCGTTACACTTTGATAAAAAAAGAATTAGCTCTAGACCTGCTGACACGGGCCGTGTCAGCTGACACGGGCACCCGTGTCAGCCCCATGCCATATCTCCAAAATCTCCTCTTCTTGGTACTCTTCTGACACGGGCCGTGTCATGCGACATGGGTGGCCGTGTCAGGCCATCGTCCTCCTACTTCAAACCCTTCCGAATCTTGCGGGTCTTCTTGTTTTTTTTGTTCCAGTTCCTCCTGAATGTTTATATGAACCTGAAAATACTAAAGAACACAACCAAGGCATAAAATGCGGTAAACGAGATGTAAAACAAATAAACAATGACAAAAATATTAACTAAAACAAATAGTGAAATAACGTATGAAAACGACCGATCATACGCTCCTCGAATGATCGAATATTTGGCGCATGCCATATTGCTTGATTTTCGTCTTCCGAACAAAATACTTTAATAAAACCTGCTTGAAAAAGAAATGGGGGATTACACTTTCCTGCTCCTTGAATAATCGAGTGGTTGGCGCACGCCATATTTCTCGAGTATTCGTCTTTCGCTAATAATTTTCTCAAATAAACTTGGAAGAAAACAGAATGATGGTTTACACTTTCCTGCTCCTCGAATAATCGAATGGTTGGCGCACGCTTCATTGCTCGATTATTTATCGTTCGCCTAAAAACAACCTCAACCAATCACACTTATTTTCCGCCTTAGCAATGTCAAACCTTTTCATAAAAGAATTATGCTTCGCCCGTTCTAAGACGATGCACACAAAACTTTATCCCTACCATGCGTAAGAAGTTATAACGCTTTCCGCTCGAATGTGATGAGATTATAACTCTGTGAAATTCCAAGTTATGTTATCCATTCTGACGCGATGCCAATGTTCACTTCTCCATGATTTGGGTAGCAAGCAATGTTTTCCTCTTGAATGCGACTAAGTACCTTTCGCTAAAATCGGTCAACCAACACACGTTTACTACCTAGAACTACGTAGCTTTGAGTTCCCCATCTAACCTGGGGATACGTAGGAGCGAGATTCAACATTTCGCCAGGCACCCTAATAAAAAACTTATTTTTAATCCTTTTCTTTTTTTCAAAATTTTAATAACAAGAAGGAATAATAATGAGGACTAACATTCTATTCACAAATCTAACTAAATGGTTCTTGTTGAGTACAACGGATGTGAGGGGTGCTAATACCTTCCCTTTTCATAACCAACTCCCGAATCCGAATTCGGTTGCGACGACCATTTTCTTTTTATTTTAAGCGTTTTATCGATATTTTCTATTTTCTCTTGAAATATATAAAGTTTGGTGGCAACTCTGGAAAAGAGTATCTCTCTAATTCACTATACTTTAAAAGTTGTTACACGAGATTACAAATGAGTTACAAGAAAATAACCTTTCAAGTTCCCAAGAACAAACTCTATTTTCTACCCAAATGTTTCTCAATCTCTTCAACTCTAAATATATTAATCACACACACCTAATATATTTATAAGTATTGTCTAAACCCTTTAGACAACTCTAAAGGTTTCCCACAACCCTAAACCCTTATTTTTGTATTCAATTCTAAAATTCTTAAGATTGTCACAGTCTACAACAATAGAAGAGCGTATTTATATTTACTAAAACCCAATAGATTCATAAAAGTCCAAAATACAACCCTTAAACAAACGAATCCATGAATCAAATCGTACGTCCCAAAATATGCGAACCGAAAAAACTGGCACGATGAAAAAAAATAAACGGACAACGTACAGACCGACTCCAGCCAGTAATCGCTGCGCGAACCGCCATATCCGACCTTCGCCATCGCGCTGCTGTCGACCGCCGATGGTGACCCGCGACCCTCCGCTGCCGCCGACCTACAACCCTCCGCCACTGTCGTCACCGTCACCTCGTAACTCGTCTAGTATTTGCCCTAATTTACGCTAAAAAACTCTCTCATAGATAACGACCCCTTCTGGCGACTTTATGAAATTGATGACTTTCTCGTTTATTTATGCAATATTCAATTTTTTTTTTCTTTTCATCACTTAAGATTTTATGTGATACTTCAATAAAACTTATACGATAGGCAATGCTTGAACACCCATATGGTCGATGTACGTATTATGTTGGCCCGATATGTAATGAAAGGCTAAAAAATAAATTTAAAATAATGAAATATTAAAATTCTGATAGCGTATGGTAATAACTAAGCTCTAAGTGATCAACAAATTTTGGTTTCTCACATTATAAAATATTTCGAAAAAGTTTCTTCCAACTCTAGAAGTGATAAAATTATTTAATTGTAGTATAGAATGGATGATTTACAATATAAAGCAACAAATACTTGTTTTTCATACATAGTATGGAAAAATGTCAAAAGTTTTCAAATTCATTTGTGCTATTATCCTCTTCCTTTCTCCATTTCTTATAACCCACGGCCGTAAGATATTTTTTAAAATTATTTTTAATTTTTCTTCTGTGCCTAATAATATACAATCTTTCACCTCCTTTCACTAACACTTGATTTATTCTTGTTTTGAATAACAGATTCAAAGAGGGCCTGCACTTATCATCATCAATGTTCAGATATTTCATGTTCCTATGGTTATATTTCGATGTGCATTGAAAAGTATTGTCGCTGTGTAAAAAATTAAAAATAGCATCATGTTAGTTTTAAGCCAAATAATTGTATTTGAAGCTTTTTCTGTCCCTCTTTTCATAGATACTATGTTTCATAACATGGTATCAGAGTGTAGAGTTTAGGGTTGAAACTTCTACAAAATATCAGTTGATGTTTGATGTAGCTTTTGGTACACACCCTGTTTTGTTTTGTTTTTTCTTTCACTGTCAGGATCTTTCGGATAAGTGATTCCAAAATTTAGTAAGCTTCAATTTTCACCTTATCTTAATATTTGTAACTTCTTTGTGATTTGTTTGAGGTTCTGATGTGCTTCTGCTAGGAATTATATGTATGTGCCACCAATTTCCATAAAACTCATCATCCTTGTTGCAACGTCTCCGAATTGAGATGGCACAAGTCAAGTATAGCAAGAGGAACATATGACATGTATGAGAAACCTGCTAAATTGTGGCCTCAGCTTCAGATTCTGATTTGAGTGTTGTTATTATTGCCACATTTAATTGTTGCTTAGACTTGAAAAGAAACTTTTGCAGTTATAACTACTAAAGGTTTACGAGGTCTGGACAAACATTGTTCCCACCAGAAATCAAATTCGGTATTCACCGAACCTTCGTTCTGTTTATCATTCGAGCCTAAATACTTGGTTTGCTACTGTTTTAAATCTATTATTTTGTATCTTCATGTTGAGGATGGTTGAAAACGAGGTGTTTTTTGGAATTTAAGTGACTTGAAAAACTTGAGAATTATGAGAAGTGCTGAAAACTGATATGATCCAAGAGTCAAACTTCTTCAAATTCAATTCAACAATTATTGGCTTTGATGTTGTTTGTTTTCCCTGTTTTGTACAGGTGATTAGCCTATATTGGCTTTGTCAATTGTGCTTTGTTAGAGTTAAAACTTGTAATAGCTTAGTTTTTCTGAACAGTTTACATTCTGTTAGCATAGTGGAGTTAGTTAGGATTTCTGTTAGCCTAATTCAACTATATCCTGCAATGTATATATATTGCAATAGATGCTGTGAAATATAACTCAAACATTCAGTAATAATAATAAAATACACACGAATGTATTTCTTGTGATCAAGAATGCAGAGCATTCAACTACTCTAATATGGTATCAATCGCTTGCGATCCATCCTCACTTCCGCTACGAGATTCGTCTTCTTCCTTTATCTTTCGCTTCCTTTCGTTTCTTTGAAGCTTCGCTTCTTTATCCCTTCTTCTTCCATGGCCGATTCACAACAACCATCACAATCTATCTTTTCTTCCTCCAATCACAATGTTTTTGGCCCCAAATTGTCCATCAAGCTTCAGGAGAACAACTTTCTCCTATGGAATTGTAGCGCAAATTTTTGCGTAGTTGCGAAGCACTATCGCTTTGAGGGTACTACAGTTCGATTCATTTTTTATCCTATTGAAGTTGATTAAGGAAGAGAAATAGATGTCTCCAATTAACCCTGCTTGCATACTGAGTTTAAACAGATGATTGTTGGTTTACAGATGCTATTAAGATTGTGGGTCTCTCTTAGGTTATTTTGTTAAAAAAAATAGAGTGCCTGGACTATTTGTGAGGTAAGATGTTAAGGTGTTTAGATTTGATGCTTTTGGGTTGATTTGATGGAGATACTGGGTTTTGGGTTTTTGATTAGTATGTTTGCTAAGATTTTTCCAATTTTATGCCTACGTATTCCTGTTTAACGAAACAGGAAAATCAGAGCGATCGTAGTTCCTCCTATTCTATGGGAGGAAAAAAATGTTGTTTTAATGTCTTGTTCAAAGTCCAAGACGTGAAGCTAAATGTGGTTTGTATCTTGTTCAAAGCCCAAGATGTGAAGCTGAAGGGTTTTGACTTTAGAGAGAATTTGTCATCTCTAAAGGAGGATATTTGGTCTGTTTGTCACAACTGTTGGGTGACTGATTATAAAGGAGAATTACTTTAACTGAGATATGTGAATCCAGCAATGTCATAATTTCCTTTATAGGGGATTTTTAACCTGAAGGAGAAGACTTTAACTCAGTTTAGAGCAATGTCATATTTCCTTAGAAATTTCTCATGCTAAAATAGGGACAGTGGCATGGATGTAAATAATCCAGAGGCTTGCCGCTTACAACAATTAGATGAAGGAAAAGGAGTTGTTGATGTTTGTATACTGTGAGCAAGGCACAGATTTTGATGCTAAAAGGTTGATTGATTCAACCGGGATTTTCTTATACAAAGCCTAAGAGGATGCTATTGACCCAATAAGAGGGTGTTTTTATGTGTCTCGTACGAAGCCCGAGAGAGAGGCTAAAAGGGGTTGACTTAACAAGAGAGTGCTAACAAGTGACTGACTCAATAAGAGAGTGCTTTTATATGTGTCTTGTACAAAGCCCAAGACGGAGGCTAAAAGGTTTTGACTCTACATGAGGGTCTTTTATACTCAACAAGAGAGTGATTTTGTATCTCATACGAAGCCCGAGATGGAGGCTGAGAGGGAAGTGACTCAACAAGAGAGTCTTTTATACTTAACAAGAGAGTGATTTTTATCTCGTACGAAGCCCGAGATGGAGGCTAAACAGGTTTGACCCAACAAGAGAGTCTTTTATACTCAACAAGAGAGTGTGAAAAGGTTAGCTCCGCTGGGGAGAATCATTATACAAAGCCCAAGAGGAGGCTATTGTGCTGGTGACTGTTTCAGTTTAGTGACAGGTCCAGTGTGTTGGATAAGAGAGAAAATTAGTTCTTATAAAGGGAACGATTAAAGGTATTGTTGTGCTTTGGAATTGATCAGAGGATCAGGGTTATTTCCTGTTCTTTAAGGAAATGAAAAATCCAAAGGGTATTGAGACTATTCAAGTCTACTGGTGTTTTGAGAAATCGATTCTCAGGTAGTGAATGATCTTTGTATGATGCCCAAGAGAAGGATGATATGTTAAGGGATGAAGGTCAACCCATTAACAGGTCTGATACTTGACTCAGAAAGACAGCTCTAGCAAATTAATGACTAGGTTCTGTTCCTATACCTGTAGAGGTCTCTGGGTCCTTGTACTAAGCCCAAGAGAAGGCATGGGAGCTTTTAAGAAGCCGAAGGGTCCTTCTACAACGCCCAAGAGGAGGCGGGGATGCTTTTAAGAAGCCTGTGGGTCCCCAAACCCCGAGAAGTTCAAAACATGCCATTCACCGAGAATAGATCAAGCCAGGAAAGTCCGAGAATTTGGAAGAAACTCAAAAGATGCCATTCACTGAGAAAAGATCATCCCTGGGGAGTAGAGTCTCTTTGACGATTTCTAAGAGTGACAGTCTGAGAAAGGGTTCACCGAGAATGCTGCCTTTCACGTCTCTATATTGTTTAACCCCAAGAGGAGGGAAGACTGTGTCTGGTAATCCTATGGTGATCTAGTTTTGTTTGTATTTAAGAGTGACCAACAGGGCTTTACCTAGTGCTAGACGTAGTTGCCGGGGAAAACTCTAAATAACTATACTAGTATTACACAGTGGATATTTGACAAGTATATAAAAGTTTGTGAAAGAAGACTTATAGTGAGCAGCCCCACAATACAGTTATATATATATGAAAGCGGATAAAGAAAGCGGGTAAACACTTACTCGGTTGTAGAGCTTCCATGCTGTTTTGTTAGTTTGTTCTACAAAGAAAGCTTTGATAACAATATTATATTCAAAATCAAAGGAGAAAGTGCTTTGTAAAGATTGTTGGGGCTTACAGCTCAAGGAGAGGCCCAAGGTTTTATCAGTGATTGCACTGTTGTTTGAAATTGTACAGGGACTTATACAAGTGACTGAGGCCCAAAAAGGTTTTCTGTACAAATGGATGGGTTTTACACTCTCTCAAGAGGCCCAAAGGTGTTTAAAGAAAAAGAATGAGGCTTATAACATGAGGGTAGGCCCAGATGATTTGTTTTTTTAATTGGCGATCGCGCCGAGATTTCTTTAACATACTGGGTCTTATACAATGCATTGAGGCCCAAAAAGTTTTGGTTAAAAAAGGGGTTGGGTCTTACACTCTATTAGAGGCCCAATGATTTATTTTTGTACAAGTGGTGGGGCTTACAGCTCAAGGAGAGGCCCGGAAGATTTTGCTAAAAAAAGGCGACGATCGCGCCGTTGTTTTTGAAAATACAGTGGGACTTATACAATGAGTGAGGCCCAAAAAGTGGTGTATTTACAATGGGGATGGGTCTTACACTCTAATAGAGGCCCAAAGATTTATTTTTGTACAAATTATGGGGCTTACAGCTCAAGGAGAGACCCATGGGTTTTTGTTAAAAAGGCGACGATTGCGACGAACTTTTTGACGGTATCGGGACTTATACAATACACTGAGGCCCAAAAAGGTTTGTATTTACAAAGGGTTGGGTCTTACACTCTACCAAGAGGCCCAAAATGTTTGAAAAAGATTTGTGATGGTTGAATTGATCAAAACCCTAATTTGTTTTCAAAATATATTTTAATTGAATAAAAATTCAATTAAAATGATCAAAATTGTTAAACATGTGTGAAAAAAAAATTGTGGTATTGGATTAATGTTTGAAAAATCATGTTTATACCCACAAAATAATTGGAAATCAATTAAGTTTGGAAAATCAAGGGAGAAAAAATATTTCAAATGTTAAAAACAAATAAAACATTAATTCTTTGCAAAAATATAAAATATATGAAATAAATAATATTTTTGGGATTTTTTGGTAAAATAAAATATTTTAACATTTTTGTGAATTATTAAAAAAAGAACCAACTCAAAATCATTAAAACTCAGAGAGAAATTAATTTTTGAATCAATTAAATAAAATCACAAAAATTCAAAAATTCAAATATTTGAAAAAGGGCACCAAGAACATCTTGGCCTTGCCCGCGTGCTCTGTTTTGCCCAGATTTGCGTTTTCTCATCAATCTCACTGAATACTTGATTATATCATGCAATCTACATATCAATTTGCTCGTTTTCACCTCACGATCATGTCTTGGTCTTTAATTTCATTTATTTTAAGCATGGAATAAGAAATCAAAGAGAAACCTCAAGAACCCTAAAATTTGCATGAAGGCTCAGAAATTCCATACACGATTCAAACAAAACAATTGATTGAGGGAAAACACTCCATGCATGATTATGAACATATGGCCAAATTATTGTGCAGCAAAAAATGCATGGATCATAGAGTTAGAAGAGCTCATGCTTACCTCTTGCAGCTGGTGATCGTGTTTTGTGTTAGAGGTGTTACAGCTAGGTTCCAATGATGTGGATAGCTTCCCTAGGTGCCAAGTGATGTGCCTGAGTGCTCGGAATGGTTTGAAACAAGCTGGAACTGAAGATGGTGTCCCAACTGCAACTTGGTTACAACCTTGAGCAGTTGGCTGGTGATTTTGTGAAATCAGTGTTCTAGATGTTGTTTAAGTGTTTGGATCACTTCTATATGATGTTTATGAAGTGTGTGTGTGATTGGTTTGGTTGGAATATCTCTCAAACTCAAAACCCGATAGTGACTTGCTTTGGAAGGCAATTTTGGAGTGAAGAAGGATATTTTGAGGAAAGCATCTGTTTGATGGCTTTTGTGTACTCAAACTGATAAAAAATGAGCTATATTTATAGTAGAGCAAGTTTGTTTTGGGAGCAATAGTGATTGACAACTGCATAAGAGGTTTGGCCAATGTTGATCAATGAGAATCCAAGTCTCCTTTAGCCATTGACTAGAGGTTAGGGCACAGGCTGCTGGTTCCCTTGGTCTTGGATAAGTCTTGACTGAATTCAGTTGGAAATGGCTCAGTCCATGCCACCTTGGTACATCCATTAAATGCTCCAAACCAAAATTGGAGTCTTGTCCTTCTTTTAGGTAATTCTAGGTTTGACATGCTACTTTTGGTTCCAAGGACTTTGGAGGCTTGGAGATCCATGTTTGTCCCTCTTTGGTCTCCCCCTGAGGTGTTCAGATGGATAAGTGTGTTTTCCATTTGCAAAAATTTGGTAAATCGAGCAAAATGCACAAATCTGCCTTGCTTTGACAGTTTTCAGCAAGGCATATTGCCATTGTCATATCTCATGGCTCAAGTGGAATTTGATGGAGTTCTTGGCCATTTTGGAAAGCCCTCATATGATACAACAACTGTTTGATCATAATTGGTTTTGATACTTTTTGGATCCAAGTGAAAAATGCCCCTACATTTTGAATAAAGTAAGACAGATTCTGACTTAGTGAAAATTTCACTAAGTGTTGGAAAAAAGTGACATTTTCACTTTTTGTGATTTTGATCATTCCATAACTTAAAATCCATGAGGAATTGGAATGAGTTGTGTTTGAAGCTTTTGTAGAGGGTCATGAGAGCTACAAATTCAGCTTTGAATGGGGAAAAATGGCCTTGTTGTTTAGGAGTTATGATCCTCCAAAGTTGGTACCCTAGCCACTTTGTTCCATAACTTAGAAAAATTTCTAAGTTTTTTATGGTTACCCCTTTTACATGTTATCCCACTTTTTTTTATTTTTCTTGATGAATAATGATTCAAATCACACATTAACATCATTTTAGGGTTAAGGAACCATAATTGACCAAAAAATCATAAAGTCAAACTTTGACTTTTGGGCACAGTTGACTTTTTATCAGATGAATTCCAAACTGTGCGATCCTCTATGAAATCAAGTCCTTGACCTAAATAAAACTTGATGTATTGATTTCATAGGTGTTATAGGGTGTATTGAATCATGTCCTAGGGTTTGGGAGCATGTCCTGGTCAAAAGTCAAAGGTATAGTTGACTTTTCCGCGAAACCCTAATTGTGGTTCTGATGAACCTTAAACTTGGGAATCAAGCTTCTTGGATCAATCCATTGTTGCAAATGGATCAAGGTGGTTTATTAGAGACCCTCAAATCCTCTCTTGAGGTCTTGGCTCATGATTTGTCCGAAAAGTCAACTTGGGGGGTGAATTAGGTCAAGAAACCCTAATTCCTGATTTTTGATTAATGCATCCCCTAAGGTCAAAATTGACTTGATGATTGGGTCCATGATGTCCCATGGAGCATATTAGGTTATGCTTTGAAGCATTGGCTCATGCCCAGAGGAAAATTTCCATCTGGAGGCCCTGGTCGACCAAACCCTAATTTGGTGACACTGGCAATCTTAAGGCTTAATCCACCTGGAATGCTGCAACATTGTGCTTGATTCTTGCTGTGGGAGTCCACTTGATCCATTGTGGATGTTTGAGAGGTTAGACAAGTTGAAGATCATGTCATTTCTTGATTGATCCTTTGTTTAAGGCTTAAAGAGGGCTTGAAACCCTAATTATTATTTGTAGTGAGTGCTCACCCATCTTTGGGGAGACTGATGGTTCATCCATATTGTGATGATGATTTGCACAATGATGGGAAATCTTAGTGGTTAAAATTTGGGGTATGACAGGAATCAGCAAGTCGAAGGAATTATACTTTCACACAAGCTTCACAAGTTTGTTGTGAACCCTACAATTACTCCAATTTACAAATCCGATGAAGATCATCTTGCCAACACTGTTTCTGATGAATACGAATCTTGGATTGTCCAAGATCAAGTGTTGTTTTCATGGCTACTCTCCACAATCTTGGAATCGGTGCTGCCAAGAGTCCTCTCGTGTAAATACTCATATCAAATCTTGGATCAAATTCACAACCACTTCAATGCAGTTATGAAGGCTAGGGTTCATCAGCTTCGATCTGAGCTGAAAACCACCAAGAAATCCAATCGATCTATCTCCGAATATGTCTTGCGTATTTGTGCAATTGCTGATGCACTTCTTGCAATTGGTGATCCTATCTCAGATAGAGATTCAATTGACGCAATTTTACAGGGTCTTCCAAAGGAATACAACCCCTTTGTGATGATGACGTATAGCAAAGGGGAACCCTCCACAATCTATGATATTGAAGCTCTCCTCTATGTTCAGGAAGCTCAATTAGACAAGTATTGACAAGAACTGGCCCTCACCACTTCCCCAGCCAATCTTGCGCATATTGAAGAAAGTTCAAGCTCCAAGTATACCAGAGGTAGCTTTCAACAAGCCAGAGGTCGTGGTAGTCAATCTAGGGGAAGAGGTCGTGGCAGAGCTCGTGCAAGTTACACACCTAGATATCGACCTGCATGACAGCTTTGTGGTAAGTATGGCCATGTTGTGATTGATTGTTGGCACTTGTATGATGAACCTTTTGATCCTACAGCTGCAAAATCAACTCCTCAAGCTGCTCAGTCCAAAGAAGAGTCAAAGACTCAAGCTTCCAACTCAGTTCAAGCCTCAGCCTTCTTGGCTCTTCAAGAAGACTTCAACATACCTCCAAACCTGGAAAGTCTGGCTTGGTTTGTTGACTCAGGTGCATCCTACCATCTTACTTCTCATAATCATTATTTGCAAAATATTCGACCATATGAAGGTTCTAATGAAGTTCTGGTTGGAAATGGTCAAGGCCTAAAAATTGAGTCAGTAGGTTTGGTTAACATTAAGTCCTCTAATGGAGTGCATCATGTACTTACATTACACAATCTTCTTCATGTACCTAATATATCTCGTAATCTCATTTCTGTTTCAAAGTTTGCTAAAGATAATCATGTCTTTCTTGAGTTTTATTCTATCAGATGCTTTGTCAAATCTCAGGCATCTAAGGATGTGCTTTTAGAGGGATTCCTTGATGCTAGTGGATTGTATTGCTTCCACAATCTATCCTTGGAGTCATCTCTACAGCCAGCTTCAAACTCTGCTAGTATGTCGTCCAATTCACAAGTCATGAATGATTCTAATTATGTGTCTAATCAGTTTTCACTTTGGCATAGCAGGCTTGGCCATGCTAATGCTGTAGTTGTTAGGTCTGTACTGAAATTGTGTAATGTCAATTTAAGTAATAAAGATACTATTGATTTTTGTTCCTCTTGTTGCTTAGGCAAGTCACATAGACTTCATTCCCCCTTACTTCTACTATCTATACTAGCCTTTTTTATTTAATTCATACAGATTTGTGGGGACCCTCACCCAATGTGTCTAGTCAAGGCTACTCATACTACATAGCCTTTGTTGATGTGTATACAAAGTATACTTGGATTTACTTTTTAAAACAATAGTTTGAAGCCTTAGGTGTGTTCAAACAATTTTATGCTTATGTTAATACATAATTTAATGTGAAAATTAAAGTTATTCAATCTGACTTTGGTGGGGAGTTTAGACCCTTTACCAAATATCTCAGTGAATTAGGCATAGTCCATAGACTCAAATGCCCTCACACTTCCCATCAAAATGGTACTTCTGAAAGAAGGCATAGAAGTATTGTTGAAATGGGCCTGACTCTTCTTGCTCATGCTCACCTCCCTATGGAATATTGGGATCACAGTTTTACTGTTGCTGTTCATCTTATTAACAGGTTACCTACTCCTACTTTGTCTAAATTCACATCTCCATTTCATGCCCTGTTCAACACTTTACCTGATTACACAACCCTTAGGACTTTTGGTTGTTCTTGCTTCCCACACCTAAGACCATATAATAAGCATAAACTTCAATTAAGAAGCACTGAGTGTGTGTATCTTGGTATCTCTCCTCAACACAAAGGCTATAAATGTCTTAGTCAAGATGGCCAT
Source organism: Lathyrus tuberosus (assembly GCA_022829125.1). Taxonomy (NCBI): domain Eukaryota; kingdom Viridiplantae; phylum Streptophyta; class Magnoliopsida; order Fabales; family Fabaceae; genus Lathyrus; species Lathyrus tuberosus. The sequence goes on from JALAZF010000282.1 coordinate 650,153, forward strand.
CTTTACATATCAAAGGATGTTGTTTTTAATGAGGCTAAGTTCCCTTACCCTACTATGTTTCCATCCTCTGATAAACCAAGTACATCAGGTCCCATCAAGTCCATTCCACTGTCTATTTCTCTTTCCCCATGACCTGTGCAGTATATCACTCCTATTAATAACAACAGTCTACCACACATTTCTAGTACAACTCAACCTACTTCACTTGTCCCTACTACTATGCCAACTGCTCAGCCTGAACACCTCAGTACCGACAGTCCTAGCATTTTACAACTCACATCTCAAGTTACTATTCAACCTGTGCCAACTTCTACCATTGTTCAAAATGATTCTCAACCTGTCAATACTTATTTACATAGTGAACCTGAACCTGTTTCTCTTACTGAACACACACAAAATACCTCTCAAATAAATGAGTCTTCTTCGTCTCCTATATCACATACTGTACTAGGTTGTGCTAAATCCATCCCCTCTAAAACTAATTTATCTTCCTCTTCTAATGTCTCAAATACTCATGGTATGCTTACTAGAGGAAAAACTGGGAATCTTAAACCTATAACCTTTTTGGCTTATTGTGAACCAACAAATGTTAAACAAGCCCTTAATCATCCTCGATGTCTTGAGGCAATGCAAAAAGAATACAATGTCCTTGTAGCCAACAACACTTGGACACTCACCTCTCTGCCTTCTCACAGAAAGGCCATAAGGTGTAGATAGGTCTTCAAAATCAAGGAAAATTCTGATGGATCCTTGAACACACACAAAACCAGGCTTGTAGCTAAAGGCTTTAATCAACAGTATGGTTTTGATTTTCATGAAACTTTCTCTCCTGTTGTACAACCTGCCACTATCATGGTTATTCTTACATTAGCTATTACTTATCAATGAGAAATACAACAAATAGACATTAACAATGCATTTCTGAATGGTTCTCTTCATGAAGAAATCTATATTCAACAACCAACAGGTTTTGAACATGACAATAAAGAGCTTGTGTGTAAGTTGAACAAAGCATTGTATGGCCTTAAACATGCCCCAAGATTCTGGTTTGAAAAGTTACATCAAACCTTGTTTCACTTTGGTTTTGTAGCTAGAAGATGTGATCACTCATTGTTCATCTACAATCATCAAGGTATTACCCTCTTTGCTCTTATATATGTAGATGATATTCTCATTACAGGCTCTTCGTCTCTTCTGGTACATAAACTGATTAATCAGCTTCATGAACAATTTTCTCTTAAAAAGCTTGGAAAGCCTGGGTATTTTCTTGGCTTATAAGTGAAAGTATCAGTCTAGTGGATCCATCATCTTAACTCAGTCCAAATATATAAGAGATTTACTGTCAAGGGTCAACATGGAAGTAGCTAATGGAGTGCCATCACCTATGTTAAGTACTTGTAAACTCAGTAAATTTGGAACTGACTCTATGCAAGACCCTCTGCTATACAGGTTAGTTGTAGGTGCCTTACAGTACATCACACTCACAAGACCTGATGTTGCATACTCTGTAAATAAAGCTTGTCAGTTCATGGCAAGTCCTCTTGATACTCATTGAAGCATGGTAAAAAGGATTCTCAGATACTTGAGTGGCACTTCCAAACTTGGTTTCTTGCTGTCGCCTGCTAATCCTAATCAATCTCTTTCTCTAAGGGCTTATAGTGATTCTGACTGGGGAAATGATCCAGATGATAGAAGATCTATATCTGGCACTTGCATATTCATTGGTCCTAATCTCATTTCTTGGAGCTCTAAGAAATAGTCCTTGGTTGCTAGATCAAGTGCAGAAGCTAAATATAGAGCATTAGCACATACCACCTCTGAATTGTTATGGCAGGAATCATTGCTAGCTGAACTCAAAGTCAAATATTTCTCTCCTACACTTCTCTGCGACAACTTAAGTGTTGTGTTATTGTCTCACAATCCAATTCTGCATGCTAGGACAAAGCATATTGAATTGGATATTCACTTTGTCAGAGAAAGAGTCATGGCCAATAAACTCAAAGTTCAGCATGTACCTGCCTCAGCTCAGCTAGCAAACATTATGACTAAGCCTCTTTCAAGCTCTCTTTTTCAAGACTTATGGAACAAGCTCAAAGTGGTCATGCTTCTACCACATTGAACATGCCTCCTTCCCATATTCTTTGGCAAACTCGATTCCAAACTCCTTCCCATATTCTTTAGCAAAACCTTTAAGATGCCCAATTGCGAATTCACAGTTGTTACACTCCATCTCTTCACCTATGAAAACTTCAGTATTTCGACTGCTCATAAGGAGGTCATCCACTTCATTATCCCAAACAAACAAATCGCATGCTACCACACTCTACATTTAGAAATTTTCAGATGAATCAGACATGTTATTATACTCTAATTAGAACCAACAAATACAAATTACCTTTCCACGATTTTTGCATCTCCAAAACTTCCTTCTAGGGTTTTCTTGGGTATTTGACACGAACATATTCATTGGAATGTTGCAACCACATCTGGGTATTTTCCTACCGATTGAATTGACAATAGAGGAACTTCTGCTACCACCCATTTGGAGAAGATGGAGAATATGCCCTAATTTGGAGAAGATGGAGAATATGCCCTAATTTTGAGACACGATTCAGAGAAGATGGAGAATATGAACTTCTGTTACAGACACGATTTGGAGAAGATGAATATATTATATAAAATTTCTGACGTGGCAAAAAATAATCATAGGCGTCATTAAAAAAAATGAAAAATACAAAAATGCCACCCAGCTTGACACATATGCACTTGGCATGTGCCAAATCTCTCAAAGGTGTATATTAATGGAATCTTGGAATGGCAATGGGCATTTGCAAAAAAAAAAAATTACAGGGGGGAAACCAGAGTTAAAACTTGTAATAACTTAGTTTTTCTGTACAGTTTACATTCTGTAGCATAGTGGAGTTAGTTAGGATTTCTGTTAGCCTAACTCAACTATATCATGTATTGTATATATATTGCAATAGATGTTGTGAAATGTAACTCAATCATTCAGTAATAATAATAAAATACACAGAGTGTATTTCCTTGTGATCAAGAATGCAGAGCATTCAACTACTCTAATATGCTTCTACCAAGTGATTATGCTTTGAGGTATATTTTATGCTTGGTAGTTAAGCTTTATGCCCTTTGTTGGTTTTGTTGTTGTGCTTCTGTCTTGAGTGTTTTGTACTTTGATGGTTAAGCTTTGTGCCTTAACTGGCTTGGATGTTGCGCTTCTGTCAAGTGGTTAAACTTTTGATGTATGGTTTCTGTTTGGTGGTTAAGCATTTGGTTCTATGTTTTTGTTGATGTTAGCTTCTGCCAGATGATGGTTAAGCATAGATTTCATTGTATTCTCCCTTGTTTGATATAATTTTCCATTGCTCATCCTAAGTTGGAAGTGTTGTGTACATCTATCAACTTGCGGGGAACTATTGGAGATATAGTCCTAGTTACATATTATAATAGTCCTAGTGTACACCTTCCAACTTACTTATCTGCTCACAAAAGACTTATCAAGGAAAAAAATCTCTTGGACGAGTGACAAGTAGTTGTTGAAAGAGCATAAAAAAATTTTCATAAATTGTTTTGATGAAAGGATTTCGAATGATAGAAGTGAATCTGAAACAATTGAATGGATTTCATACATGCCTAAATTTAATATAGTAATTTGGACTGCATACAACATTAATAAAATTTCCTTTTATAGAAATGATCGTAGTACAATGAAAAAATAGTGGGGTAATGGTTGAGGATGAATCCATGTATTTCTCTAGTTCCAAAAATAACAATCCTATAATGGCATATAGACCGTACTTTGGGGTCATTGAGGAGATTTGGGAGATTGATTATGTTGTATTCAAAGTTCCTATATTTAAATGCAAGTGGATTGACAGTAACACTAGTGTACAAACCGATGATTTAGGATTCACATAGGTTGACTTTCGTAAGAAAGCTTATATAAGCAAACCATTATTTATAGTATCCCAAGAAAAACAAGTGTTTTATATCACTGACTAAGGGTGTTCAAAATTGAACCAACACAATAGAAAACTGCAAACCGAACCAAAAATTGCAAAAAAGTCGCATTTGGTTCAGATGTGTTTGGACCACATTTTTAAAAAACTACGCGGTTTAGTTTGGTTTGCAGTTTGTATTTTGCAAACCGAACCAAACCGCATTATGTTACAACCAAAATTTCAATTAATATGGTTTGGTTGATTTTTATGTCTATTAATATCAATCAATTTTCATCTCTCATGGCTATAATGGTATGAACTAACATGTTGTTATAAGTAGTAAATTTGGTATTAATAGTATTCAATAACGTACACTACTACAAAACGCGCAAACAACAACGCCCAAGTCACCACGGTTCTTCCAAAAACCGTGGTGATATCTCTAAACTCAGGTGCTAACTTTATATTATATTTTTTAATTAAAAATTTATAGGGTATAATAACGGTTGTAAGTATAACCGATATGATAGAATCAATCTTTCATGGGTTCGAACCTCAGTTGTGGCAAATTTTTTTTTTCATTTACGGTTAAGGTGCTCCTTTCTTTTTTATTTATTTTTAAACAAGGGATATCACTACGGTTATTATGAGTAACAGTCGTGATATAGTTTGCTATTATTTTAAAATAGGCAAAATATTCTTTTTGGTCCTTTAACTTTACCTCGGGGTTCATTTTGGTCCCTTATCTTTAAAAAGTGTCATTTTGGTCCCTTAACTCTTCAAATTGTTCCATATTAGTCCTTTTCGTCTTATTAGCGACGGAAAAATTCAAAAATCCGTCGCTAAAATTCGTCGCTAATAAGACAAAAGGACTAATATGGAACGTTTTGAAGAGTTAAGGGACCAAAATGACACTTTTTAAAGTTAAGGGACCAAAATGAACCCCGAGGTAAAGTTAAAGGACCAAAAAGGATATTTTGCCTTTAAAATATAAAATGTAATTACAGTTATAATTTTAAACCGTAACGAAAAGTGATATTTTTTAATATATAAACGAAACTATTTGTTGCCCAGTTCATAACTGCCGTTTCTCTCTAAAGAAAACCCTAACACAACCCTCTCCTTTCATGAATCTTAACCAATAATGTTACAAGTGAATGGAGAAAAGAAGCTTAAAGGATATCTAATGGGAGCAACGTCCGATGCAAACTCCTACGGCGGCGAAGGTGGTATGTTCTCCTGCTCTCTTCTTTCTACTCTTCTTCTGGATGTTGTTGATGTTTAGAATTTAGGATTATTGTTTTAGGATGCTGTGGAAAAATTATGTTATTGATGTTTTAGGGTTAAGTTTGATTTTCATTGTGTTTCCTTGTAGATACATGGTGATGATGGTGGTAGCAAGCGTATGGTGGTAGCAAACGTATACTATGGTGAAGTTTCATATGGTTTTTGTAGGCATAAAGAAAAATATAAGAAGTATGAAGTTAGTGTATAAACTTCATCCACCTTATATTTCTTCTTCATGGCTTCACAAACTAGATGAACTTGATATATCTTGATTTGTTACAGTTCCACGATTATTTTCTATAAGAGGTGAGTTATTGACTCAATGTATCATGATTTTTTACAGTCCCACTTGGGGTTTTGTTGCTTAAATAATGTGTGTATTTTTTATTGTGTTGCATGGATTTGTTGTATGTTGTTGTTGTTGACAAATGTTCTCAAAACAAGAACAAAACATTGCTAAGTCACAAGATAGATGCTTCTTGTGACTTAACAATGTTTTGTTCTTAAATTTTTATACAGGTTGACAAGTTTAGTTTATTACATACTATGTATATTGTGTGTTTCACTTACCTTTTAATAAAAATGCAATCATTTATATTGACATAGAAACTTATATTCTGAAAATTAAGATGTATTTGAAAACCAACCTATATCAATCAATGTTTTTCGAATCGCATCCGTCTAATTCAGCACATTTTATGTTCCTTAACACATAATATATGGTTCAATGGTCTGTTTGCTTCAATTCATCGATATAATTTACAATCGTGTTGATAAGCGACGATGATGAGGTAAACTATAATAAAATATATCGATGCATTGAAGGAATCATACCATTGAATCGTATATTATGTGTAAAAGAACATAAAATATGCAGAATGAGACGAATTCAATTCGAAAAAAAGTGGTGTGTTTAAGTTGATTTTCAAGAATAGTTTAATTTTTAGATTATATATTTCTTTGCCAATTTGAATAGTTGTATTTATTTAAATATGTGTATGGTAAACCAAGCAATATACATTTATATATAATAAACTATGGGTACTTTCCACGACAGTTATATACATTAACCGTAGTCTAATATAATTTATTTGCTGTTGCTGGATTTCGAACTCAGTACCTTATGTATCATAACGGTTGTTAAGCATAACCGTTGTGATATACCGCACGCTTTCCATAATACAACAACGGTCCCATGGCCGTGATTATAAGTAACGCATTTACCACAATACTCTACATAACAACGCCTTGATCTGCGTTATTATATGTATTTTTCAACCGTTGTTAAAGGGATTTTCTGTAGTAGTGTTATTATAACTAGTAATCTTTATAACATTAGGGAATATATGTAATTATAATTAGTAATCTTTATAACACTAGGGAGCTTGTTTGGAAAAGAGAGAAGATTATATCGACATTTTAGGAGTTATTACGGAGGAGTGTCTGTTTCAGAGAATTATAGTTTTTAGTGCTTAAGAGGATAATTTACAAGCTTTGCTTGTGTTTTTTGGTTTATTATTTGCTTATATCTGTTTTTACTTACGAATGATAAGCTCGTGTATGGTTTCTAGAGACGGTTCTGTGTACATATACAGATTATTCTAATTACTTCAATATATATATATATATATATATATATATATATATATATAGATAGATATATATATATATATATATATATATATATATATAGAGAGAGAGAGAGAGAGAGAGAGAGAGAATTTTCCATTATGATTAGATATTTGTACATGTCTTCATGAAGACCACTTTACAATCTTCTAATGCATACACATCTAATGCATACACATAAAATAAAGAAACCTACTTTCTTTTACAACTAAAAACACCAAACATATGGTGGATGATGACACTCCATCATTACGTAATATTTGCAAGCATTTCGAATAAACTGGTTGAATTATGAGCAAAAGGCAAGCCAAAATGACTAAGAAGTGAGCAAAGTTAACAAAGATGAGGAAATTTGGGACATAGAAAAACAATAAGAAGAAAAAGGAAGAAAACTCGATTTTGCATCTAATTTTTTCGCGGTCACAGTGCTATCCTCGCGGGCGTGATAAACACATATTGCGGTCGTGATGCTTACTAACGCGGTTACGGTAACACTTTTCTCGGACATGCTTTTTCAACTTTTTAAAGGGGTTGTTGCTACTTTTTTAGGGGTTACGAATTCTAGGCCGATAAAGTGACATAAATGAGCTTTTGTGAGCGATTTTGGAGAGCATTGAAGTCGTTGGAGAGCATATTTTCCATTGATTTCCAAGAATTATCAACTCATGGTAATTATTAATTTCATTATGAGTAGCTAAGCTATTTTATATTAGGTCTTTAGAGATGAACCTAATTGTACTCTGCTTGATCATATGAATATTTTAGATTATTTGAATACTTTTATGTTATAATTATTATTCAATTGTTCTTGTTCTTACTGCTATTTGCATGTTGACGACCATGCAAAGTGATTTTAGATGAGTAAATATTATTGACCGTAAGTCTGCCATCCTGAATTAAGGAAATCGTTCAACTTAGTTATTAACTAGGAATAGGTAATGATAAGTTATGACCGTATAATTAACGAACTTAGAAACACCTAGTTTTACTTTGAACTCACCTAAGGAATTGAGGAATTATCATTTAAATGAGTGAGTAGTACACCAAAGAATTGGGTATATTGGTCTTGTTAATTTATCGTATAATTATTGCGTAATTGTTATTCGTGTGATACACATTCATCAACAGTTATAATTAGGGGATTCAAAAAAAATATTGAATTGCTTTTTTCTTATCAAACTTTACTCCAAAAGTTTTCTCGTACTTGTTTTTGTACCGATCATAATTAAAATCCCATTTTGTTTATTTTAAATCACATTAGTATAAACATGTTTAAATTTTCAATCTATGTGGAGACGAATTATCGTATTACTTTGACGAGATTAGCACACTTACTAGTTTAGTCATCAAGTTTTTGGCGTTGTTGCCGGAGATTGTTAATAATTTCAAGAAGGCAGTATTCTTGCGAAATTTTAAATTTTTATTTTTATTTTTATTTTTATTCATTATTTATTTGAAATTTAAGTTTTTTATTTTATTTGCTACTCTTATTATGTTTTGTCTGTTGCGGTGCTACTAAGGTATTGTTGTTTGTTGGTGCGAGGTTCATATTCAACATTGATACTATTGGATTCAGAAATCATAAGAATAATGCATGCAATTGGGAAAGCGAAATGAGAAGCACTATTAGCTACAAAAGAATCTAAGAAAGAAAGCGAAGAGATGGCTAATCCACCACAAAAAATAACGAGTGCTTATTGTAGGAGAACTGATGCTGGACAAATATCATTAGGATTTCAACCGGCCAACCTTTATACCTTTTATATTAAAAATTCGACGCGTTTGGGTTTGAAGGATAAACCGTTCGATGGACAAGCAATCAGAGACCCTTGGGAGCATCTCAATAAACTGTACGAGACTTAATCAACGTGCAAACCAACATATGTAACCAGAGATCAAGTAAAATTATGTTTGTTTGGTTTTTCTTTAATAGGTCGCACGAAGGATTGTTTGAAATGCGTACCAAATGGTACTATTCAAACTTGGAAAGAATTGTAATACAAATTCTTAGCGAGGTATTATTCAAATGCTCAATTCGTGGAAAGGAAAGCTGCAATTTCCAATTATGACAAGGAAGAATCTGAGTCATTGTCTGATGTATGGGAGAGGTTCAAGTTGTTACTCTGTAAGTGTCCAAATCATAATATGAGTAGTACGAAATGTATGACACATTTAATCAGTGGGATGAAAAATCTAACAAGAATGTTTCTTGATGCCTTAGCTGGAGGTACCTTGAGAAATAAAAATGAAGATGAGGTAAAGATCCTGATTGAAAATATTTTTCAGAATGAGTATCACTCAAGTGATTGAGCGGTGAAACAAAAGGGTGTTCTTGCAGTTGATGTGAATAAAAAATTATTAGCTCAAATAGAGGTACTCTCAAAATATTTGGGAGAGTCCAAATTATCTCAAGAAAATGTGAGTCAAGTTCAGACACTCAGATGTGATTTCTATGGAGAGGGACATGCAAATGGAAACTGTACACCAGAGTTGATAGTGCCAAATCACAATATACGAACTTTCAAAAGAATAATCCCTTTTCCAAAAACTATAATCCTGGTTGGAAGGATAATATAAATTTTAAGTGGAGCAACAATCAAAACATGAATTCTAATCAAGGAGTTCAGTAAGTTCCTCAAGCACCTCAACAAAAACCATCACCTTTAGAGGAAACCTTGTCCAACTTCATGAAAGAAACTTAGACAAGTTTTGATCAGATTAGCAAAACTAAAAAATACATGTTTAAATCTCAATGAGAGATTTCACAAAATCAAATAACCATGAACAAGAACACCAAAGCGTCATTAAAAAACTTAGAGATGCAAATTGGTCAATTATCTAGACAAATGGCAGCCCAAGCTAGCTCAAGTGGGGGATTTATTGGGAACACCGTAGATAACCCAAAAAAGTAAGTTCTAAGGTCATTGAGTTGAGAAATAAAGTGATATCGTCTAGACCAAAACTGAGTGAAGAAAAGAAAGAATTGAGCGAGGTCAAGAAAAAGAGTGGAAGAGCTGTGGTAATTGAAGAAGAGGTTGAGAAAAAATTAGAGGGTGAAAAAGTGAGGAGTTTTGTGAAGTTGAACTTAGCGGTCACACCTTTGGCCAGTTCATAGAAAAAAAATCACCATTTAAGAGAACTAATACATAAATTCTAAATAATCCTAACCTAGAACTACCCGACTACATCAAACCACCCTACCCGATCTTGAAAAAGAAACCGAAAAAGGAGACGGAAGTGGGTCAATTTAAAAAAGTTCATGGATATGTTGAAACAGATACATGTTAATATTCCATTTTGTGAAGCACTCAAATAGATTCCTGTTTAAGCTAAGCTAAATTCATGAAAAAGCTCTTATCGTAAAAGCATAAGTTGAAGCATGATGAAAACATCGCTTTGGCGGAAGAGTGCAACGTAATCATTCAAAGAAACATTCCACCCAAACTCACTGATCCATGTTGATTAACTATTCCTTGTTCCATTGGTTCACTAACTATTTGTCATGCTTTATGCGATTTAGGGGCAAGCATCAATCTGATGCCTCAATCTATTATGAGGAAGTTAAACTATGGTGACCCAAAACTGACTCAAATGACTCTAACATTGGCCGATCGGTCGATCAGATACCCATATGGAGTTCTTAAATATGTCCTTGTTAGAGTTAAAGACTTATTATTCCCAACTGTTTTCGTAATTCTTGACATGCCTAAAGATTCCGAGACCCCATTACTGTTGGGAAGACTATTCTTAGCAACAAGTAAAGCTTACATTAACGTAGAATTGGTGAGCTAACATTGAGGTTCAAGAAGGAAAAATTTATGTTCAACATGTTTGAAGAAATGAAGCACCAAATAGAAAACCCTCAGTGTTACCAGATCGACATGATGAAATAAAGACCAAAAAGGCACCATAAAAAGAAGTTAGTGAGAAAATAATTTTAGGTATGACAGAAGGTTTTGTTGCACAACTCTTAATTGAGGTTGTTCCCGAGTAAGTTGAAATCCACATGGTCAGCCCCTTTCATTCTTAACAAAGTGTTTGCAAATGGTGCGGTAGAAGTACACGATCCTGGAGATTTCTAAACTTTTACAATAAATGGCCAAAGGCTCAAGATATACTTAGGAGGAGAAGTACCAACTGAGAAAGTGTATCGTATACTCAAAGAGGCTTAAATGGAAAGAGACAAGCTAATGACCTTAAAGAAGTGCTTGATGGGAGGCAACCCATCATAAACATTTTTAGATTTTCAAATTTTGTTTTATTTCCCTTATTGTACTTTGATCCAAGGAAGATAAATATCCATCTTTCAAGAGTTCTCTTCCCTTTTTGTACTTCTCTATTCTTTAGTTAATCAACTAGTTTGTTACTGTTGTTTCTTTAAGCTATAATTTGCCACATTAGTAGTGCAAAGAAAAGAAAGTGAACAAAAGTCACAAGAAAGAAGTGAAAAAAAGTGATCAACATTGAAGTTCCCATTGTAGATTGACATGTGATGAAGAAAAGGTAGGCCAACTACTTGTACTCAATCTTCAGATACCTCAGCTAGTAAGGTTTGAGCCAAATATTTCCACTGTTCATTTTCCTTTCTTATGAGAGTATTGTGAGAGCAAGAGTTGTCTCTACAAGTCAATCTATGTTTTGATGATAACAATACGTATTTGTGAAAGAACTATTTTATGTTCCAACATGTGTTGTGTGCAAATCATAATCATAGAAGATATTAGATCCAACAAGCACCAGCCAGATGTACGTAATTGATAATATGCGAAATTACTATGTGTGACACAAGTCGCAAGAAGCAAGAACGCTTTTGTATCTGATCGTGATCAGTCAGATCCAAGGATGTTGATATTGCTGTTGCAATGCTCTTGTGGATGCTCTCTCAAAGTGGTCGAGATTCTGAAGATTGCGAAGCTTCTGAAAAAGAGAACCGAAGTGCTGAAGACTCTCATGACTTGAAGTTCTGAAGGCGGAAGGCTCTGAAGACCAAGTGCAGAAAGACTCTGAAGACTTATGTGTTTTGAAGATTACGGTTCCAAAGGTCAAGTGCTGAAGATTCTGAAGACGGATTCCTAATGGACAAGCTCTGAAGTTTTGGAAGACTTGAAGAAGTAAAGGATAATGTTCTTAAAGACAAGTGTTGAAGTTCTGAAGACTGATTCCTAATGGACTTCTTCAATTGAAGGAAGACTTGACGTATCAGATATCCTGTTAAAGAAAGCTTTACTCATGCTTCATTAATTTACCATCAGAAGCCTCTGAAGTTTGGAAGTCAAATGTTACCGTTATGAACAACTGTGCACAGTGCTCAAGAAGATATATCTCGTTACTTATCCCACAACAAAAAGAAGATGTGTCAATACAGTTAATTATTACACAACGTCTCTTTTCCAACAGCCAACAGTATTTCAAACGACTATATTTCTACTAGGCTATTTAAAGGAAAGAGCTCTCGCTTCTGAGGTGTCGATTTTGGTAGATCATCAATTGAATGTATTATTTACCAAATAGACCAAGTCATTGTGTGAAGATAGCAACAGCGACGAGTTCTCGTTGTAACATTTAAATATCAAAAGCTATCACCATTTACACATGGCCATTGTTGATGAAGCTCAAAGATCATCATTCAACACAACAACAATGAATTGGTACAGAAGCTGTTGATGAAGAAGACAACATTGAAAATCAGTTAAGTCATCAACCACCTTCTCGTCAGCGCTACATTGAAGATCTGAAACAAGGAGTTATTGCTCAAAGCTTGCTCACCCAAGAAGACGAAGAAGAAGAAGATCTACAAGATGTCAACAACTGTTAAATTCAAATACATCTTTGTAGTTTCTTAGAATAGCAAGGAGCTGCTGCTCACATCTTGCTTGAACACTTGTGTGTTCTTTTGTACTTAAACTTAGGAGTAATCTGCTTGTTAGGAAGCATCATTGTAATCTCCTGTATAACTAATTCTTGCTGAATTAGGATTCCTTGAGTGGTCAGTGTGACCGGAGACTCGAGAAGACAATGGCGAGATGTCATTATGGGAAAAGTCTAAAATAAGGTCAGTTGCGTTATATTCATTGCGATGAATTCCTGAACGTCTAGCTGTGAAAGCCTAGCAGTAGATCTTGCGAGATTGGAACCTGCAGGTCAATGTTTGTTATATTCATTAAGTTGAATCCCTGAATGGTTCATTGCATGTTAGTCACAGTGCGGCTGTGCAAGTGGTTAGTCACCGGCTGTTGCCCGTGCATCTGTAATCGAGATTGATTATAGTGGATTAAGACCTTGTGTTCAAGGCGAAATCACCTGAGGAGAGTGGACTTGATTAGCCTTTGTGGTGAACCAGGATATATCGTGTGTTCTTTACTCTTATGCTTAATGTCTTTGTTTATGTTTCTATATTGAGTATCAGAACCTTGCAACTCTGATAAGCTTCCGCTCTGCAAGTTCTGAATGATGCACACAACGTTCGGATTCTTGTTGGTTCTTATGCTTCATGTAAGGCAAGTCTGAATGTTACTTCGTAAGTCAGAGTCTCTCAACGAACTCTGATGTTATCTCAGCGTCTTAATGATAAGAAGCGAAAAGTTGTGAAGGAGTAAATACACAATTTAAACCCCCTTTTCTTGTGTATTTCTCGCACCTTCAATTGGTATCAGAGTTCTGGTTCTGTTATTGATGGATATCAAACACTTAACAGTGTCAGAAAAAGATCCAGATGCGGTGGGTAGAAATACTCTGGGTGAGATTGAAATCCACTTACAATTTCTGTAACAGTTCAGAAGATGACTGTGTACAAAATTGTAATCAATCTGAGTACTTGAGCAAATCACTAATTTTGGAAGTTTTACAGTTGTCAAACAACTAAATCTTCCTCACTTAAGTTTTAATGAAGATTGAAGAATCAGCTGATAAGATAAATTCATCAGATAAGAAGTAGTATCTGTTGAATGCTTATCTTGGAAGATACGTGTGGATGAACCACGTATTTGCTCAAAGTTGAATCATTAGAAAACAAGAAGTCTTGTTTGCTGAAGATTAATTCTTTATGAGTTTTTGAGATGTTTTCAAGAAACGGATTAGGTCCACCCTTGACTTTCTCGTATAAAAACTCATTCAGAACTTCTTCATGTAAAGAAGAAAGATTGTTGTTCTATGATGCTGAACTTCAGAATGAAGTATGCAGAATTCAGAAAACTGAAGAATTCAAAATGATTCAACATTTGAATCTTGAATGATCTAGAGGTTAAAAGATTCATGAAGAACTGAATATTGTTTTCTTGGAAGCTATGCAAGAAACTGAAAGAATATTCAGGAAGAATAATTTCAAAGATTCATCAAGCACTTGATCAGAATGAAGAAATCAACTGACATTCCCTTCAGAAGTAAATATGATGTTTTAAGCTGGATCAACAGTGTGAGACCAAGGTGTATCATGCAAACTATGTTTCATGTTGTACACATGCTGGATGATAGTCAGCTCTGAATTTGATCTGCATCAGTTTGAAGAAACAATGTCAGAAGATGTTGTGGAAGTCAATTCTAGAAGCACATAATCTTAAATGGTCGATGATTATAAATTAATGATCTTCTGAAAAACTGAGAGCTTGATGGAAGCTTGCAGTTCTGACTACGCAAATTCAAAGTCTCTGATTGGTTATTCTCAGAAGTCAAATGAAAAGCTCTGAACAAGAAAAGAATGGATCATCTGAAATTCTTATGATCAGAATGTAAGAGATATCTACATTGTTCAACCTCAGAGTTATACATAATTCAGCTAATATCCGGTAGCTCTCTCTGAAGGAAGTTGAAGATGAAAGACGATGATCAGGTGGCTTAAAATTAGAATGCACTCAATTGCAATAGGCAATAAAGTCGACATATTTTCCAAGAAATGAAGATCAGAGTCAGAGTGAAAAAGCACTTAGATAAGTCTGAAATGATCTATGTATCCTTAAGGAATCTGATGAGTATGTCTGAACAAGAAAAAGGAAAGGATTTTTGCGTAAAATGATTCCAGCTCTCTACCTAGAATCAGAGCTCAGAAAATGATCACGCTCTTCAGGAATCAGAATACAAGAGAATCTTGAAGAATCCGAGAACCCATAGCAAATCACTCTGAAGTAAGCAGAATCAGAAAGACAATGGTTAAAAGCTCAGAATGGAATGCATTAAGATAAGTCTGTAAAGATCTCAGGTACCATCCTTCTTTCATTCATGACTTATTTAAATTCATGATAACAACCGGAAACACTTTATCAAGTTTTTTTTATGCTGTGTTAAGTTTCGTGAGAAGTGATTAGAAATATATTTAGAAAATCTTTTGTCCTTTTTCGTATGTGTCTGCATATGCTTTTTGAAATAGTTAAAGTAAAACAGTCACATATGTAAGATTCTCCTCATTATGTCATTCACTATGCTTGATCACATCCTATAACCCATAAGTACACTACAACTAGCACTCCTATTCTAGACCTAACTCTCTCTCTCTCCTAGAGTCCCTCTACCTAACCTAGTTAGTCTAAGAAAGCATGATGTTCAATTAAACTGAACGACACTCTTTTGATTTTTAATCTGTCCAAATATCTACGTAGGAAAATCTCAGCCATCAAAATATCCTTGTTATGCGCATATTGAGTGGTATCTGTTTAGCTATGAAATAGGGAAATGTGCTACCCTGACCAAAATAGCTCATCACCTAGGCAATAGTATCTAACTAGGCATGGTCATGAACTGACTAGATAAGATTAGCTTTGAAGAATTGGGAATAGTAAAAATCCTCTTGGTAATATCCTTGGCCTTACTCTCATTAGTATGAAGTTCTCTTTTGAGATTGCCTCTCTTCTGTTTCACTGAGTCAATATTTTCAATTGCGTCAAACAATACTCAACCACATTTATTGCACATACCTAACTCCTGCCTAAAAATTAATTAAATCTCATGCGTGATCTCTTGGCCTCTCGAAGATTAAAAGACCGTTAGACTTAGTGCCTATAAACTATCTAAAACCTTGAAAATGAAAACCTGTCGTTTGAAGTCACAAGCATTCATTAACTTACACTATGTTCTGCCTATTTAAGGCTTCGTGCTTACTCTCTTACCCATATCTCAAGCCGATATCAGTTGTGGTTCTCTCTCTCTCTCTCTCTCTCTCTCTCTCTCTCTCTCTCCCTCTCTCTCTCCCTCTCTCTCTCTCTCTCTATTCTGTGTACCATCTCAAAAGATGTCTAACTCATAAACTTTGGCTGCTAAGGGTAAATACTCAGAATCAAAAGTCCAAAATGAATTCTCGATACACCATAGTTCTCTCAAAGAATTCAGCTTTATAAGAACATCTTCTGAATTACAATGTCAGAATTGGGAAGGTTACCTTAACATGCTACCAAGTATCATTTACACATATTGTGTTAATGAGTTCTGGGTAAATACTGATGTGTTTTCAAATATGCATAACCAACACATCATTCAATCAACCATCTTCGGAATCCAGGTGTTGATTAATCCATCCATCATTGCTCAAGCAATCAAGTGTGACGAAAGCGGTGACACCCTTGAAGATTACAAGGAAAGAACCATCTTCAATGATCTCATTGCCAAATTCACAATGGAAATGGTGCCTCCAACTGTGTCTCCACACTCAAACCCTCAGCTAAAGTCTGGCACAGAATAAAGGATACAAACCTTCGACCTAGGGAAGTAGGAGAACAAGTGCTAACCCATTCAGATAGACTATTCATCTTCCTTCTGATCTATAGAAGGAAAATAAACCTTCCACTAACTATGTTCAATCACTTGAAAGAACAAATTCTTTTGTCTAGAGACAAACCCTCTCTTAGCATCCCGTATGGAAGAGTCATATCTCGAGTCCTAGAAATTCAAGATGTGATTACCAGGCTAAACCACTGAATGTTCACCTGTAGATCTTACAAATCTATCTGGAAGTTCCTAAGAAGAAATAGAATTAGGTTATAAGGTTTCTGCCCTGCTATGCTATTTCTTGCTCTATGTATTCTTGTTAAGATTATTAAATGAAATATCTTTTTAGAGTCTTAAAAATACAAAAATCTTTTACCATAAGATTCTACTCTAAGAACTGCATGAAAACTTTAATCATATCCAAAATGTTCACACTACTTAAAATGATTAAAATACTTGCTCTTTATTACAATACAAAATGAATCAAAGACTGTCAATGATGCATTAACATCCTTTAAGGACAATGCCATCACACAAATCCAAAGCTTAGTGGATGCTTCCAGTTCAAGTATAGATCCCTTAGGAATAAGAAATATCTGGAGTGAGTTCCATGAATGGATCTCAGAGGAAATTGTGAAGAGCAAGAGGCTGGCAATTACTCAAGCAGAAGAAAAGCTGAATACCTCAAGAACAAATGGTTCTGAAAGCTCGTTCTCATTTCCCTCATCATCATTAGGCTCCTTTTAGTCTAACCCCTAGGAACCTATCCTCATTAGGTCAGTGTTTTGATTACCTTTAGGATTAAGCTTAACCTATGCCTTATATTTTAAAATCATTTTGTGGTTCTGCGTTAAAATTCCATCTAGGTATCCATTAATAAAAATGCTATGACTGATCTCTAAAGATGTTGATCACTAGAACTGTTTCTTATCATATCAATCTTCGTTTGCCTAATGCTTAAATGATAACATCCTTTGATTCTATTTCTGTTCTCTATCATATTGATCTACATATGCTTAAATGCTCAGATGCTCCAAAACTTTTTGATGATGTCAAAAAGGGGGAGAAATATAATATGATTTTGATTGGAAAGAAAGAAATCTTAAAGGAAAAGAATGCAACTCAAATAAGTAATCAATCATATAAAATGCGTTACTACTAACGTTTGTTGTTTTATGTTTAACCGAGGAACTCTAAACAAGTTCACTAGGCATTCTAAGAACAGGTTAAGAAAGAAGAACTGTGTTAGAAGTTCTTATGAACTGTTGGTCATATGATAGAAGTTGTACACTTCGTGAACATGTGTTCAGAATCAGATCTACCTAGTACTGTTCAGAAGTTGAGAACTGTCTGAAAGTCAAAGTTTATCTTGATCTCTGTCTCATTTGGTTCAGAAGTTGTAAGCTGTCTAAGAATATGAGATTCAGAACGTAAGAATCAGAAGAAGTAAACTTTGAAAGCAGTCAAGACAAAGTCTACATCTCAAGATGTTTATTCAGAAGAACTGTGCAAATCAGAAGTCAAGAACTGTCTGAAGATCCGGATTGAAGATCCAAGAAGAAGTAGTTATGATGTCTACCAAGAACCAATTAAGAAGAAAATGATTTGGTATCAGACTAAGTCAACAAATGGTAAGCAGACTCAGTATACATAAAGATTGGTATCAGACTCAGTCTGAAGTAATATCAATCAGAGCTAAGCTGTGAAATGTTTTCTATACCTTCATTGGTATTAATCTCAGTACATTAAGGAAATACCCTTCAAGTGGTATGAAAAGAATTCCTTCAGTAGGAATCAGACACAACATACTCTGGTATAACTCAGTATCAGACTAAGATTAAAACATGTGTACCAGTTTCAGAATCAAGCGTTGATTGATCACAAAAATTAACCTTTAAATGGTATCTAATAAAAAATCAAGCCTTGATGAATCACTGAGTTGTGACAGTAACAAGGTTCTGAGATGAAGACCTGTGTTCAAAAGTCAAACTCTGAAAAATTCATGATTCATATTGGTGATTAAAAATTCATATTCCTGAATTACGATTCTGAAGATCCCAATATCTGACTTATGGAAATTAGGGGGAGACTACCCAGAAGATTAAACTGCAAAATCTGAAATCTTCACAAAGTCTGAAACTCAGGGGGAGTCTCACAAAAGACAGTGTCTGCCTCTGATGAATAGCGATGCTATGATATTAGATAAGAACTGTTTTGTTTGTGCTTAAATGAATCTGCTGAAAAGTAGAAATGCTTCAGATGTCTCTGAAGATTATAAGCTCTGACATGACTACAAAAGGAACTGAGTTCTGAAGATCTGAAGATGGAAGTTCTGATGAACTAGTCCAAATGCTGAAGACTTTTATCTCCTTAAAGACAAGATAGAGAAGTAGTCATTTTCTATTCTTTTTTCTAGCAACTCAAGTTGTTATTCTGTATATCTTTGGATCATATAAGATTCTAGATGATCACAGATAAAACCTTGAGGTTAACACATTCAGGGGGAGCTGTTGTTCCAGACTCTGAATATGTTTGTTTGGTGATTACCTTGTATAAAATGTTCAATCAAAATACTTGGTTTTGTCATCATCAAAAAGGGGGAGATTATGAGAGCAAGAGTTGTCTCTACAAGTCAATCTATGTTTTGATGATAACAATACGTATTTGTGAAAGAATTATTTTATGTTCTAACGTGTGTTGTGTGCAGATCATAATCATAGAAGATATCAGATCCAACAAGCACCAGCCAGATGTACGTAATTGATAATATGCGAAGTTACTATGCGTGACACAAGTCGCAAGAAGCAAGAATGCTTCTGTATCTGATCGTGATCATTCAGATCCAAGGATGCTGATATTGTTGTTGCAATGCTCTTGTGGATGCTCTCTAAAAGTGGTCAAGATTTTGAAGATTGCGAAGCTTCTGAAGAAGAGAACCAAAGTGCTGAAGACTCTCATGACTTAAAGTTCTGAAGGCAGATGGCTCTAAAGACCAAGTGCAGAAAGACTCTAAAGACTTATGTGTTCTGAAGATTACGGTTCCAAAGGTCAAGTGTTGAAGACTCTGAAGACAGATTCCTAATGGACAAGTTCTGAAGTTTTGGAAGACTTGACGAAGTAAAGGATAATGTTCTTAAAGACAAGTGCTGAAGTACTGAAGACTGATTCCTAATGGACTTCTTCAATTGACGGAAGACTTGACGTATCAGATATCCTGTTAAAGAAGGCTCTACTCATGCTTCATTAATTTACCATCAGAAGCCTCTGAAGTTTGGAAGTCAAATGTTACTGTTGTGAACAACTGTACACAGTGCTAAAGAAGATATATCCCGTCACTTCTCCCACAGCAAAAAGGAGATGTGTCAGTACAACTAATTATTACACAACGTCTCTTTTCCAACAGCCAACTGTATTTCAAATGGCTATATTTCTACTGGGATATTTAAAGGAAAGAGCTCTCGCTTCTGAGGTGTCGATTTTGGTAGATCATCAATTGAATGTATTATTTACCAAATAGACTAAGTCATTGTGTGAAGATAGCAACAACGACGAGTTCTCGTTGTAACATTTAAATATCAAAAGCTAACAACTTTACACATGGCATTGTTGTTGAAGCTCAAAGATCATCATTCAACACAACAACAATGAATTGGTACATAAGTTGTTGATGAAGAAGACAACATTGAAAATCAGTCAAGTCATCAACCACCTTCTCGTCAGCGCTACATTGAAGATCTGAAGCAAGGAGTTGTTGCTCAAAGCTTGCTCACCCAAGAAGACGAAGAAGAAGAAGATCTACAAGATGTCAACAACTGTCAAATTCAAATACATATTTGTAGTTTCTTAGAATAGCAAGGAGCTGCTGCTCACATCTTGCTTGAACACTTGTGTGTTCTTTTGTACTTAAACTTAGGAGTAATCTGCTTGTTAAGAAGTATCATTGTAATCTCCTGCATAACTAATTCTTGGTGAATTAGGATTCCTTGAGTGGTTAGTGTGACCGGAGACTCGAGAAGACAATGGAGAGATGTTATTGTGGGAAACGCCTGAAATAGGGTCAGTAGCGTTATATTCATTGTGATGGATCCCTGAACGTCTAGCTGTGAAAGCCTAGCCGTAGATCTTGCGAGATTGGAACCTGCTTGTCAATGTTCGTTATATTCATTAAGTTGAATCCCTGAACGGTTCATCGCATGTTAGTCAGAGTACGACTGTGCAAGTGGTTAGTCACCGGCTGTTTCCCGTGCATCTGTAATCGAGATTAATTATAGTGGATTAAGACCTTGTGTTCAAGGAGAAATCACCCGAGGAGGGTGGACTGGATTAGCCTTTGTGGTGAACCAGGATATATCATGTGTTCTTTACTCTTATGCTTAATGTCTTTGTTTATGTTTCTATATTGAGTATCAGAACCTTACATAAGCAAGTCAGAACCTTGCAACTCTGATAAGCTTCCGCTCTGCAAGTTCTGAATGATGCACACAACGTTCAGACTCTTGTTGGTTCTTATGCTTCATGCAAGGAAAGTATGAATGTTACTTTTCAAGTTAGAGTCTCTCAACAAACTCTGATGTTATCTCAGCGTCTTAATGATAAGAAACGAAAAGTTGTGAAAGAGTAAATACACAATTCAAACCCTCCCTTTCTTGTGTCTTTCTCGCACCTTCAAGTATCCGTACTGTCATACCCCAAATTTTGACCACAAGATTTCCCATCATTTTAAAAATCATCACCACAATATGGATGTACCTTCATGCCTCATCCATCTCCTCAAAGATGGTTGAGCATTCACCACAATCATGAATTAGGGTTTTAAGCCTTCTCAGAGCGCTTAGACAAATGATCAATCTAAAAATGACATGATCTTCAACTTGTCTAACCTCTCAAACACCCATAAGGGATCAAGGGGACTCCCACATCATGAATTAAGCCCAAAGTTGCAACATTCCAAGTGGATCAAGCCTCGAGATCGCTAGTGTCACCAAATTAGGGTTTTGGTCGACCAAGGCCTCCAGATGAAAATTTTCATCTGGGCATGAGCCAATACTTCAAAACATGATCTAAAATGCTCCAAGGGACCTCATGGATCCAATCATCAAGTCAAATTAGCATCAGGGGAAGCATTCATAAAAAATCAGGAATTGGGTTTCTTGACCTAATTCACCCATAAGTTGACTTTTGGAACAAAGCATGAGCCAAGACCTCAAGACATGATTTGAGGGCCTCAAATACACTACATTGATCCATTTTCAATAATGGATTGATCCAAGAAGCTTGATTCACAAGTTTTAATTTCACCTGGACCATAATTAGGGTTTTGAAGAAAAAGTCAATTGTATCTTTGACTTTTGACCAAGACATGCTCCCAAACCTTGGGACATGATTCAATACACCCTACAACACCTATGGAATCCATCCATTAGGTTTGAATTGGGTCAAGAACTTGATTTCACAAAGAATCACACAGTTTGGATTTCATCTGACAAAAAGTCAATAGTGCCCAAAATCAAGTTGACTTTTTGGAATTTTTCACAAATTTGGTTCCCTTAAGTAAAAAACAATGTTAATGTATGGTTTTGATCATCATTCATAAAAAAAAATCAAGAAAAGTGAGGTTTCTTGAAAAAAGGGCAACCTTGAGAAACCAAATTTTTTCTAAGTTATGGAAGAAAAGTGATTTTGTACCAACTTTGCAAGGTCATAACTCCTAAACCATAAGGCCTTTTTCTCCCATTCAAAGCTCAAATGAAAGCTCATCTGACATACTTTAAAAGTGTCAACTACAAGAGATTTCAAATCCTCATGGATTTTGAGTTATGGATTGATCAAAATCACAAAAATGGGAAATGGCCACTTTTTCCAACACTTAGTGAAATTTTCAACAAGTCAGAATCTGTTACACTTTTTCCAAACTTTGAGGACATTTTTCACCTTGATCCAAGTTGAACCAGGTCCATTGGTGAACAACAAAGTTAAAGTACATCATGCAAGCTTTCCAAAATGTCCAAGAACTCAATCAAACTCCATTTGAGCTAGGAGTTATGGATCACACAAGTTGCCTAAACACAATCTGTTTTTTGACGGCATTTGGTACAAACTTGCATCCCACGATTCCTTAGACTAATTTTGGGCACTTTGATCATTCATTTTCTATCCAATTACAACACAAATGAATGAGGAATCTGATCCATAACACAAAATGTCAAGAACCTAGCCTTCCTTGTGCAAAATCATCATGAAAGGAACCTTGAAATTCAAATTTGGCATCAAGCATTCAATGGATACATCAAGGTGGCATGGAGTGAAGCAAACCCAACTGAATGAGTCAAGCCTTATCCCTGCAATAGAAGACCATAGGCCTGTGCTCTAATCTTAAGTCATTGGCGAGAGGAGACTTAAGATTCCTTAAATTCTGGCCTTTGCAGACAGCAGATGTCCTAACACATGTCAAGACATTGTGCTACATAATCTTTTAAACTTGGAGGCTCAACAGCAGACTGATACCTTGATATCAGAACTGCACCCTCACAGATGTCACGACATCTGATCCAACATGTTCATCAAGAACCCTAACAGAAAACGTAAATCTGCAGAATGATAAAGAACACAGTAATTGTTAACCCAGTTCGGTGCAACTCACCTACATCTGTGGGATACCAATCCAGGAAAAAGACTTCACTATGTGTAGACTGTTACAAAGTTAAACTCTCACGTTTACAACTTTACCCCTAACATCTACCCCATGAACATCTTTACCAAGGTTAAACTCAAACATTTAGAACCCTGATACGAGATACCCCACTCACTTCCCTCAACCACCAACTGTGATTTCTTCATCATCCCTGTCAATACAGAAATCTGTCAAGCCTACTTGACAAACAAGCTAACTCGAATTTTCTTAAAAGCTTCATCCAAGAACAATACACAATCCAATACCTTAAGGCTTATGGATCTGTGTGACACCTATATCTACCACAGTGTATCAACTGATACAAAGGGAGACTTACAATCTAGAGAGCCAACGACTCTCAAAACCCTAAACCCTTGTTTCTTACGCAAGAAAGCAAGGTTACAAAAGGCGTTCAAAAGGCATAACAAACCTAGGTCTAAGTCTTCTATTTATAGTGTCTTCTGCTTCCCCTGGCTTAAATCTTCTGTCCTTGATCCATGCTCTTATTGCTTCCTCAATTGTTGGACCAGACAAAATAGTCTGATGTGTCAGTTTGAGATGTCATGAAATTCGTTAGGACACCATGTCTTCTATATGTTGGAACATTTCATTTATCATCTTGTTTTCCAAAAATTTGCTCAAATATGAAGAGCCTTCAATCTCCCCCTTTTGACAAATTTTTAGTTAAAACCAGGCGTTTGGTCAATATGATTGGAACCCATCTGAGACTCTTACTTACCCCTGAAAAAAAACCTAGCTGTAAGCTGGTGTACATGAGGAAGATTGTATGACTCTCTCCCTCAAACCAGTACATGCCACGAAAGGGTGAATCTTCCTCTTGAGTAGCATAAGAGAACCCACAAGAAGATTCAGAAAGAGCTTAAGAAGAAATAGTTGTATCATTTATAATACAAAGTTCACAGGGAATGCAACTCAGATCATAAGGCACAACCTATTTCACAACTCATATCACAAGGCACAAGGAGAAAGATTCAGATAGAATGTTAGAACATCCTTTCCATCATTCTTGCAAAGCAACCACCAAAGATGTATGTTGAAGGACTCACACACGCATCCTTTCTCCCCCTTTTTAGCCAAAAATTTACAAAAGAAGCCAATACAGTTCCATATCCATATGTTACCTATCCAAACACGTATGAAAGACATGATGAAACAACCACAATTTGGAATACCTCAAACAGATGCACTCTTAAATACCTAAATGCTTTCTCTGGATACCCATGGTCTAACGAAGTTACCGTTGGACATTTCAAAGAAGAGATAAATTCAGGTAGTTGAAACCAACATTAATGACTGTGCACCGCCCAACACTAATAAGACTGTTCAAACTTTTAAGTGTAACCATCCAAAAGTAATCACTTGTAACACAACACATGTTACTCATGCCTTTTCTTAGGAAACACTTCCCACCGTTTAAAGCAGCCAATTAGGACCCACTCTCAGGTCTGAGAATATTCTGTTGATGATTCTCAAGAGTAATCCCTTTAATTAGAAGAAAAAAAACAGATCAAGATGATAAGATGTTTCTTCAAACATCTCCCAATTAGCACCCAAGAGATTTCTGTATTGATCACACTCTTCATAGTTTTGAGTTCACAGTCTGCAGAGAAAAATAAATTCCCCAGACTCAGTCAATGATTCTTAAGCATCTAATAAAAACCATTCAAGTATGCATTACCAAGTTTCCCACAACTGGCAACAATACTCTAATGTCAAGAAATCCTCCTTGACATCTCAGTTTGCTTGACACGCAAATGCAAACTGGAATTTCCACTGCAGCCTTGCAGCTATTCATCTTAGACCAAGGGGTCTCTCCCCCTGACTAAGGTAACTGGTGCTCCTCCACTGAACACCCAAGCTAATGACTGGAAAACATAAGACGCATCTTCATGTCTTCAAGAGCGCACCCTTTGTTCAACACACCTGCTGAATGCAACCATTAACTCTTTATTGTTCCCTCTGACAAGAAACAATAATCACTCACACATGATCAATGTCATGCATCCCGTGAGGACGTGTATCCAAACCATAACAAACTCTTGGCTTGAGATCAAACTTCCATTGATCCCCCTCATTCCACAACCATCTTATACACCTCACGAACTCCTCTTGAATTCTCATGTATAGATATCCCGTTGCTTGAGGCACAAACCAATTGAATTAGAATGCTTCCCATTCCTCAAAGAGACACGCAGGGTCCCTTAGTTTGTTACCACGATGTCAGCCTTCACAGCTGCTAAACTGATCCACTACTAGCATGACTTGCTCCAAGGGCTCCAATGCCGTATGCAAGATTTTCCACTAACCTCACCAGGCCAGCATTAGAGATAAACACCCCGCAATCCAAGATAGTTATTCCTATCATTCTCCCGTATGATAATCTGGAATACTTCTGATTTATGGTGAATCTCTACTTCTGAACACATTCAGGAAATAAACTTCTAAGCAATCAACACGTGATTCACTTCAGTCTTCACAAACACTTACATCCTCCTTCCAAGGAACCCTTCTACTCCATCATTCTCCTAGATGGTCATGTAGATACTTCTTGGACACGATGCAAGTAACCAGTTCATCCCAGAACCTGAGATCCTTCCCCAAGGATATCAAACCCAAAGATGCTCTAACATCAGTTAGGACATCTTCCACACATAATAGACACCACACACCATGGTTCTTGATATGCTCCACTACTGGACTTACTATCAGCATAGTAATCCACACTGAAGATATTCAAACAACACTGAGCCACCAGCTTGAACAAAGAAGGCTTCAGAAACCCAGAGAGAAATAAACTCTCAACCACCAAGAAGGTATGCTTCCATTCTCAACCCAGAACTTCTGACACAAGCTCCCAGAGAACCAGAACCTTCAAACAAATTCAACTAACTACTCTTGTACACAAGAGCAATCAGTTTCAAGCATCCCGCTTGAACGCACATTGTGAAACCAATCAAATACCACCTTTTGATTAACCTCACTCATCTTAAGAATTCCCACAAGATACCTTGATCTACTAATGAAATTAGATCTTCAAGTCACATGAACTACTTGCTCCATAGCAAGACATCTTGGATCCACCAAGCCTCTTAGTCATGTAATATCTTTCCATCCACAGCTCCCGCAAATTGCATGAGATAGATATTTTTAAAGCATCCATACCTTCCATTCTCCTGTAGATCACCTTATCTTAAGCTGATGTGCCACATCACCAGCTGAGACTTCTGATGTTAAGCTAGATGTCAAAACATTATGACATCCAACTGTTGAATTCAGTTCTTCCTTCTGCCACTTAGAAGAACCTCCTCCCTTTGCAGAAACAGATTTCCATGCTCTCATAGACTTGATTTAACAACCAAGTTTGAGTAGACAACCTCCATCCTACATTGAAACTCCAAAGACCTCAAACCTGCCACGTCTGAATCTTCAGAAAGTAAGTAGTCCAAGACTACCCCATAGCTATACCAAAGAATGCCACTTTCCTTAGTAGAGTCGTTAATAGAAAGCCAGAGATAACTGCCACTTATCCTCAACCTTCACAAACAGAGCAAACACTAGGCTCCAAAGCACCTAGATCAAAAATAAACTGACCCAAGCTGTAACCATCAAGATTATGATGTCTTCATAGTCTACCATCTCCATCTTCAACGGCATCACCATCTGGACAAGTCATTCATAATACTTTCTAGGAACAGATGCTAAGCCAATAATCTCAGGTCAACACCTAGGAGACTTGTGAGCGAATACAGAACCCCTCCCATGATTATCCAAGCCTCTGATGAAAACATGTTAGAACATCTGACAAAACATCCTCAATCTTGACTTTCAAGGATAATCAATTAAATACTTATGGATTCCACAAATAGAAATTGATCTTAAATCCTTGTACAAAAACCCTTCTTCACTGTTGTAGCTGAGCTCCACCAGATCATGTCATGAATACCTATAAAGCATTCAATATTTTTGCAAGTATCTTCTTCAATGACAGTGTTGAGATACCAAGGCTACCACCCTTGACTCAAGTAACTAAGACTTTCTCTAAACAAGTCTTATTTACCTCAACAAATCTTCAATCAGATTGGATCCACTCTTAGGGTCAAGGGAGATGAATCCTACCTTGCTGTTTTTGGATGGTGAAAATAAATCACCTCCACGTTCTTCAGATTGTGTCTCAAGGAAACACCTTCTAGTCAAAAGAGTAACTAGAAGACTCCAAATACACGACATAGATGTCTTTATGAGTGGACTTGAGAGAATTCTCAAGTATCTTTGACAACCTAGCCGACCAAACATTTATCAAACTCCTAGAGCAAGAACCTGATAAACTTTCACTCAACTCCTCTCCTCTTCAACTGACTCCAAATTGCACCAGGAAATCAAGCTTCCAAGTACCAAGTCAACATACCAGATATCTGACCACAACTTCCTTCACTCCATCGCTCCCGACATTGGAATAAAAGAATGCAGACATCTTCAAATATAGAGGTCGGCGATTGAGACCTTCCACCAACTGTCTTCAGTAACAACTCCAGAATCCCATAATTCTAGAGCTCTTCCATCAGAAACTCATGCAGCGGAACCACCAAGGAATATATCCTGCTTGCCCTAATAAGATGTCAGAACATCTTATAAGACACACCAACAAGAGAACTAGCCACTTCTCCTATAGTTGTTGTAGAACCTCCTCAACAACATGAACAACCTCCGGGTTGTTCCAATCGATCCAGAACATCCATCTCATCTATTAATACCCTTGAGTATATCTGAGTTGATTGATCTGATCTCCAAAACTCCTCCTCGTTTAAACACCAAAAAGTATCTCCCAAGGATCTCATCCAGAACCAGACAGGATGCCTGCTCTGATACCAATTGAAATTATGGCCTATGCAGACAGCAGATGTCCTAACACATGTCAAGACATTGTGCTACATAATCTTTTAAACTTGGAGGCGCAACAGCAGACTGATACCTTGAATATCAGAACTGTACCCTCACAGATGTCACGACATCTGATCCAACATGTTCATCAAGAACCCTAACAGAAAATGTACATCTGCAGAATGATAAAGAACACAGTAATTGTTAACCCAGTTCGGTGCAACTCACCTACATCTGGGGGATACCAATCCAGGAAGAAGACTTTACTATGTGTAGACTGTTACAAAGTTAAACTCCCACGTTTACAACTTTATCCCTAACATTTACCCCATGAACATCTTTACCAAGGTTAAACTCAAATGTTTAGAACCCTGATACGAGATACCCCACTCACATCCCTCAACCACCAACTGTGATTTCTTCACCGTCCTTGTCAACACAGAAATCTGTCAAGCCTACTTGACAAACAAGCTAACTCGAATTTGCTTAAAAGCTTCATCCAAGAACAATACACAATCCAATACCTCAAGGCTTATGGATCTGTGTGACACCTATATCTACCACAGTGTATCAACTGATACAAAGGGAGACTTACAACCTAGAGAGCCAACGACTCTCAAAACCCTAAACCCTTGTTTCTTAAGCAAGAAAGCAAGGTTACAAAACGCGTTCTAAAAGCATAATAAACCTAGGTCTAAGTCTTCTGTTTATAGTGTCTTCTGCTTCCTTGGGCTTCAATCTTCTATCCTTGATCCATGCTCTGATTGCTTCCTCAATTGTTAGACCAGACAAAATAGTCTGCTGTATCAAATTGAGATTGCATGACATTCGTTAGGACATCATGTCTTCTATATGTTGGAACATTTCATTTATCATCTTGTTTTCCAAAAATTTGCTCAAATCTGCAGAGCCTTCAATTCCTTTTGAAAGCCATTGGATAACAAGCTGTACCAATTGCCATTCACTATTGATGCCAAAACAAACTTGTTACACTATAAATAGACATCAATTGTGGTTAGTTTGAGTACACCAAAGCACCTAAACTGATGCTTTACTCAAAATCTCTCTTTCACTCCAAATTTTCCTTCCATTTCAAGTCACTATCGGATTTTGAAATTGGAAGTGATTCAAACCAAACCAATCATGCCAACACCTCATATACATCATATATGAGTGATCCATGGCCTTGAAACACATCTGAAATACCTGAATCACAAAATCACCAGTCAGTTGCTCAAGCTTTTGACAAGGTTGCAGTTGAGGTACCACAAGGTGATCCAAGCATCTCCAATCAAGGCTAAGCATCTCAACGCACTCCATAGGGTATAGTGAAGCTGTCCAGGTCCTTACAACACATCTGTAACATCTCCATCATCAAGCTCCATCACCAGCTGCAAGAGGTAAGCCTGAAGCCTTCAAACTCCATATTACATGCATCATAAATGTTATTTCAAGTTACCATCTTGTTTCTGCATGTATATAGAGTGTTAACCCTCAATCAATTGCCATGAATCAATCGTGTATGGAATTTCATTGTGTTCATCCTGAAATTAGGGTTCTTGAGGTTATCCTTTAATTTCTCACTCAACACTTAATATAAATGCAATTAATCAATATAGTTGTGATCCTTGTTCAAAAACGAGTAAGATTGGTGTTTGAATCATGCAAAACCATTGAGTAATTAGAGAGAAAAGTGAGAAAATGCAAATTGAAATAAAACAGGGCACGCGGGCAAGAACAAGTTGTTCTTGGCGCCCTTTTTCAAACTTTTCAATTTTTGAATTTTTAGTTATTTTATTTAATTGATTCAAAAATTAATTTCTCTCTGAATTTTGATGTTTTTGAATTGATTCTTTTTTTCAAAATTCATAAAAATGTTAAAATATTTTATTCTACAAAAATTTTACCAAAATATTATTTATTTTGTATATTTAATATTTTTATAAAGGATTTATTTTTATTTGTTTTTAAGCATTTAAAAATGTTTCTTCTCTTGATTTTTCAAACTCAAATGATTTTTAAATCATTCTAGAGATAAAACATGTTTTTTCAAACATTAATCCAAGATCACAAATTGTTTTTCACACATGTTGATCATTTTAATTGAATTTTATTGAATTAAAATACATTTTAATATCAAATTAGGGTTTTGATTACTATACACCCTCACAAATCTTTTTCAAAACACTTTTGGGCCTCTAATAGAGTGTAAGACCCATCCCTTGTCAAATATAATAAAATTTGGGCCTCAGTCATTGTATAAGTCCCACTTGTTTCTAAAACTGCGGCGCGATCGTCGCCTTTTAAACAACATCATTTTGGGTCTCCTTTGTGTTGTAAGTCCCATATTTCTTTTTTCAAACATTTTTTGGGCCTCTAATAGAGTGTAAGACCCACCCCTTTGTAAATAAAAATCTTTTTGGGCCTCTGTCATTGTATAAGTCCCGATACGATTTCAAAAATCTCAGCGCGATCGCCGCTTTCAAAACAAAAATCATGTGGGCCTCTCTTTGTGTTGTAATCCCCATCTCTTGTTTAAAAATAAACTTTGGGCCTCTAATAGAGTGTAAGACCCATCCCTTGTCAAACATAAAAAATTTGGGCCTCAGTCATTGTATAAGTCCCGGTATAATATTCAGAATAACAGTACGATTGCTTTCTTTCATCTGGGCCTCTCCTTGAGTATAAGCTCCAATCTTCATTTTAAAACAACTTTCCCTTTTGACTTAGATTCAAATTAATAGTTGTTATCAAAACTTTCTTTAATTTCTTGAATAACTAACCATACAGATGTAGTACTGGAAGCTTGCTCACCTGTAAGTTCTATCAGCTTTCTTTTACATACTTGTATATATTTCATCTGTATATATATATATATATATATATATATATATATATATATATATATATATATATATATATATATATATATATGCCTGTATATTATCTTGCTTAGAGTTTACCCCAGCAACTAGGTCTAGGATTAGATCAAACCAGTGGTTACTCTTTCAACACAGTCAAAACTAGTTCCTCATAGGGAATTCCAGATACAGTCTTGCCTCCTCTTAGGCTTATACAATATGGAACAGAGAAATGCATTATTCCCAGTGAAACTTTTCTCAAAACTGCCACTACTAGAAATTTGTCTAAGAAATTCGTTTCCCCCGGAGAGGATTAATTCCCGGTGAAACCTCTCTTGATTTTCTTCAAACCCTAGAACTGTTCACTAAAGAAAGGAATATTCCCGGTGAAACCTTTCTTGAACTTTTCTTAGGTTTAGATCCACAAGCTTTCTAAAAGCATCCCCAGCCTCCTCTTGGGCTTTGTACAAGGACCCTCAAGCTTCTTAGAAGTTCTCATGCCTCCTCTTGGACTTAATACAAGGACCCAAAGACCTCTTACAGGTATAGGACAGAACTTAGTCATTCTTTGATATTTCAATCCTCCAGAGAGTCAGAATCTCAAAACATCAAAACAATTTAGGGTTGATTCTCATCCCTTAAAATACCAGCCTCCTCTTGGGCATCATACAAAGATAAACCTTTTCATACCAGTAGACTTGGACAGTCTCATCTCCTCTTGGATCTCAAAGAAACCCTCAAGTTTCCTAAAAACATAGGAAAAACCCTGATCAATCACCAATAGAGTTAAAACCTCTATAGGTTTTTAAAACTTAATCTTTAAACTCTCATTCTAAATTTCCCCAGCTAGGGACAAGTTATTCCCAGTAAAACCCTCTGAAAACTCAGAACCTCATGGTCTCTGATATTTCAACTCTTCTGCAATCCTCAGCAAGAGTTGATTCCTCAATTTGAACCCGTCTTTGGACCTCAATAATCCTCAGCAGAAGCTGGCCTCCTCTTAGGCTTTATATAATAAATTCGCCAACCAGCCACCTCTTAGGCTTTGTATAATGATCATCCTGCAGCACCTTTTAGCCTCAATCTTGGGCTTTGTACAAGACACCCATAAACATTCTCGAGCTGAGTCAGTCAACCCTCTTTTAGCCTCAATCTTGGGCTTTGTACAAGACACATATAAAACCTCTCACCAGTAGAGTCAATCATCTTTTAGCCTCAATCTTGGGCTTTGTACAAGACACATATAAAACCTCTCACCAGTAGAGTCAATCATCTTTTAGCCTCAATCTTGGGCTTTGTACAAGACACATATAAAACCTCTCACCAATAGATTCAATCATCTTTTAGCCTCAATCTTGGGCTTTGTACAAGACACATATAAAATCTCCCAGTGGAGTCAATCCCTTTTAGCCTCAATCTTGGGCTTTGTACAAGACACATATAAAATCTCCCAGTGGAGTCAATCCCTTTTAGCCTCAATCTTGGGCTTTGTACAAGACAGACAATATATTTCCTCAGAAATGTCAATTCCTTCCAGCCTCCTCTTAGGCTTTGTATAATGATCTCCCCAAAAGAGTCAGTCTCTTTTTAGCCTCAATCTTGGGCTTTGTACAAGACAGATATAAAACTCCCTAGTAGAGTCAACCTTTTAGCTTCAACCTTGGGCTTTGATCAAGGCACACAAAAATCAACATCACCTCAGGAGAAATAAAAAAACTCTCTGTAGGTAGACATTTCTCTGTACATCACACAACAAAATAGAAAATCAAAACCAACCTTAATCCCAGATAACTGCTGTAAGTGGCACACGTGTTGATTCAAAATTCCAAGTTGTAGTCCATCTCTTATCCTGGTAAACTTCCTCTTTCATCTAATTGTTGTAAGTGGCAAGCCTCTGGATTATTTACATCCAAGCCCATGTCCCTCTCTTAGTATGAAAGATTCCTAAGGAAAAATGGCATTGCTCAACACTGAGTTAAAGTTTTCTCCTTCGGGGCAAATCCCCTATAAAGGAAATTATGGCATTGCTGGA
Source organism: Lathyrus tuberosus (assembly GCA_022829125.1). NCBI lineage: Eukaryota > Viridiplantae > Streptophyta > Magnoliopsida > Fabales > Fabaceae > Lathyrus > Lathyrus tuberosus. Next base: position 683,180 of record JALAZF010000282.1, read on the forward strand.
TTCCATATATTCTAGTTGAAGTAATTCTCCTTTATAATCTGTTACCCAACAACTGTGATGAACAGATGAGATATCTCCCTTAGAGATGACAAATTCTCTCTCAGTCAAACCTTTCAGCTTCAATCTTGGGCTTCAAACACAAATACTCAACCCTTTAGCTTCAATCTTGGGCTTTGAACAAGACACCAAACATCTTTTTCCTCCCATAGAATAGGAGGAACTACAATTGCTTTGATTTCCCTGTTTTATTTAATGGGAATACGTAGGTATAAGATTGCAAAATTTTAGCGAGCACACATATCAAAAACCTTAGGTCCAGTACCTTACCAAAAACATCGGGAAACCCCGAAACAACAAAAAAACTCTCTCTCAAACATTCCCAAAGGAGAAAATTTCCCAACCCATGACAGATAAACACCAGTAAGTAGATAATAGTAGAATTTGCTAAACGATCTAGGGATAACCATATATATGATGGGTAATTGACAACTCCCAATTGTATAACCTGACCCCGGACCCCCAATCTCTTAAGCATTTGTTAAAGAAAACATTTGCGTGCAAGGTTAGTTTTAGATAGCTTCCCTTTCCTTTCCAGCTTCATAGGATAAATAAGAAATAAGAAAGTAGCACCCAATTCCAACCAATGGCGATAAGGTGGCCGCATCACCGACAAAAATCGCACGCTACAGAAAAATGGTGACCCTGCTGGGGAGCCAAACTAGGATTAGAATTCCTAAGAGGTGTAGGTTGTTTAGCATACTATATATATATACTGCTATTCCTACTTGATATCCGTGTTTATTTTTCTGTCAATTGGAATGCGATTGATACGCATGTGGAAAGTTTGAGAGAACATTAAGATAAGGGGTGGCCCAGACGGGAGAACTTATATTGAGTGAATCCCGAACAAGCGATCCTGGTAGCCCACCAAATCAGGCGACGTACCCGTGTGGATACTTAATGTTGAACGACCGATTGTCGTGAAAGCATAGTTTTCTTAGTGCGGCACCCGTGACCCTGAGGATTTAGTAGACATTAACCATATGACCATTTGGTAGTGCGGTGACTATCGGGAATAGTTGATACGCGATACTACACTCAAATGAGATCTACCCTAGGATATTACAACTCGCTCGAGTGAATCAGGTTGCTGTTGATATCCCTAGGGGGGTCAATGATTTTGGGAACCTTAGAACCCATTCTACAGGTACAAAAATTGACCAAAATAGTATAACCTTTGGGGATGGGTAGAGCCATGACTCTATGCTCGTGACGTTGAACCCTTGAACCCATGTTTTTTCAATGTTTTTGTGTGCTGCATTCATGCATTCATCTAAAAACTCGTTTTAAACAAAGAAAAAAATCTTTTTTAAAATAAACTAAAACAATAATTGCAAATATCAGAGAGATTGCGCTATGGATTTCGGTAGAAGAAAGACGCACAAGTACACCTTCAAGGCTCCGAAACTAGAGGATTTAAGGAGGTTGGTAAGGATGATTACCAACCCCGAGGCTTTCAGAGCTAGGCATGGAGGACTATTGTCTCTATTAAGGGTCCACGTAGTTGAAGGAATCGTATCTACGCTAATTCAGTTCTACGATCCGGTTTATCATTGCTTCACATTTCTGGATTACCAACAGGCACTAACACTGGAGGAGTACTCTCACCTGATTGATTTACCTATCATTGATCGAGCTCCGTTTTCTGGACTGGAAGAAATTCCAAAGGAACAAACCATTGCAAGATCAATCTCTTTGGATGAGTCGGAAGTTAGGACTCACATGACCACCGAAGGAGGAATCCAGGGTTTACCAGCTAAGTTCTTGAAAGAGAAAGCTTTGTACTTTGCTAGTATAGAAAAGATAACTGCTTTTGAAGACGTCTTTGTCCTACTCACATATGGGTTATTCCTTTTTCCCAACATCGACAACTTGTTCGATACCAACGTCGTTAAGAAATTTTTGATTGGGAACCCCGTACCAACCTTGCTCGCAGATGCTTATCATTCTGTACACTTAAGGAATTTTTACAGCGGAGGAATGATCAGATGCTGTGTACCCTTACTCTACAAATGGTTCATTTCCCATTTACCCAAGTCTGCTGCTTTTTGGGATCATAAGAGTACTCTACGTTGGTCACAAAGGATTATGTCCCTTACCAACTCTAACATAGATTGGTATAATAGGATTTATGAGGGGATAGAGATCATCGACAGATGTGAAAATTTCCCTAACATACCCCTCATTGGAACTAAAGGAGGAATCAACTATCATCCAATTTTAGTTCGCCGTCAACTCGGATACACGATGAAGAATATCCCGCATAATGTTCATCTAGAAGGTTTTTTCTTCAAGGAAGGGGAAAATGACAGGGCACTAAAGAAGGAAATAGTGCATGTCTGGCAACATATTCACAGGAAAGAAGAGAGTCTCTAGGAAGACCAAATTGTACCTCCATGGAGCCTTATCTCCACTGGGTGCAAACTAGAGCCCTCAAGTTGAGGATGCCTTACCCTCGCCAAGAAGTTTTTCCGCTAAAGGAATATGTCCTTTATTTCATATCTGATACGGAAAAACTCTAGGTAGCTCTCAACAAAGTTCAACGTGAGAAGAGCTCTTAGATAAACAAGTACCGAATCCTTAATGTGGAATGTACCAAGATTCAGGAACTTTTAAAGGAGAAGGCTGCTCTGACTAAAATATTAGAACAACATGCTATAGAGAGTCAAGAAGGCCGAAGAAATTTGCTCGCTCCTTTCACTTGGCAAAGGACTGACGACCAGACAATGGCTGAAAATACCAAAACCAGCATCTGAGTTCTCTTTAGAGAGGACTCAGGATCCATGAGCTTAGCCATTTTCCTTACAGCACTTTGTAAAATACTGTACTTTTCATTGTAACATACTGCAATCTTTCGAATTCAATAAAAGGGGTATCCCCCGCTGTATAATATTTGCAATCTATTTGTTGAAGTTTCTTTTTGAATAAAACAAAAATTAAAAGTATGTCTTTGCATATCATCCATCATTCTCACATAACGCGTTCTTCTTATCTTTGAGTCTCACGTATATGTCACGATTCTAGAGTCAAACTGTCTCACTCATACAACACTCGAGCCAATCGACAAAAGAAAATAGATGATCTTGAGGAATAGAACAGAGAGCTGAGAGAAGAAATCGACGCTCAAAAGGAAAGTTTGGAAAAACTTCATAGTGACATGCAATCCCTGGCAGCAACTCAGAAGCAACAACAAAGGGCTGTGATCTCAGAGATCACATCTACGCCCATTATGGAAACACATGAGAATCATCCACGTTACAACATCCCTAAAGGTCACCCCTGGGGTATGCCTCTCAACTTTATCCTTGAAGGATATATCCCGCCGGTCATTGAAGACCAAGAAACTGCAGCAGGAACCTCTGGACCTAAAGGTTATAAACTTCGGGAAAGTGAAGACGCACGACAGCAACTCCTGAAGGTTACAAACTTCAGAACACCGAAGCGCCAAGAATCACCGCTGTAATGTCTATGCCACAACCAGTGGTACACACTATCCCGGAAGAACAGATTCCACAAACAATTTAGGTGGAAACGAAGACATGTACGAAAGAATTAATGAGTTCTAGGAACAATTCTTGGAAATACAGAAGGAACTGCATGTTATTCCCGGTCAAGACTTATTTGGAAATGATGCAGCAAACCTCTGTTTGATCCCTAATGTAAAGATCCCGCACAAATTCAAGGTGCCTGACTTTGAAAAGTACAAAGGCAACTCTTGCCCTCAAAGTCATTTGGTGATGTACGCTCAAAAAATGTAAACTCTGACAGAAAATCAACAGCTACTGATCCATTATTTCCAAGACAGTTTAACCTGTGCTGCACACAAATGGTATATGGGTTTAAACTGCACCAAGATCAGTACCTTCAGAGATCTTGGCGCAGCTTTTGTTCAGCAGTATAAATACAATTTAGACATGGCACCAGATAGAGATTAGCTCAGAGCAATGTCTAAAAGAGACAAAGAAACTTTCAAAGATTATGCTCAGAGATGGCGTGAAGTTGTTGCCCAGATCTATCCCCCTCTTGAGGAAAAAGAGATGACAAAGATCTTTTTGAAAACCTTAAGCTCATTCTATTATGACTAAATGGTTGCAAGTGCGCCTAGTGACTTCACTGAGATGGTGAACATGGAAGTACGCCTTGAAGAAGCAGTCCGAGAAGGACAATTGGTCAAAGATACAGAGCCATCTAGCAGTACCAAAAGATACGGTAGTGCTTTCCAAAAGAAAAAAGAGCAAGATATTAGTAATATCTCTCTGGGAAAGCAAAGGCGAAGGTATCAATCAGTAGCGGTGATAACTCCTGCTATCAACACAACGCTGGCTCTGACTTATCAACCTCAGGTTGCTCAGAGCCAACCAAGTCAACAACAGTATCAGCAAAGGAGACAACAGCCTCTTCAGCAGGCTCGTCCACAGTACAACAACAACAATTGTACGACACGACCATCAGGGTTTGACCCTATACCGATGTTGTATGCATAACTATTTCCACTTCTACTGGCCAAGGGGCACGTCCAAACCAGGTCTCCTCTTATAGTACCAAAAAATACGCCTTTTTGGTTCAAAGCGGATCAAACTTGCCCTTACCATCAAGGAGGATCGGGGCACAACATTGAGAATTGTCTCAGCTTCAAGTTTGATGGACAGAAACTTGTCAGGAACGGGATCTTATCTTTCAAAGATACTAATCCAAATGTTCAGACGAACCCGTTGCCGCAACATGAAAAGACTGCAGTAAATTTGATAGAGGAAGAATTTAGCCACATTTATCAAATTCACGATGTAATCCTATTAACAACCAATCTGGTTAGGATGCATTGCAGACAGAGTGGGTACGGTCATGTACCGCCTCACAATTATCACCAGTGTGATATTTGCTCAAAGAATAATCAGGGGTATTCCGTAGTGCAATTAGCTCTACAAGAACAAATGAATCTAGGCTGGATTCAGGATCACCGAATCCGTTAAGTCAACATGGCCCATGCGCATCCCAACATTGTTCAGAAGCACAACATTCTTGCGATGAACATCAATTTGGTGGCAATGCATTCAAGGCAAAGTCAATATCATAATCTTCCACGGTACGATTACCACACTTGTCTGATCGGCTCAACAAGCAATCGGGGATGCTCTTTTGTACAAGAGGCCCTCCAACGTCAGATGGATCTCGGATAGATCCAAGACTACCGTGAGAGAAATAACCATCAAGTCAATATGGTTCAGATCTTTGACATACACTTGATGAATACCAGTCTGGTAGAATTACCCGCTAAGCAAGTCAAGCTCGGCTTTCTGGCTTCACATGATTATCAAGACTGTGAAGAATGATGTGAAGACGGCCAAGGGTGTGCACTCGTCCAAAGAACACTTCAACACTTGTTGGACCACTGGTGTCTTCCAATCTACTTGGATGAAGGTACACAACAGATTAGTATGACTGATGGGAATCCTGGTAGGCATCAAAGTCAGGATGTCCGCTCGATGGAAACAGATCTAGTAAAGATGCACTACATACAAAGAGGGTGTGGTCGGATGCCACCCACAACTATGAGCGCTGTAGAGTTTGTTCAAAGAACAACCAAGGATGTTATCTCGTACGAGTGGCTCTTCAAAATCAGTTGGACCAGAAAGAGATTCAACCGTGTTCGAGTTCTGGGTTGATCAACGTGATACGAGACTATCTCCCTGATCAAAGCAAAGACGTTGTCATAATCTCCAATCATGGGAGGACCAAAGACGTTTGCGCCATAATCCCTCTACTCGATGAATAAAGAATTCCTCTTGATAGTAGAAAAGTTCCCAACCAGGAACTGATTGAGGTAACCTATAAAGGTCAGAGAAATCAGAAAGCTCCCGTGGTTATCTACTTGCCAGGTCCAATACCCTACAAATTGGAAAGGGCTGTCCCTTACAAGTACGGTGCAACAACTATCAAAAATGGAAAGGAAACTCCATTACCCTCCGTCGTGAACATTGCCGACATCAGTCGAGTAACACGGAGCGGTCGGATCTTCAACAGAGGAGTTGAAGAACCCACCAAGGAAAAGGAACCTCAAACAGAAGTTCCTAATCAACCAGTAGGACAATCCAGTAATCCAGAACTGGTAAAAAACAACGATGAGATGCGGAAGCTCATCCAATAAAGCGAGTACAACATTGTGGACCAACTGTTGCAAACTCCATCTAGAATCTCTATGATATCTATCCTGCTTAGTTCCAAAGCTCACAGGGAAGCTCTACAGAAAGTATTAGAGGAAGCTTTCGTAGAACAAGATGTGACGGTAAGACAGTTTGACAACATCATTTCCAACATCACTTCCTGCAACAATTTAGGATTCAGCGATGAAGAACTGCCAGAAAAAGGAAAAAATCACAATATAGCACTTAATATTACAGTCAACTGCCAGGACGATGCTCTAGCCAACGTACTGGTAGACACAGGATCATCTTTGAATGTTATGCCAAAATCAACTCTGATACGACTATCGTTTCAAGGAGCTCCGATGAGAGGCAGTGAGATCATCGTCAAAGCCTTTGACGGATCCAGAAAAATAGTTATTAGCAAAGTTGATCTTCCCATAACCATCGGTCCTCACACTTTCGAAGTCACTTTCCAGGTCATGGATATCCGGGCAGCATACAGCTATTTATTAAGAAGACCTTGGATACACGAAGCTGGGGTAGTCACTTCGACACTTCACCAGAAGCTGAAGTTCGTCAAGAATGACAAGTTAGTCACAGTATGCGGAGAGCAGGCCTTAATCGTAAGCAACTTATCATCATTCTCCTGTGTAGAACTCGGGGAGGTTGTTGGAACCCAGTTTCAAGCACTCTCGGTGAGCAATGAGAATCGGTCAGAAAAAGGGACGTCGATTTCCTCATACAAAGATGCTCTCGAAGTGGTCAAGAGTAACGACATAAAAGGATCGGGACAGCTTGTAATTCCTACGGATAACAAGACAAAGAAAGGTCTTGGTTTCTCTTCAGCCTGTACCCAGACTACTACAAAAGATGAAAGTTTTCATCCCATTCAGGACTTCTTCCACAGTGGAGGCTTCCTCCACCCAATGTCTCAAGAAGTACACACCATCAACAAGAGTGACTCTTCCGATACGGACGAGAAATGGAAATCTTATCTCAATGACAATGGTTATAAGTCTCAGGAAGAAACGCACATGCCATTCTGTTTTCCCAAGCAGGGCCCGAGATATATACCAAGATCAGACATTCAGATGATCTATGGAGATTGTGATCCTAAGGGATGCCGTGCTCCACCTAACTCATTAGAAGATGATCTAATGAAGAACAACTTCGATCATGACTATTATGATCCCCTGGATGACTTGCCTATTTGGAAGCCGTACCCAGAAGACTTGAGGCAAAAGAGTCAGCCAAACGATGCCTATCAGCTGAGTAATATTGAAAGAAATACCCACGTCCCCACTGGGTCATGGGATCATTACTCAGGACATTCCAAAGATATCCAGCACAATGATAAATCTGCAAAGATTGTAGGACAAGAGTTCATCAACTATGCTTTTCCTGAGGTCAATGTCATTGAGAAGGATGACTCCTCTATCCCCACAGAAGTATGGGACACCTTAGGATAGCCCGGTGGCAAATACAACTTCTTGGTCAAGTACACTACTCCTGAAAGCTCTCGCATTAGATACGAGGACATCCAGCCAACTGGATGGGGAGATCCTCTTGAGAGTGAAAACATTAGGGAAGATACAACAGAAGAGTTCGTTTACGACAACTCTGCTTGGGAGGAAGACTCCAACGATCCTGCTTCGCCATAAATCAGCGTTATTTCTGAGGACAAACCAAGAAAGAAGGTACCAGACTTTGGGATTCACCGAGGAGTTCGTCGCCAATGGGTTGCTGTCGATGTCCCGAAAGCCGTCCATAAGTCTAAGTAATTGCCATCTTTGTTTTAACCTTTCACCCTGCCCAGGTGAAACATATGTTTTTATAGGGCTCACTTTTCTGTAAATGCCCCTCTTCGTTTTGCCCAAAGCGACAAAGTTTTGTTTTATAGGGCTGTATTTCAAGAATAGATAAATCATAAATAATTAAACGGCGTTCTGTCATTCCCGTATTTATTGCTGTTTTCACTTTTCGTTTTTCAGAAAATGGTAATCCTAAAACAACCCAAAATAATAACAAGCATTTTTCAGAAAATACACTGCACACACTCTTGCATTCTCTCTATTTCTTCTAAAAAACAAATCATCACGTCTTGCAGATTGCTTGTTTTAAACCCCATTGAAACATACGATCCAATGCCTTCTCCCAACTTTGAATTCCCGGTATTTGAAGCTAAAGAAGAAGAGGACGCAGAAATTCCAGGGGAGATCTCCCGACTACTTAGGCAAGAGGAAAGGTCCATTGAACCTCACAAAGAGCCATTGGAAATGGTCAATTTGGGATCAGAGGAAGAAAAGAAAGAAGTTAAGATTGGGGAACTACTCAGTCCGATTGTCAAAGAAAGCTTGATAAAACTTCTCAAAGAGTTTCCAGATGTATTTGCTTGGTTCTATCAGGACATGCCAGGGTTGGATACCAGCATCGTGGAACATCATTTACTGTTAAAGACATAATGTCCTCCGGTGAAACAATGGCTGAGACGGACTCACCCGGATATGGCTATCAAAGTAAAGGAGGAAGTGCAGAAATAAATCGACGCAGGTTTCTTTGCCACCTCAGAATATCCTCAATGGCTAGCTAACATAGTGCCAGTTCCAAAAAAGGACGGAAAAGTCAGAATGTGTGTAGACTACAGGGATTTAAACAAAGCATGTCCCAAGGATGACTTCCCATTACCGCACATAGACATGCTGGTAGACAGTACAGCAAAGTTCAAAGTTTTTTCTTCATGGATGGATTCTCGGGATATAATCAAATCAAAATGGTGCCGGAAGATATGGAGAAAACTTATTTCATCACCCCATGGGGCACCTTTTGTTACAAGGTAATGCCGTTCGGTTTGAAGAACGCCGGGGCAACATATCAAAGGGATATGACTACTCTGTTTCACGACATAATGCACAAAGAAATCGAAGTGTATGTCGATGACATGATTGCCAAATCTAAAATAGAAGAAGAGCATGTGACACACCTGTCAAAGTTATTCGAGCGTCTGAGAAAGTACAAACTCCACTTGAATCCCAATAAATGCACATTCGGTGTCCGCTCGGGAAAACTTTTAGGGTTCATCGTCATCCAGAAAGGAATTGAGGTTGATCCTGATAAGGTCAAGGCCATTCAAGAAATGCCTTAACCAAAGACTGAAAAACAGGTCAGAGGATTTTTGGGACGTCTGAATTACATCTCAAGGTTCATATCCCTCATGACCGCGACATGCGCGCCAATCTTTAAACTGCTCAAAAAGAATCAAAGCTGTGAATGGACAGAAGATTGCCAAAAAGCGTTCGACCTTATCAAAGAATATCTGTTGAATCCACCAATCCTGTCACCTCCAATGGAAGGAAGACCACTGATCATCTACCTAACAGTCTTGGAAGACTCTATGGGTTATGTACTTGGCCAACAAGTCGAAACCAAAAGAAGAGAGTATGTCATCTACTATTTGAGCAAGAAGTTTACCGACTGTGAAACTCGGTACACTATGCTCGAGAAAACTTGATGTGTTTTGGCTTGGGCAGCCAAACGTCTTCGCCAGTACATGATTTGTCACACTACTTGGCTAATCTCCGAAATAGACCCAATCAAGTACATCTTTGAAAAACCTGCTCTCACGGGAAGGATCGCCCGCTGGAAGATGATGTTATCAGAATATGACATCGAGTACCATGCTCAGAAAGCTGTCAAAGGGAGTATTTTAGCCGATCATTTGGCTCATCAAACAATTAACGATCAAGAATCAGTCGGATTTGAATTCCCAGACGAAGATGTCATGTACTTGAAAATGAAAGATTGTGATGAACTGCTACCCAGTGAAGGGCCAGAACCAGGTTTCCAATGGGGATTAATTTTCAATGGGGCTATCAATAATTAGGGAAACGGAATTGGGGCAATCATCGTAACACCTCAGGGTACCCATATTCCTTTCACTTCCCGACTGACATTCAAATGCACAAATAACGAGGCCGAATACAAAGCTTGTATCATGGGTCTCAAAGAAACGATTGACTTAAGGATAAAAAATTTGGATGTATATGGAGACTCAACCCTGGTTATCAATAAAATCAAAGGAGATTGGAACACATACCAATCAAGACTGGTTCCTTACAAAGATTACGTGAGAAGGTTGTTACCATTCTTTAATAGAATCGAGTTTCATCATATTCGTGAAAAAAATTATATGGCTGATGCACTAGCCACTCTCTCTTCCATGATTAGTGTAGGTCAATGGAACGACGTACCTAAGATTGACATAATGCGCCTAGAACGGTCTGCTTACATTTTCACAATTGAAGCAGACATAAATGACAAACCCTGGTATCATGATATCAAGTGCTTCCTTCAAAGACAAGAGTACCCATCTGGGGCATCCAAAAAAGACAGGAAGCCTCTCAGAAGACTGGCTGACAACTTCTTCCTGAGCGGTCATACACTTTATAAGAGAAACTTCGACATGGTTTTGCTCTGGTGCGTATATAAACCAGAGGCAAACCTGTTGATGAAAGAGATTCACGAAGGATTCTTTGAAACTCATGCTAACGGACACACAATGGTAAGGAAAATTCTGAGAGCAGGATATTATTGGTTGACAATGGAATCCGATTGCTACAAGTACATGAGGAGGTGTCACAAGTGTCAGATATACGCAGACAAAATCCATGTACCGCCTACGCATCTCAAAGTTCTTTCTTCCCTATGGCATTTTTCTATATGGGGAATCGACATGATTGGCATGATCGAACCCAAAGCTTTGAACGGACATCAGTTCATCCTGGTAGCCATTGACTACTTCACCAAATGGGTCGAAGCAGTGTCATACGCCAATGTGACCAGACAAGTCGTGGTCCGATTTATCAAGAACAATCTCATTTGCCGTTACGGTGTTCCAAGCCCGATCATTACTGATAATGAGTCTAAATTGAATAACAAGATGATGAAAGAGTTGTGTGCTGAGTTCAAAATCGAACACCATAATTCATCTCCCTACCGACCTAAGATAAACGGGGCGGTAGAAGCGGCTAACAAAACCATCAAGAAGATTGTTCAAAAGATGGTTGTAACCTACAAGGACGGGCATGAAATGCTGCCTTTTGCTCTTCACGGTTATCGCACATCTGTCTGCACTTCAACAGGGGCAACCCCTTCTCTCTAGTATATGGCATGGAAGCAGTACTTCCCATAGAAGTAGAGATCCCATCAATCTGGGTATTGATGGAAGCTAAGCTAACAGAGGCTGAATGGTGTCAAAGTCGACATGATGAATTGAATCTGATCGAAGAAAAGCAAATAACAGGTTTGTGCCATGGTCAGCTGTATCAACAAAGAATGAAGAAGGCGTTCGACAAAAAGGTTCGACCTCGTGTCTTCAGGAAAGGAGACCTTGTGCTAAAAAAGATACAATAATTCTTCACTGATTCCTGGGGCAAATGGACTCCGAACTATGACAGCCCCTATGTGGTCAAGAAATCCTTCTAAGGCGGCGCCTTAAGACTCGCAACCATGGATGAAGAGGATTTTACCTACCCAAAGAATGTTGATGTAGTCAAGAAATACTTCGTCTAAATGAAATTAAAAAAAGGAAATAAAAAAAACGTCTCGGTGGATTGAAAACCTGAAAAGGCGGTCCAGGCAAAAATTAGAGACATAAGCAAAAATCATCCCGATGAATTGGAAACTTCAAAAGATAATCCAGGCAAAAGTTAGGGATTCATGGCAAGTAACTACGTCTGACAAGGTTAAATCCCCAGCGGTAACACTATTCTTCGACAGATGCTCAGGATGTCTAAAATTCAAAGTTGGTAGAAGGACAACGGTCGTTATGTTTCAATGTAGCCCCTTTCCCCTTAAAATTACCATTTTCTAAACTTTGTAAATACTCTACGGGATCACGCGCTTGGTTGATTTCTATCCTATCAATAAAATTTGAGCCCTAGTGCTTTTGTTTGCAATTCTCATTTGTTTTAGCTTTACAGAATAACATTTTTAACACGATCAACGATTCTTGAAACAAAAACAAAAAAATGAATTTACTTGTCAAATTTTCTTCCACTTTTAAAATAAAGATGGCAATTCCTTTTGACTTTGAACATAAAAAAGAACATCGATAGCTTCTCTGAAGGTGATTGAACCTCAAAGTGCAGAATCAAAGTACTCCTTCTAAACCAGTGCACCTGAGTGAAGGATCAACTGTTTCAGATGCAATGTCCCATCTGACACTTCCGACAGAGTTCTTACATCTTAAGACCGATTGGCGATTCTCTCTTCCCCACAGGGTCTACCTCTCCTAAGCAAGGCAGGATTGCTATCTTGAACCAATGATACTTTTCATCCCCCCGCAGTGGCCGAGTATCCAGTCGAGTTCATTCACTAGTCTGTATGTCGCGTCAGTTTTGTCAGCATAAACATACATACATCATGCATAATTGATTCACATTCGTAATCATATTGCATTAATATCGCTCTGGTCATACTCATTCCCCAAATGATAAAGTCCTATTGTCAATCAAGTTGTCAGTTGTACTTTCCGTGTCGGATAAGACAAAATCCCAGTTTAAGTTCTTTCCTTGTCAGGAAGTGTATCGTCTGAGAAATTTCTCCGCAGCTTATTTCTGGATTGGAGCTTGTCCTTGGCCACTTTGATAACTTGAACCTCTAAAAGGCAAGAAGACATTCAATAGACACCTTTAGAACATCACTCTTCACCATCGAAGATGATATTTATCGCTTTCCCGGATTAAGGAAAATCCCTAGAGAAAGCCTCTCAATCGAAGACTCTCAGCAATACATCGGTTTTTCTCCCAAGAAATTCGATGTTAATAAAATCGTCAGCATCTCAAAATTGGATCACATCACATGGCATTTCTCTGAAAAGAATCTCGAAGAAAAGTATGATGTAGTATCCCCAAGCAAAAAGCAGTCTCTCAAGAGATTCATTTTTCCCCAGTAGAGTCGGCAAATGGCATCTCCAACAGAGAAGTTTGCACACCTCTACAGCTCAGACAAATGGGTACCCCCAGCAAGTCTGACCACAAATCTTTTCCATCAAATGGCGTCTCCCCAATAGAAAACTCAGTGAGAAGTTTGATAAAGACCGCTACATATAGCGTCCCTTGTCGAGAAAGAAATTCGACAGGAAGAAACTGAGACCAGTTCTGTGGCTGAAAAATAGGATCGAGGGGAAGTTTATTTCAAGAAACCAAGACCATTTTCGTGGCTGAAAACCAGGATCGAGGGGAAGTTTATTTCAGAAACTGAGACCAGTTTCGTGGCTAAAGGCCAGGATCGAGGGGAAGTTTATTTCAGGAAACCAAGACCAGTTCCGTGGCTGAAGACCAGGATCGAGGGGAAGTTTATTTCAAAAACTGAGACCAGTTCCATGGCTAAAGGCCAGGATCGAGGGGAAGTTTATTTCAGGAAACCAAGACCAGTTTCGTGGCTGAAGACAAGGATCGAGGGGAAGTTTTACCCTTTTCTAAGTATCATTGCTTAGCAGAAGAAGATGGATGAGCAAATTGCTACCCATAACCACTGTCAAAATTTCGGGTATTCCGATATTTAATCCTCTTGCACCCCAAATGTCTGAATATCTTCACCATTCATACCTTCAGGTCCAAGAAGATTAAATAGGGGCATCTATCATACCCCAAATTTTCACCACAAGATTTCCCATCATTGTGCAAATCATCACCACAATATGGATGTATCTTCATTCCCCATCCATCTCCTCAAAGATGGTTGAGCATTCACCACAATCAAGAATTAGGGTTTTAAGCCCTCTCAGAGCACTTAGACAAAGGATCAATCAAGAAATGACATGATCTTCAACTTGTCTAACCGTTCAAACACCCATAAGGGATCAAGGGGACTCCCACATCAAGAATCAAGCACAAAGTTGTAACATTCCAAGTGGATCAAGCCTCCAGATCGCCAGTGTCACCAAATTAGAGTTTTGGTCGACCAAGGCCTCTAGATGAAAATTTTCATCTGGGCATGAGCCGATACTTCAAAACATGATCCAAAATGGTCCAAGGTACCTCATGGATATAATCATAAAGTCAAATTAGCATGAGGGGAAGCATTCATCAAAAATCAGGAATTTGGGTTTCTTGACCTAATTCACCCCTAAGTTGACTTTGGGAGCAAAGCATAAGCCAAGACCTCAAGACATGATTTGAGGGCCTCAAATACACTACATTGATCCATTTGCAACAATGGATTGATCCAAGAAGCTTGATTCATAAGTTTCAATTTCATCTGGACCACAATTAGGGTTTTGAAGAAAAAGTCAACTGTATCTTTGACTTTTGACCAAGACATGCTCCCAAACCTTGGGACATGATTCAAGACACCCTACAACACCTATGGAATCCATCCATTAGGTTTGAATTGGGTCAAGAACTTGTTTGCACAAAGAATCACACAGTTTGGATTTCATCTGACAAAAAGTCAACTGTGCCCAAAATCAAGTTTGACTTTTTGGAATTTTTCACAAATTTGGTTCCCCTAAGTCAAAAACAATTTTAATGTATGGTTTTGATCATCATTCATCAAGAAAAATCAAGAAAAGTGAGGTTTCTTGCAAAAGGGGCAACCTTGAGAAACTAATTTGTTTCCAAGTTATGGAACAAAAGTGATTTTGTACCAACTTTGCAAGGTCATAACTCCTAAACCATAAGGCCTTTTTCTCCCATTCAAAGCTCAAATGAAAGTTCATCTTACATACTTTAAAAGTGTCAACCACAAGATATTTCAAATCCTCATGGATTTTGAGTTATGGATTGATCAAAATCACAAAAATGGGAAACGACCACTTTTTCCATCACTTAGTGAAATTTTCAACAAGTCAGAATCTGTTTCACTTTTTCCAAACTTTGAGGACATTTTTCACCTTGATTCAAGTTGAACCATGTCCATAGGTGAACAACAAAGTTAAAGTACATCATGAAAGCTTTCCAAAATGTCCAAGAACTTAATCAAACTCCATTTGAGCTAGGAGTTATGGATCTCACAAGTTGCCTAAACACAAACTGTTTTTTTACAGCATTTAGTACAAACTTGCATCCCACGATTCCTTAGACTAATTTTGGGCACTTTGATCAATCAATTTCTGTCCAATTACAACACAAATGAATGAGGAATATGATTCATAACACAAAATTCCAAGAACCTAGCCTTCCATGTGCAAAATCATCATGAAAGGAACCTTGAAATTCAAATTTGGCATCAAGCATTCAATGGATACATCAAGGTGGCATGGACTGAAGCAAACCCAACTGAATGAGTCAAGCCTTATCCATGCAACAGAAGACCATAGGCTTATGCTCTAATCTCAAGTCAATGGCTAGAGGAGACTTGAGATTCCTTTTGAAAGCCATTGGATAACAAGTTGTACCAGTTTCCATTCACTATTGATGCTAAAACAAACTTGTTGCACTATAAATAGACATCAATTGTGATTAGTTTGAGTACACCAAAGGACCCAAACGGATGCTTTACTCAAAATCTCTCTTTCACTCCAAATTTGCCTTCCATTTCAAGTCACTATCGGATTTTGAAATTGGAAGTGATTCAAACCAAACCAATCATGCCAACACCTCAAATACATCATATATGAGTGATCCATGGCCTTGAAACACATCTGAAACACCTGAATCACAAAATCACCAGTCAGTTTCTCAAGCTTTTGACAAGGTTGCGGTTGAGGTACCACAAGGTGATCCAAACATCTCCAATCAAGGCTAAGCATCTCAATGCACTCCATAGGGTATAGTGAAGCTGTCCAGGTCCTTACAACACATCTGTAACTTCTCCATCATCATGCTCGATCACCAACTGCAAGAGTTAAGCCTGAAGCCTTCAAACTCCATATTACATGCATCATAAATGTTATTTCAAGTTACCATCTTGTTCCTGCATATATATAGAGTGTTAACCCTCAATCAATTGCCATGAATCAATCGTGTATGGAATTTAATTGTGTTCATGCTGAAATTAGGGTTCTTGAGGTTATCCTTTGATTTCTCACTCCACACTTAATATAAATGCCATTAATCCAAGATCACAAATTGTTTTTCACACATGTTGATCATTTTAATTGAATTTTATTCAATTAAAATACATTTTAAAATCAAATTAGGGTCTTGATTATTACACACCCTCACAAATCTTTTTCAAAACACTTTTTTGCCTCTAATAGAGTGTAAAACCCATCCCTTGTCAAATATAATAAAATTTGGGCCTCAGACATTGTATAAGTCCCACTGTGTTTCTAAAACCGCGGCGCGGTCGTCGCCTTTTAAACAAAATCATTTTGGGCCTCCTTTGTATTGTAAGTCCCATCTTTCTTTTTTCAAACATTTTTGGGCCTCTAATAAAGTGTAAGACCCACCCCTTTGTAAAAAAACCTTTTTGGGCCTTAGTCATTGTATAAGTCCCGATACGATTTCAAAAATCTCGGCGCGATCGCCGCTTTCAAAACAAAAATCATCTGGGCCTCTCTTTGAGTTGTAAGCCCTATCTCTTGTTTAAAAATAAACTTTGGGCCTATAATAGAGTGTAAGATCCATCCCTTGTCAAACATAAAAAATTTAAGCCTCAGTCATTGTATATGTCCCGGTACAATTTTCAAAATAACAGTACGATTGTTGTCTTTCATCTGGGCTACTCCTTGAGTATAAGCCCCAATCTTCTTTTTAAAACAACTTTCCCTTTTGAATTAGATTCAAATTCATAGTTGTTATCAAAACTTTCTTTAATTTCTTGAATAACTAACCATACAGTTGTAGTACTGGAAGCTTGCTCACCTATAAGTTCTATCAGCTTTCTTTTACATACTTGTATATATTTCATCTGTATATATATATGCCTGTATATTATCTTGCTTAGAGTTTTCCCCGGCAACTAGGTCTAGGATTAGATCAAACCAGTGGTCACTCTTTCAGCACAGTCAAAACTAGTTCCCCATAGGAAATTCCAGATACAGTTTTGCCTCCTCTTGGGCTTATACAATATTGAATAGAGAAAGGCATTATTCCCGGTGAGACTTTTCTCAAGACTGTCACTACTAGAAATTTTTCTAAGAAATTTATTTCCCCCGGAGAGGATTAATTCCCTGTGATACCTCTCTTGAATTTCTTCAAACCTTAGAACTGTTCACTAAAGAAAGGATTATTCCAGGTGAAACCTTTCTTAAACTTTTCTAAGGTTTAGAACCACAGGCTTCCTAAAAGCATCTCCAACTTCCTCTTGGGCTTTGTACAAGGACCCTCAGGCTTCTTAGAAGTTCTCATGCCTCCTTTTGGGCTTAATACAAGGACCCAAACATGTCATACAGGTATAGGACAGAACTTAGTCATCCTTTGATAGTTCAATCCTCCAGAGAGTCAGAATCTCAAAACATCAGAACAATTTAGGGTTAATTCTCATCCCTTAAAGTACCAGCCTCCTCTTGGTCATCATACAAAGATAAACCTTTTCATACCAGTAGACTTGGACAGTCTCATCTCCTCTTGGATCTCAAAGAAACCCTCAAGTTTCCTAAAAACACGGGAAAAACCCTGATCAATCACCAACAGAGTTAAAACCTCTATAAGGTTTTAAAACTCAATCTTTAAACTCTCATTCTAAATTTCCCCAGCTAGGGACAAGTTATTCCCAGTAAAACCCTCTGAAAACTCAGAACCTCATGGTCTCTGATATTTCAACTCTTCTGCAATCCTCAGCAAGAGTTGATTCCTCAATTTGGACATGTCTTTGGATCTCAATAATCCTCAGCAGAAGCTAGCCTCCTCTTAGGGTTTATATAAGAAATTCCCCAACCAGCCTCCTCTTAGGCTTTGTATAATGATAATCCATCAGCACCTTTTAGCCTCAATCTTGGGCTTTGTACAAGACACCTATAACATTCTCCAGCTGAGTCAGTCAACCCTCTTTTAGCTCCAATCTTGGGCTTTGTACAAGACACATATAAAACCTCTCACCAGTAGAGTCAATCCTCTTTTTGTCTCAATCTTGGGCTTTGTACAAGACACATATAAAACCTCTCACCAGTAGATTCAATCCTCTTTTAGCCTCAATCTTGGGCTTTGTACAAGACACATATAAAATCTCCCAGTGGAGTCAATCCCTTTTAGCCTCAATCTTGGGCTTTGTACAAGACAGACAAAATATTTCCCCGGAAGAGTCAATTCCTTCCAGCCTCCTCTTAGGCTTTGTATAATGATCTCCCCAAAAGAGTCAGTCTCTTTTTAGCCTCAATCTTGGGCTTTGTACAAGACAGATATAAAACTCCCTAGTAGAGTCAACCTTTTAGCTTCAACCTTGGGCTTTGATCAAGGCACACAAAAATCAACATCCCCTCAGAGGAAATAAAAAAACTCTCTGTAGGAAGAAATTTCCCTGTACATCACACATCAAAACAGACAATCAAAACCAACCTTAATCCTAGATAACTGTTGTAAGTGGCACACTTGTTGATTCAAAATTCCAAGCTGTAGTCCATCTCTTATCCTGGTAAACTTCCTCTTTCATATAATTGTTGTAAGTGGCAAGCCTCTGGATTATTTACATCCAAGCCCATGTCCCTCTCTTAGTATGAAAGATTCCTAAGGAAAAATAGCATTGCTCAACACTGAGTTAAAATTTTCTCCTTCAGGATAAATCCCCTATAAAGGAAATTATGGCATTGCCGGATCCTATATATTCCAGGTGAAATAATTCTCCTTTATAATCCGTTACCCAACAATTGTGATGAACAGATGAGATATCTTCCTTAGAGATGACAAATTCTCTCTCAGTCAAACCTTTCAGCTTCAATCTTGGGCTTCAAACAAGACACAAATACTCAACCCTTTAGCTTCAATCTTGGGCTTTAAACAAGACACCAAACATCTTTTTCCTCCCATAGAATAGGAGGAACTACGATTTCTCTGATTTCCCTGTTTTATTTAACGGGAATATGTAGGCATAAGATTGCGAAATCTTAGTGAGAACACATATCAAAAACCTTAGGTCCAGTACCTTACCAAAAACATCAGGAAACCCGGAAACAACAAAAATACTCTCTCTTAAACATTCCCAAAGGAGAAACTTTCCCAACCCATGACAGATAACCACCAGTAAGTAGATAACAATAGAATTTGCCAAACGATCTATGGATAACAATATATAGGATGGGTAATTGACAACTCCCCATTGTATAAATTGACCCTGAACCCCCCAATCTATTAAGCATTTGTTAAAGAAAACATTTGTGTGCAAGGTTAGTTTTAGATAGCTTCCCTTTCCTTTCCAGCTTCATAGGATAAATAAGAAATCAGAAAGTAGCACCTAATTCCTACCAATGGCGATAAGGTGGTCGCGTCACCGACAAAAATCGCACGTTACACGTACATTAATTATTTTCTAGAATTTTCATTGTTTCTACTTAGTCTATTGATTTGATGAATACACACTGAGGCAAATGTTTATGAAAACTCTTAGCCTTTTAAGCCAACCTCTATTGAAATGCTTATATCCTTTGCTAACCAGTTTAAGCCTTATTGTTGTGGCGCGAAAAATAACCTGGAGTGCTTAGATGTAACAGCCCGCGGCGGCTCGCGCACGAGTACCGGCACTATTACCAACTCAGACTTAATCACTAGCCCCCTTTTTCAACTATACTAATGTTTTTGCCTCCCGTGGGAATCGAACCGTGTACCTGGGGATAAGTACCACGTTCAATGCATTCCCACTACCAATTGAGCTACTAGCTCAATTGGTAGTGGGAATGGATTGAACATGTACTTGAACCCCAGGGTACATGGTTCGATTCCCACGGAAGGCAAAAACTCTACTAGAGAGGGGGGTAGAGAAGATCGTGAGGTGGCAGTGCCGGGATCGCCTTGCGAGGGGCCTGGGATGTTACATTGGACGGTCGAGATGATAAAAGAGTCGCCACCAAACTTTATTTATTCTAGAAGGAAAGGGAAAATATCGATAAAAACCTAAAAAGAAAAAAAGGAAAATGGTCATCGCAACCAAATTCGGGTTCATGAGTCATTTATGCAAAGAGGAAGGTATTAACACCCCTCACATTCGTTGTACTCCATGGGAATCATTTAGGTAGATTTGTGAATATAATGTTAGTTTTTGTATATTAATTTCTTCTAATTATCAAAATTTTAAAAGGATAGAGAAATAGTCACAAAATTTTTTTTTATTAGGGTGCTTAACAAGATTGCGGGTCTTGCTCCTACGTATCCTCAGGTGCGATGAGGAATTCAAAGTTGCGTAGTACTTTCTAGAAAACAACGTATTTGTTGGTTAATTTTAGTGATTATATTTGTCGTTATATGGTTTGTTTTGGTTGATTAGATTTTTTCTTTGTTTGTAGATTATGCTTATGTTGAATCTAGATTCTTGTTTCTACTTGCCTCTTTTGAGCCAAATAGGGGGATAAAAGGCACACTACTTATGTCATGGGATAATGTTTAAGCCTTTGCTTGTGTGTTATTTGAGGTATATTTTATCTGCTAAGCTATTATGAATAAGTGTTTAATATGTGCTTTACCTATAAAATAGCCAAAGGAGGACTTTGTTATTACATTTAGATTGACTTAATTTTATAGGAAAAATATCATGCAAGATATCTTAAAAGTTGTTAAGCACATCTTGGCTTAATGTTTCTCTGGTTCTCTATTTTTTGGAAAGATTTATTTTAACTCATTTGATTTTATGATTAATTCCATATTTTGTGATCCAGTAATCACTACTACAAAATACACATTCGGTAACATAAGATTACCACAATCATTTCTTCCACCGTTGTAATATATGAAACTGGATGTGCATAATACTGATTTATTTCTTTGAAAGTCATTTTATTATGTTTGATAGACACAACTGTGGTGATAGAGTGAGTGGTACATTGTTCGAATCCTGGCATCTACATTTTTTCCATATAGAGTGAGTGGTACATTGTTCGAATCCTAGCATCTACATTTTTTCCATATTTCCTATTACAAAAAGCGTGTGTCACTTAAATTCATAAATAAATAAAAAATTGAAGATTGTTTAATCACTTATTTAATATGCAACCGTTGTAATATTATCTGTACAACCTTTGCATTTCCCTAAAGGGAGAAACACTCTTCCCAACTATAATGATGATTGAAAATTTTCTTCAGTTTTCAAGACGGTCACAATGTCGTTCAAGAATATCAACCATTGCAAGTAATCATTTCAAGCATTAAATCATTAGATCTTTCATCTTCAACCTCTTCTATAAAGGCACAGTTTCATATAATGAATTTCCACTTCTTCAATACTATTCTTCTTAACTACATATAGCAACATGAGTTCTCCATCTGAACCTGCTAACAAAAATATCTCAACTGAAGTCACCACAGTACAACACCGTGATTAGCAGTCAATTGAGGAGGTCCAGCCATCTAGATCGACTGCTATCAGGGATACACTTAGAGTTAGGAAGGCCAAGAAGAAGAAAAAGAAGAAGCTAAAGAAGAAGAAGAAAAAGGTGCCCAGGAAGATTTGTTACTATGATTCTAACAAGGGTAGTGAGGAGAGAGTCATAGATTATTAAGATTCCCTTGGTGCTAGGGGTTATTGTTCCGACATTGACAAAACTATGTAATGAAATAATTTATATATTCCGCCCTCTTGTCCCTCTTAATGAAAATATTTATTATTGTTATATATACTCTTTCATTTATATCACTATATATTATTGTTTTACAAAAAAAATAGTACTAGCCAACAAAAATAAAAACAATAATCGCAACAGTAATGAAAAATAACAATAACAATAATAAATACCTCTCTAACAATTGGGTTCATAAATAAATAAAAAAATTGTGAGAGATATAACCATGGTTTTATTAAAGAACCATTGTAAAAGTTATGTATTATATCACAGTTTTTCTTTCTAACCGTGATAAAATGTGATATTTTTTACTATATAAGCAAAAATATCTATCTTTCAGTACATAACAATCGTTTCTCTCAAATGAAAACCCTAACATATTTAACTCTTCTCTTTCATAACATAACCCTAACATCCATGTCACTCTTTAAACTTTCTTAAACCTTCAGATTCGTCTTCACCAATCATTATGATACTCTTTAATCATATTTCAGGTTTGTTCATTAAACTTATGCTTCGATTTCATTTACATTTCTTGTTAAAAATGATATCTCAATTTTTTTATTTGGTGAATGTTCTCATTTTTTTAGATCCGTCTTCACCACCTTAACGAAGTGTATACTTTAGCTATGATACATATGGTTTGTGTAGCTATGAAGAAAAATACAAGAAGTATGAAGTTATTGTGTTAACTTCATTCACCTTGTACTTCTTTTTCATAGCTTCATAAACTAGATGAAAATCATAATTTGTTCCAGATCCACGATTAGTTTAAAAAAGGTGTGTTCTTTAAACATTACATAATATCTTATGTTATTGTATGATGTTATATGTTGTTGTTGTTGTATGTTGCTATTGTTGTCCTTGAACCTTATTTTGTTGTATGTTGTTGTGTTATTGATATATGTTGTTGTATGTTGTTGTTGTTGATTAATGTTTTAAGAATTTAAAGAATAAAACATTGCTAAGTCACAAGAAAGAAGCTTCTTGTGACTTAGAAATGTTTTGTTCTTTATAAAATTCTCAAAACATTACATAATATCTTGTGTTGTTGTATGTTGTTGTATGAAGTTGAGTTTATTATATGCTATGCAGATTGTTTGTTTCACTAACCCTTCACTGAAAATACATTTCATTTAAATTGACATAGAAACTTATAATCTGAAAATTTAGTTGTATTTGAAAGCCAACTTATATCATCGTTCATCGTTCATCTCAGTCTGTTTAACTTATAGAATGTGGGTCAATAATCTGAGTCCTTCAACACATTCATATCTTCTCTTATAGTTTAATTTGAATAACAACAATTTATTGATATTATTTAAATTAAACTAGAATAGAAGGAATTGATGTGATGAAGGACTTAGACCATTGAACCACATTCTATATGCTAAACAAGGTGAGATGAACGATGAGACGGATGCAATTTGGAAAACAGTGGCTTGTTTACGTTGGCTTTCAAGAATAGTTTAATTTTCAGATTATATACTTCTTCATTAATTTGAATGGTTGTATGTTGTCGTGAGGTTTATTGAAAAACAAACAATCTACATATTATAGAATAAACCTTGGGTACTTTCAACAACGGTTATTTATAATAATCGATATAAAATATTATTTTCCTAAAGGTATATACCACCACGGTTAGTTAAAGAAACCGTGATCATATATAGCGCGCATTCAGGTTTTTAAGAACGGTCGTAAGATCGTGATTGTAAGTTGCACATATACAACCACACCCTACGTAACAACGACATGTCACGTGTGATGTTATCCTTTTTCCCAACCGATGTTGTATATGATTTTCGTAGTAGTGAATGATTGATTTATTTATTATTCTACATATTTGTTAAAATATTTCAATTGAAAGAGGTTTAATTCTCAAAATAATATTGAAAATTTAATTGGATTTGTATTGATTAAAATATTTAATTAGATATGATTTGAAAGAAAGGTTTAATTGTATATGCTTTGAAAGAAAGATTTATCTCATATTTGTTTAGACCAAGATTTTTCTTAAGTTGGTTTAAAAAGATTTGGATTGAAAAAGATTTAATCAAACAAATCTTTTAGGAAGATATTTAATTGGATTTGCTTTAAATGTAATATTTGGCTTGTTGAACATTTGATTGAGTTTGATTTTGTATTGTACCATAATGGGCTTTTGGCTGACCCGTAATATTTATATAAAGAGATATTGTTGTCCTTATTTGAAGACAGACTTTTAGATAAAATATCTACTAAGTTGGAGAGTTTTGTTGAGTTGAGTCTTTGTATTTTTGGGTGTGTGTGTAATATGCTATCTAAAAGAGTCTTTCATATTTTAGGAAGACATAGTATTTAGCATGTAATGGTGATTTAAATCACTCTACTTATAATTTGTTTTTCTTGTAAATACTTGGGAGAGTGTTTGGGTGATAGTGAGGGGGCTTAGATTTAAGAGGAGCGTGGGTCAAAATTCACAGGTAGTATTAGGAAAGGACACTGAATTGGAAGAGTTCATATGAGACCATTGTGTACTATTGACTAATGAATTTGTGAATTTCCTTTCACTAGGATGATGCCCTCCAAACATAGGTGACGTTGCACCAAAGTGGGTTAGCAATTATCTATGTTATTTGTTTTGCTTATTTGTTCGTCGCTCTTTTTAAATCATATTTTTTCACACATTTTCTCAACATTGCGTGTGAAATTTAGTCACTGATCAAACATACTTTTAGCTGGTTTAATTGATCAAGAGGTGATTTTCCAACTTTTTTAGATTTGCTTGGTCCTTAAGATGACTTTGTACCCATATTTAATTTTTTTACCTCTTCTTTTTAATTATTATATCCCTTTTTGCTAAAAATTCAGTTTTTAATCAAATTATTAGTATAAAATAATTGAATAGACTATGCAATTAGTTTAGCACTTATTAGAGAAATAACCAACATTTTTCGAGTTTATTCTATATCAAGTGATTTTCCTTAAACCACAAGAAACTTTGAAAAGATATTTCTTCTCCCTTTTGAAAAAAATGGAATCTCCCTGAATCATTTGATATGACAAATGAGATTAAAATATTATTTCCTTCTTGGTGGGGTTCCAAAAAAATATTTGTGGTATTTGGATCGAACTCTAGTGTCGACAAGGGTAGCTTCTGGGTTCGACAAGAGTTGTGCATGATGTAGTTGAAGTCTGTTCTAGCTGTCAAAATATGTTAGCTTTATGTTTAAGTTAGCATGTCAAATTGGGCCTTGCTTGTAAGCCAAATTATTAAGTTAGCTTAGTAGTCTATAAATAAACTAGTTCTCCCAGGTTGTTGAGAGAGGTTAATTATTGGTATTCACTTGTAATCTTTGAATCCTTATTAAGTAAGTGGATAGTTAAACAAGTTTAACCAATTCTTATTCTTCTTCTTCCTTCTTCTCTATCTTTTGTAAACCTAATAGGGTATCTTGTGTTTGTTCAAGAAAATCAGTATTTTTCTCATATTTTGGTTTGTTCTTGACGACATCAATTCATAAAAAACTGGTGCGATGAGCGTGGATGTTAAGATGCCGTCAACAAATTATGAGATTGAGAAATTCACCGGTGTGAATGATTTCATTTTGTGGGGCTTGAAGATGCAAGCCCTTCTTATTCAATAGGGTTTGTTAGAAGTGTTGAAAGGATCAGAGAAGATGGATGTTTCCCTATTGGAGAAGGAGAAGACAATGATGGTCGAAAAAGCCCACAATTCTATTGTATTGAGCCTTGGTGATAAGGTTCTCCGACAGGTTTCAAAGGAGAAAACTGCAGCTGGTGTGTGGACGAAACTTGAAGGTTTGTACAAGATGAAATCGTTGGTTAATCGTCTCTATCTGAAGCAAGATTTGTATTCATTCAAGATGAGTGAAGACAAATCCTCGGCTGAGCAGCTGGATATGTTCAAACGTTACTACTGTTGTGCCCTTTACCTAAGCCTCATGCTCACTTCAAAGAAACTCTCTTGTATGGACGAGAGTTGTTGACCTTTAAAGATGTTCAATCTGCCTTGTACACTAAGGATTTAAACAAACGAAAGGAGCACAAACCATCTTCTGTTGGTGAAGGCCTGTCTGTTAAAAGGAAATTCTTGAAGAAAGATGGTATGTTTGAGAATAAGAATGGTAAAGTTCTAAATAATTCTTATGGTGGTAATACCCCTACTATTGAGTGTTATCATTGTAAGAAGGAGGTTCATACAAGAAAGGTATACCCTGACCGACTGAACAATCATGGTGGAAAGGATAATGGTAATCCAGCCATTGTACAAAATGGTTATGAATAATCTGATATCCTGGTGGTTTCAAGCAGTGACTCTAGCAAGGAGTGGATTCTGGATTCTGGGTGTACTTGGCACATGACTCAAAACAAAGACATGTTTGAGGAATTGTGTGATCAAGATGGTGGATAAGTGCTGCTGGGAAACAACAAGGCTTGCAAAATTATAGGTATTGGATCTGTGAGATTAAAACTTCATGATGAGTCAATAAGGCTATTGACTGATGTTAGGTATGTACCTGATCTTAAGAGGAATTTGATTTCTCTTGGTGAATTCGACGAGAAAGGATATGTTTTCAAAGGAGAGCACATAATCCTAAGGGTAATTAAGTGGTTGAAGGAAGTTTTAAGAGGCGTGAATAAACAAGGCTTATATACCCTTGAGGCTAAGGTGTAAGTGGTTCGGCGGATGTGGCATCCACAAAACCTGTGTCGAAGATTGAGCTATGGCACAAGAGACTTGGCCATGTCAGTGAAAAAGGTCTGGTCGAATTGTCGAAACAAAATCTGCTGGGTGGTGATAAAGTTGAAAAACTGGAGTTTTGTAAACCTTGTGTATTTGGTAAATCCTGTAGAATGAAGTTTAACAAAGGTAAACAAAGAACATATCGATCCCTTGATTACATTCATGTTGATCTTTGGGGACCTGCAAGGAGTCCTTCACACTCAGGTGCAAATTATTTTTTATCCATAGTTGATGATTACTCCCAAAAGGTATGGGTATTCATCCAGAAGACTAAGGATGAAACTTTTGAAATTTTCAAAAGTTGGAAGACTCTGGTCAAAAACCAAACTGGCAGGAATGTCAAGAGGTTGAGGACCGACAATGGTCTTGAATTTTGCAATGGGGCTTTCAACAACTATTGTGTGGCGTATGGTATTGCAAGACAAAAAACTAATGCAGGGACTCCCTAACAAAATGGTTTGGCTGAAAGGTTTAATCGAACCATTCTAGAAAGGGTAAGGTGCATGTTGGTAAGTGCAGGATTGAAGAAGGTGTTTTGGGCAGAAGCTGCTGTAACTGCAACATACTTGATAAATATATGTCCCTCGACAGCCTTGGGAATGAACATCCACCTAGTCTCGACAGATTTAGAGTATTTGGTTGTTTAGCCTATGCTCATGTTAGGCAAGAAAAGGTTGAACCTAGAGCTTTGAGATGTACGTTCCATGGATACCCGAAGGAGTCAAAGCTTATAGGCTGTGGTGCTTAGAGCCAAGTCACAAGAGGTGTATTACAAGTCGAGATGTAGTTTTCAATAAAGCAGAGATAGCTTTCAATAAAATTGATGACATTGGTCGAAGTTCGAAGATTTATGAAGAAGAGCTGGAAAAAAAGAGATTCTTGTTGAGATGGAGCATAATGATGCTAAATTGCATGAATTAGATGAAGTAGAAGAAGATGCATAAGTTGCTGTTAAAGCTAAGGAGACTGATAATAACTACCTGCTGGCAAGAGACAGGTCGAGAAGAGTCATCAAGCCACCTTAGAGACTTGGTTATGCATATCTTATAGCTTATGTCTGAATCTCAGCAAGTGAGGTTTTGGACGAAGAACCTAGAGACTATAAGGAAGTTATGAGGAGTTGAGACACGTTTGAATGGCTGAAATCCATGGATGGTGAGATGAAATCTCTTCATGATTATAACACTTGGAAGCTGATCGAGAAACCTGCAGGGGCCAGGTTAGTCAACTGTAATTGGATCTTCAAGGTTAAGGAATGAATCAAATGAGTGATGTCGAAGCATTTTAAGGCAAGGTTTGTTGCTATAGGGTTCACTCAGAAAGAAGATATTGACTTTTATGATGTGTTCTCACCTGTTGTAAAGCATAGATCCATTAGAATGTTGTAAGCCATGGTGGCAAAATTTGACCTAGAACTTGAACAGATGGATGTGAAGACAACCTTCCTTATGGTGATTTAGATGAAACAATCCTAATGAGGCATCCTGAAGGGTATGTAGAAAAGGGAAAAGAAGATTATGTGTGCAAGCTGAATATATCTTTGTTTGGTCTGAAACAATCTCCTCGATAATAGAATATAATATTCGACAATTTCATGCCACACAATGGTTTCACTAGGAGCCAGTTCGACCATTGCGTTTACTTCAGATTTTGACCTGGAAATTCACTTGTTATTTTGTTTCTTTATGTGGATGACATTCTCATAGCAAGTAGCAATGTCGAAGATGTTATGAAGGCGAAGGCTGAACTCGATAAGGAGTTCGATATGAAGGATTTGGGAGCTGCCTCCAGAATTCTTGAGATTGACATCCGTAGAGATAGAAAGTAGTCTAGATTATGCTTATCTCAAAAGGCATACTTGAAGAAGATTCTCGACAAGTTTGGTATGTCGAATTCAAAGCTTGTTCTAACATCGACTAATCCTTAGTACAAGCTGAGTTTGACTCAAAGTCCTAGTATGGAATTCGAAAGAGCCTATATGAATAAGATTCCATATGCTAGTAAAATAGGTTTTTTGATGTATGCTAAGGTCTGTACGAGGCCAGACATAGCGTACGGAGTGAGCCTTGTAAGCAGGTATTTGGCCAATCCTGGAAATAAGCACTAACAAGCATTAAAGTGGATTCTTAGGTACATTAATGGGTCTCTGACCAGAGTCCTGATTTATGGTGGAGCCTGTGGTGATGATAGCGAAGTCTAAATCAATGGATTTTTTTCCTATGAATATGTAGGTTGTATGGATTCTAGAAAATCTATTTCTGGATATGTGTTCACTATGTTTGACACAACAATTAGTTTGAAAGCGAAACTTTAGAAGATTGTAATATTATCAACAACTGAAGCAGAATATATTGCCCCCACTGAAGCTGTGAAAGAAGCATTGTGGCTTGAAGGTTTTGCTAAGGAGCTAAAACTTCAAGTTATCACTGTTAAATGTGATAGTCAAAGTGCAATACACCTGTCGAAGAACTCAACCTATCATGAGCGAACCAAGCACATCAATGTGAGGCTACACTTCGTCAGAGTTATAATTGAGCGTGGAGAAGTCCAAGTGCTGAAGGTTTTGACTAACGATAATGTTGCTGATATGATCACCAAGACATTGCCAAGTAGCATGTTTTTTCCACTGTATGAAATTGATAAAGCTGCATGAAGAAAACGATTTTGTTTCCTTGTTAGTATAGAGTTTGTTCGAAGGTGGAGATTTCTGGTATTTGGATTGAACTCTTGTATTGACAATGGTGTCTTCTTGGTTCGACAGGAGTTGTGCATGCTGTAGCCGGAGTCTGGTCTAGCATGCTGTCAAAATATGTTACCTTTATGTTTAAGTTAGCATGTCAAATTAGGTCTTGCTTGTAAGCTCATTTGCTAAGTTAACTTGTAACCTAATTTAGCTTAATAGTCTATAAATAGGCTAGTTCTCTCAGGTTGTTGAGAGAGGTTAATTATTAGTATTCACTTGTAATATTTGAATCCTTATTGATTAAGTGAATAGTAAAACAGCTTCTTCTTCTTCTTCTTCTTCTGTTTGTTCAAGAAACTCAATCTTTTTCTTCATATTTTGTTTTGTTCTTTACGACATAAATTCACAACAATATTTTACATAAAATCTCTTTCAAAGAATTCTTTGAACAATAGATCAAATTTCTTTGAAGTATCTTTAGACTCATGCTTTGTACATATTTTTAGTATTTAAGTTTTGGTCTCAAAAACTCCAAAGCATCCTTGCAAAACAAACCAAATTTTGTCTTTGCTACCAAAATCTTTTTGGATCCTTTAGGGCTAGTGGCTTTAAGATGACTTGGTTCTTTTGATATATATTCCTTAGACCATCTTAAATCCCACATTTTGAAAAAAAAAACAATAAGATTCAATATGATCATTCTTATGACAAAAATTTCATTTATACCTAAGTAGATTAATTTTCTTTTTAGCGTGACAAATACTGATAAATGACAACATTATTGTTTTGTTGATAACCTAAGAAGAATTTATTATATGATTTTTTTTTGCTGGAAAAAATCATATCAAGATTATCTTTTCCTCTAGTAAATTTACTTGAGATTTCTTAACGCATCACACTTTTCACATCTAATTGATTTTAGAGTTTGTTTTCTAAGCGCATTACTCTCATCGCTAATCCTATCATTTTCATTTTTAAAATCTTTAATATGTTTTTTAATTTTTCCAATATTTCTTTCAAGTTGATCATTTCTTTTACCAACCTTAGCACTTAAATTAAATAAATGCTTTTATGAAAAAAGTAGTTACCTCATCGTTTTCGTCACAAGTAGCTTTAAGACAAAATTCTACCTCTTTGATATATTCCCTTATTGATTCCTAAGAGCTCTGAGCTTCAAAAGAATCTTTGAATGAGTTCTTGGATGAATCTTTGGACGATGATTCAGATACTTCTCCAATTGATTCTTCATACACCGTTACAAAATTTGCATATTAAGGAACATACTCCACATATGACTTCATAAGATCCTTCATATATTGTTACAACTTTTTTTTGTAAAAAAATAGTTGATGGTGATGATATTTCTCATATTGACTATTCAGATGTATATGAATTTTCTTCTTTGATCTTTCTTTTAATCTTTAACCAACTGGATCAGTTCTTTCAATTTTTCGATGATCTCTTTCTTACTCGATCTATCCTGAAAATCATTAACAACTTTTTCATCTTTGGAGTCAAGTGCTAGATCAAGTTTTTGATATTAGTTCTTAAATCTTAGATATTCATCATAAACACTTTTTTGTGTGATTAATTCCAAGAGATTTAATATTTGAGAATCATACTTCAAGAGTATTTTCATTTTCACTCGGAGTCTTAATTTCATGGACATGCGTATTTTACCTATCCATGTCATTTGGAACTTCATAAATTTCATTAAGGGTGACTCATACTTCTTTAGTTGTACTAC
The DNA here is from genome assembly GCA_022829125.1 of Lathyrus tuberosus. NCBI lineage: Eukaryota > Viridiplantae > Streptophyta > Magnoliopsida > Fabales > Fabaceae > Lathyrus > Lathyrus tuberosus. The sequence continues at coordinate 714,209 of JALAZF010000282.1, forward strand.
CGTTAAAAACATAATAGAACTCTCTGGTGTTTAACGCACTTGTCATCAAGTACTTAACTTGAATCATTTGTTTAACTTTTATCGTCTCTTCTATGGTCCACATCATTCTATGCTTATTTACCACATCATTATCAATAGATTCAGTAAGGACAAGAGATCCATTTAAAATATAATTCCATAAATCACAATCAACAAAATAAAAAACAAACATTTTTATTATCTCTTTTCATATGGTAAACCTTAACCGTAAAACGATAGAGATGCATTCATGAAAAGTCCGTTCTTAAAAGAATAAGTATTTGAAGTCATCATACTACCTCCCCGAGACGATTAGTCTTATAACAAGAGTAAGGCACCTTAAAGAACTTTGTCAAGTACTTGATCAATTAGGTAGTAATCCGAATTTCCTAATTGTTTAAAAATACTTCTTAATAAATTCCATACATGCCTTGATAGGTTTTTAGAAGTTTTAAAAAACAGAGAGCGTTTGAAATCTTTTTTCTATGTGTGCATGTGTGTGTGGGTGTACGTGCGTGCATGCACGTGTGTGTGCGTGTGTATATGCATGCGTGCGTGTGTGCGTGTGTGTGCGTGTGCGTGCGTGTGTATGAGTGTGCATGTGTATGTTGTGCGTGTGTGTGTGTGCGTGCGTGCGTGTGTTTGTGTGTGTGTGAGTGCGTTTGCGCGTATACGTGCGTGTGAGTGTGTTCGCGTGTGTGCGTGTGCATGTGTGTGCGTGTGCGTGTGTGCGTGTGTGTGCGCGTGCATGCGTGTGTGTGTGTGTGTGCGTGTGCATGTGTGTGCGTGTGCGCGTGTGCATGTGTGTGCGTGTGCATGCGTGTGTGTGTGTGCGTGTGTGTGTGCGTGTGTCTGCGCGTGTTTGTGTGCGCGTGGGTGTGTGTATTCGCGTGCGTGCGTGCGTGTGCGCCCGTGTGTGTGTGTAAGTGTGTATGTGTGTGTGTGTATGTGTGTGTGTATGTGTGTGTGTGTGTGTGTGTGTGTGTGTGTGCCTTAGTACTTTAAGACTTACTCTTGACCTTTTACAATTTAAAACTTATCGCTCTAAGATGCTAATCGCAGGACTAGACGAACTTTCGACTTTCTCTCGTTTAGACTTTAAGATCCTCTACTTGATTCAAAAATTGATTAACACTTCAACTAGATCTCTAAATTGTCTGACTGATGAGACTTGAGATATCTTCTTTATCAGATGCCATCATGAAAAGTTTACTGGACAATTAATATCAAATCCCTCTTTGATTGTTGTCTCAAAGAACTCTCAACATCCAAAAGCTATTTGACTTATGAAATTATCTTCCTTAAAGTTTGCTTGGAAGATGTCATCATTTGCCATCGTCATCATTTGTCATTATCAAAACCAACTGATGGTTATACCTGCCAGCACATAGACACACATTTAGATCTTGGATGCTCCCTACAAGGAATTATGTGTTCTCCAAATGTATCTAAGCATGCTTTACGACACATAGAACCTCATCAATAAGAAATAAGAGAATCATAATGCGATATCTAAGGATAGTATGATATTTTACTTGTGGCATATACTGGTCTACTCCATCAATACGAACAACTAGGAGAAAATCCTAAGCACGTGATGTTAATAAACAACCAATGTCTTATGATTATGTCAAACTTTACTTTTATATCCTTAACACTTTAATTAAAAATGACACTCATCAAAATATAATCTAAAAGCGTACCACTAAAATCATTCAAGATTATGTAAAAACCGAAGTCCATATCATATAACTCAATGTCTCTCATTATATGATCTTATAACAAGTACTTATAACATGTACTCTCGAATACAAATCCAATCCCTGAAATAAGCGCAAAAAAACAAAAATTGTTTTACAAATACATGTTATATAGCTTAAGTTACAAATTCAGTCTTTAATATCAAAAACGATGAATGACAGTTAGCCACCACTAGATTCAAACAGATTTAAACAATTTTTTTTTAACTGGAACAATTTCTATTATTTTATCATATTCTTATACCTCATGTCACTTTCATATGCTGATAATGATACTCATATTGATTCATTCATCTTATTTTCACTCATATACTCAAATTATATGGTACACAAAAAAAAAAATTAATTAAAAACCTTAATCATAATCAACAATAATGATTCTTGAAAGAAACACAGTACAAGTAATTGCAACAATTGTCACATGAACAAAAATCTAACAATTAAGAAAACAATGCAAACTAAGAAAGAAATTCATAAATCTATTTTCTTGTTCCCACCCTTTGATTTTTCCTCACCTTAACCCTTCCACCACCTTGAACTGAAGCCTTCTGTTTCTTTTCCTCCTTTTTCTCTCCAATTTGATTTTCTTTCTTGTGATAATCATAGCAATAGTACTCACCAACCTCATCATCATCATCATCATCATATGCATCCTCTTCCACTTTTTTCTTGAAAAGTCTCAAAGGATTATTAACATTAACACCATAATGAGTTGGTCCAGAAGAAGCATCAGAAACCATAGAATCATCGCTTTCAATTCCAGCATCGCATTGAGTTTGATGAGTCACTTGATAACAATCATCATCATCATCATCACTTATTGGAGATCCAATATACATAGTCCATCCAGATTCACTGCTGTGGCATTCCTCTTCACCTCCCAAGGACATATCATGAGCCGGCTCCATTCTAAGAAAGAAAAAAGAAGAAGAAGTTGTAAAAGTGATATAAGCGTTGGAGAATGGCAAAAAGTAAAGCATTTATATAGAACTAACTAACTATATGTCTCTTACAAAGGATACCAAATAAATTTATAAAAATAAAAATTGTCATTTAAAAAATAAAAAATCTATTTAAAAAGAAAACACAAAAAAAATAGTATATATATAATCAAGATTATACAAAAATAGCAGGGAAATTAACAACAAACTGCGTCGCTATTATTTCTGAACACCTGAAAATACTTATCCCTTCATCTCTCTGACCCAAAAGATACTCATTAATTACCTATAGCATCATCAAGAGGGGTAAGAGCTGTCAATGAAAGTGAAACAAAAAGTTCCATAAATTTGAAAGATAGAAAGAGTTGGTTGGTTTCACTTCATCACATGGAGAAGAATATGCAGTAACTATATCAATTACAATCATCATTACTTCTCTGAATTGGCCATAAATAAAAAAATGACAGGTAATATATATAAATGCTAAATTTGCAGGATAAGAGATTGACACAGGCTACAAAACAGGAGAGAATATATGACCCATATAAGTCTAAGTAGGATTGCAAACAGGTCCTCTTCAATACCTGATTTAGGTTTTAACTTCTTTAAATATCTTGTCTCTTCATATGAAACAAATACTTTTTGGGTTAATTGTGATTTACCCCCCTAACATATGAGTGAATTTTGATTTACCCCCCTACATGCCTTTAGGCAACGGTTTTTTTTGAAAAAATCGTTGCCAAAACCTGCCTATGGCAACGGTGGGGGGTAAACCAAAACACTCTCATATGTCAGGGGGGTAAATCACAATTAACCCATACTTTTTTTTCACTTTTTTTTCTTCTCTTCTTACAAACCTGCTTCTAAATTATTACAACTGTATTTTTTTAGATTATGGCCACACTATATATGATAGGAATAGGATAACGAAGTTTCTTGTTGAGAATTAATAGCACTTCTCCAATATCTCTCTGCATCTAGATCTTTCTTGTTATAGACTCGGGATCACAAAGATATTCTTGTGATCGAAACCGTTCTTTAATTTTTTCCTGTTAAATCAGCTCAGTTAGTAGTTAACTAGTTATACAAGATATAAATACAGAAGCTCGAGTTCGAACAAGTGACATTCCATGTTTTAGAATGCGTTTATTAGATAAAAAATCCACCGACTTTTTTTATTTCTTGGCTTGAAATGAAAAAGAATAAATGCAATATTATAATATGGATCAGATAATATAATAATGCAGTCACCAACATGTTTTTAATGATTATAATGAAAATTGATTTATGCAACGGGTTTGTGAATACCAGATAGGTAGATTGTGATATTTAGCTACTTGGAATTGGAATTGCATGGTTGAATCAACGCTAGATCATATTTTCTATCATTACAAGACAAAGTATACCCTACCTTTTTTCCTTTCTTTCTGTCTTCCACAAATTTGAAATGCAAAATCAAGCTATTATTATTATTAATTTTTTTTATTAACATTTTCTTATGTTCCAAAGAGAATATTGGTAGGGGCGGTGATATAAACGTATTTAGGTGTATAGTTTTTTGTGGCGTTGCTAACATACACAAATACAAAATATAACTATTACATTGGTTTAAATCTCCATAAATTTTTTTTTGTAATTAGAGTTGTTTGTTTGTCCTTAGTTGGCATTAGAGTTGTGGATATAGTCCATTATAAAAGGGATTGATGTATCTCTAGTATTTTGATTATAGGCTTAATTATTGTCAAAAGTTCTTTAATTTAATTTCAATTTTTAATTTAGTCTATTATTTAATAAATGTTACATTTTAGTCCATTAAAAACGATTTTGTTAGTCCAGTTGGTCTTTTCTATTAAATTTTGTTAAAAAATGTTAAGTTATGCATATGTGGCATAACAACATGGCAAGTGAGTCTGCAATTTAGTAAATGGACTAAATTGAAACCTTGAATATAATGACATTAAACCAAAATATTGCTACATTACTTATTCAAAGCAAGACATTAAACCAAAATAAATTAAGGTGTACACAGACTCAACTACAAGAGTTTATTCTTCTTAGAACTTAAATTGTCATTGGTGAAATCAATTTTTCAGTTTAAACAATTTTGCAGCTATTGTAGAGATCTGGTTCTTCACATGAAACATCTTTTCTCATCTTATGGATTATCACAGTATAACTTCTTTTTTAACATGGTATAAACTCTGTACCATAACTTATGTGCCATCCAATTACTCTTTTCTCCTAAGAGATTAAACAATTCTACAAGTTCCCAATAACATATTTAACTGCACTAGTATAAAATTCTGTAGTAACAAATTTGAGTCTGCAAAATCTTAAAAAGTATATAATTCAACATTTACTTTTAAATTTATTATTAATTACCTGATGGGGGATGTAATGCTATTAAAACTGAAAAAGTGATCAAATCCAAACGCTGGCAGATACAAGAATTTCATTGTAGAATAAATTAAAACACCTTGGCAGAATCTACTAGTAAGCAAGCTCTAGAAGATGAAATCCAAAATAGCTTAAACTCAATCCTTTCTTCAGATGATAGGAGAAGAGCTGAATTCCAGCTTACCTATGAGGAGTAGCAATAAAACGTTGATGGAGGAGCAGCAAAATGTTTTTATATGCATAACATCCATGTTTCAATATTATTATGGTTTGTTGTTGATTCTACCACATCCAAATCCTTGATCAAAGCTTAATCAAGTCACTAATAATGCTGCTATAATCCACCTGTTCTTGACTACTTGCTTGAAAGACCACATCGTCTTCAAGGTTTTCGCTATGTCGGATTAATCCCTAGCACGCACTTGTTGAATCCAAGATTCCCGAACACGATTCATTGTCTCGCGCTACTCCCTTACAAGGAAACCACCTTGTCCCAAGGCCTTCACTCGATCGAATCCGTGTTAGCGTGATCTTGTCCAAAACCTTCAAATCACAATGAGCTTTAAGGAAAACCTAGCTTGATTTTCTTATTTGAAAAACACAAAGATGCCAACCCAATATTCTCGACTACACCAACCTAATTGGACATTATCAACCCTAATCTAGATGGTCACCCAATCAAAAAATGATTATGTGTAGTTTGATTGTGTGTATGCATAGAAGAAAGGTTGAAGATGATGGAAAAACTTTGTAATTCTGGTTTCGTTTAGGTTTTACACTAGTACCTTGCTCGAAAAAGGTGCATGTATAAGTGTATATATGTGTATGGAAATAGGAAAAAAATGATGCAAGAAAATAAGATGCAAAACAAAATTTAAGTTTTTGAAAGCTACAGATCGACCTATGAAAACAATAGGTCGGCCTGTCAAGGTGCCCAGGTCGACCTAAGTGAGGCGACCTATGGACAGAGCCTACAGACTTTAATATGGATGCGTGGAGGTCGTCCTGTACAAGCTATGTGTCGACTTATACTGAAGCAAAAGCTTCTATAGGTCTACCTGAACTCGTATGTGTAGGCCTTTGCAACAATGTTCACACATAAAATGTTGTTTTTGATGTATGAAGTATGCCTAGACATTTCCAATCATTTTCAAAACCATTTGTATGCATCGTAAGACTAAAATGATCAATGCACATCTAAACTTTAGTTGATACCGCCCAATATACAAAAACGCTAACACACTCCTAGTTTTGACATCATTCAAAACATGGTTAGTTTTAACTTGGATTCTCAGAGAGTTACATTCTCATTGTATTTGAGCGGAAACTGTTCTTACTTCTTGCGAATGGTAGGAACATAACATTTTTTTGCATCGTCTCGAAATTGACAAAGCATATTTATTTTCTAAAAAAAGGTTTTGACATCGCGCTATGGTGGTGAAGAGGTTTGATTGGTTAAGTATGTTTTTGAGTGGATGATGAGTAGTTGAACAGTTTTCTTAGTAAGGCCATCATCCAAATACTCAGGACTAGGGAGGATAATTACGTCCATCTAATCTTTTTCGTCCAAGTTATTTATGAAATTTGTGAGGAGAATTAAGTCACGTTTCTTTAACAAAAGACGATTATTCTCGTGGGAGGCTATGCACGACCATCACATAAATACTTGGAACTAGGGAGGACAATTAAGTCCAACTAATATTTTCACCAATGAAAGAATTTACTAGATTTGGTTATTTAGTGTGTTTTGAAACGAAAGACGAGTACTCAAATAGTAGGTTAAGTACGGTCATCATCCAAATATTTGGGAACTAGGAAAGATAATTACATCCATCTATTTCTTTTTCAACTGATTTTTATTTAGAAAAAGATTTTGGAAGCACTTGATTAAGTTTGATGAATTTGATGTCGCGTTTGACTTTTTTTTGTAAAAGTTAATTTGATGGTGAAATGGTGAGAAATAATTGAAAGGCACGAGTAGCAACACAACGTTGTGAGTTATAACGCAAGGTACAAATTCTAACGCTAGGGTGCAAATTATAACACGAGGACGCAAATTCTAACATCACAAAAGTTAATGCACAAATTGTAACACAAGGCCACAAATTCTAACGTAAGGGCGCGAGTTCTAACGCAAGGGCGCGAGTTCTAACACGAGGGTGCGAATTTTCACGCGAGTTCGCGAGTTCTAATGCGATGGCACAAATTCTAACGCGAAGGCGTAACTTAATTCCAAAAATCGTACGAAACGCAATAAAGCACGCACACGCGCAACAAAATGATGGGACAACAATGTGCATATAACAATCATGAACAACATGTATTCATCACAAACAAATCGAAAAAGTAAACATGCACATGTTAAATTAAACGCAACGCAAGGAGTTGAATTGAGTTCGCATAACGCGAGGACGTGCAATACGAAGCTGCCAACACAGAATTTAAATCTAATTTAAATGCAATAAAATTGAAATGTTGCATGCTAACACAAGTTGAACAACAAGTTACTAGCACGAAGCATGATCATTGCAAACAAAATGAACACAACGAATTGTATCATAACAAAAGCAACGTCACGTGATGAAATGAAAAGTAGCGAAAGAAAACGCGAATTGACGTTATATCGAACCACCAAAAGTGTGTACAAATATGAGTTAAACATGATGGCAAAAGAATCGAAGTGCCGCACTTAAACAATAAAAAATCAGCCAACAAACTGCTTACTCAAAATGCGCTCATCGCAATCGAAACAAAATGCATGTAACGCAATGCTAACAAACAAATCCAAGCTGAACACACGTAATATTCTCGAATCCGATTTTGAAGCAATAATTACATAAAAGAACAGCATATACAAATCACATATTAAATCATTACATCAAAAGAAAATCCAGCAGAGTCACAACATACAAATTATGTCAAACCTGAATCGTTCCGATTTCAATGCGATGAAAATAACAAATAGCAGCACACAGACAAACAAAAAATATTTACAATATTATATCAACATTACAAAATAAAGAAAAATATAGCATACGGAGCAAAGCTGACTGCAATCGATAACCAAAATTTAAATACACAATAAAACAACAGATGAACAACACCACCAAAAGAATATTTAAAACTGAATCGTTACCAAGCGTGTTGCGTTGATAATGGTGTTCAATCCGAAGCTGACAGTGGCAAGAGTTGTGAAGGTTGTTACAGCATTGACGAGCGGTGCACAGTGGCTATGAAAGCAATTTTGTTTTGTTGTTGCAGAGAAAGGAAAGGTGATGTTGTGTGGTTCAATCGAAGAAGATGAGATGACAGAGGTGTTAAATGTAATTCATAGTGTGTCGAAGTCGAAACATTCATAGCTTAGTGTCGTGTCGAATTGTTTAGGTTGTTTCGACAGATTCATGTTAGATTTGATTTGATTGGATTCAGATTTGGTTAGATTAGATTTGATATTTTGGGCTTTTAATTTTGGACCTTTGCAAATCTATATCTATAAATAGGAAGTATCCTTGCATTGTAATCATAACATTGTATAGCATTCACAGTTACGGTTAGCAGTGAAAATACAATAGTAACAGAAATCCCACGGTTAGTGGGTAAAACATTTCTACAAATATTTCTCTTCTCTCATTTTTTCGTTGCTGTTTGTTCTGAAATTTGTTCATTATCATTGCGTAAGTTGTGGATTGTTGAACAATCTTGAAATCAAGATTGAAGTGGAATTCCCATAGGGTGTGGTGAATTTCCAACATCTGGTATCAGGACCTGGTTGCGATTCAAGGAGGAAAATCGTGATGGCTATGAATCATTCAAATGGGCACTTTTCGGCGACCCTACCAATTCTCAAGAAAGATAATTATGAGAATTTGTGCAAGAAGATTAAGGTGGTTTTCTATTATCAAGATCTTTGGGATCTTGTGAAGGAAGGAGTAACACCGCTTAGGGAGAACGCGTCGGATCAAGAAAAGGTTGCACATAAAGAATTGAAGAAGAAATATTATAAAGCATTGTTTATAATCCATCAATGTGTTGATCCAGATAACTTTGAAAAAGTTAGCGATGCAGAATCAGCAAAGGAAGCATGGGAGATTCTTGAAAAGTCATTTGGAGGCGCAGAGAAGGTGAAAGAAGTGAGGTTACAAACTCACAAGAGAACCTATGAGTTGCTTCAGATGGAAGACAACGAAAGTATTACAGATTTCTTCACCAGAGTTACAAAGCTGGTGAATAAAATCAAAGTATGTGGAGAGGTGTTGACATCAAGATCAGTTGTTGCAAAGATCTTGAGGCCATTGGCTCCGAAATTCGACCACGTGGTAGTAGCCATAGAAGAGTCGAAAGACTTGTCAGTATTGAAGAAGGAAGAGCTTCAAGGGATGCTTGAGTCTCATGAACAAAGGATGGCTGAGAGAGCTGCAGCAAAGTCGAAGAGTGATATGACTTTGCAGGCGCAGTCAAAAAAGGAAAGGAAAGGTAAAGGAAGCTGGAATGGTAACAAAGGAGGAAACTAGTCGAATCAGAAGAAACCTTGGAACCAAGGCAACCAAAGAGGTGGTGCTGCAGGTAGAAGAAAAGGTGGTGATCGAAAATCTGACAAAAGTCACGTTCAATGTTTCAATTGTCAGAAGTATGGCCATTATATTAGTAATTGTCCAGAAAAGAAGAAAAATCATGAAACTGATGCAAATCTGGCAAAGCATGAAGAAGAAGAGACGTTGCTGATGGTCACAACAGAAGATGAAGAAAGATTCCAAGATCAGTGGTACTTGGACTCAGGATGCTCATCACACATGACTGGGAGGAAAGATTGGTTTGTCAACATGAAGCCCTCGTCGAAGAACACGGTGAAGTTTGTAAATGACAACACTCTAGCAGCTGAAGGTGTTTGTGATGTTCTGATTATGAGGAAAGATGGCAAAAGGTCAATAATTTCCAATGTGTTGTACATTCCAGGTATGAAGAGTAATTTGCTCAGTATAGGGCAGCTAGTCGAAAAGAACTACAAGGTAGTTGTCGAAGACAAGATGATGAGAGTTCTCGACGCAGATGGTAGGTTGATCTTGAAGGCTCCAATGTCTCAGAATAGGACCTTCAAGATTGAGCTCAAGGTGATGAAGCACAAGTGTCTTGCAACGGCAGCCAGCAGAGATGAGTGGTTATGGCATTTTCGACTAGGTCGTCTCAACTTCAATGACATCAGAGAACTGAAGAGAAGAAATATGGTTTCAGGATTACCAGAAATCGACATTCCAAGTGAAGTCTGTGAAGAGTGTGTTCAGTCGAAACAACACAAGAATAGCTTCAGCAAGGATGCAGGAAGAAAGTCGAAGGCAATTCTTGAATTCATATACTCTGATGTATGTGGTCCAATCCAGGTGGATTCGATTGGTGGCAACAGAAATTTTGTCACGTTTATAGATGATTTCAGTCGAAAGTTGTGGACTTACCTCATCAAGAAGAAAAGTGATGTGATTGAGGTATTTTCCAGATTCAAATCCATGGTCGAAAGACAGAGTGGTCGAAAGTTGAAGATTCTAAGGACAGATGGTGGTGGAGAGTATGTGTCGAAAGAGTTCGATACATTATGTGAAAAAGAAGGGATTGTGCATGAGGTGGTGCCACCCTATACACCACAGCAAAATGGAGTTGCAGAACGAAGGAACAGAACCATCATGAATATGGTGAGAAGTATGTTGAATGGAAAGCATCTACCCAAAGAATTATGGGGAGAAGCGGTTTCGACAGCAACATATGTTTTGAACGGATGTTCGACGAAGAAGCTTGAAGGAGTCACACCAGAAGAATGTTGGTCTGGTGTTAAGCCTAGTCTCAGTCACCTGAAGGTGTTTGGATCTATAGCACATAGATATGTGCCAGATCAGTTGAGAAGAAAGCTTGATGACAAGTCGAATCAGATGATCTTGATAGCATATCATTCGACTGGAGGTTCAAGTTGTTCGACCCAGTGAATAAGCAGGTAGTGATCAGCAGGGACGTGATCATAGATGATCTTAAAGAATAGGATTGGACAGAGAATGCCAAGAAGGATTTAGTGAGAATCTCTTGTGAAGAACCAGCCACTGAAGTCAAAAGAGAAGTTCGACAGGAACCAGTTGCAGATGAAGCAGGTTCAAGCAGACCTCGATGAACAAGACACATGCCTGCAAGGTTGCAAGAATGTGTAATTACATCAGATGATGTGGTCGATGAAGAGGGTGAGCTGGTACATTATGCTTTCTACGTAGATGTCGAACCAGTCAATGTAGCTGAGGCATTGAAAGATTCGAAGTGGGTGAAAGCAATGAATGAAGAGTTAGAGTTCATCGAAGTCAACAACACCTGGTCACTTGTCGAATTGCCTCAAGGCAAGAAGGCAATTGATGTGAAGTGGGTTTACAAGGTAAAGGTGAATCCTAGAGGAGAAGTAACTCGACACAAGGCGAGACTTGTGGCGAAAGGATTTCTTTAGAAGGAAGAAATCGACTTCGATGAAGTGTTCGCACCTGTTGCTAGGATCGAAACAATCAGGTTGGTTGTTGGTTTAGCAAATATGAACAAGTGGCACACATGTCAGATGGACGTAAAGTGTGCATTCCTTAATGGTACCTTAGATGAAGAAGTTTATGTCGCACAACCAGCTGGGTATGTGAAACGAGGCGAAGAAGGAAATGTGTACAGGCTGCATAAAGCCCTGTATGGACTTAAGCAAGCTCCAAGAGCTTGGAATAACAAAATTGACAGCTTCTTAAGGGAGAAGGAATTTGTGAAGTGTACGACTGAGCATGGAGTATATGTAAGAAGAAGCAATAGAGAATTGCTTATACTATGCCTCTATGTCGATGATTTGTTGATAACAGGGAGTTGCAAGAAGGAGATCGAAGATTTCAAACATGACCTGAGTGAGGAGTTTGAAATGTCAGACTTGGGAAATCTCTCATATTTCCTTGGCATCGAATTCTACAAGACTAGTAGAGGTTTGATGATGCATCAAAGAAGATATGCAGGCGAAATACTCAAGAGATTTGAGATGCAAGATTGCAACTCAACTTCGACTCCAGCTGAGACCAGACTGCAACTGTCGAAGGACCCAGACGAAGATGATGTCGACCCAACCCAATATAGAAGACTTATTGGGTCACTTAGATACCTTTGTCACACAAGGCCTGACTTAGCATACAGTGTGGGTATGGTAAGTAGATTCATGCAGAAGCCAAAGGTGTCACACCTAACAGCGACGAAGAGGATACTGAGGTATCTGAAAGGGACTCTCGACTACGGTATTTTGTTTCCTGCAGCTGATAAAGGGAAAGAATGCAAGTTAGTGGGATACACCGACTCCAGTTGGTGTAGTGATGCTGAGGATAGAAAATCCACAGCTGGATATGTGTTTATGTTAGGCGGTGCACCAGTTGCTTGGAGTTCGAGAAAGGAGCCAGTAGTGGCATTGTCATCATGCGAAGCAGAGTATATAGCTGCTTCTCTTTGTGCATGTCAAGCAACTTGGATGGTGAACTTGGTCGAAGAGATTACAGGGAAGAATCATGGAGCAATTACCATGAAGATCGATAGCATGTCAGCTATCAACTTGGCGAAGAATCCAATAAATCACGGTCGAAGCAAGCACATCGAAATGAGGTTCAATTATCTTCGAAAGAAGGTAGCAGAAGGGAAGATGAATCTGAAACACTGTAGAACTGAGAATCAGATTGCAGATATCATGACAAAGGGAGTGCAGGTCGAAGCCTTCAGAAAACTAAGAGTCATGATAAATGTAGACAACTTAGACACAATGAATTAGGTGGTGTGTTAAATGTAATTCATAGTGTGTCGAAGTTGAAGCGTTCATAGCTTAGTGTCGTGTCAAATTGTTTAGGTTGTTTCGACAGATTCATGTTAGATTTGATTTGATTGAATTTAGATTTGGTTAGATTAGATTTGATATTTTGGGCTTTTAATTTTGGGCCTTTGCAAATCTATATCTATAAATAGGAAGTATCCTTGCATTGTAATCATAACATTGTATAGCATTCACAGTTGCGGTTAGCAATGAAAATACAATAGTAACAGAAATCCCACGGTTAGTGGGTAAAACATTTCTCCAAATATTTCTCTTCTCTCGTTTTTTTCTTTGCTGTTTGTTCTAAAATTTGTTCATTGTCATTGCGTAAGTTGTGGGTTGTTAAACAATCTTGAAATCAAGATTGAAGTGGAATTCCCATAGGGTGTGGTGAATTTCCAACAAGAGGGAGTGAAGGTAGGTAAAATCGGTGACAGACGGTTTGAAGGGAGATGAAAGAATGGTTTTGAAGTGGGATATGAAGAAAAGAGAAGTTATGGGTTTAACAAGGTGAAGGTGGGTTGGTTGAAGTGGTGATGGCTTGAATAAGGAATATATCTGCAGTGAATTAAATTTCACCAAGAAGATGAAGAACTTTTTTCTCTTCTCTCTCCTTTTTATTTTATTTTTTTTTATTTTTTTTTCATTGATTTGAATTTGAGAGCTAACGATGTGCCACTGCTGAGTTCTATTTTCAAGTCTCACTAGTTAACTTATATACTACTCCCTTCGTTCCCATATAAGTGTCACTTTTGGAATAACTTTTTGTTTCTTTTTAATTGTCACTTGTAAAGTTTAAGAGAGTATTAAATGCATTTTGTCAAAATGACTCCTAGATAATTATTACAGAAAGAGAAAAAGTAAAATGAATATAATAAATAATTAAGGGTATTATAGGTAAAATGATAATTATTGTATGAAAAGTAACAATATTGATTAGCTTTCTTAGTATGTATAAAAAAATCAAAAAGCAACACTTAAAAAGGAACGGAGGGAGTATTAGTTTTTGGGTTTCAAATTTATTTAATCCCAACAATATCCTAGGGAATTTATTGTGACTAATTGAGTTTCAAAATTGATAAAATAAAATCATATAATTTTTACTAAAAACAAATAAATCAACTCAATTAATTAATTAATTTATATTTATTTTGATTAAAAGAACGAAATAAATGGAATTAAAATGAATAAGAAGTGTTAATACTGAGGTTGAGAGTGAATTGGAATTATGAGATTGAATTAAATTGGTTTTGTGGTTTGAATTTGATTTTTAGATGAATTTGCAGGAGGTTGAATGTTGATTGAAGCTTGAGAATTGATTTTGGAAGAAAGAGTTTGGCTATCAAAACTTCCCTTGAATTGTGAGTGTGAATCCTATTTTATAGAGGAAATTCAAGTGTGATTTTTTATTTGAAATTTGAAGTTGGCTGTAAATTCATAATGCTCTTATATACCCCCGCGTTTTGCTTAGGTTGTTGCAGCTTTTTCGTTTTAACTTTCATGAGCCTTGACCGTGCTTATCATCATGATCTTCTTATCTTCTTTATTTTGTTTGTAATGCAATGTAAATTTGTAATGGGTTGAATTTTGTAAGGGCATTTTGTGGTAATCTTCATTTGATGAAGAGAGTTTCTTACCCCACCCCTTGGGGTTCTTACGCATCATGTGCGTTTCCAAAAATACCCCACTGCTTTCGGAGATGTATCTTCGGACGCACATTTTTTTTACTCAACATTGGTTTTTTTCAGAGTTATATTTACGGAATGTTTCCGTTTATATAGCTCTGGAAAAAATTAGAATACATTCGCGTCAGAGTCTCTTCTCCTCCCTCATTCTTCATTTTTCATCTTCTCATTCTCAAACTCTCCAAACTCTTTCAACTCAAAAAATCTTTTTCCACCAAACTTCATTATTTTCATTCAACACTGCTACGAAAAACTCACTTAACAACGGTTGGAAATGACATATAATGACGGGGGCGAAGGCGTTGTTATGTAGAGTGTTGTTGTATATGAGGTACGTACAATGACGGTCCTGTGACCGTTGTTGTATTCCAGTATGCGCGCACCATTTCACGACGGTTAGTTTAGTCAACCGTTGTGATATAACTAAACTGTGATCTGGTTCAATTCTCAGCAACAACATTTTTTATTTATATTAGCGTTTGACATACAACTACGAATAGGTTTATAACCGCTGCCAAAAACAGCCTGTTTTAAATATAAAATTTATCTGCGTATCAAATTATTCCTATAATTTATCCTATCAAAACAGCTTATGTTTACATGCAAACACAATATGTGCATCAAACACAATTCTTCCTATATTTTATCCTTATAAATGAATCAGAGAATTTACATCAAAAGAAATTTACATCAAAAGCTAAATGAATCAGGGAATTAAACTGCTAACATAGTTTAAATCAAAAGCCAATATTATTGATTTCATTATGTACATCAAAAGTCAAAACTATTGTTCACATTATGTGCGTCAAAAGCAAAAAATATGTGCATAAAAAAATATTGCTGATATATCAAACAGCAGGAGCAGAACCCTTAAGCGCATTGTGGATATACGCCCAACGTTTACGAAGATCCACAAAGTCCTCAACGGGGAATAGGGTTTCGTCGTTAAACATCTACATAAGAGAAAAAAATTGAAGATCGTGTATGATAATAATTCAATAGTCAACTTATATATTAATATATATAAACATTTTATGGCATATATTACCGTATCCCATGAATCAACAGTGTCGGCAAGGATAATGTTTAACATGTGTTTCATGATAAAATACCCACACTCGTAACTCCCGCGTTGTTTCCTCGTCTACAAATTACATGAATATAAAAACATGAATACAACCACACATGCATGAATGTAAATGAAATAAACAGGTAATCGGGCCACTTACTTTAGGAGCAAGGTATATAGGCTTTTTTCTAACATTATTCAATATATTAACTTACTCCACAATACTGCACATTGAAAATTGAATTAAACATATTACATGATTAACTAATTACAATTAATGCCAAAGAAAATGATATTAAACAAAGACACTTACGTTAATACAAGATCTTTCATTGGTTTGTGGAGTGGATCGTGCAAGGAACACAGTAATGCCACCGTATTTGTCCTAAACGATATTACGATCAATTGCCAATGACCACTGAATGAACATGAGAATATATATATATATATATATATATATATATATATATATATATATATATATATTATTAGTTGTTACTAAAACAAAACTAAATATGGAATATAGAAATAAATTACAACAATACTAACCTACATAGGAATGGTACAAGGTAACATTCTTTTCCTCCGTCATTTAGCCGGCTTTTCAAGTACTTTTCTCTGATATTTTTATCATTATACGCCCAAGCGATAAAACTTGGGTCCAAGATTCCATAGGTACTTGATTTATTCAATTCTATACAAACACGGTGAATGTACCTAAATGGTCAAAGAAAATGAATAAATTAAGGGAGAAAATACAAAAAATTATAATGTTCTATAATGACGTGTATATTCGACTATATACTTACGTGCACCAAACTTGCAAAATAGATATGTCAAGCCACTTATATCCTGCGAGAAAATCCCTCACATCTTCAGGAGTGTAATACACTAAATCCAATTTAGGGCAATGTTCTAGCGGGAGAGCTTGCGCAAGGTCTGTTGTTGAAATGGACAAGTATAAACTTGTTATTTCAATTGGACTAGGGTCCAATATCCCATTGCGGTTATCTACAGGGGGAGGGGTTGTATAATTACTCCCTTTTGTAGAAGCTTGATTTACGACACTTCTACTTGGAGTTTGATCATCACCAACACAACGATGATCTTCATTAGTTCGTTGTTCGAGGCTTTCACTTAATCTCTACATCATAACATTCAATTAGAACATAAAACAAAAATAAGCACAATATATTCAATTAGAACATACAATATATATCATACAAAAATAAGCGCGATTTACTACACATACCGAATACAACTCTTGTAACCTTTCCACTTCTTTCTCCCTTTTTTCCCTCTCCTCTTCAAACAGCCTCCTTTGCTCCACCAATTGCTTCTCAACATTCTCAATCTTTTGTCGTTGAGCAAGAAATTCAGCGGTTTTGGTGCTTCTTCTTTGAGATCCAAAGTATGACCTCAAGCCGACACCATCTCCAACACCACGGACACGACCTCCATGCTCAGCTGTTCCGATAGCTTAGACTAATATGTCATGTCGTGCTTCTGAAACAAATGTGCCTTAATGGGCCGCCACAACCAAATTATCCTACACAACATGAGCAACTTACATAAGCAATCGCATTTAAATAACAACTCATGAGAGACTTACATAAGCAAACGCATTTAAACAAAACATATACTTACAATTTTCTCAGCAACTACTCTTGAAGCCTCAGAGGTGTACTCTCCATTAAGTCTTAATCGAGCCCTCTTCCATTTCTCATGTCTTGAAGGTGGAGATGGAATGTCACCATCTCCTCCTTCTTGTAGTTTTTCCTGCAGGATCCTCTTCTTAAGTTTCCTGTAACCCCCACGAGACAATCTATGGGGGTACATGTTTTTCGCCTTGTTCTGAATTCCAACTTCGCTTTTAGCCTATTATTAACATAGTGAAAAATGTGTATGATTAGTATCTATAACTCATTAGCATAACATTATAGGTTACATAAGACTAGTACTAACCTTGAATTCCTCAGAACGGCGTTTCTTCGCAAACTTGTGCCACACCTTCTTCGATAAAAAAACTATACCGAATCTATGAAGGTTGAAGACCGCTCTTAGGCTTCGTAATGTAGTCAGCCATGAGCTGTGGCTTAAATCCCCTCCAACGAACATCGGCATAAGTTATCCACTTTCTTTTCAATTTTGAGTTATCGGTAAACTCAAAATTCAACTACATTAAATCAATATATAAGTATGAATTAGAAACTATAGGTAGTGATATCAAATATATGAAAATTATAGTGAAATACCTTAACGTCTGTCCATATGCTGTCTTTGACATTAACATCCACTTCTCTCCAATCATCAATCAGTATACTGACTTTGCTATGTGCAAGGAACGCAACATAACTCCTAAAAGTAGCGTAATGTGGACAATCCACTAATTTTTAGTGCGAATCAAACTCGATTGGAATTTTTACACCAGATGAGTTGCGGACTGATGTGAATTGGGGCATCATTGTGACACCTCTTTGAAATCTTTTCGTTTGACTTTCAGTTGTTTGAGTTTCATTGGCTAACCTTTCATTTGTTTGAGTTTCTTCGCTGGATTCTGATGAAGAACTCGACAAGGTCGACATCTAAGTTCAAAAACAACAACAACAGCATGAACAACAATGGAAAAAGAGTTTATTATAGATGCATGGGGAAAATATTTTACATACCCTAAACGTGACGACGAAGTAAATGATGTTGGCGTTGGTGTTGTTGTTGTCTTCCTTCCTTACGACAACGACGGTGTTGTTGTTATCTTCCTTCTCGACGGTGACGATGATGACGACGGTGTTGGTATGTGCGTAATATTCTATTTTCTTCACGATGGTGACGATGATGACGAAAATGACAACAAATGGATACTGACGATGCAAGTTTTGGTTGAAATAGTGTATTGTTTCACAGTATTGAACGTTAGGGTTTAGGGTTGAAATCATGTAACGTTTCGTCTGGTTTCTATTTTCAATGGAAAAAAGGATACTGAAGAGACAATGAAACTAGCTAGCTTGGAGAATATTGAAAAGCTACTGCGGCAGTCAACAATTTAAACCGTTATGATATATTATTTTCATAATGAAATTTCATATTAAAGCACCAGAGTTATTTTTAGAATTTAAAATTAAAAAAACATAGAAAATATATCACAACGGTGTATATAAACAACCGTAGTCATAACTTTTAATTTTTTTAATTAAAAGTAAATAAAAAAGTAAAGGCGCGCTTTAACATAAAAGGAATAATATATATGATGGCGCTGAGGTTCGAACACATGAAAGCTTGAAGGTATCACGACGATTGATTTATCAACCGTTGTTATATACAGATAATCACCATGGTTGGTTTATCAACCGTTATTATATACAGATAATTTTTATTCAATAAACAAATAAAATACAGCGCCTTAGTTTAGATATGTCACAACGATGTAGGGATGAAGCGTTGTGAGCATGGCGTCGTTGTTTACGCGTTTTGTAGTAGTGCAAGTTCGACAAGAAGCGTTCATTTCAACGATCAAGAAACGCAACACATTAAAAGCTCGATATAATCGGTAAGTTTTTGAGTTTCCGACGTATTTTTGAGTATTTCCCGTAAACGAATTAGAATATAGTTTTAGGGGTAGAAATACTTAGATAGTTTTAGAAACATAGTTTAGAGACAATGTAGGTATTGTTTGTTGGCTGAAACGGATGATCAGGGCTTCAAAAATCACATTTGCATGGGTAGGGGGCGCCATTGCCGTAACCTTTGAGTTGCAGGTTGTTCCGGATCTACATCTACGGAACAATTTAACGTTAGGGCACTTCCGTAGATGCAGCTCCGGAACAAGCCAAACATTGTCAACTATGGGTTCTTCCGTAGATACATCTACAGAACTTGTTCCGTGTGTGGATATCCGAAAGTAGAAAATATTAATTTTTTTTTCTTTTTTGTTTTTTGATTTATTTGTATCTAATTTTTTTTTCTTGGTTATTCCGTTTCAGACATTATGGAAGACAGAGACGATAGATTGCGACTTGGACGGGTTTCGCAGAATGCATCTGTGAGACGCGAGGGGAGCCAGGCCACCGTTACCGAGGCCGATACAGCTGAGGCACAACCTATTGGACAACCTTCTTTATCACATGTCCAGGACACTCCCTCGAACTCGTATCCCACCCCATCATCGACTTCTTCATCCCGGAGGCGTCGGGATTCAGCTGAGGGTTCATCACAGGCCCCTTCATCCCACAGGCCTTGTCGGGATACTCCTGTTCCTCATCCTACCAATGATGTTGCTCCGGTGGCACCTCTAGAGGGTGATGACCCACCAGTGGAGGATGCTGATCACGAAGATGATGATGAGCCTGAGGGTCTCCTAGGGGGTCCCTCAAATATGTCTCTGCTGATAGGGTACGCTGACCATACTGCCATACATGTCTGGGATGGAAAGGTAACATTACTCAGATTGTTTCTATTTTTCATTGGAAATTTATAATTTGTACCATTGTTGATTACTAACATTGTTTCTTATTTATGGAAATTTTTCAGACTCATGAGCCACAAAAGTTCTACAACCATGGGCAGAAGATATTATCTTTGGAGCGGCCACATGAGGTTTAGTTCCAGGATGTCCTTACCGCCTCTGGTTTGAAGGACCTTTGTGAGATCGGTTACAGCCTGATCCATAACGGGATGCTGATGGGATTTGCAGAGAGATAGCACCCTAAGACGTCCTCCTTCCATCTACCGCACGACGAGCTGACTATTACATTGGACGACATCTCTTATTTGTTCCTATACCGATCAGGGGTACCCTCCTCCGTCACGGTAGGATGATGAAGGAAGAGGCGAGAGAGATGTTGATCGAGGAGCTTGGGGCTGATCCACTGCATGCGCTTGAGGAGGTGGATAAGACCAGAGGGGATTATGTGCGGTTCTCCTTTCTGACACGTAGATTTCGTGAGGCGCTCGCTGTTGCACGCCAGATAGATGGTGATCCAGCTGAGGTTGAGATACACAAACAACGTGTGCTGAGATGTTATTTTCTATTTTTAGTTGGCACACAGCTGTTTGTCGACACATCCTCCACATATATCGATGTCGCTTACCTGAGGTACATTTTGGATTCTACACGGATCCATGAGTACAACTGGGGGGTAGCTACCCTGGCTTACACGTACTCGAGGCTGGGAGAGGGATGCCTGTGGAAGACCAGGACTGTGGCAGGCAACGTGTCACTACTTGTGGTAACAATCTTATATCTTGATAACTTTTTTCATTTCTTTTCATTCTATATTCGTGATAATGCTTGATACTGATGTTTTTTATTTTCATTTCAGGCTTAGATATTCCAACACTTTCCCATGATCGCCAGGTGGGGGAGTGTGCCTGATTACACAGTGCAGATGCCGCATGCCCGTGCCTTTATCCCACTCAGGGGGAACCAGACGGTCGACCCTTACAAAGTCTATCTCGATCGCCTGGTTGCTGAGGACATCCTCTACGATGTCTATGTTGATCACAATGAGACGCGCCCATTTGATGACATATAACTATTCTCATGATGGTTTGCATGCAGTTCGACCATCATTGTTCCATATTTTCCCGAGCGCGTCATGCGGTAGTTTGGGTACACACAGACGATACCCAGACACCCAGCTGTCTCCGCTCCTCTCGCCTTGACCCATAGGCAGATAGACGAGATCTTTGTTGACTACCAGATGCACATGGTACTAGACGAGGCTCACGCAACCAGAGGATCGAGAGACTAGAGTTACGTTGATGGCTACATCATATGGTTCTTCACCGTCTCATACCCATACATGGTGCCCACTGCAGAAGGATCACCTCCCAGACTATCTCATCAGGAGATCTTAGAGGAGCAATAGTCTCAGTTACACCTTACTCAGGATGTCCTGGCTCGCTGTCGTCAGATAGTGGAGATGGGGTGGGCAGGCATTGCCGCTGGTTTCTTCTCTGAGGGGTCTGACCACAGGCGTGTATTGGATGAGATCATTGAGGTGTCATAGGGGGCATTTATGTATTTCAGGCATCGTTCCAGGACGGGTGGGATCGATGGCCGAGGACGCAGACCGGGCGGTCGAGGAGGCGGTAGAGACAAATGAGGCGGCAGAGGCATAGGTAGAGGAGGGGATACAGATGTTGTCAGGCGCACACAGTAGTGACTATGATGTATTTTTTGAAGTATATATTTTGATGACATTTATGTACTATTTTTTTTTATGATTATGACATATTACTTCTTATATATATATAATTTTATTTACTGTTGTATGTTATTTTATATTCATCTACAACAGTTGATTTCCATCTGCGACAGACGAAACTTGATTTTTTTTTAAAAAACCTGTTCTCATAAGATTTTGGAGATGCATCTACGGAACTTTTTCTGTATATGTGTCTACGAAAGCATTCAGCGTAAAGAAAAAAATGGGTGCGTCCGGATGTGTATCTCTGGAAGCAGGGGGCATAAGAGGAATTTTGCCAGGTGCCTAAGAGTATCAAGAGGTGGGATAAGAAATTATCTTTGCTAAATTTTGAAATGGGCCTTGAACATTAATTTTTTGCACCTTTGCTTCTTGATTTAATTGTATTTATTTGCACCCTAGAATCTTATTCCAATAATGCTTGAAATTGTCTTAAACTTTTGAACTTGCCTGAATTGCTTGACCGTGATGATTTAAGCTTGAACTATGATGGTAATTGACACTTGAAATTCTTGAATAAAATTAAGCACCATTATGCTTGTCCATGGATGGAAGTAAGAATGGATGTCACTTTCATTTGAATCCAAAACCACAACACTGTTCTTGAACTTCTAAAATCAACTTGAAAATGATGAAAGCATTATGAACCAAAGGAATCATGCCTTAAAATTAAAAGTCAAACTTGAGAAGTGAAACCAAAAATGAACCCATCTTCATTATGAAACTTCTTAAGCAATATTATGGATTACATGAACCTGCCTTGACATTAGAATCATGAATTGAAGTATGAGCCCCAGTGCAATAAACTTGAACTTGTACCAAACCCTAATTGAAAGTAAACTTGATCCTTGATGATCTTCAATCATAGAGCACTTGAACTTAGCACATTTTTGCCCTCAAGTCAACATAGTCAATTTAATATTGACCGTCTGATCTTGATCATATGATTAGAAAAAATATATGTGAGATTTTAAATCAAATTCTAGCTCTGTCGAGGGATAGCTTTCATGTGTTTCGACAAGAGACAAGCGTGAAGTCGAAGATGGTTCGTATGCTGACGTTGAAGGGTTACATACTGTAGTCGAAGTTAGTTCTAGTATGTATTGTCGAATTGTATTGTCGAATTGGGTCTTGTGTTAAGGATCCAATTGTTTAGTTAGCTTGTAATGTAAGTTAGCTTGTTAGTCTATAAATAGGCTAGATCACTCAGGTTGTTGAGTGATGCTAAATTGTGTTATTCATTTGTAATCATTTGTAAACCCTAAATGAGAAAGTGAATAGAAAATAGTTTGCCCAAGAATCCTTATTCCTTCTGTCTTATTTATCCTTTCTTCTTTCTCTCTTTGTTCTAATCATTTCATTGTTCACCCAAGAGCTTCGTTTCTCAATCTTTATTTATTGAAAGGTATCGTTTGTGATTACAAAAATATTATATTTCTATTTTATAATTGATCCAACGTGATCAGAATGAATCTTCGTGGCCTTCCGTGTAGGGCAGCGATGATGGTTGTAGGAGAGGAGGAGGGTGTACCTGCAAGGTACTCCGATGCCAAAGTAAGTTTGGGCTAGAGAGAAAGCAAGTACAAAGCGTTTAGGTATGAGTTAGAGTATTAAATAGTGATCAAACCTGACCCTCTCAAGTGAGAGAGTATTTATAGAGATAACCCCCAACGCGGGGCCATGGTCTCTCTTGTGGCTGAATTATCTGGTCGACCAATGGGAGACTGTCAGGTGGAAGGTCTAGCGTGTGACCTTTTGATCTGGTCCTAGTGTCCCCGTGAACTCCGGAGGGGCTGTTGGTCGCGTGAACTATCGAGCGCGTGAGGTGGATGTCCCCAACGGTCATATTGCGGCCAACGGCTAGATTGTGCCCAACGACTAGATTGTGTCCAACGGCTAGATTAGCTGAATCCTGTTATTGGGCCTTGCTAAGAGCTAGATTGGATTGGGTGTTGCCCTATTGTGGGCCAAGTGCCTGCCCAGTCTAGAACAAGAGCCCCCTAAGTTTTCGCTATGAGGAAGAGTGATGACTTGAGATAGCCTTATTGGTTGTTGCTTTCGAATGACAATGTTCGGGGACATGCTTTTCGCCTATTATATGGTCAGCGTGGTCGACAGCTGGTCGCTTATGAGCCCGACAGCCCCTTTAGTACGCGAAGGCGTGCTCACAAAAATATGGCGTGACTTGTGTGGACTGTCGATGAGGATATGCCCGTGGGGAGCTGGATAAGACTTTCTTTGGGGAATGCAACGTTTAGCTTTGAGAATGCCAACCGAAGATTACCTTCTGACACGTGGTGGCGTAATTAATTTTTTTGTTAAGGCCTAGGAGGTCTAGGATAGCTATGCAATGATGGCATGTCTTTTGTACTCCCCCATGCAAGCAATTTCTTATAAAAGGGGGGAGCGAGGATTCATTTGCACACTTCATGCAAATTTATCTCCCCAACCTCTTTGCTATGCAATTTTTCTCTTCGCCGGAGTTCAACTCACCACCGTCAACTTCATCTTCTACCCCCAGATCTTCATCTTGCACCTTCAGATCTTCAAGGAAGTTCTGCATCCCTTCTGGTTAGTTTTAGGATAGTTATCAGTTTTCTGGGAATTAGCTTGAATTTCCCAGAATTGTATGAATTTTTGGTTGAAGTTCATGTGTTATTCGATGAACACATGAACTTTCGGGGAAATTTATGAAGATGCTGAAGAACGTGATGAACCTAGGATGAATGTCTTTGAATGTAGTGTAGAACTGTGTAGATCTTCCTAGGTTTCTGGTTAGGAGTAGCTAAAGTTTGTAGTCGGGCATTAGGCCTTCTCGACGCGAGAATTGATTTTCGCGTGTTTGATAAGTTGTATTTTGTCGAGGAAACTCGTCCCCCGTGAAATCCTTTCGTAGAGTCGCAGAGACTCGTCCCCGTTCTACGGGGAAAAGGATTTTGTCGCGTCTCGGTACTGTCGACTAGGGCTTAAGGGCATTCTCGAACTTATTCCTCGCCCTTTCACTTGATTAGTGGTGGAAGGGTGGATTTGATCTCTGTCGTCGAATTCACTTTTACTTCCTCTGCTTTTCAGGTGAAATGGCCTATAGGAACGAGGGAGTCGTCCCCGACTCTGGGGCTGTTAATGGGGAGGCGGAGCAACCCGTCGAGCATGCCAATGTCAGGATGGCTAAGGGGGATCTTGACTGGATCACCCAAGAACAAATGTCGATGATATCGAATTTCACTAAGGAGGAGGCCCGTTCGTTCCCTTACCTTGAAGATCGGGCAGCGGATGCACCTATGAACTGGAAAGCACTTTGTCCCACAGAGGATAATTGGATATGTTCGGTGTATCCGGGGATGATATTTCCCATGTATGAAATCGCTTTTGTGGAGGCGGGGTATCGTCTGCCCTTCACCGATTTTCAAGAGGATATCTTCTGTCATCTCGAGTTGTGTCCTGCCTAACTTCATCTGAACGCTCTGGCGTTTATTCGGGCCTTCGAGCTAGTATGTCGGTACATGAAGATCGGAGTAATAGTGGAGCTCTTCTTTTGCATCTTCCAGATCCAGAGGAGCTTGGCTGGTCCAAAACATAGTTGGGTGTCCTTTAAGCAACATAACAGGCTGTTCTGGCCATATTCGGAGTCTGTCCGATACTTCAAATACATGTTCCTGGTCGTGAAGCCTATCTCGGAGGCGGCCAAGGAGTCTCTGGCTACCATGGAAACCGTGGAGGTTGATGGTCAGGAAGTGACGAGGTAGATATCAAAATTCCCACTGGAATGGGTATTTGCTCACTTTAGATATCGGACCGACCAATTTCTAGTTAAGCATGACCAGCTGAGTGCTGAGGACAAGAAGTGCTTTCGAGCATTGAATGTCTTCGTGGAGAGTTTCATCCCCACTTTTGTGGTGGATAAGGACAACAAAGTTCTGCTCAGGGAGGATGGGGAGCCTACTCGGGCATCTCACTACATAAATACCAACGCCCTCCTCGAATGTGAAAATGAGGATGTCGTGTTTGAGCTCCTTGGAATAGATTATCCCTTTACTCGTACTTTTAATGTCTTGTGCAATGTGCTAATCCTTTTTTGTTTCTGCAGGGAAAATGTCGAACATACGAGATCGCTTGGTCAGGTCTGTAGCGGCCAAAAACCCCAAGAAGGCGCCAGTGCCGAAGGTCGACGCTACCAAGCAGCAAGCAACGCTGGAAAAATTTGTCGGCGGTAGGGGTGTGCAAAAAAACTGGTTTACAAGAACCAATTTTAAAAATATGGTGCACTGATTTTAAAAGTCCATATTATTTGGTTTAAAATCTAGTCCAGATCCATTGTACTAAAACCATAAAAAATCAGTATACACTTTTGAAAACCAATACATAAATGGTTAATCCACTTTTCAAACATAGTGTATTATTTGCTTTGTCTTGTTTCATGTTCATAAGTGACAAAATGAAATTTCAAATTAAATTCTATTCATTTTGTTTTTCCAACTGTTGAAGTATAACTTGTATTAAAACTTTGCTTCTGGAATTACTCAATTTTGTTTTTCTTGATTTAAAATTAAAATTTTTTTTCCAATTTCTTAGTAGTTTTGTTTCATAATTATTACTTATTATTTATATTCATTTTTATTGAGCTGTGTAATTTTAGGAAATGTTTCGGTCGAGATTCAAGGATTCATCGCCGACGAATGGTTATTGATTTAAAAAATAGTTTGATGGAGTGAATAATAAGTTGTTGGATTGAAAATTGAGTTTCAGTTGAAACAAATTTGAGGAAAATTTGGTTTTAAAATTGTTCCAAATAAAAACTGGTTTGTTGGTACAAACCGGTTATTAACCAAACCGATCCAAACATAAATCGGTTTTAGAAAAATTAACCAGTTTTGTCAAAGTGGTTTTAAAAACAAAACTGATCCATATATTTGGTTCAATTTGGTTTGGTTTAAGAACCATGCACATCGAATCCTTCTACCCCAGACACGGAAAATAAAATGAAGCGGGATGATATCAGCTCTACCCCGGCTGGTGGTTCGAGCGGCTTTGTCGGGGGAAAATTTGTACTGCTACCTTGTTATCTCCAAGGGAAGATTTTCGATGAGGAAGGTTCTGTTGTTGTCCCCGACCTTGAGGCATCGGCCATTCTGTCCGCTGATCTTAAGGTGAAGAGGAAACTCATGTGCCAGGATGCAGCTTTTGTGATGAGAATGCTGGAGGCGACGCTTGCCCTTGGGGATGCGAAGACAGTTCCGCTTGCGGATCTCAAGAAGGCCCAGGCCAAGATCACCGAGCTTGAGTTGGAGAAGGTCGAGATACACAACATGATGACAACTCTTAAAGGTAACCTATAAGCCAAGTACGAACTCTTGAAGGACATAAACTAGATGACCGAGGAGCTAAAGAGGGTGAAGAAGGAGAACGCCGAGCTGAAGGCGAAGGTTGCCGGGCTGGAGGGTTTTTCGGTGGTCGGTCAAGATGATACCGAGGAGGAGAAGGCCTTGAAGACCCGGAGAGACTTAATTGAGAGAATCTGCATCCTCGAGCAAGATAACTTGGGCGCGGCTGAATTCGAGTTTAATGTTGCGGTGGAGCAGATGAAGGCCTTAAATTCTGACATCCAGCTGCTTACCGAGGTGGGTGTTCTGAACCAAGTCGTTGATGGCCAGGTGGTTCCTCCCGAGCTTCCCACCGGTGCAGTTTAGTTTCTGTTTGTAGCTTTGAATTTTTGTTGGCATGCGTGCCATTTTGATTGTAACTGATGATTGGGCTTGGCCCACGTTTGTAATGTTAACTTTTTGGCCTCGTGGCCTTGCTTATATATATATATATATATATATATATATATATATATATATATATATATATATATATATATATCTGTGTTCAACATTATATGCCTTGCATCTTATTTTTTGTGAATGTTTTGATATTTGCGAGTTGTGCTTGCCAAATGTAGGAGTTTGCTCGACTCGTGCTGGTACTCGATAGTTTGGGGAACTTGTCGAGGAGGTGAAAGTAGATTCCGCTGTGCGGGACTAGGATCTCGGTCGAGGTTCTGATCCCATCGGGCTTGGACTTTTCCCATCACAAGCTGGGTGTCATGCTATGTAGGTACGATAACGGCAGAGCTTGATTGAGGAATCCCCGTTGGGCACAGAGTCTGCTCGTTCCATGAGCAGGAACTAGCCTTTGTTGAATAAGTTGAGGATTGTGCCTACACCAGGGAAAGCTCCTGTGGCCGGGCAACCTCTCTGTAGTGACAGGGAGCTTGTCGGTAGTTAGTCATGACTAATTGTCAGTTCTAATTGTAATATTGTTTGAGCTTTTCAGCATTCCATGGTCGAGCAAATGGTTCTCCATTCAGCTGTTCGAGTTAGTAAGCACCGGTGCCTGTTTTTGACTTGACCCGGTACGACCCTTCCCAATTTGCTGCTAGATTGCCCTCGCGTGAATCTATTTTATTTCTGCGTAAGACCGGGCTGCCAACTTGGAAGTCGCGCTTTATGACTTTAGCGTCGTGGCGCAGAGTTATTTTTTGTTTCAGCGAAGCTTCGCAAAGAGCTGCCCCTGATCGGATCTCTTCGACCAGGTCGAGCTCTTCTCTTAGAACTTCGTCTTTCAGCTCCTCGTCAAGAGGAGCTCCAGTTTGTCTGGAAGGTTTCCAGATCTCCACCGGAATTACTGCCTCGATTCCGTAGGCTAGTCGGAAGAGAGTCTCTCCGATGGTTGAGTGTGGGGTTGTTCTATAGGCCCAGACCACGCTATGTAGCTCCTCGACCCATCTCCTTTTGGCTTCACCTAGCCTTCATTTTAGACCTCGAAGGATCACCCTGTTCACGGCCTCTACTAGCCCATTAGTCTGGGGATGCTCGACGGAAGTGAAATGTTGCTTTGTGTCTAATTTGGCGACGAAGTCTTGAAACATCATGTCCGTGAATTAGGTTCCGTTGTCGGTCACAAGGGCCTGGGGCACCCCGAATCGTGCGATGACGTTTCTTTTATAGAAACGAAGTATGTTGAAGGTTGTAATCTTGGGGAGAGATTCGGCTTCGATCCATTTTGTAAAGTAATCGACGACCACGATCAGAAATTTGTTTTGGTAGGACCCCATTGTGAAGGGGTTGAGGATATCCATCCCCCACCAGGCGAAGGGCCATGGCAAGGACAAATTCTTCAACTCGTTAGAGGGTGCCAAGTGCATGTCCCCGTAGCACTGGCATCTGTCACATTTCTTGACATGCTCCTTAGCGTCGTGCTGCATGGTCGGCCAATAGTATCCTGCTCGCAGGGCCTTTCGTGCCAAGGACCTCCCTACCAAGTGTTGTGCGTTGATACCGTCGTGAATTTCTTGGAGAACTTTGGGGACCTTGTTCTCCTCAACACATTTTAGGAGGGGGATGGAGAATCCCCATCAGTAGAGCTTATCATCGAACAGGACGTATGAGTAGACCCTTTGCTTGGTCACGCTGGCCTCCTTTCTGTCCTTGGGCAACTCCCCTGTGGTGAGGTAATTGTATGCCGGGGTTATCCAGCAGCTGCTGTCACCAATGGCATTGACGTCGAGCACCCCTGATGACTTTTTGATACTTGGGCGGGGGAGTATCTCATGTATGACAGATTTATTGCCACCTTTCTTTCTGGTGCTAGCCAGTTTTGACACGACATCTGCTCAAGTGTTTCGTTCGCGGGGGATGTACTGGACTTCCTATGTGTCGAACTTGGTTATCTTTTCTTTTACCAGCGTCAGGTATTCGACGAGGTGATCATTTTTGGCCTGGGACTCTCCTCGTATTTGGGACGCCACAAGCTGGGAATCTGTGAAGATCTTCACTTCCTTGGCGTCCAAGTCCTCGGCCAACCGTAAGCTTGCGAGAAATGCCTCGTACTCGGTTTGATTGCTCTATGTAGGGAAGGACAGGACTAATGATACTCCAATTAGGATTCCTTCTTCGTTCTCGAGGATGATGCCTGCGTCACTGCCCGTGGAGCTGGACGCTCCGTCTACGAAGATGGTCCATTTAAGTGCTCCGCTTAACGGGGACGCTGGAGGCGTCATTTCTGCTATGAAATCGTCCAGGACTTGTGCCTTGAGGGCCTTCTTGCCCTCGTTGTGGAAGTCAAATTTGGACAGCTCCAAAGACCATTTGAGCATTCTTTCGGCCATGTCTTACCGACTGAGCAACTGTCTTATAGGCTGGTCTGTTCGCACTACTATCGTGTGGGCTAGAAAGTAGTGCCTTAATCTCCTTGGAGCATTAATGAGGGCCAGGGCAACTTTATCGATCTGCTAGTATCTGAGTTCTGGCCCTTGCAAGGCCTTGCTCGTGAAGTATATGGGTTTTTTCCCGTCAGGTGTTTCACGAATAAGGGCGGCGCTAATGGCCTCACTAGTGACGGAGAGGTACAGGAACAACGTCTCCCCGCTGCCTGGTCGTGATAGAACGGGGGGTTCTGACAAGGCTCACTTAAGGTGGAGCAAAGCATGCTCGCATTCCTCTGTCCATTCGAATGTGGATTCTTTTTGCACAAGCTTAAAGAAGGGCAGAGCATGTTGGGCAAACTTGGCTACGAAGTGAGATAGTGAAGTGATCATCTCGTTGAGGGATTATATGGATTTCTTCGACTTTGGGGTGGGGAATTCAGCAAATGCTCGACATTTGTCAGGGTTAGCCTCGATCCCCCTCTCGGTGAGGTAGAAGTCGAGGAACTTCCCTGCCTGCACGCCGAAGGTACACTTTTAGGGTTAAACCGCATTTTGCACTTCCTCGCTTGGTCGAAGACCTTTTGCAGGTGGACCGTGTGATCGAATTCCTCTTGGGACTTCACAATCATATCGTCCATACATACTTCGAACATGTCTCCGATTTCTGATCGGAAGACTTTGTTCATCATGCGCTGGTACGTGGCCCCAACGTTTTTCAAGCCGAAGGGCGTTACGTTGTAGTAATAGTTCCCCGACGAGGTCATAAACACGGTATATCTCTTGTACTTTTTAGACATGGGAATTTGGTTGTATTCCGAGTAGGCGTCCATGAAGGACAAGAGTTTGAAACCTGTAGAATTATCTACCAGCTTATCTATGCTAGGAAGAGGATAAGCGTCTTTCGGATAAGCCCAATTGAGATCAGTATAATTAATGCACATCCTCCACTTTCCATTATGGTTTTTGACAAGTACAATATTGGATAGCCAGGTTGCCTTCGAGATAAATTTCGCCTCTAAGAGGTCTTTTACAAGTTTTTTGGGAGCCTGTGCCTTCTTGTCATACTGCTTGTGTCTGCATTGCGCTACCGCTCGAGCTGCTGGGTCGTTGGTGAGTTGATGGCAGGCAGTCTCAGGGTCAAGGTCGGACATATCCGCGGTGCTCCAAGCAAATAAGTCTGCATTGTCTCTCAGGAACATCTTCAGCTACTGCTTTACCTCTTCAGGCAGTCCTGCGCCTATCTTAACTCCTCTGTTCGGGTTGTCTCCAAAGGTGATCACTTCAAATTCCCCATCTGGTACCGGACGCATGATGGTTGATGCAGGGGAGTTATCTGTCACTGCTGAAGTGACTTCATTGCTGTCTTCCTCGCCTTCTTCAGAGATCCGACTGCCGAGGTCGATTGTGTGCACTGGGAGAGCTGGTTTTTTGTCGAGCTAGCTTTCCTCGCTGGGGAGGTCTTCGTCCTTCGCCCGTTTGGCGGCCTTAGGTGATGCGTCAATCGAGCTTTTCCCTCTAGTAGCTGCTTCGAAGCATCTCCTCGCAGCCTCTCTATCTCCATGCAAAGTTGCGACATGGCCCTTCTCTGTGTAATATTTCATCTTGTGATGAACTGTTTAAGGGACGGTGATCAGTTCCGCGAGGGTTGACCTCCCCAGGATGCACTGGTACAACGACGGACAGTCGATGACCAGGAATTATGTTTTGATTGACTTGGAGACCTCCTCCTCCCCGAATGTGACTGGGGGCTCCACGTACCCCCAAGGTCTGGCGGTAGCCCCGTTGAATCCTTGCAGGTCTGATCCCACGTAATGTGACAGATTTTTCAGGTCGAGCTTCAAGGCGCGGAACAAATTGGTGTACATGATGTCCACCGAACTGCCCTGGTCGACCAGGATCCGTCGGACATCAGTGCTAGCCAGTCTTGCCCTGATGAGCAGAGGAATGTGTGAGTTCGGGGAGCCTCCAGGCAGGTCTTCACGATAGAATGTGATGTTCTGAGAACGCCCCCGGAATTTCTCAAGCGTGGATAGTCGTTCGGGACTGCAGTCAATTAGCTGGTCGAATTTCCTTTTGACAGACCCTACAGTGAGCTCATTGTATTCACTACATGAGATAACCATCGCTATGGGGAAGGTCTCCCAAGAGCTGTGTGCGGTGATCTGAGGAGAATCTTCGAGGTAGTCAGGGACGAAGAAGTCCTCTAGCCACGTGACACACATGGCAACCTGAGGGGGAGGACTGGATGACGAAGCTTCCGTTTCCTTTTTAGACTCAGAGGTCTCTCGCCGGGAAGCTTCCCCCTTTTTCGTATATTGTTTCAGGTGACCCTCCTTGATGAGGATCTCAATAGAGCCCTTCAGATGAATGCAATCTTCGGCCACGTAGCCGTGACTACGATGTGTCGCTACTCGAAAAATAGTTGACTGGAGGCGAAAAGAGGAAAACAGAAGAGTCGCCATCGAACTTTATTTATCCCATGAAGGGAAGGGAAAACATTGAGAAAACCCAAAGAAGAAAGGATAAGATGGTCTCGCAACCAAATTATGGGTTCGGAAGCCGGTTATGCGAGGGGAAGGTATTAACACCCCTCACATCCATCGTACTCGATGGGAACCATTTGCTTGTCTATGTGTAAGGATGTTTGCTAAAGGATATTGCTTGCTAAGAGGGTTCTAAAGAGGGAGAGAGAAAGGTAAAGAATAAAGAATGTGAAAGAAATAACAGAAAAGGTGGGGAGAAGAAAAGGGGACTCGATAGGACTTCGCGGTCCTATGCCTACGTATTCCCTTGTGTAATGGGAAAGTCAGAGTCAACGTAGTTCGGAGGACAACGGGTCAAGAAAATGGAAGGGGTGGAAAACGGAAGATGGATAAAAGGTGGATAGAAGGTGGCTCGCCAAGATCATCACAATCTTGTGTCTACGTTCTTACATTCGGACGAGAATGAAGAATCAGAGCAATCGTAGTTCGACCTACGATTTGTTGGTGTTTTTTATGGACGATGTTAATGTGCGCGTTCTAGCAGTTAGGTGTTTTGCGGCTCGCTCGTGGAGTCTTATGCGTTACCTGTTTGCGGTAGAACGGACGCAACATGTCCTTTTTGAAAAGGTTGATTTTTCTCCGTCAAGTCAAGATGTCACATTTGATTTGTTGAGGTTGATTTTAAGGGGCGAAATAAGTCCTCGGATAGGAACCCCTTCGGGTAGTACCCAATTCTTTATCTCAAAAGATTTATTGTGAAAGATGTGTGGCGAATATAGTTACGTCTTCATATTGAAAGACGAGTATCGAGACCACACACTCTAAAGTGAGCATCCTAATACTCAAAGAGGAAGAGGTCTTCACCCAATCCCCTCTCTTTAGTTCAATACAAAGAGAACTTTATTCTCTTATTAAAGGTGTTTTGAGTTAGATGGTAAGTGCTTTACGACAGTGAACCCTAAAGGTAATGTCAAGCACTCGAGATAGGAGAAGGACTTCGCCTAACCACTCCAAGACCATCTAAGTTTATTAAGAAAATGTTTGAAAATGCACTTGGTACAAGACCAAGGTTTTTAGACACAAGGAGATGAAATAAAGAGAGAAAAAGGTTTTTGAGAGAATGGGTGGTGAATATAGTCACGTCTTCGTATCGAAAGACGAGTATTGAGACCACGCACTCTAAAGTGAGCATCCTAATAATCGAAGAGGAAGAGGTCTTAACCCAATCTCCTCTCTTTAGTTCAATACAAAGAGAACTTTTGAAAATGAGCACTTGGTACTAGACCAAGGTTTTTTGACTTTAGAAGAGAATGAAAATGAGGAATGAAATAGAAACTGAAATGAAATCGAAATGGAAATAAAATAGAAAAGTAAAAAAGAAAGTGTCCTCATATTGATCAAGATTTTGAATCGATTGAAAGAAATCAACTAATCATGATTTTTTCTATATCATTGGCCCAAAAATGAAATTGAAATAAAAAATGGAAATTAAAAATCAAATATTATTTACCAAGAAACTCCATCAAATCTAAAACAAAATATTAGAAACCTTTTTAACAAAAAAGGAACAAATAAAAAGAAATTAAAAAAAAAAGAGATAGAGGGGGTGTGGCGTTGCCAAAACGTTGTGTGTGTGTGAAATAGAATCATTATGGGCTTGACCAAAGCCC
This sequence comes from Lathyrus tuberosus, assembly GCA_022829125.1. Lineage (NCBI taxonomy): Eukaryota > Viridiplantae > Streptophyta > Magnoliopsida > Fabales > Fabaceae > Lathyrus > Lathyrus tuberosus. The sequence continues at coordinate 748,463 of JALAZF010000282.1, forward strand.
ATTCATCCAAGCTTATTGGCAAACAAAAACAAGGAAAGAAAAGAAAAAAAGCCAAGCGGGCCAAGCCCGATTCAAATATTGCAAAAATAATGGACCCGTTCACCTTCACATTAGGTATCCAATGGAACAACACGGTCAAACACCATATTATCCCCTTTTTAATGAAACTCCCACGTCATAAAAAATGAAATTATTGCTCAGAAAATCTTTTTCATCATCGGTTTTTTTTTAAAACAAGAAAAGATGCATCAAGGAAGGACAGCAGCGTAATCATCAACAACAATACGACGATATTTCGATCCAACCTCTTCACGAAAATCTCTCGGTTTCTCTCTGTCTCTCGAATCCCTCTCTCGATTTCTCCTAAGATTTGAAAGCTTTTTTTCAAGTAATTTGTGAATCGCTCTTCTTCGCCTTCTCTTTCGGATTTCCGATTCTGTTTACGGGTTTCTGGGTTGATTCTGAAATATGGGTTTGGTTTTGATGGGGTTTTGGGGATCTTTGTTGTTGTCGGAAAGGTTAGTGGTTGGAGCGGATTTGTGCAGTTGTCGGTTATGAAACGATTTGGTTGAGTGGGTTTTGTTTATTGAGTATTTGGGAAGACAAAGAAGATGGCTATTGATGGCGGACGGAAATGAAGGAGGTGGTTCGGTGGTGTGGAAGGAGTGGCGTTGAGTTGTTGTTGCTTTCGGTGGGTTGTTGCTATGCGGAATGGCGGTGGAATGAATGTTGTATGGAGGAGGCAATTGAGGTTTTGAAGAATGATGAAGATTTGGTTTTGGGTTCGTCTCGATTTCGTTCTACCTCATCTTTAACTCTTTTAGGTCTGAAACGATTTGGTTGGGTGATGTTCTTGAAGACTCTCTTTGAAGAATTGAAGGTGATTTGTGGATGGAGATGTTGAGTTTGTTCTGAGGAGTTTTGATGAAGGAAAAAATGGAGAGTTGTTTGGGTTAGGAAAAAGTTTAAAAGAATCCAAAATCGGAAGAAGAAGGTGGGTTTGTGTTGCAGGGTCGACGAAAGACCTTGAAAGGTGTTCTTAATGCGAAACAGAAATCTACTCTTGTGAGAAAAGGTGTGTTCGTTTTTACTCAGACTGTTTTTCTCCCTTTCGGAAAACCTCCCCCTTCTTTCTGCTCATCTTGTCTTTTTAAAATCAAAAGAAGGCACAAATGTTTTGTATTACTGAGATTGATAAGTCACTTTCAGTGTGCAGGAGTGGTGCGCATGGCTTATGTTGTTGTTGGTTGTTGGTAGCAGAAACGCAGCAGGATGTTTGTCTTGATATTGCAGGTTCGCTTTTTCAAAGTTGCAGAATTTTTGGCCATTTTTGATGTATTGTTGCTATTGATGGTACGATTGAAGCAAGTTGTGTCTTGGTGTGGCATGGTCAAAGTGGTACGATTGAAGCAAGTGGTAGCATGACCTTTTTTGTATGATTTTTTGTTTTCTTTGAGCCTTTTTGTAATAGACTCCTGGTTTTTGTAGATTTTTTTTGGAATTTCTAAATGGGCTTATGAAAAATGATGAGATAAATAAACTCAAACAAATCTAAATAGCAAAAGTAATAGAAGAAAATGATTGAATAAAATCCTAATTATAAGATCAAATCTAGATTAATTTTAATTTAAATAAAAATAAATAATAAAAGAAAATGATTAAATAAATAAAGTTAAATGAAATCCTAATTATCTAAACTAAATTAAAATTAATTTAACTAAAAAAACTAAGTTAATTCTAAATTAATTAAAGGATTTTTCAACTAGAAAAAAAAAACTAATAAAATGAATAAAAGCGAATAAAAATTAGGTATCGAAATTCCCGAAAATGAAGAAAGATTGCACTAAAATTATCAGCGTGGAATAGAACACTCGGAAAGATACAACGTTTGGTCTGATTTTTCAATTAGTCGGGACTGACTTTCAATTTGACTGATTCGTCAGTAAATCCGAGAATTCTACTCCGATTGACATTTTAAGCAGTATGCACGATGAAAGGCATGTTATGCTATGCGAATGATGCGAAATGAAAATTAAGGCTGATGAATGCAAGTTAGGACCTAATGCAATGCATAGATGATAAAAATGATATGATATGCAAGGCTAGGGTTAGGGTGAAAATGAGGGTGTGACAGATGCCCCTATTTAATCTACTTGGACTTGAAGGTGAGAGTGGTGAAAGCTTTCTTACAGTCAAGGTACAAGGGGATTTAATATAAGAATACCCGGAGTTTTCAGCCGGAAAAGTAGGTGGAATGAAAGTGCTGAATTGGTGGGATGGCTTGAAAAAGGCATTTGCCATTAGGAAAAAGGCAATTGGTTATGAGGGATATGATGATATGCTTGAGATGCAATGCAGAATAAACATGAGTGCTTTGCCAGCCTTGAAAGGGGAGGCATCCCTGTAGTATCCTGGTGACATATAATAAGTTGAGATATTCCTTCTACAAAAGGTAGAGAGGACTCAAGAAATAAAAGATGAGATATTCCTCCTACGAAAGGTAAAGAGAACTCAAGAATAAAGGATAGAAATTGGTTCTCCTCTTGCAAAAGGCAAAGAGGACCCCTGAACGAAAGGTTAGGAGAAAAAAAGATTCCTGCTACATCACGTAGAGGAGACTCCCTTTGGAGAAGACGATCGTATTATTCTCTGCAACAGCAGAAACGACTCTAGAACACAAGGTTTGGAGAATAATTCCTCCTACAAAAGGTAGAGAGGACTCCAGAACAAAAGGCTTGGAGGCAAATTCCTTTCTACGAAAGGTAGAGAGGACTCCAGAACAAAAGGTTAGGAGAAAATTCCTTTCTACGAAAGGTAGAAAAGACCCCAGAACAAAAGGCTTGGAGAAAATTCCTTTCTGCGAAAGGTAGAAAAGACCCCAGAACAAAAGGCTTGGAGAAAATTCCTTTCTGCGAAAGGTAGAAAAGACCCCAGAACAAAAGGCTTGGAGAAAATTCCTTTCTACGAAAGGTAGAAAAGACCCCAGAGCAAAAGGCTTGGAGAAAATTCCTTTCTACGAAAGGTAGAAAAGACCCTAGAACAAAAGGCTTGGAGAAATAACATAACTCCCTTGGGAGAAGACGATCGTACTTACTTCTGGGAATAGCAGAAATGACTCCGGAACAAAAGGTTTGGAGACAGATTCCTTTCTACGAAAAGGTAGGAAGGAGACCTACAAAAGGTAAGCTGGGAAGAAATTGCGCAAAAGGCACGGGAAGGCTCTTACTAAAGGTAAGTTGGACACATTGCAAAAGGCAAGGAGGAGATACATCGTGAAAAACGACACGAAAGACTCACAAAAGGTAAGTTGGGGGCAATAACCATCTTCAAACAAAAGGAAGAGGGGACTTACAAAGGGTATCAGAATATCATAGACCTCACAGGCACAACGGCGGAGGTGACATTCTCTGGGTAGCGATCATTCAGTTCTTGGCCACATAGGCATCAAGCGTCCAAATTGATCGAAGATACCTAATACAAATTTTTGTCGCGTGCGTAAGGCAGCGAGAACGCTTACGAAAGGAAAGCGAAGAAGTAAGATTTCATGTGTAAAGCAATGAAATCCCCTACGAAAGGTACGGTAAGGAAACACTCATGCGAAAGGGACGAAAGGAGTTAGAAGTAGCAAGTGATGGGGGGGACAAAGTCCATAAGAATGCCCCTATCCTCTACAAGAACTGGGTAAACAAGCATGCAAATGATGCAAAATGCTGGGGAAATGCAAATCTGGAGTGAAGGTCGTGCCAAGGGTGGTTGGGCTTTGGTTTTGGGTGCCAAGGATGGTTGGGCTTTTGTTAAGGTTCCAAGGAGTGGTTGGACTTGCTGGGGAAAAGGACATAGGTAAGGTGAAGGATACCAACCGAAGATGGCTTTTAAAAGGGTTACCAGACGAGAATTGGTTTTTAAGGGGTAGACTACCAGACGAGAACTGGTGGCAAAAGGTTAAGTTGTCAGACGAGAACTGACTTTATGGTTGGCCAGACGAGAACTGGTTTTTAAGATGGCTAAAGAATGGGTGATCAGACGAGAACTGGCATAGAAGTTGTTTACCAGACGAGAACTGGTGTTTTGTTTTGGTTTTCCAGACGGGAACTGGTTTTATGGTTTGTCAGGCGAGAACTGGACTTTAAAGTTGTGCAAGCAAGGTGGATTTTGTATCTGGTTAAGGGTGCCGAGTATGTTCGGGCTTATGGTGGGAGGTGCCAAGATGGTTGGGCTTTGGTTGGTGCGCCAAGTATGATTGGGCTTATGGGTTAGATGGGGAATGCGCTTAACTTACTGACACTCGAAACCTGACGATGCCACGATCAGATGGTAGATGCGGATGCTTCTGATGCTCCAAGTTTGGTCCTTTGTAGAAGTTGCACTTGCTCCTAAGAGAATCTCACTTCTAACTGAGATGCCATGATGGCTTTGCAAACGACAGTATGAGCATAGCAACTTGACTAGTGCATGTTGGTTGCACTTCTGCTCTGCCCCAAGGCTTTTTGACACTTGTTGTGAACTCAACATTTACTAGTGCCTGACAGGGTCAACTTGACCAATCTTGAAAGTATAGAGGAAAATTGCCTCTTGGTAATTTATCTTCCCCAGTCTGTAGGGTTTTTGAATGAATCCTCCTCGAATAGAAACTTTGGGGATGGTTATACCATGACATGGTCGGAGATAATTTGCCCCAATGTCTGAATCTTCAATAGTCAGCCTTTGCTTGAGTCTCTTGAAGGACTTGCCCCAGAATGAGCGTTGAAGCGACTTAACCTGTGTTGATTGAGCCTTGGAGGGATTTTCCCTTAATCACAAGAATCTCTGGGTGGCCTACCCTTGGCTGGTGGAGTCTTGAGATGATTCTCTGCTCAACTCACTCTTGAATGTTCTTCCTCTAATTCACAAGGTTAATGAGAAGGTCTTGATTCGAGTTAGCACCAACGAATGATCAAGTTTCTCTCTTATTGCACTTTGTTGGAATCTCTTTGATGTCAAGTACTTTCTTGTAGTTAAAATTGTTTACTTAGAAATGGTAATTTTAATGCGACATTCATGCAGGTTTTGAAAGAAATCGCTTATTGGAATGATGTGATAGTGTGTGACGAATGAACCATTAGTCCAAACGCAGTGTTGATTTACTGGTGTGCGAAAGATATAGCAAGAATATGACACCGATGATGAAGATTAGTAAATCTGGGGGAGTCAGTTTACGCAACCTTGCTTTAGTACGCTTTCAGAATAAACCCCGCCTCAATTAGGTCTTTCGAGGGTTGTAACATGGTCTGGTTCACGGTTATTGAAACAAGGGATATAAGGCTCAAATTTGATTTGTACCCACCCTTTCTTCGTGATGATTCTCCAGTCCTACATTCAGTTATACTACACACATTTATCTTCCAAAAGGGTTGTCGGTGTAAGGGCGAATTTGCTTGGAATGACAGTCACCTTATTTTGTTTTTGTGGATGTCAGTGACCTTTCTAATCCATTTTGGTGGCCACTGAATCGGGTTTTGCTTTTACTGAGGATTTGAGGGCCTCTTTTGCTTTATTTATTTTTTTATCCCTAACTTTTGCATGGACCGACTTCACTTTTCGAGTCCATCGGGATTGCCCTAATTTTGCCTAAGCTTCCTCCTTGGGGTGGCGGACTTAGCGGGCTCTCTCCCCTTTTTTTTTGAAGGGTCGTGATTGCCAAGTCTTTGGTCTTTGAAGAATAACCGCCATAGCAAGAGGTTTCATCTTGAAATTCGAATGTGTAATCAGGATAACTGAACACTACCCAAGCCTCAGGTTAAGCGTAAGGGTTTAGAAATCTGAAGGAAACTCCTACTTCTAGGCTCGAAGGGGTTGACTAGGGACTAACTCCTTATCTCTCCAGTGTTTAGGGGATTTGAAACAATGCCTGTACATCATCAGTGGGATTTTATCCGAAAGCATACAGTTTGCAATTATGGGTATTCAGTTTTCATCATCCTCCCTCAAATCTTTACTAAGACAACAACTAATAAAGGGAGTGAAATGTGGGAAATTTTTTTGTGATTTTTTGCAATACATGAGAAAAAATGAGTGGATACGAATGGACTTGTTAAAAAAAGCACGTTCATTACATTAACAAAACCATTAGTAAGCAACAATGTTTAACAACAAGTAGCATTTAACAGAGAAGAAACTATAAATGCAAAGAAATGACAAGATCTAAAAATTGCCAATCCTGGGGATGTCTTCTGTCTGACCCACTGGCTTGAGGAGATGACCCTTGTAGTCTTTGAACTCAAATAGACGAGAGGTTGACGTGCATAACCAGGCTTCCTTCTAGAAAGGATATGTAACCTTTGTCAATCAGTTGTTGCACTTTGGCTTGGTAGGCTTTGCAATCTTCAGTCGAATGCCCCATTGATCCAGCATGATATCCACATTGCACATCGGGATCATACCCAGGAGGGTATAGCTCTGGAAATGGCTTGAGAGACTTGGGAACCACCAGTGAGCTTTGAATCAGATGCGGCAAGAGTTGACTATATGACATAGGGATTGTATGAAGAGGAGCATTCCTTCTTTCTAGATTGTTGCGAGGCCTATGCTGACTCTGGCACTGATTCTGATATCCTCAGCCACGGGCTCGTTGATTTACATGAGGAGCAATCCACGGTTTCTGGGACGAAGCTATAAGCATTACTGGTTGCCCAAAAGGATAGCATGGCGCTGGAAATGATGGCTGCTGAAAAGATGAGGGACCAAAAGGTTTTGCTGGTACACCATGAGAATACTCAACATTTGATATGACTGCATTGGCTTTATCCTCTTCCTCTTGGGAGTTGCTGAGGGATTCAGTCTCACCGGCTTGGCTATTCGAGACGTTCTGGATTAGTCCACTCTTGAGGTAGCTTTCGATGCGTTCCCCTACCAGTACAAGGTCAGAGAAGCTTGATGGCGTGCTGCCAACCATTCTTTCAAGATAGGAGCCATGCAGACTATTTATGAACATGTTAATCAATTCCCTCTCCAAGAGTGGTGGTTGCACTCTAGCTGCTAATTCTCTCCACCGCTGTGCATATTCCTTGAAGGATTCATCTCCATTCTGAGATAGGATTTGCAACTGTATGCGACTAGGAGCCACGTCTAGATTGTACTGATATCGCTTTATAAAAGCGCTGGATAAGTCCTTCCATGATTGGATATGGCTTCTTTCTAAATCCATGTACCAACTTAAAGATGCCCCACTCAAACTGTCTTGAAAACAGTGAATCATCAGCTTATCATCATGGGTATATATGGTCATTTTTCGGCAGAACATCACCAAATGACGCTTCGGGCAACTAAGGCCTGTGTACTTCTCGAAGTTGGGTACTATGAATTTCGGAGGGATTACCAAATCTGGCACTAGGCACATATTAGCAGCATCGGGCCCAGGCGTATCAGACACTTTCATAGCTTGGAGTTTCTCCTCAATGTCACGAAGTATTTCCTTCATAGGATCAGTCAATGGCTTCCTCTGGGGTCGAGTAGGAACATTTAATCGTGGAGGATCATCATCAGGAAGAAGACCATATAGTGGATTATTGTCACAGTGAAACCCGGTGGGGGATCAACATTCTGACGGTTGCTCTCTAACATGGCTACCTCCGCTTCCAACTTGCTTCGTATATCTGGCCTTTCAAGTCGTCTATGTTCCACTTGCTTCAAATGCTTCACATCTACCACAGGTTCAATGCGAGTATTGAGAAATCAACTGCGGGTTATGGACAAAGGACTGAATGAGCTTCCCGGTTTTAAGGTTGGAGAATGATATGTAAAATGATGCAAAGATGGTTATGCAAATGCAATGTTATGAATGCAATAAGACATGGGATCAAAGATCAGAGGTTCACGCCACAGGTATCAAGGTCGCAGATTCTGCAGAACAACACAACAAGATATCCCTCACCTCGGGTAGGTTATCTATTGGGTTATAATACAGGGCATTCCAAGGGTTTTCAAACAAGATCCCATGCACTAACCCTCAAAAATTTTCCATCATAACGACGATTCGTAAGACGGTAATCCCCTCAAAGGATGAGCACAGCGTTATGCCTTAGTAACCTTTGGAATAGGGTTCTAAAAGTCCTCAGAATCACGGACTCCCAGGTCGGAAACAAAGACGCCATTACGACTAATCGTAAGACATAATCACTCCCAAAGGGGCCTCATCTGAGCGGTGGAAGTCAAACCAACTCGACGAGTCCTAAGTCTCGCAAATCAGTAAGCAACCACCTCCTAGCTTAGTGTATACTCGAAAAGCTCGGGTAGAAAGCCTTTCTCCTCATAACCCATCCCCAATAAACCCAAAAAATAAGAGAAACACAAGATAATAAAGCAATAACAAAGCAAACAAAAATACACATATGATAAACAAACTAGGCTTGGCTAGCTTAGGGAGAACCAGTCCCCAGCAGAGTCGCCAGCTATCGCTACTCGAAAAATAGTCGACTGGAGGCGAAAAGAGGAAAACAGAAGAGTCGCCATCGAACTTTATTTATCCCACGAGGGGAAGGGAAAACATCGAGAAAACCCAAAGAAGAAAGGATAAGATGGTCTCGCAACCAAATTATGGGTTCGGAAGCCGGTTATGCGAGGGGAAGGTATTAGCACCCCTAACATCCATCGTACTCGATGGGAACCATTTGCTTGTCTATGTGTAAGGATGTTTGCTAAAGGATATTGCTTGCTAAGAGGGTTCTAAAGAGGGAGAGAGAAAGGTAAAGAATAAAGAATGTGAAAGAAAATAACAGAAAAGGTGGGGAGAAGAAAAGGGGACTCGATAGGAATTCGCGGTCCTATGCCTACGTATTCCCTTGTGCAATGGGAAAGTCAGAGTCAACGTAGTTCAGAGGACAACAGGTGAAGAAAATGGAAGGGGTGGAAAACGGAAGATGGATAAAAGGTGGATAGAAGGTGGCTCGCCAAGATCATCACAATCTTGTGCCTACGTATCTTACATTTGGACGAGAATGAAGAATCAGAGCAATCGTAGTTCGACCTACGATTTGTTGGTGTTTTTTATGGACGATGTTAGCGTGCGGGTTCTAGCAGTTAGGTGTTTTGCGGCTCGCTCGTGGAGTCTTATGTGTTACCTGTTTGCGGTAAAACGGACGCAACATGTCCTTTTTGAAAAGGTTAATTTTTCGCCATCAAGGCAAGATGTCACATTTGATTTGTTGAGGTTGATTTTAAGGGGCGAAATAAGTCCTTGGATAGGAACCCCTTCGGGTAGTACCCAATTCTTTATCTCAAAAGATTTATTGTGAAAGATGTGTGGCGAATATAGTTACGTCTTCGTATTGAAAGACGAGTATCGAGACCACACACTCTAAAGTGAGCATCCTAATACTCGAAGAGGAAGAGGTCTTCACCCAATCCCCTCTCTTTAGTTCAATACAAAGAGAACTTTATTCTCTTATTAAAGGTGTTTTGAGTTAAATGGTAAGTGCTTTACGATAGTGAACCCTAAAGGTAATGTCAAGCACTCGGGATAGGAGAAGGCCTTCGCCTAACCACTCCAAGACCATCTAAGTTTATTAAGAAAATGTTTGAAAATGCACTTGGTACAAGACCAAGGTTTTTAGACACAAGGAGATGAAATAAAGAGAGAAAAAGGTTTTTGAGAGAATGGGTGGTGAATATAGTCACGTCTTCGTATCTAAAGACGAGTTTCGAGACCACGCACTCTAAAGTGAGCATCCTAATACTTGAAGAGGAAGAGGCCTTAACCCAATTCCCTCTCTTTAGTTCAATACAAAGAGAACTTTTGAAAATGAGCACTTGGTACTAGACCAAGGTTTTTTGACTTTAGAATAGAATGAAAATGAGGAATGAAATAGAAACCGAAATGAAATCGAAATGGAAATAAAATCGAAAAGTAAAAAAGAAAGTGGCCTCATATTGATCAAGATTTTGAATCGATTGAAAGAAATCAACTAATCATGATTTTTGCTATATCATTGGCCCAAAAATGAAATAGAAATCAAAAATGGAAATTAAAAATCAAATATTATTTCCCAAGAAACTCCATCAAATCTAAAACAAAATATTAGAAACCTTTTTAACAAAAAAGGAACAAATAAAAAGAAATTAAAAAAAAAAAAAAAGAGATAGAGGGGGTGTGGCGTTGCCAAAACATTATGTGTGTGTGAAATAGAATCATTATGGGCTTGACCAAAGCCCATTCATCCAAGCTTGTTGGAAAACAAAAACAAGGAAAGAAAAGAAAAAAAGCCAAGCGGGCCAAGCCCGGTTCAAATATTGCAAAAATAATGGACCCGTTCACCTTCACATTAGGTATCCAATGGAACAACACGGTCAAACACCATATTATCCCCTTTTTAATGAAACTCCCACGTCATAAAAAATGAAATTATTGCTCAGAAAATATTTTTCATCATCGGTTTTTTTTAAAATAAGAAAAGATGCATCAAGGAAGGACAGCAGCGTAATCATCAACAACAATACGACGATATTTCGATCCAACCTCTTCATGAAAATCTCTCTGTCTCTCGAATCCCTCTCTCGATTTCTCCTAAGATTTGAAAGCTTTTTTCAGGTATTTTGTGAATCGCTCTTCTTCCCCTTCTCTTTCGGATTTCCGATTCTGTTTACGGGTTTCTAGGTTGATTCTGAAATATGGGTTTGGTTTTGATGGGGTTTTGGGGATCTTTGTTGTTGTCGGAAAGGTTAGTGGTTGGAGTGGATTTGTGCAGTTGTCGGTTATGAAACGATTCGGTTGAGTAGGTTTTGTTTATTGAGTTTTTGGGAAGACGAAGAAGATGGCTATTGATGGCGGACGGAAATGAAGGAGGTGGTTCGGTGGTGTGGAAGGAGTGGCGTTGAGTTGTTGTTGCTTTCGGTGGGTTGTTGCTACGCGGAATGGCGGTGGAATGAATGTTGTATGGAGGAGGCGATTGAGGTTTTGAAGAATGATGAAGATTTGGTTTTGGGTTCGTCTCGATTTCGTTCTACCTCATCTTTATCTCTTTCAGGTCTGAAACGATTTGGTTGGGTGATGTTCTTGAAGACTCTCTTTGAAGAATTGAAGGTGATTTTTGGATGGAGATGTTGAGTTTGTTCTGAGGAGTTTTGATGAAGGGAAAAATGGAGAGTTGTTTGGGTTAGGAAAAAGTTTAAAAGAATCCAAAATCGGAAGAAGAAGGTGAGTTTGTGTTGCAGGGTCGACGAAAGACCTTGAAAGGTGTTCTTGATGCGAAACAGAAAGCTACTCTTGTGAGAAAAGGTGTGTTCGTTTTTACTCATACTGTTTTTCTCCTTTTCAGAAAACGTCCCCCTTCTTTCTGCTCATCTTGTCTTTTTAAAATCAAAAGAAGGCACAAATGGTTTGTCTTACTGAGATTGATAAGTCACTTTCAGTGTGCAGGAGTGGTGCGCATGGCTTATGTTGTTGTTGGTTGTTGGTAGCAGAAACGCAGCAGGATGTTTGTCTTGATATTGCAGGTTCGCTTTTTCAAAGTTGCAGAATTTTTGGCCATTTTTGTTGTATTGTTGTTGTTGATGGTACGATTGAAGCAAGTGGTGTCTTGTTGTGGCATGGTCAAAGTGGTACGATTGAAGCAAGTGGTAGCATGGCCTTTTTTGTATGATTTTTTGTTTTCTTTGAGCCTTTTTGTAATAGACTCCTGGTTTTTGTAGATTTTTTTTGGAATTTCTAAATGGGCTTATGAAAAATGATGAGATAAATAAACTCAAACAAATCTAAATAGCAAAAGTGATAGAAGAAAATGATTGAATAAAATCCTAATTATAAGATCAAATCTAGATTAATTTTAATTTAAATAAAAAAAAATAATAAAAAAAAATAATAAAAAAAAATGATTAAATAAATAAAGTTAAATGAAATCCTAATTATCTAAACTAAATTAAAATTAATTTAACTAAAAAAACTAAGTTAATTCTAAATTAATTAAAGGATTTTTCAACTAAAAAAAAAACTAATAAAATGAATAAAAGAGAATAAAAATTAGGTATCGAAATTCCCGAAAATGAAGAAAGATTGCACTAAAATTATCAGCGTGGAATAGAACACTCGGAAAGATACAAAGTTTGCTCTGATTTTGCAATTAGTCGGGACTGACTTTCAATTTGACTGATTCGTCTGTAAATCCGAGAATTTTACTCCGATTGACATTTTAAGCAGTATGCACGATGAAAGGCATGTTATGCTATGCGAATGATGCGAAATGAAAATTAAGGCTGATGAATGCAAGTTAGGACCTAATGGAATGCATAGATGATAAAAATGATATGATATGCAAGGCTAGGGTTAGGGTGAAAATGAGGGTGTGACACGATGGAAGCGGTGGTATTTACTCTTGTCCATGTTGCCCTTTGACACTCTTGGGTTGGGGAAACGGACACCCCATTGCTTAAAATCCACGTTAATGCATTCGGAGAGAATGCACTCACGGGGAACTGTCAGCAAGGTGTATTATGTGAAGCGACCAGCAGGTCCCTTATGCTCAAGAGGACGACTGTCTCGTCGTCTTTCCCTGTCGCGTCGGGGAGCCTCTGATTCGTCTTTTTTTGTTTCCCGGGAATTCTCCTGATCCCTTGAATCCCAAGCCTTGTAGGCAGCTTATTTTTCCTCGTATTGTATATAAGCTTGGGCTTTACGGAGGAGTTCGACCAAGGTTCGAGGTGTCTCGATGCCCACTGCTCTGCGGAGCTCACTTTTCGGCCTTAGCCCCTTCTCGAGGAGATATTTTTTCATGTGGTGCGTTGTGTGGACCTCTACTGCTTCCTTGTTGAATCTCTCAATGTAGGCGTGCATGGGCTCATCCTTGCCCTGAATAATGGCTTCAAGAGTGGCTTCCGACTTGGGATGGTGTCTAGAAGTAGTGAAGTGTCGGGCAAACTGGTTCTTCAAATCCTTCCACGAGGTGACCGAACCTCGGGAAAACCTCTTATACCAAGTCATGGCCCCCTTTCAGAGGGTGATGGGGAATAACCTACACTTGATGGCTCCGTTCACGTTGTGGTAGTGGAGCATGACTTCAATATTATCTATATGCTCGCCACAATCGGTGGTGCCGTCATATAGAGCTAAAGAAGGAGGCTTCTCCAGCCCGCGAGGAATACGGGTGTCCGTGATCTCCTGAGACAGGAGTCCATGGACGTCGTCATCACTGCTCGTGCTCGATGACCTGCATGGGGAGTGGTTGCGCCCGCGACTTCTGCTGCGTCGAGGAGAATGTTTGCGCTGACGACGATGTTCACGATGTTTTTTTGAGGGCTTTGTCCTCTTTGGGGTAGGAGAATGTCAGGATCTCCACGGAGGAGTACGATGTCGTCTCCTGGTGACCTCTTGCTCAGGTTCTTCCGACTTCGATCGTCCCCTAACGGGAGAAATGCTCCTGGATCTGTCTCGCCGATGTTTCTGAGGGGGAGACTAAGGGCGCGGGGATGGACTGCGAGGCTTTTGCGAAGGAAGTCGCTCCTGAAGGGCATGCTCCAGCATGTTGATCATCTCGCCCTGTTGGAAGATCAGGTAGTTGGACTTGTTGAGAGAGGCAATGAGGCCGGCAGTGCTGGGGTCAGCGTTTTGAGGGACAGGTATGGGCTCAAAGAGGTGACCGGAAGTATGCGTGTGTGGTTTCACATCGTCGGAAGAAGGAGATGCAGTCTTTTCGTCCCGATGGTCGGTCTCCTGGATCGCAACTCCGGGGTTGTGGTGGTCGACGTTATCCAACGTAACGGCGACAGCAGGATCTTGATGGGCATCATCGTTTCTGTTGGAGGCCATGATTATCAAGGAAATTTTAGAGTAAGCTTTGGTCTTTTGGATGAAAAGATGAGGGATCTTGGTTCAAAAAAACGGGGAAGCGATGTTTTCTAGACGGCAAGTACAAAGCGTTTAGGTATGAGTTAGAGTATTGAATAGTGATCAAACCTGACCCTCTCAGGTGAGAGGGTATTTATAGAGATAACTCCCAGCGCGGGGCCAAGGTCTCTCATGTGGCCGAAATATCTGGTCGACCAATGGGAGACTCCCAGGTGGAAGGTCTAGCGTGTGACCTTTTGACCTGGTTCAACTGTCCCCGTGAACTCCGGAGGGAAAGTTGGTCACATGAACTGTCGAGCGCGTGAGGTGGATGTCCCCAACGGTCATATTGTGCCCAACGACTATATTGTGTCCAACGACTAAATTTTGCCCAACAATTTGATTGTGCCTAACGGCTAGATTGGTTGATTCATGTTATTGGACCTTGCTAAAAGTTGGAGTGGATTGGGCCTTGCCCTACTGTGGATCAAGTGTCTGCCCAGTCCAAAACAATAATTTTAAAAATATTGAGCTTAAATTAAAACCGTCTGATTTTAATCAAACTCTCACAATCATTTTACTGCATGATTGCGTGATTGGCAACTGTAGCAAATTGAATTCGATCTTCTATAGCAATTATTTTAAGGCTCCCAACACGTTCAAAACAAAAGTTATTATTGATTTTGAGGCAACACAATGTGTCCCGAGTTTTAAATAGGGCTTTGAGAGATGGAGATTCACTACAATTTTTTTTACATTATACTATTTGATTTTTTTTAAATATTACATTTAAAAAATTTATATATTAAAATTATATAATATTTATTTTCATACAAATAATAAAACAGTAGTTCATATTAAAACTTCCTATAAAAGTAGAAACATTTAATAACAATATCAAGTATTTCTTCATGATTTGGACATCGTAGAAGCTTTCAAGAAAACGATTCTTGTTTCAAATATTTGCTAATCTTTCAAGACTCGAGATATGATCGATGTTTCACTCAAAATACAATCCATCAAATTCTAATACAAAATTGGTTTTGCTAAGACACAAGGAAGAATAAAAAGGGAAATAAAAAGGACTTACATAATTCTGCGGGTATAATTGACTACTCTAAAGGGATGGGACCCTTAAGAGAAGAACCAAAATGAAGCAATCTGCTGGTATAATTGACTACTCTAAAGGGATGGGACCCTTGAGAGAAGAACCAAAATGAAGTAATAGAGTCTTAAAGTTGGAAGGTTTTGAGCATGCCATGCCCCATCATTTTTAAGCAACAATTTGGATGTTCCCCACTTTAAAATCATCTTCATGACTTTTAATGAGGTATTATCGGACAAAGTCGGGTCCATTCATTATTCTTCTTGTTTGTCTTTCGGAGGGCTCCATGTGAGCTTTAAGATATGGTGTTTTTGTAACAAGACAATCTTTTTTAAAGCTAAAGAGTTGGTTATTCTTCCGAGCCGACAAAAATAGTCATATATTACTTAAGAATCAATATTAAGAGAAACTCGAATGAGGTATTTTTTTCTTAAGACTACAATTGTGAGAGTTCTCATATTCGAAACAGACAATATTTTGTAGCTGTAATAGGCGGACTTGAGGTCGACCGGAATATTTGGTGTCATTTGTGAAAACACGAAGTTTGCACCGTGCCGCTTAGCCTCGACGGGGGCAATTCTTCCGAGTTTTCCCAAATAGTCACGTATTGCTTGAGAATCGAAACTAAACGTAATTTATATACAACATTTATACATTTAACCCGATAAGGCGCATTTTAAAAAAAAAAAGTCATAATGATTCTCACAACCACAATGGTGAAGACTTCAGATCGAGTGGGACAATTACATTTCACAATTTTGTAACATGTTCATAAAATAAAACTATAAGACCTTTATAAAATAGATTCTTTATAACTTAAATAATATTAAGATGAGTATAAAGGATACTTAAGCTCAAACTTTACAATTCAGTTGATCCATTTTTATCATCATAGTAGAAAGAGTCTACCGACCATCTAAGAAGGTTTGCAAACATTTCTATCAGAACATGTGCTATAAAAAATCAAACAGAAACAAAAAATACAAACGGACAAATACTGATCCATAAACATAAATTGAATATACTATGTTGTGAATTAGGATGTCTTAAAAGAAAATATAAACAGTTCTTTTATAGGCAAGAAACGCATAAGAATTAGGGTTAACACGGAAAAACAAAGAAAAACCAACAAAGATTGGTTATAACTGTTATTCTTTACTTTCTCTTTAAATTAGATTACAAGTACTCAAAATAACAAATAACTCGCCCACCCTAATTAGGATTTGTCACATCACAAGATGAGACACTAGTATGTTATTTATAATAAAACCTAACATACTAAACTAATGCGCTTTTTAACAATTACCCATTACAAGCAAACTTAAACAATTGGATCCTTAACACAAGGCCCAATTCGACAACTACATACTAGAACACAATTCGACTACAACATGTAGGTCTTCGTCAACAGTATGTGATCAGACTTCGACGACATGCTACACCAGAGTTCGATCCAATATCTCACAAATCTCCACCTTGGAAACCTTTAGCACTTGGACTTCTCCACGCTCGATTACCCTTCTGACAAAATAGAGCCTCACATCAATGTGTCTGGTTCGCTCATGATAGGCTGAATTCTTCGACATGTGTATTACACTTTGACTATCACATTTAACAGTGACAACTTGACCTTGAAGTTTCAACTCCTTTGCAAAACCTTCAAGTCACAATGCTTCCTTCATAGCTTCAGTTAGGGCGATATATTCTGCTTCAGTGGTTTATAAGGCAACAACATTCTGAAGTGTTTCTTTCTAACTGATTGTTGTGCCAAACATAATGAACACATATCCAGAGATAGATTTTCTAGAATCCATATAACCTGCATAATCGGAGTCGACGTATCCTTCGATTGCTGCTTTACTATCTTCACCCAAGGCTCCACCATATATTAGGACTTTGTTCAGAGACCCATTTATGTACCTTAGAATCCAGTTCAATGCTTTCCAGGATTCGCCATGTACCTGCTTACAAGACTTACTGCATATGCTATGTCAGGTCTAGTACATGCCATATTATTCATCAAAGAACCCACTATATTAGCATATGGAATGATATTCATATAAGTTCTTTCGACATCAATACTGGGACACTGATCTATACTTAGCTTGAATTGAGGGTTTGTCGGAGTCACAACAGGCTTTGAATTTGACATACCATACTTTTCAAGAATCTTTTGTAAGTATGCCTCTTGAGATAAGCATAATTTTGAATGCTTTATATCTCTTTAGATGTCAATCCCAAGAATCCTGGACACATCTCCTAGATCCTTCATTTCGAACTCCTTATTGAGTTCAGCCTTCACCTTTATTACATCTTCGACATTGTTGCTTGCTATTAGAATATCATCCATATAAAACAAAAAAATAACAAATGAATTACCAGGTCGAAATCTGAAGTAAACACAGTGGTCGAACTAACTTCTAATGAAACTTATGCGTGCCATGAACTTGTCGAATCTCCTATTCCACTGTCGAGGAGATTGTTTAAGTCCATATAAAGATCTCCTCAGCTTGCACACATAGTATTCCTTTCCTTTTTCGACATACCCTTCAGGTTGCCTCATCAGGATTGTTTCATCTAGATCACCATTCAAGAATGCATTCTTCACATCCATCTGTTCTAGTTCAAGGTCGAACTGTGCCACCGTGACAAGAAACATTCAAATGGATATGTGCTTCAGAATAGGAGAGAACACATCATTGAAGTCAACACCTTCTTTCTGAGTGAATCCCCTAGCGACCAATCTTGCCTTGTATCTCTTCGACGCCACTCATTAGATTTCTTCCTTAACTTTGAAAATACATTTACAACGGACTAACCTGGCTCCAGCAGGTTTATTGATCAGTTCCCAGGTTTTGTTATCATGAAGAGATTTCATCTCATCATCCATGGCCTTCAGCCATTCAGTCTTCTTTCGACTCCTCATAACTTCCTTATAGTCTCTAGGTTCTTCGTCGAGAACCTCACTTGCAGAGATTAAGGCATAAGCTATAAGATTTTCACACCCATGTCTCTGAGTTGGCTTGATGACTCTCCTCGACCTGTCTCTTGCTAGCAGGTAGTAATTATCAGTCTCCTCATCTTCGACAACATCTTTTGCGTCTTCTTCGACTTCATCTTGGATACGCAATTCAGTATCAACATGCTTCACCTCAACAGGAATCTCTCCCTATTCCAGCTCTTCGTCAGCATCATCAGTTTTCTTGAAGGCCGTCTCAGCTTCATTGAAAACTACATCTTGAATGGTGATACACCTCCTGTGACCTGGCTCTAGGCACCATAGTCTATAAGCTTTGACTCCTTGAGGGTATCCCATGAACACGCATTCTAGAGCTCTAGGTTCGACCTTGCCTTGCCTAATGTGAACATAGGCCACGCAGCCAAATACTCTCAGTCTGTCAAGACTAGGTGGATGTCCCGACCAAACTTTTTCAGGTGTATTTATATCTAACGTAGTCGAAGGACATCTGTTTATCAGATATGTTGCTGTCGAAACAGCCTCAGCCCAAAACACCTTCTTTAATCTAGCACTAGTCAACATGCATCTAACTCTTTCCAAAATAGTTTGATTAAACCTTTCCGCCAAACTATTTTGTTGTGGAGTACTTGCAGTAGTTTTGTGCCTTGCAATACCTGAGGCAGCACAAAATCTGTCGAACGCCTCGTTGCAAAATTCAAGGCCATTGTCGGTTCTCAACCTCTTGACCTTTCTGCCAATCTGATTTTCGACCAAAGTCTTTCAACCTTTGAAATTATCAAAAGTTTCATCCTTAGTCTTCTAGATGAATACCCATAACTTCCTAGAATAATCATCGACTATGGATAGAAAATACCTTGCTCCTGAATGTGATGGACACCTTACAGGCCCCCAAAGACCAGCATGGATGTAATCAAGGGATCCATGTGTTCTTTGTTTGCCTTTGTTGAACTTCACTCTGCAAGATTTTCCAAGTACATAAGGTTCATAAAACTTCATCTTTTCGACTTTGTCTCCACCTAGCAGAATTTGTGTCCCTAATTCGACCAGACCCCTTTCACTGATATGGCTCAATCTCATGTGCCAAATTTCTGTCTTCGACAACGGTTTCGTGGATGCAACATTTGTCGAACCACTTACAACTTCAGCCTCAAGGGTATATAAGCCTTGTTTCTTCACGTCTCTCAAGACTTCCTTCTACCCCTTCATGACTCTTAGAATACTTTTCTCTCCTTGAAAAACATATCTCTTCTTGTTGAATACACCAAGAGAAATCAAATTTCTCTTCAAATCAGGTACATACCTGACTTCAGTCAATAACCTTATTGATTCATCATGGAGCTTGAATCTCACAGATCTAATATATGCAATTTTGTAAGCTTTGTTGTTTCCTAGCAGCATTGATCCACCATCTTGATCACATAGCTCCTCGGACAGTTCTCTGTTTGGAGTCATGTGCCAAGTGCAACCTGAATCCATAATCCACTCCTTTCTTGAGTCGTCGTTTGAAACCACAAGAACATCAGATGATTCGAAGTCATCTTGAACAATGGTTGCGTTGCCATTATCTTTACCTCCATGATCTTTCAGGCATTCAGGACACATTTTTCTTGTGTGACCCTTCTTCTTACAGTGATAGCATCGAATACCAGATTTCTCGCCACTATAAGACTATTGCTGGATTTTACCTTTCTTCTTGTCGAACTTACCATCCTTTCGCAAGAATTTTCCCTTAACGGGCAAACCTTCACCAACTGTCGAAGGTTTAATGCTCCTTTCGTTCGTTCAATTCCTTAGAATACAAGGCTGATTAAATTTCTTCAAAGCTCAGGGACTCCCTTCCATACAGGAGAGTTTCTTTGAATTGAGCATGTGTTCTAGGAAAAGCGCACAACAACAATAGTGCTTAATCTTCATCATCAATCTTCACATCAATATTTTCAAGATCAAGGATCACCTTGTTGAACATATCCAACTGCTTAGCTAACCTTTTGTCTTCACTCATCTTGAATGAATACAAAGCTTGCTTCAGGTAGAGTCGATTCACTAGAGATTTTTGGTCATGTACAAGCTTTCAAGTTTCAACCATAACCTCGATGTCATCGTCTGCTTTGATACCTCTCGGAGAACCTTATCACCAAGGCTTAACAATATTACACTGTGGGATTTCTTTATCATGGTCGTCTTTTCTTTTTCCGTTAACGCAGCGTCCATAGTTGCCTCTCCATTTAACGCTTCCAAGCAACCCTGCTGAACCAGTTGGGCTTTCATCTTCAAGCGCCACAGACCGAAATCGCTCATTTCGGTGAACTTTTCAATCTCATACTTTGTTGAATGCATCTTCTCCACGCTCACCGCACCAATTTGTTGTGAATTAGGATGCCTTAAAACAAAATATAAACGGTTTCTTTATAGGCAAGAAACACACAAGGGTTAGGGTTAACACGGAAAAACAAAGGAAAAACAACGAGGATTGATTATAACTGCTATTCTTTACTTTCTCTTTAAATAAGATTACAAGTACTCAAAAATAACAAATAACCCTATCACCCTAATTAGGATTTGCCACACCACAATATGAGAGATTAGTATGGAATTTATAATAAAACCTAACATATTAAACTAATGTCCTTTTTAACAATTATCTATTACAAGCTAACTGTGGGTACAAGCTATCTTAAACAATTGGATTCTTAACACAAAGCTCAATTCGACAACTACACACTAGAACACAATTCGACTACAACATATAAGTCTTCGTCAACAACATGTGAGCAGACTTCAACGACGTGCTACACTAGAGTTTGATCCAATATTTCACTATAACTTCCTTGGTTATAATCTTCACTATTAAAAAAATTATGTTTTTGAGTTTCTGCAGATTTTAACAAATTTTTCATATTAAAACTTTTTTTTTTGTGGATTTTTCTATTGATATTGTTTCCCTGCTAAAAATTACATGGTTAATTATTTTGGTAGGTAAATCCTATTGTAATTTGCAAGTAAGTCCGTAGAAAATATCTGTGGATAAAACTAAAGTAAAGTCTGTAGGTAAGGTTGTAGGTAAAATTGAAGGAAATTCAGAATCCACAAGTAATTTCACAGTTAATATATTTCGAAGAAAAAAACTATATTTGTTAAATTAATATGACTATATATATACTTGTCATTGTAGGTTTATTCATTCTTGTTTTCTTATGCAGTAACTTCTTGAGAAAACTTTAAAAATTACTTATGTGTCATGTGACGGCACTACTATAAAAATAACATTTAGTAATAATTTAGTCACATAACCAACTAAAATAATATATGTTTAAATCACATATATCTTTGAAAACTAAATAACCGTTGTGATATATAAAGTGCGACACACTTTGAATTTCAACATTTACAAATTTATGTTTTCTTTAGAAAAAGAGTGTGTTCCCTTAATTTATATATTAAAATAAAACTTAAACTCTTTTCACCAGGGTGAAATATCAGGACAATTCACCATGGACTTTTTTTGTCAACCGTGATAAAATATATTACATATATAAGCTAACTTAATTCATCTTAGAATAAATTGCGCTTAAAGTAAAATCCTAATTTGTCTGCATTATATCAATCTTTCAAAACTACATTATAATTTTATAAAACGCTAATATAAATTCTTTAATTAATATAAATCAAAGAATGGTGTTACGATACAAGTAACTAATTCATATTTTAAAAAAAAAACATAAATAGTAATAATAACATATGTTTGTTGTAAAAAACCAGTCATGGGAGAGAGAGACTCTCTGCCTTCTCTCTAGAACCTGTGCAACTTCTTCGTCTCGGTTATTTTCAAGTTGTACCATTCTTTGTCTTCCTTATTCGTTAACCAAAAATGATAACAATGTAGAGATGCATGTCTACCTAGTCCTGATCCAAGGTAACATCTTTGTGTTTAGCTTGGGTTATTAGATTGGGGTCTCATTCCGTTTCTATCCTAGTGTAGATTTTGAGTTATTTTCGGCTTAAATTCCTAGCTTTCGAGTTTAGGGGCCTTGGTAATTCGCTAGTTTACTCCTGGGTTGGAATGGAGTGGGAAAGGGTTGATAGGAAGAAGAGTAGGGGACGAAAGGATGAATTTTCAATCTGGAAGGAGAATAAAGGGAAGGGTGCGGCGAAGGGGGAACCTACATTTTCATTCTTTGTTACTGAGTTCCCTGAAACGATGAAGGCTAAAGATCTCTTTGAAGAGTTTATGGTTCATGGAGTTATCTCTGAAGTTTTCATCTCAGGTAGACGTGATAAGCGTGGAAAAAGATTCGGTTTTGCAAAATTTCGAAAAGTTCATGATCCTCGAATCCTGGCGATCAATCTTGATAGCATCATGCTGGGAGGCAAAAAGATCTATGTTAACATCCCCAGATTCAATCAGAAGAATGTTCAGCCTCGCCAAGCCTCTAATATCCAAATGAAGAGTGATTTCCAGCCTGTTCAAAGTAGAAGATTTGAGAAACCGTCCAATGTTGTTGGTTCGTACGCTAAAGCTGTAGGAAGATTGGCGAATGAGGAAAAGGGGAGGGATCATGGTGGCGGCAATCATATTTCTCTAGAGGTGGATAGTACATGCGAGGAGAAGATGAATAGGTCTAGAGTGGGTGAAGTTATGGAGGACGGTAATGCTTTCAACATCCAGAGGAATCTAAATGAAGAGGGATTTTTCAATATTAAGGCCACCCCTCTTGGAGCTTCGCTGTGCATTTTGGAAGACATCTCTGGTGGAGATATTGAAGAGTTTCTTTCTGAATTGTGCGAGTGGCTGGATATTTGGTTTTGAGATATTCGACTTTGGTCGCCAGAGGTGGTTGATAGAGATAGATTAGTATGGTGAAATGCTTTGGTCTACCCAGCATTGATTGGTGCGATAATAACTTTAGCAAGATCTGTTCGAGCATTGGAACTTTCATATAGTGTGATGAAATTACTAGAAGTAAAACTAGCTTTGATGTGGCCAGATTTTTGATTAAATAAAAAATTGGAGGTACTGTGAAAGCGGAAGTTCTCATAGAAGTTAAGAACCACTTTTTTACCATCAATCTGTTAGAAGATTTTTCATGTGGAAGAGAAGCTTTGTCGTTTGAGGAAGGTGATGAGGTGATTGATTCTGAAGAGTTCGAATCATCTGTCCCGTCGGAGGTAGAAGGCGCGTGGGATTCAAACGATGAACTAGAGGGTGAGGTGTCTAGTTTGCCTAGAGCAAATCAAGATGTGACAGAAGTAGCTTTTAATGTCCAGAAGGGAGCAGAAGGTTGTTCGCTTTCTGATAACATTTCGTTTGTTGGTGATAGTCTTGATTTTGGTGGATCGAAAGGAGGGGCTAGGGGTAGTAGGGATAAGGTTTCTTCTGACGCTATTCTGACTCCTGTTGATGGTAGTTGTGCTGAACCAACTTTAGATAAAGGATTGGGGTCTAATGGAGTCCACTCAGTGATCGACAAGACATCAAGTCTTATGGTTGGTATTAAAAAAATCACGGATATAGATAAAATTCAGAAAGTCAAAATTCAATGGAGAGTTAGTTGTGGATTTAGGGTGCGCTAATCCAATGTCTGGGCCCCTAGGTGGATTAGTTGGGCCATCTTACTGGGCCAAAACTAAGAAGAAAAAATCACTTCACGAGGTTTACAACTGCATTAAAATTCCATACAAACCATCCTATTTCTCAACCTTGCTTCATTCTGCTATGAAGGTCCATGAAGATGAATCTTCTTACAGAAGCTTAGACTTGGTGAAATCTAAAAGACGAACCGACAGGAATTCTTCATTAGAGTCTGTGTCGTTATTATGTTGCGAATCGATCACTGATACTGACTTGGAAAGAGGAAATTCTAGATGTCGTAGGATGGTTGGCAATGTTCCATCCAAGGTGAGAAAATCGATAAGAAAGTTGGGGGTTATAGGTGATGTAGATGACGTTGGCTTCGATGGACTATTAAGGAGATTGGATAAGGAAGATAAAAATGCAAGGAATGGAAAGAATGATGTAGCTAATTGTGGTTAATGAATCTAGTTACTTTTAATGTTCGTGGGTGTTGCAGCTCTATTAAGAGGAGGAGAGTCTCTCAAATCCTTATCAGAGGGAATGCAGATATCTGCCTTATTCAGGAATCTAAAATTCCTGAGATGGATAATTCTATTGTTTCTAGTTTATGGAGGAATTAGGATGTTGAGTGGTCTGCTTCAAACTCAACTAGTAGGTCAGGTGGGATCCTTACCATGTGGAATGGGTGTAAGTTGACCGCCTGGTCTAGTTTTCGCGGTCTAGGTTTCTTGGGAACTCAATTCTTGTGGAATAACCACTTGTTGACAGTGGTTAATGTTTACTCCCGTACGGTATTGCGAATAAAAGGAGATTATGGAGAGAGTTGATTAAAGCGAAGAGTCGTTTTCCTGGTGGCGCTTGGATCTTTGGTGGTGATTTTAACGCTATTAAAAGTGGGGAGGAAAGGAAAGGTATATCCGGTAATAACAGTGGAGAAATGAGGGATTTTAACTCTTTTATTGAAGAGCTAAATATGTTTGATTTACCGGTGATCGGTATTAAATTTACTTGGTTCAATTCTAACAGCAGGAGTAGAAGTAGATTAGATAGGATTCTGGCAGATGATTTGGCTATTTCTCTTCTGTCTTTGAAGAACCAAGTGGTGGGTGATAGGGACGTGTCGGACCACCGGCCAGTTTGGTTGAAGACCAATAACTTTAACTGGGGGCCTAAGCCTTTTAGGACTTTCAACTGTTGATTGGACCATAAAGGTTTTCTTCCTTTTGTCAAGAAATCCTGGAACTCCTACTCTTATTCTGGCTCGTGCTGTGATGTCTTCCTTAACAAATTAAAGTCCCTTAAATCGGATTTGCGTGTCTGGAACTCCGACGTTTTCGGGTGGGTAGATCTTCAGATAGAAGATAATGTCCAAAAGCTTAACTTTAATGAATTATTGGCGGAGGAAGACCTTGGGAGTCAAGATGAAGATGTCTACAAGGAAAGGTTGAAAGCCCAAGAAGATATGTGGAAGAACTTGAAAATTAAGGAAAGCATGCTGAGCCAGAAATCCCGTAGAAGGTGGTTCACATATGGTGATTTAAATACAAAGTACTTTCATGATTCTTTAAAGAAGAGGAATCGATCTAATAACTTTACTGCAATCAAAATGGAGGGGAGGTTAGTGGAAGATCCTGACTCGATTAAAAGGGAAGCTTTGACTTATTTCAAAGGCAGGTTCATGAATCAGAATTCTATCAGGTTTAGGGGAGATTATGATAGCATGGCTGTTCTTGATGAGGAAGATAGAAATACGCTTGAGGCGGAGTTTGGTACAGAGGATGTTAAATATGCAGTGTTCAGTTGCGAGGGAAACAAATGCCCAGGGGTTGATGGTT
Source organism: Lathyrus tuberosus (assembly GCA_022829125.1). NCBI lineage: Eukaryota > Viridiplantae > Streptophyta > Magnoliopsida > Fabales > Fabaceae > Lathyrus > Lathyrus tuberosus. The sequence continues at coordinate 773,744 of JALAZF010000282.1, forward strand.
TCAACTTCAAATTCATTAAGGCTTGCTGGGATATATTAGGAGCGGATTTCACTAAATGTATTTTGGAATTTTTCAATACTGGTTACCTGCCCAAGGTGTTTTCTTCATCATTTATCTCGCTTGTACCAAAGGTAAATAATCCTCAAAGCTTCGATGAGTTCGGGCTTATAAGCTTGATTAGTTGTGTTCAGAAAATGATATCCAAGATGCTATCTAGAAGACTGGGAAAGGTTATTCACAAACTGATCTCGCCTTCTCAATCGGCGTTTGTCCCAGGCCGTCAGATTTACGATGGAGTGTTGATGGCTAATGAAATTATCGATTATGCTAAAAGGAATAAGAAGAATTATTTTCTGTTTAAAGTTGATTTCGCGAAGGCTTACGATTGTGTCGATTGGTCGTATTTAGAAGAAATGCTTCTTAAGATACGATTTGGGGATAATTGGATGAAGTGGATTTGTGGGTCTGTGTTCAATAGTTTTATGTCTATCCTCATTAATGGCAGCCCAACGAAGGATTTCAAGGCGGGAAGGGGTCTGAACCAGGGCGATCCGTTATCCCCCTACTTGTTTGTAATTGTTGTGGAGGGATTGGCTAATTTGGTAAGAAATGCAACTGCTTCCAATCTTCTGTCAGAATTTAAAGTTAATGATAGCCTTTCTGCTAGTGTCCTTAAGTTTGCTGATGACACAGTTCTCATTGGTGATGGATCTTTATCTAATCTTTGGGCGTTTAAGGCGATTCTTAGGGCCTTCGAACTATCTTCAGGGCTGAATATCAACTTCTCAAAAAGTTGTTTATACGGCAATGGGATTGATGCTGAGTTTATGAATGCTGCTGAACATTTTTTACATTGCAAATCCGGTAGCTTCCCCTTCAAATTCCTTGGTCTATCGGTTGGAGGTAATCATTGTCGGTGTGAATTTTAGGAGCCTGTTGTTTCTTGCTTGAGGAACAGACTATCTGTTTGGAGTGGTAGGAACCTTTCTATTGGGGGCAGACTGACGCTTATTAACTCGGTTCTCGTTAATCTTCCAATCCACCATTTGAGTTTATTTAAGGCTCCAGAGAAAGTAATAAACGCAATCATAGCTATTCAACGCCGGTTTCTTTGGGCTGGAGCGTCTAATAAAAAGTTTGTTTCTTGGATTTCTTGGAATTCCGTTTGCAAACCCAAGGATAGAGGTGGCTTGGGAATTAAACATGTAGGGCGCTTCAATCGAGCTCTTCTTGCTAAATGGTTATGGAAATTCCACCTCGGAGGTAAAGAAATTTGGAGGTTGCTGCTTGAAAATAGGTACGGTAACCTGAGTTTGAAAGCTCAGTTTTCCAAGGATGCTGAGTGTTACAAGAAAGACTCTCTTTGGATCAAGGATATCCTCTCCCTTAATGCCCCTGATTTGGCTGGTTATTTTGATAACTTGAAAGAGTACGCGGTTGGAGACGGTTCAAATGTGGCTTTCTGGCAGACTATTTGGATCGGGAAAATGGAGTTGAAATATACATTCCCTAAGTTGTTTGAAGCCTACAAAACTCCTTGTTGTTCAATCAGGGAGATGAGTGGTTGGGAAGGTGATAGGTGGCGTTGGAAGGTGAGACATTCATTGAGTGTGCCTGCAGAAATGATGGAACCCGAGTGGACTGCTTATTGCCAGCTGCTAGATTCGGCTTCAATACTCCAAGATACCAAAGACGATTGGTTATGGCCTCTCACTGATTCGAAGGAGTTTACAGTTTCCTCATATTACAATGTTCTGAATAATGCAGGAATTTCTTATGATATAGAAGAGAATATTGCAGGTCTGCTTGACATTGTTTGGAAGTCGGCAATTGCGGTTAAAGTGCAAGTTTTTGCTTGGAGGATGGTGTTAGATAGGCTGCCCACTAGATCGAACTTGGCATCGATAATGTCCATGATAAGGTGTATGTTTTGCTTCCATGAGGTTGAGTTTTCCAATCATTTGTTTTTCTCTTGCTGTAAATCGCTAATTGTTTGGAGCAACATATGCGAGTGGTTGGATATTGGTAAGATAACTGAACAAAACTGCACCCTTTATGCTTTGGCTTGGTCTGCGAATTTTCAAAATCATAGAATCGTTGGAAAGTCTTATGCGTTATGGTTAATCACTTGTTGGAATATTTGGAGGGCTAGAAATAGAATTTTATTTGATGATGCATTTTGTAACGTTAATGATATTGTTGTCGATATTAAAATTACCTCGTGGAATTGGTTGATTCTTGGTCAAAAGAATAGTAAGAAGTGTTGTTTATACGAGTGGTATAAGTATCCGCTCGATTTCTTGTAATTCTTTGTTGGTTGTAGTTTCTTGGTTTGAGATTTCCTTAATCTCCAATTAATGAAATTGCTTATAAAAAAAAACATAAATAAAACATTTTATGAGTTATGATATCCAACATAAAGTTTATTGTTTTTTCTTATTAAGATGAGATTATAGATTTTTGATCGGATCCTTCAAGTTTTATTTGCTTTGAAGTGGTGAGTTTTTGTTATAGAAATTAAGTTTTATTTGGGATCTATGATTATATTGTTTATGTTTTGAATATGTAGATTAATGAATGGAAGATCCTCTTAGAATTTTATAAGTTTTGATATTTTTATTTAATTAGTTTTTTGTGGAAGAATTTATAGAATTGTAGTTTAGTATGATTGTGCCCCGTTTGTTTTGTTTTTTTTTTTTTAAATGATTTTTATAGTGTAATATAATTTTGTGTAAAAAAAAATTATAAAATTTTTTTTAATAAAAGCTTCAAATGAAAATTTGTTTTGAATAGTTATTCTTAAAATGCTATTTTAGATATTTCATCATTTTATTGAAATTTCTTTTTATATCAAAATTTCAAAAAAATCACTTAATTTTAAAGATATTTCAAATAGATTTTCATAAAAATGATTTTTGAGATACAATTTTTTGAAAAAATTGTGATTTCGACTATCTTTTAATCTTCAATAATGTGTGTTTAAGTTATAGAATGTCAAAATTAATCTTTCATTTTAGAAAAAAAACAAATATTAAAAAATTATAATATTTTAAAAAACAATTTTGTAAAATCTATTTTTGAAAATACAAAAAAAAAATCGTTTTTTTAAAGTTGAAACAAATAAGCCATATAGTTTAGTACGATGATGATATTATTTTAGTTTTAATTTTAATTAAAGTTTATTTAATTAATTAGTAATTGATTTAATGGGGTTAAAGGAAATTTTAACTAATATTGGAATTATTTTATAAATTTGCACGTTGAAGTTTTTCCTATGTTTTTAATCTAGTTAACTAGTTGGAAGTATGTTGGAAATGTGAGTGCTCTTTTTTTTTATATAATTTATTTAACTAAATTATTAAATATGTGAAGACGCGGGAGGTTTTTAAGGGAAGGTAGATTTTAAAAATTTTTTTTATTTAATTAAGTAATTTTAGTTTAAATTTTAAATAGAATTTACTTAATTAAATTTTTTTTAATAAGCAAGTTAGTTGTATAAATTAGAAATTATCACAAAAATTGTGATTGGCCAACAATCAGGGCCTACAAAAAACTAATGGGTTCCTAAACCAAAAATAATAGTTACAGTGTTTATATTTGTTTCCTATCCACAAACAAGAGTAATGAATAAAACGATTCGAAATCGTGTCAAGGTCCCAAAATTCCCCCCTAAACATTATATTGTTCCTAACCACCCAAATAACCCAATGCATTATGATCCAAAAGCCCACCGCGACACCAACATCAACACTGTTTTGGATGCATCCATTAATCCACAGCTTCAAATGATTAGTTATATCTCCGACATGAAAGTCCCTAACATCCATCCATTTAAAAAGGAATTCCCACAGACATACAGATTTTGGACATTGGAAAAGTAAGTAATGAGTTTAATTAATAAATAATGAGTTTACTTAACTAGAGTTTAATTTTTTTTATTTAATTAAGTAATTATTATTTTTTATTTATTAAATTATTAATATTATTTAGGATTAAATATGTTTGTGATCCTCCTAAATATTTCAAATTTCGTTTTTAGTCCCTTAAAATATTTCCTTCAAAGAATAGTCCTTCTAAAATTTTCCCTCACATTTTTGGTCCTTAATATTAAAACTGTCGCTAATTCAGTCGTTAAGTTTAAAATCGTCGTTAGTTCTATCACTAAGTTGTAAAAACCGTCGTTAAGTTGCAAGTGGATAAAAAATGTGGATTAAAAATTTTAGAAGGACCATTCTTTGAAGAAAATATTTTGAAGAACTAAAAACAAAATTGAAATATTTATGAGGACTATAAATATATTTAACCCTATTATTTATTATAATTTTTTGCCGGAAAATTTTGTAAGGAAAAACTTTTAGAATTATAATTTAGAATGATATGATGTTCCATTTGATCTAGAATACTGAATTTTATTGTTACAATTCATTCCTTTTGAGATAGAATATGACAATAATGATATATGATTTGAGTTTTATGTTTGTAACTTATGTGTTTTGTTTAGTTATGCTATATAAATTTCTTTTTGAAATTGTTTATGTTATTATTAATGTTATTACTTGTACATTATAATTTGTATCTTGTTCAATCAATATGTTTTAGAAGATGAATGTATTATATATTTTATAGTTTTACTACTATGAATAACATATTTTACAATGATTGTGAAAGAAATATAACAACGGTTGATGGTCAGTGGTAAAGTAACGTGTGATTATTCGTTGGCTACTTACAACCAAGGTCTATTGGCCGTGGTAATAAGCTGACAATCGCGCTACATATCACCACAGTTGTAAAAAGCAACCATGGTGAAATAAATTAAGGCCCTGAGTTTGATACCCATCAATACCATTTTAGAGTTTTTTTTTAATCTGAATAGCACTCTTACATATAACCACGGTTGAAAGAACCGATCGTTGTGAAATGATTTTGTTTTTTTTAATATATTTTATTTTTATTTTACAGAATTCCCAATTTTTTAACCTGTATTTTTTTTAATCATAAATAGAACAGAAACGGTAACACGGACCATTTGTGAACCACACCTATCGTTGGCAACTAAAATGACTCAAAAATTGTATTACATCAAAATAAAAAATTGCATTAAGAACCAAAAATTGTATATTACATCAAAATCAAAATGGTACAAAATAACACACGATTTAGATATCATTACATCAAATAATATCTACAACGTGAGAAACGTGTCTTGCCTTTTGGTGTCTTAACTTTAAACACATATAATTTCAAATAATAATAATTGTTAGTAAATAACCTTATAAATTATAACATATATTAAATTTTGAATAAATAATAAAAATCATTACTTGTTAATTTCCCATATATCTTCTTCATGATCATTACGAATAACATGCACATTATCTCTATCAACTTCTTCATATGAAATAGGCACTTGTGTTGCGTAAGAAAGAGTTGAAGGAATATCAAAACTTTAATCGTGACTTTCATCACTATGAGTAATACGTTTTCCTTGGAGAAAAATTTACCATCCTTTTGTTAGAATGGTCAATCACTTAAAACACTTGATTTTTTGGGCAACCATGATGAATGGTTCGATCATTTAAGTTTCCCTGCCAAGGCCAACCCGTGTGAATCCTAACTTATCAGTTTGTACATCAATATTATTTCCAATCCACATGCATTTAAATAATGACAATTTGAATAATACATATCAATCTTCCAAATCTCCTCAATGACCCCAAAGTACGTTGCAGATGCCAATATAGGATTCTTATCTTTCGAACTAGAGAAATACATGGATTCTGCCTTAACCATAACTCCACTATTTTGCATTATACCACGATCATCTTTTTGATTTTGTTTAAAAATAAAAATTAGTAATGCCGTATGCAGTCCAAGTTACTACATTAAATTTCGGGGATATTTTTCCTAAATAAGTCATTTGTGAGTAAATAAGTAAGGTTCAACTTCGTCAACATTATTCAGTATATACAAATGTGCTTGAAAAACTATATCTCGAGTCATTGAAATAACGCTTAAATTTTGAGTACCTCTACCTCCATATCTATCAACATGACAAAACTTTGGAATTCCTATAGAATCTACTTCTAACAAATAGTTCGAACATAACTCAACTGCTTCTTCTATGATGTACCTTTCAACGATCTAAACTTCTGGTGATGATGCCTACTTGTATATCCTTTAAAGATCTTTATGTATCACTCTATTGGATACACCCAACTTAAATAAACTAGACCATAAAATCTGATTCCTCTGACTAGATGAACAATTAAGTGAACCATGATGTTAAAAAATGATAGAGGGAAATACATCTCCACTTGAAACAAGATTATTGTTGTCTCATCTTCTAATTCATATCATTTTTTGAAATCAAGAACTTTATTACATATAACATTGAATACTAAGCACAATATGGTTATAATTACTCTTACATTTTTTGGTAGGATGCCACTGATAGCCACTAGTAGAAGTTGTTGTATCAAGACATGACAATCATGTGATTTTAAACCAATTAACTTGAGATCTTTCATTTATATAAGTTACTTGTGTTTGATGAGTAACCTTGCAGAACTTTGATACCATGGAAACATTCACAAAAACTTTTCTTTTCCTTTTTAGATAAGTTATTTTTCCTTTTTCTTCTAGAGCCAAATGTTGTCGTATACCCATCTCAACCATATATAGACGATAATTCTTACTATCTTTAGTCTTTCTTGGAATGTTTAATTAGAAGTGTTCTAATCAAAGTATCACACATATTTTTTTTCCACATGCATCACATCCAGACAATGTCTTACATCCGAGGCAAGCCCAAGCCTAAGGTTTTTTGCCTCAAGGACAAAATCTGAAAGTAACATATCAATTTTCTTCCATTACAAAAAACCAATTACATGGTGAATGTTTCCATTACATTTTCTTTCATCTACATGCCATCTAATATTCTTTGTGTCATTTTCATAAGAAAAAAGTTTCTTGAACCTTGGAATTATTGGAAAGTACCATAACAGTTTAGCAGAAGGACGTCTCTTGCTAACATCGTCACAATTATCACAACTATTGTCCTTCACCTTGTAGCACGACTCACCACATTCCAAACATTGATCCAATTTTTCATACTCTTTCCTGTATAATATGAAATCATTATGGCATGCATGTATTTTGATATACTCAAAATCCATTTGATACAATATCTTCTTGGCCTCATAGCAATGATCCGCTAAATTATCATCTTCTAGTAGCATTTGTTTAAGAAAATCAAGAAACTCCATGAGAATTTTATCCGTCCACCCACTTTTTTCTTTTAGATTAAACAATTTTAACACAACATACAATCGCTTAAAATTTGTGCACCCCATATATAAAGGTGCATCCTTATCATTAAATAAGTATCATAAATATGGGATTTCCTAAAAGAAGATTATCCAATATCACAGATCACATCTTCTAATCAATTATCCATATCATTATCAGCTTCATGTCTTTGTGACATCACATTTTGAATTTTATCCACTTCACCATGCCACATCTATTTTGTATGATTTTGAAAAGTTCCATCACAACTTAGGTGATTGAATATTTCTTTCGTTGAACATTTTCTGATATTCCCGCACACAACAAAAGGACAATAAAAGAGTCCATTATTATTGATATGATTTTGTTATGCATATTCAAGAAAATCAAGAACCCTTTTATCATACATCGAACATAGTCTATCATCTTTTATGCAACTGCGATTCATAATAAATTCTGATATTTATATCAAAAGCTTGAAGAATCATTTAACAATACAAATACATAATATGTTAAAACATAATCTTCATATTCATATCACTCAATCACAACAACATATAACATTTCAAACATCATAAAAACAAACTCAATATCAGAGTTGAATGTCAAACTTGCTTTAAATTGATCCTTATTTAATGGCATTTTTCAACTCTTTTGTTATGTTTTGTTGGATTTACTCCATGATTTCATGTTATTTTTCAATATTGTTGAAAATACCTTTGGTTGCTTTGATTTGTATGTTATTGTGCAGAAATTAGGCATAAAAACATCAAAGTGTAAGACACAAGTAATTGGACAAGGAAGCCAAAGGAAAAGAAGAGATTCAGCATGTTCATTGGGCGAAAAGCCAGCGAGGAGTAGCAGCGAATGTTCGCTTGGCGAACTCATGGCGAAGCCCTAGCGAACCCTCTCAATTTAGAGGAAGTAAGAAAAGGGCACTAAGTTTGCTAGGCGAACTGGTAGCGAATGTTTGTTGTAGCGAGGTCTCAGCGAAGGACCAGCGAACCATCCCAGATTTGAGGAAATAGCTAAAGGACCATAAGTTCGTTGTGCGAACTTGTAGCGAGGTAGTTCGCAGGGCGAAGAATTGCTCGCACAACGAACTTTAGATATTTCTCAGGGGAGGTTTTGCTGTTCAGAGGCACTTCAGGTGCCTAAAAGTGTGTTTGCTGGGTGAAGAAATCATTCGCAGGGCCAACATGACAGATTCCAAAAGTACTATATAAGTACTTTTCACATTTTTTGGGGATCATAACCCTATTTTTCACACAAAAACTTCATTTCTCAGCATTTGTTCACCAAAAGGTGATATTTTGCAAATAGAAACTGGATTCGCATCCGAGTTCGATTCATCAACGCAGATGCTTATTCATCTTCTTCCAAAACTTGTCAAGCAAACTACCATGGTTATGGGTAGCTAATTTCTTTTGTATCAAAGGTAGAGGTAGTATACCATTAGCTTGTATGTATTTCTTTTGATTGACCTTGTATGTGAACAAGTAATGAATAATATATGATGAATATTTTTGTTTTTAATGATCCATTCTTGTTTTGTAAAACTCTAGACATAGATTTTGTGAAATTTGACCTAAAATATCCATCTATCGATTTATAGATTTGAGAGATCGATCTATGGTCGATAGTTGCTTTGTGTTGAAGTTGTTATATGGAGAAATCGTGTAGCGATGAATACAATATTTCTCACGACGCCGCTCTAGAGATAGACAGTGTGGAGAGAATGCATGAGGATATTAATCGGATCCGACTTCACATGCAAGATTGAAAGAATAAATATAAGTTAGGGTAGATGAAAACTACTTTTGATATACTTTGTTAATCTAACTCTTTAAAATTTATAAGCTTTGCTACTAAAAACGTGAAAATTTTATGAACAAAACTTTGAAAACCCTTTTTCTTAAAATAATAAACTGTTGAACGACAAGCATCAAAATATATGCAGTCCCTGTGGAGACGATAACAAAAACCTCCCATTTAACTACGATTTGAATAATCACTCAATCACAAAAACACATATATGAATGACAGACTAATGCTACATACAACATTATAATACTGGTATTTGCTGGATACACCTATATACAACAACGCACACACACACGCACACACACACACACACACACACTATATATATATATATATATATATATATATATATATATATATATATATATATATATATATATATATATATATATATATATATATATATGTCTCTCTCTGTCTCTCACGCACACACACAAACACATAAACACACACACACATGCACGCACACACACACACACACACACACACACACACACACACACATATATATATATATATATATATAACCTACATTCACACAACATACTGGAGGTTCATACACTCTACATATATATATATATAACCTACATTCACACAACATACTGGAGGTTCATACACTCTACATACGAATACAATTTTTTTATCGATTTTTATTAACAATAATATAACCTTAAACAACAGCAAAACCTAAAATTTAACATGAATGGTGATAAAGGTGATGAAATCTAGAACATACCGTAAATTGTAGAAGAGGTTGTAACCAAGAAACTCCATTCGTGTGTGCTCGCTTTTTTTTCGTATAAGAACAGTAAGTTTGGACGTTCCAAGAAATAAATAAAAGGTAAGAAGATGAAGTTTGAAGTTCTGTTTCGCTATCGCTTCCATCTTTTCTTTGCTAGGGCACTTATGTTATGGAGGAAATAAACTAAATCTAATATGTTTTTAATTTTAAAGAAACACATTTCACAATAGTTCAAAAGACCAACTGTAGTGAAATATATTAATTTTAGGTGACAAATAACCACTCTTGATAAATACAATCATGGTGAAATTATTTTTAATTTTTATATAAATATAGAAATTAATGGACACGCCATTTGTTGTATGGAAAAAAATGGAAAACTGTTATAGTTGGGATTCGAAACATGTATGCCTTAACATATCACCATGGTTGTTATTATTGAGCGTAGTGATATGTTCTTTAAAAAAATGCAGGCGCCTATATAAGAGTTACTACTTCGGTTGATTGATCGAGGTAATAACATGTTACGAAAAATATATTTTCTAGTAGTTCCTGAGTGTTTAACCAACCCCTCATTGAATATATAACTTTTTGAATTGAATTAGAAAATAATAATATGAAAATTTAATTTATGATACAAAACTACTTACATTGATCAATGCTCTACGAGCTTTCTGTAGCCTGCTATCCGTATCTCACTATTTGACGGTTAGAAATTGATTTAATGCTTATAGTTGTTTAATCAATAATTTCTTTCTTACTAGTTCATTCTTCAAAGTTATTCATACTTTGCATAACGAAATATTAGATAAGAAAGTATTGGTTGAAGAATTAGAAGTATTGAACCAAATTCTAAATGTTAAACAGAGAGATACGAATAATGTGTTATTTAAAGCTCAAAAAACATCAATTAATGTAACTTATTCTTCTAATATAACTGAATTTTTCATATTATTAATTTCTAAATCATTTTGAAATGTTACATGTTTAGTAAGAAGTCAGTGAAATAAGCATTGCACATAAGTTATAATAAACTCGAATGAACATATTACCATAGTTGGAAGGAACAACTATGGCGAAATGTTGTGCATTACGCCTTTGACTACACTTGGAAGGAATAAATGTGGTTAAATCTTGAGAAATCTTCCAAAATGTCGGTGGTGGATATTGAACCCCTGACTTTCACCTTTTACTACAATTGGCTTCTACAACCATAGTGATATGTTACGCGCTATCGTGTTTTCACCACGGCTACCAGCCCATGATAGTAAATAGGGCACATTCTACATCAGCATTTGTTACCATGAGCCACCATCCGTGGTAAAATTCTTCTCCCAACCATGGTAAAATGTTCTTTTTGTAGTAGTGAGGGTCTTAAAATCTTTTCATCTTCATGGTTTACTTTGGAATGATTTCCAAGTTCATGTAAACTTCTCTGTTTCATCTTCATGGTGTGGTATAACCTATCATCATGCAAAATAATTAGAATTTATACTACTTACAACACCACAAACCTGCAACACCTCAGTTTCCTTTTTTGCCTTTGAACTTCTACATAGGACCTTCAAGATAATCGCCAAATACAACATAATTTTGTGACTATTTATTTAAACACATAAAAAGTTACTACCACAACAATTAGTACAACAATCATCTACTTCAATTGCTATAAGATTAATTATGATTCCCCTAACACTTACCTACCTTCATAAAACATCACCTTCCATGAAAAAAGTAGACAAATCTCAGGGTAACGCAATATCTTCAACCAAATAGCATGCCTAATCATCCTTGTTGGTTGAATATGGTGGTCAAAGTATAGAAGGGAGTGTTGAATAGACTAATTCCCTTTGTTTAAATTTCAATAAAAGAAGGTTTCTTTTACGAAAGATTTATTTGTGAAAATGTTGGTGTTGTGTAGACGAGTTTTATGTTGAGTTTGAATGCTGCAGAACCGGGGCTACCGTGGTGTCGTCATGGTGAAGATGTTGTTCTGTAGCAGTTGTTCTTTCGAACCAAAATAGAACAATAAAGATGAGATGTTGTTGTTGTTTGGATAGTGGTGGACGCGAAGGTTTGCACGTCATGATTCGTTCTTCGTAAGTGAAGAAAAATAGAGTATGGTGTTCGGTTGAAAGAAGTGGAAGGAAAAGAAAACTCGCGGTAGCGGAAAAGGATTTAGGGTGGTCATGAAATGGTTGTTAATCAGAGTGGACGTAGGGAGTAGTTTTGAGTGAAAAAACTTGGTGAGAGTGTAGGTTGTTCTTGTGGGTAGCAGTGAGTAGTTCAATGGCGGAACATGGATGATGAAAGGAATTCAACAGTGAGGGAGAGGTGGTGTGTGTGATTTTTCGTGGTTTGCTCAGAAATGTGTGGGTGGAGAACAAAAGGAAGACGATGGTGAAAAGTGGCTTGGATGAGTGCGAGGGTGGTTGGTTTGAGTTTATTCACTGGTGGAAGGTGAGCTGAGACGGAGAGAAAGTTGTTAGTTTTGCGTTGTGGTGGAGAAACGTTAGGTTTCTGTTTGGTGAAGAATCCAAAACCAACACATGTTACGTTCCTCTCCTGTTATCCTTTTTCTGTTGTATCAATGAATTATTTCCCCCTTTTTTAATGACCTTTAGACAAAATAGGGAAAAAGATAAAACTCCAAACCAGCTGGCGACAACTGTATGTTATTCAAAATTTGAGAAAAAACAGATTAGGGCGAATGTGTGTATCTCAGTTTAGTCTCCTCCCCCTTTTATCAATTGGATAAAATGTTTTTTTTTTCAATCTTTCTTGAAGGTGTGAGAAAAACACAAGAAATTGGGGTTTGAATTGGGTTTTTGAAAATGAAAGTTTTTTTGTAAAAGTCAATCAAAGATTACAAATGGATTGACTATAGAAAAAGACACACGATATATCCCTGTTTAACTTGAAAACTATCAAGCTAATCCAGTCCACCCGCCAAGGTGATTTTTCCTCTCTCAAGCGAGGATTTAATCCACTATAACCAAACTGATTACAACTGCACTAGCAACTGCTGGTGACTAACAATGCACAAGCAAAACTGCAAGTGACTAACAACAATGCACAAGCCAAACTGCAAGTGACTAACAACAATCTCTAAGACACACTAGTCCTAGACTTCTCAAGTCTCTTAAGGAAATCAAACAACTGTTTGAAAATACAATGTGTTTACTGAAAATTGCTTCTACACAAGCTGATAAGTAAACAAATTTAAGAACAAATTAACTTAAGAGTGATAAGAGCAGTAAAGCATATGAACAGTAAAAAATAGTCTTGTTGGAGGTCTTGTTGTTGTTGTCATTCTTTGAAGTTTTCAAGCCTTTATATAGCCATGCATGGATATGACCGTTTGAAGGATATTTCTGACATTTCAGAATTATGGCGGCTTGAAAGAACGTGGGGGGCAAATAGTACATTTGCGTCCGCCCTATCCGGAGTGGAGCAAAGCGTCCTCATCGTACCATTGTACTGTTGTACCACGTTGCTTAGTTTTCTCATCTTCCTAACTTCAGAGGCCTCTGAGAGCATGAGTTAGAAGAAGGGAAAATGTAACTTGGGTCTTAAGAGCTTCAAGTCTTCAGAGTCTGCAGAGCTACATCTTCAGAGTCTTCACCACTTGGTCTTCAGAACCCGTTGTCTTCAGAAGCATAAGTCTTCATCATCTGGACTTGTTCATCAGAACTTCTGCTTCAGATCTTCAGAACTTGTTTTCTTAAGTCTTCAGCATCTGGACTTGTTCATTAGAACTTATGTCTTCAGATCTTCAGAACTTTTTTCTTAAGTCTTCATATCAGAGTCATACAACTTCAGAGTCTTCTGAAGCAAATGCTACTATTTAGCAGAACAATTGTAGCGCAGAAGCTTGAACAATTATCTTCTAATAACTTAGCCACGCTATTTATCAGAAGCAGAACCTATTTGTTAAATTCTCAAAAATAATAAACATTAGAATACCAAAATTGTTCATACAAACATACTTGTTTGTTATCATCAAAACTCAGAGGTATTATTGCAGAACCAAACCTTGTTCTAACAATCTCCCCCTTTTTGATGATGACAAAACTATGTATTTTGATGACACAATTTTGTACATAACAAAAATAATCGAGATGAGAATCTCCCCCTGAATCTCAGACTGGATGAAGATCAAGTATCCTGACTTGTGAACCTTCTGGGTGAACTCCCCCTGGTTACAATAGGTCAGATATTGAGATCTTTAGAGTCTTGATTCAGATTCCATAAATCAATTGTACCAATTGAGATCTTGAAATATCAGAGTAAAAAACATTGGATGCCAAAAGTATTCGGATTTCATATTTCCTGAAAAAGAAAACAAAAAGACAAATCTAACAGAAACAGAAGTTTATTGGTTAGAATGGTAGCAGGTTATTTTTCAGAAATTGATTATGAGAATCAAAATATTACGCTCATAATTCTCCCCCATTTTGTCAAAATCAAAAAGTCAAAATTTCATTAATACCAAAAAGATCAAAAGATCACGACAAGACAGAATCCTAAGAATTAGAGCTAAAAAGAAAAATAAACTCCTAAGTGCTTAAGTGCCTAAGTTCCTAAGTTCCAGAGGAAGAAGGTTTTGGAGACAAATTGTTCAGAATCTGTTGAAGCATATTCTGAAGAGAGTTGTTGACAGTCTTCTACTCAGTAAAGCTTTCTCTGAAATTCTTCTGTTTTTCTTTTATTGCTTGATGATCTGTTTTGAGTTCGTCAATTGCACGTGCCAAATGCACGAAGGCATGTTCAGAAGAGGAGACAGGATCAGAGGTGTTGACAGCTTTGACAATTCTAGCTTCTTCTGCTTGATCATTAGCCTCCTTAGCTAACCTTTCAGCCTCTTTGTTGGCTAATTTTTCTGCCAGTTCCTTTTCTGCAGCTAGCTTAGCTTTGGCTTCCTTCTTTTCTTGCAATCCCTTTTCAGACTTTTTAACAAAATAACCCTTTGTCTGAACAGAAAGATCTTGAAACTTCTAAAATTCCTCAGTCATCCACTGATTGAACATATCCCATGAAGCACCCAAATCAGAGAGATCTTCACTAGAATTTGATTCATCAGAAAGTGTCTTAAACCTTGTAACCACACTGTCCTTAAAAACAGATATTGCTTCATCTAGGTTGAAAGGAAGGTCAGAGGTTTGATTTTCAGTTAAGGTTAGATTATCTTCAACAGGATCATCAAGAAGGATGATGTCATTGTTTAGAGAAATTTCAGGATTATCAATTATTGGTTCTAGAGTAGGTTGTGGAGCAGTAATCGAAGTTGGTTGGATAAAAATGGTGGAAGTTGGTTAAGATGGGGTAATTTCAAGCATTTGTGGAGTCAACTGTAAGGATGAAGGTGAAGTAGTAATTATTTCAGTAATGGGTGTTGGATAGGTGGTGACAACAGTAGAGAATATTGGTGGATGAGTGGATAAAAATGGTTGGTTTGTAAGTGATGATGACGAGATAGGAAGAGATGAAGACAAATTTCTGTCATTAGAAACAAATGCAGTTATAGAGTGCGACTCAAAAGACTTAGTATGTTCCGTAGCGGAGGAAGTAGATGTAGATGACATCTTCATCTTCTTTGCTGATGGTCCATCATCCTCATCACTTTTATTTTTCTTGCCTTTCCCCTTTTTCTGAACAATTTCAGGGAGAGTATCCGGTAGGTTTTCCAGATCAATCCATGCATCTAATGGTTCCTCTTCACATCCAGCAAAATAATTTGCTAGTTCTTCTGGATTATAGTGATTTGAAAAAGGTGGGAATCCAGAGATTTGAAATCAAACAAAGGTAAGTTCAAACTGACTTGGAATAACAGGTCGATGAGAGATCTTCTTAATAATCTTCATATTCTTTAAGTTCTTTGCCCAAAAAGTATGTCCAGAAGATTTGTCAAGTTCCTTAGTGAACCCAACAACCAATAAATCTTCAACTAATTCTGACTCATTGAAAATATCAGACAATAATCTGCCATAAGGGATATGATTTCCATTCTTGGTGGAACCAGTTCTTGAGTTAACAATAGATTCTCTCAGAAAATTGAACAAAATACAAGGGAGATGTATTTTCTTTCCTTTCAACAGGAAGTATAAAACATACTTTTGTGACAAATTAATATAATCTGATGAGTGAGTGGGTGGACGATGATACATAGTTCCCAACATGATTTTGAACCAGACTCTTAAAGTATCTTTCAAGAGCGATGATGGTAAATCCTTTTTAGAGTCTAGAGCAGTTCCTTCTTTGAAAATAGCGGTTGTGACCTTAGCTTCCCTTTGCTTATTTGGTTGAACATTGACTATTCTTAGTTCTTTCCCATCATGAGAGATTAAGTCACTGATCGTCTTTTCTGTGATGATGATTCGTCTTCCAAACACAGTAGAAACAATGACATTTCTATTAGTGATTGCATGAATCCAGAAGTCTTTAACCAAGTTTGGAAGTGAGGATCCTTGCAATCTATTAAAGTAACCATCCCATCCTTGAGAAATGAATGTTTGAGTAAGATCACATCCATTATCCCTGAGGTTAGGGAAGTGAACCATAGATTCACTAAGAACTCGAAGTTCATTGACAGGAGTGTCGAGGGAGATAAGACATTCTTCAAGAATAGTACACTGATATTCAAGTAGCTTAGCTTTGGAGATAGTTTGAGATGATTTCACCATTGATGAATATAATGGAGTTGCAGAGAACTGAAGAGGTTTTAGGGTTTCTAAGATAAGAGTGTGAGTTGAAGTGGTGTGAGGGGGTATATAACGTGTGAGTGGAGTGAAGAATTAAACATAATTATGGAGAATAATAAATGAACGTAATCATGATTTAACCAATTCCAAGATAAGTACTGCTCACGCGTTAATCACCCTTTAATTAAGTGACACGTTTTGATATCCTCCGAGTCTGGCAGACCAAAAGGTTTCCGTCTGATCAGAGACACTTCTGACAAAAGCATCTTCTGATGACTGAGGTTAAAAACAAAAGCTACTTAGTTTAAGTGAAAATCTGATTTCTTCAAACTTTGACTAAACACATCTGATTCTGATAAAATCTTACTCTGGACAATAGTCCATTTTCAGATGCTTCAGAATAAATAGAAATCTATCTTCAACTAAGGGTTTTGTAAAAATATCAGCCCATTGATGGTCTGTATCTATAAATTTTAAACATAAGATTCCTTTCTGAACATAGTCTCTAATAAAATGATGTTTAATTTCTATGTGCTTATCCCTAGAATGTAAGATTTAATTCTTACTTAAACATATAGCAGCATTATTATCACAAAAGATAGGAATGTTAGTCTCATGTATTTGATAATCTTCTAGCTGGTTCTTCATCCACAACATCTGCGTACTGCATAGAGAAGAGGATATGTACTCTGCTTCTGCTGTTGAGAGAGAAATTGTTGATTGCCTCTTTCTTGACCATGAGATCAGATTCTTCCCAAGAAACTGACAGTTTCCGGAAGTGCTTTTTCTTTCCAATCTGTCTCCTGCGTAATATGCATCACAATAACCAGAAAGAGAGTACTCTGATGTTTTCTCATACATCAAGCCAAGGTTAGTAGTTCCTTTCAGATACCTTAGAATTATTTTAGCAGCAGTTAAATGAGATTCTCTAGGATCTGATTGAAATCTAGCACACAAATGAACACTGAAAAGAATATCAGGTCTAGAAGCAGTTAAGTACAGAAGAGAGCCTATCATACCACGATAGAGCTTCTGACAAACCTTTCCACTTACCTCTTCCTTTTCCAGAATATGTGTTGGATGCATTGGAGTCTTAGCTGGTTTATAATCCATCATGTTGAATTTCTTCAGAAGTTCTTTGGTATACTTACTTTGATGAATGTAAGTAACCTCTGATCTTTGGTCAATTTGAATTCCCAGAAAGAACTTCAATTCACCTATCAGACTCATCTCGAATTCAGCCTGCATTAGCTTAGAAAACTCTTCGCAAAGAGAGGGATTAGCAGAACCAAAAATAATATCATCAACGTAAATCAGAACTATAAGCATGTCATTTTTGAACATTTTACAGAAGAGGGTGGTGTCAACCTTGCCTCTGGTGAAGTTGTTTTCTAAGAGAAAATTACTCAATCTGTCATACCAAGCTCTGGGAGCTTGTTTCAGACCATAGAGAGATTTTTTGAGTTTAAAAACAAAATCTAACTTCTCAGAGTTTTCAAATCCAGGAGGTTGTTTGACATAGACTTCTTCTGAAATATAACCATTCAAAAATCCACTTTTAACATCCATTTGATATAAGATGATGTTATGATTTACATAAAAGGAAATTAATAGACGTATAGCTTCTAACCTGGCGACTGGAGCAAAGGTTTATGTATAGTCTATTCCTTCTTGTTGACTATAACCTTGTGCAACTAGTCGTGCCTTGTTTCTGACAACCTCACCCTTCTCATTGAGCTTGTTTCTGAATACCCATTTAGTTCCAATAACATGGACACCTTTAGGCTTCTGAACAAGATCCCAAACTTCATTCTTTGAGAACTAACTAAGTTCTTCTTCCATCTCCAGAATCCAGTCTTTGTCCAGTAGAGCTTCATCAACAGATGTTGGCTCGATTAAGGACACCAAACCCAGAAGTGTTTCTTCAGAAGGTTTGAAGGCTGATTTGGTTCTGATAGGAGCGTCCTTATTTCCCATAATCAATTCTTCAGGGTGTGAAGTTGCAACTCTGCTTTTCTTTTGTAGTGAAGGATCAGTGGGAGAAACAATAATATCAGAGGTATGAGCTTCTGAATCCTTGATTTCTTTAGCCTTTTCCTTAGGTTCTGACAAACTGATCTCCAAATCTGCAAACTTTTCAACTAGCTTTGACTTTTCAGAGTCAAGCTTATCATCGAATCTGACATGAATTGATTCTTCCGCAATTCGTGATTCTGTGTTATAGACTCTATAGCCTTTTGAGTATTCAGAATATCCTAACAACAGACACTTCTGTGCTTTGGAATCAAACTTGCCCAGATTATTTTTAGTGTTCAACTTAAAACAGACACATCCAAAAGGATGAAAATAAGAAATGTTGGGCTTTTTATTCTTCCACAATTCATAAGGAGTCTTACCCAAAATAGGTCTTATTGAGATTCTATTTTGAATATAACATGTTGTGTTAACTGCCTCTGCCCAAAAGTTCTTAGTCATGTCAGTTTCTTGGATCATGGTGCGAGCCATTTCTTGCAATGTCCTATTCTTTCTTTCTACAACCCCATTCTGTTGTGGAGTTCTAGGACAGGAGAAATCATGGGATATGCCATAAGAATAAAAAAGTTTTCCAAAATCTTTGTTTTTAAATTCTCCACCATGATCACTTCTGACTCTAACAATTTTGCAATTCTTTTCATTTTGCACTTTGATGCAGAAGGAAGCAAACACAGAATGTGACTCATCCTTGTGTCTTAAGAATTTTACCCATGTCCAACGACTGTAATCATCAACAATGACTAGTCCATATTTCTTTCCATTTACTGAAGCAGTTCTCACTGGTCTAAATAAATCAATATGAAGAAGTTCTAATGGTTTAGAGCGAAACAATTATTTTTTCTTTAAAGGAAGTTTTTGAAAACTTGCCTTCTGACATGCTTCACAAAGAGCATCTGAAGAATACTTCAGATTGGGCAAGCCCCTGACAAGTCCTAGCTTGTTCAACTGAGAGATTCTTCTCAAGCTAACATGACCCAGACGTTTGTGCCAGACCCATTGCTCTTCATTAACGGACAGAATACATTTTACATTTTGATTTTTCAAATTTGATAGTTTGATTTTGTAAGTATTGTTTTTCCTCTTACCATTGAACAGAACTGACCCATCCTTCTGACTAACATCCTTACACGGCGGTTGATTAAAGATAACGTCATAACCATTGTCACTAAGTTGACTAATTGACAATAAGTTATGCATTAGACCTTCAACTAAAAGAACGTTGTTGTTGGAAGGAAGTTTACCATTACCAATAGTTCCAGAGCCAATGATCATTCCCTTATGGTTTCCTCCGAAACCTATTACGCCTCCAGACTAAAGTTCCAAATCTTGGAACATATGCCTTTCTCCTGTCATGTGTCGCGAGCATCCACTGTCCAGGTACCATGATTGGTGTTTCAATGGCGCCATCAAGGATGTCTGCAACATAGATTATCTTACTTTTAGGTACCCATTTTCTGGGTCCTTTCTTGTTAGTCTTTCCAGAGGTTCTTACACCTTTGGGTTTTTGTGCAACAGGATAATCAAGTGGAATTTGTACATGATATTTATGCTTAGAAATTTTCTTCTGTGTTTGTGATTGTGGTGCAACAGAATCAGAACCCTTTAGTTCTGAACATTTCAGTTCGGTGCCTACAGACACAAAATGTTCGGACAGAGGTTTTGGTTTGATACTCAGAGTCTCATTAGTCAGTTTTGATGGTCCTGAATATCCCAGACCTCTACTTCAGTTTCTTCTAACTCCATAGATTATTGAATCCATCTTGCTTCTATCTATGCTTTTAGAAAGGAAGTGATGAAATGCTCTATCATATCTGATTACTTCATCAGTAACAGATATGTTAGAAGTAATCTCTTCTTCTAATTTAGAGACTTTATCTTTTAGAGCAACATTAGATTTTTCTAAAGAATTTTTTTTCATTTAAATCAGAAATATTTGGCTCGCTCTTAGTAGAGTTCTCAGAAGCAACCGCACAAGTCTTTTTCAGAGTTTTGTGTTTACTTAGAAGAAGTTGATACCTTTTCATAAGTTCTGATAAACCTAATTCAAGTTCAGAACGAGATAAGGAAGAAAGTACCTCTTTGTTGTCATCAGAGTCTGACTCTTCATCAAGTGTTAGTTGATCCTTTGATAAGGCTTCGCTCATGCTAGTCTTTACCATGAGTGCTACGTTGGCATGTTCTTCATCAGAATCCTCTTCTTCTGACTCTGAATCATCCCATGTTGCCAGAAGACCTTTCTTTGCTTTAGAGAAATTCTTCTTAGTCTTCTTGTCTTTCTTGAGCTTTAGACACTCGTTCCTATAATGTCCAGGTTCCTTGAATTCATAACAAGTAGCTTCTTTTTCAGAAGCTTTCCTTTGACCAGATGTAGACTCAGGTCTACTTTTTCTTCTTGGCCCTCTGAACTTGCTCTTTCTGTGTTTCCACAGCTAGTTTATCTTTCTTGATATGAGAGACAGTTTATCTTCATCTGAATCTTCTTTTGATTCTTCTGAGTTCTCCTCTTCTTGGTAAGCCTTTGTCTTTTCAGACTTAGACTTCAGAGCAACAAACTTACTTCTTTTCTGAGGTTCATCTTCTTGAAGTGCTATCTCATAACTTCTTAAAGAACTAATCAGTTCCTCAAGACTTGTGTTGTTCAGATCCTTTGCCATTTTCAAAGCAGTTACCATTGGTCTCTATTTTACAGGCAGACTCTTGATAATCTTCTTGACATGATCAGCAGTAGAGTAACCTTTGTCCAGAACTCTGAGTCCTGCAACAAGCATCTGGAATCTTGAAAACATAGTTTCCACATATTCGTTGTCTTCCATTCTGAAGGCCTCATACTTCTAGATTAGGGCCAGAGCCTTTGTCTCCTTGACTTGAGCGTTGCCTTCACGAGTCATCTGGAGAGAGTCAAAGATAGACTTTGCAGTCTCTCTATCTGTAATCTTTTCATACATTATATATGAAATAATGTTTAGCAGAATCGTTCTCGCTCTGTGATGATTCTTGTAGGTTTTCTTTTGAGCCTCTGTGAATGAGCTTCTGGCAATCTTTTTGCCTTCGGCGTCTACAGGATGCTTGTATCCATCAACTACCAGATCCCATAGATCCAAATCAAATCTTAGAAAGTAGCTTTCAATTCTGTCTTTCCAATAGTCAAATTTCTTTCCATCAAAGATAGGAAGTTTTGCACTATATGAATCTCTTTCATTATTATCAGAAGTAACATTAGGACCACTTGGGGCAGCCATTGTTTTCCACACTTTGAATCGGTACTAACACTATTAGGTGCTTGATAAAATTTCAAACTTTTTATCTTTTAAGAACTGGAGCTCTGATGCCAATAGAAGGTGTGAGAAAAACACAAGAAAAGGGGGTTTGAATTGGGTTTTTGAAAATGAAAGCTTTTTTGTAAAAGTCAATCAAAGATTACAAATAGACTGACAATAGAAAAAGACACACGATATATCCTGGTTCACTTGAAAACTATCAAGCTAATCCAGTCCACCCGCCAAGGTGATTTTACCTCTCTCAAGCGAGGACTTAATCCACTATAACCAAACTGATTACACTAGTCCTAGACTTCTCAAGAATTCTGACCTAACCGGTCTCTTACGGAAATCAAACAACTGTTTGAAAATAAAATGTGTTTAGTGAAAATTGCTTCTACACAAGCTGCTATGTAAACAAATTTAAGAATAAATTAACTTAAGAATGATAAGAGCAGTAGAGCGTATGAACAGTGAAAATTAGTCTTGTTGGATGTCTTGTTGTTGTTATTGTCATTCTTTGAAGTTTTCAAGCCTTTATATAGCCATGCATGGATATGGCCGTTTGAAGGATATTTCTGACATTTCAGAATTATGGCGGCTTGAAAGAACGTGGGGTACAAATAGTACATTTGCGTCCGCCCTATCCGGAGTGGAGCAAAGCGTCCTCATCGTACCATTGTACTGTTGTACCACGTTGCTTAGTTTTCTCATCTTCCTAACTTCAAAGGCCTCTGAGAGCATGAGTTAGAAGAAGGGAAAATGTAACTTGGGTCTTAAGAGCTTCAAGTCTACAGAGTCTGCAGAGCTACATCTTCAGAGTCTTCACCACTTGGTCTTCAGAACCCGTTGTCTTCAGAAGCATAAGTCTTAAGCATATGGATTTGTTCATCAGAACTTGCGTCTTCAGATCTTCAGAACTTGTTTTCTTAAGTCTTCAACATCTGGACTTGTTCATCAGAACTTCTGTCTTTAGATCTTCAGAACTTGTTTTCTTAAGTCTTCATATCATAGTCATACAACTTCAGAGTCTTCTGAAGCAAATGCTATTGTTTAGCAGAACAATTATAGCGCAGATGCTTGAACAATTCTCTTCTAATAACTTAGCCACACTATTTATCAGAAGCAGAACATGTTTGTTAAATTCTAAAAAATAACAAACATTAGAATACCAAAGTTGTTCATACAAACATACTTGTTTGTTATCATCAAAACTCAGAGGTATTAGTGCAGAACCAAACCTTGTTCTAACATTCCTCTCTTGGTGATTAACACGTGGTAGTCAACGAATGGAGGGATCCAAAGTTCTACCAGCTCACAACATGGATATCCTTAGTTTATTATTTTCTATCAATCTGAAACTTGGAAAATAAGGAGCTGAAAAATCCAGCTGGCCACTTGAAGGATTCTTTTGAGAGGGTCATTGGATCCTCCTTTGCTTCAAACTATTGGTCTTGAAAATGAAATTGAAATTGAACAAGGAGCTTCGTAGATTAATAAAATTGACGTCTACAAACTTGATCTTGAAATTTTTTGCCCACTAATTTCATGTACATTTGAGAATCAGTTTGACTAGTCTGTCTGTAAATTCGAAAAATTATCCAGGTAGACATTTTAGGTATTATGCAATATGAATGCATGTTATGTTATGAAAATGATGTGAAAGTTATGATAAATGTATCTATTCAATGATTCAGGGTGAAAATTGGGGTGTGACAGCTTCCCCTCTTTAAGTATCTTCAACCAAGGAATATAAAGAAGGACACTCTTTATACGATCGCAGTGGGAGATAGTTAAATACTAAAAGGACCAAAATTTTGTCCTTGAATGCAAATGACATGATATGATATGTTATTCATGACTGCGGGTTTTTTTTTGCTAGGGATATGGTGGAAATATGAGATGAACCCTAGCATGATGTTTCATGATATGACAACTGGACCTACGGGGAATGATGGTGATACATAGGAAACGAAAATGAGGTTGAAGACTCACTAGGGATAACAATCCTTCTAGAGAAATGATACTAGGAAATATTCAAAGATGAAGGACATCAAACTGGTTAGAGATGACAAACAGACACTTTAAAACAAACTTGAGAGTTTTGAATCTTTGGAGATGTCTGACATGAAATACATCCAATCAAACTAATGGAGATCCATAACAAGGAATACATCCAAAACATGGTCCATGAGTTTTCTAACAAGAAAATCATCCAATACAAACTCGAGAGCTTTCTTACAAGGAATTCATCCACGCAAAAGAAACTTGGAGATTTTTTACAAATAAAATATCCAAGACTAAACTCGGGAGTTTTTTGACAAGGAAATGATCCATGCAAAATGCTTTGAAAAATTCTTAACAAAGAATTCAATCAAGACAAAACGTTGGAGTCTTTGACAAGAATTACATCCAAACATCTGGGAATTCCTTAGAATGAAGAGTCATAAATGACTTTTTGGGAAACATGAAAACAAACAGGGTAATAAACTCTTTGCATGTGCCAATAAGTTGGACTTTGACCGTAAGCATTGGTTACAACTAGCTTCTAATGAATTAGTGCCAATTACAACTGGAATTTCAAAGATGAGGGTCGGTAACAACTGGACTTTTAAAGGTACCAATAACAATTGGATTTTTAAAATGAATTCCAATAACAACTGGACTTTGAAAGGATACCAGTGACAACTAGATCTTACGGACACCAATAACAATTAAATGTTTCATAATGAAGGCCAATGACAACTGGACTCTATAGGGGACGCCAGTAAAAAAATGTAATTTAGAATAGATATCAGTGACAACTAGACTTTAAACAGCGCCAATAACAATTGGACTTTGCAATGATGTGAATAACAATTAGACTTTAAGACAGGGTGTCAGTTATAACTGGACATTAAAGATAACGCCAATAACAATTGGACTTTACAACTGATATCAGTAACAAACTGGATTTTGGGATACCAATAACAATTGGATTTTGAAGATGCCAATGACAATTGGACTTCCAATCGATGCCAATAACAACTAGAATTTAAGTACCAATGACAATTGGATTTTAAAATGGATGCTAGTGACAACTAGACTTTGAAATGATACCAATGAAAATTGGATTTATGGATGGTTCCAGTAATAACTGGACTTCAAAAGATACTAATGACAATTGGACTTTAAAAAGAGTGTCAGTGATAGCTAGACTCTAGATACCAATAACAATTGGATTTTAGGTAATTCCAGTGACAACTACACTTTAGATACCAATGACAATTGGATTTAAAAAAAAAATCAGTAATAAACTAGTCCTCGGAAATGATGTCAATGATAATTGGACTTTAGATATACCAATAACAATTGGATTTTGAAGATTCTAATAACAATTAGACTTGCACATAGTTCTTTAACAACTAGACTTTAAGAACCAATGATAATTGGATTTTGAAAATAATGCCAATAACAATTGGACTTAAGAATAATGCCAGTAACATCCATACTTGGAAAATAGCATTAGTGACAAGTGGACTTTGGATGCCAATAACAATTGGACTTTGAATACCAATAACAATTGGATTTTAAGCAATGCTCATGACAACTGGACTTTGAAAGATGCCAATGACAATTAGACTTATCACAGAGTACCAGTGACAAATAGACTTAGTATGGTACCGGTAACAACCAAACTTTTAGGTCAAGGGATAACAATCAATAACAAGACCTCAGTCAATGCAAATGAGCTTGAAATACTCTTCAAGGCTATGCATGATTTGATTTTTCATGATATATGAACGATCGTGATATGCAAATGTTGACTTTATGCAGATTGGGAGTTTAGAGGATTTTTTATGGAGGTTCTGATTCCTCAACACAGATACTCAACCAAGTAATGTGAGAGATGTAACCAAGGGAAAATTTTATCATGCTTGCCATTTACGACTAGCCAAGGTGATCCTTTTGTAGGATAATGGATTAAGCTAACAGGACTTCCCGACACTCATCTCAAACTTAACAGTCGTTGACGTATGGTAGAGTTTGTTGGAGCAGCTTAAAAGCATGGAGAGGACTTGCCCTTTTGTGGTTCATCTTTCCTTAATAAATTGGGTCTTTGAAAACACTCACCTTAAAAGGAGTTTGGAAACAACCTGTCATAATATGACTTTGAGGTGGCTTACTCTAATTTTTGAATATTTCTAACTCTGATTATCAAATTCATGGAATGGTTGGCTCCTGATTGACCGACCTTTGGAAGATTAGACCCATTGAGCTCTTTGTGGAAGCTTGCCTCAATCTGAGTCTTGAAGTGGTTTGGTCTTGACTAACCGAATCTTGGGGTGATTAGCTCGGATTGATTGATACTTAAAGTGATTTGCTTTCAACTGGACTTCTCTCACTTGTTCAAGTTCCTTTATTTGTTAGGATGTCTTTGATTCTAAATGCTGACTTCCAGATAAAATTGTTCATTCAAAAATGGTAATTTTAATGCAACGCAAATGTAAATTTTGAGATCAATCATTATTGAAATGATGGTGAAATACAGTGAACGGGTCAATGATCAAAATACAATACTGATCTCACAATGTGTAAGGTGGTGGGATCAATACAAATGATCAACAAAGATCTTTTGGATTCAAGTTAATGCAACCTTGTTGTAGTATCCTTTCAAAAGAAACCCTACATCAATTAGGTCTTTTAAGGGTTGTAATGTGATCTGGTTCACAGTTTTTGAACAAAAGGGATGTAAGGCTCAAGATTTAATTTTAAACCACCCATTCTTCTTGATGATCTCCATTCCTAAGTTCATTTATTTCATCATACACATTCAAATCTCAAATGTGTTTGACATTTTAAGGGTAAAGATGAAGTTTCAAGATGAGATTTTATTGAGATGACAATCACCTTATTTGATTCTATTTGTTTTTGTTGAGGATTTGATGACCTCTTTAGATTGCTTTTTTTATCCCTGATTTTTCTGTACCGCTTCTTTGAAGCTTTCGGTCCACCAAGATGCCCTGATTTTTTCCCAAGACATCTTTTGTGGTGTTCAACTTAGCGAGCTCTTTTTTTTTTCAATTTTTTGAAAGATAGTGACTGTCGTGTTATTGGTTATTGAGAAACTACCACTACAATTTCTCTTGGCTGTTTCACTACTTCTTCGACACTTTGTGGTGTGTGCGAAGTGTGTGGTTGAAACTCAAGTGAGATGTTATTCTCTTGCAATTTGAGGAATTGAACTTTCTTGTATGATCCACAGACTTTATGGAAATGACTTCTTAAACATTGATTCATCCTTCACTCTCCATGTACCAGAAGAAGGTTGTTTCCGACATTTGGGCTCACATCTTTGAAAAACAATCTTATTGTTAATCAACTCCCACACCATATGCTTCAAAGCATAACATCCCTCTAAATCATGTCTAGGAGCACCCTCGTGGAAAGGACAATGAGCATCTGGGTTGTACCATGGAGGCATAGGATCAGGAGGAGTGCCCAAAGGTCTCAGAACCAATAGTCCCTTTTTCAGTAAAGAAGAATAAAGCTCAACATACGTCATGTGAATTGGTGATAGGGAGAAGCAACCTAATTTGGCTGATACCCTTGTTGTTGCGGTAAAAATTGGATAACAAGCTATTAATTAACTTGCATCATTTTCTTTTACAACCGACTTTGATTTATCCAAAGGAAAGGTTCAAGATCGTTAGAAAAACCTAAAGGGGGGAGGGATCTAAGGTTCGGGGGTTGGTTATACAAAGGGAAGGTATTAGCACCCTAAGTATCCGTAGTACTCTACGGGAACCTCTTGTTTAGTTTGTGTTATGTTAAAGTTGCTTGCTAAGGAAATGTGCTAAAGTAAAGATCTAGGGGTATATACATTAAGTATGCTCGCCAAGCCATCGCATCTCGTGCCTACGTATCCTGACGGGAAAGGAATCAGAGCATTCGTAGTTCCCCTCAACGGGGGTGAGGAACTCTTGACTGTGGTCAAGGTTCCAAGGGAAAGTAGGGTGAAGAGCTTGAAAGCAAAGCTTGTAAGGATGGATTGGTTAAGAGAAAGAGATTAATGGCTATCTCTTATGAAAGGATTATGAAGGGTTAGACCGTCTTAAAGGAGAAGAGATTAATAGCTATCTCTTTGGGAATGTCAGGTCGGAAGGGAGAAGAGATTAATGGCTATCTCTTGTGAAATGGTTTGAGGTTAATAGGGTATTTGAGCTATCTATGACATGAGGTCAATAGAGAGACTTTTCCTTTGGAATGTGAGGGACAGAAACAAGGAAACAAGGAGGGACGAAGAGGAAAACCTCGAATATCAAAAGTAAAAATGCACGGCAATATATACAGTAAGTATCAAGAATCAAATGAGAAACCGAATACCAGGAATCCATAAAAAATAGGAAGAAATGTCAAGATAAATTCAAGAATTAAATAAAGTCTAAGCAAACAAGAAATCTAAAGATTAATATCTAATTAAAAAGCTAATTAAATAAATTCTAAAATAAATGAAAAAAACTAGTTAACTAATTCTAAAAATAAATAATTAAGTCTAACTACTAGTTACTAATTTAAACTCGATTAAAACTAATTAACTTAAAATTCTAACCAAGTAAACTTCTAATTTTAAAACTTAAAACCAAAACTATCTAATAATAAAAAGACAATTCAAAACCAATCGACAAGCTAAAATCTTAATTAAATTAAATTTCTAATTTACATTTAAACTAATGTCTAGTTCTAGAACTAAAAGAATTAACGCCTAATTCTAAATCTTAATTCTAAAATATAACAATCCTAAAATTAAAACTAAAATAATTAAATCCTAATTAACTTAAAACCTAGCTAAACAAAATTTCTAAAAAAACTAACTAAGGTATTTAGCTAAGATAAGGCGTATGGGAAACAGTTTGGGCCCGGAATCGTAGGGAACAGGCCCAATGGAGGCAGCCTGGATCGGGTTGGACGAAATGGGTCAAAAGCGACCCGGTTTATTACACACTTATACAAAACCTAAAACTAGTGAAAACGGCTGTACATTCTCAAAGACCAAAAGAATAATGACAATGGAAGAAAACTTAACGAAGAAAAGATTGAAAGGATTAACAGGTACAAACCAATCTCACCGCACTTATTTTTCACTCCCGCGGAGTTCCCCTTTTTTCATTGAGCTTTCCTTTGTCTGCCTTTGCCTCTGTTCTTCTCCGCGTTTTCTTTTCACTCGCGTGGTTCTCCGCTTCTTTCGGCGGCGGCGAATCTGGCTGGAGGGCGGTGCGGATGGTTCGCGTTTGGTTTCGCTTTGATCCTCTTCTTCTTCTTGTTTTGGTTCTGGGCAGTGGTGATGAAGGATTTATGTTGTTTTTACGGGTTGTGGGTATTGTTGATGGTGTGTAGATAATGGAAGCGAGGAAATATGGAATGGGGGAAGTTATTTTGGCAGGGAAGTCCGCGCTGTGGGATCTGCGGAGGTTGTTCAAGGTTGAAATTTGAAGGGTCTATTGGAAGAATTACAGGTTTGTGGTGGTGGGTATAGGTTGTTGAGAATGAAGAGGATTTGGTGTGAGGTGGGGAAGTTTGTGCAGATTGGTGATATTGTTTCAGTGAAAAGAGGATTACTGTATGTGGCTGTATGGTATGATGGTTTACTGTGACCGACGAATGTGTTTGAAATTGATGGTTATGTTGCAGATTGGGGAGGTCGTGAGGTCTTCTTGAGTTTAAATGGTGATGATTCTTGGTGTGTACAAACAAGGGCGGTCGAGAAAATTAGTTGAAGGAGAAGATGGTTGATGGCGCTCAGGTTATGGTAAGGTGAGTTTGGCTTTTGAATTCTTGCTGTGAGGTTTTTCTCCTTTTTTCAATCTCTTTCCTCCCCCTCTTATGTAATAACCAAGCTTCTTTCCTAAGTCTCAAACGGATCCGATACGTCCCTTTCCATGTTACAGCAAGTTGTCCTGTTGTGCAGGTCATTGGCTATTGGTGTGATGCAGAAATGTAGGATGTGCTTGTCTGTGAAGCAGCAGGGATTTGGAGGGTAGCAGAGAGTTGGATGGAAGTGCTGTGTGTAGGTTGTACGATGGTGGGGACTGGTTTTGGTGTGTAGCACAATTTTGGTGGAGTATTGGTGTGGCAAAGTTTGTAGGATGGACTGGTTTAACGAGCTTTGTTGTGCCCTGTCCTTGTTTCAGCAGACTTGGAAGTGATATGTCCCTTTCGATTGCAGAACTTTGTGTTTGGTTTGCAGGAGAGTGTAACGCATGAGAGAGAGAGAGGCTCTTTGGACCATGGACTTTTTTTGGTGATTTTTTTTATATAAACTTAAGTTAAATCTAATTCTAAACCCAAATTGAAAATTAAAATTAAAATCTGACTAAAATTTAAATGTAAGATTAAAATGGAATTGAATAATAACTAAACTAAATTTAAAGTAATACTAATTCAATTAGAAATAATATTTAAAAGAAACTAAATTAAAGTTTATAATTAAAAATAAATAATTGGAAATGGACTAGCTGAATATAAACTAAAAATTATTAAGTTAAAAATTAAACTAAACAAATCCTAAATAAATCTAAGATAATTATTTAACTAAAATAAAAAAAAAGAATAATTATAAAAAAAAATCAAGAGTGACATGGAGGGAAAAACGATCAATGATATGCTTTAACTAAAAGAAAAGTGAAGAGGTCGACTTATGATCGAGCGAATCTGAGGGTAAAATTTGGGGTACACCAGTTGCCCCTATTTAAATATCTCCACCTGATGATATGAGTGATGATAATCTTCATGAAATCATGGTGGAAGGTATTTAAATATAGATAACCGAAAATTTTGCCCTCAGATGCACTGATATGCAATGCTATGGACAACAATGCTGACATACCATGAACTCTAATATGATGGAAATGATGAAATGATAAATGCAAAATGCAGACAAAACGAAAGCAAGCAGGGACAAAGTCCACACAATGAGCAATCACTCACTAGGGATGACAACAACACTGGGGAAGCTGAAACAAAACTGGGGAAGACTAAAGTGATAGAACAACTGGTTCAAGCAAGACCGACTGACACTGGGGAAATGAAAGTACACTCTTTATTGGGCATGGAATTAGAAAGAAGACATGATCTCCACTAGGGATTAATTTGAAATAAAGGATAGACATCAACAAAAGATTTTTTGGGTTCTTCTTATGCTGAAGAGTTCAAACGGGATCTTCAAGAAAAAGCCAGAAAAGACAGAGAAAGGCACATCTGAAAAAACATCAGATGGCAAAAGAAACCAGACATCCAATAATGGCTTTGAATGAAAGGTACAAATCACAATATCTAATAACGGCTTTAGATAAAGTGAACAAAGGCTCGATCTGAAAAAACATCAGAAGGAGAGACACATCCGGGTAGGCATCGGATGATAGAGAAACCGGACATCCAATAACGGCTTTGAATGAAAGGTACAAATCACAATATATAATAACGACTTTAGATAAAGTAAACAAAGACTCGATCTGAAAAAACATCAGAAGGAGAGACACATCCGGATAGGCATCGGATGATAGAGAAACCGGACATCCAATAACGACTTTGAATGAAAGGTACAAATCACAATATCTAATAACAGCTTTAGATAAAGTGAACAAAGACTCGATCTAAAAAAAACATCAGAAGGAGAGACACATCCGGATAGGCATCGGATGGTAAAAACAATGAAATTCTGGAAAAGCATCAGAATAAGCAAAGGGCTATCTGGGAAAACATCAGATAGGTTCTGGAAGAACATCAGAACAAAAGACTCGATCTGAAAAAACATCAGAAGGAGAGACACATCCGGATAGGCATCGGATGGTAAAAACAATGAAATTCTGGAAAAGCATCAAAATAAGCAAAGGGCTATCTGGGAAAACATCAGATAGGTTCTGGAAGAACATCAGAACAAAAGACTCGATCTGAAAAAACATCAGAAAGAGAAACACATCCGAAAAAGCATTAGATGATGAAAGCAATGTCATTCCGGAAAAGCATCAGAATAAACAAAGTGACTATCTGGAAAAACATCAGATAAGTTCTGGAAAAACATCAGAACAAAAGACTCAATCTGAAAAAAAACATCAGAAAGAGAGACACATCCGGAAGAACATCAGATGGTAAAAACAATGAAATTCTGGAAAAGCATCAGAATAAGCAAAGTGATATCTGGAAAAACATCAGATAAGTTCTGGAAAAACATCAGAAGGAAAGACTCAATCTGAAAAAAACATCAGAAAGAGAGACACATCTGGAAGAGCATCAGATGGTAAAAGCAATGTCATTCCGGAAAAGCATCAAAATAAACAAAGTGATTATCTAGAAAAACATCAGATAAGTTCTGGAAAAACATCAGAACAAAAGACTCGATCTGGTAAAACATCAGAAAGAGACAAATAAATGACATCCAAGAACGGCATTGGATACAAAAGAGGAACAAACATATCCGGAAAACAATCGGATAAGAAAGGTCATACCTGGAAGAACGTCAGATAGACACGACAATATCTGTTTGGTAGGTGCCAAGTAAGTTGGACTTTGACCACAAGATAAGACGTGGATAAAGACACGACCTCGGGAGAAATGCAAATGAGAATGAAACACTCATGCTATGCATATGTATATGAATCATGCAGATGATATAAGATCAAATGCAAATGCAGGTGCAGATGCTGACGACACAGCTCGACTCTCTTGTGGAGAAGACAAGACTGAAAGACTGATTCCTCAACACGGAGATCACTGCCATTCTGCTTGGGAACTAGAGATGCTACTGTTGAACACATCTCTGCCACACTGGTAAACTGTATTCAAATTGATGATCCTTGTAGGAAGGATAAAGCGTTGCCTGGGGATTCTTCAGGTAAACTGCCCCAGACTAGCTGACTGTTGTAGACGAACCGATCATTGCTTCAGTTTGATTAATTCTGAAATGACTGTTTCATGATGCTCTTAGACAACTTGCCCCAGTCTGAGTCTTGAAAGATGATTATTGTACACTGGGGAGGCTTGCCCCAATATGAGTCTTGCAAAATCTTTTGTATAAACCAATTCTGAGAAGTCGCCATTAAACCACAAATCTTGAACTGATTTTAAACAGGATATGGAAGGAAATTGCCCCTGATTGGATCACCGACCAAGTTTCTTAAATGTTTGAAAATTCCTTAAGAAGAAAGCTAGTTTGCAAACAAATGTATTTGTACAAACATGGTAAATGCAAAGTTCATGCAACTTTTGAAATCAGTCATTTTGAAAGAGATGCAAAGTATATGAGTCACTGGTCAGAACACGGTGGTTCAAGACATTAAAGTGAAAAGTTTAAGAAAAGGTGTAGTGCCAAAACAAATGATCCGCAAAGATCTTTAGGAGTCAGTTTACGCAACCTCGCTGTAGTATGCTTTCAAAATAACCTCGCTTCAATTAGGTCTTTTGAGGGTTGTAATGTGGTCTGGTTCACGGTTTAAGAAACAAAGGATAAAGGCTCAAAGTTTATTTGTGACCCACCCAATCTACGTGATGAACTCCAGTCCTATGCTCAGTTAACTCAAACTATGCACTCAAGTTCCCATATGTTAGGAATTGCACTGATGATAGTAATGATGATGGTTCAAAATTCAATGGACTTGAGGTGGTAGTCACTGCTTCCCTATAACATTTAGTTGTTTTTTCTTTTCATTGAGGACTTTTATGGTAAGGATTTAAAGATTTCTCTTTTTTATTATCCCTAACTTTTGCCTGAACTGTTTCTTGTGAATCTTACAGTCAACGGGATGCCGCAATTTTGCCTAAGTTTCCTTCATAAGTTTCGACTTAGCGAGCTTTTTCTTTTTTTCTCTTTTATTTTTTTATTTTTATCTTTTTTGAAAGAAAGTGACTGTCTGGCTTAACGATTACGGTGAACCATCACCGGTGTTTGACTTGAAAGACTTCTTCGACACTTGCCTGCTGTGTACGAAGGAAAATTTGTGAACTTTGTTGAAAGGTGTCTTGAATGAAACTCTTGTATTTGAATGCACAATCAAGTTAACTGAGAACTACCCTGCCCCAGGTTAAGACTGCGGGTTTTTATTTTCAAAGGAAAGAAACTCCTACTTCAAGGCTCGAAGGGGTTAAAGAGGGGTTATCTTCCTTATGTCTCCAGTGTTTGGGGAATTGAAACAATGCCTTACATCGTCAGCAAAGTTTTGATTTGAAAGCATACCAACAGCAATTATGAGTATTTACGTTTTCATCATCCTCCCTCCAATCTATGCATAATCAAAAGGAAAGTGGAAAAGAGATAAAGCATTTTGCAAAAGAAAGCATAAAGATATAAATAGCAAACACAAATGAATTGAATCAAAAAGTTGCAATGCTCATTTCATTAATTTGAAGGTACAAACATAGTTGAAGGCAAACAGCTATTACAAAATAAGGAAAATGCAA
This sequence comes from Lathyrus tuberosus, assembly GCA_022829125.1. Lineage (NCBI taxonomy): Eukaryota > Viridiplantae > Streptophyta > Magnoliopsida > Fabales > Fabaceae > Lathyrus > Lathyrus tuberosus. Next base: position 808,024 of record JALAZF010000282.1, read on the forward strand.
ACAACAAGAAACAAAGGCCTAGTGACTAATCAACACAAGGATGAGCTGTCCTGTCTGAAACACTGGCTTTTAGGAGGATAATCTGTAGAAGTCAACTAAAGCTTCATTTAGCGTGCCCTGGCAGAGGGTTGTTCTGAACATTGGGATTGTCACGAAAGCTAAGAATTCCAGTCTTAATCAAATCACGCACTCTAGCCTTCAGTGCATAGCAATTTTCCAAGTCGTGGCCTGCGGCACCTTCATGGAATGCACAGTGGAGATCAGATCTGAATCTAGCTGGTAGAGGATTTGAAGGAGCTAAAGGCCTTGTGGTAATCAAACCTTGCTCAACTAGACCAGGATACAGTTCGGTGTAAGTCATGGGAATAGGATCAAATTGACCCCTATTACGATACTGGCTCTGTCCTGCAGCTGGACGTTGGAAAGCTTGAGTTGGTCGTGGAGCAGCAACCACAGGAGTAACAGCAGCAACAGTAGGGTGAATGGCATACTGAGGTTGAGGACGAGGCTTTCTCACTTCAACCATTATAGCATTAGTCTGATCTTCCTTCTCCTTCTGAAAGTTCCCGTAGGATTTCTTCACAGCATTAGAAGATTCAGCAACCTTTAATACTTTTCCCTTCTTAAGACCTTCCTCTAATCTTTGGCCAATAGTAACCAAATCAGTGAAATTAGAGGAAACACTTCCAACCATTTTCTCCCAATAGAACGGGGACAAGGTATCCATAAACATTCCAGTTAACTCCTTCTCGGCCAAGGGAGGTTCCACTTGGGAAGCCAACTCTCTCCAACGCTGAGCATACTCCTTGAAAGACTCTTTATCATTCTGAGACATATTTTGCAGTTGATGGCGATCAGGAGCCATGTCAAGGTTATACTTGTATTGCTTCATGAAGGCATTGGTGAGGTCTTAGAAGTTGTGGATAGAGTTTCGCTCAAGACCCATGTACCATTTGAGTGATGCTCCACTCAAGCTGTCTTGAAAATAGTGGATAAGCAACTTCTGATTCTTGGCATGAGCAGTCATCCTGCGAAGATACATGACCAAATGAGCTCTTGGGCAAGAGTGACCCTTGTACTTCACGAAATCTGGAGTTGTAAACTTAGGAGGTATAACAAGGTCAGACACTAAGCACAGGTTTTCTGCATCTACATTAAAGAAGGCATTACCCTCAACAGCTTTGAGTCTCTTCTCTATGCTCTGAAACTGCTCTCGAACAACTTCAGGTTCAACAAAGTCTTCATGGTCCTCACCTTGAGCACTGGCAGCATTGTACTCATAGAGGGGATTCTCAAAAGGAGCTCGAGTAGTCTGAACTATAGGTTGAGGCTCGGTAAAAACAGGAGCTTGAAACACTGGTCTGGCAGCCTGTCCTATCATAGCATTAGATGCAAGAGGTGGAGAATAGTTGTGCGGCAAACCAAACTCTGGCCAAGTTGAAGGTGGCACTTGAACTGGTGGAGGATCAGCACTTGAAACTTCCTGGATGACTGTCCTTTGGGGAGGCTCCCCTCTAGCAAGCAAAACTTGGAGCATCTCAGTGAGTTTAGTCATGCTCGACTTAAGTTCATCGATCTCCATTCGGACCTCAACATTGTGTATCTCTTGCTCTGACATCTTGCGTCTGTAATTAGCTTTAGTCCGGTATCGGTGTCGAGGGATCAACTTGATGACTCACAGACAAACACTGGAATATAAAGAGAATGGCAATGAATAACTAGATAAATAGACGGACGCATGCAATGAATCATGCAAAGATGCAAATGATATGCAATGCGATGCAAACATGATGCAAAACACACATAACAGAATCAAGGGTTCGAGATCACAGCATGGAGTCTGGGTAGAGAACCAACCACAGGGTGTGTACTAGGGTTCATAGACTGTAGAACAGGGTTCTAAAAAGTTCCCAGAGTCGACAACCCATCTTTCGGATTTTAAAGATTTCCCAGATGACTTGGTAATCAATAAAATTCTTAAGAGGATCTCGTCTGAGTGTAGTATCGTGTGACAACCAATTCAGAAATAGACTCCATCATGGTCTCCGCACTACATCTAAAAGGCTTTAAGTGGGGTATGGTAACTACGGTTCTCAATATCACGGGCTCCTAGGTCGAGAGTAGCACGCTTTCACGAACGAATTCGTTCAACATAACTAGACTCTCGAGAGGGCCTTAACTGAGTGATGGTGTTATCAATTTAACTTTTCAGTATTCGACTCCCTCAAAGTCTCCTTGAATACCATCGTCCTATCCTAAGTACACTCAAGTCCGGGTTAGGACTTATCTCACCACTCAAAAGTAATACCCTGGACACAGAAGATCACAAGCAGAAACAGGTATACAGATATATACAGATATAAATATACAAATGTACAAGCAAGCAAACACATAAATAACACAAATACAAACAAGATAGGCTTAACCCTCTTAGGGAGAAATCCCCAGTGAAGTCGCCATTTCTGTTGCGGTAAAAATCGGATAACAAGCAATTAATTAACTTGCATCATTTTCTTTTACAACCGACTTTGATTTATCCAAAGGAAAGGTTCAAGATCGTTAGAAAAACCTAAATGGGGGATCTAAGGTTCGGGGGTTGGTTATACAAAGGGAAGGTATTAGCACCCTAAGTATCCGTAGTACTCTACGGGAACCTCTTGTTTAGTTTGTGTTATGTTAAAGTTGCTTGCTAAGGAAATGTGCTAAAGTAAAGATCTAGGGGTATATACACTAAGTATGCTCGCCAAGACATCGCATCTCGTGCCTACGTATCCTGACGGGAATGGAATCAGAGCATTCGTAGTTCCCCTCAACGGGGGTGAGGAACTCTTGACTGTGGTCAAGGTTCCAAGGGAAAGTAGGGTGAAGAGCTTGAAAGCAAAGCTTGTAAGGATGGATTGGTTAAGAGAAAGAGATTAATGGCTATCTCTTATGAAAGGATTATGAAGGGTTAGACCGTCTTAAAGGAGAAGAGATTAATAGCTATCTCTTTGGGAATGTCAGGTCGGAAGGGAGAAGAGATTAATGGCTATCTCTTGTGAAATGGTTTGAGGTTAATAGGGTATTTGAGCTATCTATGACATGAGGTCAATAGAGAGACTTTTCCTTTGGAATGTGAGGGACAGAAACAAGGAAACAAGGAGGGACGAAGAGGAAAACCTCGAATATCAAAAGTAAAAATGCACAGCAATATATACAGTAAGTATCAAGAATCAAATGAGAAGCCAAATACAAGGAATCCATAAAAAATAGGAAGAAATGTCAAGATAAATTCAAGAATTAAATAAAGTCTAAGCAAACAAGAAATCTAAAGATTAATATCTAATTAAAAAGCTAATTAAATAAATTCTAAAATAAATGAAAAAAACTAGTTAACTAATTCTAAAAATAAATAATTAAATCTAACTACTAGTTACTAATTTAAACTCGATTAAAACTAATTAACTTAAAATTCTAACCAAGTAAACTTCTAATTTTAAAACTTAAAACCAAAACTATCTAATAATAAAAAGACAATTCAAAACCAATCGACAAGCTAAAATCTTAATTAAACTAAATTTCTAATTTACATTTAAACTAATGTCTAGTTCTAGAACTAAAAGAATTAACGCCTAATTCTAAATCTTAATTCTAAAATATAACAATCCTAAAATTAAAACTAAAATAATTAAATCCTAATTAACTTAAAACCTAGCTAAACAAAATTTCTAAAAAAACTAACTAAGGTATTTAGCTAAGATAAGGCGTATGGGAAACAGTTTGGGCCCGGAATCGTAGGGAACAGGCCCAATGGAGGCAGCCTGGATCGGGTTGGACGAAATGGGTCAAAAGCGACCCGGTTTATTACACACTTATACAAAACCTAAAACTAGTGAAAACGGATGTACATTCTCAAAGACCAAAAGAATAATGACAATGGAAGAAAACTGAACGAAGAAAAGATTGAAAGGATTAACAGGTATAAACCAATCTCACCGCACTTATTTTTCACTCCTGCGGAGTTCCCCTTTTTTTACTGAGCTTTCCTTTGTCCGCCTTTGCCTCTGTTCTTCTCCGCGTTTTCTTTTCACTTGCGTGGTTCTCCGCTTCTTTCGGCGGCGGCGAATCCAGCTGGAGGGCGGTGCGGATGGTTCGCGTTTGGTTTCGCTTTGATCCTCTTCTTCTTCTTATTTTGGTTCTGGGCAGTGGTGATGAAGGATTTATGTTGTTTTTGCGGGTTGTGGGTATTGTTGATGGTGTGTAGATAATGGAAGCGAGGAAATATGGAATGAGGGAAGTTGTTTTGGCAGGGAAGTCCGCACTGTGGGATTTGCGGAGGTTGTTCAAGGTTGAAATTTGAAGGGTCTATTGGAAGAATTACAGGTTTGTGGTGGTGGGTATAGGTTGTTGAGAATGAAGAGGATTTGGTGTGAGGTGGGGAAGTTTGTGTAGATTGGTGATATTGTTTCAGTGAAAAGAGGATTGTTGTATGTGGCTGTATGGTATGATGGTTTACTGTGACCGGCAGATGTGTTTGAAATTGATGGTTATGTTGCAGGTTGGGGAGGTCGTGAGTTCTTCTTGAGTTTAAATGGTGATGATTCTTGGTGTGTACAAACAAGGGCGGTCGAGAAAATTAGTTGAAGGAGAAGATGGTTGATGGTGCTCAGGTTATGGTAAGGTGAGTTTGGCTTTTGAATTCTTGCTGTGAGGTTTTTCTCCTTTTTTCAATCTCTTTCCTCCCCCTCTTATGTAATAACCAAGCTTCTTTCCTAAGTCTCAAACGGATCCGATACGTCCATTTCCATGTTACAGTAAGTTGTCCTGTTGTGCAGGTCATTGGCTATTGGTGTGATGCAGAAATGCAGGATGTGCTTGTCTATGAAGCAGCAGGGATTTGGAGGGTAGCAGAGAGTTGGATGGAAGTGCTGTGTGTAGGTTGTACGATGGTGGGGACCTGTTTTGGTGTGTAGCACAATTTTGGTGGAGTTTTGGTGTGGCAAAGTTTGTAGGATGGACTGGTTTAACGAGCTTTGTTGTGCCCTGTCCTTGTTTCAGCAGACTTGGAAGTGATATGTCCCTTTCGATTGCAGAACTTTGTGTTTGGTTTGCAGGAGAGTGTAACGCATGAGAGAGAGAGGCTCTTTGGACCATGGACTTTTTTTGGTGATTTTTTTTATATAAACTTAAGTTAAATCTAATTCTAAACCCAAATTGAAAATTAAAATTAAAACCTGACTAAAATTTAAATGTAAGATTAAAATGGAATTGAATAATAACTAAACTAAATTTAAAGTAATACTAATTCAATTAGAAATAAAATTTAAAAGAAACTAAATTAAAGTTTATAATTAAAAATAAATAATTGGAAATGGACTAGCTGAATATAAACTAAAAATTATTAAGTTAAAAATTAAACTAAACAAATCCTAAATAAATCTAAGATAATTATTTAACTAAAATAAAAAAAAAAGAATAATTATAAAAAAAAATCAAGAGTGACATGGAGGAAAAAACGATCAATGATATGCTTTAACTAAAAGAAAAGTGAAGAGGTCGACTTATGATCGAGCGAATCTGAGGGTAAAATTTGGGGTACAACACTTGTCTCCTATTCTGATTTGGCTGATACCATTGTCTCCTGTTCTAATTTGTAGCCTTTTGTGGGCGCGGAGCCTGGGCTCTTAGTTGCTGATATACTGGTGTTGTAGGCGCTTGGTGATAGGGAGGAGCCGCCTGATTTGGCTGATACCCTGGTGCAAAAGGTTGCGGATAGACTGGGTAAGGATGATGGGTTGCTTGCTGGTTGTAGGCTGGCGCTACAGCGGCCACATATGGTTGTTGAGTGTATTGTGCAGGGTAAGATTATTATTGACAAACAAAAGGTTGTTGGTGCTTTCTTCTTGACTAGTTTCTTCTGTGACCACCAAACACGATATTGGCTTCAACTTTTGTTTCTTTTAGAACCCTCGTTGAATCTTCTTTGTATTGTTAGAGGTACTGGCAGTAGATGCAATTTTTCCGTTTCTCTAACCATGTTCAATCCTAGCTCCTATAGAAAAGTGTTCAGAGAAACCTATGGATGTGTTTCCTACCATTTTCTCATAGAAGTCAGGTTGTACAGTATCCATGAATAGTTCATCAAGCTCCTTCTCAGCAATAGGGGGTTCAACCTGAGAGGCAAATTCCCTTCATCTCTACGCATATTCCTCAAAAGACTCATTGTCCTTTAGGGACATGCTCTGCAGCTGCCTTCTATCCAGCGTCATATCCATATTGTATTTTTAATGTTTGATGAAGGTGTCAGACAAATCTTGGAAGCAACGGATTCTGCTTTTGTCCAAGCTCTAGTACCATTTGGAAGAGGCGTCACTCAGGTTATCTTGAAACAAATGTATCATTATTCACATGTGCGGCCATCTTGCGGTAGTACATTATAAGATGGCTCTTATACTAAGAGTGACCATTATATTTGTCAAAGTCTGGTGTTTTAAATTTAGCAGGGATTACCAAACCCGACACGAAGCATATTTCTTTGGCAGCAACACCAAAGACTTGATCTCCTTCCATGGCTCTTAGTCTCTTCTCAAGAGCCTAAAAGTTTTCTTTCACACCCCTAATCTCTTCTTCTCTCATATTATTATCTCCAATTGACGATTCAACAATATGGTAAATTTGATGATGATCTTCAAAGTGTGGTTGCACCCTTGGATGGACAACAGGCTTCCCCTTGGTGTGATCAACTGGGTGTGCCTCGGTGGCAATTGGCAGAGGTGTTACATGTTGAGTCGACTGTATTACACCTAGGATTCCCTCGACTTGAGGTGTATAGTCATAGGGTAGCCCATATGGAGACCATTTAGAAGGCACCATTCTTGCAGATTAGGGCTCAAAAGTAGGACCCGAAATCTCTGAGATGACAGTAACCTGAGGAGGCTCGCACCTAGTTGTCAGAACCTGAAGCATTTCCATGACATAACTTACTTTCCCTCGAAGGTCATTAAACTCGAACCTGAATCTGGCTTTCTCTTATTCTTGATCAGTCATCCTTTGACAAGCGCAGGCTTAAGTATTGTCTAGGTGCTAAAGGTTTAGTGTGGAAACTAGAAGAAGAGAGATGGAATGAGAACTTGTTGGAAAATGCATGTATGCATGTATGGATGCATATGTATACAACAATTTTGTTATTTATTTCAGAAAAGTTATAACATTTTTGTTTGCAAGCATTTATATAAATAAGAAAAGCAAGACACAAATAAATGAACTCAAAAGATAACTTTCCAGTCATTCAATATTCAGGTTCAAGTACAAAAGACTATTTTAGAAAAAGCTCGTGCTTGCAACAATGGCATAAACTGATATCAGTCTTGCCCTAATAACAAAAAACACAACCAAATCTATAGGGCATGTCTCTAAAAGCTATCTATTACAAATTTGACTACTACCTAATACAAATACAAAAAACTATTTTACCTAATACATTAATCAAAACTCTAAATAAGTTAAATGAGAAACTTACTCAAAAAAGTGTTGAGGATAAATGAGTGGAGTTAGTTGGGATTGAAATGTTTGAAGTAGTAGTGTTTATCCGTAAAGAAACTTGAAAATGGATTGGATGTATGTTGCTCACGAGCTCCAATGGTAACAAAAAAAATTCTGAAAATGAAGGATAAGAGGGTGGGTCTGACGCACATTATATATACTATTCTGGACTGGACCAATGGCTAGACATGGCCCAATCCGCTTCTGCTCCACAGCGGCCCAAATTGCCTAAGTCTAATCCACAAAGGGGGGGCAAAAGTTACTTTTCTGCCCCTCCAACCGGGCAAGGAACGCGTCGTTCCTCCCCGGAAATACTGCCCGTTACGCACAACTCCTTTGCTCCTCGAACAGTCAAGGGCAGGTGCCCAAAACTATGCATGTGCTCGACATTACGGCTAGTTTCGGGCACTTTGCCCGACATAACGGTTAGTTTGGGTAGTTACTTATTCTTTGGGGAAAACGGTTATTTCGCCCCGAAAATAGGACCGTTGACCACGCGCTGGGGGCTCTATATAAACCCTCTCGCTTGAGAGGGTCAGGTATCCAATATTCACCCTACGAACTAATACTTTGTGCTTGCCCTTTTCCTCTGACCCTTTCTTACTTGAGCGACGGAGTACCTTGTAGGTACACCCCCTCCTCTCCATACGACCAGCATCCCAGACGCAATTGGTGGCCCACTTCTACAGGATCTGATCCAGCCTTCACGATCAGTGGCGCCGTTTGTGGGAACATTGTTCTCCCCATCTTTCTTTCCTCGGAAACCGAAGATCAAAATAATTCTCAAAGATCATCATCATCATGGCCTCTCAAGATCGTGCCAAGGATGCTCTCCAAACCACTGTCCTCCCCGTCAACAAATATGACGTTGACGGCCAATCATCTCTCCTCAGAGATGCCCGTTTTCTAAGGGACGGAGCCACTGCTTCTCCTTCCCCTACCCCCGCTGATCGCAACAACGATCGGACTTTGCTAGACGTCCAGCCTGTTCCTATTCCGCCCAACGCCGACCCGGCGGTGGCGGCCCTCTTGGAGGTGATTAACAAAACCAACACCCTGATCCTGCAGCAGAACGAGAGGATTGAGGCGTTAGAAGAAGCCAAGCGTCCAAGATCCTCTCCCCCGCGGGGGAACTAGCAACGATTAAGGAGCCCGTAGCCCCAGAGAGATATTGACCGGAGACTGCGCCAAGAGCCTGACCCTCGTGCAGCCCGGAAGCGTGACCGGATTTCCCCGCGTGACCAGCACTCTCCCGGCCATAAGAGGACTCGAAGGAACGATAAATCTCCCCCGGTCAAGTCTAAAGGCCGGGCCCATTCACCTTCTCCCCGAAGGAACCGTTCGCCTACTCCCCGAAGGAACCGCTCACCTTCTCCTCGAAGGAACCGCTCTCCTTCTCCTCGGAGGAATCGGAGCCGCGAGCGTCCCCTTCGGTCCCCATCGTTCACTAGTTCTAGCAGCGACGATGAGCCTCACGGCCCATCGTCCCAAGAAACCTTGGCTACCTGTCTCCCTAAAGGCCTGGAGAAGCCCCCATCACTGGGCACGTACGACGGAACCACTGACCCCGATGAGCACATCGAGAACATCGATGCTCTGTTGGACTACCGTGGATTACGAGGCGCCATCAAATGCTGACTATTTCCAACCACGCTCTGAAAGAGAGCGATGACATGGTACAAGCAGCTGCCTGAGGAGTCCATTACCTCGTGGAGACAACTGGGCAGGATGTTCTCGCAACATTTCATAGCATCTTACCGTCACCCCAAAACTGAGGCCTCCCTTGGGGCCATAATCCAAGGAAAAGATGAACCTCTCCGCACATATATCGAGAGGTTCAATAAGGAAGCAGTACAGGTCCCTACAACGGATGAAATAAAGAAGTTTCTGCTCGAGCAAGGGCTCCGCCCGGGCTCCGAGTTCTCTAATGTCGTTGGCCTCGCACCACCGAGGAACTTAGACGCCCTCCTCCTCAAAGCCCAATCACACATTCAGTATGAAGAGAAGGTTGCGGCCTGCAACGTCCGAGCATCATGCCATCAAGAGAATGCTCTGACCTACAGAGGCGAGGAGGCCTCGACATCTCGTCGAGGTGAACGAAGACGCGAGGACCGTCCTCGTGACTCCCGTGACAACAAGGGGCCCTCTGGGTGGTTCCACGACTACACCCCCTGACCATCTCCAGGGAGAAGATTTTGTCCGAATGTGCCAATTGGTAGTTCAAGCAGGCAGGGGTCCGCTTCCCCAAACAACTACCGAACAGACCAAACATGGACAAATCGAAATACTGTCGTTTCCACAAGAGTCACGACCACACTACGGAAGACTGCATCCATCTGAAGGATGCCATTGAGATACTGATTAGGGAGGGCCACCTGAAACAGTTCGCGAAGAAGAAGGACACTCCTCGGCAGGATGCCCAGGAGTCCAAGAAGATAGAGGAGGAGGTACCCTCCTCAGAAGATGCCAACATACAGGTTGTTATGTCTGTATTGCGACCAGAGGACTTCTACGTCCCGGACAGGTTCAGCGCCCCGACTTATTTTGCGGCCCACAGTCCGTGGGAGACGTTTCTCTCCGCCATGGTTATCTCCGGCGGGGGCTTCAACAAAGTCACAGTGGGCTCCGTGAAACAAAAATTCGGGCATCTGATCAACACAAGCTCCAATAAGGTGACCACGCTTGATCAAGCCCAGAAGGGCTCAGTCCCTATCTCCTTCTACCAGGAAGAGCTCCTCGGGGGATCCCCGAACTCGAGCATTCCTCTGCTCGTCTGAGCCCGAATGTCGAACTTCGACGTTCGCAGAATCCTCGTCGACCAGGACAGCTCGGTCGACATCATGTACTCCCAGCTGTTTGCAACACTTCAGCTGGACGAATCACACCTAACCCCCTACGTAGGATCTGATTTATAGGGATTCAACATATCAGTGACCAAGCCTTGGGGATACGTCGAACTGATCATTACCTTCGGATCAGTTGAGACGGCCAGATCAGTTAAGGTGAAATTTCTAGTGATCGACTGCCCATCGCTTTACCAGTGCATATTCGGAAGGCCAACTCTGGCCGAGTTGGTAGCAGTGCCTTCAACAGTCCACATGAAGATAAAGTATTACACTTCAAAAGGAATGGTCGCCACCCTCCACGGCGACATCGAAGCTGCCCGACGGTGTTTTGAGGCAGCTACAAAGGGGCTCAACGACATTGCGTCCAAGCCGAAAGCGTCGGGCAAGCCAGCATTGCCAAGCAACTCTAAGGAAGCCAAGCTCTGCCCCAGGTCGACTCCATCGACCTCGACAGTCGCTTCCCCGAAGAAGACTAACAGGAGGAACGAGCAGCTTCAGCCAACCCGTCTACACCGTCCAACAGCAGCTCCCATCCGATGCGCCCTATCCCGAATGGAAACTTCGAGATCGTTCTGTTCGGCGACGACCCTCAGCGGGGAGTGAATATTGGAGCAGACCTGCCCGACATCGGAAGGAAGCAGCTCAAGGCATGCCTCTGCGAGAATGCTGACCTCTTCGCATGGAGCGCCGCCGAAATGCCCTGTTTAGATCCGTCCGTCGCCTGCCACCAGCTGACAATCGACCCGGCCGTCAAGGCCGTAGCACAACGTAGGAGAAAGCAGTCTCTGGAGAAAATGGAGGCTGCTGAAAAAGCTGTAAAGGACCTCCTCGAGGCCAAATTTATTTCGGAGGCCAAGTGCACCACTTGACTGTCCAACGTTGTACTAGTTAAAAAATCTAATGGAAAATGGTGCATGTACATTGATTACATCGATCTCAATAAGGCATGCCCGAAGAATGCCTACCCCCTCCCCAATATTGATAAACTTGTTGATAATTTTGCTGGTTTTAAACTTTTATCGTTCATGGACGCCTACTCGGTCTATAATCAAATTCCGATGGCAATGTCCGACAAAAAATATACAACCTTCATGACAGAATCGGGCAACTATTACTACAACGTAATGCCCTTCGGCCTGAAGAACGCCGGAGCAACGTACCAAAGAATGATGAACAAGGTATTCCGGGGAGAAATAGGCGATATGCTCGAAGTCTACATGGACGACATGATCGTGAAATCCCACGAGGAAACCGATCATACTGCCCATTTGAGAAAGGTCTTCGAACAGGCCAGGAAATACAAAATGCGTTTTACTTCTGAGAAGTGCACGTTCGGCGTCCGGGCATGCAAATTCCTCAGCTTCTACTTAACGGAACGAGGAATCGAAGCCAATCCCAATAAATGCCGAGCATTCTCCGAGTTTCCTACGCCCAAGTCTAAGAAATCCATCCAGTCCCTCAACGGGATGCTCGCGTCACTGTCTCGTTTCGTGGCCAAGTCTGCCCAGAACGCCCTACCGTTCTTCAAACTCCTCCGCAAGGAGGCAGCATTCGAATGGACCGAGGAGTGTGACAAGGCCCTCCTCCATCTGAAACGAGCACTCTCAGAGCCATCGGTCCTCTCTCGCCCGAACGATGGCGAAATATTGTAAATGTACCTGGCCGTAGCAACCGAAGAAGTGAGCGCCGCTCTCATCTGCGAGACACCTGACAGGAAAAAACCCATATATTTCACGAGCAAAGCGCTAAAAGAACCATAGTTAAGATACCAACAGATAGACAAAGTAGCAATGGCCCTTATTAACGCAGCCAGAAGATTAAGACACTACTTCCTGGCTCACACGATCATGATTCGAACAGATCAGCCCATAAAGAAGCTGCTCGGACGACCAGATATGGCTGGCCGAATGCTCAAATGGTCGCTAGAACTGTCCAAATTTGACATCCAATACGAAAGCAGGAAAACCCTCAAGGCCCAAGCTCTGGCCGACTTCGACACAAAAATGACGTTCGCGGACTCCCCCGCGAGCGAAACGCGCAAATGGACCATTTTTGTTGATGGTGCCTCAAGCTCGGAAGGGAGCGGCGCGGGCATCATACTGGAAAGCGACGAAAGAATCATCGTTGAAGTATCACTCACCCTGTCCTTCCCAACCTCCAACAACCAGGCTGAATACGAGGCCTTCCTCGCTGGGCTACGCCTGGCCGAGGACCTGGGCGCAGAAGAGGTCGTCATTTGCACGGATTCACAACTCATGGCCCTCCAGGTCCTGGGATAATATCAAGCCAAAAACGACACCTGACCGAATACTTGGCCCTGGTCAAGAAGGAGATGGCGAAGTTCACAACGATGGAAGTGAAACATGTTCCCCGCGAACATAACGTGCGAGCAGACGTGCTATCCAAATTAGCCAGCACTAAGAAGAAAGGCAGAAACAAATTCGTCATACAGGAAGTACTTCCTCGACCCAGTATCGAGAAGGTCTCCCCGACCCTCGACGTGCAGGTGATCGGCGACAACAACTGTTGGATGACCCCTGTCTACAACTATCTCGCCAAGGACGAACTTCCGTCCGACCCAAAGGAAGAACAGTTAGGCGAAGAGCCTGCTCTTATGTCTTGGTCGAAGATAAACTCTACAGGCGGGGATTCTCCATTCCGCTGCTCAAATGTGTCAAGGAAGAAATGGTCGCACACATCCTACGTGAAATCCACGAGGGAATCAATGCCCAACATCTCGGCGGAAGGTCACTTGCCCGAAAGGCCCTCCGAGCAGGGTACTACTGGCCGACCATGCAGCACGACGCAAAAGAACACGTGAAGAAATGCGATAAATGCCAACGACATGGGGACATGCACCTGGCTCCGCCTAACGAGCTCAAGGCTATGTCCTCCCGGTGGCTATTTGCCTGGTGGGGCCTAGACATCCTAGGACCCTTCGTGGTAGGATCAAATCAGAACAAATACCTAATAGTGGGCGTAGACTACTTCACAAAATGGATAGAAGCGAAAGCTCTAGCCAAAATAACTGCCCTTAACATACTGCGTTTCTACAAACGAAACATCCTTGCACGCTTCGGCATTCCCCATGCAATAGTAACGGACAATGGGACGCAATTCATGGACAGAAAGTTTCAGGACTTCGTCGCCCAACTGGGCAAGAAGCAGCACTTCGCATCCGTCGAGCACCCCCAAACAAACGGGCAGGATGAGGCAGCTAACCGAGTCATCCTTCGAGGCCTCAAACGAAGTCTGGACGAAAGAAAGAAGGCTTGGGTCGAGGAACTGCACAATGTATTATAGGCATACCATACAACCCCACACTCTACGACCGAGGAAACACCCTTCCGTTTAGCATACGAAATCGAGGCTGTGATCCCCGTCGAAATTCATGTACCCTCCAGGCGGACAGAGTCGCCCCTAGCGAGGAAATGAACGACGAATCATTAAGAGAAGAATTCGACCTCGTTGAGGAAATCCGAACTGGGGCAGCCCTCCGCGAAGCCTCACTAAAACAAAAAGTACCATCAGACACAATGCCAAGGTGATACGGCGAGAGTTCGACATGGGAAGCCTTGTTCTAAGAAGAAACCACAAAGATTCTCGCGAAGGCAAACTAGCAGCCAACTGGGAAGGGCCCTATCGCGTCTGAGCAAAAACAGAAAATGGGGCATATTACCTAGAACATCTCAACGGGGAAGAACTTACTCGACCATGGAACGCCGAAAAGCTAAAACAATACTATAGCTAAGGCCCTAATTCCCGGTTCGACCCGTCACGACGACGGACGTCAGCTACCGACCACTATGCACGCCTAGGTACAAGCGTCGCATACCAATAAAGCAGAACCCCGCTGAGCAACGAGCCGAGTAAATGCTCGACGGCGTTCCTCGATCGAGCATCTCCGTCGTCAAAGTACCATGATTGGCAGAACACCAGCTCGCGATGGGACGTTCACGCCGTGAACTCAAGACTCAAACGCGACCTGAGCTCCGCATCCCCGCCAGGGTATTCAACGACCGTTCGACCAGTTCCCTTCACTGCCGAACACATCTACAACGGGAAATCCCCTAAAACACTCCCAATCACTGGCAGATATACATTCACAACGAGCATGAGTACAACACTTAGCAAAAAATAAAAGCAAGTAAAATCATGCAGATAACAGAATCGAACATATAATAATTTAACATAATAAGTGGCCACAAGGACCACGATTGTGCTGAGTTACATAAAACGAGGGCCATACCCCCCCAAAGATAAGTTACAATAGATACTCGGCGCGTAGGTCGGACAAATTACAACAACAAAAACAGACTCCTCACTCGTCCACGTGCTCGGCTGGCTCGGACTGGGATCCCTGGTCCTCCGCAGGCCGATCCTCGGTGTTCCCTTCAAGGAGAGCGTCGGGCATAACGATCCAACCATCCTCAACATGCGCCAGATAGTGGGTACCATCGACATAAAAGTCAAGCTCGGGGTTCACCACCCGCAGTTGAGCCACAACATTTCTGAAGGATTCGTCCGCGATGGCAATGCTGTCATCCTCGGCCACCAGCATACGGGCGACCAGCTCGGATCTCGTTTTCAATTCCTTCACATCTTCCGGCTCATCCTCACCCGGGGCATTGGCCGCCCTCAACATTTTTTACACATATTAAGTTGAATAAATAATCAAAGGTAAAATGGTATTATTCCAAAAAATAAATAATCAAATATGAATATTAAATTGAAGAAACTTAACCAACCTTGTAAAGTGAGAGACTTTGATGTATAGGGCAGTGGTGGAGCACTTGTACAACCAAATCCCAGCTATTGTTGAGATGCAAGTGAGTCAAATTATGCTATTAAAATCAATACTATCAACATGAATGTCAGTGAAATTGATATTGTGACAAATTTTCCATAGATGAATCCATCTCTTGTTCAATAGGCTTGAGCGAACTGCATCTCAGGTGTTTAGATCATGGTTTTAAATTGCATCACTTGATGTGACCGAAATATTGCGGTTGTGGTGTCCGCATCTACATCAAGCCGCAATTGCAGTGTGATTGTAAATCACTCTAAAAATCGAATTATAACGCCGCAACGGCTGCATCGTAACACCGCAACGCCCGCACATGCCCGCATTAGTCTGCAACATATTACGCATTGCTTGAAAAAATTAGAAGCTGTATTTTCCTTCCTATTTATATCATATTTATATCATAGGATAAAAGTATGTTTTAAAAGGATTAGAGAGTTTCAAATTGATATCTGTATCGCAACAACCATAATATTCGCAACCGCAACCGCAATTTAAAACCATTGATTTAGATAAGCGAGAATGCAGATCAGGACCTTGTCGGGCATACGCCTGATCTCATCTGCCTTTGAAATTCTCCCGTGAATTAATATTTTCTTTTCCTTTAACAGAACTGCATGGATTAGGGTTTTATTTTGCTTAATATACGACGTCAAAATGGACCGGATCAATCCGAGTGGCCCAAATGCCCATATATCCTGAGTTTTATAAATTTACAATAATTTGTTGGGAATTTCACTTCAAGATGCTGCAAGTAATGAAAAGAGCTTTTTATGCTTCAAGCAACATTAACGTTCAATTAAGTTGTTTATGTATAAACATTGCTGTCAACACTTCAATTACATTTTCTATACTTGGAACCATACACACTTTTCACATACATTTTTGTTAAGAAAAAATTTTATCTACTCATTTTTAAAAAGTTGGATATCTTTACCCAACTTAATTGTCAAATGCTGAAAGGTCCATGTGTTCATTTTATTTTACTATTAGTATTAGAGCATAAATATCAGACCTTTTTGAAACGTTTGTACACAGTATTCAAAGAAACTTGTCAGAATATTATGGATATTTCATTGAATGCATCGTATGTACATACACAAACGTTGGTTAATTCATGAACGTTTCTACAAGTGCCACATGTGCATTTAATAAATTATTTAATCTAAAATGGTTGTAAAATGATTTAATATAAGATATATTGTAGTATTTAGTGGGACCCATTTTATAAATTTTATGAGTTATATGAATATTTGAAAAATATAGTTGAGTTGTTTAAATAATTTAAAAGTATAATATAATATAAAAAATTAAATGGAACTCATTTAAAGAACACAAATGAGTATGATGGATGTGGATGCTCTTAGAAGTTAGGTAAAACTAACGCATGCTTTAAAAGTGTTTAAGAATTATATGTAAAAACTTTTTCTTTAAGAAATTGTGTATTGTTTTAATTAAAAATTAATAATTAATTTCTCTATTATTTTTTTCAACATAAAATTTTTATTTTTAGGTTTCTTAATGTGTGCCTTCGGGCACATTTTAGCATTATTCTAAAAGTTATTATTATATAATTACAAATGTACTTCAAATACATTAAATGAAGAAATTGTTCTTCTCAAATGGCCTGGACTACGGTATCTCGGAGGAACAAAAGTTCAACACACGGAAGGTGGGATATCTTCCCATTTGGAAGGGGTTTGGTCGGTAAAGAATTGGATGGAGTCAGCTCGTATTACATCTCAGATTTCCCAGATAGAGTTAAGGCAAACGATATCTTCGACTTATTTGGATGCATAGGTAAGGTGGCGGAAGTCCTAATCTCTCCGAGACGCAACAAACAAGGTAACCGTTTTGGATTTTCCAGATTTAGGGAGGTGGAAGACGAAAGAATTCTAGGGATTAAGCTGGACAACGTTCATATAGGCAGCAAGAAGCTCCATGCGAACCCTCCGAGGTTCGAGAGGGGAATCATTAAGAACAACAAGGCCCATTTTGTTGGTTCCATGGGAGGAAGGTGTGAAGGTGTCTCAGGTATTCCGACAAGAGCAGCGAAGGTCAATAGGGGATTTGTTGGGTCACAAACGTATGCAGAAGTTCTGGGCAAGAATAATAAGGTTTCCTCACAACCGCCTCTCTGCGTGTTTAACTCAAATAAGGAGGACAAAGTTAGAATGGGGAAATCCTATGTGGGTTCTACTTTAAGTCCGGGAATGCCTTACAACATACAATGTCACTTCGAATCAGAGGGAGTTTTCACCATAAAGGTGACACCTTTAGGTTCGAGATTGTGCATGTTGGAGGATTTGGAACCAGGTTTTATTGAGGAGTTAGTTGTAGATGGGTCCTCATGGTGGAAGCAATGGTTCAGTTTCATTCGCCCTTGGAAAGAAGAGGATGTAGACGAGGAGAGAGTGGTGTGGATAAGGGCTTACGGCATACCTTGCCATGCATGAAGTTTGGATTTTTTCGAGATCATCGCAAACATTCTGGGGGGGTACATCTGCTCAGATGAAAGCTCTTTTTCAGGATCACACATGGACATCGCAAGATTTATGGTACAAGTTCCCTCAGATTTTTGTCTTCAGGAGAGTATTGATGTTGAGATCGACGGGAAACTCTTCACTATCAGTCTCTGTAAAGACACTTACGGCCCACTTCGTGTTTCTCCAAAAGCGTTTTTTCAAACGAAGGTTGTATCTTCTTCTTCTGAGTCGGAGAAAGATTGGCTGATGGAAGATGATGTTCCATCGGAGGAAGATGTGCATTTCAACGGTGGCTCTTTTGACTGTGAGGAAGACGATGGAATGGAGATGGATAATATTCAGAAGGAAGAGTATGGAGCAGAGAACAGACCTTTGGATAATCAACTGGGTCTGATTCGGTAAATAGGGTAGTAGTAGGTGAGCAGATTGCTGACAAGGCCTTAGTTTTGGCAAAAAGCATTTCCATCAGTCCTGAGTTGAATAAAGAGAAAGACAAATCACACCTTTTCCCTTGTAGCGTGTCTTCGGATGCATCTATAGTAGGGTGCACGTTTGAGGGCAATAAATGCTCTCCATTGGATGGGGCCTAGGACGTTATTAGGAGGAAGTATAAAAAATTAAAATTTGTGAATCTTCATGGCCCACTTGGTTTGTTAGGCATCATCAATACTAAAAAAGGTTAAGGAGGAAGGAATAAGAAGAATGTTTACAAAAAGTCAAAGAATACAGAACTTTATTCCTGCGCAGAGGCTAGTAAAGAGCAACAGTGGAACTCATTTTCATCAGTTTACCATGGGGACAATTCCAAAGAAACAGATATCATAAGATGCAATGATAGGATGTTGGGATACTTTGATTCCAGTATAGGAGACAAGCCTTGGGACGCTATTTCGGAATTGGGGGTAGTGGCTTTGGATAAGAAGAAAGATTTTAAGAAGATAATTTACGATTTGGAGAAGGAGGAGAGAGGTAAGAAATTAGGAAAGAAGGCGATTATTCTAGATCCGAAATGATTATTGGATCATTAAATATTAGAGGGGGTGGGAGCTTGATCAAGAGGAAGAGAATTAGCAACATCATCAAAAAGGGGAGAGCGGATATGTTCCTTATCCAAGAAACTAAATTAATTTCGGCGTCTAATGCGATTGCTAAGAGTTTTTGGTCTAAGGAGGAGATTGGTTGGACTTTTTCCGGGTCCTCGGGTCTTTCGGGGGGGGGGGGGGGGGGTAATCATTCTTTGGAAGGAGGGAAATGTGGAGGTGTTATGTAGCTTTAAAGGCGAAGGTTATGTTGGAGTCAAAGTTTTATGGAGAGATCATATTTATTATGTGGTCAATGTTTACTCACCGTGCGATTTGGCATCGAAATGATCTTTATGGAGAAAATTGTTGGAGTTAAAGTCGAGTCTTTCAGATGGAGAGTGGTGTATAGCCGGTGATTTCAATACGGTTATCAATCCTTGTGAAAGGAAGGGTAGGGCATTGGATGCGCGTAATAATGAAATGAAAGAATTCTTGGAGTTTGTTAGGGATAGTGAATTGGTGGATGTTGATTGTAAAGGGAAGAGATTCACTTGGTATAGCAGGGATGGTTCTTCCATGAGTTGGATTTATCGCTTCTTGTTGTTGGAAGAGGTAATTCGAAGGTGGGGAGTGGTTGGTCAATTCATTGGGCCTAGAGACTTATCGGATCATTGCCCGGTTTGGTTGGTGTTGGATTCATCGGATTAGGGCCCGAAACCGTTTAGAGTCAATAATGAATGGCTTTCCAACAAGAATCTCGTGGGTTTTGTGGAGAAGGAGTGGAAAGATTTGAAAGTAGAGGGTAGAAGTGATTTTGTTCTAAAGGAAAAGCTTAGACTTCTTAAAGGTAGTCTTAGAAGATGGAACCTTGAAATTTTTGGCAAGTTCGATTTAGAGATTGACGATTGTGTGAGGGATATCAATGAGGGGGACGAGAAGGTGGATAGAGATATGGGTTTCTTATCGAATTATTTCTTTGTTGATTGCAAGAATACGTCTAGTCGTTTTTGGTTGAACTTGAGGATTAAGGAGAATATGCTTATCCAAAAGTCTAGACTAAATTAGCTTAACGACGGTGATAACAATAGTAAGTACTTTCATTGCGTAATGAAGAAAAGAAGAAGACGTAATCATGTCGGTTCCTTGAATTCGGAGAGAGAAATGTTAGTATCGGCCAAGGACGTTAAAGAGGAAGTGAGGGAGCATTTTGCCTCTAAATTCATTGAACTCGTTGCTAATAGGCCGATCTTTGAGGGTATTTCTCTCAAACCTATTAGCCTTGAAGAGAGGGATATCCTTGAACGCCCGTTTTCAGAGGAGGAAATCAAAGAAGCAGTGTGGGGTTGTTGTAGCGAGCGATTTTGGACGCGGTTCTTAAGCGTTGGTCGCTCTCTGCGGTTTGAGCTTAAACTACAGGTCGATTCATTTTTTATCCTATTAAAGATGATGAAGGAAGGGAAATAGATGTCTCCAATTAACCCTGTTTTGCATACTGAGTTTAAACAGCGGTCTGTTAGGTTACGGATGCTATCAATGTGAGGGGGCCTTTGTACTGGTTATTTGTATTTTCGCCAATACTGTTTTCTTCTTCTTTTTTATCTAAACAGAGGGTTTCTAGCAGGGAACAAGGATTAGGATGTTAGGACTGATGTTTTTGAATTACTGCTTTTGATTGATGGAGATATGGGATTTGGGTTTTTGTTTAGTGTGCTCGCTAAGATTTTTCTTTCAATCTTATGCCTACGTATTCCCGTTTATCCAAAATAGGGAAATCAGAGCGTTCGTAGTTCCTCCTATTCTATGGGAGGAAATGGGTGTTTTTGGTGTCTTGTTCAAAGCCCAAGACGTGAAGCGAAAAGTGGTTTGTATCTTGATCAAAGCCCAAGATGTGAAGCTGAAGAGTTTATTTGTATCTTGTTCAACGCCCAAGATGTGAAGCTAAAAGGTGTTGACTTTAGAGAGAATTTGTCATCTCTAAAGAGGGGGTTGTATGCCACAACTGTTTTATAAAGGAGAATTACTTTAACCGGGATTTGTGAATCCGACAATGCCATAATTTCCTTTATAGGGGGTTTTAACCTGAAGGAGAAGACTTTAACTCAGTGTAGAGCAATGCTATCTTTCCTTAGGAATTTCTCATGCTAAAAGAGGGACAGTGGCATGGATGTAAATAATCCAGAGGCTTGCCGCTTACAGCGATTAGATGAATAGGAAGGAGTTGTTGATGTTTGTGTACTGTGAACGATGCACAACTTTGATGCTAAAAGGTTAATTGGATCAACCAGTGGTTTTCTTATATAAAGCCTAAGAGGAGGCTGATATGTGTCTCGTATAAAGCCCGAGAGAGAGGCTAAAAGGTTTTGACTCGACGATAGAGTCTTCTGGTATCTCGTATAAAGCCCGAGATGGAGGCTATTTGACTCAACAAGAGAGTTTTTGTATCTCGTACAAAGCCCGAGATGCAGGCTGTTGTTTGTTTGGCTCAATAAGAACCTTTTTGTATCTCGTATAAAGCCCGAGATGGAGGCGAAATGGGTGATTGACTCAACGAGGGAGTCTCTTATGTGTCTCGTACAATGCCCGAGAGAGAGGCTAACTTCATTGAAGAAGGATCATTATAAAAAGCCTAAGAGGAGGCTATGGTTACTGTTTTAGTTGAGTGACAGGTCTGGTATACTAATTTTGAAAGAGAAAATCAGTTCTTATATGAGCAATACTGTACTCAAGGATTTGATTCAAGGGTCCGGGTTATGCCTGTCCTTTAAGGAAGCGGGAAATCCGAAGGGTATTGAGACTGTCCAAGTCTTACGGGTTTCCTTCCTATTTAACGAAGGGGTCACTTGAGAATGTCTTTGAGACTCAAGAAAATTAGACTGTCCAAGTCTAGGGTTTTATCTTTTGTACTGTGCTTTGAGAAATAGTAGTAGACTCTATGAAAGGACTGTTCTATGCAGATGACTAAGTTCTGTTCCTATACCTCTAGGAGGCCGTCGGGACAATTTGTACGAAGCCCAAGAGGAGGCTGGAAACTTTTAAGAAGCCGATCGGTCCTTGTACTAAGCCCAAGAGAAGGCTATCATTCTCGGAGGAAGAGATCATTATACGAAGCCTAAGAGGAGGTTGTGAATACTTCTAAGAAGCCGTAGGGTCCTTGTACTAAGCCCAAGAGGAGGCGGGGTTGCTTTTAGGAAGCCTGTGGGTCCTTGTACGATGCCCAAGAGGAGGCCGATGCTTTTAAGAAGCCCGTGGGTCCCCAAACCCTGAGAAATTCAAGGCAAGCTATTCACAAGGAATAGATCAAGTCAGGAAAGTTCGAGAATTTGGAAGAAACTCAAAGATGCCATTCACGGAGAATACATTCATCTCTGGGAGTAGAGTTTCTTGACAATTCCTAATGAGGACAACCGAAGAGAAGACTGTATCTGGTGATCCTATTGGGGATCTAGTTGTCTATTTCTATGAATAAACGAAATGGCGTCACCTAGTTCTAGACGTAGTTGCCGGGGAAACTGGAAATATCTATACTATTATTACACAGTTGATATGAGTTTATGAAAGAAGACATACAGTGAAACAGCCCCACAATACAGTTATATGTATATGAAAGCTGTAAACGAAAGCAATAACGACTTACTCGATTGTAGAGCTTCCATGTTGTTTGGTTAGTTGTTCAACAAAGAAAGATTGAAAACAACAGTATATTCAAAATCAAAGGAGAAAGTACTTTGAAAAAGAAAGATTTGGGGCTTACAGCTCAAGGAGAGGCCCAGGGTTTTATCAGTGAGCGCACTGTTTGAATTTGTACAGAGGGACTTATACAAGTGACTGGGGCCCAAAAAGGTTTTCTGTACAAAGGGATGGGTCTTACACTCTCTCAAGAGGCCCAAAAAGTTTAAAGAAAAAGAGTGGGGCTTATAACACGAGGGTAGGCCCAATTGATTTTTCGTTAAAAATGGCGATCGCGCCGAGATTTTCTTTTAACGCAGAGGGACTTATACAATAAGTGAGGCCCAAATGATTTTGGTTAAAAGGGGGTTGGGTCTTACACTCTAATAGAGGCCCAAAAAAGTTTTGAATGGGTCTTATAGCTCAAGGAGAGACCCAAGGTTATTTTTCAAAAGGCGGCGATCGCGCCGTTTGTTTTTGACGGTATCGGGACTTATACAATACACTGAGGCCCAAAAATGATTTGGTCAAAAAAGGATTGGGTCTTACACTCTATTAGAGGCCCAAAGTGTTTTGAAAAATGATTTATGAGGGTTGAATTAATCCAAAAACCCTAATTTGTTTCCAAAAATGTATTTAATTGAATAAAAATTCAATTAAAATGATCAAAATTGTTTAACATGTGAAAAACAAATTGTGATCTTGGATTAATGCTTCAAAAATTAAGTATTGACCTACAAAATAATTAGAAAGCATTAAAAGTTGCAAAATCAATGTGGAAAAAATATTTAAAATGTCAAAAACAATTAAAATATTAATTCTTTGCAAAAATATCAATTATATGAAATAAATAATATTTTTGAGATTTTTTGGGAAAATAAAATATTTTAACATTTTTGTGAATTATTAAAAAAAGAATCAACTCAAAATCATTAAAACTCAGAGAGAAATTAATTTTTGAATCAGTTAAAGAAAAATCACAAAATTCAAATATTTGAAAATTCAAAAAATGCACCAAGAACAGCTGAAGAACACGCGCGTGTTCTGGGTTTGGCTTATTTGCATTTTCTATCCAATCTCCCTGAATACTTGATTATAACATGCAATCCACATATCATTATGCTCGTCTCAACCTCACGATCATGTTTATGTCCATTAATTTCATTTAAATTAAACATATAACAAGAAATCATGAAAAATCCTCAAGAACCCTAATTTCTGCATGAAGGCTAGGATTTTTGATACACGATTCAAACAATGCATTTAATTGAGGGAAAACATTCCACGCATGATTATGAACATATGGCCAAATTATTGTGCAGCAAAAATTGCATGGATCATTGCAGCTGGTGATCGTGATTTGTGTTGGAGGTGTTACAGCTAGGTTCCAATGATGTGGATAGCTTCCCTAGGTACCAAGTGATGTGCCTGAGTGCTTGGAATGGATTAAAATGGTCTGGAGTTGAAGATGGCACCTCAACTGCAAAACTGTCAAGAACTTGAGCAATTGGCTGGTGATTTTGTGAAATCAGTGTTCCAGATGTTATGTGAGTGTTTGGATCACTTCTATATGATGTATGTGAGGTGTGTGAGTGATTGGTTTGATTGGAAAAGCTCTCAAACTCAAAACCCGATAGCTACCTTGCTAAGAAAGGCATTTTTGCCAAGAGAAAGAGATTTTGAGGAAAGCATCTGTTAGATGGCTTTGGTGTACTCAAACTGATCACAATTGAGCTCTATTTATAGTAGAGCAAGTTTGTTTTGCAAGGAATAGTGAATGGCAACTGGTAAGTAGGTTTGGCCAATGTTGGCAAATGAAAATCCAAGTCGCCTCTAGCCATTGACTAGAGGTTAGGGCACAGAGCTTTGGTTCCCTTGGTCTTGGATAAGTCTTGACTGATTTCAAATGAGAATGGCTCAGTCCATGCCACCTTGATGCTTCCATTGAATGCTTCAATCCAAATTTGGAGTCTTGTCCCTATTTTGGCTATTTTAGGTTCAACATGCTATTTCTTGTTCCATGGACTTTGGAGGCTTGGCTCAGTGATTGTCCCCTTTAGATTCAATCCTCAGATGTGTCCAAGTGGATAGGAGCATTTGAATTTGGCTGATTTTGGCAAATCGAGCAAAGTTGCCAATTCTGCCTTGCCTTTGACAGATTTCAGCAAGGCAACTTTCCAATGTCATAACTCATAGCCCAAATGGAATTTGGCAATGTTCTTGGCCATTTTGGAAAGCCCTTACATGATATAACAACTGTTTGAAAATATTTGGTTTTGATCTCTTTTGAATCCAAGTGAAAAATCCCTCTACATTTGGCAAAAAGTGAAGACAGATTTGGACTTAGTGAAAATTTCACTAAGTGTTGGAAAAAGTGACATTTTCATTTTTCAGCCACTTTGATCACTCCATAACTCAAAATCCTTAATGAATTGGACTTAGGTCTAGTTGAAGTTTTTGTAGAGGGTAATGAGGGCTACAAATCCATCTTTGGATGGGAAAAAATGGCTTTGTGGTTTAGGAGTTATGATCCTCCAAAGTTGGTACCCTAGCCACTTTATTTTTAACTTAGAAAATTTTCTAAGTTTTTATGGTTACCCCTTTTCCAAGTTATCCCACTTTTCTTGATTTTTCTTGATGAATGATGATTCAAATCATACATTAACATCATTTTAGGGTTAAAAATCCATTTTGGTGAAAAATCTCAAAAAGTCAAAGTTTACTTTTGTGCACAGTTGACTTTTTATCAGATGAATTCCAAACTGTGCCATTCTTCATAAAGTCATGTCCTTGACCTAAATCAAATTTGATGGACATGTTCCATGGGTGTCATAGGGCATATTGAATCATGTCTTAGGGCTTGGGAGCATGTCCTGGTCAAAAGTCAAAGCTACAGTTGACTTTTTACTTAAAATCCTAATTGTGGTGCAGATGAAATTGAGACTTGTTGCTCAAGCTTCTTGGATTAATCCATTGTTCCAAATGGATCAATATAGTTCATTAGAGACCCTCAAACCCTCTCTTGAGGTCTTGGTTCATGATTTGTCCCAAAAGTCAACTTAGGGGTGAATTAGGTCAAGAAACCCTAATTCCTGATTTTTGATGAATGCATCCCCTGAGGCAAAATTGACTTGATGAATGGGTCCATGAGGTTCCATGGAGTATATTGGGTTGTGTTTTGGATCTTTGGCTTGTGTCCAGATGAAATTTTTCATCTGGAGGCCCTGGTCGACCAAAACCCTAATTTGGTGATACTGGCGATCTTGAGACTTGATCCACCTAAAAGGGAGCAGCCTTGTGCTTGATCCTTGAAGTGGGAGTACTTTTGATCCATTATGGATGTTTGAGAGGTTAGACAAGTTGAAGATCATGTCATTCCTTGATTGATCCTTTGTCTAAGCACTCAGAGAGGGCTTAAAACCCTAATTTTGATTGTAGTGAATGCTCAACAACCCTTGAGGCATTTGATGAGGCATGATGGTTCATCCATATTGTGATGATGATTGACACAATGATGGGACATCTTAGTGGTCAAAATTTGGGGCATGACAGTTGTGATGGTTCCAAGAGCCCGGGTCCGGACGGGTATTCCTTCTTGTTCATTAAAAAGTGTTGGCATTTTCTTAAAGAAGATTTCTTTAGATTCTTTAAGGATTTCCATAGGGGTGCTATTTTATCTAAATCAATCGTTTCCTCCTTTTTTACTTTAATTCCAAAGTGTGCGAATCCTTTGGATTTAGACGATTATAGACCCATTTGCCTTGTCGGTTGCTTGTAAAAAGCTTTATCTAAGCTTTTGGCGGCAAGGTTAAAGGTTGTTTTGGAATCCATCATTTCGCCTTGTCAAAGCGTTTTTGTTCCGGGGAGACAATTGCCTGATGGGGTCTTGGTGGCTAACGAAGTGGTAGATTATGCGAGTAAAAAAAAGGGTTGCACTCTTTTCAAGGTGGATTTTGAGAAAACTTATGATAAAGTGAGTTGGGACTTTCTTAGATTCATGATGATAAGAATGGGGTTTGGGGAGCTTTGGTTGAGATGGATAGAAGCAACTATATTTTCTAGCAAGATGTCCGTATTGGTTAATGGTAGTCTAATAAAGGAGTTTTTGTTAGATAGAGGTCTTAGACAAGGAGATCTTCTCTCTCCCTTCCTTTTTGTTTTGGTAGAGGAGGGTTTAACGGCTTTAGTGAAGAATTCGGTGTTATTAGGAGAGTTTTCGGGGTTAAATGTGAATGGTAAATGTTTCGCTGATGTTCTTCAATTTGCGGATGACACTCTTTTGATTGGAGACTGTAGTTAGAGACATTTGTGGGCTATCAAAACGGTTCTTAGAGGTTTCGAGATGGTGTCGGGTCTAGGAATTGATTTCCATAAGAGTAAACTTATTGGAATTAATGTGCCTCCTAACTTTCTTGAAGCAGGAGCCTTGTTCCTTTCATGTCGTACGGAGAAAAAAGAGTTCACCTTCCTCGGTATTCCCATTGGATTCAATCCTAGGAGGATAGCTGCTTGGTCTTTTTTGGTTAAGAAGTTGAAAAAGCGGTTACTTTGTTGGCAAGGTAGGTTCTTGAGTTTCGGAGGAAGAATCACTCTTCTCAAGTCGGTGCTTAGTAGCCTCTCTATTTTTTATCTTTCGTTTTACAAGCTACTGGTGAAGATCCGTAATGAGATAGTTAAAATCCAAAGCGGTTTTTTGTGGGGTAGTTCGGAGGAGAGAAGAAGAACTCATTGGATTAGTTGGGATTCTCTTTATTTGCCTTTTGAAAAGGGAGGTCTCAACTTGAAGAGAATATAGGATTTTAATTTAGCTATCCTACATAAGTGGAGATGGAGAATCTTAAATGGTTCGAAGGATCTTTGGTTCAAAGTTTTGCCAGCTCGTTATGGGGACATCAATTCGCACTTATGTCGTGACAGTCGCTCTTATTCCAGATGGAGTTCCTATTCGACTTGGTGGATGGTCATTCTTTCTCTTTCGAGGCATTATCCGAAGGATATTTTCCTTAATAATTGTTCCTTTGAAATTGGAAGTGGCTTTGTGACACCTTTTTGGCACGTTAATTGGACGGGATTTGGTAGCTTGAAATCTCTATACCCTCATTTATTTTTCATATCTCGATTGAAGGATGTGGCGGTGGCGGGAATGGGCAGATGGTCGAATGGAGAGTGGAAATGGGGGGATCTTGGAATCAATGATACTGGTTTTTCTAACGGTTTTTTGCAGGTCTTTTTACTTCCAGCAACAGGTCTCAGGCGAACTACTTCGGCCGGAACTATCCTCTTCCTGTTTCGGCCAATGTTGTGGTTTCTGTAACATAGGCAGGAGGCCCTGATACTGTTTCAGCTGCCGGTGAGGAAGCTATTGAATCTGCTACAGCCTTCAATGGGAGCTTGTTTCAAACCGCAACCACAACTCCTATTTATGTTCCTATTATTTTCTCTACTGCAGTAGCAGAAGATGCTGCTGCTCTACAATTACGTATTGCAAATTGAAGTCCTAAGCCTTTTGAGAAGGACGGACTGGTTTGGTTGGCCAAAGATGGTGATTATTTTTCGGTGAGATCTTTCTACCGGTTGACAGATGGTTTTCGGATTCCTTATGGTCCGCCTTTGTGGAATGACAAAGCCTTGGGTTTGGTTTGGAAAGTGTTGGCTCCGCAAAAAATCAAAGCTTTTGGTGGAGGAGTTTTTTAAATAGATTACCGATAAGGGACCTTCTCTTTTTTAGAGGTATCATTCCTCCATCTGGTGTTTCAAGTTGTGTGTTCTGTTCCTCTTCCGCGGAATCGTTACATCATTTGCTTGTGACTTGTCCGGTGACTAATTTGGTATGGAAAGAGGTGTCTGAGTGGATAGGGTTTTTGGTTCCTGGAAGGATAGACTTGATGGGGAGTTTTTTTAGATTGGTTCGCTTTCTGTAAATCTAAGAAATTGTATCCGGGCAGAGAAGGTAGCATTTGGTTAGCGGTTAGCTGGACCATCTGGACTACAAGGAATGGAATCATTTTCCGGAACTCTTCTTGGAATATCGTTGACATAGTGTGGTTGATTAAGTACACGATATGGAGGTGGTCTTACATAGGAGATATTACTCATCCCAAATGTAACCTTTATGATTTTAACAAAGATCCGCTGTTTTACTTATCTTAAGTTGCATTTGGTAGGTTATCTCTTTGGCTAGTCGAGGCCTTTATCGACTTTTGTAATCAGGTTCGAGTACCCTTTGTACTCGCTTCAATATATTCCTTGCTTACAAAAAAGAATACATTAAATGAAAATTATCATTTCTAATTCAATTAGTTGTTTGCTCTTTCACTTTTTATACAGAATTTAATTTCTCTTTCATTGTTGGCTAATCATGATCACTCTTCACATTTACTATATTCTTACTTTTGTGTTTGTTGATCAACTTTATACTTCATAGTTTTTTTTTTCTATTATAACAAACTTACAAAGTTTTTTTATGTTGTTAAGTCAACATAAAAAATTGTGTAAATTATGACGATTTAATTATGGCTTTTACTTAAAAATGCTACAATTTACGATTGATTACGACTGTTGTACTTAATGACGTAATATTAATAGTAGGCTTAAATGCACTTTTGGTCCCCATAGTTTAATTTTTCTAAACAATTGATCCCCTTTAAAAAAACCCAGCTTTTAGGTCCCTTGTTTTGATTTTTTTTGGGAAAATTTTGGTCCCATCCCAATTTAGCATACGTGGCGCTCCAAAAAATGACATGGCAATGTTTTTGTTGACCAATTTTGATGACTCAATGCCACATCAATAATGTGAATTATAATTTATGAAAATGATTAAATATAAAATCATATTCATTATATTTTAATTACTTGAAATTAGTAATTGGGTTAATATATTAATTAATATTTTTTAATTAATAATTATTAAATTAAATTCGATGGATGGCTAGAAATTAATTAGTTAATATATCATTTCTTTTTAATTAATAATTAGTTAATATATCATTTCTTTTTAATAAATTAATAATTATTCATGGATGGCTAGAAATTAATTATTATTCATGGATGGCTAGAAATTAATTATTCAAATTTTGGAAAATAATAACTGGGCTAAGCCCAATTTAATTGGCATCAATATCACTTAGCATTTGTTCAACCCACAAGGTGACAATAAATATTATGTGATTTCATTTTATAAACACTTCTTTTATTTACAAACAAAACAATGTGGGACTTTGTTATCAATAAAACAACTTAAGCTCATGAACATAAATCCATGCCAGATCTCAAAAAGTCAAATCTGGAAAAAAAACACGGGTATTCTTCTCCCTTGCGCGTATCTCACCTTCCCTTTCGTGTGGTGATTTGCGGATGATGGTTTGTTGCAGGTATTATGAGGTTAGATTTGCAGAATTTGAAGGTTTATTGGATTTGTAAGTTGAGGAAGGTTTGTTGTGAGTTTGAAATGAAGGTTGAACGTGTATGAGCAAGGATTAAAACTGTTGTGATATTGATATTGGTGCTCCACCTGGTTTTCCTCTCAATCTTGTTGACTCTATTACTTTTGGAAAATTTTGCTATGATGGTTCAAAAACTAAAACTAGGAAGGTTGATGATTTGTATGCTGATGTTCCTTATGAGCCTCAAGGTGAAAGCCAAAGCAAAAGTATTTCTATCAGAAAAAAAGTCTCTTCCTCTCATGATATGGCTGCTCATGTAGAAGCTCAAGAAACCGTCCCAGAAAAAGCAAGATATGATGAAGTTATGATTTTGTTAAAAGAGCAAAACTTGAAGAATCAAAAAGAACTCGCGCGTCTTGCAAGACAACAGGAAGAGATGTTACGGTTAATGGCTTTGAGGGAGAACAAAGATGAAAACTAGGTGGAAAACCAGGTGGAGCACCAATATCACTATCACTTCAAGATTGAGTTTGAAAGCCATAGAATGCCCTAGCCATGGAAGAACACTGGAGCTACTTCATCTTCTCCATTACACCAAAAAAATGAAGCTCTACAACTCGTGACATAAATTCAAAACAAGACTACCATTTAAAGTGAAATTTCACGAAGATCATGAATATGCCATCAGGAAAGCAAGACAATCATGTTAGCATCAAGAAACTTGAGAAAAGCTCACGAAATTAACGGTCCCGTAGTGATCAAAGTGCTCTGAAAATGAGCTTCGTTCTCACTCCACAATGCTCTGTTTGCTTTGATCTTCGTCACGTTCTCTTCCTTGATCTTCCTACTTGAGATCTGGGCAAAGAAACAAGCTTGAGGCCTTGAGAATTGAGAGAACCAAGTTGCTTTTGGTGAGGGTTTGGACTGGTTTGTGCTGAAGGGTTGTGGACTGGTTTGTCTTGAAAATGAATTAGTCCCACATCGTTTTCTTTAGAAAAAAATTTAGTGTTTATAATACTAATTCAAGCATTATATTTTGAATTGAAAACTGACTGCATGGATAAAAAAGGATAGACCCAAAATCTTCATTTTAAGTATAGTGACTAATTAATTTATAAAAAACATAATTAAAATTATTAATTAATAATTATTAATTAAAAAATATTAATTAATATATTATCCCAATTAATTAAAAAAAAACATAATTAAAATTATTAATTAATAATTATTAATTAAAAATATTAATTAATATATTAACCTAATTACTAATTTCAACTAATTAAAATATAATGAATATGATTTTTTATTTAATCATTTTCATAAATTATAATTCACATTATTGATGTGACATTGAGTCATCAAAATTGGTCAACAAAAATATTGCCATGTCATTTTTTGGAGCGCCACATATGCTAAACTGGGAGGGGACCAAAATTTTCCCAAAAAAAATCAAAACAAGGGACCTAAAAGCTGGGTTTTTTTAAAGGGGGATCAATTGTTTAGAAAAATTAAACTATGAGGACCAAAAGTGCATTTAAGCCTTAATAATATTATGGGTTTCAACCCCCATTATTTACTTAAGTGATTTCAAAAATTATGTTGCTCACTTTTTTCTTTCCTTCCTCTTTTTGTTGTTTTTGATCTATAATAATAATAATAATAATAATAATAATAATAAGAGTTTAAAGTTAGTGCACTGTTAGTGTAAAGAAATATTACTTAGACATCCAATCAAATTATTTTAAAGTGTCAAATTATAACAACATTTTAAAAATAAAAGCGTGATGTGGCGGGATACACGCCTGTCATTGGTTAACAGTGTAAAAATATTTTACATTATCAGTGTATACTCCTTTTTCTCTTAATAATAATAATAATAATAATAATAATAATAAGGGTTAAATAAGTTTTTAGTCCCTATAAAGTTTGAAATTTCATTTTTAGTCCCTCCCTACCTTTTGGCAATGGTTTTTACAAAAAAACCGTTGCCAAAACCAGCTAAAACCGTCGCCAAAACCCAGGAGGGACTAAAAATAAAATTTCAAACTTTATAGGGACTAAAAACTTATTTAACCCTAATAATAATAATAATAATAATAGAAGGAATTTGGTTGAAAGAATTTTGGAGGGTTTGTGTTTATTGGTAACATAAAAAATTCCTTAACTTGGAAGAACTCAAAATTTGTATTAGAAAGCGGTTTTAAAATACTTACGCAAATTATTCAAATATAATTTTTGTTGTTATAGTATTTCAAAAATTAAAACTATATTAATGATAAACATTATTTTATAATTCTTAATCCAATAATTTTTTTTAAATGTTAAAAATTTATTTATAATGTTTTCAATATAATTATTTTTCGAATCCTTCCCTTTTCCTCTCCTTTAAATTTTCAA
The DNA here is from genome assembly GCA_022829125.1 of Lathyrus tuberosus. Taxonomy (NCBI): domain Eukaryota; kingdom Viridiplantae; phylum Streptophyta; class Magnoliopsida; order Fabales; family Fabaceae; genus Lathyrus; species Lathyrus tuberosus. The sequence continues at coordinate 840,148 of JALAZF010000282.1, forward strand.
ATATAGTCGAAAAGATTTAAAAGTTCTTTGAAAGTCTAGAATTCCTAGTAAAATCTAGTATTTTAAATGGAAATTATTTCTTAACAAACTTCCGACTCGAGACACTTTGACTAAAAGAGGGATTTTGGATGGGAGAACAACAAAGTATGTCCAATGTGTTTAGGTCCTCATGATGTTAGCACAGAAAAACGGTTTTGTTCTGCGTTGCCTTATTAGAAATCGAAAGGGCCAATTTTATAGACTTAGCAATACAATTGACTGCCTAGAAAATAGGAAATTGGCTCACACGCTAACAACACATCCTAAAAAATAGGAAACTGACTTACACACTAACAACACATGCTAAATGTGAGTGAGAAAATAGGAACTGACAGCAACAATAATTTATTAAAAAAATAAAACAGTAAATATAATTCTAAACTCAAAATTGACTTATTCAACAATTCCTCCCTTAAACTGCATGCTTCTTGCAACAGTTTACCTCAAACTCATCAAGCATTCCTAGAGCACTTAACAGATATTGGAATTCTTCAACTTTGAGTGGCTTTGTCATGATGTCTGCTAACTGATCTCTTGTACTACAATAATTCAGTTCAATAACACCATCATTACATAAATTTCTCAAAAAAAGGAAACCGAACGTCAATATGTTTACTTCTTCCATGCAAAACCGGGTTTTTGGATAATTTAATTGTTGAGACATTATCACAAAACACCGCAGTAGCTCCTTCTTGACAGTGCTTAGATGTTCCAAAATTCTTCTCAGCCAAACACATTGAAAAACACATAACGTGACTGCTATAAACTCTGCTTCTGTTGTGGATAAGCTAACAACCGGCTGTTTCTTTGACATCCACGAAATCACACCACCTCCTAGCAAGAAAGCATAACCTGAAGTGCTCTTCCTATCATCAAGGTCTCCTGCATAATCACTGTCGGTATAAGCAATTAATTCTTCATTTCTCTAGCCTTATAGAAAATTCCCAGATTTTGGGTGCCTTGTAGATATCTCAAGATTCACTTTGCTGCCAAGAAATGACTCTCCTTTAGCTCTTCCATAAAGCGACTTATCAAACTGACAGAATATGCAATATTTGGTTTTGTAGTTGTAAGGTACATAAGACTTCCCACAAGTTGTTTGAATAGAGTCATATCAACCTTCACTCCTTTGCCTTCTTTTAGTAACCTGCTGCCTGGAACTATAGGACTCTTCACGGGACTGCAATCTGACATGTCAATTTTTTTTAATATATCCTTAATATATTTCTTTTGCCCAATGAAGATTCCATTGCAACCTTGCAAAACTTCAATGCCCAAAAAATATATCATCTTGCCTAATTCAGTCATTGCAAATTCTTTCATCATCATAGTTTTAAACTCTTGAAACATCGACATATCATTACCGGTATATATAAAATCATCTACGTAAACACACACGATTAAAATTTCACCTTTCTCTTTCTTCTTCATAAATAAAGTGTGCTCATGTGGACATTTCAAAAAATCATTTGCTGCAAGGTAAGATATTAAACTTGCTTTACCAGACTCTAGGAGCCTGCTTAAGGCCATACAAGGCCTTCTTAAGCTTGTATACTTGATGCTCACATCCTTGAAATACATAACCCGGTGGCTGCTCTAGGTAGACATTTTCGTTGATTGCTCCATCTAAGAAAGATAATTTAATATCAAGTTGATGAATACCCCACCGTTTTGTAGCTGCCAATGCAACAATAGTTCTGATAGATTCAAGACGAGCGATCAGCGCAAATATCTCACTATAATTTATGCCTTCCTCTTGAGTGTAGCCTTTTGCTACAAGTCTAGCCTTGAATTTGTCAATCTCCCCTATCTTCTTTAGCTTAGTTTTGAAAATCCACTTTACTCATACAACTTTGCAATTTGGTGGTGGACCTATTAGCTCCCATGTATCATTCCTTTGAATTGCTTGAATTTCAGCATCCATTGCATCCCTCAAATGCTGAATTTTTTATGCTTGTTTATATATAACTGGATCAGATCCTGCAAACATGGCAAAATTCATTGCATCTTCCTCGGTTAAATCATCACCAGTGACATAATCTCTCATCCATATTGGTGGTCTTCTAGTCCTCCCTTCAGCTGGATTTTCTGAAGCTATTGAAATGGTGGAATCCAACATATTTGAAGTTGATTTTGGAGTTGCATCACTTTTGGTTGCTGTTGTATCATTAGATTTTTTTTGGATTATCTCACCATCTTCTTGACTAAATTCTTCCAAAGGATTCAACTCATTTGTATCAAGTGTTATGCTTGTCTTTGCTTCACCCCAATCCCAGGCATCACCCTCTTGGAATTTAACATCTCTATTGATCCAAATTTTCTTCTTGATTGGATCATAAAGTTTGTAGGCCTTAGACTCCTCACTTACACCCAACAACACACATTTGATACATTTATCATCAAGTTTGCACCTTTTCTGGTCAGGTACATGAACATATCCAATGCTGCCAAAATTCTAAAATATGAAGCAGATGGCTTAATTCCGCTCCATGGTTCCTCTAGAGTGACATTCTTGACAGCAAGAGTTGGGCTTCTGTTTAAAATATGAATCACCCATTTTACAGCTTCTGGCCAAAAGGATCTTGGAACTCCTTTTTCCACCAAAACACTGCGAACCATATTTATAATATTTGATTTTTTCTCTCAGCTACACCATTTTGTTGAGGCGTGTATGAAGCAATGAGTTACCTTTCAATACCTTGTTTACTGCAAAATTCATCAAACTCCTTAGAAAGATACTATCCCCCTCTATCGGTACGCAATATTTGAATGGGAACACCAACTTGTTTTTCAACTAATGCCTTAAACTCTTTAAATACACCAAAAGTTTCACCTTTCTCCATAAGAAAATATACCCATACTTTGCTACTTAAATCATCAATGAAAGTGAGTATTTACCTTTTATTTCCATTTGATGTAGGATTGATAGGACCACAAATATCAGAGTGAATTAACTGCAACAACTGAGATGCCTGCCAATTACTTTGTCGTGGAAAAGGATCTCGTTGATGTTTCCCTTTGAGGCAATGTTCACAAAGTTGAGATGTTGGTTTAAAGGAGGGAAGCCCTTTCACCATATCATGCTTCATTAAAGTTTTCAGTCCATTGTAGCTCAAGTGACCATAACGAGAATGCCATACTTGAGCTGGTCGCACAGAACTGACCTGAAAGCAGGATTGGGAGACTCTGGATTTTACACTAATAGCAAACATACGATTAGTGGTCGTGAAGGTTTCAAAAATAAGGTCATTTTCTTTAAACACTCTACACTTGTTTTGCTTCATTTCAATTGTTAACCCTCTTTCCAGAAGTTTCCCCCTAATTTCACTTCATCTAAAAAAAACTTACATCAATGGAGGAAAACCAATCTTTCTTCCTGTCATGTGGTTGCTGTAGCCTGAATTGATGAATCACGTGTCTTGTGTATTTGATTTTCCATCCGATGAAAGTTGTTCCATGAGTAACACTGCTTCCTCATTGGTCTCAGCATAATTTGCAATGTTGTTCTGGGGTTTCTTTGGGCATTCATGACAGTAATAACATTCCATTGTTGACTTGTCTACTTGTTGTCTACCTCCTCTGCCTCTTCCTCAAGCAAATCCACTCCGAAAGCCACCTCTTCCACAACCACTACCAGTATTTGTCTCATCTCGAGTTACTTTCAACACTTGCTCTTCATATGAATTGTGCCCATTCATTCGTTGTTCGTGTACCAACAAACTACTTTGGAGTTCATCTACAGTCATGGAATCCAAAGCATGAGATTCTTTGATAGAACACACTACATAATCATACCTGGAGGTCATTGAGCAAAGAATATTTTCGACAACGGTAAGATCCGACATTTTTTTCACCGTACATTCGAATCTTATTTGCTATAGTGAGAGTTTGAGCAAAATAATCATTAATTGATTCTCCATTCTTCATCTGTAAAATCTCCCAATCACGTCGTAGGGCTTGAAGTTATGCTCGCTTTACTCTAGCAGTTAGGGGTGGGAATAGGTTGGGCCGAGCTAGGCTTTCCCAAGCCTGAGCCTGGCCTGCTAAAAAATTTAAAGCCTAAGTCTGGCCTGTAGCCTATCATAGGCTTATTTTTCGGCCTAAGTCTGGCCTTTTCGAAGGCCTGATTGGTCTACTAGCCTATTTAAAAGCCTACTTCATTTGAAAATCTGTAAATAAGAAATTTAACTAATGTTAAATAGACTAACAAGTTAAAAGATCAATGAGTTTAAATGTTTGTTTTCATTGTCTCGTTCAAGTTTTCTTATTAGCATAAGTTTGGTGATACTATTTGTTGAAGAGAACTTATGAGAAAAACTTATGACAATAACTTATGATAATAACTTATGACATTGTTTATAATGTTTGTTCAACTTATTTTCATAAATTCTTCAAGATAACTAAGTTTTATTTTCGTATTTTAATTAAAAGTACAAAATAGAATATAATAATAATAAATTTATTGATTTTTTCTTAAATAGGGCAGCCTGATAGGCTTAAAAGATTTTTCTTACGGCCTGTGGCCTAGCCTCTTTAGCTAAATAGGCTTATAAAAAAGCCTAGGCCTTTTCTATTTAAGAAAAAATATGACCTGACCTGAGCCTATGCAGGCTAGGCCGTAGGCCCCTGTTAGTTGGTCTGGCATATTCCCACCCCTACTAGCAGTGCCTTGGTATTTCTGTTTTAAGGAATCTCAGATATCTTTCGATGTCTCCTTCTTTAAAATTGTTTCAAGCACAGATCGGTTGATTGCTTGAAAGAGGTAACTATATACCTTCAAATCTTTTAGATTAAGCTCGTTCACTGTTTTCTTCTCGTTCTCCGTTAATACAGCACCATCAGCATGTTGAGGAATCCCTGAATCTATAAGATTCCAATACTTCTTTGACCTTAAAAAATTCTCCATGAGCATTACCCAATTAGCATAATGCTTACTTGGAATTGCAGGTTGCACGAAATTGCCATCCGTGGTTGTAACCATGATTGAAGTCTGATGCTTTCTTTACTTACTACACACTTAACTCTGAAACCAGATGTTAGCATAGAAAAACAGTTTTGTTCTGCATTGCCTTATTAGAAATTGAAAGGGCCAAGTTTATAGACTTAGCAATGCAATTGAGAAAATAGGAAACTGACTCACACACTAACAACACATCCTAAATGTGAGTGAGAAAATAGGAACTGACAACAACAATAATTAATTAAAAAAACAAAACAGTAAATATAATTCTAAACTCAAAATTGACTTATTTAACAATGAATCCCTTCTTCATTTGTTTGTAACTTCTCCTTCAGTGGGAAGCGTGTGGGAGATTGTTTCCGACTCCTTTGGTATCTATAGTGCTTTGAAGATTGATGACGTGAGGAACCGTTTTCGATGTTTTCGATCTGTTTTTTAAAGGAAAGGTAAAGTCTAATATGCAGGTGTTGTGTTGGATTTCTTTGCAAACAAAATACTGCAGATAACCTCTAAATAGGATTATAGTTAATATATGTTGAGAACTGTTTGTTTCATCTTTAAGGTTTCCAATTTAGCCACGAATAGTAACCAAAATAGGACTATACTAGAATTGTAACACAAACAGATTGTTAACCTTCTAAAATGGTTTATTAAGAGATTGTTAAACTTCAATAACAATAAAATTATACTAGACTTGTAACACAAACAGGAGAAAATAACTGGTTCACTAGTTATTGATAAACTGATATTGGAAGGTCTATGAAGGAATGAATCTAATCTCATACCGAAATAATGAAAATTTTATTCCATACCCTAACAAATATTTTCCGACTCGTACAATTTATTTAATTTGACTAAAATACTCTAAAAATGCGTTTGAATTAGGTAATTAAAAATTTTAAGGAATTTAAATTTTTAGTTGATTCAAATGATTCAATTGAAATTTATTAATTTTAAAATTCTTTTATTTGGATAGAGTATTAAAATGGTTCATTGTTATATATTTGGGGTCATTTTCTTAAATTTTAGAACTTTTAGGGTAAATTTAAAATATAAAAAAATAGAGACTAATTTATAATTTTTAAAAATTTGAAGGAACCAATTTGTAAAATTTGAAATTTTTTAAGAATTGTTAGGTGCTAAATTGTGTTAATATTTAGTATAATTAGCACCTTTTTGTGATCTTTATTTGTTAATCCAAGCCTTTTCCCACTGTTTCCGATTAATAACCGTTTTCTAGTTAATTGTATTAATTGACTTATCTATTTAACTTTTGTGTTTTTATTGTAGATTTTTGCATGGAAGTGTAAAGATTGAAGCAAGGAAGGCCCCACAAAAGCAGTTTTGGAAAATAAGCATTTTTGGAGCATGCTTGAAGCGCGCTCAGTGCGCTCCTAGCGCGATGGTAGAAGAAATTACAGAGAGTTGCGCGCTCAGCGGGGTCCATAGCTCGCTCAGCGCGCTCTTTAGGCGGTTTATTGTAAAGTGCAGCGCGCTTAGCGCGCTCTGCGATACTCAGTCCCCTTATAATTAGACTTTTCTGTACTTTTGGGAGGATCCTTGATACATTTTGAGAGCAAAATACATTGTAACACTGTAGCATCATATTTTGGAAGATTGAAAGCATCATTCTTCGAGAGATCGTCATTGATGCATGATATTCTTCGTCATCTTCTTGATTGTTAGCTTCCATGACAATGGAGAGCTAATTTCCCTTTTGTGTCAAGGTTAGATGGTAGATAAACCTGTCTTTTGTATGTATAGGTATTGAATATAGCTTGTGAACTCTTGGATGATGAATGTATGATGAAAAACTTTGTTTATATGGTTTATTCTTTGTGTTGGTTCATGATTGAGAAATGTGTTCTTACACTTTACCTAAGTTTTTCATCCATCAATGTGCATTGGCTAGTAATGTGTGTTAATGTTCATAAATATTGAACTTAAATGTTGTCATTTTGATAGTTTGAGTGAGAGATCATCAAAGGATCAAAATGGTAAAACTCACAATATGTGTTAGAAATAAACATATTGGGAGGATATGTGATTACATTTACCGTCTAAACGAGTTCATTCACTTTGTCGATTCTATCAGTGCAAAATGGTTTGTCGAACCCTAATCTTGACATGCTTTTTATAAACCGTTAAAACAAATCTTTTTACCGCTTATACTTAACTTTGAATGCAAGTGTTCCAAAACAACCAGAAACCCTTGTTACTTTGAAGTTTAAACGTACACGACTGTAGAACGGCTGCGATATCACCGAACAATCTCTGTGGATCGATAACAAAACCCTAACTCCATTTGTATTTCAACAAATTGGCGCCGTTGCGGGGGATTGTTAATTGATATTGCAAGCATTGCAATAGTTGTGAAGTTTTAGACTTGTTAAAAAATTTTCTTGTGCTTGTTGATTTGTTTTGTTTAGTGTGCAGACTTTGTTTATGAGAGGGCAACTACCGGCGGACCAACTTCTATTCGATCCCGAGATTGAAAGAACCGCTTGTAGACTCAATAGCAGAACTAGACAGAGGAGGCAACTAGCTAGACAAAGGCAAGAACAAGGAGAAATTTCGATTTCTACACCACCACCAATTCCACAGTTCACGCCAATCATGGATCCACCACCACCACCTGCTTCCACACCATGTGTAAATAGCCCACGTCACACCGCTCAGTTTGCTAACAACAATCAAGGAAGGCAAGCTGAGATGAAAACTGGAACTTTGAACTTATTGTATGGAAGTCCGTTCACGGGAATGGATCATGAAGACCCTTTCGCTTTTCTCACCAAATTTTATGAGATAGCGTTAGCGGCCGGAGTCGATCAAGCGCAAGAGTTACCTCTTTTCAAGAGACTATTTCCTCATGCTTTGCTTGGCAAGGCTAAGGATTGGTATCTTGATCAAACTCCCGCTGTGATGACCGATTGGAACGTTTTGGAGGAAAAATTTATAGAACGGTTCTTTTCTCACAACCGTTTTATGGAGTCAAAAACTGCAATTTCTGTGTTCTCTCAGGGCACTAGTGAATCTCTGAATGAAGCATGGGAACGATTCAAATACATGCTTCGCAAATGCAAAGGCCACGGGTTTGACGAGTTAACACAAATTCAGATCTTCAAGAATGGTCTCCAACCAAATTGTAAGACATTATTGGATGCCACTTCTGGAGGATCTTTGTTATCAAAGAGTTCCGAAGAAGCTACGAATATCATCAATAGAATGGCTCTCAATGATCTTCAAAGTCAAAGCCGTAACAACTCGTAAAAGAAACCCGGGGTACTTGAATTGGGAACTAATGATGCAATCCTTACATAAAACAAGCTCATATCTCAACAAGTGGAACTTTTGACTCAACAGATTAAAGAATTGAAGGAACCTAGCAAGAGTAAACAAGTTGCTTGTTGTGAACTTTGCAAAGGAGAGCATGACACCGAATTTTGTCCTCCTCCGGGATTTGAAGAAGTGAACTACATGAATAATCAACGAGACTATCAAGGAAGACAACAACAACAACAACCTTATCAACAACAACACAATCCTCAACAACATTACCAAGGCAATCAAGGATATCCACCGAGGGCGAACTATCAACATAATCAAGGTTATGGTGGCGGTTCTTCAAATTGGAAAAATCCTTATTAACCTCCACCACCTCCGGTTGCTAGCTCTAAGTTGGAAGACACTTTGACTTAATTCATGCAAATGTCTATGGCCAATCAAAAGAGTAGTGATGCGGCGATTAAGAATCTAGAAAATTAAGTGGGGCAACTTGCCAAGTAACTTGCCGAGCAACAATCGGGTCCTTCATTCTCCGTTAATACTCAAGTGAATCCTAAGGAGCATTGCAAGGCAATCGTTACAAGAAGTGGGAAGGGGTTGGTAACTGAAAATGAGAAAAAGGTAGATGAAGAAAAAATTGATGGTATTGTGGAGGAGGATAGTGATGAGGAAGTAGTTGAAAATCAAAGTGAAAATGAAGAAGTAGTTGAAAATAAAAGTGAAAATGAAGGTGTAGTTGAAAATAAAAGTGATGAAATAGTTGAAGTTCAAAATAAGAGTGGTGAGGAGTTAATGAAAAAGGAGAGACTTAGGAGAGTGAAGAAGGGAAAGGAAGTAGTGAGCACTATTCCGATCCAACATTTACCATACCCTCATGCTCCTTCAAAGAAAGAAAATGAACGGCATTACGCTCGTTTCATGGATATTTTTAAACAGTTGCAAATTAACATTTCTTTTGTCGAAGCTTTGGAGCAAATGCCAAAATATGTTAAGTTTATGAAGGAAATTCTCACAAAGAATCGAAGGTATTCGGAACCAGAAACTATTATCCTTGACGCAAGTTGTAGTGCCATCATCCAAAGAACTCTTCCGAAAAAAGAAGTTGACCCGGGGCGTGTTACTTTGCCGATAACAATTGGTGATGTCTATGTTGGCAAAGGCCTAATCGATTTGGGCTCAAGCATTAATCTAATTCCTTTATCTATTGTAAAGAGGCTTGGGAACATTGAGATGAAAGCCATTCAGATGACGTTACAATTAGCCGACAATTCCACAACTCATCCTCATGGGTTAGCTCAAGATGTCTTGGTAAAAGTTGACAAGTTTTTCTTTCTGGTTGATTTCGTTGTTATCGATATGGAGGAAGATGAGGATTCACCTTTAATTCTTGGGCGACCTTTCATGAAAACCGCACGAATGATGATTGATATGGATGACGGTTTAATGAAAGTGAAGGTTCAAAACGAAGAAGTTTGCTTTGATCTTTTTGAAGCAATGAAACATTCTTGAGACAAGCATGATAGCTTTCGTATCGATGCAATTGAAGAAGCAACTTTGGAGGTTTCAAAGCATGTTCATATATTATCTCCTTTGGAAATGGCTCTATGAATCTTTTGAGGTGTTTTTCGATGTAGAAGAAAGATCTCTTGTAGAATGTTTAAAAGAGCTTGAATCTCTCAAAGAGTTGCAACCGTGGGAAGTAGAAATGGAAGAGTTAAAGAAGGATGTGAAAGATGAGAAGTCACCACTTGAATTGAAGGTCTTGCCTTTGAATGTAAAATATGTGTTTCTTGATGACGGTGGTAACAAGCCGGTTATCATTAGCAACGTTTTGTCCAAAAATGAGGAAGACCGTTTAATCCATGTTTTGAAGAAATATCAAGATGCAATAGGTTGGGTTCTTTCCAATCTTAAGGGAATTAGTCCATCTTATTGTATGCACAAAATTCTTATGGAAGAAGATTTCAAGGCGGTTGCTCAACCACAACGCCGCTTGAACCCAACTATGAAAGAGGTGGTTAGGAAAGAAGTTGTGAAGCTTTTGGATGCGGGAATGATCTACCCGATCTCTGATAGTCTATGGGTAAGCCCCGTGCACGTTGTTCCTAAAACGGGTGGCATGCCCGTTATCCGAAACGATAAGAATGAGTTAATCCCAACAAAGATTGTGACGGGGTGGAGAATATGCATTGATTATAGAAGGTTGAACACCGCAGCTAGGAAATATCATTTTCCACTCCCATTCATGGACCAAATGCTCGAGAGGTTATCCGGTCAGCAATTCTATTGTTTCTTGGACGGATATTTGGGTTATAATAAAATTGCGGTTGACCCGGCGGATCACGAGAAGACGGCTTTTACTTGTCCCTTTGGCATTTTCGCCTATCGGAAGATGTCTTTTGGGTTATGTAATGCGCCGGCAACTTTCCAAAGGTGTGTTCAATCTATCTTCTCCGACCTCATAGAAAAGACAATGGAGGTGTTTATGGATGATTTTTCCGTATTTGGAGCATCTTTCGACTTGTGTTTGAAAAATTTGGAAACTGTCCTTGAGAGGTGTGTTAAGACTAACTTGGTGTTGAATTGGGAGAAGTGTAACTTTATGGTGACGGAGGGAATTGTGCTCGGCCACAAAGTTTCTTCCAAAGGCCTTGAAGTAGATCAAGCGAAGATTGAAGTAATAAAAAAGTTGCCTCCTCCTACCAACGTCAAAGGAATTAGAAGCTTCTTGGGGCATGTGGGATTCTATAGGCGTTTCATCAAAGATTTTGCAAAGGTAGCAAAGCCTTTGAGCAACTTGCTCAACAAAGATCAGGTATTTCTCTTTGATGATGAATGTCTTATTGCTTTCCAAATTTTGATTGAAAAACTAATTACCGCTCCAATAATCATCGCACCAAATTGGACTTTAAATTTTGAACTAATGTGCGATGCGAGTGATTATGCCGTTGGAGCGGTGTTATGTCAAAGGAAGGACAAAACTTTTCATGCTATACATTACGCAAGCAAGGTATTAAATGAGGCGCAAGTAAATTACGCCACAACTGAAAAAGAATTGCTTGCGATTGTATACGCACTTGAGAAGTTTCATTCTTACCTAATCAGGTCAAAAGTGGTTGTCTACACGGATCATTCAGCTATAAAATATCTGCTCACTAAACTGGATTTGAAGCAAAGGCTCATCCGTTGGATCCTTTTGCTTCAAGAATTTGATTTGGAAATAAAGGATAAAAAGGGTTCAGAGAATTTAGTGGCGGATCATTTGTCCCGTTTGATCAACATGGAGGTAACCAAAGCTGAAAAGGAAATCCGAGAGGAATTTCCCGATGAAAAATTGTTTAAAGTCCAAGTTAGGTCTTGGTTTACAAATTTTGCTAACCACAAAGCAATAGGTTGGGTGCCCCAAGACCTAACTTGGAACCAAAAAAGGAAGTTCCTGTCGGATGCGGATTACTATGTGTGGGATGACCCGTATTTGTTCAAATTAGGAGGTGACAACCTTTTGAGAAGGCGTGTCACGAGTGAAGAAGCCCAAAGTATTCTTTGGCATTGTCACAACTCGCCTTATGGCGGCCATTTCAATGGTTCGAGGACGACCACGAAAGTCTTGCAATCAGGCTTTTATTGGCCTACTTTCTTTAAAGACGCAAATCTTCATGCGCAAAGTTGTGACACTTGTCAAAGAAGTGGGGGGAATGGAAAAAGAGATGAAATGCCCCTTCAAAATATACAAGAAGTTGAAATTTTCGATTGTTGGGGCATTGATTTTGTTGGTCCATTTCCACCCTCTTTTGGAAATGAGTACATGTTAGTGGCGGTTGACTATGTGTCGAAGTGGGTTGAAGCGATTGCTTCACCTAAGGCCGATGGCAAGACGGTGATTAAATTTTTAAAGAAAAACATTTTCTCCCGTTTTGGCACGCCTCGGGTTCTCATTAGTGATGGTGGGTCACACTTTTGCAATACATCTCTTGAAAGTGTTTTAAAACATTACGGTGTATCGCATAAAGTGGCGACCCTTTACCACCCACAGTCGAACGGGTAGGCCGAGGTGTCGAACCGTGAAATAAAAAGGATTTTAGAAAAAACTGTGTCAAGTTCGCGAAAAGATTGGTCGCAGAAATTGGACGAGGCTTTGTGGGCATATCGGACCGCTTACAAAGCTCCAATTGGCTTAACTCCATTATAAATGGTTTATGGTAAAACATGCCATTTACCGGTTGAAATGGAGCACAAAGCACTGTGGGCCCTTAAGCTGCTAAATTTTGATATGAACTTGGCCGGAGAGAAGAGAAAATTACAAATTCAGGCATTGGAGGAAATGCGGAATGCAGCCTATCATTCCAGTTGGTTGTATAAAGAAAAGGTAAAGAATTATCACGATAAGAAGATCCGGCAAAAGGACTTCCAGGTCGGCCATTTGGTACTGTTGTTTAATTCCCGGTTAAAACTTTTTTCGGGAAAATTAAAATCGAAATGGTCAGGACCATTTCGTGTGAAAGAGGTGAAAAATTATGGAGCGATTGTGATCGAAGATTTAGAGAAAAAAGACAGTTGGACCGTAAATGGTCAACGCTTGAAAATCTACCTTGGTGGTCACTTTGATCGCAGCAATTATTCTGTTCTCCTCGACGTTCTTCATTGATCGTCTTGGATCGTCGAGCTTATCCGACGTTAAACACGCGCTCGTTGGGAAGCACCCCAATTTTGTAAGTTTTTATCGTTTTTACTAGTGAATTTACTATTTAAACATGTTTTTTGAAAAATTGATGTTGTATGATATTTAGGGTGATGTTTTGAACTTGTGGATGTTGAATCTTTGCTGTTGGGAGGATTTTTTGTGTTGCAGAGCGCACTTAGCGCGCAGGCGTGCGCTTAGCGCAATTTTTAAAAAAATGACCCCTAACTTCCAGAAGAAAGCGAGCTTAGCGCGCAACATATCCCGCTATGCGCGGTGTGCGGAATTTAAAAAAAAAATAGTGTGTTTCTGGGCCCACTTAAGCTGACCCGGCCCAGCGCAGTTATGAATTACGGTTGCTGTGGTTTTGCCTTCTTTCACCCTTTTTCACTCAACACTTCTCAATTTCTCTTCTCCTCCATTTTCAATTTTTCTTGTGAGCTTCTTGGGTTTTTGTGTGCCCTAACTCCCATTTCATCATCTTCTTGCTCATCTTCATCTTTTTCAACAGTAAGTTCATGCTTTTATGATATTTTTATTTCTCATTTTGAAAACCCATTTTGGGTTGGTTGTTGCATGTTAAATGTTAATGACTATACTTCATCTATGTCTTCTTTAGTTGTCAAATTTACTGTTTTTAAGTGCTTAAACTGATATGAATGAATGTGGTTAGGAGTTTCAATTTTAGAATTTAGGGATTGTAATTTTAGGAGTTAGGTTTTGTGAATAATTTAGTGTGTTTTGAGTTTGGGGATTCGTACTGTACATCTCTCTGTGAATATGGCTGTGTTTAGGAAGTAGAATTTCCTTTGGAACCTTCTGTTGCAGAGGGGGGGTTTTCTGCATTTCGCAGAGCCCGCTAAGCGCGCTCCTGCGCGCTTAGCGCGATCTGAGATTTGCAGAAAAATTCCCCTTTTTCTGATTTAAGTTCTGCTTTCCTTTAATTATTCTATGTAATTGTTTAAGGATTTAGAAATTTTTGTATGCTGTTTTCACTAACCTTCGGGGTTGTTTTGTGTATGTTTTGTTTGTTCTTCTTTTCAGATGTCAGGGCGCAAAAAGCAACGACTGGCTGGTTCTACATCAAACCCTAACAGACGTGCTCTGTCTGGGCCTTTCGATAGAACTCGTTTTGTTGGTTTGGAGCAACAACAACGTTACCAGCAGCTTGAAAGAAGATCCATTTGGCCAGACAGAATTATTTTACTTGATTCAGAGGGACCCCACAGGCACATTGCTCATTTTGTCCAAGGTGCAGGTTGGGATACACTTTCTTCACCCTACCCGGAGTACCACATTGACATCGTGAGGGAGTTTTTCGCAAATGCGTTGACCTCCGCTGGTGAGCCTTTCAATTTCAAGACTTGGGTTCGGGGTAAGGATATAGATTTCTCGCGGGATGCTTTAAATACCTACCTTGGAAGCCCACTCGAGCTGGGAGAGGATGAGCTATGTGATTATGGGAAGACACTGGCGCGGCATAATTGGAATGCCAACCAACTTAGAGATGCCTTACGTGTGCGCGGGGGAACATACATAGTAAACGCTAGTGGAGCGCCCCTTAAGTTCGCACGGAGTGTGTTGGATATTGCCGCTCAACTTGTTATGTCTTTGGTTTTACACAACCTTAAACCACGGAGTCACACCTCTTCAATTCCCTTGGAGACAACTTCTTTGATTGCTCATTTACTTAGCGCCCAGAAGACTGTGGATTTCGCTCAGATTATTGCCTCTGAGATGAAGAAAATTGCTGTGAGTGGTACACCTTATGGGGATCGAGTAGCTTGTGCCCTTACTTATCCAGGGCTTATTATGGCATTATGCCATAGGGCGCATGTTACTCTCCCGACCCATGGGTGTGTTAAGCTTTCTATTTTGGATGATGGTTATGTCACTCGTCATTGCATGAGGGTGCTTAATTTGGATGACGCTGCCCCTGCTAGCCGCGGGCGCTGACGTGGGCGCGAGCACGCTTATGATCTGAGTGCTGAGGCCAATTGGGCCATGCACGAGGCTCGTCAGAGGGCTTTATTATTTATGCATGATTCTATGATGCAGTTGCAGTTGCAGATCCGGGAACCACATGTGGATCACTAGTTGAGGTCTCACGAAGACCTTATGGCATATGCTCGTTGGCCTGAGGGCAGGCCTGGTTTTGCGGAGGGGGCAGGCGGTGATGATGATGACGATGGTGATGATGGCGATGGCGAGGATGTTGGAGCATCGAGTTCTAGTTCTTACTGAGGATGGGTTTGATGTATCTTTTGTTTTTTGTTTATGTTGTTATGATTAGTGTGTTGTAGTATTATCGACTTGTGTTTAGGATTGTTGAATTTTCCATCCGGGCGGATGTGATTTTGGATAATTATTACAAAATTTTTGGTTATGAATGAATTTCCCATCCGGGCGGATGATGTTTTATGTTTATCATTTTTGGTACAAAAATTTTGGTTGTTTGTTCTCTATTTTTAAGGTAATTGATGGATGAAGCAAGTTTGTTTCATTGTACTAAAGTGATGTGCTTCACCACATTGATGGTGATGATAAATTTCTGAATTGATGCACATTAAGGTACTCTGTTTTGTGCTCTGTAGAATGTTAATATTTACATGAATTTTTTTCTTTACATAATTTTTAAGCTTTTCTTCATTTTGCATATTTGTTCATATTGGAATCAATTAGGACTTAACCACAAATGTGAGTTCCCTCCATTGTTTACAAATTAGTGAGGGATTTAAGTGGTTATTGCTTACTCAAATTTTTTATGTTTAATCTTACTTTTTATTTTGAAAATTTGGAAACTTGGAAATGATCAAGGCAATTTTTGAGTACTATGAGTAGAACCACATTTCCATAAATCACTTCAAGTCACCTTGTGAGTGTGTGATCTTTAGAAACCTCTCTTGAGCCTAAAACGAAAAATTTGGTATCATTGAAGCTTTAACCCGAACTTTAACCGTTTTGAAGAGCATTTTGATTTAAGTTGTAGTATTGTTGAAGTTGGGGAGATTGGTTCATTGTGAAAAGAGAAGAAGGAATTGTGGGCAATGCATTCTCAAATGAAATCAAAATTAGATTGAAAAAAGAAAGAAAAGAAAGAAAGAGATTGAAAAAAAAATCAAAAGAAAAAGAGATAGAATGCATTGTGAGAATAAATTAAAAGTTTGAGCAAGAATGGTTGTTTGGAAAAGAAAATGCTCTTCATGAATGTTACCTTTTCTTGTTCAATGGCCGTGTACATATGACCCTTGTTTCTTAACCCCGGCCAAGTTACAACCTATAAAAGTCCTTTTGTGATATTTGTTTCCATTGTTTTCATTAAATTGTGAGATGATTGCATAAATTGTTTTGGATGTGGCACAATTGCTTGTGAGTGTGTTTTGTCCCTTGTATATATTGAGCTTGGCTCATTTGAATAAATTAGGTGATTCCCGTTTGAACATTTGTTTGCTTATGATGAATACTTGTTATTTATGTTTAGAAGTTAGTTCATATACATATTTTTATTCTGTCAGAGCTAAGCGTTACTTGCAGGCGTATCAATTCGGTTTGAACCATTGATTTTTGTTTGTGTTTGCTTATCGGGTATTCCTCTTGCTTCTATCCTATTTTACCTTTGTTTGAGGACAAACAAAGAAACTAGTTGGGGAGAGTTGTTAGGTGCTAAATTGTGTTAATATTTAGTATAGTTTTTAGCACCTTTTTGTGATCTTTATTTGTTAATCCAAGCCTTTTCCCACTGTTTCCGGTTAATAAATGTTTTCTAGTTAATTGTATTAATTGACTTATCTATTTAACTTTTGTGTTTTTATTGTAGATTTTTGCATTGAAGTGTAAAGATTGGAGCAAGGAAGGCCCCACAAAAGTAGTTTTGGAAAATAAGCATTTTTGGAGCATGCTTGAAGCGCGCTCCTAGCGCGATGGTAGAAGAAGTTACAGAGAGTTATGTGCTCAGCGGGGTCCATAGCGCGCTCAGTGCGCTCTTTAGGTGGTTTATTGTAAAGTGCAGCGCGCTTAGCGCGCTCTGCGATACTCAGCCCCCTTATAATTAGACTTTTCTGTACTTTTGGGAGGATCCTTGATACATTTTGAGAGCAAAATACATTGTAACACTGTAGCATCCTATTTTGGAAGATTGGAAGCATCATTCGTCGAGAGATCGTCATTGATGCTTGATATTCTTCGTCATCTTCTTGATTGTTAGCTTCCATGACAATGGAGAGCTAATTTCCCTTTTGTGTCAAGGTTAGATGGTAGATAAACCTGTCTTTTGTATGTATAGGTATTGAATATAGCTTGTGAACTCTTGGATGATGAATGTATGATGAAAAACTTTGTTTATATGGTTTATTCTTTGTGTTGGTTCATGATTGAGAAATGTGTTCTTACACTTTACCTAAGTTTTTCATCCATCAATGTGCATTGGCTAGAGATAGTAACGTGTGTTAATGTTCATAAATATTGAACTTAAATGTTGTCATTTTGATAGTTTGAGTGAGAGATCATCAAAGGATCAAAATGGTAAAACTCACAATATGTGTTAGAAATAAACATATTGGGAGGATATGTGATTACATTTACCGTCTAAACGAGTTCAATCGCTTTGTTGATTCTATCCGTGCAAAATGGTTTGTCGAACCCTAATCTTGACATGCTTTTTATAAACCGTTAAAACAAATCTTTTTACCGCTTATACTTAACTTTGAATGCAAGTGTTCCAAAACAGCCAAAAACCCTTGTTACTTTGAAGTTTAAACGTACACGACTGTAGAACGGCTGCGATATCACCGAACAATCTCTGTGGATCGATAACAAAACCCTAACTCTATTTGTATTTCAACAAGAATATATTTACAGTTATTTTAAAATTTTGGGGATAACTTTTAAATTTTAATAAAATATGAGGATCATCCTGCAAAAATTAAAAAATTAATAATAAACAACTTAGCATTTTGTTTATATAGAATGAGAGAGCAATTTCGAATTTTTTACGTAGTAGTTATTTAAAATTTCTTAAATTTAACTTGAATAAAAAATTTCATAAATTTATTTCATTTTAATAATTTTACATATTTTTTATCTAAAAAACAGATTTTAATCAAGTAATTTTAGATTCTCTTAAAAGATTCTTTTTCTTCATTAAAATACTTCATCAAAACACACTCTTAAATAAATAGTTTATATTTAAAAAAAAAAAAAAAATTACATTTCAGATAACTTTTGGTAGAAATTCTAAAACAAAATGAGTTTATGCAACACAAAAAACTGTGGTTTAAAGTGATCAACCGCTCTCTCAATCCAAATGCCGCCCTTTTAGCAATACTTTAAAATCGCTGTCTAAAATTACAAATTTCAACTAGCATAAAACAAAATGGGGAAAATTTTACACCATACCTCTACAATTATTTCCATACCCCTACACAAAAAAGTTTTAACCAAAATACCCTCATATAAAGAGATATATCATTCAGAATCATTTCACTTTCCCTTTACGCTTCCAAAAGACTTCAGGAATACGTGAAAAATACTCTGCATATCGGAACACTTCATCAAAGACTTCCGGCTCATATTTTGGTATCCGGAACAGTTAAACTACGTGTTCCAGATTAAAATATTTTAGTTTGTGTTCCGGAACTCATTTTAAGAGTCTTCCGGTTTGTTAAAGTGTTTACCGGAAGATTTCTCAAATGTGTTCCGGTTCAGTTATGTTTGCATTCCGGAAGACTCATAAAATGAGTTCCGGTATTGTGGTTTTTGAGTTCCGGAACTCATTTGCTATGTGTTCCGGTATTTTATTATATTTTATTATTTTTTACGTTTTTTTGTTTGTTTGTTTAATTTTTTTTCCAGTGGCGCGAACACGAGGTGGTAAGACATCAAGAGGTGCTTTAGAACGGGGAACTTCATCGAGATTTGTTGATGAAGAAGAGCATATTGGTGCATTCGCATCTGCAACAGCAGCACCGCCGGTTGGCTATCCAGGAGGGCCCTACGATACATCTCTGTTGGTTAAGTACGAGCAGCATATTGTCAGGCATGTATGGTTTGGTGAGGTAAGTAAACGATATATATTTGATATTGAATAATATTTGAATTTTTAATGTTGTGTTTTATAATTCGTACTTTTAATTGTTTTCAGAAGAGAGGCCTGAAGAAAGAGCTGAAGGTTGCTGGAAATGGGCTGAAGCTTGTAGCGAGGGTGTAACACCCATCTAAACCCCGCAGAAAACATATAATAAATCAGAGTAAAATAATCATGTCTTTCACAAAAGGGTGTCACACTTAATTATAAAACATCATACAACACCTGTCATGCTCATTAACACTTAAATAACTTCATGCTTTTCAAGAACTTCACTTAGCACGTAGCAGCGGATTCAAATTAACCATAATTGTCATAAAGAAAGTTTAATGTTCATCTCATTCATAATCAATACTTAGGCATAAAGGTCAAACTTCATACAAGTCAAATAACATGAAAACATAAAGTAGAGTACATAATGTATCTCTAAAACATAAACCAAAACGATCCCAATGTTACATGATCAGAGCATGACTCGACCCAACATAAATTAAGAACTAAACAGCTATTCCAGCGGCTACCTCGCGCTACGAGCAACTCTACTCCTCGGTATCTGAGCAATGTCGTACAAAACATCATTCCAACAGAAGGGTGAGAATTCACATCAAAATTGAAATCATAAGATAATAATTAATTTAAAGGCATACAAACATAATTATAATCATTCTCACACTTCAAAGTTTCATCAACAAGTGTCACTCAAGTAACCATACCATCCACAATTCTTTCCAATCAAACAATTCATATAAATTCACTAAATCAAGTAATTCATTTAAATCAAATAATTCAAATAAATTAGATAAATCACATAAATCAATTCATTCATAAAATCATTCAATTAATTAATATAAATAATTAATTACTAAAATTGGGGTGTTACAACCCTCCCCCACTTAAAAAAATTTCGCCCTCGAAAATCAACTTAAACGAATAACACGGAAGAAGACTCCCTCATCTGACTGTCGAGCTCCCAAGTCACGTTTCCACCGGCCGGTCCTCCCCAAGCGACCTTCACCAAAGCGATCTCTTTACCTCAAAGTTACTTCAATTCTCGGTCTTCAATCCGCATAGGTGATGTCTCCACAATCAGGTTATCTCTCACTTGCACATCATCTACTTGGACTACATGAGACAGATCCACAATGTATTTTGTAATACCCCGTATTTTAATTACTCTGGATAATGTTAGTTGTGATCTACTGAGTTCCAGTGTACTTTGATAAATTATCTGCAAAGATAATAAGAGTAACGGTTGAGCTCATAGCTAATCTAATTAATATTATCTGACTCTGAGATATTTTAATATTTGGAACCTTAGAGACTTTTTGGGACATCTTGTATATGTTATGCCGTAGACGTTAGAACTTTGTATTTAGGGCATTTAATGTATATAATGTGTTAACTAGGAACTTATGGTATTTCAGTAACAAATACTTGGATTCATGTATAATATATATGCTTTGATGTATGTTGTTATAGATGGGTGTTACAGTTGGTATCAGAGCCGGTCGTATCCTTGACCTAGCCATGAAATAGTATATGTATTTCTTTCCGTTTCATATGCGTTGTGTCGCCATTGGTCTTACGTGTTATATTTATGGTATTGAGCCTGATCAACTTAATCCTATCTATATGACATTTGGGAACATGGCCGGCGAACGCAGAAACAACCGTGGTAGACCGAGAACTACTCCAGCAGGGACAAATCTGCCAGGGAATGAAGGGAATGCCCCTTTGTATCAATTCATGCAGCAGATGCAGCAACAACAGAATCAGTTTATGCAACAAATGGTACAGCAAATGGCTGGTGGCGTGCATCCTCCAGTGGTTGTTCCCGAAGCTGCAGGGGGAACCTTTAGGGATTTAATTCGTATGAATCCTCCGGAGTTTCAGGGAGGGTTAGATCCAGTAAAGGCTCATGAATGGATATCCGGTATGGAGCGGATTTTCTTGATAGTTTAGTGCAGTGAGGAAAATAAGGTTGTTTTCGCTTCTCACTTGTTGAAGGGTCCTGCCATGAGGTGGTGGGAGAGTGCTTAGGCCTTAATGACAATTCAAGAGGTACCGAAGGTGTGGGAGCAATTTAAGATAAATTTCATGGAGAAGTATTTCCCAAGTTCTTAAGGTCTCATAAGGAATTCGAGTTTCAACAGTTGAGACAAGGCAACTTGACTGTGGCTTCTTATGCAGAAAAGTTCGAGGTTATGGCTGCTTATTCTAGGCAGGCTATGTATGCTCCTGATGAGAGGTGGAAGATTGATCAGTTTCTTTTTGGTTTGAGGGCCGAAATTTCGCATAGCGTGTCGCAGAGGGAATTCACTAACTATGCTGAATTGTTACGACAGTGTTATGTGGCGGAGCATAGCTTAAAGAAAGTGCAAGCAGAAGGAGAGTTGAGTAGGGTGAATCAAAGTGATCGTGGGAGATCGAATCAACAATTTAGACCAAGGCAACAATCTTTCAAAGGGAAGCAAGTTCAGAGTTCTAGGACTAATGCACCTCCTGTATGTCGTCTTTGTGGTAGGAATCATCAGGGAAGGTGTGGTCTCGAAGGTGTGAGGTGTTATCAGTGTCAGAAAGTGGGCCACTTAGCGAGGGATTGTCCTCAGAGGAGGAATCAGACACAAGAGAAGAATACCGGGCGAGTGTATTCCTTGGATGCAAGGAAAGCAAAGGGTGATAACTCGTTGATTGCTGGTACGTGTTTTGTGAATGGAAATCCTTGCTTTGTTTTATTTGATTGTAGAGCTACACACTCTTTTGTATTGATGCAATGTGTAAAACGGCTTGGGCTGCAAGCGGTTCCGTTGTCTCCACCCATGGTGGTTACTACTGCCATGGATGAGATGGTTGAAACACCTTTAATGTGTGAAAATTGTGTTTTATCGGTGGATGGAAGAGTTTTCCAGATTGATTTGATTTGTTTACCACTTAAGAAAGTGGATGTTGTTCTGGGAATGGATTGGCTTTCCGCTAATTCGGTATTTATTGGGTGTGAAGAAAAACTAATCATTATTCCATCTACTGAAGCTACTCCGAAGGATGTTTTGACAACTATTTTAGAAGGTACGGTTGGAATGATAAATCTCTTGTTTGAGGAGGAAAATCCGTTCTTTTGATTCTTACTAAGGAGGAGAGCAGTAACCTTTAAGTTTTGAGTATTTCGGTAGTTTGTGAGTTTCCTGAAGTTTTCCCCGAGGATATCACTTCTCTTCCTTCGGAGCGGGAAGTGGAATTCTCTATTGATCTGATACCGGGAACGACTCCAATATCCATTTCTCCGTATCGGATGGCACCACTTGAATTAAGAGAATTAAAGGATCAATTGGAAGAGTTGTTGGCTAAGCATTTTGTTCGACCCAGTGTTTCGCCCTGGGGAGCTCCAGTGTTGTTGGTAAAGAAAAAGGATGGTGGAATGCGGTTGTGTATCGATTACCGTCAGTTGAATAAGGTCACCATCAAGAATAAATACCCATTACTAAGGATAGACGATCTGTTAGATCAATTGAAAGGAGCCTGTGTGTTCTGGAAGATTGATTTACGGTCGAGTTATCATCAGATTCGTGTGAAGAGTTCAGATGTACCAAAGACTGCGTTTAGAACCCGTTATGGTCATTATGAATTTTTGGTGATGGCTTTCGATGTGACGAATGCTCCGGCAATTTTCATGGATTATATGAATCGTATATTTCAACCTTACTTGGACCAATTTGTGGTGATTTTCATTGATGACATTCTTATCTATTCTCGTGATCCTCAAGAGCACGGGGAACACCTAAGAATCGTTTTATCCATCTTACAAGAGAGACAACTTTTTGCCAAGCTAAGCAAGTGTGAGTTTTGGATGTCGGAGATAAATTTTCTTGGTCACGTCATATCTCAAGGAGGTGTGGCGGTTGATCCATCAAAAGTTGAGGCGGTGATTAATTGGAAGAGACCGAAGAACGTTGCAGAAGTTAGGAGTTTCTTGGGGTTAGCAGGTTATTATAGAAGATTTATTAAAGGCTTTTCCCAACTGGCTTTACCGATGACGAGACTTACTCGAAAGGATTATTCGTATGAATGGGATTCGGCTTGTGAGCAAAGTTTTATGAGCTTGAAAGAGAGATTGACGACCGCTCCTGTTTTGGTTATTCCTGATCCTAGCAAGTCGTATGAGGTATATTGTGATGCATCGAAGATGGGATTAGGAGGCGTGTTAATGCAAGATGGACATGTAGTGGCTTATGCTTCTCGACAGTTGAAAGTCCATGAAGAAAATTATCCAACACATGATTTAGAATTGGCGGCAGTTGTATTTACTTTGAAAGTGTGGCGTCACTACTTATATGGTGTACGTTTTGAGATGTTTAGCGACCACAAGAGTTTAAAGTACCTCTTTGATCAGAAAGAGTTGAACATGCGTCACAGGAGGTGGATGGAGTATTTGAAGGATTATGATTTGGAGTTAAAATACCATCCGGGCAAAGCAAATAAAGTGGCGGATGCATTAAGTAGGAAGGTGTTGTATAATGCCGAGTTGATGATGCTAGAGTATACTTTATTGGAAAAATTTCGAGATCTAAATCTTCAATTTGTTTGGACTCCTAATGGTGTGATTATGGGAAATTTAAATATCAATTCTACTCTTAGGGAAGAAATCCAACAAGGACAAGGGTTAGATGAGAAGTTACAAGAAGTGTTAGTACAACTAGGTTTTGTGCGAGCTACCGACGGAATTATTTTGTTTAACCAAAGAATTTGTGTTCCGGATAACGCGGAGTTAAAAAGGAGGATTTTGGAAGAAGCGCATGAGGGTGCTTTTACTATACATCCGGGGTCTTCAAAGATGTATCAAGATCTAAAGAGGGACTATTGGTGGTCCGGGATGAAAAATGATATTACGGTGTATGTGTCAGAATGTGCGGTGTGCCAACAAGTGAAGATCGAACACCAAAGATCGGGTGGCTTGTTGCAACCTTTAGAAATTCCGGTATGGAAATGGAATAGTATTTCTATGGACTTCGCCGTTGGACTACCCCGTACTCAGGGTGGTTATGATTTGATTTGGGTAATTGTGGATCGGTTAACGAAATCCGCGCATTTCTTAGCTGTGAAGACTACCTACAAAGCGAGTCATCTCGCAAGGTTGTTCATTTCGGAGATAGTGAGATTGCATGGTATTCCCACTAGTATCGTTTCGGATAGAGATCCAAAGTTTACTTCCAGATTTTAGAGAGCTTTTCAACAAGCTATGGGAACGAGGTTGTGTTTGAGTACGTCTAATCATCCGCAAACGGATGGTCAGATGGAACGGACAATACAAACCATGGAAGATATGTTGAGAGCTTGTGTACTTGAAAGTGGAGGAAATTGGATAGAACTTTTGTCGTTGATTGAGTTCTCTTATATTAACAGTTATCATGCAAGTATTGGTATGGCACCTTATGAGGCATTGTATGGAAGGAAGTGTAGGACACCTTTGTGTTGGGCAGAAGTTGGTGAAGATAAAATGTTGGGACCCGAGATTATTCACGAAACTACGGAGAAGATTAGGATGATCTGTGATAAGGTCAAACAAGCACAAGATCGTCAGAAGAGTTATGCGGATAACCGTAGAAGACCTTTAGAATTTGAAGAAGGCGATCACGTGTTTTTGAAAGTTACTCCGAGATTGCGGTTGAAAGGACCGTTTCGGTCGCAGAAATTAAGTCCGAGATACGTGGGACCGTATCAGATTTTGGAAATAATTGGTGAAGTAGCTTACAGATTGGCCTTACCGCCTTCTCTGTCGGAGATGCACGGCGTTTTTCATGTGTCTCAGCTTCAAAAATATGTCCCAGATCCTCTTCATCCAATTTTACCAGATACAATTGAGATAGAAGCAGATTTAACGTTTGACCCTCAACTGAGTCGTATCACCGGAAGAGAAACTAAGGTGTTAAGGAATAAAGAGATTCCTCTTGTTAAGGTCCAGTGGGATGAGACGCATCCGGGCGATGCAACTTGGGAATTGGAATAGGAGATGCGGGAGGTCTATCCTCATCTTTTCAGGTAATTGTTTTAAATTCGTGGGCGAATTTCTATTTAAAGGGGGGAGGATGTAATACCCCGTATTTTAATTACTCTAGATAATGTTAGTTATGATCTATTGAGTTCCAATGTACTCTAATAAATTATCTCCAAAGATAATAAGAGTAACGGTTGAGCTCAGAGCTAATCTAATTAATATTATCTGACTCTGAGATATTTTAATATTTGGAACCTTAGAGACTTTTTGGGACATCTTGTATATGTTATGCCGTAGACTTTAGAACTTTGTATTTAGGGCATTTAATGTATATAATGTGTTAACTGGGAGATTATGGTATTTCAGTACCAAATACTTGGATTCATGTATAATATATATGCTTTGATGTATGTTGTTATATATGGGTGTTACATATTTCCTCAGCTGAGATACATGGAACACGTCATGGAGATTAGCAAGCGACGGCGGCAAAGCAATCCGATAGGCTACCTCTCATATCCTCTGCAAGATCTGATAAGAACCAATGAAACGCAGCGTCAACTTGCTCAATGCCCTACCAACACCAGTTATCGGAGTAACTCGAAGAAACACATGATCTCCTTCTTGAAAATCAAGTGATTTCCTTCTCTTGTCATGTAACTCTTCTGACGAATCTGAAAAATCTTCATCTTCTCCTGAATCATCTTAATCTTATCAGTAGTCTGTTGGACTATCTCGGGTCCAACCACGACACTCTCGCTCGACTCATACCAACATAATGGCATCCTACACCGCCTACCATATAGTGCCTCAAACGGTGTCATCCCAATACTCAAATGAAAGTAGTTGTTGTAAGTGAACTCAAAGGCAAGTAGCTATCCCAAGCTCCTTCTTTTTCCAACACACAAGCTCTCAAAAGATCCTCAAGTGACTGAATCGTCCTCTCAGTCTGACCATCGGTCTGCGGACGATAAGAAGAACTCAAACGCAACTTCGTACCCAAGGCACCTTGCAAACTCTCCCAAAATCTCGATAAACCTCGGATCTCTATCTGATACAATGCTAGACGGAATACCATGCAAACTGACGATTTTCTCAATGTACAACTTTGTCATTCTCTCCAATGGGTAATCCATTCGCATTGGAATAAAGTGAGCAGATTTCGTCAATCTATCCACAATAACCCAAATAGCCTCAAAATTACTTGGTGTTCTAGGTAAACCAGACACAAAGTCCATAGATATGCTATCACATTTCCACTTAGGAATAGATAACGGTTGCATCAAACCCGACGGTTTCTGATGCTCAATCTTCGACTTCTGGAAAATCAAACAAGAATACACAAACTCTGAAATATCCTTCTTCATACAAGGCCACCAAAATACTTTCCTCAAATCTTGATACATCTTAGTAGCATCGGCATGAATGCACAATCCACTACGATGCCTTTCCTCAAGAATACTCTTCTTCAGCTCAACAATATCTGGAACACAAACTCTATCGCGACATCTCATGATACTGTTCTCATCAATCCAAAAATCACCACCTTGACCTTGATTGATCAAAGTCAACCGATCAACCAAACTTAAATCAGATTTCTGACCTTCTCGAATCTCATCAAGAATGCCACTAGTAAGCTTCAACATACCAAGCTTAACTCCATAAGAAGTATTTTCACAAACCAAACTCAAGTCACGAAATTGTTCAATCATTTCCAACTCTTTTACCATCATCATCGACATATGCAAAAATTTCCTACTCAATGCGTCAGCTACCACGTTTGCTTTACCCGAATGGTAATTCAAACCAAACTCATAATCCTTCAGAAGTTCCAACCATCTCCTTTGCCTTGCATTCAATTCGTTCTGATCAAAGAGATACTTCAAACTCTTATGATTACTAAACACCTCAAATCTCGAACCAAACAAATAATGCCTCCAAAGTTTTAACACAAACACAACAACGACTAACTCTAAGTCATGCGTCGGATAATTCCTCTCATGCACTTTAAGTTTCCTTGAGGCATAAGCTACAACTTGCCGATTTTGCATCAACACACCTCCCAAACCTATCAAAGAAGCATCACAATACACAACAAATGGTTATGACGGATTCGGCAAAATCAAAACAGGAGTTGTCGTCAATCTTCTTTTAAGCTCTTGAAAAATTTCTTCACACTTGGCATCCCGTACAAAAGCTTAACCTTTCCTAGTCAACTGCGTCAACGACAAAGATAACTTAGCAAATCCTTCAATGAATCTCCGATAATAACCCGCCAAACCAAGAATACTTATAATCTCAAAAACTGATTTCAGAGTCTCCCATTGCGACACCGCTTCAACCTTCGACGGATCAACTGCAATACCTCTAATCGAAATCACATGGCCAAGGAAACTCACTTCCTTCAACCAAAACTCGCACTTAGAAAGCTTAGCACACAACTGCTTCTCTTTCAACACAGATAACACAATCCTCAGATGCTCAACATGATCTTCTTAACTCTTCGAATAGATCAAAATATCATCAATGAACATAACCACAAACTTGTCCAAATAAGGATGGAAAATCCTGTTCATGTACTCCATAAATACACCTGGTGCATTAGTCACACCAAATGGCATCACAGAATACTCATAATGTCTATACCTTGTTCTAAAAGTAGTCTTCTGAATATCTTCAGCCTTCACACGAATCTGATGATACCCAGATCTCAAATCTATCTTACTGAACACACTTGCACCAACCAACTGATCTATCAAATCATCAATCCTCGGAAGTGGATACTTGTTCTTCATAGTCACCTTGTTCAATTGTCTATAATCCACACAAAGCCTCATAGAACCTTCTTTCTTCTTAACCAACAAAACTAGTGCACCCCATGGTGACACAATCAGACGAATAAACCTCTTCTCAAGTAGATCTTCAAGTTGACTCTTTAACTCTTTCGATTTCGATGCGGGCATACGATATGGATCCATCGATACCGGACTAGTTCCAAGAACTAAGTCGGTTGTAAACTCCACCTCGCGTTCCGGCGGTAAATCACTCATCTCATTAGGAAAAAACTTCCGGAAAATCACAAACAATTGGCAAAACACCAACTGCTCCACTTTCACTAATACTCAAAGTTGCCATCAACATAAACATCTCAGCACCATCTTGCACCGACTCATTCACTTGCTTAGCAGACATAAACAAGTCTTCTTCATTCTCAGGTTCAAGAAATGACCGTATTATCACAACAATCTGTAAGCACTTGGCTTAACTCCATATAATTCATTGCACACACCATCTAAGCTCACAAGGCACGTCTATGCCATCCAACATGATCCCGTCTATTATCAACAAGAGATTAAGGGTGATCAGTTCCTTAATTTGTCAATAGACAGCCGACAATCATGATGAGGCATAAACCATCTTTACCAAATTTAGTAGCTTTCAACGACACAGTGAGCCACCACTCCACACTTGAAGCATCTTGGAGAAGCACAAGCTTCTCCCCCACTTGTTTCAATCCCACTCCTGCAGACAAAGGTTAGAAAAAAAACG
Source organism: Lathyrus tuberosus (assembly GCA_022829125.1). Classification (NCBI taxonomy): domain Eukaryota; kingdom Viridiplantae; phylum Streptophyta; class Magnoliopsida; order Fabales; family Fabaceae; genus Lathyrus; species Lathyrus tuberosus. The sequence goes on from JALAZF010000282.1 coordinate 868,730, forward strand.
TGTACCGACAATATTTTCACACACATGTCGCATACTAGGTAACAAACAACATTAGACAACCTGGCTGGATGGACCGACCTGCTCTGATACCACTAATGTAACACCCTTCTAAACCCCGCGGAAAACATATAATAAATCAGAGTAAATAATCATGCCTTTCACAAAAGGGTGTCACACTTAATTATAAAACACCATACAACACTTGTCATGCTCATTAACACTTAAATAATTTCATGCTTTTCAAGAACTTCACTTAGCATGTAGCAACGGATTCAAATTAATCATAATTGTCATAAAGAAAGTTTCATGCTCATCTCATTCATAATCAATACTTAGGCATAAAGGCCAAACTTCATACAAGTCAAATAACATGAAAACATAAAGTAGAGTACATAAGGCATCTCTAAAACATAAACCAAAATGATCCCAGTGTTACATGATCAGAGCATGACTCAACCCAACATAAATAAAGAACTAAACAGCTACTCCAGCGGCTACCTCGCGCTACGAGCAACTCTACTCCTCGGTATCTGAGCGATGTCGTACAAAATATCATTCCAACAGAAGGGTGAGAATTCACATCAATATTGCAATCATAAGATAATAATTAATTTAAAGGCATACAAACATAATTATAATCATTCTCACACTTCAAAGTTTCATCAACAAGTGTCACTCAAGTAACCATACCATTCACAATTCTTTCCAATTCAACAAGTCATATACATTCACATACTTTCATATAACAATTATATATGATACGTGACTCGATGCAAGACTCAATGCAACTCATGTCATGTGGTACCAACACTTGTTATTATTTTTCACTTTTTACACTTAAACCGGGTCCGTTCTCTAGACCAATAACACACAAAGCCCGTTCTCTAAGCTTTCAAACCCCGCTCTAGGTTTGGGACAAGTCACTAGTCCCCACGGAACTAGCAAGCATTGCCTCTTGACACAATGATGCGTATGCAATCAACAATCATATGCAATTAAGACCATTCTCTAATCGTAATATCACACATATCTCAAATAATTCATCACACTTGAATTATCACACAATTGCACACATAAATACATTTTCATAATCAAGTATTCATACTTTAAACATCGTTGGCACAATTAGCGAATAATACACAAAGATCGACTCGGTCCAATTACCACTCACAAAACACAATTTACCGATTAACGTAGGATAAATAGTTCATCACCAATAACTGAATCCAATATTCAATAAAATCTTACTATTCAATAAATAATAATCAATATTTAAATAAATAAACATTATCTAAATAAATAATTAATATTTAGATAAAAATTCATATTTAAAATCAGATAACCAATATCTAATATATAATTAATAGTAATTAAATTATCAATATGTTAAGTTAAATAATCAATATTTGACTAATTAATTATAATACTAGTTTTTAACCTAAATTGAATATATATATATATATATATATATATATATATATATATATATATATATATATATATATATATATATATATATATATATATATATATATATATATATATATATATTAAGATGATGCACTACAATTGGCTCAATTAGGGTGTGTTTGGTAGAGTAGAAGTAGGAAAGAGAGAAATAGGTTAGAGAGAAGTTGAAGAGAGATTGATAACTTCTCTTGTTTAGAGAGAAGAGAAGTTGAAAAGAGAGATTAAAAAAGAGTGGGTCTCACGCCTTTTATATTTCTCTTCAATTATGAAGAGAAAGAGAGAAGAAACAAAATATAATAGAAAAATGACTATTTTGCCCATTTAATAATAAATATATATTTTTTAAATGTTATTTATCATAAGGACATTATAGTACTTTTAAAAATATGCCACACTTCTCTCATCTCTATTTCTTCTCTCTTTCTCTTAAACCAAACAATACCTCAAATCTACTTTATTTCTCATCTTTTTCTCTCTTCTTACACTCTCTCTTATCTATTTCTCTCTTCACAACTTCTCTTCCAATCCAAACACACCCTTAGGAAAATCACATTACATGTGGTATACATGCGCTACAGGGACATTGCCTTAATAATAATGTGCCAATTACAACATAAATGGCGCAGCACTTTCTTATTTTGTTGAAATGCTTTGGAAATGGTGTGGGCTATAGGACGTATAATATATACTTTCTCCGTATCAGTTTATAAGCAAAATTTGATTATTTTAATTGTACCAAAATATAAGCAAAAATTACTTTTTATCGCATAATTAATGATAGTATACCAAATATACCCCTAGCATTAATTAATTCAGTTTTTTTAAATGCAATTTTTTGAAAACTGTTGATTACAGTTTTTAATGTTGATTAGTCAGTTTTTTAATGTTTATAAGCAATAGGTACTGTAGCATTATACTCCTACTCCTTCCTTTTCTCTTAGTACTCATTCCTTTGGATCATATGGAATGCTACTTTCTTCGAGCATGGACAAGCAAAATCTAAGATGAGCTTTCATATTATCTTCTGACATATGGGGTTTCAGTGCGCTTGAATGTCGACGCAAAACGCCTTTTTTTAAATACTCTACTATTTTTCTTGGACTAGTCTCTAAGACAAATGCTAGAAATCGGATAGTGCTACGTTGAAGTATCGGTAAATTGCGCATTTTCTTAAAATCTATTTCAACTCTCTTACGGCCACAATTTTTTATTTTCTTATGGGAAGCATCCCCGGTTTCTTTTGCCCGCTTCCAAATTCGATAAATAACATCTATTGATACTTGATAGGAAGAAGCCAATCGCTTAACAATTCCTTTTTTAATTTTTCCATCAAAACATGAATTATTCAACACCTGAAAAATATTATTCCGTTGACTATTATCTAAAAAATAACGTTTTTTCTGAAATGTTTGCACCTCGTTGTGAATATCATTTCCTGTTTCATGAAATATGAAATGTATTTAAAGATATGGGAAAGCATTAACATTAAGAAAATTAAATTAAAAAATAGATACTCCTCCTATTTTGCTTCTTTACTGAGACACATTAGAAACCTACTAACATATTACTACTCCATTGGAGTAACACAGTAAGACAAGCATTAACATTAAAATATTGACAAAGCAATGGAGTAACATAGTAAGACACACATAGAAGCATTAAAATAGTGCCAGAAGCATTAAAATATGATAAAGCATTGCTAATTATTAGAGTTTGGCCTAACACAACCTTACAAAACCGGTTGGTAAGTTGATGGGTGCCAATCTATATAAACTATTTCATTGCTCTATCTCCAACCAATGTGGGACTTTAGGATCTTCCTAATACACCCCCTCACGCCCAACACTCTTTTTGAGCTTGGTGTGTGTATTTAAACGGTGGGTTGTCCAAGGTCCGATCGATAGGCTCTGATACCATATTAGAGTTTCACCTAACACAACCTTACAAAACCGGTAGGTAAGTTGATGGGTGCCAATCTATATAAACTATTTCATTGCTCTATCTCCAACCAATGTGGAACTTTAGGATCTTCCTAATACTAACATATTGCTACTTTTTTGACACGTTACTGTTTCATGCAATTGGAATGAAAAAAAAATTACATTATTATGAAAAAGAAATGTCACACATAACTTTAAAATCACAGCAAGCAATACTAATGTATCCATATCTAAAGATGAAGTGTAGAATCCATACCTGCAAAAATACTTTCAATCTCATTTTCATTAAGATTGTGAATCTCATCATCACAAAGATTTTCAATTTCATCTATTTCAACCATATCTTCTTCTTCTCCGTCTTGAGATAGAGCAACTTTAAATTCACTTTCAACTATATGTTCTTCTTCTTCTACTGATGAATTCAAATCAATATTCAAAGAAGAATTCAAATCAATATTCAGAGGTGCATTAGAGATATGGTTAGAGGTATAAAAGTCATTCAAAGGATTGTTTAAATCAATATTCAAAGGCACATTTGAGAGGTGATTGGTGGTGTTTAAGTCATTTAAAGGAGTATTCAAATCAATATTCAAAGGCATCTTGAACTATAGGTTTTCACAAGTTTAGATTTTTTTCATGTTCTTATTTCAATTTATAGAAGTGACATGAACTTTACTACTGTTTAAAATCTTTCAACAAAATTGTGAAAATTTTCTGGCGCCAATGTTTAACCTTTTTTTTTTAGGAAATGAAACATCAAGTGCGCCAAATGCAAAATTGTGCATTAAAAATGTGAATATTCTGTATTTATTGCAAAAGAATTCAGAATGTTTTACTTTATGATGTGTGTAGTTATCTGAGGATAAAGTTGGTATTTAGATAGTTTAATAAGGACAATTTAGATATTAAAACATGAAATTAATTATATTGACCAATTTTATTAAACGGTGTGAATTAATGGATGTGGGTACTGCGCTGGTTTTGGGAACAGGTGGGAGTGGCCACATAAATATCCTTTCCATATTAGTGACCACAACTAATACTAGGTGAATTCACATGCCACTACTCCTTGAGGACTAGGCGCAGTATTGTGAGTAGAGGGATAAGTTTTTTTTTCACAGATTCCAAACATTATCATTACAGTATCTAATTGTATAATTCTATACATTTTAAACACTAAATGATCATGCTCCTTAAAGACTCATGCGCAGCTTAGCAAGGAAAGAGGTTCTTGCGCAGTAAGTAATTAGAGGGAGAAATAAAAAGGTTCTTGCGCTAATGTAATGAAAAGGAGGGGTTTACAATTCACAATTCAATTTCTATATCATAAATGTTAATAGGTCTCTATAATTTTCAGAAATTAATATTAGTCTAATAATTTCATTCTCATAGAAATTTTGTGGGGATTTTACTCTAACTATATTTCTACCCCTTAATCATCATCAATAGATTCAATAATTGAGTGAAAACTTATCCTTACCTTATTTTTGGATGATTTTTTGAGTTGGGTTTGATTCTCTCTTCTTCTCCACTCTTCCTCTTTTCTTCTACTCTTTCTTCTCTTCTCTTCTATTTCTCTTTGTTCCCAAATTTTCTTTTCTATTTTACTAACTTTTGTTTCTCGAAAACCCTAACTTGTCTTAAGGTTATTGAGCCTATATCAACCCAATCATTATTCACACCTTACACTAACCCAACTAAAGTCTAGTAATTATATTAATCCACCAAATTGAATTAAATTAAATAAATTACTTAATTCTAATAATCTAATTAAATCAAATAATTTTTAAATAATTCAATAAATCACATATTTCAAATAAATCAATTAATTCACATAAATTAGATAAACCAATTAATTTATATAAACTCAATAAATTATATAAATAAAACAATTCATATAAATCCACTAAATCAAGTAATTCATTTAAATCAAATAATTCAAATAAATTAGATAAATCACATAAATCAATTAATCCATAAAATCACTCAATTAATTAATATAAATAATTAATTTACTAAAATTGGGGTGTTACAGAAGGTTCCACAACAACTTCCAAGAGAGATGGAGGGTTGGGTTTCTAGGTCTGGTCAATCTTCACTCCAGAGAACCAGTTTGACGAAGATAGACACAAACCTGGTTTCCGCATTTGTGGAGAGATGGCATCTAGAGACATCTTCATTTCACATGTCGTTTGGTGAGATGAGCATTACTCTGGATGATGTCTCTTGTCTGCTTCACTTGCTCATTAGGGGAGTGTTCTGACCCCCTCAACATATCACAGAAGCAACTACTGTTGGACTTGCTGTTGATTACTTAGGAGTGTCACAGTATAGGGCATAAGAACATGTCCTTCATTGCAGGGGTTCTTACTATAAGTTGGAGTGGTTACACGATTTATTCATAAAGCATAGAGCTGTTTCTAAATGGGCATATGCGACCAAAGCGTATTTGCTAATGTTGGTGGATTCCACAATTTTTTTCGACAAGACCTTTATGCTTGTCGAGGCACGATACCTCATACTATTTACGGACTTGGACAGATTATTAGGATACAGTTGGAGAGCTGCCGCATTGATTACCCTATACAATCAGCTTGGTGGTTATTCTACTCTCCTACAGGTATTTATTTTAATTTAGTTTATTATGTTTTAACTAATTTTATTTAGTATATTAATTTATTTTTTTTATTTTATTATGTTATGATGGGCCAAGAGATGTGTCAGTTCCTTTTTACAATGCAGGACCATCTGATCCTAGCTGAGCTCGTATGTCTACATTGATTCATTGTTATCTCCGACAGGTTGATGCCGAAGAGGATGAACCACAATTTGCTGATTTATTTGAAGCTTTACGTATTTCTCGTTCACATTGACTTGTGTTTATGTTTTTTCTATGTGTTAACTAATACACTTATTGACTTATATTTATGTTTATGTGTTGCTTTTTAGACTTATTGACCTAGTTGGGATATGTTTATATTTTTTAATTTGTATTAACTACTAGACTTATGTTTAATTTTGAATCTAGTTATGTGTTATAGAGACATATAAAATTAAAACTGAATGACATAATTCATTATTTCTATTTTGATTACATATTCATGGTAATATAGGTGTAAGTTGTTGCCAATATTGTAGACGTCCTGCAAATCCTACCATCCAAGATGTTGCTGTTGGAGAACAAAACTTCTTTCAATCTAATGTGACTGGTGGCAATGGAAACCCTTCTTTCATGTTTACCTGAATAAATAAAAAAACAAAACATTAAGTGATATGTTTAATAAAATAAACTAAATAAATTTAGTCATATTAAATACAAATGACTAAGTACCTGAACCTAATGATTTTGGTTTACAAAACCAATGCAATAAATGGAGACGTTTGGTGAATATGAACTTGTCATAGGGAAGAAAGTCATGTACGGATTGCCTAAACAGACAAGTACAACATTATATTGATTTGCTATCAAGTAACCCATATCTAGTAAAGTCAACCATTTATGTAGTGGTTGAGGACCAAATGCCTCTATCATTAAAGATTATCTCACTTCTGCTAAACGATTACCAAATAAGCTGTCATACAAACTTGATCTTTCCTTGTGTATTATTTCTAACCCCAAATCCCGACGCACTATTGGCCAACCATCTTCACCATATCCATACAATGAAACAATGACTCTAAATCCACAATTACCATATGATACAACGTTAACTACATCTTCAATATATGACCTAATATGATTAGGAAATTGAGAGATGAAATGCTTAGTAACTGTGACTTCTTCTATGATGTTTGAGATTGCCTCTCGGAAGAGTGTGATAATTTTAACTTATTCGAAGCCTGTGATGGTTGAGATTTCCTCTGTGAAGCTTGAGATGCTTTATCTACATACTCATGATACGAAGGGTCCCTATAAACATCATACCCTACTGATTTTTTTCCTTTCTTCTTGACTCCCCCTTTTGTTTTTATTTTCTCATGTGGTGGACACAAAGAAGTCATTGTAGGGTAGGCAAGTTCAAAAACTCTACTTTTTAATACTCGTTTCCCAACAACGTCTAGTGCCCTAAACTTTTTCCATAATTCATCTATTGGACTACTCATATCCACCTCTGATCCATCATATGCATCTACCTCTAACTCAACTTCTATAGTTAGTTTCCTCCAATGAACATGCACAACATCTATTGGTATTGGTATACCACCAAGTCTGTATCTTGTTAACTCGCAAGAACAAGGTAACCCATATGTTGTTCTAAGACTACAACCACATATTTCACTATTAGTTCCAACATAATCAACTCTCAATAACTCTTCAACAATGCGTCTCAAAGCTGCTCGAGACACTGAACCACGTAAATTACTGTAGAATGGACTTACGTGCACATGTTCAACTTCATAAAAACGTTTTTGAAAAGAAGCTTTAATGTTGCCCACTTGTAACTTTAAGTTGTTATTCACAGGCTCCCAACATTTGACCATGTCACCTATACTGTTCCCCAACATCTCATTTAACTTCCAATGAGCAAATTCAACCCTAAAAATAAAACATAGTAAAAATACTTGAAAAAAATACAAATTAAAAATTTACAATTTAAAAATACTAAAAATAAATGCATAGTAAAAAATATTAGTAAAAAGATACATACCGATTAGTCATGGTGTTACCCAAATGTAGCACTCGATTAATCCATGCTCCAACAAATCTTTGTCTATGTGGTGTCAACCACGTGTCTTTCACATAATCAAGAAATTCATTACAATCAACACTCACATGCTCAAGTTGTTGCAACCGTTGATCATACTCAACCTCGTCACTAGCCCACACAACTTCCATCCATAAGTCCTCGATCGTCTTTTGCATGGCACTAACCACATATTGCTTACATTTTGTACCAACATTTTTGTTAATTTGAAATCAACATAACAAATTGATCGACCTTGGAAACACACTTTCAATTGCGTTTATCAAAGCAAGATCTCTATTTGCCACAGTCACTTGTGGACACAAATCTTTCTTCACAAACAATTCTTTAAGCTTATCTAAAACTCAACAAAAAGTCTTAGTCTGCTCAAACTCCATATACGCAAATGCGACAGCAAAAGTCAACTCGGTTGATGTCATGCCAACAATTTCAAACAGAGGTTGCCTATATTTGTTTGTCTTGTAGGTGTTGTCCATAACTAACACAATAGGAAAAATATTCAACAACTTAACTGAATCTTGATGGGCCCAAAATATATCTCTAATAACTTCAACGTCATCTCTTTTTCTACTCCAATAAACATAACCTGCGTCCTCAATAAGCTTAAACAAGTGTTATATCTCACTTATAGGACCGCTTATCTCTTTTTCTATCATACTCTTATGCTTATATATTTGTGTGATCCGAGTGACATTCTCTGGATCTCGCTCTTTCAAGGAAAGTAATATGTGTCTTGGTTGAACATGTCTCTTTGTCAAATCAACAACATATTGCTTCTGATCTGTGGTTAACCTACCAACAAAGGAGTGACCTTTTAATCTATCAGGTAAAGCATGGTTATGAACTCCACATTTTACATCAACATTCCATCCAGACCCATCTTTCACCGAAGTCGACTTGATTTTAAATGGACATCCACATTTTTTTGTTGCACTTTAGGTACCACTATCAGTTTCCTTGTGTTTCTCACCTTTATCACAACCAAATATTATTTTGTTACTTTTTCCTCTCTTACCTGTTTTAGTATCTGAAAAAGTGATAATAACAGTTACTTTATCTCGAATTCCAACCTCTTTAATCCAACTTATCACCTCTTCTCGTGTACCAAATTTTTGAGTAGTTGAAAAAACATCAGAAGTATCTACACATATTTTTGGAGGAATTTCCATACCTGCACTATAAAAAAACTAAAATAAAATAAAATTTTAAAAAGAAAACCGGATCACTTTAGGAAAGAGTTCCGGTATGTAATTTTACTTAACCGAATTTCTTCAAAAATGTGTTCCAATAAAGGTAAGTAACAAACCGGATGACTTCTAAAAAGTGTTCCGGTATAGGTCTGTAACAAACCGGAACTCTTTTGGTTAGTCTTCCGGTATATGTTTTGTTTTAAACAGGAAATTTTTGTTCAAGTCTTCCGAAAGAGAAAATTAACATGCCGGAAGTCTTGATTGAAGTCTTCCGGAAGTCTTGGTTTCGTTTTCTCTCCCTTTCCGGATGTCTGACAGGAATAGTAAAAAGTAAAAAATAAAATAATAAACAACAAAACGAGGTTAAAATTGTCATTTATTAAAAAATGTAGGGGTATGAAGTAATTTTTTTCAAAATGAGTTTATGTAACACAATATAATCGTGGCCTAAAGTGATTTTACAAACTACATCACTTTTAGCCACGATTTTAAACGTTGCCTAAAGTTTAAAATTTTGCAATAAAATTAAACTACTGAAACACTTTAATTAAGTTGTTCGGTAAACAATTTTAAAACTATCAGAATACTTTAATGAAGTTATTCAATTAGAAATTCAAAAACTACCGAAACACTATAATTATGTTATCTAGTAAATTAAATATTAAAAATTTGGTTATTGAAACTCTTTTATCTAGTGTTTCGGTTAGGCCTAGAAATGAGTCGAGTCGAGTCGAACTCGCCTCAGTTCGGCTCGACTCGTTAAGAATTGGTTTAACTTAAATATTGGTTCGAGTTCAACACAACCTATTTTTTAAGCTCAAACTCGACTCGTTATAAGTTCACGAACAGTTCGGTTCAACTCGTTATGTTTATCTCATTAGATTCAACTCACTTGTTTCACGTACTTAAAAGTCATTTTTAAGTCTATTTTTTTAAATATATTTGACATTTTGAATTTATATTTTTTTAAAAGAAATATTGAAATAAAATAAAAGTTATCAAATTTCAATTTAACTTTGTCTAAAAAATCTACTAATTCAAAAACTAACTCACTATTTGAAAGTTTAATTCAAAAACTACTCAATTGAAGTTTAAATTTGTCTAAAAAAATACAAAAATTCATCTAAATATTTAGGAACCTTACAAATTTAATGAAATAGTACATCAAAATGACTAGAAATTGATACATTTCCATCACAGAATGTGTACATCACTTGTCACCTTCATTACACATGTTATTTTCGCAAATGTCATAAGGCCTCCAACAACAAGGATGACTCTAAATGCAATTGTTAACTTTACTACCATAACTAGTACGAAAGAGACAATATAAGGGTAAGATTTTAAGTAAATATTTAAACCTACTCTTAAAGACAATATAATCATTCTCATATATAATCGAGTTGTCTCATGAATCTAACGAATCGAACTATGTATAGTTCAAATTCAGTTCATTTATATAACGAACTAAATTTTTCGTTCATATTCAGCACATTTGGTTCATGAACCTATTTCAACAATTTAACTATCGAATTGAATTTCAAATTATTTTCGAGTTGGTTCGGTTCATTGTTAGCCACAATTCCGATACATTAAAAATTAAAATTTTAGCTATCGAAACTCTTTTGCTAAATATTCTAGTAATCTAATATAGGGGTAAAACAATTTTAATTTCTGAAAATTTAATTATAAATAAAAAAGATACAATTAAAATATTTTGATAAATGTTGAAATTTTTTTCCAAATTAATGATAAATGAATGACGTGAACAATATTGAATTGTTTATAAGATGGTTTTCCAAGATGAAGACCTTATTATGGAATCATTGAAAAACTGGCGGATTGCGAAATTTTGGCTGGTAGGGGAAAAAAAAAAATTAGTGCATATATTTTAACTAAACAAATTATATTTCAAATATTTACAAAATGCAATTATAATAACAAATAAATTTAAATTATATAAAAATTCATATTAATTAAATTGATTCTTTATGGATTTTCATATTAAAAAAAAAATTATTTAATAATATTTTTATTATCAACGCTCACAGTAAAGTCACTCTGAATTATCAAATACATTTTTGAGTTTTGAAGCTTACTCTTATCCGGCAAGTCTTTGATGTCCAACAAACCCAAATCTATTTTTAATAAAAAAACTAGTAAGAAATCCATGCTATCGCACGGGTCCTGTCTGGATTTACATTGCATGTCTACCAAACTATTATTTATAAAGTTTGAATTCATTTTTCAATTGGTTAACATTGACATAGTTACAAATATATGCTAATAATATGCACCAACTTTTAAGCATTGATTCGTACTCACAATAAATCGTACAACCAATTGCCTAACTTCAAAAGATGGACATTAAAATGAACAATCTACAACATAACCTCTCATAAATACGTTTACATCTACCAGTGAATCTAGATGAGTTAACAAAACTTAGTTGAATTCAGATGAGTTAATTTTAAAACAACAGATTTGAATAAAATCATTTTTCCAATTCAAATAACATTACTTTTTAGATATTAGCCAATTTTTCCAAACCTAAAATTTATAACAGCTTCCCGTCAAATATCAATTTTAAATCCTTCTTATTATATCATATTTACAGTTTTTACAAACCTACAATATATATATGACAACTCCCCGTCAAATTTCAGTTCTAAATGAATATGTACACTCCATGGTATTTTGAAAATAAAAGTAAATTGATACGTTTATAAAAACCAAGCTGTCATGTTAAATTTCAACCCACTAAATCAGCTAAGCTGTCTTATGTATATTTACAACTAATTATGTTAATTAAGAGAATAGCTATTACAAATAAATGTGCAATTCCACCAGAATTATAACAACTCCCCGTCAAATTTCAGTTCTAAATGAATATCTACACTCCACGGTATCTTGAAATTTCGATTCTAAATGTCTACCAAACCATCATTTGTAAAGTTTGAATTTATTCTTCAATTAGTTAACATTGACATAGTTACAAATATAAACTATTAATATGCATCTCATAGATACGTTTACATCTACCCGTGAATCCAGATGAGTTAACAAAACTAAGTTGAATGCAGATGAGTTAATTTTAAAACTACAAATTTGAATAAAATAATTTTTCCAATTCAAATAACATTACTTTTTAGATATTACTCAATTTTTCTAAACCTTAAAATTATAACAGCCTCCCGTCAAATATCAGTTTTAAATCATTCTTATTATATCATATTTACGATTTTTACAAACCTACAATATATATATATATATATATATATATATATATATATATATATATATATATATATATATATATATATATATGACAACTCCCGTTAAATTTCAGTTCTAAATGAATATGTACACTCCATGGTATTTTGAAAACAAAAGTAAATTGATACGTTTATAAAAACCAAGTTGTCATGTTAAATTTCAACCCACTAAATTAGCTAAACTGTCTTATGTATATTTACAGCTAATTATGTTAATTAAGAGAATAGCTATTACAAATAAATGTGCAATTCCAACAGAATTATTTTTAATAATTAGCTAATTATTGTCAATAAATCTATGAATAATAATCTAAAATAATTGTAATCAAATTGATTTATTCAATAGTCATAAATACGTGTCTCATATTTAATTATGTTTATAAATAAATATAATTTATTAGTGATTAATATAGAATTTATTATTTTAATGTATAGTTAATTTGATTAACGTAAAATAAATATTTTAACTAATTAAAATATATATTCGATAGAAAAAAGACAAACTTAATAGTACAATATAATGTAAAGATTATTAAACTATATATAAAGTTATCATCAATAGTTTATTCTCTTTTATATTTACCGTGAGATCTTCAAGGTTAATTAATATTATTTTCTTGAGAAAACATACGGATATTTGAGAGATTTCTCAAAGAAAAGAAAAAATTATTATTAAAAATAATGCAAAATTATTTTAATTTAATATAAATCTTAAATTTTATAAAAATAAAATATATTAATAATATATTTATTATAATGGAAATTAAAATTCAGGATTACGGTTGTTATTATTTTTACCTTTTATAAAATAGCAAAGGTTAATAATTCCATATATCTTTAAACTATTATTCTATACTTTTTCTGCAACTAAACTTTTGAAATGGATTTTCATTTATTTTAATTATCTTAAAATAACAATAAAAATATTGTCTCGTTTTTTTAATAATATTAAAAACCAGTACCTATGGATTCATTCTCCTATATAATTCCTAAACTATAAGAATATAATAAATACTCTTTAAACTATTACTATGAATCCTCTATAGTCCTTAAACTATAAGAATATAATAAATACTAATTTAAACTACAAATCATTTTATCTTGAGAAGCTTTCAACAACACCCGCAAAAGTTGTTGAAATTCACCCAAAACAACACAATTCAATACTTTTAATTCATCATTGCACCAAAACACCAATACACATGATTTATGTTGGGCATAATCGTCAACAACTTCCCTAAATTATAGATAAAAATAGTACTACATTTTTAAACATATGTTAATAATACATATTATCTTAAATATTCAGCTTATTCCTAATTTCATATAGCAAGAGTTTAGATTTTAATTCCATTAATTTTTGTTTGTTTTAGCCCTTACAGTTATAACTCACTGCAAAATTTATTCATATTACTGAAAAAAAACATAATATCGTTTTGTTTATTCTTTCCTATTCATGTGATATTCTTTATTTTTCTTTCTGCTCATTCTTTCCTATCCATTTTCTATTATCCCATATTCTGTAAACAACAACTCACTGGGTGATGATTAACTGAAGGTACTTGATGTTCACTGCATAGCCAACAGAAATGAGAAGTGATTTCAAGAAGAAACACAAAAAGATCATAGTGCTGTATATAATCAATTACCATCATCTTAGATTCAAATTGAAAAAGAACAAATTCCATGGCAACGCAAGTATCATCTTCACATAAAAAATGTTGTTGTTGAAAGTGGATCTGCATCATAGGACATTTGTCCATAAAAATACTATCTGGCTTTACTTCCAAGATCCTTCTCAGTACCTTACAAAAATATTTACACATATATTTTAACCCAAAAAACATACATACATAATTTTTATGTTAGTAAAAGCATATATACATAAATAAACAACAAAATACAAATATGGGAACAATTGTAAAGTAACTTCTCTGTTGAGGGTTGAGGTGGGGGAATATTTACAGTTCCAACTTCCTCAACTTGGTTAAAGCATATACGTTAGTAATGATTTACAACATTATTGACATCTAATAATAAATCACACTATCACATTAGGTAAATATCAATGTTTGTGTATCAATTGTTAAATAGTTCTTTTATAAAACCAAACACAACATAACAAAACGATATTATTAAGTCACTACCTTAACAAAGCCATGAGGAGCGACGCCGGGAAATAGAAGCAAAAAGCATATTGAAATTTTGAGTTGTGGGGCGGTGGTATTCGGTTCCTAGATCGGTGGCTCCCTAGGTTTTCTGGCGGCATTGTGCGTCCGTCAGCTTTGTGGAGGTTGCTAGTTGTTGGACTTGTTTCATGTTCGATGGTGGTTAGGTAGACCATCTTCTTTCGTCTTCCATTCTTCTGTTTGCTTATGAATAGTTTAGTACATGGGGGTGTTTAAAGAGAGCACCTAAGCTTTGTTTGTCCAAAGGATAGTAAATGGACTCTCCAACTTTTAATGTATGAATGGCTTTTCACATGCCTAATTGTTGTTTTCCGTGTAATTTTTCATCTTCAAATAAATGCCTTTTCATTTAATCATCAAAATATAATAAATAAATAAGAAAAGAGCACTAATAAAATTATTTAAAAATATTTCAAAAAATTAAAAGCATGACACATCAGATGTCATAAATGTTAATTGCACAATATTGCAGCAAACTTCAAAAAGACATTCATATCCCTAGAATTAGAAAAGTTTTAACATATACTTATACTTAGAGGCTTATTATTGGAAATTCCAGGTACTATTCTTTTATTAATAGATATTAGATACACTTACTCTATATAAACAATTAAATTACTTTACAATCACCCATCAGACATACGTATTTTCAGAGCCGTCTCAAACTTTTGAAAGGTCCAGTATAAAAAATTGAAGTTAGCGTGTGTTAAATCATGAATTTTTTTCCGGACCCTTTTTAGTCGTAAATTTATCATAGAATATGTGTACGGAGACTCTTTTTAGCATAGGTTAATCATAAAAAAAATGTGAGACTCTGTGTTGTAGGTCGTCTTACACGCCGTCAAAGACGGCCATACGTATTTCATATTCTTTTCAAAATTCACATAAAGAAATTTTTTATTTTCCTAACTAAACTAATTACATATATCAAACACCTTTTTTTAATAAAATATCAAAGCAAAAGTAAAATCATTTTTACAAATATGGAATTGGTTAAGAAAATAAAAGTTAATAAGAAGATTGATTAAAGTAAAAATGATATACCTTTTAATAAATATTAGTTTAACGTGAATGCATTCATAGAAGAAAAAAAAAACTATTAGATATGCGACTTTATATAAAATAAATTAAAACTTTAAACATTAATGATAATAACAAAAGAAAGTGATAAAAAATACTCCTTCTGATTACAATTATAAGCAAAAATAACTAGTTTTACACTAATTAAGAAAATTAGTTAAGTATAATTAATTTTATTTATTTCATATACAATTAGAGTAAAATTTATTATAATATTCTTAGTTATATTTAATGAATCAACTACCAATATTAAATGTTATTGAATTAAATTAGGGATATACTAATAATACAAGCATTAATTACTTTGAAAGTTAATAACTTTTATTTATAATAGTGACCAAAATTTAAAATCATTTTTTTGTTTATAATAGTGACCGAGAGAATAATTTACATTACTCTCTGGCAGAGGCGGATCTAGACATTACATATTAGTGTGGTTAAACATGAAAAAAAAACTATGCAATAAATTATACTGAAAATTAGAAAAAATATTGTTTAATGCAATACATTTACAATAAAAATCATCTACCACCCATTTCTTGAAAATGAACTTAAATTACATCATTGTCAATTATTCCAAGAGCATTTCTTTGTATAAAAGTTACAAGACAATCATTTAACCAATGATCACTTTTTTTTTAAAATACTTGACTCTTCACATACTTCATATCTGAAAATGTGTTTCGTGTTTGCAGTTGCTACCGGCAAGAGTAAAGTTAACTTCAGAAACTGATAAACCATATCAAATATGTTGCATTTATTTGTTTTTATAAGTTTTGCACAAAAATCTGAAAGTCCTTTTAACTTTATAAATTTTGGATCATATTGAATATTTCTAATATAATTATGAAGCTTATTAATATGATTAGGTATGTTGGCAATATTGTTATCCATATGCATTGATGTTACGTTTGTTGTCATATGGAATATTTGTTGATAGTGTGGATGACAATTTGAAGGTGAGTGATCAACATCTTTGGGGCATAATATTTATGAAGGCCAAACAAATATATGGACACTATGGGCATGAGAATAACATCGATTGAAAAATGTTTTAAATATATATTTTTCATATATTTTATGCTTGTAATTTATTTTAACATTTATGTTTTTTAATTTATTTTTTAATAAATTATTTGTGTCATGTATTATGTCTTTAATCTATATTTACTTTACTTTGATTTATTTTAAATGTATAATTTTTTAATATATTTTGATATATTTGATGAGACTTTTTTTTTATAAATTATATGGATATTTGAAAAATATTATTGAATTGTTTAAAATTTTTAAAATATAATATAATATAAATAATTGAGTATGACAAGAATATAAGTTAGTATGATAATATGAATACTAGGATAATTTTATCTAAAGACAGATTTATTTCTCTAATAAGATTAATTTGACAATTAAAAAAAAAGGAAAAGAAAATGTTAGACGTGTTATACTTAGAAAGAAGAAGCGTGGGAATTTAAAATGTATTGTAGTACAATATTAGTACTATATAATCCAACAATAGATCCGTGATGGTTTTCTTCAGGCAGTAGTGGACTTTCTATGCTGCATAAGAGGTAAGGTTCCCTTCAATTTCTTGGGTATTGTTGTTGGTGACGGTCTTAGAAAGTACTCATCTTGGGCTCATGTTATTAGTAACCTTAGGAAGCGGCTGGCTGTTTGGAAAGGCAAGAATTTATCTACAAGGGATCGTGTAGTGTTGATTAACTAGGTTCTTAATTCGCTCCGTATCTACTCTTTGTCTTTCTATAAAGCGCTGGCAAAAGTTTTGAAGGAGATTGTCAAAGTGCAGAGAAATTTCCTTTGGGGAGGTTCAGAAAGCATCAGGAAGATTCATTGGGTTAAGTGGGGAACAGTTTGTAAATTTAAGGACAACGACAGCTTGGGAGTGAAGGATTTATTCCTGTTCAACAAAGCTCTTCTTCTAAAGTGCAAGTGGCATCTAATATCGGAGAACGATTCCTTGTGGAAACGGTTGATTGAGCATAGATACTCTTTGTCTAGTATCTCTATGGAAGTGTTAAGCAACAAGGGTAGGGCAGGGAGAAATTATGGGTCTATTTGGTGGAGAGATTTGTCTCTCATTAGTTATGATAATGTTATTCAATTTGATATGTTTGTTGACAATCTGAGCTATGGTTTAGGAGATGGTAAAAGCCTTTCCTTATGGTTTAGTAAGTAGTTGAACGGTAATTCGGTGAAGAAATTATTTCCTTTGTTGTTTCCTTTATTTTCTAACCCTAAGCTAGTGTTAGCAGATGGATTGTTGAGGGGAGTTAATGGTTTTGCTTGGGAAAATATGTTGCCTAGGTTTGAAGAGGCTACAGACAGGTTCAGAGAAGTGCATGATTGTTCTGCTATGCTGCAGAACTTCCACCGGCAGGATGGTAAACAGGATGAAATTTTGTGGGCAGGGTCTGCAGATGGTTCTTATTCGGTATCTAACAGATACGAGCTATTATCGAATTCTTCTATTGTTGAAGTTGTTGGACAAGAGGAGCTAAAGGCTTTGAGAGTAGTTTGAAAGTTAGGAGTGCCGCCGAGAATACAAGTGTTTCTATGGAGATTATTTTTGAACCGTCTTGCAACTAAACGCCAGTTGGGCAAGAGAGGTGTAGTTCTAGCTACCCAACAATCCTTCTGTGCTTTCTGCAGAACAAGTGAAGAAGAGGTAGACCATTTATTTTAGAACTATATTGTAGTTGTTAGTGTGTGGAGATCCATCAACTCTTGGTTGGGTATCAATCTGACTGTTGGCTCTAACTGTGTTCAATCCTTCTTAGCTTCTCTTAATGTTTTCAAGCTCAGGTTTGAATATTCGTTGGGTTATATGTTTGGGTAGCTACTGTTTGGCACATTGGTTGAGTCGTAATGACATTATTTTTAACCAGGGTAGTTTTTCTTTTAAGGTTTTTGTTAAATCAATCAAAGTTTCTTCTTAGTTTTGGTTGGGAAAGGATTTCATTCCCTCTCCTTCTTGTAATGCGACTGTCTGGTTCTCTACTCCTGCAGATTTCCTTGTTAGCTTGTAACTTGTTGTGAGGGTTCGAGTACCCCTTGTACTCGTTTGAATTATGAATTATTGCTTTCTTAAAAAAATTCTTTCGGTAATCCATACACCATCATCACTTTCTCCTTTCTTTACTTGAGTTCATAGACAACATCATACAACATGGCGAAGTCTCATCCTATGGTCCATCTTCTCTAAATCGAAGCAAATCATCAAGGCTCACTCTTGTAATCTTCTTATTCTCTCCGTCATCTTCCTCATTCCTCTCTCCTTCTCCTCATCGTATCTCCCACTATCTTCCATCTCATCACCATTTGGTGTTTTTTTTCATATAATATAATATAAAAAGGAAAAATTTTGGTGTGGCTTTAGCCACACCATGTCTCTTCATGCATCCGCCCATGCTCTCTTGAAAAAAGATAATGATCATGGAATTTAACAAAGAGATTAAAGTTTAAAGAAAAAGTGAGAAAATATTAATTAAAGAGAATAATGTTCTAGAAATTAATTTATGTTTGAAGGTGCTTGAATTGTACCATCAACTTGAATTTCAATTGGCACCTTAGATGGATGTTTAGATTTGTGTTACTGAAGCATCAAACTCATCATTTGGATTGAAGTCCTACTCGTTATTGGACTAAAGTCTTATTTATCATTGGACTAAAGACCTAATCGTCACTGAACCGAAGACCTACGTATCTCTGATATACATGATGCATGAATGTAACAAACAATACAAATCGTCACCCACAATCCTCCAACTCCAATCCTCGTCATTGGACATAAGTCCTAGACGTGACTGGTTGCTTCTAACCTAAACACATCATCATCAATTATTGTCGATGTAAGCCACATCATTACTTACTCTGAACCTAAACATCTCAACACTGGTTCTTTTGAACCTAAACATACAACACACAAACTCTAACAATTAGAGTTAACGTAAATATCGGTTTGTCTCAAACACAACCCTCAACATTAAAAATTATATATTCAATATTCATTTAACAATTAAACGACACCCAACAAAACTCATACTGACAACTTGTTATTCATAAGTTTAAGGGTTACATGCATATCCTTTAAGACTTTAAAACAACCATAAATTAACTCAATTACTTACCGACTCAACTTCAAACATATCAATAACTCAAATCCAAGCTATTTATAAATGTATTCAAATTCCTTAAATCGCTACAAGAGTTTCCCGAAACCCTTTCCCCTTTAAGTTTATCGTTTGGGTCTATGTATCCTTGGTTTAACTCTAACATAGAATGTTAACTTCACAATAGTGAAAAATATTATAAACATATGATAAACTTATGAAACTCTCAAGTTTAAAGTTTCTTTAAACCCTCTTTCAAACGCCATTAATTGCATCTCGATCGGAGTTACGAAACTCCAGTTGCACGTGAAACAAGATGACCAATGCAAGATTGAAATTTGACTATACTTCTAGTATAAAAAATTGAAAACTGCTATTGTTGTAGTGCTCCCCGACCCAATTCCCAACTTCAACATAAATATTCTCGTGTTAGATTTCTAAGGAAACTGACAACACTTCAAACAGACTTTTGAAACTCAAGTCACGCATGAAACAAGACGATCAATCCCCTTTTATTTCTATCCACGATTTTTCTTTCTGCAACAATTTTAAACTTTTATATTTTCATTCTCATGGCAGTTCAAGCTCATAAATTAACATTTTCTCTTCAACAAGAACATTTTTTCATCAAAACTAAGAACTCATCAATCACAAAATCTCAACACATATCATACCAATTAATAACATCCATATCAATAGCGAACTATATGGCATCAATCATAACATTAAAACGGATATCATATCAATTAATAACATCCATATCAACAGAGGACTTTATGGCATCAATCATAATATTTTAACACATATCATATAATTTCAGCACTTAACAGAGTACGAAAATTAGGATTAACAACAATAACACTAAGAGGTTTTGCGCAAACCCCTTCAAGGTTCAATTCATTCATCAATAGGAAAACATAAAAGAGAAAAAGGAAAAGAGGATAAAGACTCCCCACTACCCCTCATGCTCAACACCTATATATTGAATAATTTTCCCCCATTACCTCGAATTTAGAAAAAAGCTTTGAACATTGATTTTGGTGGTTCTCTTCTTCAGTTTCTCCCTTAGAGTTGCCTCCACTATCTTCTTACTCCTTATTTCTCAAAACTTCTACATACTTCTTTTTCTATTCTCCCTTCTACTTAAATAGAAAACTCTATTTATTTTTATTTTATTAATCACACTAATTCCCTTAATTCCTGATAATTCTACCCACTTACTTATTTTTATTTAAAATTCTATTTCACTACCCACTCACAAATTCTCTCAATTTCTACCAATTAATTTATTAAATTAATTAAATAAATTATAGCAATTCTCCTTAATTTTATTTAAATTCTAATTTAATACTAAGACCAATATTATCTACTTCTACATTATTTAATTAATAAAAATATAAGTAAATTATACACAACAACTCATTAACCCATATAATATTAATTAAACACTAAAAGACATTCTAAACTTAAATAAAAATTATAATAAAAATTGGGACGTTACACGATCAATAGAATCGGAAGCTCTTGACAATCATGTACGATAAGCAAGGAAAATAAATGTAAGCATGGAGTATGCAAAGTCAATCGGTTGATTGACTATGTAGTAAGAAAAGACCTTTAAGGGATAGGTAAGATAGTTCTAGATACCGCCTCGTTTAACATGTTCCTATGTGAAAAAGCAGCAGATAATTCTAGATACCGCCTTATCAGACATGGAAGGGGAAGGTCATTTATAAACCCTATTTGTGCAGGAAAATTTATGTGAAGGAATTGATTCCCATGCCTTGCCAAGAATGTAGTTTAATATATGGGAGAATAAGACCTCGAGAAAAGGAAACAGGTATATTCGGAAGACCTTACCTTGAGGAATATGTTCCCAAAAGCAGGAAGGCATGTAAACCTGAAATACCTTACCTTAGTGGGTAACAGGTAGTCATTATCTCGACGTTTGAAAATAATGGTTGGGCCAGAGGTTCTTCAAGACTTCGAGGGTTAAAACACATAACTCTCGATGTTCTACATGGCAGATGTTGCTAGGCTATTAATCTCTCACGTGTTGTGTGAGAATTATGAAATGTATAACTCTGAGGGCCTAACTGGCCCTTGACGTGTGAGTGTCGTTGGATTGATACTGTCACGAATTTTGCTCATTCTCTAGAATTGTTGTGAATGTTGTGCGAGAGTACCTATGTTAGGGTTTACCCATAGCCACCGTACTTCCAAGTCTTAGCAGTGTCCATATGTTACTAGTAATGGGAACCGTGCCAAGATGGGTATGCCATATCTTGTAAGGCTTTCGTGTATATGCTACATTCTTCTATTTCAGCGTGTGTGATCTTAATGTTAGGTTTGTTGATTAGCTACATTTTGTTAAAACAAGGTTTCTTGTGAGATGTTGTACAAGACGTCTTGACACGTTGGAGCGACATCATAACATATATGTTTCGCACGTTTTGGAGATTTGGTTTTATCATTTAAGATTCTCTAAAGATTTTTTTCTTCATAATTTTCGGTCTAAGTTGCATGTGTTTTTCTTTAGAAGAAAAGGTAGGTTTGTGTGTTGCCTTGATTCTTAAGAAAGAAGGTTAAATCTTTTTAGGAAAATTAGATTTAATTCGATTTGATTGCTGATTCTCCATCTCATTGTGATTTACATTTAAGGAAATATTATATCCTCATTAAGGAGATAATATGTTCCATTCAAAATTATGTATGAACCAGTTATGACAAGCCCATTAGTTCTTGAGTTATAAATAGAAAGGTTAAAAACCCTTGCATGATGCAAGTCGCATATCGTGAGAGCTTTTGTCTAGGGTTTTGTTTTGTTCATTGTGATATATGAGCCACCCTTGTATCATCTTAATACTAGAGTTGGACTATGGTTAGTTGAGTTGTAATTGTGAATACACTCATAAGCTTTTAAGCAAGTGTGTATTATTGGAGTGTGCTTTCTTCTTGATTGGTTGCTTTTTATCACTGTTGTGTGATTGAGGGAGAGTGAAAGGAGACTCATATCTAAGAGTGTCTTAGATAGAAACTGCACGGGTAGTGATTACGTGCGAAGGGTGTAAGTCTAAGGTTGTTTACATAAGAGCTTCAAACTAATACTATTATAGTGAATTTCCTTACTGGCTTGGTAGCCCCCAGATATAGGTGACATTGCACCGAACAGGGTTAACAACTTTCGTGTGTTATTTATTCTCTGTATCTTTTAATAAGTCTTTATTTGTATTTGTGATGTCACAACGTTTTGACATTGCTTTCGACATATCAATGTTATGACATCGTATTCTACATCGGTCTACTACGTGCCAGAATTTCACTTAAGTCTTAGGTTGGTGAACTGTAATCAGATAGTCGCGTTCTTAGTGGATCGGCGTGAGATTTCAAGTAGGTGATATCAATTAGGTTTCCGTGAAGGATCAAGGAAATAATCTTTTATTAAATATTGGTGAGAAATCCATCAGCACCAAGTGTTATACCCCAAATTTTGACCACTAAGATTTCCCATCATTGTGCAAATCATCAGCACAATATGGATGTACCTTTGTACCTCATTAGTCTCCCCAAAGGTGGGTGAGCATTCACTACAAACAGGATTTAGGGTTTCAAGCCCTCGCAGAGCTCTTAGACAAAGGATCAATCAAGGAATGACATGATCTTCAACTTGTCTAGCCTCTCAAATATCCACAATGGATCAAGAGGACTCTCACTTCAAGGATTAAGCACAAGGCTGCTCCCTTCTAGGTGGATCAAGCCTCAGGATCGCCAGTGTCACCAAATTAGGGTTTGGTCGACTAGGGCCTCCAGATGGAAATTTTCCTCTGGGAATGAGCCAATGCTTCAAAGCATAACCTAAAATGCTCCATGGAACATCATAAACCCCATCATCAAGTCAATTTAGCCTCAGGGGATGCATACATCAAAAATCAGGAATTAGGGTTTCTTGACCTAATTCACCCCTACGTTGACTTTTGGGACAAATCATGAGCCAAGACCTTAAGACATGATTTGAGGGTCTCCAACATACCACGTTGATCCATTTACAACAATGGATTGACCCAAGAATCTTGAGCAACAAGTTTTAATTTCATCTGAACCACAGTTAGGGTTTCGCGAGAAAAGTCAACTGTAGCTTTGACTTTTGACCAGGACATGCTCCCAAGCTGTGAGACACGATTAAATACACCCTGTAACACCCATGGAACATGTCCATCAATTTTGATTTAGGTCAAGGACATGATTTCCTAAAGGATTGTACAGTTTGGAATTCATCTAATAAAAAGTCAACTGTGCACAAAAGTCAAACTTTGACTTTTTTAGATTTTTCATAAAAATGGTTTTTTAACCCTAAAATGATGTTAATGTGTGATTGGAATCATCATTCATCAAGAAAAATCAAAGAAAGTGGGATAACTTGTAAAAGGGGTAACCATAAAAACTTAGAAAATTTTCTAAGTTATGGAATAAAGTGGCAAGGGTACCAACTTTGGAGGATCATAACTCCTAAACCACAAAGCCATTTTCCCCATCCAAAGATGGATTTTTAGCCCTCATGGCCCTCTACAAAAGTGTCAACTACACTTCATCCCAATTCATCATGGATTTTGAGTTATGGTTGGATCAAAATGGCTAAAAACCTAAAATTGACATTTTTCAGCACTTAGCAAAAATCTGCCTTGTAATTTCAGCACAATGTCCCAACTTCAAGGCTGTTTTTCTCCATGATCCAAGTTGAACCAGGTCTAGTGTCAAACATCAAAGTTGAATTACGTCATCTAAGCTTTCCGGAAAGTCCTAGAACGTCCATGTAGCATACTCGCGCAGGGAGTTATGGATCTTACAAAAAGGCTTGCTGCAGCTGAATTTTTCAGGGCAGATTTGCACATTTTTTGTGCCACACGAATTTTCAAGCCTTGTCATCATTTTGGACACATCTAAGGATCAAATCCAAGTGGGATGATCTGATCCATGAACCTCCCAAGTCCAAGGAACCAAAAAAAGCATGCCAAAACCTAGAAATCCCTAAAAGAGGGACAAAACTCCAATTTTGGTTTGGAGCATTTAATGGATGCTTAGAGGTGGCATGAACTGATCTTCCTCCAACTGAATTCAGTCAAGATTCCTCCAACAACTAAGGAACCAACAGCCTGTGCTCTAACCTCTAGTCAATGGCTAGAGGAGACTTGGATTTTCATTGGCCAACATTGGCCAAACCTCTGATGCAGCCACCATTCACTATTGCTTGCAAAACAAACTTGCTCTACTATAAATAGATCTCATTTGTGCTTAGTTTGAGTACACCAAAGCCATCAAACAGATGCTTTCCTCAAATTCTCTCTTTCACTCCAAAATGCCTTCTTTAGTAAGGAAATTCTGAGTTTTTGAGTTATAGAGCATTTCCATCACAGCTCATGATCCTAACACCTCATAAACATCATATGTAGGTGATCCAAACTCTCACAAGTGACCTATAACACCAACATCACAAAGTCACCTCTCAAAACCTCAAAATGGCACTTTTTTGCATTTTTTAAGCCATGTCTTGATTCAGTCACTTTCCAAACCAGATAAAACCCCAAACACACTCTAAATATCATCCTTGAACTGTCCCAAATGGTGCCACACATCTGGAACACCATTTGAGAGAGTTGGCATTTTGGCCACTTTTGACCATTTTGCGAGAAAGTGCTCAAACTTGCTCCAGAGGTTTCCAGCCGATTCCAACCATCCTAAAAGCTTCTAAGAGGTCATTTGAGGTCGTCCAAAGCATCAAATCATTTCTAGAACAAAGCACTTGGTAGGTTGCCCAAAATCTCCAAAAAAGAGGTAAAATTCACAACTTGAATTCTTTGAATCATGCTTTCCTTTGTTGTCCGCATACATGCATCATATTGAACAATTCTTGAGGAAAAAATGTAGTCCTTAATGTGTATGTTGTGATCCTCCCACTGTTTACATTTTAACATGTTTATATGTGGAATTTTGGTTGTTTTAAAATCATGTGCAGTTCTGGTTTTTTTGATTGGTGTGTTATGTACATTAAGTTTTAGTGTGCATGAGTAACACCATTGGATTCCTTGCGAAAAATCGGCCAAGATAGGTTTTTACGGATTTCAATTCCGATGAAAATTGAGAGAGTTACGCGCGTTGGAAATTTGACGCGAAACGACGTCGAATTAACGATAGCAGTTTTGGTTTTTTAATTGCTGCATTTTGTGTGTTGATTTTCCGTGTGCTTGAGTAATACCATTAGATTACTTGCAAAAAATCGGTTAAGATAGGTTTTTACGAATTTCAATTCGGATAAAAATTGAGAGAGTTACGCGTGTCGGAAATTCGACGCGGAACGATGTTTTCAATCGATAACAGTTCTGGTTTTTTTATTTCTGCGTTTTGTTTGTTGATTTTCTGTGTACGTGAGTAATACCATTGGATTCCTTGCGAAAAATCGGTCAAGATAGGTTTTTACGGATTTCAATTCCGATAAAAATCGAGAGAGTTACGCGTGTTGGAAATTCGACGCGGAACGATGTTTTCAAAACAGTGCAGTTCTGGTTTTTTTATTTCTGCGTTTTGTGTGTTGATTTTCCATGTGCGTGAGTAATACCATTGGATTCCTTGCGAAAAATCGGTCAAGATAGGTTTTTACGGATTTCAATTCGGATAAAAATCGATAGAGTTACGCGTGTCGGAAATTCGACGCGGAACGATGTTTTCAATCGATAACAGTTCTGGTTTTTTAATTTCTGCATTTTGTGTGTTGATTTTCCGTGTGCGTGAGTAATACCATTGGATTCCTTGCGAAAAATCGGTCAAGATAGGTACTTCCGGATTTTGATTCCGATAAAAATTGAGAGAGTTATGAGTGTTTGAAATTTGATAAAAAACGTGTTGAAAATTAAAGTTTCGGTACTAGTTTTTACCCCATAAGAAATGTCGGAGATGATATTGTGACATCTTTCCTCTTTTTCTTATTTTTTATTTTCAAAACTCAACCAATTTTTTTTACATAGCAAAAAATCATCATTTTCCAATTCATATCCCATAATATTTTAATCCACAAAAAATCACAAAAAAAGTATTATTTTTAGATTATTTTTAATATATTTAAAAATAGTATTTTAAATTGTTTTAAATGCTTTTAAAATAATTTCTTTTTTTGAAAAACCAAAATGATTTTAAATATTTATGTGAATAAAATATTTTTTTTCATAAACTTTAATCATTATTTAATGATTTTTATTTGATATTTTTATCATTTTTTTTTACTTAATTTTTCTTGGAAAAATGCCTTAAAAAAATGAAATTGGGGTTTCTTTGATTTTCACCCTAACAAATCTTTTTCAAACACTTTGGGCCTCTATTAGAGTGTAAGACCCAACTCTTTTTTAACAAAACAATTTTGGGCCTCAGCTATTGTATAAGTCCCGATACGTTAAAAATCTCGGCGCGATCGCCATTTTCAAACTGAAAATATTTTGGGCCTCTCCTTGAGTTGTAAGCCCCATCTTTTGTACAAAAATACATTTTGGGCATCTAATAGAGTGTAAGACCCAAAACCCTTTTTTTTATCACTTTTTCATATTTTCTCATTTTTCATATTATTTTTTAATAATTTGGAAAATTAATAACTCCCTCAATTTTGATTATTTTTTATTGGTTCTTTTTCTGAAAAATCACAAAAATAGTAAAATATTTTATTATACAAAAAAATAAATTTTATATTATTTATTTAATATAGTTGGTATTTTTGTGAATAAATTCATTTTTAATTGTTTTTAAATATTTTAAAAGTGAACATTCATCTTGAAAATCAAAACTAAATAAGTTTTAAATCATCTTGTGATTAAAACCTCATTTTTCAAACCTTAACCAAAAATTGCAAGTGGTTTATTTAAACTTATTTGATTTTTTTGTCATTTTTTATTAATTTTCTTTGAAAAATTACTTTTAAAAAGTGAAAATTGGGGTTTCTTTGATTTTTAATCATACTCAAATGTTTCAAGACTCTTTGGGCCTCTAATAGAGTGTAAGACCCAATCCCTTTGTAAATACCAAAATTTTGGGCCTCAGTCACGTGTATAAGTCCCACGGTGTTTCCAAAAACTCGGCGCGATCGTCGCCCTTTTCAAAATTAACCATTGGGCCTACCCTCGAGTAGTAAGACCCATTTCTTTTCTTAAAACTCACTTGGGCCTCTAATAGAGTGTAAGACCCATCCCTTTGTACAAAAAACCTTTCTTAGGCCTCAGTCACTTGTATAAGTCTCTCTGTACAAATTCAACAGCGCGATCACTGGTAAAACTTTTTGGGCCTCTCCTTGAGCTGTAAGCCCCAACCATTTTATTTCAAAGTACTTTCTCCTTTGATTTTGAATATACTGTTGTTTTCAATCTTTCTTTGTTGAACAACTAACCAAACAGCATGGAAGCTCTACAACCGAGTAAGTGTTTACCCGCTTTCATATGTATATAACTGTATTGTGGGGCTGTTTCACTGTAAGTCTCCTTTCATAAACTCATATATATAACTGTATTGTGGGGCTGTTTCGCTGTAAGTCTTCTTTCATAAACTCATATCAATTGTGTAATAATAGTATAGATATTCAGAGTTTCCCCGGCAACTACGTCTAGCATTAAGCCCGTTAATCACTCTTAGAAATAGTCTAAACTAGATCCCCATAGGATTACCAGACACAGTCTTCCGTCCTCTTGGGGTTAAACAATATGGAGATATGAAAGACAGCATTCTCTGTGAACCCTTTCATAGACTGTCACTCATAGAAGTTGTCAAGAAACTCTATTCCCCAGAGATGATCTCTTCTCCGTGAATTGCATCTCTTGAGTTTCTTCCAAATTCTCGAACTTTCTTGACTTTGATCGATTCTCGATGAATAACATTGCCTTGAATTTCTCGGGGTTTGGGAACCCACTGGCTTCTTATAAGCACTTGTCAAAGAAACTCTACTTCCCAGAGATGATCTCTTCTCCGTGAATTGCATCTCTTGAGTTTCTTCCAAATTCTCGAACTTTCCTAACTTGATCTATTCCTTGTGAATAGCTTGCCTTGAATTTCTCAGGGTTTGGGGACCCATCGGCTTCTTAAAAGCAATCAGTCTCCTCTTGGGCTTAGTGCAAGGACCCACAGGCTTCCTAAAAGCATCTCCACCTCCTTTTGGGCGTTGTACAAGGACCCTACGGCTTCTTAGAAGTATTCACAGCCTCCTCTTAGGCTTCGTATAATGATCTCTTCCTCCGAGAATGATAGCCTCCTCTTGGGCTTAGTACAAGGACCCGTCGGCTTCTTAGAAGTTTCCAGCCTCTTCTTGGGCTTCGTACAAATTGTCCCGACGACCTCCTAGAGGTATAGGAACAGAACCTAGTCATCCTCATAGAACAGTCCTTTCAAAGAGTCTACTACTATTTCTCAAAGCATAGTACAAAAGATGAAACTCTAGACTCGGACAGTCTAATATCCTTGAGTCTTAAAGACATTCTCAAGTGACCCCTTCGTTAAATAGGAAGGAAACCCACAAACTCGGACAGTCTCAATACCCTTTGGATTTCCCATTTCCTCAAAGAAAAGGAAATATCCCTGATCCTCAAATAAAATCCCCGAGTACAGTGTTGCTCATATAAGAACTGATTTTCTCTTTAAAATCAGTATACTGGCCCTGTCACTTAACTGAAACAGTTACCTTAGCCTCCTCTTGGGCTTTGTTCAATGATTCTTCCCAGCGAAGCAAACGTTTAGCCTCCATCTCGGGCTTCGTACGAGATACCAAAATTCTCCCCAGTGGAGTCAAACAACATTTAGCCTCTCTCTCGGGCTTTGTATGAGACACATAAGAGACTCCCTCGCTGAGTCAATCACCCCTTTCGCCTCCATCTCGGGCTTCGTACGAGATACAAAGACTCTCTTGTGAGTCAAACCTTGTAGCCTCCATCTCGGGCTTCGTACGAGATACATAGACTCTCTTGTTGAGTCAAACCTTGTAGCCTCCATCTCGAGCTTCGTACGAGATACAAAGACTCTCTTGTTGTGTCAAACTTTTAGCCTCCATCTCGGGCTTCGTACGAGATACAAAGACTCTCTTGTTGAGTCAAACTTTTAGCCTCCATCTCGGGCTTTGTACGAGATACAAAAACACTCTCTTGTTGAGTATAAAAGACTCTCTTGTTGAGTCGAACTTTCAGCCTCCATCTCGGGCTTCATACGAGATACAAAATCACTCTCTTGTTGAGTATAAAAGATTCTCCTGTTGAGTCAACCCTTTTAGCCTCTCTCTCGGGCTTCGTACGAGACACATAAAAACTCCCTCTTGTTGGGCCAATAGCCTCCTCTTAGGCTTTGTATAAGAAAACCACTGGTTGATCCAATCAACCTTTTAGCATCAAAGTTGTGCCTCATTCACAGTACACAAACATCAATAACTCCTCCCCTTTCATCTAATTGCTGTAAGCGGCAAGCCTCTGGATCATCTACATCCATGCCACTGTCCCTCTTTTAGCATGAGAAATTCCTAAGAAAAGATAACATTGCTCTACACTGAGTTAAAGTCTTCTCCTTCAGGTTAAAACCTCCTTTAAAGGAAATTATGGCATTGCCAGATTCACAAATCCCGGTTAAAGTAATTCTCCTTTATAAACAGTTGTGACATACAACCCCCTCTTTAGAGATGACAAATTCTCTCTAAAGACAACACCCTTTTAGCTTCATATCTTGGGCTTTGAACAAGATACAAATCACCCTCAGCTTCACATCTTGGGCTTTGAACAAGATACAAACCACCTTTCGCTTTACGTCTTGGGCTTTGAACAAGACACCAAAAACACCCATTTCCTCCCATAGAATAGGAGGAACTACGAACGCTCTGATTTCCCTGTTTCGGTAAACGGGAATATGTAGGCATAAGATTGAAAGAAAAATCTTAGCGAGCACACTAAACAAAAAACCCAAATCCCATACTCTCACATCAAAAAACATCAGTCCTAACATCCTAATCCTTGTTCCCCGCCAGAAACCTTCTGTCAAAATGAAAAGAGAGAAACCGTATTGGCGAAAATACAAATAACCAGTACAAAGGCCCCCCACATTGATAGCATCCGTAACCTAACAGACCGCTGTTTAAACTCAGTATACAAAGCAGGGTTAATTAGAGACATCTATTTCCCTTCCTTCATCAGCTCCCAATAGGATAAAAAATGAATCGACCTGTAGTTTAAGCTCAAACCGCAGAGAGCGACCAGCGCTTAAGAACCGCGTCCAAAATCGCTCGCTACAGAAAAATGGCGCCCACCTTGTGTAGAAACTACAAAGTGGTAACTCAGCCGGGGAGCCATTTCTGTCAGGAACTTAGGATTCTTAGCTTTATAAGTCTAGGACAATTAGGACAAATATATATACTGCTTTTCCTAATTGAATATGTGTTTATTTTTCTGCTACTGGGAATGCGTGTGATGCCGCATGTGGTGAGATTGAGTATACACTTAAGATAAGTGATGGCGACGAGGTCGACCATCAACCTCAGTGGAGGCTGACCAACGCAACCCATTCTCTCACCTAGACAATGAGCCGGTTGTTAAGTCTGAGAAGCTGAGGAGCCAAACCCTTTCATAGTACGGAAACTATCGGGAATAGTTGTTACGCGATACTACCCTCATTTGAGGTTGGTGATCTATTCTCGGTGAATGGCACTTACTCTAAGATTGCTCTACAACTCGCTGGCGATCCGCTTGTTGTTTTGCTTTCCTGGGAGGAGCTGATGATAATGAGTACAGGTACAAAAATCACCCTAGTATAAACCTTTGGGGATGGGTAGAGCCTTGACTTCATGACAACGACCCTTTGACCCCATGTTTTTTCTATGTTTTTGTGTGCTGCATTCATGCATTCATCTAAAAAACATTAAAACATTCAAAAAACTTCTCTTCTAGTCTCTCTGTTTTTCAAATTAAACTAAGACTGTGATTGCAAATATCAGAGAAGAGGATTACGCTAATGGATTTCAGTAGAAGGAGAACTCATACGTACACCTTCAAGGTTCCAAAGCTAGAGAATTTGAGAAGGTTAGCAGGGATGATCACTAATCGAGAGGCTTTCAGAGGCAAGTACGGAGGTTTGCTACCACTGTTAAGAGTCCATGTGATTGAGGGAATCATGGACGCACTCGTTCAATTCTACGATATGGTTTATCACTGTTTCACATTCCTGGATTACCAGCTAGCACCAACGTTGGAGGAGTATTCTCATCTGATCGATCTACATATCACTGATCGAGCTCCATTTTCTAGACTGGAAGAAATTCCAAAGAATCAGACCATTGCAAGAGCAATTCATTTGGACGAGTCTGAGGTCAGGACTCAACTGACCGCTAAGGGTGGCATCCAAGGTTTGCCAGCCCAGTTCTTGACGAAGAAAGCCTTGTATTTTGCCAGTATAGGAAACGTGACTGCTTTTGAAAGCATCTTTGTCTTGCTCACATACGGGTTATTTTTGTTCCCCAACATCAATAACTTCGTCGATATTAACTCCATTAAGGTTTTTCTCATTGGAAACCCTGTACTGACTTTGCTCGCAGATGCGTATCATTCTGTACACTTGGGAAATTTGTACAGCAGAGGGGAGATCACATGCTGTATACCTCTGCTTTATAAATGGTTTATCTCCCACTTGCCTGAGATTGCAAGAGTGCCTTACGTTGATCGCAGAAGATCATGTCTCTTACTAACTCTGATATAGATTGGTGTAATAGGATTTATGAGGGAATTAGGATCATTGACCGTTGTGGAAACTTCCCCAACGTACCCCTTATAGGAACTAAGGGAGGAATCAACTACCATCCGATATTGGTTCTTCGTCAATTTGGATACCCGATGAGACACATCCCACTGGGTGTTCATCTGGAAGGTTTTTTCTTCAAGGAAGGAGAAAGTGACAGAGCACTAAAGATGGAAATAGTGCACGCTTGGAAACATGTTCATAAGAAAGGACGGGAGTCTCTAGGAAAACCGGACTGTGTCTCGGTGGAGCCTTATCTCCATTGGGTACAAACTAGAGCTCTCAAGCTAAAGATGCCTTATCCTCGTTACGAAATTCTTCCACCAAGGGAGTCTGTCATGTACTTCATGACTGAGACTGAAAAGCTTCAGGTTACTCTCAACAAAGTTCAAAGGGAGATAAGGTCTTGGAAGAACAAGTACCACACCATCGACGTAGAGTGCATCAAAATACTGCAATTACTAAAAGAAAAAGATGCTTTGATTGAAATTTTGGAGCAACATGCTGTAGAGAATCAAGATGATCAAAGGAATTTGCTCGCTCCTTTCACCTGGCAAAGGAATGACAACCCGACAACGGCTCAAGAGCCCCGGTCAAAGTAAAGGAAGATACCAGAATCAGCACCCGATTTCTCTTCGGAGAGGACTCGGGACCCATTAGCTTAGGTTTCTGTTTCTGCACCTTGTAATCTACTATATTTCCATTTCTGTAATCCTTTGAATTTCAATAAAAAGGGGTTTCCCCACCGTTTGATATTTGCAATCTAATTGTCGAAGTTTATTTTGATTAAACCAAAAAACAATTAATATAATCATTGCATTCATCATTCTCACATCGCGAATTCTTCTTCCCTACGAATCTCACGTTTGTGTCTCGATTCTAGAGTCAAACTATCTCATTCGTATAATACTCGGGACAATCGTCAGAAAAAGATGGATGATCTTGAGGAAGAAAACAGAGAGTTGAAAGAAGAGATCGACGCTCTGAGAGAGGATATGAGAAAGCTTCGTAACGACATGCAAGCCATGGCAGAAGCTCAGCTACAAAGAACTGTGATCTCAGAGATCACCTCAATGCCCATAGTGGAGAAGAATGATCCTAGGTATCAAATGCCAAAAGATCGTCCCTGGGGCATGCCTGTCAACTATATCCCGGGAGGATATGTTCTGCCGATCACTGAGGATCAGGGAATCACAACAGAAGCCGCTGGGCCTGAAGGTTACAAACTTCGGGAAAGCGAAGATGTCAGGGGCGTACTGAAGACTCCTGAAGGTTACAAACTTCGGGAAACACCAAGATTCACTGCCGTAGTCATGGTCCCACCCCCTGTGGTGCACACTGTCCCGGAAGGATAGATTCCACCAATACCTGCTGGTAAAAAGGATACTTTGTTTGACAGAATGGATGAATTCCAGGAGCAGTTCCTAGAAATGCAGAAGGAGCTGCAAGCCATTCGCAGTCAGGATCTATTTGGAAAGGACTCCGCAAACCTCTGCTTGGTCCCCAATGTGAAAGTCCCGCACAAATTCCAAGTGCCCGACTTTGAAAAATACAAGGGTAACTCTTGCCCTCAGAGCCATCTGGTGATGTACGCTCGGCGAATGTCAGCTCAGACGGAGAATCAGGACCTACTGATTCACTACTTCCAGGATAGTTTAACCGGTGCCGCACTCAAATGGTACATGGGTTTAAACCGTACTACGATCAGCACATTCAGAGATCTTTGTACTGCCTTCGTCTAACAATACAAATACAATTTAGACATGGCACCCGACAGAGATCAACTCAGATCGATGTCGCAAAAAGACAAGGAAACCTTTAAGGAGTATGCTCAAAGGTGGCGTGAAATTTCCGCTCAAATTTGTCCACCTCTTGAGGAAAAAGAGATGACAAAGATCTTCTTAAAGACCTTAAGCTCATTTTACTATGACCGAATGGTTGCCAGTACGCCCAGTGATTTCACCGAGATGGTCGGCATGGGCGTACGTCTTGAGGAAGCCGTTCGAGAAGGACGTTTGGTAAAAGACACTGGATCGACGAGCGGTACTAAAAAATACGGTAGTGCTCTCCCTAAGAAAAAAGAGCAAGATATTGGGAATATCTCTCTCGGAAAGCAAAGGCGACGTTATCAACCAGTAGCAGCTGTAACTCCTGCTATCAGCCCTGCGCCTGTTCCTACTTATCAACCCCAGGTTGCGCAAAGCCAACCTGATCAGCAAAGGACACAACAGCCTCTTCAGCAGGCTCGTCCTCCATATAACAACAACCGTACAACACGACCACCAGGATTTGATCCTATACCCATGTTATACGTAGAATTATTTCCGTTACTACTGGCTAAGGGGCACATTCAGACTAAGTCTCCTCTTACAGTACCGGAAAATCCTCCTTTTTGGTTTAAGGTGGATCAAATTTGCCCTTATCATCAAGGAGGTTCAGGGCATAATATTGAGACTTGTCTCAATTTCAAGTCCGACGTGCAAAAGCTTGTTAGGAGCGGGCTCTTATCTTTCAAAGATACGAATCCTAATGTTCTTACGAACCCGCTGCCTCAACATGAGAAAGCTGCAGTCAACCTGATTGAGAAAGAATTTAACAATGTCTATCAAATTCACGATGTACTCTTATTGAGGACCAATCTGGTCAAGATGCATTGTAGACAGAGTGGATATGGCCATGTGCCACCTCATAACTATCACCAGTGTGATATCTGCTCTAAAGACAACCAAGGATGTTCTGTGGTGCAAGCAACTCTACAGGAATAGATGGATCTCGGATGGATCCAAGAGCACCGGGTTCGTGGAGTTAACATGGTCTACACGAACTCTAACGTCATTCAAAACCACGACATCCATGCGATGAATGCCAACTTGGTGGAAATGCACTCAAGGCAAAGCCAGTATCATAATCAGCCGCGACATGATTACAGTTCTTATCTGACTTGCTCGGTAAACAAACAGGGATGCTCTTTCATACAAGAGGCCCTCCAGCGTCAGATGGATCTTGGATGGATCCAAGACTACCATGATAGGAATTCCTATCAGATCAACATGGTTCAAATCTTTGACATTCGCGTGATGAATACCAACCTGGTAGAGTTACATGCTGAACAGGTCCGACTCAGATTCTTAATATCACATGACTATCAAAGCTGTAAACCAGGTTGCGAAAACGATCGAGGTTGTACCCTTGTCCAGGAGGCACTTCAGTACTTGTTAAATCACTGGTGGATGCCAATCTTCATGGATAAAGATACTCAGCAGATTAGTATCAGTAACAGGAATCCTACTCGACGTCAAAGTCAGGATGTCCGATCAGTGGAAGCTAACCTAGTGAGGTTACATTGTATTCAAAGTGGGCGTGGTCAGGTGCCACCACACAATTATGACCGTTGTAGCGTCTGTTCGGAAAGTAACCAAGGGTGTTACCTTGTGCGAGCAGCTCTTCAGGTTCAGGTGGATCATGGAGAAATTCGTCCATATCCGGGTTCTGGACCCATCAACTGGACGCCGAATTACCTTGTCGATCAAGTTGAGGATGTTGTCACCATCTCTGGTCGTCACCAGACCAGGGATGTTTTTGGCATCATCCCTCTACTTGACGAATCTAAAGTTCCAACCGGGAACGAATCGAGATTACTTACGTTGGTCAGAAAAATCAGAGGGCTCCCATAGTCATCTATCTACCGGGACCACTACCGTATGAATCAACTAAGGCTATCCCTTACAAATACGGTGCAACGACAGTTGAAAATGGAAAGGAAATTCCATTACCCTCCATTGTGAACATTGCAGACATCAGTCGAGTAACACGGAGTGGTAGAATCTTCAACCGAGGGGTTGGGGAAGTTAACAAATAAAAGGAACTTCAGACAGAAGCTCCCGATCCACCAATTGGTCAATCCAGTAATCCCGACCTTTCAAAAAATAATGATGAGATACTGAAGCTCATCCAAAGGAGTGAATATAACATTGTGGATCAGCTATTACAGACTCCTTCAAAGATCTCGGTATTATCACTGTTACTCAGTTCAGAAGCCCACAGGGAGGCTCTACAGAAAGTCTTGGAGCAAGCCTTTGTGGAACAGGATGTAACAATCAGACAGTTCAATAGTATTGTCTCTAACATCACTTCCTGCAATAATTTGGGATTTAGTGATAAGGAATTACCCGAAGAGGGCCGCCGTCATAACATGGCACTCAACATTACAGTTAACTGCCAGGACGAAGCTTTAGCTAGCGTACTGGTAGACACAGGGTCAGCCCTGAATGTTATGCCGAAGTCCACTTTGATGCAATTATCATTCAAAGGCCCTCCGATGAGAGTCAGCGAGGTCGTCGTCAAAGCATTCGACGGATCCAGAAAAATAGTTATCGGCAAAGTTGATATTCCCATAACTATTGGTCCTCAGACTTTCCAAGTCACTTTCCAGGTCATGGACATCCGGGCAACATACAGTTGTTTATTAGGAAGACCTTGGATACATAAGGCTGGAGCGGTTACTTCAACCCTCCACCAAAAGCTAAAGTTCATCAAGAACGATCAACTTGTCACAGTCTGTGGAGAACAAGCATTGCTTGTAAGCAACTTATCATCATCTACTGGTATAGAACCCGAGGAGGTTATTGGAACTCAGTTCCAAGCACTGTCGGTGAGCAAGGACAATCATTTCAAAGGAGAAACCTCGATTTCCTCATACAACGATGCTATCAAAGCGGTCGAGAGTACCGATACGACAGGATGGGGACAGCTTGTCATTCCCAATGATAATAAAACAAAGAAGGGTCTTGGTTTTTCTGCAACCTGTACCCAGACAGCTGCCAACGGAAAAAGTCTTCATCCCCTTCAAAACTTCTTCCATAGTGGAGGTTTTCTTCACCCAGTGTCTCAGACAGTTCATGCTATCAATGAGGAAGATCCCTCTGACACAGATGAAGAATGGAAGTCCTATCTTAACAAGGACGGTTATATGTCTCAGAAAGAGGTGCCTACGCGATTTTGCTATCCCGCACAGAGTCCGAGGTTTATACCAAGGTCAGATGTCGAAATGATATACGGGGATTGTGATCCAGAAGGATTTCGTGCTCCACCAAATTCATTAGAGGAAGACACTCCAATGAAGGACAACTTTGACCACAACTATTATGGCCCGATGGATGGCCTGCCAATGTGGCAACCTTACCCAGGAGATTTGGGGCAAGAAAGTCAACCAAACAATGAAAATCAGCTGACCGTCATTGAACAGAATACCTGTGTCCCCACTATGTCATGGGATCAACACTCGGGTCATCCTGAAACTGCTCAACATGAAGATGAATTCGTAACGTTTGCAGGACTTGAGTTCATCAACTTTGCTTTTCCTGAGGTCAACGTCATCGAGAGGGATGACTCCTCCAGTTCCAAAGAGGTTTGGGACACTCTGGGAGAACCAAGTGGAAAATACGACTATATGGTCAAGTACACCGCTCCCGAAAGCTCTCGTATCAGGCTCGAAGATATCCAGCCAACTGGATGGGGAGATACAGCTGAGAGCACAACTACTTTGCAAAATGCAACTGAGGAATTCTCCTACGACAATTCTGCCTGGGAGACAGATTCCAATGATCCTGCTCCACCAGAAATCAGTGTCATTTCTGAAGACAAATCGAGGAAGGTGCCAGACTTTGTGATTCACCGAGGAGTTCGCCGCCAATGGGTTGCTGTCGATGTTCCGAAGATTGTTCATAAGTCAAAGTAATTGCCATCTTTGCTTTAGCCTTTCACCCTGCCCAGGTGAAACAGATGTTTTGATAGGGCTCACTTTATGTAAATTTTCCCTCTTCGCTTTGCCCAAAGCGACAGAGTTTTGTTTTATAGGGCTGTAGTTTCAAGAATCGACTGATCATAAATAAAATAACGTCGTTCTGTAATTTCCGCATTAATTGATGTTTTCTCTTTTTGCTTTTTCTCAGAAAATGGTAATCCTAAAAAACAACTCGATAATAAAAATAAGCAGTAAAAGAAATACACTGCACACACTCTTGCATTCTCTCTATCTCTTCTAAACACAAATCATCACGTCATACAGATTGCTTGTTTTAAACCCCGTTGAAACATACGATCCGATGCCTTCTCTCGACTTTGAGTTCCCGGTATTTGGGGCTGAAGAAGAAGTTGACGACAAAATTCCAGAAGAGATCTCCTGATTACTCAGACAAGAGGAAAGGTCCATTGGACCTCACAAAGAGCCATTGGAAATGGTAAACTTGGGTTCGGAAAAAGAGAGAAAAGAAGTCAAGATTGGGGCACTGCTCAGTCCAGCTGCTAAAGAGGGTTTGACAAAGCTTCTCAGAGAATTTCCCGATGTGTTTGCTTGGTCCTATCAGGACATGCCAGGGTTGGATACCAGCATCGTAGAACATCACTTACCGTTGAGATTGGAATGTCCGCCCGTAAAGCAAAGGTTGAGGCGCACTCACCCGGACATGGCCATCAAAATCAAAGAGGAGGTACAGAAACAGATCAACGCAGGTTTCCTCACTACATCTGAATATCCTTAATGGTTAGCCAACATCGTACCCGTTCCCAAAAAGGACGGAAAGGTCAGAATGTGTGTCGACTACAGAGATCTAAACAAGGCTAGTCCAAAGGACGATTTTCCTTTACCACACATTGACATGCTGGTTGATAGTACAACAAAGTTCAAAGTTTTCTCCTTCATGGATGGATTCTTGGGCTATAATCAGATCAAAATGGCGCCGAAAGACATGGAGAAAACTTCGTTCATTACCCCATGGGGTACCTTTTGTTACAAGGTAATGTCGTTCGGTTTGAAGAATGCCGGGGCAACCTATCAAAGGGCCATGACTACTCTGTTTCATGACATGATACACAAACAAATCGAGGTATATGTCGATGATATAATTGCTAAATCTATAACAGAAGATGAGCATGTGACCCACCTGTCAAAACTATTCGAGCGGTTGAGAAAGTACAAACTCCGCTTGAATCCCAACAAGTGCACCTTCGGTGTTCGTTCGGGGAAACTCTTAGGGTTCATCGTCAGCCAGCAAGGAATTGAGGTTGATCCTAACAAGGTCAAGGCCATTCAATAAATGCCTTCTCCGAAAACTGAAAAACAAGTCAGAGGATTCTTGGGACGTTTGAACTACATATCCAGATTCATATTCCTCATGACCGCCACTTGTGCGCCGATCTTCAAATTACTCAAAAAGAACCAGGATTGCGTTTGGTTAGAAGATTGCCAAACCGCCTTCGACAGTATTAAGGAATACCTGTTGAATCCTCCGATTCTATTACCTCCAGTGGAAGGAAGACCACTGATCATTTACCTCACAGTTCTGGAGGACTCAATGGGATGTGTACTTGGCCAACAAGACGAAACCAAAAGGAAAGAGTCTGCCATTTACTATCTAAGCAAGAAATTCACCGACTGCGAGACTCGGTACACGATGCTTGAGAAAACTTGTTGCGCTTTGGCTTGGGCAGCCAAACGTCTTCGCCAGTACATGATTCATCATACTACTTGGTTGGTCTCCGAAATGGATCCAATCAAGTACGTTTTCGAAAAGCCTGCTCTCACGGGAAGAATTGCCCGTTGGCAGATGCTGTTATCAGAATATGACATAGAGTACCACGCTCAGAAAGCCGTTAAAGGAAGTATTTTAGCCGATCATTTGGCTCATCAACCGATTGACGATCAAGAATCAATCGGGTTTGACTTCCCAGACGAAGATGTCATGTATTTAAAAATGAAAGATTGCGATGAACCGTTACCCAGTGAAGGGCCAGAACCAGGGTCCCAATGGGGACTTATCTTTGACGGAGCAGTTAATCATTACGGAAACGGAATTGGGGCAATCATTGTTACCCCTCAGGGTACCCACATTCCTTTCACCTCCAGACTTACGTTCAAGTGTACGAACAATGAGGCCGAATACGAAGTTTGTATTATGGGTCTCGAAGAAGCGATTGATTTAAGGATAAAAAACTTGGACGTATACGGCGATTCAGCTTTGGTCATCAATCAGATAAAAGGAGATTGGAACACATACCAATCAGGATTGATTCCTTACAAGGATTATGCAAGAAGGTTGTTACCCTTCTTCAACAGAATCGAGTTTCTTCACATCCCTCGTGAGGAGAATCACATGGCTGATGTATTAGCCAATATCTCTTCCATGATTAGTGTAGGTCAATGGAATGACATACCTAAGATCGACATCATGCGCCTTGAACGACCCACTTACATCTTCACGATTGAAGCAATCATAGACGATAAACCTTGGTATCACGATATCAAATGCTTCCTTCAGAAACAAGAGTACCCACCTGGGGCATCTAGAAAAAACAGAAAGACCCTCAGAAGACTAGCAGGCAGCTTCTTCCTGAGCGGCGATACACTTTATAAGAGAAATTTCGACATGGTCTTGCTCCGATGCGTAGACAGACCAGAAGCAGACATGCTGATAAAAGAAATTCACGAAGGATCCTTTGGCACTCATGCCAATGGACACGCAATGGCGAGAAAAATTCTGAGAGCAGGGTATTACTGGTTGACCATGGAATCCGACTGCTACAAGTACATGAGGAGGTGTCACAAGTGTCAGATATACTCCGACAAAATTCATGTACCGCCATCACATCTCAGAGTTCTTTCTTCCCCATGGCCTTTTTCCATATGGGGAATCGACATGATTGGCATGATTGAGCCCAAGGCTTCGAACGGACATCGGTTCATCTTGGTAGCCATTGACTACTTCACCAAGTGGGTCGAAGCAGCGTCGTACCCCAATGTGACCCGACAAGTGGTGGTCCGATTTATCGAAAACAATATCATCTGCCATTATGGTGTTCCAAGCCAGATCATTACTGATAATGGATCTAACTTGAACAATAAGACGATGAAAGGGTTGTGCGCTGAGTTCAAGATTGAATACCATAACTCATCTCCCTACCGACCCAAGATGAACGGAGCAGTAGAAGCGGCTAACAAGAACATCAAGAAGATCGTTCAAAAGATGGTTGTAACCTACAAAGATTGGCACGAGATGCTACCCTTTGCTCTTCACGGTTATCGCACATCTGTCCTCACTTCAACAGGGGCAACCCCTTTCTCTCTAGTGTATGGCATGGAGGCAGTTCTCCCCATAGAAGTAGAGATCCCATCAATCCGAGTACTGATGGAAGCTAAGCTCACCGAAGCTGAATGGTGTCAAAATCGACACGATGAACTGAATCTGATCAAAGAAAAGAGAATAACGGCACTATGCCACGGTCAGTTGTATCAACAGAGAATGAAGAAGGCGTTTGACAAAAAGGGTTCGACCCCGTGTCTTCAGAAAAGGCGACCTCGTGCTCAAGAAGATACAATCGTTTCTCACTGACTCTCGGGGCAAGTGGACCCCGAATTATGATGGCCCCTATGTGGTCAAGAAAGCTTTCTCAGGCGGCGCCTTGAGACTTGCAACCATGGATGGAGAGGTATTTGCCTACCCCACGAATGTTGACGTAGTCAAGAAATACTTCGCCTAAAAAAAAAAACGTCTCGGTGGATTGAAAACCCGAAAGGGCGGTCCAGGAAAAATTAGAGACATGATAAAAAATCATCCCGGTGGATTGGAAATCTCCAAGTACAATCCAGGCGAAAGTTAGGGATTAATAGCAAGTAACTACGTCTGATCAGTTCAGCTCCTCAGCAGTCATGCCATCCATCAGGAAAACTCCAGTCAAGGTCATCTTCGACAGAAGCTCAGGATGTCCCGAATTCAAAGTTGGTAGAAGGATAGTGGTCGTTATGTTTCAACGTAGCCCTTTTCCCTGTAAATTACCATTTTCTAACTTTGTATATACTCTTTGGAATCACGCGTTTGGCTGATCTCCATCTTATCAATAAAATTTGAGCCCTTGTGCTTTTGTTTGTAATTCTTATTTGTTTTATCTTTACAGAACGACGTTGTTAACATGATTAACGATTCTTGAAATAAAACAAAAATGAATTTACTTGTTAAATTTTTTCTGCTTTTTTAAAAATAAGAGATGGCAATTTCTTTTGACTGTTGAACATCGAAAGAGCATCGATTGCGGTTCCAAAGGCGTTTGAACTTCAAAGTACAGAATCAAAGTACTCCTTCTAGACCAGTACGCCTGAATGAAGGATCAATAATGTCAGAGACCATGTTTCGTCTGACATCCTCGGCCGAGTTCTCATCTCCTAAGCCCGACCAGCGTCACCCCCAACAGGGACCGTTTCTCCTAAGCAAGGCAGAATTCCTATCTTGAACCAACGATATTTCTACATGCCCCACTGTGGCCGAGTATCCAGTCGTGTTCATCCTTTAGTCTGTATGTTGCGTCAGTTTTGTCCGTATATACATACATACATCATGCATTATTGATTTGCATTCACATTCATATTGCATCACTATCACTCCAGTCGGTCTTATCCCCTAGTGATAAAAGTCCTCTCAATCGAGTTGTCAGACCTTTATCGTTAGGAAGTGAATCATCTAAGCAATCTCTCTCCCGTTTATCTCTGGATTAGAGACGGTCCTTGACCACTTTGATAACTTGAACCTCTGGAAAACAAGAAAACTTTCAACAAATATCACTCTTCGCCATTGAAGATGATATCCTTGCTTTCCCGGATTAAGGAAAATCCCCAGAGAAAGCCTCTTAATCAGAGATTCGGCGGTACGGCAGTTTTTCTCCGAAAAACCACTGATGAAAAGGTCATCGGCACCTCAAAATTGGATCCCATCATATGGCATTTCTCCGGAAATATCCCGAGAAAAGTATGATGTAAGCCCCCAAACGAAAACAGTCTCTCAAGAGACTCACTTTCCCCAGTAGAATCGACAAATGGCGTCTCCAAAATAGAGAAGTTTGTGTACCTCTAAAATTCAGACGAATGGGTTCCCCAGCAAGTCTGACATCAAAAATTTTTCCACTCAAATGGCATCTCCACAGGAAAATTCGGCGAGAAGTTTGAAGGAAAACTGCTACTAACAGCGTTCCTTGTCAAGAAAGTTTATTGACAAAAGAAACTGAGACCAGTTCCTTGGTAGGAAACCAGGATCGAGGGGGAGTTTATTTCAGCAACTAAGACCAGGTCCTTGGTAGGAAACCAGGATCGAGGGGAAGTTTATATCAGAAACCGAGACCAGATCCTTGGTAGGAAACCAGGATCGAGGGGAAGTTTACTTTAGAAACTGAGACCAGTTCCTTGGTAGGAAACC
Organism: Lathyrus tuberosus; assembly: GCA_022829125.1. Classification (NCBI taxonomy): domain Eukaryota; kingdom Viridiplantae; phylum Streptophyta; class Magnoliopsida; order Fabales; family Fabaceae; genus Lathyrus; species Lathyrus tuberosus. The sequence continues at coordinate 912,733 of JALAZF010000282.1, forward strand.
AGGATCGAGGGGAAGTTTAAATCAGAAACTGAGACCAGTTCCTTGGTAGGAAACCAGGATCGAGGGGAAGTTGACAAAAGAAACTAAGACCAGTTCCTTGGTAGGAAACCAGGATCGAGGGGAAGTTTATTTCAAAAGAAAACTGAGACCAGCTCCTTGGCTGAAGACCAGGATCGAGGGGAAGTTTACCTTTTCTAAGCATCTTCGCTTAGCTAAAGAAGATGAATGCGTAAGCTACCATTCATAACCACCATCAAAATTTCGGGTATTCCGATATTTAATCCTCTTGCGCCTCGAATGCCCGAATACCTTCGTCATTCACACCTTCGGGTCCAAGAAGATTAAATAGGGGCATCTGTCATACCCCAAATTTTGACCACTAAGATTTCCCATCATTGTACAAATCATCAGCACAATATGGATGTACCTTTGTACCTCATTAGTCTCCCCAAAGGTGGGTGAGCATTCACTACAAACAAGATTTAGGGTTTCAAGCCCTCGCAGAGCTCTTAGACAAAGGATCAATCAAGGAATGACATGATCTTCAACTTGTCTAGCCTCTCAAATATCCACAATGGATCAAGAGGACTCTCACTTCAAGGATTAAGCACAAGGCTGCTCCCTTCTAGGTGGATCAAGCCTCAGGATCGCCAGTGTCACCAAATTAGGGTTTGGTCGACTAAGGCCTCCAGATGGAAATTTTCCTCTGGGCATGAGCCAATGCTTCAAAGCATAACCTAAAATGCTCCATGGAACATCATAAACCCTATCATCAAGTCAATTTAGCCTCAGGGGATGCATACATCAAAAATCAGGAATTAGGGTTTCTTGACCTAATTCACCCCTAAGTTGACTTTTGGGACAAATCATGAGCCAAGACCTCAAGACATGATTTGAGGGTCTCCAACATACCACGTTGATCCATTTGCAACAATGGATTAACCCAAGAATCTTGAGCAACAAGTTTCAATTTCATCTGAACCACAGTTAGGGTTTCGCGAGAAAAGTCAACTGTAGCTTTGACTTTTGACCAGGACATGCTCCCAAGCCGTGGGACATGATTAAATACACGCTATAACACCCATGGAACATGTCCATCAATTTTGATTTAGGTCAAGGACATGATTTCCTAAAGGATCGCACAGTTTGGAATTCATCTGATAAAAAGTCAACTGTGCACAAAAGTCAAACTTTGACTTTTTGAGATTTTTCATAAAAATGGTTTTTTAACCCTAAAATGATGTTAATGTGTGATTGGAATCATCATTCATCAAGAAAAATCAAAGAAAGTGGGATAACTTGTAAAAGGGGTAACCATAAAAACTTAGAAATTTTCCTAAGTTATGGAATAAAGTGGCAAGGGTACCAACTTTGGAGGATCATAACTCCTAAACCACAAAGCCATTTTTCCCTATCCAAAGATGGATTTGTAGTCCTCATGGCCCTCTACAAAAGTGTCAACTACACTTCATCCCAATTCATCATGGATTTTGAGTTATGGTTGGATCAAAATGGCTAAAAACCTAAAATTGACATTTTTCAGCACTTAGCAAAAATCTGCCTTGTAATTTCAGCACAATGTCCCAACTTCAAGGCTGTTTTTCTCCATGATCCAAGTTGAACCAGGTCTAATGTCAAACATCAAAGTTAAAGTACGTCATCTAAGCTTTCCGGAAAGTCCTAGAACGTCCATGTAGCATACTCGAGCAGGGAGTTATGGATCTTACAAAAAGGCTTGCTGCAGCTGAATTTTTCAGGGCAGATTTGCACATTTTTTGTGCCACACGAATGTTCAAGCCTTGTCATCATTTTGGACACATCTAAGGATCAAATCCAAGTGGGATGATCTGATCCATGAACCTCCCAAGTCCAAGGAACCAAAAAAAGCATGCCAAAACCTAGAAATCCCTAAAAGAGGGACAAAACTCCAATTTTGGTTTGGAGCATTTAATGGATGCTTAGAGGTGGCATGAACTGATCTTCCTCCAACTGAATTCAGTCAAGATTCCTCCAATAACTAGGGAACCAGCGGCCTGTGCTCTAACCTCTAGTCAATGGCTAGAGGAGACTTGGATTTTCATTGGCCAACATTGGCCAAACCTCTGCTGCAGCCACCATTCACTATTGCTTGCAAAACAAACTTGCTCTACTATAAATAGAGCTCATTTGTGCTCAGTTTGAGTACACCAAAGCCATCAAACAGATGCTTTCCTCAAATTCTCTCTTTCACTCCAAAATGCCTTCTTTAGTAAGGAAATTCTGAATTTTTGAGTTAGAGAGCATTTCCATCACAGCTCATGATCCTAACCCCTTATAAACATCATATGTAGGTGATCCAAACTCTCACAAGTGACCTATAATACCAACATCACAAAGTCACCTCTCAAAACCTCAAAATGGCACTTTTTTGCATTTTTTAAGCCATGTCTTGATTCAGTCACTTTCCAAACCAGATAAAACCTCAAACACACTCTAAATATCGTCCTTGAACTGTCCCAAATGGTGCCACACATCTGGAACACCATTTGAGAGAGTTGGCATTTTGGCCACTTTTGACCATTTTGCGAGAAAGTGCTCAAACTTGCTCCAGAGGTTTCCAACCGATTCCAAGCATCCTAAAAGCTTCTAAGAGGTCATTTGAGGTTGTCCAAAGCATCAAATAATTTCTGGAACAAAGCACTTGGTAGGTTGCCCAAAATCTCCAAAAAAGAGGTAAAATTCACAACTTGAATTCTTTGAATCATGCTTTCCTTTGTTGTCCGCATACATGCATCATATTGAACAAGTCTTGAGGGAAAAATGTAGTCCTTAATGTGTATGTTGTGATCCTCCCACTGTTTGCATTTTAACATGTTTATATGTGGAATTTTGGTTGTTTTAAATCATGTCCAGTTCTGGTTTTTTTGATTGGTGTGTTCTGTACATTAAGTTTTAGTGTGCATGAGTAACACCATTGGATTCCTTGCGAAAAATCGGTCAAGATAGGTTTTTAAGGATTTCAATTCCGATGAAAATTGAGAGAGTTACGCGCGTTGGAAATTTGACGCGAAACGACGTCGAATTAACGATAGCAGTTCTGGTTTTTTAATTGCTGCATTTTATGTGTTGATTTTCCATGTTCGTGAGTAATAACATTGGATTCCTTACGAAAAATCGGTCAAGATAGGTTTTTACGGATTTCAATTCGGATAAAAATCGAGAGAGTTACGCGTGTCGGAAATTCGACGCGGAACGATGTTTTCAATCGATAACAGTTCTGGTTTTTTAATTTCTGCATTTTGTGTGTTGATTTTCCATGTGCGTGAGTAATACCATTGGATTCCTTACGAAAAATCGGTCAAGATAGGTTTTTACGGATTTCAATTCCGATAAAAATCGAGAGAGTTACGCGTGTTGGAAATTCGACGCGGAACGATGTTTTCAAGTTCTGGTTTTTTTATTTCTGCATTTTGTGTGTTGATTTTCCATGTGCGTGAGTAATACCATTGGATTCCTTGCGAAAAATCGGTCAAGATAGGTTTTTACGGATTTCAATTCGGATAAAAATCGAGAGAGTTACGCGTGTCAGAAATTCGACGCGGAACGATGTTTTCAATCGATAACAGTTCTGGTTTTTTAATTTCTACATTTTGTGTGTTGATTTTCCGTGTGCGTGAGTAATACCATTGGATTCCTTGCGAAAAATCGGTCAAGATAGGTACTTCCGGATTTTGATTCCGATAAAAATTGAGAGAGTTATGAGTGTTTGAAATTTGATAAAAAACGTGTTGAAAATTAAAGTTTCGGTACTAGTTTTTACCCCATAAGAAATGTCGGAGATGATATTGTGACATCTTTCCTCTTTTTCTTATTTTTTATTTTCAAAACTCAACCAATTTTTTTTTTACATAGCAAAAAATCATCATTTTCCAATTCATACCCCATAATATTTTAATCCACAAAAAATCACAAAAAAAGTATTATTTTTATATTATTTTTAATATATTTAAAAATAGTGTTTTAAATTGTTTTAAATGCTTTTAAAATAATTTATTTTTTTGAAAAACCAAAATGATTTTAAATATTTATGTGAATAAAATATCTTTTTTCATAAACTTTAATCATTATTTAATGATTTTTATTTGATATTTTTATCATTTTTTTTTACTTAATTTTTCTTGGAAAAATGCCTTAAAAAATGAAATTGGGGTTTCTTTGATTTTCACCCTAACAAATCGTTTTCAAACACTTTGGGCCTCTATTAGAGTGTAAGACCCAACTCTTTTTTAACAAAACAATTTTGGGTCTCAGCTATTGTATAAGTCCCGATACGTTAAAAATCTCGGCGCAATCGCCATTTTCAAACTGAAAATATTTTGGGCCTCTCCTTGAGTTGTAAGCCCCATCTTTTGTACAAAAATACATTTTGGGCCTCTAATAGAGTGTATGACCCAAAACCCTTTTTTTTTTATCACTTTTTCATATTTTCTCATTTTTCATATTATTTTTTAATGATTTGGAAAATTAATAACTCCCTCAATTTTGATTATTTTTTATTGGTTCTTTTTCTGAAAAATCACAAAAATAGTAAAATATTGTATTCTACAAAAAAATCAAATTTATATTATTTATTTAATATAGTTGGTATTTTTGTGAATAAATTCATTTTTAATTGTTTTTAAACATTTTAAAAGTGAACATTCATCTTGAAAATCAAAACTAAATAAGTTTTAAATCATCTCGTGATTAAAAACTTATTTTTCAAACCTTAACCAAAAATCGCAAGTGGTTTATTTAAACTTATTTGATTTTTTTGTCATTTTTTATTAATTTTCTTTGAAAAATTACTTTTAAAAAGTAAAAATTGAGGTTTCTTTGATTTTTAATTATACTCAAATGTTTCAAGACTCTTTGGGCCTCTAATAGAGTGTAAGACCCAATCCCTTTGTAAATACCAAAATTTTGGGCCTCAGTCACTTGTATAAGTCCCACGGTGTTTCCAAAAACTCGGTGCGATCGTCGCCCTTTTCAAAATTAACCATTGGGCCTACCCTCGAGTAGTAAGACCCATTTCTTTTCTTAAAACTCACTTGGGCCTTTAATAGAGTGTAAGACCCATCCTTTTGTACAGAAAACCTTTCTTAGGCCTCAGTCACTTGTATAAGTCCCTCTGTACAAATTCAACAGCGCGATCACTGGTAAAACTTTTTGGGCCTCTCCTTGAGCTGTAAGCCCCAACCATTTTATTTCAAAGCACTTTCTCCTTTGATTTTGAATATACTGTTATTTTCAATCTTTCTTTGTTGAACAACTAACCAAACAGCATGGAAGCTCTACAACCGAGTAAGTGTTTACCCGCTTTCATTTACCGCTTTCATATGTATATAACTGTATTGTGGGGCTGTTTCACTGTAAGTCTCCTTTCATAAACTCATATATATATAACTGTATTGTGGGGTTGTTTCGCTGTAAGTCTTCTTTCATAAACTCATATCAATTGTGTAATAATAGTATAGATATTCAGAGTTTCCCCGGCAACTACGTCTAGCATTAAGCCCGTTGATCACTCTTAGAAATAGTCTAAACTAGATCCCCATAGGATTACCAGACACAGTCTTCCGTCCTCTTGGGGTTAAACAATATGGAGATATGAAAGACATCATTCTCTGTGAACCCTTTCATAGACTGTCACTCATAGAAGTTGTCAAGAAACTCTATTCCCCAGAGATGATCTCTTCTCCGTGAATTGCATCTCTTGAGTTTCTTCCAAATTCTCGAACTTTATTGACTTTGATCGATTCTCGGTGAATAGCATTGCCTTGAATTTCTCGGGGTTTGGGAACCCACAGGCTTCTTAAAAGCACTTGTCAAAGAAACTCTACTCCCCAGAGATGATCTCTTCTCCGTGAATTGCATCTCTTGAGTTTCTTCCAAATTCTCGAACTTTCCTGACTTGATCTATTCCTTGTGAATAGCTTGCCTTGAATTTCTCGGGGTTTGGGGACCCATCGGCTTCTTAAAAGCAATCAGCCTCCTCTTTGGCTTAGTGCAAGGACCCACAGGCTTCCTAAAAGCATCCCCGCCTCCTCTTGGGCGTTGTACAAGGACCCTACGGCTTCTTAGAAGTATTCACAGCCTCCTCTTAGGCTTCGTATAATGATCTCTTCCTCCGGGAATGATAGCTTCCTCTTGGGCTTAGTACAAGGACCCGTCGGCTTCTTAGAAGTTTCCAGCCTCTTCTTGGGCTTCGTACAAATTGTCCCGATGACCTCCTAGAGGTATAGGAACAGAACCTAGTCATCCTCATAGAACAGTCCTTTCAAAGAGTCTACTACTGTTTCTCAAAGCATAGTACAAAAGATGAAACTCTAGACTCAGACAGTCTAATATCCTTGAGTCTCAAAGACATTCTCAAGTGACCCCTTCGTTAAATAGGAAGGAAACCCACAGACTCGGACAGTCTCAATACCCTTTGGATTTCCCGTTTCCTCAAAGAAAAGGAAATATCCCTGATCCTCAAATAAAATCCCCGAGTACAGTGTTGCTTATATAAGAACTGATTTTCTCTTTAAAATCAGTATACTGGACCTGTCACTTAACTAAAATAGTCACCTTAGCCTCCTCTTGGGCTTTGTTTAATGATTCTTCCCAGCGAAGCAAACGTTTAGCCTCCATCTCGGGCTTCGTACGAGATACCAAAATTCTCCTCAGTGGAGTCAAACAACGTTTAGCCTCTCTCTCGGGCTTTGTACGAGACACATAAGAGACTCCCTCATTGAGTTAATCAACCCTTTCGCCTCCATCTCGGGCTTCGTATGAGATACAAAGACTCTCTTGTTGAGTCAAACCTTGTAGCCTCCATCTCGGGCTTCGTACGAGATACAGAGACTCTCTTGTTGAGTTAAACCTTGTAGCCTCCATCTTGGGCTTCGTACGAGATACAGAGACTCTCTTGTTGAGTCAAACTTTTAGTCTCCATCTCGGGCTTCGTACGAGATACAAAGACTCTCTTGTTGAGTCAAACTTTTAGCCTCCATCTCGGGCTTTGTACGAGATACAAAAACACTCTCTTGTTGAGTATAAAAGACTCTCTTGTTGAGTCGAACTTTCAGCCTCCATTTCGGGCTTCACACGAGATACACAATCACTCTCTTGTTGAGTATAAAAGATTCTCCTGTTGAGTTAACCCTTTTAGTCTCTCTCTTGGGCTTCGTACGAGACACATAAAAACTCCCTCTTATTGGGCGAATAGCCTCCTCTTAGGCTTTATATAAGAAAACCACTGGTTGATCCAATCAACCTTTTAGCATCAAAGTTGTGCCTCGTTCACAATACACAAACATCAACAACTCCTCCCCTTTCATCTAATTGCTGTAAGCAGCAAGCCTCTGGATCATCTACATCCATGCCACTGTTCCTCTTTTAGCATGAGAAATTCCTAAGGAAAGATAGCATTGCTCTACACTGAGTTAAAGTCTTCTCCTTCAGGTTAAAACCTCCTTTAAAGGAAATTATGGCATTGCCGGATTCACAAATCCCGGTTAAAGTAATTCTCTTTTATAAACAGTTGTGACATACAACCCCCTCTTTAGAGATGATAAATTCTCTCTAAAGACAACACCCTTTTAGCTTCATATCTTGGGCTTTGAACAAGATACAAATCACCCTCAGCTTCACATCTTGGGCTTTGAACAAGATACAAACCACCTTTCGCTTCACGTCTTGGGCTTTGAACAAGACACCAAAAACACCCATTTCCTCCCATAGAATAGGAGGAACTACGAACGCTCTGATTTCCCTGTTTCGGTAAACGGGAATATGTAGGCATAAGATTGAAAGAAAAATCTTAGCGAGCACACTAAACAAAAAACCCAAATCCCATACTCTCACATCAAAAAGCATCAGTCCTAACATCCTAATCCTTGTTCCCCGCCAGAAACCTTCTGTCAAAATGAAAAGAGAGAAATCGTATTGGCGAAAATACAAATAACCAGTACAAAGGCCCCCCACATTGATAGCATCCGTAACCTAACAGACCGCTGTTTAAACTCAGTATGCAAAGCAGGGTTAATTGGAGACATCTATTTCCCTTCCTTCATCAGCTCACAATAGGATAAAAAATGAATCGACCTGTAGTTTAAGCTCAAACCGCAGAGAGCGACCAACGCTTAAGAACCGCGTCCAAAATCGCTCGCTACACCAAGTGGGAGATGTCGTAGTAATGTAATGCTAAGGAAGTGAGTTGTCGAATGTATGCGCTTGAGTGAGAAGCAACAAGTGAAGATAAGACTGGTATTTTTTTCTATTACAAAATAGTAAGTTTTGTGACAATTTTTGAAGATGTATTAGAGGATGAGGTATATGTTATGCAGATAAGTGGGAATTGTTATTTGGAGCACTGCCAAGCACTAGAGCAGTTGTGGTGTAACTAGGATAAGGTGTATTCGATCATTGGGGCTTTGTAGACTCCATGTATGGAAATAGGAGTTGCTTACTTTGGAGGAATTTGTGACCAAGAAAGTTTGAGTGGCGTGTCGGATGAATTATGATTTGTAGAAGATTTAGGATTTGGTCAAGTCATTAGTCGGGTCATGGTACTAGTCATTCAAGTGTTAGGATAATACAATGTGAATGATAGTATGGCAAGAGAGGCTGGGCACCTTGTCTAGAGAAATGTTCGAAAATAGGAAAAGTATTGGACCAAAAAGGATTTGATAATTGCGAGGAAACAATTGTTATTGATGAAGAGAATATGAAAGCTAAAGTTTATCAGAAATGTTGTGCAATTTGACAAGGAAGACTTATCGAAATTGTGAATGAATCACATTTAGGCAAAGTCCCGTGGGAGCTATAGTCGGAGATGTAAGAATTGTTTTCCACCCTTGTTCAGGAAAAATTTGAGGACAAATTTAAATTAAAGGGGAGAATTTAATATCCCTGATTATTCTAAGCATGATTTGTGGAAGTAAAAGGAATTAGGGGTGATTTATCAAGTGGGATTAAATTGTATTTTTCCTAAGTGGAAAAATATTATCATGTATTCCTTGGTTCTAATAATAATAACTTAGAAGGAATTATGAGCCTTAAGCACACCATAACCATGTTTAGTTCAAGGAATGGAAACCTTTAGGAACTTTGGACTAGTGACATGGGCATTTTGGTCATCATGCTCTTATGTCATATAAAACAAAATGTGAGTGATTTACCTCATTTATCAATTTTATTCTCTCACTACATACCATAAAGTGGAAAGAGAGAAGATGCAAAGAGATAAAGGGAGGGGCGGCATTCTTAAAGGGAGATGAGGAATATACCTAGTTCATCATTCATCCTTGCTTGCATGTGTGTTCCTTGAAGATATTCTTGAAGTTTCCTTGTGCATGTGAGATTCTTTGGAGAAGAATAAATCAATAAAGCATGATCATATCCTAATCATCATCTTTAAAAAAAATGTTGAAATTAAAGGTGGGTTATAGATAGAAACTTTCTTAGGGAAATTAGATGCAATGTTAGGAATTCGTGCGGGAGAGGGAATTGGTTTATGCTTCTTGATGTGTGCTTTATTGAATATGCATGTGTATGTGTGTATGTACTTGTGAATGTGTTTTCATGAAAGGTAAGTATAAGCATGAGTTCATGAATGATAAAATGTCTTATGATAATATGTTGTATCTAAGCATGACGATGAGTGTGAATTCCCCCTTCATGATAGTTGGTAGTCACATTTGGAATATGCTTTAAATAGGGCTTATGATAATGATGTAATCATTGTTGGTTATAAATTCTTGTAGACTGGTTGCCCTAACTTGATTGAGCATGCATTTTTGGTATTGGTTTGGTTATATTGATGAATTGATGTAGGAATCTTGGGTTGGAATTATGAAAATTGCAACAAACAAAAAAAGAGTGCCCTTCTCCTGGACTTGACACGGGCCATACCCCTTATACAGCTCACCCATGTCACTTTCAAATTTTTGTGTCGAGGGTTTGATGAACCTAACACGGACCGTGTCACTTGAGATGGGTCACCTGTGTCAATAACCATGTTTTCTCCTACTCATCCATTCTCGAATTCTATTTTGAGTAATTGGAAGTGTCTCGTCTCATACGTATGAGTGAAGAAGCTAGGTCTAAGTTTATTGGAGGATAATGCTCCAGAATTCACTCGGTAAGTTTGTGCAATGTATGGAAACCCAGTGGTTAAGAGAATGCGGTCGTACTTGCGGTGTGCGTATGTTGTCTAAGAAACTTGACGAACATACTTGGATATTCACAGGTAGAGGGACGCGATGTACGAAACCCTATTTATTAAGAGAACATAGTCGTACCCGTTGTGTGTGTAACGCCCCAGTTTTTGCTAGTTTTATTTTATTGAGTCGTTTTTGATTATTTTATTATTATTTTAATGTAATTTCGACTTTTGTGTGAAAATGTGTTATTTTTAGTCGTGAATATATTTTATCGCGTTTTGGGATCGTTTGCGAGAAATTTGAGTGTGGGGGTATTTTGGTCATTTTATAATGTTTTTCATTAAGTTAGTAAGAAAAGAAAATAGAAAATAGAAAAGGGAAAGAAAGAAAAATAGAGAGAAAGAAAGAAGAAAGAAGGAAAAAGGGAAGAAAAGAGGAGAAGAGAGAAAAATTGGGATAGTGTGGAAAAATCATCAAGATCAAGTTCTAGAGTCGATTTAATCGGGTAAGGGTGCGAAACTCGATTATACTATGCTTGTATATGATTATGTATGAATGGGTTTGGATGATTCTCTTGCTTTCCATGTTTTTCACTCTTAGGTCGAAAACGATAAAATGAGTAGAATCGATGGTTTAACGGTTGGAAATCGATGTAAAGGTGGTAGTTTGCTTGTTGGCATGATTAGAATAGGTTCTGATTGGAATATGTTGATTTGGAAATGGTTTGGGCTGGAAAATATCATTTTTGGGTTTTCAACAGCGCTGAAGGATTCTGAGTTTTCGCAGGTTTGCCTAGCGAACCATTCAGCGAAGGGTAGCGAAGGTTCGCTACGGGTATTCGCCTAGCCAAGGCGTGAGCGAAGGTTCGCCTAGCGAACTTTGGGTGTTTTTGGCTCTGTTTGGTTCTGACTTGGTTCGCCAAGTGCTCGCCTAGCGAACTTAGTGTCTGTTTTTATCTAACAGTTGGTTCGCTGGAACATTCGCCTAGCGAAGGAGCTAGCGAATGCTCGCGAGGGATGTTCGCCTAGCGAAGCAGCTAGCGAATGCTCGCGAGGGAGATTCGCCCAGCGAACAGTGCTGTTCGTGTAATTTTGTTTTCTGCATAACTTTTGATCTGTGATTCGGTTTGAGGCGTGGTTTGATGCATTGGAAAACCATTGAGCTGTACTTTCTTATTATGATGGTTTAGAATTTGTTAGCCGATTTTATTTTGTCGGTAAATGTGAATAGTGTCAATGGTCGACTTTTGTCGTTTTAATGGTGCGTATTTGACTTGTATTATGCTTTATGGTGTTGCTTTGAATGTGGTATGACTTATGTGCTGTTGTGATGATGATTTGTGGCCGTAAGGCAATAAAATGCTAAGTGTGGTATTTGATGATTTATGCATAATTGTGAATGTGTGTATGTATGCAATGAGAATGTCATGAGTCATTGTATGCCAAGCATCATGATGTGCATTGTTGAACGTCCTGAGTGACGGTTTGATTCCCGAAGGGAATATGCTATAACATCGTGTGCCTCGAAAATATGAGGTGATGCTTGAGGACTTAAAGCGATGGGTATAGACGATTGTGGGCTCCTTTGGAGACTTAAAGCAATCCTTAATGTCGTGTGCCTCGAAAATATGAGGCAATGCCTGAGGACTTAAAGCGACGGGTGAACATCGTAGGCCCGACGGGGAGTTACTTGAGATTCTCAGTAACGAGCGATGGTTCCAATAGTTCCTGAGTGGACTAATGACGTGACATGATGTGACAAAGGAAGTCGGTACCGCATGGCATGTGCATAGAGTCGTGGTGTCGGTCTCTGTGCATTTGCATTCATCATGAGTCATTTGTGCATGGAATTGTGAATGTGATTAATGAAATGGAATATGTGTGATTGTATTGTGAATGACTGATGTGCAGTGGTAATTGATACGTGTGAATTGTACTGTGTGTTGTTATAATTTATCTGTGTGCTTTGGTGGTGAGAATATGTTATTTGTGCATTTTTGTGTTAATATATAATTTTATGCAATTATATTATGGTTGTTTTTCTCACCTTTCTGCTGTTTTATAACGCTCTATGAGGCGTTGCAGATTAGAGCTGCTGGAGGTATTCCTTTTTGTGAAGCGTTGCGTCTTCATTATTTTGGTCGGTCGGCTCTGATATGTGACTCCGGGTAGTTAGGGTGGCCGCGTGCTATTATTTTGTATATCTGATGATATATTTTGGTTGTACATATGCTACCTGATGTATGACAAACTGTTTATATGTGTATATGTATATATGTTAATCAGATTTTAGATTTTCCGCTTTAATTCTAATTTCTGAAAAGTGGGTGTAAGGAACAAAGTTTCCTCTGTATGATTGCTACCCCACAGTTGCATATCGTTATGGGCAGGTGTTGCATGTTATGTGTATGTTTGGCTTCTTTGATGTGATTCTCCCTTTCTATGCCATGATGTTTCAAATATACCCTGATCAATTTTCGAATTTTCTTTTTACCGCTTTAATTGCGTGTTAATTGGGGGTATAGATTGGAGGCGTCACATTAAGTGGTATCAGAGCCAGTCCGTGTCAGTTGTGTAGTTTGTGTCTGTTGTGTCTGGCATATTGGGCGAGTTGTGTTGAGCGAGTTGTTGTTTAACCATAGTTTCTATTTTGGACGAACAGAATATGGCTGGTCGTAATGATGCTGTTTTGGCTGCTGCGATGGAAGCGATGGCACGAGCTGTGCAGGGTGCACCGAATGCTGCCGGAAATGATGAGTTTAGAAAGAATAAGCCACCGGTCTTTAAAGGGAAACATGATCCAGATGATGCGCAGTTGTGGTTGAAAGAGATTGAGAGGATTTTTAGGGTAATGGATTGTGATGACGATGATGTTAAGGTGAGGCTGGGCACTCATATGCTACACTCGTCAGGTGTTGGAAGCTGATGAGGAGGAAGAAGAGATCACTTGGGAGGTGTTTAGCCAAGAGTTTCTAAGGAAGTATTTTCCCGAGGATGTCCGAGGAAAGAAGGAGATTGAGTTTCTAGAGCTAAAACAAGGTAATATGTCGGTTATTGACTATACTGCTAAGTTTGTGGAACTTGTGCAGTTTTATCCTCATTATGTGGAAGCGACTGCTGAATTTTCTAAGTGTGTGAAGTATGAAAGTGGTTTGCGTCCTGAGATAAAACAGGCTATCGGTTATCAAAGGATTCGAAGGTTTGCTGATTTGGTGGAATGCTGTAGGATTTATGATGAAGATAGTAAGGCTCGTTCTGCTCACTATAAAAGTGTAAGTGACAGGAAAGGGAAACAACAGTTCCGTGGTGGTCCGTATGTGTCACCGGCTGATAAAGGTAAACAAAGGGGAACTTTTGATCTAAGGTCAGGTGGAGGAGGTATGTCTAATCCTATTAGGTGTTTTGGATGTGGTGAATTGGGTCATCGCCAGCATGAATGTAGGAAGAAGTTTGATAAGTGTTCTAATTGTGGTGGTATCGGACATGTTTTAGCTGATTGTAAAAGGAAGAATGTGGTGAAGTGTTACAATTATGGGGAACCTGGTCACATTAGCTCGAAGTGTCCGAATCAGAAGAAAGCTCCAACTAGTGGGAAAGTGTTTTCATTGGCGGGAACTCAGACTTCAAGTGCTGATCGTCTGACAAGAGGTACTTGCTTTATTAATAATACACCTTTAATTGCTATTATTGATACTGGAGCGACTCATTCATTTATTTCGTCTGAGTGCGCGGAACGTTTGAATCTTGTGTTGTCTGTGATGGATGGTGAGATGGCTATTGATACTCCAGCGATGGGGTCAGTAACTACTTCTTTGGTGTGTTTGAGTTGTCCTTTAGCCATTTATGGTAAAGACTTTGTGATGGATTTGGTGTGTTTACCATTGGAAGGTTTAGATGTGGTGTTGGGAATGAATTGGTTGCAATTCAATCGGGTGCACATTGATTGTTATCATAAGCTTGTAAGGTTTCCTTCTCTTGTGGAGGATGAAGACTCGAGTTTCTTATCTACCAAAGAGTTGAAGAGACTTTTAGCGGATGAAGCTCAGTTGTTTGGGTTGTTTGCTTCATTGACTGTGGATAGTCAAGTTTCTCTTGATGTGTTTCCTGTTGTGTGCGAATTTCCTGAGGTGTTTCCTGATGATATTTCAGATGTGCCGCCAGAGAGAGAAGTTGAATTTTCTATTGACCTAGTTCCTGGTACTAGACCTGTTTCTATGGCACCTTATAGAATGTCGGCATCTGAATTGGTGGAGTTGAAAAAGCAGTTGAATGAGTTGTTGGAAAAGAGGTTCGTGAGGCCAAGTGTTTCTCCTTGGGGTGCTCCAGTTTTGTTGGTGAAAAAGAAAGATGGGAGTATGCGATTATGTATTGATTATCGCCAGTTGAACAAAGTGACGATTAAGAACAAATATCCGCTTCCAAGGATTGATGATCTGATGGATCAGTTGGTTGGTGCTTGTGTATTTAGTAAGATCGATTTAAGATCGGGGTACCATCAGATAAGAGTGAAAGAAGAAGATATTCAGAAGACGGCCTTTAGAACACGTTACAGTCATTATGAATATTCAGTGATGCCGTTGGGGGTTTCTAATGCGCCTGGTGTGTTTATGGAATACATGAATCGGATTTTCCACGAGCATTTGGATCGTTTTATGGTGGTGTTTATTGATGATATTTTAATCTATTCTAAGTCTCGTGAGGAACATGTAGAGCATTTGCGTATTGTTTTGCAGGTTTTGAAGGAAAGGAAGCTTTTTGCCAAATTGTCCAAGTGTGAATTCTGGTTGTCGGAGGTGAGTTTTCTTGGGCACGTAATTTCAGGTAATGGTATTGCTGTGGATCCATCTAAAGTAGAAGCAGTTCTACAATGGGAGGCTCCTAGATCCGTTACTGAAATTCGAAGCTTTTTGGGTTTGGCTGGTTATTACTGGAGGTTCATTGAAGGTTTTTCTAGGCTAGCTCTTCCTTTGACGCAGTTGACTTGTAAGGGCAAAGCATTCATTTGGGATATTCAATGTGAAGAAAGTTTTTGTGAGCTGAAGGAAAGATTGACGACAACTCCGATTCTTATTTTACCTAATCCTAATGAACCATTTGTTGTGTATTACGATGCTTCTTTAAATGGGTTGGGTGGTGTTCTGATGTAGGAAGGTAAAGTTGTAGCTTATGCTTCAAGGCAATTAAGAGTTCATGAGAAAAACTATCCTACTCATGATCTTGAGTTAGCGGCTGTAGTTTTTGTGTTGAAGATTTGGAGGCACTATCTCTATGGTGCAAGGTTCGAGGTCTTTAGTGATCATAAAAGCTTGAAATATTTATTTGATTAGAAAGAGTTGAACATGAGGCAACAGAGATGGTTGGAATTCTTGAAAGACTACGACTTTGGCTTGAATTACCATCCTGGTAAAGCTAATGTGGTAGCCGATGCATTGAGCCGGAAATCGTTGCATATGTCCGCATTGATGGTGAAAGAGTTGGAACTTTTGGAGTCGTTTAGAGACTTGAGTTTGGTATGTGAAGTGACTTCGGTTAGTGTAAGGCTTGGAATGTTGAAGGTTGCTAATGAATTTTTGTTGTCGGTTAGTGAGAAACAAAAGCTGGATTTGAAATTCGTTGATTTGATGAGGAATGAGAATGTGGATTTCAAGGTTGATAATTTTGGTGTTTTGAGATTCCGTGGTCGCATTTGTATACCTGATGATGCGGAGTTGAAAAGAATGATTTTGGAGGAAGGACACCGGAGTAATTTAAGTATACATCCGGGTGCGAATAAGATGTACCAAGATTTGAAGAAGATTTTCTGGTGGTCTGGTTTGAAAAGAGATGTGGCTCAGTTTGTGTATGCATGTTTGACTTGTCAGAAATCGAAAGTGGAACATTTGAGGCCTAGTGGTTTGTTGCAACCGTTGGATATTCCTGAGTGGAAATGGGATAACATTTCGATGGATTTTGTGACGGGATTACCGAACACTCAGCGTGGGCATAATGCTATTTGGGTGATTGTGGACAGGCTGACTAAATCGGCGCATTTTATTCCGATTGACATCAGTTTTTCTTTGGAGAGGTTAGCTGAGATCTATATCAGTGTGGTGGTGAAATTGCATGGGGTTCCTTTAAGTATTGTTTCTGATCGAGATCCTAGGCTTACATTGAGATTTTGGGAAAGTTTACAGAAGGCTTTGGGTTCTAAATTGAGGTTGAGTTCGGCTTATCATCCGCAGACAGATGGTCAGACCGAAAGAACTATTCAGTCGTTGGAGGATTTGTTGAGGTCGTGTGTTTTGGAACAAGGTGGTGCGTGGGACAGTTATCTTGCTTTGATTGAGTTCACGTATAATAACAGTTTCCATTCTAGTATCGGAATGGCACCTTTTGAGGCTTTATATGGGCGAAGATGTCAAACGCCGTTGTGTTGGCACGAAACTGGTGAGAGTTCTGTGGTTGGACCGGAATTGGTGCAACAGACGACGGAAAAGGTAAAGTTTATTCGTGAGAAAATGAAGGCTTCTCAGAGTAGACAAAAGAGTTATCATGATCGGAGACAGAAAGATCTTGAGTTTCAAGAGGGTGATCACGTATTTCTGAGGGTTACGTCGGTAACGGGTGTTGGTCGTGCTTTGAAATCTAAGAAGCTTACTTCTCGATTTATTGGTCCTTACCAGATATCTGCGAGAGTTGGTGCTGTAGCGTATCGTGTGGCGTTACCGCCGAATCTGTCGAATTTGCATGATGTTTTTCATGTTTCACAGCTTCGGAAGTATGTTCCGGACCCTTCACATGTGATTCCGATGGACGAGGTTGAGGTAAGGGATAACCTTACGGTCGAGGCATTACCGATTGGTATTTTGGATCGCGAGGTGAAGCGGTTGAGGGGCAAAGAGATTGCACTTATGAAAGTGGCGTGGGGAGGTGCTGCTGAGGGTAATTTGACGTGGGAATTGGAGAGTAGGATGCGGGAGTCGTATCCGGAGTTGTTTGTATCAGGTAAGATTTTCGAGGACGAAAATTTCTAAGTGGGGGAGAGTTGTAACGCCCCAGTTTTTGCCAGTTTTATTTTATTGAGTCGTTTTTGATTATTTTATTATTATTTTAATGTAATTTCGACTTTTGTGTGAAAATGTGTTATTTTTAGTCGTGAATATATTTTATCGCGTTTTGGGATCGTTTGCGAGAAATTTGAGTGTGGGGGTATTTTGGTCATTTTATAATGTTTTTCATTAAGTTAGTAAGAAAAGAAAATAGAAAATAGAAAAGGGAAAGAAAGAAAAATAGAGAGAAAGAAAGAAGAAAGAAGGAAAAAGGGAAGAAAAGAGGAGAAGAGAGAAAAATTGGGATAGTGTGGAAAAATCATCAAGATCAAGTTCTAGAGTCGATTTAATCGGGTAAGGGTGCGAAACTCGATTATACTATGCTTGTATATGATTATGTATGAATGGGTTTGGATGATTCTCTTGCTTTCCATGTTTTTCACTCTTAGGTCGAAAACGATAAAATGAGTAGAATCGATGGTTTAACGGTTGGAAATCGATGTAAAGGTGGTAGTTTGCTTGTTGGCATGATTAGAATAGGTTTTGATTGGAATATGTTGATTTGGAAATGGTTTGGGTTGGAAAATATCATTTTTGGGTTTTCAACAGCGCTGAAGGATTCTGAGTTTTCGCAGGTTCGCCTAGCGAACCATTCAACGAAGGGTAGCGAAGGTTCGCTACGGGTATTCGCCTAGCGAAGGCGTGAGCGAAGGTTCGCTAGAGTGTTCGCCTAGCGAACTTTGGGTGTTTTTGGCTCTGTTTGGTTCTGACTTGGTTCGCCAAGTGCTCGCCTAGCGAACTTAGTGTCTGTTTTTATCTAACAGTTGGTTCGCTGGAACATTCGCCTAGCGAAGGAGCTAGCGAATGCTCGCGAGGGATGTTCGCCTAGCAAAGCAGCTAGCGAATGCTCGCGAGGGAGATTCGCCCAGCGAACAATGCTGTTCGTGTAATTTTGTTTTCTGCATAACTTTTGATCTGTGATTCGGTTTGAGGCGTGGTTTGATGCATTGGAAAGCCATTGAGCTGTACTTTCTTATTATGATGGTTTAGAATTTGTTAGCCGATTTTATTTTGTCGGTAAATGTGAATAGTGTCAATGGTCGACTTTTGTCGTTTTAATGGTGCGTATTTGACTTGTATTATGCTTTATGGTGTTGCTTTGAATGTGGTATGACTTATGTGCTGTTGTGATGATGATTTGTGGCCGTAAGGCAATAAAATGCTAAGTGTGGTATTTGATGATATATGCATAATTGTGAATGTCTGTATGTATGCAATGAGAATGTCATGAGTCATTGTATGCCAAGCATCATGATGTGCATTGTTAAACGTCCTGAGTGACGGTTTGATTCCCGAGGGGAATATGCTATAACATCGTGTGCCTCGAAAATATGAGGCGATGCCTGAGGACTTAAAGCGATGGGTATAGACGATTGTGGGCTCCTTTAGAGACTTAAAGCAATCCTTAACGTCGTGTGCCTCGAAAATATGAGGCGATGCCTGAGGACTTAAAGCGACGGGTGAACATCGTAGGCCCGACGGGGAGTTACTTGAGATTCTCAGTAACGAGCGATGGTTCCAATAGTTCCTGAGTGGACTAATGACGTGACATGATGTGACAAAGGAAGTCGGTACCGCATGGCATGTGCATAGAGTCGTGGTGTCGGTCTCTGTGCATTTGCATTCATCATGAGTCATTTGTGCATGGAATTGTGAATGTGATTAATGAAATGGAATATGTGTAATTGTATTGTGAATGACTGATGTGCAGTGGTAATTGATACGTGTGAATTGTACTGTGTGTTGTTATAATTTATCTGTGTGCTTTGGTGGTGAGAATATGTTATTTGTGCATTTTTGTGTTAATATATAATTTTATGCAATTATATTATGGTTGTTTTTCTCACCCTTCTGCTGTTTTATAACGCTCTATGAGGCGTTTCAGATTAGAGCTGCTGGAGGTATTCCTTTTTGTGAAGCGTTGCGTCTTCATTATTTTGGTCGGTCGGCTCTGATATGTGACTCCGGGTAGTTAGGGTGGCCGCGTGCTATTATTTTGTATATCTGATGATATATTTTGGTTGTACATATGCTACCTGATGTATGACAAACTGTTTATATGTGTATATGTATATATGTTAATCAGATTTTAGATTTTCCGCTTTAATTCTAATTTCTGAAAAGTGGGTGTAAGGAACAAAGTTTCCTCTGTATGATTGCTACCCCACAGTTGCATATCGTTATGGGCAGGTGTTGCATGTTATG
The DNA here is from genome assembly GCA_022829125.1 of Lathyrus tuberosus. Classification (NCBI taxonomy): domain Eukaryota; kingdom Viridiplantae; phylum Streptophyta; class Magnoliopsida; order Fabales; family Fabaceae; genus Lathyrus; species Lathyrus tuberosus. The sequence goes on from JALAZF010000282.1 coordinate 932,194, forward strand.
TGTATGTTTGGCTTCTTTGATGTGATTCTCCCTTTCTATGCCATGATGTTTCAAATATACTCTGATCAATTTTCGAATTTTCTTTTTACCGCTTTAATTGCGTGTTAATTGGGGGTATAGATTGGAGGCGTCACAGTGTGCTTGTGTCATCTAACAAACTTGACGAAGATATATGGATATTCACCGATATAGGAATGCAATCTACAAGGCCCTAGTTAGTTAAGATGGCGTATGTGTACCCATATTAACCCATAACAATTTAATTGTTAGTGAGATAGCTTGGGTGAAATCAGAAACTTGATATGGACCTATGTAAATGTGATTGTGTATGTTTTCTGAAAAGAGATGTTAGTGGGCAAGTGAAACCTAGGGTGAATAAGGAACCCATTGGTGAGAAAGTAGGAAAGTGAATTTCATCCTTTTTATAGGCTTATTGTACCTTCCGAGATTATGTAAAATCTCTTAAGTAGAAATTTAGCTCCTACATATTGGCGAATTGGTAGTTCGAAACATAGGAGAGTAAGTCCCGATGTAGGATGTAGTAAGACATACCTAGTCTTTCCCTTGAGGGTAGTAAAACTCAAAAGTAGGTAAATTTGTGTGGGAAACATATTGGTTGTTTGTAGATTCGATTCAACCATGATAAAATTTGTAGCTCCTTGGTTCTCTTGCCAAAGCTAAGTAGGAAAGCCAATTCCACTTGTATATAAAGTGGTTATACTTCAATCTCTAGTAGTGTAATACTACGAGAGCGTATAATTAATAGAATCCAGAAGGAATTAGTAACCTTGTAGAACCTAGTTGATTCATAAGATAGGGGAACCCACTAAGACTAACATCTCACCCCATTTTCATTATTTATTTTCAAATAAGCAAGAATCGTCCCAAGGAAGAGAAAAATGGATGAAAAACATGGAAGACACATTTCCTTCATTTTAGTTCCATTGTGTATTATGTTTTCATCCCATGTTGTATTATGATAATACTATGATTTAAGTATGCAAAAAATCTTGTAATTGTGCATTTTGTATAATGTTGTATTATCTTTTTGTATCAGAAATAACATACCAAGTAGTATGATTCTAGACACATATCACTTTAGGAGTTACAATTTACTCCCATGGTTTTATTGACCGTTACAATAAGAGTAAGTTATTTCATGGAAAATTTCATGTAGCGTGTTTAAGATCTCTTTTCTAGATGTATAATTGATTTGTCACTTCATATATATCTTAACTTCTTCTATCCAATGAGGCTTGGCATAACTCCTCCGATAGAGGCCATCAGAAGAGGTTTCTTTATCAAAGATCTACAAGGACTCCACCAAAAGTTTCTTGACATTAGATGTTGTCATCATCAAAACCACAAAGGATTATATGCCTACTAAGACCATCTGCACATAAGAGTAACTGCAAGCACATAGATCCACACAAACGAAACTCTGTTTGTTAGGGTCACGTCTATTGAAAACCTTTTGACTATCAAGGAGGTTCTTAGAAGTCAGGCCTGTTTGCCTCCTCTTGTGTTATATTTGTCAGGGACGGCCAAAAGACAATTTTTGGCATGATGTCTGACTGGGGAATATCCCTGTGTGTGTATATTTTAAGGTTATTTCTTATCTCGGAGTAGAAATCTTAGGTTGGGGGTTCGTTGGGTTCTTGGGTAAGGGATGTCAACGTTTGGAGTTTTATGTGGAGGATGACTTTTATTGTTTGGGAGGAAAAGCTCTTTGACATTTTTATCGATCTTATCTCTTATGTAGTTAGGCGTGATCGAGTAGATGTTAGGGGTGGGGAAGCCAGATCTAACTAGTGGCCTCTCTTTTATGTCAACGTATGATAACCTATAGACTTTGGTTGGAGGGAAATGAATGTAGGTCAGGGAGGATCTTATGGGGGTTTTCTAGGGTTTGGAATAATTGGGTTCCTACTAATGTGGTTTTTTCTATTATCAGTCTATCCAAAATAGGTTGACCGCTAGGAAAAATATCATAAACCATCATAAAGTGTTTGGATCTATTAATGTGGAGTGTGTCATGTGTCGAGGGCAGGTGAAGTCGGTTGATTATCTCTTTGAGTTGTGTAAGGTTGTTTCGTTCAATAAGTACAAAGTCCTTTGTTTGGTAGGGAGGCCTTGGCCTTTACCACCGTTAATTTTTGGGGTGTTTGAGTTGTTTAATGGTATGGGCCATGAGAAAAATGTGTCTTTAGCCTCGGTCACAATCTGGTATTTTGTGGCGTGGACTATTTGAAAAATTCAAAACAAATTCAGTTTTTGTCTGAAAAGCTTAAAGATTACTCACTTGATGTCCTCAATTATATGCTTGACTTGGAATTGGGTTAATGCCCATACTTAAGGTATTGTTGTTTATGTGATTTATTGGGTGTGTGACCCATTATAGTTTCTAGGAATTTAGTGGTGTGTTGGGTAGGTAGCTACCATCCTTTGCTTTGTGCTTTGTGGTTTGTGAAACATGCCATGTGTTCCTTCTTCTAGCTTGCTATCTCTAAAGTTCTAATGTGATCCTCGCTTCTGAATTGTGCAGATTGCAAGTCTGTATGGTTGAATTTGGAGCTTTTTTTCCAAGCTACTTCAAGATGATTTTCTAGTGCAGAAGGGACACGTGCTGGACACGATGTCACATCATGTGGGTACGACATATGGCTCTTTCTCAACAGGCAAGATTGCTGTATTTTAGGAAAAAATTTATGATGAAGAATCAATTAGATTTTATTACTTTTATTTAGAATTATTATTATAAGATTTGTTGGAAAATGTTAGAATTGAAATACAGAGGGGTTTTGTTATCGTCTCCATATGGATTGTTTAGATACGTAATGCTTGTCGTTCAATAGTTTACCGTTCCAAGAAAAGGGTTTTCAAAGTTTGTTTCATAAATTGTCACGATTTAGTAGCAAAGCTTTAAATTCTAAAGTTTGATTAACAAAGTATATTAAAATTAGTTTTCATCTACCCTAACTAATACGTATTCTCTTAATCTTGCATGTGAAGTCAAATTCGATTAATATCATCACATATTCTCTCAATATTGTCTATCTCTAGAGCGGCGTCGTGAGAAATATCGTACTCATTGCTACACGATCTCTCCATATAACAACCAATATAGTAAGCTTTAAGTTCAACACAAAGCGAATATCAACCATAGGTCGATCTCTCTAATCTATGAGTTGATAAATGAATATTTTAGGTCAAGTTCCATAAAATCTATGTCTAGGTTTTTACAAAACAAGAATGAATCATTATGAACAAAAATATTCATCATATATTAATCATCACTTGTTCACATACAAGGCCAATCAAAAGAAACACATAAAGCTAAGGTAGACTACCTCTACCTTTGATACAAAGAAAATTAGCTACCCATAATCATGGTAGCTTGCTTTATGATGGCTTGATTAGTGCATGTTTTAGAGTTGTTTTGATTTGTATTTGTGTTGTTATGTTGGTATTTTCTATGTTTTCAGGTATTTAGTTATTCGGGAGCCTTATGCAAAGGAATGAAGCAAAAACGGATGAAATGCAGAAAAAATGAGGTTGGTCCATGCTGGTGGCGACCACCATGGCGTTCACCATGAGGTGGACATTAGTTGTCCCCGCACCAACGGTCAAAAGACTAAGTCAAGCCCAGTTTTCAAGCATGGCACTCGCCATACGTTGTGAATGTCAAACGGTCACAAAAAGGGCCTTCGTTGGTCCCCAAGCCTCCACAAACTGTCCCTACATTTTCTCCACGACCTGAAAGTGGTTTCTAGGGTTTTGGACTCCTATAAATAGACATTTGATGCTACTTTTCAAGGGACCCAAGTTTTGTGCACACGTAGGCCATACTATGTCCAATTGTAAGTGTAACCCTTCACACCGAAGAGTTATCGTGTCACGAATCGAGTCTGTATCAAGTTTGGATCGTCCCTGTACAAATTTTATTTCCGTCGAGATTATTTCAGCATCTATTGTATCAGATTCAAGACTCCGTCCGGAGCAGGTTTTATTTAATTACTTTATTTACTTTCGTCACCATTACTTAATTTCCCGTTTATCTTATACTTTCGTTTAAACCGCACGTTTTAATTACATATACCATGTTTTATCCCGTTATCAAATTAATCGCAATTATTTACGTTATCATGTCAAGCTAATTTTATTGGTGTTGAGATGTGAGGATTTTAATTAAACGGATCCTTATCGTTCTTATAGAATTACCATTGGGGGTGTTTTGGTGTTTAAACAATTTTTATTGCGTCTTATTTTAATCTGCCCCAACGAAAGTGGGACAATGTAAACACCAGGTAAGATCAAAATCCGTCTGGTATAAACGATTTAAACTGATAAGTTCTCAGTTAATAAATTCTGCGAAAGCCTTTTATTAATTAACCAGGGAAGTCTAAGGTTTCTAGCAATTTGGTTTTAAAACTATTTACGAACGCGTGCGCTTATAGGTTTAGGATCCGGTACTTGAGCGAAAGCTTAAGAACCCTTTTTAAATTAAACTTTCCAATCAAAAATCACTTTTCTATCAGTAAAGAGTTTAATTTCTTAAAAAGTAGACTTACTACTTTAATGCATTAGGCGCATACCATGAGTGACGATGGAAGGTATAAATTAGAGAGCAAGTTCAATTCGGTATGCATGAAAGCAACGGTTCCCATCAAATTAACACTTTTTGAAACAGAGAATATTGCCCCACTGTAACTCCCTTTTTAAAACAATAAGAGTATGGTTAATTAATAGATTCCCACATCTTCACACTGTTTGTCCAATTTTATTTAGTTCTTATTTTAGCACAATTTTTATCATCGCATTAAACTTATTTACTGCTCGCCTTAAATAAACAGCGTAGCAATCAGTAACAATAGACTTTTGACTACTGGTCTCTGTGGGATCGATATCTTTTAAAACTACACGATAGGCTGTGCACTTGCAGTTAGTTGGTTTACGCCCGATCAAGTTTTTGGCGCCGTTGTCGAGGACCACTTACGTCAAAATATCGTAAACTAGTTGTCACTTCGTTTAGATTAAGGCATTTTAGATGGATTACCCAAATTCTTTTTTCAATCACCAATCTAAATATTTCAAGGGCCCACAATGTTCCTATAAGTCAAATCTTGAAATATTGGTAGAAAACTTTGTTAGTTCACAAGCTCTCTCTAGGTTAGAATCCATGGTGTGAAGGTTTGTAGCAACTCGAACGGCTTATAATAGGGAATTTAGAAACTGTGCTCTTCTTGCTAATGAAACCATTAAGTGACTAAACAATAATATCCAATCCTTAGTACTTAGCAATGAGGAATTAGGGACAAAAATAGCATCGCTTACACAAATACCTATTGGCACATCAACCTATGAGGCTAACCCCGTAGGAAAACCTAAAGAAATCGATAAATTAATCAAGGAGAGTCAAAATAAAGAAAATAATAGAAATTCTTTTCCACTAAATTCATTAAAACCTAGATAAAAAGGCAATGCTGCTATAACTAAAAGAGGAAACCCAAGGAATCATAAAACTAGAGAAGAAATTAACGCCAAACCGGAATCTTCAACACCAAATAATGAGCTAGATCCAATCCTGCCTTACTTAAGATATGAAGTACTCTATAATGGAAAGAAAAGAAAAGGGGAAGGGTATGAGAGATGGCTCGATAAGTGTCCTTGGAAACAACCCATTGAAAGGACTTCCCCTCTGTAATTTTAATAAGTCAAGCTACCGACACTAAACGAAGCGCTGCATGGGAGGCAACCCATGATTCTGTCTTTTTGATTAATTTTTTTCTTAGAAGGTGAACTATCTCTTCTAAAAAAGCTAAATTATTTGATTTCGAATGTTTCAGGGCTCAGCATTCTACATAACTTATTCTAACCATATTTTCAGAATGCATAATGTTGATGACATGGAGATCAGGTTCAGAGATGATGACCAAAGAAGACATTACGCAGTCCTATCTGAAAGACCCATGATACCCACCAGATATCGTGACACAACCTGCATGACAGCCTTAGAATTGAAAAAAGTATCAGCTATATGGTTAGCCGAATTGATTGGGAGGAATTTTCAGAGTTTAAGCATGAGACCTATTGAAAACTCACCCTTGAGTTCCTCAGTTCACTTATTTACGACCCCTGTTGAGGACGTGGATTCCACCACGACCACATATCCTTTAGGTTGTTTGGACAAGAGTATGATCTAACCCACCGAGGATTCTGAAGCCTTTTAGGATTCCAAACTGGTCTGGATGCCCATCCAGAAATTCCACTATGTTTTTACCAAGACGATTCTTTAGAAATTTTTTGGAAGGAAATCACCAATAATGCAGACCCCAACCCAGCCACCTAGTTTTCAAACCGAATCCATAACTCAGCACTTAGGTATTTCTAAATGATCTTAACCCAGACATTCTTTGGTAGGAGTGAGACCTGTGAGCCAATAAGTGTGGAAGAGCTATTCATTCTTTACTGCGTCATCGAAGATGATTCTGTTGCATCTGGTGCCCTCGTCATCCAAAACCTAGCATGCATAACCCGGTCTTCAGTATGACCTATTCATGTAGGGGGATAGTCACTCATATAGCCTATGCACTTCAGTTACAAAACAAGTTTTCACACCTAATCCCTTACTGTGGTTATACACTTTTAGACATGGACCATTGCCTTGAAAAGGGTTTGATACGTAAAACATACTTTAAGATTAATGAATACAAACTTCTCATTGATGATGAAGTCGTCCATCATTTCTACCTGCCTAACCCAGAAAGGACCAACATCCAAAATAGGGAGAATTAGACATATGCTTTAGAGGCTCAAGACGCGACACCTTTCAGACCTGCTACACCTCCTACACCAGAGTATCACCCATTACCTGCACCTTCTTCAGATAGGACTACTGCGATTTCTTCTGGTCCCAGCAGGAAACGAGGCAAAGATGATGAGCTCACTTTATTGCGCCAAGAGATTGTTGCACTCTGAGGAGAAATCGACAATCTGAGGCAGAAGGCAGAGATAGATAATGTCATTCATACTAAAGCAGAACATTATCTCTCCCGAGAGATTTTCGACCTTCGACGCCAGCTCTCAGAGGCTCATGCATCCTGTCCACAACAGATTTCGAATCCTGCTTATCATTCCACTTAGCCATCTATTAGATTTATTTCACCGTTATTATTTTCTCATTATTTTTGTCGGATTTATTTTTTCGTTAAAACTCTTATTGTATTTTTTTAGATTTATATTCAATAATTCTTTTCCTACCTCTTTTTATTTTGTTTTATTATTAATTTCAATATTTATTTATTAGCAAGACATTTATTTAAATAACCCAATTATTTTCAAAAATGATGTCTAGGCAAAGCAAAAGGGGAGTGTACACTCAAAGTTTCCCAAGCCAGGCCCAACAATCCACCTTAGGCCCAGACTTGGTACGTGTGAAGCGTGGCAGTCGCCACACACCCGCCATGGATTTAGGAAAAAGGAAAAAAATAGCAGTTACGGGACAGAACCATTGTCCCTTATTTTTCTTCAACCTTCTTCTATTAAAACTCATTTTCTTCCTCCATTAACACCCACCATTAACCCACCCAATCACATAACTTCCATTAATCCTCCAAAATCTTTCAACCTCCACTACGCCAAACAAGGGAAAAAAGGGCGCTTTTTTTGGCCTATCACAGCGCTTAAAAGCGCTGTCTAAGCCAGCGCTGTCGTAGGTAAAGACAGCGCTTTTTTATTTATGAAAAAGCGCTCTCTAAAAGGGGACTTTAGACAGCGCTTTTAAAAGCGCTGTCTAATGTATACGTTTAAAATTTTAAAGAATAATTTTTATATACTTTAGAGAGCACTTTTTTCTTCAAAAGTGCTCTATAAAGGGGGACTTTAGACAGCACTTTTGAAAGCGCTGTCTAATGTATACGTATAATGAGTTTTTTATATACCTTTAGAGAGCGCTTTTTCCTTAAAAGCGCTCTCTAAAGGTGGACTTTAGACAGTGCTTTTAAAGTGTTGTCTAATGTATAACTTTAGACAGCGCTTTTTTCTCAAAAGCGCTGTCTTTTGTCTACGTATAATTTTGAAGATTTTTAAAAAAAATCCCATTTTAACCATTTTTTTATGCAAAAACCTGTATAATTCACATTTCAATAAACCTGTATAATTCACATTTCAATAAACCAGTATGGATACGCATTTCCATCAACAAATTCTATTTCAAAACTAGAATTTATATTAATGCAGAATTCGCACAAATTCTATAAACTAGAATTTGTACAATTCAATAAACTAGAATTTACATGCAGAATTCGCACAAATTCTATTGTATGGTTTCAAACCTGTATAGAATTTACATTTCAATAAACTAGAATTTACATTCACAAAACTATACATTCAAGAAAGAATTCTTCTTGCAATAAAAAATTCGCACAATTCCTCCTTAGTATCTTGCAATTGTTTCCTCGTGTAATAAGGACACACCATATCATCGAAATACTACATAACAAAACAAAATACACATTATTTAGTTAAAAATAATAAATTATATGACATATCCGATAAATATTAAAATAAATCCTAAGTTATAAAACCATGCATACCGTAATAAGAATCTCCAATTGTCCCATTTGAAGGATTTCTCTCATGAACCTCAAAACGAAGTACCCGCAGTCTATGCCATTACGCTGACGAGGGCACTACACATAGACAAACAAATAAGAAATAATATATAGATGTTTTGTGTTATCAAGTAGCATCACTAATAAGCAATATTGTGAAAATTAATATACCTCAACTTTGACCCATGTAATATTGGTTGCTCTAGCCCGTGCTACTCGTGCGTATCTTCCTAGTTACTGGACATTTGACCTGTAAGAAAGAAAAAAACAGAAATTAAATGACAAATATAAAAATCCATAATCCTAATCCATTGAATGATATAAGCTATATTGAATGATATAAGCTATAATTTTACAACTAGTACCTTTTTCACTAACGTCTCTTTCTTTTCTTGTTTGGAGTATGTTCTACCCGTCTCTTAACAACACGGATGGTTGGATTGATCCAAATACCCTCATTATGATCATTTCTAGTATATGATTCATTCACTATAATATTTTCATCTTGATCATTTCTAGTAAATGATTCAATATCAACATCAATATCACCTTGATCTCCAACGTTTTCATCAATTACTTTGTTAGATAAAAGCACTATAGACCATTTTGTACTTGTTGGATCAGTGACATAGAACACTTGTTTAGCTTGAGAGACTAGAATAAAAGGCTCATCTTTGTACCCCACCCTATTAAGATCCACTTGCAAAAATCCTGACTTATCCATTCGTACGCCATTATTATTTTCAACCCACTTGCAACGAAATATAGGAATCTGAAACTTCTCATAATCAAACACCCAAATGCGCTCGATAACCCCAAAATATGACAGATTTGCAAATTTGGGGTTTAAGTCTTTCACACTTGAAATGTGCATTGCTTCAGCTACCACGGTGACACCACTATTTTGCATAGTACTTTTATCATCTTGTTCTTTGGTATAAAATGTGTATCCATTAATTGCGTATGCGCTATAAGAAAACACGACCATACTTGGACCATATGCTAAACATCTCAACCTTTCTGTTATTGAAGCGCGGTCTGAATAATACTTTGAATAAATATGATCCTTAAACCAAGGTATGAAACTTCGATTGTGCTCTCGTACTATCCAATTCTCATTTCTATTCAGATTTAAACCTCGGAGAACATCCTTGTGCATTTCAACATACGGCTCAACCTCATTCTCATTGTGCAGAACATACAAATGCACTTGATCCCGTTCGACCCTTGATACTGTCACAACTTCATTTCCAAGTAACTTTTTTCCTTCTTTTTTTTGACAATATGAGATTTGGGGAGTCCAATTGATTGTACATTGGACAGATATTCAGTACAAAACTCAACCGCTTCTTTAACAATGTATCGTTCTGAAATACAACCCTCTGTTCGACTTCGGTTTTTCACATACCCTTTTAATATTTTCATATAACGTTCAGAAGGGTACATCCATCTCATATAAGCCGGTCCGCACAATTGTGTCTCTTTCACCAGATGAACAACTAGATGAACCATTATGTCAAAAAACGAGGGAGGAAAATACATTTCAAGATCACACAAAGTAATAACTATTTCTTTTCGCAATGTTGGTAAGATCGCAGGATCGATCACCTTACTGCAAATTGACTTGACGAAAAAACACAATTTAGTTATTGCGCTTCTTACTTTTTCTGGCAGAATAGAACGTATACCTATTGGTAGAAAATGTTCCATTATAACATAGCAGTCATGCGTCTTTAAACTCTTTAACTTGAGGTCTTTCATAGACACAAGTCTTCTAATATCTGAAGAGTATCCTTCTGGAACTTTAACTTCACTTAGAAACTTACACAATACTTTTTTTTCCTTTCTAGATAGAGTATACGCAGTAGGTGGTAGATATGTTCGTTTTCCTTTCTTCAAGGGTCCTAATTCAGTTCTTATCCCCATATGTACCAAGTCCTTTCTTGCTTTAAGGCCATCCTTAGACTTTTCTGGTATATTGAGTAACGTACCAATAACACTGTCAAATACATTTTTTTCAATATGCATAACATCGAGAAAATGTCTTACATACAACGACTTCCAATATGGTAGTTAAAAAAAAACTGACCTTTTCTTCCACCCACTCTTGACAAGTGTATGTGTAAAAGGCTTTCCAAACTGAGTTCTCACATCTTTCACCTTTTCAAAAATTTGATCACCTGTCAATATAGTTGGAGCTCTACCATGTTCTGGCTCTCCATTGAATGCTTTTCTCCACCCACGATAGTGATGATTAGAATTTAAGAATCTACGATGATCGAGAAAGACATTCTTCTGACCAAACTCCAATCGCGTCCAATCTGTTTTATCTTCACAAATAGGACACGCACATTGACCTTTTATGTTGTACCCTGATAGATTTCTGTATGCTAGAAAATCATTAATTGTACCGAACAACATCGCCCTCAAGTTGAAACTTTCTTTCCTATACCCATCATAAACCTCCACACCGTTCTCCCACAAAAATTTTAAATCTTCGATTAAGGGTGCCAAGTATACGTCTATGTCATACCCTGGTTGTCTAGGCCCAGAAATTAACATAGATAACATCATGTACATACGCTTCATACATAGCCATGAAGGTAGGTTATAAATCATTATGATCACAGGCTAAGTGCTATGTGAGATACTTTGAATACCGTGTGGGTTCATTCCATCAGTAGATAATGCCAAGCGAAGGTTTCTTGCTTCTTTTCCAAATTCAGGATAATCATCATCAATTTTCATCCACTGTGGTGAATCTGCCGGATGTCGAAACTTTCCATCAATAATTCTTTCATCTGCATGCAAAGTCAAGTGTCTTGAATCAGTCTCTCTATGAAACATGTGTCTAAATCTCAGAATTATAGGAAAATACCATAAGACTTTTGCTGGAGACAACTTTTTCTTATATCGAGAGACACCGCATTTAGGACACTCATTTAACGATGCATACTCATTTCAAAACAATATGCAATCGTTTGGACAGGCATGTATCTTATCATAGCTCATGCCAATAGAGCACAACATCTTTTTGGCCTCATATGTTCGATTGGGAAGAGCATTATCCTCTGGAAGCATATCTTTCATAAGGGCTAATAACTCTGTGAAACTTTTATCCGACCATCCATTGCCCGCCTTTAAGTTGTACAACTTTAATACCGTAGACAATCTTGTGAATTTGGTGCAACCATTATACAACGGTTTCTCTGCATCGCTTACCAACCTCTCAAACATTTTGGGATAATCCTTAAGATCTTCTTCAAGTGCTTCTGCAATCTCTTCGACTCGATCAGAATCGTATGTATCTGTGCCATTGTCGTATGAAGCGTAGGTCTTATTATCCCCCGATTCAATATTCCCATTAATTTTCTCACCATGCAAATTCCAACATGTATAACTTCTATTAATTCCACTCCTCAATAAATGCGATGCCAACTGAATCGCGTCAACCCGACTCCCAAAACAGCAACCCAAGCAAGGACATATCATTCGACTGGGGTCTTTGGCATGCGCAACAACAAACTTAACGAATTCCGATACCCCATTGTCGTACTCTTTCGACAATCGACTTGAAGACATCCATTTCTTATCTATAGTTATACTAATTAAACTAAACAAAAACAAAAAGAAAAAATGTTATACCTGTAGGGAAATGGTCCGACTTTCACACTTTGAACACAAGTAACCCCTATACACGTATCATAAAATGAAATATCATTAATTGACCAATTATGAGTCATAACTTGATAAGTGGCAACATGTAATCACAAACAAGCAACAATTAGAGAACATATCAAAATACAAGAAGAAAGGTGAGAGACAACCATTAATATAGGCTCATTGACTTATAATATAACTTTAAAAACCACGAAAAATTATAATTTAAAGTATCAAAAAAATTCTCTCCTCAATAAGTATAAAGTAGACAATTAACTTATAACAAAAAAAACTGCCGATATTCATGTTCTTATGAAAGTCAAGAAAAAATAATAAAGAAAAACACTGAAACAATTTTTACTAATGATTTTCTATTCAATGATTATAATCCCTCATCTTTTCCTCAAATTACAGGAGTGAAATCAAAAAGACAAAAATCACTGATAGTTAGCCACTAGAGCTGAAATCAGGTCATGATATATATTCTATTCAGAAACTAAAGCAACATCTACATTAATTGGAATCAAGAAGCCAATGCTTGATCTCATCCAATGACATGCGAGTATTTCCAGAAAATGGAGTACTACACTCCTTTAGCTTTAAATCTCATCGTGAAAACTTTTTCCCCATAAAAATCAAATCAAAAACAAAAATTAAAAATAGAGAAATGAATAATAAAAGAGATCACTCAGTTCAGCAACAACGTACCTTATTCGTTTTCAGAGGATAAGAGAATAAGAACAACAACAACAACAACGTTTTCACGAAATGACGGCAACAGTGACGACAACGGTGACGGCAACGGTGACGGCAATGGGAATGCAAGAACGACGGCAATGGCAATGCAAGAACGACGGCAAGGGTTTCAGAAAATGTTTAGAAAAAACGGTCAAGAGAAGAAAATGAATAGAAGTGTCTAAAAATGTTTAGAAATTGTTTTATATTTTAATTCGTAAATGACCTTAGAGGGAGCTTTTAAGAAAGCGCTTTCTTATGTGCCAACCTATAAGAGCGCTTCCCTTAGAAAGCGCTTTCTAAAGTGAAAAGAATTTAACACCTATAAGAGCGCTTTTCAGAAAGCGCTTTCTAAGGTTAACTTTAAACAGCGCTTTTTAAAAGCGCTGTCTAAAGTAATACCTATAACAGCGCTTTCCAAAAAAGCGCTTTCTAATGTGGAATCTATTTATTGCATTTAACAGCGCTTTTTAAAAGCGCTTTCTAAAGCCTATCTTTTACTGCGCTTTTTTTAGCGAAATTTTTTTATTCTTTTTAGCAGCGCTTTTTTATAAAAGCGTTGTCTTTTTGGTGCTGTCTATTCCTATTTTTGGCGTAGTGCTCCCATCATTCCCTCAATATTCCACCCCTTTAAACCACTCTATTTCATTCATAAACCCATAAAACCTTTCATTTTGAGAAAAACCCCAATTTCAACAAAAATAAATATGAAAGCAAGTAAGCAAGTAGATAACAAAAATAAAAACAAGTTAGGGGAAACCCTCGACTATCCCTAGTAAAGTCGTCATTTCTGTCGCAGTGAGAATCGAATATCAAGCTATTGAATTAACTTGAATCGCAAATCTTAATTCACCACCGAGCTTTGATTTATCCAAAGGAAAGGTTAAAGAGCGAAAACCCTAATAAGAGAATCTAGGTTCGGGGGTTGGTTATACCTAGATAAAGTGTTGGCATCCTAGGTATCTGTAGTACTCTACAAGAACCTCTTGTTTGTATTTGTGTTATCTATTACTCGCTTGCTAAGGGTATCTGCTAAGGTAAAGACCTAAGGGTTAGTTTCTAAGTATGCTCGCCAAGACATCACATCGTGTGCCTACGTATCCTGACAGGAATGGAATCAGAGCATTCGTAGTTCTGCTCAAGGAGGGTGAGGAACTCTTGACTGTTGTCAAGGTTCCAGGGGGAGGTAAGCATCCATGGCAAGACACTTACATGGAGTGCGGCGACTCCAAAGTTGAAGTTAAGTTGAAAGGGAGGTAAGTATTCACGGCGGAACACTTACATGGAGTGCGGCGACTCCGATCCTAAGGCTAGGATGAAAGAAGTGAAACGTTTATGGCAAGACGTAGAGCACGACAGCTCCAATCCTAAGGCTAGGATATAGGGCAGGGGAGTGGTAAAGCTAGGCTAAGTTATCTTAATCATGACATAGAGTCAACGGAGGGACCCTTCTTTTGGAATTAACTATAGGCAATTAGCAATAAAATCTTTAAGCACCTCATAGCGACCATGAACGAAAATGAGTTCACAAGAGAAATCAAACTTTAGAAATAACATCAGGATTTAATCCAGGTTAATGTTATCATCAGAATTAACGAAAATTAACGTTAATATTAACAGTTTAATTAAAATTCCTACTTAAACCGAAATTAAAATTAGAATATAAATTTGATCAAAATTATAAGCTAACGTCTAATCAAGCATCATAATTCAATCGATATTTTAAATAAAAACTAAATTGTAATAAACTAATACCATTAGCCAAAAAGATTAACAAGATTTTAAAAATCTATCAAAATAAAAAACAAACAGATAAATGGGCTAACTCGGCCCAATCATATCCTAAAAAACAAATGAAAAAATCAGCAAAAGAAAAAAAATCCCTAAATCCCTTTCTATTTCGCCTTACAGCTCACTCTCTTTCGCAAACCTTATTTCCTTCCCCCCTTTCCCTCTCACGAACACGAAAACCAAGCCCTCATCTTCTTCTCGTGTGTCGTGTCAACTTCACTGGAGAACTCCTCTGTTTCCTTATCTCCCTCCGCCCCATGCCTCATCATCATCTTTACACTCTCCCGCACGCGAAACCCTCTCTCGCACGAGAAAGACACAAGAAAGGGGGGGTTTGAATTGTGTATTTTCTCTTTTAACTACTTTTATTTTCTTGTCGTTGAATCACTTAGGATTACATCAGAGTTCGTTGAGAGACTCTGACTGGCGAAGTTACATTCAGACTTGCTGAGCATGAGGCTTTAGAACTAACAAGAGTCTGAACATAAGATCCATTTCTCAGAACTTGCAGAGCAGAAGCTTATCAGTGTTAAGCTGCAAGGTTGTGACTTGCATGTGTAAGGTTCCGATACTCTATATAGAAGATAAACTAAGACATTAAGCATAAGAGTAAAGAACACACGATATATCCTGGTTCACCATAAAGGCTAATCCAGTCCACCCTCCTCAGGTGATTTCGCCTTGAACACAAGGTCTTAATCCACTATAATCAATCTCGATTACAGATGCACGGGCAACAGCCGGTGACTAACCACTTGCACAGCCGCACTATGACTAACATACAATGAACCGTTCAGGGATTCAACTTAATGAATATAACGAACATTGACCTGCAGGTTCCAATCTCGCAAGATCTACTGCTAGGCTTTCACAGTTAGGCGTTTAGGGATTCATCACAATGAATATAACGCTACTGACCCTATTTCAGGCTTTTCCCACAATGACATCTCGCCATTGTCTTCTCGAGTCTCCGGTCACACTGACCACTCAAAGAATCCTAATTCACCAAGAATTAGTTTAACTGGAGATTACAAAGGTGCTTCTTAACAAGCAGATTACTCCTAAATTTAAGTACAAAAGAACACACAAGTGTTCAAGCAAGATGTGAGCAACAGCTCCTTGCTATTCTAAGAAACTACAGAGATGTATAATGATTTGACAGTTGTTGACATCTTGTAGATCTTCTTCTTCTTCTTCGTCTTCGGGGTGAGCAAGCTTTGAGCAACAACTCCTTGCTTCATATCTTCAATGTAGTGCTGACGAGAAGGTGGTTGATGACTTGACTGATTTGCAATGTTGTCTTCTTCATCAACAACTTCTATACTAATTCATTGTTGTTGTGTTGAATGATGATCTTTGAGCTTTAACAACAATGGCCATGTGCAAATGGTGATAGCTTTGGATATTCTAAGTGTTACAACGAGAACTCATCATTGTTGCTATCTTTACACAATGACTTGATCAATTCCCCATTCATGGCTGAATCGATCTGTGGATTGTGTCGTCGTCGTCCTTTTTTGTCCATTAGAAGCGAATACTCTTTCCTTTAAATAGCCTGGTAGAAATATATCCGTTTAAAATACTGTTGGATGTTAGAAAAGAGACGTTGTGTAATAATTAGCTGTACTGACACATCTCCTTTTTGATATGGGAGAAGTGACGGGATATATCTTTCTTGGGCACCGTGTACAGTTACTCACAACGGTAACATGTGACTTCTTGAACTTCAGAGGCTTCAGATGGTTAATGGATGAAGCATGAGTAGAGTCTTCTTAACAGGATATCTGATATGTCAAGTCTTTAGTCAATTGAAGAAGTCCATTAGTGTAATACCCCAAAATTTGCTTTCTCTTTTGTCATCATAGCATAGCATTATCATATCACATATCATATCCATCTCATTAGCATTGCATTGCATCTTTAACATAGAAATATGAAGTATACCATCCCTCTTACCATCAAGGCATGTGATCAGGTGAGAGATGGACAATCAAAGAATCATTCAAGGCACAAAAGGATAAACAAATTGCCTCAAGGCAAGCCAAGAGGTCTTTCATGTCTCATATTATCTCAATTGATCATCCAAAACCTCAAGAAAGTGAGATTCAATGGGAGATTGAAGCACTACATCCTACACTACGCAAGAGGTCCAAAAAACTGAAGGAAAACCCTCAAAAGAGATAGCTTATTGGTTCAAAGTCACCCTCAATTGGCATATCTCATCATCCTTTAAGAGGATACACAACATATTCAGAGGAATTTGGATTTGGAAGATGTGCAATTTCCTCCTAACCAGAAGGGGCCAAAACTAGGGTTTCCAATAAAATCAGGTCATCTTTGATTTTTTGGACAAAACTTGATGTCATGGTATTCTACATGTCCTTAAGTGTATGTGTGTGGAAAATTGCCTCTCAATTGGTTTTAGAAGTGGTTCAATTGGAAGAAAGATAAAAAATCAGGAAAATTGGGGCTAAGTCAAATAATCAGAGGAAAAAGTCAACTCTTGACTTTTTGAGGCCAAATCCATGAAATTCATGTTATATGTGACCAATGTACAAAATTTGATCAAGAAATTCCAAAAGGATCATGAAAAATCAAGATTTGAAAAGTTGTCATTTTTGGAAGAAGTAGGGCTTCTAAATAAGGAAAGTTTTGGCCATTTTGCACCAAACTTTGAACCAAGGCCATTCAAAATTGAGACATCCAATGAAAATTCCACTCGGCCACAACAAAAGATCTTGTTTCAAGCTTCAAATCCATGTGTAGAACATCTCCATTGGATAAAAATTGAGAGAGTTATGAATGATCAAAGTTGAGGAAAAACTTGGGCAAAATGCAAGTCAGCTTGGGCATATCTTAGGTCACGCGCCATCATTTCTACAAACATGTGGTGGGCCAAATGTTTTGATCAATTACTCATGGTTAGAGGCCTCAAATGAAAAATCTTTCAACATGAAAGTTGTTCCTCTATGTGAGATCTTCAAAATTGGTGTTCATGATTTGTTCATTTGATCAAAGGTTAAGAAGTTATGATGGGTCCAAGTTGGTATGACCACACTGAAATTCCATGCACCAAGATGCCTTGCCAGCCAACCCCATTGCCATGCCTTTCTATTAGTTCCAAATATGGATGTTCCAAGTCACTTTTCACCAATTTCCAAGCTTGTATTCAATCCAATTTTCACATTAAACTTGTAGCATTACATCTCTTCTTTCCAATGACTCCAAAAACTCATCAAACCATCCCTTGATTAGGGAGAAATTCATCTACAAATCACCCTATATTCCACTGATGCATTGATGGCTTTGATACACAATTTGGTTCAGACTTCCATCAAATAACTCATTCCCTTATTTGAACACACCATTGCTATTCCATACACCTGCCATAGCACGTGTCATACATGAGAATGGAAAGAATAACTTGCTGAACAAGTTTCTGCTACAACAGCCTTGCCATTTCAGGTTCACTCTCATCTCCACCATAGCTCACCATGAATCACCATCACCATAACACAGCCATTGTTAACTCGTCCCCTAACTAACTTGGCTCAGTTAGTTAGGGATGACTCACCTAAACCATCAAGACTCAGTTAACTCACCCATTTAACCATAGTTAAACTCACACTATAAATCAAAGCTTCACTCACATTTCTAATTTCAACTTCATTTTTCTCATTTTCACTTCAAAGCTCTCTCTATTCTCTCTTTGATTCTCTCACCTTTTTCACCAACTCTCTCAAAATTTGTTCTCTGAGTGCACAAGATTTTCACCTACTTCATCTACATCATCATCAATGGCGCATGATTGAAAGAGAATTCACACGATTTCTTCAAGTGTATGTCAGCAAGTTTTGAATCACAATCCACACAATTTCATCTACTTCCAGCAGCATTTATTTTGCTTGATTTGAAGCTCCAAGGTTGAAGAACAAGTGTTCTCTCTGGTTTTCTCAAGAATCTCCAAGAGCTGCAAGTTCAGGTTCTAAAATTCTCGAACACTTCTCTCACGTTTTATGGTTTATTTTGTTGTTTTCATCATGATATGAGCTCACTAGGAGCATTTCTTACTCCGGCTAGTTGATAGGCCTTGTAGAGGCTTAGATCCAAAAGTTAGGGCATGTTTTAATCCTCTCTATTCTCCATGTATGTGTTTGTTCTATGAAAAATATTGGTGTATTCGTGATCTCCATTATCTCAGCTTCATTTTGGTATGCGCATTGTGTATTTTTGTGAGCATGTGAGATTTGCAGTCCCTCTCCGGCCGATGATCATTATGCTAGGGTTTAGTGCAATTTTAAGTCGTGACCGTCTGATTTGTTTTAATCCAAGGGTGGTGATGTTGCCAGCGAATTAATGGGGATGGTGTGTGTCACGTGATTCATTTTTAATCCATATGATGCTTGCATGCGTGTGCGTATATGATTGTTATGATGTGCCAACAATATGATGTGCATGATTTGCTTACTTCGATTGTGGTTTGACTCTGATCTGATCCAATGGCCATGCGTGAGTCAACTTTGTGGACTGAATTCCATGTTTGCTATTGTGTTCCACGCGCTGGGACTTGGACTGGACTAAATTTCTATTTACACCATGCGTTTTTAAAGCCCAAACCATTTGAACATGGAAATTTACTTCTATGCACCCCTCTCTCATTTCAATTTCATTTTATTTTTTCTTTTATATGCACGTTTCATTTTTGATTTTTAAAAATACAAAACAACATCAGAAAATTCTAGAAAAATTCACGAGTGTCATTAAGACATTTAGGAAATTTTTGATATTTATATTTCATGGTTTTATTACATTTTTATCCCTGTCTCATAATTTTCTTTGAATTTCCATTTGTATGCATTCCAAGTATGATACATGTATTTGTGGAATTTTGTTCTTGCTCATTACAAATTGTTTTGACATGAATCTTTTTGCATTGATTCACTAATACATTGAACCATATTAGATGATTTTTTTTTTATTTTTTAGGTCAATTGATGACATGTTTTGATGCTTGTCTTTGCACCACTTTGCATGATGTTTCAACTTGACCTAATGCATTTGTTTGAAGTCATTTTGCTTTGAATTTTGACATGCTATCTTGATGTATGATTTACTTATGACTTAGGAATTCTAATACCATGCTTGTATAATTTTCATAGGTCCATTGGATTTATTTTGATGCATTACATTTGAAGAATAATACATGTCATATCATTCTAACTTTGGTGCATGTTTTACATGAATTCTTTTGTGCATATTTGTATGAGCATTTGCATATTTTATGAGCTATTCATGTGATATTATAGGTCATTGGTACACATTATAGGTCATCTTTACATGTTCATTTCAATTTGAACTTTGTGCACCCTTAACATGTATTGTTTGCACTTTCCTTTTGAACTTCCACTTCACTTCTTTTTCTATTACTTCTTGAATGTCTTGATTGTTGATTCATGAATACTTTTGAGATGTTTATAGGCCATTTTCCATTTAGTTTCAATTCTGATTATTGGATTACATGTTCCATCTATGCATGTTCTTTTCATTTCTTTTCATCTTTCATTCATCCTTTCTTATGATAACATGTTTAAATGCTATGGATGATGATTGTTGCTTGTTCATTTGAACTTGTATGATGATAATCATTTGTTGTAAATATGATTCACATTCTGGTTGTGATATTAGGATTTGATTCTTCATCTTATTCTTTTGAACTTTAATATGTATTAAGTACTTTTTACTTCCTATACATGTTTCCATGTTTACTAACCATGTAGGGGCTTTGGTAAGTTGAAATTGAGTGTGGATAAGGAATCCACATTCAAACTTCTTTCCTTTCATCTTTTTATAATTCAATCTTTGTGTTTTGTTAAGCACTTAGGTGCTTTCTTTGATTAACTCATTACCTTCCCTTTTGAGTTACAATTCATCTTCTACTTTAGAAGTGAATTTTTTAACTCATTCCTTCTTTAGACTTTAGGTTTTGCAACCTCACAAACCATTAGGATCACTCCCTTAACTAATCAATTAGATTGAGTCTTAGTTCACATAGATTTTTACCTTTCTCTTCCTCTTGAGTCTTTCATCTTCTCATCTCAAAGAAAATTCAAAATATCTAATAAAGGTAGGCATTTATTGCATTTAGGCCTTTCATATAAAGAAAAGATTATAAGGGGTCTTCTCTTATAATCTTAGAATGTGTAGCATATAGCCCATCTTGGGTCAATGTGTTAAACATTTGATCTTGTATGAGGGACTTAAATGCAATACTTGTTGAAGGTACAAATAAAGAAAAACACTTCTTCATTTCATAATAAACTAAAACACTTAATAAATACAAGTATGCTAGTGTGTTTGAACCTTAATAATTGGAACTAGATGTGAGGGTCTTCTTCACACTTAGTGTATTTTCTTACTCATTCCATCTTGGAATGTGAGGATGTGTACATTCCAATGATTAAGATTTAGATACACTATCATATGCAAACAAATAACAAAACACTTCTTAAAAGACAAAAACAAACAATAACGTCTTTCCTTCGAGAATTCTTTTCTCACCTCATTCACTCTCAACGTACGAACGTGCTCCTCCTCGTTCTCTCGCAAGATGGTAACGCACTCGGACCAGCGAGCCTGCAACACCTAAGCTAGAATGTTAGCCGTTCCTTAAAAAACACAAACAATCCATCCCTAGTGAGGGGAACTACATCGCTCTGATTCTCATGCTCCCGATGAGATACGTAGGCAGTGGAGTAGGGCCCATTCGAGCACTTCTTTTATTTTCCCTACATTTGTTTCTCTTTCTTTCTCCTTTCTTTCTTTCAGTTCCTTTTCCAGTATTCTTTTCTATCACCCTTTGATCGAGACAAGCAAGCGTGGATCCC
Organism: Lathyrus tuberosus; assembly: GCA_022829125.1. NCBI lineage: Eukaryota > Viridiplantae > Streptophyta > Magnoliopsida > Fabales > Fabaceae > Lathyrus > Lathyrus tuberosus. The sequence goes on from JALAZF010000282.1 coordinate 953,876, forward strand.
ATCGGGTACGATGGACGCGTGGGGGTGCTAATACCTTCCCTTCGCGTAACCGACTCCCTTACCCATTTCTCTTGGTCGTAAGACAATGCTCTATCCTTCCCTCAGGTTTACGCAGTGTTTCCTTTCCCTCTCTTGGGATAAATACACATTGCTGGCGACTCTGTTTAGGTGCCACTTTCGCGTTTGTACTAGGATGAAAATCCCGGGAGCGACAGCTGGCGACTCTGCTGGGGACAGGTTGACCTATTGCTGGTCCATCCTAAGCGAGTCGATCCTAGCGCTTGTTTGCTTTTCTTTCATTGGGTGTTTACTGTTATCTTGTATTTGCTAGTTACTGTATTTTATTACTTGTACCATATTTACAGCATGTTAGCATTTACATTTCGTATATTATACTGTGTTGCACTGTTCTGTCTGTTTGGCGGGATGGGATTTCTGAGAGATGAGCCCATTACCAAGGCTTGAGTGCACACTTAAATTTAGAGTGGAGAGTAGTGGGACCTACGTGCCATCTGTGTACGTTGGGTAATCACGAAATTCACAGCTAGACGAGGCTATCTTGGGATCCATCATGGCGTACGCATCTTGCGTATTCCAGGATGTCGATCTAGAGAGCTGTCGACTCTAGTGACCGATCATGAGGACCTTAGTGGAAACATCTCTCTTTAGTGGTGACAGTGGCAGACCACATTCTGTGGCAAACCCATTCGCACCCGAGGGCCCACTTTGGAACTTGCATAGGATGACCTTTATTTTCTAAGGTGAGTCAGTGGACGACCTCTTTGATTGGCATAGCATTGTATCCTACGGGATGAATGTGCTATCGCTTCTCAAACCTCCGAAGCTGACAAGCCTTGTTTTCTAGGAACCACATGTGAGTATGGGTGGGATGTTTACAGGTTTGCAGGTAACCTAGCCTCCTACATACCTTACTTGTGATTTTATGATTCTTACAGACAGTGTATCCTATGATAGTGGTTTGAGTATTCATCTCAGATATATTGCCAGATTCAGTACAGAGGCACAGTGCACACAGTTCAACACAGACACAGACATCTGAATGCTTGATCACATGCCTTTTGCATTTGCATACTCATATCATAACAGGTTATGTTTGTCATTTTCAGGTACCTACCATATTGTCTGATTCCAATCATGAGTTTCCAAGAAGTTGAGGTTAAAAGGAAGAATAATGTGTCATATAAATTCCCTGATCCTAAGCTGGATTCATTGAACAAGATGATAGGCATGGCTGGTTCCGGTGTTCTCAGCACTTTTCAGAAGGAATATGGAGAGCTGATTAAAATGGTATGTGCATTCACAAAGTATGAGAAGGATGGGTTGCACACTTTCTTACAGTTCTATGAACCATCAATGAGATGTTTCCTGTTCCCTGACTACATTTTGATGTCCACTTTGGAGGAATTCTCATTTATTTTGGGAATTCCAGTCACATCTTCTATACCATATTTTTCTGAAGGTGCTCTTACCCCCAAAGTAATTGCTGCTGCTCTACATTTGGACCTGTCTGTTGTGAAAAGTGGCCTGAGTAAGCTTAAAGAAGAAGAAGGATTTCATTTGGAGTTTCTTTTCCAACAAGCTCAGGAGGCTGCCAAGGCTAAAAAATGGACTACTTACAATGTTGTGTTAGCTCTTTGTATCTATGGTTTGGTGCTTTTCCCCGGTCAATCTGACTTTGTTGATATGCAGGCGATGAAAGTGTTCGTTTCAAAGAATCCGATTCCTACCCTGCTAGGGGATGTTTATTACTCGGTACACTACAAAAATGAGAAGGGAAGAGGAAGGCTGGTTAGTTGCTGTACTCAATTGTTATGTCATTGGCTCTTCAAACATTTACCTCGAACTGGTGCTTTCGTAGAAACTATTGAGACAATGAAATGGTCTAAGAGGTTGATAGGTTTGACTGCCAATAACATCATTTGGTTTGATCCCAAGTTACTGACAATAGAGCTTACTGTTAAATGTGGAAGTTTTCCGAATGTGCCTCTACTTGGAAGAAGAGGTGGGATTAATTACAACCCGGTGTTGACTGTTAGACAATTTAGTTATGCTTCGAGAAATCCTCCTGCTGGTGAAGAGATTAGCGCTTCTCTGTTTTTCGTGGGAACCAAAAATTAAAGAGTGCCAGAAGTAATAAATGCCTGGAAATTTAGACAAAGAGAAGGAAAGTTAACTTTTGGCAAAGGAGACTGTAGATCATACCCTGATTACGATGCTTGGATTGAGATGAAGGTCAAAGAGCTGTTGCTACCCTTTTCAAGAGAGATTCTCTTATGTCCAAATCAACACTCCATGGTACCAGCTGAATAGTGCAAGAAATGGAAGAAAATGGTTAGAGAGTTGCAGATAGAGAACTCTGGAATGAGCAGATGCCTTCAGAAAGTTTTGGCTGACAACAAAGAGTTGGAGAAGAGAGCATTGAAAGCGGAGAAAATCTTGCCAGACAAAGAAGAAGATTTTGATGATAGAGCTCGGTACTTCCGGAAACTTACTTTGGGAGCAGATGATACTAGTCAGGCTCACAAGACTACAAAGCAGGCGTTAGCCCGAAGCAGGGATTCATTAGCTAAACTTCGTCAAGCTTGGGATGAAGTCAGAATTGAAAACTCAGAATTGCTGACCTAGTTAAAAGATAAAGATGAAGAGCTGAAGAAAGCACATGTAGAAAGAAGAAAGTATCGAGAAGATCTTGGCAAAAGTCAAGAACAGGTAAGGAATGCTGAAGATAAGCTGAAAATTGCCAACAAAGAGCTTGAAGATGTCACGGCGGATCTGAAGCTGGTTAAAATTCAAGCTGGAATTAAGAGGCGCAAAGGAGCTGGTGAAGATGAAGGCTTGCTGATGCACATGGGCTTACTATCTGATGCATTGGAAAAAAGGGATGTCGTAATCATAGAGCTAATTGAGAAGCCACATCATCAGCGTACCCGCATTTTGTTTGAAGAGATTAAATATTCCAGCCAGAAGCTGAAGGACGTAGAGCTATCAGATTAATGATTTTTGTCATTTCTTTGTAATTTGCAATGGTTACCATTAGAATTGTTGATGGATCCATTTGACTGCTTATTTCTTTTTCTGTTGCTGAAACTATGACAAATGTGCTTGAAGACTTTTGGAAATTTGTATGAAATATTTCTGTTCACAATTTCTGGTCTTCAGATATATGTGACCTGATAAGATATCTGCACACTGGCACACTACAAAATCATAATTTTTGGTCATCAGATATTTGTGATTGGCGTATATGAATATCTCTTCAAGGCAAAACTCAATAATCATGATTTCTGGTCGTCAGAAATTCGTGGTTACGATTGGAATCAGGATATGAAAAGTATCTTGAAATGACAAACATAACTGTGCATTTGCATTTGCATAGCATATCATTTTTTGCATTACAGGTGTTCTTTTTGCAGGCGCCTGCTAACCTTTATTTGGTTTTCAGGCACGATAGTTGATACCCCAGTTCACCGATACTCTACCCGACGCAATCAAGCCAGAGTCATGGAACAAGTTCAGACTGAATTAACTGATTTGAGGGGGAGGATGGAGCAGTTCATGAATCTTATGCAAGGGATTGCTCAAGGTCAGCAAGAGCTGAGGGCCGGTCAGGAGACCATGAGGGTTGGTCAAGATGCCATGAGAGTCACTATTCAGAGCCTGGAGACTGAAATCCCAAATCGCAATGTGCGCACTCCTCCTGTCATCAACATCCCTACTGGTGGGGTACATCTGGGATTTGATAATAATGGTTTAGAGGATGGTCAAGATGACCAGTTTACCGCATTCAACAATGACATGGGTTTCTACAATGAAGACCGGAAGTACGAAGGGTTAGATGAAAGACTCAAGGCTATTGAGAGCCAAAATCTTCTGGGGATTGACGTAGAAGACATGGGACTCGTGCAAGGTGTGAGAATCCCTCCCAAATTCAAGCTCCCTACATTGTATAAGTACAATGGTAGTACCTGTCACAAAAAACATTTGCAAGCTTACAATCACAAGATTGCCGCTTATACTGAAGACCAAAAGCTCTGGATGTATTTCTTCCAGGACAGCTTGTTAGGCGCCTCCCTGGAATGGTACATTAAGCTGGACAGGGTTCATATAAAGAGCTGGAAGGATTTGTACGCTGCGTTTCTGAAGCAGTATCAATATAATTTTGACATGGCACCCAATCGTACTCAACTACAGAGTATGACTCAGGATCACAAGGAGGGCTTTAAGCAGTACGCACAGAGATGGAGGGAATTGGCTGCTCGAGTACAACCACTTTTGGCTGATCGTGAGATGGATGATATGTTCATGAGCACACTCCAAGGGCCGTATTTGGATAGATTGGTTGCGTGTCCGTCAACAGGGTTTGCCGACATCTTTATTGCTGGGGAACGAATAGAGAGTTTGCTGAAGTTGGGTAAGATTCAAGACGTCAGTGGGACTGGTGCTTCGAGTTCGAGGAAACCCTTTGCTAATGGACCAAGGAAAAGAGAAGGGGAGTCCAGTGCTGTGTATAGAGGAAAGGGCAGAGGCAGGACTCAATCCTACCATCAGGTGGATGCTGTAACCATTCCGGTTCCAGCAGGACAGCAAGCTCCAGATCAGCAAACTAGACCCCGATTCCAGACTAATAGACAAAGGGACCGTAAGTTTGATCCCTTGCCTATGACATATGCTGCTTTGTTGCCACAATTGCTTAAAGAGAAGTTGGTTGAACTTCAGACTATGAGGCCGCCGGATGCTGGAAAATTGCCTCAAAATTATGATGCTAATGTTCGATGTGAATATCATTCTGGTGCGCCGGGTCACTCGATAGAAAAGTGCTGGGCCTTTCAACATAAGGTTCAAGATCTGATTGACGCAAAAGCTATTAATTTCTCTAAGCCGCCGAATGTTCGTGATAATCCAATGCCTCATCATGGAGATGCAAGCATGCATGCTATTTCTGATGGCGAGAAATTGAATCTGATTACTGATGTTAATTTCGTAAAGACTCCACTGTTGATTGTAAAAGAGCATTTGTTAAAAGGAAAGGTATTTCCTGGATGTGGCTCTGATTGTGAGGATTGTTGAAGACAGATTGATGGCTGCAGTAAGTTGAAAGTTGGGCTGTAGGATCTTATGGACGAAGGAAGACTTCAGTTTGATAAGGTAGAGAAGGAAAAAGATGTTTCTGCCGTTACCATTTATTATAATCCAGTTGAAATACAGGTGCCTGTTAAAGCTCCTGTTACTATCATCACGCCCGAGAGGCCGAGACCAGTTACGATTATTGTTCCTGAATCTGCTTCTTATGTGTCTAATAGGGCAGTTCCATGGCAATATGGAACTAATACTCATCAAGGAGGAAGTCAACAAAAAGTAGAGGCTGTTGTTGGTACCAGTGTTGAGAATGTCAGTGGACTAAGTGGTTTCACCAGAAGTGGTCGACTGTTTGCTCCCCAGACTCTAAGGAGTGATAAAGAAGCTGAAGCCGCTGCAAGAACAAAAGGAAAACAGGTTGTTGATGACAAGGTGCCTGTTCAGGAGGAGGACCCTAAAGTTAATTTTGATAGTGATGTTGAGGAATTTATGAGGATTATCAAAAAGAGCGATTACAAGATCATTGATCAGCTCAATCAGACGCCCTCTAAAATATCAATATTATCACTGTTAATGAGTTCGGATGCACACCGGGCTGCTTTGTTGAAGGTTTTGAATATGGCTTATGTTCCCCATGAGATCACTGTGAATCAGTTGGAGGGGGTAATTTCTAATGTCAATGTGAGCCACAGGTTGAGGTTTATGAATAGGGATTTGACTCCAGATGGACGTAATCACAACAAAGCGTTGCACATCACACTTGAATGCAAAGGAGCTGTTTTGTCGCATGTGCTGGTCGACACAGGTTCTTCGTTGAATGTGTTACCCAAAAAGGCCCTGATGAAAATTGAAGTAGATGGATTGATTCTTAGGCCCAGCGATTTGATTGTGAGAGCTTTCGATGGATCCCAGAGATCGGTGTTTGGAGAGGTAGAATTGCCAATACAGGTTGGTCCATAGATATTCAAGACAATCTTTCACGTTATGGACATTCAGCCTGTTTACAGCTGTTTGTTGGGCCGGTCGTGGATTCACGCAGCTGGCGCAGTTACCTCCACACTACATCAGAAGCTCAAATATGTGTTCGAGGGTCAAGTGGTTACTGTTTGTGGTGAGGAAGATATATTTGTGAGTCATCTATCCACTTTCAAATATGTGGAAATGGACGGGGAGATTCATGAAACTCTATGCCAGTCTTTTGAAGCCCTGAACGTCAACAAATTCCCAGAATTTACTTCAACAGCAGTGGTGTCAAATGTGCCAGTTGGGCCGAGTGCATCAATCGCGTCTTACAAGCAGGCCAGAGAAGTGGTTGAAAGCGGAAATGCCCAAGGTTGGGGTAAAGCTATCGATGTGTTTGTGAAAGAAGATAAGTTCGGCATTGGATATCAACCAGGCCAGGCGCCAGTTCCCCAATTTCGTGGGCCAATCAACTTCAACAGTGGAGGAATTATCAACCCTAATCAATCCTGCTCAGCAATAGAAGATGACGCTGAAAGCTCAGATTATCTGGACAGATGGGTGTATTCACTGGCTCCAGGCGAGGCATTGCAAAACTGGTCTGGTGAAGAAATCATTCATGTTGTACACCATTCAGAGTAATAATTCTTGTCTTTCATGATGCATAAAATCCCACACTCTTCCCAAGGTGTGAGGATCCATTTGTAGGGCCACCATATTTTCTGATATAATGTTCAAACATCAATAAAACGGACGTTTTTGTTTACAAATTTGTGTTCCTTTATTCCTTCTATTATTTTTATTTTTGCACAAAGAAAATTAAAAAAGATAATGCACTTTCTTTTCTTTTGTTCTTAAGCAAATAATAATCTAAAATAAAGCATCAATCCAATCATGCAGACTTGATTTTTTGGATTCCTCTAAAAATGATTCTGTTATGCCCACGTATGATTTCGACAATCCGATCTATCAAGCCGAGGAGGAAAGTGATGAGGACTATGAACTCCCGGAAGAGTTGGCTAGGTTGTTGAAACAGGAAGAGAAGACCATTCAGCCTCATCAGGAAGAGCTTGAGGTTATTAATATTGGTTCAGAAGAAAGCAAAAAAGAGATCAAGATCGGTGCAAGTCTGCGGGCTGATGTAAAGCAAGAACTGATAGTCATGCTACGTGAATACGTTGATATCTTTGCATGGTCATATCAAGATATGTCAGGTTTAGATACAGACATAGTTGTGCATAGACTACCATTGAAAGAGGACTGTCCACCGGTCAAGCAGAAGCTGCGTAGAACGAAACCATAAATGGCTTTGAAGATTAAGGAAGAGGTACAGAAATAGTTGGATGCGGGTTTTCTAGCAGTAACCAACTATCCTCACTGGGTGGCCAACATAGTACCGGTGCCGAAGAAAGATGGCAAAGTCAGAATGTGTGTGGATTACAAAGATCTCAACAGGGCGAGTTCTAAAGATGACTTTCCACTCCCTCATATTGATGTGCTGGTCGACAATACTGCTCAGTTTTCGGTGTTCTCATTTATGGATGGATTCTCCGGGTACAATCAGATAAAGATGGCGCCTGAAGACATGGAGAAGACGACATTCATTACCCCGTGGGGTACCTTCTGTTACAAAGTAATGCCTTTTGGGTTAAAGAACGCAGGGGCAACTTACCAAAGAGCAATGGTGATGTTATTCCACGATCTAATTCACAAAGAGATCGAGTGCTATGTGGATGACATGATTGCTAAATCAAAGACAGAAGAGGAACATCTGATCAACTTGAAGAAGTTGTTTGAGAGGTTGAGGAAATTCAGGTTGAGACTGAATCCTAACAAGTGTACTTTCGGCGTGCGGTCCGGAAAATTGCTTGGTTTCATTGTCAGTGAAAAAGGAATAGAGGTTGATCCTGCTAAAGTGAAAGCTATACAAGATATGCCTGTACCAAGAACTGAGAAAGAAGTTCGCGGCTTTCTAGGGAGATTGAACTACATTTCAAGGTTCATATCTCACCTAACTGCCACCTGCGAACCGATATTCAAAATGCTAAGAAAAGATCAAACGGTCAGGTGGAATGATGATTGTCAAAATGCATTCGATAAAATAAAAAGATATCTGCAGGAACCTCCGATTCTGATACCTCCAGTTCAAGGGAGGCCACTGATTATGTACTTGACAGTGCTCGAAGGATCCATGGGTTGTGTTCTCGGTCAACACGATGAGACAAGTAGGAAAGAACATGCTATCTACTACCTGAGCAAGAAGTTTATAGATTGTGAATCACGTTACTCAATGCTTGAGAAGACATGCTGTGCACTCGCATGGGCCGCAAAGCGATTGAGACAATATATGCTCACACATACAACCCTGTTGATCTCAAAAATGGATCCGGTCAAGTATATTTTTGAGAAACCAGCGCTTACCGGCAGAGTTGCAAGGTGGCAGATGGTACTGACAGAGTACGATATTCAATATACTTCGCAAAAAGCAATCAAAGGAAGTATACTGTCAGAGTATCTTGTACAACAGCCTCTTGATGATTACCAGCCCATGAAGTTTGATTTCCCTGATGAGGACATCATGTTTCTCAAAGCGAAAGACTGCGAGGAACCACTTCTGGAGGAGGGGCCTGACCCTGAATCCAAATGGAGTTTGATGTTTGATGGGGCAGTTAATATGAATGGGTGCGGAGTTGGTGCAGTTCTCATTACACCAGAAGGCGTTCACATGCCCTTCACTGCCCGAGTAACTTTCAGATGTACCAACAATGAAGCAGAATACGAAGCTTGCATACTAGGGATTGAGGAAGCTATTGATTTACGAATCAAGACCCTCGATATCTTTGGTGATTCAGCACTGGTAATCAATCAAGTAAAGGGAACTTGGCACACACATCAGCAAAATTTGATTCCGTATAGAGATTATACGAGGAGATTGATGACATTCTTTACAACGTCAAGTTATACCATGTTCCCAGAGATGAAAATAAGTTTGCAGACGCTTTGGCCACTATATCTTCGATGATCAAAGTGCATGGTTGGAACTTTGTACCCAGGATTGATGTATCTCGCCTTGATAGACCTGCTTTCGTGTTTGATGTTGATGCAGTGTCTGACGACAAGCCTTGGTACCATGACATTAAATGCTTCTTGGAAAATCAAGAATACCCACCTGGGGCATCTTCCAAAGACAAGAAGACATTAAGAAGGCTAGCCAGTAGTTTCTTCTTGAACAAAGATGGCTTGCTGTATAAGAGAAATTTTGACATGGTTCTGCTCATATGCGTGGATAGACACGAGGCAGACCTGGTGATGATTGAAGTGCACGAAGGCTCTTTCGGTACCCATGCCGGAGGACATGCGATGACTAAGAAATTGTTGAGATCGGGTTATTATTGGTTGACAATGGAGTCAGATTGCTGCAAATATGCCCGCAAGTGTCACAAATGCCAGATCTATGCAGATAAAGTGCATGTTCCTCCAAATTCGTTGAGTATCATGTCCTCTCCGTGGCCCTTTGCAATGTGGGGCATTGATATGATCGGGAAAATTGAGCCTACTGCTTCAAACGGCCATCGTTTCATCTTGGTCGCCATTGATTACTTCACTAAATGGGTTGAAGCAGCATCTTATGCCAATGTCTCTAAGCAAGTGGTAGCTCGTTTCTTGAAACGAGATATCATTTGTCGTTATGGAGTTCCCGAAAGAATCATTACTGATAATGGTTCTAATTTGAATAATAAGATGATGGATGAGCTATGCCGGGACTTCAAAATCGAACATCACAATTCTTCTCCGTACCGCCCAAAGATGAATGGCGCGGTCGAAGCGGCCAACAAAAATATCAAGAAGATTGTGCAAAAGATGGTTGTCACGTATAAAGATTGGCATGAGATGTTACCATTTGCTTTGCATGGGTATCGAACATCAGTCCGCACGTCCACTGGGGCAACACCATACTCACTTGTATATGGTATGGAGGCAGTTCTACCGATCGAAGTTGAGATTCCCTCTCTCCGAGTATTGATGTACGTTAAACTAGATGAAGCTGAATGGGTACGAGCCAGATTTGATCAGTTGAGCCTTATTGAGGAAAAGCGATTAGCAGCAAAATGTCATGGCCAGCTATACCAGCGCAGAATGAAGAGGGCATTCGACCAGAAGGTTCGACCTCAAGTTTACAAGGTCAGAGATGTGGTAATCAAGAGAATACTTCCTCCGAGTACATATCACATGGGCAAATGGACTCCTAATTATGAAGGTCCATTCGTGGTTAAAAAGGTCTTCTCAGGTGGAGCCTTATTGCTGACAACCATGGATGGTGAAGACTTTTCATCCCCTGTTAATTCCGATGCAGTTAAAAAATACTTCGTATAAATAGACCCGCTGGATAAAATAAAAAATCCAGGCAAAAAAGGGCATCCTGACGAACCAAAAATAGAATAAAGGTTCGGGCAAAAATTAGGGATATAATTGAAAAGAATTGTACACCCGGTAAGTTGAAAACCTGAAAGGGCAACTTAGCCAAAAATGGGTATCCCGGTGGATTGAAAACCTGTAAAGGCGATCCACGCAAAAGAGGGATTTAAGCGAATGACTGCAATCTGAATTAATCTGTACGTTCTCTACTCTTCAGCAAACTAGCAAAGTTTCTGAAGGAGGGATTGTTCCGATCACGAGCTTCCGAAGGCGGAGATAATCAAGAGAGTTGGAATACATATTGGTTATAACAGAATCAGAAATCAGTTGGAATCCAATTTCCACATTATCATTAGGATATATTTCTTTTCTCAATTTTACGGCAATCAACTTTTTCAGGGGTTTGCTTCCGATTGTAAATTCGCCGATTTTGGCATTGCATCAATAAAATTTGAATATTCAGTCACAAGCTTTTATTTTCATTTTACTGTTTTGTTTGCAAAAACGTCCGATTTTTTATAATAAAACATTGCTTTGAAAATATCATAGCCTTGCAAAAACATGCACAAAAAGACAATTAAAATTACTTTGCTTGTTGGACAACCTTGGATGGTGGACTAAAAAAAAATAAAAACCACGCAATATCCTGGGGCATGTACATATATTCTTTCTGTTACAGGTAATGAGTACGATCGATCCGAGCAGCGCGAAAGTCATCTCTCAGCACCAACAGATATTTGCTATGACTTGATACTGTTGTATCTTATTAAGTCGATTCTCTCATTCAAGATTTCCCACCGGGTTTTGGGACGACAACGGTTGTCGAAGATTGAATTCTTCTGTGTTGATAACGGTTATTAATGCAGTGAGCACTCCATGTCCATAACGAGTGCAAATCTTCTGGTACTTCGTAGATGATAGGAAGGGTTCACTTGTCACCTTTTTGTCACAACGTTTACTGATGGATTCCACCATTCGGTCGACGGTCGGTCACGACGTTTCGATATCGGTGAATTGAGTTCAGCTGGGTATCATTGTATCTTATTAAGTCGATTCTCTCATTCAGTACTTCCAACAGCTACAAGTTTTTCTGTGTTGATAACGGTTGCGAATTTCCCAGTAGAGTTGCCTCGCAGACACCGAAGTTGATAGTCAATCCCCAGTGAAGTCGCCACGAGTTGGAAGATGCTTAATCTTCTGCAAAATCCTCTTATGGCGTTTCTTCAGACAAGTCTTGTATCATGGAACAAAAAGCAAGATTGTTGACCTTCTCAAAAAGGGGCATGTTGAATTTCCCTACCAGGAGATGTTCCAGATTTATTATCCCCAGTAGAGTTGGAAGACGTTTGGTCTTCTGTAAAATCCTCTCAAAGGGCATCCCCAGCACGAGATGCTTTAAAGCAGTTTTCTCTAGCAGAGTTTGTTGTAAACTCATTATCCCCCAGCGGAGTCGTCAAAGGGAAAGTTCGCCTAACATGGGGCATTGTGACACTTATCCTAAGCTCGACAGTTTTGTTCCTCAACAGACTACCGTGGATCTGCTTTGTGTTTCCCCAGCAGATCTCTAGGGACTCTCTCCCAGCATGTGGCAACAGAACGTCTTCCAACCAGGATTCGCATAGCTCCGACAGAGTAGCCCTGATTCCCATCAAGATCGTATCTCTGGTAATGGTATCCCCACAGAGTTCAACATTTTGACAGTAATTTCCCCAGCAGGGTCTAAATAGATCGAGGGAATCTCTTCTTCAGCAAAGTGTCAGCATATGATATTACCCAGCCGGTGGTGTAATTCTCAGCATTGCTTATTTACAACTCAAAGGCCAATTTACTTTTGGCATACAGACGTTTGTTCATATTATTCCAGCCGGTGGGATAGTATTGCAGATGGTTGTTCCAGCAGGTGGGGTGATCGTTATATACAATTGTTCATATTATTCCAGTAGGTGGGATGATCATACAGACAGTTGTTCATATTATTTCAGCAGGTGGGATAGTATTGCAGGTGGTTATTCCAGCATGTGGGGTGATCATTATATACAATCATTCATATTATTCCAGCAGGTGGGATAGTATTGCAGGTGGTCGTTCCAGCAGGTGGGGTGATCATTATATACAATCGTTAGTATTATTCCAACAGGTGGGATAATATTGCAGGTGGTTGTTCCAGCAGGTGGGATGATCATTTGGCAAAGCTTCCAAAGCCGGTTTGGTAAGCATCGAAGTCCAATATTAGTTTGGCAAAGCTGCAAAAGTCCATCTGAGTATGGCAATTTTGAGATTCCAAAGCCGGTTTGGTAATCATTGAAGTCCGACGACAGATTGGCAGAAATCCAACACGAATTGGTAAAAGTCCATTGTTTAGAATGGCAGAGCAGCTAAAGTTCATCCATAGAGTGGCAAGCCAGTAGTCGTCTGGCGTCGTTCAAAAAGACATTGTTGAAAGTCCACCCATAGAGTGGCAAGCCAATAGTCGTCTGGCGTCGTTCAAAAAGACATTGTTGAAAGTCCACCCATAGAGTGGCAAACCAGTAGTCGTCTGGCGTCGTTCAAAAAGACATTGTTGAAAGTCCATCCATAGTATGGCAAGCCAGTAGTCGTCTGGCATCGTTCAAAAGACAGATCTCTCCGACAACGTTTCATTGAATATTCAATCCAGCAGTCTCGTTGGGTTTATATCCCTTTTGTTCTTCGTCATCCAGAGCAAATTTTTGGTTATATTTGGTATTCAATCACTACATACCTTGAAAGTCTGAAAGAAATCGCTTTCAGGCATTCAGGTCTATAGTGATTGAATAGAGGCAGCTGCAATACCCCAAAATTTGCTCTCTCTTTTGTCATCATAGCATAGCATTATCATATCACATATCATATCCATCTCATTAGCATTGCATTGCATCTTTAACATAGAAAAATGAAGCATAGCATCCCTCTTACCATCAAGGCATGTGATCAGGTGAGAGATGGACAATCAAAGAATCATTCAAGGCACAAAATGTTAAACAAATTGCCTCAAGGCAAGCCAAGAGGTCTTTCATGTCTCATACTATCTCAATTGATCATCCAAAACCTCAAGAAAGTGACATTCAATGGGAGATTGAAGCACTACATCCTACACTATGCAAGAGGTCCAAAAAACTAAAGGAAAACCCTCAAAAGAGATAGCTTATTGGTTCAAAGTCACCCTCAAGTGGCATATCTCATCATCCTTTAAGAGGATACACAACATATTCAAAGGAATTTGGATTTGAAAGATGTGCAATTTCCTCCTAACCAGAAGGGGCCAAAACTAGGGTTTCCAATAAAATCAGGTCATCTTTGATTTTTTGGACAAAACGTGATGTCATGGTATTCTACATGTCCTTAAGTGTATGTGTGTGGAAAATTGCCTCTCAATTGGTTTTAGAAGTGGTTCAATTGGAAGAAAGATAAAAAATCAGGAAAATTGGGGCTAAGTCAAATAATCAGAGGAAAAAGTCAACTCTTGACTTTTTGAGGCCAAATCCATGAAATTCATGTTATATGTGACCAATGTACAAAATTTGATCAAGAAATTCCAAAAGGATCATGAAAAATCAAGATTTGAAAAGTTGCCATTTTTGGAAGAAGTAGGGCTTCTAAATAAGGAAAGTTTTGGCCATTTTGCACCAAACTTTGAACCAAGGCCATTCAAAATTGAGACATCAAATGAAAATTCCACTCAGCCACAACAAAAGATCTTGTTTCAAGCTTCAAATCCATGTGTAGAACATCTCTATTGGATAAAAATTGAGAGAGTTATGGATGATCAAAGTTGAGGAAAAACTTGGGCAAAATGCAAGTCAGCTTGGGCATATCTTAGGTCACGCGCCATCATTTCTACAAACATGTGGTGGGCCAAATGTTTTGATCAATTACTCATGGTTAGAGGCCTCAAATGAAAAATCTTTCAACATGAAAGTTGTTCCTCTATGTGATATCTTCAAAATTGGTGTTCATGATTTGCTCATTTGATCAAAGGTTAAGAAGTTATGATGGGTCCAAGTTGGTATGACCACACTGAAATTCCATGCACCAAGATGCCTTGCCAGCCAACCCCATTGCCACACCTTTCTATCAGTTCCAAAAACTCATCAAACCATCCCTTGATTAGGGAGAAATTCATCTACAAATCACCCTATATTCCACTGATGCATTGATGGCTTTGATACATAATTTGGTTCAGACTTCCATCAAATAACTCATTCCCTTATTTGAACACACCATTGCTATTCCATACACCTGCCATAGTACGTGCCATACATGAGAATGGAAAGAACAACTTGCTGAACAAGTTTCTGCGACAACAGCCTTGCCATTTCAAGTTCACTCTCATCTCCACCATAGCTCACCATGAATCACCATCACCATAACACAGCCATTGTTAACTCGTCCACTAACTAACATGGCTCAGTTAGTTAGGGATGACTCACCTAAACCATCAAGACTTAGTTAACTCACCCATTTAACCATAGTTAAACTCACTATAAATCAAAGCTTCACTCACATTTCTAATTTCAACTTCACTTTTCTCTTTTTCATTTCAAAGCTCTCTCTATTCTCTCTTTGATTCTCTCACCTTTTTCACCAACTCTCTCAAAATTTGTTCTCTGAGTGCACAAGATTTTCACCTACTTCATCTACATCATCATCAATGGCACATGATTGAAAGAGAATTCACACAATTTCTTCAAGTGTATGTCAGTAAGTTTTGAATCATAATCCACACGATTTCATCTACTTCCAGCAGCATTTATTTTGCTTGATTTGAAGCTCCAAGGTTGAAGAACAAGTGTTCTCTCTGGTTTTCTCAAGAATCTCCAAGAGTTGCAAGTTCAGGTTCTAAAATTCTCGAACACTTCTCTCACGTTTTATGGTTTATTTTGTTGTTTTCATCATGATATGAGCTCACTAGGAGCATTTCTTACTCCGGCTAGTTGATAGGCCTTGTAGAGGCTTAGATCCAAAAGTTAGGGCATGTTTTAATCCTCTCTGTTCTCCATGTATGTGTTTGTTCTATGAAAAATATTGGTGTATTCGTGATATCCTTTATCTCAGCTTCATTTTGGTATGCGCATTGTGTATTTTTGTTAGCATGTGAGATTTGTAGCTGGAGGTTCTCGCCGGAGAAGGTGACCGGAGGTCCCTCTCCGGCCGGTGATCATTATGCTAGGGTTTAGTGCAATTTTAAGTCGTGACCGTCTGATTTGTTTTAATCCAAGGGTGGTGATGTTGCCAGTGAATTAATGGGGATGGTGTGTGTCACGTGATTCATTTTTAATCCATCTGATGGTTGCATACGTGTGTGTATATGATTGTTATGATGTGCCAGCAATATGATGTGCATGATTTGCTTACTTCGATTGTGGTTTGACTCTGATCTGATCCAATGGTCATGCGTGAGTCAGCTTTGTGGACTGAATTCCATGTTTGCTATTGTGTTCCACGCGCTGGGACTTGGACTGGACTAAATTTCTATTTACACCATGCGTTTTTAAAGCCCAAACCATTTGAACATGGAAATTTACTTCTATGCACCCCTCTCTCATTTCAATTTCATTTTATTTTTTCTTTTATATGCACGTTTCATTTTTTATTTTTAAAAATACAAAAAAACATCAGAAAATTCTAGAAAAATTCATGAGTGTCATTAAGACATTTAGGAAATTTTTGATATTTTTATTTCATGGTTTTATTACATTTTTACCCCTGTCTCATAATTTTCTTTGAATTTCCATTTGTATGCATTCCAAGTATGATACATGAATTTATGGAATTTTGTTCTTGCTCATTACAAATTTTTTTGACATGATTATTTTTGCATTGATTCACTAATACATTGAAGCATATTAGATGATTTTTTTTTTATTTTTTAGGTCACTTGATGACATGTTTTGGTGCTTGTCTTTGCACCACTTTGCATGATGTTTCAACTTGACCTAATGCATTTGTTTGAAGTCATTTTTCTTTGAATTTTGACATGCTATCTTGATGTATGATTTACTTATGACTTAGGCATTCTAATACCATGCTTGTATAATTTTCATAGGTCCATTTGATTTTTGTTTGATGCTTTACATTTGAAGAATAATACATGTCATATCATTCTAACTTTGGTGCATGTTTTACATGAATTCTTTTGTGCATATTTGTATGAGCATTTGCATATTTTATGAGCTATTCATGTGATATTATAGGTCATTGGTACACATTATAGGTCATCTTTACATGTTCATTTCAATTTGAACTTTGTGCACCCTTAACATGTATTGTTTGCACTTTCCTTTTGAACTTCCACTTCACTTCTTCTTCTATTACTTCTTGAATGTCTTGATTGTTGATTCATGAATACTTTTGAGATGTTTATAGGCCATTTTCCATTTAGTTTCAATTCTGATTGTTGGATTACATGTTCCATCTATGCATGTTCTTTTCATTTCTTTTCATCTTTCATTCATCCTTTCTTATGATAACATGTTTAAATGCTATGGATGATGATTGTTGCTTGTTCATTTGAACTTGTATGATGATAATCATTTGTTGTAAATATGATTCACATTCTGGTTGTGATATTAGGATTTGATTCTTCATCTTATTCTTTTGAACTTTAATATGTATTAAGTACTTTTTACTTTCTATACATGTTTCCATGTTTACTAACCATGTAGGGGCTTTGGTAAGTTGAAATTGAGTGTGGATAAGGAATCCACATTCAAACTTCTTTCCTTTCATCCTTTTATAATTCAATCTTTGTGTTTTGTTAAGCACTTAGGTGCTTTCTTTGATTAACTCATTACCTTCCCTTTTGAGTTACAATTCATCTTCTACTTTAGAAGTGAATTTTTTAACTCATTCCTTCTTTAGACTTTAGGTTTTGCAACCTCACAAACCATTAGGATCACTCCCTTAACTAATCAATTAGATTGAGTCTTAGTTCACATAGATTTTTGCCTTTCTTTTCCTCTTGAGTCTTTCATCTTCTCATCTCAAAGAAAATTCAAAATATCTAATAAAGGTAGGCATTTATTGCATTTAGGCCTTTCATATAAAGAAAAGATTATAAGGGGTCTTCTCTTATAATCTTAGAATGTGTAGCATATAGCCCATCTTGGGTCAATGTGTTAAACATTTGATCTTGTATGAGGGACTTAAATGCAATACTTGTTGAAGGTACAAATAAAGAAAAACACTTCTTCATTTCATAATCAACTAAAACACTTAATAAATACAAGTATGCTAGTGTGTTTGAACCTTAATAATTGGAACTAGATGTGAGGGTCTTCTTCACACTTAGTGTATTTTCTTACTCATTCCTTCTTGGAATGTGAGGATGTGTACATTCCAATGATTAAGATTTAGATACACTATCATATGCAAACAAATAACAAAACACTTCTTAAAAGACAAAAACAAACAATAACGTTTTTCCTTCGGGAATTCTTTTCTCACCTCATTCACTCTCAACGTACGAACGTGCTCCTCCTCGTTCTCTCGCAAGATGGTAACGCACTCGGACCAGCGAGCCTGCAACACATGAGCTAGAACGTTAGCCGTTCGTTAAAAAACACAAACAATCCATCCCTAGTGAGGGGAACTACGTCGCTCTGATTCTCATGCTCCCGATGAGATACGTAGGCAGTGGGGTAGGGCCCATTCGACCACTTCTTTTATTTTCCCTACATTTGTTTCTCTTTCTTTCTCCTTTCTTTCTTTCAGTTCCTTTTCCAGTATTCTTTTCTATCACCCTTTGATCGAGACAAGCAAGCGTGGATCTCATCGGGTACGATGGACGCGTGGGGGTGCTAATACCTTCCCTTCGCGTAACCGACTCCCTTACCCATTTCTCTTGGTCGTAAGACCATGCTCTATCCTTCCCTCAGGTTTATGCAGTGTTTCCTTTCCCTCTCTTGGGATAAATACACATTGCTGGTGACTCTGTTTCGGTGCCACTTTCGCGTTTGTACTAGGATGAAAATCCCGGGAGCGACAATTAGGAATCAGTCTTCAGAACTTCAACACTTGTCTTTGAGCACGTTATCCTTTACTTCTTCAAGTCTTCCGAAACTTCAGAACTTGTCCATTAGGAATCTACCTTCAGAGTCTTCAATACTTGATCTTCAGAACCTTAATCTTCAGAACACATAAGTCTTCAGAGTCTTTCTGCACTTGGTCTTCAGAGCCTTCCGCCTTCAGAACTTCAAGTCATGAGAGTCTTCAGCACTTCGATTCTCTTCTTCAGAAGCTTCGCAATCTTCAGAATCTCGACCACTTTCAGAGAGAATCCACAAGAGCATTGCATCTGCAATATCGACATCCTTGGATACAGAAGCGTTCTTGCTTCTTGCGACTTGTGTCACACATAGTAACTTCGTACATTATCAATTACGCTTATCCGGCTGGTGCTTGTTGGATCTGATATATTCTATAATTATGATCCGCACACAACACACGTTAGACCATAAAATGGTTCTTTCACAAATACGTATTGTTATCATCAAAACATATACCGACTTGTAGAGACAACTCTTGCTCTCACAATCTCCCCCTTTTTGATGATGACAAAACCAAGTATTTTGATTGAACATTTTATACAGGGTAATCACCAAACAGAACATATTCAGAGTCTGGAACAACAGCTCGCCCTGAATGTGTTATCCTCGAAATTTTATCTGTGATCATCTAGAATCTTATATGATCCAAAGGCATACAGAATAACAACTTGAGTTGCCAGACGAAGAATAGAAAATGACCGATTATCTTGTCTTTAAGAGAATAGAAAGTCTTTAGCATCTGGACTAGTTCATCAGAACTTCCATCTTCAGATCTTCAGAGCTCAGTTCCTTTGTAGTCGTATCAGAGCTTGTAATTTTCAGAGACTTCTGAAGCATTTCTACCTTTCAGCAGATTCATTTAAGCACAAGCAGATCAGTTCTCATCTGATAACATAGCCTTGCTATCTATCAGAGATAGACATTGTCTTTTAAGAAACTCCCCATGAGTTTCAAACTTTGTGAAGATTTGAGATTTTGCAATTTGATCTTCAGGGTAGTCTCCCCCTAATTCCTATAAGTCAGATATTGGGATCTTCAGAATCATAATTCAGGATGATAAGATTTTAATCACCAATGTAGATCATGACTGTTTCAGAGTTTGACTTTTGAACACAGGTCTTCATCTCAGACCCTTGTTACTGTCACAACTCAGTGGTTCATCAAGGCTTGATTTTTGATCAGATGCCAATTAAAGGTTTAATTATAGTGATCAATCAACGCTTGATTCTGAATCTGGTACTCATGATTTGATTCTGGTCTGATATCACGTGATGTACTGAGTCTTACACCAGAGTATGTTGAGTCTGATACCAAGTGAAGGACTTCTTTTCATACACTTGAGAGGTATTTCATTAGTGTGCTGAAATTAATACCAATGAAGGTATTTTGACAATGATCCATAGCTTTGCTCTGATTGATGAGTCAGATAATGATCTTCGTACATGATCTGATTACCAATTGTTGATTTAGTCTGATACCAAATCGTTTTCATTTAAATTTGTTTCTGGTAAACATCAGAACGGCTTCTTTCTTGGATCTTCAATCCAGATCTTCAGACAGCTCTTGACTTCTGATTTGCACAGTTCGTCTGAGTAAGCACCTTGAGAATGTGTACTTTGTCTTGATTGCTTTCAGAGTTTTCTTACTTCTTCTGATTCGCACAGTTTCTATTATATGATCGGAGTTCTTCATTTTTAACCTGTTCTTGTTCTTAGAATGCCTAGTGAACTTATTTTAGAGTTCCTCGGATAACATCAAACAACAACCGTTAGTAGCAACATATTTTTATATGATTGATTACTTGTTTGAGTTGCATTCTTTAGATTTCGTCTTCTCAATTATTTCCTTTTCTCAATCAAAATCATTATATTTCTCCCCCTTTTTGACATCATCAAAAAGTGCTAGAGCATAAGTGCATTTAAACATATAATTCCTCTTTCCAATGAACATCATATATTTCTTCCTCATTTGAGCATTTAAGCATTTAAGCATATTAACATCATCATATATATACTGGATATGTTAAACAACATAGAACCATAGAGCCAGCATTTGAGCAGTTAAGAGTAATCCAAGTCATTTAGTGATAACCATCTTTAACCATAATAAATTCATTTGAAGTATTTTTAGATGGAATCAACTGATTACTAATTGAAGATTTTAGATCATCAGTAAAGATTAATTACAGCATTTCATTTGTGAACAAACAGATAGAAGCATCAACATAAAATAGTTTTAAAATTCATAGCATAGGTTGACCTTAATCTTGAAAAGTTCAAGATAACCAAAACATAGATAATTCAAGCACAGATTCCTAATTAGAAACATTTTAAGTAATCGTAGACCTAATAAAATTGAGTTTTCATGGTCCTTATGAGTTAGACTATAACTAGCCTAAGGATGATGAAGAAGATGAGAGAGGGTTTTCATAATCATCATTTCTTGAGACATGCAACCTCTCTTCTACTTGAGTAATTGCCAATTTCTTGATCTTCACAATTTCTACTAAGATCCATTCATGGAACTCAGTCCAGATATTTCTTATTTCCATGGAGTCCATACAGAAATTGGAAGCTTCTACTAAGCTTTGGATATTTGTGATTGCATTGTCCTTAAAGGATTTTAATGCATCATTCACGATTTTTGATCTCTTAGACGAGGGTTCCTCATCATCATCCATTTTCTACTCCTTACTTCCTTCTTTCCAATTTTTGAGTTCTTGAAGTACATCAGTGATATTCTTCATGTTGATCCAAACACTGATATCTTCATCCTTAAATCTACTCAGATAGTTTTTGACTTCTGCCTGATTGTAAGTAGAGAATTTTGGAAAACCTTTAACTGGAATCCTAGAAGTCAGAGTTAATTCCCTAAAGAATGTATTGTCTAGAGTGATGTCTTTTTTCATAAGATCCTCAAACTTGAGAATCTTACCAGTGCTTTTAAGCGGCTTTCTTGATTCACCTTCATCGTTTAGAATGTCATCAACTACTCCAGATTCAACTAAAATGTCAGAAATGATTCTTCCATACGGAATAAGTTTGATCTCCGGATTAGAACCACTTCTGGAGTTTCTTATGGTTTCCTTCAGAAGTTTGAAGAGAACGGAAAGGAGATTAATCTTAATTCCTTTAAGGAGAAGGAACAAGACACACTTCTGAGTGTTGTTGAGTTGATTTGCAAGAAGATGATGAAAAATGCTTCACTGCAAGATTCTGAACCAACTTGTAATGGATCTTTCAGGTTTAAGAATACTTGGTTCTCAACTGCTATTCCTTCTTTGAAAATAAGGGCTATGACTTTGGCTTCTCTCTCCTCACTAAGTAGATCCTTGGTAATTCTAAATCCATTATCCTTATGCTCCAAGAGATCTACAATAGTCTTTTCAGATATGTAGATTCATCTACCAAAGACCGAAGAACTAATGAGAGTCGAGCCTGCATTAGCATGAATCCAAAACTCTTTAACCAAGCATCCATAGGTTGGTCCTTCCAACCTCTTGAAGTAGTTACTCCATCCTTGTGCTTCCATTGAGGGAGCCATATCACATCCATTTGACTTTAGATTGTTGAAGTTTACAACAGTTTCAGATAATACTATGAGATTGTCAACTGGAATTTGTGTGGTTGTGGAAATTGAAGCATTTTGTGAGACGAAATCCATTTTCAGAGAGTGATAAGGAAAATTGAGAGTGATTAGGCTGAAGATTCAGGTAAATATGAGTTGTGTTGCTGTCTTAGGGTTTGATGCTTTTATAGGTGAAGGAATGAAGTAAATTCTGTGGAAAATTTGAAATCACAACGGTTGATTTTCCTAGACGCACTAAGCAACGTGGGAAGGTAGGTTAATGATTAATTTCTTTAATCAAGAATTGTGACACAATCTTAATGAGTGGTAATGGAACCGTTACTTAATCATGACCTATGGGAATTTATGGTCTCTAGACACTCCTAAGCCTTTTCGTGTGAATTTTAAGCAGCACTCATCGTTTTATTATTAATTAGATAATCGTGATCATAAGAACCATTCAATTAAAAACACATAGAACATACTTAAGAAATATAAATATAAATATTTTACATAAGTTTAGTCAAGTATAACTTTTAATTAAAAAATGACTAACAACTCCTTGAAGATCAAGAATGTGGGAGATAACCCTACAGTAGGGAACTTGATAAACTGTGTATTCCCTAGACAAAAGGATTTCTTCCTTCAGATGATTATACATGATTTGGGGCAGGTTTATTTTGACTCTACAAACTAGGAAGAAAATAAATAATCTTTCTTTGTCAGAAATCCATCCTCCTCCTCTTTCTCTTGGTCTTAGATTAGTCACCATTAGCTTGTACCAGTCTTTGGCTACAGGAATGAGGGTACAAGGTGTCATACCCCAAATTTTGACCACTAAGATTTCCCATCATTGTGCAAATCATCATCACAATATGGATGTACCTTTGTGCCCCATCAATCTCCTCAAGGAATTGTTGAGCATTCACTACAATCAAGCTTAGGGTTTCAATCCCTCTCTGAGTGCTTAGACAAAGGATCAATCAAGGAATGAAATGATCTTCAACTTGTCTAACCTCTCAAACATCCACAATG
This sequence comes from Lathyrus tuberosus, assembly GCA_022829125.1. Taxonomy (NCBI): domain Eukaryota; kingdom Viridiplantae; phylum Streptophyta; class Magnoliopsida; order Fabales; family Fabaceae; genus Lathyrus; species Lathyrus tuberosus. The sequence goes on from JALAZF010000282.1 coordinate 977,017, forward strand.
GATCAAAAGGACTCCCACTTCAAGGATTAAGCACAAGATTGCTCCCTTCTAGGTGGATCAAGCCTCAAGATCGCCAGTGTCACCAAATTAGGGTTTTGGTCGACCAGGGCCTCCAGATGGAAAATTGCATCTGGGAACAAGCCAATGATCCAAAACATAACCTAATATACTCCATGGAACCTCATGGACCCAATCATCAAGTCAATTTTTCCTTAGGGGATGCATTTATCAAAAATCAGGAATTAGGGTTTCTTGACCTAATTCACCCCTAAGTTGACTTTTGGGACAAACCAAGAGCCAAGACCTCAAGAGAGGGTTTGAGGGTCTCTAATATACCATATTGATCCATTTGGAACAATGGATTAATCCAAGAAGCCTGAGCAACAAGTCTCAATTTCATCTGCACCACAATTAGGGTTTTAAGGGAAAAGTCAACTGTAACTTTGACTTTTGACCAGGACATGCTCCTAAGCCCTAAGACATGATTCAATATGCCCTATGACACCCATGGAACATGTCCATCAAGTTTGATTTAGGTCAAGGACATGATTTCATGAAGAATGGCACAGTTTGGAATTCATCTGATAAAAAGTCAACTGTGCACAAAAGGTAACTTTGACTTTTTGAGATTTTTCACCAAAATGGATTTTTAACCCTAAAATGATGTTAATGTATAATTTGAATCATCATTCATCAAGAAAAATCAAGAAAAGTTGGATAGCTTGTAAAAGGGGTAACCATAAAAACTTAGAAAATTTTCTAAGTTAAAAATAAAGTGACAAGGGTACCAACTTTGGAGGATCATAACTCCTAAACCACAAGGCCATTTTTTCTCATCCAAAGTTGGATTTGTAGCCCTAGTTACCCTCTACAAAAACTTCAACTAGACCTAAGTCCAATTCATTAAGGATTTTGAGTTATGGAGTGATCAAAGTGGCTGAAAAGTGAAAGTATCACTTTTTCCAACACTTAGTGAAATTTTCACTAAGTCCAAATCTGTCTCCACTTTTTGCCAAATGTAGGGGGATTTTTGTCTCGGATTCAAAAGAGATCAAAACCAAACATGTTCAAACAGTTGTTGTATCATGTAAGGGCTTTCCAAAATGGTCAAGAACATTACCAAATTCAACTTACACCATGAGATATGACACTGGCAAGTTGCCTTGCTGAAATCTGTCAAAGGCAAGGCAAAATTTGCAATTTTGCTCGATTTGCCAAAATCAGCCAAATTCAAATGCTCCTATCCACTTGGACATATCTGAGGATTGAATCTAAAGGGGACAATCACTGAGCCAAGCCTCCAAAGTCCATGGAACAAGAAATAGCATGTTGAACCTAGAATGGCCAAAATAGGGACAAGACTCCAAATTTGGATTGAAGCATTCAATGGAAGCATCAATGTGGCATGGACTGAGCCATTCTCATCTGAAATCAGTCAAGACTTATCCAAGACCAAGGGAACCACAACCCTGTGCCCTAACCTCTAGTCAATGGCTAGAGGAGACTTGCATTTCCATTGGCCAACATTGAACAAACACCTGCTGCAGTTGCCATTCACTGTGGATCCCAAAACAAACTTGCTCTACTATAAATAGAGCTCAATTGTGTTCAGTTTGAGGACACCAAAGCCATCAAACAGATGCTTTCCTCAAAATCTCTTCTTTCACCTCAAACTTGCCTTCCAAAGCAAGTAATTCTGAGTTTTTGAGCTAGAGAGCAATTCCACCCAAACTAATCACACACACACCTCATATATATCATATGTAAGCTGTCCAAACCATCAAAAGTGACCTGTAATCACAACATCACAAAGTCACCTCTCAAAACCTCAAAATAACACTTTTTTACATTTTTCAAGCCATGTCTTGATTCAGTCACTTTCCAAACCAGATAAAACCTCAAACACACTCCAAATATCATCCTTGAACTGTCCCAAATGGTTCCCACCATCTGGAACACCATTTGAGGGAGTTGCTATTTTGGTCACTTTTAACCCCTTTTGCAAGAAAGGGACAGTTTGTGTTTTTGCAGGTACCAGCTGATTCCAATCATCCTAAAAGCATCCAAGGGATCATTTGAGGTGGTTCAAAGCATAAAATCATATCTGGAGCAAGAGGGTTGGCAGATTGCAGAGAAACCTCCAAAATCTCAAAGAAGGGTAAGCCTCTCAACTTGCACTCACCAAAACATGTGTGCATTTGAAGTCCATTGATCATAAACATCTCATACATGTCATATATGTTGTATTTGAGCTAATTCACCATGTAATCCATGCTTGTACCAAGTTGTATCATATAAAATGCATTTATAGGTCATTTTCAAAACCACTATCGGGTTTTGAGGAGGGAGTGTGATCTGAAAAAACTACCACCACCATTGGATTCCTTATGAAATTCTGTCCCAGATGCATATATATTTTGTCTCAAACCATTAAGAATTGAGAAAGTTATGATCTTCACGTTTTTGAGCCAAAACTTGCCTTGGGCAAGCCAAAACCAAGGCATGACTTGTGTATTTGTTGGTTTGTTTCAAACAATGGATGTATCACCACCCCAGTGGTAAGGCGCGCGCCTTGTATGCTTGAGGTCGTGGGTTCAAACCCCACCCATGCCATTTTGTGATTTTTTCACATTTTGCTATTTTTCCCACTATTTTCATGTTTTGTTAATTATTTGGAAAATTAATAACTCTTTCAATTTTAATTATTTTTTATTGGTTCTTTTTGCAAAAAATCACAAAAATGTTGAAATATTTTATTCCACAAAAAAATTGAGTTTGTATTATTTATTTAATATAATTAGTATTTTTGTGAATAAATTCATTTTTATTTGTTTTTAAGCATTTTAAAATGAATATTCATCTTGAAAAATCAAGACCAAATGAGTTTTAATATCTCTTTTGATTTATACCTCATTTTTTTAAACCTTAAACAAAAATCACAAGTGGTTTATTCAAACCTATTTGGTATTTTTCATTGATTTTCTTTAAATATTTATTTTTAAAGAATAAAATTAGGGTTTCTTTGATTTTCACTCAAAACAAATCATTGTCAAACACTCATGGGCCTCTAATAGAGTGTAAGACCCAATCCTTTTTTCGACCAAATCATTGTTGGGCCTCAGTGTATTGTATAAGTCCCGATACCGTAAAAAACAAACGGCGCGATCGTCGCCTTTTGAAAAATAACCTTTTGGGCCTCTCCTCGAGCTATAAGACCCATTCAAAATTTTTTGGGCCTCTATTAGAGTGTAAGACCCAATCCCCTTTTAACCAAAACATTTTGGGCCTCACTTATTGTATAAGTCCCTCTGCGTTAAAAGAAAATCTCGGCGCGATCGCCATTTTAAACGAAAAACAAACTGGGCCTACCCTCGTGTTATAAGCCCCACTCTTTTTCTTTAAAACTTTTTGAGAGAGTGTAAGACCTATCCCTTTGTGCAGAAAACCTTTTTTGGGCCTCAGTCACTTGTATAAGTCCCTCTGTACAAAACAACAGTGCGCTCACTGATAAAACCCTGGGCCTCTCTTTGAGCTGTAAGCCCCAAAATCTTTCTTTTTCAAAGCACTTTCTCCTTTGATTTTGAATATACTGTTGTTTTCAATCTTTCTTTGTTGAACAACTAACCAAACAACATGGAAGCTCTACAACCGAGTAAGTGGTTATTGCTTTCATTTACTGCTTTCATATACATATAACTGTATTGTGGGGCTGTTTCGCTGTAAGTCTTCTTTCATAAACTCATATCAACTGTGTAATAATAGTATAGATATTACGAGTTTCCCCGGCAACCACGTCTAGAACTAAGTGACGCCGTTTCGTTTAGTCATAGAAATAGACAACTAGATCCCCCAATAGGATCACCAGATACAGTCTTCTCTTCGGCTGTTCTCATTAGGAATTATCAAGAAACTCTATTCCCAGAGATGAATGTATTCTCCGTGAATGGAATCTCTGAGTTTCTTCCAAATTCTCTAACTTTCCTGACTTGATCTATTCCTCGTGAATAGCTTGCCTTAAATTTCTCGGGGTTTGGGGACCCACGGGCTTCTTAACATTATCGGCCTCCTCTTGGGCATCGTACAAGGACCCACAGGCTTTCTAAAAGCAACCCTAGCCTCCTCTTGGGCTTAGTACAAGGACCCTATGGCTTCTTAGAAGTATTCACAGCCTCCTCTTAGGCTTCGTATAATGATCTCTTCCTCCGGGAATGATAGCCTTCTCTTGGGCTTAGTACAAGGACCGGTCGGCTTCTTAAAATTTTCCAGCCTCCTCTTGGGCTTCGTACAAATTGTCCCGAAGACCTCCTAGAGGTATAGGAACAGAACTTAGTCATTTGCATAGAACAGTCCTTTCATAGAGTCTACTACTGTTTCTCAAAGCACAGTACAAAAGATAAAACCCGTAGACTTGGACAGTCTCAATACCCTTCGACTTTCCCGCCTCCTTAAAGGACAGGCATAACCCGGACCCTTGAATCAAATCCTTGAGTACAGTATTGCTCATATAAGAACTGATTTTCTCTTTAAAATCAGTATACTGGACCTGTCACTTAACTGAAACAGTTACCATAGCCTCCTCTAGGCTTTGTATAATGATCCTTCTCCAGTGAAGTTAGCCTCCTCTTGGGCTTTATACAATGATCCTCCTCAGCGGAGTCAAACAACGTTTAGCCTCTCTCTCGGGCTTTGTACGAGACACATAAGAGACTCCCTCAATGAGTCAATCACCCCTTTCGCCTCCATCTCGGGCTTTATACGATATACAAAAAGGTTCTTATTGAGCCAAATAAACAACAGCCTCCATCTCGGGCTTTGTACGAGGTACAAAAAAAAACTCTCTTGTTGAGTCAAATCGCCTCCATCTCGGGCTTTATACGAGATACCAAAAGACTCCATCGTCGGGCCAAAACCTTTTAGCCTCTCTCGCGGGCTTTGTACGAGACACATATTAGCCTCCTCTTAGGCTTTGTATAACAAAACCACTGGTTAATCCAATTAACCTTTTAGCATCAAAGTTGTGCCTCGTTCACAGTACACAAACATCAACAACTCCTTCCCCTTTCATCTAATCGCTGTAAGCGGCAAGCCTCTGGATCATCTATATCCATGCCAATGTCCCCCTTTTAGAATGAGAAAATCCTACGGAAAGATGGCATTACTCTACACTGAGTTAAAGTCTTCTCCTTCAGGTTGAAATCCCCTATAAAGGAAATTATGGCATTGCCGGATTCACAAATCCCGGTTAAAGTAATTCTCCTTTATAAAACAGTTGTGACATACAACCCCTCTTTAGAGATGACGAATTCTCTCTAAAGTTGAGACATTTCAGCTTCATATCTTGGGCTTTGAACAAGATACAAACAGACTTTCAGCTTCACGTCTTGGGCTTTGAACAAGACACCAAAACACCCATTTCCTCCCATAGAATAGGAGGAACTACGAACGCTCTGATTTCCCTGTTTTGGATAAACGGGAATACGTAGGCATAAGATTGAAAGAAAAATCTTAGCGAGCACACTAAACAAAAACCCAAATCCCATATCTCCATCAATCAAAAGCAGTAATTCAAAAACATCAGTCCTAACATCCTAATCCTTGTTCCCCGCCAGAAACCCTCTGTCTAGATGAAAAAGAAGAAGAAAACAGTATTGGCGAAAATACAAATAACCAGTACAAAGGCCCCCCACATTGATAGCATCCGTAACCTAACAGACCACTGTTTAAACTCAGTATGCAAAGCAGGGTTAATTGGAGACATCTATTTCCCTTCCTTCATCAGCTTTAATAGGATAAAAAATGAATTGACCAGTAGTTTAAGCTCAAACCGCAGAGAGCGACCAGCGCTTAAGAACCGCGTCCAAAATCGCTCTCTACACAAGGTAGAGTGGGATGACCCTTAGTCTCAAAGATCACAAGCAAATGTTTGTCAAGACAAACATTGTTAATGTTATCCTCCACAGTCAAACCATCCTCAATACAATCAATTGCTTTTGCAATGATGGTAGGGTTAATCATGACAGAACAGCCAGCGACCATAGATAAAATGAAATTCTTGCCAAAATCATATTCTAGGGATCGAGCATTTGCCCAGAACTCAGTTACGAGTGCAGGGAAGATAGGTCCATCAAGCATGGAGAAATAGTTTTCCCAGTTCTGAAATTTAATTCCAGAGAAAACACTTAGTTTGTGGAGAAGAGGTAGAGGGTTCACGTTTAGAGTGTATTCCTTTAAGAGTTCGAGGTCAGTAGTTTCTCCTCTGATATTGTGTGAAGACATTTTGAGCAGGATAGTTGAGGAAGAAGGTTCTAAGCTTCTGGATAGAGATTCTTTCTAGAAGGGGAGTAGTGTTGTGAAGAGAACTAAGGAGTGATAGCTATTTATTAAGCTTGGAACGGGCGTGGTCATCATTTCCTAGGCACGCTATGAATAGTGGTGACGATCAGCTGAAAGGACGCATGATAGACTTAAAATTCCGTATACCTATGGGTAGGGTTATAGCAGCTGACACCACGCAATTATGAATGTTTATTTAATTTCTTCGAAATTGTCTAATCATAAATGCTAGAAAATCTAAATTACTCTTAGAAGAATACTAGTGAACAGTTAGTGATTTAAATTAAAATAATCAGGAATAAAAGCAACCATACCTTAGGAATACAGAGATCTTTTTGGGGATTTATCTTAGCGTTTTCCATTTTGACTCCGATCTTTCTTTCTAGGGAATGTCTGAGTGAACAACTGTTGAATCTTGGACTCTTCAAGAATTTCTTACATTCTGGTTTCTAAGGAGTGTGAACATTTTCTGAATTCTGAACCAAGAATGTTCTAAAAAATTTATCAGATAGAGATCTGATCAATAACGTTTGATCCGTATGAGAGATAGTCTTAAATCATCAGAACTTAGTTTCACTTATTCGATCAAGACTCTAAGTGTTTTATCTTAATCAAGTGCTTAATGAATCTGTGAAAATATTCTTCCTGAATATTCTTTCAGTTCCTTGTATAGCTTATAAGAAAACAATGTTCAGTTCTTCATTGAATTCATTAACTTCTGATCATTCCAGGATTTAGATGTTGAATCAGTACTAAGAGTTTTGAATTCTTCAGCTTCCTGACTTCAACATACTTTTCTTGAAATTCAAATTCATAGACCAACAAGTTTTCTTCTTTACATGAAGAGATTCTGAATGAGCTTTAACCGAGAAAGTCAAGGGTGGACCTAGTCCATTTCTTGAAAACATCTCAGGAGCTCTTAAAGAGTTATTCTTCAGCAGCCCAGACTTCTTGTCTTCTGATAATTTAACCTTGAGAAAATACGTAGTTCCTCTACACGTATCTTCCAAGATGAGCATTCAGCAGATACTACTCCTTATCTGATGAGTCCATCTAATAAGCTGATTCTTCAATCTTCAACAAGCCTTTAGGTGAGAAAATATTTTGTTGATTAGCAAATCTTCCAGAATCAGTAATTTGCTCGAGTAATTAGATTGATTACAATTTTGTACACAGTTGTAGCGCGAGTTTTATGTGTGGTTGCGAAGCACTACCGCTTTGGGGTACTACAGCTTGATTCATTTTTTATCCTATTGAAGCTGATGAAGGAAGGGAAATAAATGTCTCCAATTAACCCTGCTTGCATACTGAGTTTAAGCAGATGACTGTTGGTTTACAGATGCTACAAAGATTGTGGGTCTCTCTTAGGTTATTTTGTTAAAATAGTGCCTGGGCGATTGGTGGGAGGTTTAAGATTGATGCTTTTAGATTGATTGATGGAGATACTGGATTTTGGGTTTTTTTATTAGTGTGCTCACTAAGATTTTTCAATCTTATGCCTACGTGTTCCCGTTTGATGAAACAGGGAAATCAGAGAGATCGTAGTTCCTCCTATGCTATGGGAGGAAAAAGGTTGCTTTGGTGTCTTGTTCAAAGCCCAAGATGTGAAGCTAAAAGTGGTTTGTATCTTGTTCAAAGCCCAAGATGTGAAGCTAAAAGGTCTATTTGTATCTTGTTCGAAGCCCAAGATATGAAGATAAAGGGTCTATTTGTATCTTGTTCGAGGCCCAAGATATGAAGCTAAAGGGTCTTGACTTTAGAGAGAATTTGTCATCTCTAAAGAGGATCTATTTGTCACAACTGTTGGGTGACTGATTATAATGGAGAATTAGTTTAACTGGGATATGTGAATCCAGCAATACCATAATTTCCTTTATAAGGGATTTTCAATCGGAAGGAGAAGACTTTAACTAAGTGTAGAGCAATGCTATCTTTCCTTAGGAATTTCTCATGCTAAAAGAGGGACAATGGCGTGGATGTAAATAATCCAGAGGCTTGCCGCTTACAGCAATTAGATGGGGAAAAGGAGTTGTTGATGTTTGTATGTTATGAACAAGGCACAACTTTGATGCTAAAAGGTTGATTGACTCAACTGGGGGTTTCCTTATACAAAGCCTAAGTGGAGGTTATTGGCCCAACAAGAGGGTGTTTTTATGTGTCTTGTACAAAGCCCAAGACGGAGGCTAAAGGTTTTACTCATCAAGAAAGTCTTTTATATTCAACAAAAGAGTGTTTTGTATCTCGTACGAAGCCCGAGATGGAGGCTAAAGGTGATTGATTCAACAAGAGAGTCTTTTTTACTCAACAAGAGAGTGTCTTTGTATCTTGTACGAAGCCCGAGATGGAGGCTAAAGGTTTGACTCAACAAGAGAGTCTTTTATACTCAATAAGAGAGTGTTTTTGTATCTCATATGAAGCCCGAGATAGAGGCTAAAAGGGTTTGACTCAACAAGAGAGTCTTTAATACTCAACAAGAGAGTGTTTTTGTATCTCGTACAAAGCCCGAGATAGAGGCTAAAGGGGTTTGACTCAACAAGAGAGTCTTTTATACTCAACAAGAGAGTGTTTTTGTATCTCGTTCGAAGCCCGAGATGGAGGCTAAAGGGGTTTGACTCAACAAGAGAGTCTTTTATACTTAACAAGAGAGTGATTTGTATCTCGTACGAAGCCCGAGATAGAGACTAAAGAGGGGTTTGACTCAACAAGAGAGTCTGAAAAGGTTAGCTCCGCTGGGGAGAATTATTTGTACAAAGCCCAAGAGGAGGCTGACTTCACTGAGGAAGGATCATTATACAAAGCCTAGGAGGAGGCTAATGTGCTGGCGACTGTTTCAGTCGAGTGACAGGTCCAGTGTATTGGATAAAGAGAAAATCAGTTCTTATATGGGTAATGCCGTGCTTAGGGATTGATCAGAGGATGAGGGCTATTTCCTGTTCTTTAAGGAAATGGGAAATCCAAAGGGTATTGAGACTGTCCAAGTCTACTGGTGTTATGAGAAATCGATTCTCAGGTAGTGAATGATCTTTGTATAATGCCCAAGAGAAGGATGGTATGTTAAAGGATGAAGGTCAACCCATTAACTGGTTTGACACTTGACTCAGAAAGACAGGTCTAGCAAATTGATGACTAGGTTCTGTTCCTATACCTGTAGAGGTCTCTGGGTCCTTGTACTAAGCCCAAGAGAAGGCATGAGAGTTTTTAAGAAGCCGAAGGGTCCTTATACAACGCCCAAGAGGAGGCGGGGATGCTTTTAAGAAGCCCGTGGGTCCCCAAACCCCGAGAAGTTCAAGACATGCCATTCGCCGAGAATAGATCAAGCCAGGAAAGTCTGAGAATTTGGAAGAAACTCAAGAGATGCCATTCACGGAGAAAAGATCATCTCTGGGGAGTTAGAGTTTCTTTGACAATTTCTAAAAGTGACAGTCTGAAAAAGGGTTCACAGAGAATGCTGCCTTTCACGTCTCTATATTGTTTAACCCCAAGAGGAGGGAAGACTGTGTCTGGTAATCCTATGGGGATCTAGTTTTATTTGTTTTTAAGAGTGACCAACAGGGCTTTACCTAGTGCTAGACGTAGTTGCCGGGGAAAACTCTAAATAACTATACTAGTATTACACAGTTGATATTTGACAAGTATATACAAGTTTTGTGAAAGAAGACTTACAGTGAGCAGCCCCACAATACAATTTTATATATATATATATATATATATATATATATATATATATATATATATATATATATATATATATATATATATGAAAGCGGATAAAGAAAGCGGGTAAACACTTACTCGGTTGTAGAGCTTCCATGCTGTTTTGTTAGTTGTTCAACATAGAAAGCTTTGATAACAATATTATATACAAAATCAAAGGAGAAAGTGCTTTGAAAAGATTGTTGGGGCTTACAGCTCAAGAAGAGGCCCAAGGTTTTATCAGTGATTGCACTGTTGTTTTGAATTTGTACAGGGACTTATACAAGTGACTGAGGCCCAAAAAGGTTTTCTGTACAAAGGGATGGGTCTTACACTTTCTCAAGAGGCCCAAAGAGTTTTAAAGAAAAGAAATGGGGCTTATAACATGAGGGTAGGCCCAAATGATTTGATTTTTTAACTAGCGATCGCGCCGAGTTTTTCTTTTAACGTGGAGGGACTTATACTATATCTGAGGCCCAAAATTGTTTTTGGTTAAAAGGTGATTGGGTCTTACACTCTATTAGAGGCCCAAAGAGTTTTATTTTGAACTGACGACGATCGCGCCGAACTTTTGAAATACAACGGGACTTATACAACATTTGAGGGCCAAAATTGTTTGTATTTACAAAGGATTGGGTCTTACACTCTATTAGAGGCCGAAAGTGTTTGAAAAAGTTTGATGAGGGTTGAATTAATAAAAAAAAAAACCCTAATTTGTTTTCAAAATGTATTTTAATTGAATAAAAAATTCAATTAAAATGACCAAAATTGCTTAACATGTTGAAAACAAATTGTGATCTTGGATTAATGCTTCAAAAATCAAGTTTTGATCCACAAAATGATTGGAAATCACTAAAATTTGAAAAATCAAGAGGGATTTGAAAAATATTTTTATTTGAAAAATATTTTAAATGTCAAAAACAATTAAAATATTAATTCTTTACAAAAAATCAAGTATATGAAATAAATAATATTTTTGGGATTTTTTGGGAAAATAAAATATTTTAACATTTTTGTGAATTATTTAAAAAAGAATCAACTCAAAATCATTAAAACTCAGAGAGAAATTAATTTTTGAATCAATTATATAAAATCACAAAATTCAAATATTTGAATTTTCAAAAAGGGCGCCAAGAACAAGGGCAAGAACACACGCCACCCTCTGTTTCTGCAGATTTGCATTTTCTATCCAATCTCACTGAATACTTGATTATATCATGCAATCTACATATCAATCTACTCGTTTCAACCTCACGATCATGTATATGGTCTTTAATTTCATTTATTTTAAACATGGAATAAGAAATCAAAGAGAAACCTCAAGAACCCCAAAATTTGCATGAAGGCTCAGAAATTCCATACACGATTCAAACAAAGCAATTGATTGAGGGAAAACACTCCATGCATGATTATGAACATATGGCCAAATTATTGTGCAACAAAAAATGCATGGATCATAGAGTTAAAAGAGCTCATGCTTACCACTTGCAGCTGGTGATCGTGTTTTGTGTTATAGGTGTTACGGCTTGGTTCCAAGGATATGGACAGCTTCCCTAGGTGCTATGGAGTGTGTCTGGATGCTTGGAGTGGATTGAATTGAGCTGGAACTTGATTTGGCATCTCAACTGCAAATCTGTCAAAGGCTTATGCAGATGACTGGTGATTTTGAGAATCTGGTGTTCCAGATGTTGTGTGAGTGTTTGGATCACTTCTATATGATGTTTATGAGGTGTGTGTGTGTGTGATTGGTTTTGTAGTACCCCAAATTTTGACCGGTGTTTTTCTTATGCTACTAGGGGGGTTCATTCAGTGTCATTTGGACTTTTTTGGGGGGGGGGGGGGGGGGGGGGATCTGCTAGTACTTCTTGTTTGGGATTTGGGTTTCATGTAAATTTTTTATCTTTTTTAATTAGGAATTAAAAGTCTTAGATTAAATTTAGAGTTTTGGGTTAATTATTTATATATATCAGGTGGGGACTTTTTTTTTTTTTTTAAGTTTATTAAGATTCCTTTTCCATTTTGGCCATTGAGGTCATTATATTTTTTTAAGTTTTATTAAAAATGGTTGTGTTAGTTAAGCTTTAGAGTTTAAATATATTATCAATATCTTAATTAGGGATAATTTTAGAGTTTAGGAGAATAATCAGGGTTTTGGGTTAAGTATTTCTTTAAAAAAAAATTATTTTGGGAATATGGTTATTTAGTTATTTATGTCACTATGTTAATGGCCATTAAATTTAATTAAACTTATTTAAATAACTTTAAGTATATTATTTTTTATTGCTAATTAGGAATATTATTTTAGTTTCAGAATTTAATTATAGGTTATTAATTATTAATTAGGGATATTTTTATTATGTTATTAAGTGAAGAATTAGACTTTAAATTTAGCTCTTGAGTGATAATTAGGGAGGGGCCATATCGTGATTAATATATCATAATTTTTATTATTATGCTCTTGTATTGTTTATTTATTAATATAGTTAAAACATGTTATTAGTTTTATTATTTATTTATTTATTTATTTTTTATTTTTGTGGTCAATTTTGTTGACCCGGTTGGGCCTTCGTCTTCCCTAACTCATCTAACCCTAATTTTGCGCAGAATCAAGGATAAGCAAGATCAAATCATATCAAAATAGATCAATTTTATTAACTTTTCAATCTAATCAAAACCCAATCAGATTACACAACAAAATCAAATAAAAAAAACCTAAGATTACAAAGTAGAATCCTAATTCGTACAATCAAACCAAATCAAATGAAAACCGTATCTAAGATTTCCTAAAACAAAAATCGAATTTAACCCCTAAGACCTAATTCTAATGCTTATAAAAGCAAAAAGAAATTTCTGAGGCAAGGGACCCCGAATTGAATTGCTGCGCGAATCCACAACCTTCACCTAAAGCTCACGATCTTCTAATAGAGACTTAGGGTTCATCACTAGAACCCTAATCCCTCTGAGCTCAAACCCACCTGCAAAAAGAAAAAAGGAGATTAGAAGAGGAAAGGATAAATAGAATACTACCAGTTTCACTGCACCGACGGTAAAATAAAAAACTTAGCTTTTTTTTTTGCTTTGATTTTGAGTCATTGTTGCTTGTTTGTGTTTGTTTTTTTTTGGAATAGGGATTTTGGTTGAGGGTTCCGGATTCCTGGAAAATTGGGGTTAGGGTTCATGGGGTAGAGGGTTAGGGTTCTTGGGGTTCATTAGGGTTTCTGGGTTTTGGTCGAATGTAGGGTTAGGTTTCATACGATTTAGGTTAGGGTTCATACGGTTGGGTTAGGGTTCATCAATTCTGGGTTGGGGTTCTTAGGGTTCTTACGAACCCTAAAGAACATGGGGGTTTCTGGGTTAGTTTAGGTTTAGAGTTCTTATGGGATGAAGTTTCCGGTTGAATATCAACCGGAATACTAGGATTTACGGTGGTTGGGGGGTTTTGGGCGGTTGTCGGAGGCCGTTGGAAGGGTGGTCGGAGAAAGGGAGTTGGAGAGAGGCGAGAGAAGTTGAGAGTAGAGAGAGATAAGTTTAGAGAGAGAGAGAGTGAAAGTGGAAAATGAGGGGATTCTGAACGGGTTTCACCTTAAGTACTCCCTCTGTGACGCCACCGATTCCTGCCAAGTGGCACCCTTTGGACCACACGGATCAGCTGACTTTCCAGTTAGCTAGATGATCCCACATACGTGTTCCTATCGCGAGTCTGCGTTGACTCTTAATCTTAGCCGTCGGTTCATCGTACTTTGAGATCAATGGCTGATGTGGGTTTCAGGGAGAACCGTTTGCTCGTTATCCAACGTCCTGGAGAGAGTCAAACCCAGACTCTCTCCCACCGTGAACTTTTTTTTCTTCCTTTTTTGGCATGACGGGGTTTTAGTAATTGGGCCCTGCGCCCTAATTACTACCCACACCCCTAGTATGGCAAGCCCATTACTAATTCAGTAGGAAACACACCCCCTGGGTTTTTTTATTTTTATTAATTAAGTTAATTACTTAATTTAATTAATAAAATTAGGATTTTAATATTAGTTAGCTGTTTTTTTATTTTTATTATTTAAGTTAATTACTTAATTTAATTAATAAATTAGGTTTTTAATATTAGGACTTTGGTTTTTATTAGGATGAATAATTAGTTATTCTTAGGGACAATTAGAGGTTTATTTTATAAACAAAAATGATAATAATTTTTTTTTATAAGGTTTTGGGATTTAATTCTCTTCTTTTTTTTGGGCTAAGTTATTTTGGTAAATTTAGCTTAGGATCTTTTTTTTAAAAAATATATATAGTTTTTTGAGATTTTTTTAACTTGGATAAATATGGGTTATAGTAAATATAATTTTGTTTTTTTGGGTTTGAAATGTTGGGATTATGTTAAATGTAGAAATTGCTTTTTATAGGTTAGGGATAAATTTTGCTACTTTTAGCATGTTGATATTTTGGAACTTTTTTTGTTTTTTATGGAAATTTGGTAATGTATTTTTAAGGTTTATTATAAGGAATTAAAAGGCATACTTAAGGGTTTTAAACATGGGATAGAGCTCTAATTTCCGAGAGCATAAATAAAGGAATAGAACATTTGGGGATAAGGGATAAAATTTAAGGGATAAATTTCAAAGGGATTTAGGGATAGAACTCTCCGTCCGAGAGTATAAATAATGGATAAGGGATAAAACTCTCCGTCCGAGAGTATAAATAATGGATAAGGGATAGAACTCCTTATATAGGAGTATAAACAATAGATTAAGGGATAAAACTCTCCATCCGAGAGTATAAATAATGGATAAGGGATAGAACTCTCCATCCGAGAGTATAAATAATGGATAAGGGATAGAACTCTCCATCCGAGAGTATAAATAATAGATTAAGGGATAGAACTCTCTATCCGAGAGTATAAACAATGGGTAAGGGATAAAACACTTCGTCCGAGAGTATAAATATTGGATAAGGGATAAAACTCCTTATCTAGGAGTATAAACAATAGATTAAGGGATAGAACTCTTTATCCAAGAGTATAAATAATGGATTGGGTTTAGGATTAGAAATGGGAATAGGATTTAGGGGGTAGGAATAGGGGAGGTGAACTACTGTTACTCCGATCCTTCAAAATTGAAGGTACATAGGCATAGGGTTGTAAACCCTAGCGAGTACAATTATAAAAAACTTAGGATTTTTTTGTAAGTAAATAATTTAGACAAACAAACAAGCATACCCTAAAATCTAAGGAGGATCCCCTTGAGTACAATGGAAGTGAGGGGTGCCTAGCACCTTCCCTCACTTAACCGACTCCCGAACCGTAGGAATCTCTGCCCTTGGGATTAAGGATTTTTAGGTTTATCATTATTGTCCTTAAAAAATATGGTGGCGACTCGAAATTTTTAGCCGGCCGCGACAGCTGGCGACTGTGCTGGGGAAGCCTTCCTAAAGAGAGTCCCTCCTAACTTTAGGCTTTAGGGTTTTGTTTGTTTGTCTTGGGTGTTTATTTGTTTTTAATTATTCTCATTTTTTTATTTGTTTTATATTTTGTTTTTATTTTATTATATTTGTTTATTTATATTTTTATTTTTGTCATCATACTTTGGATTGGGGCATATGATGTGTGAAGCTAAAGCCCAAGCTTGGAGTATAACCCTAGATTAGGACATGGAACAGAAATGTTTTGGGGGGGGGGATGCGACATCCCCAACAATTCATTGATGCCGCACTCAGAATAGATCCTTCCAAAGGTGTCCTCATGAAAGGGCTAGCCCCTAATGTAGAGGATGATTTAGATGTGGTCCGAGACTCTGAGAACTTTTAGCCTACCCCTTACCAACTCACGGAGACCCTATGTATTCAACCCTCAAGGGCTATTACTAGGGTCCTACCCAGATGAGACTTATCCCGAAGGATTACCATAGGAAGGCTTGCTCCTTCTCATGGTAAAACAAGGGTATAGTCTGTACATTATAGGGTCGTTATGCTTTCCAAACTTTATGTCCTACATGTGAGGGGATTGGGTAGACAAAACATAGATCTAACCTATCATAGGGAGCCTACCTTTACTAGGCATGCTTACATTTCACATTACCCTAATCAAAGTATATAAAATTTGCATTCATCATCCTCATAAATTCTTTTTTGCATTATCATGTCACAGGAATCTTAAATATTTTCAAAAAAAAAGGGTTAAAGTCAAAGACAATGGAATTCGGGAAAAAGAAAACTATCACGATCAAAGTAAGAACATTTGACATAGGGAGCTTAAAAGCTTATGTTAGGGGGTTGCCTCAGGAAAGGAGAAAGCCCCTAATTCGTAAGTATGGGGATATATTAGATATGGTCACTACTCCTATTCAAGAAGAGGGCCTAACCGCCTTGGCTCAGTTTTACGACACAGAGTTAAGGTGCTTCCAGTTTCAAAACTTTCAAATAGCCCCCACTCTAGAAAAAGTTTGTAGGATACTGGGTCTCCCCAAGAACAACAAAGGTCCATTCAAGGCTTTAGGGTATCGCCCTACCTTCAAAGAAATGGCAAGTGGTTTTCATATCCGTGAGGAAGACTTGCAAGCTAACTTAAAGGTTCAAGAAGACTTTCATGGGTTCTCTAAAGGGTTCTTGGAGAACAAAGCCAGTCATTTTGCTGCTTGCAAAAATTGGCAGCCATGGACGCTATCATGGTACTCCTCATCTTTGGGTTAGTTCTATTCCCGAGCGCGAAGAACTTTGTAGACATCGCTGCCATTAATTTATTCTTGGCTGTGACCATTGGAGAAGAAGATCCTACGCCGGCCCTCCTCACAGATATATACTTTACCCTTCACCAAAAATTTGAAAGAAAGGGAGGGGCTATGTTGTGTTGCTCGCAGTTATTGTACAAATGGTTGTGTTCTCACCTAGTGAGGGATCTAAAGGATATGGAAAAAATGAAAGCCTATGCTTGGTCTCAATATTTGGTATCTCTTGTTGATAAGGACATCTTGTGGTTCCCTCAAATACTCCACCGAGACGACGTGGTCCTAAGCTATGGGGATTTCCCTAATGTACCCTTGATAGGATCGAGAGGGTTTATAAGTTACAATCCTGTATTATCAATGAGGAAGTTGGGGCATCCATTGGCCTACAAGCTAGAGGATAGGTTGTTAGAAGGCTTCGTCCTACAAAATGTAGCGGGAAATCATCCCGATGTTCTAAAGATTGCTCAAGCTTGGAAGTTAAGTATCAAAGGGAAGGGCAGTCTTAAAAGACCAAGGGAAGAATCTAGGGTACCATATCTGCAATGGATGAAAGAAAGGGTGAGTATGGTGAAGCTGCCTTTTACTCTGGATCGTCCTATTAATCCAAGGGTTCCCCCACCTGCCGTAATCTCCATAGAGGAAAGTGAAAGACTCAAAGAGACTATTGTACAATTACAAAAAGAAAAAGAAGAGTGGGAAGGTAAATATTACCAAGCCACTGGAGAAAGTAATCAGTTAAGAACGAGTCTCAATGAAGTCATGGAGCAGTCAAAGATCAATAAAGGTATAGCCCAGATGGAGGAAGAGAAGAAGGAACAAGCTTACGCCGACCTTCAAGCTGTGAGTTCACGTCTCAAAGACCATAAGGAGCAACTAGATAGAGCCAGGTGTCAAAGGGACGAGTGGAGGGACATTTGGATGGCATCAACGCAAAGAGAGTTCAATGAGGGATATGATAGGCGTGTCCACAACCTCGAAGCTGAAGTCCAAGGCTTGGCTAGCGCTCTTCTCGAGAGCAAAAGGCAAGCCCTAGATGCAACTGTGAGATTGAGATCAGCCGAAGAACTTCTTGCCCTACGGCCAGAAGGATGGCTAGAATCTCAAGAGGAGAACCAGGAGCTTAGAAGGCTATATGGGGAACTTCAGGATTCTTACAAAGATCTAAGGGTGTGGGGCATTTATGTTAAAGAACATAACCAACAACTAGATCAAACTACTAGGGAGGATTTGGAGATCATGGTAAAGTTACGAAATGACGAGGCATATTATCGAGAAAGGTATCAGAAATTGGTCTTACTATCCAACGATCTCATTCATGAGATCCCTCGAAGCTTAAAGGAGGCTGAGTACATGGCTGATATCTTCAAGCCGGTCAAAGAGATTGTCGATTTTCTTGCACTTTGTCGTGAGATGGTAGAGGAGTTTAGGGCTAGGATTAGGAGGAGGATTTAGCTTTTCTATGTAATGACTTCTTACGTTTGGTTTTGTGGTTATGAATAAGGGTTTATCCCTAGTTTGGTTTTCCTTATGTAATAAATGGGGCTTCGACCCTAGTACTTTCTTTTCATTAATAAAAGTATTTGTTTTCCATTATCCTTGGCTTTAATCTTAATAAACGAAAGTTTAAGATTCCTGAAATAAAAATAATTTTTGCATACTCATACATTCATGCATAACATAAAATAAAAAAAGCATCAAACGGAAATCATTTTTCAATATCTTCTCTCAGAATCATCGCAACAATCTGACGTCTCGACCCAACACCCGTGCTCACCAAAAGAAAGCTATGGAACAAATGGAACTGAACCACGCTGCTCTAAAGGGAGATGTGGATGTTGTCAAAGGAAATGTGGAGGAAATGAAGGACAAAATTGACCAGCTGACTCGAGCTATTCAGAATATGAAAGCAAGAGACACCGAGGCTAGTAACCGTAGGAGTGTCCCTACCCCTCCTCCCCAGTATGAAGATAGTAATCCTCTTTTGGGATTTGCGGCTGACTTGGAACGTGAAGCATTAGAGGCTAGTAAAGGGAAGACTAACACTCAACCTCCTGTAGGGTCTGTTCCTCCACCCGAGCATATTGGAGAATCACGACCTATACAGATACCTGTCACTCGTGAGGTCTCCGATGACTGGCACCTCCAATATGGAGAGGAAGACTCAAGACAAGTAGTTCGTGAAGCCAAACTGGCTACCATGGAAGGAAGAATGAAGGATGAAAAATATAAGATAATTGAGGAATGGTTAAGGGCTGTGGAAGGATCCAAGATCTTTGGGATTGATGCCTTGGAAATGTGTTTGGTACCCGACGTGGTCCTGCCTCCTAAGTTTAAGGCACCTAACTTCGAGATGTATAAAGGGGTTAGTTGTCCGAAAAATCACATTCGGATGTTTTCCCGAAAGATGGGGGCGCACACTAAGAATGAAAAGCTGGTGATGCATGTTTTCCAAGACAGCCTTAGTGGGGCATCCTTGGACTGGTACATGCAACTGGAAAGGACTTACATCAAGAACTGGGAGGATTTGGCAAGTGCCTTTATAAGGCAATACCAATATAATGTAGACATGACCCCTAATCACATGCAATTGCAAAACATGTCTCAGAAAGGGAATGAATCTTTTAAGGAGTATGCCCAGAGATGGAGGGAGCTAGCCTCTCGTGTGCAACCTCCATTGCGGGAAAGCGAGCTAGTAGATACATTCATGGGAACTCTGCAAGGACTATACTATGAAAAGATGATTGGATATGTCTCAATAGGATTTACGGATTTGGTTATCATTGGGGAAAGGATCGAGAATGGATTAAAAAGCAGAAAGATTGGAACGCCATCTTCCAATCAACATAACAACAAAAGGTACTCCGAAAACAGTTCGAAGAAGGAGGCCAATGCCATTTCTGCTGATGGGTATACTCAAGTACCTTATAACCCTTACGTGGCGGCCACGACCTCTGGTCAAGCGTCTCCTACGCTCCAGATCCAACAGCCAAGGGGGCCACCCCCTCAAAATCAGCAACAACAGAAGTATCCCCGAAGGGAACAAAGGAGGCCATGGAAGGACTTTGACCCTATACCCACTACATATACTCAGATCCTACCAATGTTAATCCACAAGGGATTGGTAGAAATCAAGCCGCTAGGGCCCCTCCCACGCCTCCTCCTCGAGGGTATGATGCTAATGCTAGGTGTGAGTACCATGCTGGATCGCCAGGGCATACGATTGAAAAGTGTTTAGCCTTCAAGTTTAGGGTACAAGATTTACTGGATCAGAAGGTCATTAACTTCAGTTATGACACTCCAAATTTAGGAGAAAACCCTTTCCCAGGGCACGCTGGACCAACTGTTAACTCCATTGAGGGACTGGGAGAGAATGTCCTAATCAGAGGGGTAGAACAAGTAAAGACCCATATGACGAAAGTAAGGGAAGTATTAATTGGGTACGAGGAGTTTGAAAGGCTGCACGGTGATTGTAAGAATTGCGCGGCTAATCCCAATAGCTGTAAGAAGATGAAGGAGGTCCTCCAACAATTAATGGACCAAGGGATAGTTCAAATTGGGTACTTAAGGAATATAAATGAGGTGGCTGCCTTAGAATCCCAGGGGCAGGTACCTTCTGAGATTCCATACCAGAAAAGAGGAGCTGCCACTCCTATTCAAATTCCAGTTCCAAGGCCTGCACAAGTACCTATTCAAATACCAGTTCCCAGGTCTGCACAGGTACCCATTCAAATACCAGTTTCAAGACCTGCGCAGGCTCCGATTTAGATATCAATTCCAGTACCTGCACGAACACCAATTCAAATACCTGTTCCTGCGCCAGTCAAAGCTCCGGTGCCTACAAAGTCAGAAGGTCCTATCACGTTCCATGTACCAACGCCCTTTCCATATGAAAGTACCAAGACTGTACCTTGGAAATATGACATCACTGCATCTGTAGGAGGGAAGACTATAATACCATCACCAGATGTTACTAACATAGCTGGTATTGGAGGGATGACCCGTAGTGGAAGAGTATACTCCTCAGAGAAATCTAAGAAGGATACCCCTGAAAGCTCAAAGGGGAAAGAGACCACAAGTACAAGCGAGGGACCGTCCAAAAAGGGCATATCTCAAGAAGACGCCGAGGAATTTTTAAGAATCATAAAGAAAAGTGATTATAGGGTAGTGGACCAACTAAATCAAACACTGTCCAAAATCTCTATTCTATCCTTGTTGTTATGCTCAGAGGCACATAGGGAATCCCTGCTGAAGGTCCTAAATGAAACCCATGTCACCAAAGACATATCAGTAATTCAGTTCGACTAGGTAGTCGCTAATATCGCCGCTAGTACCTGCCTGGGTTTCAGTAGTGAGGAATTACCTCCCAAGGGGCAAACACATAATAAGGCCTTGCATATATCAATCAAATGTCAGGACACTATTCTCTCAAGGGTGCTAGTAGACACAGGGTCTGATCTAAATGTCATGCCTAAGGATACCCTTATGAAATTAACATCTGTAAGGACCTTTATGAAGACCAGTTCCCTGATTGTTAGGGCTTTCGACGGTTCGAAAAGAATGGTAATTGGGGAAGTGGACATACCTACAGTGGTGGGATCACATACCTTCATGATCACTTTCCAAGTCATGGACATAAGTCCCTCCCACACTTGTCTTCTAGGACGACCATGGATCCATGATGCGGGCGCAGTTACTTCCACACTTCATCAGAAGTTGAAGTTCATATCTGGGGACAATTTAATAATTGTTGATGGGGAGGAAGACATGTTCGTCAGCCACCTCTTGTCGTTCAGATACATAGAAGTGGATGGGGAGACATTGGAAATACCGTTCCAAGCTTTGGAGGTTGCGACGGTCAGTCGTAAGCAAGTCGTTCGACAAGAGGAGAGGCCAAAAAGAATCATAGACTTAATCCAAAATAAGGATACTAGGGGCTGGGGAAAGATGATAGAGATACATGAAAAGAAGGATCAATTCGGGCTAAGTTACAAACTAGCAAATAAAGGGGTTCAGAAGACTCGACAAATGACATTTCCTCCTCTAGAAGAAACTTTCCTTAGTGCCGGATTCAGAGATGAAGAACAAGTGACTGCAATTGAAGAGGAAAGTGGAGGGATACCAGATTGGGTGCGCCATTGCTCACCAGATACAGTTCTCAATAATTGGATGGCCATCGAGATTCCTGAGATGATTTCTATTTCAAAGTAATTTACTTTTCTCTAAAAAAAATAATAATAAGTCTTTTGCTATGCCCAAGGCAAATGGACAAGCCTTGTAGGGCCGCCTTTTGTTTCTTTGAATTATTTAATAATAAAATCGCATTTTGTTTTCAATCAAGATCTTTTGTCTTTCTTAGTTGTTCTTTTTTCAAATGGCAATACACTTTCTTTTTAGTGCTTTCATTTGCACCAATTCAAATAATAATGAGCATAAAAAAATCTCCCTCATGCAGATTTAAAAATGAACCTATTGAAAACAACACCGCTATAATTCCTTACAACTTCGAGTTCCTGATTAACCAAGCGGAAGAGAGTGATGAGGATGGCTGTGAGCTCCCAGAAGAGCTAGCCAGAATGTTAAAGCAAGAGGATAAGGTGATACAACCTCATCAGGAACCAGTGGACGTGATCAATCTGGGAACTGAAGAGGACAAAAAGGAGGTTAAAGTCGGTGCTTTTTTAAACAAGGACGTCAAGGGGAAGTTGATCAAGTTTCTACAAGAGTATGTGGATGTGTTCGCTTTGTCTTACCAAGATATGCCCGGTTTGGACACGGACATTGTTGAACATAAGCTACCGCTTAAACCCAAATGTCCACCGGTCAAACAAAAGTTAAGATGGACTAGACCAGATATGACTCTCAAAATCAAGGAAGAGGTTAAAAAGCAGTTTGACGCAGGGTTCTTAGCCGCAGTGAAGTATCCAGAATGGGTAGCCAACATTGTGCCGGTGCCAAAAAAGGATGGAAAAGTCAGAATGTGCGTAGACTATCGAGATCTCAACAGAGCAAGTCCTAAAGATGATTTCCACTACCCCACATTGATGTGTTGGTGGATAACACTGCTCAATTCTCAGTCTTCTCATTCATGGATGGATTCTCCGGATATAATCAGATCAAGTTGGCTCCCTCCGACATGGAAAAGACTACTTTTATTACGCCGTGGGGAATCTTCTGTTACAAGGTAATGCCCTTCGGGTTAAAGAATGCTGGAGCAACTTATCAAAGGGCAATGTTAACTCTCTTTCACGACATGATGCACAAGGAAATAGAGGTTTACGTCGATGATATGATTGCTAAATCACAAACTGAGGAAGAGCACATAGTCAATTTACAGAAGTTGTTTGAACGGCTGAGGAAGTTCAAACTACGACTAAATCCGGCGAAGTGTACTTTTGGGGTCAGATCTGGGAAGTTGTTGGGGTTCATAGTCAGTCAGAAAGGTATTGAAGTTGATCCGGACAAAGTAAAGGCCATTCAAGAAATGTCGGCTCCGAGGACAGAAAAAGAAGTGCATGGTTTCCGGGAGAGACTAAATTATATTGCTAGGTTTATCTCCCATCTCACTGCTACTTGTGACCCAATCTTTAAGCTGTTGAGGAAAGGTCAAAGCCTCGAGTGGGGTGAAAACTGTCAAAAGGCCTTCGATCGAATCAAGGAATATTTACAAGAGCCACCCATATTAATACCATCCGTACCTGGAAGACCACTCATAATGTACCTAACGGTGCTTGACAAATCGATGGGCTGTGTACTCGGACAACAGGACCGAACGGGGAGAAAGGAGCACGCAATTTATTACTTGAGTAAGAAATTCACCGATTGTGAATCCAGATACTCCCTCTTGGAGAAGACCTGTTGTGCTCTTGTATGGGCCGCCCGACGGTTAAGACAATACATGGTGTGCCATACTATTTTCTTAATATCAAGAATGGACCCCATCAAGTACATATTCGAGAAGCCTGCAGTGACTGGGAGAGAAGCTCGGTGGCAGATGTTGCTGACCG
This sequence comes from Lathyrus tuberosus, assembly GCA_022829125.1. Classification (NCBI taxonomy): domain Eukaryota; kingdom Viridiplantae; phylum Streptophyta; class Magnoliopsida; order Fabales; family Fabaceae; genus Lathyrus; species Lathyrus tuberosus. The sequence continues at coordinate 1,000,757 of JALAZF010000282.1, forward strand.
AATATGATATCCAGTATGTTACCCAAAAGGCCATAAAAGGGAGCGTGTTAGCCGATCATCTCGCTCATCAGCCAGTAGATGACTATCAACCTATGCAATTTGATTTCCCTGACGAGGATGTGATGGCTGTAAGGGATGATGATATCCAGGATTCTTACGAGGGGCCTGAGCCCGGATCTCGATGGAAGCTTATATTTGATGAAGCCTCAAACGCAAAAGGACATGGGGTAGGGGCTGTTATAACTTCTCCAACAGGATTCCATATACCTTTTACTACGAGAATATGCTTCACGTGTACCAACAATTTGGCGGAGTACGAGGCGTGTATCTTGGGAATTAACGAAGCCATTAACCTCGGAATCAAGATCTTAGAAGTATATGGAGATTCGGCTGTCGTCATCAATCAAGTCAAAGGAGAGTGTAGAAAACTTAATGCCAAGCTAACTCGATATCGAGATTGTGTCTGGAAAAAGATAGCATACTTTGATGAGATCACCTTCCATCATATTCCCAGAGATGAGAATCAACTAGTAAACACTTTGGCAACTTTGGCGTCCATGTTCAAAGTCAAATGGTATAACGAAGCACCGACTATAAGAATTAACCGCCTAGATGAACCATCGTACTGTGCAGAAGTGGAGGCGGAAGTATATAATAAACCGTGGTTTTACGATATCAGACAGTTCCTCCAGAAACAAGAATATCCTGCAAATGCCTCAAGTGGGGATAAGAAAACACTTAGAAGACTGGCTGCCCAGTTTTTCCTTGATGGAGAGGTACTATATAAAAGGAATCATGACATGGTGTTACTCCGGTGTTTAGATGGACATGAACAGGACATGCTCATCAGAGAAATACACGAAGGATCCTTCGAAACCCATGCAAATGGGCATACTATGGCTAAGAAGATTCTTCGAGCAGGGTACTATTGGTTGACTATGGAGTCCGACTGCTTTAAATATGTCAAGAAGTGCCACAAGTGTCAAATCTATGCGGATAAAATTCATGTGCCGCCAACTCCCCTGAATGTGTTAACTGCTCCGTGGCCTTTCCCTATGTGGGGGATAAACATAATAGGGATGATCGAGCCAAAGGCATCAAATAGACACCGGTTTATTCTAGTTGCTATCGACTACTTCACCAAATGGGTAGAAGCTGCTTCCTACACTAATGTGACAAGACAAGTAATTGCACGATTCATCAAGAAAGAGATAATTTGTCGCTATGGGGTTCCTAACAAGGTCATCACAGATAATGGGCTCAATATAAATAACAAAGTCATGGATGAGCTATGTGAGAGTTTCAAAATCGATCACCATAACTCGTCGCCTTATCGCCCGAAGATGAACGGCGCGGTAGAAACAGCCAATAAGAACATCAAGAAGATTATCCAGAAAATGGTGAAGACCTACAAGGATTGGCACGAAATGCTCCCTTTCGCACTACATGGCTACAGAACCTCAGTTCGTACTTCGACTGGAGCTACGCCTTTTTCCTTAGTATATGGCACAGAAGCGGTACTCCCTATTGAAGTAGAAATTCCTTCACTTAGTGTCATAATGGAGACTAAGTTGGATGAAGCGGAGTGGGTACAAAATAGACTTGATCAACTGAATATCATAGAGGAGAAGCGCATGGCCGTTGTATGTCATGGTCAGTTATATCAGCGGAGACTCAAGAAGGCATTCGACAAGAAAGTTCGTCCTCGCTTATTCGAAGAAGGAGACCTGGTATTAAGGAAAGTGCTACCCATCTATAAAGATCCTCGTGGCAAATGGGCCCCAAACTATGAAGGGCCGTATGTTGTAAAGAGCGCCTTCTCTGGTGGAGCTTTAATGTTGACTACTATGGATGGAGCGGATTTACCGCGACTAGTAAATTCTGATTCAGTCAAAAAATACTATGCCTAGAAAAAGAGAATAAAAGCTCGCTAAGTCGAAAACCCGAAAGGGCGACTTAGGCAAAAATTAGGGCGTCCCGGTGGATTGAAAACTCGAAAGAGCAATCCAAGCAAAAGTTAGGGACTTAAATAAAAAATGATACCCGGCAAGTCGAAAACCCTAAAGGGCGGCTAGTTGAAAAATGGTATATTATCCTAATAGACTAAGACTAAAAAAGAACGGTCCAGGCAAAATCAAGGATATCCAAAAGGCATATGACTGATAGCACTTACGGTCACGCAATAGGGATTCGGAAAGGAATGATCAATCCAGTTGTCATCTTCAGAAGCGAAGTGTCATGGCCTCGGAGACTTAGGGATATTAGCTGGTGTTTGAATTCAATAGGGACATAGATAAATTTGTTTTTCATATTGCCATTTGTCATCTTATATATTTGTAGTAATTCCTCCTTATGAGGATTACTTTCCTTATGTACTGTTGCCTGTTTATGGGCCATTTTTCAATAAATAAAATTTTCTTTTCTTTCCAATTACTCCGCTTGATTATAAAATGTCGATTAATTATAGAATAATGCATTGAAACATTGGGCAAAATCAAAAGCTTTCAAAAAAGAGAAGGTATTTTACTTCGATTTGGAAACAGTACAGGGATCATATTTCTTCCAAATTAAACACAGGGTCTGCATGTTAACAGTCACGACTCAATCATTATGGAAGTTTCTGCAAAGGAGTAATACGCATCTCCAGGTAGTAAGAGCAGGGGACTTGTTACAATCATCAAAGGGGTCAAGGGTTCAAGGGTCGGGAAGTTGGAATGTTACAAGAGATACTGGTTTCTGTAAAAAAAATATACATGCATTGCATATCATAAAAGAGGCGTTAGCCCAAATGAGGCATCATTCATAAAACCATGCACACTCTTAAACATACATACGTGGCATAGGTCTACATTTTCTCTCAGGGATGCCAGGGTTTAATTGGATATTTCCCTATGGGTTTATTACCAGGGATTTTAGGGTATCAGTTTAGCATTTATTGGGTTTTCCGGTCAAAATTAGGGTCCTTCTTGTATTTAATCATCTCCTCTTCAAAAGAGAAAGACATGTCGACTTCCTCTTTCTGATTCGAAGACGATTAAATAGGGGCAGCTGTAGTACCCCAAATTTTGACCGGTGTTTTTCTTATCTTGTGGGATTTTTCTTATGCTACTAGGGGGTTCATTCAGTGTCATTTGGGCTTTGGGGGGGGGGGGGGGGGGGGGGGGTGTCTGCTAATACTTCTTGTTTGGAATTTGGGTTTCATGTAAATTTTTTATCTTTTTTAATTAGGAATTAAAAGTCTTAGATTAATTTTATTAGATTAAATTTAGAGTTTTGGGTTAATTATTTATATATATTAGGTGGGGACTTCTTTTTTTTTAAGTTTATTAAGATTCCTTTTCCATTTTGGCCATTGAGGTCATTATATTTTTTTAAGTTTTATTAGAAATGGTTGTGTTAGTTAAGCTTTAGAGTTTAAATATATTATCAATATGTTAATTAGGGATAATTTTAGAGTTTAGGAGAATAATCAGGGTTTTGGGTTAAGTATTTCTTTAAAAAAAAATATTTTGGGAATATGGTTATTTAGTTATTTATGTCACTATGTTAATGGTCATTAAATTTAATTAAACTTTAAGTATATATATTTTTAATTGCTAATTAGGAATATTATTTTAGTTTCAGAATTTAATTATAGGTTATTAATTATTAATTAGGGATATTTTTATTATGTTATTAAGTGAAGAATTAGACTTTAAATTTAGCTCTTGAGTGGTAATTAGGGAGGGGCCATGTCCTGATTAATATATCATTATTTTTATTATTATGCTCTTGTATTATTTATTTATTAATATAGTTAAAACATGTTATTAGTTTTATTATTTATTTATTTTTTATTTTTGTGGTCAATTGTGTTGACCCGGTTGGGCCTTCGTCTTCCCCAACTCATCTAACCCTAATTTTGCGCAGAATCAAGGATAAGCAAGATCAAATCATATCAAAATAGATCAATTTTATTAACTTTTCAATCTAATCAAAACCCAATCAGATTACACAACAAAATCAAATAAAAAAAACCTAAGATTACAAAGTAGAATCCTAATTCGTACAATCAAACCAAATCAAATGAAAACCATATCTAAAATTTCCTAAAACAAAAATCGGATTTAACCCCTAAGACCAAATTCTAATGCTTATAAAAGCAAAAAGAAATTTCCGAGGCAAGGGACCCCGAATTGAATTGTTGCGCGAATCCACAACCTTCACCTAAAGCTCACGATCTTCTAATAGAGACTTAGGGTTCATCACTAGAACCGTAATCCCTCTGAGCTTAAACCCACCTGCAAAAGAAAAAAGGAGATTAGAAGAGGAAAGGATAAATAGAATACTACCAGTTTCAATGCACGGACGGTAAAATAAAAAACTTAGCTTTTTGTTTGCTTTAATTCTGAGTCATTGTTGCTTGTTTGTGTTTGTTTTTTTTTGGAATAGGGATTTTGGTTGAGGGTTCGGGATTTCTGGAAAATTAGGGTTAGGGTTCATGTGAATCCTAGGGTACATGAGGTAGAGGGTTAGGGTTCTTAGGGTTCATTGGGGTTTTTGGGTTTTGGTCGAATATAGGGTTAGGGTTCATGCGATTTAGGTTAGGGTTCATACGGTTGGGTTAGGGTTCATCAATTCTGGGTTGGGGTTCTTACGAACCCTAAAGAACATGGGGGTTTCTGGGTTAGTTTAGGTTTAGGGTTCTTATGGGTTGAAGTTTCTGGTTGAATATCAATCGGAATACTGGGATTTACGGTGGTTGGGGGGTTTTGGGCGGTGGCCGGAGGCCGTTGGAAGGGTGGTCGGAGAAAGGGAGTTGGAGAGAGGCGAGAGAAGTTGAGAGTAGAGAGAGAGAGAGAAGTTTAGAGAGAGAGTGAAAGTGGAAAATGAGGGGAGTCTGAAGGGGTTTCACCTTAAGTACTCCCTCTGTGACGCCACCGATTCCTGCCAAGTGGCACCCTTTGGACCACACAGATCGGCTGACTTTCCAGTTAGCCAGATGATCCCACATACGCGTTCCTATCGTGAGTCTGCGTTGACTCTTAATCTTGGTCGTCGGTTCATCGTACTTTGAGATCAAGGGCTGATGTGGGTTTCAGGGAGAACCGTTTGATCGTTATCCAACGTCCAGGAGAGAGTCAAACCCAGACTCTCTCCCACCGTGAACTTTTTTTTCCTTTTTTTGGCATGACTGGGTTTTAGTAATTGGGCCATGCGCCCTAATTACTACCCACACCCCTAGTATGGCAAGCCCATTACTAATTCAGTAGGAAACACACCCCCTGGGTTTTTTTTTTATTAATTAAGTTAATTACTTAATTTAATTAATAAAATTAGGATTTTAATATTAGTTAGCTGTTTTTTTATTTTTATTAATTAAGTTAATTACTTAATTTAATTAATAAATTAGGTTTTTAATTTTAGGACTTTGGTGTTTATTAGGATGAATAATTAGTTATTCTTAGGGACAATTAGAAGTTTATTTTATAAACAAAAATGATAATAGATTTTTTTTATAAGGTTTTGGGATTTAATTCTCTTCTTTTTGTTTTGGCTAAGTTATTTTGGTAAATTTAGGTTAGGATCTTTTTTTTTTTTAAATATATATAGTTTTTTTAGATTTTTTTAACTTGGATAAATATGGGTTATAGTAAATATAATTTTGTTTTTTTGGGTTTGAAATTATGGGATTATGTTAAATGTAGAAATTGTTTTTTATAGGTTAGAGATAATTTTTGCTACTTTTAGCATGTTGATATTTTGGAACTTTTTTTGTTTTTTATGGAATTTTGGTAATGTATTTTTAAGGGATATTATAAGGAATTAAAAGGAATACTTAAGGGTTTTAAACATGGGATAGAGCTCTAATTTCCGAGAGCATAAATAAAGGAATAGAACATTTGGGGATAAGGGATAAAAATTAAGGGATAAATTTCAAAGGGATTTAGGGATAGAACTCTCCGTCCGAGAGTATAAATAATGGATATGGGATAAAACTCTCCGTCCGAGAGTATAAATAATGGATAAGGGATAGAACTCCTTATCTAGGAGTATAAACAATAGATTAAGGGATAAAATTGTCCATCCGAGAGTATAAATAATGGATAAGGGATAAAACTCTCCATCTGAGAGTATAAATAATGGATAAGGGATAGAACTCTCCATCCGAGAGTATAAATAATGGATAAGGGATAGAACTCTCCATCCGAGAGTATAAATAATAGATTAAGGGATAGAACTCTCCATCCGAGAGTATAAACAATGGGCAAGGGATAAAACACTCCGTCCGAGAGTATAAATAATGGATAAGGGATAGAACTCCTTATCTAGGAGTATAAACAATAGATTAAGGGATAAAACTCTTTATCCAAGAGTATAAATAATGGATTGGGTTTAAGATTAGAAATGGGAATAGGATTTTGGGGGTAGGAATAGGGGAGGTGAACTACGGTTACTCTGATCCTTCAAAATTGATGGTACGTAGGCATAGGGTTGTAAACCCTAGCGACTACAATTATAAAAGACTTAGGATTTTTTTGTAAATAAATAATTTAGACAAACAAACAAGCATACCCTAAAATCTAAGGAGGATCCCATTGAGTACAATAGAAGTGAGGGGTGCCTAACACCTTCCCCTCACTTAACCGACTCGCGAACCGTAGGAATCTCTGCCCTTGGGATTAAGGATTTTTAGGTTTATCATTATTTTCCTTAAAAAATATGGTGGCGACTCGAAATTTTTAGCCGGCCGCGACAGGTTTGATTGGAATTGCTCTCAAACTCAAAACCCGATAGTGACTTGCTTTGGAAGGCAAATTTGGAAGTGAGAAGGAGATTTTGAGAAAAGCATATGTTTGATGGCTTTGGTGTACTGAAACTGATCACAAATGAGCTCTATTTATAGTAGAGCAAGTTTGTTTTGCAAGGAATAGTGAATGGAAACTGCTGCATAGGTTTGGCCAATGTTGAGCAATGAGAATCCAAGTCTCCTCTAGCCATTGACTAGAGGTTAGGGCACATGCTGCTGGTTCCCTTGGTCTTGGATAAGTCTTGACTGAATTCAGATGGAAATGGCTCAGTCCATGCCACCTTGGTGCATCCATTAAAGGCTCCAATCCAAAATTGGAGTCTTGTCCCTCTTTTAGGCATTTCTAGGTTTGGCATGCTACTTTTGGTTCCAAAGACTTGGGAAGCTTGGGATCAGAGTTGGTTCCTCCTTGGTCCCCCCTTGAGGTGTTCAGATGGATAGAGTTGCTTGCCCTTTGCAAAATTTGAGCAAATCGAGCAAAACTCCCAAATCTGCCTTGCCATGACAATTTCCAGCAAGGCATATTGGCATGGTCATATCTCATGGCTCAAGTGGAATTTGATGGAGTTCTTGGCCATTTTGGAAATCCCTCATATGATACAACAACTGTTTGATCATAGTTGGTTTTGATACCTTTTGGATCCAAGTGAAAAATGCCCCTACATTTGGAAAAAAGTGAAGGCAGATTCTGACTTAGTGAAAATTTCACAAAGTGTTGGAAAAAAAGTGACATTTTCACTTTTTGTGATTTTGATCATTCCATAACTTAAAATCCATGAGGAATTGGAATGAGTTATGTTTGAAGCTTTTGTAGAGGGCAATGAGAGCTACAAATCCAGCTTTGGATGGGGAAAAATGACCTTGTGGTTTAGGAGTTATGATCCTCCAAAGTTGGTACCCTTGCCACTTTGTTCCATAACTTAGAAAAATTTCTAAGTTTTTATGGTTACCCCTTTTACAAGTTATCCCACTTTTCTTGATTTTTCTTGATGAATGATGATTCCAATCATACATTAACATCATTTTAGGGTCAAAGAACCATATTTTTGAAAAATCTCAAAAAGTCAAAGTTGACTTTTATGCACAGTTGACTTTTTGTCAGATGAATTCCAAACTGTGCGATCCTTTATGAAATCAAATCCTTGACCTAAATAAAACTTGTTAGATTGATTTTATAGGTATTATAGGGTGTATTGAATCATGTCCCAAGGTTTGGGAGCATGCCTGGGTCAAAAGTCAAAGGCACAGTTGACTGTTTCCCGTGAAACCCTAACTGTGGTTCTGATGAACTTGAAACTTGTTGCTCAAGCTTCTTGGATCAATCCATTGTTGCAAATGGATCAATTGTTAGTTCTGCAGCTATGCAGTATGTATGTTGGCTAAATTTTGTTAAAACCTTTATGTTAGCTCTTATGTCACTAAAGGTGTTTTAACATGCTGTATGTGTATCTGCCATAACATATTAGTTGCAGGTTGTGAAATGTCAAGTAAGATGTCTTGACATGTTGTTTGCACTAGCTGGTTATGTTCAGTTTTTGTCATATTAGATTAGTTAAATGTCAAGTGTGATGTCTTGACATGTTGTGCTGCACCTACCTAGTATGAGTGCATGTTTGTAATGGTGTGACAGAGATGTCATGAGCACTTCACTGAACCTGAATGTTTAAGGTTATGTGACGTGGCTGTTTTTGGAATGTCATGACAGAACATCTTGATCTGGTACAACAGGTATTGCTGCTCTGTGATAGTTAATCAAGATGTTAAAGGAGATGTCACAACATCATTGTCTGTTACAGCAGGTGCTGCTATTGTATATCTCTTGACAGATTTGATTTGATATGATGAGATCTTTTTGGATACCTCATCATTATACACAAGTCAAGGAGATTTATTAGGAACAAAGTGCAGATTTAATTGGAGTTCATAAAAAGGATCTTGGAGAATTTTTAGGAAACTATTTGGAGATTTGTTCCTATTTTTATGGAGAAGATCTTGCAGCTGAATTAAAAAGTGAAGATTTAAAAGATACATAATATCCTGGAAATATTATGTATCCTTTGTGGAGCTGATTTAAAGGGCTGGAAGATTCAAGATAAAATCAAGAAAAGATTGAGTATTTAAATATGGAGATATTTTAGGAAGATTTGATTGAAGACCTATTATGTAGCAGAAGTTTCTGCTGATTTGTAGCAGCTGTTATGCTGTGATTTGGAGCCCAAATCCAGTTGGGAATAAGGTATAAATAGAATGCTTGTAACCTAGAAAAAGCACGGGTCCAAGATGTAGATCATTAGGGTTTGTGTGAAATTGTGAGCCACTCTGGTACTATTTTGTACTTAGAGTTGGACTATTTAGTTGAGTTGTATTTGTCAATCATCTATGAGCTTTTAAGCAATGATGATTGCATTTCTTTGAAGTGTGTCTTCTACTTTTCTGTAGACATCATTGCGATGATTGGAAGTGAGATGGAGTCTCTTACCTAGGGAGGACTTAGGTAGAAGGGTCATTGGGTAGTGATTAAGTGAGTAGATCGTCAACGGGTGTGTTGGCTGTAGGGTCTATGAATTGATACTACTAATAGTGGACTTTCTTCCTGGCTTAGTATGCCTCCAGACGTAGGTTGTTAGACCGAACTGGGTGAACAATCCTTGTGTGTTGTTTATGCTTTTTAGTACTGTTATTATTTATACCTTGCTGTTTCTGTCAGACCAGATGTCTCGACATCCTGTAGGACATCTGGGATCTGTCATACCAGAATTTCATCAATGTAGGGTGTTAGGGTCCCTCAAATCATGCCTTGAGGTCTTGGCTCATGATGTGTCCCAAAAGTCAACTTAGGGGTGAATTAGGTCAAGAAACCCTAATTCCTAATTTTTGATGAATGCATCCCCTAAAGTCAAATTGACTTGATGATTGGGTGCATGAGGTTTCATAGAGAATTTTAGGTTATGCTTTGAAGCATTGGCTCATGCCCAGAGGAAAATTTCCACCTGGAGGCCCTAGTCGGCCAAAACCCTAGTTTGGTGACACTGGCGATCTTGAGGCTTGATCCACTTGGAATGCTGCAACATTGTGCTTGATTCTTGATGTGAGAGTCCTCTTGATCCATTGTGGATGTTTGAGAGGTTTAGACAAGTTGAAGATCATGTCATTCCTTGATTGATCCTTTGTCTAAGAGCTCTGAGAGGGCTTGAAACCCTAATTTTGATTGTAGTGGATGCTCACTCTTCTTTGGGGAGACTAATGAGGCATAATGATACACCCCTAGTGTGATGATGATTTGCACTATGATGGGAAATCTTAGTGGTCAAAATTTGGGGTATGACAGATGCCCCTATTTAATCTTCTTGGACCCGAAGGTGTGAATGGCGAAGGTATTCGGGCATTCGGGGTGCAAGAGGATTAAATATCGGAATACCCGAAATTTTGATGGCGGTTATGAATGGTAGCTCACACATTCATCTTCTCTTGCTAAGCAATGATGCTTAGAAAAGGTAAAAACTTCCCCTCGATCCTGGACTTCAGCCAAGGAACTGGTCTCAGTTTCTGATTCAAACTTCCCCTCGATCCTGGTTTCCTACCAAGGAACTGGTCTTAGTTTCTGATTCAAACTTCCCCTCGATCCTGGTTTCCTACCAAGGAACTGGTCTAAGTTTCTGAAATAAACTTCCCCTCGCTCCTGGTTTCCTACCAAGGAACTGGTCTTAGTTTCTTTTGTCAATAAACTTTCTTGACAATGGCCGCTATGTGTAGCGATTTTCCTCAAAATTCTCGCCGAATTTTCCTGGGGAGATGCCATTTGACAGAAAAAGACTTGATGCCAGACTTGCTGGGGAACCCAGTCGTTTGAGTTGTAGAGGTGTACAAACTTCTCTGTTGGAGATGCCATTTTTTGGTTCTACTGGGGAAAACGAGTCTCTTAAGAGACTGCTTCCAGCTTGGGGATATTATATCATACTTTCTCGGAGATCTTCTCAAAGAAATGCCATATGGTGTGATCCAATTTTGAGGTGCCGATGACCTTTTCGTCAGCAAAAATTTTTTTGTCGTAGAAAAACAGTTGTATTGCCGACTCTCTGATTAACAGGCTTTCTCTGGGGATTTTCCTTAATCCGGGAAAGCAAAGACATCATCTTCAATGGCGAAGGGTGACGTTTGTCGAGGATTCTCTGGTTCTTCAGAGGTTCAAGTTATCAAAGTGGTCGAAGACCGTCTCTTATCCAAAAATAAACTGGGAGAGAGATTGCTTACATGATTCACTTTCTGCCGAGGAAATGACTGATAACTCGATTGAGAAGACTTTTATCACTAGGGGGTAAGACCAACTAGAGTGATAGTGATGCAATATAAATATGAATGTAAATCAATAATGCATGATGTATGTATGTATATGCTGACAAAACTGACGTGACATACAGACTAGTGGATGAACAAGACTGGATACTCGGCCACTGCAGGGGATGAAAAGTATCACTGGTCCAAAAGTAGCAATTCTGCCTTGCTTAGGAGAAATAGTCCCTGTGGGGAACAACCATTGGTCGGGTTTAGGAGATGAGAACTCTGTCGGGGGTATCAGAGGAAAGTCGCATCTAATACCGCTGATCCTTCATTCAGGCGCACTGGATTAGAAGGGGTACTTTGATTCTGCACTTTGAAGCTCGATTACTTCTGGAGAAGCAAGCGACGTTCTTTCGACGTTCAACAGTCAAAAAAATTGCCATCTTTATTTTAGAAGCAGCAAAATTTTACAAGTAAATTCATTTTTGTTTTATTTTAAGAATCGTTGATCATGTTACAATGTCATTCTGTAAAGCTAAAACAAATAAGAATTGCAAACAAAAGCACAAGGGCTCAAATTTTATTGATAGGATGGAAATCAGCCAAACGCAGGATTCCCTAGAGTATTTACAAAGTTAGAAAATGGTAATTTATGGGAAAAGGGCTACATTGAAACATGACGACCGTTATCCTTCTACCAACTTTGAATTCAGGACATCCTGAGCTTCTGTCGAAGATGACCTTGACTGGAGTTTTTCTGATGGACGACGTAACTGTTGCTGAGGGACTTGCCTCTGTTGGACATAGTTACTTGCCATTATCCCTAATTTTTCCCTGGATTGTACTTTGAGATTTCCAATCCACCGGGATGATTTTTTTTATTTTGTCTTTAACTTTTGCCTGGATCGCCCTTTCGGGTTTTCAATCCACCGAGACGTTTTTTTTTTTAGTTTAGGCAAAGTATTTCTTGACTACATCAACATTTGTGGGGTAGGCAAACTCTTCTCCATCCATGGTTGCAAGTCTTAAGGCACCGCCTGAGAAAGCTTTCTTAACCACATAGGGGCCATCATAATTTGGAAAGCACTTTCCTCGGGAATCAGTGAGAAATGATTGTATCTTCTTGAGCACGAGGTCTCCTTTCCTGAAGACGCGAGGTCGGACCTTTTTGTCAAACACCTTCTTCATTCTCTGTTGATACAACTGACTGTGGCATAGTTCCGTTATTCTCTTTTCTTCGATGAGATTCAGTTCGTTGTGTCGACTTTGACACCATTCAGCTTCTGTAAGCTTAGCTTCCATCAATACCCGGATCGATGGGATCTCTACTTCTATGGGGAGCACTGCTTCTATGCCATACACTAGAGAGAAAGGGGTTGCCCCCGTTGAAGTGCGGACAGATGTACGATAACCATGAAGAGCAAAGGGTAGCATCTCATGCCAATCTTTATAGGTTATAACCATCTTTTGAACAATCCTCTTGATGTTCTTGTTAGCAGCTTCTACCGCGCCGTTCATCTTAGGTCGGTAGGGAGATGAGTTATGGTGTTCGATCTTGAACTCAGTGCACAACTCTTTCATCATCTTGTTGTTCAAGTTAGATCCATTATCAGTAATGATCTGGCTCGGAACACCATAACGGCGGATGATATTGTTTTTGATAAATCAGACCACCACTTGTCGGGTTACATTGGCGTACGATGCTGCTTCGACCCATTTGGTGAAGTAGTCAATGGCTACTAGGATGAACCGATGTCCGTTTGAAGCCTTGGGTTCAATCATGCCAATCATGCCGATTCCCCATATGGAAAAAGGCCAAGGGGAAGAGAGAACTTTGAGATGTGTTGGCGGTACATGGATTTTGTCGGAGTATATCTGACACTTGTGACACCTCCTCATGTACTTGTAGCAGTCGGATTCCATGGTCAACTAGTAGTACCCCACTCTTAGAATTTTTCTCGCCATTGTGTGTCTGTTGGCATGAGTGCCAAAGGATCCTTCATGAATTTCTTTCATCAGCATGTTTGCCTCTGGTCTGTCTACACATCGAAGCAAGACCATGTCGAAGTTCCTCTTATAGAGTGTATCACCGCTCAGGAAGAAACTGCCAGTCGGTCTTCTGAGGGTCTATCTGTCTTTCCTGGATGCCCCAGGTGGGTACTCTTGTTTCTGAAGGAAACATTTGATATCGTGATACCAAGGCTAGTCGTCTATGACTTCTCAATCGTGAAGTTGTAAGCGGCCCTTTCAAGGCGCATTATGTCGATCTTAGGTAATTTATTCCATTGACCTATGCTAATCATGGAAGAGAGAGTGGCTAAAGCATCAACCATGTGATTCTCATCACGAGGGATGTGATGAAACTCGATTCTGTTGAAGAAAGGTAATAACCTTCTTGCATAATCTTTGTAAGGAATCAATCCTGATTGGTACATCTTCCAATCTCCTTTGATCTGATTGATAACCAGGGCTGAGTCGCCATATGCGTCTAAGTTTTTGATCCTCAAATCAATTGCTTCCTCGAGACCCATAATACAAGCTTCGTATTCGGCCTTGTTGTTTGTACACTTGAACGTAAGTCTGGCGGTGAAAGGAACGTGGGTACCCTGAGGGGTAACTATGATTGCCCCAATTCCATTTCCATAATGATTGACAGCTCCGTCAAAGATAAGTCCCCATTGGGAATCTGGTTCTGGTCCTTCACTGGGTATCGGTTCATCATAATCTTTCATTTTCAAATACATGACATCTTCGTCTGGGAAGTCAAACCCGACTGATTCCTGATCGTCAATCGGTTGATGAGCCAAATGATCGGCTAAAATACTTCCTTTAACGGCTTTCTGAGCATGGTATTCGATGTCGTATTCTGATAGTAGCATCTGCCAACGGGCAATCCTTCCCGTGAGAGCAGGTTTTTCGAAGAAGTACCTGATCGAATCCATTTCGGAGATTAACCAAGTAGTGTGACGAATCATGTACTGGCGAAGACGTTTGGCTACCCAAGCCAAAGCACAACAAGTTTTCTCAAGCATAGTGTACCGAGTCTCGCAGTCGGTGAATTTCTTGCTCAAATAGTAGATGGCAGACTCTTTCCTTTTGGTTTCGTCTTGTTGGCCAAGTACACAGTCCATGGAGTCTTCCAAGACTGTGAGGTAGATGATCAGTGGTCTTCCTTCCACTGGAGGTGATAGAATCGGCGGGTTCAACAGGTATTGCTTAATACTGTCGAAGGCGATTTGGCAATCCTCTGTCCAAATGCAGTCCTGGTTCTTTTTGAGTAATTTGAAAATTGGCGCGCACGTCGCGGTCATGAGGAATATGAATCTGGAGATGTAGTTCAAACGTCCCAAGAATCCTCTGACTTGTTTTTCAGTCTTTGGAGAAGGCATTTCTTTAATGGCCTTGACCTTGTCAGGATCAACCTCAATTCCCTTCTGGCTGACGATGAACCCTAAGAGTTTCCCTGAACGGACACCGAATATGCACTTGTTGGGATTCAAGCGGAGTTTGTACTTTCTCAACCTCTCGAATAGTTTTGACAGGTGTGTCACATGCTCCTCCTCTATTTTAGATTTGGCAATCATATCATCGACATATACCTCGATTTCCTTGTGTATCATGTCATGAAACAGAGTAGTCATGGCGCTTTGAGAGGTTGCCCCGGCGTTTTTCAAACCGAACGACATTACCTTGTAACAAAAGGTACCCCATGGGGTAATGAATGAAGTTTTCTCCATGTCCTTCGACGCCATTTTAATCTGATTATAGCCCGAGAATTCATCCATGAAGGAGAAAACTTTGAATTTTCATGTACTGTCAACCAGCATGTCAATGTGTGGCAAAGGAAAGTCGTCCTTTGGACTAGCCTTGTTTAGATCTCTGTAGTCGACACACATTCTGACTTTTCCGTCCTTTTTTGGAACGGGTACGATGTTGGCTAACCATTGAGGATATTCTGACGTGGCGAGGAAACCTGCGTCAATCTATTTTTGTACCTCCTCTTTGATTTTGATGGCCATGTCCGGGCGAGTCCTTCTCAACCTTTGTTTTACTGGCAGACATTCTGATTTTAACGATAGACGATGTTCCACGATGCTGGTATCCAACCCTAGCATATCCTGATAGGACCAAGCGAATATATCGGGAAACTCTTTGAGAAGCTTTGTCAAACTTTCTTTGGCAGTTGGACTGAGCAGTGCCCCAATCTTGATTTCTTTTCTCTCTTTTATCGAACCCAAGTTTACCGTTTCCAACGGCTCTTTGTGAGGTTCAATGGACCTTTCCTCTTGTCCAAGTGGTCGGGAGATCTCTTCTGGAATTTCGTCGTCAACTTCTTCTTTAGCCCCAAATGCCGGGAATTCAAAGTTGGGAGAAGGCATCAGATCATATGTTTCAACGGGGTTTAAAACAAGCAATCTGCATGACGTATGATTTGTGTTTAGAAGAGATAGAGAAAATGCAACTGTGTGCAGTGTATTTTTTTTTTTAAAACTGCTTGTTTATTATTATTTGTTTTTTAGGATTACCATTTTCTGAGAAAAGCAAAAAGAGAAAACATCAATTAATGCAGAAATTATAGAACGACGTAATTTTATTTATGAACAAGTCGGTTCTTGAAACTACAGCCCTATAAAACAAAACTCTGTCGCTTTGGGCAAAGCGAAGAGGGATATTTACAGAAAGTAAGCCCTATCAAAGCATCTGTTTCACCTGGGCAGGGTGAAAGGTTAAAGACGGTAATTACTTTGACTTATGAACAATCTTCAGGGCATCGACAACAACCCATTGGCGGTGAACTCCTCGGTGAATCACAAAGTCTGGTACCTTCCTTGATTTGTCTTCAAAAATAACGCTGATTTCTGGTGGAGCAGGATCATTGGAATCTGTCTCCTAGGCAGAGTTGTCTTAGGAGGATTCCTCTGTTGTATTTTACATAATATTTGTGCTCTCAGGAAAATCTCCCCATCCAGTTGGCTGGATTTCTTCGAGCCTGATACGAGAGCTTTCAGGAGCAGTGTACTTGACCATAAAGTCGTATTTTCCACTTGGTTGTCCCAAGGTGTCCCACACTTCTTTGGAACTGGAGGAGTAATCCTTCTCGATGACGTTGACCTCAGGAAAAGCATAGTTGATGAATTCTAGTCCTGCAAGCTTTGCCAATTCATCGTCGTACTGGATATTTTTTGAATGACCTGAATGTTGATCCTATGACATGGTGGGGACGCAGGTATTCTTTTCAATGATGCTCAGTTGATTTTCATTGTTCGGCTAATTTTCTTGCCCCAAGTCTCCTGGGTACGGCTGCCAGATAGGCAGGTCATCCATTGGGCCATAATAGTCGTGGTCAAAGTTGTCCCTCATCAGAGTGTCTTCCTCTAATGGGTTTGGGGGAGCACGGCATTCTTCCGGATCACAATCTCCGTATATCATTTCAACGTCTGACCTGGGTATAAATCTCGGACTCTGTGCGGGATAGCAAAATGGCGTAGGCACCTCTTCCTGAGACATATAACCGTCCTCGTTGAGATAGGACTTCCATTCCTCATCCGTATCGGAGGAATCCCCCTCGTTGATAGTATGGACTGTTTGAGGCACTGGGTGAAGGAAACCTCCGCTGTGGAAGAAGTTCTGAATGGGATGAAAACTTTCATCATTAGCAGCTGTCTGGGTGCAGGTTGAAGAGAAACCAAGACCCTTCTTTGTTTTATTATCGGTAGGAATGACAAGTTGTCCCCACCCCTTTGCACTATTACTCTTGATCACTTCGAGAGCATCTCTGTATGAAGAAATCGAGGTTCCTTTCTCTGATTGATTCTCATTGCTCACCAAAAGTGCTTGGAACTGAGTTCCAACAACCTCCTCGGGTTCTACACAAGTAGACGATGATAAGTTACTTACGAGCAAGGCTTGTTCTCCATAAACCGTGATGAGTTGATCGTTCTTGACGAACTTCAGTTTCTGGTGGAGTGTCGAAGTGACTGCCCCAGCCTGATGTATCCAAGGTCTTCCTAATAAACAGCTGTACCTGCCCGGACGTCCATGACCTGGAAAGTGATTAGGAAAGTGTGAGGCCCGATAGTTATGGGAAGGTCGACTTCGTCGATAACTACTTTCCGAGATCCGTCAAAGGCTTTGACGATGACCTCACTGCCCTTCATCGGGGATCCTTTGAATGATAGACGCATTAAAGTGGACTTTGGCATAACGTTGATGGTCGATCCTGTGTCTACCAGTATGTTGGCTAAAGCATCGTCCTGGCAGTTAACTGTGATATTGAGCGCCATGTTGTAACTTTTGCCCCCCTCTGGCAAGTCCTCATCATTGAATCCTAAGTTGTTGCAGGAAGTGATGTTAGAGATGATGCTATCGAACTGTCGTATTGACACATCCTGTTCCACAAAGGCCTACTCTAAGACTTTCTGTAGAGCCTCTTTGTGGGCTTCGGAACTGAGTAAAAGTGATAGCACTGAGATCTTTGAAGGAGTTTGTAACAGCTGATCAACAATGTTGTATTCACTCCTTTGGATGAGCTTTAGCATCTCGTCATTGTTTTTCAAAAGGTCAGGATTACTGGATTGACCGACTGGTGGATCAGGAGCTTCTGTTAGAAGTTCCTTTTCTTTGTTAGGTTCTCCAACTCCTCGGTTGAAGATTCGACCGCTCCGTGTTACTCGACCGATGTCTGCAATATTCCCGGCGGAGGGTAATGGAATTTCCTTTCCATTCTCAATTATTGTTGCACCGTATTTGTAAGGGATTGCCTTAGCTGATTCATACGGTAATGGTCCCGGCAGATAGATAACTACAGGAGCCTTCTGATCTTTCTGACTGTTGTAGGTAACTTCAATCAGCTCTTGGCTAGGAACCTTTGATTCGTTCAGTAGCGGGATAATGGTACAAACATCCTTGTTCTGTTGATGATTAGAGATTATGACAACGTCTCTGATTTGATCATGATGTAGTCAGGCGTCTAGTCGATTGGCTCAGAACCCAGACATGGGCGAATCTCTCTACGATCCACCTGACCCTGAAGAGCTGCCCGCACATGGTAGCATCCTTGGTTATTCTTCGATCAGACCCTACATCGTTCGTAAATATGTGGTGGCACCTGGCCACTCCCGCTTTGGATGCAGTGTAACCTTACTAGGTCAGTTCCCATAGATCGGACATCCTGATTTTGACGCCGAGTAGGGTTTCCATTAATCACACTGATTTGTTGTGTGTCTTCCTCCAGATAGATCGGAAGCCACCAATGGTTTAATAAGTGTTGCAAAGTTCTTTGAACGAGAGCGCACCCTTGGTTACTCTCACAACATCCTTTACAGCTTAGATAATCGTGAGAGGTGAGAAAATCGAGTTGGACTTGCTTGGCGTGTAACTCCACCAAGCTGGTATTCATCAAATAAATATCAAAGATTTGAATCATGTTGATCTGATAAAGATTTTTATCATGGTAGTCCTGGATCCAACTAAGATTCATCTGACGCTGGAGGGCCTCTTGTACAAAAGAGCATCCCTGTTTGTTTACCGAGCAAGTCAGACAGGAATTGTAATCGTGCCGCGGCAGATTATGATACTGGCTTTGCCTTGAGTGCATTACGACCAGGTTGACATTCATCACACGAATGTCTTGGTTCTGAATGATATTGGAATTCGTATAGGTCATGTTGACCCCACAAACTCGATGCTCTTGGATCCACCCGAGATCTAATTGTTCCTGTAGAGAAGATTGCACCACAGAACATCCTTGATTATTTTTAGAGCAGATATCACACTGGTGATAATTATGAGGTGGCACATGGCCGTATCCGCTCTGTCTACAATGAATCTTGACCAAATTGACCCTTAATAAGAGTACATCGTGAATTTGATAGCTGTCGTTAGACTCTCCTTCTATCAAATTGACTGCAGCTTTCTCGTGTTGAAGCAGCGGGTTCATGAGAACATTCGGATTTGTATCTTTAAAAGATAACACCCCGCTCCTAACAAGCTTTTGTACGTCGGATTTGAAACTGAGACAGTTCTCTATGTTATGCCCTGGTCCTCCTTGATGGTAAGGACAAGTCTGATCCGCTTTGAACCAGAAAGGCGGATTCTCCGGTACTTTAAGAGGAGACTTGGTTTGGACGTGCCTTTTGACCAGTAGTAACGGAAATAGCTCTGCGTACAACACAGGTATAGGATCAAACCCTGACGGTCGTGTTGTACGGTTGTTTTTGTATGGAGGACGAGCCTGCTAAAGAGTCTGTTGTGTCCTTTGCTGATATTGTTGTTGATTAGGTTGGCTCTGCGCAACCTGAGGTTGATACGTAGGAATAGGCGCCGGGTTAATAGCAGGAGTTACAGCTGCTACTGGTTGATAACACGCCTTTGCTTTCCGAGAGAGATATTCCCAATATCCTGCTCTCTTTTTTCTTAGGGAGAGCACTACCATATTGTTTGGTACTGCTTGATGATCCAGCGTCTTTTACTAAACCTCCTTTTCGGACGGCTTTCTCAAGACGAACTCCCATGCCCACCATCTCGGTGAAGTCACTGGGCACACTGGCGACCATTCTTTCGTAGTAAAATGAGCTCAAGGTTTTTAAGAAGATCTTTGTCATCTCTTTTTCCTCAAGAGGTGGACAAACCTGGGCAGCAATTTCACGGCATCTCTGAGCGTATTCCTTAAAGGTTTCCTTGTCCTTTTGTGACATTGATCTAAGTTGATCTCTGTCCGGTGCCATGTCCAGATTATACTTGTATTGCTGAACGAAAGCAGCGCCAAGATCTCTGAATGTACCGATCGTGGCGCGGTTTAAACCCATGTACCATTTTAATGCGGCACCGGTTAAACTATCCTGAAAGTAGTGAATTAGTAGCTCCTGGTTTTTTGTCTGAGCCGACATTCGCCGAGCATACATCACCAAATGGCTCTGAGGGCAAGAGTTACCCTTGTACTTTTCAAAGTTGGGTACCTGGAACTTGTGCGGAACTTTCACATTGGGGACCAAGCAGAGGTCTGCGGCGTCCTTTCCAAATAAATCCTGACTGCGAAGGGCTTGCAGTTCTTTCTGTATTTCGAAGAACTGTTCCTGGAATTCATTCATTCTATCGAACATGCTGTCGTTTCCACCAGAAGGTATCTAGGGAATCTGTCCTTCCGGGATGGTGTGTACCACGGGCGGTGGTATAGTCATTATGGTCGAGACTCTCGGTACCTCCCGAAGTTTGCAACCTTCAGGAGTTACTGTCATGCCCCTGGCATCTTCGCTTTCCCGAAGTTTGTAACCTTCAGGCCCAGCGGTTCCTTGATCTTCAGCGACCGGCCGAACATATCCTTCCGGGATATAGTTAAGTGGCATGCCCCAGGGACGATCTTTCAGCATTTTATACCTAGGATCATACTTCTCCACCATGGGCGTTGATGTGATCTCTGAGATCACAGTCCTTTGTTGTTGCATCTGAGCTTCTGTTAGAGCTTGCATGTCGTTATGAAGCTTTCTCAGATCCTCTTTCAGAGTGTCGATCTCTTCTCTCAACTCTCTGTTCTCTTCCTCGAGATCATCCATCTTTTTTTGACAATTGGCCCGAGTATTGTACGAATAAGACAGTTTGACTCTAGAACCGAGACACAAACGTGAGATTCGTAGGTAAGAAGAATGCGTTTATGAGAATGATGAATGGTATGCAATGGTTATTAATTATTTTTGTTTATTCAAAGTAAACTTCGACAATTGGATTGCAAATATCAAACAGTGGGGAAACCCTGTTTTATTAAATTCAAAGGATTGCGGAAATGGAAATACAGTAGATTATAAAGTGCTGAAAAAGGAAACCTAAACTAATGGATCTTGAGTCCCATCTGAAGGGAGCTCAAGTGCTGGTTCTGGTGCTTTCCTTTTCTTTGACCGGGGCTCTTGAGCCGTTGTCGGGTTTTCATTCATTTGCCAAGTGAAAGGAGCGTGCAAATTCCTTTGGTCATCCTGATTCTCCACAGCATGTTGCTCTAAAATTTCAATCAGAGCATCTTTATCTTTTAATAGTTGTTGTATTTTCTTGCACTCTACATTGAGAATACGGTACTTGTTCCTCAAAGACCTCTTCTCCTGCTGATCTTTGCGGAGAGTAACCTGAATTTTTTCCGTCTCAGACATAAACTAAAGGGCAGAGTCCCTTAATGGAAGAACTTCCTGACGAGGGTAAGGCATCCTCATCTTGAGAGCTCTAGTTTGTACCCAGTGGAGATAAGGCTCCACCGAGACACAGTCTGGTTTTTCTAGAGACTCTCGTCCTTTCCTATGAACGTGTTTCCAGGGGTGTACTATTTCTGTCTTTAGTGCCTTATCATTTTCTTCTTCCTTGAAGAAAAGACCTTCCAGATGAGCACTCTGCGGGACATGCCTCATCGGGTATCCAAATTTACGACGAACGAGAATTGGATGATAGTTGATTCCTCCCTTAGTTCCTATAAGGGGTACATTTGGGAAATTTCCACAAAGGTCAATGATCCTGATCCCGTTGTAGATTCGATTGTACCAATCGATGTCAAAGTTGGTAAGAGACATGATTCTCTGTGACCAACGTAAAGTATTCTTTTGATCCCAAAATGCAGCAGACTTTGGGAAATGGGAAGTGAACCATTTGTAAAGCAAGGGTACACAGCACGTGATCTTTCCTCCGCTGTATAAATTCCTTAAGTGCACCGAATGATACGCATCTGCGAGCAAGGTCGGTATGGGGTTTCCAATCAAAAAAATCTTCATGGCGTTGATATCCACGAAGTTATCAATGTTGGGAAACAAAAATAACCCATAGGTGAGCAAAACAAAGATACTCTCGAAAGCGGCCACATTCCCTATACTAGCAAAGTATAGAGCTTTCTTTATCAAGAATTGGGCTGGCAAACCTTGGATGCCACCCTTAGTGGTCATGTGAGTCCTGACTTCTGACTCATCCAAATAAATTGCCCTTGCAATGGTCTAATCCTTTGGAATTTCTTCCAGTCCAGAAAAGGGAGCTTGATCAGTGATATGCAGATCAGTCAGGTGAGAGTACTCTTCCAGTGTTGGTGCTAACTGATAATCCAGGAATGTGAAACAGTGATAGACCGGATCGTAGAACTGGATTAGCGTGGACAGGATTCCTTCAATTACGTGGACCCTTAACAAGGACAACAATCCTCCATACTTTGCTATGAAAGCCTCGTGGTTGGTGATCATTCTCGCCAAAACTCTCAAATCCTTTAACTTTGGAGCCTTGAAGTTGTATGTAACACCTCAAAATTTGCTCTTTTGTTTTGAAGCTAACTGGCTTATGTTTCTTTGCATTTCTTGCATTAGCATTTGTGCATAGCATTGGTTCTTAGCATGGGATCAGGGCATTTTCTTCAGCAGTACAAGATTGTTCTCAGCACGAGTTTGATCTTTATCGGCAGTTAAGGCCAAGCATTTAATTCTCAAAGTCTTTTTGAGCATTTATTTTTCTCATTAAATAATTTGAAGATCAACAGTTCCGGCGGTCAAATTTTGATCAACAATTCAGCACCGAACAGCCGTCTCAGCAATTTAATCGGGGCCCGGAAAATATTTCAAGGCATGTTTCAAGTGCACTCAAGTAGTGAGGTCCAAAGATAAGTTTCAGAGGCATATTGTGGTTCAGAACAGGTGGAATCAAGTCCGTCTCCATTTTCCCTCCTTTTGGCGCCAAGCAGAAAATTCAAATTTTCTTCATGGTAACTGTCGCTCCCCGGGATTTTCATCCAGGTACAAACGCGAGAGTGGCGCGGAAAAACAGAGTCCCCAGCCGTGTAAATTTATCCCAAGAGAGGGAAAGGGAACACCGCATAAACCTGAGGAAGAGGGAAAGGAATGGTCATCGCAACTATAACCTAGGTTCGGGAGTCGGTTACGCGAGGGGAAGGTACTAGCACCCCACGCGTCCATCGTACTCGATGGGATCCACGCTTGTTGTCTATTCTAAGGGTGAGTTATACTATCATCTAGGGCTGTACTAAAACGGGAGAGGGGAAAACAAAGACAGACTCGGTAGGACGTCAACGTCCTAGGCCTACGTACCCCCTTTGTGCAATGGGGAATTCAGAGTCAACGTAGTTCGGACCAAGTTCTTGTTGTGTTTTTTATGAGCGACGTTAAGTTCGCGTCCGGCAGTTAGGGTCGATGTCTGTTTGCGACTCAGACGGAAGGTAACGTGCCCTTTTTGAAAATAGCCTTTAGTTTGACAATCCCGCGGGATAAAAGGTTTGAAGTTTGTTTGTATTTTTTAGGACAGAAGTGACTTGAGTTAGTTCATAACTTGCATTGCACCAAAGTCTAGGGCACAGGGGCGAATACTTAATGCATCGTCCCAAGACAGGATGCTCGTTAAGAACTCTAGAAAGATGAGAGAAAGCCCCTCATATCTCATTCCCCACGCTTAAGGCTCGTGCGCAATACACTTTATCCTTATTAAGTGTTTTCAAGAAGTTTTGAGATGAGAAGAGTGACTCAAGAGAAAAGAAAAATGCTAAGGGGAAATCTATCCTAATGTTATCATGCAAAGGATTGAAAGCCTAATGTTGAGGTTTAAAAGGGACTATCCTAATTGTTATCATGCATGGATTAGCTCCTAATGTCTATCCTACTCCAAGCTTAATAAAAAATTAAGTTGGACTAGGAACTCCTAAGGGAACATGCAAAAGCAAACCAAAACAAAGAAAATAAACCAAAAACAGCAGCTACAACAGCGCTCCTGCACCAAAACAGCGATAAAACCCAGCAAATGAACAAGACAGCATTCAATAGCTCCTATCCTCAGCAAGACAGCAGGTGTAAAAGGTAGCAGGACAGAATAACAACATTTAATAGCATGTATGTACAGAACAACAATGTATACATCAGCATCATTTCCTACATTCAATCCACTTATGCACAAGGAGAGTTTAGTAAAAATCAACAAGATCAAGCACAAATATCTTAAGTGCCAAAACGTAAATCTCATCAAGAAGAATAACCAAAGTTAATTACCAAGATTCTAAAGGAACTTGACAAGAAAATTAAGTTAAAACTAATTCCTAACCAAAATCAAAATGATTCAAAATCAAATTATCTAGACCAAATGTTCACAATCTAATTAATCAACTTGAAATCAAAATTAAATTGAACAAGATTTAATTAAACAAACCAAATTGAAACAATAAAGCAAACATAATTTAATTAATACCCAAAAATTATCTATCTCAACTGCTAAACAAAATGGGCACCATATAATACTAGGTAATATGGGATTATGAAAGGTGGAAAATAAATACATAGCATACAAACCGAATGGAGCACTAATGCATCTTGAGAGAGCGAATACATAACCAATTTGGAATGAGAGAACAAGCCATCAAGCCACACAATATGATGCTACCATAGCGTCAAAATAAAAAGCAAGATGCTAACACATTAGCATAACAGTATTGTCTTGCAAATTCAACTTCTCCAAAAAAACAACATGAGAGAAAAAAAATAAAGAATATTAGTAACATCAAAACATTGACAACTTATGATTATTTGTAGGATTATCACAATGCCACCATAAATCTATCATACAATTTCGAAACAAATTTCAACATGATAGAGAATAACACAAGCGACTCGTTACATGGTCAGCCACGAAGAAGAATCGAGAACAAATCGAAACAAGAGTATTTACACACCAATACTTTAACAAAATCAAACACCAAAATTAAAATGGAAATAAATAGCATCAGAAACTATACAAACTATATATATATATATATATATATATATATATATATATATATATATATATAACCTAACGTGCTATATGTATTGAAACAAAACTTCTTATATATTGTATTTGAAGAAAACCTTACCGTAAACCGTGACCAATTGTATATGTTTGAAAGGAACAGTGCGGCGAATTTGATAGCAGCTTTTCTCTCTTCCGTACTTTTTTGGGTCTCCTCTTCTCCGGTCCTCCCCTCTTTTTTTTTAACAGTAACAACAATATATAGGGACCAAATTAGGGTTATCTCTAAATTGTCAATAATATCCCTAATGTCCATTTTAAAGCCCAAATTAAATAATTAGTTGGACTCACAATAAAATAAACATTTAAAATAAAAGTAAAATTAAAATATTAATCATCCTATTTATTTACTCTAAATACTTAGACAAAAATTATAAAAATAAACAGACTCTAAATAAATAAAAGTCGGATACCCAAGTGATCGAAAAAAATAAACCGAGTACACTAAAATGATTAGTACGAAATATATGACTCGAAAAATTACAGCATTTGGTCAGATTTTAAAATAAATTTTGATCCGTAAAAATGCTCAAATTGATCAAAATATGAAAAATTAAAACGCACACGTCGAGTTAAACTATGCGAACCGTAGAATAATATAATTGACGTCTGCAAGTTCGATTTTAAAATTTTCCGGCCCCTGATTTTAAGCACCGCTGAAATTCAATTTGACCATTCTGTCTGTAAATTTCCGAGAAATTATTCCGACCAATATTTTAGGCAGTATGCGAGATGAAAAGCACTATTTTATGCTATTTAGATGATGCATAGTGGAAATACAGTCAGATGAATGAAAATATGAAAATATTAAAAATGCCTGGAATAAACTGTGAACTCTCAAAATACCCTGCTGGAAAAAGAATGATCTGGTACCAAATTACCGAGCAAAATAAATGCTGGGGCACTCTAATGCTTGCTGCTTAGAATGAGAGAAGTCCTTAGACACAAAGACACCGTGATACGATGTCTCGAGAGCTCAATGCAATGCATGATTATGAGTTAAGACCTAAATGAGATGCAAATGAAAAAAAGAAACATAAGCCAGAAAAAGTTAGAAAAAGGTAGGGCAAATTTTGGGGTGCTACAGCTGCCCCTATTCAATCAACTTGGTCCTGAGGGTATGATAGCGACGGCTTTCAGACAATCAGGATGCACGGAGATTGAATACCAAAGAACCCAGAAATTTGCAATCCTCCACCGGAGAATTAGCCATAAATGCTGTAATGAAACAAACTCTCCCAGGTCATGTCACTCTCTGCTGATAAAGAGAACTGACAAAATAAATCTTCAAAAGATTGCTATCTCTGCTGATAAAGTGAAACTAGCAGAATAAATGCCATCCCTGCTGATAAAGGGAAACTGACGGACGAAAATCTTCAAAAGATTGCTATCTCTGCTGATAAAGAGATACTAGCAAAATAAATGCCATCCCTGCTGATAAAGGGAAACTGACGGACGAAAATCTTCAAAAGATTGCTATCTCTGCTGATAAAGAGATACTAGCAAAATAAATTCCATCCCTGCTGATAAAGGGAAACTGACGAACGAAAATCTTCAAAAGATTGCTATCTCTGCTGATAAAGAGATACTAGCAAAATAAATGCCATCCCTGCTGATAAAGGGAAACGGACGAAAGAACATCTTCAAAAGGTTGCTATCTCTGCTGATAAAGAGAAACTAGCAAAATAAATGCCATCCCTGCTGATAAAGGGAAACTGACGGACGAACATCTTTAAAAGATTGCTATCTCTGCTGATAAAGAGAAACTAGCAAAATAAATGCCATCCCTGCTGATAAAGGGAAACTGACGGACGAAAATCTTCAAAAGATTGCTATCTCTGCTGATAAAGAGAAACTAGTAAAATAAATGCCATCCCTGCTAATAAAGGGAAACTGACGAAAGAACATCTTCAAAAGGTTGCTATCTCAGCTGATAAAGAGATACTAGAAAAATAAATGCCATCCCTGCTGATAAAGGGAAACTGACGGACGAAAATCTTCAAAAGATTGCTATCTCTGCTGATAAAGAGATACTAGCAAAATAAATGCCATCCCTGCTGATAAAGGGAAACTGACGGACGAAAATCTTCAAAAGATTGCTATCTCTGCTGATAAAGAGATACTAGCAGAATAAATGCCATCCCTGCTGATAAAGGGAAACTGACGGACAAAAATCTTCAAAAGATTGCTATCTCTGCTGATAAAGAGATACTAGCAAAATAAATGCCATCCCTGCTGATAAAGGGAAACTGACGGACGAAAATCTTCAAAAGATTGCTATCTCTGCTGATAAAGAGATACTAGCAAAATAAATGTCATCCCTGCTAATAAAGGGAAACTGACGGACGAAAATCTTCAAAAGATTGCTATCTCTGCTGATAAAGAGATACTAGCAAAATAAATGCCATCCCTGTTGATAAAGGGAAACTGACGAACGAAAATCTTCAAAAGATTGCTATCTCTGCTGATAAAGAGATACTAGCAAAATAAATGCTATCCCTACTGATAAAGGGAAACTGACGGACGAAAATCTTCAAAAGATTGCTATGACATCCCTGCTGATAAAGAGATTTAGCACAACAAACGGCGACTTCACTGGGGATAACGTGAAACAAAACTTCTGGTTTAAACCACCTCTGGCAAACAAAATATGTCAAGCAAGAACGGGATTTCACAAAAGAGAAAAGGCCAGACAAACTCCTAACGGACCCATGATCCACAGATAAGATGACTCCGCTGGGGAAAGGAGAAGTCTAAATAAAAGACTCTACCGGGGAGCACAAGTATGAGGACCGCATCCCTCCAAAATATCCTGAGTTATGCCATCGCTGCTGGGAAAGAGAACTGGCAAGGAAAGCATCAATCCTGGCTTATGCTTCAAATGCAAATGGAAATGCTACGTGTTTGAGAATGCAATGCAAATGCTTATGATATGCAAACGAGCCCCTCCAGGAAAATAAATGCCGGAGAGAAAGGACCCATTCAGCTGGGGACGACAAAAATAAATTGTCCTCTGATTCCAAGAACTCTACTGAGAAGGATCACACTGACCGACTCTTTGGATCAACGACTTCTGCTGGGGATGAAATCCTGAAAGAACTTCTGGGGGCCACACCTGTCTTTCACTGAAGGTAATATCCAAAACCTGAGGTTTCTCCTCTGCTGGGGAAGTTAAGAATGAATGCCAATGACAGAACCAGAAGTCAGTTGATGAGGATTGCTAATAACCAATGGGCTTAGAACTTGCTGGGGGATGCCAGCCCGTAATCATCCTGCTTGGGGAGAACAGTCCATAATACCATCCTGCTTGGGGATACTGCTGAACTTAGCCTGCTGATAGGGAGAATGACTTTACTCCCCCCTTGCTGGGGATTAGACTATGACATCGTCGGTGATAGCACGCTACCTGACTGGATGGGGGAAGTGAACACCCTGATTTTGTGGGGAATTAACATCTTGTTTCAGAGAAAATACTTTCCAGGTCTCCTGCTGGGGAAGGTCCGCTCTGCTGAGGAAAGTTTGTCCTGATGGGGAAGGAGCAATCTCAATGCTGGGGAGAGCCCACTGCTGGGGGTGTACAATCCTGTTGTCCTGCAACTTTATGGTCATAAACGGCTCTTTGAACTTTTCACTTGCCCCAGACCACCAGGTCTAATGGAGGAAATCACCTCAAGAGGATTTTATAGAAGACCGGGCGTTCGCACTGCCCCAGGGTCTTCAAACTCTTGGAGAGATTTATCAGATTTCGACGTAACTGCCCCAGGCTGTATGACCCATGAAGTAACTTACCTCGAAAGGATTTGTAATGACCTGAAACACTTTGCCCCGGTATTCTGAACTTTGAAGAGGTGCTTCTGATTAACTGTTTTCTGGAGAGGACAATCTCCCACGCTCTAGAGGTGGCCTGCCCCAATATGAGCTTTGAAGTGACTTTTCCCGTGATCTTAGAATGAATGCCCCAGTAATAACTGAATTTCGGAGAGATTTCTCAACGTGACTGCCCTAGATTGGCTACATCATAACACGACTTACTGGGGAGAACCCACTCTATACTGAGTCTCTTGATAGCATGCCCTCTGATATGATTGTCCTTCAGAATTTTCAAGCCTCCCAACTTAGCGTGATCAAGCTTCTTGACTGACGTTCACCGTGTAAGCTGCATTGATGCTTAGGCCCATGTATGCAAGCGGAACAAGTTATTTATGAGACCGATAATTCTAATGCAACACTCATGTTAACCTTGAAGTTTTTATTGAAAATGCGTCGCCAAGCCTTGTGAATGAATCACTTGCTGGGATGCGACCTTGATTTTTGAATGGTAAAAACAATGCGCACATGCAATACCAACAAATCTTATTAGCACAACTCATAGGAGTCAGGAACGCCACCCGGTTGGAGTACGCTTTCGGACTGAACCCTGTTTCAATTAGGACTTTTAAGGGCTGTAACGTGGTTTGGTTCACGGTTTCAGAAAGAAGGATTTATGGCTTAAAATTTAACGGTGCCCACCCACTCTTCGTGATGTTCTCCAGTCCTATGTTCAGTTAATCTGACCCAAACGCTCATCTCCCCAAGGGTTTATGATCTTTAAGGAACCCACGCCACTAAGGAAATTTTGGAGTGATAGTCACCTTTTTATCTTTTGTGTCTGTAATCACACGAAATTGTTCTTATCGGGGATTTTCTTTTGTAATGCTTTTCGCTTTTTCTTTCTTTTGCTCTTTTTTGATCCCTAATTTTTGCCTGGACTGACTCTTTTGAGTTTTTCGATTTTGAAGTCCAGCGGGATGCCCTAACTTTTGCCTAAGTCGCTTGTTTTCAAGTTTCGACTTAGCGGGCTTTCTTTTTTTCATTCCCCTTTTTGAACAAAGCGTGTGACACTGGTTGTCTTTCTTGCTTGAAAGGGTTGTGACTGCCTCACTCCTTAGTTGTTGATGGATGATCATCGTGGTTTCGCATCTCTTGACCTTTTGCCGGTGGGATAGTAGGTAATGGTTCCTCGGATGCACACTCTCCTTGGGATTTGAACGCTCGGTCAAACTAACTGACGCCTACCCTGCCCCTGGGTTAAGTATGAGGGTTTTTCCGTACGAAAGAAACTCCTACTTCAAGGCTCAAAGGGGTTAACGAGGGTCTATCTCCCTTATATCTCCAATTGTTTATGGATTTGAAACAATGCCTGTACCTCCTCAACAGGGTTCTATCCAAAAGCGTACTATTAGAAACCCGCGTTCTTATTTCGTCATCCTCCTCAAGAGTTCTAAACAAGAAAATTGGTATTGCAGTGCATATAAACGTTTAAGAGTGAACACGAATGAATTACTTCAAGGAAAACATACTCATTGCATTAATATCATCATAAAAAAAACAAACGAGCCTTACACGCATACGATGCTTTTAACAAGAAATGAAAAACTATAAATGAAAATGCAGTAAAGAAACTGATGACTGTCGTTGCTGAGGAAGCTTGATTCTGTCTGGACTAATTTCTTCTGATGATGTCCTTTGAAGTCTTCACGCAGATGAGAGGTCGACATGCACAACCAAGTCTCCTTCTGGAAATGATATGTACCCTTGGTCAATCAATTGTTTCACTTTGGCTTGAAAGGCTTTGCAATCTTCAGTTGAGTGCCCTATAGATCCTCCATGATATCCACATTGCACATGGGGGTTGTACCCCGGAGGGTATGGTTCTGGAACAGGCTTCAAAGTCTTAGGCTCCACCAATGAGTTTCGAACCAGGTGTGGCAAGAGTTGACTGTACGACATGGGAACTGGATGAAGAGGAGCATTCCTTCTTTCCAAGTTGTTGCGCGGCTTATGCTGATTCTGACGCTGATACTTCTGTTGTTGATGCTGATTTGAGCGCATAATCTTTTCAGGTATTTTTCTCTTCAGACTTGGTCGAGCGTGGGCAGCATTTGCGGATGTGGGGATTCTAAGGCCAATGACTGCAAGAAATGCCCCTGACTTGATGTAGCTTTGGGAGAGGCAACAGGGATATCCACCTTTTTTTCAACAGCTAGAGTAAGACCACCATGTACGCTTACACCGCTCGGCGCGAATTCAATTGCCTTGGAATCTATCAGATCCTGGACAACATGCTGAAATGCCTTACAATCTTCCACATTATGCCCCGACGCGCCAGAGTGAAAATCACAGTGGGCTCTTGCATCATAACCTGGTGGGGGAGTACCAGAGGGAGGAGCCAAAGTCCTTTTTCGTACCAATTGTAACTGAAGGAGATGCTGCAGTAGTTGAGAATATGGCATAGGGAGCGGGTAGAAAACTCTTTCAGAATTCTTCTGTCTCTGTGTACACTTTTTGTCCTTGGGCTTCTCTTGGGAGCCAAGACTTAGCTGCTGCTGGGAAAGTTCAGGAGCTTCCGCTAGTGGAAGAGATCCACGATTTAAATCAAGTTCCAAAGAGATGGGAGGAGTAAGGACCTCTGTCGCGGAAGCGAGTACATGACCGTTTTTCTTCTTTAACACTGTTTTCAAAATTTCCATGATCAAACCCATCTGAGTCTTCATCTGATTGACCTCCTCCTTCAACATCTTCTGCTCTTGGGACATGACCAGCATGTCTTCCCCAAACTGCCTCATCTGAACCTTCTTTTCAAGCATCTCTGAATGGAGTTGTTCCATGGCTATCCCCTAGTTATCACAGACTGAGTAGAATACCGGTGAACAGGCTGATCAATCCTGACTGAGATGGAGAGCAAAAATAAGAACACCAGAGATAAACACCTGTTATGCAAAATGATTATGTACAATGATTATGAATATGCAAATGCAAATGAACATGTTTGAATATTAGCAGGGCGATCCACCCCTTGATTCTAGTTTAATAACAAGATAGAACGGAACTTCTGCTCATATATTAAGAAAACCAGAGGAAAACCAAATGTCGACAATCACGAATCCAAGATAACAAGTCTGAAAATAAAAACCATTGGTCCCAACCAACAAGCCTGGTGGTGATCCACATACAATGAAAGAAAACAGAAAACTATGGCATATCATCAAAGTTTACAAGCGTCAATCCTCCCCATCCACTATGCTTTCTGCACCAGTCTTGAATTTCCTCGAATAACTTTCTGGTGTCGGGATGCTTGGGTCTCTGAATTAGTCCTTGAATGAGAAGGTCTCTCCTGTGTATGATCCCATCCAAGTATCTGCAATGTAATTCCCAAGCGTCTTCTCCAGAAACACCCTCCATACTAGGCCCCTCATGTCTAGGCTTCTTCACTTCAGCTTGGACTTTCAGTTCTTCCATGGAGGCTATGGCTTCATTGAGTCGACCCTCGACTACTTGTCTCTTGAATATTCCTGATAAGATCTCGGCGTCTTTCTTCTTGAGTGTCGACTTCAACTGATCAATCTTAGCTAGGTAGTCGTCTTCCTTTCTTTTATTCTCGGCCATGGCAGTTTCTTGGTGATCATTGAACCTGTGGATTTTCAGCAAAGCCTTGTCTAATTCCTCTTTCTTAGATTCGAGAATCTTACTGACACCATCCAAAGCTTCCTTCATCTTTTGTCTGGATGTGACCATGTCCGCTAGCTCTTTTTCTGCTTTAGCAGGGAGCTCTGTCTTCAACTTGGCGGTATGAACAGCTTCACCCCGCTCATGCTTCCACTGATAAATCTCTCTCTTTAGCTCACTATTTTCTTCCCGCAACCTTTCCTTTTCAGCCCATAATTTGTTACACTTCTCCAACTCAACAGTGATAGGAGGCTCGATCACCAAAGGATACAAAGGTGGTTCCACCGGGAATGGAAAAAGCTCCTCTTCTGCTCTCTTCTTAATCCACTCTTTATAGGAAGGGAAATCCCGATTGTTACTTTTCCCGAATGGAATTTTACCCTTCTTGGTCACCTGTTTCCAAGCATTCACAACTTTCCTTATCAACCCTTGATCCTCAATACCATTGAAGAATAAGGACTCTCGGACATCTCGCTCTTCGGGTGGATTTTTCAAAGGATAGCCAAACTGTCTGATAGCTAGGGAGGGATTATAGTTAATTCCACCTTTTCTCCCTATCAAAGGTACATTAGGGAATTCTCCGCATTTGCAAATAATCTCCATTCCTAGCAAGTCACGATTAATCCAAACAATGTTGTCGGCAGTCAAGCCCATTACCCTCTTAGACCACTTCAGAGAATCTTTCGTATCAACGAAAGTGCCAGATTCAGGGAGATGACTCAGAAACCAAGTAGCTAAGAGCGGTGCACAACAACTTACAGTCTTCCCACGCCTATTCTTATTCTTGTAGTGGACTGAGTGATACACATCACCTAGCAAGGTAGGTATAGGATTCTTCGAAATAAAGATTCTGACAACATGCATATCCACCAGATCTGGTATATTCGAAAACAGAACAATCCCATAGATACACATAGCCAGAATAGCTTGGAAAGCAATCCAGTTCTTCTCTTTGACATGTATGCAGGCTTGATCAAACAGGAACTTCAATAGGAAACCCTTAACTCCTTGTTTTTCTTCAATATTACTGTTCAGAACGGATTCACTAATATGAAGAGCCACAACCATTTCTTTTATACCGGGGTGTTCTTCAGAAAAGAAAACTATATCATGACTGATAGGAATTCCCAAAATAAATGAGAACTCCTCCAATGTTGGAGCCAAGATGTTGTCCGGGAAAGTGAAGCAACGCAGAGACGGATCGTAAAACTGAAGAAGTGTGTGAATGGCATCCTTCTCATACTTGGAGATATTATAGACAAATTTCATAAGTCTTCCATACTTTCCACTGAACTCTGTACGAACTCCGGAACCAGCCATATTAATCAGTTTGTGAATCAGTGTCAAAGTCGGCTCTGGGAACGAATAGGCGACAGTCTTCTTTCTCTGAACATCCATGCTGAAGTAACCTCAGAAAATCGGAATCAAGAGTATGATGCAAGCCCTACAAAATGTCAAACATGTCAGAATGCAAGAAAAATGATATGCTTATGCAAACATGGGGTCAAGGCACACTGCTGGATGTGCTGTGCTGTTAACTGAACGAGAACCCAGAAAACCAGAACTCTGAACCACTGAGATAACCCAAATAATCATTCGTTGATAAGAAATCCAGAAGACAGGGTAGGTTGAAGGT
Organism: Lathyrus tuberosus; assembly: GCA_022829125.1. NCBI lineage: Eukaryota > Viridiplantae > Streptophyta > Magnoliopsida > Fabales > Fabaceae > Lathyrus > Lathyrus tuberosus. The sequence goes on from JALAZF010000282.1 coordinate 1,034,743, forward strand.
TTTGGTTACCTGCAAACCTGCAAACGCCCATTCCCTCTCACATGTGGGTACTAGGATGTTCAGTATCCCGGGCTCTCAGGTCGAGAAATGATGATACGTTCACCATTTCTGGTTTGGCATCATCATCAATCGAGGAGGCCTCAACCGATTCTCCAAAGCGGAAGGTCCTCAGTTTTGGCACTGAGGTTGAGAAACAATAGTACATTCATCCCTCGGGGTACAGTACTATCGTCAATCGAGGAGTGCCTCCACTAATTCTCTTCAAAACGTAGGGGCCATCCTATGCGAGTTCCAAAGCGGGCCCTCGGGTGCGAATGGGTTTGCCACAGGATGTGGTCTGCCACTGTCACCACTAAAGAGGGATGTTTCCACTAAGGTCCTCAATGATCGGTCACCAGAGTCGACAGCTCTTTAGATCAACACCCCAACATGTGCAAGACACACACGTTAGAATGCGTCCCAAGATAGCCTCGTCTGGTTGTGAATTTCGTGAAGACACAAACGTACCAAGCAGGCACGTAGGTCCCACTACTTTCCACTTTAGTCCTAGGGTATTCTCAAGCCTGGGTATTGGGCTTAGCTCTCGGTCCCACCCAACCTGCAAAACAAAGGCAGCCAGCACAGCACAGCAGCATGATAGTAATAAAAATGAAATGCAAAAAATGCGGTAAAAATAAAAATAAAAATAAAATACAACATAAAGCAAAACCAAAAGCAAAACACCCAAAGAGAACAGAGACAAGCAAGCGTTAGGATTGACTCGCTTAGGGATGGACCAGCATAGGTCAACCAAAGTCCCCAGCAGAGTCGCCAGCTGTCGCTCCCCGGGATTTTCATCCAGGTACAAACGCGAGAGTGGCGCGGAAAAACAGAGTCGCCAGCCGTGTAAATTTATCCCAAGAGAGGGAAAGGGAACACCGCATAAACCTGAGGAAGAGGGAAAGGAATGGTCATCGCAACCATAACCTGGGTTCGGGAGTCGATTACGCGAGGGGAAGGTGCTAGCACCCCACGCGTCCATCGTACTCGATGGGATCCACACTTGTTGTCTATTCTAAGGGTGAGTTATACTATCATCTAGGGCTGTACTAAAATGGGAGAGGGGAAAACAAAGACAGACTCGGTAGGACGTCAACGTCCTAGGCCTACGTACCCCCTTTGTGCAATGGGGAATTCAGAGTCAACGTAGTTCAGACTAAGTTCTTGTTGTGTTTTTTATGAGCGACGTTAAGTTCGTGTCCGGCAGTTAGGGTCGATGCCTGTTTGCGACTCAGACGGAAGGTAACGTGCCCTTTTTGAAAATACTCTTTAGTTTGACAATCCCGCGGGATAAAAGGTTTGAAGTTTGTTTGTATTTTTTAGGACAGAAGTGACTTGAGTTAGTTCATAACTTGCATTGAACCAAAGTCTAGGGCACAGGGGCGAATACTTAACGCATCGTCCAAAGACAAGACGCTCGCTAAGCACTCTAGAAAGATGAGAGAAATCCCCTCATTTCTCATTCCCCACGCTTAAGGCTCGTGCGCAATACACTTTATCCTTATTAAGTGTTTTCAAGAAGTTTTGAGATGAGAAGAGTGACTCAAGAGAAAAGAAAAACGCTAAGGGGAAATCTATCCTAATGTTATCATGCAAAGGATTGAAAGCCTAATGTTGAGGTTTAAAAGGGACTATCCTAATTGTTATCATGCATGGATTAGCTCCTAATGTCTATCCTACTCCAAGCTTAATAAAAAATTAAGTTGGACTAGGAACTCCTAAGGGAACATGCAAAAGCAAACCAAAACAAAGAAAATAAACCAAAAACAGCAGCTACAACAGCGCTCCTGCACCAAAACAGCAATAAAACCCAGCAAATGAACAAGACAGCATTCAATAGCTCCTATCCTCAGCAAGACAGCAGGTGTAAAAGGTAGCAGGACAGAATAACAACATTTAATAGCATGTATGTACAGAACAACAATGTATACATCAGCATCATTTCCTACATTCAATCCACTTATGCACAAGGAGAGTTTAGTAAAAATCAACAAGATCAAGCACAAATATCTTAAGTGCCAAAACGTAAATCTCATCAAGAAGAATAACCAAAGTTAATTAGCAAAATTCTAATGGAACTTGACAAGAAAATTAAGTTAAAACTAATTCCTAACCAAAATCAAAATGATTCAAAATCAAATTATCTAGACCAAATGTTCACAATCTAATTAATCAACTCGAAATCAAAATTAAATTGAACAAGATTTAATTAAACAAACCAAATTGAAACAATAAAGCAAACATAATTTAATTAATACCCAAAAATTATCTATCTCAACTGCTAAACAAAATGGGCACCATATAATACTAGGTAATATGGGATTATGAAAGGTGGAAAATAAATACATAGCATACAAACCAAATGGAGCACTAATGCATCTTGAGAGAGCGAATACAGAACCAATTTGGAATGAGAGAACAAGCCATCAAGCCACACAATATGATGCTACCATAGCGTCAAAATAAAAAGCAAGATGCTAACACATTAGCATAATAGTATTGTCTTGCAAATTCAACTTCTCCAAAAAAACAACATGAGAGAAAAAAAATAAAGAATATTAGTAACATCAAAACATTGACAACTTATGATTATTTGTAGGATTATCACAATGCCCCCATAAATCTATCATACAATTTCGAAACAAATTTCAACATGATAGAGAATAACACAAGCGACTCGTTACATGGTCAGCCACGAAGAAGAATCGAGAACAAATCGAAACAAGAGTATTTACACACCAACACTTTAACAAAATCAAACACCAAAATTGAAATGGAAATAAATAGCATCAGAAACTATACAAACTATATGTATATTATAAAAAATCATAGCGGTAAACAAAAATATATATATAATATACTTACAGTATACAAACTATATATATATATATATATATATATATATATATATATATATATATATATATATATATATATATATATATATAACCTAACGTGCTATATGTGTTGAAACAAAACTTCTTATATATTGTATTTGAAGAAAACCTTACCGTAAACCGTGACCAATTGTATATGTTTGAAAGGAACAGTGCGGCGAATTTGATAGCAGCTTTTCTCTCTTCCGTACTTTTTTGGGTCTCCTCTTCTCCGGTCCTCCCTTCTTTTTTTTTAACAGTAACAACAATATATATGGACCAAATTAGGGTTATCTCTAAATTGTCAATAATATCCCTAATGTCCATTTTAAAGCCCAAATTAAATAATTAGTTGGACTCACAATAAAATAAACATTTAAAATAAAAGTAAAATTAAAATATTAATCATCCTATTTATTTACTCTAAATACTTAGACAAAAATTATAAAAATAAACAAACTCTAAATAAATAAAAGTCGGATACCCAAGTGATCGAAAAAAATAAACCGAGTACACTAAAATGATTAGTACGAAATATATGACTCGAAAAATTACAGCATTTTGTCAGATTTTAAAATAAATTTTGATCCGTAAAAATGCTCAAATTGATCAAAATATGAAAAATTAAAACGAACACGTCGAGTTAAACTACGCGAACCGTAGAATAATATAATTGACGTCTGCAAGTTCGATTTTAAAATTTTCCGTCCCCTGATTTTAAGCACTGCTGAAATTCAATTTGACCATTCTGTCTGTAAATTTCCGAGAAATTATTCCGACCTATATTTTAGGCAGTATGCGAGATGAAAAGCACTATTTTATGCTATTTAGATGATGCATAGTGGAAATACAGTAAGATGAATGAAAATATGAAAATATTAAAAATGCCTGGAATAAACTATGAACTCTCAAAATACCCTGCTGGAAAAAGAATGATCTGGTACCAAATTACCGAGCAAAATAAATGTTGGGGCACTCTAATGCTTGCTGCTTAGAATGAGAGAAGTCCTTAGACACAAAGACACCATGATCCGATGTCTCGAGAGCTCAATGCAATGCATGATTACGAGTTAAGACCTAAATGAGATGCAAATGAAAAAAAGAAACATAAGCCAGAAAAAGTTAGAAAAAGAATGGGCAAATTTTGGGGTGCTACAGTAACCGGTTACTCACCGTTTGTTAATCGGTTACCCAGTGTAATTTTTTCCCTGAATCTGCATTTTTCAGCACTGCAGAATTTTCAAATCATTTAGTGGTCATGTGCATTGCTTGTGCCTACGTGGGAAGGATCTAGAACAGCTTCTTTTCATCATGTTCCACCCAAATGTTCCATTTCCACTCATCAATTTCCACCCCAATTCCACACTTCACTTCCTAACCCATTTTCACCTCATTTTCCACTCACTCCAAACCCAAGCCAAATTCCTAAGCTAGAGGATAATTAAGCTCACTCATTCCAAACCAAGGAAGACCGAGATCATTGTTCAAGTCTTGGACTCCTTTCCCCTTAGAGCTACCTAGTCCAACTTAATTTTTTGATTAAGCTTGGAGTAGGATTAGCATTAGGTTTTAGGTAGTCGTCTCTCCTAAGCCTCACTAACCATAGGATCTCTTTTGCATGATAGAGTTTCCTCTGGGTCGTCTCTCTTCTCATCTCAAAACTTCTTCAAAACACTTAATAAAGATAAAGTGTATTGCGCACGAGCCTTAAGCGTGGGGAATGAGAAATGAGGGGCTTCCTCTCGTCTTTCTAGAGTGCTTAGCTGGCGTCCTGTCTTGGGACGATTCGTTAAGTATTTGTCCCTGTGCCCTAGACTTTGGTGCAATGCAAGTTATGAACTAACTTAAAAAGAAAACACTTCTGTCTAAAAAACACAAACGAAATTCAAATATTTTTATCCTTCGGGATTGTTGGGTTTCAAATTTCATTTTCAGAAAAGAGCTCGTCGCTCACGTAAAAAACACTTACCTATTCGTGGTCGTACCCATGAACTACATTAGCTCTGATTCCTCTCTCTCTTCCGATTGAGGATATGTAGGCACAAGACAGCGATTGTCTTGGCGAGCAACATTCCCCCACAGTTCCCGTCCTAACTACGTTGACTCTGACTTTCCCATTGCACTGAGGGAGTACGTAGGCCTAGGGCATCGAATATGTCCTACCGAGTTCGTCTTAGTCACCCCCATCCCCGTTTTCTTTTGTTCAGCCATAGATAGTAGGACAGCTCACCCTCCGTTTAGACAACAAGCATGGATCCTATCGAGTACGATGGATGTGTGGGGTGCTAACACCTTCCCCTCGCATAACCGACTCCCAAACCCGGACTATGGTTGCGATGACCATGTCTTTCCCCCTTTCTCCTCAGGTTTATGCAGTGTTTCCTTTCCCTCTCTCTGGATAAATACACGTTGCTGGCGACTCTGTGTTTTCTGCGCCACTCTCGCATTTGTACCGTTGGATGCGAATCTTTCAGGAGCGACAGTTGGCGACTCTACTGGGGACTCTGGTTGACCTCTTGCTGGTCCATCCCCTTTAGCGAGTCGATCCTTGTGCTTGTTTTTTTTTTCGTTGGGTGTTTATTTGTCGTGCTTTATTATGTTGTATATTACTGTTTTACAGCTTTTATTGCATTGCATTTTAATTTATTACTGTCATACTGGATATTGCTGTGTTGTGCTGGCTGGTTTCTGTTTGGCAGGTTGGGTTGTTCTGAGAGATAAGCCTAATACCCAGGCTTGAGTACACCCTAGGACTTGAGTGAAGAGTAGTGGGACCTACGTGCCATCTTGGTGCGTTTGTGTGTTCACGAAATTCACAACCAGACGAGGCTATCTTGGGACGCATTCTGACGTGCGTGTCTTGCGCAGTTCAGGGTGTTGATCTAGAGAGCTGTCGACTCTGGTAACCGTTTCTCTGATACCTCAGTTGCGCCTCTCCTCTCGACCTGTGATAATGGCAGACTAGAAATGGTAAACCCATTACACTTGTCGATCCGAGGACCCAATGCTGAGGGACTCGCTTAGGATGACCTTATTTTTTAGGGGAATCAGTTGAGGCCTCCTCGATTGATGATGATGCCAAACCAGAAATGGTGAACGTATCATCATTTCTCGACCTGAGAGCCCGTGATATTGAGGATCCTCGCCTTTCTAGAACCCTCATGTGAGATGGGATGGGTGTTTACAGGCTTGCAGGAAACTGAAATCTTCAACCTACCCGGTTTTCTGGATTTCTCATTAGTGTTTGATTATCTGGGTTTCTGGTTATCTCAGTGGTTCAGTATTCTAGAATTCTGGTTTTCTGGGTTATGGTTCTCGTTCCGTTAACAGCACAGCACATCCAGCAGTGATGCCTTGATCCCATGCTTGCACGTGAATATCATTTTTCTTGCATTCTAACATGTTTGACATTTTTCAGGGCTTGCATCTTACTCTTGATTCCAGTTTTCTGAGGTTGCCTTAACATGGATGTCCAGAGAAAGAAGACAGTTGCTTATTCGTTCCCAGACCCGACCTTGACGTTGATTCCCAAGCTGATTAGTATGGCTGGTCCTGGAGTTCGTACAGAGTTTGGTGGAGAGTATGGGAGACTTCTGAAGTTTGTCTACAGTATCTCTAAGTATAAGAAAGATGTCATTCATACAATTCTTCAGTTCTATGATCCGTCTTTGCGTTACTTCACTTTCCCAGACTATATCTTGGCTCCAACGTTGGAGGAGTTCTCATTTATTTTGGGAATCCCCATCAGGCATGACATAGTATTCTTTTCTGAAGAACGCCTTAGGATAAAAGAAATGGCCATTGCTCTTCATATTGGTGAATCTGTTCTGAGCAGTAATATTGTGGAGAAACAAGGAGCTAAGGGTTTCTTATTGAAGTTCTTGTTTGATCAAGATTGTGTACATGTTAAGGAGAAGAATTGGACTGCTTTCCAAGCTATTCTGGCTATGTGCATCTATGGGATTGTCCTATTTCCCAATGTTCCTGATCTGGTGGATATGCATGCTGTCAGAATCTTTATTTCAAAGAATCCTATACCTACCTTGCTAGGTGATGTGTATCACTCAGTCCACTACATGAACAAAAATAGGCGTGGAAGAACTGTGAGTTGCTGTGCACCACTCTTATCTACTTGGTTTCTGAGTCATCTCCCCGAAGCTGGCGCTTTCGTTGATACGAGAGATTCCCTGAAGTGGTCAAAGAGGTTAATGGGCTTGACTGCTGACAACATTGTTTGGTTCAACCATGACTTGCTAGGGATGGAGATTATTTGCAAGTGCGGAGAATTCCCTAATGTACCCTTAATAGGGAGAAGAGGTGGAATTAACTATAATCCTTCCCTTGTTATCAGGCAGTTTGGTTATCCTTTGAGAGGTCCACCTAAAGAGCGAGATAACAGAGAGTCTTTATTCTTCAATGGTACTGGGGATCAAGAGATGATAAGGAAGATTGTGAATGCTTGGAAGCAAGTGACCAAGAAGGGAAAAACTTCATTCAGGAAATGTAATAACCGGGCTTTTCCTTCCTATGAAGAATGGATTAAGAAAAGAGCAGAAGATGAGCTTCTTCCTTTCCCGGTGGAACCACCTTTGTATCCTTTGATGATCGAGGCTCCCACGACTGTCGATATAGAGAAGTATGATAAGTTATGGGATGAGAAGGAGAAACTCCAAGAGGAGAATCGTGAGCTGGGCAGAGAGGTTGGTCAGTTGAAGCACGAAAAAGGCGAAGCTATCCATGTTGCCAGGTTGAAATCAGAACTTTTGGCTGTGAAGGAGAAAGAATGGTCTAAAGAAGCCACAGCCAGAGAAAAAGTGGCTCAAGCATTAAAAAGTGTTAGCAAGGTCCTTTCATCCAAAAAGAAAGAGTTGGCTTATGCTATGTCAAGAATTCACAGGAATACAGCAATTACTACCAACAAGTTGAAAGAGGACATGTATCCAGAGCAGATTGAAGGTTTGAAGACAAAGCTTCGGGAGAAGGATAAGGAGATTTTATCAGGGATCTTTGAGAAGAGAGCAATTGAGGAGAAGCTCAAGGAAACCATGGCAGATATGGAATAGCAGAAGATCCAAGCCGAAGTGAAAAGAGCCAGAAGCGAAGGTCCAAGTTCAGGAGGAGCTTCTGGAGAAGATGATTGGGAATTGCATAGTCGTTATTTAATAGGGATCTTGCACAGGAGGGATCTTTTGATTCAAGAGTTGATTCAGAGATCAGAGCATCCTAATACCAAGAAGCTTCTCAAGGAAGTGCAAAACTGGTGAAAAAAGAATGACGAATGGGGAATTCTAGCACGGCTGAGTCTTGATGATATGCCTTAGTTTCCTTGCTGCTGTTTTCTTTGTATTTCCGGGATCACCGCCAGGCTTGTTGGTCGGGGTCTTTGTTTATGCTTATTCAGACTTGTGTTGTAACAGATGCTTATTCTCTATATATGATCAGGAATTCAGTTCTCTTCTGTTGCTAAAACTGGAATCAAGGGATAGATCGCCTTGATAATGTTCATACATGTTTGCATTTGCATTTGCATGATCATTTCTGCATAACAGGTTTATCTCTGGTCTTCTTATGTTCTCCTTTCTTCAGACAGGATTGCCGACCAACTTATTCATCGGTATTCTACTCAGCCTGTGATAACCAGAGGATAGCCATGGAACAACTCCGTGCAGAGGTGACTGAAATGAAGATTCAGATGAGGAAATTTGGGGAAGATATGCTGGTCATGTCCCAAGAGCAGAAATTGCTAAGAGAGGAAGTCAATCAGATGAGGACTCAGATGGGTCTGGTCATGGAAATCTTGAATAAGGTGTTAAAGAAGGAAAACGATCATGTGCTCGCTTCCACAACAGAGGTCCTTACTTCTCCCATCTCTGTGGAATTTTCTCTAGATCATGGATTGCCTCGTGAATCCCCTCCACAATCTGAAGTTTCTGAGCTTTCTCATCAGCAATCACTTCCTGCTCCCCAAGAGGATCCTAAGCTAGAGAGGCCTAAGAGGAAGTTTGATCCCATTCCAATGCCGTATGTGCAGTTGCTTTCTTATTTGCTCAAGCTTAAACTAGTCGAACGTGTTAGTTTGGGACCTCTTTCCACAAAGATTCCTCTGGGATCTAATGCTAATGCTAGATGTGACTTCCATTCTGGGGCACCTGGTCACAATGTTGAGAATTGTACAAGGTTCAAGCATAAGGTCCAAGAACTCATCGATTCAAGGGCAATCAAGTTCTCATCAGAAGTGGAGACTCCTCCCCTCTTTGCAGGATCCACCTCATGTCATGGACTTTCTCCACAACCTTTTGCTGCAGAAACTCTACGTCAACAACCTTTGTTTATGCCTCAGCCAAATGTGGAAAGGAAAGTGCAAGCGCAGGTGAGGCGCCCAAATCAACATCGGCAGCAGAATCATCAGCAACAGGGGTAATTCAGACCAAGAAGGCCCAAGAGGATATTTGATCCTATTCCTATCCCTTATAGTCATTTGTTTGCTCGTTTGCTCAAGAGCTCGTTGATCCAGCCGAGGAATGCCATGCCAGTGCCATACCCTATCCCTCTGGACTTTGACATGAACGCTAGCTATGAGTTCCATTCAGGAATGTTTGGGCATACAATTGACGACTGTAATGCGTTCCAACACAAGGTGCAAGATTTGATCGACTCAAAGGTCATCATCCCAGATGGTACCCCCATGAGGTGAAGCTTCTTTATCAGAGTGAGCACTCGAGGCTGCGAAGACATCATCAGAAGCAATAAGTCCAGACGGAGTCAAGTCTCCTCAACAATGGCAATCATCAGCTTCCTTTACTGCATTTTCATATGTAGCTTTCCTTTGTTTGTTTAAACATTGTCTGCATGTAAAAACTTGTTTGTGTTTGAATGTGGATTTTAATGCAATGATGTGTTGTTCCTGAAGTATCTTACTTTTATGCACTCATGTCATGTTTATATGCACTGCAATACTATCTTTCTTGCCTAGACTCTTGAAGGGAGGATGACGAAATAAGAACGCAGATTTCTAATGGTACGCTTTTGGATAAAACCCTGTTAAGGATGTACAGGCATTATTTCCAATTCACAAACACTGGAGAGATAAGGAGACAGACCTTTGTCAAGCCCTTTGAGCCTAGTAGTAGGAGTTTTTTCTGAAAACGAAAAAACCTCAATTTTAACCCAGGGGTAGGGTAGGAGTCAGTTAGTTTAACCAAGTGTTCAACTTTCAGAAGGAGTGTACATCTGAGGATCCATTACCTTCCATTCCACTATCAAGAGGTTAAGAGGTGTAGAACCACAATGGTTACTCCTCACCAACCGAAGAGTGAAACAGTCACAGCCCTTTCAAACAAGTCAGGCAAAACGGTGTCACACGACTTGTTCAAAAAAAAAACAAGAGAAAAAGAGAAAAAGAAAAAGCCTGCTAAGCCGAAAAACTTGAAAGCAAGTGACTTAGGCAAAAGTTAAGGCATCCCGCTGGACATCAAAATTGAAAACTCAAAAGAGTCAGTCCAGGCAAAAATTAGGTAACAAAAAGCAAAAGAATGAGAAAGCGAAAAGCCAAAAGGATTACAAAGAAAATCCTCGATAAGAACAAATTCGTGTGACTATAGACACAAAGGACAAAAAGGGGCGACTGTTAGTCCAAAACCTCGTCAGGTGTCGAATCACCAGTTGTATGGATTCCCTAGAAATCAGGAAACCTTTTGAGAGACGAGCACTTGTGTCAAATTAGCTGAACATAGGATTGGAGAATATCATGAAGAGTGGGTGGGTACAATAAACTTTAAGCCATAAATCCTTTTTTCTCAAACCGCAAACCAGGCCACGCTACAACCCTTAAAAGTCCTAATTGAAACAGGGTTTAGTCTGAAGGCGTACTTCAACGAGATAGCGTTCCTGACTCCCATGCGTATTGCTTTCCTTTTAAAAATAAGTGTCGTAACTCGGTTGTGTGACATATTTTCAATAAGGACTTCAAGATTAACATATGTGTTGCATTTGAATAATCATTCTCAGAATAAATATTTTCTGCTTGCATACATTTGTTTGACATCAAAGAAGCTTACACAATGAACATCGGTCGAGAAGCTTAAACTGGCCAATTTGAGGTGCCTGAGACTCCAGAGGACATGTTGCTGAAAGATTATGTGGGAAAAAGGTGTTCCCAGCCATTTGTACTGAGATGTAACCAATCTGGGACAATCACACCGGGCAATCTCTTCAAAATGTAGCCAAGCTGGGGCATTCAAGTTGAGAAGGTCTTTTCAGAGTACAATCAACCATGGGGCATTCATGTTGAGAAAATTTCTTCGAACTGGGGCAATCACGTCGAGATTCGATAAATCTCTCGAAGACTAGTCGGTCAGAGACAAATGTACTGCAAGGCTTGTACTGGGACAGGTCACTTCAAGGGCGCGAGAAGTTTTTCCCTTTAGAACACAGTCAATCAATAGCACCTCTGCAAGGTTCAAAATACTGTGGCAGAACATTTCAGGTCATTACGAACCCTCTCGAGGTGGGTTACTTCATGAATCATGAAGTATGGGACAGTTATGTCCAGACCGGATACATCTCTAAGAGTTTGAAGACCCTGGGGCATTGTTGAACGCCAGGTTTTCTGTAAAATCCTCTTAAGATGATTGCTTCAAGTAGACCCTGTGGTCTGGGGCAAGGTGGAGAGTTAAAGGAACTGTGTTTCGCTCTTGACAATCAATATTCAGAAACTTGAAGCACTGAGTTGTTCCCAGTGTGGGACTTTTGAAGTCTTTTCCCTCCAGCAAAGAGCCAGAGGGTATCTCTTTCCAGCAAGGTGTGGGAATTGTTATTCTTCCTCAAGTAGAGAATTGTCCTATGTTCGAAAAGGGATTTTATGAAGGTTTCTTATCTCTAGCAGTACAGATGGAATCCTCACTCTCAGCAAGGTAAAACGATAGAATATCGTCAAGAAGACGATGAGGAGTCAGAGTGTTCTCTTCCTCAACGGTCAGATCTAGTCATCTCAAGTAATTTAAAGTCCAATCTTCATTGGTACCTCCCCAGTAGAGCTTTTCTCCCCAACTTTGAACTCTAATCGTCCTCAGCAGTTTATTACTCTTCCCAATCAGAGTATCGAGGATCGTCTTCCTCAACAGAGTATAAAGAAGTAATTCCCTGAGCGAAGTCGTTGAGGATCGTCCCCCTCAGCAGGATATAAGAGGTTTTCCCCCAGCCAGAGTTGTGATTTGGCTCATCTTTCCTCAGCAGGTAGCCAGAAGTTGTTATTTTTACAACCTCTTTTGCAAGAGATTGATGGAGCATTTTCTTTGATCAAAGACGGCGTTTCCCCACAGAGTATGGGGCAGTCGTTTTTTTCCTTAACTAGTTAGGAAACATGTGTTTATCCCTAGCAGAGTGGATGTTGATAACTACTATTTTCCAAGCAGAAGTTCCAATGATAATCAGTGCTCTTCAGCAGGATAAAGGTGCTCATATCCCCAAGCAGAGTCTGGTGGAGATTGGTATCCCCAGCAGGTCTTAAGTCTAATCGTTTTTGGCAGGCGTCAAATCCAAGTTCTGAAGTATTTGGTGATCCCCGGTGGAGGAGTTTCCATCTTCAGTATTCATTTCCATCCCCAACAGAGTGGGTTTTCTCTCTCGAAGATTCTTCCGTCTTCAGCAGAATTGGTGATTGTGATCTTTCCTAGCAGGGTGAAGTTTTCCTCAGCATGTTCTTTGGTTTGATGACAATGTAGTTTGTCGTCCTCGGTGGAGCTGCTTCTGTTCTCAGCGTTTATTTCGCTGGGACGGTCTTTTTGCATTGCATAAGCATTTTTTTTGCATGGCATCCTCCTAAATGCGTAGCATTTCCACTTCGTGTGGAGCATTACGGCAAAATTCAAACATATGCATCCGAAGCATAAGCCAGGTTTGATTTTTTTTTCTTCGTCAGGAAAACCGAATTTCAGGAGAATATCATTCGACTTTACTCCAAAAGTGTTGGGTTTAGTCATTCAAAGCAATATTTGACAGTCCCACGGCAGAGTGTTTTGCCAGGATAATAAATCCTTGACCTCCTTGACCCCTTCGTCCAGGTGGTCTTTTGATTCATCTCTTCAAGGTTTCACCTTCGACACCCGTCCGTGTTTGAACCTTTGATTTCAATACCCGTCCGTATTGACCTGTTGATAACGCCCGTCCGTGTTCAGTTCATCATTCCCCGATAAGGCCAATCCCCAGTAGATTGAAAACTCTTTGCACCCATCCGTGTACCTTTTCGATACCCGTCCGTATAGAAACCTCTTTACACCCGTTCGTGTACTTTTCGATACCCGTCCGTATTGAACCTTTTACACCCGTCCGTGTACCTTTTCGATACCCGTCCGTATTGAACCTTTTACACCCGTCCGTGTATCTTTTCAGTACCCGTCCGTATTGAAACCCTTTTACACCCGTCCGTGTACCCTTTTGATACCCGTCCGTATTGATTCTTTATACACCCGTCCGTGTACCTTTTGATACCCGTCCGTGTTGACCTTTACACTCGTCTGTGTACTTTTCGATATCCGTCCGTATTGATTTCTTTACACTCGTTCGTGTACCTTTCGATACCTGTCCGTATTGACCTTTACACCCGTCCATGTACCTTTCGATACCCGTCCGTATTGATTCTTTATACACCCGTCTGTGTACCTTTTGATACCCGTCCGTGTTGACCTTTACACCCGTCTGTGTACCTTTCGATACCCGTCCGTATTGATTTATTTACACCCGTCCGTGTACCTTCCGATACCCGTCCGTATTGACCTTTACACCCGTCCGTGTACCCTTTCGATACCCGCCCGTATTGAATCCTTTACACCCGTCTGTGTACTTTTTCGATACCCGTCTGTATTGAAACCTTTTACACCCGTCCGTGTATCTTTTCGATACCCGTCCGTATTGAACCTCTTTACACCCGTCCGTGTATCTTTTCGATACCCGTCCGTATTGAACCCTTTACACCTGTCCGTGTATTTTTTCGATACCCATCCGTATTGAACCTCTTTACACCCGTCCGTATCTGATATCTTTGATTCCTTGACACCCGTCCTTGTTTATCCCCAGCATAGCTAACACTCGTCTGTGTTGTGACAGTGCAGCATTTATTGCTTGTTCCCCAGTGGAGTCGTCCCTCCTTTGAGGATTTCAAATTTTAGGTTTCTTTTGGTATTCAATCTCCGTGAATCCTTTGAACGTATGATAGCCGTTGCTATCATACCTTCAGGACCAAGTTGATTGAATAGGGGCAGCTGTAACACCCCAAAATTTGCTCTTTTGTTTTGAAGCTAACTGGCTTATGTTTCTTTGAATTTCTTGCATTAGCATTTGTGCATAGCATTGGTTCTTAGCATGGGATCAGGGCATTTTCTTCAGCAGTACAAGATTGTTCTCAGCACGAGTTTGATCTTTATCTGCAGTTAAGGCCAAGCATTTAATTCTCAAAATCTTTTTGAGCATTTATTTTGCTCATTAAATAATTTAAAGATCAACAGTTCTGGCGGTCAAATTTTGATCAACAATTCAGCACCGAACAGCCGTCTCAGCAATTTAATCGGGGCCCGGAAAATATTTCACGGCATGTTTCAAGTGCACTCAAGTAGTGAGGTCCAAAGACAAGTTTCAGAGGCATATTGTGGTTCAGAACAGGTGGAATCAAGTCCGTCTCCATTTTCCCTCCTTTTGGCGCCAAGCAGAAAATTCAAATTTTCCTCATGGTAACCGGTTACTCACCGTTTGTTAACCGGTTACCCAGTGTAATTTTTGCCCAGAATCTGCATTTTTCAGCACTGCAGAATTTTCAAATCATTTAGTGGTCATGTGCATTGCTTGTGCCTACGTGGGAAGGATCTAGAACAGCTTCTTTTCATCATTTTCCACCCAAATGTTCCATTTCCACTCATCAATTTCCACCCCAATTCCACACTTCACTTCCTAACCCATTTTCACTTCATTTTCCACTCACTCCAAACCCAAGCCAAATTCCTAAGCTAGAGGATATGTAAGCTCACTCATTCCAAACCAAGGAAGACCGAGATCATTTTCACTCTCCAATTTTCAGAATTCTTTCAATTCTCTCAACTTTTCTCTCATTTTCCAAAACCCTCACTTAAAGTTTCATCATCAAAGTTCATCAAATTTCACCTTGGAATTTGTTGATCTTAAAACTAAACCACCATCCATTCACTAATTCTTGAAAGAATATTGGATTTGCTACTGTTTTGGAGTGTGGAATCACTTTTGGAGCAGCTTTTCATTATTTGAGTTATTCTAGCTTGGATCTTGGTTATTCTTGCTTAGATCTTGAAGTTCATCACATAGATCTTTGGTTTTCTTGCTTGGATTCACCAATTTTCGTGCTCAACAATCACCAAGGCAAATCTCAGCCTTGTAGGTTAGTTTTCCTTAGATCTATGCTTCATTTAGCTTAATTTCAACTTATGCAATGTAGATCTTTGGTTTGTGATGTGATTTGATCCATTTGCTTGATTTGATTTGTGATCTTGTTGTTTGATTGATGAAAATGATGTTTGATTGCTGTGATTGAACTTAATTCTCGTGCATTGTTGATTACATGTTCATTGGATATGATTACATAAGTGGTTTGATGCTGAAAAGTGCTTTTGAAACAGATTTTTTTGACTGCTGTCCCAGAGTAACCGGTTACTCACCGTTTGTTAACCGGTTACTCTGTGTATTTTTTGCGTAAATGGTCTGATTTTCAACTAAGTAACCGGTTACTCACCGTTTGTTAACCGGTTACTCTGGGACAGAATGTGTTTTAGTGCATTTTCTTGGTTGTTTGAGATCCGATGCATGCCTAAACTTCATGTACTAATATGTTGATGATTTGTGGATTATTCTTGAGCTGTTGCACCTCACACTATTGCATGAACACATTTCTCCGACACGCGATGCTTGGATTTCATCGTTTATGTGTATGTTTACGTTGTTGAACACTTGATGCTATGAACACATACGCACACTCACTTGTTGATCACGTTCATTGTGCATTGTTGCTGGATTGATGATAATTGTGCATACTTACTTGTATCCAGTTTCATGATGTGCATACTTGTTTCATTTGATCATATGCTATATGTTGCATTCTTCTATGATGCTTGCAAGGTTATTCAACAAGATGTGTGGTTTGTTTATGATCATGAGTAATTGAACGATGTATGCTGTTTGATGCATGCTTGCTCTACTTTGGTTGAATTGTATTCAAATGTGGTGCATGCTGTCCTGATTACACATCTGAGTTTTGCATAAAGGGCTGTCATATGTGCTGTCCATGTGTACATGCATGCTGTTTGACCTTTTTACACCTGTTTTCATGCTGAGTTTCATGCTGTTGAATGCTGTTTGGTGTATGTGCATGATTTCATTGCTGTTCTGAAGCAAGTGTGCTATTGTAGGTGTCGTACCTCTCTTTCTTCTCTTTCACTCCCTCGAGTCTCAAGACTTGTTCAAGTCTTGGACTCCTTTCCCCTTAGAGCTACCTAGTCCAACTTAATTTTTTGATTAAGCTTGGAGTAGGATTAGCATTAGGTTTTAGGTAGTCGTCTCTCCTAAGCCTCACTAACCATAGGATCTTTTTTGCATGATAGAGTTTCCTCCGGGTCGTCTCTCTTCTCATCTCAAAACTTCTTCAAAACACTTAATAAAGATAAAGTGTGTTGCGCACAAGCCTTAAGCGTGGGGAATGAGAAATGAGGGGCTTCCTCTCATCTTTCTAGAGTGCTTAGCGGGTGTCCTGTCTTGGGACGATTCGTTAAGTATTCGTCCCTGTGCCCTAGACTTTGGTGCAATGTAAGTTATGAACTAACTTAAAAAGAAAACACTTCTGTCTAAAAAACACAAACCAAATTCAAATCTTTTTATCCTTCGGAATTGTTGGGTTTCAAATTTCATTTTCAGAAAAGAGCTCGTCGCTCACGTAAAAAACACTTACCTATCCGTGGTCGTACCCATGAACTACATTAGCTCTGATTCCTCTCTCTCGTCCGATTGAGGATATGTAGGCACAAGACAGCGATTGTCTTGGCGAGCAACCTTCCCCCACAGTTCCCGTCCGAACTACGTTGACTCTGACTTTCCCATTGCACTGAGGGAGTACGTAGGCCTAGGGCATCGAATATGTCCTACCGAGTCCGTCTTAGTCACCCCCATCCCCGTTTTCTTTTGTTCAGCCATAGATAGTAGGACAGCTTACCCTCCGTTTAGACAACAAGCGTGGATCCCATCGAGTACGATGGATGCGTGGGGTGCTAACACCTTCCCCTCGCATAACCGACTCCCGAACCTGGACTATGGTTGCGATGACCATGTCTTTCCCCCTTTCTCCTCAGTTTTATGTAGTGTTTCCTTTCCCTCTCTCTGAATAAATACACGTTGCTGGCGACTCTGTGTTTTCTGCGCCACTCTCGCGTTTGTACCGTTGGATGCGAATCTTTTGGGAGCGATAGTTGGCGACTCTGCTGGGGACTCTGGTTGACCTCTTGCTGGTTCATCCCCTTTAGCGAGTCGATCCTTGCGCTTGTTTCTTTTTTCGTTGGGTGTTTATTTGTTGTGCTTTATTATGTTTTATATTATTGTTTTACAGCTTTTATTGCATTGCATTTCATTTTATTACTGTCATACTGGATATTGCTGTGTTGTGCTGGCTGGTTTCTGTTTGGCAGGTTGGGTTGTTCTGAGAGATAAGCCCAATACCCAGGCTTGAGTGCACCCTAGGACTAGAGTGGAGAGTAGTGGGACCTACGTGCCATCTTGGTGCGTTTGTGTGTTCACGAAATTCACAACCAGACGAGGCTATCTTGGGACGCATTCTGATGTGCATGTCTTGCGCATTTTAGGGTGTTGATCTAGAGAGCTGTCGACTATGGTGATCGTTTCTCTGATACCTCAGTTGCGCCTCCCCTCCCGACCTGTGATAATGGCAGACCAGAAATAGTAAACCCATTACACTTGTCGATGCGAGGACCCAATGCTGAGGGACTCGCATAGGATGACCTTATTTTTGAGGGGAAACAGTTGAGGCCTCCTCGATTGATGATGATGCCAAACCAGAAATGGTGAACGTATGATCATTTCTCGACCTGAGAGCCCGTGATATTAAGGATCCTCGCCTTTCTTGAACCCTCATGTGAGATGGGATGGGTGTTTACAGGCTTGCAGGAAACTGAAACCTTCAACCTACTCGATTTTCTGGATTTCTCATCAGTGTTTGATTATCTGGGTTTCTGGTTATCTCACTGGTTCGGTATTCTAGAATTTCGGTTTTCTGGGTTGTGGTTCTCGTTCAGTTAACAGCACAGCACATCCAGCAGTGATGCCTTGATCCCATGCTTGCATGTGCATATCATTTTTCTTGCATTCTAACATGTTTGACATTTTTCAGGGCTTGCATCTTACTCTTGATTCCGGTTTTCTGAGGTTGCCTTAACATGGATGTCCAGAGAAAGAAGACAGTTGCTTATTCGTTCCCAGACCCGACCTTGACGTTGATTCACAAGCTGATTAGTATGGCTGGTCCCGGAGTTCGTACAGAGTTTGGTGGAGAGTATGGGAGACTTCTGAAGTTTGTCTACAGTATCTCCAAGTATAAGAAGGATGCCATTCATACACTTCTTCAGTACTATGATCCATCTTTGCGTTGCTTCACTTTCCCAGACTATATCTTGGCTCCAACGTCTGAGGAGTTCTCATTTATTTTGGGAATCCCCATCAGGCATAACATAGTATTCTTTTCTGAAGAACGTCCTGGGGTAAAAGAAATGGCCATTGCTCTTCATATTGGTGAATCCGTTCTGAGCAGTAATATTGTGGAGAAACAAGGAGCTAAGGGTTTCTTATTGAGGTTCTTGTTTGATCAAGCTTGCATACATGTTAAGGAGAAGAATTGGACTACTTTCCAAGCTATTCTGGCTATGTGCATCTATGGGATTGTCCTGTTTCCCAATGTTCCTGATCTGGTGGATATGCATGCTGTCAGAATCTTTATTTCAAAGAATCCTATACCTACCTTGCTAGGTGATGTGTATCACTCAGTCCACTACAAGAACGAAAATAGGCGTGGAAGAACTGTGAGTTGCTGTGCACAACTCTTATCAACTTGGTTTCTGAGTCATCTCCCCGAAGCATGCGCTTTCGTTGATACGAGAGATTCCCTGAAGTGGTCAAAGAGGTTAATGGGCTTGACTGCTGACAACATTGTTTGGTTCAACCATGACTTGCTAGGGATGGAGATTATTTGCAAGTGCGGAGAATTCCCTAATGTACCCTTAATAGGGAGAAGAGGTGGAATTAACTATAATCCTTCCCTTGTTATCAGGCAGTTTGGTTATCCTTTGAGAGGTCCACCTAAAGAGCGAGATAACAGAGAGTCTTTATTCTTCAATGGTACTGGGGATCAAGAGATGATAAGGAAGATTGTGAATGCTTGGAAGCAAGTGACCAAGAAGGGAAAAACTTCATTCAGGAAATATAATAACCGGGCTTTTCCTTCCTATGAAGAATGGATTAAGAAAAGAGCAGAAGAGGAGCTTCTTCCTTTCCCGGTGGAACCACCTTTGTATCCTTTGATGATCGAGGCTCCCACGACTGTCGATATAGAGAAGTATGATAAGTTATGCGATGAGAAGGAGAAACTCCAAGAGAATAATCGTGAGCTGGGCAGAGAGGTTGGTCAGTTGAAGCACAAAAAAGGCGAAGCTATCCATGTTGCCAGGTTGAAATCAGAAGTTTTGGCTGTGAAGGAGAAAGAATGGTCTAAAGAAGCCACAGCCAGAGAGAAAGTGGCTCAAGCATTGAAAAGTGTTAGCAAGGTCCTTTCATCCAAAAAGAAAGATTTTGCTTATGCTATGTCAAGAAATCACAGGAATACATCAATTACTACCAACAAGTTGAAAGAGGACAAGTATCCGGAGCAGATTAAAGGTTTGAAGACAAAGCTTCGGGAGAAGGATAAGGAGATTTTATCAGGGATCTATGAGAAGAGAAATTGAGGAAAAGCTCAAGGAAACCATGGCAGATATGGAACAACTGAAGATCCAAGCCGAAGTGAAAAGAGCCAGAAGCGAAGGTCCAAGTTTAGGAGGAGCTTCTGGAGAAGATGATTGGGAATTGGATAGTCGTTATTTAACAGGGATCTTGCACAGGAGGGATCTTTTGATTCAAGAGTTGATTCAGAGACCAGAGCATCCTAATACCAAGAAGCTTCTCAAGGAAGTGCAGAACTGGTGCAAAAAGAATGACGAATGGGGAATTCTAGCACGGCTGAGTCTTGATGATATGCCTTAGTTTCCTTGCTGCTGTTTTCTTTGTATTTTCGGGATCACCGCCAGGCTTGTTGGTCGGGGTCTTTGTTTATGCTTATTCAGACTTGTGTTGTAACAGATGCTTATTCTCTTTATATGATCAGGAATTCAGTTCTCTTCTGTTGTTAAAACTGGAATCAAGGGATAGATCACCTTGATAATGTTCATACATGTTTGCATTTGCATTTGCATGATCATTTCTGCATAACAGGTTTATCTCTGGATTTCTTATGTTCTCCTTTCTTCAGACAGGATTGCCGACCAACATATTCATCGGTATTCTACTCAGCCTGTTATAACCAGAGGATAGCCATGGAACAACTCCGTGCAGAGGTGACTGAAATGAAAATTCAGATGAGGAAATTTGGGGAAGATATGTTGGTCATGTCCCAAGAGCAGAAATTGCTAAGAGAGGAAGTCAATCAGATGAGGACTCAGATGGGCCTGGTCATGGAAATCTTGAATAAGGTTTTAAAGAAGGAAAACGATCATGTGATCGCTTCCACAACAGAGGTCCTTACTTCTCCCATCTCTGTGGAATTTGCTCTAGATCAAGGATTGCCTCGTGAATCCCCTCCACAATCTGAAGTTTCTGAGCTTTCTCATCAGCAATCACTTCCTGCTCCCCAAGAGGATCCTAAGCTAGAGAGGCCTAAGAGGAAGTTTGATCCCATTCCAATGCCGTATGTGCAGTTGCTTTCTTATTTGCTCAAGCTTAAACTAGTCGAACGTGTTAGTTTGGGACCTCTTTCCACAAAGATTCCTCTGGGACCTAATGCTAATGCTAGATGTGACTTCCATTCTGGGGCACCTGGTCACAATGTTGAGAATTGTACAAGGTTCAAGCATAAGGTCCAAGAACTCATCGATTCAGGGGCAATCAAGTTCTCATCATAAGTGGAGACTTCTCCCCTCTTTGCAGGATCCACCTCATGTCATGGACTTTCTCCACAACCTTTTGCTGCAGAAACTCTACGTCAACAACCTTTGTTTGTGCCTCAGCCAAATGTGGAAAGGAAAGTGCAAGCGCAGGTGAGGCGCCCAAATAAACATCGGCAGCAGAATCATCAGCAGCAGGGGCAATTCAGACCAAGAAGGCCCAAGAGGATATTTGATCCTATTCCTATCCCTTATAGTCAGTTGTTTGCTCGTTTGCTCAAGAGCTCGTTGATTCAGCCGAGGAATGCCATGCTAGTGCCATACCCTATCCCTCTGGACTTTGACATGAACGCTAGCTGTGAGTTCCATTCGGGAATGTTTGGGCACACAATTGACGACTGTAATGCGTTCCAACACAAGGTGCAAGATTTGATCGACTCAAAGGTCATCACCCCAGATGGTACCCCCATGAGGTGAAGCTTCTTTATCAGAGGTTCGGTGTCATGAAGTCAAGGCTCTACCCCCCCCCCCCTAGAGGTTTATACTAGTGATTTTTTGTACCTGTCCGTAAAATCATTGACCCCTCTGGGATAACAACATCAAGCGGATCACCAGCGAGCTGATGTATCTTGGAGTGATCTCAGATGAGGGTAGTATCGCGTGACAACTATTTTCGATAGCTTCCGCACTACAAAATTGCTTAAGTCTGCTAAAAACCTCAGCTTCTCAGTTAACCCAGTCGACCACACTACTTTCAACAACCGAAGTCGTATAGGCAATGTATCTGCAAAGGAAGTCTCCACTGAATTTGATGGTCGATCGGGGGCTCTTAACTGGAATTCACTCCCAGTAAGATTACCCGCATTGCCATCACCTATCTTAGGTGTATACTCAATCTTTCCACATGCGGCATTACACGCATTCCCATTAGCAGAAAAATAAACATAGATATCAATTAGGAAAAGCAGTATGTATATTTGTCTTAATCATCCTAGACCTCTAGTCTTATAATCCTATGCAGACAATGACCCCCCAGCAGAGCTGTCATTTCTGTGACATGAATTTAGGGTTTCGTCCCTTGGGAAAGCAAGAAAGAATGCCTCCCACTGTGGTCACCAATCTGCTGTGGTACTATCTAAGGTTTTGACCTAAGAAAAGAACAGGATCATAACGAAATGGTCCCCAGCAGAGTCGCCATTATTCTGTGGAAAATGGGGACGATGATGACTAAGGTAAAACAGATCATAATGAGACTCCCCAGCAGAGTCGCCATTCTTCTGTAGCGCGAGTTTTATGTGTGGTTGCGAAGCACTATTGCTTTGGGGTACTACAGCTCGATTCATTTTTTATCCTATTGAAGCTAATGATGGAAGGGAAATAGATGTCTCAAATTAACCCTGCTTGCATACTGAGTTTAAACAGATGACTGTTGGTTTACAGATGCTACAAAGATTGTGGGTCTCTCTTAGGTTATTTTGTTAAAATAGTGCCTGGGCGATTGGTGGGAGGTTTAAGACTGATGCTTTTCGATTTATTGATGGAGATACTCGATTTTGGGTTTTTTGATTAGTGTGCTCACTAAGATTTTTCTATCTTATGCCTACGTATTCCCGTTTGATGAAACAGGGAAATCAGAGCGATCGTAGTTCCTCCTATGCTATGGGAGGAAAAAGGTTGCTTTTGTGTCTTATTCAAAGCCCAAGACGTGAAGCTAAAAGTGGTTTGTATCTTGTTTAAAGCCCAGGATGTGAAGCTAAAAGGTCTATTTGTATCTTGTTCGAAGCCCAAGATATGAAGCTAAAGGGTCTATTTGTATCTTGTTCGAGGCCCAAGATATGAAGCTAAAGGGTCTTGACTTTAGAGAGAATTTGTCATCTCTAAAGAGGATCTGTTTGTCACAACTGTTGGGTGAATCCAGCAATGCCATAATTTCCTTTATAGGGGATTTTCAACCTGAAGAAGAAGACTTTGACTCAGTGTAAAGCAATGCTATCTTTCCTTAGGAATTTCTCATGCTAAAAGAGGGACAGTGGCATGGATGTAAATATTCCAGAGGCTTGCCACTTACACCATTTAGATGGGGAAAAGGAGTTGTTGATGTTTGTATGTTATGAACAAGGCACAACTTTGATGCTAAAAGGTTGATTGAATCAACTGGGGGTTTCCTTATACAAAGCCTAAGAGGAGGCTATTGGCCCAACAAGAGGGTGTTTTTATGTGTCTTGTACGAAGCCCAAGACGGAGGCTAAAGGTTTGACTCATCAAGAGAGTCTTTTATACTCAACAAGAGAGTGTTTTGTATCTCGTACGAAGCCCGAGATGGAGGCTAAAGGTGATTGACTCAACAAGAGAGTCTTATATACTCAACAAGAGAGTGTCTTTGTATCTCGTACGAAGCCCGAGATGGAGGCTAAAGGTTTGACTCAACAAGAGAGTGTTTTTGTATCTCGTACGAAGCCCGAGATAGAGGATAAAAAGGTTTGACTTAATAAGAGAGTCTTTTATACTCAACAAGAGAGTGTTTTTGTATCTCGTACGAAGCCCGAGATAGAGGCTAAAGGGGTTTGACTCAACAAGAGAGTCTTTTATACTCAACAAGAGAGTGTTTTTATATCTCATACGAAGTCTGAGATGGAGGTTAAAGAGGTTTGATTCAACAAGAGAGTCTTTTATACTCAATAAGAGAGTGATTTGTATCTCGTACAAAGCCCGAGATAGAGGCTAAAAAGGGGTTTTGACTCAACAAGAGAGTTTGAAAAGGTTAGCTCCATTGGGGAGAATTATTTGTACAAAGCCCAAGAGGAGGCTGACTTCACTGAGGAAGGATCATTATACAAAGTCTAAGAGTAGGCTAATGTGCTGGCGACTGTTTCAGTCGAGTGACAGGTCCAGTGTATTGGATAAAGAGAAAATCAGTTCTTATATGGGTAATGTCGTGCTTAGGGATTGATCAGAGGATCAGGGTTATTTCCTGTTCTTTAAGGAAATGGGAAATCCAAAGGGTATTGAGACTGTCCAAGTCTACTGGTGTTTTGAGAAATCGATTCTCAGGTAGTGAATGATCTTTGTATAATGCCCAAGAGAAGGCTGGTATGTTAAGGGATGAAGGTCAACCCATTTACTGGTCTGACACTTGACTCAGAAAGACAGGTCTAGCAAATTGATGACTAGGTTCTATTCCTATACCTGTAGAGGTCTCTGGGTCCTTGTACTAAGCCCAAGAGAAGCAATGAGAGCTTTTAAGAAGCCGAAGGGTCCTTGTACAACGCCCAAGAGGAGGCGGGGATGCTTTTAAGAAGCCTGTGGGTCCCCAAACCCCGAGAAGTTCAAGACATGCCATTCACCAAGAATAGATCAAGCCAGGAAAGTCCGAGAATTTGGAAGAAACTCAAGATGCCATTCACGGAGAAAAGATCATCTCTGGGGAGTTAGAGTTTCTTTGACAATTTCTAAAAGTGACAGTTTGAGAAAGGGTTCACAGAGAATGTTGCCTTTCACGTCTCCATATTGTTTAACCCCAAGAGGAGGGAAGACTGTGTCTGGTAATCCTATGGGGATCTAGTTTTATTTGTTTTTAATAGTGACTAACAGGGCTTTACCTAGTGTTAGACATAGTTGCTGGGGAAAACTCTAAATAACTATACTAGTATTACACAGTTGATATTTGACAAGTATATAAAAGTTTTGTGAAAGAAGACTTACAGTGAGCAGCCCCACAATACAGTTATATATATATATATGAAAGGGGATAAAGAAAGCGGGTAAACACTTACTCGGTTGTAGAGCTTCCATGCTGTTTTGTTAGTTGTTCAACAAAGAAAGCTTTGATAACAATATTATATACAAAATCAAAGGAGAAAGTGCTTTGAAAAGATTGTTGGGGCTTACAGCTCAAGGAGAGGCCCAAGGTTTTATCAGTGATTGCACTGTTGTTTTGAATTTGTACAGGGACTTATACAAGTGACTGAGGCCCGAAAAGGTTTTCTGTACAAAGGGATGGGTCTTACACTTTCTCAAGAGGCCCAAAGAGTTTTAAAGAAAATAAATGGGGCTTATAACACGAGGGTAGGCCCAGATGATTTGATTTTTTAACTGGCGATCGCGCCGAGATTTTCTTTTAACGCAGAGGGACTTATACTATATCTGAGGCCTAAAATTGTTTTTGGTTAAAAGGGGATTGGGTCTTACACTCTATTAGAGGCCCAAAGAGTTTTATTTTTTGTACAAGTGGTGGGGCTTACAGCTCAAGGAGAGGCCCAGAGGTTTTATTTTGAACTGGTGACGATCGCGTCGAACTTTTGAAATACAATGGGACTTATACAACATTTGAGGCCCAAAATTGTTTGTATTTACAAAGGATTGGGTCTTACACTCTATTAGAGGCCCAAAGTGTTTGAAAAAGTTTGATGAGGGTTGAATTAATAAAAAAACCCTAATTTATTTTCAAAATGTATTTTAATTGAATAAAAAATTCAATTAAAATGACCAAAATTGCTTAACATGTGGAAAACAAATTGTGATGTTGGATTAATGTTTCAAAAATCAGGTTTTGATCCACAAAATGATTGGAAATCACTAAAATTTGAAAAATCAAGAGGGAGAAAATATTTTAAATGTCAAAAACAATTAAAATATTAATTCTTTACAAAAAATCAAGTATATGAAATAAATAATATTTTTGGGATTTTTTGGGAAAATAAAATATTTTAACATTTTTGTGAATTATTAAAAAAATAATCAACTCAAAATCATTAAAACTCAGAGAGAAATTCATTTTTGAATGAATTAAATAAAATCACATAATTCAAGTATTTGAATTTTCAAAAAGGGCGCCAAGAACGAGGGCAAGAACACGCGCCACCCTCTGTTTCTGCAGATTTGTATTTTCTATCCAATCTCACTGAATACTTGATTATATCATGCAATCTACATATCAATCTACTTGTTTCAACCTCACGATCATGTCTATGGTCTTTAATTTCATTTATTTTAAACATGGAATAAGAAATCAAAGAGAAACCTCAAGAACCCTAAAATTTGCATGAAGGTTCAGAAATTCCATACATGATTCAAACAAAGCAATTGATTGAGGGAAAACACTCCATGCATGATTATGAACATATGGCCAAATTATTGTGCAGCAAAAAATGCATGGATCATAGAGTTAGAAGAGCTCATGCTTACCACTTGCAGCCGATGATTGTGTTTTGTGTTAGAGGTGTTATAGCTTGGTTCCAAGGATATGGACAGCTTCCCTAGGTGCTATGGAGTGTGTCTGGATGCTTGGAGTGGATTGAATTGAGCTAGAACTTGATTTGGCACCTCAACTGCAAATCTGTCAAAGGCTTGTGCAAATGGCTGGTGATTTTGAGAATCTGGTGTTCCAGATGTTGTGTGAGTGTTTGGATCACTTCTATATGATGTTTATGAGGTGTGTGTGTGATTGGTTTGATTGGTTTTTTATGGATCACTTTGATGAATGATGATTCCAATCATACATTAACATCATTTTAGGGTCAAAGAACCATATTTGTGAAAAATCTCAAAAAGTCAAAGTTGACTTTTATGCACAGTTGACTTTTTGTGCATGAATTCCAAACTGTGCGATCCTTTATGAAATCAAATCCTTGACCTAAATAAAACTTGATGGATTGATTTCATAGGTGTTATAGGGTTTATTGAATCATGTCCCAAGGTTTGGGAGCATGCCTGGGTCAAAAGTCAAAGGCACAGTTGACTTTTTCCCGCGAAACCTTAATTGTGGTTCTGATGAACTTGAAACTTGTTGCTCAAGCTTCTTGGATCAATCCATTGTTGCAAATGGATCAATGTAGGGTGTTAGGGACCCTCGAATCATGCCTTGAGGTCTTGGCTCATGATGTGTCCCAAAAGTCAACTTAGGGGTGAATTAGGTCAAGAAACCCTAATTCCTGATTTTTGATGAATGCATCCCCTAAAGTCAAATTGACTTGATGATTGGGCCCATGAGATTTCATGGAGAATTTTAGGTTATGCTTTGAAGCATTGGCTCATGCCCAGGGGAAAATTTCCACCTGGAGGCCCTGGTCGACCAAAACCCTTGTTTGGTGACACTGGCGATCTTGAGGCTTAATCCACTTGGAATGCTGCAACATTGTGCTTGATTCTTGATGTGGGAGTCCTCTTGATCCATTGTGAATGTTTGAGAGGTTTAGACAAGTTGAAGATCATGTCATTCCTTGATTGATCCTTTGTCTAAGAGCTCTGAGAGGGGTTGAAACCCTAATTTTGATTGTAGTGGATGCTCACTCATCTTTGGGGATACTAATAAGGCATAATGATACACCCCTATTGTGATGATGATTTTCACAATGATGGGAAATCTTAGTGGTCAAAATTTGGGGTATGACAACAGTCAACTTCTGAACTGTTACAGAAATTGTAAGTGGATTTCAATCTCACCCAGAGTATTTCTACGCACCTCATCTGGATCTTTTTCTGACACTGTTAAGTGTTTGATATCCATCAATAACAAAACCGGAGCTCTGATACCAACTGAAGGTGCGAGAAAGACACAAGAAAGGGGGTTTGAATTGTGTATTTTCTCTTTTGACTATGTCATACCCCAAATTTTGACCACAAAGATTTCCCATCATTGTGCAAATCATCATCACAGTATGGGTGTATCATCATGCCTCATTAGTCTCCCCAAAGATGGGTGAGCATCCACTACAATCAGACTTAGGGTTTCAAGCCCTCTCAGAGCTCTTAGACAAAGGATCAATCAAGAAATGACATGATCCTCAACTTGTCTAGCCTCTCAAACATCCACAATGGATCAAAAGGACTCCCACCTCAAGGATTAAGCACAATGTTGCAACCTTCTGAATGGATTAAGCCTCAAGATCGCCAGTGTCACCAAATTAGGGTTTTGGTCGACTAGGGCCTCCAGATGGAAATTTTCCTCTGGGCATGAGCCAATGCTTCAAAGCATAACCTAAGATGCTCCAAGGGACATCATGAACCCAATCATCAAGTCAATTTTGCCTCAGGGGATGCATACACCAAAAATCAGGAATTTAGGGTTTCTTGACCTAATTCACCCCTAAGTTGACTTTTGGGACAAAACATGGGCCAAGACCTCAAGAGATGATTTGAGGGTCCCTAACACACTACATTGATCCATTTTCAACAATGTATTGATCCAAGAAGCTTGAGCAACAAGTTTCAAGTTCTTCCGAACCACAGTTAGGGTTTCGCGGGAAAAAGTCAACTGTGCCTTTGACTTTTGACCAGGACATGCTCCCAAACCTTGGGACATGATTCAATACACCCTATAACACCTATGAAATTAATCCATCAGGTTTGATTTAGGTCAAGGACTTGATTTCATAGAGGATCGCACAGTTTGGAATTCATCTGACAAAAAGTCAACTGTGCACAAAAGTCAACTTTGACTTTTTGAGACTTTTCACAATTATGGTTCTTTGACCGTAAAATGATGTTAATGTGTGATTAGAATCATCATTCATCAAGAAAAATCAAGAAAAGTTGGATAACTTGTAAAAGGGGTAACCATAAAAAACTTAGAAATTTTCTAAGTTATGGAACAAAGTGGCAAGGGTACCAACTTTGAAGGATCATAACTCCTAAACCACAAGGCCATTTTTCCCCATCCAAAGCTGGATTTGTAGCTCTCATTGCCCTCTACAAAAGCTTCAAACAGAACTCATTCCAATTCCTCATGGATTTTAAGTTAAGGAATGATCAAAATCACAAAAAGTGAAAATGTCACTTTTTTCCAACACTTAGTGAAATTTTCACTAAGTCAGAATCTGCCTTCACTTTTTTCCAAATGTAGGGGCATTTTTCACTTGGATCCAAAAGGTATAAAAACCAACTATGATCAAACTGTTGTTGTATCATATGAGGGCCATGAGATATGACAATGCCAATATGCCTTGCTGCAAACTGTCATGGGAGGGCAGATTTGGGAGTTTTGCTCGATTTGCTCAAATTTTGCAAAGGGCAGGCAACTTTATCCATCTGAACACCTCAAGGGGGGACCAAGGAGGAACCAACTCTGATCCCAAGCCTCCCAAGTCTATGGAACCAAAAGTAGCATGCCAAACCTAGAAATGCCTAAAAGAGGGAAAAGACTCCAATTTTGGATTGGAGCATTTAATGGATGAACCAAGGTGGTATGGACTGAGCCATTCCCAAATGAATTCAGTCAAGACTTATCCAACACCAAGGGGACCAGTAGCCTGTGCCCTAACCTCTAGTCAATGGCTAGAGGAGACTTGGATTCTCATTGCTCAACATTGGCCAAACCTTTGCTGCAGTTTCCATTCACTATTGTAGCCAAAACAAACTTGCTCTACTATAAATAGAGCTCAATAGTGTTCAGTTTGAGTACACCAAAGCACTACAACACTTGCTTTCCTCAAAATCTCTTTCTCTAGGCAAAAATATATTCTTTAGCAAGGTAACTCTGAGTTTTTGAGTTAGAGAGCAATTCCAACACAACTTATGATCCAAACACATCCAATATGTCATATCTAAGCTGTCCAAACTCTCACAAGTGACCTGTAACACCAAAATCACAAAGTCACCTCTCAAAACCTCCAAAATAGGACTTTTGTACATTTTTCAAGCCATTCTTGATTCAGTCACTTTCCAAACCAGATAAAACCTCAAACACACTCAAAATATCATCTTTGAACTGTCCCAATTGGTGCCACACATCTGGAACACCATTTGAGGGAGTTGCTATTTTGGCCACTTTTGCCCCTTTTGCAAGAAAGAGCTCAAACTTGTTCCTGAGGTTTCCAGCTGATTCCAACCATCCTAAAAGCTTCTAAGAGATCATTTGAGGGTGTCCAAAGCATCAAATCATTTCTGGAACAAGGTGCTTGGCAGATTGCACAAAAAATCCAAAAAGAGGTAAGCATCACAACTTGGATTCTTTGAATCATGCTTTCTTTTGATGTCCACTGATCATGCATCTCTTATACATGTTATATGTGTTGTGTTTGCACCAATTTATCATGTAATTCATGCTTGTACCAAGAGATGGCACAGAAAATACAAATCATGGTCTATTTCAAAACCACTATCGGGTTTTTCAATAGGAGCATGATCTCAAAAAAATGCCACCACCATTGGATTCCTTGTGAAATTCTAGGCAGGATAGACCTAAATTTTGTCACAATCCATGGAGAAATGAGAAAGTTATGGCCTTCACGTTTTCAACCAAAATCTTGCCTTGCCTTGCCTTGGGCCAGGCCAAAAACAAGGCAAGCCTTGTATATTTGTGGTTGTGTTTCAATCAACGGATGTATCACCACCCCAGTGGTAAGGCGCGCGCCTTATACACAATAGGTCTGGGGTTTGAATCCCCCTCGCCCCAGATCCTTTTTTTTCTATTTTTTCCACTTTTTATTATTTTTCTTATTATTTTTAATGATTTGAAAAATTAATAACTCCCTCAATTTTAATTATTTTTTATTGGTTCTTTTTGCAAAAAATCCCAAAAATGTTGAAATATTTTATTCCACAAAAAAATCAGATTTATATTATTTATTTAATATAATTAGTATTTTTGTGAATAAATTCATTTTTATTGTTTTTTAAACATTTAAAAGTGAATATTTACTTTCAAAATCAAAACCACATGAGTTTTAATTCATCTTGTGATTAAATCCTCATTTTTCAAACCTTAAATAAAAATCACAAGTGGTTTACTCAAACTTATTTGGTATTTTTATCATTTTATTTGATTTTCTTTAAATATTTACTTTTAAAGGAAAACAAAATTAGGGTTTCTTTGATTTTCACCCTCACAAATCATTTTCAAACACTCATGGGCCTCTATTAGAGTGTAAGACCCAATCCCTTTGTAAATACACCACTTTTTGGGCCTCAGTCATTGTATAAGTCCCACTGTATTTTCAAAAACAACGGCGCGATCGTCGCCTTTTTTAAAATTACCTGGGCCTACCCTCGTGTGATAAGCCCCATTCCTTTTCTTTAAACACCTTTGGGCCTCTAATAGAGTGTAAGACCCAATCCCCTTTTAACCAAAACCTTTTTGGGCCTCAGTGTATTGTATAAGTCCCGACACCATCAAAAAGTTCGGCGCGATCGTCGCCTTTTTAAACTTTTTTGGCCTCTCCTTAAGCTGTAAGCCCCGCCACTTGTACAAAAATAAATCATTGGGCCTCTTGAGAGAGTGTAAGACCCATCCCTTTGTACAGAAAAACTTTTTGGGCCTCAGTCACTTGTATAAGTCCCTGTACAGTTTCAAAACAACAGTGCAATCACTGATAAAACCTTGGGCCTCTCCTTGAGCTGTACGCCCCAACAATCTTTTCAAAGCACTTTCTCCTTTTATTAAGAATATAATATTGTTATCAAAGTTTTATTTGTTGAACAACTAACAAACCAGCATGGAAGCTCTACAACCGAGTAAGTGTTTACCCGCTTTCTTTATCCGCTTTCAAATACATATATCTGTATTGTGGGGCTGCTCACTGTAAGTCTTCTTTCAAAAACTTTTATATACTTGTGAAATATCAACTGTGTAATACTAGTATAGTTATTTAGATTTTTCCCCGGCAACTATGTCTAGCACTAGGTAAAGCCCTGTTGGTCACTCTTAAATACAAACAAAACTAGATCCCCAAAGGATTACCAGATACAGTCTTCCCTCCTCTTGGGGTTAAACAATATAGAGATGTGAAAACCAGCATTCTCAGTGAACCCTTTCTCAGACTGTCACCCTTAGACATTGTCAAAGAAACTTTAACTCCCCAGAGAGGATCTTTTCTCCGTGAATGGCATCTCTTGAGTTTCTTCCAAATTCTCGAACTTTCCTGGCTTGATCTATTCTCGGTGAATAGAATGTCTTGAACTTCTCGAGGTTTGGGGACCCACAGGCTTCTTAAAAGCATCCCCGCCTCCTCTTGGGCGTTGTACAAGGATCTGTCGGCTTCTTAAAAGCTCTCATGCCTTCTCTTGGGCTTAGTAATTGACCCAGAGACCTCTACAGGTATAGGAATAAAACTTAGTCATCAATTTTCTAGAGCTGTCTTTCTGAGTCAAGTGTCAGACCAATTAATGGGTTGACCTTCATCCAAAACTTACCAGCCTTCTCTTGGGCATCATACAAAGATCATTCACTTATCTGAGAATCAATTTCTCAAAACACCAGTAGACTTGGACAGTCTCAATACCCTTTGGATTTCCCATTTCCTTAAAGAACAGGAAATAACCCTGATCCTTTGATCAAAGCACAACCTTACCTTTAATCAGTCCCTTTATAAGAACTGATTTTCTCTTTTATCCAACATATTGAACCTATCACTAAACTGAAACAGTCACCCATAAACATAGCCTCCTCTTGGGCTTTGTACAATGATTCTCTCCAGCAGAGCTAACCTTTTCAGACTCTCTTGTTGAGTCAAACACTTTAGCCTCCATCTCAGGCTTCATACGAGATACAAATCACTCTCTTGTTGAGTATAAAAGACCCTCTTGTTGGGTCACTCCCCTTTTAGCCTCCATCTCGGGCTTCGTACGAGATACAAATCACTCTCTTGTTGAGTATAAAAGACTTTCTTGTTGAGTCAAACACTTTTAGCCTCCATCTCGGGCTTCGTACGAGATAGAAAACACTCTCTTGTTGAGTATAAAAGACCCTCTTGTTGGGTCACAAACCTTTCATCCTCCATCTCGGGCTTCGTACGAAATACAAGACACTCTCTTGTTGAGTGTAAAAGACCCTCTTGTTGGGTCATAAACCTTTTAGCCTCCGTCTTGGGCTTCGTACAAGACACATATAAAAGCACCCTCTTGTTGGGTCAATAGCCTCCTCTTAGGCTTTGTATAAGGAAAACCCTGGTAGAGTCAATCAACCTTTTAGCATCAAACCTGTGCCTTGCTCACAGCATACAAACATCAACAACTCCTCTTTAGAGATGACAAATTCTCTCTAGAGTCAAAACCCTTCAGCTTCACATCTTGGGCTTTGAACAAGATACATATACTCCTTTTAGCTTCACGTCTTGGGCTTTGAACAAGACACCAAAACAACCTATTTCCTCCCATAGAATAGGAGGAACTACAATCACTCTGATTTCCCTGTTTCGTCAAATGGGAATACGTAGGCATAAGATTGAAAAATCTTAGCGAGCATACTAATCAAAAAAATCAAAATCCCATACCTTCATACCTCAATCGAAAAGCATCAGACCTAACATCCCACCAATAGCCTAGATAATGTTCTTAAGTAAAATAACCTAAGAGAGTCCCACAATCTTAATAGCATATTGTAGCGAGCGATTTTGGACGTGGTTCTTAAGCACTGTCGCTCTTGGGGACTACAGGTCGATTCATTTTTTTATCCTATTGAAGCTGATGAAGGAAGGGAAATAGATGTCTCCAACTAACCCTGCTTGCAAACTGAGGTTAAATAGTCAAAACTGTTGGTTTACAGATGCGGTTTTAATTCGTGGGCCACTCTCTGCTTATTTTGTTCAGAACGAAATACCGTGACTAATTATGGGGAGTTTGTTAGGATACTGCGCCAGATTGGATGGAGGCAGGGGACTTTGGATTTTTTTATTAGTGTGCTCGCTAAGATTCTTTTGCAATGTTATGCCTACGTATTCCTGGGATAGGGAAATCAAAGCGATCGTAGTTCCTCCTATTCTATGGGAGGAAAAAGTTGTTTTGGTGTCTTGTTCAAAGCCTAAGACGTGAAGCTAAATGTTGTTTGTATCTTGTTCAAAGCCCAAGATGTGAAGCTGAAGGGTCTATTTGTATCTTGTTCGAAGCCCAAGATGTGAAGCTAAAGGGTTTTGAATTTAGAGAGAATTTGTCATCTCTAAAGGGGGGTCTGTTTGTCATAACAGTTGGGTGACTGATTATAAAGGAGAATTACTTAAACTGGGATATGTGAATCCAACAATGCCATAATTTCCTTTATAGGGGATTTTTAACCTGAAGGAGAAGACTTTAACTCAGTTTAGAGCAATACCATCTTTCCTTAGGAATTTCTCATGCTAAAAGAGGGACAGTGGCATGGATGTAAATAATCCAGAGGCTTGCCGCTTACAATATTTAGATGGAGGAGAAGGAGTTGTTGATGTTTGTATACTGTGAGCAAGGCACTGCTTTTGATGCTAAAAGGTTGATTGTCTCAACCGGGGTTTCCTTATACAAAGCCTAAGAGGAGGCTATTGACCCAACAAGAGGGTATTTTCATGTGTCTCATACAAAGCCCAAGAGAGAGGCTAAAGAGGTTGACTCAACAAGAGAGTGCTTTTGTATGTGTCTTGTACGAAGCCCAAGACGGGGGCTGAGAGGTTTTGACTCAATAAGAGAGTCTTTTATACTCAACAAGAGAGTGTTTTGGTGTCTCGTATGAAGCCCGAGACGGAGGCTAAAAGTTGTTTGACTCAACAAGGCAGTCTTTTATACTCAACAAGAGAGTGTGAAAAGGTCAGCTTTGCTGGGGAGAATCATTGTACAAAGCCCAAGAGGAGGCTATGGTGCTGGTGACTATTCCAGTTGAGTGACAGGTCCAGTATGTTGGATAAAAGAGAAAATCAATCCTTATATGGGTAATGTTGTACTCATGGATTTGATCAGAGGATCAGGGTTATCTCCTGTTCTTTAAGGAAATGGGAAATCCAAAGGGTATTGAGACTGCTCAAGTCTATGGGTTTTATCTTTCGTACTATGCTTAAGAGAAATTAAGAGACAGTACGTTTGCGGTAGAAAGATTTAGACTCTTTGAAAGACTGTTCTATTAAGATGACTAATTTCTGTTCCTATACCTTTAAGAGGTCGTCGGGACAATTTGTACGAAGCCCAAGAGGAGGCGAGAAAAACTTTTAAGAAGCCGAGGGACAATTTGTACGAAGCCCAAGAGGAGGCTATCTTCCCGGAGGAAGAATCATTATATGAAGCCTAAGAGGAGGCTGTGAAAACTTCTAAGAAGCCGACGGGTCCTTGTACAACGCCCAAGAGGAGGCGAAGATGCTTTTAGGAAGCCTGTGGGTCCTTGCACTAAGCCCAAGAGGAGGCTGATGAATAGTTCCAGAAGGGGTTTCACTTGGAACATTGGCCTTCTGTATGTGAATTGTTCAAGGGGGGAGATTTCTTAGATCTAGTTATCTAAATTGTTGTAAAAGAAAATTCTCATGGTTTAGGTTATGGTGAAATATCCGAAAAAACGTTGGATGTAAGGAGACGAGGTTTTGTCTAGTTCTAGACGTAATTGCCGGGGAAACTCTAAATATCTATACTAGTATTACACAGTCGATATGAGTTTCTAAAAGAAGACTTACAGTGAAACAGCCCCACAATACAGCTATATACATATGAAAGCGGTAAATGAAAGCGGGTAAACACTTACTCGATTGTAGAGCTTCCATACTGTATTGTTAGTTGTTCAACAAAGAAATTGAAAATAACAGTATGTTACAAAATCAAAGGAGAAAGTGCTTTTGAAAGGAAAATTGGGGCTTACAGCTCAAGGAGAGGCCCAGGGTATTATCAGTGATCGCACTGTCGTTTTGTACAGGGACTTATGTAACACCCCTTTTTCCATCGCGAATAAATAATACATAATTAAATCAGAGTAACTAAAAATTTATTTTTCCGACAGAAACAAGGATGCCACATTTAAATAAATAAAACACAATCCCTGCTCATAAATTTGATACATAGCATAAAATAGAATACCCTCAAAGGGGAAACTTTTTCCATATAAAATTAAAGTTCAATTATGGAATAAAGCGGAAAGATCCATAACTGACGTGTTTTATAAAATAAATCATTTTAGAACATCAACTATATATACAAAGGTACTACAAAATACATTCAACAAATGTATACATATATATTATATATATAATCGTTCCCCGACTCCCGTGCTACGTATCAGAGCAGATACCAAGACCAACAACAGAACGGAGGGCTAATCTTTACAAAAAGACCTCCAGAAACTCTAATCTACAATGCCTCATAGAGCGTCATAAAATAGCAGAAGGGTGAGAAATAACAACTAAATCAAGATTGCATAATAATATGTAAAAACACATAAAAAAAATCACATACACAGTTATTCTCACCTCACGCATCACATACCAATACATATAGCAAGCCACAGATGCATAACATATTTCTAACAATCCAACCACATAGCATATAAAAATTATACCAACATAATCACACATTCACACATAATGCACACCAAAGTTATGACATATGGAAACACATCACCACATCACATAGCAGGTCCATACATAAAACATATTATCCACAACCAATGCATTTATCACATATGCACATCAATTCACCAATTCTATCACAAATCTCAACACATACTCAATCAATTCACAATTCCACGCATAATCAATCAAATCATGATTTTCCACACATAATGCATCCATTCACAATTCTCACACATAATCAATCCATGATTTATGCAAATGCACAGAGACCGACACAACGACTCTATGCAAATGCCATGCGGTACCGACTTCCAACGTTTCTCAATACTAGTTCACTCAGGAACTCTGCTGGAACCATCGCTCGTTACATCACTGTAACTATACGATGTTCCCCGTCGCTTTCAGTCCTCTTTGTATAAGGCTCACGACGTTTATGGATCGCTTTCGGTCCTCTTATTTTTAAGGCGATTCATACCTCTTATTTTTAAGGCTCACAATCTGATCGCTCACACCCCACATGGGCACACGATCGTCTATAACCATCACTTTCGGTCCTCTTTATTTTAAGGCGATTCATACCTCTTATTTTTAAGGGTCGCGATGTTATAGCAGATTCCCTCTGGAACCAATCCATCACTCAGGACATCACAAGAATGCATATCATGATGCTTGGCATACAATGACTCATGACATTCTAATGCACACATATATGCAACCATAATCATGCATATATTTCAACTCATCAATTCCATACATTCACAATTCAACAATATGAATTATCTCATCATCATTATTCATGCATTGGAAACCAATTCAAACAATGCATTTACTTGCCCTAAGGCCACCACACAACATACATTGAATTTCACATAAGTAATGCATTTCATCACAAACCACAAACCATAACAATCATACAATCACAATTACTTCCACAAGGGATTCACACCACAAATGCTACCCACAATACATCATAACAACATACATTAATCACGCATCGAAGTTTAATCCAAAACAATGCACATATTTTCCATAAGGCCACAAACCATCATCACAACATTCCATCATGTATATTCACATCATATAACAGCACACAAGCTACACGTTACATATCAAAAGAATATAGCATGATAATACATCAATCGCACACAATTACGACGGTAAAACTCCGACAACACCACACTCTCACAAAACCACGACTTAAATAAATCATCTACTATCCTCCAAACCATTTTTAATAGAAATAACTTTTCATTAGCTTTCCAATGCTTCGAACAGGGGTCAAAACGGACTTACGGTTCAAAAGTTATGAAGAAAACAAAATCGGACATTTTGGAAAATTCTGTGATCATGCGTCGACGCATGAGGCTGGGGGTCAGCACATGATCCTGGAAATTTCGCCCGGGTTAGCGCATAAACTTGGGGGTTAGCGCATAATTCTGGGGGTTAGCGCATGAATACGCAGATTTTGCTAAAAACTCAGTTTTCGATCGTTAAATGCCTTCCGGACCTCCGATTTCGATTCCGTAAAAAGCTGCGATCTCAGAATTCAACGTACTACAATATTTTCACCATTAAAAAGCCATTTAACACATTTTCCATTTTTGAAATATTTTGAAACTTAATTTTATCAGTTTATCCCAACTCCAAACTCGCTCAAAAACACTCGAAAACACACAAATAACCATTCCCGATTAATTCCTATCCTTACCCGATTAAATATCAACCTATACCAATTTTACCAGACATATCCAAACACTTTTACTCGATCACAACATCAATTTGCACAAAAACTCCAATATATATCAAAAATGCAAAAGTTACAGATTCAACTCGATTCAATCAAACGATCACGCTAAATCACGACCCAACATCACACGACTCTACTACGCAATTTATTCCGACTTTCGTCCGTAAAAACATCGATTTCTACTCATTTTAACCATTTCAACCTAAATTGAAAACTATAAGAAAATATCCAAAACAATCCAAGAAAACATACACATATACATACACAAGCAAGATATAATTGAAACTTCTCACCCTTACCCGATTATTCGCGCTTGAAACAGAGTTATGTCGATTTTTCCATTTTTCCTCTTCTCCCTTTTCTTTCCTCTCTTTTCTCTTCTCTTTCTCTTCTTTCTTTTTCTTTTCCTTACTATCTTTTCTCTCTTTTCTTTCTATTTATATAAAAACATAAAACTTACCCAAGCAAAAGACCAAAATACCCCTCAGCTCAAATATCTCCTAAACGCTCTCAAAATGCGATAAAATATAAACAACGATGAAAAATAATATTTTGTCAAATAAAAGTCAATAATAAAATAATATAAAATGAAAATAATTAAATCGACTCGATTAAATAAATAATACAAAATGGGGCGTTACAATTCTCCCCCACTTAGAAATTTTCTTCCTCGAAAATCTAACTGAGACGAATGACTCCGGATACGACTCTCGCATCCGACTAACCAACTACACGCCGACACTAGGCACACCACAAATAACACAAACAGACAACCCACCTTGCTAATAACAGCTACAACAACGACACGACAACGACGTCAACTACCACGACAAGATGCAAAGCCCATACAATGCACTTGACGACTAACTCACGACTCAAAGAATACACAAGTTACGAACACACAGGTTCACTCTAGAACCAAAACACAACAAGATCGTTACCCTCACCACCGGTAACACTCCTCTAATTCCCCACACAGGAATTAGCTGCTCGCACTCGAACCATCACCATGGAAACGAGGCAACAACAGAAACAAGAACATAAGTTCCACGACACAACATCGTTCAACAACCTCTACATAACCATAATACCAACATCCTTGTCACACAACAATATTGCAACAATGCTACGATTCCCCAATCGAACATATAACCAAAACATCCATCTACATAGTAGCCCATGAATAACATTTACACCTTTCACCTAAAACTTCCGTTCAGAAACGTCCAAAGGTCTCATCATTCCTACATGCTTCCAATGTTCAACCTATGAACTCTTACCAGTCACGCACGCATATACGAATTATGCCACATCACGCTTCCAATGTGCACTCTGATTACTCGTAGCCATCAAAACTACTAATCCCACGTCCAAAGTCTAACTCTTTCTCATGTTCGCCAAAAATCACTGTTCACCTTTAATATACCCAGCCTCGCACTCTACTGTGTTATCTCACACACCAAACACAAGTCTCTGAACTGCTCAAAAAAATCTAATTCTCTGACCATCAAAATAGAAATATATAAAGACTTTCAACTTAACTCATCAGGCACGACATTAACTTTTCCCAAAGATAATCCAATCAAAATTCATAACTCGTCACGAATTCTAACCATCCTCGTTGTCTCATACTCTATTCCTTCAACCCAAACAAGTACTCAATATTCTTGCGATTACCAAACACTTCGAACCTAGAACCATAAAGATAATACCTCCAAATATTCCAACACAATACAACCACAACCAATTCCAAATCCAAAATAGTATAGATCCTTTTATGAATCCTCAATTGTCGTAATCATAAGCCACAACTTTACCCTCTTGTATTAACACACTGACTAAACTCATCAAAGACACATCACAATACCTCACAAATGATTTATCACGATCACACAGAATCAAGACTGAACTCGTAGACAAATCCTACTTCAGTTCTCTGAAACTTTCCTCACAATGAACATCCAAAACAAACGACTTACCCTTTGCGCATCAACTGAGATAACAAAAGTACTAACTTAGCAAAGTCTTCCATAACCTGCAGTAACAACCAACTAAGCCCAAAAGTCTCTAATCTTCTTAACCAACTTCAGAGTCTCTCAATGTAGAACGACATCTACTTCCGAGGGATCCATAATCATACTCTCATCTGAAATAACGTATCCAAGAAAACTAACCTTTTCAACCAAGATTCCCACTTGAATAACTTAGCATAAAACTTCGTCTCTTTTCAACACTTGTAATTCAAATCTCAGACACTCTACCT
Organism: Lathyrus tuberosus; assembly: GCA_022829125.1. NCBI lineage: Eukaryota > Viridiplantae > Streptophyta > Magnoliopsida > Fabales > Fabaceae > Lathyrus > Lathyrus tuberosus. The sequence continues at coordinate 1,075,098 of JALAZF010000282.1, forward strand.
GTTCTTCCTTTGGATTTATAATAGATCCGAACGTTCTCAATCAAATCCCTTACGAACTTATCCAAATAAATATGGAAGATACGATTCCTCTACTCCACAAACATTACAGACGCATTACTAACACCAAACAACATCACTGAGCATTGTAATGCCCAACCAAACCAACCCTCATCCAAACTTGTCCAGACTTACATATAAGCTTAATCGAGTAAATAAGGGTTAATTGTGATTTACCCCCCTGACATATGAGCGAATTTTGATTTACCCCCCTACATGCCTTTAGGCAACGGTTTTTTTGAAAAAATCGTTGCCAAAACCTGCCTAAGGCAACGGTGGGGGGGTAAACCAAAACACTCTCATATGTCAGGGGGGTAAATCACAATTAACCCAGTAAATAATAGCCTATCCTGATATGCTAACAACCATAACCAGTCACCTTAAATCGATCAAAGCCTCAACTCACACAATTCACTATCCTTATCAAACGTGCCAAACAATTGTAATTTCAATCAAACTCAACCATCTCAATCGTTACCTTATTCAACTGTTAGTAATCCATACACAATTTCTTCTCTTAACAGTCCAAATTCCATAAATCCCAACATGTAGCAACAACCATTCCAAAGGACTCTCAAATATTACATTCACCCTAAGGTTTTCTCAAAATTTCCATTAATGCTCTAAAATTCCAAAGACTCCAAACCTCACCAGAACTCTAAGTTTCGCTTTCCATAGTCTCAATATCATCATACACATCATGTTCGTTATTCCATTCAATCATCAGTTCCTTGTATTACTATCAATACTGGAGCTCTCTAAGACAACACACTTGGTCTCACAAATCCCTTTTTCCAGTAAATCTTCCAACCGCTCTTTCAATCTGAGTTTCACTTCCTAAAAGTTCTTCTACTTACTTAGCAGATCCAAACCTCAAATCCTTACCTTCGTCCAATTTGAGTTCACACTCTTCTCTCTGAGAACAACCATTAACGATGCCCAATCATTCTCTCTCAAAACTTCCTAACTGGACCAATATACCAAAGCCTCTAATCCCTATCATCTTCCATGTATAAGAATCTTCATCAACTCATCGAAACAATCCGTAATCACCTGCTTAATTCCAAACAATTCATTGCACACACTATCAAAGTCGGAAAGACACGCCTATTCCATCCAACATAATTTCTGCCTGCTATCAACAAGAGGTTAAGGGTGATCAGTTCCTCAATTTGTCAATAGACAGCCGACAATCATGATGGTGCATAAACCTTCTTTACCAAACTATAATAGCATTCCTTACATCCCGCGCACAAAACTACCTAAGGCACAAATCCTTAGTTGACATAAACCTTACCTCCCCAATCCCTCCGGAACCGGGAACAACACTGTCTAAACAACACTTACCATCTTGCAATTCACAACACACTGAGCCAACGCTCTACACCTGAAGCAACTTGGAGAAGTACCAGCTTCTCCCCCACTTATCTTATTCTAACACCTGAAGACAAAAGATTAGGAAACCAGAAAGTACCGACAGTGCTCCACATACATATCATGTACTAAGGGACAACCAACACCGACAGTATTCAACTGTCACACCAACTGACTCAACAACTTGGCCGGATGGACCGACCTGCTCTGATACCACTAATGTAACACCCTTTTCCCATCGCGAATAAATAATACATAATTAAATCAGAGTAACTAAAAATTTATTTTTCCGACAGAAACAAGGATGCCACATTTAAATAAATAAAACACAATCCCTGCTCATAAATTTGATACATAGCATAAAATAGAATACCCTCAAAGGGGAAACTTTTTCCATATAAAATTAAAGTTCAATTATGGAATAAAGCAGAAAGATCCATAACCGACGTGTTTTACAAAATAAATCATTTTAGAACATCAACTATATATACAAAGGTACTACAAAATACATTCAACAAATGTATACATATATATATATATATATATATATATATATATATATATATATATATATATATACATATATAATCGTTCCCCGACTCCCGTGCTACGTATCAGAGCAGATACCAAGACCAACAACAGAACGGAGGGCTAATCTTTACAAAAAGACCTCCAGCAACTCTAATCTGCAATGCCTCATAGAGCATCATAAAACAGCAGAAGGGTGAGAAATAACAACTAAATCAAGATAGCATAATAATATGCAAAAACACATAAAAAAATCACATACACAGTTATTCTCACCTCACGCATCACATACCAATACATATAGCAAGCCACAGATGCATAACATATTTCTAACAATCCAACCACATAGCATATAACAATTATACCAACATAATCACACATTCACACATAATGCACACCAAAGTTATGACATATGGAAACACATCACCGCATCACATAGCATGTCCATACATAAAACATATTATCCATAACCAATGCATTTATCACATATGCATATCAATTCACCAATTCTATCACAAATCTCAACACATACTTAATCAATTCACAATTCCACAAAATCATGATTTTCCACACATAATGCATCCATTCACAATTCTCACACATAATCAATCCATGATTTATGCAAATGCTCAGAGACCGACACAATGACTCTATGCAAATGCCATGCGGTACCGACTTCCAAAATTTCTCAATACTAGTTCACTCAGGAACTCTGCTGGAACCATCGCTCGTTACATCACTGTAACTCCCCGTCGGGCATACGATGTTCCCCGTCGCTTTCGGTCCTCTTTGTATAAGGCTCACGACGTTTATGGATCGCTTTCGGTCCTCTTATTTTTAAGGCGATTCATACCTCTTATTTTTAAGGCTCACGATCCGATCGCTCACACCCCACATGGGCACACGATCGTCTATAACCATCGTTTTCGGTCCTCTTATTTTTAAGGCGATTCATACCTCTTATTTTTAAGGCTCATGATGTTATAGCAGATTCCCTCTCGAACCAATCCGTCACTCAGGACGTCACAAGAATGCATATCATGATGCTTGGCATACAATGACTCATGACATTCAAATGCACACATATATGCAACCATAATCATGCATATATTTCAACTCATCAATTCCATACATTCACAATTCAACAATATGAATTATCTCATCATCATTATTCGTGCATTGGAAACCAATTCAAACAATGCATTTACTTGACCTAAGGCCACCACACAACATATATTGAATTTCACATAAGTAATGCATTTCATCACAAACCACAAACCACAACAATCATACAATCACAATTACTTCCACAAGGGATTCACACCACAAATGCTACCCACAATACATCATAACAACATACATTAATCACGCATCGAAGTTTAATCCAAAACAATGCACATATTTGCCATAAGGCCACAAACCATCATCACAACATTCCATCATGTATATTCACATTATATAACAGCACACAAGCTACACGTTACATATCAAAAGAATATAGCATGATAATACATCAATCGCACACAATTACGACGGTAAACTCCGACAACACCACACTCTCACAAAACCACGACTTAAATAAATCATCTACTGTCCTCCAAACCATTTTTAATAGAAATAACTTTTCATTAGCTTTCCAACGCTTCGAACAGGGGTCAAAACGGACTTACGGTTCAAAAGTTATGAAGAAAACAAAATCGGACATTTTGAAAAATTCTATGATCATGCGTCGACGCATGAGGCTGGGGGTCAGCGCATGATCCTGGAAATTTCGCCCGGGTAAGCGCATAAACCTGGGGGTTAGCGCATAATTCTGGGGGTTAGCGCATGAATACGCAGATTTTGCTAAAAACTCAGTTTTCGATCGTTAAATGCCTTCCGGACCTCCGATTTCGATTCCGTAAAAAGCTGCGATCTCAGAATTCAACGTACTACAATATTTTCACCATTAAAAATCCATCTAACACATTTTCCATTTTTGAAATATTTTGAAACATAATTTTATCAGTTTATGCCAACTCCAAACTCGCTCAAAACCACTCGAAAACACACAAATAACCATTCCTGATTAATTCCTATCCTTACCCGATTAAATATCAACCTATACCAATGTTACCAGACATATCCAAACACTTTTACTCGATCACAACATCAATTTGCACAAAAACATCAATATATATAAAAAACGCAAAAGTTACAGATTCAACTCGATTCAATCAAACGATCACGCTAAATCACGACCCAACATCACACGACTCTACTACGCGATTTATTCCGACTTTCGTCCGTAAAAACATCGATTTCTACTCATTTTAACCATTTCGACCTAAAATGAAAACTATAAGAAAATATCCAAAACAATCCAAGAAAACATACACATATACATACACAAGCAAGATATAATTGAAACTTCTCACCCTTACCCGATTATTCGCGCTTGAAATGGAGTTATGTCGATTTTTCCACTTTTCCTCTTCTCCCTTTTCTTTCCTCTCTTTTCTCTTCTCTTCTCTTTCTCTTCTTTCTTTTTATTTTCCTTACTATCTTTTCTCTCTTTTCTTTCTATTTATATAAAAACATAAAACTTACCCAAGCAAAAGACCAAAATACCCCTCAGCTCAAATATCTCCTAAACGCTCTCAAAATGCGATAAAACATAAACAACGATGAAAAATAATATATTGTCAAATAAAAGTCAATAATAAAATAATATAAAACGAAAATAATTAAATCGACTCGATTAAATAAATAAGACAAAATGGGGCGTTACAACTTATACAAGTGACTGAGGCCCAGGAAAGGTTTTCTGTACAAAAGGGATGGGTCTTACACTCTCTCAAGAGGCCCAAAATGATTTAAAGTGAATAGAGATGGGTCTTATAGCTCAAGGAGAAGCCCAATGGTTAATTTTGAAAAGGGCGACGATCGCGCCACGGTTTTGAAAACACGTGGGTCTTATACAATGACTGAGGCCCCAAAGTTTTTGGTTTCCAAAAAGGGATTGGGTCTTATACTCTATTAGAGACCCATGAGTGTTCGTAAAAGTTTGTTAGGGTGGAAATCAATAAAACCCTAATTTCATCATTTTTAATATAATTATTTAAATAAAATTAATACAAATGATAAAAATTCCAAATAAGTTTGAATAAACAACTTGTGATTTTGGTTTTAGGTTTGAAAAATGAGGCTTTACTCACAAGATGAATTAAAACCTATTTGGTTTTGATTTTCCAAAATGGTTATTTATTTTTAAAAGGTTTAAAAACAAATAAAAGACATTTATTCACAAAAATACTAATTATATTAAATAAATTACATAAATCTAATTTTTTTGGGCAATAAAATATTTCAACATTTTTGTGATTTTTTGCAAAAAGAACCAATAAAAAATAATTAAAATTGAAGAAGTTATTAATTTTTCAAACTATTAAAAATAATATGAACCATAGTAAAAAAGTGGAAAAATAGCAAAAAAGAGGGTCTGGGGCGAGGGGGTTCGAACCCCAGACCTCTTGTGTATAGGGCGCGCGCCTTACCACCGGGGTGGTGATACATCCGTTGATTGAAACACAACCATAAATATACAAGGCTTGCCTTGTTTTTGGCCGGGCCTAAGGCAAGGCAAGGCAAGTTTTGGCAAGAAACGGGAAGGTCCATAACTTTCTCATTTCTCCATGGTTGGGGACAAAATTTATATGCATATGGCCTAGAATTTCACAAGGAATCCAATGGTGGTGGTATTTTTTTAAGATCATGCTCGCTCCTCAAAATCCGATAGTGGTTTTGAAATAGACCATATTTTGTATTTTCTGTGCTACATGTTGATACAGGTATGGATTACATGATAAATTGATGCAAACACAACACTTATAACATCTAGAAGAGATGCATGATCAATGGACTTTAAAGCAATGCATATTTTGGGAAGTTCAAGTCATGATGCTTACCTCTTTTTGAGCTTTTGGAGTTTTTTGTGCAATCTGCCAAGTTTCTTGTTCCAGAAATGGTTTGATGCTTTGGACACTCTCAAATGATCCTTTAGAAGCTTTTAGGATGATTGGATTCAGCTGGAACCTGCAAAAACAAAAACTGGCCCTTTCTTGCAAAAGGGGTTAAAATGGCCAAAATAGCAACTCTCTCAAATGGTGTTCCAGATGTTGGGAGCCATTTGGGACAGTTCAAGGATGATATTTGGAGTGTGTTTGAGGCTTTATCTGCTTTGGATAGTGACTGAATCAAGACATGACTTGAAAAATGCACAAAAAGCCTATTTTGAGGTTTTGAGAGGTGACTTTGAGATTTAAGGATTACAGGTCACTTGTGTGAGTTTGGACAGCTTAGATATGACATATTGGATGTGTTTGGATCATGAGCTGTGATGGAAATGCTCTCTAACTCAAAAACTCAGAGTTACCTTGCTAAAGAAGGTATTTTTGCCTAGAGAAAGTGATTTTGAGGAAAGCATCTGTTTGATAGCTTTTGTGTACTCAAACTGAGCACAAATGAGCTTTATTTATAGTAGAGCAAGTTTGTTTTGGGATCAATAGTGAATGGCAACTGCAGCAGAGGTTTGGCCAATGTTGATCAATGAGAATCCAAGTCTCCTCTAGCCATTGACAAGAGGTTAGGGCACAGAGTTGTGGTTCCCTAGTTGTTGGATCAGTCTTTACTAAATTCAGTTGCAAATGTGTCAGTCCATGCCACCTTGGTGCATCCATTAAATGCTCCAATCCAAAATTTGAGTCTTGTCCCTCTTTTAGGGATTTCTAGGTTTGGCATGCTACTTCTTATTCCAAAGACTTTGGAGGCTTGGATCAGTGTTTGTTCCCTTTAGATTTGATCCTCAGATGTGTCCAAAGTGATGACAAGGCTTGGAATTATCTTATTTTTCCAAATCGAGCAAAAGTGCAAAATTCTGCCTAGCCTTGGCAGTTTTCAGCAAGGCATATTGCCATTGCCACATCTCATGGCTCAAGTGGAATTTGATGGAGTTCTTGGCCATTTTGGAAAGCCCTCATATGATACAATAACTGTTTGATCATAATTGGTTTTGATACTTTTTGGATCCAAGTGAAAAATTTCCCTACATTTGGAAAAAAGTGAAGGCAGATTCTGACTTAGTGAAAATTTCACTAAGTGTTGGAAAAAAGTGAGATTTTCACTTTTCTCGATTTTGATCTTTCCATAACTTGAAATCCATGGGGAATTGGAATGAGTGGTAGTTGAAGCTTTTGTAGAGGGTAATGATAGCTACAAATCCAACTTTGGATGGGGAAAAATAGCCTTGTGGTTTAGGAGTTATGATCCTCCAAAGTTGGTACCCTAGCCACTTTGTTCCATAACTTAGAAAATTTTCTAAGTTTTTTATGGTTACCCCTTTTACAAGTTATCCCACTTTTCTTGATTTTTCTTGATGAATTCTGATTCCAACCACACATTAACATCATTTTAGGTTTAAGGAACCATAATTGTGAAAAATCTCAAAAAGTCAAAGTTGACTTTTATGCACAGTTGACTTTTTGTCAGATGAATTCAAAACTGTGTGATCCTCTATGAAATCAAGTCCTTGACCTAAATCAAACTTGATGGATTGATTTCATAGGCGTTATAGGGTGTATTGGATCATGTCCTAGGGTTTAGGAGCATGTCCTAGTCAAAAGTCAAAGCTACATTTGACTTTTCCCGCGAAACCTTAACTGTGGTTCTGATGAACTTGAAACTTGTTGCTCAAGCTTCTTGGATCAATCCATTGTTGCAAATGGATCAATGTAGTGTGTTAAAGACCCTCAAACCATGTCTTGAGGTCTTGGCTCGTGTTTTGTCCCAAAAGTCAACTTAGGGGTGAATTAGGTCAAAAACCCTAATTCCTGATTTTTTTTTTATAAATGCATCCCCTTGAGGCTAAATTGACTTGATGATTGGGTTCATGATGTCACTTGGAGCATCATAGGTTATGCTTTGAGGCATTGGCTCATGCCCATAGGAAAATTTCCATCTGGAGGCCCTAGTCGACCAAAACCCTAATTTGGTGACACTGGCGATCTCTAGGCTTAATCCACCTGGAAGGTAGTAACCTTGTGCTTAATCCTTGATGTGGGAGTCCTCTTGATCCATTGTGGATGTTTGAGTGGTTTAGACAAGTTGAAGATCATGTCACTCCTTGATTGATCCTTTGTCTAAGCACTCAGAGAGGACTGGAAACCTTAAGTTTGATTATAGTGGATGCTCACCCATCTTTAGGGAGACTAATGAGGTATGAGGGTCCATCCATATTGTGATGATGATTTGCACAATGATGGGGAACTTTAGTGGTCAAAATTTTGGGTATGACAGATGCCCCTATTTAATCTTCTTGGACCCGAAGGTGTGAATGACGAAGGTATTCGGGCCTTCGGGGTGCAAGAGGATTAAATATCGGAATACCCAAAATTTTGATGGCGGTTATGAATGGCAGTTAGCCCATCCATCTTCTTTTGCTAAGTAATGATGCTTAGAAAAGGTAAAACTTCCCCTCGATCCTGGTTTCCTACCAAGGAACTGGTCTCAGTTTCTTTTATAAACTTCCCCTCGATCCTGGTTTCCTACCAAGGAGCTGGTCTTAGTTTCTGAAATGAACTTCCCCTCGATCCTGGTTTCCTACCAAGGAACTGGTCTCAGTTTCTGAAATGAACTTCCCCTCGATCCTGGTTTCCTACCAAGGAACTGGTCTTAGTTTCTTTTGTCAATAAACTTTATTGACAAGGGACGCTATTTGTAGCGGTTCTCCTCAAACTTCTCGCAGAATTTTCCTGGGGAGATGCCATTTGATGGAAAAAGTTTTTATTGTAGAGAGGCACAACCTTCTTTGTTAGGGACACCATTTGTCGACTTTACTGGGGAAAAAGAGTCTCTTGAGAGACTGCTTCCTCTTGGGGATATTACATCATACTTTTCTCGAGGTCTTCTCAGAGAAATGCCATATGATGTACCCCGATTTTGAGGTGTCGATGACTTCATTAACATTGACTTTCTGGAGAGAAGAACCAATGTGCTGCTGAGAGTCTTTAGTTGCAAGGCTCTCTTTGGGATTTTCTTTAATCCGGGAAAGCGAAGATATCATCTTCAATGGCGAAGAGTGACATCGGTTGAGGGTTTTCTTACCTTTTCAGAGATTCAAGTTATCAAAGTGGTCGAATACCGTCTCTAATCCAGAAATAAACTGGAGATAGATATCTTAGATGATTCACTTCCTGACGAGGAAAGAATCGACAACTTGATTGACAGAGGACTTTTATCACTAGGGATAAGACCGACTAGAGTGATAGTGATGCAACATGAATATGAATGCAAAGTAGTAATGCATGATGTATATGTGTATATGCTGACAAAACTGACACGACATACAGATTGATGGATGAACACGACTGGATACTCGGCCACTGTAGGGGACGAAGAGGTATCGCTGGTCCAAGAGTAGCAATTCCGCCTTGCTTAGGAGAGATAGTCCCCGGTGGGAGCTATGTTGGTCGGGCTTAGGAGGTGAGAACTCTGCCGGTGGTGTCAGATGAATCATGATCTCTGACATGGTTGATCCTTCATTCAGGCATACTAGTTTAGAAGGAATACTTTGATTCTGCACTTTGAGGTTCGATTACTTCTGGAGAAGCGATCAATGTTCTTTTGATGTTCAATAGTTAAAAGAAATGCCATCTTTATTTTAAAAGCAGAAAAAGTTTTAATAAGTAAATTCATTTTTGTTTTATTTCAAGAATCGTTAATCATGTTAAAACGTCGTTCTGTAAAGCTAAAACAAATAAGAATTGCAAACAAAAGCACAAGGGCTCAAATTTTATTGATAGGATGGAAATCAGCCAAACGCGTGATTCCATGGAGTATTTACAAAGTTTAAAAAATCATAATTTACAGGGAAAAGGGCTACATTGAAATATAACGACCACTATCCTTCTACCAACTTTGAACTCGGGGCATCCTGAGCTTCTGTTGAAGATGACCTTGATAGAGATTTCTTTCGATGTATGATGTAATTGCTGCTGAGGGACTTGCCTCTGTTGGACATAGCTACTTGCCATTATCCCTAACTTTTTCCTGGATTGTACTTTGAGATTTCCAATCCACCGGGATGATTTTTGAGCATGTCTCTAATTTTTCCCTGGATCGCCCTTTCGGGTTTTCAATCCACTGAGACGTTTTTTTTTTATTTAGGCGATGTATTTCTTGACTACGTCAACGTTTGTGGGGTAGGAAAATTCCTCTCCGTCCATGCTTGCGAGTCTCAAGGCGCCTCCTGAGAAAGCTTTCTTGACTGCATAGGGGCCGTCATAATTCGGAGTCCATTTGCACCGAGAATTAGTGAGAAATGATTGTATCTTCTTGAGCACAAGGTCTCCTTTCTGGAAGACGCGAGGTCGTACCTTTTTGTCAAATGCCCTCTTCATTCTCTGTTGATACAACTGACCATGGCATAGTGCCGTTATTCGCTTCTCTTCGATCAGATTTAGTTCGTCGTGTCGACTTTGACACCATTCAGCCTCTGTTAGCTTAGCTTCCATCAATACCCGGATTGATGAGATCTCTATTTCTATGGGAAGGACTGCTTCCATGCCATATACTAGAGAGAAAGGGGTTGCTCCTGTTGAAGTGCGGATAGACGTGTGATAACCGTGGAGAGCATAGGGTAGCATCTCGTGCCAGTCTTTGTAAGTTACAACCATCTTTTGAACAATATTCTTGATGTTCTTATTAGCCGCTTCTACCGCTCCGTTCATCTTAGGTCGGTAGGGAGATGAGTTATGGTGTTTGATCTTGAATTCAGCACACAACTCTTTTATCATCTTATTGTTCAAGTTAGATCCATTGTCAGTGGTGATCTGGCTTGGAACACCATAACGGCAGATGAGATTGTTTTTTATAAAGCGGACTACCACCTGTCGGGTTACATTAGCATACGATGTTGCTTCGACCAATTTGGTGAAATAGTCAATGGCCACCAGGACGAACCGATGTCCGTTCGAAGCCTTGGGCTCAATCATGCCAATCATGTCGATTCCCCATATGGAAAAAGGCCACGGGGAAGAGAGAACTTTGAGATGCGTTGGCGGTACATGGACTTTGTCTAAGTATATTTGACACTTGTGAGGCTTCCTCATGTACTTGTAGCAGTCGGATTCCATGGTCAACCAGTAGTACCCTGCTCTTAGAATTTTTCTCGCCATTGTATGTCCGTTGGCATGAGTGCCAAAGGATCCTTCGTGAATTTCCTTTATCAGCATGTCTGCTTCTGGTCTGTCGACGCATCGAAGCAAGATCATGTCAAATTTTCTCTTATAGAGTGTATCACCGCTCAGGAAGAAGCTGCCTGCCAACCTTCTGAAGGTGGGTACTCTTGTTTCTGAAGGAAGCATTTAATATCGTGATACCAAGGTTAGTCGTCAATGACGACTTCAATTGTGAAGATGTAAGTGGGTCGTTCAAGGCGTATTATGTCGATCTTAGGTAGGTCGGTCCATTGACCTACACTAATCATGGAAGAGAGGGTGGCTAATGCATCAGCCATGTGATTCTCTTCATGAGGGATGTGATGAAAGTCGATCCTGTTGAAGAAGGGTAACAACCTTCTCGCGTAATCTTTGTAAGGGATCAGTCCGGACTGGTATATGTTCCAATCTCCTTTGATCTGATTGATAACCAGGGCTGAGTTACCATATACGTCCAAGCTCTTAATCCTTAAGTCGACCGCTTCTTCGAGACCCATGATACAAGCTTCGTATTCGGCCTCGTTATTTGTACACTTGAACGTAAGTCTGGCGGTGAAAGGAATGTAGGTACCCTGAGGTGTTATAATGATTGCCCCAATTCTGTTTTCGTAATGATTGACAGCTCTGTCAAAGACGAGTCCCCATTGGGAACCTGGTTCCGGCCCTTCACTGGGTAGCGGTTCATTGCAGTCTTTCATTTTTAAATACATGACATCTTCTTCTGGGAAGTCAAACCCGACTGATTCGTGATCGTCAATCGGTTGATGAGCCAAATGATCGGCTAAAATACTCCCTTTAACAGCTTTCTGAGCGTGGTACTCTATGTCATATTCTGATAACAACATCTGCCAACGGGCGATCCTTCCCGTGAGAGTAGGTTTTTTAAAGACATACTTGATCGGATTCATTTCGGAGATTAACCAAGTAGTGTGACGAATCATATACTGGCGAAGACGTTTGGCTGCCCAAGCCAGAGCACAACAAGTTTTCTCAAGCATAGTGTATCGAGTCTCGCAGTCGGTGAATTTCTTGCTTAAATAGTAGATGGAAGACTCTTTCCTTTTGGTTTCGTCATGTTGGCCAAGTACACACCCCATTGAGTCTTCCAAGACTATCTGGTAAATGATTAGTGGTCTTCCTTCCACTAATGGTGATAGAATCGGCGGGTTCGACAGGTATTCCTTGATACTGTCGAAGGCGGTTTGGCAGTCTTCTGTCCAAGCGTAGTTCTGATTCTTTTTGAGTAATTTGAAAATCGACGCACATGTGGCGGTCATGAGGAATATGAATCTGGAGATGTAGTTCAAACGTTCCAAGAATCCTCTGACTTGTTTTTCAGTTTTCGGAGAAGGCATTTCTTGAATGGCCTTGACCTTGTCAGGATCAGCCTCAATTCCTTTCTGGCTGACGATGAATCCTAAAAGTTTCCCTGAGCAGACACCGAACATGTACTTATTGGGCTTCAAGCGGAGTTTATACTTTCTCAACCGCTCAAATAGTTTTGACAGGTGGGTCACATGTTCCTCTTCTGTCTTAGATTTGGCAATCATGTCATCGACATATACCTCGATTTCCTTGTGTATCATGTCTTGAAACAGAGTAGTCATGGCCCTTTGATAGGTTTCCCCAACGTTTTTCAAACCGAACGGCATTACCTTGTAACAAAAGGTACCCCATGGGGTAATGAACGAAGTTTTCTCCATGTCTTTCGGCGCCATTTTAATCTGGTTATAACCCGAGAATCCATCCATGAAGGAAAAAAAATTGAACTTTGTTGTACTGTCTACCAGCATGTCAATGTGTAGTAAAGGAAATTCGTCCTTTAGACTTGCCTTGTTTAGATCTCTGTAGTCTACACACATTCTGACCTTTCCGTCCTTTTTTTGAACTGGTACAATGTTGGCTAACCATTGAGGATATTCTGACGTAGCGAGGAAACCCGCGTCAATCTGTTTCTGTACCTCCTCTTTGATTTTGACAGCCATGTATGGATGAGTCCGTCTCAACCTTTGTTTTACCAGCGGGCATTCTGATCTCAACGGTAGATGATGTTCTACGATGCTAGTATCAAACCCTGGCATATCCTGATAGGACCAAGCGAATACATTGGAAAACTCTTTGAGAAGTTTCGTCAAACTTTCTTTGACAGTTGGACTGAGCAGTACCCCAATCTTGACTTCTATTCTCTCTTCTTCCGATCCTAAGTTGATTGTTTCCAGCAACTCTTTGTGAGGCTCAATGGACCTTTCCTCTTGTCTGAGTAGTCGGGAGATCTCCTCTGGAATTTCGTCGTCATTTTCTTCTTCATCCTCTAATACCGGGAATTCAAAGTTTGGAGAAGGCATTGGATCGTATGTTTCGACGGGGTTTAAAACAGGCAATCTGCATGACGTGATGATTTGTGTTTAGAAGAGATTGAGAATGCAAGAGTGTGTGCAGTGTTTTATTATTTTTTTTAACAATGCTCATTTTTATTTATTTTTGTTTTTTACGATTACCATTTTCTGAAAAAAAATAGAAAAAGAAAACAGCAATAAAATGCGGAAATTACAGAACGACGTTTATTTTATTTATGAACAAGTCGAATCTTGAAACTACTGCCCTATAAAACAAAACTTTGTCGCTTTGGGCGAAGCGAAGAGGGAAATTTACAAAAAGTGAGCCCTATCAAAACATCCGTTTCACCTGGGCAAGGTGAAAGGTTAAAGTAAAGATGACAATTACTTAGACTTATGAACAATCTTCAGGACATTGACAGCAACCCATTGGCGGCGAACTCCTCGGTGAATCACAAAGTCTGGTACCTTCCTTGATTTGTCTTCTGAAATAACGCTGATTTCTGATGGAGCTGGATCATTAGAATCTGTCTCCCAGGCAGAGTTGTCGTAGGAGGATTCCTCAGTTGTATTTTGCGTAATATTCGTACTCTCAGCTGTATCTCCCCATCCAGTTGGCTGGATGTCTTTGAGCCTGATACGAGAGCTTTCAGGAGCGGTGTATTTAACCATATAGTCGTATTTTCCACTCGGTTGTCCCAAGGTGTCCCACACTTCTTTGGAACTTGAGGAGTCATCCCTCTCAATGACGTTGACCTCGGGAAAAGAGTAGTTAATGAATTCTAGTCCTGCAAACGTTGCGAATTCATCGTCGTGCTGGGTATTTTTAGGATAACCTGGGTGTTGATCCCATGACATGGTGGGACGCAGGTATTCCTTTCAATGATGCTGAGCTGATATGCCTCGTTCGGCCGACTCTCTTGGCCCAAGTCTCACGGGTAAGGCTGCCACATTGGCAGGCCATCCATCGGGCCATAGTAGTCGTGGTCAAAGTTGTCTTTCATCAGAGTGTCCTCCTCTAATGAGTTTGGGGGAGCACGACATCCTTTCGGATCACAATATCCGTATATCATTTTGACGCCTGACCGGGTATAATCTCGGGCTCTGTGCAGGAAAGCAGAAGGGAGTCTGCGTTTCGTCCTAAGATGTATAACCGTCCTCGTTGAGATAGGACTTCCATTCTTCCTCCGTATCGGAGGAGTCACCTTTAATGATGGTATGCACTTCTTGAGTCACTAGTTGAAGGAAGCCTCCACTGTGGAAGAAGTTCTGAATGGGATGAAAACTTTTATCATTCGCAGCCGTCTGAGTACAGGTTGAGGAAAAGCCAAGACCTTTCTTTTTCTTATTGTTAGTAGGAATGACAAGCTGCCCCCATCCTGTTATATTGGTACTCTCGACCTCTTTGATAGTATCTTTGTACGAGGAAATCGAAGTTCCCCCTTCGGATTGATCGTCCTTGGGTAGTGAAAGCACTTGGAACTGGGTTCCGATTACCCCCTCCGGTTCTACATAAGTGGATGACGATAAATTGCTTACGAGCAAGGCCTGTTCTCCACACACTGTGACGAGTTGGTCGTTCTGGACGAACTTTAGCTTTTGGTGGAGGGTCGAAGTGAGCGCCCCAGCCTGATGTATCCAAGCTCTTCCTAATAAACAACTGTATGTTGCCCGGATGTCCATGACCTGGAAAGTGACTTGGAAAGTGTGAGGACCGATAGTTATGGGAAGGTCGACTTCGCCGATAACCGTTTTTCTAGATCCGTCAAATGCTTTGACGACGACCTCGCTGGTTCTCATCGGAGGTCCTTTGAATGATAATTGCATCAAAGTGGACTTCGGCATAACATTCAGGGCTGACCCTGTGTCTACCAGTACGCTGGCTAAAGCATCCTCCTGGCAGTTGACTGTAATGTTGAGCGCCATGTTATGACGGCGACCTTCTTTAGGTAATTCCTCATCACTAAATCCCAAGTTATTGCAGGAAGTGATGTTAGAGACAATGCTATCGAACTTTCTGATTGTTACATCTTGTTCCACAAAGGCTTGCTCCAAGACTTTCTGTAGAGCCTCCCTGTGCGCTTCTGAACTAAGTAACAGTGATAATACTGAGATCTTTGAAGGAGTTTGCAACAGTTGATTAATAATGTTGTATTCACTCTTCTGGAACTTGACCATGGTTGACTGATCAGCGAAATAGTTGACTGATCCAGAACTTGACCATGGTTGAATCTCTCTGCGGTCAAACTGACTTTGAAGGGCTGCTCGCACGAAGTAGCATCCTTGATTATCCACTGAGCAAACTCCACACCGCTCATAGTTGTCTAGTGGCACCTGGCCACGTCCGCTTTGAATACAGTTTAACCTTACGAGGTCTGTTTCCATCGACCAAACATCCTGACTTTGATATCTAGTAGGATTCCCGTTAGTGATAGTAATTTGCTGGGTGTCTTCATCCATATCGATTGGAAGCCACCAGTGGTTCAACCAGTGCTGAAGTGTTTCCTGGACAAGGGCACAACCTTTATTGTTTTTGCAACCCGCTTTACAGTTCTGATAATCATGTGATACCAGGAACCCGAGCCGAACCTGTTTAGCATGTAACTCCACCAGGCTAGTATTCATTAAGCGAATATCGAAGATTTGAATCATGTTGATTTGATAATGATCCCTATCATGGTAGTCTTGGATCCATCCAAGATCCATCTGACGTTGGAGGGCCTCTTGTACAAAAGAGCATCCCTGTTTGTTTACCGAGCAAGTCAGATAGGAATTGTACTCATGTTGCGGCAGATTATGATACTGGCTTTGCCGTGAGTGCATTGCCACCAAGTTGACATTCATCGCACGGGTGTCGTGGTTTTGAATGATGTCGGGATTCATATAAACCATGTTAACTCCACGAACTCGGTGCTCCTGGATTCATCAGAGATCCATCTGTTCCTGTAGAGCTGATTGCACCACAGAACACCCTTGATTATTTTTAGAGCAGATATTACACTGGTGATAATTATGAGGTGGCACATGGCCATATCCTCTCTTTCTACAATGCATCTTAACCAAGTTGGCCCTTAGTAAGAGTACATCGTGAATTTGATAGCTGTGGTTAGACTCCCCCTCTATCAAATTAACTGCAGCTTTCTCATGTTGAGGTAGTGGATTTGTGAGAACATTCGGATTCGTATCTTTGAAAGATAAGACCCCGCTTCTAACAAGCTTTTGCACATCAGATTTAAAACTGAGACAGTTTTCTATGTCATGCCCTGGTCCTCCTTGATGGTAAGGGCAAGTCTGATCCACCTTAAACCAAAAAGGCAGATTTTCTGTACTATAAGAGGAGCCTTGGTCTGGACGTGCCCTTTAACCAGCAGTAATGGAAATAGTTCTGCGTACGATACGGGTATAAGATCAAATCCTGGCGGCCGCTTGTACGGTTGTTGTTGTATTGAGGACGAGCCTGCTGAAGAGGTTGTTGTGTCCTTTGCTGATATTTATGCGAATGCGGTTGGCTTTGAGCAACCTGAGGTTGATACGTAGAAACAGGCGCAGGATTGATAGCAAGAGTTACAGCTGCTACTGGTTGGTACCGTCGTCTTTCCTTTTTGAGAGAGATATTCCCAATATCTTACTCTTTTTTCTTAGGGAGAGCACTACCGTATTTTTTAGTACCGCTTGTCAACCCAGTGTCTTTGACTAGACGTCCTTCTTGAATGGCTTCCTCGAGAGGCACTCCCATACCGACCATTTCGGTGAAGTCGCTGGGCGCACTGGCAACCATTCTGTCGTAGTAAAATGAGCTCAAAGTCTTTAAGAAAATCTTTGTCATCTCTTTTTCCTCAAGAGGTGGACAAATTTGAGCTGCAATTTCATGCCATTTCTGAGCGTATTCCTTAAAGGTTTCCTTGTCCTTTTGCGACATTGATCTGAGTTGATCTCTGTCTGGCGCCATGTCCAAATTGTATTTATATTTTTGGACGAAGGCAGTGCCAAGATCTCTGAAAGTGCTGATCTCAGTGCGGTTTAAACCCATGTACCATATGAGTGCGGCACCAGTTAAACTATCTTGGAAGTAGTGGATTAGTAGCTCCTGGTTCTTTGTCTGAGCTGACATTCACCGAGCGTACATCACCAAATGGCTTTGAGGGCAAGACTTACCCTTGTACTTTTCAAAATCGGGTACTTGGAACTTGTGCGGGACTTTCACATCGGGGACCAAACAAAGGTCTGCGGCGTCCTTTCCAAATAAATCCTGACCGCGAATATCTTGCAGTTCCTTCTGCATTTCCAGAAACTGCTCCTGGAACTCATTCATTCTGTCAAACATACTTTCGTTTCCACCAAAAGGTATCTGTGGAATTTGTCCTTCCGGGACAGTGTGTACCACGGGTGGTGGTACCGTTACTACGGCGGTGAATCTTGGCGTTTCTCGAAGTTTGTAACCTTCAGGAGTCCTCATTATGCCTCTGGCATCCTCGCTTTCCCGAAGTTTGTAACCTTCAGGCCCAGTGGCTTTCGCTATGATTCCCTGATCTTCAGTGATCGGCGGAACATATCCTTCCGGGATATAGTTAACTGGCATGCCCCAGGGACGATCTTTCGGCATTTGATACCTAGGATCATACTTCTCCACTATGGGCGTTGCGGTGATCTCTGAGATCACAGTTCTTTGTAGCTGAGCTTCTGCCATGGCTTGCATGTCGTTACGAAGCTTTCTCATATCCTCTCTCAAGGCGTCGATCTCTTCTTTCAACTCTCTGTTCTCTTCCTCGAGATCATCCATCTTTTTCTGACGATTGGCCCGAGTATTGTACGAATGAGACAGTTTGACTCTAGAACCAAGACACAAACGTGAGATTCGTAGGTAAGAAGAATACGTGACGTGAGAATGATGAATGCAATGATTATATTAATTGTTTTTTGGTTTAATCAAAATAAACTTTGACAATTAGATTGTAAATATCAAACAGTGGGGGAACCCCCGTTTTATTGAATTCAAAGGATTGCGGAAATGGAAATACAGTAAATTACAAGGTGCGGAAACAGAAACCTAAGATAATGGGTCCCGAGTCCTCTCTGAGGAGAACTCGGGTGCTGATTCTGGTACTTTTCTCTTCTTGGACCGGGGCTCTTGAGCCATTGTCGGGTTGTCATTCCTTTGCCAAGTGAAAGGAGCGAACAAATTCCTTTGGTCATCCTGATTTTCTACAGCATATTGCTCCAAAATCTCAATTAGAGCATCCTTATCTTTCAGCAGTTGCTGTATTTTGGTACACTCCACATTGAGAATGCGGTACTTGTTCTTCCAGGACCTCCTCTCCTGTTGAACTTTGTTGAGAGTAACCTGAAGTTTTTCCGTTTCAGTCATGAAGAACATGACAGATTCCCTTGGTGGAAGAACTCCGTGACGAGGATAAGGCATCTTTAGTTTGAGAGCTCTAGTTTGTACCCAGTGGAGATAAGGCTCCACCGAGACACAGTCCGGTTTTCCTAGAGACTCTCGTTCTTTCTTATGAACATGCTTCCAAGCATGCACTATTTCCATCTTTAGTTCCCTGTCATTTTCTCCTTCCTTGAAGAAAAGACCTTCCAGATGAGCATTACGCGGGACATGCCTCATCGGGTATCTAAATTGACGACGAACTAAAACTGGATGGTAATTGATTCCTCCCTTAGTTCCTATGAGGGGTACGTTGGGGAAGTTTCCATAACGGTCAATGATCCTGATCCCGTCATAAATCCTGTTGCACCAATCTATGTCAGAGTTGGTAAGAGACATGATTTTCTGCGACCAACGTAAGGCACTCTTATGATCCCAAAAAGCGGCAGACTTAGGCAAATGGGAGATAAACCATTTATATAGCAGGGGTACACAGCATGTGATCACCCCTCCGCTGTACAAATTCCCTAAGTGTACATAATGATACGCATCTGCGAACAAGGTTGGTACGACATTTCCAATGAGAAAAACCTTAATGGCATTGATATCGACGAAGTTATCAATGTTGGGAAACAGAAATAACCCGTAGGTGAGTAAAACAGAGATGCTTTCAAAAGCAGTCACGTTTCCTATACTAGCAAAGTACAGAGCCTTCTTTACCAGAAACTTGGCTGGTAAACCTGGGATTCCTCCTTTGGTGGTCATGTGAGTCTTGACTTCTGACTCTTCCAAATAGATTGCTCTTGCAATGGTTTGGTCTTTTGGAATTTCTTCTAGTCCAGAAAAGGAAGCTCGATCAGTAATGGGTAGATCTATCAGATGAGAATACTCCTTCAGCGTTGGTGCGAGCTGGTAATCCAGGAATGTGAAACAGTGATAGACCGGATCGTAAAACTGAATGAGTGCCTCCAGGATTCCTTCAATTACATGGACCCTTAACAGAGGTAGCAGACCTCCGTACTTGGCTCTGAAAGCGTCAGGGTTAGTGATCATCCCTGCTAATCCTCTCAAATCCTCTAGTTTTAGAACCTTGAAGGTATACTTGTGAGTTTTTCGTCTACCGAAATCCATGAGCGCAATATTTTTTTTATTACATTTGCAATCATTGTCTTAATTTAATTTGAAAAAGAGAGATTAGAAAAGAAAAATTTTCTGTTTTAATGTTTTTTAAAATGAATGCATGAATGCAGCACACAAAAACATAGAAAAAACATGGGGTCAAGGGGTCGGTGTCATGAAGTCAAGGCTCTACTCATCCCAAAGGTTTATACTAGTGATTTTTGTACCTGTCTCTCAAAATCATTGATTCTTGTCGAGATAACATCAGCGGGCCGGGAACCGTGATAGGATCCCCGACGGAGTCGCCATTCTGTGGTACCTTACCGACTTAAAGGTTTTGACCTAAGATCCTAGTGAGGGCCGATCCTAGCAATAATGACATTCCCCGATGGAACCGTCATTCGGTGATACCTTTGTAAACCCAAGGACTCGTCCTAAGAGAAAGTTTCAACCAGAGAGATAAGAGAGACAAGATTCCTTTGTTGGGCCCCACGGTGGGCGCCATTTTTCTGTAGCGAGCGATTTTGGACGTGGTTCTTAAGCACTGTCGCTCTGGGGGACTACAGGTCGATTCATTTTTTTATCCTATTGAAGCTGATGAAGGAAGGGAAATAGATGTCTCCAACTAACCCTGCTTGCAAACTGAGGTTAAACAGTCAAAACGGTCGGTTTACAGATGCGGTTTTAATTTGTGGGCCACTCTCTGCTTATTTTGTTCAAGACGAAATACCGAGACTAATTATGGGGAGTTTGTTAGGATACTGCGCCAGATTGGATGGAGGTAGGGGACTTTGGATTTTTTTATTAGTGTGCTCGCTAAGATTCTTTTGCAATCTTATGCCTAAGTATTCCCGGAATAGGGAAATCAGACCGATCGTAGTTCCTCCTATTCTATGGGAGGAAAATGTTGTTTTGGTGTCTTGTTCAAAGCCCAAGACGTGAAGCTAAATGTTGTTTGTATCTTGTTCAAAGCCCAAGATGTGAATCTGAAGGGTCTATTTGTATCTTGTTCGAAGCCCAAGATGTGAAGCTAAAGGGTTTTGAATTTAGAGAGAATTTGTCATCTCTAAAGGGGGGTATGTTTGTCATAACAGTTGGGTGACTGATTATAAAGGAGAATTACTTTAACTGGGATATGTGAATCCAGCAATGCCATAATTTCCTTTATAGGGGATTTTTAACCTGAAGGAGAAGGCTTTAACTCAGTTTAGAGCAATGCCATCTTTCCTTAGGAATTTCTCGTGCTAAAAGAGGGACAGTGGCGTGGATGTAAATAATCCAGAGGCTTGCCGCTTACAGAAATTAGATGGAGGAGAAGGAGTTATTGATGTTTGTATACTGTGAGCAAGGCACTGCTTTTGATGCTAAAAGGTTGATTGTCTCAACCGGGGTTTCCTTATACAAAGCCTTAGAGGAGGCTATCAGCCCAACAAGAGGGTATTTTAATGTGTCTCGTACGAAGCCCGAGAGAGAGACTAAAGGGGTTGACTCAACAAGAGAGTGCTTTTGCATGTGTCTTGTACGAAGCCCAAGATGGAGGCTGAGAGGTTTTAACTCAATAAGAGAGTCTTTTATACTCAACAAGAGAGTGTTTTGGTGTCTTGTATGAATCCCGAGACGGAGGCTAAAAGTTGTTTGACTCAACAAGGGAGTCTTTTATACTCAAAAAGAGAGTGTGAAAAGGTCAGCTCTGCTGGGGAGAATCATTGTACAAAGCCCAAGAGGAGGCTATGGTGCTGGTGACTGTTCCAGTTGAGTGACAGGTCCAGTATGTTGGATAAAAGAGAAAATCAGTCCTTATATGGGTAATGTTGTACTCATGGATTTGATCAGAGGATCAGGGTTATCTCCTGTTCTTTAAGGAAATGGGAAATCTAAAGGGTATTGAGACTGTTCAAGTCTACGGGTTTTATCTTTCGTACTATGCTTAAGAGAAATTAAGAGACAGTACGTTTGCAGTAGAAAGATTTAGACTCTTTGAAAGACTGTTCTATTAAGATGACTAATTTCTGTTCCTATACCTTTAAGAGGTCGTCGAGACAATTTGTACGAAGCCCAAGAGGAGGCGGGAAAAAATTTTAAGAAGCCGAGGGATAATTTGTACGAAGCCCAAGAGGAGGCTATCTTCCGGGAGGAAGAATCATTATACGAAGCCTAAGAGGAGGCTGTGAAAACTTATAAAAAGCCGACGGGTCCTTGTACAACGCCCAAGAGGAGGCATATATGCTTTTAGGAAGCCTGTGGGTCCTTGCACTAATCCCAAGAAGAGGCTGATGAACAGTTCCAGAAGGGGTTTCACTTGGAACATTGGCCTTCTGTATGTGAATTGTTCAAGGGGGGAGATTTCTTAGATCTAGTTATCTAAATTATTGTAAAAGAAAATTCTCACGGTTTAGCTTATGGTGAAATATCCGGAAGAACGTCGGATGTAAGGAGATGAGGTTTTGTCTAGTTCTAGACATAGTTGCCGGGGAAACTCTAAATATCTATACTAGTATTACACAGTCGATATGAGTTTCTGAAAGAAGACTTACAGTGAAACAACCCCACAGTATAGTTATATACATATGAAAGCAGTAAATGAAAGCGGGTAAACACTTACTCGGTTGTAGAGCTTCCATACTGTATTGTTAGTTGTTCAACAAAGAAATTGAAAATAACAGTGTGTTACAAAATCAAAGGAGAAAGTGCTTTTGAAAGGAAAATTGGGGCTTACAGCTCAAGGAGAGGCCCAGGGTTTTATTAGTGATCGCACTGTCGTTTTGTACAGGGACTTATACAAGTGACTGAGGCCCAGGAAAGGTTTTCTGTACAAAGGGGATGGGTCTTACACTCTCTCAAGAGGCCCAAAATGATTGAAAGTGAATAGAGACACTACTATGAAAACCCCATTTAACGACGCCAGGTTTACCACGGTTTCGTATCCCACCGTTGTATAAGGACTAAAAATTTATGACGCCATGTTTAACGACGATTGTATTACATAACCGTTGTAATACAAGCTGTGTAACAAGCTTCGATTCCCAGCTACTATATTTTTTTCCATATTTTTACATTTTAACACGCTTGTATTAGAAGACCGTTCTAATACATGTATCACGCTTCGATTCACAGCAATGTATTTTTTGTCATATTTTTAGATTTTAAACATGTATTAATTTTTTAAACATGTCTAACGCCACGTAATGTATGATGTATATTCCCAGCAATGTATTCTTTTGTATTTTTAAGTGCAATAGAGTATATATATAACTTAAAAAATAAAACTGTAAGAGATGAACACATATAGAGATAATTTTTTTTTTAATATTCCATTGAGAGTACATTGATAAACATATTACATATCAAGATCATTGTCAGAGCCCATAGCATAAAATGCATCTTCATAATCTAGACATCTCTCCTCACTCCCCTCATCGAAATCATAATATACAGGCCTCCTTTTCTTCTTTATCTTCTTCTTCTTCTTCGGCTTCTTCTTCTTCTTCTTCTTCTTCTTATCCTTCCTTACCCATAAGGCATCCCTGAAGTTGGCAGTTGCTGGTTGGACGACCTCCTGGATTGGCTCCTGACGTTCCTCATTGAGGTTTCTAGGATTCTCATTTGTTGAACTCATTGTTACGAAGAATATATTATTTAGATATGTAAAATTGTCTATTTATAGATGAGGTTGGAGATGAAAAGGCTGATAGTTTAATGCTTGTAATGATGATAACTTGTAAACCATTCATATTCTGGAACGATATTTTCTTGTAAACCGTTCATATGTTGGGAAGTGCAATGGTTAATAATATTATGAAGGTTATAAGTAATGACCGTAGCGATATCACTTATAATCCAGGCGTAATTTTAGGAAAATGTTATTGCCTAGTGTCGAACCTTGTACCACGTATAAGGGGTATCGCTACAGTTATTATAACTAACCATTGTGATATTATTAAATTAATATATAATCTATCTTAACGGTTGTTTAAGAAAACCGCTGTGAAAAATTTACCTATATAAATGAATTAACTTTTCCTTTTTGACAGTCGCGCCGTTTCCTTCACAGCGAAACCCTAGCACCAAAACTTCATCTTTTTTTAGAATCTGCGAGAAGAAATACAAGAAGTGTGAAGCTTTTGATTTAAGCTTCTTCCTCCTTGTAGTTCTTCTTGCAGAATCTAAAACTAGATGAACATGGTGATGATGCTGGCGGTAACAAGCGTAGTGTACATATTGTTTATGGAAAATAAGGTAGTCTTCCACTTCAATCTTTTTGTTAAATAGTACTCATTATCTCGTTTGCTTCATGATGTTTTTGTTGATTGTTCTCTTTTTGAGCAGATTCGACTTCAATGCTTCACAAGCAAGGTGAACTTCATTGTTATGGTACAGTCCCACTTCTTAGCGTTTTCTTTCAATTTTTCCTTGTTTTGTTTTGAATACTAACTAATTTTCTTCATTGTTTCCCACTTCTTAGGGTTTGTTTCTAATTTTGCTTGTTTTGTTTTGAATAATAACTAATTTTCTTCATTGCTTTCCCACTTCTTAGGTTTGTTTCACATGGTGATGATGATGGTGGTACATATATATATGAATTCATTCTAATAAGGTACATATATATATGAATTCATTCTGATATTGTACATATGAAATTTAGTTTATTATTCTGATATTGTACATATGAAATTTAGTTTATTATATACTATGTATATTGTTTGTTTTACTATCCTTTTAATGAAAATGCAATCTGTTAAATTGGTATAGAAACTTATAATCTGAAAATTAAGATGTATTTGAAAACCAACCATTATCATGTCAATGTTTTTCGAATCGCATCCATTTCATTCACCACATTGAATGTTCCTTAACGCATAATATACGATTCAACGGTCTGATTCCTTCTACACATCGATATCTTTTATATTATATTGTTTACCTATTCATCGCCAAAAATCATCGTGGTTTTTATGATAATGATTATTATGATGATAAAATCGCGATGATTTTGGGCGATGGAGAGGTAAACTATATAATTAAAAATATCGATGAGTAGAGTGAATCAGACCATTGAATCGTATATTATGTGTTAAGGAACATAAAATGTGCGGAATGAAATGGATGCAATTTGAAAAACAGTGGTGTGTTTAAGTTGGTTTTCAAGAATATTTTAATTTTCAGATTATATATTTCCTTACCAATTTAAAGGTTGTAATTCTTTAACTAGGTGTATGGTAAAACAAGCAATATACATTTGTATATAATAAACTAAGGGTACATGTAACAACGGTTGAAACTAATATCCGTTGTGATTGATAATATATTTCACAACGGTTGAAACTAATATCCGTTGTGATTAAATATATATTTCACAACGGTGGATACAACTAACCGTTGCAATATATAGCGCGTTTTCCAGAATACAACAACGATTTCCAGACCGTTGTAGAAACATCGAAGATACAACAACAATCTACATAACAACGCCTTCGCCCGCGTCATTATATGTCATTCCCAACCGTTGTTAAATGGGTTTTTCGTAGTAGTGAGATGGGTCTTATAGCTCAAGGAGAAGCCCAATGGTTAATTTTGAAAAGAGCGACGATCGCGCCGAGGTTTTGAAAACACCGTGGGTCTTATACAATGACTGAGGCCCAAAAGTTTTTGGTTTCCAAAAGGGGATTGGGTCTTACACTCTATCAGAGGCCCATGAGTGTTCGAAAAAGTTTGTTAGGGTGGAAATCAATAAAACCCTAATTTCATCATTTTTAATATTAGTATTTAAAGAAAATTAATATAAATGATAAAAATTCCAAATAAGTTTGAATAAACAACTTATGATTTTGGTTTTAGGTTTGAAAAATGAGGCTTTAATCACAAGATGAATTAAAACCTATTTGGTTTTGATTTTCCAAAATGGTTATTTATTTTTAAAAGGTTTAAAAACAAATAAAAGACATTTATTCACAAAAATACTAATTATATTAAATAAATAATATAAATAAAATTTTTTTGGGGAATAAAATATTTCAACATTTTTGTGATTTTTTACAAAAAGAACCAATAAAAAATAATTAAAATTGAGGAAGTTATTAATTTTTCAAACTATTAAAAATAATATGAAAAATAGTAAAAAAGTGGAAAAATAGCAAAAAAAGAGGGTCTGGGCGAGGAGGGTTCGAACCCCAGACCTCTTGTGTATAGGGCGCGCGCTTTACCACTGGGGTGGTGATACATCCGTTGATTGAAACACAACCATAAATATACAAGGCTTGCCTTGTTTTTGGCCTGGCCCAAGGCAAGGCAAGGCAAGTTTTGGCAAGAAACGGGAAGGTCCATAACTTTCTCATTTCTCCATGGTTGGGGACAAAATTTATATGCATCTGGCCTAGAATTTCACAAGGAATCCAATGATGGTGGTATTTTTTTCAGATCATGCTCCCTCCTCAAAATCCGATAGTGGTTTTGAAATAGACCATATTTTGTATTTTCTGTGCTACATATTGGTACAGGTATGAATTACATGATAAATTAATGCAAACACAACACTTATAACATGTAGAAGAGATGCATGATCAGTGGACTTCAAAGCAATGCATATTTTGGGAAGTTCAAGTCATGATGCTTACCTCTTTTTGAGCTTTTGGAGTTTTTTGTGCAATCTGCCAAGTTTCTTGTTCCAGAAATGGTTTGATGCTTTGGACACTCTCAAATAATCCCTTAGAAGCTTTTAGGATGATTGGAATCAGCTGGAACCTGCAAAAACAAAAACTGGCCCTTTCTTGCAAAAGGGGTTAAAATGGCCAAAATAGTAACTCTCTCAAATGGTGTTCCAGATGTTGGGAGCCATTTGGGACAGTTCAAGGATGATATTTCGAGTGTGTTTGAGGCTTTATCTGGGTTGGAAAGTGACTTAATCAGGACATGGCTTGAAAAATGTACAAAAAGCCTATTTTGAGGTTT
Source organism: Lathyrus tuberosus (assembly GCA_022829125.1). Lineage (NCBI taxonomy): Eukaryota > Viridiplantae > Streptophyta > Magnoliopsida > Fabales > Fabaceae > Lathyrus > Lathyrus tuberosus. The sequence continues at coordinate 1,102,088 of JALAZF010000282.1, forward strand.
TGAGATGTGACTTTGAGATTTAAGGATTACAGGTCACTTGTGTGAGTTTGGACAGGTTAGATATGACATATTGGATGTGTTTGGATCATTAGCTGTGATGGAAATGCTCTCTAACACAAAAACTCAGAGTTACCTTGCTAAAGAAGGTATTTTTACCTAGAGAAAGTGATTTTTAGGAAAGCATTTGTTTGATGGCTGTTGTGTACTCAAACTGAGCACAAATGAGCTCTATTTATACTAGAGAAAGTTTGTTTTGGGATCAATAGTGAATGGCAACTACATCAGAGGTTTGGCCAATGTTGATCAATGAGAATCCAAGTCTCCTCTAGCCATTGACTAGAGGTTAGGGCACAGAGTTGTGGTTCCCTAGTTGTTGGATTAGTCTTGACTGAATTCAGTTGCAAATGTGTCAGTCCATGTCACCTTGGTGCATCCATTAAATGCTCCAATCCAAAATTGGAGTCTTGTCCCTCTTTTAGGGATTTCTAGGTTTGGCATGCTACTTCTTGTTCCAAAGACTTTGGAGGCTTGGATCAGTGTTTGTTCCCTTTAGATTTGATCCTCAGATGTGTCCAAAGTGATGACAAGGCTTGGAATTATCTGATTTTCCTAAATCGAGCAAAAGTGCAAAATTCTGCCTAGCCTTGGCAGTTTTCAGCAAGGCATATTACCATTGCCACATCTCATGGCTCAAGTGGAATTTGATGGAGTTCTTGGCCATTTTGGAAAGCCCTCATATGATACAATAACTGTTTGATCATAATTGGTTTTGATACTTTTTGGATCCAAGTGAAAAATTCCCCTACATTTGGAAAAAAGTGAAGGCAGATTCTGACTTAGTGAAAATTTCACTAAGTGTTGGAAAAAAGTGACATTTTAACTTTGCTTGAATTTGATCATTCCATAACTTGAAATCCATGGGGAATTGGAATGAGTGGTAGTTGAAGCTTTTGTAGAGGATAATGAGAGCTACAAATCCAGCTTTGGATGGGGAAAATAGCCTTGTGGTTTAGGAGTTATGATCCTCCAAAGTTGATACCCTAGCCACTTTGTTCCATAACTTAGAAAATTTTCTAAGTTTTTTATGGTTACCCCTTTTACAAGTTATCCCACTTTTCTTGATTTTTCTTGATGAATGATGATTCCAACCACACATTAACATCATTTTAGGGTTAAGGAACCATAATTGTGAAAAATCTCAAAAAGCAAAGTTGACTTTTATGCACAGTTTACTTTTTGTCAGATGAATTCCAAACTGTGTGATCCTCTATGAAATCAAGTCCTTGACCTAAATAAAACTTGATAGATTGATTTCATAGGTGTTATAGGGTTTATTGGATCATGTCCTAGGGTTTGGGAGCATGTCCTAGTCAAAAGTCAAAGCTACAGATGACTTTTCCCGCGAAACCCTAACTGTGGTTCTGATGAACTTGAAACTTGTTGCTCAAGCTTCTTGGATCAATCCATTGTTGAAAATGGATCAATGTAGTGTGTTAGAGACCCTCAAACCATGTCTTGAGGTCTTGGCTCATGTTTTGTCCCAAAAGTCAACTTAGGGGTGAATTAGGTCAAGAAACCCTAATTCCTGATTTTTTTTTTATAAATGCACCCCCTTGAGCCTAAATTGACTTGATGATTGGGTTCATGATGTCCCTTGGAGCATCATAGGTTATGCTTTGAGGCATTGGTTCATGCCCAGAGGAAAATTTCCATCTGGAAGGTAGCAACCTTGTGCTTAATCCTTGATGTGGGAGTCCTCTTGATCCATTGTGGATGTTTGAGAGGTTTAGACAAGTTGAAGATCATGTCACTCCTTGATTGATCCTTTGTCTAAGCACTCAGAGTGGTCTGGAAACCCTAAGTTTGATTGTAGTGGATGCTCACCCATCTTTGGGGAGACTAATGAGGTATGAGGGTCCATCCATATTGTGATGATGATTTGTACAATGATGGGGAACTTTAGTGGTCAAAATTTGGGGTATGACACATATGTAAACCAACAGTCATCGGTTTAAACTCAGTTTGCAAGCAGGATTAATTGGAGACATCTATTTCCCTTCCTTCATCAGCTTCAATAGGATAAAAAATGAATCGATTTGTAGTACCCCAAAGCGACAGTGCTTCGCAACCACACAAAAATTCGCGCTACAGAAAAATGGCAACTCTGCTGGGGAAATGTTTTTCGAGATCTTGTTCTTTTCCCATCTCTTAGGTAGAAAACCTTAAGTTCTCGAGGTATCAAAAAAATGGCGACTCTGCTAGGGGAGTCATTGTCTGTTAGGATCATAAGACTAGAGGTCTAGGATAATTAAGACAAATATATATACTGCTTTTCCTAATTGATATCTGTGTTTATTTTTCTGCTAATGGGAATGTGTGTGATGCCGCATGTGGAAAGATTGAGTATACACCTAAGATAGGTGATGGAAATGCGGGTAATCTTGCGGGGAGTGAATCCCAGTTAAGAGCCCCTGATCGACCATCAAACTCAGTGGAGACTCCCTTTGCAAATACAATGCCTATGCGACTTCGGTTGTTGAAAGTAGTGTGGTCGACTGGGTTATCTGAGAAGCAGAGGTTTTTAGTAGACTAAAGCCATTTTGTAGTGCGGAAGCTATCGAAAATAGTTGTCACGCGATACTACCCTCATTTGAGATCACTCTAGGATACATCAGCTCGCTGGCGATCCGCTTGCTGTTGTCATCCCAAGAGGGGTCAATGATTTTGCGGACAGGTACAAAAAATCACCAGTATAAACCTTTTGGGGGGGGGGAAGGGGTAGAGCCTTGACTTTATGACACCGACCCTTTGACCCCATGTTTTTTCTATGTTTTTGTGTGTTGCATTCATACATTCATTTAAAAAACATTAAAACAAAAAAAAAACTTCTTTTCTAGTCTCTCTTTTTCAAACTAAACTAAGACAATGATTGCAAATGTCAGATAAAGGGATTGCACTAATGGATTTCGGTAGAAGGAAAACTCATAAGTACACATTCAAGGTTCCAAAGTTAGAGGATTTGAGAGGATTGGCGAGAATGATCACCAACCACGAGGCTTTCAGAGCCAAGTATGGAGGACTACTGTCTCTATTAAGGGTCCACGTAATCGAAGGAATCATGTCCACACTAATTCAGTTCTATGATCCGGTCTATCACTGTTTCACATTCCCGGATTATTAACTAGCACCAACGCTGGAGGAGTACTCTCACTTGACTGATTTGCATATCACTGATCAGGCTCCCTTTTCTGGACTGGAAGAAATTCCAAAGGATCTAACTATTGCAAGAGCAATTCATTTGGACGAGTCAGAAGTCGGGACTCACATGACCACTAAGGGTGGCATCCAGGGTTTGCCAGCCCAATTCTTGATAAAGAAAGCCCTGTACTTTGCCAGTATAGGGAACGTATCATTCATTACCGACCTTACTCGCAGATGCGTATCATTTGGTACACTTAAGGAATCTATACAGCGGAGGAATGATCACGTGATGTGTACCATTGCTTTACAAATGGTTCATTTCCCATTTACCCAAGTCTGCTGCATTTTGGGATCAAAAGAATACTTTACGTTGGTCGCAGAGAATCATGTCTCTTACCAACTCTGACATCGATTGGTATAATCGAATCTATGACAGGATCAGGATCATTGACCGTTATGGAAATTTCCCAAATGTACCCCTTATAGGAACTAAGGGAGGAATCATTTATCACCCAATTTTAGTTCGTCGTCAATTTGGATACCCGATGAGGCATGTCCCGCGTAATGCTCATCTGGAAGGTCTTTTCTTCAAGGAAGGAGAAAATGACAGAGCACTAAAGACGAAAATAGTGCATGCTTGGAAACACATTCATAGGAAAGGACGAGAGTCTCTAGGAAAACCAAACTGTGCCTTGGTGGAGCCTTATCTCCACTGGGTACAAACTAGAGCTCTCAAGCTGAGGATGCCTTACCCTCGTCAGGAAGTTCTTCCATTAAGGGACTCTGCCCTTTATTTTATGTCTGAGACGAAAAAACTTCAGGTTACTCTCAGCAAAGTTCAGCAGGAGAAGAGGTCTTGGAGGAACAAGTGTCGTATTCTCAATGCGGAGTGTAAGAAAATACAGCAGCTACTAAGAGAAAAAGATGCTCTGATTGAGATTTTAGAGCAACATGCTGTGGAAAATCAGGATGACCAAAGAAATTTGCTCGCTCCTTTCACTTGGCAAAGGAATGACAACCCGACAACGGCCCAAGAGCCCCGGTCAAAGAAAAGGAAAGCACCAGAACCAGCACCTGAGCTCTCCTCAGAGAGGACTCGGGATCCATTAGTTTAGATTTCCTTTTTCAGCACTTTGTAATCTACTATATTTTCGTTTCCGCAATCATTTGAATTTAATAAAACGGGGTTTCCCCATTGTTTGATATTTGCAATCTAATTGTCGAAGTTTACTTTGAATAAACAAAAACATACAATTAATATAATCATTGCATATCATTCATCATTCTCGCGTAAACGCATTCTTCTTATCTACGAATCTTATGTTTATGTCTCGATTCTAGAGTCAAACTGCCTCATTCGTACAATACTCGGTCCAATCGTCAGAAAAAATGGATGATCTCGAGGAAGAGAATAGAGAGTTGAGAGAAGAGATCGACACTCTGAAAGAGGATCTGAGAAAGCTTCATAACGACATGCAAGCTCTAGCAGAAGCTCAGATGCAACAACAACGGACTGTGATCTCAGAGATCACATCAATGCCCATAGTGGAAAAGTATGGTCCTATGTACAAAATGCCGAAAGATCGTCCCTGGGGCATGCCACTTAACTATATCCCGAAAGGATATGTTCCGCCGATCGCTGAGGATCAAGGAACCGCAGCAGGAACCGTTGGGCCTGAAGGTTACAAACTTTGGGAAAGCGAAGATACCCGGGCATGACAGCAACTCCTGAAGCTTACAAACTTCGGGAGGCACCGAGAGTCTCGGCCATAATGACCATACCACCGCCCGTGGTACACACTGTCCCAGAAGGACAGATTCCATAGATACTTTCTGGTGGAAACGACAGCGTGTTCGACAGAATGAATGAATTCCAGGAACAGTTCCTGGAAATACATAAAGAACTGCAAGCCATTTGCGCTCAGGATCTATTTGGAAAGGACGCCGCAGACCTCTGTTTGGTCCCCAATGTGAAAGTTCCACACAAGTTCCAAGTACCCGACTTTGAAAAGTACAAGGGTAACTCTTGCCCTCAAAACCATTTGGTGATGTACGCTCGGTGAATGTCGGCTCAGACAAAGAACCAGGAGCTGCTCATTCACTACTTTCAGGATAGTTTAACCGGTGCCACATTAAAATGGTACATGGGTTTAAACCGCGCTACAATCGGCACATTCAGGGATCTTGGCGCTGCCTTCGTTCAACAATATAAATACAATCTGGACATGGCACCGGACTGAGATCAGCTCAGATCGATGTAACAAAAGGACAAGGAAACCTTTAAGGAATACGCTCAGAGATGGCGTGAAATTGCCGCTCATATTTCTCCACCTCTTGAGGAAAAAGAGATGACAAAGATCTTTTTGAAAACCTTAAGCTCATTTTACTACGACAGAATGGTTGCCAGTGTGCCCAGTGACTTCACCGAGATGGTGGGCATGGGAGTTCGTCTTGAAGAAGCAGTCTGAGAAGGACGGTTAGTTAAAGACGCTGGATCATCAAACAATACAAAACGATACGGTAGTGCTCTCCCTAAGAAAAAAGAGCAGGATATTGGGAATATCTCTCTTGGAAAGCAAAGGCGACGTTACCAGCCAGTAGCAGCTGTAACTCCTGCTATTAACCCTGCGCCTGTTTCTACGTATCAACCTCAGGTTGCGCAAAGCCAACATAATCAACGACAATATCAACAAAGGACACAACAGCCTCTTCAGAACGCTCGTCCTCCATACAACAACAACCGTACAACACGACCACCAGGGTTCGATCCTATACCCATGTTGTATGCAGAACTATTCCCATTATTACTAGTCAAGGGGCACGTCCAAACTAAGTCTCCTCTTACAGTACCGGAAAATCCGTCTTTTTGGTTTAAAACGGATCAGACTTGTCCTTACCATCAAGGAGGACCAGGGTATAACATAGAAAACTGTCTCAGTTTCAAATCCGATGTGCAAAAGCTTGTTAGGAGCGGGGTCTTATCTTTCAAAGATACGAATCCAAACGTTCTCACAAACTCGTTGCCTCAACACGAGAAAGCTGCAGTCAATTTGATAGAGGGAGAGTCTAACGACAGCTATCAAATTCATGATGTACTCTTATTAAGGGCCAATCTGGTCAAGATGCATTGTAGACAGAGTGGATATGGCCATGTGCCACCTCATAATTATCACCAGTGTGGTCTCTGCTCTAAAAATAATCAAGGATGTTCTGTAGTGCAAGCAGCTCTACAGGAACAATTGGATCTTGGGTGGATCCAAGAGCATCGAGTTCGTGGAGTCAACATGACCTTTACGAATTCCAACATCATTCAGAACCACGACATCCGCACAATAAATGTCAACTTCGTGGCGATGCACTCAAGGCAAAGCCAGTATCATAATTTGCCGCAGCACGATTACAATTCCTGTCTGACTTGCTCGGTAAACAAACAGTGATGCTCTTTTGTACAAGAGGCCCTCCTGCGTCAGATGGATCTTGGGTGGATCCAGGACTACCATGATAGAAATCCTTATCAGATCAACATGATCCAAATCTTCGATATTCGTTTGATGAATACCAGCTTGGTGGAGTTACACGCCAGGCAAGTCCAACTCGGTTTTCTCACTTCTCACGATTATTTGAGCTGCAAAGGATGTTGTGAGAGTAACCAAGGGTGCGCTCTCATTCAAAGAACTTTGCAACACTTGTTAAACCAATGGTGGCTTCCGATCTATGTGGATGAAGACACGCAACAAATCAGTGTGCTTAATGGGAACCCTACTCGGCATCAAAGTCAGGATGTCCGATCTATGGTAACCGACCTAGTAAGGTTACACTGTATTCAAAGCGGACGTGGCCAGGTGCCACCACACAACTATGAACGCTGTAGAGTCTGTTCGGACAATAACCAAGGATGTTACCTTGTGCGACCAGCTCTTCAATATCTGATGCATCGTAGAGAGATTCACCCATGTCCGAGTTTCGAGCCAATCAACTGGACACCTGACTACTTTGCTGGTCAGATCAGAGATGTTATCATAATCTCTGGTCATCAACAGAACAAGGATATTTGTACCATCATCCCTCTACTGGACGAATCAAAGGTTCCTAGCCAGGAACTGATTGAAGTTACCTACGACAGTCAGAAAAATCATAAGGCTCCTGTAGTTATCTATCTGCCAGGACCATTACCGTATGAATCAGCTAAGGCGATCCCTTACAAATACGGTGCAGCAATAATCGAGAATGGAAAGGAAAATCCATTACCCTCCGTCGTGAACATTGCAGACATCAGTCGAGTAACACGGAGCGGTCGAATCCTCAACCTAGGAGTTGGAGAACCTAATAGAGAAAAGGAACTTCAGACAGAAGCTCCTGATCTACCGGTCGGTCAATCCAGTAATCCCGACCTTTCAAAGAACGACGATGAGATGTTGAAGCTCATCCAAAGGAGGGAATACAACATTGTTAATCAGCTGTTACAAACTCCTTCAAAGATCTCTGTGTTATCACTTTTACTCAGTTCCGAAGCCCATAGAGAGGCTCTACAGAAAGTCTTAGAGCAAGCCTTTGTGGAACAGGCTGTGTCAATACGACAGTTCGATAGCATCATCTCTAACATCACTTCCTGCAACAACTTAGGGTTCAGTGATGAGGATTTGCCAGAGGAGGGCAAAAGCCACAACATGGCGCTCAATATCACAGTCAACTGCCAGGACGATGCCTTAGCTAGCGTACTGGTAAACACCGGATCGGCCATCAACATTATGCCGAAGTCCACCTTAATGCGACTATCGTTCAAAGGATCCCCGATGAGGGGTAGTGAGGTTATCGTCAAAGCCTTTGACGGATCTCGAAAATCAGTTATCGGCGAAGTCGACCTTCTCATAACTATCGGTCCTCATACATTCCTAATCACTTTCCAGGTCATGGACATCCGAGCAACATACAGTTGCTTATTAGGAAGACCTTGGATACATCAGGCTGGGGCATTCACTTCGACACTGCACCAGAAACTGAGGTCCGTCCAGAACGATCAAATCGTCACGGTTTTTGGAGAACAAGCCTTGCTCGTGAGTAACCTGTCGTTATCTACTTGTATAGAACCCGAGGAGGTTGTTAGAACTCGGTTCTAAGCACTTTCGGTGAGCAATGAGAATCAATCAGAGAAAGGAACCTCTATTTTCTCATACAAAGGTGCTCTCGAGGCAATTGAACGCAACAATACGAAAGGATGGGGACAACTTGCCATTCCTATTGATAATAAAACAAAGAAGGGTCTTGGTTTTTCTTCAACTTGTACCCAGACAGCTGCTAACGATGAAAGTTTTCATCCTATTCAGAACTTCTTCCACAGTGGAGGTTTCCTCCACCCAGTTCCTCAAGCAGTCCATACCATCAATGAGGGAGATTCCTCCGACACAGAGGAAGAATGGAAGTCCTATCTTAACAAGGATGGTTATATATCTCAGGAAGAAGTGCCTACGGCATTTTTCTATCCCGCACAGAGTCCGAGATTTATACCAAGGTCAGATGTCAAAATGATGTACGGGGATTGTGATCCGGAAGGATGTCGTGCTCCACCAAACTCATTAGAGGAAGACACTCTAATGAAAGACAACTTTGACCACGACTATTATTGCCCGATGGATGGCCTGCCTATCTGGCAGCCGTACCCAGGAGACTCGGGGCAAGAAAATCAGCCGAACAATGAAAATCAGCTGAGCATCGCTGAACAGAATACCTGCGTCCCCACCATGTCATGGGATCATTACTCAGGGCATTCAGAAAATATCCAGTATGACGATGAATTGGCAAAGCTTGCTGGACTAGAATTCATCAACTATGCTTTTCCCGAGGTCAACGTCATCGAGAGAGATGACTCCTCCAATTCCAAAGAAGTGTGGGACACCTTGGGACAACCGAGTGGAAAATTCGACTACTTGGTCAAGTACACTGCTCCTGAAAGCTCTCGTATCAGGCTCGAAGACATCCAGCCAACTGGATGGGGAGATTTTCCTGAGAGCATAAATACTATGCAAAATACAACTGAGGAATTCTCCTACGACAACTCTGCCTGGGAGACAGATTCTAATGATCCTGCTCCACCAGAAATCAGCATTATTTCTGAAGACAAATCAAGAAAGAGGGTACCAGACTTTGTGATTCACCGAGGAGTTCGTCGTCAATGGGTTACTGTCGATGTTTCGAAGATTGTTCATAAGTCAAAGTAATTATCGTCTTTATCTTAACCTTTCACCCTACCAAGGTGAAACATATGTTTTGATAGGGCTCACTTTCTGTAAATGTCCCTCTTCGCTTTGCCCAAAGCGACAGAGTTTTATTTTATAGGGTTGTAGTTTCAAGAATCGACTTGTTCATGAATAAAATAACGTTGTTTTGTAATATCCGCATTAATTGCTGTTTTCCCTTTTTGCTTTCTCAGAAAATGGTAATCCTAAAAAAAACAATAAAAACAAGCAGTTTTTCAAAAAAAAATACACTGCACACACTCTTGCATTCTCTCTATCTCTTCTAAAATATAAATCATCACGCCATGCAAATTGCTTGTTTTAAACCCCGTTGAAACATATGATCTGATGCCTTCTCCCGACTTTGAATTCCCGGTATTTGGGGCTGAAGAAGAGGTTGACGACGAAATTCCAGAAGAGATCTCCCGACTACTCAGGCAAGACGAAAGGTCCATTGAGCCTCACAAAGAGCCATTGGAAATGGTAAACTTGGTTTCAGACGAGGAAAGAAAGGAAATCAGGATTGGGGCACTGCTCAGTCCAACTGCCAAAGAGAGTTTGACAAAGCTTCTCAAAGAGTTTCCCGATGTTTTCGCTTGGTCCTATCAAGACATGCCAGGGTTGGATACCAGCATCGTGGAACATCATCTACCGTTAAAATCAGAATGTCCTCTAGTAAAACAAAGGTTAAGATGGACTCACCCGAATATGGCTATCAAAATAAAAAAGGAAGTACAGAAACAGATTGACGCAGGTTTCCTCGCCACATCAGAATATCCTCAATGATTAGCCAACATTGTACCAGTTCTAAAAAAGGATGGAAAGGTCATAATGTGTGTAGATTACAGAGATCTAAACAAGGCTAGTCCAAAGGACGACTTTCCTTTACCCCACATTAACATGTTGGTTGACAGTACAGCGAAATTCAGAGTTTTCTCCTTCATGGATGGATTCTCTGGCTATAATCAAATCAAAATGGCACCAAAAAACATGAAGAAAACTTCGTTCATTACCCCACGGGGTACCTTTTGTTACAAGGTAATGTCGTTCGGTTTGAAGAACGCCAGGACAACCTATCAAAGGGCCATGACTACTCTGTTTCATGACATGATACACAAAGAAATTGAGGTATATGTCGATGACATGAATGCAAAATCTAGAACAGAAGAGGAGCATGTGACCCACCTGTCAAAACTATTCGAGCGGTTGAGAAAGTACAAACTCCGCTTGAATCCCAATAAGTGCACGTTCGGTGTCCGCTCAGGGAAACTTTTAGGATTCATCGTCAGCCAGAAAGGAATTGAGATTGATCTTGACAAGGTCAAGGCCATTCAAGAAATGCCTTCTCCGAAAACTGAAAAACAAGTCAGAGGATTCCTGGGACGTTTGAACTACATCTCCAGATTCATATTCCTCATGACCGCCACATGTGCGCCGATTTTCAAATTACTCAAAAAGAACCAGGACTGCGTTTGGACAAAAGACTGTTAAACCGCCTTCGACAATATCAAGGAATATCTGTTGAACCCACCGATTCTATCACCTCCAGTGGAAGGAAGACCACTGATCATTTACCTCACGATCTTGGAAGACTCAATGGGTTAAGTGCTAGGCCAACAAGATGAAACCAAAAGGAAGGAGTCTGCCATTTACTATTTGAGCAAGAAATTCACCGACTGTGAGACTCGATACACTATGCTTGAGAAAACTTGCTGCGCTCTGGCTTGGGCAGCCAAACATCTTCGCCAGTACATGATTCGTCACACTACTTGGTTGGTCTCCGAAATGGATTCAATCAAGTATGTCTTTGAAAAACCTGCTCTCAATGGAAGGATTGCCCGTTGGCAGATGTTGTTATTAGAATATGACATAGAATACCACGCTCAGAAAGCCGTTAAGGGAAGTATTTTAGCCAATCATTTGGCTCATCAACCGATTGACGATCAAGGATCAGTCGGGTTTGACTTCCCAGACGAAGATGTCATGTACTTGAAAATGAAAGACTGCAATGAACCACTACCCAGTGAAGGGCCAGCACGAGGTTCCCAGTGGGGACTAATATTTGACGGAGCTGTCAATCATTACGAAAATGGAATTGGGGCAATCATTGTTACCCCTCAGGGTACCCACATTCCTTTCACCGCCAGACTTACGTTCAAGTGCACAAACAACGAGGCCGAATATGAAGCTTGTATTATGGGTCTCGAGGAAGCAATCGATTTAAGGATCAAAAACTTGGACGTATATGGCGACTCAGCCCTGTTTATCAATTAGATAAAAGGAGATTGGAACACATACCAATCAGGAGTGATTCCTTACAAAGACTATGCGAGAAGGTTGTTACCCTTCTTCAACAGAATCGAGTTTCATCACATCCCTCGTGATGAGAATCACATGGCTGATGCATTAGCCACACTCTCTTCCATGATTAGCGTAGGTCAATGGAATGACCTACCTAAGATCGATATGATGCGCCTTGAAAGGCCCGCTTACATCTTCAAGATTGAAGCAGTCATAGACGACAAACCCTGGTATCACGATATCAAATGCTTCCTTCAAAAATAAGAGTATCCACCTGGGGCACTAAGGAAAGACAGAAAAATCCTCAGAAGGCTGGCAGACAGTTTCTTTTTGAGTGGTGATACACTTTATGAGAGAAATTTTGACATGGTCTTGCTCCGATGTGTAGACAGACCAGAAGCAGACATGCTGATAAAAGAAATTCACGGAGTATCCTTTGGAACTCACGCCAATGGACACACAATGGCAAGAAAAAATCTGAGAGCAGGGTACTACTGGTTGACCATGGAATCCGACTGCTACAAGTACATGAGGAGGTGTCACAAGTGACAGATATACTCAGACAAAATCCATGTACCGCCAACGCATCTCAAAGTTCTCTCTTCCCCATGGCCTTTTTCCATATGGGGAATCGACATGATTGGGGTGATCGAACCTAAAGCTTCGAATGGACATCGGTTCATTCTTGTAGCCATTGACTACTTCACCAAGTGGGTCGAAGCAGCATTGTACGCCAATGTAACCCGACAAGTGGTGGTCCGATTTATCAAAAATAATCTCATCTGCCGTTATGGTGTTCTAAGCTAGATCATTACTAACAATGGATCTAACTTGAATAATAAGATGATGAAAGAGTTGTGCGCAGAGTTCAAGAACGAACACCATAACTCATCTCCCTACCGACCTAAGATGAACGGGGCGGTAGAAGTGGCTAGCAAGAACATTAAGAAGATTGTTCAAAAGATGGTTGTAACCTACAAAGACTGGCACGAAATGCTGCCCTTTGCTCTTCACAGTTATCGAACATCTGTCCGCACTTCAACGGGGGCTACCCCTTTTTCTCTAGTATATGGCATGGAGGCAGTGCTCCCCATAGAAGTAGATATCCCATCAATCCGGGTATTGATGGAAGCTAAACTCACAGAGGGTGAATGGTGTCAAAGTCAACACGACGAGCTAAATCTGATCGAAGAAAAGTGAATAACGGCTCTATGCCATGGTCAGTTGTATCAGCAAAGAATGAAGAGGGCGTTTGACAAAAAGGCCCGACCTCGCGTCTTCAGGAAAGGAGACCTTGTGCTCAAGAAGATACAGTCATTTCTCATTGATTCTCGGGGCAAGTGGACTCCGACTTATGACGGCCCCTATGTGGTCAAGAATGCTTTCTCAGGCGGTACCTTGAGACTCGCAGCCTTGGATGGAGAAGAATTTGCCTACCCCACAAATGTTGATGTAGTCAAGAAATACTTCGCCTAAAAAAAAGTCTCGGTGGATTGAAAACCCGAAAGGGCGGTCCAGGCAAAAATTAGAGACATGATCAAAAATCATCCCGGTGGATGGGAAACATCACAATATAATCCAGGCAAAAGTTAGGGATAATGGCAAGTAACTACATCCAGCAGGGGCCAAACCTCCAGTAGCAGTCATGTCGGTCATCAGAAATCTCGATCAAGGTCATCTTCGACGGAAGCTCAGGATGCCCCGAATTCGAAGTTGGTAGAAGAATAGTGGTTGTTATCTTTCACTGTAGCCCTCTTCCCGTAACTTACCATTTTCTAAACTTTGTAAATACTCTATGGAATCACGCACTTGGCCAATTTCCATCCTATCAATAAAATTTGAGCCCTTGTGCTTTTATTTGCAATTCTCATTTGTTTTAGCTCTACAGGACGACATTTTAACATGATTAACGATTCTTGAAACAAAACAAAAATGAATTTACTTGTCAAACTTTTCTGCTTTAAAATAAAGATGGCAATTTTTTTTTACTGTTGAACATCAAAAGAACATCGATCGCTTCTCCAGATGTAGTCGAGCTTCAAAGTGATGAATCGAAGTACTCCATCTAAACCAGCACGTCTGAACGAAGGATAAATTGTGTCAGAGACCATGTTCCATCAGACACCCCCGGTAGAGTTCTTACCTCCTAAGCCCGACCAATGGTTGTTCCCCACAGGGACTATCACTCCTAAGCAAGGTAGAATTGCTATCTTGGACCAAACGGTATTTCTTTGTCCCCTTCTATGGCCGAGTATCATGTCGTGTTCATCTACTAGTCTGTAGGTCGCGTCAGTTTTGTCAGCATAAACATACATACATCATGCATTATTGATTTTCATTCGCATTCATATTGCATCACTATCACTCTAGTCGGTCGTATCCCCTAATGATAAAAGTCCTCTCAATCGAGTTGTCAGACCTTTCCTCGTCAGGAAATGTTGTGTCTGAACTATCTCTCTCCTCCAGTTTATTTCTGGATTAGAATTAGGCCCTTGACCACTTTGATAACTTGAACCTCTGAAAAACCATAAAACCTTCGACAAACGTCACTCTTCGCCATTGAAGATGATATTTTTGCTTTCCCGGATTCAGGAAAATCCCCAGAGAAAGCCTCTTAATCAGAGATTCGACAATACAGCAGTTTTTCTCTAAAAAATCCGCTGACGAAAAGGTCATCAGCACCTCAAATTGGGTCACATCATATGGCATTTCTCCAAGAAGATCCCGAGAAAAGCATGATGTAATATCCCCAAGCAGAAATAGTCTCCCAAGAGACTCGTTTTCCCAAGTAGAGTCAACAAATGGCGTCTCTAACAGAGAAGTTTGTACACCTCTACAACTCAGACGACTGGGTTCCCCAGCAACTCTGACATCAAAATTTTTTCCGTCAAATGGCATCTCCCCAGGAAATTTCGGTGAGAAGTTTGAGGAAAACCGCTACGAACAGCGTCCCTTGTCAAGAAAGTTTATTGACAAAAGAAACTGAGACCAGTTCCTTGGTAGGAAACCAGGATCGAGGGGAAGTTCATTTCAGAAACTTAGACCAGTTCCTTGGTAGGAAACCAGGATCGAGGGGAAGTTCATTTCAGAAACTGAGACCAGTTTCTTGGTAGGAAACCAGGATCGAGGGGAAGTTTATTTCAGAAAACTGAGACTAGTTCCTTGGCTGAAATCCAGGATCGAGGGGAAGTTTTTACCTTTTCTAAGCATCATCGCTTAGGAAAAGAAGAAGGATGCGTGAACTACCATTCTTAACCACCATCAAAATTTTGGGTATTCCGATATTTAATCCTCTTGCACCTCGAATGCCCGAATACCTTCGCCATTCACTCCTTCGTGTCCAAGAAGATTAAATAGGGGCATCTGTCATACCCCAAATTTTGACCACAAAGATTTCCCATCATTGTACAAATCATCATCACAATATGCGTGTATCATCATGCCTCATTAGTCTCCCCAAAGATGGGTGAGCATCCACTACAATCAGACTTAGGGTTTCAAGCCCTCTCAGAGCTCTTAGACAAAGGATAAATCAAGAAATGACATGATCCTCAACTTGTCTAGCCTCTCAAACATCCACAATGGATCAAAAGGACTCCCACCTCAAGGATTAAGTACAATGTTGCAACCTTCTGAGTGGATTAAGCCTCAAGATCGCCAGTGTCACCAAATTAGGGTTTTTGTCGACCAGGGCCTCCAGATGGAAATTTTCCTCTGGGCATGAGCCAATGCTTCAAAGCATAACCTAAGATGCTCCAAGGGACATCGTGAACCCAATCATCAAGTCAATTTTGCCTCAGGAGATGCATACACCAAAAATCAGGAATTTAGGGTTTCTTGACCTAATTCACCCCTAAGTTGACTTTTTGGACAAATCATAGGCCAAGATCTCAAGAGATGATTTGAGGGTCCCTAACACACTACATTTATCCATTTTCAATAATGGATTGATCCAAGAAGCTTGAGCAACAAGTTTCAAGTTCATCAGAACCACAGTTAGGGTTTCGCGGAAAAAAGTCAACTGTGCCTTTGAATTTTGACCAGGACATGCTCCCAAACCTTGGGACATGATTCAATACACCCTATAACACCTATGAAATTAATCCATCAAGTTTGATTTAGGTCAAGGACTTGATTTCATAGAGGATCGCACAGTTTGGCATTCGTCTAACAAAAACTCAACCGTGCACAAAAGTCAACTTTGACATTTTGAGATTTTTCACAATTATGGTTCTTTGACCCTAAAATGATGCTAATGTGTGATTGGAATCATCATTCATCAAGAAAAATCAAGAAAAGTTGGATAACTTGTAAAAGGGGTAACCATAAAAAACATAGAAATTTTCTAAGTTATGGAACAAAGTGGCTAGGGTACCAACTTTGGAGGATCATAACTCCTAAACCACAAGGCCATTTTTCCCCATTCAAAGCTGGATTTGTAGCTCTCATGGCCCTCTACAAAAGCTTCAAACACAACTCATTCCAATTCCTCATGGATTTTAAGTTATGGAATGATCAAAATCACAAAAAGTGAAAATGTCACTTTTTTCCAACACTTAGTGAAATTTTCACTAAGTCAGAATCTGCCTTCACTTTTTTCCAAATGTAGGGGCATTTTTCACTTGGATCCAAAAGGTATCAAAACCAACTATGATCAAACAGTTGTTGTATCATATGAGGGCTTTCCAAAATGGCCAAGAACTCCATCAAAGTCCACTTGAGCCATGAGAGATGACAATGCCAATATGCCTTGCTGCAATATGTCATGGCAAAGCAGATTTGGGAGTTTTGCTCGATTTGCTCAAACTTTTAAAAGGGCAAGCAACTCTATCCATCTGAACACCTCAAGGGGGG
Source organism: Lathyrus tuberosus (assembly GCA_022829125.1). NCBI lineage: Eukaryota > Viridiplantae > Streptophyta > Magnoliopsida > Fabales > Fabaceae > Lathyrus > Lathyrus tuberosus. Next base: position 1,118,677 of record JALAZF010000282.1, read on the forward strand.
ACCAAGGAGGAACCAACTCTGATCCCAAGCCTCTCAAGTCTTTGGTACCAAAAGTAGTATGTCAAACCAAGAAATGCCTAAAAGAGGGACAAGACTCCAAATTTTGGATTGGAGCATTTAATGGATGCACCAAGGAGGCTTGGACTGAGTCATTCCCAACTGAATTCAGTCAAGACTTATCCAAGACCAAGGGGACCAGCAGCCTGTGCCCTAACCTCTAGGCAATGGCTAGAGGAAACTTGATTCTCATTGCTCAACATTGGCCAAACCTCTGTTGCAGTTGCCATTCACTATTGCAGCCAAAACAAACTTGCTCTACTATAAATAGAGCTCAATTGTGTTCAGTTTGAGTACACCAAAGCACTACAACACTTGCTTTCCTCAAAATCTCTTTCTCTAGGCAAAAATACCTTCTTTAGCAAGGTAACTCTGAGTTTTAAGTTAGAGAGCAATTCCACCACAGCTTATGATCCAAACGCATCCAATATGTCATATCTAAGCTGTCCAAACTCTCACAAGTGACCTGTAACACCAAAATCACAAAGTCACCTCTCAAAACCTCCAAAATAGGACTTTTGTGCATTTTTCAAGCCATGTCTTGATTCAGTCACTTTCCAAACCAGATAAAACCTCAAACACACGCCAAATATCATCCTTGAACTGTCCCAAATGGTGCCACACATCTGGAACACCATTTGAGGGAGTTGCTATTTTGGCCACTTTTGCCCATTTTGCAAGAAAGAGCTCAAACTTGTTCCTGAGGTTTCCAGCTGATTCCAACCATCCTAAAAGCTTCTAAGAGATCATTTGAGGGTGTCCAAAGCATCAAATCATTTCTGGAACAAGGTGCTTGGCAGATTGCATAAAAACTCCAAAAAGAGGTAAGCATCACAACTTGGATTCTTTGAATCATGCTTTCTTTTGATGTCCACTGATCATGCATCTCTTATACATGTTATATGTGTTGTGTTTGCACCAATTTATCATGTAATTCATGCTTGTACCAAGAGATGGCACAGAAAATGCAAATCATGGCCTATTTCAAAACCACTATCGGGTTTTTCAATAGGAGCATGATCTGAAAAAAAAAAATACCACCACCATTGGATTCCTTGTGAAATTCTAGGCAGGATAGACCTAAATTTTGTCCCAATCCATGGAGAAATGAGAAAGTTATGGCCTTCACGTTTTCAACCAAAATCTTGCCTTGCCTTACCTTGGGCCAGGCTAAAAACAAGGCAAGCCTTGTATATTTGTGGTTGTGTTTCAATCAAAGGATGTATCACCACCCTAGTGGTAAGGCGCGCGCCCTATACACAAGAGGTCTGGGGTTCGAATCTCCCTCGCCCCAGATCCTCTTTTTACTATTTTTTCCACTTTTTATTATTTTTCTTATTATTTTTAATGATTTGAAAAATTAATAACTCCCTCAATTTTAATTATTTTTTATTGGTTCTTTTTGCAAAAAATCACAAAAATGTTGAAATATTTTATTCCACAAAAAAATCAGATTTATATTATTTATTTAATATAATTAGTATTTTTGTGAATAAATTCATTTTTATTGTTTTTTAAACATTTAAAAGTGAATATTTACTTTAAAAATCAAAACCACATGAGTTTTAATTCATCTTGTGATTAAAACCTCATTTTTCAAACCTTAAACAAAAATCACAAGTGGTTTACTCAAACTTATTTGGTATTTTTATCATTTTATTTGATTTTCTTTAAATATTTACTTTTAAAGGAAAACAAAATTAGGGTTTCTTTGATTTTCACCCTCACAAATCATTTTCAAACACTCATGGGCCTCTATTAGAGTGTAAGACACAATCCCTTTGTAAATACACCAATTTTTGGGCCTCAGTCATTGTATAAGTCCCACTGTATTTTCAAAAACAACGGCGCGATCGTCGCCTTTTTTAAAATTACCTGGGCCTACCCTCGTGTTATAAGCCTCATTCCTTTTCTTTAAACACCTTTGGGCCTCTAATAGAGTGTAAGACTCAATCCCCTTTTAACCAAAACCTTTTTGGGCCTCAGTGTATTGTATAAGTTCCGACACCATCAAAAATTTCGGCGTGATCGTCGCCTTTTTAAACTTTTTAGGCCTCTCCTAGAGCTGTAAGCCCCACCACTTGTACAAAAATAAATCATTGGGCCTCTTGAGAGAGTGTAAGACCCATCCCTTTGTACAGAAAACCTTTTTGGGCCTCAGTCACTTGTATAAGTCCCTGTACAATTTCAAAACAACAGTGCAATCACTGATAAAACCTTGGGCCTCTCCTTGAGCTGTAAGCCCCAATAATCTTTTCAAAGCACTTTCTCCTTTGATTTAGAATATAATATTGTTATCAAAGCTTTCTTTGTTGAACAACTAACAAAACAGCATGGAAGCTCTACAACCAAGTAAGTGTTTACCCGCTTTCTTTATCCGCTTTCATATACATATATATGTATTGTGGGGCCGCTCACTGTAAGTCTTCTTTCATAAACTTTTATATACTTGTCAAATATCGACTGTGTAACACTAGTATAGTTATTTAGATTTTTCCCCCGCAACTACGTCTAGCACTAGGTAAAGCCCTGTTGGTCACTCTTAAATACAAACAAAACTAGATCCCCATAGGATTATCAGATACAGTCTTCCCTCCTCTTGGGGTTAAACAATATGGAGACGTGAAAGGCAGCATTCTCAGTGAACCCTTTCTCAGACTGTCACCCTTAGACATTGTCAAAGAAACTCTAACTCCTCATAGAGGATCTTTTCTCCGTGAATGGCATCTCTTGAGTTTCTTCCAAATTCTCGGACTTTCCTAGCTTGATCTATTCTCGGTGAATGGCATGTCTTGAACTTCTCGGGGTTTGGGGACCCCCTGGCTTCTTAAAAGCATCCCCGCCTCCTCTTGGCCGTTGTACAAGGACCCGTCGGCTTCTTAAAAGCTCTCATGCCTTCTCTTGGGCTTAGTACAAGGACCCAGAGACCTCTACAGGTATAGGAACAGAACCTAGTCATCAATTTGCTAGAGCTGTCTTTCTGAGTCAAGTGTCAGACCAGTTAATGGGTTGACCTTCATCCAAAACTTACCAGCCTTCTCTTGGGCATCATACAAAGATCATTCACTTATCTGAGAATCAATTTCTCAAAACACCAGTAGACTTGGACAGTCTCAATACCCTTTGGATTTCCCATTTCCTTAAAGAACAGGAAATAACCCTGATCCTATGATCAAAGAACAACCTTACCTTTGATCAGTCCCTTTATAAGAACTGATTTTCTCTTTTATCTAACATACTAGACTTGTCACTGAACTGAAACAGTCACCCACAAACATAGCCTCCTCTTGGGCTTTGTACAATGATTCTCTCCAGTAGAGCTAACCTTTTCAGACTCTTTTGTTGAGTCAAACACTTTAGCCTCCATCTCGGGCTTCGTACGAGATACAAATCACTCTCTTGTTGAGTATAAAAGACCCTCTTGTTGGGTCACTCCCCTTTTAGCCTCCATTTCGGGCTTCATACTGTCATACCCCAAATTTTGACCACTAAGATTTCCCATCATTGTGCAAATCATCATCACAATATGGATGAACCATCATGCCTCATCAAATGCCTCAAGGGTTGTTGAGCATTCACTACAATCAAAATTAGGGTTTTAAGCCCTCTTAGAGCCTTAGACAAAGGATCAATCAAGAAATGACATGATCTTTAACTTGTCTAACCTCTCAAACATCCACAAAGGATCAAAAAGGACTCCCACTTCAAGGATTAAGCACAAGGATGCTCCCTTCTAGGTAGATCAAGCCTCAAGATCGCCAGTGTCACCAAATTAGGGTTTTGGTCAACCAGGGCCTCCAGATGAAAAATTTCATCTGGACATAAGCCAATGATCCAAAACATAACCTAATATACTCCATGGAACCTCATGTACCCAATCATCAAGTCAATTTGACCTCAGGGGATGCATTCATCAAAAATCAAGAATTAGGGTTTCTTGACCTAATTCACCCCTAAGTTGACTTTTGGGACAAATCATGAACCAAGACCTCAAGACATGATTTGAGGGTCTCTAATATACTATATTGATCCATTTGGAACAATGGATTAATCCAAGAAGCTTGAGCAACAAGTCTCAATTTCATCTACACCACAATTAGGGTTTCACGAGGAAAGTCAACTGTAGCTTTGACTTTTGACCAGTACATGCTCCCAAACCCTAAGACATGATTCAATATATCCTATGACACCCATGGAACATGTCCATCAAGTTTGATTTAGGTCAAGGACATGATTTCCTGAAAAATTGCACAGTTTGGAATTCATCTGATAAAAAGTCAACTATGCACAAAAGTCAACCTTGACTTTTTGAGATTTTTCACCAAAATAGATTTTTAACCCTAAAATGATGTTAATGTATGATTTGAATCATCATTCATCAAGAAAAATTAAAGAAAGTGGGATAACTTGTAAAAGGGGTAACCATAAAAACTTAGAAAAATTTCTAAGTTATGGAAAAAGTGCCACTAATGTGCCAACTTTGGAGGACCATAACTCCTAAACCACAAGGCCATTGTTCCCCATTCAAAGCCTGATTTGTAAATCACATTGCCCTCTACAAAAGCTTCATACTAACCTATGTCCAAATTCCTCATGGATTTTGAGTTATGGAGTGATCAAAATCAAGAAAAGTCACTTTGTTCCAACACTTGGTGAAAATTTCACTAATTCAGAATCTGCCTTTACTTTTTTCCAAATGTAGGGGGATTTTTCACTTGTATTCAAAAGACATCAAAACCAAACATGTTCAAACAGTTGTTGTATCATGTAAGGGCTTTCCAAAATGGCCAAGAACATTACCAAATTCAATTTGAGCCATGAGATATGACATTGGCAAGTTGCCTTGCTGAAATTTGCCAAGGCAAGGCAGATTTTGCACTTTTGGTCGATTTGCCAAAATCAGCCAAATCCAAATTCTCCTATCCACTTGGACACCTCTGAGGATTGAATCTAAAGGGGACAATCACTGAGCCAAGCCTCCAAAGTCTTTGGAACAAGAAATAGCATGTTGAACCTAGAATTGCCAAAATAGGGACAAGACTCCAATTTTGGATTGGAGCATTCAATGGAAGCACCAAGGTGGCATGGACTGAGCAATTCTCAACTGAATTCAGTCAAGACTTATCCAAGACCAAGGGAACCAGCAGCCTGTGCCCTAACCTCTAGTTAATGGCTAGAGGAGACTTGGATTTTCATTTGCCAACATTGGCCAAACCTACTCAGCAGTTGCCATTCACTATTCCTTGCAAAACAAACTTGCTCTACTATAAATAGAGCTCAATTGTGATCATTTTGAGTACACCAAAGCCATCAAACAGATGCTTTCCTCAAAATCTCTTCTTTCACTCCAATTTTGCCTTCTAAGGCAAGTCACTATCGGGTTTTGAGTTTGAGAGCTTTTCCAATCAAACCAATCACACACACACCTCATATACATCATATAGAAGTGATCCAAACACTCACATAACATCTGGAACACAGATTTCACAAAATCACCAGCCAATTGCTCAAGTTCTTGACAGATTTGCAATTGGGGTACCATCTCAAGTTCCATATCATTTCAATCCATTCCAAGCATTCATACACACTCCATGGAACCTAGGGAAGTTATCTAGATCATTGGAACCTAGCTGTAACACCTCCAACACAAATCACGATCACCAGCTGCAAGTGGTAAGCATGAGCTCTTCTAACTCTATGATCCATGCAATTTTTGCTGCACAATAATTTGGCCATATGTTCATAATCATGCATGGAATGTTTCCCCTCAATTAATTACATTGTTTGAATCCTGTATCAAAAATCCTAGCCTTCATGCAGATATTAGGGTTCTTGAGGATTTTTCATGATTTCTTGTTTTATGCTTAATTTAAATGAAATTAATTGTCATAGACATGATCGTAAGGTTGAAACGAGTTGATTGGTATGTGGATTGCATGATATAATCAAGTATTTAGTGAGATTGGAGAGAAAATGCAAATCAGCCAAACCCAGAACACGCGTGTCTTCTTCAGCTGTTCTTGGCGCCTTTTTTTGAAAATTCAAATATTTGAATTTTGTGATTTTGTTTAATTGATTCAAAAATTAATTTTTCTCTGAGTTTTAATGATTTTGAGTTGATTCTTTTTTTAATAATTCACAAATATGTTAAAATATTTTATTTTCCCAAAAAATCCCAAAAATATTATTTATTTTGTATAATTGATATTTTTGCAAAGAATTAATGTTTTAATATTTTTTAACATTTAAAATATTTTTTCCACCTTGATTTTGCAACTTTTAATGCTTTCTAGTTATTTTGTAGGTCAATACTTAATTTTTGAAGCATTAATCCAAGATCACAATTTGTTTTTCATATGTTAAACAATTTTGATCATTTTAATTGAATTTTTATTCAATTAAATACATTTTTGAAAACAAATTAGGGTTTTTGGATTAATTCAACCCTCATAAATCATTTTCAAAACACTGGGCCTCTCCTTGAGCTATAAGCCCCATTCAAAATTTTTGGGCCTCTAATAGAGTGTAAGGCCCAATCCTTTTTTTGACCAAATCATTTTTGGGCCTCAGTATATTGTATAAGTCCCGATACCGTCAAAAACAAACGGCGCGATCGTCGCCTTTTCAAAACAAAACATTGGGCCTACCCTCGAGTAGTAAGACCCATTTCTTTTCTTAAAATTTTTTGGGCCTCTATTAGAGTGTAAGACCCAACCCCCTTGTACAGAAAATTTTTTGGGCCTCATTCGTTGTATAAGTCTCTCTGTACATTTTCAAATAAACGGCGCGATCGTCGCCTTTTCAAAAAATCACCTGGGCCTCTCCTTGAGCTATAAGCCCCATTCAAAACTTTTGGGCCTCTAATAGAGTGTAAGACCCAATCCCATTTTAACCAAAACATTTTGGGCCTCACTTATTGTATAAGTCCCTCTGCGTTATAAGAAAATCTCGGCGCGATCGCCATTTTAAACGAAAAATAATCTGGGCCTACCCTCGTGTTATAAGCCCCACTATTTTTCTTTAAAAATTTTTGGGCCTCTTGAGAGAGTGTAAGACCCATCCCTTTGTACAGAAAACCTTTTTGGGCCACATTCACTTGTATAAGTCCCTCTGTATAAACTCAACAGTGCAATCACTGATAGAACCCTGGGCCTCTCCTTGAGCTGTAAGCCCCAAATCTTTCTTTTTCAAAGCACTTTCTCCTTTGATTTTGAATATAGTGTTGTTTTCAATCTTTATTTGTTGAACAACTAACCAAACAGCATGGAAGCTCTACAACCGAGTAAGTGTTTATACGCTTTCATTTACCGCTTTCATATACATATAAACTGTATTGTGGGGCTGTTTCACTGTAAGTCTTCTTTCATAAACTCATATCAACTGTGTAATAATAGTATAGATATTTAGGGTTTCCCCGGCAACTACGTCTAGAACTAGGTGACGCCGTTTCGTTTATTCGTAGAAATAGTCAAAACTAGATCCCCATAGGATTACCAGACACAGTCTTCCCTCCTCTTGGGGTTTAACAATATGGAGATATGAAAGGCAGCATTCTCGGTGAACCCTTTCATAGACTGTCACTCGTAGAAGTTGTCAAAGAAACTCTATTCCCCAGAGATGAACTTTTCTCCGTGAATGGCATCTCTTGAGTTTCTTCCAAATTCTTGAACTTTCCTGGCTTGATCTATTCTCGGTGAATGACATGTCTTGAATTTCTCGGGGTTTGGGGACCCACAGGCTTCTTAAAAGCACTTGTCAAGAAACTCTACTCCCCAGAGATGATCTTTTCTCCGTGAATGGCATCTCTTGAGTTTCTTCCAAATTTTCGAACTTTCCTGGCTTGATCTATTCTTGGTGAATGGCATATCTTGAATTTCTTGGGGTTTGGGGACCCATCGACTTCTTAAAAGCATCGGCCTCCTCTTGGGCATTGTCCAAGGACCCACAGGCTTCCTAAAAGCAACCCCGCCTCCTCTTGGGCTTAGTACAAGACCCGTCGGCTTCTTATAAGTATTCACAGCCTCCTCTTAGGCTTCGTATAATGATCTCTTCCTCCAGGAATGATAGCCTTCTCTTAGGCTTCGTACAAGGACCACTCGGCTTCTTAGAAGTATTCCAGCCACCTCTTGGGCTTCGTACAAATTGTCCCGACGACCTCCTAGAGGTATAGGAACAGAACTTAGTCATCTTCATAGAACAATCCTTTCAAAGAGTCTACTACTGTTTCTCATAGCATAGTACAAAAGATGAAACTCTAGACACGGACAGTCTAATATCCTTGAGTCTCAAAGACATTCTCAAGTGACCCCTTCGTTAAATAGGAAGGAAACTCGTAGACTCGGACAGTCTCAATACCCTTTGGATTTCCCGTTTCCTTAAAGAAAAGGAAATAACCCTGATCCTCGAATCGAATCCTTGAGTACAGTGTTACTCCTATAAGAACTGATTTTCTCTTTTAAAATCAGTATACTGGATCTGTCACTTAACTAGAACAGTTACATTAGCCTCCTCTTGGGCTTTGTACAATGGTTCTCCCCAGCGGAGCTAACAACTTTAGCCTCCATCTCGGGCTTCGAACGAGATACAAAAGACTCCTTCGTTGAGTCAAACAACGTTTAGCCTCTCTCTCGGGCTTTGTACGAGACACATAAGAGACTCCCTCGTTGAGTCAATCACCCTTCTAGCCTCCATCTCGGGCTTTATACGAGATACAAAAAGGTTCTTATTGAGCCAAACAAATTTTAGCCTCCATCTCGGGCTTTGTACGAGATACAAAAACACTCTCTTGTTAAGTATAAAAGATCCTCTTGTGGGATCAACCCCTTTTAGCCTCTCTCTCGGGCTTTGTACGAGACACATATTAGCCTCCTCTTAGGCTTTGTATAAGAAAACCACTGGTTGATCCAATCAACCTTTTAGCGTCAAAGTTGTGCCTCGTTCACAGTACACAAACATCAACAACTCCTTCCTCTTCATCTAATCGCTGTAAGTGGCAAGCCTCTGGATCATCTACATCCATGCCACTGTCCCTCTTTTAGCATAAGAAATTCCTAAGGAAAGATAGCATTGCTCTACACTGAGTTAAAGTCTCCTTCTTCATGTTGAAAATATCCTATAAAGGAAATTATGGCATTGCCGGATTCACATATCCCGGTTAAAGTAATTCTCCTTTATAAACAATTGTGACCTACAAACCCCTCTTTAGAGATGACAAATTCTCTCTAAAGTCAACACCCTTTTAGCTTCATATCTTGGGCTTTGAACAAGATACAAACACCTTTCGCTTCACGTCTTGGGCATTGAACAAGACACCAAAACAACCATTTCCTCCCATAGAATAGGAGGAACTACGAACGCTCTGATTTCCCTGTTTCGGTAAACGGGAATACGTAGGCATAAGATCGAAAGAAAAGATCTTAGTGAGCACACTAAACAAAAACTTAAAATCCCATACTCTTATAAAAAGCATCAGTCCTAACATCCTAATCCTTATTCCCCGCCGGAAACCTGTCATTCTGTCAAAATAACACAAGAAAGGCCCCCACCTCATGGATCGCATCCGTAACCTAACAGACCGCTGTTTAAACTCAGTATGCAGGTAGGGTTAATTGGAGACATCTATTTCCCTTTCTTCATTAGCTCACAATAGGATAAAAAATGAATCGACCTGTAGTAAACTGACTCTAAAGAGCGGCCGCGCTTAAGAACCGCGTCCAAAATCGCTCGCTACAGAAAAGTGGCGCCCACCGTGGGGCCTGTCCTTCTTTCTTAATGTTTAAGGTGAAAACCTTGGACAAATCTTTTTCATGGCGGTGGCCACCACAGAAAAGTGGCGCCCACCGTGGGGCCCTTCTAACCTTTTTTTCTTCACTTGTGTGAAAACCACAGATTGGGGCTTCCACCGGGGAACCCATTTTCTGTCAGGAACATAGGATTCATAGCTTTAAAGGTCTAGGATGTTTAGGACAAATATATATACTGCTTTTCCTAGTTGCTATACCTGTTTATTTTTCTGCTATTGGGAATGCGTGTGATGCCGCATGTGGAAAGATTGAGTATATACTTAAGATAAGTGATGGCGACGAGGTCGACCATCAACCTCAGTGGAGGCTGACCAATGCAACCCATTCTCTCACCTAGACAATGGGCCGATTATGATGTCTGAGAAGCTGAGGAGCCAAACCCTTTTGTAGTCCGGAAACTATCGAAAATAGTTGTCACGCGATACTACCCTCATTTGAGGCTGGTGATCTATTCTCGGTGAATGGCACTTACTCTAAGATTGCTCTACAACTCACTGGCGATCCGCTTGTTGTTTTGCTTTCCTGGGAGGAGCTGATGATAATGAGTACAGGTACAAAAATCACCCTAGTATAAACCTTTGGGGATGGGTAGAGCCTTGACTTCATGACAACGACCCTTTAACCCCATGTTTTTTCTATGTTTTTGTGTGCTGCATTCATGTATTCATTTAAAACATTAAAACATTCAAAAAAAATTCTCTTCTAGTCTCTCTGTTTTTCAAATTAAACTAAGACTGTGATTGCAAATATCAGAGAAAAGGATTGTGCTAATGGATTTCGGTAGAAGGAGAACTCATAAGTACACCTTCAGGATTCCAAAACTAGAGGATTTGAGAGGTTTGGCTAAGATGATCACAAACCAAGAGGCCTTCATAGCCAAGTACGGAGGTCTGCTACCTCTGTTAAGAGTCCATGTGATTGAGGGAATCATGGACGCACTCGTTCAATTCTACGATCCAGTTTATCACTGCTTTACATTCCCAGATTACTAGCTAGCACCAACGCTGGAGGAGTATTCTCATCTAATTGATCTACACATTACTGATCGAGCTCCATTTTTTGGACTGGAAGAAATTCCAAAGGATCAGACCATTGCAAGAGCAATTCATTTGGATGAGTCAGAGGTCAGGATGCACATGACTACCAAGGGTGGCATACAAGGTTGGCAGCCTAGTTCTTGACAAAGGAAGCCTTGTACTTCGCTAGTATCGGGAACGTGACTGCTTTTGAAAGAATCTTTGTTTTACTCACTTACGGGTAATTTCTGTTGTCCAACATTAATAACTTCGTCGATATCAACTCCGTTAAGGTTTTTCTCATTGGAAACCTTGTGCCGACCTTGCTCGCAGACGCGTATCATTCTGTACACTTAGGAAATTTGTACAGCGGAGGAGATCACATGCTGTGTACCCCTGCTATACAAATGGTTTATCTCCCATTTACCTAAGTCTACTGCTTTTTAGGATCATAAGAGTGCCTTACGCTGGTCGCAGAAAATCATGTCTCTCACCAACTCTGACATTGATTGGTGTAATAGGATTTATGATAGGATCAGGATGATTGATTGTTGTGGAAACTTCCCCAACTTACCCCTTGTAGGAACTAAGGGAGGAATCAACTACCATCCGGTATTGGTTCGTCTTCAATTTGGATACCCGATGAGGCATGTCCCACAGAATGCTCATCTGGAAGATCTTTTCTTCAAGGAAGGAGAAAATGACAGAGCACTAAAGATGGAAATAGTGCACGCTTAGAAACATGTTCATAAGAAAGGACGGGAGTCTCTAGGAAAACCGGACTGTGTCTCGGTGGAGCCTTATCTCCACGGGGTACAAACTATAGCTCTCAAGCTAAACATGTCGTATCCTCGTCACGGAGTTCTTCCGCCAAGGGAATCTGTCATGTACTTCATGACGGAAACTGAAAAGCTTCAGGTTACTCTCAATAAAGTTCAACAGGAGAGGAGGTCTTGGAAGAACAAGTACCGCATTCTCAACGTAGAGTGTACCAAAATACAGCAACTGCTGAAAGATAAGGATGCTCTGATCGAGATTTTAGAGCAACATGCTGTGGATAATCAGGACGACCAAAGGAATTTGCTCGCTCCTTTCACTTGGCAAAGGAATGACAACCCGACAACGGCCCAAGAGCCCCAATCAAAGAAAAGGAAAGTACCAGAATCAGCACCCGAGTTCTCTTCAGAGAGGACAAGGGACCCGTTAGCTTAGGTTTCTGTTTCCGCACCTTGTAATTTACTGTATTTCCATTTCCGCAATCCTTTGAATTTCAATAAAAAGGGGTTTCCCCGCCGTTTGATATTTGCAATCTAATTTTTGAAGTTTATTTTGATTAAACCAAAAAATAATTAATATAATCATTGCATTCATCATTCTCACATCGCGTATTCTTCTTCCCTACGAATTTCACGCTTGTATCTCAATTTTAGAGTCAAACTGTCTCATTCGTACAATACTCGGGCCAATCGTCAGAAAAAGATGGATGATCTTGAGGAAGAAAACAGAGAGTTGAAAGAAGAGATCGACGCTCTGAGAGAGGATATGAGAAAGCTTCGTAACGACATGCAAGCATGGCAGAAGCTCAGCTATAAAGGACTGTGATCTCAGAGATCACCTCAGCTCCCATAATGGAGAGGTATGATCCTAGGTATCAAATACCGGAAGGACAGATTCCACAGATACCTTCTGGTAAAAAGGAAACTATGTTTGACCGAATGAATGAATTCCAGGAGTAGTTCCTGGAAATGCAGAAGGAGTTGCAAGCCATTCGCGGTGAGAATTTATTTGGAAAGGACGCCGCAGACCTCTGCTTGGTCCCCAATGTGAAAGTTCCGCACAAATTCCAAGTGCCCGACTTTGAAAAATACAAGGGTAACTCTTGCCCTCAAAGTCATCTGGTGATGTACGCTCGGCGGATGTCAGCTCTGACGGAGAATCAGGACCTACTGATTCACTACTTTCAGGATAGTTTAACCGGTGCTGCATTAAAATGGTACATGGGTTTAAACCGTACTACGATCAGTACATTCAGAGATCTTGGTACTGCCTTCGTCCAAGAATACAAATACAATTTGGACATGGCACCCGACAGAGATCAACTCAGATCAATGTCACAAAAGGACAAGGAAACCTTTAAGGAGTATGCTCAAAGGTGGCGTGAAATTGCCGCTCAAATTTGTCCACCTCTTGAGGAAAAAGAGATGACAAAGATCTTCTTAAAAATCTTAAGCTCATTTTACTATGACCGAATGGTTACCAGTGCGCCCAGTGATTTCACCGAGATGGTCGGCATGGGCGTACGTCTTGAGGAAGCCGTCCGAGAAGGACGTTTGGTAAAAGACACTGGATCGACGAGCGATACTAAAAAATACGGTAGTGCTCTCCCTAAGAAAAAAGAGCAATATATTGGGAATATCTCTCTCGAAAAGCAAAGGCGACGTTATCAGCCAGTAGCAGCTGTAACTCCTGCTATCAGTCATGTGCCTATTCCTACGTATCAACCTCAGGTTCCGCAGAGCCAACCTAATCAGCAAAGGACACAACAGCCTCTTCAGTAGACTCGTCCTCCATATAACAACAACCGTACAACACGACCATCAGGGTTTGATCCTATACCCATGTTGTACGCAGAACTATTTCCATTACTACTGGCCAAGGGGCACATCCAGACTAAGTCTCCTCTTACAGTACCAGAAAATCTGCCTTTTTGGTTTAAGGTGGATCAAACATGCCCTTATCATCAAGGAGGATCAGGGCATAACATAGAGAATTGTCTCAATTTCAAATCTGACGTGCAAAAGCTTGTTAGGAGCGAGCTCTTATCTTTCAAAGATAAAAATCCCAATGTTCTCACAAACCCGCTGCCTCAATACGAGAAAGCTGCAGTCAATCTGATTGAGAGAGAATCTAACAATGTCTATTAAAATCACGATGTACTCTTATTGAGGACCAATCTGGTCAAGATGCATTGTAGATAGAGTGGATATGGCCATGTGCCACCTCATAATTATCATCAGTGTGATGTCTGCTCTAAAAGTAATAGAGGATGTTCTGTAGTGCAAGCAGCCCTACAGGAACAAATGGATCTCGGATGGATCCAAGAGCACCGAGTTCGTGGAGTTAACATGGTTTACACGAATTCCAACGTCATTCAGAACCACGACATCTGTGCAATGAATGTCAACTTGGTGGCGATGCACTCAAGGCAAAGCCAATATCATAATCTGCCGCTGCATGATTACAGTTCCTGTCTGACTTGGTTGGTAAACAAACAGGGATGCTCTTTCATACAAGAGGCCCTCCAGCGTCAGATGGATCTTGGATGGATCCAAGACTACCATGATAGGAACCCTTATCAGATCAACATGGTTTAGATCTTCGATATTCGCGTGATGAATACCAACCTGGTAGAGTTACATGCTGAGCAGGTCCGACTCGGATTCTTAATATCACACGACTATCTAATCTGTAAAGCAGGTTGCAAAAACGATCGAGGTTGTACCCTTGTCCCGGAGGCACTTCAGCACTTGTTAAATCACTGGTGGATGCCAATTTATATGGATGAAGATACTCAGTAAATTAGTATCAATAACAGGAGTCCCACTCGGCGTCAAAGTCAGGATGTCCGATCTGTGGAAGCTAACCTAGTGAGGTTACAATGTATTCAAAGTGGGCGTGGCCAGGTGCCACCAAACAATTATGACCGTTGTAGTGTCTGTCCAGAAAGTAACCAAGGGTGTTACCTTGTGAGAGCAGCACTTCAGGGTCAGGTGGATTGTGGAGAGATTCGTCCATATCCGGGTTCTGGACCCATCAATTGGACGCCAATCAAGTCGAGGATGTTGTCACAATCTCTGGTCATCACCAGACCAGGGATGTTTTTGCCATTATCCCTCTACTTGACGAATCTAGAATTCCCAACTGGGAACGGATCGAGATTACTTATGATGGTCAGAAAAATCAGAAGGTTCCCATAGTCATCTATCTACCGGGACCAACACCGTATGAATCAACTAAGGTTATCCCTTACAAGTACGGTGCAACGACAGTTGAGAATGGAAAGGAAATTCCATTACCCTCCGTCGTGAATATTGCAGACATCAGTCGTGTAACACAGAGTGGTAGAATCTCCAACCGAGGGGTTGGAGAACCAAACAAGGAAAAGGAACTTCAGACAGAAGCTCCCGATCCATCAGTCGGTCAATCCAGTAATCCCGACCTTTCGAAAAATAATGATGAGATGCTGAAGCTCATCCAAAGGAGTGAATATAACATTGTTGATCAGCTGTTACAGACTCCTTCAAAGATCTCGGTATTATCGCTGTTACTCAGTTCAGAAGCCCACAGGGAGGCTCTACAGAAAGTCTTGGAGCAAGCCTTTGTGGAACAGGATGTAACAATCAGACAGTTCGATAGCATTGTCTCTAACATCACTTCCTGCAATAATTTGGGATTTAGTGATGAGAATTACCCGAAGAGGGTCGTCGTCATAATATGGCGCTCAACATTACAGTTAACTGCCAGGAAGATGCTTTAGCCAGCGTACTGGTAGACACAGGGTCAGCCCTGAATGTTATGCCGAAGTCCACTTTGACTCAATTATCATTCAAAGGCCCTCCAATGAGAATCAGCGAGGTCGTCGTCAAAGCGTTCGACGGATCCAGGAAAACAGTTATCGGCGAAGTTGATCTTCCCATAACTATCGGTCCTCACACTTTCCAAGTCACTTTCTAGGTCATGGACATCCGGGCAACATACAGTTGTTTATTAGGAAGACCTTGGACACATCAGGCTGGAGCGGTCACTTCGAACCTTCACCAAAAGCTAAAGTTCGTTCAGAACGATCAACTTGTCACAGCTGTGGAGAACAGGCCTTACTCGTGAGTAACTTATCGTCATCCACTTATGTGGAACTAGAAGGGATAATCGGAACCCAGTTCCAAGAGCTTTCGTTACACAAGGACGAATAATCCGGAGGAGGAACTTCGATTCCCTCACACAACGATGCTATCAAAACGGTCGAGAGTACCGATACAACCGAATGGGGACAGCTTGTCATTCCTATTGACAATAAAACAAAGAAGGGTCTTGGTTTTTCTACAACCTGTACCCAGACAGCTGCCAACGATGAAAGTCTTCATCCCCTTCAAAACTTCTTCCACAGTGGAGGTTTTCTTCACCCAGTGTCTCAAGCAGTACATGCTATCAATGAGGAAGATCCCTCTGACACAGATGAAGAATGGAAGTCCTACCTTAACGAGGACGGATATATGTCTCATGAAGAGGTGCCTATACCATTTTCCTATCCCGCACAGAGTCCGAGATTTATACCACGGTCAGATGTCAAAATGATATATGGAGGTTGTGATCCGGAAGGATGTTGTGCTCCGCCAAATTCATTAGAGGAGGATACTCTGATGAAAGACAACTTTGACCACAATTACTATGGCCCGATGGATGGTCTGCCAATGTGGCAACCTTATCCAGACAGCCGAACAATGAACATCAGCTGACCGTCATTGAACAGAATACTTGTGTCCCCGCCATGTCATGGGATCAACACTCAGGTCATTCAGAAACTACTCAACATGACGATGAATTTGCAACGTTTGTAGGACTTGAATTCATCAACTATGCTTTTCCCGAGGTCAACGTCGTCGAGAGAGATGACTCCTCCAGTTCCAGAACAGTATGGGACACCTTGGGACAACCGAGTGGAAAATACGACTATATGGTCCAGTACACCGCTCCCGAAAGCTCTCGTATCAGGCTCGAAGATATCCAGCTAACTGGATGGGGAGATACAACTGAGAGCACAAATGCTATGCAAAATGCAACAGAGGAATTCTCCTACGACAACTCTGCCTGGGAGACAGATTCCAATGATCCTGCTCCACCAGAAATCAGCGTCATTTCTGAAGACAAATCAAGGAAGGTGCCAGACTTTGTGATTCACCGAGGAGTTCGCCGCCAATGGGTTGCCGTCGAGGTTCCGAAGATCGTTTATCAGTCAAAGTAATTGCCATCTTTTAACCTTTCACCCTGCCCAGGTGAAACGGATGTTTTGATAGGGCTCACTTTCTGTAAATTTCCCTCTTCGCTTCGCCCAAAGCGACAGAGTTTTGTTTTATAGGGCTGTAGTTTCAAGAATCGACTTGTTCATTAATAAAATAACGTTGTTCTGTAATTTCCGCATTAATTGCTGTTTTCTCTTTTTTTCTTTTTCAGAAAATGGTAATCCTAAAAATCAATTCAAATAAAAACAAGCAGTAAAATAAATACACTGCACACAATTGCATTTTCTCTATCTCTTCTAAACACGAATCATCACGTCATGCAGATTGCTTGTTTTAAACCCAGTTGAAACATATGATCTGATGCCTTCTCCTGACTTTGAGTTATCGATATTCGAGGCTGAAGAAGAAAATGACGACAAAATTCCAGAAGAGATCTCCCGATTACTCAGACAAGAGAAAAGGTCTATTGAACCTCACAAAGAACCGTTGGAAACGGTAAACTTGGGTTCAGAAAAAGAGAGAAAAGAAATCAGGATTAGGGCACTGCTCAGTCCAACTGCCAGAGAGGGTTTGATAAAGCTTCTCAAAGAATTCCCCGATGTATTCGCTTGGTCCTATCAGGATATGCCAGGGTTGGATACCAGCATCGTGGAACATCACTTACCGTTAAGATCGGAATGTCTGCCAGTAAAGCAAAGGTTGAGACGGACTCACCTGGACATGGTCATCAAAATCAAAGAGGAGGTACAGAAACAAATCGGCGCAGGTTTCCTCGCTACATCTGAATATCCTCAATGGTTAGCCAACATCGTACCCGTTCCCAAAAAGTACGGGAAGGTCAGAATGTGTGTTGATTACAGTGATCTGAACAAGGCAAGTCTAAAGGACGACTTTCCTTTACCACACATTGACATGCTGGTAGACAGTACAGCAAAGTTCAAAGTCTTCTCCTTCATGGATGGATTCTAGGGCTATAAACAGATCAAAATGGCGCTGAAAGACATGGAGAAAACTTCGTTCATTACCCCATAGGGTACCTTTTGTTACAAGGTAATGTCGTTCGGTTTGAAGAACGCCGGGGCAACCTATCAAAGGGCCATGACTACTCTGTTTCATGACATGATACATAAGGAAATCGAGGTATATGTCGATGATATGATTGCAAAATCTAAGACAGAGCAGGAGCATGTGACCCACCTGTCGAAACTATTCGAGCGTTTGAGGAAGTAAAATCTCCGCTTGAATCCCAACAAGTGCACCTTCGGTGCCTGTTCAGGGAAACTACTAGGGTTCATCGTCAGCCAGAAAGGAATTGAGGTTGATCCTGACAAGGTCAAGGCCATTCGAGAAATGCCTTCTCTGAAAACTGAAAAACAAGTCAGAGGATTCTTGGGACGTTTGAACTACATCTCCAGATTCATATTCCTTATGACCGCGACATGCGCGCCGATCTTCAAGTTACTTAAAAAGAACCCAGATTGCGTTTGGTCAGAAGATTGCCAAACCGCCTTCGACAGTATTAAGGAATATCTATTGAATCCTCTGATTCTATCACCTCCAGTGGAAGGAAGACCACTGATCATTTACTTCACAATCCTAGAGGACTTAATGGGATGTGTACTTGGCTAACAAGACGAAACCAAAAGGAAAGAGTCTGCCATCTACTATCTAAGCAAGAAATTCACCGACTGCGAAACTCGGTACACGATGCTTGAGAAAACTTGTTGCGCTTTGGCTTGGGCAGCCAAACGTCTTCGTCAATACATGATTCGTCATACTACTTGGTTGGTTTCCGAGATGGATCCAATCAAGTATGTCTTCGAAAAGCCTGCTCTCACGGGAAGAATTGCCCGTTGGCAGATGTTGTTATCAGAATATGACATAGAGTACCACGCTCAGAAAGCCGTTAAGGGAAGTATTTTAGCCGATCATTTGGCTCATGAACCGATTGACGATCAAGAATCAATCGGGTTCGACTTCCCAGACGAAGATGTCATGTATCTAAAAATGAAAGATTGCGATGAACTGTTACCCAGTGAAGGGCCAGAACCAGCTTCCCAATGGGGACTTATCTTTGACGGAGCAGTTAATCATTACGGAAACGGAATTGGGGCAATCATTGTTACCCCTCAGGGTACCCATATTCCTTTCACCTCTCGACTTACGTTTAAGTGTACCAACAATGAGGCCGAATACGAAGCTTGTATCATGGGTCTCGAAGAAGCGATTGATTTAAGGATCAAAAACTTGGACGTATACGGCGACTCAGCCTTGGTTATCAATCAGATTAAAGGAGATTGGAACACATACCAATCAGGATTGATTCCTTACGAAGACTATGCAAGAAGGTTGTTACCCTTCTTCAAAAGAGTCGAGTTTCATCACGTCCCTCGTAATGAGAATCACATGGCTGACACTTTAGCCACTCTCTCTTCAATGATTAGTGTAGGTCAACGGAATGACCTACCTAAGATCGACATAATGCGCCTTGAAAGGCCCGCTTACATCTTCACGATTGAAGCAGACATAGATAACAAACCTTGGTATCACAATATCAAGTGCTTCCTTAAGAAACAAGAGTACCCATCTGGGGCACTCAAAAAGGACAGAAAAACCCTCAGAAAACTAGCAAGCAGCTTCTTCCTGAGCGGTAACACTCTTTATAAGAGAAATTTTGACATGGTCTTGCTCCGGTGCGTAAACAGACCAGAAGCAGACATGCTTATGAAAAAAAATCATGAAGGGTCCTTTGGCACTCATGCCAACGGACACACTATGGCGAGAAAATTTCTGAGAGCAAGGTACTACAGGTTGACCATGGAATCCGACTGCTACAAGTACATGAGGAGGTGTCACAAGTGTCAGATATACTCCGACAAAATTCATGTACCGCCATCACATCTCAAAGTTCTTTCTTCCCTGTGGCCTTTTTCCATATGGGGAATCGACATGATTGGCTTGATCGAACCTAAGGCTTCAAACGGACATCGGTTCATCCTGGTAGCCATTGACTATTTCACCAAGTGGGTCGAAGCAGCGTCGTACGCTAATGTAACCCGACAAGTGGTGGTTTGATTTATCAAAAACAATATCATCTGCCGTTATGGTGTTCCAAGCCAGATCATTACTAATAATGGATCTAACTTGAACAATAAGATGATGAAAGAGTTGTTCGCAGAGTTCAAGATCGAACGCCATAACTCATCTCCCTACCGACCCAAGATGAACGGAGCGGTAGAAGCGGCTAATAAGAACATCAAGAGGATTGTTCAAAAGATGGTTGTAACCTACAAAGACTGGCACGAGATGTTACCCTTTGCTCTTCATGGTTATCGCACATCTGTCCGCACTTCAACAGGGGCTACCCCTTTATCTCTAGTATATGGAATGGAAGCAGTACTCCCCATAGAAGTAGAGATCCCATCAATCTGGGTATTGATGGAAGCTAAGCTTTCAGAAGCTGAATGGTGTCAAAGCTGACACGACGAACTGAATCTGATTGAAGAGAAGCGAATCACGACACTATGCCACGGTCAGTTGTATCAACAAAGAATGAAGAGGGCGTTCGACAAAAAGGTCTGACCTCGCGTCTTCAGGAAAGGAGACCTTGTGCTCAAGAAGATACAATCTTTTCTCACTGATTCCTGGGGCAAGTGGACTCTGAATTATGATGGCCTCTATGTGGTCACAAAAGCTTTCTCAGGCGGCGCCTTGAGACTTGCAACCATGGACGGAGAGGAATTTGCCTACCCTACGAATGTTGATATAGTCAAGAAATACTTCGCCTAAACTAAAAAAAAACGTCTCGGTGGATTGAAAACCCGAAAGGGCGGTCCAGGCAAAAGTTAGAGACATGGAAAAAATCATCCCGATGGATTGGAAACATCATAGTACAATCCAGGAAAAAATTAGGGATAATGGCAAGTAACTATGTTCAACAGAGGCAAGTCCCTCAGCAGCAGTTACATCATCCATCGGAGGAAAACTCCGGTCAAGTCATCTTCGACAGAAGCTCAGGATGTCCCGAATTCAAAGTTGGTAGAAGGATAGTGGTCGTTATGTTTCAATGTAGCCCTTTTCCCTGTAAATTACCATTTTCTAACTTTGTAAATACTCTATGGAATCACGCGTTTGGCTGATCTCCATCCTATCAATAAAATTTGACCCCTTGTGCTTTTGTTTGCAATTCTTATTTGTTTTAGCTTTACAGAATGACGTTTTAACATGATTAGCGATTCTTGAAATGAAACAAAAATGAATTTACTTGTTAAAAATTTTTCTACTTTTAAAATAAAGATGGAAATCCTTTTGACTGTTGAACATCGAAAGAACATTGATTGCGTCTCCAAAGGTGTTCGAGCCTCAAAGTGCAGAATCAAAGTACTCCTTCTAGGCCAGTACGCCTGAACGAAGGATCAACTGTATGAGATGCGGCTTTTCCATCTGATACCCTCGGCCGAGTTCTTATCTCCTAAGCCCGATCAACGGTATTCTCCGCAGGGACTATCTCTCCTAAGCAAGGTAGAATTACTACTTTTTGGACCAACGGTACTTCTTTGCCCCACGATGGTCGAGTATCCAGTCGTGTTCACTCGTCAGTTTGTATGTCGCGTCAGTTTTGTCAGCATATACATACATACATCATGCATTTTTGATTTGCATTCACATTTCATATTGCATCACTATCACTCTAGTCGGTCTTGTCCCCTAGTGATAACAGTCCTCTTAATCGAGTTGTCAGTTCTTGCCTCGTCAGGAAATACTGTGTCTGAGCAATCTCACCTCCAGTTTATTTCTGGATTGAAATTGGCCCTCGACCACTTTGATAACTTGAACCTCTGAAAAACCAGAGGAACCTTCAGTCAGCATCACTCTTCGCCATTGAAGGTGATATCCTTGCTTTCCTAAATTAAGGAAAATCCACAGAGAAAGCCTCGTAATCAGAGATTCGGCAGCATGCCAGTTTTGCTCCGAAAAGATCGCTGATGAAAAGGTCATCGGCACCTCAAAATTGGACCCCATCATATGGCATTTCTCCGGGAAGATCCCGAGAAAAGTATGATGTAAGATCCCAAGTGACAGCAGTCTCTCAAGAGACCTGCTTTCCCCCAATAGAGTCAGCGAATAGCGTCTCCAACAGAGAAGTTTGTGCACCTCTACAACTCAGACGAATAGGTTCCCCAGCAAGTCTGACATCAAAACTTTTTCCACTCAAATGGCATCTCCCCGGGAAAATCCTGCGAGAAGTTTGAGGAAAACCATTACAAATAGTGTCCCTTGTCAATAAAGTTTATTGACGGAAGAAACTGAGACCAGTTCCTTGGTAGGAAACCAGGATCGAGGGGAAGTTTAAATCAGAAACTGAGACCAGTTATTTGGTAGGAAACCAGGATTGAGGGAAGTTTAAATCAGAAACTGAGACCAGTTCCTTGGTAGGAAACCAGGATCGAGGGGAAGCTTAAATCAGAAACTGAGACCAGTTCCTTGGTAAGAAACCAGGATCGAGGGGAAGTTGACAAGAGAAACTAAGACCAGTTCCTTGGTAGGAAACCAGGATCGAGGGGAAGTTTTTACCTTTTCTAAGCATCATTGCTTAGCAAAAAAGATGAGTGTGTAAGCTACCATTCATAACCACCATCAAAATTTCGGGTATTCTGATATTTAATCCTCTTGCACCCCGAATGCCCGAATACCTTCGCCATTCACACCTTCGGGTCCAAGAAGATTAAATAGGGGCATCTGTCATACCCCAAATTTTGACCACTAAGATTTCCCATCATTGTGCAAATCATCATCACAATATGGATGAACCATCATGCCTCATCTAATGCCTCAAGGGTTGTTGAGCATTCACTACAATCAAAATTAGGGTTTTAATCCCTCTCAGAGCCTTAGACAAAGGATCAATCAAGAAATGACATGATCTTTAACTTGTCTAACCTCTCAAACATCCAAAAAGGATCAAAAAGGACTCCCACTTCAAGGATTAAGCACAAGGATGCTCCCTTCTAGGTGGATCAAGCCTCAAGATCACCAGTGTCACCAAATTAGGGTTTTGGTCGACCAGGGCCTCCAGATGAAAAATTTCATCTGGGAACAAGCCAATGATCCAAAACATAACCTAATATACTCCATGGAACCTCATGGACCCAATCATTAAGTCAATTTGACCTCAGGGGATGCATTCATCAAAAATCAGGAATTAGGGTTTCTTGACCTAATTCACCCCTAAGTTGACTTTTGGGACAAATTATGAACCAAGACCTCAAGACATGATTTGAGGGTCTCTAATATACTATATTGATCTATTTGGAACAATGGATTAATCCAAGAAGCTTGAGCAACAAGTCTCAATTTCATCTGCACCACAATTAGGGTTTCGCGAGGAAAGTCAACTGTAGTTTTGACTTTTGACCAGGACATGCTCCCAAACCCTAAGACATGATTAAATATACCCTATGACACCCATGGAACATGTATATCAAGTTTGATTTAGGTCAAGGACATGATTTCCTGAAAAATTGTACAGTTTGGAATTCATCTGATAAAAAGTCAACTGTGCACAAAAGTCAACTTTGACATTTTGAGATTTTTCACCAAAATGGATTTTTAACCCTAAAATGATGTTAATGTATGATTTGAATCATCATTCATCAAGAAAAATCAAAGAAAGTGGGATAACTGGTAAAAGAGGTAACCATAAAAACTTAGAAAAATTTCTAAGTTATGGAAAAAGTGCCACTAATGTGCCAACTTTGGAGGACCATAACTCCTAAACCACAAGGCCATTGTTCCCCATTCAAAGCTTGATTTGTGTATCACATTGCCCTCTACAAAAGCTTCATACTAACCTATGTCCAAATTCCTCATGGATTTTGAGTTATGGAGTGATCAAAATCAAGAAGAGTCACTTTGTTCCAACACTTGGTGAAAATTTCACTAAGTCAGAATCTGCCTTTACTTTTTTCCAAATGTAGGGGGATTTTTCACTTGGATTCAAAAGAGATCAAAACCAAACATGTTCAAACAGTTGTTGTATCATGTAAGGGCTTTCCAAAATGGCCAAGAACACTACCAAATTCAATTTGAGCCATGAGATATGACATTGGCAAGTTGCCTTGCTGAAATTTGCCAAGGCAAGGCAGATTTTGTACTTTTGGTCGATTTGCCAAAATCAGCCAAATCCAAATGCTCCTATCCACTTGGACACCTCTGAGGATTGAATCTAAAGGGGACAATTACTGAGCCAAGCCTCCAAAGTCTTTGGAACAAGAAATAGCATGTTGAACCTAGAATTGCCAAAATAGGGACAAGACTCCAATTTTGGATTGGAGCATTCAATGGAAGCACCAAGGTGGCATGGACTGAGCCATTCTCAACTGAATTCAGTCAAGACTTATCCAAGACCAAGGGAACCAGCAGCCTGTGCCCTAACCTCTAGTCAATGGCTAGAGGAGACTTGGATTTTCATTTGCCAACATTGGCCAAACCTACTCAGCAGTTGCCATTCATTATTCCTTGCAAAACAATCTTGCTCTACTATAAATAGAGCTCAATTGTGTTCAGTTTGAGTACACCAAAGCTATCAAACAGATGTTTTCCTCAAAATCTCTTTTTTCACTCCAATTTTGCCTTCTAAGGCAAGTCACTATCGGGTTTTGAGTTTGAGAGCTTTTCCAATCAAACCAATCACACACACACCTCATATACATCATATAGAAGTGATCCAAACACTCACATAACATCTGGAACACAGATTTCACAAAATCACCAGCCAATTGCTCAAGTTCTTGACAGATTTGCAGTTGTTGTACCATCTCAAGTTCCAGATCATTTCAATCCATTCCAAGCATTCATACACACTCCATGGCACCTAGGGAAGCTATCCAAATCATTGGAACCTAGCTGTAACACCTCCAACACAAATCACGATCACCAGCTGCAAGTGGTAAGCATGAGCTCTTATAACTCTATGATCCATGCAATTTTTGCTGCACAATAATTTGGCCATATGTTCATAATCATGCATGGAATGTTTCCCTTCAATTAATTACATTGTTTGAATCGTGTATCAAAAATCCTAGCCTTCATGCAGAAATTAGGGTTCTTGAGGATTTTTCATGATTTCTTGTTTTATGCTTAATTTAAATGAAATTAATTGTCATAGACATGATCGTAAGGTTGAAACGAGTTTATTGGTATGTGGATTGCATGATATAATCAAGTATTCAGTGAGATTGGAGAGAAAATGCAAATCAGCCAAACCCAGAACACGTGCGCATTCTTCAGCTGTTCTTGGCGCCTTTTTTTTGAAAATTCAAATATTTGAATTTTGTGATTTTGTTTAATTGATTCAAAAATTAATTTCTCTCTGAGTTTTAATGATTTTGAGTTGATTCTTTTTTTAATAATTCACAAAAATGTTAAAATATTTTATTTTCCCAAAAAATCCCAAAAATATTATTTATTTTGTATAATTGATATTTTTGCAAAGAATTAATGTTTTAATTATTTTTAACATTTAAAATATTTTTTCCACCTTGATTTTGCAACTTTTAATGCTTTCTAATTATTTTGTAGGTCAATACTTAATTTTTGAAGCATTAATCCAAGATCACAATTTTTTTTTCATATGTTAAACAATTTTGATCATTTTAATTGAATTTTTATTCAATTAAATACATTTTTGAAAACAAATTAGGGGTTTTGGATTAATTCAACCTTCATAAATCATTTTCAAAACACTGGGTCTCTCCTTGAGCTATAAGCCCCATTCAAAATTTTTGGGCCTCTAATAGAGTGTAAGACCCAATCCTTTTTTGGACCAAATCATTTTTGGGCCTCAGTATATTGTATAAGTCCCGATACCGTCAAAAACAAACGGCGCGATCGTCGCCTTTTCAAAACAAAACATTGGGCCTACCCTCGAGTAGTAAGACCCATTTATTTTCTTAAAACTTTTTGGGCCTCTATTAGAGTGTAAGACCCAACCCCCTTGTACAGAAAACTTTTTGGGCCTCATTCGTTGTATAAGTCCCTCTGTACAGTTTCAAATACACGGCGCGATAGTCGCCTTTTCAAAAAATCACTTGGGCCTCTCCTTGAGCTATAAGCCCCATTCAAAACTTTTGGGCCTCTAATAGAGTGTAAGACCCAATCCCCTTTTAACCAAAACATTTTGGGCCTCACTTATTGTATAAGTCCCTCCGCGTTAAAAGAAAATATCGGCGCGATCGCCATTTTAAACGAAAAGTCATCTGGGCCTACCCTCGTGTTATTAGCCCCACTCTTTTTCTTTAAAACTTTTTGGGCCTCTTGAGAGAGTGTAAGACCCATCCCTTTGTACAGAAAACCTTTTTGGGCCACAGTCACTTGTATAAGTCCCTCTGTACAAACTCAATAGTGCAATCACTGATAGAACCCTGGGCCTCTCCTTGAGCTGTAAGCCCCAAATCTTTCTTTTTCAAAGCACTTTCTCCTTTGATTTTGAATATACTGTTGTTTTCAATCTTTCTTTGTTGAACAACTAACCAAACAGCATGGAAGCTCTACAACCGAGTAAGTGTTTATACGCTTTCATTTACCGCTTTCATATACATATAAACTGTATTGTGGGGCTGTTTCACTGTAAGTCTTCTTTCATAAACTCATATCAACTGTGTAATAATAGTATAGATATTTAGAGTTTCCCCGACAACTACGTCTAGAACTAGGTGACGCCGTTTCGTTTATTCGTAGAAATAGTCAAAATTAGATCCCCATAGGATTACCAGACACAGTCTTCCCTCCTCTTGGGGTTAAACAATATGGAGATATGAAAGGCAACATTCTCGGTGAACCCTTTCATAGACTGTCACTCGTAGAAGTTGTCAAAGAAACTATATTCCCCAGAGATGATCTTTTCTCCGTGAATGGCATCTCTTGAGTTTCTTCCAAATTCTCGAACTTTCCTGGCTTGATCTATTCTCGGTGAATGGCATGTCTTGAATTTCTCGGGGTTTGGGGACCCACAGGCTTCTTAAAGCACTTGTCAAGAAACTCTACTCCCCAGAGATGATCTTTTCTCCGTGAATGGCATCTCTTGAGTTTCTTCCAAATTTTCGAACTTTCCTGGCTTGATCTATTCTAGGTGAATGGCATGTCTTGAATTTCTCGGGGTTTGGCGACCCATCGGCTTCTTAAAAGCATCGGCCTCCTCTTGGGCATCGTTCAAGGACCCACAGGCTTCCTAAAAGCAACCCCGCCTCCTCTTGGGCGTAGTACAAGGACCTCTCAGCTTCCTAGAAGTATTCACAGCCTCCTCTTAGGCTTCGTATAATGATCTCTTCCTCCAGGAATGATAGCCTCCTCTTGGGCTTAGTACAAGGACCCGTAGGCTTCTTAAAAGCATCGGCCTCCTCTTGGGCATCGTTCAAGGACCCACGGGCTTCTTAAAAGCACTTGTCAAGAAACTCTACTCCCCAGAGATGATCTTTTCTTCGTGAACGACATCTCTTGAGTTTCTTCCAAATTTTCGAACTTTCCTGGCTTGATCTATTCTCGGTGAATGGCATGTCTTGAATTTCTCGGGGTTTGGGGACCCATCGGCTTCTTAAAAGCATCAGCCTCCTCTTAGGCATCGTACAAGGACCCACAGGCTTCCTAAAAGCAACCCCGCCTCCTCTTGGGCTTAATACAAGGACTCGTCGGCTTCTTAGAAGTATTCACAGCCTCCTCTTAGGCTTCGTATAATGATCTCTTCCTCCGGGAATGATAGCCTTCTCTTGGGCTTCGTACAAGGACCACTCGGCTTCTTAGAAGTATTCCAGCCTCCTCTTGGGCTTCGTACAAATTGTCCCGACGACCTCCTAGAGGTATAGGAACAGAACTTAGTCATCTTCATAGAACAGTCCTTTCAAAGAGTCTACTACTGTTTCTCAAAGCATAGTACAAAAGATGAAACTCTAGACACGGACAGTCTAATATCCTTGAGTCGCAAAGACATTCTCAAGTGACCCCTTCGTTAAATAGGAAGGAAACCCGTAGACTCGGACAGTCTCAATACCCTTTGGATTTCCCGTTTCCTTAAAGAAAAGGAAATAACCCTGATCCTCGAATGGAATCCTTGAGTACAGTGTTACTCCTATAAGAACTGATTTTCTCTTTTAAAATCAGTATACTGGATCTGTCACTTAACTGGAACAGTTACACTAGCCTCCTCTTGGGCTTTGTACAATGGTTCTCCCCAGCGGAGCTAACAACTTTAGCCTCCATCTCGGGCTTCGTACGAGATACAAAAGACTACTTCGTTGAGTCAAACAACGTTTAGCCTCTCTCTCGGGCTTTGTACGAGACACATAAGAGACTCCCTCGTTGAGTCAATCACCCTTCTAGCCTCCATCTCGGGCTTTATACGAGATACAAAAAGGTTCTTATTGAGCCAAACAAATTTTAGCCTTCATCTCGGGCTTTGTACGAGATACAAAAACACTCTCTTGTTGAGTATAAAAGATCCTCTTGTGGGATCAACCCCTTTTAGCCTCTCTCTCGGGCTTTGTACGAGACACATATTAGCCTCCTCTTAGACTTTGTATAAGAAAACCACTAGTTGATCCAATCAACCTTTTAGCATCAAAGTTGTGCCTCGTTCACAGTACACAAACATCAACAACTCCTTCCTCTTCATCTAATCGCTGTAAGCGGCAAGCCTCTGGATCATCTACATCTATGCAACTGTCCCTCTTTTAGCATGAGAAATTCCTAAGGAAAGATAGCATTGCTCTACACTGAGCTAAAGTCTTCTCATTTAGGTTGAAAATCTCCTATAAAGGAAATTATGGCATTGCCAGATTCACATATCCCGGTTCAAGTAATTCTCCTTTATAAACAATTGTGACCTACAAACCCCTCTTTAGAGATGACAAATTCTCTCTAAAGTCAACACCCTTTTAGCTTCATATCTTGGGCTTTGAACAAGATACAAACACCTTTCGCTTCACGTCTTGGGCTTTGAACAAGACACCAAAACAACCATTTCGAACGCTCTGATTTCCCTATTTCAGTAAACGGGAATACGTAGGCATAAGATCGAAAGAAAAGATCTTAGAGAGCACACTAAACAAAAACCTAAAATCCCATACTCTCACAAAAAGCATCAGTCCTAACATCCTAATCCTTATTCCCCGCCAGAAACCTGTCATTCTGTCAAAATAACACAAGAAAGGCCCCACCACATTGATCGCATCCGTAAGCTAACAGACCGATGTTTAAACTCAGTATGCAAGCAGGGTTAATTGGAGACATCTATTTCCCTTCCTTCATCAGCTCACAATAGGATAAAAAATGAATCGACCTGTAGTAAACTGACTCCAGAGAGCGACCGCGCTTAAGAACCGCGTCCAAAATCGCTTGCTACATGTACGAGATACAAATCACTCTCTTGTTGAGTATAAAAGACTCTCTTGTTGAGTCAAACACTTTTAGCCTCCATCTCGGGCTTCGTACGAGATAAAAAACACTCTCTTGTTGAGTATAAAATACCCTCTTGTTGGGTCACAAACCTTTCAGCCTCCATCTCGGGCTTCGTACGAGATACAAAACACTCTCTTGTTGAGTATAAAAGACCCTATTGTTGGGTCACAAACCTTTTAGCCTCCGTCTTGGGCTTCGTACAAGACACATATAAAAGTACCCTCTTGTTGGGTCCATAGCCTCCTCTTAGGCTTTGTATAAGGAAAACCCCGGTTGAGTCAATCAACCTTTTAGCACCAAACCTGTGCCTTGCTCACAGCATACAAACATCAACAACTCCTCTTTAGAGATGACAAATTCTTTCTAGAGTCAAAACCCTTCAGCTTCACATCTTGGGCTTTGAACAAGATACATATACTCCCTTTATCTTCACGTCTTGGGCTTTGAACAAGACACCAAAACAACCTCTTTCCTCCCATAGAATAGGAGGAACTACGATCGCTATAATTTCCCTGTTTCATCAAACGGGAATACGTAGGCATAAGATTGAAAAATCTTAGCGAGCATACTAATCAAAAAACCCAAAATCCCATACCTTCATACCTCAATCGAAAAGCATCAGACCTAACATCCTACCAATAGCTTAGATATTGTTCTTAAGCAAAATAACCTAAGAGAGACCCACAATCTTAATAGCATCTATAAACCAACAGTCATCTGTTTAAACTCAGTTTGCAAGCAAGGTTAATTGGAGACATCTATTTCCCTACCTTCATCAGCTTCAATAGGATAAAAAATGAATCGAACTGTAGTACCCCAAAGCGATAGTGCTTCACAACCACACAAAAATTTGCGCTACAGACTACTTTTCTTTTCTTGTCGTTGAATCACTTAGGATTACATCAGAGTTCGTTGAGAGACTCTGACTGGCGAAGTTACATTCAGACTTGCTGAGCATGAGGCTTCAGAACTAACAAGAGTCTGAACATTAGATCCATTTCTCAGAACTTGCAGAGCAGAAGCTTATCAGAGCTAAGCTGCAAGGTTCTGACTTGCGTGTGTAAGGTTCTGATACTCTATATAGAAGATAAACTAAGACATTAAGCATAAGAGTAAAGAACACACGATATATCCTGGTTCACCATAAAGGCTAATCTAGTCCACCCTCCTCAGGTGATTTTTCCTTGAACACAAGGTCTTAATCCACTATAATCAATCTCGATTACAGATGCACGGGCAACAACCGGTGACTAACCACTTGCAGCCGCACTGTGACTAACATACAATGAACCGTTCAGGGATTCAACTTAATGAATATAACGAACATTGACCTGCAGGTTCCAATCTCGCATGATCTACTGCTAGGCTTTCACAGTTAGACGTTTAGGGATTCATCGCAATGAATATAACGCTACTGACCCTATTTCAGGCTTTTCCCACAATAACATCTCGCCATTGTCTTCTCGAGTCTCCGGTCACACTGACCACTCAAGGAATCCTAATTCACCAAGAATTAGTTTAACTGGAGATTACAAAGGTGCTTCTTAACAAGCATATTACTCCTAAGTTTAAGTACAAAAGAACACACAAGTGTTCAAGCAAGATGTGAGCAACAGCTCCTTGCTATTCTAAGAAATTACAGAGATGTATAATGATTTGACAGTTGTTGACATCTTGTAGATCTTCTTCTTCTTCGTCTTCGGGGTGAGCAAGCTTTGAGCAACAACTCCTTGCTTCAGATCTTCAATGTAGCGCTGACGAGAAGGTGGTTGATGACTTGACTGATTTGCAATGTTGTCTTCTTCATCAATAGCTTCTATACCAATTCATTATTGTTGTGTTGAATGATGATCTTTGAGCTTCAACAACAATGGCTATGTGCAAATGGTGATAGCTTTGGATATTCTAAGTGTTACAACGAGAACTCATCATTGTTACTATCTTTACACAATGACTTGATCAATTCCCCATTAATGGCTGAATCGATCTGTGGACTGTGTCGTCGTCGTCGTCTTTTTTCGTCCATTAGAAGCGAATACTCTTTCCTTTAAATAGCCTGGTAGAAATATATTCGTTTGAAATATTGATGGTTGTTGGAAAAGAGACGTTGTGTAATAATTAGTTGTACTGACACATCTATTTTTTGCTGTGGGAGAAGTGACGGGATATATCTTTCTTGGGCGCCGTGTACAGTTACTCACAACAGTAACATGTGACTTCTTGAACTTCAGAGGCTTCAGATGGTTAATGGATGAAGCATGAGTAGAGTCTTCTTAACAGGATATCTGATATGTCAAGTCTTCAGTCAATTGAAGAAGTCCATTAGGAATCAGTCTTCAGAACTTCAGCACTTATCTTTGAGCACGTTATCCTTTACTTCTTCAAGTCTTCCGAAACTTCAGAACTTGTCCATTAGGAATCTGTCTTCAGAGTCTTCAATACTTGATCTTCAGAACCTTAATCTTCAGAACACAAAAGTCTTCAGAGTCTTTCTGTACTTTGTCTTCAGAGCCTTCCGCCTTCAGAACTTCAAGTCATGAGAGTCTTCAGCACTTCGGTTCTCTTCTTCAGAAGCTTCGCAATCTTCAGAATCTCGACCACTTTATGAGAGCATCCACAAGAGCATTGCATCCGCAATATCGGCATCCTTGGATCTGACTGATCACGATCAGATACATAAGCGTTCTTGCTTCTTGCGACTTGTGTCACACATAGTAACTTCACACATTATCAATTACGCTCATCTGGCTGGTGCTTGTTGGATCTGATATATTCTATAATTATGATCTGTACACAACACACGTTAGACCATAAAATGGTTCTTTCACAAATACGTATTGGTATCATCAAAACATAGATCGACTTGTAGAGACAACTCTTAATCTCATAATAACTTGCCAAACCCAAGAAACTCACAATCTCCGTCACTGGTTTCAGAGTTCCCACTGAAGTGCAACACTTACTTTGGATGGATCTACTGCTATGCCATCACCAGAAATAACATGTCCCAGAAAACTCACCTCATGCAGCCATAACTCACATTTTGAAAGTTTTGCATACAACTTATTTACTTTCAACACTTGTAACTCTATGATCATCTTTCCACGATGCAAACATTACAAACATCAAGGCATTCTTCTTCCAGAAGTTCGTCCACTTGCTTAGCCGATAGCAACATCAGCTCTCTACTCCCTGAGAAGCAAACATCAACAATATCTGATCATTCTCCCTCAGAGACATCCCAACTTGACCGACGGATAAGAAACTTGAGTTCGCCTCATCTTCAAATATAAGAATCTGCATCGACTCATCAAAACAATCTGTAAGCACTTAGCTTGACTCCAAACGATTCACTGTACACACCATCCTAGTTGGCAAGGCACGTGTATTCCAACAAACATGATCACATCTACTATCAACAAGGGATTAAGGGTGATCAGTTCCTCAATTTGTCGACAGACAGCCGACAATCATGATGGGGAATAAACCATCTTTACCAACCATAATAATGTCCAACGACACACTGAGCCATCACTCCACACTTAAAGCATCTTGGAGAAGCACAATCTTTCTCCCCCACTTATTTCAATTATCGCTCCTGCATACAAACGGTTAGAAAGGAAAGCAAGCACCGAAAGTGTTCCGCACACATGTCGCTTACAAAGAAACAACCAACATTACAGGTTAGAAGAAACACATGACTATATTCATTCTATAGTCAGACTCAACTACTACACTGACCGGACGGACCAACCAGGCTCTGATACCAATTGTAACATCCTACTATCCCCGTTTATAAAATACATAAAATAAGTGCGGAAAATATCATAGTTTACACATAAGTAGGATGCCACATCACATATGCATAACCCCAAATTTCGTAAGAATATTTATTTAATTTATTTAAATATTATATTCGTGAATTTCTGTGAATTTCGATGAATTTGGATGTTTTGGGCAATGTGTGGAATTTGGTTGAATTTTAGTTATTTATTTAAATAATAGTATATATTATGGAATATGTTGTATTATTATTTAACTTAAATAATATTAAAATGATTAAGGGCAATATGGACTTTTGAGGAGGATTAATGAGGGTAATATTAGGAAAGCCCATTTTAGAGGCCCAAAGGTTAAGTTTAACCAAAAAGGAGGAACTGAGAAGATTATAATTCATTTGTGTTAGACCGTGAAAAGAAGGAAAGAAGGCGAGAGCTCTGAGGAAAAAGGGAAAGGCGAGGATTCGAGAAGGTTTTCAAAGAACTCAAGAAAGAAAGCTTGGAATCGACAATCTAAGGTATGGGGAGTATTACCTTTCATTATTTTCAATATAGGGATTCGATGTATTTAAAGTAGATTTTGAGGTTTGTGTGACTTTTGTGGGTTTATGAGTAAATTGATCATTTAAGGGTATTTTGTGAATCGAATATTAAGAGTTGAATTGAATCGGATAAAATAGACCTTCGGGTGATTTTTCCTGTCGATGTTGCTTCGACATTGTGGTGAAAGGGATTTATGGGTTTATGGGAATCTTGAGAGTTTGTGAAGGTTTAGGTGATTTTGAGTAACGATGGTGAAATTAATCGACCTAATAGTCGTAAGTTTTGTGCCTTTGATTGTCGTGATGCCTTAGGAATGTTTTGGGGATGTTTTGGGGTGAGTGGAGGCTGAACCCGTAAGAATTTGGTGGTCTGAAGTGCTACTGATGCGTAGCTGCAATTACAGGAAATCGCACATTCGCAAAGCGAACGAATCCTTCCCAAAGCGAACCTTCGCTCCAGATTCGCTGGGCGAATAGCGCAGTGAATGCGCGATACTTTCGTTTTGTGATACTGAGATGAAATTGAGGATGACATTTGACTTTGCAAAGCGAACTTCCCAGCGAGTGACTTCGCAAGGCGAATGAGAGTGGCGAGGGGGACAGAAAGGGATCTCTGGTTTCTATGTGGGATTGGGGGGATTCGCTGGAGTTCGCAAAGCGAACATCCTAGCGAATGTTGCAGCGAACGTCTGCTGTTCACAAATTGTTTTATGATTCTTGTGTTGTCTTGATGTTTTAATGCTGTGATTTTTCTGATGATTTACCATGATGTTATTGATGATTATGAGCTAATGATTTTGTGATGTTTTGATGAATAATTGACGATCTGAATCATTATGATTTTATTGATGATTATGAACTGTTTATACATGATTTTGAAGGTTAATTGATGATATGAATTACCATGATGCATACTGACGTTATGAGCTGCGTATATGTGATGTTTGATGATTAAATGACGATGTGAATGACCATGAGTTATACCGATTGTGAGATGATGATGCATGACTATCTTGATGTGAATTTCCATGAGTTGTATTGATGATTATAAGATGATGATGCATGATGTTTTAATGATTGAATGACTATATGATAAGATTATGATGAATGATGATGCATGTAATGACTTGTGTTGATGATGATGATTATGATGCGGTGAATCATGCATTCATAGCATTTCAG
Organism: Lathyrus tuberosus; assembly: GCA_022829125.1. Lineage (NCBI taxonomy): Eukaryota > Viridiplantae > Streptophyta > Magnoliopsida > Fabales > Fabaceae > Lathyrus > Lathyrus tuberosus. The sequence goes on from JALAZF010000282.1 coordinate 1,153,523, forward strand.
CGATGATGTTAGACTTCGGTCTATTGTGGATTACATCCCATTGTGTGGATGTGAGGTGGTTTATGACGTGCTCCGGTTCTTGTGTGGAACCGATCCTAATGACGGGGATCTTTGGAGGGTGATGGCCTAGTGGCCATCGATGGTGATGATTGGTACCACATGCATGAGTCTTGTTGTGCATTGCATTTATGTGGCATTTATTGTGATATATGATGTCGTGTTTTTATGTTTGCCTTGTGATAACCCTGATGATGTTGTATATGATGATGATGCCATTTTATGCATATCCAGTTTTTATATTGATTATAATGAATTGTGATTACTCACCCTGTCTGTTTGATTGTTCCCTCCACGTGGGTAACGTGCAGGTGATCAGGATTAGTTATGGATGCCTTCGAGGACCTTTGGAGTTTTTAGTGCTTTTGGTCGACATAGAGGGTCTTGCTCTGATAGTGTAACATCGGGTTGGGTCGTTGAGTCGAAACATGTTATGTTGACATTTTATGTTATTTAATGACTATGGTTTCCGTTTGAAAACCTTTTGATTTTTTTTGGATTATTGTGGTTATGGTGGTTCCGCTGCTATTGAGAGCTTTTTGATTATTTTGAGGAAAAATCTATTGTTTACGGAGCAAATGTTTTATTTTGAGTTTATTGAAGAGTGTGCACCCTCTTGAGGTGATTTTTACTCTGATAATTGTGTATTTTGCCGTGAATAATTGTGGGGTAGAAAAAGGTGTTACATTAGTGGTATCAGAGCAGGTCGGTCCATCCGTCAGGTTGTCTAATATTGTCTATTCCCTAGTGTGCGACATGTGTGTGAAAACACTGTTGATGCTTGTTTTGTTTTCCATTTGCAAGTTGGGAATGAAACAAGTAGGGGAGAAGATGGTGCTTCTCCAAGATGCTTCAAGTGTGGAGCGATGGCCAAGAGTGGTGTTGGATGCTACAATAGTTTGATAAAGATAGTTTGTACCACCTCATGATAGTCGGCTGTTATTGACAAATTGAGGAACTGATCACCCTTAATCTCTTGTTGATAATAGACGGGATCATGTGGATGGGATAGACGTGTCTTGCGAGCTTAATAGGTGTGCGCAGTGAATTGTTTGGATTTAAGCCAAGTGCTTACAGATGATTTTGATGAGTCGATGCAGGATGGTGCTGAGATGTTTATGTTGAAGGTAACTTAGAGTATCAGGGAAGGTGGAGAAGTGGGTGTTTTGGCCTTTTGTTTGTGAAATTCGGAAGTGTTTCCTAATGACGTAAGTGATTGGCCTCCAGAGAGTGAGGTAGAGGTTGCGGCAGATTTGATACCAGGTATGAGTTCGGTGTCAATGGCTCCTTACCGGATGTCTGCATCTGAGTTAGGAGAATTGAAGAAACAATTGGAAGAGTTACATGGAGCGAAGTTTGTTCGACCAAGTGTTTCTCAGTGGGGTGCTCATGTGTTGTTGGCGAAGAAGAAAGATGGTACTATGAGATTGTGTGTGGATTATTGGTAGTTGACTAAAGTGACGGTCAAGGATAAGTATCCACTCCTGAGGATTGATAATTTGATGGATTAATTGTTAGGTGCTTGTGTTTTAGCAAGATTGATTTGAGGTCTGGTTATCATCACATTCGTGTTAAGCCTAATGATATTCTGAAGACATCTTTCAGGATGAAGTATAGTGTTCATGGAGTATATGAATCGGATTTTCATGAGTATTTGGATAAGTTCGTGGTGGGTTTTATTGACGATATTCTGATGTACTCTAAACTTGAAGAAGAGTATGCTGAGCATTTGAGGAATTGTGTTGCAAGTGTTGAAAGGGAAGGAGTTGTATGTGAAACTGTCGAAGTGTGAGTTTTGGTTGGAGGAAGTGAGTTCTCTTGGCCGTGTGATTTCAAGTGGTGGAATTGTTGTTGAACCTTCTAAGATTGATGATGTGTTACATTGGGAGACTCCAAAGTCTACTACGGGGATCCAAAGTTTCTGAGATTAGCGGGTTATTATCGCAAGTTTATCGAGGGTTTTTCTAAGTTGGCGTTACCTTTGACTCAGTTGACTCCAAAGAGTCAAGCTTTTATGTGGGATGTAGCTTGTGAAGAGAGTTTATGGAATTGAATAAAAGGTTGACGACCGCTCCAGTGTTGATTTTGCCTAATCCAAGCGAATCTTTTGTGGTGTATTGCGATGCGTCGAAGATGGGTCTTGGTGGAGTATTGATGCAGAATGGACAAGTTGTTGCCTATGCTTCTAGGCAGTTGAGAGTTCATGAAAGGAATTACCCTACACATGACTTAGAGTTGGCCGCTGTGGTGTTGTGTTGGAAATTTGGAGACTTATCTTTTTGGCTCTAAATTTGAAGTGTTCAGTGATCATAAGAGTTTGAAGTACTTATTCGATCAGAACGAATTGAATATGAGGCGGAGAAGGTGGTTGGAATTACTGAAGGATTATGACCTTGATTTGAGTTACCATCCGGGCAAAGCAAATGTAGTAGTCGACGCGTTGAGCAGAAAGTCATTGCATACTTTGATACTTATAGTGAGAGAATTGAAATTAATCGAACAGTTTCGAGATTTGAGTTTGGTGTGTGAAGAGACTCCAGACAGTGTGAAGTTAAGAATGTTGAAGCTAACAAGTGGTATTTTGGAGGAAATCAGAGTGGGTCAACAAGTGGATTTGAAGTTGGTGGACCAATTAACGTTAATTAATCAAGGTGACAGAGGTGAATTTCGGATTTATGAGAATGGTGTGATGAGGTTGCGAGAATAGAGTGTGTGTTCCAGATGTTCCAGAAATCAAGAAAGGTATTCTGTGAAGAAGGATATTGATGAGTTCGTTTATGCTTGTTTGATTTGTCAGAAGTGGAAGATCGAACATTAGAAGTCGTTGGGTATGATGCAACCGTTGAATATCCTAGAATGGAAATGGGATAGTATTTCCATGGGTTTTGTGTCGGGATTGCCGAAGACTGAGAAAGAGAATTATTCTATTTGGATGATTATGGATATATTAACTAAATCGGCTCATTTATTGCCGATGAAGAATAATCATTTTATGCAGAAGCTAACCGAGATGCACATTGAGGAGATTGTGAAGTTGCATGGGATACCTTCGAGTATTATGTCGGATAGAGATCTGAGATTTACATCGAGGTTCTGGAGGAGTTTGTAAGATGCTTTAGGTACTAAGTTGAGGATGAGTTTTGCCTACCATCCTCAGACGGATGGACAAACACGAAGGACTATCCAATCCTTAGAGGATTTGCTGAGAGTTTGTGTGTTAGACCAGGGTAGATCGTGGGATAGTCATCTTTCGTTGGTCGAGGTTACCTATGATAACAGTTTTCATGCTAGTATTGGGATGGCGTTGTAGGAAGCTTTATGTGGAAGGAGGTATAGGACTCCATTGTGTTGGTATGAATCGGACGAGAGTGTGGTACTCGGACCTGGAATTGTGCAAGAGATGACTGAGAAAATTAAGATGATATAAGAAAGGATGAAAGCGTCACAAAGTCACCAGAAGAGCTACCATGATAAGAGAAGGAAGACACTTGAATTCCAAGAGGGAGATCACGTGTTTTTGAAGGTGACGCTAGTGACTGGTGCAGGTTGATGGTCGAGAGATGAAGCAACTGCGGGGTAAAGACATAACTTTGGTGAAGGTGTTGTGGGGTGGACCAGCTGGTGAAAGTTGGACTTGGGAACGTGAAGATCAGATGAGGGAGTCGTATCCGACTCTATTTCGTTGAGGTAATTTTCGAGGGCGAAAATCCTTTAAGTGGGGGAGAGTTGTAACACCCCAAATTTCGTAAGAATATTTATTTAATTTATTTAAATATTATATTCGTGAATTTCTGTGAATTTCGGTGAATTCGGATGTTTTGGGCATTGTGTGGAATTTGGTGGAATTTTAGTTATTTATTTAAATAATAGTATATATTATGGAATATATTGTATTATTATTTATTTTAAATAATATTAAAAGGATTAAGGGTAATATGGACTTTTGAGGAGGATTAATGAGGGTAATATGGGGAAAGCCCATTTTAGAGGCCCAAAGGTTAACTTTAACAAAAAAGGAGGAGCTGAGAAGATTAGGATTCATTTGTGTTAGACCATGAAAAGAAGGAAAGAAGGCGAGAGCTCTGAGGAAAAAGGGAAAGGAGAGGATTCGAGAAGGTTTTCAAAGAACTCAAGAAAGAAAGCTTGGAATCGACAATCTAAGGTATGAGGAGTATTACCTTTCATTGTTTTCAATATAGGGATTCGATGTATTTAAAGTAGATTTTGAGGTTTGTGTGACTTTTGTGGGTTTATGAGTAATTGATGATTTAAGGGTATTTTGTGAATCGATTATTAAGAGTTGAATTGAATCGGATAAAATAGACCTTGGGGTGATTTTTCCTGTCGATGTTGCTTCGACATTGTGGTGAAAGGGATTTATGGGTTTATGGGAATCTTGAGAGTTTGTGAAGGTTTAGGTGATTTTGAGTTACGATAGTGAAATTAATCGACCTAATAGTGGTAAGTTTTGTGCCTTTGATTGTCGTAATGCCTTAGGAATGTTTTGGGGATGTTTTAGGGTGAGTGGAGGCTGAACACGTAAGAATTGGGTGGCCTGAAGTGCTACTGATGCGTAGCTGTGATTGCAGGAAATCACACATTCGCAAAGCGAACGAATCCTTCGCAAAGCGAACCTTCGCTCCATATTTGCTGGGCGAATAGCACAGCGAATGCGCGACACTTTTGTTCTGTGATACTGAAATGAAATTGAGGATGACATTTGACTTCGCAAAGCGAACTTCCCAGCGAGTGACTTCTCAAGGCAAATGAGAGTGGCGAGGGGGACAGAAGGGGATCTCTGGTTTCTGTGTGGGATTGGGGGGATTCACTGGAGTTCACAAAGCGAACATCCTAGCGAACGAGTTTGGAAAGCGAGCGTTGCAGCGAACGTCTGCTATTCGCGAATTATTTTATGATTCTTGTGTTATCTTGATGTTTGATGCTGTGATTTTTCTGATGATTTACCATGATGTTATTGATGATTATGAGCGGATGATTTCGTGATGTTTTGATGAATAATTGATGATCTGAATTATTATGAGTTTATTGAGGATTATGAACCGTTTATACATGATTTTGAAGGTTAATTGATGATATGAATTACCATGATGTATACTGACGTTATGAGCTGCGTATATGTGATGTTCGATGATTAAATGACGATGTGAATGACCATGAGTTATATCTATTGTGAGATGATGATGCATGACTATCTTGGTGTGAATTTCCATGAGTTGTATTGATGATTATAAGATGATGATGCATGATGTTTTGATGAATGAATGACGATATGATGAGATTGTGATGAATGATGATGCACGTAATGACTTGTGTTAATGATGATGATTATGACGTTGTGCATCATGCATTCATAGCATTTCAGCGATGATGTTAGACATCGGTCTATTGTGGCTTCCATCCCATTGTGTGGATGTGAGGTGGTTTATGACGTGCTTCGGTTCTTGTGTGGAACCGATCCTAATGACGGGGATCTTTGGAGGGTGATGGCCTGGTGTTCATCGACTGTGACGATTGGTACCACATGCATGAGTCTTGTTGTGCATTGCATTTATGTGGCATTTATTGTGATCTATGATGTCGTGTTTTTATGTTTGCCTTGTGATGACCCTGATGATGTTGTATATGATGATGACGCCATTTTATGCATATCCTGTTTTTATATTGATTATAATGAATTGTGATTACTCACCCTGCCTGTTTGAATGTTGCCTCCATGTGGGTAACGTGCAGGTGATCAGGATTAGCCGTGGATGCCTTCGAGGACCTTTGGAGTTTTTAGTGCTTTTGGTCGACATAGAGGGTCTTGCTCTGATAGTGTAACATCGGGTTGGGTCGTTGAGTCGAAACATGTTATGTTGACATTTTATGTTATTTGATGACTATGGTTACCGTTTGAAAACCTTTTTATTTTTTTGGATTATTGTGGTTATGGTGGTTCCGCTGCTATTGAGAGCTTTTTGATTATTTTGAGGAAAAACCCGTTGTTTACGGAGCAAATGTTTTATTTTGAGTTTATTGACGAGTGTGCACCCTCTTGAGGTGATTTTTACTTTGATAATTGTGTATTTTTCCGTGAATAATTGTGGGGTAGAAAAAGGTGTTACAACATAAAACATCATGAAGTCTTAATTTACTTCATTAACTCCTTTGCTTATAAAAATAATTAAACAGCAGAATAATAAATGTAATTCAATTCCATGGCACTAAGGTCTTAAAAACAAAACGTCCAAATAAATATGTGGTCCAACATAAGTCTAAAAATGAAGATACGTAACAAATAGTAATAATGCAAAATAACTATATAAAATCCCATGAATCCCCGTGTTACCTATCAGAGCGACTCCTAAGACTCAATCAATTAGCAACACAATGCTCCAAGCACTACTCAGGTACCTGGTCATCTGTACTCCCGAAGGGGCACAGACACAACAAACAGAAAAGGGGTGAGAATTACATTCAATAATCAAACGGTGAAAAACACATGCTAAGGAGTAGTAGTTCACACAATTCACGTCCATCAGGCAATCACAACTCATACACAATGCCACAACACATTTATCATACACAGTCCAAATTTATCATAAATATATGCAATGTGACTAACTGACACGACGCAATGCATGCGGTACCATCACAATACATACGGTTCATTCATTGAACCCGATTCCCGTCTGAGTCAAGATAAGCCATATACGTTCCTCTAAACTACGACTTATCTCCATCACAACTCCCACATGGAGTCCGGACGAGACTAGGCACCCATCATGGATTCCCACCTAGCTCATCTCCACTTGACACATCATAGATGCATGACATACAATTATGCACAATATATATAATTATTCATGCATACCACACAATCCTCAGTGATCACACATGAGCCATACACTCACCATAATTCCCACTGGAATTACCAAACCTGTACCAACACAATAAACACATTCAACAGTGTCACATCACATGGCATTAATTAATAATCATTAAAATAATCCACCCAAACTACATTTTCCTATTTGTTTCCTAACATTACTAGGCTCAACCTGTCCATTTATGTCCTACTAGTCTCACAAACCAAGGGAAATTGCATCAAACGCGAAATCAGGAAAGAAATCGCAAAAATGGGAAATTTCTGCACTCACGCTGTCCATACGCGTAATGCCCTCAGCATTACTCGTAATGCCTCAAATTGCCCAGGTCCATACGCGTAATGCCCTGTGCCTTACACGTATGACCAGAGACATTTTCCTCCAAAAATTCCTCCTCGGATCTCATTACTCGCAATGCCCCTGCATTACTCGTAATGCCTCCTGCATTACTTGTAATGGCCCTGCATTACTCGTAATGCTTCTTGCGTTACTCGTAATGCCTCCCGCATTACTCGTAATGCCCAACCTGCAATTAAAATCCAGGTTTTTGCACCAGAACGAATCCTCATACTCTTGTGCACTTCTAAGGCCTCTAATTCAGATCCAAAGCAATTTCTATACCATTTTATTGTCCCTACTTCCATTCTATTCAATTAGCCTATTATTTCTAATGGGTTTACTCATCAATTAACTCCTAATTTCTTCATCCCCTAACATACAAAATTTTCCAAATCCGTTCATGGTAAAACACAGAAAATGGCCACGAATTCATATCAGTATTGTCATCACAGACATGAATGCATATCAGTATCAACGCAAACCACACGAATTTCATAACATTCATACAGTTATCAATCCAGAAATACAAGGAGAAGAATTAATACGAAAATCCTAAGAGGTGAAGGAACCCTCACTACCCTCTCATGTTAGATTCACCATTATTAAACCAATTCTCCCCCCTTACCTTAAATTTGATCTGCTTCTGCGAAAATTGATGATGGAATTCTTGCCCTAGCTCTCTTGTTCTTCCTCTTCTCAAATACGTGATAACTGTTCTTCCTTCCAAAACCTCCCACTAATTACTCTCTTAATTGATTTTATTTTCCTTAATTATCTCCTAATAATAATATTATTAATAGTAGTAATAATAATAGTAATTCCAATAATAATAATAATGTTAATAATTATAATAATACTAACATTAATAATAATAATATTAATATTAATACAACTAATATTAGCATTAACAAAATGTCTCCTTATTATGTTATTATTACAATGTTGTCCTAACCTTTAATTCTAATTAAGTCCTTTTACTAAACTCTCACACCCGCCCTACACATATACCCCTAATTAAATCAATAAAATCATAAACAACACACAAAATAAATCTTAAACGACTAAATAATTAAATGGGGTGTTACACTCTCTCAAGAGTTTTGATGTGTTTGTCATTTCAGGATTGTTGGGATAGTTGGTATGTTTGACTTTTGTTTTCCTTCTTTGCTGTACTATTAAAAAAAAGTTGATTGGATAAGAAAATTAAGGCAAAATTTATAATGTTGACCGACATGCTTGGTTCGAATGAAATTTTTACTATAAAGAATATAAAATTTTCCCACAATAAATAATAATTTAGTTTTAATACAAGACGAATGACATATACATGACAATAGTTCAAATTCATATATGATTTGTTTTAGTTATTGAGATCGGCCTTAAATCTCTAAACGGTTCGATAGTGTAGCTTAGGTAAAAACTGACATTTGATTGGGGATAAGTCTGTACTAAAGTTTAGTGGGCATAACCTTTAAAAGTTCCAAGTATATAGTAAAACTCTCAAAAAGACCTCTTAGGGACAGGACTAGGGCAACGTTCGACCAAATCTGTATAAATTTCTGGTGCAATATTTCTAACCCTATCCTTTTAATATTTCGCAATTTACTTTCATTCTTTAATTTTCTGCTATAATTACTCAAAAAGGTACTAATACGATCTTAAATGAGAACAGGACAAAATTAATCACAAATTTTGAATATCACATTCTCTCCTCCCTCTTGTGCTTGAAATCAATTGTCCAATAATAATATCTTTAACGGAAAGAAACAATTCCTAATTTTATTTTCCTAAAAACGAAATCATTTCAGTAAACACCACAGAGAAACAGAAGAAGAGAGATGAAAAGAAAAAAAATCAAAAGAAAAAGAAGAGGATCTTCACCAATTCTTTGGAATCATAACCATTAACTCCACCACATTGGTGAAACCACCACTGTCATCATTATCTTGTTGCCGAAACCATACGGCCGCCGAGAGCACCACCACACACAAAACACCTTGAAACCTCTCGTCTCCACCGCACACCACCAAAACCACCGTCGTTACTGTAACCCAACTCTCTCCATCATCAATCTCTAGCATTTTGTCGAATAAAGAGGCAACTAGTCGTCACCAATTGGCTTTTTCTTTGTTTGGCGAATTTGTTGTTTTGCTTTACGTGGTATTTGTCATCTTGAGCCTTTGTTTGTCTTGTTTCTCTTTGAGCACTTTTGGTGCTCTTTGCTTTTTCTGTAACTTTCGTTAATTTTTATAGTAGTATATTTTTACGGTCTTGGATGACATACAGTATGTCACATACTTAGTTGGAATGAAATTTGACTATGAAGAATATAAACTTTTTGCATAATAAATAATAATTTAATTTTAATAAAAGAAGGGTGAGATATACATGACAATATTTCTAATACATATGTCGACTTATTTCTTTCCAAAGGACTAAACTACTAATGATCAACATCCTCTGCATTATAGGGATGGTTCGTCTAGTACTCTTGAAATAAAAAAAAATTAAAAAGTACAAAAAATTGATCAATCGTCTTGGTCTTCGTTTTGGTCTTCGGATGGAGGTGGTCCATTGGATTTGGATTTGGATGGAGGTGGTTTATTGGATTTGGATTCGGATTCGGATTTAGATGGAGGTGTTCCATTGGATTTTGATTCGGATTTGGATGGAGGTGGTCCATTGGATTTGGATTGGGATGGAGGTGATCCATAAGCTTCACAAGTAGGAGCATTTCCTTTAACTATAGGTTTGACATTAGAACATACAGCTCTTGCTGGTTGTCCATTAAATTTAAGATCAATATTACTCAACTCCACACCATTGCACGGTACACCACTGCTGCATATAAGAACCACTCCCTCTTCTGCTTTTGCAGTTCCCTGAATATTCTTGAATAAAACCTTGCTTATCTTTATTTTTGATGGATTCTACACCATAAAAGAAAATATCAAGTCATTTAAACTATACCTACATAATTAACCGTCATCAAAATTTGTAGTGATGATTACCTTTTTGTTGCACTGGTTCCATGGACAATACTCTTGGTCAATGATGATAGGATTCAAGACATTATTCATGATAATATCTTCAAAACGCATATCTGTAATAGTAATTTGTCCTGGTCCAGATGGCCAAGTCTTAATCCTCACACCATTATCAGTATCTGTTAGTGTACAATTCTTAACTGTAAAACCTTCTACGTTATCTTCATTTGCAAACCTTCCAAGGCTTCCAACACTAATACCGTGACCAGGTCCACATTTCACATTTTGTACAAGTACTTTTCTGCTACCATCACCCAATGAGACACAATCATCTCCAGTAGCAATGTCGGTATTGAGAATTTTAACATCAGTTGATTTTCCCAAGTGGACTCCATCGGTGTTTGTACTGTCGGCATGAGCACTAATTTTAATGCCATCAAGTGTGATATTTTCGCAGCCGTAAATCATAAAATGGAAATTTTTGCTGTCCTTAGATGTAATTCCAGTGATGATAGAGTTGTTAACAAAATAAAAACCCAAATTCTGTTGAAATTCAACCAAAAAACTCAATTATAAAATGTTTATTAAACAATTCTGTTGAAATTCAACCAATAAACACAATACTAATATTTACCATGGAAACTTTGTTATTAGCTTTATGATTTTTGCTCCAAGCTGCTGTAGCTTTTTTCCAAGTATTTGCACCTTGTCCATCAAAAACTCCTTTTCCTGATATGGTTAAATGGTCCATAGTTCCAAACCTGATCCATTGATCAATCCCTTTTTGAATTTGATTTATGTCTGAAGGTGCTTGAATTGTGCCATCAATTTGAATTTCAATTGGAGCCTTACATGGACCTTCAGCATCTATTCCACTTGTCCTGTAATTGCCAGATGGAATCACAATTTTAACCGCACTTGTTGAATTACATGCTTCAGCCCAAACCTTTTTGAAAGCCTTATGAAAGAAAAAAAAACACAATTAATTAGAAAATATATAATTGTTTTCTCATTATCAATTCAATAATGATTAATACACCCTCCGTCCCATATTATAAGCAAAAGTTACTTTTTAGATACATTAAATAATTAATGTATCTGACCTATATATAGACCAGATACATTAATTATTCAATGTATCTAAAAAGTAACTTTTGCTTATAATATGAGACGGAGTAGTACCTCGGTAATATCTGAATTTGGTTTACCACCATAGTTTGATATTTGAAGATGCCCCGTTACACCAAAGTCAGCTAGAAATATGAATGAAACAATTATGACAATACTGAACTTCTTCATGTCTTGTTTGATTATTGTTACTATCTCGTTAATCAATGTTTGATTTCAAGATAAAGTAAAATGGAACATTATTTATACTTGAATGGAGAAGCTTCATTACCATCAACATGCTAACAAACTATTGTTTAAATATGTCTCTTTCCATTTTTAATTCTTTGGTTGATTTTTATGTCTATTTAAAAACAATTGTTTTGCATCATCCATTATGTTCAATAACCTCTCTTGGCCATGCTTACTACTACTACGTACCACTCTCTAAATATAACACTACGGAAATGAAATAACATGGATATTAAAAAAAATGTCTATTTGAAGATTACTATATTTAGAAGGAAAATTTGTTTATCTTTTCGTTGCTATAGTAATCGCTACTTAAACACAAAATATAAAATAATCATGACTATTTTGGTACGTTGAACCCCACGTCTGATCTAAAGCTTACTAAATAGAACCATTTCCACTTAATTCTGACCTAATTCCTAAGCCTATTAAAACCCTTTGATTTTTACAAGAATTTCACACTACAAAACCCTAAAAAAAAGTCACACAAAAATCCTCATACTCTCTCCCTCGCGTTGACTTGTCAACCCTCCACCTTCACATAATCCATCCCAACACCATTCATTAACACCAATTTCATCATCACTTTTTGTTACTTTTCAATAACATAAGCAATACTCTTTTTTCATTATCAAAACACCACACTCCTTACATCAATCAGACAAACCAACAACATCACCATCAACCAAAAAAAAAACAAAAAAAGAAGCAAGAAACAAAACAGAAAAATAAAAAGAAAAAGTTTGCTTTCTTTTCAATTCAGACACACCGACGCCAAATGGATCGTTATCTGCTTTAAAGTTTTCTGAAGAGTGAAGAAGAGCACCGTAGGAGATGAGAAAGAAATGGTTTTGAAATTTGATTTCTTTTTTTCTTCATTTTTTTTATGTTTGCATTTACCTTATTTAATTTATTATTATTATTTTTTAGTTAGTGGCCACATGTCTTAATAGGTCGAGTCAATATTTTAAGAGACAATTAAAAGGAGGAGGGGGCGCTGATCTTTTTATTATTATTATTATTATTAGCATTCAAATGGATACTCCTGTGTCCATTTGTCCTTTTTTTTTAAGGTACACACATGTTAAAATTTAAACGGATATTTTTTATTTAATTTTGATTTAAATCTAAATTATTTGTGTAATAAACTTTATGATATGTACTTGTATATCTTTGTGTGTTTTTTAATGTGCACATGAAAAAAAATTATAAAATCTTGTTTTTCTTATATTCTTCAAATTTCAGTTTTATTAGTTGGTGAATTAGAAAAAAAAGCATAAAATCTATTGACTATTGTTCTATGAATACACAATTATGGTAGTGTTTAATAACATAGAGAAAGATTTATTTTTAATAAAGTAGAAAATACTTGAATAATATTCTCAATTCTTTAAAATGTGTCATATTATTTCACCATTATTCTGTTATAGATGAAATTTTCCACATAAAAAAATAGGGTTAATATTGAACTTTTAGGTCCCTCTAAATATTGCAGATTTCGTTTTTAGTCCCTAAAAAATTTTCCTTCAAGAAGTTATCCCTCAAAAAAATTTTGTTTGAACTATTGGTCCCTAACGTCAAATGCAACTATCGGCTTATGTGGCTGTACACGTGGATTAAATTATTAAATTTTTTTCTGAGATGGATTCCAGCGTGTACAATGAGTCAATTTAAAAGATGATTGTGTTTTCATTTGACCTAAATTAATTCCCTTTTGTTCATCTTCTTCCTCCATCGTGAAATTCCTTGTTCATCCGTTTCTTGCTTAGTTTTTCTCATCTTGCTTGCTTTGTTCATCCTCTCCATGCGTCTTTATAAGCAAATGTCTTATGTTTCTGTGAAATCGCATTTGGGGAAGTTTTGTGCTTGTCAGGTTTGTATAGTGTCATATCAATGCAAGAACGGACCAAATAAAGGAAGGTTGTTTTGGAGATATCCTTATTGGAGGAGTGCTGATACCTGTAATTTGTTCATATGGGATGAAGATCTTGTAGAAAAATCTGAAAAATGAAGATAGGGCCATTACGAACTCAGAGTTGGAAGTCATGGTATATGTGAGATATATGAAGTCCTTGTATGAAGAATCAAGGAAGAAGAACAAGAACTTGAAGACCAAGTTGAAAAAAGAGAAATTTCATGGAAGATTAAAGATGTTCTTTATTGCCATGTCCTTTATGATCAATGTGTATTTTGTTATGAAATGTAGTTGTTGAGCTGGGTGTAATGTTATGAATTTGTAATGTTGTTGCTGAACCCGATTAGTCTTTGGATGTAGTTGTTGAACTTGTTTAATGTAATGTTCAATGTAGTTGTTGAAATTGATTAATGTTGCAATGTGATGAGTTTTAGACAAAACTTGTGATGTACTAAATGTTGCAATGTAGAATTTGTGATGTAGTAGTTGTTGTAATGCAGTTGTTGCAGTATAATTCTGACATAAAAAGGTTGTAACATTAAATTATTGACATAAGAGTACATTAGGTTGTGACAGATTTTACAAAAAAAATAGCATAAAAAGTTTGTAACATTAAATTGATGGCATAAGAGTACATTAGGTTGTGACAGATTTTGCACAAAAATGGCATAAAAAGGTTGTAACATTTGGCAAGATGATTTAAGAGTACTTCAGACATAATTTAGACAGAATTCAAATATACATTAGATTGATGGCATAAGAGTACATTAGATTGATTACATAAGTTTCAAAATACAACTTGGTCATAGTACATAAGTTTCAAAATACATCAAAAGAGCAAAGATGACATTGTCATAGTACATAAGTTTCAAAACAAAACACATTAGATTCATTAGATTCATATTACATAAGTTCCAAACATAGGTTTCTAGCACTGGCACTGGCAACACATAAGTCTTCACTAAGTCATGCTCTTCTGGATGTCATCCCAAGTTGGTTTTGTAGGACTAGTATCAACACTAAGTGGTTCAATGTCTAGTATCTCATCATCATTCAATAATGCTGCTAACTCATCAGGATCTATACCACAATACATTTTCATTGCTTCAGCAGAGCTTACAGAAGATTGTACTGTAGGATTTACCTCAGATTGAGTAGGGGTTTCTTCAGGTTGTGTAGGGGTTTCTTCATGTTGTGCAGGAACTTTAGCCATAGGTTGTGCAGGGGTTTCTTCAGGTTGTGCAGTAACTTCCAGATCAGGTTGTGCAATAGCTGGACCTTCAGGTTGTGCATTGGATGGAGTTTCAGTTTATGCAGTAGTTTTTGCAGTATACTTAGTTTTTTTTATACTTGTGCCTCCTTTCTTTGTATTCCCTTTTGGCCTACCCTGCAACATAGAAACTTGAAACAAGTCATTGAAATATTAAATGAAATATTGAAATTTGTTGCCACAATTGGAGTGTTACTAACCCTCTTCTTTGGTCCTGTCTCCACAGTTGGATTTTGGCTACCTTTGGTGGGTGCTTCAACATCTCTTGGCAATTCACCATCAATAACAGCAAGTTGTTTATTTTTCTTACATGTTCTTGTATTGTGCCCATATTCTAAGCATGTCTTGCACCTATGGCTTGTGTTTGTCCTTTGCCATCTTGTTTGGGATGCCTCATCTGGCTCTCTTCTACGAAGTTTCTTTGGTCTCCCTACCTCTCTTGAAATTTGGTGGAAATATTTCAGGATCAGCAGTCTTTGGCCATTTGTTTCGGCCATTAATAGGAGTGATAACTTCATTATAACATGATACATAAGTAGTCCTATGATAACACTTGTGTACATACTTAATGGGATCATCAACCTTTATATGTATGGCTGCAACAACATGTCTACAAGGGATCCCAACCAAGTCCCAAAAGTTACATGAACAAGTATGCTTTGCCAAGTCTACAACAAAACTATCTGTGAACATCACATGAGTTACTTGAAATGTTAACCTACCTGCATATGTTGGCAACCAACTTGCACTTCTTAAATTGCTTCAAAGATGTAAATTTTATTCCCACCTTAAATAAGAATTCTTTTTTAAGTTTTTCATCTTCATCAAACCTTATCTCTGCAGACCTATCATCACCATTATCATCATCTCCCCCACTGTCAAGTTCATCAGTCATGTAATCATTTTCTATTACATGTTCCCTATCCATCTCAGCAGTAGTAAAACATTTATTTTTCCCTTGACCTGAAACACCTGAAACAGCACCATCAGTAGTCTCTCTTCTAGACTCACCATTATCCACTCCATTGTTTAAACCTTCACCTATGTCTTCATCAATATCGTGCATTCTCTCTTCTTCACTATCTTCAAAGTGTATACCATCCAAAGAGTCTTCATATGAATCACTGTCCTCAACACCCTCATTTTCCTCAACAGATTCATGCCCTTTCTGTTTCTCTATTAATCTCTCCATGTAACTCTTCTCACCACTTGTTAATTTTGGCTCTGTGTATATCTCAACATCACACTTACTCTTCTTAGCACACAAAGCTAACATTGTTGCATCTTCATCATTAACAAAAGGTTTTAGATCCTTTTCAAGACAACCATGATCAGCCTTCAACCACATTTCCACATCATCAGTGTTAAAGGAAGAGTTCATCTCCTTAATTAAGTCACATGCTTCAAAGTATGACAAAAAATCTGAGTCTTGCCCACTTATAGCATAAATATCCCCCCTTCTTATCTTAACCTTACAACATTTACAAATGCCCATTTGGTATAAAATACAACCTTAAACAATCCCATGTCCTATACATTACAAAAATAAAAAAGGTAAACCAGACATTAACAATCACAGTCAAAGCAAAACAAACCCTAGATGTTTGGCTTACAGTCAACACAAAAAACAAAACATGTTATTCGAGTGGGACACAGAACATAGTCAAAGCAAAACAAACATGTCATTCAAAACAAGTGGGCACAAAAGATACATGGCATATTTGAAGGAAATAAACAATATCAACTGGGAACAACGCAAGAATAGAATATTCAAAAGCAAGTGTAACTCACATACCTTGTTGGGACCGTAGCAACCTTTGAGAATGTTGGGACCACAATCTATGGACTACAAATGGGTTTTTGGAGCGAGGGACCACAACCTTTGTCAATGCACTGAATACTACGTATACTCAAAGAGTGAAAGTCAAGAGAATGAATTAGAGATTTCATTCTGATTAGAGCTTTTATCAACCCATGTAAGTTTACACGTATCATGCCAACTAGGTAGAAGAGAGTCATCTCAGTTAAAAAAATTAATAATTTATTCCACCTGTCCTGCCCCATAAGTAGTCGTTACTTGAATTTGATGTTAGGGATCAATAGTTCAGACGGAAAAATTTGAAGGGACTCTTTCTTGAAGGAAAATTTTGAAGTGACTAAAAACGAAATCTGCAATATTTAGAGGGACCAAAAACTTATTTAACCAAAAAAAAATATTTAAAAAAAATATTAGAAAAAATGATGAATTCATAGGGATTTAAAGAGACCATAGCAATTAAAGGGTAAATAAGAGCTTTGATACTTTTCATTATGTAAGCAAAATAAAAAGTGTTAATATTCAGAATACCAAACAATGAATACCACCCTATTAAAAATAATTTTCAGGATCATTATCAGAAGTTTAAGTACTATACCGAAGAGAATTAAACAGAAAAAAATAAAATCTTTGTATTTTCCTTAGGTCACAACCACTATATTTTTTGTTTTATTAACCTTCCTCCTTTATTTTATATCAACTCTTATAATTTATAATATAAATTAACATTTTAAAAAATATATAACAACAAAAATTTATATAAATGTAAACACCAAACAATTCACTTATAATTAAACATCAAAAAACAAAAATGAAAAAAAAAATATGAATGGAATAAGATAGATTGAGAAAAAGATGAAGATGGTTGACAAATATATGAAAATAGAGAAGAAATAAATATAGTTTTTTTGAATCCGCTTCTCTTTTATATAGTCACAACTTGATTGAGTATATAAAAGAAATAAGTGCCACAAACATAATGAAAATAAATTAATTTTGCCCTCAAGATACATTAGTCTCACTCAATAAAGCATGATTTAAATTAAAAAAATGTTTAAAAGATATTCTATTTCATTATTGAGCATCAAATTTTATCCATGAATATATATATATATATATATATATATATATATATATATATATATATATATATATATATATCAAGTGTGCATGAGAGAGTGAGAGAAAAAAAAGAAATATAATTAGTTTTATATTACTACATGATAATGCGCTATTGGCAGCCTCCGCCTTTACGTTATAACTTTTTCTCATGTTAGTTTCTGCCGTGATTTCATGGTTAGTCCAATAGCCAATGCACAACCATATTATATTGTAAGTAAATATCTAATAAAAACACGATGAATAATAATTCTACATTTTCTAAGTGGCTATTGTAGAAATAAATTACTAATTGTATGATAAATATGAAAAACAATATTAAAGGATAAAAAATAGATATTATGGATGTTCATAAAAATATGATTTTTTTTATAAAGGGAAGGGGCTTAAACAATACAAATTTAATAACATTAAATGACCATAATTATTTTTAAACAAATTGTTACAAATGAAATTGATAAATAATTCACAACTATGACTTCATATCAGAGAAATTTTTGCAAAAAGAAAATTTAACCCATTCATAATCAAATATCATCTTCATCATCCAAGAATAAATATAATTGTATGTTTCCACCATGTAATGAAAGTTTTGTATCATCATTCATAGTCTTCCACTCGCAACATAGTTACTGAGTAACGTCACCTTCCATATCTCCATGGACTTCTCACTTCTGTTTTCATGGCAGTGTCTATTCTTCCTATGCAAACATTAAAAAGAATATTTAATAGAAACATATAAAGATAGGGTGAGAGTGAATTTCATTTTGAATGCAAAGTTATATTTCTCCCATTTTGATTTTGATAAAATATACATGAATAGATTATAAAGCAATAAAAACGTCTCTTTCTTCTGTGTCAAACACAATTAACGTTTTAAAAGTCCAAGTGAAGGGTAGATGACGACTTCGATTCAGAGACCAGATTACTTGATACTATTAATTTATGGTGACAAATAAAAAAACATTAGTAATATTCAAAATTGTTATAGATAATGAAAAAAAAAATATAAACTACCACAAATTGAAGCCTTTTGTTATAAATAAAAGAAGATTGAAAAAGATCTAAACTGCTACAAACTGAAGTTAATGAAAGTTATAGATGTTAGATTTTTTTGTGAGAGATGGAAGTTACATTTTTAATTGATAACTAACAAAAGTTACCAACCACTCAAGTCAACTATCAACCCATTATAATTCAATTGTATGCACTTCCTAATTTACCCTTTTTGTTTTCACAATTTATACTACCAAAAGGGTATTTCAATAATCAACTAATGTTCACATTTAATTATCCCCATCTCCTATTATAATACGTGTCCAATTTCACATTTCAATAAACTGCCACCTCATCTCTTTATTTCAAATTTCAAATCAACTATCAACCCATTATATGCACTTCCTAATTTACCCTTTTTGTTTTCACAATTTATACTAACAAAAGGGTATTTCAGTAATCAACTAATGCTCACATTTAATTATCCTCATCTCCTATTATAACGTGTCCAATTTCACATTTCAACAAACTGCCACCTCACCTCTTTATTTCAAATTTCAAAATTTTTAAATTTCCCACTTTTTCTTATTCTCTCACACTTTCTGTTTTCTTTTTCGCTTTTCTCTCACCATAACCTTCATTTTTCTCTCTCCATAGCCTTCACATTTTCTTTTGAACTCTCTTCTTCTTCCACTAAAAAAACTCAATGGCCAACCATTAATTAAGCTGTAAGATTCATCTTCTTATACTCTAATTTGTCTCTTTTACAGAACCCACAATAACATTTCATGAACAAAACATTTTTTTCGGCGACCACCACGCCGGTAATCATCACCACCGTACTGGGAATCATCACTATCTCAACGCTACAATTTAATGCCTCAATGGATTTGGTTTAAAAATCTAAGTGAGGATGAAATTTTTCAGCAATAATAGAGGGTTCATTCTTTTCAATTGATGTATTTATGTGAAAAAAGTGAGAGAGACTATTCTCTCTCGATCTTCTTCTCTCTTCTCCCTTTTCCATCAATATTATTCTCCTTTCTATTTCAATCGCTTCTCCTTTATCTTATTACAGGTTTGCGAAGGAGAAAAATCAATTAGAATATTTAATTTTCTGGAGGTTCATACAAACTATAAATGAAAAATGGGTTCGTAGAAAGACATGTGGTATAACTCTAAGGCAGCAAAACAGAGACGAAGAAAAAGTTAGTAACCAATAGATATGACCGAGAAAGGACGTTGAGACAGATCCGAGTTTGATTCATTGTTATTATTTTGATTTTGTTGTTATAGTTGATTCAAAATAGATCTGTTATGATTGATTTACCGTCTAAAGGTTAAGTGGGCTCAGAGAGTATACAAGATTTACATCACAGTGCAACTGAGTGAATAGTTTCCAGTTCACAAACTCTACTTTCACTCACAATATCACATTTACAACAAAAAAAAATCTTGATGCTGTCATTTTTCTTCTTCTTGAATCTCAAATAACAAAAACTATAGTTTTTAGTTATTTTACTGATTTTATTTGTTTCAAGTATATATATTTTTTTCTGTTCATTCATATGGTATAATGTTTGTTTTAATGTTTATTCAAATGATTTTTACTACATAGAACCAAGTTCTTCTACTACTATAGTTACATATCTTAACTAGAATACTGGTTTCTTTAATAGGAGAACATTGGCAGGCGAGAAAACATAGCATTACTAGCATGATACCAATGGGTTTTTCAACTACTACTATTTCACTTTGTGTTTAGTTCTATGATTTTCTAGGTTCCATTTTACTCTTTCACATTTTCACTGTTCTTTACTGCAGGATATTCAGAGTTTTAAACATGGCACACAAAAAGGCTTATAGATGGGTTATTTCTCCGTTCTTTGGCCTTTCAAATGGATAAAATTAAAGGTTAATGGTGGAATTGCTAACTGCAAGATGAGGAGTTTATTGACTATTGATTTTGTTATGAATTGGTACCTAACTCAAGTCTATAACTGTGAGGTATGTATGAGAATCCTTTGGTCATTTTTTTAGGAAAATGATATATGATACCCAATTTTGGCATCAAAATCAACAAAATAACATTTGAACTATCTTAACTATATAATTGTGTGCCAAAGTAACATTTTTTTATGGTAACACTTAAATATGTGACACTTTTTACAATTTTCTTATTCTCATTTTTTTGTCACACTCTGTCCATTAGGTGTTTCAACCAAGTGAGCATCCTTACTTTCATACCATGAAATGTCATGTACTATGTTGTCATTACACCTGAATAATTGACTGAATTTTTGGACAAATAAGTTGTTTTGAGCACTGCTGGTAATAGACTTTTCTACTAAAATTTTCCTCTTTTGCTTTTGATATTTGGACTTGTCTTGATAATAAACAAATATAAACTATGAGAGTTGTTTTATTCTAATTCAATTTTGTTTACAATTTGTATTTCTATTATATGAAGTATATAGACCTGCAATGGATTCATGTGCTCTAAAAGAGAATATTCCCTGCAATGGACTCATGTTGATGTTGCATTTATGTGTATTGGAAAGCCTGTTCTGGCCAACGAGCATGGACATGGCATGTAAGTTTTCATCCACATATACATTATGATATGAATTTATATTATGATACTATATACATAAAGTCAGGGAAAAAATAGTACTATGATTAAAAATTTAGAAGTTCTTATTTCTATTAAAATTGTATTTATGTTTGAATGTATGAACTTTTAATTTGTTAAAATATTTGTACCACCATCTACTTTCAAATATTGTTTTTAGAAATCAGTGTTTTTTTATGCGTAAACTTAGACTCCAAGTCCTATTAAATGACTAAGGATATTGAGACACAAACTTGCATGTTATTGTAAGCATTGTGAGCATTACTTTGTTTCCAAGCTCAATATTAAAAAAAATGTTGTTCTCAAATTCTAACTTATCTCTCTACTTCACCTCTCTCTTTGCAGAAAATCTAATTGGAGACAAAGAAACTTTATTACAAAGTTGTCTGAAAAAATACAAATTTATTCTACAAGTTGCGTCTGATACAACTTCTTCTATTTTGTGTAAATCTTGCTTTCAACCCAACTTCTTAACTTATTTTAATGATTAGATTATTTTATTTACGTTGTTGTTTTGATTGTTGTTATTGCTCTAATTCTCCTCATTTGGTTTGGTTTTTAAAAACCATTTTAATAAAAATTGTATATATTCTAAATCAAATTTAGTTATGTTGGTTCAAAACAGGTTTATAATAACAACCTATATGAAATTCAAAATCAATTTTCATGTTATTAGTTTCTCACACAAAATTTTAATGTATATTTTTTATCATTAATGATACATCAATAGCCAAAACTAGAAAAAAATTGACATTTATAATCTTTCATGGATATTTCAATTTGACATTTTCTTTTGAAGGATGATATCTTGAAATAGAGCTGTGGATAATTCTGATGTAATTCAGTTTGCTATATTTCAAGATTCTTACTAATCTCATAACGGTGTGGATTGGAACTCTGTTTCGATTTGATAAAGCAGAAAGTGCGTCTCTGCATAGAACTCAATGTTGTGCCTAGCATGTTGCTTGGTTCAACTTTATCAATTTTATTTTACATCACAGACTGCTCATATCTGACCAACTCTGTTATGATATGTTGGTTTGATTATTTTGTGTGCAGGTTCTAACATCCCTTTGCTTAAAGAGCCGATGTTAATCCCAGCAGATCAGGTGCTGCGAAAGTTTTAATTTGGGGGTTCAAACAACTCAATGTATCAATGTATATGTTGTTGTACGAGAAATTTATGTTGGACCTATGGTCAAGCAGTCTACAAAAACAGAAATGGAATGGAAATGGGGTAGAATTGTAGCAAGTTTTTATATATATACATAAGTCCTACTTCTGGAACTACATACAGTTAGGATAACGTAAAGTATGATGGAAGAAAGTTTGTTATAGATACATACATAGACTATTTCAAGTAGTATTAGTTTAATTGGAAGCTTGATAACTAGAAGCATGATGCGAACAAACATGGAGAGCAGAAGAAAACAAATAGAAGGTGTGAAGGTTTCAAATTGTGTGTTTAATTTAACACTTGGTAGACTGTATAATTCAACACTCCAACAATGATAAAGGTAATATTTATGCTTTATTTTTAAATGGGATATTTTGTAGTATTGTTCATTACATTTCAAGGCTGTAATATTTAAATAGGAATATCCCATTATTTATGGAAATTAACCTAGCAGAAGAAATAACAACTAAATTAATGGAAAGTCAATTTTATTATTTAATACTCAATACATTTTCCATGTCATAATACTTTTTTGGTTATTTGAATTTTTTTGGTTTATCAGCTAACTCAACTCTACAAGGAAGATCCCTTTGGTTGGTCTTGATTATTTATGGTCATGGCAAAGTACTTTTTAGAATACCTGATCATAGCAAAGCACTTATTGAAAAGAAGAGTGGTCACCCAATGGGTGCTTTCTTTCAAGAGTTATTAAGGGCAAAGCTCATGACTAATTTTGAGTCAAATGCCATTCCAATAGTTGATCAACTCTACATGTTTGGAATATCGGAAGAACACGGAAAATTCAATGACATCAAAACATGTTTTTTCATTTTCTGAACATATAAAATTGAATGAAGATTGTAACTAAAATTTATATCTATTTAACATTGTTTTTATTTTTACTTTTATTGTTGGATCAATATTAGATAAAAAATGTTTACATTATTGTAACAAATATAGAACAATTATAGTTGGTTGTAATATGAATCATAAAGTACATTTACAATTTCAAATATAGATGAGTTATTTAGCTTAATATTCTTCTATATATGTTAGTGAAATCATACCGCAGAATCTTCATCAATTATATTGTAGAATCCACATTTCTTTATGTTTACCTTATAATTCTTGGATCACACATTCAATTGCCATTGAATTACATATAATATCAATTATGAATCACACATTCAATTTTGGATCAGCCAAAAAAGCAAGAGCTCAGAACTCTTATCATAAAAGACTTGTGTTCAAAGTGTAAAAGAAATAGTCTTCAACAACAAACTCCATTCAATCACCAACTTATGAATTGTTATGTAATACAACTATTTTTTCATTTTACATGATAAACCATTCATTTCATTTTAACGATTGATGTTCAAAATTTCAACTCTTAGAACATAGTAACAATTGGTTGAAACACGTATTATATTTTCTTTTATATGTTTTTTCTTATTTTAGATCATTGACATCCTTTGTTAAATATCCGTTATATTTTGTGTAACTATATTACTAATATTTTGTTGAAATAATTTTTCATTCTAAATTCTCATTTAGAATGACTTTTATATCTGTATATTTCAAAAAAGTATAGCTATTATATCAAATAAATTTACTCGTGTGGAAGCACGGGTATTTTACTAGTTATTTATAAATAATATGAAGGGCAATTTTGGATTAAAAATATGTCACTCCAAAAACTTGTATTCTCTTTATACATAGTTATAGATTATTATGATTATTATTATTATTATTATTATTATTATTATTATTATTATTATTATTATTATTATTATTATCATTATTACTATTATTATTATATTTATTTTATTAATTTATTTATTATTTGTTAATTAGGATTAATGGTGATGGATTTTGGTTTATTTACTCTTTGCACATCCTTTTTGCACTTATTACTCCCCATATAACTTTTATATTAATTTTTATTTTAGTTTTTTTAGATTAATTATTATTATTAGAAAATTAAAAATAATAGATATTAAAAATACCATAAATAAGAAACAAAAATTGAAAATATAAATATAAATTTTATTGATTTTTTAAAATTAAATTCCTACTTAAAATATATTTAATTAAACAGGGATGAATGGGTGAATTCACATTCACCTGTTTGTCAAATAATCGAGGGCTTAGCGCACGCCTTGTCTGAACGATCATTTGTCCTCCGCAAACAATTATCACAATAAACCTAAAATAAATCAAAACTCGTCAAATTATCTTTTTGTCTTTATGCATCAATAAAACTTTTCTTCATAAAATAATAGCCTGATCCATTTAATGCAAATACAAATAACACCTAAGCCTTTATCGTGTGAGCATACAAGCATATGTTTAACCGCTAAATGGCAACCTAACACTATTCTCTAAAATCAACCAACCCACAAACATTTTTTTCACGAACTAGGAAGCTCTAATTTTCTCATTACACAGTGAAAATACGTAGGCACGTGGTTTTGAAACCTTGGCGACCACATTAATAAAAAAACCTTATTTCCCCTTCTTTTGTAATATTCTTTTAGCAATTAGATAACTATGAACACTCTTAAACACCTTTTCCCTTGAAACTATTTGGAAGGTTCTCGTTGAGTACAACAGATGTGAGGGGTGCTAATACCTTCTACACGCATAACCGAATCCTGAAGTCAATTTGATTCCAATGACCATCTTATCCTCTTTCCTTAGGGGTTTATCAACATTTCCCCTTTCCTTAGGAATATATAAAATTTGGTGGATCTCTGTTAGTTATCCGCGAGAGTGCGATGCGACAATTGGCGACTCTGATGGGGATACTTACTTTAGCGATTCAATCAAATTCCCTTTAGTTTTAGGTTGAAGTTTTGTGTCTTTATTGTCCTTTTTTTTCTCTTATTTTTCTATTTATGTTTTTATTTTCTTTCATTTAATATTTGTATATACGTTAGTGGGGGATTGCTATGTGAGATAGGCTCTACACCCGATCTTGAGGAAAACTTAGGATTGAGATGATGGTTATGTCGTATTGGCCTGTGAGGTGTATACTTCGTTGGGATGGTATGAAGACCCCGCTTAGAGTAGTCCCTCTTAGAGGTATTATTGTATGATGTGTCTTTGTCAAGGCGATAATATTTTCAAGTAGGATTGATGACTCTAGGGATCTTTTTTAGAACCATGGAGTCGATGGTTGTGTAGTATCGACCTGCGAGATGTATGCCTCATGGTGTAGGTACGAAGAAATCACCTAGAAGAGATCATCTTAAGGGTTTCACTAGTCGATGATTGTCATTATCACTTCCTTCCACGTTCCATGTTCATTTGAAAGAAGCCTACACTTACATTTTAAAATGAAGCTAATGTTAACCAAAGACAAGTCGCAATCACATAAGCTAATATATTTCTTAATCTTACACTTGGCATCCCATCTAACTCAACATGTCATTCTTCCATTCTTTAGATCCCCTAAAAAAAAGTGGAATCTTGGTCACCTATATACATAACTTTTTAAGAATGCTTTTAAATAAAAGGTAGAAGATATGAATAATACAAGAGACCAAATTATCAAGCACAATCCCACCTTCAATACTTACATACTGACATTAACACGAGCTAAGCCTGTTTTGAAGGAACTCCAGTATTGACTACCGTGTAGCAAGCCTCTCGAGATTCAACCTGACTGGTAAATCCAAATATTCGAACTACACGCTTGGTCTTCTCCAATTAAGGAAAGAATATATCACTTGTAAGTAGTTCTTCATTCACAATCATCCACATCAAATAAATCTTCTAAAAAACTAAATTTCACACCTGACCCAACTTCGAGTCTTTTACCCAATGCCTTCAACCACCACATGTTTCTTACGATGCTATCCCAATACACTAAGTATCATGAGTATACAAATAACGAGTCACGTGTTCTATTGAGTAATGAGTTATCATTAAATGCTTGTATTAGTTACTTGTACCTAGAGCATTTTAGAAGCATGTACCTAGGCTAATGTGAGTTCTAGAGAAATGTTGAGGTAAATTAGTGGAATCATAATAATAAATAAAAGAGAGAAGTGTGCAATACTCTCATAAAATATCTAAAATGTAGACGTATGTAAAACTCCCCATTAAATCCTATAAATAAGGAGAGGTTATCATTTGTAAACCAAAAAAGTGTAAGCAAAAACAAGAAGAAACAAAAAAAACCAAAAGGCATTTTTCAATCACCTATAAAATACCACCAACAGAGTGGTATCAGAGCTCTATGTCAAAAGGATACAAACTTCACAATTTGAAGACTAAGAAAGTGATTCCCAGTTGAAATGTTGTACTTGATGAACATGAATTTTGGAATTGGTAAAAGGAAAGTGTTGAGGAGAAAATAGTTCCAACATTCATTTTAGAGCAAACTCCAACTTCTTTTGAAAGTGAGGAAAGTGTTTCATCGATACCAAATTATCCATCTTGCACACTATCTTCATCAAACTCTAGCTCGTCATCTCCAAGCTCAACTCAAATAAAACTTAGGAGTTTGGATGAAATTTATACTAGATGCATTTATTGTGCAATTGAACCTGCAAATTTTAAAGAAGCATTTTAAGAAGATGCTTGGAGAAAAGTAATGCAAGAAGAAATAGATGCGATTGAAAAGAATAAGACTTGGGAGCTAGTAGAGAAGATAAATGAAAAAGAATCAATTGGTGTGAAATGGGGCGACATAATCCCGAGAGTTCATTCCAAAAGAACAAAGCAAGACTTGTTGCAAAAGACTATGCACAACAACTCGGTATTGAATATGAAGGTACATTTTCCCCTATGGCACATCTCGACACCATTAGAGATTTAATCTCTTTTGCATCCCAAAAAACATGGAAGTTGTATCAAATAGAGGTATATTCGACATTCTTAAATGGAGAACTGAAAGAAGAAGTCTACGTGGAGCAATCTTAAGGCTTTGAGATTAAAGGTCGAGAAGAAAAGTTTCATAGATTGAAGAAAGCTCTTTATGGGTTGAAACAAGCACAAAAAGCATGGTATAGAAATATTGACAACTACTCCATGGAGAAAGGTTTTGAGAAGAGTAAGAATGAGCATACTTTGTATGTCAAATGACAAGGTATGATTGATATTTTAATTGTTACAATTTATGTTGATGATTTAATATTTACTTGAAATAACTTAAATTTAATTGAAGATTTTAGAAGATAAATTATGATGAGATATAAGATGAATGTATGTTAGGGTCGAATGTACGTTAGCTTAACGGGAACCATTTAGCTAGGGTCGAATGTATGTTAGCTTAAGGATTGTTTCTAATCTTTTACTTATTGAGTGGGAAAAGAGAGAAGAAAAATATTTTTTTAGATTTTTATTATAGAGAAAGACGAGGGTTTTTTATTATTAGGGTGCTCGCCAAGACCTCGTAGTCTCGTGCCTATGCATCCTTACAAGGATGGAATCAGAGCAATGGTAGTTCGGGTAAACTTTGTTGGTTAATTTTAGCGAAAGCTAAATTGTATTAATCAGCGAAAGAACTTTGTTTTACCCAAAACAAGTGATGAACGGACGTTTTCACCACATTGAACGGATTTACAAATCTCGTTCACGTCACTTATCTCAACTTAATGGTTATAGGCAAAACATTGCCCTAGTGTTTATTAAGACACCCTATCTTTCATTTCGAAAAGAGGTCTTTGATCTTATTAGATATCTTGAAGTTTTATTTAAGAAAATACACTTGATGATAATCAAGGTTTGTTCATAACTATGAAAGTTTAAGTATGATTTAGATATCTTTTAAGAATGATGAATATTTGATAATGATCAAATGCTCAAAGAGTTTATGCTAAAGTGTTAACTCTAAATCTCTCTATCATTCAAAATTGATTTGAGAAAATTGTTTGTTGGACAACGAACATTGATAATGATCAATGATTTAAAGAGTTGTGCTAGAATGCTAGATTCCAACATCTCTTTATCCAAGTTATTTATTAAGTGTTTTAAGGATGAAAGAAAGAAATAATTGGCTACCTCAATGTGCAAGACTTGAGACCAATCTTTCAAGGGATTTGCTAGAATGCTAGATTCCAACAATTCTTTTTTTTCAAGTTTATTTCAAAAGAGTATTGATGTACTTTGAAGTATTTTAGTGATCCTTAAAGAAGGAAGAATGTCTTGAGATAATACTCGACGAAGGGCCAAACTTTGAGAGGGCACTACGGTGAAAAAGAAAAAGGTGGAAAAGAAAAAAAGTAAGAGATGGCTCGCCAAGAATTATGATCCTTGTGCCTACGTATTCTCATTGATAAATGAGAAATCAGAGCGTCCGTAGTTCTGGAACTACATGTCATACCCCAAATTTGTCCTACCTATTGCATGTTTCTCACACCAAGATTTCGTGTTGATTCTAAGATCCGTGTCATAAGGGTCTGGTTTGTGTTTAAAATGTTTACTATCTTGTGATGGGTTTGCTATGATTTCAAGAAGAGATAAGGAGAATTGGGCACTCATTTTTATGATTAATCAGTCAAGACACAATCAATTGGCTCAATTCTGGTTTTAGGATATGGTCCAAGATGATTCTAGTTGGTCAAGTGCAATGATTAGAATCTATTTCTTCAAATCCAGGCTTAAGATTGCTTGAGGTTTTAAGCTATGATAAAAAATGATTTTTAACCATATTCCAAGTGTGACACTGAGGCTGTATGGTTAAAACAAGCTAAGAAATGGACATTCATCTTTAGGACATGTTTGTTTTCAATCTATGCTTAAAATGGTTTCAAGTTTCAAGATCAATTTGTGACAAGCTTTGACTTAATTTGTTTTAAGCCATAATTGGAAGAATTGTTTCAAGTTGCTAAGGATGTGGGATTAATTAAGACATGAGATTAGAAATAGTTGGAGCCCTTTGGCAAGCTATGTTGGAAAATCATTTTGACTAAGATTCAAGTTGGTTTTATTTAAAACTGGTAAAATTATGGTTTATATGGTTCAAGTTGGATCTTGTTTGCTCAGTGGATCAAGAGATGAACGGTGGGCAAAGCCTTGGTCAAATGACATGTCAAGCTATTTAGAAATGAATACAAATTTGAGGCAAGAATGCTAATCATGGTATAAATTGCATAATAGGTTCACATATGCTATAGAATTATAGAGCAAGAGGCTCATTCAAGTTTGAATCTAAAAAAAAAAAAGATAAAGCATCTAGGTGCACAAAACCAAACCATGTGAACTGAAAATGTCACGTCCTCCAAAACTTAGACCAAGGTGTCATGTTAACTTAATTCATTGACAATAAGGATCCAACCATAAAGCTTGTTTTACGAAATCATTAAAAGTAAGGCAATTAGATTCAAAGATGTATGCTGAAAGTTACAAAATGCTTTACAAAGGTTACAAAAGAAGAATACAAGAGGTTTAGATTGATGCTACAAAGCTTAAATGCTAAAGTCCTCACCAAAATCACGGTATACAAGTCTTAGTTTACAAATGCTAGTTAAACCTAAGCTTAAGAGATTGCAAAATAAAAAAATAATAATAAAAAATCCAATCTTGAGCTTCAGGTGCAATGCCTCTCAAGCTCCATGCTAGCCGTGATTTGTTTTGTCAAAGATCCAAAATGCAAGTTTCCAAACTTCACTCTCATGCCAATTTGCCTCAATCAACATCTTCATACCTTCATCAACTTCTTCAAGGCCTCCATTTACAAGAAAGTTTCAATTACCAAAGCTTCCTAACAATATCACAAATCAACTCTTGGAATACATAAAGGATAGAGTGCCAAAATGCAAAAGGAAAAGATGAAATAACAGTATTACGATTTTTCTTCGTGTACCGAAGAATTCATCACCATCTGCCATGGTCCAATCATCATCACCATAAGACTATATAACTACACACATAAAGCTTATTCACGTAACCCAAATACCGGTGAATTGCCATAGGATAGTGAATCAACTTTTGGGTATTTTACATAAGTGTCAAGAAGAAACAGGGACTTACAAGTAGGATAAGCAGAACACGAATGACTCTTGGTTCGTGAGTATGGAAGTTTGACAGGATCTTCAGTAACATACAAAGCTTTGAAATAGCATTATGTTGCTCCAAAAATTGCACATGAAATGAGAATGAAAGTATGAGGTTAGAAATGTATACAAGCAGAGACAAGAACTTATACAAGTCAACAATGACCATTCAACCTCAGTAGCTAAGATTCACGATATAGTGAATGAGTCAATCACAATGAGAAAACATGCTGCAAAGAGAATATCATGATCATGAAGAAAATACTTTGCATAATGATACAAGACTATTCAAATAAGAAGTACAATTATTTTCAGAGTTCTATGAAGCAAAATGTTATAACAAGACATATAAGATCATGTCATCTAAAATTACGATGCACGAGCTAAAATTCTGCATTTCCAAGTCCTCAATAACCTCCTAATGTTTCACCAAAACACTAAAAATGCTCTTTACCTCTCAAGTTACTCCAATTCTTCATCATTTTTCCCAGGTTTCCTTAGGTGCTAAGTCTTCATCATGCCATAACCAAGCTTCAATTTGGTGCCCATTACTCAAGTCAAAGTTCCTTGAGCTTAGTACCTTCAAACAACAACAAAGCAATATATCAATGATCAGATTCATAACAAAATAAATGGGACAGTATGAAAATCACAAAACCAAGTCAGTCCAAAGAGTGCATCTACAACTTTAACAGCAGTATTCACAGCGAAATTCAAAAGTCCTTCAGAAATATTCAAATAAGTCATAGAATGCACCAAGTGGTTCAAAAAATAGTCAAAAGGGCGACCATATCAGCATGGTAAAAGGGTCCACAAAATTCCAAGTTTGCACAGTGAAAAATCAGGTGAAAAAATAACACATTCTAGAAGCAATTTCCAGACACTACAGACAAAAATGAAAATGAGCCACTACCAAAGGACCCACACAAATCCTTTAGCAGCAGAATTCGTACAAGGACGCCTCCCACTCACGATTTGCAGGATTGATTTTATCTGTACCATAATCCTTCCTCCGCAAGTTTTCATATAAAAAACCCTAAATTTCTGAGCCTATAAATAAGCCTCACTATTCACTCACAAAAAAAGAAGAGAAATCCTCAGCGAAGCTCTGCCAATTTCCTACCCTAAACACTCACTCTAAAGCTCTTTGTTTTCAAACCTTCTCAGAGCTCACATCAGAGCTCTGTGTAAGGCGAGCTTAGCCCCAAGTTCATACTCTCAGAACGTCGTATTTTCAATAAAGCACGGTCAGGACACGATAAAGGAGGAGAAGAGCAAAGAGAGGCGCGACAAACGAAAAGATCTAAGCATAAGCGGGTGAGATAACAAATGGAACCAAGAAGGCACTTACTTGAGGTAACAATGTCCGACGAAATCCCATACTCTTTGTTTTAAGCTTAACAAGATGATTGAAACTTCATATACACGTGTTAATTGCATCCTTTATGGTTGATTGTTAGAATTTGCTTTCGATTCCTGTTGATTGTTGTGAAATTAGGTTTTCTGATTTGAAAACACGCTGTAGTTGTAGAGTGATGATAGATCTAGGGTTCAAATCATATTTGTGTTACTCGTTTTTGGGTGGATTTTCGTTTGGAGGTGGTAAAATTTTTTAGTTTGATCTATGTTGAGAGAATGTAGCGATGACGGAGGAGACTGATGAAAGGACATTTTCTGAAGGGAGGATAATGAACTTGATAGAGAGAGGTTCAGAGAAGGGTGCGTATGATCTTTATTATAATACTAACTGATTGGTTTTTTTAACAAATAATTAATTATTTTCAATGCAGCTTTGAATACAAATCATCTTTTTCCTTAAAACTTTCTATTGATTTTCAATAAGAATTATTATCCCACTGCCCACGCAGATAGTTTGCAGGCTAGTTGTTCCAATAATGTTTTTTGCTTTTTATCCGCGTGGCATACATGCTAATAACATAGCTATTCAATGCATTCATTCTCCTGGTTTCCCCACAACATATGCACATAAAGCAGCGGCTAGAGATTAGGAGACTTAGATTCTCTAGTCCGCATGGGTCAATAAGGGTGAACTAGGTTCAGAATTGACTCCGGCCCAAATGTTTTTACAGTAGTGAATCATAGGGTTTTGTGGGTCTATCTCCATTATCACTAGGTTTTAGATTTTTTTTTTTTTATAATTAATTTAGGACTAATTTTAATTTTGGACTTTTGTTTTCTTATTTTATTATCAAAGTAATTGATTATCATTTATCGATAAAATAGGTAATTTCGAATTTACTCCAACATTAAGTTCTATTAATCCCGATTAAATCTTCTTATCCTAACTCAATATTTTCTAACTCACAAACTATTTTCTAATTAATTACGAAAGTAGTGGGCTCTTGGGGTCCAACACTCCTTGGGTCCTTGAATGAATGCTCTTGAGACGCACGCTTTGAGTTGTGTTCATTTCGTCTTTCGTTTATTAAAAAATACTTAAAACGATTAATCTTTGCTTAATCAAAATATTATTAACCTTTAATCAAAATACTTAATCTAATTAATTTCTTAAGCGTTAAAAATAATTTTCTTCAAACTAATTAAGGTCCTAATCATTTGTTTAATCCTTAAAATATTTTCTTGATCAAACTAAAATCATAAACCACTTAGATTCTTATTTATAATACTTTTTCTTAATTAAATTATGGAAGTAGTGGGCTTTTGGGGTCTAGCACTCATTAGGTCCTTGAATGAACGCTCTTGAGGTGCACGCTTTGGGTTGTGTTCATTCCATCTTTCATTTCTAAAACACTTAAAATCCCAATCCCATTGAAATACTCAATCATCCTTAAAACTCTTAGCTCGTTCAAACCCTAATCCGATTAGCACGTCTAAGTAAAATACTCTAATCAAATTCAAATCTTTTTCCTAATTAAATTACGAAAGTAGTGGACTCTTGAGGTCTAGCACTTCTTGGGCCCTTGAATGAATGCTCTTGAGGCGCACACTTTGGGTTGTGTTCATTCTGACCTTTCGTTCCTAAAACACTTGCCCTAATTACGTGGATAAAGAAGCTCGTTGTCCAACAAACACGATTTCGCAATTAATAGAATGAAAAAGGTGTCGTTGAGATCTAGCATCTCAGTAATGCCCCGATTAATTGGTTGCGAGGCCGACGTCTCGTTTATCAAATAATCGTCATTCTTCCTCTAAAATACTTAATAAACCAAACACTCCCCATGCGATCAAAACCCTAAAACATATGTAAATTAAAACCTTTTTCTCAATCAAATCTCTAACACACTTAATCCAATTCAAACAACTTTTCATAAAGAACATTGTTTAGTCCATTCTTTCGTGCATATGAACTAGTGCTTCAGCCTCTCCTAGCGAGCCGACAAGCCAACGTTTAGCAGTTAGAATGCGAATTAAACACTCGTTCGTTTAAAAAACATCAACCAACCGTAGTCCCACGAACTATGAATGCTCTGACTTTCTCATTGCACGAGGGAATACGTAGGCACAAGGGCCCCAATCCTTGGCGAGCACCCTAATAAAAAACCACCCATTTTCCCCTTACAAATCCCTTTTACCTTAGAAGAAAACAAACAAACCATGCTAACTTATCTCCCGAATCGAATCAAGAGGTTCCCGTTGAGTACAACGGACGTAGAGGGTGCTAATACCTTCCCTTTGCGTAATCGACTCCCGAACCTAGAATTTGGTTGCGATGACCATTTTATTATCCTTTTAAAGGTTTTATCAATATTTTCCTTTCCCTCTTTTGGAATGAATAAAGTTTGGTGGCGACTCTGTTTCGAACATTTTTTCCGCGTCCATCGCGAGGATCGTATTTTTTGAGGTACGACAGATGGCGACTCTGCTGGGGATTTAGTATTGCTTTATGCTAGAGAGAGTCAAGCCTAACTTGACTCGATTCGAGAGTGCTAGCTTCGCTTGGTTGTTTTCTTCTTGTTTGCTTTCTCCTATTGCTTATTTATTTGCTTTTATTGCTTTCTCTTTTTACTATGTGCTCTATATCATATCTGCCTGTTGGAGTATGGGATAACATCACAAGTAAAGCTCTACACCCGAGCTTTGGAAAAAGTAGAGGGAACACTTAGTTTAGATTTTGGAAGTAAGTAGTGTTAGTCCCCAAGGACCCGCTCCTTGTGTGCCTAGCATGAAAGCTTCCCCTAGAGTAGACCTTTTCGTAGATCTTGTTGTAACGCAGCTAGCCTGTCGCACGACTTGATTCATGAAGGGTCCATGACTCTGGGAACCACTCTTAGCACCAATTTATATCTTGGTGGTCGTTAGTGTTAGTCTCGGGGAACTCGCTTCTCGTGGGCCTGGCATGGAGACTACACTCAGGAGAGACCTTTTCGTATTCCCGTCACAATGCAGCTAGCCTGTTGCGTGGTGTTGATACGATTAGTGTCCGTAATCCTGGGAACCTTATCCATCAACGTATGAGTTATCCTGTGAGTGGGTTTATGGGTAAAAAATCTAGAACTATCCTTATAAAGCCTACCTATTAGGGTGTTTTGCAAATGCTCGTGTTATCCTGGATCCTGAATCTACCTACATTGCATTCATTTGCATACAATTGCATTTGCATTGCATATCATCTTCCAAAACCAAAAAAACTCATCCATCCTTTATCTGTAATCCGCAGTTGATTTCCCGACACACGTATTGGACTTGAGATTGCTCTGGGAGAAACATGGAGCGCTTGGGGCAGAATCAAGTTGATCTGAGAAAAGATGACAATAGCATGAAAGGCAAGATAAAGCAGATGCCAGAAGCTATAACAACTATGGGGAGAAGAAAGAAAATGCCTCAAGAAGGCACCACAACTAGGAATGTTACTCCCGTAGTTTCTTCCACTCTACAACCTGCAGTGAATAATCCGTTGTATGTTGTTCCCTCTGGGTTTTGTCCCCAACCAATCCTTCCAAAGCCACAGAATCAATGGTCATTACCCGTTCTATCCCAAGGGCACGGGAATCTAAATTAAATAGGCCGTAAGAAGACTAAGTCGCGCCCTATTCTTGACCCTATTCCTATACCATGTGGAAAACTGCTATTATACCTGATTCAAAGTTTAATAGTGGCTCCCACCTCTCTCGGACTGACTCGTACCCCTCCTCCACCTGGATATGATCCAAATGCGCAGTGTGAATACCATAAAGGTGCGATGGGGCACTTTATTGAAGACTGTTGGTCATTCAAGAATAAGGTTCAAGAGCTAATTAACAACAAACGCCTAGTCTTTGAGGAAGATAACTCAGGGGTAGAGTGTGAGTATCATACTGGAACCATAGGGCATGCTGTCAAAGAATATGAAAGCTTTCGAAACAAATTGCAAAAATTGACCAGAAAAGAAGACCCTATCATGAATGGTTTAATCCAAAGATCTGGCAAAGAGAAAATACAAGAGTTTCGTGGACCACTCAAAATCTTGCACCACAAGGAAAAGGTCGAGCTTATGGCAGACGAGATGTCTTATTTCTCTAAGAATCATGTTGGAACTATGGTCCGGGATGCAACCACCTCAAGAAAAGAGCTGGAAGGGAAGGCCAAAAGGGATGTATCTTGTGAGGAAGCTTTGAAAAAGGGCTTTGGAAAGCATCCCACTGATGTTAATGACGATGATGACATCAACCTTTGGGTCCCAAAAAAGCAACCAACAGTGCCTAGAGCACCATACCAAAAACCTTGGGCTGCTCCGAATGCAAATCAACGAGCTCATGGCAGAGGAAATCAGAATCCATGCCAGAATCAAATAAGGCCTCGCAACAACTTGGAAAGAATGAATGCTCATCTCGATCCAATTTCTATGTCCTATACTCAGCTTCTGCCACATTTGATTCGAAACTCACTAGTGGAGCCTAAGCCTCTTAAGCCGGTGCGAGAACCATACCCTCCTGGGTACGATCCCAATGCGCATTGTGGCTATCACGCTGGGAATGCTCTGACTTTCCCATTGCACGAGGGAATATGTAGGCACAAGGGCCCCAATCCTTGGCGAGCACCCTAATAAAAAACCACCCATTTTCCCCCTTACAAATCCCTTTTACCTTAGAAGAAAACAAACAAACTATGCTAACTTATATCCCGAATCGAATCAAGAGGTTCCCGTTGAGTACAACGGACGTAGAGGGTGTTAATACCTTCCCTTTGCGTAATCGATTCCCGAACCTAGAATTTGGTTGCGATGGCCATTTTTTTATCCCTTTAAAGGTTTTATCGATATTTTCCTTTCCCTCTTTTGGAATGAATAAAGTTCGGTGGCGACTCTGTTTCGAACGTTTTTTCCGCGTCCATCGCGAGGATCGTATTTTTCGAGGTACGACACTACAAAGTTTGTTTGCTTTATCGAAACAAATATTTACTTCGCATTCTAAAGGCGAAACTTTAGCTTTTCTACTCTCGGCGGAGGCTTAACCATTTAGTTTACGGGGCGCATTAGAAGGGACTTAAACATTGTTCTTTTGAGAAAAAGTTTTAATCGCGCGGCGGCGAGGGAAATAGAGTTTGTTGGTTGAGGTATATTAAGTGAATGACGAGCATTTGATCAAATATTCAAAGAGTTATACTAGAGTGCTAGACTCTAACGGCTCTTATTCATTCAAGTTGATAATGAAAGTTACTTGATGTACCACGAGCTTTTGATGATAATCAATTGCTCAAAGAGTTATGCTAAGATGCTAAATCTTAACGGCTTTTATTCGTCCAAGTTGATTGAGAAAATTGTTTATAGACAACAAGCTTTTGATGACAATCAATCGCTCAAAGAGTTATGCCAAGATGCTAGATCTTGACGGCTCTTATTCGTCCAAGTTGATACTGAAAGTTGTTTATTGGACAACGAGCACTTAATGACAATCAATTGTTCAAAGAGTTGTGCCAAGATGCTAGATCTTGACGGCTCTTATTTGTCCAAGTTAATTGAGAAAATTGTTTAATGGACAACGGGCTTTTGATGATAATCAATCGCTCAAAGAGTTATGCTAAGATGATAGATCTTAACAGCACTTATTTGTCCAAGTTGAGGTTAAGTGTTTTGAAGACGAAATAGGAGAATGAACAGCTACCCCAATGCCAAGGCTCGGGACTGACCATTCGAGGGTTCTGCTAGAATGCTGGATTCCAACAGTCTTATTCTTTCGAGTGTTTATGAAAAAGTTATGCATTACTTTTGATTAGAATTGAAAATAGTTTGAAAATTATTTGCGATTGATGGACAATAGTTTGAAATTAGTTTTGAAATGGTTTACATTCGAAATTAATTATTGGATGCAATGTTAGTGAGATAATTATTTACATATGCGAGGATGCAAACATGAATAGATATTAATCGAAGAAATACACCAAAAATAAATTAAGAAAATAGTCAAATTAATGCACTTAGCAAAAAAAAAAATAATTAATTAATTAAATCTAGAAATAACTAAAACTAACAAAAAAATTAAATATTAACTAAGTAATTAAACTAATATAGAATAAATAAATAATTAATTAAAATAAAAATAAATCATGGGAGTGTAAAATTTAACATGGGAAGTGTAAACATTAAAATGATTTGAGTGAAACCCAAATAACACTAAAACCTTAGTGTCCTATAATAAAAATAGATAATAATAATAAAACAAAAATTAAAAAGAAAAAAAAGTTGATAAAAGGGCTACGCCCATTTCTAATGTCAGTGTAAAACCACTTTACACTATCATCCAATTAGAATGAATTATTTTGACACAAGAGAAGAGAAAAATATGGAAGAAGTAGTTATTAAAATAGTTTAATTATAATTTTTTTATTTTTATTTTTAATTTCATAATTATGTGTCAAAATAATTCATTCTAATTGGATGTCAGTGTAAAGTAGTTTTACACTGATAGTGTATTCCAATTAATCTCTTCCTAATAAACCTATTGTATTTTTTTTAGAAATTAATGTCAAAACTAACATTTAATTATTATTAGCAAAAAGAGTTTAAAAAAAAAAGAACTAATTGAGAAATTAATAATAAGAAACAAAGTGGAATAGTTCATTTTCAAATCTTTCTTATTCATAATGCATAGCCATAAATGATTGTTAATGCAAAATAAAAAGAAAAGCAAGATCCTCGTGATAAATTAAAAGTTTGTTAGACCAGTTCAAAATTCAAATGACACCTAATTAATAATTATGACAATAATAAAATAAATAAATAAATAAAAATAAAAAGGAAAGGTTAATGAATCCCCACGGTTAATGCATAGCCTTTCTCCCTCTTTTTCAATCGCTTCCACTCTTCTCCCTGCTTTTCAATCGCTACAAAAATTCCTTTGCCGGAGAAGGGCGACCGGCGGCGGCGCCATCTTCTTCGTCAACGCTCCCTCTCAAAACCACGAAATTCTTCAGGTGATTATCATTCTCTTCACTTTTTCGGCTTGTCTCGTTTGAGGTTTCAGAACAGGTTTATTTTCGATCTCAATCTCTCTTCCTCCTTCTTCTATGTCTGATTTTGGGGTTTGATTTGAAAGAGTTTGAGTTGTGATTTGGAAGTTTGGTTGTTAATGAATGGTGGGTTATTGTTGTTGCAGAGTTTGATTGAAGTTTATGTGGTGATGGTGAACAAAAAGTTGGACAGAGGGTGTATACGGTTCGCGGATGAGGGAGGAGATTCAAGAGGGTTGATGAGTGAAGGAACCTTTTTGCCAAATCTCCCCCCTAAGGTCCCTATATTCAACTTTGTTTTGCCTTTTTATCAGAAGATTTTTTGAAATTGGTTTTCTTTCTCCCTCTTCTCCTTTTGAATTCAAAACAGAACTTGTTTATGGAATTTGTCTTGTTGTGTTCGACGGATCCCTTTCAATTTCTGCAGGATTACAGGCTTTATGTTTTGGGTCAAAGTTGCTAAACTGTTTTCCTCATGGAAGGTTTATTAACGTGTTGTTGATGTTGCTGCAGGTTCGGTTATGGTAGGTTTTTGGAGCATTTTTGTGAAATATGAGATATTGTGTTTTTGTTGGCCTGTGCGGTCAAAGCTGCAGCAGGTTTGATGGTTTTTCACAGGTTTTATGGCAGGTAGCATGAAGTAGGATTTTTGTCATTGTGTAATAGCAGGAAATTTGGAGGGTGATTTTTGATCATGGAGTTTAGACGTGGGACTTGTAATAATAAAATGAAAAATATAATAAATAAATAATAAATAATAAATAATAAAATAGTAAAATAAAAATAATGATAGTAAGAATAATAACAAGAATAATAGTAATAAAAATAATAATAACTAATAATAACAACAAAATAATAAATAATAAAAATAGTAAAATAAAAATAATGATAATAAGAATAATAACAAAAATAATAGTAATAAAAAAAACTAATAATAAATTAGTAAAAAGAGATAAATTTAATGGTTAAAAAGTAAAAATTGAAAGGGTAAAATAATTGATGAATATTAGAAGAAAAAAAAGAAATAAATTGAGCTACATTAGTAATTTAAAAATAATACATAAAAATTCTAAATTAAAAACAAAAAGTTCTAAACTCTAAAACGGAGATTAAACTTGAAGGCTATGCATGAAAATAATTGAATTAACAAAATGAGAATAGGTGACAAAATCGGAACAAAGCCTCCGACAAAAATTAAAATCAAGATGCCAACCGGTGACAAAAATTGAACGAAAAATGCATGATTATGGTTAATGGACTACACGACTGCAAATGCAAGGATAGTAACCTAAAATGATATGTAAAATGATCAGAGGGTCTAAGGGTAAAATTTGGGGTATGACAGCTTCCTTCAAAGGCAAGAATACCCGTCTGGGGCATCAAGAAAAGATAAGAAGACTCTCAGAAGACTAGATGGCAACTTCTTCCTGAACAATGATATACTCTATAAGAGAAACTTCGACATTGTTTTACTCAGATGCGTAGACAGACAAGAGGCAGACCTGCTGATAAAAGAGATTCATGAAAGATCCTTTGACACTCATGCCAATGGACACACAATGGTAAGAAAAATTCTGAGAGCAGGATATTATTGGCTGACAATGGAATCCGATTACTACAAGTACACGAGAAGGTGTCACAAGTGTCAGATATACGCTGACAAAATTCATGTACCGCCAACGCATCTCAAAGTTCTTTCTTCTCCATGGCCTTTTTCTATATGGGGAGTCGACATGATTGGCATGATTGGACCCAAAGCTTCAAACGAACATCAGTTCATCTTGGTAGTCATTGACTACTTCACCAAATGGGTAAAAACATTATCATACACCAATGTGACCTGACAAGTGGTAGTCCGATTTATCAAGAACAATCTCATCTGCCGTTATGGTGTTCCAAGCCAGATCATTACTGATAATGGATCCAACTTGAACAACAAGATGATGAAAGAGTTATGTGTTGAGTTCAAAATTGAACACCATAACTCATTTCCCTACCGGCCTAAAATGAATGGAGCGGTAGAAGTAGCTAATAAGAACATTAAGAAGATCATTCAGAAAATGGATGTAACCTACAAAGATTGGCATGAGATGCTACCATTTGCTCTTCACGGTTATCACACATCTGTCTGCACTTCAGCAGGGGCAACTCCCTTCTCTCTAGTATATAAAATGGAAACAGTGCTCCCCATAGAAGTAAAAATCCCATCAATGAGAGTATTGATGGAAGCCAAGTTTACAGAATATGAATGGTGTCAAAGCTGACACGATGAACTAAATCTGATCAAAGAAAAGAGAATGACGGATTTATGTCATGGACAGTTATATCAGCAAAGAATGAAGAAGGCCTTTGACAAAAAGGTATGACCCCGTGTCTTCAGAGAAGGAGACCTCGTGATCAAGAAGATACAATCATTTCTCACTGATTCCCGGGAAAAATGGACTCCGAATTACGATGGCCCTTATGTTGTTAAGAAAGCCTTCTCAGGCAGTGCCTTAAGACTCGCAACCATGGATGGAGAGGAGTTTACCTACCCCACGAATGTTGACGTAGTCAAGAAATACTTCGCCTAAATGAAAAAAAAACGTCTCGCTGGATTGAAAACCTGAAAGAGCGGTCCAAGAAAAAATTAGAGACATAAACAATAATAATTCCGATAGATTGAAAACCTGAAAAGGAAATCTATGCAAAAATTATGGATTCGTGGCAAGTAACTACGTCCGACAAGTTTGGCTCCTCGAGGCAACTTCATTCTGTAGTGCGCGGTTTTTGTCGGTGACGCGACCACCTTATCGCGGAATTTAGGTTTTCGCCTCAATGAAGAGGAGGGGGTGCTACTTTCTGATTTCTTATTTATCCCGTGAAGCTGAAAGGGAAAAAGAAGCTATCTAAAACTAACCTTGCACGTGAATGTTTAACTGAACAAACGCTTAAAGAGATTGGGGGTCCGGGGTCAGGTTATACAATGGGGAGTTGTCAATTACCTATCCTATATGTGGTTATCCACAGGATGTTAGCTTTAGGTTTCGCTTTGTACTTGATGGTGTTTATCCGTTAATGGGTTAGGAAAGTTTCTTGGGAAAGTATGAGAGAGAGAATGAGTTGATGTTGATGTTCGGGTTTTTTCTGATGTTTTTGGTAAGGTACTGGACCTAATGTTTGATTGATGTGTGAAGGTACTGGACCTAGAATTTTTGTTTAGTATGCTCGCTAAGATTTCGTAATCTTATGCCTATGTATTTCCGTTTAAAAGAGACGGGGAAATTAGAGCAATCATAGTTCCTCCTATTCTAAGGGAGGAAAAGATGATGTTTTGGTGTCTTGTTCAAAGCCCAAGGTTGAAGCTAAAAGGAGTATTTGTGTCTTGTTCAAAGCCCAAGATTGAAGCTAAAAGGTTTGACTGAGAGAGAATTTGTCATCTCTAAAAGGGAGACATCTTGTCTGTTTATCACGGTTGTTAGGTGATTGTTTATAAAGGAGGATTTGTCCTAAAGGAGAAAACTTTAACTCAGTGTTGAGCAATGCCATTTTTCCTTAGGAATTTATAATGCTAAGAGAGGGACAGTGGCGTGGATGTAAATAATCCAGAGGCTTGCCGCTTACAGCAATTAGATGAAAGAAAGGGTTTACCAGGATAAAATATGGACAGCAACTTGGATATCTTAATTAACAAGTGTGCCACTTACTGCAGTTATCGGGGATTAGGGTTTGTTTTAAATGTCTGTTTTGATAAGTGATAAACAGAGAAGTGACTTCCTATAGAGAGATTTTGATTTCCTCTAAGGGGATGTTGATTTTTGTGTGCCTTGATCAAAGCCCAAGGTTGAAGCTAAGAGGTTGATTGACTCCACTAGGGAAGTCCTTATCAAAGCCTAAGAGGAGGCTGAAAATGACCGACCCAACAAGATAGTGTTTATCTGTCTTGTACAACGCCCAAGATTGAGGCTAAAAGAGACTTACTTTTTTGGGGGATATCATTATACAAAGCCTAAGAGGGGGCTAAAAGTTTGACTTTTCCGAGGAAATATTTTGTCTGTCTTGTACAAAGCCCAAAATTGAGGCTAAAAAGGATTTTGACTCCGTTGGGGAGGGTTCGTATGTGTCTTCTACAAAGCCTAAGATTGAGGCTGAAAAGAAACTGACTCAGTGGGAAAGAAATATTTACTTGTCTTGTACAAAGCCTAAGATTGAGGCTAAATGGAGACTTTACTGACTCGGTTAAGGATATTTTAGGTATCTCGTACAAAGCCTAAGATAGAGGCTGAAATGAATTTGACTCTACGGGAGAGTATTATCTGTTTTGTGCAAAGCCTAAGATTGAGGCTGAAAAGAGGATTGACTCTGCTTAGGGTATTATTTCTCATAGCCTAAAGGAAGGCTGGGAGGATTTGACTCTGTTGGAGAATATATTTGTCCCAAGCTCAAGAGAAGGTTATGAAGATTTATGTCTTGTACAAAGCCCAAGATTGAGGCTAAAAGGGTTTGACTCAACAAGAGATTGCTTTTATCTGTCCTGTACGAAGCCCAGGATTGTGGCTGAACAAGTTGGAGAAATCATTATACAAAGCCTAAGAGGAGGCTAACTTCTGCTAGGGGAAATCTTTATACCAAGCCTAAAAGGAGGCTGGAAAGATTGACTCAACAAGAGAGTGTTTTTATCTGTCTCGTACAAAGCTCGAGATTGAGGCTAAAAAGGTTGACTCAACAAGAGAGTGATTGACTCACCAAGAGAGTTTGAAAAAGGTGATTGACTCAACAAGAGAGTATGAAAAAGGTTTTGACTCAACAAGAGAGTCTGAAAAGGTTATTGACTCAACAAGAGAGTCTGAAAAGATTAGCTCCGCTGGGGAGAATCATTGTACAAAGCCCAAGAGGAGTCTATCTTTGCTGAGGAAAGATCATTATACAAAGCCTAAGAGGAGGCTATCTTCTGCTGGGAATTATTGAGATCCTGAGGCAGGTCAAAATGGTGAATTAACTCTTGCTGAGGGTTACAGAAGAGTTGAGGTATCAGATGCCTTGAGGTTCTGATTTGGGATAGTGCTATATTGATGATATGATGACCCTAGCTTGGGAGTTTTTTAGGAGAGAGACTGGGTTATAGAACCCGTGGGTTTTAACTCCTTTGGAGATTGATCCAGAATGATCGGGGTTTCTCCTATGTAGGGAACTTGAGAATGTCTTTAAAACTCAAGAGGAGATTTAAACTGTCCAAGTATATTGGTGTGGAAGAGTTTATCTTTGTATGATGCCCAAGAGGAGGCAAGTGTTTTAAGGGATGAGTATCAACCCTAAAATGGTTGGATGTTTTGACACTGGAAGACTGCTCTAGCAAAGGATGACTAAGTTCTACCTTATACCTTTAAGAGGTCTTCAGGGTCCTTGTATTAAGCCCAAGAGAAGGCATGAGAACTTCTAAGAAGCCGACAGGTCCTTGTACAAAGCCCAAGAGGAGGCAGAGATGCTTTTAGGAAGCCTGTGGGTCCAAACTTAAGAAAAGTTCAATAAAAGTTTCACCGAGAATAATCTTTTCTTTAGTGAACAGTTCTAGGGTTTAAAGAAATTCAAGAGAGGTT
The DNA here is from genome assembly GCA_022829125.1 of Lathyrus tuberosus. Lineage (NCBI taxonomy): Eukaryota > Viridiplantae > Streptophyta > Magnoliopsida > Fabales > Fabaceae > Lathyrus > Lathyrus tuberosus. The sequence goes on from JALAZF010000282.1 coordinate 1,198,062, forward strand.
TCACTGAGAATTAATCCTCTCTGGGGAAACTGAATTTCTTTGACAAATTCTAATAGTGACAGTCTGAGAAAAGGTTCACCGAGAATACTGTCTTTCTCTTTGTTCCATATTGTTTAAGCCCAAGAGAAGGCAAGACTGTATCTGGAAGTCCTATGGGGATCTAGTTTTGACTGTATCTAAAGAGTGACCAACTGGCTTTACCTAGGTCTAGACCTAGTTGTTGGGGAAAACTCTAAATAACTATACTAGTATATATACAGTTGATATATGACAAGTATTTAAAAGGGTATGAAAGAAAGACTTACAGAGGAGCAGCTTCCCACAATACAGTTATATATATATATATATATATATATATATATATATATATATATATATATATATATATATATACACACACATATTCACACACACACACACATATATATATATATATATATATATATATGAAAACAAGTAAATGAAAGCTGCTAAAAACTTACAGGTGAGTAAGCTTCCATGCTGTATTGTTAGGTGTTCAAAAAATTAAAAAATTTTTTGATAACAACTGTATATTTGAACCCAAAATGGTTTTGGTTAAAAAGGGATTTGGTCTTACACTCTATTAGAGGCCCAAAAGATGTTTTAAAAAAGAAAGATGGGACTTACAACACGAGGGGATGCCCAATGAAAGACAGTGATTGCACCGTCGTTTAGAGAATCACAGAGGGACTTATACAATGACTAAGGCCCAAAATAATTTTCGTATTTACAAAGGATTGAGTCTTACACTCTATCAGAGGCCCAAAGTGTTTGAAAAAGGTTTGTTAGGGGGAAAATCAACGAAACCCTAATTTCATCATTTTTTAAAGTAATTATTCAAAGAAAATTAATAAAAATGATAAAAACACCAAATAAGTTTGAATAAACAACTTGTGATTTTTTATTAAGGTTTGAAAAATGATGTTTTTAATCACAAGATGGATTAAAACTCATTTGGTTTTTGATTTCCAAGATGAAAATTCATTTTTGAAATGTTTAAAACAATAAAAAATGAATTTATTTGCAAAAATATCAACTATATTAAATAAATAATATAAATTTGATTTTTTTGTGGAATAAAATATTTTAACATTTTTGTGATTTATTGCAAAAAGAACCAATAAAAAAAATTAAAATTGAGAGAGAAATTAATTTTTCAAATCATTTAAGAAAATAATATGAAAATATAAAAAATGGAAAAAAGTGATAAAAAATGGTCTGGGGCGAGGGGGATTCGAACCCCAGACCTCCAAGCTAAACACATAAGCGTGCAACCACTGGGGTGGTGATACATCCGTGTATCAAAACCACCCCATAAATATATAAGGGGTGCCTTGTTTTAGGCCTGGGCAAGGCAAGGCCAGCTTTTGAGCCATTTATGTGAAGCCTCTAACTTTCTCATTTCTCCATGGATTGGAACAAAATTTATATGCATCTAGCTTAGAATTTCCCAAGGAATCCAATGGTAGTCATGGTTTTTTCAGATGGGGTCCCTATTTTAAAACCTGATAGTGGTTTTGAAATAGGCCTATATTTGTATTTTTTGTGCTACCTCATGGTACAAATAAGAATTACATGATGAATTGGTTCAAACACAACATATACAACATGTATGAGATGTTTATGATCAGTGGACTTCAAAGCAATGCATAATTTAGAAAGTTCAAGTGATGATGCACTTACCTCTTGGAGCTTTTTGGGCTATCTGCCAAGTTTCTTGTGCCAGAAGTAATTTAATGCTTTGGACACTCTCAATTGATCCCTTAGAAGCTTTTAGAATGGTCAGAACCAGCTGGAATCCTCAGGAACAAGTTTGAGCTCTTTCTTGCAAAAGGGGCAAAAGTGACCAATATGGAAACTCTCTCAAATGGTGTTCCAGATGAGGGGAACCATTTGGGACAGTTCAAGGATGATATTTGGAGTGTGTTTAAGGTTTTATCTGGTTTTGAAAGTGACTGAATCAAGACAAGGCTTGAAAAATGCAAAAAAGTCCAATTTTGAGGTTTTGGAAGTGGACTTTGTGATTTTGGTGTTTCAGGTCACATGTTAGTGTTTGAACAACTTAGATACAACATATTAGAGGTGTTTGGATCATGAACTGTGATAGAATTGCTCTCTAACTCAAAAACTCAGAGGTACCTTGCAAAAGAAGGCGTTTTGGCCTAGAGAAAGGGATTTTCAGGAAACCAAGTGTTGTAGTGCTTTGGTGTACTCAAATTGAGCATAAATGAGCTCTATTTATAGTAGAGCAAGTTTATTTTGCAAGCTATAGTGAATGGCAGCTGCAGCAGACCTTTGGCCAATGTTATGCAAAAGGAATTTCAAGTCTCCTCTAGCCATTGACTTGAGATTAGGGCACAGGCTTTGTAGCTTTGGTTCAGAGATAAGTCTTGACTGAATTCAGTTGGAATTGGCTCAGTTCATGCCACCTTGGTGCATCCATTAAAGTCTTGGAAATAAAATTGGAGTCTTGGCACTTTTTAGCCCTTTTAGGTTTGGCATGGCTACTTGTAGATTCTTGGACTTGGGAGGCTTGGAGATCAGATTATCCCCCTTGGATTTGATCCTCAGATGTGTCCAAATTGATGACAAGGCTTGGAGTTATCAGATTTGGACAAATCGAGCAAATGTGCACAATTCTTCCTTGTAAAACCAGTTCATGATGCCATGTTTCAAGGGTTGTATCTCTCTGCTCAAATTGAATTTGGAGATGATCTGGTACTTGTTGGAAAGCCCATATGGCATACTTTAACTTTGATGTTCACCCCTATACCTGGTTTGGCCTGGATCAAGGTGAAAAATGTCCCTACATTTTGGAAAAAGTAAGGCAGATTCTGACTTAGTGAAAATTTTACTAAGTGTTGGAAAAATGTCATTTTCATGTTTTCAACCATTTTAATCACTCCATAACTAAAAATCCATGAAGAATTGGAATGAGATGTAGTTGACACTTTTGAAGTATGTAATGAGAGCTACAAATCCAGCTTTGGACCATCCAAAATGGTTGCTTGGATCTCAAGTTATGGTCCTTGGAAGTTGGTACCCTAGCCACTTTGTTCCATAACTTAGAAAAATTCTAAGTTTTTTATGGTTACCCCTTTTACAAGTTAACTCATTTTCTTTGGTTTTTCTTGATGAATGATGATTCAAATCACATATTAACATTGTTTTAGGGTTAATGAACCTTGGTTGACCAAAAATCTAAAAAGTCAAACTTTGGATTTTTGTACAGTTGACTTTTTATCGGATGAAATCCAAACTGTGCGATCCTTTGTGAAATCAAGTCCTTGACCTAAATCAAACCTAATGGATGGATTCCATAGGTGTTATAGGGTGTATTGAATCATGTCCCAAGGTTTAGGAGCATGTCCTGGTCAAAAGTCAAAGGCACAATTGACTTTTTCCCCGAAACCCTAATTATGGTCCTGATGAAATTAAAACTTGTGAATCAAGCTTCCTGGGTCATTCCATTATTGCAAAGGGATCAATGTAGTATATTGGAGGCCGTCAAATCATATCTTGAGGTCTTGTCTCAGACTTTGTCCCAAAAATCAACTTAGGGGTGAATTAGGTCAAGAAACCCTAATTCCTGATTTTTGGTAAATGCATCCCTTGAGGTTGATTTGACTTGATGATTGGGTCCATGAGGTCCCTTAGAGTATCTTGGGTTATATTTTAAAGTATTAGCTCATGCCCAGATGAAAATTTTCATCTGGAGGTCTCAGGCGACCAAAACCCTAATTTGGTGACACATGCGATCTTGAGGCTTGATCCACTTGGAATGTTGCAACCTTGTGCTTGACTCTTGATGTGGGTGTCCTCTTGATCCCTTATAGGTGTTTGAGAGGCTAGACAAGTTGAAGATTATGTCATTTCTTGATTGATCCTATGTCTAAGTTCTATGAGATGGCCCAAAACCCTAATCTTTGATTGTAGTGAATGCTCAACCATCTTCGAGGAGATTGATGAGGCATGAGGGTTCATCCATATTGTGATGATGATTTGCACAATGATAGGAAATCTTGGTGGTCAAAATTTGGGGTATGACGTATGCCCCTATTTAATCTTCTTGGACCCGAAGGTGTGAATGGCGAAGGTATTCGGGCACTAGGGGTGCAAGAGGATTAAATATTGGAATACCCGAAATTTTGATGGTGGTTATGAATGGCTGATGGCTCATCCATCTTCTTTTGCTAAGCAACGATACTTAGAAAAGGGTGAAACTTCCCCTCGATCCCAGTCTTCAGCCAAGGAACTGGTCTAAGTTTCTTTTGTCAATAAACTTCCCCTCGATCCAGGTCTTCAGCCAAGGAACTGGTCTTAGTTTCTTTTGTCAATAAACTTCTCCTCGATCCTAGTCTTCAGCCACGGAACTGGTCTCAGTTTCTGAAATAAACTTCCCCTCGATCCTAGTTTTTAGCCACGGAACTGGTCTTAGTTTCTAAAATAAACTTCCCCTCGATCCGGGTCTTCAACCACGGAACTGGACTAAGTTTCTTTTGTCAATAAACTTTTTGACAAGGGATGTTATTTGTAGTAGTTTTCCTCAAACTTCTCGCCGAATTTTCCCGGGGAGATGCCATTTGATGGGAAAAAGTTTTGATGTAAGACTTGCTGGGGAACCCATTCGTCTGAGCTGTAGAGGTGTGCAAACTTCTCTATTGGAGATGCCATTTATTGACTCTACTGGGGTAAACGAGTCTCTTGAGAGACTGCTTCCTGCTTGGGGATATTACATCATACTTTTCTTCGAGATGTTCTCAGAGAAATGCCATGTGATGCAACCCAATTTTGAGGTGCTGATGACTTCATTAACATTGACTCTCTTGGAGAGAAAAATCAATGTGTTGCTGAGAGTCTTTAGTTGCAAGGCTTTCTCTGGGGATTTTCCTTAATCCGGGAAAGCGAATATATCATCTTCAATGGTGAAGAATGACGTTTGTCGAAGGTCTTCTTGTCTTTTAGAGGTTCAAGTTATCAAAGTGGTCAAGGACCGTCTCCATCCCAGAAATAAACTGGGGAGAGATTGCTTAAATGATTCGCTTCCAGACGAGGAAAGGATTGACAACTCGATTGACAAGAGGACTTTACCACTTAGAGTTAAGACTGACTAGAGTGATAGTGATGCAATATGAATATGAATGCAAATCAATAATGCATGATGTATGTATGTTTATGCTGACAAAACTGACACGACATACAGACTAATAGATGAACACGACTGGATACTCGGCCACTGCAGGGGATAAAGAAATACCGTTCGGTCTAAGATAGCAATTCTTCCTTGCTTAGGAGAGATAGTCTCTATGGGGAAAACGTTGATCGGGCTTAAGAGATAAGAACTCTGCCGGGGATATCAGATGGGAAAATCACATTTGATATAGTTGATCCTTCGTTCAGGCGTACAGGTTTAGAAGGAGTACTTTGATTATGCACTTTGAAGCTTAATCGCCTTTGGAGAAGCAATCGATGTTCTTTCGATGTTCAACAATCAAAAGAATTGCCATCTTTATTTTAAAAGCAGAAAATTTTGACAAGTAAATTCATTTTTGTTTTATTTCAAGAATCATTAATCATGTTAAATGTCGTTCTGTAAAGCTAAAACAAATAAGAATTGCAAACAAAAGCACTAAGGCTCAAATTTTATTGATAGGATGGAAATCAGCTAAACGCGTGATCCCATAGAGTATTTACAAAATTAGAAAATGGTAATTTAAGGTAAAAGGGCTACATCGAAACATAACGACCGTTATCCTTCTACCAACTTTGAATTCTGAACATCCCGAGCTTCTGTCGAAGATGACCTTGACTGGAGTTTTCCTGATGGATGGCATGACTGCTGTTGGGGAATTTGCCCCTTTGCTGGACGTAGTTACTTGCCATTAATCCCTAATTTTTGCCTGGATTTACTTGGCGGTTTTCAATCCATCGAGGTGATTTTTGATTATGTCTCTAATTTTTTCCTGGACCGCCCTTTCGGGTTTTCAATCCACCGAGACGTTTTTTTTATTTAGGCGAAGTATTTCTTGACTACGTCAACATTTGTGGGGTAGGCAAATTCTTCTCCATCCATGGTTGTGAGTCTCAAGGCGCCGCCTGAGAAGGCTTTCTTGACCACATAGGGGCCATCGTAATTCATAGTCCATTTGCCCCGGGAATCAGTGAGAAATGATTATATCTTCTTGAGCACGAGGTCTCCTTTCCTGAAGACACGGGGTCAGACCTTTTTGTCGAACGCCTTCTTCTTTGCTGATACAACTGACCGTGACATAGTGCTGTTTGGATCTATTTCGGAAATTAACCAAGTAGTGTGACAAATCATGTACTGGCGAAGACGTTTGGCTGCCCAAGCCAGAGCGCAACAAGTTTTCTCAAGCATAGTATACCGAGTCTCACAGTCAATGAATTTCTTTCTTAAATAGTAGATGGTGTCATACCCCAAATTTTGACCACTAAGATTTCCCATCATTGTGAAAATCATCATCACAATATGGGGGAACCATCTTGCCTCGTTAGTCTCCCCAAACATGGGTGAGCATCCACTGCAATCAAATTTAGGGTTTCAAGCCCTCTCTGAGTTCTTAGACAAAGGATCAATCAAGGAATGACATGATCTTCAACTTGTCTAAACCGCTCAAACATTCACAAAGGATCAAGAGGACTCCCACATCAAAAATTAAGCACAAGAGTGCAACATTTCAAGTGGATCAAGCCTCAAGTTCATCTAATACAAAGTCAACTGACGCAGGAAGTCAAAGTTTGACTTTTGGTCAACTATGAGCTTCACAAGCCATTACTCAATAAAATATGATGGATGATTTAATTTGATCAAATTTAAATCAAGAAATCATGAAAAATTGCAAAATTGATCAAATTGAAAGAAACTTAGAAATTTTTTCTAAGTTAAAATCATGTTCAAGGGCACAACTTTTCAAGGTTGTAACTATTGACCCAAGCATCCATTGATTTTGCGTAAGGGCTACTTTTAAAGAGGGTATTTGATACTTCAATATTGTAGAAGGAATCAACTCAAAATATCATAAGGATTGAAAGATATAAGTGATCAAAGTTTGGAATTCTTAATGTCTGATGTTCTGACATTGCATATGACATCGCTAATATTTTTCCAGCAAGAATGTCCCAACTTTAAGGATGTTTTTCTCCATGATACAAGTTGATTCAAGCCAAACCTTGGGCATGAAAGTTGAAGTACATCATCTCAGCTTTCCAGAACGTCCTTGTAGCATACTCGAGCAGGGAGATATGAGTTTCACAAAAAGCATTGATAAAGCAGAATTTTCATGACAGCTTTTAGGACAGATTTGACTACACCAGTTCAAGACCATTTTTCATGACTTTGCAAGCTGAACCAAGACCAAAGTCAAACATTAAAGTTGAAGTATGTCATCTAAGCTTTCCAGAAAGGCATAGAACGTCCATGTAGCATACTCGAACAGGGAGTTATGAATTTCACAACAGGGCTTGCTGCAGCTGAATTTTTCATGGGGCAGATTTGCACATTTCTTGTGCCACACGAATTTCCAAGCCTTGTCATCACTTTGGACACCTCTGAGGATCAAATCTAAAGGGGACAATCACTGAGCCAAGCCTCCAAAGTCCTTGGAACAAGAAGTAGCATGTTATTCCTAAAAATCCCTAAAAGAGGGACAAGACTCCAATTTTGGATTGAAGCATTTAATGGATGCTTAGAGGTGGCATGGACTGACACATTTGCAAATGAATTCAGTCAAGATTCCTCCAACAAGTAGGGAACCAAAGCTTTGTGCTCTAACCTCTAGTCAATGGCTAGAGGAGACTTGGATTTTCATTGGCCAACATTGGCCAAACCTCTGCTGCAGCCACCATTCACTATTGCTGTGAAAACAAACTTGCTCTACTATAAATAGAGCGCATTTGTGCTCAGTTTGAGTACACCAAAGCCATCAAACAGATGCTTTCCTCAAAATCTCTTCTTTCACCTCAAATTTGCCTTCTAAAGCAAGTAATTCCGAGTTTTTGAGTTAGAGAGCAATTCCACTCAAACTAATCACACACACTCCTCATATATATCATATGCAAGCTGTGCAAACTATCACAAGTGACCTGTAATCACAAAATCACAAAGTCACTTCTCAAAACCTCAAAATGGCACTTTTTTGCATTTTTCAAGCCATGTCTTGATTCAGTCACTTACCAAACCAGATAAAACCTCAAACACACTCCAAATATCATCCTTGAACTATCCCAAATGGTTCCCAACATCTGGAACACCATTTGAGGGAGTTGCTATTTTGGTGACTTTTAACCCCTTTTGCAAGAAAGGGACAGTTTGTGTTTTTGCAGGTACCAGCTGATTCCAACCATCCTAAAAGCTTCTAAGAGGTCATTTGAGGGTGTCCAAAGCATCAAATCATTTCTGGAACAAAGCACTTGGTAGGTTGCACAAAATCTCCAAAAAAAGAGGTAAAATTCATAACTTGAATTCTTTGAATCATGCTTTCCTTTGATGTCCACATACATGCATCATATTGAACAATTCTTGAAGTAAAAATGTAGTCCTTAATGTGTATGTTATGATCCTCCTACTGTTTGCAATTTAACATGTTTATATGTGGAGTTTATGTTGTTTTAAACTTAAGGTGCAGATCTGGTTTTTTGCCTTGTGTGTGCTGTACATTAAGTTTCAGTATGTATGAGTGATACCATTGGATTCCTTGCGAAAAATTGGTCAAGATAGGTTCTTACGGATTTCAATTTCGTTAAAAATTGAGAGAGTTATGAATGTTTGAAAATTTGATAAGCAAAGATGTTTAAACTTAAGGTGCAGATCTGGTTTTTTTGCCTTGTGTGCGTTGTACATTAAGTTTCAGTATGTATGAGTGATACCATTGGATTCCTTGCAAAAAATTGGTCAAGATAGGCTCTTCCGGATCTTAATTCCGTTAAAATTTGAGAGAGTTATGAATGTTTGGAGTTTGATAAAAAGATGTTGAAAATCAAGGTGCAGTTCTGGTTTTTGTCTGATGTCGAATGGATTGTTGTGACATCGTCCCTTTTCTCTTATATTCAAAACTCATGAGTGATGTCTCATGAGTGATGTTGTGACATCACATTCCTCTTTTTCTTAGTTTATCTTCAAAACTCAACCAATTCTTTCACATAGCAAAAATTATCATTTTCAAAATCTGTTTTACGCACTTCTTATTCATACTCCATAATATTTTAATCCACCAAAAAATCACAAAAAATATTATTATTTGATATATTTTTAATATATTAAAAAATATTATTTTAAATTGTTTTAAATGCTTTTGAAATGATTTCTTTTTCTTGATTTTTAAAACCAAAATGATTTTAAATATTCATGTGGATAAAATACTTTTTCATAAACCTTAATCACTGTTTATAACATGATTAATGATTTTATTTGATATTTTTTATCATTTTTTTTACTTGATTTTTCTTTGAAAAATGCCCCTTTAAAAATGAAATTAGGGTTTTTGATTAATTCAACCCTTATCAAACTTTTTCAAACACTCATGGGCCTCTAATAGAGTGTAAGACCCAATCATTTTTTTGACCAAATCATTTTGGGCCTCAGTATATTTTATAAGTCCCGATACCGTCAAAAACAAACGGCGCGATCGTCGCCTTTTCAAAAAAAACCTTGGGCCTACCCTCGAGTAGTAAGGCCCATTTCTTTTCTTAAAACTCATTTGGGCCTCTATTAGAGTGTAAGACCCAATCCCCTTTTAACCAAAACATTTTGGGCCTCAGATATTGTATAAGCCCCTCCGCGTTAAAAGAAAACCTCGGCGCGATCGCCATTTTAAACGAAAAATCAACTGGGCCTACCCTCGTGTTATAAGCCCCACTCTTACTTGTTTAAAACTTTTTGGGCCTCTTGAGAGAGTGTAAGACCCATCCCTTTGTACAGAAAACCTTTTTTCGGCCTCAGTCACTTGTATAAGTCCCTCTGTACAAATTCAAACAGTGTGCTCACTGATAAAACCCTGGGCCTCTCCTTGAGCTGTAAGCCCTAAATCTTTCTTTTTCAAAGCACTTTCTCCTTTGATTTTGAATATACTGTTGTTTTCAATCTTTCTTTGTTGAACAACTAACCAAACAGCATGGAAGCTCTACAACCGAGTAAGTGGTTATTGCTTTCATTTACCGCTTTCATATACATATAACTGTATTGTGGGGCTGTTTCGCTGTAAGTCTTCTTTCATAAACTCATATCAACTGTGTAATAATAGTATAGATATTTCGAGTTTCCCCGGCAACTACGTCTAGAACTAGGTGACGCCGTTTCGTTTATTCGTAGAAATAGACAACTAGATCCCCAATAGGATCACCAGATACAGTCTTTTCTTCGGCTGTCCTCATTAGGAATTGTCAAGAAACTCTACTCCCAGAGATGAATGTATTCTCCGTGAATGGCATCTTTGAGTTTCTTCCAAATTCTCGAACTTTCCTGACTTGATCTATTCCTTGTGAATAGCTTGCCTTGAATTTCTCAGGGTTTAGGGACCCACGGGCTTCTTAAAAGCATCGGCCTCCTCTTGGGCATCGTACAAGGACCCACAGGCTTCCTAAAAGCAACCCTCGCCTCCTCTTGGGCTTAGTACAAGGACCCTACGGCTTCTTAGAAGTATTCACAGCCTCCTCTTAGGCTTCGTATAATGATTCTTCCTCTGGGAATGATAGCCTTCTCTTGGGCTTCGTACAAGGACCGATTGACTTCTTAAAAGTTTCCAGCCTCCTCTTGGGCTTCGTACAAATTGTCCCGACGACCTCCTAGAGGTATAGGAACAGAACTTAATCATCTACATAGAGCAGTCTTTCCAAGAGTCTACTACTGTTTCTCAAAGCATAGTACAAAAGGTGAAACTCTAGACTTGGACAGTCTAATCTCCTTGAGTCTCAAAGACATTCTCAAGCACCCTTCAAGAATAGGAAGGAAACCCGTAGACTCGGACAGTCTCAATACCCTTCGGATTTCCCACTTCCTTAAAGAACAGGAATAACCTGGATCCTTGAATCAAATCCTTGAGTACAGTGTTGCTCATATAAGAACTGATTTTCTCTTTCAAAATCAGTATACTGGACCTGTCACTCAACTGAAACAGACACCATAGCCTCCTCTTAGGCTTTGTATAATGATCCTTCTCCAGTGAAGTTAGCCTCTCTCTTGGGCTTTATACAATGATTCTCCCCAGCGGAGTCAAACAACGTTTAGCCTCTCTCTTGGGCTTTGTACGAGACACATAAGAGACTCCCTCGTTGAGTCAATCACCTCTTTCGCCTCCATCTCGGGCTTTATACGAGATACAAAAAGGTTCTTATTGAGCCAAAACAAATTTTAGCCTCCATCTCGGGCTTCGTACGAGATACAAAAAACTCTCTTGTTAAGTCAAATAGCCTTCATCTCGGGCTTTATACGAGATACCAAAAGACTCCATCGTCGAGTCAAAACCTTTTAGCCTCTCTCTCGGGCTTTGTACGAGACACATATTAGCCTCCCCTTAGGCTTTATATAAGAAAACCACTAGTTGATCCAATCAACCTTTTAGCATTAAAGTTGTGCCTCGTTCACAGTACACAAACATCAACAACTCCTTCCCTTTCATCTAATCGCTGTAAGCGGCAAGCCTCTGGATCATCTATATCCATGCCACTGTCCCTCTTTTAGCATGAGAAATTCCTAAGGAAAGATAGCATTGCTCTACACTGAGTTAAAGTCTTCTCCTTCAGGTTAAAAATCCCCTATAAAGGAAATTATGGCATTGCCGGATTCACACTTCCCGGTTAAAGTAATTCTCCTTTATAAACAGTTGTGACAAACAAACCCCTCTTTAGAGATGACAAATTCTCTCTAAGGTCAACCCTTCAGCTTCACGTCTTGGGCTTCGAACAAGATACAAATAAACTCTTCGCTTCACATCTTGGGCTTTGAACAAGATACAAATATACTTTTTCAGCTTCACATCTTGGGCTTTGAACAAGATATATATCACCTTTCGCTTCACGTCTTGGGCTTTGAACAAGACACCAAAACAACCATTTCCTCCCATAGAATAGGAGGAACTACGAATGCTCTGATTTCCCTGTTTATGTAAACGGGAATACGTAGGCATAAGATTGAAAGAAAAATCTTAGCGAGCGCAATCAACAAAAAACCCAAAATCCCATACATCCTAATCTGAAGCAGTATCCTAACAAAATCCCAGAGAGAAAACAGTATTGGCGAAAATACAAATAACCAGTACAAAGGCCCCCCCACATTGATAGCATTTGTAACCTAACAGACCGCTGTTTAAACTCAGTATGCAAGCAGGGTTAATTGGAGACATCTATTTCCCTTCCTTCATCAGCTTTAATAGGATAAAAAATGAATCGACCTGTAGTAAACTCAACCGCAGAGAGCGGTCGCGCTTAAGAACCGCGTCCAAAATCGCTCGCTACAGATGGCAGACTCTTTCCTTTTCGTTTCGTCTTGTTGGCCAAGTACACAGCCCATAGAGTCTTCCAAGACTGTTAGGTAGATGATCAACGGTCTTCCCTCAACTGGAGGCGATGGGATATGTGGATTCAATAGATACTCCTTGATACTGTCGAATGTGGTTTGGCAGTCTTCTGTCCAAACGCAGTCCTGATCCTTTTTTAGTAGTTTGAAAATCGGCGCACATGTTGCGGTCATGAGGAATATAAATCTGGAAATGTAGTTCAAACGTCCCAGAAATCCTCTGACTTGTTTTTCAGTCATTGGAGAAGGCATTTCTTGAATGGCCTTGACTTTGTTAGGATCAACCTCAATTCCTTTCTGGATGATGATGAACCCTAAAAATTTCCCTGAACGGACACTGAATATGCACTTGTTGGGATTCAAGCGGAGTTTGTACTTCCTCATACGCTCGAATAATTTTGATAGGTGGGTTACATGCTCCTCTTCTGTCTTAGATTTGGCAATCATATCATCGACATATACCTCAATTTCTTTGTGTATCATGTCATGAAATAGAGTAGTTATGCCCCTTTGATAGGTTGCCCCGGCGTTCTTCAGACCGAACGACATTACCTTGTAACAAAAAGCTCCCCATGGGGTGATGAATGAAGTTTTCTCCATGTCTTTCGGTGCCATTTTGATTTGATTATAGCCCAAGAATCCATCCATGAAGGAGAATACTTTGAACTTTGTTGTACTATCTACCAGCATGTCAATGTGCGGTAAGGGAAAGTTATCCTTTGGACTGGCTTTATTCAGATCCCTGTAGTCTACACACATTCTGACTTTTCTGTCCTTTTCTGGCACTGGTACTATGTTGGCTAACCATTGAGGATATTCTGATGTGGCGAGGAAACCCGCGTCAATCTGTTTTTGTACTTCCTCTTTGATTTTGATGGCCATGTCTGGGTGAGTCCTTCTCAACCTTTGTTTTACTGGCGGACATTTTGATCTTAACGGTAAATGATGTTCCACGATGCTGGTATCCAACCCTGGCATATCCTGATATGACCAAGCGAATACATCGAGAAATTCTTTGAGAAGCTTTATCAAACTTTCTTTGACAGTTGGACTGAGCAGTGCCCCAATCTTGACTTCTTTTCTCTCTTCTTCTGAACCCAAGTTGACCGTTTCCAATGGCTCTTTGTGAGGTTTGATGGATCTTTCCTCTTTTTTAAGTAATTGGGAGATCTCTTCTGGAATTTCTTCGTCATTTTCTTCTTCAGCCTCAAATGCCGGGAATTCAAAGTTGGGAGAAGACATTTGATCGCGTGTTTCAACGGGATTTAAAACAAGCAATCTGCATGACGTGATGATTGTTTTTAGAAGGGATAGAGAGAATGCAAGAGTGTGTGCAGTGTATTTTCTGAAAACTGCTTGTTTTTATTATTTTAGTTGTTTTTTAGGATTACCATTTTCTGAAAAAGCGAAAAGAGAAAATAATAATAAATGCGGAAATTACAGAACGACGTTATTTCATTTATGATCTTGTCGATTCTTGAAACTACAGCCCTATAAAACAAAACTCAGTCACTTTGGGCAAAGCGAAGAGAGACATTTACAGAAAGTAAGCCCTATCAAAACATCTGTTTCACCTGGACAAGGTGAAAAGTTAAGACAAAGACGACAATTACTTAGACTTATGAACGACCTTCGGGACATCGACAGCGACCCATTGGCGCTGAACTCCTCGGTGAATCACAAAGTCTGGTACCTTCCTTCTTGATTTGTCTTCATAAATAACGCTGATTTCTGGCGGAGCAGGATCGTTGGAATCTGTCTCCCAGGCAGAGTTGTCGTAGGAGGATTCTTCTGTTATATCTTGCACAGTGTTTGCACTCTCAGGTAAATCTCCCCATCCAGTGGGCTGGATGTCTTCGAGCCTGATACAAGAACTTTCAGGAGCGGTGTACTTGACCATGAAGTCGTATTTTCCACTCGATTGTTCTAAGGTGTCCCACACTTCTTTGGAACTGAAGGAGTCATCTCTTTCGATGACGTTGACCTCAGGAAAAGCGTAGTTAAGAAACTCTTGTGCTGCGCGCTTTTCAAATTCATCGTTGTACGGGATATCTTCAGAATGCCCTGAGTAATGACCCCATGACTCGGTGGGGACGCAGGTATTCTATTCAATGATGCTCAGCTGATAAGCATCATCCAGCTGACTCTTTTGCCCCAAGTCTTCTGGGTACGGCTGCCAGATAGGCAGGCCATCCATTGGGCCATAATAGTCGTAGTCAAAATTATCTTTCATTAGAGTGTCCTCCTCTAATGAGTTTGGTGGAGCACGGCATCCTTCCGGATCACAATCTCCGTATATTATTTTGACATCTGACCTCGGTATATATCTCGGACTCTGTGCGGGATAGAAAAATGGCGTAGGCACCTCTCCCTGAGACATATAACCGTGCTCGTTAAGATAGGACTTCCACTCTTCATCTGTATCGGAGGAATCACCCTCGTTGATGGTATGCACTTCTTGAGACACTGGGTGAAGGAAACCTCCACTGTGGAAGAAGTTCTGGATGGGATGAAGACTTTCATTGTTAGTAGCAGTCTGGGTACAGGTTGAAGAAAAATCAAGACCCTTCTTTGTTTTGTTATCAGTAGGAATGACAAGTTGTCCCCATCCTTTTGTATTGTTACCTTTGATCACTTCAAGAGCATCTTTGTACGAGGAACAACGTTCCAACAACCTCCTCTGGTTCTACACAAGTGGACAATGATAAGTTGCTCACGATCAAGACTTTCTCTTCACAGGCTGTGACTAGTTGGTCATTCTTGACGAACTTCAGCTTTTGGTGAAGTGTCAAAGTGATTGCCCCAACCTCGTGTATCCAAAGTCTCCCTAACAAACAGTTGTATGCTACTCGAATGTCCATGACCTGGAAAGTGACTTGGAAAGTGTGAGGACCGATAGTTATGGGAAGGTCGACTTCGCCGATAACCATTTTCTGGGATCCGTCAAATGCTTTGACGATGACCTCACTGCCTCTCATCAGAGATCCTTTAAAGGATGGTCGCATTAAAGTGGATTTTGGTATAACATTTAGATTTGATCCGGTGTCTACCAGTATGCTTGCTAAAGCATCATCCTGGCAGTTGACTATAATGTTGAGTGCCATATTATGATTCTGGCCCTCTTCCGGCAGTTCTTCATCACTAAACCCCAAGTTATTGCAGGAAGTGATGTTGGAGATGATGTTGTCGAATTGTCTTATTGTCACATCTTGTTCCACAAAGGCATGCTCTAAGACTTTTTGTAGAGCTTCTCTGTGAGCTTCGAAACTGAGTAAAAGAGATAGCACAGAGATTTTTGAAGGAGTTTGCAACAGTTGATCAATAATGTTGTACTCACTCTTCTGGACGAGCTTCAGCATCTCATCATTGTTTGTTGAAAGGTCGGGATCACTGGATTGACCGACTGGTTGATCAAGAACTTCTGTTGGAGGTTCCTTTTCTTTGCTAGGTTCTCCAACTCCTCGGTTAAAGATTCGACCGCTCCGTGTTACTCGAATGATGTCTTCAATATTCACGACGGAGGGCAATGGAGTTTCCTTTCCATTCTCAATTGTTGTTGCACCGTATTTGTAAGGGATAACCTTATCAGATTTGTACGGTATTGGTCCTGGCAGATAGATAACTACAGGAGCCTTCTGATTTTTCTGACCATCGTAGCCGGCCTCAATTGATTCGAGGTTGAGAATCTTTCCGCTATCAAGAGGAACCCTCGATTCATGAAGTAAAGGAATTATGGCGCATACATCTTTGGCCACTTCTTGTTTAGGGATCAAGACAACTTTTTTGCCTTAATTGGGAAGATAGTCTGACATTATGTTAATTGAACCAGAGCTTGAACATGTTTGAATCTCTTTGTGGTCCAACTGGCTTTGGAGGGCCGCTCGCACGAGGTAGCAACCTTGGTTATCCTCTGAGCACACTCTACAGCGCTCATAGTTGTGTGGTGGCACCCGGTCACGTCCAATTTATATGCAGTGTAACCTCACCAGATCCGTTTCCATTGATCGAACACCCTGACTTTGATGCCTAGTAGGGTTCCCATTAATCATGTTGATCTGCTGTGTAGCTTTGTCTAGATAGATTGGAAGCCACCAGTGGTTCAACAAGTGTTGAAGCGTTCTTTTAATAAGTACACATCCTTGGTCCCTCTCACGGCATACTTTACAATTCTGATAATCATGTGAAGTAAGAAAACCGAGCTGGACTTGCTTAGCGTGTAATTCTACCAAGCTGGTATTCATCAAATGAATATCAAAGATTTAAATCATGTTAACTTGACAATGACTTCTATCACGGTATTCCTAGATCCATCCAAGATCCATCTGACGCTGGAGGGCCTCTTGTACAAAAGAGCATCCCTGATTGTTTACCGAGCAGACCAGACAGGAATCGTAATTGTGCCGTGGCAGATTATGATGTTGGCTTTGCCTTGAGTGCATTTCCACCAAGTTGACATTCATTACACAGATGTCGTGGTTTTGAATGATGTTGGAATTTGTATAAGTCATGTTGACCTCAGGAATTCGGTGATCTTGGATCCATCCGAGATCCATCTATTTCTGTAGAGCTGATTGCACCACAAAATATCCTTGATTGTCTTTAGAGCAGATATCACACTGGTGATAGTTATGAGATGGTACATGACCGTACCTGCTCTGTCTGCAATGCATTTTGACCAAGTTAGTTCCCAATAAGAGTACATCATGAATTTGATAGCTGTGGTTAGACTCTTCCTCTATCAAATTTACTGCAGCTTTCTCGTGTTGAGGCAACGGGTTTGTCTAAACATTTGGATTTATATCCTTGAAGGATAAGACCCCGCTCCTGACAAGCTTTTTCACATCGGATTTGAAGCTGAGACATTTTTCTATGTTATGCCCTGGTCCTCCTTGATGGTAAGGGCAAGTTTGATCTGCTTTGAGCCAAAAATGCGGATTTTCTGGTATTGTAAGAAGGGACCTGGTTTGGACGTGCCCCTTGACCAGTAGTAGTGGAAACAGTTCTGTGTACAACATCGGTATAGGGTCGAACCTTGTGTCATACCCCAAATTTTGACCACTAAGATTTCCCATCATCGTGTAAATCATCAACACAATATGGATGTATCATTATGCCTCATCAATCTCCCCAAAGATGGGTGAGCATTCACTACAAACAAGGATTAGGGTCTTGAGCCCTCTCTGAGCCTTAGACAAAGGATCAATCAAGAATTGACATGATCTTCAACTTGTCTAACCTCTCAAAACATCCATAAAGGATTAAGAGGACTCCCACATCAGGAATCAAGCACAAGGTTGCAGCATTCCAAGTGGATTAAGCCTCTAAATCGCCAGTGTCACCAAATTAGGGTTTTGGTCGACTAGGGCCTCCAGATGGGAATTTTCATCTGGGCATGAGCCAATGCTTCAAAATATAACCCAAGATACTCTAAGGGACCTCATGAACCCAATCATCAAGTCAATTTAACCTCAGGGGATGCATATACCAAAAATCAGGAATTGGGGTTTCTTGACCTAATTCACCCCTAAGTTGACTTTTGGGACAAAACATGAGCCAAGACCCCAAGACATGATTTCAGGGTCTCCAATACATGATATTGATCTAATTGCAATAATGGATTCATCCATGAAACTTGATTCACAAGTTTCAATTTCATCTGAACCACAATTAGGGTTTTAAAGAGAAAGTCAACTGTACCTTTGACTTTTGACCAAGACATACTCCCAAACCTTGGGATATGATTCAAAACACCCTATATCACCTATGGAATCCATATATTAAGTTTGATTTAGGTCAAGGACTTGATTTCATAGAGGATCACACAGTTTGGAATTCATTTGATAAAAAGTCAACTGTGCACAAAAGTCAAAGTTTGACTTTTTGAGATTTTTCATAATTATGGTTCCTTAACCCTAAAATGATGTTAATGTGTGATTGGAATCATCAAAAATCAAAGAAATTAGGATAACATGTAAAAGGGGTAACCATAAAAACTTAGAATTTTTCTAAGTTATGAAACAAAGTGGCTAGGGTACCAACTTCCAAGGATCATAACTTGAGATCCAAGCAACCATTTTGAATGATCCAAAGATGGATTTGTAGCTCTCATGGCATACTTTAAAAGTGTCAACTACACCTCATTCAAATTCCTTAAGGATTTTAAGTTATGGGGTGACCAAAATGACAAAAACATGAAAATGCCACTTTTTCCAACACTTAGTGAAAGTTTCAATACAAAATATGATCACACATATGTTGTATTATATGAGAGCTTTTCAAAATGGCAAAGAACTTCATCAAATTCCATATGGGCTAAGAATCATGACAGCTGCAACATGCCTTGCTACAACTGGCATGACAAGGCAGATTTGTGCACATTGGCTCGATTTGATCAATTTGTGCAAATGCCAAGCAAGTTTATCCATCTGCACACCTCAAGGGAAGACCAAGGAGGGACAAACACTGATCCATAAGCCTCCCAAGTATTTGGAACTACATATAGGTTTGGCACCCCTAAAAGCTAAAGATGCTTCAAGACTCCAATTTTGTTTTGGAGCATTCGATGGATGCTTAGAGGTGGCATGTATAAGAGAAAAATTGAACACTTTAGTCAAGCCTTATCCTTGAATCAAAGAACCATAGGTCTGTGCTCTAACCTCTAGTATTGACTAGAGGAGACTTGAGATTCCAAAATGATCCAATTGGCCAACAGCCTGCTGTAGCCACCATTCATTATTGCTTGCAAAAAAAAACTTGCTCTACTATAAATAGAGCTCATTTGTGCACAGTTTAAGTACACCAAAGCACTACAACTGATGCTTTCCTCAAAATCACCTTCTCACTTCCAAAATTGCCTTCTAAAGTAAGTCACTATCGGGTTTTGAGTTTGACAGCAATTCCAACCAAACCAATCACACACACACACACACCTCATAAACATCATATAGAAGTGATCCAAACACTTAAACAACATCTGGAACACCAATTTCACAAAATCACCAGCCAATTGCTCAAGTTTTCAACCAAGTTGCAGCTGAGGTGCCATAATCAGTTCCAGATCATTTCCATCCACTCCAAGCATTCAAGCACATTCCATATGGTGTAGGGAAGCTGTTCAGATCATCACAACTCATCTGTAACACCTCCAACTCAAAAATCAATTTGCTCTTGCTGCCACGACCTTCAAGTAAGCCTAAACTTGGTCATCTCTTAATCTATGCATATTTCCTCGCACAATACTTTTGCCAAATGTTCATAATCATGCATAGAATGTTTCCCCTCAATTACTTGTTTTGTATGAATCGTGTATCAAAATTCCCAGCCTTCATGCAGAATTTAGGGTTCTTGAGGTTTTGTCTTGATTTCTTATTCCATGCATAAAATAAATGAAATTAAAGACCATAGACATGATCGTGAGGTGAAAACAAGCAGATTGATATGTGGATTGCATGATTTCATTAAGTATTCAGTGAGATTGGATAGAAAATGCAAATCTGAGCAAAACTCCCTTCGCGCGGGTTCTTGGCCCATGTTCTTGGCGCCATTTTCATAAATTCAAATATTTGAATTTTGTGATTTTATTTAATTGATTCAAAAATTAATTTCTCTATGAATTTTAATGATTTTGAGTTGATTCTTTTTTTTTATAATTCACAAAAATGTTAAAATATTTTATTTTACCAAAAATTCCCAAAAATATTATTTATTTCATATACTTGATATTTTTGCAAAGAATTAATGTTTATTTGTTGTTTTAACATGTACACTATTTTCTCTCTCTTGATTTTCCAAACTTAATTGATTTCCAATCATTTTATGGATAAAAACATGATTTTTCAAACACTAATCCAAGACAACAACTTGTTTTTCACACATGTTTGATAATTTTGATTATTTTAATCAAATTTTCATTTAATTAAAATACATTTTAAACAAAATTAGGGTTTCTTTGATTTTCACCCTCACAAATCTTTTTCAAACTCTTTGGGTCTCTAATAGAGTGTAAGACCCAACTCTTGTTGTACATAAACAATTGTTGGGCCTCAGATATTGTATAAGTCCCAACACAATAAAAAATCTCGGCGCGATCGCCAGTTTAAAATCACTGGGCCTCTCCCTGAGTTGTAAGCCCCATAACTTGTACAAAAATAAATCTTTGGGCCTCTAATAGAGTGTAAGACCCAACCCCTTTGTAAATAATACCTTTTGGGCCTCACATATTGTATAAGTCCCTCTGTATATTTTCAAACGTTTGGTGAGATTGTCGCCTTTTTAACAAAATCAACTGGGCTTCTCCTGGAGCTATAAGACCCATCTTCATTCATTCTCAAACTCTTTGGGCCTTTAATAGAGTGTAAGACCCAATCACCATTTTAACCAAAACATTTTAGGCCTCAGTCGTTGTTTAAATCCCAATACAAAACAACAATGCCATCACTGTTAGAATTTGGGCCTCTCCCTGAGCTGTAAGCCCCGATCTCTATTCACAATACTTTCTCCTTTGATTTTGAACACAAATGTATTGTTGCTATCAAAACTTTCTTTCATTTCTTTGTTGAACAACCAACAAAACAGCATAGAAGCTCTACAACGGGTAAGTGTTTATCCGCTTTCTTTTATATGCTTTCATATACATAATTGTATTGTGGGAAGATGCGAATGGTTAGTCTTCTTTCATTCTTTTAAATACTTGTCAAATATATATAACTCTATTGTGGGAAGCTGCGCAGGGTTAGTATTCTTTCATACTCCTTTAAATACTTGTCATATATCAACTACATATATACTAGTATAGTTATTTAGAGTTTTCCCTGGCACCTACGTCTAGAACTAGGTAAAGCCCTGTTGGTCACTCTTGAATACAAACAAAACTAGATCCCCATAGGATTATCATACACAGTCTTCCCTCCTCTTGGGGTTAAACAATATGGAGACGTGAAAGGCAGCATTCCCATAGGATCTCCAGATACAGTCTTCCCTTCTCTTGGGGTTAATCAATATGGAACAAAGAGAAAGGCAGTATTCTCGGTGAACCTTTTCTCAGACTGTCACCCTTAGAAATTGTCAAAGAAATTCTACTCCCCAGAGTTGATCTATTCTTCGTGAATAGCATCTCTTGAGTTTCTTCTAAATACTCGAACTTTCCTAGAATGATCACTTCTCTGTGAATTGTATTTCTTGAACATCTCTTGGTTTGGGGACCCACAGGCTTCCTAAAAGCATCCCCGCCTCCTCTTAGGCTTTGTACAAGGACCCTTCGGCTTCTTAGAAGTTCTCATGCCTTCTCTTGGGCTTAATACAAAGACCCGAACGACCTCTTAAAGGTATAAGACATAACTTAGTCATCCTTTGCTAGAGCAGTATTTCTAGTGCCAGACCTCTGGCCACTTTAGGGTTGATTCTCATCCCTTAAGGCCCTTGCCCTCTTTTGGGCATCCTACAAAAGATAAAACTCAATACCAGTAGACTTGGATAGTCTAAGACCCCTTTGAGTCTCAAAGACATTATCAAGTTCCTTTCAAACATAGGAAAAAACACTGATCCCTCTGGATCAATCTCTAGCAGAAACCCGGTCTCTCTCATAAGAGTTCCCCATCCTTGGACCTGTTTATTGATCTAATCCTCAGTAGTAAGTTAGCCTCCTCTTAGGCTTTGTATAATGATCCTTTCCTCCGGAAAGTCAGCCTCCTCTTGGGCTTTGTACAAAGATCCTCCCCCAGCGGAGCTAACCTTTTCAGACTCTCTTGTTGAGTCAATCAACTCTTTGGACTCTCTTGTTGAGTCAATCACTTTTTCGACTCTCTTGTTGAGTCCATCACTTTTCAAGACTCTCTTGTTGGGTCAATCTCCTTTTAGCCTCCATCTCGGGCTTTGTATGAGACAATAAATCACTCTCTTGTTGAGTATAAAAGGCTCTCTTGTTGGGTCAATCACCTTTCCAGCATTTTCTTGTTGAGTCAACTCCTTTAGCCCCCGTCTTGGGCTTTGTACAAGACATATAAAAACACTCTCTGGTTGAGTCAACTCATTTCAACCTCTGTCTTGGGCTTTGTACAAGACACAAATAAACCTCCCCAACAAGAGTCAAAAATCCCTTTTAGCCTCAATCTTGGGCTTTGTACAAGACAGAAAGACCATTTCCTCAGAAAAGTCAAACTGTTAGCCTCCTCTTAGGCTTCATATAAGGATATCCCCAAAGAGTCAGTCACTTTTAGCCTCCGTCTTGGGCTTTGTACAAGACACCCATATATCCACTCTCTTGTTGAGTCGATCTCATACAGCCTCCTTTTAGGCTTTGTATAAGGACTTCCCCAGTGGAGTCAATCAACCTTTTAGCTTCAACCTTGGGCTTTGATAAAGGCACACAAAAAATCAACAATCTCTCGTTAGAGATGACAAATTCTCTTTCAGTCAACCTTTTAGCTTCAATCTTGGGCTTTGAACAAGACACAAATAAACCTTTTAGCCTCTGTCTTGGGCTTTGAAAAAGACACCAAAACATCTTTTTCCTCCCTTAGAATAGGAGGAACTACGATTGCTCTGATTTCCCTATTTCGTTTAAAAGGGAATATGTAGGCATAAGATTACAAAATCTTAGCGAGCATACTAATCAAAAACTCTAGGTCCAATACCTACATATATCAAAACTTAGGTCCAGTACCTCACCAAAATCATAAAAAAAACTCATTCTCCCTGTCACATTTCCCAATAAACTTTCCCAACCATTAACAGATAAACACCATCAATTACAAAGCAGAACCTAAAGCTAATATCCTATGGATAACCACACATAGGATGGGTAACTGACAACTGGCCATTGTATAACCAGAGCCTGGACCCTCCAATCTCTTTAAGCATTTTTTCAGTTAAACATTCGCGTGCAAGGTTAGTTTTAGATACCTTCCCTTTTCCTTCCAGCTTCATGGGATAAATGAAAAATCAGAAAGTAGCATCCCTTTCTCCCTGAGGAGGAAAACCCAAAACCCCAGCGATAAGGTGGTCGCGTCACCGACAAAAATCGCTCGCTACAGGAAAATGTGACTCTGCTGGGGACCCTTTAATTGATCCTTGGGGCATCGTCCCCATCTTCCACAGGAAAATGGTGACTCTGCTGGGGAGCCCTTAAATTGATCCTTGCGTCATCGTCCCCATCTTCCACAGGAAAATGGCGACTCTGCTGGGGAGTCATTGACTGTTAGGATCATAGGACTAGAGGTCTAGGATGTTAGGACAAATATATATACTGCTTTTCCTAATTGATATCCGTGTTTATTTTTTTGCTAATGGGAATGTGCGTGATGCCGCATCTGGAAAGATTGAGTATACACCTAGGATAGGTGATGGCACGAGACAGGTAATCTTATTGGGAGTGAATCCCAAGTAAGAGGTCCCGGTAGACCATCGAATCAGTGGAGATGCCCTTTGGGATTCAATGCCTATACGACTTCAGTTGTTGAAAGCATATTGTTCGATTGGGTTATCTGAGAAGTTAGGGATTTTAGTAGACTAAGACCATGTTACTATTTTTTGGTGCCGAAGCAATTGGAAATAGTTGTCACGCGATACTACCTCATTTGAGATTACTCTAAGATACATCAGCTCTCTCGGGTGATTCTAGCCTGTTGTTGTTATCCCAAGAGGGGTCAATGATTTTGCAGACAGGTACAAAAAATCACCAGTAAAACCTTTGGGGATGGGTAGAGCCTTGACTTCATGACACCGACCCTTTGACCCCATGTTTTTTCTATGTTTTTGTGTGCTGCATTCATGCATTCATTCCATTTAAAAAACTTTAAACAAAGAAAATTTTCTCTTCTAGTCTCTCTTTTTCAAATTAAACTGAGACAATGATTGCAAATGTCAGAGAAAAGATTGCGTTATGGATTTCGGTAGAAGGAAAACTCACAAGTACACCTTCAAGGTTCCAAAACTAGAGGATTTGAGAGGATTGGCGAGGATGATTACCAACCCTGATGCTTTCAGAGCTAAGTATGGAGGACTTCTGTCTCTGTTAAGGGTCCATGTAATTGAAGGAATCCTATCCACACTCATCCAGTTCTACGATCCGGTCTATCACTGCTTCACATTCCCGGATTATCAACTAGCACCAACACTGGAGGAATACTCTCACTTGACTGATTTACCCATTACTGAACAAGCTCCCTTTTCTGGACTGGAAGAAATTCCAAGAGATCAGACCATTGCAAGAGCAATTTATTTGGATGAGTCAGAAGTCAAGACTCACATGACCACTAAGGGTGGAATCCAAGGTTTGCCAGCCCAGTTTCTGATAAAGAAAGCCATGTACTTTGCTAGTATAGGGAATGTACCTGCTTTCGAAAGCATCTTTGCTTTGCTCTCCTATGGGTTATTTCTGTTTCCTAACATTGCAATGCCATTAAGATTTTTCTTATCGGAAACCCCGTACCAACCTTGCTCGCAGATGCTTATCTTTTTGTGCACTTAAGGAATTTATACAGCGGAAAAATGATCACATGCTGTGTACCCCTGCTGTACAAATGGTTTATTTCCCACTTACCCAAGTCTGCTGCTTTTTGGGATCAAAAGAATACTTTACATTGGTCGCAGAGAATCATGTCTCTTACCAACTCTGACATCGATTGGTACAATCAAATCTATGACGGGATCAGGATCATTAACCGTTGTGGAAACTTCCCTAAAGTACCCCTCATAGGAATTAAAGGAGGAATCACTTATCATCCAGTTTCAGTTCGTCGTCAATTCGGATACCCGATGAGGCATGTTCCGCGTAATGCTCATCTGAAAGGTCTTTTCTTCAAGGAAGGAGAAAATGACAGGGCACTAAAGACAGAAATAGTGCATGCTTGGAAACATGTTCACAGGAAAGGAAGAGAGTCTCTAGGAAAACCAAATTGTATCTCTGTGGAGCCTTATCTCCGCTGGGTACAAACTAGAGCTCTCAAACTGAGGATGCCTTACCCTCGTCAAGAAGTTCATCCATTAAGGGACCTTGTCCTTTATTTTATGTCTGATACGGAAAAACTTCAGGTTACTCTCAACAAGGTTCAATAGGAGAAGAGGTCTTGGAAGAACAAGTACCGTATTCTCAATGTGAAGTGTAACAAAATACAACAACTGTTAAAAGATAAAGATGCTCTGATTGAGATTTTAGAGCAACATGCTGTAGAGAATCAAGGAGACCAAAGGAATTTGCTCGCTCCTTTCACTTGGCAAAGGAATGACAACCCGACAACGGCTCAAGAGCCCCGGTCAAAGAAAAGGAAGATACTAGAACCAGCACCTAAGCCCTCCTCAGAGAGAACTCAGGATCCATTAGTCTAGACCTTTTCCTTTTATAGCACTTTGTAAATTACTGTATTTCCATTTCCGCAATATTTGAATTTAATAAAACGTGGTTTCCCCACTGTTTGATATTTGCAATCCAATTGTCAAAGTTTCTTTTGAATAAAAAAAACTATTAAATTAATATAATCATTGCATATCATTCATCATTCTCGCATCACACATTCTTCTTCCCTACGAATCTCACATTTGTGTCTCGATTCTAGAGTCAAATTGTCTCATTCGTACAATACTCGGGCCAGTCAACAAAAGAAAATGGATGATCTCGAGGAAGAGAACAGAGGGTTGAGAGAAGAAATTGACACTCTGAAAGAGGATCTGAGAAAACTTCACAATGACATGCAATCTCTAGTAGCAGCTCAGATACAACAACAAAGGACTGTGATCTCAGAGATCACATCTACGCCCATAGTGGAAAAGTATGATCCTCGATATACCATGCCTAAAGATTGTCCCTGGGGCATGCCACTTAACTATATCCCGGAAGGATATATTCTATTGATCATGGAAGATCCGGAAACTCCAGCATGAGCTGCTGGGCCTGAAGGTTACAAACTTCGAGAAAGCGAAGATGCCAGGGGCATGACAGCAACTCCTGAAGGTTACAAACTTCGGGAAGCACCAAGATTCACTGCCGTAATGACTGTACCACTACCCGTGGTACACACTGTCCCGGAAGGATAGATTCCACAAATACCTTCTGGTGGAAATGAGAGTATGAACTAAAAAATAAAGGAATTCCAGGAACAATTCCTGAAGATGCAGAAAGAACTGCAAGCCATCCGCGGTCAGGATCTATTCGGAAAGGACGCCACAGACCTTTGTTTGGTCCCCAATGTGAAGGTTCCACTCAAATTCAAGGTGCCCGAATTTGAAAAATACAAGGGTAACTCTTGCCCTCAAAGTCACTTGGTGATGTACGCTCGGAGGATGTCAACACAGACAGAGAATCAATAGCTACTGATCCATTACTTCCAGGATAGTTTAACCGGTGTCGCACTCAAGTGGTACAAGGGTTTAAACCACACTAAGATCATCACCTTCAGAGATATTGGCGCTGCCTTCGTTCAACAATATAAATATAATCTGGACATGGCACCGGACAGAGATCAACTCAGAGCCATGTCGCAGAAGGATAAGGAAACCTTTAAGGAATATGCTCAGAGATGGCGTGAAATTACCGCTCAGATTTGTCCACCTCTTGAGGAAAAAGAGATGACAAAGATTTTCTTGAAAACCTTAAGCTCGTTCTACTATGACAGAATGGTCGCCAGTGCGCCCAGTGACTTCACCGAGATGGTGGGCATGGGAGTTCGTCTTGAGAAAGCTGTCCGAGAAGGACGTTTAGCTAAAGACACTGGACCATCAAGCAGTACCAAATGATACGATAGTACTTTCCCTAAGAAAAAAGAGCAAGATATTGGCAATATCTCTCTCAGAAAGCAAAGGCGACAGTATCAACCAGTAGCAGTTGTAACTCCTGCTATCAACTCTGTGCATGTTTCAACGTATCAACCTCAGGTTGCTCAGAGCCAACCGAATCAACAACAATATCAGCAAAGGACACAACAACCTCTTCAACAGGCTCGTCCTCAATACAACAACAACCGTACAACGCGACCACCAGGGTTCAACCATATACCGATGTTGGACGCATAACTATTTCCGTTACTACTGGTCAAGGGGCACGTTCAAACCAAGTCTCCTCTTACAGTACCAAAAAATCCACCTTTTTGGTTCAAAGAGGATCAGACTTGTCCTTACCATCAAGGAGGACCAGGACATAACATAGAAAATTATCTCAGTTTCAAATCCGATGTGTAAAAGCTTGTCAGGAGCGGGGTCTTATCCTTCAAGGATACAAATCCAAATGTTAAGACAAACCCACTGCCCCAACACGAGAAAGCTGCAGTCAATTTGATATAGGGAGAGTCTAACCACATCTATCAAATTCATGATGTAATCTTATAAAGGGCTAATATGGTCAAGATGCATCGCAGACAGAGCGGGTACGGTCATGTACCACCTCATAACTATCACCAGTGTGATATCTGCTCTAAAGACAATCAAGGATATTATGTGGTGCAATCAGCTCTACAGGAACAGTTGGATCTCGGATGGATCCAAGAGCACCGAATTTGTGGGGTCAACATGACTTATACGAATTCCAACATCATTCAAAACCACGACATCTGTGCGATGAATGTTAACTTGGTGGCAATGCACTCAAGGCAAAGCCAACATCGTGATCTGCCACAACACGATTATGATTCCTGTCTGATTTGCTCGGTAAACAATCAGGGATGCTCTTTTGTACAAGAGGCCCTCCAGCGTCAGATGGATCTTGGATGGATTCAGGATTACCGTAATAGAAATTAGTATCAAGTGAATATGATTCAAATCTTCGATATTCGCTTGATGAATACTAGCTTGGTGGAATTACACGCTAAGCAGGTCCAGCTCGGTTTTCTAACTTCGCACGACTATCAAAATTGTAAAGTGTGTCGTGAGAGTAACCAAGGCTTTGCACTCGTTCAAAGGACACTTCAACACTTGTTAAACCACTGGTGGCTTCCGATCTATCTAGATGAAGACATACAACAAGTCAGCATGATTAATGGGAACCCTATCAGGCATCAAAGTCAGGATGTTCGGTCAATGGGAACCGATCTGGTGAAGTTGCACTGCATTCAAAGCGGACGTGGCCGGGTGCCACCACACAAATATGAGAACTGTAGAGTTTGCTCGGAGAATAATCAAGGATGCTACCTCGTGCGAGCAGCCCTTCAAAGTCAGTTGGACCATAAGGAAATTCAACCATGGTCAAACTCTGATTCAATGTCAAACTATCATCCTGATCAAAGCAGGGATGTTATCTTGATCCCTAAATAAAAAGTGGCCAAAGATGTGTGCACCATAATCCCTTTACTCCATGAATCAAGAGTCCCTCTTGATAGTGGAAGGGTTCTCAATCTTGAACCAATTGAGGCCAATTACGATGGTCAGAAAAATCATAAGGCTCCTGTAGTTATCTATCTGCCAAGACCAGTACCGTACAAATCCGATAAGGCAATCCCTTACAAATACGGTGCAACAACAATTAAGAATGGAAAGGAAACTCCATTACCCTCCGTCGTGAATATTGCAGACATCAGTCGAGTAACACAGAGCGGTCGAATCTTCAACTGAGGAGTTAGAGAATCTAGCAAAGAAAAGGAACCTCAAACGGAAGTTCTCGATCAACCGGTCGATCAGTCCAATGGTCCCGACCTTTCAACAAACAACGATGAGATGCTGAAGCTCATCCAAAAGAGTGAATACAACATTGTTGATCAACTGTTGCAAACTCCTTCAAAAATCTCTGTGTTATCTCTTTTACTCAGTTTCGAAGCTCAAAGCTCTACAGAAAGTCTTAGAGCAAGCCTTTGTGGAACAAGATGTAACAATAAGACAATTCGACAGCATCGTTTCCAACATGACTTCCTGCAATAATTTGGGGTTTAGTGACGAGGAACTTCCAGAAGAAGGAAAAAGTCACAACATGGCGCTCAATATTACAGTCAACTTCCAGGATGATGCTTTAGCCAGCGTACTGGTATATACCATATCGGCTCTGAATGTTATGCCAAAGTCTACCTTAATACGACTATCATTCAAAGGATCACCGATGAGAGGCAGTGAGGTCATCGTCAAAGCATTTGACGGATCCCAAAAAGCAGTTATCGGCGAAGTCGGCCTTCCCATAACTATCGGTCCTCACACTTTCCTGGTCACTTTCCAGGTCATGGACGTCCGGGCAGCATACAACTGTTTATTAGGAAGGCCTTGGATACACCAGGATGGGGCAGTCACTTCTACACTGCACCAGAAACTGAAGTTCGTCAAGAACGACTAACTAGTCATAGTCTGCAGAGAGCAAGCCTTGATCGTAAGTAACTTATCATCGTCTACTTGTGTAGAACCGGAGGAGGTTGTCGAAACTCAGTTCCAAGCTCTGTCAGTGAGCAATGAGAATCAATCAGAAAGAGGAACGTCAATTTCCTCATACAGAGATGCTCTCGAAGTGATCAAAAGTAACGACGCAAAGGGATGGGGACAACTTGTCATTCATACTGATAACAAAACAAAGAAGGGTCTTGGTTTTTCCTCAACCTATACCCAAACTGCTATTAACGATGAAAGTTTTCATCCCATTCAAGACTTCTTCCACAGTAGAGGTTTCCTTCACCCAGTGCCTCAGGAAGTGCATACCATCAACGATGGTGTTCCCTCCGATACAGATGAAGAGTGGAAGTCCTATCTTAACGAGGACGGTTATATGTCTCAGGAAGAGGTGCCTACGCCATTTTGCTATCCCGCACAGAGTCCGAGATTTATACCAAGGTCAGATGTCAAAATGATATACGGAGATTGTGATCCTGAAGGATGCCGTGCTCCACCAAATTCATTAGAGGAGGACACTCTAATGAAAGACAACTTTGACCACAACTATTATGGCCCAATGGATGGCCTGCTTATCTGTCAGCCGTACCCGGGAGACTCGGGGCAAAAGAGTCAGCCCAACGATGCTTATCAACTGAGCATCATAGAAAAGAATACATGTGTCCCCACCGCGTCATGGGATCAATACTCAGGGTATTCAGAACCTATCCAGCACAAACTTGCAAAGCTTGCAGGACTAGAATTCACCAGCTATAGTTTTCCCGAGGTCAACGTCATCGAAAGAGATGACTCCTCCATTTCCAAAGAAGTGTGGGACATCTTAGGACAATTGAGTGGAAAGTTCGACTACTTGGTCAAGTACACCACTCCTGAAATCTCTCGTATCAGGCTCGAAGACATCCAACCAACTGGATGGGGAGATTTACCTGAGAGCACAAATACTATGCAAGATGCAACAAAAGAGTTCGTCTACGACAACTCTGCCTGGGAAACAAATTCCAACGATCCTGCAATACCAGAAATCAGCGTAATTTCTGAAGACAAGTCAAGAAAGAAGGTGCCAGCCTTTGTGATTCACCGAGGAGTTTGCCGCCAATGGGTTGTCGTCAACGTTCCTAAAGTCGTTCATAAGTCTAAGTAATTGTCGTCTTTGATTTAACCTTTCACCCTGCCCAGGTGAAACGGATGTTTTGATAGGGCTCACTTTCTGTAAATACCCCTCTTCGCTTTGTCCAAAGCGACTGAGTTTTGTTTTATGGGGCTGTAGTTTCAAGAATCGACAAAATCATAAATAAAATAACGTCGTTCTGTAATTTCCACATTTATTGTTGTTTTCTCTTTTCGCCTTTTCAGAAAATGGTAATCCTAAAAAAAACAACTCAATAATAAAAACAAGCAGTTTTCCAAAGAAAATACACTGCACACACTCTTGCATTATCTCTATCTCTTCTAAAAAACAATCATCACGTCATGCAGATTGCTTGTTTTAAACCCCATTGAAACATACGATCCAATGCCTTTTCCCAACTTTGAGTTCCCGGTATTTGGGGCTGAAGAAGAAGATGACGACGAAATTCTAGAAGAAATCTCCTGATTACTCAGACAAGAGGAAGGGTCCATTGAACCTCACAAAGAGTCGTTGGAAATGGTCAACTTAGGTTCAGAAGAGGAGAGAAGAGAAATCAAGATTGGGGCACTGTCAGTCCGACTGTCAAAGAAGGTTTAATAAAGCTTCGCAAAGATTTTCCCGATGTATTCACTTGGTCCTATCAGGACATGCCAGGGTTGGATACCAGCATCGTGGAACATCATCTACCGTTAAGATCAGAATATCCGTCAGTAAAACAATGGTTAAGAAGAACTCACCCAGACATGGCCATCAAAATCAAAGAGGAAGTACAGAAACAGATTGACGCGGGCTTCCTCGCCACATCAGAATATCCTCAATGGTTAGCCAACATCGTACCAGTTCCAAAAAAGGACGGAAAAGTCAAAATGTGTGTGAATTACAGAGATCTAAACAAGGCCAGTCTAAAGGACGACTTTCCTTTACCACACATTGACATGCTGGTAGACAGTACAACAAAGTTCAAAGTTTTCTCCTTCATGGATGGATTCTCGGGCTATAATCAGATAAAAATGGCGCCGAAAGACATGAAGAAAACTTCATTCATTACCCCATGGGGTACTTTTTGTTACAAGGTAATGTCGTTCGGTTTGAAGAATGTCGGGGAAACCTATCAAAGGGACATGACTACTCTGTTTCATCACATGATACACAAAGAAATTGAGGTATATGTCGATGATATGATTGCCAAATCTAAGACAGAAGAGGAGCATGTGACCCACCTGTCGAAACTATTCGAGCATCTGAAAAAGTACAAACTCTGCTTGAATCCCAACAAATGCACATTCGGTGTTCGTTTAGGAAAACTACTAGGGTTCATCGTCAGCCAGAAAGGGATTGGGGTTGATCCTGAGAAAGTCAAGGCCATTCAAGAAATGCCTTCTCCAAAAACTGAGAAACAAGTCAGGGGATTCCTGGGACGCTTGAACTACATTTCCAAATTTATATTCCTCATGACCGCGACATGCGCGCCAATTTTCAAATTACTAAAAAAGAATCAGGTCTGCGTTTGGACAGAAGACTGCCAAACCGCCTTCGACAGTATTAAGGAATACCTGTTGAACCCACCGATTCTGTCACCTCCAGTGGAAGAAAGACCAGTGATCATCTACTTAACAGTCTTGGAAGACTCAATGGGTTGCGTGCTTGGTCAACAAGATGAAACAAAAAGAAAAGAATCTGCCATCTACTATCTGAGCAAGAAATTCACCGACAACGAGACTCGGTACACTATGCTTGAGAAAACTTGTTGTGCTCTGGCTTGAGAAGCCAAACGTCTTTGCCAGTATATGACTCGTCACACTACTTGGTTAATCTCCGAAATGGATCCAATCAAGTATGTCTTTGAAAAACCTGCTCTAACGGGAAGGATTGCCCGTTGGCAAACGTTGTTATCCGAATATGACATAGAGTACCTCGCTCAGAAAGTCGTTAAGGGAAGTATTTTAGCTGATCATTTGGCTCATAAACCGATTGACGATCAGGAGTCAATTGGGTTTGACTTCCCAGACGAAGATGTCATGTACTTGAAAATGAAAGATTGCGATGAACCGCTACCCAGTGAAGGGCCAGAACCAGGTTCCCAATGGGGACTTATCTTTGATGGAGCTGTCAATCATTATGGAAACGGAATTGGGGCAATCATCAAAACACCTCAGGGTACCCATATTCCTTTCACTTCCAGACTAATATTCAAGTATACAAACAACGAGGCCGAATATGAAGCTTGTATCATGGGCCTCAAAGAAGCGATCGACTTAAGAATTAAGAACTTGGATGTATATGGCGACTCAGCCCTGGTTATCAATCAGATCAAAGGAGATTGGAACACATACCAATCAGGATTGATTCCTTACAAAGATTATGCGAGAAATTTGTTACCCTTCTTCAACATAATCGAGTTTCATCATATCCCTCGTGAAGAGAATCACATGACTGAGACATTAGCCACTCTCTCTTCCATGATTAGTGTAGGTCAATGGAACGACGTACCTAAGATTGACATAATGCGCCTCGAGAGGCCCACTTACATCTTCATGATCGAAACAGTCATAGATGACAAACCTTGGTATTACGATATCAAATCCTTCCTTTAGAAATAAGAGTACCCACCTGGGGCACTACGGAAAGACAGAAAAACCCTTAGAAGGCTAGCAGGCAGCTTCTTTCTGAGCACTGATACACTCTATAAGAGAAACTTTGACATGGTCTTGCTCCGATGCGTAGACAAACCAGAAGCAGACGCACTGATGAAAGAGATTCATGAAGGATCCTTTAGCACTCATGCCAATGGACACACAATGGCGAGAAAAATTCTGAGAGCAGGGTACTACTGGTTAACCATGAAATTCGATTACTACAAGTACACGAGGAGGTGCCATAAGTGTCAGATATACTCTGACAAAATCCATGTACCGCCAATGCATCTCAAAGTTTTTTCTTCCCCATGGCCTTTTTCCATAAGGGGGATCGACATGTTTGGCATGATCGAACCCAAGGCTTCGAACGGACATCGGTTCATCCTGGTAGCCATTAACTACTTCACCAAGTGGGTCGAAGCAGCGTCGTACGCAAATGTAACCTGACAAGTGGTGGTCCGATTTATCAAAAATAATCTCATCTACCGTTATGGTGTTACGAGCCAGATCATTACTGATAATGGATCTAACTTGAATAATAAGATGATGAAAGAGTTGTGCACAGAGTTCAAGATCGAACACCATAACTCATCTCCCTACCGACCCAAGATGAACGCTGCGGTAGAAGCAGCTAATAAGAACATCAAGAAGATTGTTCAGAAGATGGTTGTAACCTACAAAGACTGGCATGAGATGCTACCCTTTGCTCTTCACGGTTATCGGACATCTGTCCGCACTTCAATAGTGGCAACCCCTTTCTCTCTAGTATATGGCATGGAGGCAGTGCTCCCCATAGAAGTAGAGATCCCATCAATCCGGGTATTGATGGAAGCTAAGCTAACAGAGGCTGAATGGTGTCAAAGTCGACACGACGAACTAAATCTGATCGAAGAAAAGAGAATAACGGCACTATGCCACGGTCAGTTGTATCAGCAAAGAATGAAGAAGGCGTTTGACAAAAAAGTTCGACCTTGCGTCTTTAGAAAAGGAGACCTCGTGCTAAAAAAGATACAATCATTTCTCACTGATTCCCAGGGCAAATGGACTCCGAATTATGACGGCCCCTATGTGGTCAAAAAAGCTTTCTCATGCGGTGCCTTGAGACTAGCAACCATGGACGGGGAGGAATTTGCCTACCCCACAAATGTTGATGTAGTCAAGAAATACTTTGCCTAAAAAAACGTCTCGGTGGATTGAAAACCCGAAAGGGCGGTCCAAGCAAAATTTAGAGACATAATCGAAAATCGTCCCGAAATCTCAAAGTACAATCCAGGCAAAAGTTAGGGATAATGGCAAGTAACTACGTTCAACAGGGGCAAATTCCCCAATGGCAGTTATGTCATCCATCAGAAAACTCCAGTCAGAGTCATCTTCGACAGAAGCTCAGGATGCCCGGAATTCAAAGTTGGTAGAAGGATAACGGTCATCATGTTTCAATGTAGTCCTTTTCCCTTAAAATTACCATTTTCTAACTTTGTAAATACTATATGGGATCACGCGCTTGGTTGATTTCCATCCTATCAATAAAAGTTGAGCCCTTGTGCTTTTGTTTACAATTCTTATTTGTTTTAGATTTACAGAACGACGTTTTAACATGGTTAATGATTCTTGAAATAAAACAAAAATGAATTTACTTATCAAACTTTTTTCTACTTTAAAATAAAGATTGCAATTCTTTTGTCTGTTGAACATTGAAAGAACATCGATTGCTTCTCCAAAGGCGATTGGGCTTCAAAGTGCATAATCAAAGTACTCATTCTAAACCAGTGCACCTGAACGAAGGATCAACTGTGTCGGATGCGACTATTCAGTCCGACACCCCCGGCATAGTTCTTATCATTTAAGCCCGACCAACGTGTTCCCCACATGAAGTATCTCTCCTAAGCAAGGCAGAATTGTTATTTTGAACCAAAGATACTTCTTCGTCCCCCGCAGTGGCCGAGTATCCAGTCGTGTTCATCCACTAGTCTGTAAGTCACGTCAATTTTGTCAGCATATACATACATATATCATGCATTATAGATTTACATTCATATTCATATTGCATCACCATCACTCTAATCGGTCTTGCCCCCTAGTGATAGAAGTCCCCTTGTCAATTGAGTTGTCAGTTCTTTCCTTGTCAGGAAATGTTGCGTCTGAACAACCTCTCTCCTCCAGTTTATTTTTGGGATGAAGTTGGTCCTTGACCACTTTGATAACTTGAACCTCTGAAAACAAGAAAACCTTCGACAAACGCCACTCTCCAACATTGAAGATGATATCTTCACTTTCCTGGATTAAGGAAAATCCCCAGAGAAAGCCTCACAGCTAAAAACTCTCAGCAGCACATTGATTTTTCTCTCCAAGAGAGTCAATGTTAATGAAGTCATCAGCACCTCAAAATTGGGGTACATTGTATGGCAGTTCTCCGAGAAGATCTCGAAGAAAAGTATGATGTAATATCCCTAAGCCGAAAGCAGTCTCTCAAGAGGCTCATTTTCCCCAGTAGAGTCGACAAATGGCGTCTCCAAATAGAGAAGTTTGAACACCTCTACAACTCAGACGAATGGGTTCCCTAGCAAGTTTGACATCAAAAGTTTTTCCCATCAAATGGCATCTCCCCAGGAAAATTCGGCGAGAAGTTTGAGGAAAACCGCTCCGTATAGCGTCCCTTGTCAAGAAAGTTTATTGACAAAAGAAACTTAGACCAGTTCCTTGGTAGGAAACCAGGGTCGAGGGGAAGTTTATTTTAGAAACTGAGACCAGTTCCTTGGTAGGAAACCAGGATCGAGGGGAAGTTTATTTTAGAAACTGAGACCAGTTCCTTGGTAGGAAACCAAGATCGAGGGGAAGTTTATTCCAAAAGAAAACTGAGACCAGTTCCCTGGCTGAAGACCAGGATCGAGGGGAAGTTTACCTTTTCTAAGCATCATTGCTTAGCATAAAAAAAAGGATGAGCAAACTGCCATTCATAGCTATCATCAAAATTTCGGGTATTCCGATATTTAATCATCTTGCACCCCGAATGCCCGAATACCTTCGCCATTCACACCTTCGGGTCCAAGAAGATTAAATAGGGGCATCTATCATACCCCAAATTTTGACCACTAAGATTTCCCATCACTGTGTAAATCATCACCACAATATGGATGTATCATTATGCCTCATCAGTCTCCCCAAAGATGGGTGAGCATTCACTACAAACAAGGATTAGGGTCTTGAGCCCTCTATGAGCCTTAGACAAAGGATCAATCAAGAATTGACATGATATTCAACTTGTCTAACCTCCCAAAACATCCATAAAGGATCAAGAGGACTCCCACATCAGGAATCAAGCACAAGGTTGCAGCATTCCAAGTGGATTAAGCCCCAAGATCGCCAGTGTCACCAAATTAGGGTTTTGGTCGACCAGGGCCTCCAGATGGGAGTTTTCATCTGGGCATGAGCCAATGCTTCAAAACATAACCCAAGATACTCTAAGGGACCTCATGAAACCAATCATCAAGTCAATTTAACCTCAGGGGATGCATTTACCAAAATCAGGAATTAGGGTTTCTTGACCTAATTCACCCCTAAGTTGACTTTTGGGACAAAACATGAGCCAAGACCCCAAGACATGATTTGAGGGTCTCCAATACACCATATTGATCCATTTGCAACAATGGATTGATCCAAGAAACTTGATTCACAAGTTTCAATTTCATCTGAACCACAATTAGGGTTTTGAAGGAAAAGTCAACTTTACCTTTGACTTTTGACCAAGACATGCTCCCAAACCTTGGGACATGATTCAATACACCCTATATCACCTATGGAATCCATCTATTAAGTTTGATTTTGGTCAAGGACTTGATTTCATAGAGGATCGCACATTTTGGAATTCATCTGATAAAAAGTCAATTGTGCACAAAAGTCAAAGTTTAACTTTTTGAGATTTTTCATAATTATGGTTCCTTAACCCTAAAATGATGTTAATGTGTGATTGGAATCATCATTCATCAAGAAAAATCAAAGAAATTGGGATAACTTGTAAAAAGGGTAACCATAAAAACTTAGAATTTTTCTAAGTTATGAAACAAAGTGGCTAGGGTACCAACTTCCAAGGATCATAACTTGAGATCCAAGCAACCATTTTGAGTGATCCAAAGATGGATTTGTTGCTCTCATGGCATACTTTAAAAGTGTCAACTACACCTCATTAGAATTCCTCAAGGATTTTAAGTTATGGAGTGACCAAAATGACAATAACATGAAAATGCCACTTTTACCAACACTTAGTGAAATTTTCACTAAGTCAGAATCTGTTTCACTTTTTTTAAAATGTAGGGGCATTTTACACTTGAATCCAAAAAGTGTCAAGACAAACTATGATCACACATATGTTGTATCATATGAGAGCTTTCCAAAATGGCAAAGAACTCCATCAAATTCTATTTGGGCAAAGAATTATGACAGTTGCAACATGCCTTGCTGCAACTGTCATGACAAGGCAGATTTGTGCACATTGGCTCGATTTGATCAATTTGTGAAAATGCCAAGCAAGTTTATCCATCTCCACACCTCAAGGGGAGACCAAGGAGGGACAAACATTGATCCATAAGCCTCCCAAGTCTTTGGAACTACATATAGGTTTGGCACCCCTAAAAGCCAAAGATGCTTCAAGACTCCAATTTTGTTTTGGAGCATTCAATGGATACTTAGAGGTGGCATGTATCAGAGAAAAATTGAACACTTCAGTCAAGCCTTATCCTTGAATCAAAGAACCATAGGCCTGTGCTCTAACCTCTAGTCAATGGCTAGAGGAGACTTGAGATTCCAAAATGATCCAATTGGCCAATAGCCTGCTGCAGCCACCATTCACTATTGCTTACAAAACAAACTTGCTCTACTATAAATAGAGCTCATTTGTGCTCAGTTTAAGTACACCAAAGCACTACAACTGATGCTTTCCTCAAAATCACCTTATCACTTCCAAAATTGCCTTCTAAAGCAAGTCACTATCGGGTTTTGAGTTTGAAAGCAATTCTAACCAAACCAATCACACACACACACACCTCATAAACATCATATAGAAGTGATCCAAACACTTAAACAACATCTGGAACACCAATTTCACAAAATCACCAGCCAATTGCTCAAGTTTTCAACCAAGTTACAGCTGAGGTGCCATAATCAGTTCCAGATCATTTCCATCCACTCCAAGCATTCAAACACATTCCATATGGTGTAGGGAAGCTGTTCAGATCATCATAACTCATGTGTAACACCTCCAACTCAAAAATCAATTCGCTCTTGCTACCACGACCTTCAAGTAAACCTAAACTTGGTCATCTCTTAATCTATGCATATTTCCTCGCACAATACTTTTGCCAAATGTTCATAATCATGCATAGAATGTTTCCCCTCAATTACTTACTTTGTATGAATTGTGTATCAAAATTCTCAGCCTTCATGCAGAATTTAGGGTTCTTGAGGTTTTGTCTTGATTTCTTATTCCATGCTTAAAATAAATGAAATTAAAGACCATAGACATGATCGTGAGGTGAAAATGAGCAGATTGATATGTGGATTGCATGATTTTATTAAGTATTCAGTGAGATTGGATAGAAAATGCAAATCTGAGCAAAACTACCTTCGCGCGTGTTCTTGGCCCATGTTCTTGGCGCCATTTTCATAAATTCAAATATTTGAATTTTGTGATTTTATTTAATTGATTCAAAAATTAACTTCTCTCTGAATTTTAATGATTTTGAGTTGATTCTTTTTTTTATAATTCACAAAAATGTTAAAATATTTTATTTTAGCAAAAATCCCCAAAAATATTATTTATTTCATATACTTGATATTTTTGCAAAGAATTAATGTTTATTTGTTGTTTTAACATGTAAAATATTTTTTCTCTCTTGATTTTCCAAACTTAATTGATTTCCAATCATTTTGTGGATAAAAACATGATTTTTCAAACACTAATCCAAGATCACAACTTGTTTTTCACACATGTTTGATAATTTTGATTATTTTAATCAAATTTTCATTTAATTAAAATAAATTTCAAACAAAATTAGGGTTTCTTTGATTTTCACCCTAACAAATCTTTTTCAAACTCTTTGGGCCTCTAATAGATTGTAAGACCCAACCCTTGTTGTACATAAACAATTTTTGGGCCTCAGATATTGTATAAGTCCCGACACAATAAAAAATCTCGCGCGATCACCAGTTTAAAATCACTGGGCCTCTCCCTGAGTTGTAAGCCCCATAACTTATACAAAAATAAATCTTTGGGCCTCTAATAGAGTGTAAGACCCAACCCCTTTGTAAATAATACCTTTTGGGCCTCACACATTGTATAAGTCCCTCTGTATATTTTCAAACATTTGGCGAGATTGTCGCCTTTTTAACAAAATCAACTGGGCTTCTCCTTGAGCTATAAGACCCATCTTCATTCATTCTCAAACTCTTTGGGCCTCTAATAGAGTGTAAGACCCAATCCCCATTTTAACCAAAACTTTTTTGGCCTCAGTCGTTTTATAAATCCCGATACTAAAAAACAGTGCCATCACTGTTAGAATTTGGGCCTCCCCCTGAGCTGTAAGCCCCAATCTCTGTTCACAATACTTTCTCCTTTGATTTTGAACACAAATGTATTGTTGCTATCAAAACTTTCTTTCATTTCTTTGTTGAACAACTAACAAAACAGCATGGAAGCTCTACAACGGGTAAGTGTTTATCCGCTTTCTTTTATATGCTTTCATATACATAATTGTATTGTGGGAAGCTGCGCATGGTTAGTCTTCTTTCATTCTTTTAAATACATGTCAAATATATATAACTGTATTGTGGGAAGCTGTGCATGGTTAGTCTTCTTTCAAACTCCTTTAAATACTTGTTATATATCAACTGTATATATACTAGTATAGTTATTTAGAGTTTTCCCCGACACCTACGTTTAGAACTAGGTAAAGCCCTGTTGGTCACTCTTTAAATATAAACAAAACTAGATCCCCATAGGATCTCCAGATACAGTCTTCCCTTCTCTGGGGGTTAATCAATATGGAACAAAGAGAAAGGCAGTATTCTCGGTGAACCTTTTCTCAGATTGTCACCCTTAAAAATTGTCAAAGAAATTCTACTCCCCAGAGTTGATCTATTCTCCGTGAATAGCATCTCTTGAGTTTCTTCCAAATACTCAAACTTTCCTAGAATGATCTCTTCTCAGTGAATTGCATTTCTTGAACTTCTCTTGGTTTGGGGACCCACAGGCTTGCTAAAAGCATCCCCTCCTCCTCTTGGGCTTTGTACAAGGACCCTTCGACTTCGTAGAAGTTCTCGTGCCTTCTCTTGGGCTTAATACAAGGACCTGGACGACCTCTTAAAGGTATAAGATAGAAATTAGTCATCCTTTGCTAGAGCAGTCTTTCCAGTGTCAGACCTCAGGCCACTTTAGGGTTGATTCTCATCCCTTAAGGCCATTTCCCTCTTTTGGGCATCCTACAAAAGATAAAACTCAACACCAGTAGACTTGGACAGTCTAAGACCCCTTTGAGTCTCAAAGACATTTTCAAGTTCCTTTTAAACATAGGAAAAAACACTGATTCCTCTGGATTAATCTCCAGCAGAAACACGGTCTCTCTCATAAGAGTTCCCCATCCTTGGACCTGTTTATGGATCTAATCCTCAGCAGTAAGTTAGCCTTCTCTTAGGCTTTGTATAATGATCCTTTCCTCCGGAAAGTCAGTCTCCTCTTGGGCTTTGTACAAAGATCCTCCCCCAGCGGAGCTAACCTTTTCAGACTCTCTTGTTAAGTCAATCAACTCTTCGGACTCTCTTGTTGAGTCAATCACTTTTCCGACTCTCTTGTTGA
Organism: Lathyrus tuberosus; assembly: GCA_022829125.1. Taxonomy (NCBI): domain Eukaryota; kingdom Viridiplantae; phylum Streptophyta; class Magnoliopsida; order Fabales; family Fabaceae; genus Lathyrus; species Lathyrus tuberosus. The sequence goes on from JALAZF010000282.1 coordinate 1,239,506, forward strand.
GTCCATCACTTTTCAAGACTCTCTTGTTGGGTCAATCTCTTTTTAGCCTCCATCTCGGGCTTTGTACGAGACAACAAATCACTCTCTTGTTGAGTATAAAAGACTCTCTTGTTGGGTCAATCACCTTTGCAACACTCTCTTGTTGAGTCAACTCCTTTAGCCCCCATCTTGGGCTTTGTACAAGACATATAAAAACACTCTCTGGTTGAGTCAACTCATTTCAGCCTCCGTCTTGGGCTTTGTACAAGACATAGATAAACCTCCCCAACGGAGTCAAAAATCCCTTTTAGCCTTAATCTTGGGCTATGTACAAGACAGAAAGACCATTTTCCTAAGAAAAGTCAAACTGTTAGCCTCCTCTTAGGCTTCATATAAGGATATCCCCAAAAAGTCAGTCTCTTTTAGCCTCCGTCTTGGGTTTTATACAAGACACCCATATATCCACTCTCTTGTTGAGTCGATCTCATACAGCCTCCTCTTAGGCTTTGTATAAGGACTTCCCCAGTGGAGTCAATCAACCTTTTAGCTTCAACCTTTGGCTTTGATCAAGGCACACAAAAAATCAACAATCCCTCTTTAGAGATGACAAATTCTCTTTCAGTCAACCTTTTAGCTTCAATCTTAGGCTTTGAACAAGACACAAATAAATCTTTTAGCCTCTGTCTTGGGCTTTGAACAAGACACCAAAACATATTTTTCCTCCCTTAGAATAGGAGGAACTACGATTGCTCTGATTTCGCTGTTTCGTTTAAACGGGAATACGTAGGCATAAGATTGCAAAATCTTAGCGAGCATACTAATAAAAAACACTAGGTCTAATACTACATACATCAAAACTTAGGTCCAGTACCTCACCAAAATCATAAAAAAAAACTCACTCTCCCTATCACATTTCCCAAGAAACTTTCCTAACCCATTAACAGATAAACACCATCAATGACAAAGCAGAACCTAAAGCTAATATCCTGTGGATAACCACATATAGGATGGGTAACTGACAATTGTCCATTGTATAACCTGACCCCGAACCCCCCAATCTCTTTAAGCGTTTGTTTAGTTAAACATTCGCGTGCAAGGTTAGTTTTAGATACCTTCCCTTTCCCTTCCAGCTTCATGGGATAAATAAGAAATCAGAAAGTAGCACCCCTTTCTCCTTGAGGAGGAAAACCCAAAACCCCAGCGATAAGGTGGTCGCGTCACCGATAAAAATCGCTCGCTACACCCTGGTGGTCGTGTTGTACGGTTGTTGTTGTACTGAGGAAGAGCCTGCTGAAGAGGCTATTATGTCCTTTGCTGATATTGTTTTTGATTCGGTTGGCTCTGAGCAACCTGAGGTTGATACGTTGGAATAGGCGCAGGGTTGATAGCAGAAGTTACAGCTGCTACTGGTTGGTACCGTCGCCTCTGCTTTCCGAGAGAGATATTACCAATATCTTGCTCTTTTTTCTTAGGGAGAGTGCTACCGTATCTTTTGGTACTTCTTGATGGTTCGGTATCCTTGACCATACGTCCTTCTCGGACTGCTTCTTCAAGACGTACTCCCATGCCCACCATCTCAGTAAAGTCGTTGGGCGCGCTGGCGACCATTCGGTCGTAGTAAAATGAGCTTAAGGTTTTCAATAATATTTTTGTCATATCTTTTTCCACAAGTGGTGGATAAATCTGGGCGGCAATTTCACGCCATCTCTGAGCATATTCCTTAAAGGTTTCTTTATCCTTCTGCGACATGGCTCTGAGTTGATCTCTGTCTGGTGCCATGTCCAGGTTATACTTATATTGTTGAACAAAGGCAGTACCAAGATCTTTGAACGTGATGATCTTGGTGTGGTTTAAACCCATGTACCATTTGAGTGCGGCACCAGTTAAACTATCTTAGAAGTAGTGGATCAGTAGCTGTTAGTTTTCTGTCTGAGTTCACATCTTTCGAGCGTACATCACCAAATGACTTTGAGGGAAAGAGCTGCCCTTGTATTTTTCAAATTCGGGCACCTTGAATTTATACAGAATTTTCACAATGGGAACCAAACAAAGGTCTGCGGCGTCCTTTCCGAATAGATCCTGACCGCGAATGGCATGGAGTTCCTTCTGCATCTCCCGGAATTATTCCTGGAACTCATTCAATCTGTCGTACATACTTTTGTTTCCACCATAAGGTATCTATGGAATCTGTCCTTCCGGGACAGTGTGTATCACGGGTTGTGGTATAGTCATTATGGCAGTGACTCTTGGTGCTTCCTTATCCCGAAGTTTGTAACCTTCAGGAGTTACTGTCATGCCCCTTGCACCTTCGCTTTCCCAAAGTTTGTAACCTTCAGGCCCAGTGGTTCCTGCTGTAGTTTCCGGATATTCTGTGAATGGTGGAATATATCCTTCCGGGATATAGTTGAGCGGCATGTCCCAGGGACGATCTTTAGGCATGTTGTACCGAGGATCATACTTTTCCACTATGGGTGTAGATGTGATCTCTGAGATCACAGTCCTTTGTTGCTGTATCTGAGCTGCTGCTAGAGATTGCATGTCATTGTGAAGTTTTCTCAAATCTTCTTTCAGAGTGTCGATTTCTTCTCTCAACTCTTTGTTCTCTTCCTCGAGATCATCCATTTTCTTTTGTCGATTGACCCGAGTATTGTATGAATAAGACAGTTTGACTCTAGAATCGAGACATAAACGTGAGATTCGTAGGGAAGAAGAATGCGTTATGTGGGAATGATGAATGATATGCAATGATTATATATTAATAAATTTTTTTTATCAAAAGAAACTTCAACAATTGGATTGCAATATCATACAGTGGGGAGACCCCGTTTTATTGAATTCAAAGATTGCGGAAATGGAAATACAGTAATTTACAAAGTGCTGTAAAAGGAAATGTCTAAGCTTATGGATCCTGAGTCCTCTCTGAGGAGAGCTCAGGTGCTGGTTCTGATATTTTCCTTTTCTTTGACCGAGGCTCTTGAGCCGTTGTCGGGTTGTCATCCTTTTGCCAAGTGAAATGAGCGAGCAAATTCATTTGGTCTTCTTGATTTTCTATAGCATGTTGCTCTAAAATCTCTATCATAGCATCTTTTTCTTTTAACAGTTGTTGTATTTTGTTACACTCCACATTGAGAATGCGGTACTTGTTCTTCCAAGATTTTTTTTCCCGTTGAACTTTGTTGAGAGTGGCCTGGAGTTTTTTTGTATCTGACATGAAATAAAGGACTGATTCCTTTAACGGAAGAAGTTCTTGACGAGGGTAAGGCATCCTTAGCTTGAGGGCTCTAGTTTGTACCCAGTGGAGATAAGGTTCCACAGAGACACAGTCTAGTTTTCCTAGAGACTCTCTTCCTTTCCTATGAACATGTTTCCAAGCATGCACTATTTCTGTCTTTAGTGCCCTATCATTTTCTCCTTCCTTGAAGAAAAGACCATCCAGATGAACATTATGCTAGACATGTCTCATCTGGCATCCGAATTGACAACGAACTAAAACTGCATGATAGTTGATTCCTCCTTTAGTTCCTATGAGGGGTACATTAGGGAAGTTTCCACAACGGTCAATGATTCTTATCCCGTCATAGATCTTATTGTACCAATCTATGTCAGAGTTGGTAAGAGACATGATTCTCTGTGACTAACGCAGAGTACTCTTATAATCCCAAAAAGCGGCAGACTTTGGTAGATGGGAAGTGAACCATTTGTATAGCAGGGGTACACAGCAGGTGATCATTCCTCCGTTGTACATATTCCTTAAGTTTACAGAATGATAAGCATCTACGAGCAAGGTCGGCACGGGGTTTCTAATTAGAAAGATCTTAATGGCATTGATATCGACGAAGTTATCAATGTTGGGAAACAGAAATAACCCGTAGGTGAGCAGAACAAAGATGCTCTCGAAAGCAGTTATGTTCCCTATACTGGCAAAGTACAGAGCTTTCTTTACCAGAAACTTGGCTAGTAATCCTTGGATTCCACCCTTAATGGTCATGTGAGCCCTGACTTCTGACTCGTCCAAATAGATTGCTCTTGCAATGGTTTGATCCTTTGGAATTTCTTCCAGTCCAGAAAAGGGAGTTCGGTCAGTGATGGGTAAATCAGTCAGGTGAGAGTACTCCTCTAGCGTTAGTGATAGCTGATAATCCGGGAATGTGAAACAGTGATAGACCGAATCGTAAAACTGAATTAGAGTGGACATTATTCCTTCGATTACATGGACCCTTAACAGAGACAGTAATCCTCAGTACTTAGCTCTAAAAGCATCAGGGTTAGTGATCATCCTTGCCAACCCTCTTAAATCCTCAAGTTTTGGAACCTTGAAGGTGTACTTGTGAGTCTTCCTTCTACCGAAATCCATAACGCAATCTTTCTCTATGATATTTGCAATCATTGTCTTAGTTTAATTTGAAAAAGAGAGACTAGAAAAGAAGATTTTTTTCTTTGTTTAAAGTTTTTTTAATGAAATGAATGCATGAATGCAGCACACAAAAACATAGAAAAAACATGGGGTCAAAGGTTCAGTATCATGAAGTCATGGCTCTACCCATTCCCAAAGGTTGTACTGGTGAATTTTTGTACCTGTCCTCAAAATCATTGACCCCCCTTGGGATAACAACAACAGGCTAGTTCACCCGAGCGAGCTGCAGTATCTTAGGGTAATCTCAAATGAGGGTAGTATCGCGTGACAACTATTTCTGATAGCTTCCGCACTACAAAATAGTCACATGGTCTCAGTCTACTAAATCCTCAGTTTCATGGATACCATAATCGAACAATCTGATTTCAACAACCGAAGTCGTTTAGACATTGAATCCGCAAAGGGTATCTCCACTTATTCGATGGTCTACCAAGATCGCTTATTCAGGAATCACTCCCTATAAGACCACCCGTCTATGTCATCACTTATCTTAGGTATCACTCAAACTTTCCGGATGCGGCATCACCCGCAGTCCCATTAGCAGAAAAATAAACACGGATATCAATTAGGAAAAGTGATATATATTTTTTTATTCCTAAAACTAACATCCTAGACCTCTTAAGAATTCTAGTCTATAGTCCTAAACAGATCAAAGACGTCCCCAGCAGATTCGTCATTTTACTGTAGCGCGCGATTTTTGTCGGTGACACGACCACCTTATCGCGGAATTTGGGTTTTCTCCTCAATAAAGAGGAGGGGTGCTACTTTTTGATTTCTTATTTATCCCGTGAAGCTGGAAGAGAAAGGGAAGCTATCTAAAGCTAACCTTGCACGCGAATGTTTAACTGAACAAACACTTAAAGAGATTGGGGGGTCTGGGGTCAGGTTATACAATGTGGAGTTGTCAATTACCCATCCTATATATGGTTATCCACAGGATGTTAGCTTTAGGTTTCGCTTTGTACTTGATGGTGTTTATCCGTTAATGGGTTGGGAAAGTTTCTTGGGAAAGTATGAGAGAGAGAGTGAGTTGATGTTGATGTTCGGGTTTTTCTGATGTTTTTGGTAAGGTACTGGACTTAATGTTTGATTGATGTGTGAAGGTACTGTACCTAGAGTTTTTGATTAGTATGCTCGCTAAGATTTCGCAATCTTATGCCTACATATTCTCGTTTAAAAGAAACAGGGAAATCAGAGCAATCATAGTTCCTCCTATTCTAAGGGAGGAAAAGATTATGTTTTGGTGTCTTGTTCAAAGCCCAAGGTTAAAGCTAAAAGGAGTATTTGTGTCTTGTTCAAAGGCCAAGATTGAAGCTAAAAGGTTTGACTGAGAGAGAATTTGTCATCTCTAAAGGGGATACATCTTGTCTATTTATCACGGTTGTTGGGTGACTGTTTATAAAGGAGGATTTGTCCTAAAGGAGAAAACTTTAACTCAGTGTTGAGCAATGCCATTTTTCCTTAGGAATTTCTCATGCTAAGAGAGGGACAGTGGCGTCGATGTAAATAATCCAGAGGCTTGCCGCTTACAGCAATTAGATGAAAAAAAGGGTTTACCAGGATAAAAGATGGACGACAACTTGGATATCTTAATCAACAAGTGTGCCACTTACAACAGTTATCTGGGATTAGGGTTTGTTTTGAATGTCTGTTTTGATAAGTGATAAATAGAGAAGTGACTTCCTACAGAGAGATTTTGATTTCCTCTGGGGGGATGTTGATTTTTGTGTGCCTTGATCAAAGTCCAAGGTTGAAGCTAAGAGGTTGATTGAATCCACTAGGGAAGTCCTTATACAAAGCCTGAGAGGAGGCTGAAAATGACTGACTCAACAAGAGAGTGTTTATTTGTCTTGTACAACGCCCAAGATTGAGGCTAAAAGAGACTGACTCTTTTGGGGGATATCATTATACAAAGCCTAAGATGAGGCTAAAAGTTTGACTTTTTCGGGGAAATATTTTGTCAGTCTTATACAAAGCCCAAAATGAAGGCTAAAAAGGATTTTGACTCCGTTGGGGAGGGTTCGTATATGTCTTGTACAAAGCCCAAGATTGAGGCTGAAAAGAAACTGACTCGGTGGGAAAGAAATCTTTATCTGTCTTGTACAAAGCCCAAGATTGAGGCTAAACGGAGACTTTACTGACTCGGTTAAGGATATTTTAGGTATCTCGTACAAAGCCCAAGATAGAGGCTGAAATGAATTTGACTCTACGGGAGAGTATTATCTGTCTTGTGCAAAGCCAAAGATTAAGGCTGAAAAGAGGATCGACTCTGCTTAGGGTATTATTTCTCAAAGCCTAAAGGAAGGCTAGGAGGATTTGTCCCAAGCTTAAGAGAAGGTTATGAAGATTTATGTCGTGTACAAAGCCCAAGATTGAGGCTAAAAGGGTTTAACTCAACAAGAGAGTGCTTTTATCTGTCTTGTACGAAGCCCAGGATTGTGGTTGAACAAGCTGGAGAAATCATTATACAAAGCCTAAGAGGAGTCTAACTTCTGCTAGGGAAATCTTTATACCAAGCCTAAAAGGAGGATGGAAAGATTGACCCAACAAGAGAGTGTTTTTATCTGTCTCGTACAAAGCCCGAGATTGAGGCTAAAAAGGTTGACTCAACAAGATAGTGATTGACTCACCAAGAGAGTCTAAAAAAGGTGATTGACTCAACAAGAGAGTCTGAAAAAGGTTTTGACTCAACAAGAGAGTCTGAAAAGGTTATTGACTCAACAAGAGAGTCTTGAAAGTTTTAACTCAACAAGAGAGTCTGAAAAGATTAGCTCCGCTGGGGAGAATCATTATACAAAGCCCAATAAGAGGTTATCTTTGCTGAGGAAAGATCATTATACAAAGCCTAAGAGGAGGCTATATTCTACTGGGAATTATTGAGATCCCGAGGTAGGTCCAAATGGTGAATCAACTCTTATTGAGGGTTACAGAAGAGTTGAGGTATCAGATGCCTTGAGGTTTTGATTTGGGATAGTGCTATATTGATGATAAGCTGACCCTAGCTTGGGAGTTTTTTAGGAGAAAGACTGGGTTTTAGAACCCATGGGTTTTAACTCCTTTGGAGATTGATCCAGAATGACCGGGGTTTCTCCTATGTAGGGAACTTGAGATTGTCTTTGAGACTCAAGAGGAGATTTAGACTATCCAAGTCTATTGGTGTGGAAGAGTTTATCTTTTGTATGATGCCCAAGAGGAGGCAAGTGTTTTATGGGATGAGTATCAACCCTAAAATGGTTGGATGTTTTGACACTGGATGACTGCTCTAGAAAAGGATGACTAAGTTATGTCTTATACCTTTAAGAGGTCTTCAGGGTCCTTGTATTAAGCCCAAGAGAAGGCATGAGAACTTCTAAGAAGCCGGCGGGTCCTTTTACAAAGCCCAAGAGGAGGCGGGGATGCTTTTAGGAAGCCTGTGGGTCCAAACTTAAGAAGAGTTCAAGAAAAGTTTCATCGAGAATAATATTTTCTTTAGTGAACAGTTCTAGGGTTTGAAGAAATTCAAGAGAGGTTTCATCAAGAATTAATCTTCTCTAGGGAAACTGAATTTCTTTGACAAGTTCTATTAGTGACAGTCTGAGAAAAGGGTCACCGAGAATACTGCCTTTCTCTTTGTTCCATATTGTTTAAGCCCAAGAGAAGGCAAGACTCTATCTGGAAGTCCTATGGGAATCTAGTTTTGACTGTATTTAAAGAGTGACATACTGGCTTTACCTAGGTCTAGACCTAGTTGCCGGGGAAAACTCTAAATAACTATACTAGTATATATACAGTTGATATATGACAAGTATTTAAAAGGGTATGAAAGAAAGACTTACAGAGGAGCAGTTTCCCACAATACAGTTATATATATGCACAAATATGCACAAGTATATATATATGCACAAGTATATATATATATATATATATGAAAGCAAGTAAATGAAAGTTGTTAAAAACTTACAGGTGAGCAAGCTTCCATGCTATATTGTTAGTTGTTCAAAAAAATTAACGATAGTTTTGATAACAACTATATATTTGAACCTAAGGTTTAACAGTGATCACACCGTTGTTTTGAAGATCGTATCGGGACTTATACAACGACTGAGGCACAAAAAGGTTTATTTACAAAAGGTTTGGGTCTTACACTCTTTCAAGAGGCTCAAAGATGTTTTTGTACAACTGATGGGGCATACAACTCAGGGAGAGGCCCAAGGTGATTTGATTTTGAACTGGTGATCACGCCGAGATTTTTGAAACTACAGTGAGACTTATACAATGTCTGAGGCCCAAAATGGTTTTGGTTAAAAAGGGATTGGGTCTTACACTCTATTAGAGGCCCAAAAGATGTTTTGAAAAAGAAATATGGGACTTACAACACGAGGGGAGGCCCAATGAAAGACAACGATTGCACCGTCGTTTAGAGAATCACAGAGGGACTTATACAATGACTGAGGCCCAAAATGATTTTTGTATTTACAAAGGATTGGGTCTTACACTCTATCAGAGGCCCAAAGTGTTTGAAAAAGGTTTGTTAGGGGGAAAATCAACGAAACCCTAATTTCATAATTTTTTAAAGTAACTATTCAAAGAAAATTAATAAAAATGATAAAAACACCAAATAAGTTTGAATAAATAACTTGTGATTTTTTGTTAAGATTTGAAAAATGATGTTTTTAATCACAAGATGGATTAAAACTCATTTGGTTTTTGATTTCCAAGATGAAAATACATTTTTGAAATGTTTAAAACAATACAAAATGAATTTATTTGCAAAAATATCAACTATATTAAATAAATAATATAAATTTGATTTTTTTGTGGAATAAAATATTTTAACATTTTTGTGATTTTTTGCAAAAAGAACCAATAAAAAAATTAAAATTGAGAGAGAAATTAATTTTTCAAATCATTTTAGAAAATAATATGAAAATATAAAAAATGGAAAAAAGTGATAAAAAAGGGTCTGGGACGAGGGGGATTCGAGCCACAGACCTCCAAGCCAAACACATGAGCGCGCAACCACTGGGGTGGTGATACATCCGTGTACCAAAACCACCCCATAAATATATAAGGGGTGCCTTGTTTTAGGCCTAGGAAAGGCAAGGCAAGGCAAAGCAATGCCATCTTTTGGACCATTTACACGAAGCCTCTAACTTTCTCATTTCTCCGTGGATTAGGACAAATTTTATATGCATCTGGCCTAGAATTTCCCAAGGAATCCAATGGTGGTCATGGTTTTGGACATTTCTTTCATTTTTTGGACATTTCTTCAAACACTTAAAGAGCAGTAAAATAATAGAAAGAAACACATTACTAAAAATTACAACCAAAACACACAAACACTTGAAAAAAAACAAATCCAAAAAATTATTTCAAGTTAATACAAGAAATTTAACCTACATAGAAATTTTAGATAATAAATCAACCTTTCGACACCAAAATCAAACAAAAAATGAAATTAAAAAGATAAAAGTAAAACCTAGTTTTTACCATGGAAATTTGGAATAGAAGAAGATCGACAGAAGAGCAATGGAACAAAGAAGCGGCGAAAAAACATGGATGGACCTGGAGAAGAAAGAACCCGACGGCGGGTGTACTCTGTAGTTAGGGTGTAGGTGGTGAGTATTTTATGTTTGGATATCTATTAAAAAAAAATTGATTTTAGAAAAAATCTACTCAATATTATTATTATGAATCAGAAAAAATAAAAAAAAAATTAAGAAAGAGGAAAAATTTGTGTTAGCACTTCATTGTTGTTACCGAGAAAAAGGGGAAGTTTTATCATTAAACGCTTGATGATTTTAATAATAAAATATTTATGTAAATAATGGCGGTCGAAACCGCCAGTACATGATCAATATTATGTCGGTTGATAAAACTGCCACAATGTGCTGTAAATTGTGACGGTTTTTGTTAAACGCCATAATAAAACCGCCACAATTTACGCGTTTTTTTGTAGTGTCTAGAACACCATAATCACTAAGTCACTATCTATTTGTTCAAGCTTTTTGGCCTATTAGCAGTTGAGGTACCACAACAAGATCCAGGTGCTTTCAATCCATTCCAAGCTTCCTAACACCTTATATTAGGTCCATTGAAGTTGTCCAGATCATCACACAACATCTGTAACACCTCTACATCAGAATTCGATTTCTTCTTACAAGAGATAAGCCTGAACTCTCAAACTCAATGATCCATGCATCATAAATGTGTTTTCAAGTTACAAACATGTTTCTGCACTTCTGTAGACTGTTTCCCCTCAATCAATTGCTTTGTAGCTATCGTGTATAGGATTTCATAGTGTTCTTGCAGAAATTAGGGTTCATGTGTTCATCACTAGATTTCTCACACCACACTTAATATAAATGCAATTAATTGGTACCATTAGAATCCTTGTTCAAAAACGAGTGAGATTGATATTTGAATCGTGCAAAACCATTGAGTAATCAGAGAGAAAAGTGAGGTTTTGCAAATCTGCAAGAACAGAGTTCGCGCGAACCACACAAGGTGTTCTTGGCTCCTTTTTCAAATTTTCAAATTTTTGAATATTTTGATATTTTATTAATTGATTTCAAAAATTAATTTCTCTCTCATTTTTAATCATTTTTTATTAGTTCTTTTTTTAAGAATTCACAAAAATATTAAAATATTTTATTCTACAAAAAAATAAAATTTATATTATTTATTTAATATAGCTTGAAGTTTTGTAAATAATTTCATTTTATTTGTTTTTAAACATTTTTAAATGAAATTTCCACCTTGATTTTTTAAATTCAAATGAATTCCAAGTTTTCATGTGATTAAACATGATTTTTCAAAACATTTTTCAAAGTTTACAACTTGTTGTTTTTTTTTAATATATTTGATATTTTATATCATTTTTTATTTAATTTCCTTTGAAAATTGTATTTTTTAAATTAAAATTAGGGTTTTTTTTAATTTTTATTTTTTCAAACTTCATTTGAAAAAATTTCGGGCCTCTAATAGAGTGTAAGACCCATCCCCTTTGTAAATACACAATTTTGGGCATCAGTCATTGTACAAGTCCCGATACGATAAACGGTTCGATCGCTGTTTTTCATCTGGGCATCTCCTTGAGTATAAGCCACATCTCTTGTATAAAAATAATCGTTTGGGCCTCTATTAGAGTGTAAGACCCATTCTTCCTTGTACATAAATATTTTGGGCCTTAGTCATTGTATAAGTCCCTCTATGGTTTTCAAAACCGCGACGCGATCATCACCTTTTCAATTAAATCAGTTGGGCCTCTCCTTGAGTATAAGCCTCATTACTCTTCTTTTCACAAAAACTTTTTGGCCTCTATTAGAGTGTAAGACCCAACCCCTCTTTGTACAAAAATAATTTTGGGCCTCTGCTGTAGTATAAGTCCCACAAACGTCTTTTAGTGTCGCAGTGCGATCAATGTTTTCAAATAAGCCATCTGGGCATCCCCTTGAGTATAAGCCCCAATCTTTTGTTCAAAAACTTTGTTTTAAACATTAAACAACTTCCATGGGCCTATCCTTGAGTTGTAAGCCCCATACCTCTGTTTTCAAAATCATCTGTCTGTTTTAAAACTGGTACTAAGAGGAGTATTATTCCCGGTGAAACTGCTCTAAGACCACTTGGGCCTCTCTTTGAGTTATAAGCCCCAAACTTTCTTTTCCTTCAAAACAACTTTCTTTCAAATTCAAGATTCAAAGTTTTCTCAAAACTTTCTTCAATTTCTTAAAACCCTGATCATACATTTGTAGTCAATACAACAGATCACCATACACTTGGGCCTCCTCTCAGAATGTAAGTCCGAGCATCTTTTTTTTCAATGCATATTTGTTTATATATCTGTCAATTCACCTATCTGTATATATATATATATATATATATATATATATATATATATATATATATATACTTGTGCATATTTGTTTAGAGTATTCTCCAGCAGTTAGGTTTACACTTAGGTCAAACCAGAGGTTACTTTCTAAGTTAGTCAAAACTAGTTCCCTCATAGGAAATTCCCTATACAGTCTGCCTCCTCTTGGGCTTATTCAATATGGAATAGAGAAAAGCATTATTCCCGGTGAAATTTTTCTCAAGACTGTCAAAACTTAGAAATATATATGTATACAAGAAATTCATTTCCCTAAAGAGGATTAATTCCTGGTGAAACTTCTCTTGAATTTCTCCAAACCTTAGAACTGTTCAACAAAGAAATGATTATTCCCGGTGAAACCTTTCTTGAACCTTTCTTGGGCTTGGACCCACAAGCTTCTTTAAAGCATCCCCCAACCTCCTCTTGGGCTTAGTACAAGGACCCACATGCATCTTAGAAGTTCCCTAGCCTCCTCTTGGGCTTAGTACAAGGACCCCCAGGCCTTCTAAAGGCATAGGATAGAAATTAGTCATCTTTGCTAGTTCAATCCCCAGGAGAGTCAAATTTCTAGAACATCAGACCATGCTGGGGTTAATCTTCATCCATAGAACCTACAACCTCCTCTTGGGCATCATACAAAGATCTCTCCAACAAGAGTCTACCACTTCTTGAGAAACTTGGACAGTCTCAGCTTCCTCTTGGGCTTCATTCAATAAGACTTGGAAACTCTCATCTCCTCTTGGATCTCACACAGAGACCCTCAATTTTCCTAAAAACAAGAGGAAAAACCCTGGTCATTTTACCAGTACACCAATCTCCAGCAGAGTTAAAACCTCTAAGGTTTTCAAACTCATCTTTAAACTCCCATGATACCCAACAAGGTTTGACTTTCACCTCAAGAATCCCCAGCCAGGGTTAATTTACCATTAACAAATCCCTAACAGAATCAGAACCTCATGGTATATGATACTTCAACTCTTCCCTGATTCCCAGCAAGAGTAAATCCCTTTGGGTTCCCCAATACAATTTGTACCTGCTCCTAGATTTCAATAAATCCTCAGCAAGAGATAGCCTTCTCTTAGGATTCATATAAGAATTTCCTCAGTCAACCTCAATCTTGGGCTTTGTACAAGACAGATAAAATCTTCCCCAGTGGAGTCACTTTCCTTTAGCTTCAACTTTGGGATTTGATCAAGGCACACAAAAATCAACATCCTTACAGATGAGACCATGAGTCTACTCTGTAGGAGGACATTTCCTCTATACATCACATTTTAAAGCAAACAATCAAACCTTTTTCCAGATAAACTGCTATAAGTGGCACACTTGTTGATTCAAAATCTAAGCTGGAGTCATTCCTTTATCTTGGCTAAAATCTCTCTTTCATCTAACAACTATAAGTGGAAAGCCTCTGGATTCTATAAATCCAAGCCAATGTCCCTCTCTTAGCATGAAAGACTCATAAAGAAAAAATGGCATTACTTTACACTGAGTTAAAGTTTCTTCCTTCATGACATCACCATTATAAAGGAAATTATGGCATTGCTGGATTCTACATATTCCAGTTAAAAGTAATTCCCCTTATAATCAAATTACCCAACATTTGTGATGAATAGGTGAGATATCTCCCTTTAGAGATGATAAATTCTCTCTCAGTAAACCTTTAGCTTCCATCTTGGGCTTTAAACAAGACACAAATACTCAGCTAGCTTCAATCTTAGGCTTTGAACAAGACACACACGTCTTTCCTCCCATAGAAATAGGAGGAACTACGATTGCTCTGATTTCCCAGGATCTCTTTACGAGAATACGTAGGCCTAAGATTGCAAAATCTTAGCGAGCACACAAATAAAAAACTTTAGGTTCAGTACCTTACCAAAAACAACAAAAACATTTTCTCAACACTCCCAAAGGAGAAACTTTCCCAATCCACAGTTGATAAACACAAGAAAGCATTTCAACTTAAGAGAAATACATGCAAAAAGAAGGTTCCTATGGATTACCATAGATACACAGTGCTAATAGCTTCCCTTTGTATAACCAGATCCCGATCCCCGATTTCTTAGCATTTGTTAAAGAAAAAATTTACGTGCAAGGTTAGTTTTAGATATCTTCCCTTTCCTTTCCAGCTACATAGGATAAATAAAGAAATCAAAAAGTAACACCCAAATCCATTGCGGTAAGGTGGTCGCGTCACTGACAAAAATCGAACGCTACACTTGTGGGGGATTTCTAGGGTTTGTAAGAGTTGGGTTCCTACTAAAGTGGTTTTTTCTCTTGGCAGTTTGTCCAAAATAGGTTGTCTAGTAGGAAAAATATTCTAAACAGCGAAATAGTGTTTGGATCTATTAATGTGGAGTGTGTCATGTGCACGGGGCAGGTGAAGACATTTGATTATCTCTTTGTGTTGTGAGGTTACTTCATCAAACTAGTATAGAGTCCTTAGGTTGGCAGAGAGGCCATGGCCTTTAGCATCATTGATTTTAGGGGCATTTTATTTGTTTATGGGTCTGGGTCATGGGAAAACGTGTCTTTAGGCTCGGTGTCGATCTGGCATTTTCTGGTCTGGACTATTTAAAATTGTAAAACAAATTTATTTTCTGTCAGAAAACTTAACGATTACTCACTTAATGTCCTATATTCTGAGCTCGACTTAGAAGTGAGTTAATGCCCATACTCCATGTTTTGGTGTTTCTCTGGTTCACTGGGAGTGTGGCCTGATAAAGTGGCTAGGCATTTAATGGTGTGCTGGGTAGGTAGTTACCATCCTTTACTTTGTGTTTGGTGCAACAAGACATGTATTCCTTCTTCCACGTTGCTCTCTCCAGAGTTTTGATGTGTTTTTCGTTTCAGAATTATTGGGATAGTTGATCTGTTTAACTTTTGTTTTCCTTCTTTGTTGTACTATTAAAAAAAGTTGATTGGATAAGAAAATTAAGGCAAATTGACAATGTTGACCAGCATGCTTGATGGGAATAAAATTTTTACTATAAAGAATATAAAATTTTCCCACAATAAATAATAATTTAGTTTTAATAGAAGACGAATGACATATACATGACAATAGTTCGAATTCATATACGATTTGTTTTGGTTATTGAGATCAACCTTAAATCTCTAAACGGTTCGATAGCGTAGCTTAGGTAAAAACTGACATTTGATTGGGAATAAGTCTGTATTAAAGTTTAGTGGGCATAACCTTCAAAAGTTCAAAGTATATAGTGAAACTCTCAAGAAGACTTCTTAGGGACAAGACTGGGCCAACGTTCGACCAAACCTGTATAAATCTCTGGTGTAATATTTCTAACCTTATCCTTTTAATTTTTTGCAATTTACTTCCATTCTTAAATTTTCTTCTACAATTACTCAAAAAAGTACTAATACTATCTTAAATGAGAACAGGACAAAATTAATCACAAATTTTGAATATCACATTCTCCCCTCCCTCTTGTGCTTGAAATCAATTGTCCAATAATAATATCTTTAATGGAAAGAAACAATTCCTAATTTTTTTTCCAAAAAATGAAACCATTTTAGTAAACACCACAGAGAAACAGAAGAAGAGAGATGAAAAGAAAAAAAAAATCAAAAGAAAAAGAAGAGGATCTTCACCAATTCTTTGGAATCATAACCATTATCTCCACCACATTGGTGAAACCACTACTGTCATCATTATCCTGTTGCTGAAACCATACGGCCGCCGAGAGCACCACCACACACAAAACACCTTGAAACCTCTCGTCTCCACCACACACCACCAAAACCACCATCGTTATTGTAACCTCACTCTCTCCATCATCAATCTCTAGCATTTTGTCGAATAAAGATGCAACTTGTCGTCACCAATTGGTTTTTTTTGTTTGGCGAATTTGTTGGTTTGCTTTACGTGGTATTTGTCATCTTGAGCCTTTGTTAGTCTTGTTTCTCTTTGAGCACTTTTGGTGCTCTTTGCTTTTTCTGTAACTTTCGTTAATTTTTATAGTAGTATATTTTTACGGTCTTGGATGACATACTTGGTTGGAATGAAATTTGACTATGAAGAATATAAACTTTTTCCATAATAAATAATAATTTAATTTTAATAAAAGAAGGGTGACATATACATGACAATATTTCTAATACATATGTGGATTTATTTCTTTCCAAAGGACTAAACTACTAATGATCAACATCCTCTGCATTATAGGGATGGTTTGTCTAGTACTCTTGAAATAAATACAAAATTAAAAAGTACAAAAAATTGATCAATCGTCTTGGTCTTCGTTTTGGTCTTCGGATGGAGGTGGTCCATCGGATTTGGATTTGGATGGAGGTGGTTTATTGGATTTGGATTCGGATTCGGATTTAGATGGAGGTGGTCCATTGGATTTTGATTCGGATTTGGATAGAGGTGGTCCATTGGATTTGGATTGGGATGGAGGTGATCCATAAGCTTCACAAGTAGGAGCATTTCCTTTAACTATAGGTTTGACATTAGAACATACAGCTCTTGCTGGTTGTCCATTAAACTTAAGATTAATATTACTCAACTCCACACCATTGCACGGTACACCACTGCTGCATATAAGAACCACTCCCTCTTCTGCTTTTGCAGTTCCCTGAATGTTCTTGAATAAAACCTTACTTATCTTTATTTTTGATGGATTCTACACCATAAAAGAAAATATCAAGTCATTTAACCTATACCTACATAATTAACTGTCATCAAAATTTGTAGTGATGATTACCTTTTTGTTGCACTGGTTCCATGGACAATACTCTTGGTCAATGATGATAGGATTCAAGACATTATTCATGATAATATCTTCAAAACGCATATCTGTAATAGTAATTTGTCCTGGTCCAGATGGCCAAGTCTTAATCCTCACACCATTATCAGTATCTGTTAGTGTACAATTCTTAACTATAAAACCTTCTACGTTATCTTCATTCGCAAACCTTCCAAGGCTTCCAACACTAATACCGTGACCAGGTCCACATTTCACATTTTGTACAAGTACTTTTCTGCTACCATCACCCAATGACACACAATCATCTCCAGTAGCAATGTCGGTATTGAGAATTTTAACATCAGTTGATTTTCCCAAGTGGACTCCATCGGTATTTGTACTGTCGGTATGAGCACTAATTTTGATGCCATCAAGTGTGATATTTTCGCAGCCGTAAATCATAAAATGGAAATTTTTGCTGTCCTTAGATGTAATTCCAGTGATGATAGAGTTGTTAACAAAATAAAAACCCAAATTCTGTTGAAATTCAACCAAAAAACTCAATTATAAAATGTTTTATTAAACAATTATGTTGAAATTCAACCAATAAACACAATACTAATATTTACCATGGAAACTTTGTTATTAGCTTTATGATTTTTGCTCCAAGCTGCTGTAGCTTTTTTCCAAGTATTTGCCCCTTGGCCATCAAAAACTCCTTTTCCTGATATGGTTAAATGGTCCATAGTTCCAAACCTGATCCATTGATCAATCCCTTTTTGAATTTGATTTATGTCTGAAGGTGCTTGAATTGTGCCATCAATTTGAATTTCAATTGGAGCCTTACATGGACCTTCAGCATCTATTCCACTTGTCCTGTAGTTACCAGATGGAATCACAATTTTAACCGCACTTGTCGAATTACATGCTTCAGCCCAAACCTTTTTGAAAGCCTTATGAAAGAAAAAAACACAATCAATTAGAAAATATATAATTATTTTCTCATTATCAATTCAATAATGATTAATACCTCGGTAATATCTGAATTTGGTTTACCACCATAGTTTGATATTTGAAGATCCCCCGTTACACCAAAGTCAGCTAGAAATATGAATGAAACAATTATGGCAATACTCAAATTCTTCATGTTTTGTTTGATTATTGTTATACTTATGAATGTTTGATTTCAAGATAAAGTAAAATGGAACATTATTTATACTTGAATGGAGAAGCTTCATTACCATCAACATGCTAACAAACTATTGTTTAAATATGTCTCTTTCCATTTTTAATTCTTTGGTTGATTTTTATGTCCATTTAAAAACAATCGTTTTGCATCATCCATTATGTTCAATAACCTATCTTGGCTATGCTAACTACTACTACGTACCACTCTCTAAATATCACACTATGGAAATGAAATAACATGGATAAAAAAATGTCTATTTGAAGATTAATATATTTAGAAGAAAAGTTTGTTTATCTTTTCGTTGCTATAGTAATCGCTACTTAAACAAAAAATATAAAATAATCATGACTATTTTGGTACGTTGAGCCCCAAGTCTGATCTTACTAAATAGAATCATTTCCACTTAATTATGACCTAATTCCTTAGCCTATTAAAACCCTTTGATTTTTACAAGAATTTCACACTAGAAAACCCTAAAAAAAGCCACACAAAAATCCTCATACTCTCTCCGTCGCGTTGACTTGTCAACCCCTCCACCTTCATATAATCCATCCCACCACCACTCATTAACACCAAAACAGAAAAATAAAAAGAAGAAGTTTGTTTTCTGAAGAGTGAAAAAGAGCACCGTGGGAGATGAGAAAGAAATAGTTTTGAAATTTGATTTCTTTTTTTCTTTATTTTTTTTATGTTTGTATTTATCTTATTTAATTTATTATTATTATTTTTTAAGTTAGTGGCCACATGTCATAATAGGACGAGTCAATATTTTAAGAGAGAATGAAAGGGGGAGGGTGCTCTGATAACTTTACCTCGGGGTTCATTTTGATCTCTTAACTTTAAAAAGTGTCATTTTGGTGCCTTAACTCTTCAAAATGTTCCATATTAGTCTTTTCGTTTTATTAGCGACGGAAAAATTTAAAAATCAGTCGCTAAATTTGTCACTAATAAGACAAAAGGACTAATATGGAAATTTTTGAAGAGTCAAGAGACCAAAATGACACTTTAAAGTTAAAGGATCAAAATGCACTCTGAGGTAAAGTTATCAGAGCACCCTCCATGTTAGCTCCTAATTTCGACGCCTGACATTGGGATAAAAATTTCTCTCAAGAGAGAGAATACGTGGAGTTTTTGTGAAGCTTCGACAGAAATGTGGATGTGAGGAAAGCTGGTCGAAGGTTGGCTTTCTGCAGAAGAAAGAAGGTTTCAAGGACTTAGAAATATTTCTAAGAGTTTAGGAGAATTTTTGACCAAAGTTCAAGAAAGGGTCGTTCAACGCGAAGGTTTTGAATTCAAAAACAAGAGGGAACGGTTATTCATATCTAATTCTGAAGTGGGACATGTGGCGTTCATCCAAGAGTCCAAAGCATGCACGACGCCAAATGTTTCGCCCAGCTTGGTGTCCTGTTAGTGGGTAGTTATTTTCTACCATTATAAATAGCAAATTCTAGGAATAATTTTATGGGGTGTTCCATTTGTATATAAAATTCAGTGTGCTCAAAGTACCAAGGTAGAGAAACGAGCGTGTGAAAATGTATGTGGGAGTAACACCAGTTTTATGTTTCAATGCAATTTACTAAGTTTTTTTACTAAAAGTCTCTCTTTTATTTCATGCAAGTTACATTTACGCATTTACCAGTCTTTTTCGATTTAGTCTTTTCAAAGCCTTTTACTTCGCAATTGTCTTAAGTTTCTTAAAGAAATCCTTTTCCACTTCTTTACTCTGTCGAAATACACAAAGTTTATAACACAAACATTTAGCACATGTCCTAGAATTTGTGTGGTCGATCCTGTAAGTTACTCAGTTTCACGTGAAATTGATAGACCATCGATTGTTTGTTATTTTCACCAGTAAACAAATTGGCACACCTAGTGGGACCGTGCTAAATAACATTTAGAATTCTGTGATTTGAATATCTTTTTTGTGTCAAGTACTTCGGAGTATGTTATTAAGGAGTGGAAAGGTAGCCACCACAAACGAAGAGAGACCAAAAATAAAATATACGAGGAAAATGGCAAGTACAAACCAACTAAGTAGTTCAAATCCTCAAACTACGTCCCGTGTCAATGTAGAACCAACCCCAGGGTCTTTGACAGGAGAACCTACCATTCTTGCGTCTGTGTCTGAAACTATGCCATCTATGGCAAGTTCGACACCAACGCATTCCATTTCCCATACTGAACCAATTTTGACATATGTGGGGCCATGGGGACCCCCAATAACTCCTCCTCCGATAGGAACGTCTACTTATCGGCAGTTTCCACCACCATGTTTTTTAATGCCCTTAAATGGTCGAGAACATCCTTTTGGAATGCCAACTTCCATAATGATGAATTTGCAAAACGCACCCCCAATGTATTCTGAGCCCGTGATGACATCACCTTTACAAGGGTCGGGGTCTAGAGTAAATATGGGTCGAAACCAATCCTTAGGAGTAGGATATTCAACCCAAGTGTCGGGCTTGACAAATTCCACTACAGCCTATTTAAGGCTGCAAATGGATGAAAGTAACCACCAAATGGTCCAAATGATGTCCCAAACCATGGGGGAAATCTTTTAGCCTCCGATCCAAAATACTACCCAAACCAATCAGCAAATGGTTGCGCATATGACTCGCCTTGCAGATTTCTTTGGTGTTCCTAACCCTCCTCGACACCCTCAAAGAGAGTATATTGCAGCGAACCAAGGGGTGGTATTCAAAGAGGACCCCACTATTAACCAAAATCAACAAAATCCAGGGAATATTCCTCAAGTAAACGTACCAAACCAGGTAGCAGTCGAACCCCCTAGGATTCAACAGCCAGTGCCTGTAGGAGAATAACCAAGAGGGGTTTTGGTAAATAGGAATCAGGATGCTGATAATGTCATACAACAAGTTCGACGTAACGACATGGCAACAGATAAGATTCTAGCAGCTATGATCGAGCGAATAATGGTCCAAAATGGGGTAAATGTGGGCATGCGAAGGCCAAATTACACATCTCCATTCTGAGAATACATTCTTCATTCGGAGTTACCCCTTAGAAGAAAAGTCCCTAAATTTACTAAGTTCTCTAGGGATACCACTGAATCCACCGTCGAACACGTGGCTCGATATGTGATAGAGGCTGGGGAAATCGCAAATAATGAGAACCTTAGGATAAAATACTTTCCAAGTTCTCTGACGAAGAATGCATTCACGTGGTTCACAACTTTGCCACCTAATTCGATCCACAATTGGACCCAATTAGAACGGTTGTTTCACGAATAGTTCTATATGGGACAAACTAAGATTAGTTTGAAAGAGTTGGCTAGTATAAAATGTAAATTCACAGAGCCAATTGATGACTACCTAAATAGGTTCCGACTACTCAAAGCCAGATGCTTTACACAAGTACCAGAGCACGAGTTAGTCGAAATGGCCGCTGGACGCCTAGATTATTCTATTAGAAAGAATTTGAATACGCAGTATCTAAGAGATATGGCCCAATTAGCCGATAGAGTTCGACAGTTAGAACACCTGAATGAGTCAAAAGGCAGGGCAAATAAGAACAAGAGGGTGTCTTACGTAGAAGTTAATAACGACGAAGAAAAATATTATGATGAGCCAGTTAGTTTTGACGATGGCGAGATCGATCTTGCTGAGTTGAAACAAGGTCCACCTTACTCTTGTAAGTTGTTGGCACCCTCGAATGGAAAAAATCCTATCGACATGGAAAAAAATGATAAATTCCCCAAGAAAACTTATACTTTCGACGTTACAAAATGTGACGAAATTTTCGATTTGTTGGTTAAGGATGGTCAGATGATAGCGCCACCTGGTGCTAAATTGCCTCCTTTAGAACAAAGGAAAAAAAGAGGATTTTGTAAATATCATAATTTCTTGGGCCATAAGACTTCTTAATGTTTTCTTTTCAGGGATCTTGTTCAGAACGCAATTCAGGAAGGAAGGCTGAAGTTTCGAGAGAAGCCCAAAAGTCAAATGAAGATCGAATCAGACCCCCTGCCAATAGCTGATGCTCATTATACTAAGCCAACAATGGTTCATATGGTCGAGGTTGCTGAAGGCCTTAACAATGAGTTTGATATGGTCGAAGTCACTGATGACTTCAACAATGCTGCAGTTATGGTTAGGGTAACTGAAAATGTTGACCAAGAAGTCCTGAAGAGTTTTGCTGTTGTCAAACCATTTACTAACAACACTACTGATGGTGTTGAGATCAATGAAGATGTTAACAAGGGGATTGGTGAGGATTCCCAGTGGCCGCTGGTAACAAAAAAAACTCCTGATGGTTTCATTAAAATGGATAAGGCTGCTGAAGGCCTACAAGTGAAATTGTGCAAACTTGACATCACTGAGGATGTTAAGATGGAAGTTAATATGGTGGAAATCTCTGAAGAGGTACCAACGGAAGTCGGTGATGAGTGCCGAGAAGAAGAGTACAACAAGTTGGCCTTCCCGAAAGAGGAAGAAAATTTGGTTGAATTTATGCACAGATGCCAGAGGAAAGGGTCTCAGGTCATGCTATGCCCCAGGTGTAGCGCAGTGTTCAACAAAAAAGCTGCCCAGAATCTTGAGGGATTACGAAAGGCTAAGCAAAAGTGGGAGAAGGCCAATCATGTCCCTAGAACTTTCGACCTAAGAAGGTCTGCGTCGAACCAGACGCAGTCAAAGGCTATAGCACTAGGAGCAAGGCCTGCTACCTTTAAACCATTTGCTGAATTGTCTAACGGCAAATGGATAAAGCCAAACGAGAATAAGGGTAAAGGTTAACAAAAATGGAAGGATTTCGACGTTATTAGAGGCTCCTGAATTACCTATCGCAAGGAGTATCAATCTTCTAACAAATTGGCCCATGTTTCTGAAAATTAAAGGGAAAGAATCCCATGACGAGGTCACAGTGGAGGAGAGAACAACGGAGGAGAAAAGCCCAGAGGGAGGCTGAGTCGAAAGACAAAGCTGAATCGAGCACAAATTTACCTGCCGAGAATAACGGAAAGGGACAGACAGGAGTTGTCGAAAGGTTGCCCATTGGGTGAAAATTAATCAAAACTGAAGTCGAAATGGCCAAAGAAAAACATGATCAAGCCATAGTCGAAGATGAGATGATGACTGACAATTTAGACTCAGATTCGGACGCTTCGTTAAACATTATCGTGAATGTGGTCTCAGTCCTGCCTAGGGAGTTTGACCAAATTATAAAGGTCGAAGAGATTGATGTATACACAGAAGCGGAAATGGCGGCACACAAACCAGTGAGCTACTATATAATGAACAATGGTTGCGTCGAAAAGCAGAATGCCTTTTTTGAGCGGACAGACGAGGCTATGAAAAACCATCTAAAGCCTTTATTTATCACTGGGAAAGTTGAGAATGTTCCAGTGACAAAATTTTGGTCGACCGCGGCGCCATAATAAATTTAATGTTGCACTTTATGCTAAGGAAGATCGGCAAATATGACACAGACACCAAGCCACACAACATGGTGCTGTTAAATTACGAAGGTAAAGTTGGCACCTTCCTTGGTGTCATACAGGTGGATCTAACTGTTGGAACGGTCACAAGGCCTACCATCTTCATGGTGGTCGAAACCAAGGTGAATTATAATTTGCTTTTAAGGAGGGAATGGATACATGGAATTGGGGTTGTACCTTCTTCCATGCACCAAAGAATCACCATATGGAGACCAGACGGCATCGTCGAAAACATCGAAGTCGATCAAGGGTATTTTAAAGCCCCAATCAATCATCTCGACAGGTGCCAGTTTGATAAGCACTTGGCAAATATAGCTCCATGCAGTCTTGCCAATTTTGCTTTCACCCCAGATGATGAGGCATATTGTTCCTTACATCTGCATCCTATCAATGGATTTCGATGGGATAGGGAAGTAGTAGGTGAGGATGATTTTGCTTATCCTGCGCCTGTACCTGGAATAACCCCAACAGGTTGAGGAAGTGAGTTCAGTGATGATGTCTGAGCTCGAAGTGATGAGAAAGATTTCGGCTTATATAACCAAGAACAAGTTACAAGCGGCCTTAGAGGATGAAGTTAAAAATATGGCTGATGAGGCCATCATTGATTCAAGCAAAAGAGGTCCTGTCAAGGACTTTGACCCGGAACCACCTTATCAGGTTCGGGATGAAGAACAGAGACTCGATGCTATTTATGATGACGAGCCTTTGGGTTTTGAGAAGGATCCGTTGGCAAACAATATTTGAATGCTAGTGCAAGATCCTCTTGATGAAATTGACCTGGGAGAGGGGGCAATAAAAAGGCCTATTTATATCAATGCCAACATTACTCCACAACTTAGAGTCGAAGTAATCCAACTATTGAAAGAGTTCAGAGACTATTTCGCGTAGGATTACGATGATGCCTGGTCTAAGCAGGGAGTTGGTCGAACTGAAGCTACCAATCAAGTCTGGGAAAAAGCCGGTCAAGCAAAATCCCAGAAGGTTTGCACCAGCGATCCTTTTGAAGATAAAAGAGGAAGTCGAAAGGCTTCTTCATTGCAGATTTATTCGAATGGCTAGGTATGTCGAATGGCTTGGAAACATGGTACCTGTTATAAAAAAGAATGGAACTTTGAAGGTATGCATGGACTTCAGAGATTTGAATGCTGCGACCCCAAAGGATGAATACTCAATGCCTGTGGCGAAAATGTTAGTCGATTATGTCGCTAGCCATGAATACCTAAGCATGCTCGACGGGTATTCTGGGTATAACCAAATATTTATTGCTTAAGATGATGTCCCTAAAATGGCGTTTCGATGCCCTGAGGCCTTAGGCACCTACGAGTGGGTGGTTATGCCTTTTGGCCTAAAAAATGCCGGGGCAACATATCAAAGAGCAATGAATACAATCTTCCATGACTTCATAGAGACTTTTATGCAAATTTACATTGATGATATTGTTGTGAAGTATGTTTCAGGAAAAACCCATATTGACCATCTTCGACAGTCATTCGAAAGGATGCGAAGACATGGTCTTAAAATGAATCCTCTCAAATACGCTTTTTGTGCGCAGGCGGGAGACTTTTTAGGATTTATGGACCACAAGAAGGGGATCGAAATCAATCAAAATAAGACCAAAGCCATCATGGAAGCGAAAGCGCCATCAGCAAAGAAGGAACTACAGTCACTGTTGGGAAAGATTAACTTTCTAGAGAAGGTTTATATCAAATCTCAGCGGGAAGACTCAAGCCTTTTCACCTTTGCTCTGTTTGAACAAGGAAGGATTCGACTGGGGGCAGGCCCAACAGGAGGCCTTCGACAAAATCAAAGAATATTTGAGTCATCCTCCAATATTGCACCGCCTTGTAGAAATAGGAGTATGAGATTGTACATAGCTGCGTCGGACAAAACCTTAGGGAGCATGTTGGCTCAAGAGGATGAAAATGGGGTCAAAAGAGCCATTTATTACCTTAGTCGGGTTTTGAACGATGCATAAACTAGGTATAGCATGGTTGAGAAATTATGTTTATGCTCGTATTTCTCTTGTACAAAGTTAAAGCAATACATAAAGCCAGTTGATGTTTATGTTTTGTCTCATTTCGATATTATTAAACATATGTTATTCAAACCTATTTTACATAGTCGAATTGGTAAATGGGCATTGACGTTAACTGAATACTCCCTAACATACAGACCTTTAAAGGTCGTTAAGGGACAGGTGGTAGCAGACTTTATTGTCGACCACTCTATAAATGAGAATGTGTCGAATTACCTTGAACTTGAACCTTGGAAATTATATTTTGATGGTTCAAGTCATAAAGATGGCACAGGTATAGGAGTTTTGATTATTTCTCCTCATAAAATTCTAACAAAATTCAAATATAAAGTCGAAGGTGTGTGCTTAAACAACGAGGCTGAATATGAAGCCTTAATAGCCGGACTTGAAATTTTGTTGGAATTAGGGGCAACTCGAGTCAAAATAATGGGAGATTCAGAGTTATTCATTAAACAAATTACAAGGGAATACAAGTGTGTAAAAGAGAATCTCATCATGTACTTTGTTATAGTCAATAGACTATTGAAATAATTCGAGATGGTGAGCATACGACATATACCTCGACTGGAGAACCATGTGGCCAATGACTTGGCTCAAATTGCATATGGGTACAAAATTTCGAAGGAAAAGTTGCAAGACGAAATCGAGGTTAGAGGTAGAGTTGTATCGACCAGATTATCTCCATCAGACTTGGAAGCTACAAAGTTAGGATACGCTGATAAGGAAAATTTTGAAATCTTGGCAGTGGATAATTTGACGGACGAAGATTGGAGGAAGCCAATAGTAGAATATTTGCAAAATCCAACATCATCCACAGAGCGAAAAACAAGGTATCATGCTTTGAGGTATGTTCTTTTGGGTAACGAATTGTTTAAAAAGACTCCTGAAGGAGTCTTGCTTAAGTGCCTTAGTGAATCAGAAGCATATTTAGCCCTTTCGATTGTCCATGGTGGGGCACATCAGGTAGGCCACAAGATGAAATGGCTTTTGTTTCGACAAGGCATATACTGGCCTACCATGTTAAAAGATTGTATTGAATTTGCTAAAGGTTGTCAAGAGTGTCAGGTACATGCAGGCATACAACATGTTCCTACAAGGGAATTACACTCTATAGTCAAACCATGGCCCTTTAGAGGTTGGGTTTTGGATTTGGTTGGCAATATTCGACCGACATCATCTAAGAGTCAAAGATACATTTTGGTAGGTATTGATTATTTTACAAAATGAATTGAGGCTATACCTTTACCAAATGTTGACCAAGAAGATGTAATCGAATTCATTAAGAAGCACATTATCTATAGATTTGGAATTCCAGAAACCATTACAAGGGATCAGGGATCTGTTTTCACTGGTCGAAAGATGCAGGAATTTGCTAAAGAAATGGGTTTCAAATTGTTAACCTCTACACCCTATTACGCTCAGGCTAATGGTCAAGTAGAAGCAGCAAATAAGGTAGTGATTGGGTTGATTAAGAAACATGTGGGAAAGAAGCCGAGAAATTGGCATAAGACGTTAGACCAGGTTCTCTAGACATATCGAACCTCACCCAAAGATGTAACTAACTTTTTCGTTTGACTTTTGGCCACGATGCATGTTAGTTCCTGGATTGGCTGGAATTTTGGTAAAACAAAGGTTATTCAATGTTGATGTCAATGTGCTGATGTTGTAACATTGAAGTCTTAACACTGGGCTGTGTTAAGTTGTTAAATGCTGAAGTTGGATGTCTAATGTCACACAGGTGATGTTGTAACATCAGACCTGCAGAATTAATAACAGCAGGATATGTTATTAGGGCACGCGTATTAGCTGGAATTGTGGAGAGTGGTTGACTCATTGGATGAGAATATCTTGGGATAGATATTTTCTGTTACATGGGAGATTTGATTGCAGGTCTGTTGGAGAATTAAAAGGTTGAAGATTTAAAAAGATTTTGGGGATAAAATCTATTTTGAAGATTCAGTTTTAATTAACAAATCTGATCAAATATTGTGACAAGTCCAAGCCCAATTCAGGAGCTATATAGAGCACACAAGACCAAAGGGAAAAAGGGACAGAAAACATTCAGAAGATCAAGAGCAGGAGGCTTAGTGTCTAGAGTTTGTTTAAAGTGCATGTATTTACACTATTCTAGGGTTTGAATAGGTGTTGAGTTTCTGTCCTCTCTAGAAGCTGTGAACCAATAGAGAGTGGTTGATTGATCGAAGCTGTGAAGTAAGATCAAGGGTACTTAAAGTGGTTTCTTTGAGTGTTTGTAAGGGATTGAGTGGTGTTCTCATACCTAAGTGGTTTCTTAGGTAGGAAGTCATTAGTAGAGTATAAGTTTAGGAGATTGTCAACGGGTTGTTGAGTCTGTAAATTATATCTACAAGTAGTGAATTCCATCCCTGGCTTAGTAGCCCCCAGAGTAGGTTGGTTGTAACTAAACTGGGTCAATAATTCTTGGTGTTATTTTACTATTATTGCTGTCCATTGTGCAGAGTGTGTTGTTGTGACATCACACCTTAACATCACACGTCTAATACCAGAATTTCAATTGGTATCAGAGCAGGCATCCTGTCTGTCTCTGGGTGAGATCTAGGGAAGTTACTTTCTGGTAAAAAGATGGACAAAGAAGTTGGAGGATTCGTCAACAGACCCCCTATTTTGGATGGATCCAATTATGACTATTGGAAGCTAAGGATGACCACCTTCTTAAAATCCTTGGACAGTAGGGCTTAGAAGGCACCTCTAAGCCAAAGCCTGAAGAAGAGTGGACCAAGGAGGAAGATGAGCTTGCCCTTGGAAATTCCAAAGCTCTGAATGCTATCTTCAATGGAGTGGATAAGAATATCTTCAGGTTAATTAATACCTGTGAAGTTGCTAAGCAAGCATGGGATATCTTGCAGGCTACTCATGAAGGAACATCTAGAGTCAAGATGTCAAGACTTCAGATTTTAACATCAAAATTTGAAAGCCTGAAGATGAAGGAAGATGAGACTATTCATGATTTCCACATGAGTGTTCTTGAGCTGGCCAATGCATCTAGTGCTCTTGGAGAGAAGATGTCAGATGAAAAGCTTGTGAGGAAGATCCTTAGGTCCCTACCTAAGAAGTATAAGATGAAGGTTACTGCCATTGAAGAATTACAAGACATCAGCAAGATGAGAGTAGATGAGCTCATTGGATCTCTTCAAACCTTTGAGCTTGGGTTAAATGAGGAAGAACCAGAAAATAAGCCAAAGAGTATAGCCCTGGTGACAAATGGTGAAGAAGAGAAAGAGAAGAAATCTGAATCCCAGAAGGATCTGTCTCAGGCCATAGTGATGTTGGGAGGACAGTTCACCAAAGTATTCAAGAGAATGAATAATAACACCAGGCCTAATGTCAAGAACATGACTTCTGACACCAACAAGAAGGATGAAGAGAAAACTGTCCAAGATAAAGGAGTGCAGTGCTTTGAGTGTGAAGGGTATAGACATGTCAAGAAAGAATGTCCCACCTTCTTGAAAAAGCAGAAGAAGGGCATGACAGTTTCCTGGTCTGACTCTGATAGTGAAAGTGAAGGCGAGTCAGCAAAGCATGTGAGAGCTTTAACAGGAGTTGTGGTTTCTGATGATGATTCTAGTGATGGAGAAGTAACTTATGAGGAGTTGGCATCCACCTATCAAGAGCTGTGTTTAAAGAGTGCTGAGATTTGTCAAGAAAACAAGTGCCACAAGCAACAAATTGCTCAGCTAGAAAATGAAAAGACTGATCTGGAAAATGAAGTGGTGCTAGTTAGAGCTCACCTTGATCAAATGACCAAGTCTGTTAGGATGCTGAGCTGTGGTACAGACACACTTGACAAGATCCTTCAGTCAGAGAAAGCTACTGGAGACAAAGCTGGGATAGGTTATGTGGCTGAGGACAAGGGAACTTCAGAAGGAAGCACTTCAGGTTCAAAGAAGGAAGTGTCACAACTTTCATCTCAACATCAGCCAAAGAAGCAGGATCCTACCCCTAAGAAAGCTGATGTTTCACAACCTAAGAAGATTGAGAAGAAGACTGGTCCCTATCAGAAGAGAAAGCAGCCATAGGGAGCTAGCCAATATATGCCCCCACAATACCATGAGAGCATGCAAGCTGCTCCGTTCAAACAGCACATGTCTCATCAGATGTCTCAACATCAGGACAACTGGTATGGGTATGGTTATGGATACACCAATGTTGTTCCTTATATATATGGAAGAAGAAAGCCACACCATCATGGGAGACAATCAAGGAAACAGCATTCTCAGCCGTCTTATGGGAGAAGTTATCAACATAATAGATGGCAGGGCAGTTATGGTAGGAGGAGATCACATTATGGATGGCAGCATAGGCAATCTCATCATGGCAGAAGATTCAGAGATGAAAGGGTGAGATGCTATTATTGTGGAAGATTTGGACATATGCAGTACTCTTGCTACAAGCTGCATGGATACCCTCAGCCTCAAAACAGATGGAGAGAGCACAGGCCCAAAGTTGTTAAACAATGGGTACCTAAGGAGAAGGTGAAGTGCTTATTGGCTCACATGGGTGATAAAGAAGGAACATGGTATTTTGACAGTGGGTGTTCCAAGCACATGTCTGGATGTAGATCCATGTTTGATGATCTTAGACCTTGCCCTTCTCATGAGGTCATATTTGGCAATGGAGAAAAAGGTGTTGTTGCAGGAGCTGGGAAAGTGCAAGGTGATGGTAGACCTGAACTTGACAATGTTCTGTTTGTCAGTGGCTTAAGTGCAAATTTGATTAGCATAAGCCAGTTGTGTGATGAAGGTTACAAGGTAAACTACACTAAGGATGATTGTGTGGTTTCTGATGAGCATAATCAGATTGTTATGAAGGGTGCCAGATACAAAGACAACTGTTATCAGTGGACCTCTCTTGAAGGAGATTCAACTAGTGATGTACAAGTTGATGTTATAACATCAGACTATGACATCAGGATGCTGAAAGGTCACTCAAAGTTAACAAGTTCTGATGTGAGTGTTTTAAAAGGAAAGTTTTTGTGGAGGGAAAAAGTCATTGACACTCCAAATCAAGCTCCTAGCCTCAGAACCCCCTTTCCCGGTACTACAACATCACGCGTCTTCAAAGCTCTGCTCTCGCAACGAATCAACTCCTTCGACTTCAAGAATCAACTCTCACTGAAAAGAGTCATGGCGTCTCCATCCAAGAAATCTGAGTGTCAGAGTTCCACAAAAGAAAGAGCTAGGGTTTCCCCTAACGAAGGTTCAGCATTCAATCCCATGGACATTGAGCCCCTCTCAACCATTCTTCCTGAATCAGGTAAATCTAGACCTTCCAAACTTGTTCCAAAAAGGGCTGGGACTATTTTTAGAGATAATGAAACGAAAAAGCTTGTTACGAGTGTGCTATTTAGTAATAAAATAGCACCTAGGTCATCCACTTCTCAAACTGTTGAGGAAAGGGTAGACGTGGATAAAAGCTTAGGTATATCTAGACCACTGAGACAAATGCCTGCGGAACATTCTGAAAGGGAAAAGAGCGACATGCAAAGTGCAGCTACAAATCGTCATAGACTTGCTATGTCTGTTGTTGAAGATTCTGAAGTAAGAATAGAAGAAGATGATGTACAGGAGGAAGCTAATGTTAAGGAAGATGTTGGAACTTCACCTGCTGGGGAAGAAAAGGATGAGGATGTGATCAATGTAGTTGACTTATCCGATGATGAAATCATTGGAAAAGCTGTCCCAAGTATTGCTAAGAGATTGAAGACAAGGAAAGGAAAGACCGTTGAATCCTCTCCAAAGAAGTCTGAAGGCAAGAAGAAAATTGATGTTGGTCCAACCAAGCCATGGAGCAAAGTGGCTGTGAAATCCAAAAAGAGGAAAATAAGGGAAGACTCTAATTCTGACCGTGATGATGAGGATGATGTTCATGACATCACACCTATCAGAAGGACAATTTTGAAGAGAATCTCTGACAAAGTACCTGAAGTTCCAGTCGACAACATTTCCTTTCATTATGCCAGCAGTGCATCATTATGGAAATTTGTATGTCAGAGAAGACTGGCCCTAGAGAGGGAGCTTAGGAAAGAAGCTTTAGAAATAAAGGATATCATGGAGCTGATTACTGAGGCTGGATTGGTAAAGACTGTGACCAAGTTTCCTAAGTGCTATGAAAGCCTTGTCAAAGAATTTGTTGTCAACATTTCTAGAAATATTACTGATAAAAAGAGCATTAATTTCATGAAAGTTTATGTGAGAGGAAAGTGCATTAATTTCTCTCCTAGTACTATCAATAAGTATCTAGGAAGAGATGATGAAGAGTACAGTGAACTTGAGATGACTGATAATGATATATGTAAAGAGATTACTGCTGGTCAGATAAGGGTTTGGCCATTGAAAAGGAAGTTGCCAGCTAGTAAACTTAGCATCAAGTATGCAATTCTTCACAGAATTGGTGCTGCCAACTGGGTGCCAACAAACCACAAGACAAAAATCGCTGTTGGATTGGGCAGGTTTATCTGTACTATTGGGAAGAAGATTAAGTTTGACTATGGCAGCTACATCTTTGAGCAAGTGGTGAAACATGCTGAAACAAACGTTATCAAGTTACCCATAGCATTCCCATCTCTTGTGTGTGGTATCATCTTGGAGCAACATCCTGAAACTTTAACAAGCTCAGACATAGCCTGCCAGAGGAAGACAGACTTGTCCCTACACCCTAAACTATTTTCAGGACATCATGTTCCAGACATTGTTCTAACATCAACTGCTGAAGTCAAGAAGAAGACTACAAAGGCTGAACTGATCGAAGAATTGAAGACCATGTGCAAAGACCTTGATGAAGTAATCAGTACCAGTTTGGTTAGAAAAGAGAGACTTGAAAAGTTGATCCAGCAGTTAGAACTGAACAGTGGTGATGATGATGTTGATGACTCTGAAGTTGATGTCAGAGGGGATAACTCTGAGGAGGAGGAAGAGAATCCTGGAGGACAATCTAGTTCAGAAGAAGACTAGCTTATCTTCTCTTGCCTTCTATAGTTTTGTTATTAGTTTAGTTTTTGTTTGTTGGTTTTGTAATTTGAATATTGTGCTGTTTTATGCACTGTTTATGTTTTTAGTTTCCTTCTATGATTTGTTTTGCCTGTTTACTAACTGAGAGGCTAACAATGAGAGCTAGGGTATACTGACTATAGTTAATAGGGCTTCTAACTGAAGTTTGCCTAATTATGGCTAAAAAGGGGGAGAACATAGCCAAGATAGTCAAGAGGATTATTGCCATATGCTGCTGATGTGATGCAGAGATTAAGGGGGAGATAGATTGATGCTGCTAAAAGGTGTTTAGTTGAAAAGTGGTAATGCAGTTATTGAGGGGGAGTTTCGAAGATATCATGACATGTGAAGAGTGCAGCCAAGCAGACATCTAGGGGGAGTAAATTGCTGCACATTATGAGCTACTGAACAGCTGTGATGCTGGTTCATGTTTTCAAGGAGGAGCACCAATTGGCTGTTGTCAATAATGAAGATGGTGCTGCAGCAGATCAAGTGATGAAGACTATGCAAAGTGTCAAACTGCTGCTAATGAGTTTCAAATTGTCTGAAGATTATTCTGCTGCTGAAATCTCTGAAGGTGCAGAATACAGAAGTTGATTGCAGAGTGCAGAGATTGTTTTAGCCAAAATTAGCCAAAGGGGGAGATTGTTAGTTCCTGGATTGGCTGGAATTTTGGTAAAACAAAGGTTATTCAATGTTGATGTCAAGGTGCTGATGTTGTAACATTGAAGTCTTAACACTGGGCTGTGTTAAGTTGTTAAATGCTGAAGTTGGATGTCTGATGTCACACAGGTGATGTTGTAACATCAGACCTGCAGAATTAATAATAGCAGGATATGTTATTAGGGCACGCGTATTAGCTGGAATTGTGGAGAGTGGTTGACTCATTGGATGAGAATATCTTGGGATAGATATTTTCTGTTACATGGGAGAATTGATTGCAGGTCTGTTGGAGAATTAAAAGGTTGAAGATTTAAAAAGATTTTGGGGATAAAATCTGTTTTGAAGATTCAGTTTTAATTAACAAATCTGATCAAATATTGTGACAAGTCCAAGCCCAATTCAGGAGCTATATAAAGCGCACAAGACCAAAGGGAAAAAGGGACAGAAAACATTCAGAAGATCAAGAGCAGGAGGCTTAGTGTCTAGAGTTTGTTTAAAGTGCCTGTATTTACACTATTCTAGGGTTTGAATAGGTGTTGAGTTTCTGTCCTCTCTAGAAGCTGTGAAGCAATAGAGAGTGGTTGATTGATCGAAGCTGTGAAGTAAGATCAAGGGTACTCAAAGTGGTTTCTTTGAGTGTTTGTAAGGGATTGAGTGGTGTTCTCATACCTAAGTGGTTTCTTAGGTAGGAAGTCATTAGTAGAGTATAAGTTTAGGAGATTGTCAACGGGTTGTTGAGTCTGTAAATTATATCTACAAGTAGTGAATTCCATCCCTGGCTTGGTAGCCCCCAGAGTAGGTTGGTTGTAACCGAACTGGGTCAACAATTCTTGGTGTTATTTTACTGTTATTGCTGTCTATTGTGCAGAGTGTGTTGTTGTGACATCACACCTTAACATCACACGTCTGATACCAGAATTTCAATGCAGTTTTACCTGTAGAAATCTACTTACAATCCACAAGGATTCAAAGGCATCATGAGATCCCCTCTGAATCTTATTGGAATATGATGTTAGATGAGTTGGTAGATTTAGATGAAGAAAAACTTAATGCTTTGGAGTTATTAAAAAGGGAGAAGAAAAGGGTAGAAAAGTCTTACAATAAAAAGGTTAAAGTTAAGACTTTCTCTCCTGGCGAATTGGTTTGGAAAGTAATTTTGCCTATGGATCGAAAGGTTAGATCTTTAGGAAAATGGTCCCCTAAGTGGGAAGGTCCTTTTCAGATCATACGGGTTTTTTCAAACGGTGCCTATGAGATTAAAGAAGTGGATGAAGATAAAAGAATCTTGAAAGTAAATGGTAAGTATTTGAAAAAATATAAACATGTACTTCAAGAGTTTAAAATTATCTATGAATAATTGCAAGAAAAATATATTAAAGCCAACATGGTATAAAATTGCCATAATGGCTCAATTCATTACATAAAAGCCTCGAAGGGCTGAGAAATATTGTGCTGAAACAAATAGATCGAAGCTGCAAATTAAAAAGGGAGTTTATTGTTCATTTCAAGGTAATCCAATTTTTGGAGCTCAAGGCGTCTTTCGTATGAGGTTTTGTCAAGCTTTAGTGTTGTAACCTCTCCTTCCAACTGTCGAGCTTTATCGAGGAATTCCAGAGTAAACTTTAATTCTTTGACCATCTCAGATTCATTAGAGTCTCTCAGTCCAGTGTTGCGTTGTTCAGCCTTGGAGATTTTGGTTTGCAGTTCTTCAATTTCTTTTTTCCATTTTGCAATATCTGCTTTATTGCCCTCGATCTCCTTAGCTTGTTGCTCTTTTATCTGTTCCAACTCTCCTACCCTAGCTTCTGATTCAGCAGCCGCCGTCCACGTATCAGCCTCACTCCCAGACTTGGTTTCCAGTGCATCATTAATCTGAGGCAGTTGTTTTAGGTCGGTGGCAATTTGATCAATCATAGTGTCAAGTTTCAAAATGATGGTGGCGATTTCAGGAGAAACAATTTGAAGATTAACTTGCTTAAGAAGGGTCTTCAATTCAAGCGATGCAGTGGCCTCAGATTCCAAAAGATTAAAGAGGTTACCTTTAAAGACTTTTTCTTTGATCTTTGAAAGGACCTCATTTGGAGGCTTTCTCGAAGGTTAACCTCCAGAAGTCGTCGAAGCACTCACACTGCTATCAAAGGAACTGCCCCATTTGCTGAGAACAATTTTTAGGTACTCACGAGGGTTGGTGGCCTTAAGGCATTTAAGATCTTCCTCAGAGTAAGCAAAAATTGTTTCTGTCGAAAGTTTGGCACTCTCTGCAGTTACAACAACTTTGGGGGCAGTAGTATGTTCTTTTTGGACTTGCTCCTTGGCAGGTTCACTGTTGGCTTTGTCTTCGACCCTCTTACCATTTCCACCATCACCTTCTTGGTCACCATCATCATGATCATTGTAATTACCTTCATCATCATTATTATTTCCGCCAGGCTCAGTCAGGAACATTGAGTGATCCTCCTCCTCTTCTTCTTCTTCTTCTTCTATTTCCTCCTCTTGGGCAGCAACATCTGGATCAGCGTTGGTTAGGTCTTGGTCACCTGTGAGTTAGACCACTGGGGAGCCACTGTCAGAAATATTCTCACCCAGAGTGTGGCCTTCATCCATAGCCACTGTCTATTTACTCACTTCTTCAAGATTGTCTTGCTCCTGATTTTCCTGCTCAGAGTCACTCGTTTGAGATTGTTGTACAGAGGAAATGGGGACTTCTTTTGAAGTAGGCTTGTTGGCTGGAGTAGGAAGAGTAGTGGTTGGAGGAGGAGAGTTGGTTGTTGGTCGGGTCGAAGTACCTGTACCCTGAAATGATAAGTAATTAAGGTTAGAATTGAAATAGAAAATGTCAGTGAAATAAAATAGTTTACATGAGAATAGAACTACCTTGAGCTCTTCGACTCCAGGACTGAAGTTATCGCTTTCAAGTTGAGGGGAGGTTGCCTTCGATGTGCCTTGAGGAGAAGACTCCAAGATCCTGCGAGCAGTGGATGCTTCACAAACCTTCGCTGCCTTTATTTTAGGTTGGTTCAAAGTCTCAGGAATCTGGAGTTGCTTCTTTCCCTTCTTGGTTAGTTGGTCATCAGGGGGAGATTGATCCTCATCATCTGACTCAAGCACAATTTGACGAGTAGCCCTTCTGGATTTTTTTCTTTTAAGGGGTTGGAGGTGGTCTTCGAGAACCCTGAGAAAAAATCAAAGTATAAGGAGACGTAATCATACACAGCATAATAAATGTTAAGAAGTGAAGGTTACTCTTGTCGATTGTTCAGTCTCTTCTTCAACGAGTCTTTTTGCTGCAGGTTTCTTTATTTTTACAGCTGCAGATAAACAAAATAGTAACACGTCAGTAAGAACAGTTAAGAAAGGAAAATCTAAAGTTTGACAATCTGTATTCCACACCTTCATAGATTTCAGATTCGGTGCGAACATCTTCGATGCTGATATGAAGTGGTCCTTTGAAACTATCTAGAGTGTACTTAGTCAAAACCATCAGCTGAGCCTTTGGCTTCGACTGTTGACGAAGGATATTTATAGAATCCCCACAGATGAACCAGTCTGGAAATGGAGGGGCAAGGGCCACTCCAAAATCAGCAGATGGAAGTCGAGGAAATTTGGGAGGAAACATATTGAAAGCCATTTCGTAGCGTTTCTCAGGAGGAACATACGAAGGGATCTTTAAGTTCTCCATTTTCTTTAAAAAAAATTCCTTCAAAGTAACAGCAGCTTCGCGGATGGTTCGACTAAGATCAGCTGGGCGATAAATAGTTTCAAAGTACTTCTGGAATGATTGGATTTCCTTGATAAGGGTAGAATTACCTTTCTTGGTTTTCTCTTGCACAGAGAGAAAAGCTTTGTCAATCAGTTATGTGAAGGAAGCAACGTCAAAGAACTTCTCAGTGTAGTACTTCGACCACCACTGGTAAAATTCTGAGGTGCAAAGGTAAAGAGGTTCGAAATCGACTAGAGTGAGGAATGCTTTGTGTGCATAGCGCACCATTTGTATTGCTGCCAGCTCTTCAGTGTAGCAGGTGTGATGGAGAAGGATGTGTCCTTTCTTCTCATACAAATATTTGGGGAGGGTTTGAATTAAACCAAACTGGCGAGAAACCAGATTAGGTTGGCAGGCAATCAAAGAGATTAGACCTCTTCCCAAGTTAAGTCAAAGGGACAAAAGTTGAGGCATAAAAAAAGCCTCCCAGATTGATTTTGATTCTTCTTCCTGGGCTTTGTCAGATAGGGGGAAAGGTCTGGTGAATCATTCAGGACCATATTTCCTTTGGGAAAAAGGGGCCATGTTCGAAGTAAACTCATGGCGCCTGGCGAACATTTTGACGAAGCTGAAGAATGTTTGCCTGAGCAACTGACCTTCTTCAGTAGGGGTTAAATGAACTAAGTGGGTCCATTCGACGCGTCTTTCTTTGATCTCTTGGGCTCCTTCTTCGACAAGGCCCTTGTTAGGAAGGCTAGCTTCTAAAGAAGCATTCAACCAAAGTTGAAGAAGCCTGAAGGTCCCTGACAGTAACAGTTTCCCTCCTGCAGCTAGTCCTTTGAGTTGAGTGACACCTTCACTCAAAGACTCATAGAGGTGCCCTAAAATCATCTCACTTAGACAAATGTCTCGACCATAATGGAGTTGGGTGGCAAGGGTGAGAAATTTTATGGCCACTTGCAGGGACTTTGAGCAAAAAACGCAGTGCGACAACCAGACAGTAAAAAAAGCTATGTGTTCCTGATCAGTAACATTAGTTGTTTTGGGGTCATAGTAATGCTTGATAAAACTTGTGTAAGTAGGTTTGGGAGATGCAAAACCTATCTGGTCCTCAGAATCCAACTCTGGGTCATAGGTTTTGCCAGTCGGTTTCAGCCCAATGATAGCAGCTACATCGAATAAGATTGGGGTCATCATCCTACAAGGGAGATGGAAGGTGTAATAGGTGTTGTCCCAGAAGTAAAGGGATGAGACTAACATGGTCGAACAGTACGTGGGTCCTATTTTCGACAGCATAATCAGGTCATAAATTCCAAAGTCTTTCCAAGATTGAGCCTTAACCTTTTCTATTTTTGTCAACCAGCTCAAATAGAGATCAGAATATTTGAACGACGGAGTTGTCCTAAAAATTCTAGATCCATCGTTCATGTACCTCAAGTCAATGTTGTTAAGTGCTACAGCATCAGGGGCATCAGTTTCTACCTTAGCTTTGTTGGCTTGCCCTATTGGCTTTGTTTTATGGTATGAGGGGAAATAATCATTGATTATCTCAGGGTCAGTATCTAGAGCAGATAAAGGGCCATATAATGCATGCGATTTTCCAGAAACAAAGATAGGAATTAATACCTGAGATTCGTAGATGGCCCTCTTCTCCTTCTCAAGTGATTCTGGGATGCATTGCATGTTTCTCACTATCTTAGGCCCAGCAAGTGTGGCGAAAGGCGAAAGTATAGATTGGGTTTTTGGCCCTTTGGGTTTCTGGGTTCTCCTTGAGTCTTGAACGTTTGAAGTTGAAGATGCCATGACTGAAGAGCAAGAAGTTTGAGGTTTGTTTTCTGAGGAGTTAGGAAGCTGAGAGGAATGCAAAGAGTCTTGGAAACATGAAAAAGAAAAAATGATTTGGAAAAAACTATTTAAATTTTGTAGAATATCAACAGACCTCAAATCAACATTAAGTGACTAATGCTATAGTGGTACACGTTTCTCGTTGGGGATGATGGATGGGACGGTGGAAGTTACTGCCTATACACCACTTTCTCCTAGGTTTTAGGAGGTATGATGATGGCTAGTGATTTGATGCGCTTTGAAGGGATAGTTTTCAGAAATTGTCATGATGACCATGACGTCATGGAGTGGTTCAGAAGAAACTGAACAGTTGGAACGTGGGAGTTCTAATTGTATCAAAATTCATGTAAGTTGGAAATAAGGCGTCGAATGCTGCTATCAAAAAATGACCTTTTCTTCAGTAATGTCGAAAAAGACATTTTTGGGGGGCAATTTGTTAGTTCCTAATTTCGACGCCTAACATTTGGATAAAAATTTCTCTCAAGAGAGAGAATACGTGGAGTTTTTGTGAAGCTTCGACAGAAATGTGGCTGTGAGGAAAGCTGATCGAAGGTTGGCTTTCTGCGGAAGAAAGAAGGTTTCAAGGACTTAGAAATATTTCTAAGAGCTTAGGAGAATTTTCGACCAAAGTTCAAGAAAGGGTCGTTCAACGCGAAGGTTTTGAATTCAAAAACAAGAGGGAACAATTATTCATATCTAATTCCGAAGTGGGACGCGTGGCGTTCATCCAAGAGTCCAAAGCATGCACGACGCCAAATGTTTCGCCCTGCTTGGTGTCCCGTTAGTGGGTAGTTATTTTATACCATTATAAATAGCAAATTCTAGGAATAATTTTAGGGGGTGTTCCATTTGTATACAAAATTCAGTGTGCTCAAAGTACTAGCGTAGAGAAACGAGCATGTGAAAATGTATGTGGGAGTAACACCAGTTTTATGTTTCAATGAAATTTACTAAGTTTTTTTACCTAAAAGTCTCTCTTTTATTTCATGCAAGTTACATTTACGCATTTACCAGTCTTTTTCGATTTAGTAT
Organism: Lathyrus tuberosus; assembly: GCA_022829125.1. NCBI lineage: Eukaryota > Viridiplantae > Streptophyta > Magnoliopsida > Fabales > Fabaceae > Lathyrus > Lathyrus tuberosus. The sequence continues at coordinate 1,279,404 of JALAZF010000282.1, forward strand.
TTTCAAAGCCTTTTACTTCGCAATTGTCTTAAGTTTCTTAAATAAATACTTTTCCACTTCTTTACTCTGTCGAAATACACAAAGTTTATAACAGAAACATTTAGCACATGTCCTAGGATTTGTGTGGTCGGTCCTGTAAGTTACTCAGTTTCACGTGAAATTGATAGACCAGCGATTATTTGCTATTTTCACCAGTAAACACTCCCCCTTTCATTCTCTCTTAAAATGAACCCCGAGGTAAAGTTATCAGAGCACCCCGAGATAAAGTTAAAAGACCAAAAAATATATTTTGCCTTATTAATATTATTATTACTAGCGTCTAACCGTGCCTATTTGTTCGTTTTTTTTAATTTACACACGTGTCAAAACTTAAACGGATATTTTTATTTAATTTTGATTTAAATCTAAATTATTTGTATAATAAACTTTATGATATGTACTTGTATATATTTTGTCCATTTTTTAATGTGCACATGAAAAAAATTATAAAATCATGTTTTTCTTATATTCATTCATTTTTATTTAATTTCATTTTATATGTTATTTTAAATTTCAGTTTTATTTGTTAGTGAAACAGAAAAAAGCATAAAATCTATTCACTATTATTCTATAAATACACAATTATGGTAGGGTTTAATAATAGAGAGACAATTTTATTTTTAATAAAGTAGAAATACTTAAATAATATTCTTAATTCTTTAAAATGTGTCATATTATTTCACCATTATTCTGTTATAGATGAAATTTTTCACATAAAAAAATAGGGTTAATGAACTTTTAGGTCCCTCTAAATATTGCAGATTTCGTTTTTAGTCCCTCAAAAATTTTCCCTCAAGAAGTTATCCCTCAAAAAATTTTCGTGTGAACTATTGGTCCCTAACGTCAAATGCAACTATCGGCTGCTTATGTGGCAGGACACGTGGATTAAATTATTAAAAATTTTCTTTCTGAGATGGATTCCATCGTGTATAATGAGCCAACTTAAAAGATGATTGTGTTTTCATTTGACCTAAATTAATTCCCTTTTGTTCATTTTCTTCCTCCATCATGAAATTCCTTGTTCATCAGTTTCTTGCTTGGTTTTTTTTTCCATCTTGCTTGCTTTGTTCATCCTCTCCCCACGTCTTTATAAGCAAATGTCTTCTGCTTCTGTGAAATCGCGTTTGCGAAATTTTGTGCTTGTCAGGTTCGTATGGTGTCGTATTAATGCAAGAATGGACCAAATAAAGGAAGGTTGTTTTGGAGATGTCCTTATTGGAGGAGTGTTGATACCTGTAATTTGTTCATATGGGATGAAGATCTTGTAGAAAAATCTTGAAATGAAGATAGAGCCATTACAAACTCAGAGTTGGAAGTCATGGCATATGTGGGATATATGATGTCCTTGTATGTAGAATCAAGGAAGGAGAACAAGAACTTGAAGACCAGGTTGAAAAAAGATAAATTTCATGGAAGATTAAAGATGTTCTTTATTGCCATGTCCTTTATGATCGATTTGTATTTTGTAATGAAATGTAGTTGTTGAACTGGGTGTAATGTTATGAATTTGTAATGCTGTTGTTGAACCTGATTAGTCTTGGGATGTAGTTGTTGAACTTGTTTAACATAATGAATGTTCAATGTAGTTGTTGAAATTGATTAATGTTGCAATGTGATGGGTTTTAGACAAAACTTATGATGTACTAAATGTTGCAATGTAGAATTTGTGATGTAGTAGTTGTTGTAATGCAATTGTTGCAGTATAATTTGAACATAAAAAGGTTGTAACATTAAATTATTGACATAAGAGTACATTAGGTTGTGACAGATTTTGCGAAAAAATGGCATAAAAAGGTTGTAACATTAACTTGATGACATAAGAGTACATTAGGTTGTGACAGATTTTGCAAAAAAATGGCATAAAAAGGTTGTAACATTTGGCAAGATAATTTAAGAGTACTTCTGACAGAATTTAGATAGAATTCAAAAATACACTAGATTGATGGCATAAAAGTACATTAGATTGATTACATAAGTTTCAAAATACAACTTAGTCATAGTACATAAGTTTCAAAATACATCAAAAGAGCAATGCTGACATTGTCATAATACATAAGTTTCAAAACAAAACACATTAGATTCATTAGATTCATATTACATAAGTTCCAAACATAGGTTTGTAGCGCTGGCACTAGCAACACATAAGTCTTCACTGAGTCATGCTCTTCTGAATGTCATCCCAAGTTGGTGTTGCATGACTAGGATGAACACAAAGTGGTTCAATGTCTAGTATTTCATCATCATTCAATAATGCTTCCAACTCATCAGGATCTATACCACAATACATTTTCATTGCCTCAGCAGAGCTTACAAAAGATTGTGCTGTAGGATTTACCTCAGATTGAGTAGGGGTTTCTTCAGGTTGTGCAACAACTTCAGTTTCAGGTTGTGCATCAACTTCAGCCATAGGTTGTGCATGGGTTTCTTCAGGTTGTGCAGCAACTTCAGGATCAGGTTGTACAATAGTTGGACTTCAGGTTGTGCAGCATTTGGACCTTCAAGTTGTGCATTGGCTGGAGCTTCAGTTTGTGCAGTAGTTTGTGCAGTAGACTTAGTTTTTTTATACTTGTGCCTCCTTTATTTTAATTCCATTTTGGCCTACCCTACAACATAGAAACTTGAAACAAGTCATTGAAATATTAAATGAAATATTGAAATTTGTTGCCACGGTTGAAATGTTACTAACCCTCTTCTTTAGTTCTGTCTCCACAGTTGCAGTTTCGCTACCTTTGGTGGGTGCTTCAATATCTCTTGGCAATTCACCATCAATAACAACAAGTTGTTTATTTTACTTACACGTTCTTGTATTCTGCCCATATTCTAAGCATGTCTTGCACCTATGGCTTGTGTTTGTCCTTTACTATCTTGTTTGGGATGCCTCATCTGGCTCTCTTCTACGAAGTTTCTTTGGTCTCCTTGGACCTCTCTTGAAACTTGGTGGCAATATTTCAGGATCAGTAGTCTTTGGCCATTTGTTTTGGCCATTAATAGGAGTGATAACTTCATTGTAACATGATACATAAGTAGTCATATAATAACACTTGTGTACATACTTAATGGGATCATCAACCTTCCTTTGTATGGCTGCAACAACATGTCTACAAGGGATCCCAACCAAGTCCCAAAAGTTACATGAACAAGTATGCTTTGCCACGTCTACATCAAAATTATCTGTGAACATCACATGAGTTATTTGAAATGTTAACCTACCTGCATATGTTGGCAACTAATTTGCACTTCTTAAATTGCTTCAAAGATGAAAATTTTATTCCAACCTTAAATAAGAATTCTTTTCTAAGTTTTTCATCTTCATTAAACCTTATCACTGCAGGCCTATCATCACCACTATCATCATCTCCCCCAATGTCAAGCTCATCAGTCATGTAATCATCTTATATTACATGTTCTCTATCCATCTCAGTTGTAGTAAAACATTTATTTTTCCCTTGACCTGAAACAGATGAAACAACACCATCAGTAGTCTCTCTTCTAGACACATCATTATTCACTCCATTGTTTAAACCTTCACCTATGTCTTCATCAATATCATGCATTCTCTGTTCTTCACTATCTTCAAAGTGTATACCATTCAAAGAATCTTCATATGAATCACTATCCTCGGCACCCTCATTTTCCTCAACAAATTTATGCCCTTTCTGTTTCTCTATTAACCTCTCCATGTAAATCTCCTCACCACTTGATAATTTTGGCTCTGTGTATATCTCAACATCACACTTACTCTTCTCAGCACACAAAGCTAACTTTGTTGCATCCTCGCCATTAACAAAAGGTTTTAGATCTTTTCTAGACAACCATGCTCAGCCTTCAACCACATTTTCACATCATCAATGTTAAAGGAAGAGTCCACCCCCTTAATTAAGTCACATGCTTCAAAGTATGACAAAAAATCTGAGTCTTGCCCACTTATTGCATAAATATCCCCCCTTCATATCTTAACCTTACATCCTTTACAAATACCCCTTTGGTATAAAATACAACTTTAAACAATCCCATGTCCTATACATTACAAAAATAAAAAGGGTAAATCAGACATTAACAATCATAGTCAAAGCAAAACAAACCCTAGATGTTTGGCTTACACTCAACACACAAAAAAACATGTAATTCGAGTGGGACACAAAACATAGTCAAAGCAAAACAAACATGTTATTCAAAATAAGTGGGGCACAAAACATACATGGCATATTTGAAGGCAATAAACAATAGCAACTAGGAACAAAGCAAGAATAGAATATTCAAAAGCACGTGTAACTCACATACCTTGTTGGGACCGCAACAACCTTCAAGAATGTTGGGATCACAATCTATGGATTACAAATGGGTTTTTGGAGCGAGGGACCACAACCTTTGTCAATGCTCTGAATAATGTGTATACTTAAAGAGTGAAAGTCAAGAGAATGAATTAGAGATTTCATTCTGATTAGAGCTTTTATCAACCCATGTAAGTTTACACATATCATGCCAACTAGGTAGAAGAGAGTCATCTCAGTGAAAAAAAATTAATAATTTATTCCCCCTATCCTGCCACATAAGCAGCTGTTACTTGAGTTTGACATTAGGGATCAATAGTTCAGACGGAAAAATTTAAAGGGACTCTTTCTTGAAAGAAAATTTTGAAGGGACTAAAAACGAAATCTACAATATTTAAAGGGACCAAAAAATTATTTAACCCAAATAAAAATATAAAAAAAAATATTATAAAAAAATGATGAATGCATAGGGATTTAAAGAAACCGTAGCAATTAAAGAGTAAATAAGAGTTTTGATACTTTTTATTATGCAAGCAAAATCAAAAAGTGTTAATATTCAGAATACCAAACAATGAATGCCACCATATTAAAAATAATTTTCAGGATCATTATCAGAAGTTTAAGTACTATACCAAAGAGAATTAAACAGAAAAAAAAAATCTCTGTATTTTCCTTAGGTCACAACCACTCTATTCTTTGTCTTATTAACCTTCCTCCTTTATTTTATATCAACTCTTATAATTTATAATATAAATCAACATTTTAAAAAATATATAACAACAAAAATTTATATAAATATAAACACCAATCAATTCACTTATAATTAAACATCAAAAACAAAAATGAAAAAAAAGTATGAATGGAATACGATAGATTGAGAAAAAGATGAAGATGATTGACAAATATATGAAAATAGAGAAGAAATAAGATATAGTTTTTTTGAATCCGCTTCTCTTTTATATAGTCACAACTTGATTGAGTATATAAAAGAAACAAGTGCCACAAACATAATGAAAATGAATTAATTTTGCACTCAAAGATACATTAGTCTCACTCAATAAAGCATGATTTAAATTAAAAAAATCAAAGCAGTTCTTAATTTCTATTTTTTAAAGCTTTTAAATAAGAGTAGAAGTTGTGAGAAATATTGAAAAATCTTGGAAGTGAGCTCTATTTCAAACTCGTTCTTATTTGATGAAATGAAGGAGAATTAAGAGGGAAAGACAAAACACAAATACTTAAATGAACGTTTGTTCATCTCAGCAGCTTCTTTCTCAAATCTCTCAATGACACGCTTGTCAATACCTCCAAGCTTATAGATCAAGTGACCAGTGATAATTGTCTTCCCAGAGTCTACATGGCCAATGACAACAATGTTAATATGAACATTTTCTTTTCCCATTTGTCCTTACACTGCTACGAAAAACCCAATTAACAACTCCAGGTTTACAACAGATTCGTATCCCACCGTTGTAATAGGTTAAAAATTTTGCAGCTGGTTTATAACGTCATATTTAACGACGGTCGTATTAAATAATCGTTGTAATACATGGTGTGTAACAAGCTTCGATTCCCATCAACTACATTTTTTTTCTCCATATTTTTACATTTTAAACACGCTTGTATTAAAACACTGTTGTAATACATGATGTGTAACAAGCTTCGATTCCCATCAACTACATTTTTTTTCTCCATATTTTTAGATTTTAAACATATATTTTATTTCTTTTGTTAGTGTTACGGGGATTTAACCTCAAAACTCAAAATTCATCTTTGTTTTTCTATTTTTAGGTTGAAATAGTTTGATTATAACTTCTTTAAAAATAAAAGTGAAAGAGATGAGTATATATAAAAGAAAACTTTATTAAGATTCCAGATAAGAAGAGTACATTGATAATCAAATATTACATATATTTATCAATGTCACAGCCCATAGCTGCAAATTCATCTTCATAATCCAGGACTCTCTCCTCAATTCCCTCATCGGAATCATAATAAACAGTTCTCCTTTTCTTCTTTTTCTTTTTCTTCTTCAACTTCTTCTTCTTCTTCTTCTTCTTCTTCTTCTCCTTCCTTACCTTTAACGCATCCCTGACGTTGGCCGCTGGTTGGACCTCCTCATTTGGCGGCTGACGTTGTTCATTTGTTCCCACATTGGTGATGTTTCTAGCATTCTCATTTGTAGAACTCATTGTTACGAAGAATATATTATGAAGAAATGTAAAGTTGTCTATTTATAGATGAGGTTGAAGATGAAAAGTCTGATAGTTTAATGCTTGCAATAATGATAACTTGTAAATGGTTGATATTCTGGAATTAACTTTCCCTTATTGACAGTATGCCATTTCCTTCACAGCGAAACCCTAGCAGCCATTTTTTCTCTACATTTTTGGCAGCAAACTTCATCTTTTTTTAGAATCCGCGAAAAGAAATACAAGAAGTATAAAGCTTTTGATTTAAGCTTCTTCCTCCTTGTATTTCTTCTTGCAGAAATTTAAAACTACATGAACATGGTGATGATGCTGGCGGTGGCAAGCGTAATGTACATATTGTTTATGGAAAATAAGGTATTTTTCTACTTCAATCTTTTTGTTAGATATTTCTCATTATCTCGTTTGCTTCATGTTGTTTTTGTTGATTGTTCTCATTTTGTGCAGATTCGACTTCAATGCTTCACAAGTAAGGTGAACTTCATTGTAATGGTATAATCCCACTTCTTAGGGTTTTGTTTCAACTTTTGCTTGTTTTGTTTTGAATACTAACTAATTTTCTTCATTGCTTCCCACTTCTTAGGGTTTGTTTCAACTTTTGCTTGTTTTGTTTTGAATATTAACTAATTTTCTTCATTGCTTCCCACTTCTTAGGGTTTGTTTCACATGGTGATGATGATGGTGGTACCTATATATATGAATTCATTCTGATAAGGTACGTATATATGAATTCATTCTGATATTGTACATGAAATTTAGTTTATTATATACTACGTATATTATTTGTTTCACTATTCTTTTATTGAAAATGCAATCAGTTAAATTGATATAGAAACCTATAATCTGAAAATTAAGATGTATTTGAAAACCAACCATTATCATGTCAATGTTTTTCGAATCGCATCCATTTCATTCAGCATATTTTATGTTCCTCAGCATAAAATTTATGGTTCAATGGTCTTTTTGCTTCAATTCATCGATATCTTTTATTATAGTTAGCTCATCGTCGTCACTAATCATCGTGGTTGTTAAGATCATGATTGTTATGATGATAAAATCGCGATGATTTTTGGCGATGAAGAGGTAAACTATAATAAAAGACATCGATGGATTGAAGGAAACCGACCATTGAACCATAAATTTTATGTTAAGGAACATAAAATGTGTTGAATGAAATGGATGCAATTCGAAAAACAGTGGTGTGTTTAAGTTGGTTTTCAAGAACAGTTTAATTTTCAGATTATATTGTTCTTTACCAATTTTAATGGTTGTATTTCTTTAATTAGGTGTATGGTAAAACAAGCAATATACATTTGTATATAATAAACTAAGGGTACATTCCACAACGGTTGAGACTCATAACCGTTGTGATAGTTATTATATATTACAACGATTGAAATACTTAACCGTTGCAATATACCGCGCGCTTTCCAGAATACAACAACGGTTTTCAGACCGTTGTAGAAACAGCGAACTTACAACGACAATCTATATAACAACGTATTCGCCCGCGTTATTATATGTCATTCCCAACCGTTATTAATTGGGTTTTTCGTAGTAGTGTTAAAAGCTTAAAAATAATCCAAAACACAAATACTTATTTTTAAAATAATCCAAAAATAAAATAATTTTAAAATATATTTAGTGTCAACTTAAAAATTTCAAAGCAGATTTTAATTTCTATTTTTTAAAAATAAAATATATTATATTTTTACTAAAAATTAATTAAAAATATAATAAGTATACTTAAATAATAAGTATATTAATAATTATATAATTTTAATTATTCAAATAAAAATTTAATCTATAACAATATATAAAGGCAAAACCTTAATTTGGTGTAGCCTATTTTTTTTACCTATTATACCCTTTAAATTTTATTTTAATTATTTACTTATTTTGTAACTTCCACTATTTTTAAGTGATTCAAAATTCAAAACAAATTATTTTGTAACTTCCATTGTTTTTTTTAATAAATACTAAAATACAATTTAAAAAATTGAGTGATCAGTAACTTCTGTATATTAGTATTTACAAGAAATTGAAAGTTAACTTCCTTCTTTCATATATAAAAAGGAAAATATAACTTCTCTCATTCTCCACCACTGTTTATGTCGGTTTCTCTTTTGAGTTTTATAAACAACACAAAATCATACAAATTGTTTGCATATAGAAAAAGAAGAAAAATAAATAAAATTCTATGCTACATAGAGAGAAGATAGACTACAACAACCTACACTCTGCACTATTTTTTCTCTTCTCTTTTTTTTTCTTCGCACTTTAAGCTATCCATTCTTTTAATTATATGTTTTACATTGTATTGAAGATATGGAGAAAGCAAATAGATCTGCCAAATAAATATCAATTATAAGGTGCATGGTGGAAGCATAATTTTATTTATTTTTGGACGAAGATGACAACATTTGACTATGAACGGGTTAGTTTATCTTTTTGTAAAAATTTCTCTGATATGAAATCATAGTTGTGAATTGATTGTCAATTGCATTTGTAACATTTTATTTAAAAATAACCATGATCATTTAATCTATCTATAACAATATATAATGGCAAAACTCAATTTTGGTGTAGCATTTTTTTCATTTCAATTTTACCCTTCTAAATATATTAAACATAACTACTAAAAACCTCCTTCAATAACTGCTATAGCTTTTTTTTAAAATAAATAACTTCTATGTAACTTCCAATTCCATTGTAAAAATGTATATAACTCCTTAGTCAGTAGTTTGTTTTCTTTCTCTTTTAAAATGGAAGTGAGAGTGACATAGAGTGAATTAAGAGACAAGAAAGTGAAATGTGTGTGGAATAAGGGTTCGTATAATTCTATTTTAGAAGCAGAGACATAAAAGTTACTCTTACTTTTGCACTCATATCATTTGCACAAAATAATTTCTCATCATAAATGCTACTCTTTACTTATTGATATGAATGATGGAGTATTAATGCACACCATTTTCAAAAATGAATAATTGTATCAACTTATTTTTATTATGAATAATTGTATTTATTCTAATTGTTGTTTTACTTTAATTAACTTATTTTCTTTTTAAATTTATGTGTGTTTGACAAAATTGTCGGGCAATTATGATAATTATCAATTCAATTATTTATTACTTTCCACCGAATCTTCAAAACCATCTATCTTCACGACTTTAATATCTATAAGTCATTAAATCTCTTTAAATACATATCACATTATAAATTTTGTTTATTATACATATTTACAACTTTTGGCTATTTGAAGAATCGAGCCATTAGAAAGGGTATGAAATCGGAACAATTTGTCAGTAAAATCGAAGCAAGATCAACCTATAATCTTGGAAATCATTTTTTTTTTCACATTGATGTTTTTTGTCTATCATAATTTTAGTACAATTTCAATTTTTTTGAGTGAATAACTCGGAATTACTTTGATAAATAAAAATTAAAAAAAAAAAGAGAGAGATTTATAATTTACACGTTTATATTTTGACATATGCGCGCATGAAAAAAGCGGATAAACGGGCACGAGAGTGTCCGTTTAGACGCTAGTTAATATTACGTCACAAATCAATTAAAAATATCAAATATTCGACACTTATTTTATAAAATATTTAATTTTTATAATTAATATTTTCTTTATTTAAAAGGTTTAAATAGTGTCTCAAAGCACTAGTTAACATGACACTAATAATATATTTTTTTTATGGCAATACAATTGAAAAAAATCGATAATATCAATAATAAAACTAAATCAATTTATATAGTAATACTAAAAACAAGAAATTAAATTCGAATACATTAAATAAAAAAAATATGAAAGCACATAATAAATTCAAATAGTATGTATAAAATCACGATTATTTGTGAATAGAACAGTTTTTATTTTGTTAATTTAAAAAATCATAATAATTTTATGAAATCAAAATTATATTTATCTATTTTTTACACAATCTTAAAAGATTTGATTTGAATCTTTAATTCGTTACTATTCGAGTTCTTTATAAACCCTCGAACGCTTTTTCTAAACCCCTCTGCTCTCATTCTCTTCATTGCGTTGCGTAGCATTCTCTTCATTCGGTAACCACCTTCTATTGCGTTTCGTATGTCGTCGATTCATACTGTATTGCGTTACACATTTGATTGCATATGATAAATACTTGTTGATTTGTTTTTGTTTCTGGTGATTTCTTATTCTATTGAAATCTAGCTGATATTTCTGCATAACTAGTTTTCATATAGGGTTTTGTATTGGGATCATACTTTTGTATTGTTTTCTGATTTGTTATTCTGTTTCAATCAGCTTGAATTTGTGAATAAGTACTTCTCATCTAGGGTTTTTTATTGTCGTCATACCTATCTCGATGATTCGTAGTTTATTGCATTACACATGTGATTGCATATGATTATTAGATGTTGCTTTGTTTTTGTTTTTGGTGATTTCTTGTTCTATTTCATCTCGGGTTTTGTTTTTGTTATTCTATTTAAATCTAGCTGAAATTTGTGCGCAAGTAGTTTTCATCTAGGTTTTTTTATCGGGATCATATTTATCTATTGTTTTCTGATTTGTTATTCTATTTCAATCTAACTGGAATTTGTGAATAAGTAGTTTTCATCTAGGTTTCGTATTGGGATCGATCATACTTATGTATTGTTTTCTTTGTTGAAATCCTAGATCGTTTGTTCATTGTTCTCTTTGGGAATTGGGATCATACTTACTTATTGTTGTCTTCTTTGAATTGTCAGATCGTTTTTGTGATTTTAAGCTTTTAAGGACCAATGGGAAAAGAAAAGGTTCATATTAACATTGTTGTCATTGGCCATGTCGACTCCGGGAAGTCAACTACCACTGGTCACTTGATCTACAAGCTTGGAGGTATTGACAAGCGTGTCATTGAGAGATTTGAGAAAGAAGCTGCTGAGATGAACAAGCGTTCATTTAAGTATGCTTGGGTGCTTGACAAGCTCAAGGCTGAGAGGGAAAGAGGTATCACTATTGACATTGCTTTGTGGAAGTTTGAGACAACTAAGTACTACTGCACTGTCATTGATGCTCCCGGCCACAGGGATTTCATTAAGAATATGATTACCGGGACATCTCAAGCTGATTGTGCTGTTCTCATCATTGATTCCACCACTGGTGGTTTTGAAGCTGGTATTTCCAAGGATGGCCAGACCCGTGAACATGCTCTCCTTGCTTTCACTCTTGGTGTCAAGCAAATGATTTGTTGCTGCAATAAGGTATTTTATTTGATTGTTGTGTTGTATCCCTTTTCAAGGTCCATCTGGTATTATTTTTATAATTTATAGGAGTAGTACTCATCTGTTGTTATCTTGACCAGATGGATGCCACTACACCCAAGTACTCCAAGGGTAGGTATGATGAAATTGTCAAGGAAGTTGCATCCTATTTGAAGAAGGTTGGCTACAACCCCGACAAAATTCCATTTGTTCCCATCTCTGGTTTTGAGGGAGATAACATGATTGAGCGCTCTACAAATCTTGACTGGTACAAGGGTCCAACCCTTCTTGAGGCCCTTGACAATGTCAACGAGCCTAAGAGGCCATCAGACAAGCCCCTTCGATTACCACTTCAGGATGTCTACAAGATTGGAGGAATTGGAACTGTGCCTGTGGGGCGTGTTGAGACCGGTACTATAAAACCTGGAATGGTGGTCACTTTTGGGCCTTCTGGACTGCAAACTGAAGTCAAGTCTGTAGAGATGCACCATGAAGCTCTCGCTGAAGCCCTTCCGGGTGACAATGTTGGATTTAATGTGAAGAATGTTGCTGTCAAGGATCTCAAGCGTGGTTACGTTGCCTCAAACTCCAAGGATGACCCAGCTAAGGAGGCTGCTAATTTTACATCTCAAGTGATCATCATGAATCACCCCGGCCAGATTGGAAATGGCTATGCCCCTGTTCTTGACTGCCACACCTCCCACATTGCTGTCAAGTTTGCCGAACTGGTTACCAAGATTGACCGACGTTCTGGCAAAGAGCTTGAGAAGGAGCCTAAGTTCTTAAAGAATGGTGATGCTGGTATTATTAAGATGGTTCCAACCAAGCCCATGGTGGTTGAGACTTTCTCTCAATATCCGCCACTTGGCCGTTTTGCTGTCAGAGACATGCGTCAAACTGTGGCTGTTGGGGTCATTAAGGCTGTGGAGAAGAAGGAACCCACCGGAGCAATTAATAAGATAAAGAAGAAATGAACCGGGGTGTTTTACTGTTATGATTATAAGTGTTCTGTTAGTATCTTTAGTTTTTGTCTAGTTAATTTGTTTTTAAGATTAAGCGTGAATTCTGCACCGTCATCTCATAACTTTTGTTCTCAGAACTGGGTTCTAGATCGCCGGTGGCAGTGCTATTTCTTTTGCTTTTATGCTTTAATTAAGTCTCGTAACACTTGGAATTTGTAAGCAGCAAATTCCCGAACATTCTGATTTTTGTTTTGGAATTTATGTGTTTATTTCTTGGTGTTATCTTCTTGCTGCGGAATGTGTGAATGTTTTATGGAAATGCTTCATTATAATTTTGTTACATTGCATATTTACAAATAATTGACTTTGTCAAATGCAAATGTTATGTTTGTTGCATTGCATCTGTTGTTTGAATGCTACTATGTTCATATTGAATAACACTATGGTTCAAAGTCATTTGCATTGGACATAGTTCTGGTTTTGAAAGCTACCCAGTGAGGTTTCAGTGCTTTATAGTCTTTGAGAGAGTTGTATTAATACAGTCTTTTCGTATTATCATTATTTTAACATGATAAATAAAATTACAAAGTGTCAATCAAGGTTATCCTCGTGTTTGGATTTGTTATCAATTATATCTATCTCCAATATTATTTATTTAGTTTTAACAGTCAGTTTACCTGGCAATCCAGTAAACTTCCCGTACTGCTTAAACTCGTTCTTATTTGATGAAATGAAGGAGAATGAAGAGGAAAAGACAAAACACAAATACTTAAATGAACGCTTGTTCATCTCAGCAGCTTCTTTCTCAAATCTCTCAATGACACGCGTGTCAATACCTCCAAGCTTGTAGATCAAGTGGCCAGTGGTAGTTGACTTGTCAACCCTTCCACCTTCACATAATCCATCCCACCACCACTTATCAACACCAATTTCCTCATCACTTTTTGTTACTTTTCAATAACATAAGCAATACTCTTTTTTCATTATCACAACCCCACACTCCTTACATCAATCAGACAAACCAACAACAAAAACAAAAAAGAAGTAAGAAACAAAACAGAAAAATAAAAAGAAGAACTTTGTTTTCTTTTCAATTCAGACACACCGACGCCAAATGGATCGTTATCTGCTTTAATGTTTTCTGATGAGTGAAGAAGACCACCGTGGGAGATGAGAAAGAAATGGTTTTGAAATTTGATTTCTTATTTTTTTCCTTCAATTTTTATGTTTGTATTTACCTAATTTAATTTTATTATTATTATTATTATTATTATTATTATTATTATTATTATTATTATTATTATTTAGTTAGTGTTTGATAACATAGAGAAAGATTTATTTTTAATAAAGTAGAAAATACTTGAATAATATTCTTAATTCTTTAAAATGTGTCATATTATTTCACCATTATTCTGTTATAGATGAAATTTTCCACATCAAAAAAATAGGGTTAATGAACTTTTAGGTCCTTCTAAATATTGCAGATTTCGTTTTTAGTCCCTAAAAAATTTTCCTGCAAGAAGGTATCCCTAAAAAATTTTTCATCTAAACTATTGGTTCCTAACGTCAAATGCAACTAGCGGCTGCTTATGTGGCAGTACATGTGGATTAAATTATTAATTTTTTTTCTGAGATAGATTCCAACGTGTACAATGAGCCAATTTTAAAGATGATTGTGTTTTCATTTGACCTAAATTAATTCCCTTTTGTTCATCTTCTTCCTCCATCGTGAAATTCCTTGTTCATTTGTTTCTTGCTTGGTTTTTTTCATCTTGCTTGCTTTGTTCATCCTCTCCTTGCGTCTTTATAAGCAAATGTCTTCTGCTTCTGTGAAATCGCGTTTGGGGAAGTTTTGTGCTTGTTAGGTTCGTATGGTGTCATATCAATGCAAGAATGGACCAAATAAAGGAAGGTTGTTTTGGAGATGTCCTTATTAGAGGAGTGTTGATACCTGTAATTTGTTCATATGGGATGAAGATCTTGTAGAAAAATCTGGAAATGCAGATAGAGCCATTACGAACTCAGAGTTGGAAGTCATGGCATATGTGTGATATATGAAGTCCTTGTATGAAGAGTCAAGGAAGAAGAACAAGAACTTGAAGACCAAGTTGAAAAAAGAGAAATTTCATGGAAGATTGAAGTTGTTCTTTATTGCCATGTCCTTTATGATCAATGTGTATTTTGTTATGAAATGTAGTTGTTGAACTAGGTGAAATGGTATGAATTTGTAATGTTGTTGTTGAACCTGATTAGTCTTGGGATGTAGTTGTTGAACTTGTTTAATGTACTGAATGTTCAATGTAGTTGTTGAAATTGATTAATGTTGCAATGTGATGAGTTTTAGACAAAACTTGTGATGTACTAAATGTTGCAATGTAGAATTTGTGATGTAATAGTTATTGTAATTCAGTTGTTGCAGTATAATTTGGACATAAAAAGGTTGTAACATTAAATTATTGACATAAGAGTACATTAGGTTGTGACACATTTTGCAAAAAAAAAAGGCATAAAAAGGTTGTAACATTAAATTGATGACATAAGTGTACATTAGATTGTGACAAATTTTGCACAAAAATGGCATAAAAAAGTTGTAACATTTGGCAAGATGATTTAAGAGTACTTCAGACATAATTTAGACAGAATTCAAAAATACATTAGATTGATGGCATAAGAGTGCATTAGATTGATTACATAAGTTTCAAAATACAACTTAGTCATAGTACATAAGTTTCAAAATACAACATAAAAGCAATGCTGACATTGTCATAGTACATAAGTTTCAAAACAAAACACACATTAGATTCATTAGATTCATATTACATAAGTTCCAAACATATGTTTCTTGCACTAGCACTGGCAACACATAAGTCTTCATTGAGTCATGCTCTTCTGGATGTCATCCCAAGTTGGTTTTGCAGGACTAGTATCAACACTAACTGGTTCAATGTCTAGTATCTCATCATCATTCAATAATGCTGCAACTCATCAGGATCTATACCACAATACATTTTCATTGCCTCAACAGAGCTTACAGAAGATTGTGATGTAGGATTTACCTCAAATTTAGTAAGGGTTTCTTCAGGTCGTGCAACAACTTCAGTTTTAGGTTATGTAGGGGTTTCTTCAGGTTGTGCAACAACTTCAGCCATAGGTTGTGCATGGGTTTCTTCAGGTTGTCCAGCAACTTCAGGACTAGGTTGTGTAATAGTTGGACCTTCATGTTGTGAAGCATCTGGACCTTCAGGTTGTGCATTGGATAGAGCTTCGGTTTGTGCAGTAGTTTGTGCAGTAGACTTATTTTTTTTTGTACTTGTGCCTCCTTTCTTTGTATTCCCTTTTGGCCTACCTTGCAACATAGAAACTTGAAACAAGTCATTGAAATATTAAATGAAAGATTGAATTTTTTTGCCACAATTGGAGTGTTACTAACCCTCTTCTTTGGTCCTGTCTCCACAGTTGAAGTTTGGCTACCTTTGGTGGGTGCTTCAACATCTCTTGGCAATTCACCATCAATAACAGCAAGTTGTTTATTTTTCTTACATGTTCTTGTATTGTGCCCATATTCTAAGCATGTCTTGCACCTATGGCTTGTGTTTGTCCTTTGCAATCTTGTTTGGGATGCTTCATCTAGCTCTCTTCTACCAATTTTCTTTGGTCTCCCTGGACCTCTCTTAAAACTTGGTGGCAATATTTCAGGATCAGCAGTCTTTGGCCATTTATTTTGGCCATTAATGGGAGTGATAACTTCATTGTAAATTATACATAAGTAGTCCTATGATAACACTTGTGTACATACTTAATGGGATCATCAACCTTCCTATGTATGGCTGTAACAACATGTCTACAAGGGATCCCAACCAAGTCCCAAAAGTTACATGAACAAGTATGCTTTGCCAAGTCTACAACAAAACTATCTGTGAACATCACATGAGTTACTTAAAATGTTAACCTACCTGCATATGTTGGCAACCAACTTGCACTTCTTAAATTGCTTCAAAGATGAAAATTTTATTCCCATCTTAAATAAGAATTATTTTCTAAGTTTTTCATCTTCATTAAACCTTATCACTGCAGGCCTATCATCACCATTATCATCATCTCCCCCACTGTCAAGCTTATCAGTCATGTAATCATCTTCTATTACATGTTTCCTATCCATCTCAGCTATAGTAAAACATTTAGTTTTTCCTTGACCTGAAACACCTGAAACAACACCATCAGTAGTCTCTCTTCTAGACTCGCCATTATCCACTCCATTGTTTAAACCTTCACCTATGTCGTCATCAATATCATGTATTTTCTCTTCTTCACTATCTTCATAGTGTATATCATCCAAAGAATCTTCATATGAATCACTGTCCTCAGCACCCTCATTTTCCTTAACAGATTCATGCCCTTTCTGTTTCTCTATTAACCTATCCATGTAACTCTTCTTACCACTTGATAATTTTGGCTCTGTGTATATCTCAACATCACACTTACTTTTCTCAGCACACAAAGCTAACATTGTTGCATCCTCATCATTAACAAAAGGTTTTAGATCCTTTTCAAGACAACCATGCTCAGCCTTCAACCACATTTTCACATTATAAATGTTAAAGGAAGAGTCCATCCCCTTAATTAAGTCACATGCTTCAAAGTATGACAAAAAATCGGAGTCTTGCCCACTTATAGCATAAATATCCCCCTTCATATCTTAACCTTACATCCTTTACAAATGCCCCTTTGGTATAAAATACAACCTTAAACAATCTCATGTCCTATACATTACAAAAATAAAAAAGGTTAATCAGACATTAATAATCACAGTCAAAGCAAAACAAACCCTGGATATTTGGCTTACAGTCAACACAAAAAACAAAACATGTTATTCAAGTGGGACACAAAACATAGTCAAAGCAAAACAAACATGTTATTCAAACAAGTGGGGCATAAAACATACATGACATATTTGAAGGCAATAAACAATAGCAACTGGGAATAACACAAGAATAGAATATTCAAAAGCACGTGTAACTCACATACCTTGTTGGGACCGCAGCAACCTTCGAGAATGTTAGACCACAATCTATAGACTTCAAATGGGTTTTTGGAGCGAGGGACAACAATCTTTGTCAATGCTCTGAATACTGCGTATACTCCAAGAGCGAAAGTCAAGAGAATGAATTAGGGATTTCATTCTGATTAGAGCTTTTATTAACCCATGTAAGTTTACACGTATCATGCCAACTAGGTATAAGAGAGGCATCTCAGCAAAAAAAATTAATAATTTATTCCATCTGTCCTACCACATAAGCAACCGTTACTTGAATTTGACGTTAGGAATCAATAGTTCAGACGAAAAAATTTGAAGGAGCTCTTTCTTGAAAGAAAATTGTGAAGGGACTAAAAACGAAATCTGCAATATTTAGAGGGACCAAAAACTTATTTAACCCAAAAAAAATATTAGAAAAAAATGATGAACGCATAAGGATTTAAAGAGACCATAACAATTAAAGGGTAAATAAGACCTTTGATACTTTTCATTATGCAAGCAAAATTAAAAAGTGTTAATATTCAGAATACCAAACAATGAATACCACCATATTAAAAATAATTTTCAGGATCATTATCAGAAGTTTAAGTACTATACCGAAGAGAATTAAACAGAAAAAAATAAAATCTCTATATTTTCCTTAGGTCACAATCACTCTATTCTTTGTCTTATTAACCTTCCTCCTTTATTTTATATCAACTCATATAATTTATAATATAAATCAACATTTTAAAAATTATATAACAACAAAAATTTATATAAATGTAAACACCAAACAATTCACTTATAATTAAACATCAAAAAACAAAAATGAAAAAAAAAAAGGTATGAATGAAATAAGATATATTGAGAAAAAGATGAAGATGATTGACAAATATATGAAAATAGAGAAGAAATAAGATATTGTTTTTTTGAATCCGCTTCTCTTTTATATAGTCACAACTTGATTGAGTATATAAAAGAAATAAATGCTACAAACATAATGAAAATTAATTAATTTTGGGTTAAATATACAACACCCCCTGTAATGTTAGTGATTTTTGCTTTTAGTCCCTGGTAAAGTTTTTTTTTTGTAAAACAACCCTTGCAATTTCCAGATTCCCTCGGATACCCCCATGTGCAGAAAAGATTCCAATTTTTAGTGACTTGGCTATCCAACTGGATTTTTATTTTATTTTTAAATGCCACATAGACTTTCTTTATTTTGTAATTTAATTTATTTTATTTTTTAAATATTAAATTTTTTTACGTTTTCTTTTCTTAAATTATTTTAATTAATTAATATTTTTTATGAATTAATTTTTTAAAGTATCAAAATATTATAATTGGGCCTTCTCAAAACTTCATAAGCCCATTATTAACTTAACAAGTTTTACATTTGTACTATTGGGTTTGAGTTATTTAAACCCCTAAAATATTTGTTTCCCAACCGATGTGGGACTTCTTCACTAAAAACCCCTTTGAAACTGCAACTGCTTTTGTCATGCGATTTGATATTGCTGCATCTGCTTTTGCTTTGGAACTGCAACTCACCACAAAACACCACCACCACACGGATCCTTCATTAATAATGCATCAGATTTGTAATATTAAAAACAAAGAAAGGAATTTATGTCTGGAAGTTAACATGTGAATCTCTGTTGTTTCGTCAGTCTTTGCCTTGTTGCGGACTTGCGGTTGAAGCACCGTCTGCACCATGTACAAACACACTGCACCATGGACAACATGAGTCAAGTGATAAAGAGGAATGAATACTATAGTTAATTACTCCTATTTGATTGATAGTCTAATGCACGTGTTAAATTTGTTTATCTTTTTAAGTTTGTAATTTGGGAATAGACTATCATGGGTGAATGATCTATATTTTTTAAGTTGTACCTAAGTCTAGGCTTCAAATTTAATTCCACATGTAAGATTTAAAATAAAAGAGTATCATGGAAGAAACCAAATATCACCTTATATACATTGTAATTTATGCTCTCTAACAACTTAAGATGTTAACATTTAATTCATTTCTTTCAACTTTCAACTTTTAATTCATATAGCATTACAAAATGATCATTGTGAACATTGCAACTACATCCGCACCTGTAACATCCAACTCATCTACTGCATCTAAAGCTAATCTCAATCAAATACATGAGCATAATTATAATGGTAAGACATGAACCAAGACGAACAACAAATTGGATGATAGCTTCAAAAACATTGGCACAGGCAACAAACTGAATGAAATTTGCATGTTATGTTCAGCCATTTTTTAATCACAGAATGAAGAAGGAGGAACAGTAACACAACTTGTGCATGAGTATATTCATCTTGTTTATAACCATGATAAAACTTTGGTCAAAGTAGTGAGTATGAGGATAGTCATGGAGTTTACATTGATTATGGTTTTTATTCACGTGATAACAAATTCTTCACTTCTTCACTTCTGCTTTTTCTTATTTCGATTTCAAAGTAGTGATGTTTTTTTTGTCATGCTTACATGAGGGTTATGGTACTTCTTTGTGAATGAAAGTGAAGAGATGAAAAAGAAAGATTGCAACAGTGAAGATACGTTTGCACTGGTGCTGGTAAGCTTCAAGTCCCACATCGAAAAAATTTTACCAAATGAAAAAGTCTATATATCGCTTAAACATAACACATTGTAAAACTTCAAGTCTTGGACTTCGAGAAAAATACTGGGCTTTGAGTCCAAATTTAATATTTTAATAGTTAATTTAAATTAATATAATTTCATAAAAAAATATTAATAAAAATAATTTAAGAAAACCTGACAAATTAATAAAAAAGTAAGAAAATATATATATATATATAAAAGTAAAAAATAAAAAAAAAACTAATAAAAAAATCAAGATTTTCCACGTGGTTTTGAAATTTAAATAAAAATACACCTGGGACTGTCACGTAATTGAAAAATAGAATTTGGAATAAACAGGGGCCATAACAAGGGAATATGAGTATTACGAGGGGGGTTTTTAAAAAAAAATTACAGGAGCTAAAATCAAATCTCGCTAATATCACATGGGGGTTTTGTATATTTATCCCATTAATTTTGCACTCAAGATACATTGGTCCCACTCAATAAAGCATGATTTAAATTATAAAAAAAAATGTTTAAAAGATATTATATTTCATTATTGAGCATCAAATTTTATCCATGAAGCTTTTATATATATATATATATATATATATATATATATATATATATATATATATATATATATATATATATATATATAACAATCAAGTGTGACAGAGAGAGTGAGAGAAAAAAAAAATATGATAAGTTTTATATTACTACATGATAATGTGTTATTGGCAGCCTCCGCCTTTACGTTATAACCTTTTTTCATGTTAGTTCTTGCAGTGCATTCATGGTTAGTCCAATAACCAGTGCACAACCATATTATGTTGTATGTAAATATCTAATAAATTTAAAAACACGATAATAATAACTCTACATTTTCTAAGTGGCTATTGTAGAAGTAAATTACTAATTATATGATAAATATGAAAAACAATATTAAATGATAAAAAAATAGATATTATAGATGTTCATAAAAATATGATTTTTTTTATAAAGGGGATGGGCTTTAACAACACAAATTTAATAATATTAAATGACCATAATTATTTTTAAACAAATTGTTACAAATGAAATTGATAAACAATTCACAACTATGATTTCATATCAGAGAAATTTTTGCAAAAAGAAAATCTAACCCATTCATAATCAAATATCATCTTCGTCATCCAAGAATAAATATAATTGTATGTTTCCACCATGTAATGAAAGTTTTGTATCATCATCATTCATAGTCGTCCACTCGCAACATAGTCACTGAGTAACGTTACCTTCCATATCTCCATGGACTTCTCACTTCGGTTTTTATTGCAGTGTCCATTCTTCTTATGCAAACATTAAAAATAATATTTAATAGAAACATATAAAGATAGGGTGAGAGTGAATTTCATTTTGAATGCAAAGGAAGTTATATTTCTCCCATTTTGATTTCGATAAAATATACATGAATAGATTATAAAGCAATAAAATCGTCTCTTTCTTCCATGTCAAACACAATTAACGTTTTAAAAGTCCAAGTGAAGGGTAGATGATGACTTTGATTCAGAGACCAAACTACCACAAATTGAAGCCTTTTGTTATAAATAAAAGAAGATTGAAAAATATCTAAACTGCTACAAGCTGACGTTAATGAAAGTTATAGATGTGAGACTTTTTGTAAGAGATGAAAGTTGCATTTTTAATTGGTAACTGTTTTGGGCTGGGTAGGCGCTTTGCCCCCAGAGGGGCAAGGCCCAATCCAATCCAGCCTTTGGACAGACCCAATAGCCAGAAACTAGCTGTTGGGCATGTTCCCTTCACGCGCAAAGTAGTTCACGCGACCAACTGCCTCCCCGGATATCACAGAAACAGTAGTCTGTGTCAAAAGGGCCACGCGCCCTGCCCTCGAGTTGGCAATTTCTCATTGGCAGACCAGGCGCTTTGCTCGCTAGGAATCCACCTATAAATACCCCCTCGCTTGAGAGGGGTAGGTATCAAATATCCAATACTTAAAATCTCTTACTTACTCTCTCTTTTTTTGACCAAACACTTACTTTGGCATCGGAGTACCTTGCAGGTACCTCCACCCCTTTTCCTCCCCTACAAGCATCATCTCCTGTCCTACGTGAAGGCCACGACGATCCAGTCTGATCCGCTCCGATCAGTGGCGCCGTCCGTGGGAACATTGCTTCCCCGTCTTTTTGAATCAAGATACCTCATCTTTTGACCCAAAAGACCAAAGCTCTCTCCCTAAAATTCCTTTGATCATCATGGCCTCCACCAAGAATGATGCCCGCCAAGACTCTGTTGCTGCCGTTGTGACTGACAATGCCGACCACATCTTCGGCAGACACGTGCTTCTAGAAATCGACCAGCGGGACGGAAAGACTGCTTCCCCGTCCCCCGAGGAAGTGAAACCTAGGGTACCAGCTGTCGAACGGGTTTTCGAACCCATTCCTGTCCCGCAGAACGCTGATTCAAGTACAGCTGCTCTCATCGCCTCTCTCAACAGATCAAACCTTTTGATCTTCCAGCAAGGAGAGAAGATTAACGGTCTCGAGCATGTCCTCAAAGAGCGGCTTGCTTCTGAGAAACAACCCAGCCCGTCTCCACGTCCTCGGTCTCCCCCTCCGAAATGGAGATGCGATAGGTCCAGAAGTCTCTCCCTGGAGAGAAGACGATCAAGATCGGAAGAACCTGCATCCGACCTCGCCCGAAGGCACCACAGATCTCCTTCGCGAAAGTCGAGACGCTCCCCGGCGTCCAAAAAGCATCGACAGCCAGATAGGCACGACCGCCGTCATACGCGCAGGCATTCTCCGCGACGCAGCAGAAGCTGTGGTCGTAGACATTCTTTCTCCCGCTCTCCAAGCTCAAGCAGCGACGACGAAGTCCACGACCCCCTTTCACAGGAGATCATGGACACGAGAATTCCTCGCGAGCTAGAGAAGCCCCCTACTCTAGCAACCTACGACGAGACCACCGACCCCGACGAACACATAGAGAACATAGAAGCAATGCTCCATTACCACAACGTGACCGGGGCCATAAAATGCAGATTATTCCCGATCACACTGAGAAAGGGGGCGATGGCTTGGTTCAAGCGCCTCCCTCGAGGGTCGATCACTTCATGGAGGAACTTGAAGACTCAATTTGCCCGACACTTTACAGCTTCTCGACGACATCCCAAGTCGGAGGCCACCTTGGAAGCTATTATACATGGAAGGGATGAATCCCTGCGGGCATACATCGAACGGTTCAATGTTGGTATACAAATAGAGTTAGGGTTTTGTTATCGATCCACAGAGATTGTTCGGTGATATCGCAGCCGTTCTACAGTCGTGTACGTTTTAAACTTCAAAGTAACAAGGGTTTTTGGTTGTTTTTAAATCGGAACACTTGCATTCGAATTTAAGTAACAACGGTAAAAAGATTTGTTTTTACGATTTAGAAAAAGCATGTCAAGATTAGGGTTCGACAAACCATTTTGCAAGGATAGAATCGAGAAAGCGAATGAACTCGTTTAGACGGTAAATGTAATCACATATCCTCCCAATATGTTTATCTCTAACACATTTTGTGAGTTTTACCATTTTGATCCTTTGATGATCTCTCACTCAAACTATCAAAATGACAACGTTCTAGTTCAATATTTATGAACATCAACACACATTACTATCTCTAGCCAATGGACATTGATGGATGAAAAACCTAGGTAAAGAGTAGGAACACATTTCTCAATCATGAACCAACACAAAGAATAAACCATATAAACAAAGTTTTTCATCATACATTCATCATCCAAGAGTTCACAAGCTATATCAATACCTATACATACAAAAGACAGGTTTATCTACCATCTAACCTTGACACAAAAGGGAAATTAGCTACACATATTCATGGTAGCTTGATCAACAAGAATCGGGAGAAGAGAATCGAGCATCAACGACGATTTTCTCGACAAAATGATGCTTTTAATCTTCCAAAGATGAAGTGCTACAGTGTACAATGTACTTTGATCTCAAAATATATCCAAGATGCCTAAACTGCTGAACAAAACAACTTAAATAGGGGCTGAGATTCGCGGAGCATGCTGAGCGCGCAGCTGCCCGCTGAGCGGGCTCCACTTACAAAATAAACCGCCTAAGAGCGCGCTGAGCGGGCTCCTTTCTGTAACTACTTCCACCACGCGCTTGGAGCGCGCTTCAAGCATGCTCAAAAAATGATTATTTCTCAAAACTGCTTTTGTGGGGCCTTCATAGCTCCATTCTTCACACTTTCATGCAAAAATCTGCAATAAAAACACAAAAGTTAAATAGATAAGTCAAATAACGAAATTAGCTAGAAAACGGTTATAAAACGGAAACAATGGGAAAAGGCTTGGATTTAGAAATAAAGCTCACAAAAAGGTGCTAAAAACTAATCTAAATATTAACACTTTTTAGCACCTAACAACTCTCCCTAACTTGTTTCTTTGTTTGTCCTCAAACGAAGGGAAAATAGAATAGAAGCAAGCGGAAAACCGGAAATAAACACCAACAAAAATCAATGGTTCAAACCAAATTAACACACACGCAAGTACCGCTCGGCTTTACCAAGAATGAAAACATGTAAATGAACTAACTTCTAAACATAAATAACAAGCACAAATCATAAGCAAACAAATGTTTAAATTGGAATCACCTAATTTATTCAAATGAGCCTAGCTCAATATATACAAGGGACAAAACACACTCATTAGCAAAAGTGTCAGCATCCAGAACAATTCATGCATTCATCAAACCAACTCAACAAGAAAACCAAGGAAACAAAGATCTCTTAAGGGCTTCTAAAGGTTTTAACTAGGCAAGGTTTAACAAGAAAGGGATATTTCTAAAAGGCCATTGAAACAAAGTGGTTAACAAAAATTTTCAACAATGAACAACATGCCATTAACCCACTTAGACAAAGCTCATAACAATTCAATTCAAACCTTTCTTTTCTTTTCTATTCTTTTCTTATGATGCACTCTTTCATTATATTTAGAATGCCATTTTTTTTTCATTTTCTTTTCAAGCAACTCCCTTTGGAGTGCCAAGCATAGCACAAAATAGTGTTTCATGTTTCTTTCTTTTTCACAAGAGGCACCAATTCACCTTTTCTTTTTCTTTTTCACAAGCTAGAACCACTCTCCCCAACTTTAAACCATACCATATTTAATGTGCAATGTTCTTCAAAAGTATGTTCAAACAAAGAGTTAAGTGTCTAAAAAAAAATAAAAATAAAAACTAGAATGAATCACATAGATTTTCTTTTTAGCGTCAACAACCCACTAATGAGTGTATTCCTTTGATCATTCGACGGGTTTATGCCAGATTCATTCCAATTTCAAGGCTCAACATGGCTAGCAAGTGCTCACACCTCTCACAAGGTAAAATTGAAGTTTATTTGGATTGGTGGTTTTTCTCATAATCAAAAATTGCCTAGATCATTTCAATGTTTCCAAGGTTTGCAAATGAATACAAGATTAAACATGAATCATATGAGCTAAACAACAATTACAAAATCTCTCAATATTTATGAATAAAGGAGGGACTCACATTTGTGGTTGTGTCCTAATTGATTCCAAAATGAACAAAAATGCTAAATGAAGAAAAGCTTGAGAATTATGTAAAGCACAAAGTTTATAAACATACTGATATTCTACAAAGCACAAAACAGAGTACCTTTGTGTGCACCAACTTAGAATTTTATCATCACCATCAATGAATGGTGAAGTGCATCAACTATTGTTCAAAGAAGCAAACTTGCTTCATCCACCAATTACCTTAAAAACAAAGGGCAAACAACACCAAAAATTTTGCACAAACAAACCATATAAACATAGAACAACATCCACCCAGATGTTAAATTCATTAATCAACAAAAATTTTATCAAAAATTCAAACTCACATCCGCCCGGATGGAGAATACAAAATTCCTACACAAGGTAGTCAATACAAAATACAAACATAATAATAATACCAAAATAAATAAAAAAAACAAAATATAATAAAGGACTAATCAAAATATAATAAAGGACTAATCAAACCCAACATCAGTCAAAACTAGAGCTAGACGCTCCATGACCCGCTCCATCGTCACCGTCAACGTCATCATCACCGTCATCGTCACCGTCATCGTCTGCCCCCTCCGGAAAACCAGGCCTGCCCTCAGGCCAACGAGCATAAGCCATGAGGTCTTCGCGAGACCTCAGCCGGTGGTCCACATGTGGTTCCCGAAACTGCAGCTGCAACTGAACCATAGAATCATGCATAAACATGAAGGCCCGCTGATGAGCCTCGTGCATGGCCCAATTGGCCTCAGCACTTAGATCATAAGCATACCCTCGTCCGCGCCCGCGCCCGCGAGCAGGGGCAGCAGCAGCTACAGGGGCAACATCTTCTAAATTAATCACCCCCATACAATAACGGGTGACATAACCATCATCCAAAACTTGGAGCTTCACATTCACATGGGTAGGTAATGCAACTTGCGCCTCATGGCATAAAGCCATAATCAACCCTGGATAAATAAGGGCACAAGCCACACGATCTCCAAGAGGTGTTTCGCTAGTGGCAGTTCTCTTCATCTCATTAGAAATAATCCGTGCAAAATCCACGGTATGGCCCTCTCTGCGTAAATGAAAAATCAGAGCCGCGGTCTCCATGGTAATAGAGGAGGTGTGGCTTCTTGGTCGAAGGTTGTATAGAACAACATACATGACAAGCTGTGAGATAGTATCCAACACCCTCCTTGAAAACTTTAGGGGCGCTCCATTAGCGCTTAAAGTGTAAGTACCCTCTTCTACGCACAAAGCATCCCTAAGTTGGTCGGCATTCCAATTCCGCCGAGCCAACGTCCGTCCAAAGTCACATAACACATCTTCTCCCAGCTGAAGTGGGTTTCCAAGGTAGGCATTGATGGAATCTCTTGAGAAATCGGTTTCTTTCCCCCGAACCCAAGTTTTGAAAGTGAACGCATCACCATCGGAGGGTAATGCATTAGCGTAAAACTCCCTCACAATGTCAATATGGTACTCAGGAAAGGGAGAACCAAGTTTATCCCACCCATCACCTTGGACAAGATGGGCCATGTTTCTATGGGGACCATCTGGATCAATCAAAATTATCCTGTCCGGCCAAATCGATCTCTTTTCTAGTTGCACGTATCGTTGTTGTTGCTCGAGGCCAACAAAACGCGTCCTATCGAATTGGCCAGCAGGAGCTCGTCTGTTAGGGTTTGATGTGGAACCA
Organism: Lathyrus tuberosus; assembly: GCA_022829125.1. NCBI lineage: Eukaryota > Viridiplantae > Streptophyta > Magnoliopsida > Fabales > Fabaceae > Lathyrus > Lathyrus tuberosus. Next base: position 1,307,002 of record JALAZF010000282.1, read on the forward strand.
ATAACACGCTGCTTCTTTCGTCCAAACATCTGAAAAAAAACAAAAACAAAAATAACCACAAAACAGTACCATACGTTAGCGGAAACAGTCAGCTAAAAAAAAATCTAAATCATAAAAAAAAATTCCATAGAACAATCACAGTGCAGCAGAACAGAATTGAAAAAAAGGGGGGGATTTTCTGCAAATCTCAGAGCGCGCTGAGCGCGCAGGAGCGCGCTGAGCGGGCTATGCGAAATACAGAAAATTCCCTCTGCAACAGAAGATTCCAAATGGTTAAACTACAAGTAATTCCTCAACACCATATTTACAAAGAAATGCCCAAAACGAATTCTCATAAATTAAAAACTAATTAAACTATTCACAAAACCTAACTTCTAAAATTTCCTACCCACAATTCTAAAATTCAAACTTCTAACCAACATGCAATCATACTAAATAAACACTTATACAGAAATTAGTCATAAACAGAAGCAAGGAAAAGAAGTAGAACAAGAACATTCAACATTTAACCATAAAGACCCAAAAATGGGTTTCCAAATGAAAAGGAAAAATTGAAAAATAAAGACTTACTGTGTTGAAGATGATGATGCTTAGCTGAAAATAATAAGGAAGATGTTGTTAAGGAGCTTGAAAATTCAAGGAGGTTTTGGAAATCTTGAAGGAGGAGAGAGCACAAGAGAGTTTTGAGAGAAAATGAGGGGAATGAGGCAAAAATTCTCAACCCTAGCAACATAAGTTACATTCTAGGTCGGGTACAACTTTGTGGGCCCAGAAAAGCAAAATAATTTTTTTTAAAAATTTTGCAGACCGCGCTCAGTGGGCTATGACCGCGCTCAGCAGGCTGCTCTCTGACTTGAAGGGGTCCAAAATCTCAAGAGCGCGCTGAGCGCGCGCCTGCGCGCTGAGCGGGCACAACAATGCTAAAAAATCCTCCCAGCTTGAAAAATTCAACTAATAGTAGTCAAAAACAACACTCTAAGCAGCATACCACATCAACTTTACAGAAAACACGATTTAAACAGCAAATGGAATATAAATGCGATAAATACTTATAGTGTTGGGGTGCCTCCCAACAAGCGCTTGTTTAACGTCGGATAAGCTCGACGGTTCATGATGCTCACTTAAGAACATCAAGAAGAACAGAACAACACTCGCGATCGAAATTCCCTCCTAGGTAAATTTTCAGACGTTGACCGTTTACGGTCCAACAGTCTTTCTTTTCCAAGTCCTCAATCACGACTGCTCCAAAACTCTTTACTTATTTAGCACGAAATGGTCCCGACCACTTTGATTTTAATTTTCCTGGAAAAAGTTTTAACCGGGAATTGAACAAGAGAACCAGCTGGCCAACTTCAAATTCCTTGTGCTTAATCTTCTTATCATGGTATCCTTTCACCTTCTCTTTGTACAACCAACTTGAATGGTATGCGGCATTCCACATTTCTTCCAACTCAAGCAATTGCATTTTTCTTTTGTCACCGGCCAAGTTCTTATTGAAATTTAACATTTTCAAAGCCCACAAAGCCTTATGCTCCATTTCGACCGGTAAATGGCAAGTTTTACCATAAACCAATTGAAATGGAGTTAGACCGATTGGAGCTTTATAAGCGGTGCGATATGCCCATAAAGCCTCGTCCAACTTTTGCGACCAATCCTTCCTAGAACTTGACACAGTTTTTTCTAAGATTCTTTTTACCTCGCGGTTTGATACCTCAGTTTGACCATTCGACTATGGGTGGTAAGGGGTCGCCACCTTATGCGATACACCATAGTGTTTTAAAACATTTTCAAGAGGTGTATTACAAAAGTGTGACCCGCCATCACTAATGAGCACCCGAGGAGTGCCAAAACGGGAAAATATGTGTTTCTTTAAAAATTTGATCACCGTTTTGCCATCCGCCTTAGGTGAGGCAATCGCCTCAACCCACTTCGATACGTAGTCAACCGCTCCCAACATGTACTCGTTCCCAAAAGATGGTGGGAATGGACCAACAAAATCGATACCCCAACAATAAAAAATTTCAACTTCTTGTATATTTTGAAGGGGAATTTCATCTCTTTTTCCATTTCCACCCATTCTTTGGCACATGTCACAACTTTTCGCATGGAGATGTGCATCTTTAAAAAGAGAAGGCCAATAAAAGCCCGATTGAAGGACTTTAGTGGCCGTCCTTGTACCATTAAAATGGCCTCCATACGGCGAGTTGTGGCAATGCCAAAGAATACTTTGAGCCTCATCGCTCGTGACACACCTTCTTAAAAGGTTGTCACTTCCTAATTTAAACAAATACGGGTCGTCCCACATGTAGTGATTAGCATCCGAAAGGAACTTCCTTTTTTGGTTCCAAGTTAGGTCTTGGGGCACCCAACCGGTTGCTTTGTAGTTAGCAAAATCTGCAAACCAAGGCCAAACTTGGACTTTAAAAAGTTTTTATCAGGAAATTCCTCTCGGATTTCCTTTTCAGCTACGGTAACCTCAACATTGACAAGGCGAGACAAGTGATCCACCACCAAATTTTCCGAACCCTTTTTATCTTTTATTCCTAAATTAAACTCTTGTAATAAAAGGATCCATCAGACGAGCCTTTGCTTCGAATCCGGTTTGGTGAGCAAATACTTGATCGTCGAATGGTTGGTGTAAACAACAACTTTTGACCCGATGAGGTAGGATCTAAATTTCTCAAGCGCATACACAATAGCAAGTAATTCCTTTTCGGTAGTGGAATAATTAACTTGTGCCTCATTTAAAACTTTACTTGCATAGTGTATGGCATGGAAACCTTTTTCCTTCCTCTTTCCAAGTATCGCTCCAACAGCATAATCACTCGCATCGCACATAAGTTCAAAATTTAAAGTCCAATTTGGAGCGATGATTATTGGAGCGGTAACTAACTTTTCTTTTAAAATTTCAAAAGCATGAAGACATTCATCGTTAAAGAGAAATACTTGTTCCTTGTTTAGCAAGTTGCTCAATGGTTTAGCCACCTTTGCAAAGTCTTTGATAAAACGCCTATAAAATCCGGCATGCCCAAGGAAACTTCGGATCCCTTTTACATTAGTGGGAGGAGGCAACTTCTCTATCACTTCAATTTTCGCTTGATCTACTTCAAGGCCTTTGGAAGAAACTTTGTGGCCGAGCACAATTCCCTCCGTCACCATAAAGTTACACTTCTCCCAATTTAGCACTAGATTTGTCTTCACACACCTCTCTAAAACGGTTTCCAAATTTGTCAAGCATAAATCAAATGAACCTCCAAAAACCAAAAAGTCATCCATGAACACTTCCATCGTCTTTTCTATAAGGTCGGCAAATATAGCTTGAACACACCTTTGGAACGTTGCCGGCGCATTACATAACCCAAAAGGCATCTTCCGATACGCAAAAATGCCAAAGGGACAAGTAAAGGCCGTCTTCTCATGATCCTCCGGGTCAACCGAAATTTGATTATACCCTGAATATCCGTCCAAGAAACAATAGAATTGCTGCCCAGATAACCTCTTGAGCATTTGGTCCATGAATGAGAGTGGAAAATGATATTTTCTAGTTGCGGTGTTCAACCTTCTATAATCAATGCACATTCTCCACCCCGTCACAATCTTTGTTGGGATTAACTCATTCTTATCGTTTCAGATAACAGTAATGCCACCCTTTTTTGGAACAACGTGCACGGGACTTACCCATGGACTATCAGAGATCGGGTAGATCATTCCCGCATCCAAAAGCTTCACAACTTCTTTCCTCACCACCTCTTTCATAGTTGGGTTCAAGCGGCGTTGTGGTTGAGCAACCGCCTTGAAATCTTCTTCTATAAGAATCTTGTGCATACAATAAGATGGACTAATTCCCTTAAGATCGGAAAGAACCCAACCTATTGCATCTTGATATTTCTTCAAAACTTAGATTAAATGGCCTTCCTCGTTTTTGGTCAAAACGTTACTAATGATAACCGGCTTGTTACCACCGTCATCAAGAAACACATATTTTACATTCGAAGGCAAGACCTTTAATTCAAGTGGTGACTTCTCATCTTTCACATCCTTCTTTAACTCTTCCATTTCTACTTCCCACAGTTGCAACTCTTTGATAAATTCAAGCTCTTTTAAACATTCTTCAAGAGCTCTTTCTTCTTCATTGGAAAACACCTCAAAAGATTCATCAAGAGCCATTTCCAAAGGAGATAATATATGAACATGCCTTGAAACCTCTAAAGTTGCTTCTTCAATTGCATCGATACGAAAGCTATCATGCTTGTCTCGAGAATGTTTCATTGCTTCAGAAAGATCAAAGCAAACTTCTTTGTTTTGAACCCTTACTTTCATTAAACCGTCATCCACATCAATCATCATTCGGGCGATTTTCATGAAAGGTCGCCCAAGAATTAAAGGCGCATCCTCATCTTCCTCCATATCGATAACAACGAAATCAACCGGAAAGAAAAACTTGTCAACTTTTACCAAGACGTCTTGAGCTAATCCATGAGGATGAGTGGTGGATTTATCGGATAATTGTAACGTCATCCAAATGGATTTCATCTCGATGTTCCCAAGCCTCTTTACAATGGACAAAGGAATTAGATTAATGCTTGAGCCCAAATCGATTAGGCCCTTCCCAACATAGACGTCACCAATTGTTACTGGCAAAGTAACACGCCCCGGGTTAACTTCTTTTTTCGGAAGAGTTCTTTGGATGATGGCACTACAACTTGCATCAAGGATAATAGTTTCCGGTTCCGAATACCTCCGCTTCTTTGTGAGAATGTCCTTCATAAACTTAGCATATTTTGGAATTTGTTCCAAAGCTTCGGCAAAAGGAATGTTAATTTGCAACTGTTTAAAAATATGCATGAAACGAGCGTAATGCCGAGCATTTTCTTTCTTTGAAGGAGCATGAGGGTATCGTAAATGTTGGATCAGAATAGTGCTCACTACTTCCTTTCCCTTCTTCACTCTCCTAAGTCTCTCCTTTTTCTTCAACTCCTCACCACTCTTATTTTCAACTTCAACTATTTCATCACTTTTATTTTCAACTACACCTTCATTTTCACTTTTATTTTCAACTACACCTTCATTTTCACTTTTATTTTCAACTACTTCCTCATCACTATCCTCCTCCATAATACCATTAATTTTTTCTTCATCTACCTTTTTCTCATTTTCATTTACCAACCCCTTCCCACTTCTTGTAACTATTGCCTTGCAATGCTCCTTAGGATTCACTTGAGTATTTGCGGAGAATGAACGACCCGGTTGTTGCTCGGCAAGTTGCCCCACTTGATTTTCTAGGTTCTTAATCGCCGCATCACTACTCTTTTGATTGGCCATAGACATTTGTATGAATTGAGTCAAAGTGTCTTCCAACTTAGAGCTAGCAACCGGAGGTGGTGGAGGTTGATAAGGATTTTGCTGGTTTGAAGAACCCCCACCATAACCTTGATTATGTTGATAGTTTGCCCTCGGTGCATATCCTTGATTGCCTTGGTAATGTTGTTGATAAGGTTGTTGTTGTTGTTGTCTTCCTTGATAGTCGCGTTGATTATTCATGTAGTTCACTTCTTCAAATCCCAGAGGAGGACAAAATCCAGTGTCATGCTCTCCTTTGCAAAGTTCACAACAAGCAACTTGTTTACTCTTGCTAGGTCCCTTCAATTCTTTAATCTGTTGAGTCAAAAGTTCCACTTGTTGAGTTATGAGCTTGTTTTGTGCAAGGATTGCATCATTAGTTCCTAATTCAAGTACCCTTCTTTTGCGAGTTGTTACAGCTTTGACTTTGAAGATCATTGAGAGCCATTCTATTGATGATATCTATAGCTTCTTCGGCACTCTTTGATAATAAAGATCCTCCAGAAGTGGCATCCAATAATGTCTTACAATTTGGTTGGAGACCATGCTTGAAGATGTGAATTTGTGTTAACTCGTCAAACCCGTGGCCTTTGCATTTGCGAAGCATGTATTTGAATCATTCCCATGCTTCATTCAGAGATTCACTAGTGCCTTGAGAGAACACAGAAATGGCAGTTTTTGACTCCATAAAATGGTTGTGAGAAAAGATCCGTTCTATAAATTTTTCCTCCAAAACGTTCCATCGGTCATCACAGCGAGAGTTTGATCAAGATACCAATCCTTAGCCTTGCCAAGCAAAGCATGAGGAAATAGTCTCTTGAAAAGAGGTAACTCTTGTGCTTGATCGACTCCGGCCGCTAACGCTATCTCATAAAGTTTGGTGAGAAAAGCGAAAGGGTCTTCATGATCCATTCCCGTGAACGGACTTTCATACAATAAGTTCAAAGTTCCAGTTTTCATCTCAGCTTGCCTTCCTTGATTGTTGTTAACAAACTGAGCGGTGTGACGTGGGCTATTTACACATGGTGTGGAAACGGGTGGTGGTGGTGGATCCATGATTGGCGTGAACTGTGGAATTGGTGGTGGTGTAGAAATCGAACTTTCTCCTTGTTCTTGCCTTTGTCTAGCTAGTTGCCTCCACCGTCTAGTTCTGCTATTGAGTCTACGAGCGGTTCTTTCAATCTCGGGATTGAATAGAAGTTGGTCCGCCGGTAGTTGCCCTCGCATAAACAAAGTCTGCACACTAAACAAAAGAAATCAACAAGCACAAGAAATTTTTTTTAACAAGCCTAAAACTTCACAACTATTGCGATGCTTGCAATATCAATTAACAATCCCAGGCAACGGCGCCAATTTGTTGGTATACAAATAGAGTTAGGGTTTTGTTATCGATCCACAGAGATTATTCGGTGATATCGCAGCCGTTCTACAGCCGTGTACGTTTTAAACTTCAAAGTAACAAGGGTTTTTGGTTGTTTTTAAATCGGAACACTTGTATTCGAATTTAAGTAACAGCAGTAAAAAGATTTATTTTTACGATTTAGAAAAAGCATGTCAAGATTAGGGTTCGACAAACCATTTTGCACGGATAGAATCGACAAAATGAATTAACTCGTTTAGATGGTAAATGTAATCACATATCCTCCCAATATGTTTATCTCTAACACATATTGTGAGTTTTACCATTTTGATCCTTTGATGATCTCTCACTCAAACTATCAAAATGACAACATTCTAGTTCAATATTTATGAACATCAACACACATTACACTCTTTAGCCAATGGACATTGATGGATGAAAAACCTAGGTAAAGAGTAGGAACACATTTCTCAATCATGAACCAACACAAAGAATAAACCATATAAACAAAGTTTTTCATCATACATTCATCATCCAAGAGTTCACAAGCTATATCAATACCTATACATACAAAAGACAGGTTTATCTACCATCTAACCTTGACACAAAAGGGAAATTAGCTACACATATTCATGGTAGCTTGATCAACAAGAATCGGGAGAAGAGAATCGAGCATCAACGACGATTTTCGCGATAAAATGATGCTTTTAATCTTCCAAAGATGAAGTGCTACAGTGTACAATGTACTTTGATCTCAAAATGTATCCAAGATGCCTAAACTGCTGAACAAAACAACTTAAATAGGGGCTGAGATTCGCGGAGCGTGCTGAGCGCGCAGTTGCCCGCTGAGCGGGCTCCACTTACAAAATAAACCGCCTAAGAGCGCGCTGAGCGGGCTCCTTTCTGTAACTACTTCCACCACGCGCTTGGAGCGCGCTGAGCGCGCTTCAAGCATGCTCCAAAAATGATTATTTCCCAAAACTGCTTTTGTGGGGCCTTTATAGCTCCATTCTTCACACTTTCATGTGAAAATCTGCAATAAAAACACAAAAGTTAAATAGATAAGTCAAATAACGAAATTAGCTAGAAAACGATTATAAAACGGAAACAATGGGAAAAGGCTTGGATTTAGAAATAAAGCTCACAAAAAGGTGCTAAAAACTAATCTAAATATTAACACTTTTTAGCACCTAACATTCAACAAAGAAGTCGTGGAGGTCCATACGACGGACCATATAAAGAAGTATCTTCTCGAAAAGGGCCTAAAACCAAAGAGTGAGTTTCGCAAAGCCGTCGGGATCGAGACTCCTCGAACGTTGACAGAAATTATCTGGAAAGCTGAAGCGTATATACAATACAAGGAGAAGGAGGCAGCCTATCATGCACGGGACACAAGGGATCGGGACAACACCCGGGCACCAAAAAAAGACGAGATGGAGTCATCCCGGCAAAGAAGGGAAAGACGGCGAGACGATCGTCCTCGAGACGCATTCTCTCTGAATGCATCAACACAAAATTCAAGCAGGGGGCGTCAGATTCCCCAAACCAACAACGTCCAAGGGCAACGTCGACAAGAGCAAGTACTATCGCTTCCACCACAGCCACGACCACACAACCGAGGTCTGCGTGCACCTTAAAGACATAATAGAAATCCTCATCAAGGAGGGTCATTTGAAACAATACATAAAGAAGGGTGAGTCCTCCCGACGAGAGGCTTCAGATCCAAAGAAGGAGACATAATCATCTCAATCCAGTCCTTCCCCGCAGGCCGCCATGTCCATTACGTGACTAGAGGACTTCATCATTCCTGATTACTTCGAATAGCCTTCCCGGATATCCGTGCACAACACTTAGAAAGCTTTCCCTGTAGCCATGGTTATCTCAAGCGGAGGGTACAATAAGCTGACAGTAGGATCTGCCAAGAGGAAGTTCGAGCAGCTTATAGATTGCAGTCCTGACCGGTTGTCTACGCTCGAGAAAATCAAAGGACGCTCCCAACCAATCACGTTCTACCGTGAGGAGCTGCCCGGGGGCTCTCAGAATTCTCAAATTCCTCTACTCATCAGGGCCAGACTAGCAAACACCGACATCTGAAGGATCCTAGTCGACCAGGGCAGTTCGGTGGATATTATGTACACGGGTCTGTTCCGCACCCTAAAGCTAGACCAGAAGAACCTCTCACCATATGTGGGACCCGATCTGCAGGGGTTCAATGGAGCAACGACCAGACCTTGGGGATACTTGGAGCTGTCGGTCACACTCGGGGAGGAGGAAGCGTCCAGGTCGATCAAGACCCAGTTTTTGGTGATCGATTGCCCGTCGCTGTATTAATGCATTTTGGGCAGGCCAGCATTCGCAGAACTGATCGCCATTCCTTCAACCGTCCACCTCAAGCTAAAGTATTATACTGAGAAAGGTCACGTCGCCACTTTACATGGGGACATAGAAGCCGCCCGCAGATACTTCATGGCAGTGATCAGGGGACAGAACCAGATCAGAGCAGCTCCGAAAGCTGCCAAGCAGCCAAGGGATGAGGAACGTCCAACCGAAGATGACCAACCAGATAAGAAGCCTGCACTTCCCGTGCACATCATCGACCTTGACAGCCGAATTTCAGAAGACTGCAAGGAAGACAATGGCGAGGTCGTGCCAACAAGGATGACCAGCTCCCCCACTTCAACCCTCATGCGGCCAGTTCCATACGGGGAGTTCGAAGTCATCACCTTTAACTACAACCCCAACAGAGGGGTGAAAATAGGCATAAGATTGCCCGATGAGGTCAAGCTACAACTGAAGAAATGCCTGGACGACAACGCTGATCTGTTTGCTTGGAGTGCAGCAGACATGCCTGGATTAGACCCCGAGACCGTGTGCCATCATTTGACCATTGATCTAGCTGCCTGCGCCGTCGTACAACGGAGAAGAAAGCAATCTGATGAGAAGGCACAAGCTGCCGAAAAACTTGTACAAGACCTCTTAGAGACAAAATTCATATCGGAGGCCAGGTATACAACCTGGCTATCCAACATTGTACTTGTGAAAAAACATAGTGGAAAATGGCGCATGTGCATTGACTACACCGATCTCAACCGGGCATGCCCAAAAGATGCTTACCCTTTACCGAGCATAGATAAACTCGTAGATAACTCTGCAGGTTTCAAAATCTTATCCTTCATGGACGCCTATTCGGGATACAATCAAATCCCTATGGCCGAAGAGGACAAGAGGTATACCGCATTCATGACCTCCTCGGGGAACTATTACTACAACGTAATGCCCTTCGGTCTAAAAAACGTTGGGGCCACGTACCAGCGCATGATGAACAAAGTCTCCCAATCAGAAATCGGGGACATGCTCGAAGTATACATGGACGACATGATCGTAAAGTTCCAAGAGGAATCCGATCACATGACTCACCTACAAAAGGTCTTCGACTAGGCCAGGAAATGTAAAATGCGCTTTAACCCAGAAAAGTGCACCTTTGGTGTGCGAGCAGGGATTTTATCTCACCGAAAGGGGAATAGAAGCAAACCCAGATAAATGCCGAGCATTCGCAGAATTCCCCACGCCCAAGTCAAAGAAGTCCATCCAATCCCTAAATGGGATGCTCGACTCCCTTTCTCGATTCGTGGCCAAATCCGCTCAGCACGCCTTGCCCTTCTTTAAACTGCTCAGGAAAGAGACCAGTTTCGAATGGACCGAAGAATGCGAGCAAGCCCTGGCCCACCTTAAGCGGGATCTGTCCGAACCACCTGTACTTTCCCGACCAGAATGCGGGGAAACCGTATACTTATACCTCTGTCGCCAGCGAAGCCATCAGTGCTGCCCTCGTCTGCAAAACAACAGACGGGCAGAAGCCCATATATTTCACCAGCAAGGCCTTGCAACGGCTAGAAGTCAGGTACGCGCAGATAGAGAAAGACGCCTTTGCTCTCATCACCGCCGCGAGGAGGCTTAGACACTACTTCCTGGCCCACACCGTAGTTGTCCGTACGGACCAGCCCATCAGACAATTGCTATGCCGACCAGATATGGCGGGCAGGATGCTTAGATGGTCCCTGGAGTTATCGGAATTCGACATTCAATACGAGGGTAGAAAGGCCCTCATGGCGCAAGCGCTGGCCGACTTCGTGGCAGAAATGACCCTGTTACCGTCCCCGCCATGTGGAGCACATAAATGGACCGCTTACGTAGATGGGGCATCCAGCCCCTCGGGGAGCGGAGCAGGAATCATCCTCGAAAACAAGGAAGGAATATTGATAGAAGTATCGCTCGTCTTGTCCTTCCTTACATCCAACAACCAAGCCGAATACGAAGCCTTCCTCGCAGGACTACGCCTGGCCAAGGACGTGGGCGCCAAGGAAGTAAAAATCTACACTGATTCCCAGCTCGTAGTGCACAAGTACGGGGAGAGTTTCAAGAAAATAACGATCAGCTAGCCGAATACCTGGTGCTAGTGAAGGAAAGGATCGCGAAGTTCGATGCATGGGAAGTCCAACACATCCCCCGCGAACGAAACACGCGAGCAGACATCCTGTCCAAACTAGCCAGCACTGGCAAGAAAGGCGGAAATAAGTCCGTCATACAAGAAATACTAGCCCGGCCTAGTATTGAGAAACCATCCTAGCATAACTAAACGACGAGCCTGGTCATATGTACTGGTTGAAGGCAAACTCTACCGAAGAGGATTCTCCATCCCTCTCTTGAAATGCGCCGAGGAGAGTAAGGTCCCCGAGATTTTACAAGAAATCCACGAGGGGATCAATGCGCAACACTTGGGGGGAAGATCTCTGGCACGAAAAGCCTTACGAGCAGGATATTACGGGCCAACAATGCAGCACAACGCCAAGGAACACATCCAAAAGTGCGGCCGGTGTCAAGTAAAAACCTGGCCGGACAGACATCAAACACACGACCACTGGTCTGGGCAGCAGTAGTAGTCTTCTTCAGCTTCTGGCATTGAGTACTGATGTGACCTTTCTCACCACAATTGAAACAGGTTGGACCTTCATCTTTGCAGTCAGTAGCTCTATGCCCCTTCTTACCACATCGATAGCATCTCACCACATTATTGGTGCACACATCAGCTCGGTGACCTTGCTCGCCGCACTTATGACACTTTCCAAAAGTGGGAGCTACTCCCCCACTTATCTTTTTCCCATCTAAAGCCTTCTGCTTCCCTTTGTCAGCTGAAGTTGTATAAGGCTTACCCCTATACTGCCCTTTCTTCTCACTCAACTGCTTATAGTGAGCAGATCGAGCTCGACTGTCCTCATCGTAGATTCTGCTCTTATCCACCAACTCAGCATACCTGCGGATCTGCTGATACCCAATACCCTACTTAATCTCTGGTCTTAGTCTATTCTCGAATTTGAGACACTTAGACATCTCAGCATCAGCACAATTGTAGTGCGGACAGAACTTCACTAGCTTCTCAAACTTCGCAGCATACTCTGCCACCGTCATATCTCCTTGCTTCAGCTCAAGGAATTCCACTTCCCTCTTACCACGAGCATCCTCTGGAAAATACTTCCCTAGAAACTCCTGCTTAAATCAGCCCAAGTTATCCCAGTGCCAACATCCGCAAGTCTCTGACGGGTGTTATCCCACCAGTCCTCAGCCTCCTCTTCCAGCATATGCGTTCCGAACTGAACCCGTTGCTCATCAAAACACCCCATCACTTGGAAAATCTTCTCGATCGCCTTCAGCCACATGTGTGCACTTGCTGGATCATGCGTACCCACAAAAGTCGGTGGATTGTTCCTTTGAAACTTTCCCAACGCGCGAAACTCATCAGGAGCTCCACCATTTGGATTCAGTTGCGCCACCACATTAGCAACCGATTCCAACACATCAGCAATCGTACGATCATTTCTTCTAGCCATCCTGCACACCACCAACAAGGTTAGAAGAACTAAAACATCGACAGTGTACACACACTCGTCGACTGACAGGGACAGACATCAAGTAAAAACCTGGCTGGACGGACCGACCTGCTCTGATAACACTAATGTAACACCCTTATCTACCCCCAATAATGTTGCAGCAAAAACAACTCAAATATCAGAGTAAGGCATAAAAATTCCCTCAAAGGGTGCACATTTCACATTTAAATCAAAATAATACACTTGCCCTGTAAACAAAGGGATTTTCCTCAAAATAACTCAAAAGCCTTCACATGGCAGCGGAACTCAAAATTATCAATTAAAAGGTTTTCAACAAACATCATAATAATCAAAATAAAACCATATTGTCAAATGACAATGAAAATAAGGAAACAACATAGTTCAACTCAAAAGACCCCAACCCGATGTTACACTATTAGAGCAAGACCCTCTAAATCAACCAAAAGCAAATAAACTTCAAGTCCTCGAAAGCATCCACAGCTAAACCTGATCACCTGCACATTACCCACGTGGAGGCAACATTCAAACAGGCAGGGTGAGTAATCACAATTCATAATAATCATTATAAAACAAGATATACATAAAATGGCATTATCTTCATAAACGACATCATCAAGGTCATCATCAAGGAAAACATCAGGAAACACCATATCACAAATTCATCAATGCCACATAAGATGCAATGCATAACAAGACTCATGCATGTGGTACCAATCGTCACAAAGGATGGACACCAGGCCATCAACCCTCCAAAGATCCCCGTCAATAGGAACGATCCCACAATCAGAAACGGAGCACGTCATAATTACCTCATATCCGTACAATGGGAATGAAGCGCCGTCACAGAGTATGCATATGAATGTATGATACACAAACGTCAATAATTCATCATCATCAAGTAAACATCATTATGTGCATCATCATTCATAAATTTTCATAAATTCATATCATCATATATTCATCGAAACATCACAAACCAGCACCTCAATATCATCAAGAACATCATGGTAAATCATCATAAATATCACAGCATCAAGTACTAGAACGACACAACAACAGAAACGGAATTTCGCGAAACAGCAGTTGCTCGCTCCAGGGTTCACCTAGCGAACCTGTTCGCTGTGGCCTTTGCCTAGCGAAGCAGCCAGTGAACCTCACAGATCTCACACTCAACACCAGAAACCCAACATATGCCATGCTCGCCCCCACATTCGCCTAGCGAAGCCATTCGCTGGGGAGTTCGCTGGGTGAGACTTCTCGCGAATCCCTAAAGCCTCTCCAGAAACACCTTTGCATTTACAATCCTGCTATCGCGCATTCGCTGTGCTGTTTCCTTAGCGAACGATGGCGAACATTCGCCTAGCGAAGAAATGGTTCGCCTAGTGAACCTGCGATTACAGCAAATCGCTACTATGCATCAGTAGCTCCCAAACCTCCCAAGCACCTGCGATTACAGTCTCAAATGACCCAAAATCATCCCTACAACAGTCCTAACATATCACAGAATTTAACGGCCTAAAATCTACGTCTGTTAGGTCGATTCAGGACCTTACGGGAAACCTTAATTTCCCTAAACCTTCAAAACTCTCAAGCTTCATATAAACTCTAAAGATCCTTCTCCACAAGGTTAAAACTACAACAACGAGGAAATCTGCCCCAAAGGTCTATTTTACCGATTAAATTCAACTCTTACTAATCGATTCACAAAATACCCTCAAAATCACCAATTTACCCCAAAACCCATAAACCTTCATAAACCTCAAAATCACCAAATCCACTTCATTCAATTGAATCCTATAATGAAAACAATGAAAGGTAATTACTCCCCATACCTTAGATTGTCGATCCGATGAGTTCTCTCTTGAGCCTTTGGAAACCTTCACGAAAATCCTCGTAGCAGACTTCTTGGAGGGAGACGACATTTGTTGAGACATTGTTCCTCTGTAGCAACTGATGAACAAAAATGTGTTGAGACTTCTATTCTTTGGAGAGAATATGAACAAACTATGTGAATGAGGATTGATGTAGCGTGTGGAGGCAAAGTGAGGAAATGATTGCATAGGGTAGGAGGGCTGCTTTTGATGAGCACTTAAAAGCCAATAAATGTAATTCCCCCACCAAAATGTATAACATTTCAAATTTTTGAATTTTAATAAATGTTCAGCACAAGTCATTAACATCTGTTGACTTTTACACATACCCAGTTTTCCTCTCATGACATCACAATGTTCATCACATATATCCTTAGAGAAACTGTCATTACACCTCCTTCCTGTACGGTCAACCTCAATGATCTTGCTTTCCCTAAGATTAACACTGGAGTGTTTGGTGATCCTTGGAATGTCATAGTAGGATGTCATGACATCATGCTTGACATCACGATCAATCAGACTTTGTTTCACCTCTAGATGTTCTCCCTTTTTATCCCATAGATAGCAGTTGTCTTTGGACTTAGCACCCTTCATGACAACTTCACCTTTCTCAATAGTGACAATACATTCAGCTTTAGTAAAGTGAACTTTAAGTCCTTTCTCACATAGTTGACTAATACTGATCAAGTTGGCCTTCAATCCTTTGACCAATAACACATCATCTAGTCTAGGAGCACCTGCACAGTTCAGTATTCCCACACCCTTGATTTCTCCTTTGACACCATCTCCAAAAGTTACACAGCTGGAATAATGTTCAACATTCAACAAAAAACTTTTCATACTTGTCATGTGCCTAGAGCAACCACTATCAAAATACCAGTCCTCTTTGGCAGAACCAGTTAAGGACATCTGAGCTAACAAACAATTGGCACCATCCTTGGGAACCCATTGCTTAACAACAGTAGGACTATCCTGATTCTGTCTAGTTTGAGGATTAGGTTGAGGATATCCATAGAGCTTGAAACATAAAGATTTAAAGTGACCAAATCTTCCATAATAGTGACATCTCCAGCTTTGAAACTCTTCTCTAAAGTGATTAACATGCCTTCTCTCTTGAGGATGTTTTCTGTTATACTGCTAAGGTTGCCTTCTACAATAATATTGAGGATACCTTCTCCCATAGCGAACCTGCGATTACAGCAAATCGCTACTACGTATCAGTAGCTCCCAAACCTCCCAAGCACCTGCGATTACAGTCTTAAATGACCCAAAATCATCCCTACAACAGTCCTAACATATCACAGAATTTAACGGCCTAAAATCTACGTCTGTTAGGTCGATTCATGACCTTACGGGAAACCTTAATTTCCCTAAACCTTCAAAACTCTCAAGCTTCATATAAACTCTAAAGATCCTTCGCCACAAGGTTAAAACTACAACAACGAGGAAATCTGCCCCAAAGGTCTATTTTACCGATTAAATTCAACTCTTACTAATCGATTCACAAAATACCCTCAAAATCACCAATTTACCCCAAAACCCATAAACCCTCATAAACCTCAAAATCACCAATCCACTTCATTCAATCGAATCCTATAATGAAAACAATGAAATGTAATTACTCCCCATACCTTAGATTGTCGATCCGATGAGTTCTCTCTTGAGCCTTTGGAAACCTTCACGAAAATCCTCGCCTTCTCCCTTTTTCCTCAGAGCTCTGAATTTTCTCCTTATATTCACGATCTCCACAAATGAATCCTAATTCTCCTCAATTCCTCCTTTTTGGTTAACTTAACTCTTGGGCCTCAAATATGGGCTTTCTCCATAATACCCTCACTAATTCTCTCCAATGTCCATCTTACCCTTAATTCCTCTAATATTATTTTAAATTAATAATAATACTAATATATCCATATTACATACTATTATTTAATTAAAATAACCAAAACTTCATAAAAACACCGACATAAACACAATCCGCCAAAAATCACAGAAAACCACAAATATAATATTTAAATAAATTAAATAAATATTCTTACGAAAATCGGGATGTTACAACTCTCCCCCACTTAAAGAATTTTCGCCCCCGAAAATTACCTCAAGGAAATAGAGTCGGATACGACTCCCTCATCTGATCTTCACGTTCCCAAGTCCAACTTTCGCCAGCTGGTCCACCCCACAACACTTACACCAAAGCTATGTCTTTACCCCGCAATTGCTTCATCTCTCGATCATCGACACGCACAGGCAATGCTTCCACAGTCAGATTATCCCTCACTTGGACATCATCCATCTAAATCACATGCGACGGATCCGGAACGTACTTCCTCAACTGAGACACATGGAACACGTCATGCAAATTCGCAAGTGACGGCGGTAAAGCAACTCGATAGGCTACCTCTCCTATCCTTTGCGATATCTGGTATGGACCAACAAAATGTGGAGTGAGCTTCCTAGACTTCAAAGCTCGACCCACACCAGTCACTGGCGTCACCCTCAAAAACCCGTGATCTCCCTCTTGGAATTCAAGTGCTTTCCTCCTCTTATCATGGTTGAAATTCTGGTATCAGATGTGTGATGTTAAGTTTGATGTCACAACAACACAATCTGCTAAATGAACAGTCAATCAACATAATGAATTGTTCACCCAGTTCGGTCTAACTACCTACGTCTGGGGGCTACCAAGCCAGGCAGGAAATTCACTATTAGTAGTACTAAATTACAGACTCAACAATCCCAGCTAACAATCTCCTAACTTAATCACTACCCAATGACACTTCTAC
Source organism: Lathyrus tuberosus (assembly GCA_022829125.1). Lineage (NCBI taxonomy): Eukaryota > Viridiplantae > Streptophyta > Magnoliopsida > Fabales > Fabaceae > Lathyrus > Lathyrus tuberosus. Next base: position 1,324,262 of record JALAZF010000282.1, read on the forward strand.
CTAAGAACCTCTTAGATATGAGATACCACTCACTCCCCCTTAATCACCTCAGTGATACAACTCAAAGATTACAAAGTATAGAAGTCACACTTCCAAAACACAACTTGATCTTGCTTAAAAGCTTTGATAAAGAACAATTAACAACTCAAAACAATTACACCATTTCAAACATGAATGGCTTACAATACATAGATGAAACACACACTTGACTCTCAGTCTTTAATCTTTTGCCTTCGTCCATTCCAAGTAGGGTTGAGGCTGCTTTAAATAGAAACTCAGACTTGGGCTTAGACTCCTTGAAAATATCTGATTTGATTTGAATTTAAAACAGATTTTATCTTCAAATCTTTTCATATCTTTCAACCCTAAAAATAGTAACAAGATCTGCTCCATATCTGATTGCAACAGAAGAATCTAATCCAAGATCTTCGCCTGCAATCTATCAATCAGATCTTCTGATAACTAATTAAAACACGCGCAGCCCTAAAAACAAAACAACTGATATTCTGTCACTCAATGTCAAGACATCGTTTTTGACATCAGTACACAAAACTGCAACCCTAACAAACTTAATGTTAGTAACTTATGTTAAGACATCAGACATATGACATTTTCAACAACAACATTGTTTTACCAAAATTCTAGCCAATACAAGAACTGACAATCTCCCTCTTTGGCTAATTTTGGCTAAAATAATCTCAGCTAACACCGGAGATACCAGCAGCGAAAAAAAAAAACAATACAAACAGCAGCAACAACTTACAAAGATGCACAACACAAAACTCCCCCTCAAAACAAGAACCACAGCAAACAGCTCGGTAATTCTCCCCCTTTCTAGCCACAATTGGCCAACCATCAAACAGTTAGTCTCCGTCACTACTGTCAAAAACTACCAGTTAGTCCTAGGCTTGCTCTCCGTGTCAGTCAAAAAAGGCATCACATGACAAGATAAATCATAGAACAAAAACCAGAAAAACATAACAGTGCCATTATCCAAGATACAAAATAGGCACTCAAGGTGCATACAAAGGTAAAACAAAAAAATTGAAACAACACAGCTAGCTTAATCAATCTTCATCAGAATCATCAGTAGAAACATCTTCATCATCCTCATTCTCAGTTGTTGAATCACCTTTCTCAGAACCTGAACCTTCAGCATTAACATTTGTGTTGACATCCTCATCATCTCCATCCTGTTCCAAAGACTTGACCAACTGCTCAAGTTTCATCTTCCTGGCAGTGCTGGTGCTGATCACCACATCTAGATCCTTGCAGGCAGACTTTAATTCTTCTATCATATCAGCTTTGGTATATGCCTTCTTGACACCAGAACCTGATGTTGAGACAATATCTGGGACATGATTCCCTACAAACAACTTGGGATGCAAGGATAATGCAGACTCCCTTTTGCAAGCAGTATCTGAAGTAGTGAATATTCCAGGATGTTGCTTCAGGATCACTCCACAAATGAGAGAAGGAAATGCTATATTCATTTTAATAGCATTTGTTGAATCATGCTTCACAGTCTGATAAAAAATGTAGGACCCATAATCGAAGTCTTTATCCCAACAGCATAAATCATCTTCCCCAAGCCAACAAAGATAGTAGTTTTGTGATTAGTGGGGACCCAATTTGCAGCACCTATCCTATGCAAGACAGCATATTTGACACTAAGAAGACTAGCAGACAACTTTCCTTTCAAAGGCCAAACCTTCACTTGAGTTGCACTGATCTCCTTGCACACCTCATTGTTAGTAACTTCCAGCTCTCTATAATCTTGCTAATTTCTTCCTAGGTAGGTGTTGATAACCTCAGGAGAAAAATCAATACACTTACCTCTCACATATACTTTTCTAAAGTCCACACTCCTTCTGTCAGTAATGTCCACAGGAATGTTTACAACAAACTCCTTAACTAGCCCATCATAACATTGGAAAATCCAGAAACAGTTTTCATCAACCCAGCAAACTTAATCAGCTCCATAACTTACTTAATCTCCAGAGCATATTTGCCAAGCTCTCTTTCCAGAGCCAATCTTCTTTGACACAAACTTCCACATGTGAGCACTTCCAGCATAGTGAAAAGAGATGTTGTCCACAGGTACATCAGGAACCTTATCAGCAATCCTCTTCAAAATGGACCTTCTCACTGGAGTGATGTCTTGAACATCCTCATCAACATCAAACTCAGAGTCAGAGTCTTCCCTTATCTTCCTCTTTTTGGATGATCCAGAAACCTTGCTCCAAGACTTTGCAGGGCCAACAACAGGAGTCTTCTTCTTTTTGCTTTCAGTTCTCACCTTAGGAGATGAATCAACAGTCTTCCCTTTTCTAGACTTCAATCTTTTTGCAATACCTGGAATTGCATTGCCAATAACCTCATTGTCTGACAAATCCTCAACATTCACAACCTCAACAGGATTCTTTCCTTTGGGGCTAGAAGAAACTTCCCTAGCAGGTGATGTTCTAACATCAGGTTCAACATCAACCCTAGCTCCAACATTAGGATCAACATCAGCTTCAGCTTCAGTTTAAGCATCTTCAATGACAGAAACAACCAACCTGTGAAGATTGGTTTCATCTAGTTGCATGTCATCCTTTTTACCTTCAGATTGCATAACAGCCATTTGAGCCAAAGGTCTGGATATTCCAGCCACAGGAATCCCTTTCTCAAAAATATTAGTGACAATCTGATCTATACTTTTATCAACATCTACAGTCTCTTCCTCATTCTGATTTCCAACAGCTTGAGGAGTGGAGGTCCTAGGAGCAGATTTATCTCCAAACAGAATGCTAGTAACAAACTCTCTACTTTTCCTATCATCAAAATTTTTACCAGCAGAATGATCAGAAGATTTACCTGATGTATCATGAGAAGGCCTTTTTGTTTGCAGTTTGTTAGGTCTTGTCATAGAAACTGGAATCATTGAGAGAGGGGCTGTATCCAAAGCTTCATCCTCAGAAACCCCTTTCGTCGAAACCCTAGGTTTTGTATGTGAGGGACTCTTGGATGCAGACTTCTTGGAGGGAGACGACATTTGTTGAGACATTGTTCCTCTGTAGCAAGTGATGAACAAAAATGTGTTGAGACTTCTATTCTTTGGAGAGAAGATGAACAGACTATGTGAATGAGGATTGATGTAGCGTGTGGAGGCAAAGTGAAGAAATGATTGCATAGGGTAGGAGGGCTGCTTTTGATGAGCACTTAAAAGCCAATAAATGTAATTCCCCCACCAAAATGTATAACATTTCAAATTTTTGAATTTTAATAAATGTTCAGCACAAGTCATTAACATCTGTTGACTTTTACACATACCCAGTTTTCCTCTCACGACATCACAATGTTCATCACATATATCCTTAGAGAAACTGTCATTACACCTCCTTCCTGTACGGTCAACCTCAATGATCTTGCTTTCCCTAAGATTAACACTGGAGTGTTTGGTGATCCTTGGAATGTCATAGTAAGATGTCATGACATCATGCTTGACATTGCGATCAATCAGACTTTGTTTCACCTCTAGATGTTCTCCCTTTTTATCCTATAGATAGCAGTTGTCTTTAGACTTAGCACCCTTCATGACAACTTCACCTTTCTCAATAGTGATAATACATTCAGCTTTAGTAAAGTGAACTTTAAGTACTTGCTCACATAGTTGACTAATACTGATCAAGTTGGGCTTCAATCCTTTGACCAATAACACATCATCTAGTCTAGGAGCACCTGCACAGTTCAGTCTTCCCACACCCTTGATTTCTCCTTTGACACCATCTCCAAAAGTTACACAGCTGGAATAATGTTCAACATTCAACAACAAACTCTTCATACTTGTCATGTGCCTAGAGCAACCACTATCAAAATACCAGTCCTCTTTGGCAGAACCAGGTAAGGACATCTGAGCTAACAAACAATTGGCACCATCCTTGGGAACCCATTTCTTAACAACAGTAGGACTATCCTGATTCTGTCTAGGTTGAGGATATCCATAGAGCTTGAAACATAAATATTTCAAGTGACCAAATCTTCCACAATAGTGACATCTCTAGTTTTGAAACTCTCCTCTGAAGTGATTAACATGCCTTCTCTCTTGAGGATGTTTTCTGTTATACTGCTGAGGCTGCCTTCTGCAATAATATTGAGGCTGCCTTCTCCCATAGTATTGAGACTATTTCCTCCCATAGTATTGAGATTGTCTCCTATGATAATGAGGCTGTCTTTTGTAATGATGATTAAGCTGTCTTTTCCCATGATGATGGGGTTTTCTTCTGCCATAATATTGAGGCATAGTATTATTAGGCCCATACATTTTCCCATGATGTTGAGACATAGGTTGGGACATGTTATGTTTAGGTCTAGATGCATAACCTTTCCCATGGTGTTGAGTCTTCTAATGAGGTACATATTGCTTGGGTCCTGACACATGAGCTTTCCCTTGATGTTGAGACATCTGATGGGACAAGTTCTATTTGGTACCAGAAGAACTAGCATCTGAAGAAGATTTCTTTTCACCATTAAATCCTAGACCAGTCTTATCACTTGCTCCTTTTCCAGCCTGAAGGATTTCATTCAGAGTGTCAGTTCCACTATTCAACATTCTGATGGATTTGGACATTTGATCAAGCTGGGATTTTAACAACAGAACTTCATTCTCAAGTTCAGCTTTACCAGCCTTAAGCTGGATTATAATTTTCTTCTGCTTTTCCCTTTCTTGACAAACCTCTTCACTTTTTAGACTCAACTCTTTATAGGAGGTTGCTAGCTCTTCAAAGGTCAGATCATCATCACTAGACTCTCCATCAGAAGCACATATTCTAGTCAATGCCCTAACATGCTTGGCAGTCTCTTCATCACTCTCACTCTCAGTATCAGACCAGGAAACAGATAACCCCCTTTTCTGCTTCTTGAGATATGTAGGACATTCTTTTCTGGCATGACCATAGCCTTCACACTCATAGCATTGGACTCCTTTGTCAAGATTAGGCTTCTCCTCAGATGTAGTTCTCTTGTTGATGTCAGACGAGATGTTCTTAACATTTGGTCTATAGTTCCTGTCCATTCTTTTTAACACCTTATTAAACTGTCTTCCTAGGAGAACAATGTCATGGGACAACTCCTCCTGAGACTCAGGACTATTCTCTTTCTTAGCATCTTCAGAACTAGATACGAAAGCTATGCTTTTGGTCTTCTTTTCAGGTTCCTCATCCATCCCTAATTCAAAAGTTTAAAGAGAACCAATCAACTCATCCACCCTCATCTTGCTGATGTCTTGAGCTTCTTCTATAGCAGTCACCTTCATTTTATATCTCTTGGGAAGGGATCTAAGAATCTTCCTTACCAGCTTCTCTTAAGTTATTTTCTCTCCAAGGGCACTAGAAGCATTTGACAGGTCAAGAATATTCATGTGAAAATCATGAATGGTCTCATCATTCTTCATCTTCAGATTTTCAAACTTTGTTGTCAGCAGTTGAAGTCTTGACATCTTGACTTTGGAGGTTCCTTCATGAGTAGTTTTCAAGACATCCTAAGCTTCCTTAGCCACTTCACAAGTGTTGACCAGCCTAAAGATGTTCTTGTCAATACCATTAAAAATGGTATTCAAAGCCTTAGAATTTCCAATCGCAAGTTCATCTTCTTCCTTGGTCCACTCTTCCTCAGGTTTCAGCTTTGATGTTCCATTTTTTTCAACAATAACAAGATGTTTCCATTCTTTTAAAACAACCTTCCAAGCCTTTCTGTCCAAGGACATCAAGAAGGTAACCATGCGAGGTTTCCAATAATCATAATTTGAGCCATCTAGAATAGGGGGTCTATTCACAAATCCACCACTCTCCTTGTCCATAGTACTAGAAAGTAACAGCCTTAGATCTCACCCAGATGCAGAGCAGGATGCCTGCTCTGATACCAATTGAAATTCTGGTATCAGATGTGTGATGTTAAGTGTGATGTCACAACAACACAATCTGCTAAATAAACAAGACAATAAAACAGTCAATCAACACAATGAATTGTTCACCCAGTTTGGTCTAACTACCTACGTCTGGGGGCTACCAAGCCAGGGAGGAAATTCACTATTAGTAGTATTAAATTACAGACTCAACAATCCCAGTTGACAATCTCCTAACTTAATCACTACCCAATGACACTTCTACCTAAGAACCTCTTAGATATGAGATACCACTCACTCCCCCTTAATCACCTCAGTGATACGACTCAAAGATTACAAAGTATAGAAGTCACACTTCCAAAACACAACTTGATCTTGCTTAAAAGCTTTGATCAAGAACAATTAACAACTCAAATCAATTACACCAATTCAAACATGAATAGCTTACAAAACATAGACGAAACACACACTTGACTCTCAGTCTTTAATCTCTTGCCTTCGTCCATTCCAAGTAGGGTTGAGGCTGCTTTAAATAGAAACTCAGACTTGGGCTTGGACTCCTTGAAAATATCTGATTTGATTTGAATTTAAAACAGATTTTATCTTCAAATCTTTTCATATTTTTCAGCCCTAAAAATAGTAACAAGATCTGCTCCATATCTGATTGCAACAGAAAGAATCTAATCCAAGATCTTCGCCTGCAATCTCTCAATCAGATCTTCTAATAACTAATTAAAACACGCACAACCCTAAAAACAAAACAATTGATGTTCTGTCACTCAATGTCAAGACATCGTTTTTGACACCAGTACACAAAACTGCAACCCTAACAAACTTAATGTTAGTAACTCATGTTAAGACATCAGACATATGACATTTTCAACAACAACATTGTTTTACCAAAATTCTAGCCAATACAAGAACTGACAATGGTATCTCTTCTGATGACTCTGCGATGCTTTCATCCTTTCTTGTATCTTCCTAATCTTCTCAGTCGTCTCTTGCACAATTTCAGTTCCGAGTACAACACTCTCGCCCGACTCATACCAACACAAAGGAGTCATACACCTTCTCCCATACAATGCTTCATAGGGCGCCATCCCAATACTAGCATGAAAACTATTATTGTACGTGAACTCAATCAACGGTAAATGGATATCCCATGATCCTCCATGATCCAACACACAAGCCCTCAACAAATCCTCTAATGATTGGATAGTCCTTTCGGTCTGGCCATCCGTCTGCGGATGATATGCAGAACTCATCCTCAACTTAGTACCCAACGCATCTTGCAAACTCTTCCAGAACCTCGATGTAAACCTCAGATCTCTGTCCGACACAATACTCGAAGGTACCCCATGCAAATTCACAATCTCTTCAATGTATATCTCGGCTAGCTTCTGCATGGAATGATTAATCTTCATCGGTAAGAAATGAGCCGACTTAGTTAATCTATCCACGATCACCCAAATTGAATCATTTCCCTTAGCAGTCTTCGGTAACCCCACCATAAAATCCATGGAAATACTATCCCATTTCCATTCTGGAATCCTCAGCAGTTGCATCATACCTAAAGGCTTCTGATGCTCAACTTTCGACTTCTGACAAGTCAAACACGCATAAACAAACTCCGCAACATCCTTCTTCATACCTGGCCATAAAAACAACTTTTTCAAATCTTGGTACATCTTCGTAGGACTGGGATGAATACTCAACCTACTTCGATGTCCTTCTTCAAGAATACTCTTCTTATAATTTGGAACATCTGGGGCATACACCCTGTCTCTGAACATCATCGCACCATTCTTGTCAACCTGGAAGTCACCTCCGTTACCTTGGTTAATCAAGGTCAATTGGTCAACTAACTTTAAATCAGATTGCTGTCCCACTCTGATTTCTTCCAGAATATCACTAGTCAACTTCAACATTCCCAATTTCACACTATCAGGAGTCGCTTCACACACCAAACTCAAATATCTGAATTGCTCAATTAGTTCCAACTCTTTCACCATAAGCATCGACATATGCAATGACTTTCTGCTCAACGCATCGGCCACTACATTTGCTTTGCCTGAATGATAACTCAAATCAAAATCGAAATCCTTCAACAGCTCTAACCACCTTCTCTGCCTCATATTCAATTCCTTCTGATTAAATAAGTACTTCAGACTCTTATGATCACTGAACACCTCAAATTTAGAGCCAAACAGATAATGTCTCCAAAATTTCAACACAAACACCACCGCGGCCAACTCCAAGTCATGTGTAGGATAATTTCTCTCATGAACTCGAAATTGTCTCGAAGCATAAGCAACAACTTGTCCATTTTGCATCAATACTCCACCAAGACCCATCTTCGATGCATCACAATACACCACAAAAGATTCACTCAGATTAGGCAAAATCAACACTGAAGCAGTAGTCAATCTCTTCTTCAATTCCACAAAACTCTCTTCACAAGCTACATCCCACACAAACACTTGACCTTTTCGAGTCAACTGAGTCAAAGGTAATGCCAATTTAGAAAAGCCTTCAATAAACTTGCGGTAATAACCCGCTAATCCCAGAAAACTTCATATCTTAGTCGCAGACTTTGGAGTCTCCCACTGTAACATGGAATCAATCTTAGAAGGATCAACAACAACACCACCACTTGAAATCACATGGCCAAGGAAACTCACTTCCTTCAACCAAAACTCACACTTCGGCAGCTTTGCATATAACTTCTTCTCTTTCAACACTTGCAACACAGTCCTAAAATGCTCAACATGCTCTTCTTCGGATCTAGAATATATCAAGATATCATCGATAAACACCACCACAAACTTATCCAAATACTCATGGAAAATCCGATTCATATACTCCATGAACATACCAGGTGCATTAGATACACCAAACGGCATCACAGTGTATTCATAGTGTCCATATCTCGTTCTGAAAGCCGTCTTCGGAATATCATCAGGCTTAACTCGAATCTGATGATAACCCGACCTCAAATCAATCTTGCTAAACACACAAGCACCTACTAGATGATCCATCAAATCGTTGATTCTCGGAAGTGGATACTTATTCTTGATCGTCACTTTATTCAACTGCCGATAATCAACGCACAACCTCATACTTCCATCTTTCTTCTTCACTAACAACACAGGAGCACCCCATGGAGAAACACTTGGTCGAACAAACCTCTTCTCAAGCAATTCTTCCAACTATTTCTTCAATTCACTTAACTCATAAGCTGACATCCGATAAGGAGCCAACGACACTGGACTCGTACCTGGTATTAAGCCCACTGCAAACTCCACTTCACGCTCTGGAGGCAAATCACTGATGTCATCTGGAAACACATATGGAAATTCACAGACAACCGGCAACTCCACACTCGCAGCTTCACGATCAATTTGCAATGATGCAAACATTGCAAACACCAAAGCTTCGTCTTCCACAAGTTCGTCTACTTGCTTAGCAGACAAGAACATCAACTCCCCACTATCATCAATCTCAGGAAACTCTACAGTCTTGTTATAACAATTGATATGAACACGGTTGAACTCCAACCAGTTCATTCCAAAGATCACGTCAATTTGGTGCAAGGATAGGCACACCAAATCCATTACAAAGCTCTTCTCAAAAATCGTCACAAGACATCTCAAACACACAAGGGTAGTAGTAACAGAACCATTAGCTGGAGTTTCTATTACCATATTCCCATTTATATCAGATAACTTTAAACCCAATCTATTAGGACATTCAAGCGAGATAAAAGAATGAGTAGCACCAGTATCAATAATAGAAATCAACTCGATATTATTAATAAAACAAGTACCTCGAATCAGGTTGTCCTTCTCTGGCGTCTCTGCACCACTCAAAGCAAACACACAACCACTGGTCTGGGCAGCAGTAGCAGTCTTCTTCGGCTTCTGGCATTGAGTATTGATGTGACCTTTCTCATCACAATTAAAACATGTTGGACCTTCATCTTTGTAGTTAGTAGCTCTATGCCCCTTCTTACCACATCGATAGCACCTCACCACATTATTGGTGCACACATCAGCGCGTTGACCTTGCTCGCCACACTTATGACACTTTCCAAAAGTGGGAGCTGCTCCCCCACTTGTCTTTTTCCCATCTGAAGCCTTCTGCTTCCCTTTGTCAGCTGAAGTTGTATAAGGCTTACCCCTATACTGCCCTTTCTTCTCACTCAACTGCTTATAGTGAGCAGATCGAGCTCGGCTGTCCTCATCGTAGATTCTGCTCTTGTCCACCAACTCAGCATACCTGCGGATCTGCTGATACCCAATACCCTGCTTAATCTCTGGTCTCAGCCCATTCTCAAATTTGAGACACTTAGACATCTCAGCATCAGCACGATTGTAGTGCGGACAGAACTTCACTAGCTTCTCAAACTTCGCGGCATACTCTGTCACCGTCATATCTCCTTGCTTCAGCTAAAGGAATTCCACTTCCCTCTTGCCACGAGCATCCTCTGGAAAATACTTCCCCAGAAACTCCTGCTTAAATACAACCCAAGTTATCCCAGTGCCAACATCCACAAGTCTCTGACGGGTGTTATCCCACCAGTCCTCAGCCTCCTCTTCCAGCATATACGTTCCGAATTGAACTTGTTGCTCATCAGAACACCCCATCACTCGGAAAATCTTCTCGATCGCCTTCAGCCACTTGTGTGCACTTGCTGGATCATGCGTACCCACAAAAGTCGGTGGATTGTTCCTTTGAAACTTTCCCAACGCGCAAAACTCATCAGGAGCTCCACCATTTGGATTCAGTTGCGCCACCACATTAGCAACCGATTCCAACGCATCAGCAATCGCGAGATCATTTCTTCCAGCCATCCTGCACACCACCAACAAGGTTAGAAGAACTAAAACATCGACAGTGTACACACACTCGTCGACTGACAGGGACAGACATCAAGTAAAAACCTGGTCGGACGGACCGACCTGCTCTGATACCACTAATGTAACACCCTTATCTACCCCCAATAATGTTGCAGCAGAAACAACTCAAATATCAGAGTAAGGCATAAAAATTACCTCAAAGGGTGAACATTTCACATTTAAATCAAAATAATACACTTGCCCTGTAAACAAAGGGATTTTCCTCAAAATAACTCAAAGCCTTCACATGGCAGCGGAACTCAAAATTCTCAATTAAAAGGTTTTCAACAAACAGCATAATAATCAAAATAAAACCATATCGTCAAATGACAACGAAAATAAGGAAACAACATAGTTCGACTCAAAGGACCCCAACCCGATGTTACACTATCAGAGCAAGACCCTGTAAATTGACCAAAAGCAAATAAACTTCAAGTCCTCGAAAGCATCCATAACTAAACCTGATCACCTGCATGTTACCCACGTGGAGGAAACATTCAAACAGGCAGGGTGAGTAATCATAATTCATAATAATCATTATAAAACAAGATATACATAAAATGGCATTATCTTCATAAACGACGTCATCAAGGTCATCATCAAGGAAAACATCAGGAAACACCATATCACAAATTCATCAATGCCACATAAGATGCAATGCATAACAAGACTCATGCATGTGGTACCAATCGTCACAAAGGATGGACACCAGGCCATCAACCCTCCAAAGATCCCCGTCAATAGGATCGATCCCACAACTGGAACCGGAGCACGTCATAATTACCTCATATCCGCACAATGGGAATGAATCGTCGTCACAGAGTATGCATATGAATGTATGATACACAAACATCAATAATTCATCATCATCAAGTAAACATCATTATGTGCATTATCATTCATAAATTTTCATAAATTCATATCATCATATATTCATCGAAACATCACAAACCAGCACCTCAATATCATCAAGAACATCACGGTAAATCATCATAAATATCACAACATCAAGTACCAGAACGACATAACAACAGAAACGGAATTTCGCAAAACAGCAGTTGCTCGCTCCAGGGTTCTCCTAACGAACCTGTTCGCTGTGGCCTTCACCTAGAGAAGCGACCAACGAACCTCACAGATCTCACACTCAACACCAGAAACCCAACATCTGTCATGCTCGCCCCCACATTCTCCTAGCGAAGCCATTCGTTGGGGAGTTCGCTGGGCGAGACTTCTAGCGAATCCCTAAAGCCTCTCCAGAAACACCTCTGCATTTACATTCCTGCTATTGTGCATTCACTGTGCTGTTCGCTTAGCGAACGATGGCGAACATTCGCCTAGCGAACCTGCGATTACAGAAAATCGCTACTACGCATCAGTAGCTCCCAAACCTCCCAAGCACCTGCGATTACATTCTCAAATGACCTAAAATCATCCCTACAGTAGTCCTAACATATCACATAATTTAACAGCCTAAAATCTACGTCTGTTAGGTCGATTCAGGACCCTACGGGAAACCTTAATTTCCCTAAACCTTCAAAACTCTCAAGCTTCATATAAACTCTAAAGATCCTTCACCACAAGGTTAAAACTACAACAACGAGGAAATCTGCCCCAAAGGTCTATTTTACCGATTAAATTCAACTCTTACTAATCGATTCACAAAATACCCTCAAAATCATCAGTTTACCCCAAAACCCATAAACCCTCATAAAACTCAAAATCACCCAATCAACTTCATTCAATCGAATCCGATAATGAAAACAATGAAAGGTAATTACTCCCCATACCTTAGATTGTCGATCCGATGAGTTCTCTCTCGAGCCTTTGGAAACCTTCACGAAAATCCTCGCCTTCTCCCTTTTTCCTCAGAGCTCTGCACTTTCTCCTTATTTTCACGATCTCCACAAATGAATCCTAATTCTCCTCAATTCCTCCTTTTTGGTTACTTAACTCTTGGGCCTCAAATATGGGCTTTCTCCATAATACCCTCACTAATTCTCTCCAATGTCCATCTTACCCTTAATTCCTCTAATATTATTTTAAATTAATAATAATACTAATATATCCATATTACATACTATTATTTAATTAAAATAACCAAAACTTCATAAAAACACCGACATCAACACAATCCGCCAAAAATCACAGAAAACCACGAATATAATATTTAAATAAATTAAATAAATATTCTTACGAAAATCAGGATGTTACACTCGTCAGTAACATTCTTCACCTCCTCCTTCATTTGGGTCACCTCCTTTTGAAGCAGTATCTTGGCCTCCTGGTGACCCTGCAACTTCTTCAGCTCATTGTAGATCCCCACGTTCTCGCACTCCAAGTCATTGATCCTAGTCTTGGCTTCTTTAAGGTCGGAACGATAAGCCACCTCTGCATCTCCAAGGGCCAGAGCCACTTCCAATATTCTGATTATTTCGGTTGCATCCTGGCAGAGGAGCTTCCTCCGCACCTGTGGATCGGCGGACAGAATCGCCGAGACATGCAGATCCGGGACAACGACAAAGTTACCCTCGTCAAACATATGCCCCTGTTGGTAGCAGGCGGACAACACGAACTTCCCTCCAGGAGAGCCACCTGAACAACCCGCATGAGAGGCCCCAATATCATCCCGTTTCCTCTTGTGAGATGAGTCAGGAGTTGGCGGTACAGAGGTCATCCCCTAGGTAGGACCAACGTCGGACAAAAACTTCTCTATTGTCGCTTGCTGCTTGGCCGCTCCGACTTTGGGCACCAAAGGCACTTTCTTCTGGACCTTGGCTGCCCGCGACTTCATTAAACGCTCTCTCATGTCAGCCATTTTCTCTGCGAACACAAAAAGACAAAAGTTAGCAGACAGAAAAAGCTTAACAAGCGCGGACACAAGAACAAGTTATACCAAGAAGCTAGAAGGCCACATCGTCGTTTTCGCACTCGAGGAGGGCCATAATGTTAATATAACAGCCTGCTCTGACGGGCACCCCATCATCCCCGATTAGTTCCTTACCGTCCCTGTCCACCACAAAGGTCGGCGTAAAGCTCTCCACATAGGCATGAAGCACACGATAGGATTCCTTGTCAGCCTCACAAAGCTGATTTTGCTTTACCAAGAACTGGTTAGTCCTGTATCTGAAGTGGGAGAACACCCATTCCAAAAGGAACTTAGACACAGGCTTTTTAACCTGCCGACCATCGATGGTCACCGTTTCAATCATCGAGATGGATCTCTTGGCAGCCTCAGAAACATGCTTCACGACTAGGAATCTATCCTTAAAATGACAAACTGACTCGGAGTACAGCCAGAAGAGCATGCTATGCTGTTTGAATGACACCCAACTTTGCTTCGTGCCCGTAGTACTTAGCTGGAGCTGGAAGATGCAGAAGAAAAGGTCCACCGTCGCCCCGACACGGAGAAAGCGACACATCGGCTCGAAGGCACGTATGAAGGCCAACTCGTTTGGATGAAGCTGGGCCGGGCACAATTCTAGGTGACGAAAAAGGGCCTATTGGAAGTCGGTGAAAGGCAGCCGAAACCTAGCCTCCACAAAGGCAAATTTATACATGGGGAACCGCATCCCTAGGTAAATCGAACAAATTCTATCATTTTCGGTCGGACGAATGGCCCTCCACTACGCGGGCGCATCCTCGGCCCGATCCTCCAGACAGGGGAACTCCTGAACCTCCTCCTCAATAAACGTCGACTTGGTCGACAGCGGCTCGTGCACAATCCATTGAAGGTCCCTCATCGCGACCTGAATGTTAGCATACTCGATGGCCTGCTCCGCCTCCTCTTACGCGGCCTGGGCGTCGGATGTGACTTCATCACGAGGATCAGCAATTTTCACCTGAAAAGCAGAGGAAGATAAAAGTGAATTCGACGATGAAGTTCAAATCCACCTTTCCACCACTAGTCAAGTGAAAGGGCGAGGAAGGAGTCGAGGACAACCCCGAGCCCACTTTGACCGCGACCTAATACGACGATGGCATTGCCCCCTGGGACGGAGATGAGTCTCCACGACCTAACTACGTTACTTGGAGCTTAAAGCAAGCCAAGCTTATCACGAAAAGCCAGAGCTTTGTGTCGAACAGGCCTAATGCCCGACTACAAACCTAAAAATAATCATAACCAAAACAAAGGAGAATCTTCGCAGAAAACACAACATCCGTTCCATGTTCATCACGTTCTTCATAAAAATCCCAGAAATTCATGTGTTCATCAAAGAACACATGAATCTCCAACCAGAAAAATTCAGGAAGAGCACGGAAAATGAAGAACACTTAAGAGAAATGCAGAAAAATGAACAACTTACTTGAATATGGAGCTGGAGATAAAGATGTGAACGGAGACGATGAAGATCTACGGAGGCTTCGGCGAGAGGACAAAGTGCAGAGAAAAATAAAAGAAGAGAGAAAATTTGTGAGAAGTGAACAGATGAGTCCCTCCTTCCTCCTTTTATAAGCATTTGCTCGTGGGGAATCACAAAGGCCATCATTGCCTAGGCGGCTCTAGGTCTGACAAAGGGGCTGCATGTGCAAAACGTGTCAAAAGGTTCATGCGTCTGACATTCCCAAGTATGAACGTTATATGCACCAAACTTTTGATATCCCGAGAGCGCATCCCCTCACCGGCGCACACACCAATTGTCCCAGACACAAAAGCGCCACTACAACGGGCGCTTCCACAAGAGCGTGCTCGATAGAAAATACATCTTTAAAATATGTCCGCCGGGCAACAACGCCTACTCGCTTAGACGGGGAAGAGATCCTCCCCCGAGTACCATCCAAAGACGACTGTTTACATGGCTACCTTAAGTCCTCACTCTCCTCCAGAGCAAGGACTTAGGGGGCACCTGTTCTGGGATGGGCAGATGCTGTGCCCCCAGAGGGGCAAGGCCCAATCCAATCCAGCCTTTGGACAGACCCAATATCTAGAAACTAGTCGTTGGGAAGAAACTAGCCGTTGGGCATATCCCCTTCACGTGTAAAGTAGTTCACGCGACCAACTGCCTCCCCGGATATCATGGAAACAGTAGTCTATGTCAAAAGGGCCACGCGCCCTGCCCTCCACTTGGCAATTCCTCATTGGCAGACCAGGCGCTTTGTTCGCTTGGAATCCACCTATAAATACCCCTCGCTTGAGAGGGGCAGATATCAAATATCCAATACTTGAAATCTCTTACTTACTCTCTTTTTTTTGACCAAACACTTACTTTGACATCGGAGTACCTTGCAGGTACCTCCACCCCTTTTCCTCCCCTACAAGCATCATCTCCTGTCCTACGTGAAGGCCACGACGATCCAGTCTGATCCGCTCCGATCAGTAACTAACAAAAGTTACCAACCACTCAAGTTATTTATAAAAAAGATGAAGGACAATTTTGGATTAAAAATAGCCCACTCCAAAAACTTGTATTCCTTTTATACATAATAATAATAATAATAATAATAATAATAATAATAATAATAATAATAATTATTATTATTATTATTATTATTATTATTATTATCATTATTATTAATATTATATTTATTTTATTAATTAATTTATTATTTGTTAATTAGGATGAGTGGTGATGGATTTTGGTTTATTTACTCTTTGCACATCCTTTTTGCACTTATTACTCCCCATATAACTTTTATATTAATTTTGATTCTAGTTTTTTTTAGCTTAATTATTATAATTAGAAAATTAAAAAAAACAACAATGAAATATTAAAAATACCAGAAATTAGAAACAAAAATTGAAAATATAAATATAAATTTTATTGATTTTTTAAAATTAAATTTCTACTTAAAATATTTCTAATTAAATAGGGATGAATGGGTGAATTCACATTCACCTGTTTGTCAAATAATCGAGGGCTTAGCGCACGCCTTGTCTGAACGATCATTTGTTCTCCGCAAACAATTATCACAATAAACCTAAAATAAATCAAAACTCATCAAATTATCTTTTTGTCCTTGTGCATCAATAAAACTTTTCTTCATAAAATAATAGCCCAATCCATTTATTGCAAATACAAACAACGCCTAAACCTATATCATGTGAGCATACAAGCATATGTTTAACCGCTAAATGGCGACCTAACACTATTCTCTAAAATCAACCAACCCACAAACATTTTTTTTCACGGACTACGAAGCTCTGATTTTCTCATTACACAGTGAAAATACGTAGGCACGTGGTTTTTAAACCTCGACGACCACATTAATAAAAAACCACATTTCCCCTTCTTTTGTAATATTCTTTTAGCAATTAGACAACTATGAACACTCTTAAACACCCTTTCCCTTGAAACTATTTGGAAGGTTCTCGTTGAGTACAATAGATGCAAGGGGTGCTAATACCTTCCCCACACATAACTGGCTCCAGAAGTCGATTTGGCTCCGATGACCATCTTATCCTCTCTCCTTAGGGTTTTATCAACATTTCCCCTTTCCTTAGGAATATACAAAATTTGGTGGATCTCTTTTAGTTTTCTGCAAGAGTGTGACGCGACAATTGGTGACTCTGATGGGGATACTTACCTTAGCGATTCAATCATACTTTCTTTAGCTTTAGGTTGAAGTTTTGTGTGTTTATTGTCTTTTTTTTATTTCTCTTATTTTTCTGTTTATGTTTTTATTTTCTATCATTTAATATTTGTATATACGTTAGTGGGGGATTGCTATGTGAGATAGGTTTTACACCCGATCTTGAGGAAAACTTAGGATTGAGATGGTGGTTGTGTAGTATTGTCCCGCGAGGTGTATGATTTGTTGGGATGGTATGAAGAGCCTGTTTAGAGTAGTCCCTCTTAGAGGTATTATTGTCTGATGTATCTTTGTCAAGGCGATAATGTTTTCAAGTAGGATCGATGACTCTAGGGACCTTTTTTAGAACCATGGAGTCGATGGTTGTGTAGTATCGACCTGCGAGATGTATTCCTCGTGGTGTAGGTACGAAGAAATCACCTAGAAGAGATCATGTTAAGGATTTCACTAGTCGATGATTGTCATTATCGCTTCCTTCCATGTTCCATGTTCATTTGAAAGAAGCCTACACTTACATTTTAAAATGAGGCTAATGTTAACCAAAGACAAGTCTCAATCGCATAAGCCAATATATTTCTTAATCTTACACTTAGTATCCCATTTGAATCAACATACTATTCTTCCATTATTTAGATCCCCTAAAAAAATAAGTGGAATCTTGGTCACCTATATACATAACCTTTTAAGAATGCTTTTGAATGAAAGGTAGAAGATATGAATAATACAAGAGACCAAATTATCAAGCATAATCCCACCTTCAATACTTACATACTGACATTAACACGAGCCAAGCCTGTTTTGAAGGAATTTCAGTATTGACTACTGTGTAGCAAGCCTCTCGAGATTCAACCTGACTGGTAAATCCAAATATTCGAACTACACACTTGCTCTTCTTCAATTAAGGAAAAAATATATCACTTGTAAGTAGTTCTTCATCCAGAATCATCCACATCAAATAAATCTTCTAAAAAACTAAATTTCACACCTGACCCAACTTCGAGTCTTTTACGCAATGCCTTCAACCACCACATATTTCTTACGATGCTATCCCAATACACTAAGTATCATGAGTATATAAATAACGAATCAAGTGTTCTATTGAGCAATGAGTTCTCATTAAATGATTGTATTAGTTACTTGTACCTAGAGCATTTTAGAAGCATGTACCTAGGCTACTGTGAGTTCTAAAGAAATGTTGAGGCAAATTAGTGGAATCATAATAATAAATAAAAGAGAGAAGTGTGTAGTACTCTCATAAAATATTTAAAATATAGACTTATATAGAACTCCCCATTAAATCCTATAAATAAGGAGAGGTTATCATTTGTAAACCAAAAAAGTTTAAGCAAAAACAAGAAGAAACAAAGAAAACCAAAAGGTATTTTTCAATCACCTATAAAATACCACCAACAGAGTGGTATTAGAGCTCTATGTCAAAGGGATATAAACTTCACAATTTGGAGACCAAGACAGTGATTCCCAGTTGAGATGTTGTACTTGAAGGACATGAATTTTGGAATTGGTAAAAGGAAAGTGTTGAGGAGAAAATAGTTCCAATATTCATTTTAGAGCAAACTCCAACTTCTTTTGAAAGTGAGGAAAGTGTTTCATCGATACCAAATTATCCATCTTGCACACTATCTTCATCAAACTCTAGCTCGTTATCTCCTAGATCAACTCAAATAAAACTTAGGAGTTTGGATGAAATTTATGCTAGATGCATTTATTGTGCAATTGAACCTGAAAATTTTAAAGAAGCATTTTAGGAAGATGCTTGGAGAAAAGTAATGCAACAAGAAATATATGCGATTGAAAAGAATAAGACTTGGGTGCTAGTGGAGAAGATAAATGAAAAAGAATCAATTAGTGTGAAATGGGGCGACAAGGTGAGACATAATCCCGAGAGTTCATTCCAAAAGAACAAAGCAAGACTTGTTGCAAAAGACTATGCACAACAACTCGGTATTGAATATGAAGGTACATTTTCCCCTATGGCACATCTCGACACCATTAGATATTTAATCTCTTTTGCATCCCAAAAAGCATGGAAGTTGTATCAAATAGAGGTATATTCGACATTCTTAAATTGAGAACTGAAAGAAGAAGTCTACGTGGAGCAATCTCAAGGCTTTGAGATTGAAGGTCGAGAAGAAAAGTTTCATAGATTGAAGAAAGCTCTTTATGGGTTGAAACAAGCACAAAAAACATGGTATAGAAATATTAACAACTACTTCATGGAGAAAGGTTTTGAGAAGAGCAAGAATGAGCATACACTGTATGTCAAATGACAAGGTGTGATTGATATTTTAATTGTTGCAATTTATGTTGATGATTTAATATTTACTTGAAATAACTTAAATTTAATTGAAGATTTTAGAAAATAAATTATGATGAGATATAAGATGAATGATTTAGGCCTACTACATCATTTTTTGGAATTGAAATTTATCAAGAGAATGATGGAGTCTTCATTTGTCAAAATAAATATGCTGAGAAATCATTGAAGAAATCTGGAATGTTGGGTTACAAATCAGCATATACACCTATAGTTATGAATGAACAATTGAAGAAAGAAGATGATGGAAAGAAGGTTGATGCTAGTAACTATAGAAGTCTATGTGGTAATCTAATTTAACTCACTAGTACAAGATCTGATATAATGTTTGCAACAAGTTTACTTTCTCGGTTCAAGAATGATCCAAACCATATTCATGTTGGATCGACAAAAAGGGTGTTAAGGTATATTCGAGGAAATTTAGACTATGGAATCAAATATGACAATAAGGTTGAAACTAAGTTAATTGGTTTTTGTGGCATTGATTGGGCTGGTTGTATGGGTGACATGAAAAACACATATGGATATGTTTTATCACTAGGTTCAGGAGTTGTTTCATGGTGCTCAAAGAACCAATGAATTGTTACTCAATCTTCTGCAGAATCTGAATATATTCCAGCTGGCTTAGCTACCAAACAAGCAATAGGGTTGAAGAGAATACTTGAAGATTTTGGTGAGAAACAAGAAATTGTGACTATACACTGTGATAATAAATCAACCATTGCTATGGTTAAGAATCAAGTGTATCATGGAATAACAAAGCGTATTCCCATCAAACATGATTGCATTCTAGAAGTAGCTAAAGATAAGGAGGTGCAACTGAGGTTTTTCAAGAAAATTGATCATGTTGCTGATATTTTCACGAAAGCTCTTCCTAGCTAAAAAATCCAAAAATTAAGAGAAGCTCTTAGAGTTCAATAAAATCGTAATAAGGCGGAGAATGTTGATTAACATGCTATAAATAAATGATTTTATTAGATACATGTACATAGAGTATTGTAGAAGCATGTACCTAGGTTAATGTGAGTTCATGTATCAAATAATTAACGAGTTTTAGAGAAATGTAGAAGTAAATTAGTGGATTCATAATAATAAATCTAAGAGAGAAGTGTGTATGACTCTCTCATCTATACCAAATTCTCCATTTAATTCTATAAACATAGAGAGATTATCATACCCAAACCAATCAAGTGTAAGAAAAACCAAGAAGAAACAAAGAAAACCAAAATGCATTTTTCAATCAACTCTAGAATACCATAAACATACACACCCTCATCTCCCACTACAAAATTTGTGAATTTATTGCAATTCACTGCCTTCTGCACATGAGCAACCTAACCTTCCGCCACTAGAAGCAACAAGAAGAGCTCCATAAGGTTCCCTGACTTATTCCCTACTTGTATGTTAATTTGTTTTGGTTGGCTATCATTTACCTACATAAACATGTTATAAGAGAGATAAAAATTACAATTCCATTATCAATAGCCTTATTAATGTAATGTAACACCTTATTCACCACCATCACCTCATCCACTAGTTATTCACTTTTGATGAAAGGCAGTTGTGTTTATGCCAAAACCATTCTTAGTACCTTAGAATGACTTGTTGTAAAAACCTTAGACACAAAATTAAACATACAAACAAGTAAGGAAAATGGGTTAAATATATTAAAGAAGAAAATGTGAGTGATACAAATTTCAAGAGTTTAGTTGAGACTTGAGAGATTGTGGTATCATACATGCACAAGACCTAACATTCTATATGTTATTGGACTCATCAGTTAGCATATGGTGAATCCAAATTTTACTCATCTAAAGAATACAAAAATAAATTTTTTCATTATTTTAAGGGTATAATAGACTTTGACTTATGGTTCTCATCAAATAAAGACTATAGATTAGTTGGTCAGGCTGACAATGATTTGGCTAGAAATTGAGTTGATCGAAAGAATACTAGTTGTTTTGTGATTTTCATAAAAATTATAAATTTCACTTTGATGTCAAAGAAGCAACCAATTCTTTTCACTTTTAACCTGTGAGGCAGAAAATATAGGAGCTACATCGAATTTATTTGATATAGGGTGGCTTAAGAATTTGTTGAAGGAGTTGGGAATGTTACATGATAAACCGACTAAACATTTTATGGATACTAAATTAACTATAGCTCTTGTAGAGAGTCATACTTTTCATGATTGTATCAAGCATATTGATACACATTATTTCTAAATGAGATATTGCATAGTAAAAATGGATGGGCAAGCTGAGTATATCAAACCTACAGATCATGTAGGTGATATATTCACCAAACCACTCAAGCATAAGGCCTTTTTCAAGTTAGGAGGTTTGTTTAGAATGAAGAATCAAGTTTAAGAGGGGTGTTGAAGTATATTGTTCTGGACTGGACTAATGGCTAAAATTGGCCCAATCCGCCTCTGCTCCAGAGCGGCCCAAATCGCCTAAGTTCAATCCACAGAGGGGCAAAAGTGACCTTTCTGCCCCTCTAACCGGGCAAGGAATGCAACGTTCTTCCCCGACTTTGATGTCCGTTAGGAACGGTTTCCTCATTGCCCGAACAGCAAAGGGCAGGTGCCCGAAACTGCGCCTATGCCCGACATAACGGCTAGTTCCGGGCACCCTGACCGACATAACGGCTAGTTTGGGCGGTTACCTATTCTTTGGGGAAAACGGTTATTTCGCCCCAAAAATATGACCGTTGACCACGCGCTGGGGACTCTATATAAACTCTCTCGCTTGAGAGGGTCAGGTATCAAATATTCATCCTAAGAATACAGTTTGTACTTGCCCCTTTTGTCTGACCCTTTCTTACTTGAGCGTCAGAGTGCCTTGCAGGTACACCCCCCTCCTCTCCTCATCAACATTCCGAGCACCTTGCCCATCTGACGACCAGCATACGTGGACCTGTTCGAATACCCCGGATCATATACATTTATTTTTTCTATTGAACTAATAAATTGTGAGTCACATTTTGATTTTAGTAGTATAGTTCAAAGAAAGTTCTAGAAAGATGTAAAAGTGGATTGGTAAAGACATAATAATAAATGTATGTAGTCACTACTACAAAATAAAACATTTCATAATATCTTATTACCTCGACCATTTAATCAACTGAAGTAATAACTCATATTTATCGCCTTGATTTTTTATTTATTAATTAAAACATATTTCACCATGGTCAAACCTAACAACCGTGGTGATATGTTATGAGTGACACACTTCAAATCCCAAAAACTGCATTTTTTTTTGTTTTTTCGTTAAAAAAGGTGTGATCCTTTGATTAAACACTTTTCACCACGGTCAATACTAACAACTGTAGTTATATATTATGACATATCACCATGGTTCTTTTTATCAACTGTGGTGAACATACTTTTATAAGTTAACTTTTTACCTATAAAAGTTAACTTATAAAAGTTGAGAACATACTTTTCTCAAAGGAAACCTTAACTTCCACCAGCCTATCTCAATATCTCAAAACTCAAACATAACTTGTTCGATTATTATGAATCAAGGAAAATTTTCTCGTAAAATTGCAAGACGAAACAAGTAGCTCATTTCCTTGTCTTCATTCTCCACGAATATTTTCAATGAAATGTACGTTCGTGAAACATTTCACTATTTATGATGTTGTTGTTGTTCCAAATAGGGTTTATTGTTTTCTTAATGTTAAGATGAGTTTATTGGTTTTATAATGTTGAGATAAGTAAAGTGTTAAAGTTATTGTTGAGGTATGTTGTTGTTTTGTTAAATAAGTTATTGTTTAAGTTAAGTAAGTTTTCTTTTTACATAAATAATGTTCGTTGTGTTACTGTAGATGCTTTTTATTATGTATATGTTGATGTTTTTGTTGAAGCATGTTAAGGTTTTTGTTGATGTATGTTAATAATGTTGTTGTTGAGGTATGTTAATAAATGTTGTTGTTTTTGTTATTGTATGATGTGTTTGTATAAGTATGCCATTATTTTGGTTATTTTTAATGTTATTACATGTAAATTAAGCTTTCATTTCATTCAGCCAACATGTCCTAGAAAACGAGTTTATTATATCGTATGTGGTTTGAGTGTTTTACCTACCCATCACTGAATATATAACGTTTCGAATTGAATTAGAAGATTGTAATATGAAAAATTAAGTTATGTTAGAAAACAACAACTTACATTGATCAATGTATTACAAGTTTCCTTCAATCCATTATCTACATCTCGCTTTTTGACGATTAGAATTTAATTCAATACTTATAACTCTTCAATCAACACTTCACTTTTTACTAGTTCATTTTACAAAGTATTAGAATGAAATAGTAGTAAAGGAAGTGTTGGTTGAATAATTATAATTATATAACCAAATTATAATTGTTAAAGAACGAGATACAAATAATGGGTTGTAGAAAGCTCGAAAAATATTAATTAGTGTACCTTGTTCTTTTAATATAACTCAATTTTTCATATTAATTTCTAAATCAGATTGAAAGCTTATACGTTTATTCAGCAGTTGGTGAAATAAGAATTCCATATAAGTTATAATAAACTCGGGTGAATCTATCAATACAGTTGGAAGTTATAATTGTGGTAAAATATTGTGCGCTAACTATTTTACTACGGTACGAAGGTTCAACCATTCTGAAATGTCTAAAAATCTCTCAAACTCTTAGCTCAGCGTATCAAACCCGGGATCTCCATATTTTAGCATTGTTGGATTCTACAACTGTAGTGATATGTTACGCGCTAATGTGTTTTTATCATGGCTACTAGCTTGGATAATAAATAGGGTGCATACTACCACACACTATGTTACCGCGGGAAACCAACTGTGGCGGAATCACTACTACGTATAGTCTCTCTCACCACATCTGGTAAAGGGATACCATCATGGTTAACCTACTGTGGTAAGGTAGGGTATGGTTGTAAGTATGCTGCTTTCCACCACGAGCGTGTGACCATAGTGATAAAATAGGTAGTGTGCTACCTTTCACAACGATTATCTTAAACAACCGTTGCGATATATATATATATATATATATATATATATATATATATATATATATATATATATATATATATATATATATATATATATATATATATATATATATATAAAGGTCATGGGTTCGAAACCCATAAGCAAAAATTTAATTAAAGCCCGAAAATAATTAACATTTCATCATGATTATAAATTCCAACCATGTTGATATGTATACATGAGTTTATTATAAAATATGTGGATTGCTTGTTTTTCTCTACCCCTCAATAAACATGTACAACCATTAAAATTGATTTAGAAGATAATAATATGAAAAATCAAATTATTCTTGAAAACCAACTTTAACGATCCACCATTTTTTGAATTGCATGCATCTCGTAATTCATCTCTCACTCTTTAAAATATAGAATTTGGTTCAATGCCTTAAATTTTTTTAAACAATAACTCTTTCTCTTCTAGTTTATTTTGAAAAGCAATAATTTATTGACTAATTCGGATTCATCATCATCACTATCACCATCATCATCTTAAATGATGATGATGATGATGAATTTCTCAACAAATTTGATGATTTTCAAAATTAAATAGAAGAGAAGGATCGTTACTTTGAAGAACTTGGTGAATTGAGCAAAATTATACATGTTAAAAAGTGAGAGATGAATTACGAGGAGCATGCAATTCGAAAAAACATTGACTGATCTAAGTTGGTTTTCAAATATAACTTAATTTTCAAACAATTAGTGGTTTAATCAATTTAAATGAATGCATACTCAGTGAGGGGTTAATGAAATACACAATCTAAATACGATATAATAAACTCATCTAGACTTAACAATTTTTTGTTCTTGCATGTTGGCCAAACGAAATCACATATAGCTGCACAAAATAAGTTTGTTCTAGGACATAATAAACTCATATTCACGGAATTTAACAATAACACAATCTGAAGGCTCTGCAGATTTGAGCAATTTTTTGGTAAAACAAGGTGTTGATTGTAGTGTTCCAACATGAAGAAGACATGATGTCCTAACGAATGTCCTGACATCTTAAACTGATATAGCAGGTTATTTCTAAGTCTGGTCCAAGAATTAAGGAAACGATCAGAACATGGATCAAGGAATCAGCAAACAGAAGATTGAAGCCCAAGGCAGCAGAAGCTTATAAAAGGAGATCAAGACCTAGGACTGAACAACTGAATCTATTGTAACACTTTTGTAAAGTAGGAAATAAGGTTTAGGGTTTTGAGATTCGTAGGCTTTCTTGTAAGTCTCCCTCTGTATCGATTTGATGCGGTATGGTAGACATATGTACTTGTACAGAATCAGAAACCCGTAGGTAATGAATCGTGTATTGTTCTTGGATGAAGCTTTGAAGCAAATCCAAGTTAACTTGTTAGTCAAGGATGCTTGACTGAACTTTGTATTGGAAGGGGTGTCTTTCAATAGGGATGATACAGTTATGAGGTATTAACTGTTAGATAATTACATATAGTGATTTAGGGAATGAGATGGGTTTCTCTTATTAATTAGATGTGACTTCTAATGATAAAGTCTTCATTGGGTAATGATAGGTTAGCGTGGGTGCTTTCTGTAAACCTGAGGTTGTTTACATAAAACTATATTACTGATAGTGAATTCTTTTTCCTGGATTGGTATCCCCCAGATGTAGGTGAGTTGCACCGAACTGGGTCATCACATTCTATGTTGTTTATCATTCTGCAATTTACAATTCAGGTTTGATTAATATGTTGGATCAGATGTCGTGACATTTGTGTTACTGCATTTCTGATATTCAATGTATCAGTCTATTGTTATGCTTCTTTGTTTAAATGTTTATGCAGAATAATGTCTTGACATGTGTTAGGACATCTGCTATCTGCAATTCCAGAATTTCAATTGGTATCAGAGCAGCCATCCTGTCTATTTCTGAATGAGATCTTTGGGAGATACTTTTTGGCATTTAAACAAGGAGGAGTTTTGAAGATCAGCTCAATAAACTTAGACATACATAAGGGTATTAATGGATGGGATGGATGTTCTAGATCAAAGGTAACAACCCGATGGTTGTTCATGTTGCTGAGGAGATTCTACAACAACTGTAGGAGAAGTGGCTAGTTCTTTTGTTGGGGTGTCTTATAAGATGTTCTGACATCTTATTATGGCAAGCAGAATTTGTTCCTTGGTGGTTCCGCTGCATATGTTTCTGATGGAAGAGCTCTAGAATTATGGGATTCTGGAGTTGTTACTGATGAGAGATGGTGGAAGATCTCAATCGTTGGCCTTTATATGTGAAGATATCTGCATCTTTTTATTCCAAAGTCGAGAGCGATGGAATGGAAAGGGTTGTTGGAAGATGTCTGTTATGGTGACTTAGTACTTGGAAGCATGGTTCCATGGTGCAGTTTGAAGTCAGTTAAAGAGGAGAGGAGTTGAGTTTAGGTTTATCAAGTTCTTACTCTGGGAGCTTGATAAATTATTGATCAGCTAAGTTGTCAAAGATACTTGAGAATTCTCTCAAGTCCACTCATAAAGGCGTCTCAGTCGTGTATCTGGAGTCTTCTAGTCATTCTTCTGACTAGAAGGTGTTTCTGTGAAACACAAATCTGAAGAAAGTGAAGGTGATTTATTTTCACCATCCAAAAAAATCAAGGAAGGATTCATCCCTCTTAATCCTAAGGGTGGATCCAATCTGAATGGAGTTTTCAGAACTGTTGAGGTTAATAGGATTCGTTCAGAGAGAATCTTAGTTACTTGAGTCAAGGGTGGCAGCCTTGGTATCTCAACAATTTGTCTGTCAAATAAGATACTTGCAAAAGATTGAATACTTGATAAGTGTTCATGAAGTGATCTGGTGGAGTGTGGCTTCAATAGTGAAACTGGATTATTGAACAAGGATTTAAGATCAATTACTATTTGTGTTACTTACAAGTATTTAATTGATTATCCTTGTATGTGAAGTTCAAGATTGAGGATGTTCAACACGATGTTGGAACATCTCTTCATCTGGTTTGTGTAGAATCATGGGAGGGGTACTGCATAAGCTTTTGGATATATTTATCTTAAGTGTTGACCTAAGAATCTGCTTCAGTTGGTGTAGCAAAAGCATTTGATCTCTAAAGAGTTTCCTGGCAAGAAACTGATCTCAACAATGGTGATGTGGAAGATGAACAAGAAGACATCATAATCTTGATGGATAGTTCTTAGATCAGTTTATTTCTGATCTAGGAGTATTGGAGTGTAGCAGGTGTGTTCAAGTTGTTACTAGAAACATCTGGTGTTTATCTGGAAAGTGTCCTGGCAAGAGACTTGTCCAAAATGGAGTTCTGGTGATGGTGTAACACCCTTTTCTACCCCCACAAATGTTGCAGCAGAAACAACTCAAATATCAGAGTAAAGCATCAAAATCACCTCAAAGGGTGCACATTTCTCATTTAAATCAAAATAATACACTTGCCCTGTAACAAAGGGTTTTTCTCAAAATAAATCAAAAGCCTTCACATGGCAGCGGAACTCAAAATTTTCAAATAAAAGGGTTGTGAAGGCAAGCTTCTCAATGGTTTTGATGAAGACAACATTATTCATTCAAGATGTTATGCTTGCTCAAAAAGAATGGATCAAGACATTGAAGTTAGCACAAAGTTTTTAATTTTTACAAGTCTTAAAGAATTCTCAAGTATAATCAAGGTATAACTCTCACTTATCAATATGGTTGCATACAAGTGTTCAAAAGTGTCTCAAGCATGCAATATATATTGATAAAATAGTTCTCAAAATAATCTTCAAAATTCACTTGCATACATGGTTCATGTGGTTGAAAATATATCATTATTTCTAGCTTTAAAAAAACAAAATATTTTTATCATACATTTGAAACTTTATTTACTTTAATTATTATTTTTTTTATTTTGAACCATGTTAAATCACTTTCAAATATAATCTATTGACTTGGGTAAATCAATAGATGT
Organism: Lathyrus tuberosus; assembly: GCA_022829125.1. Lineage (NCBI taxonomy): Eukaryota > Viridiplantae > Streptophyta > Magnoliopsida > Fabales > Fabaceae > Lathyrus > Lathyrus tuberosus. The sequence goes on from JALAZF010000282.1 coordinate 1,352,868, forward strand.
TGTAAAAAATTGGTTCAAATACTTAGACAAATTTTTTAATTATTTAATTTATTTAAACATTCAGTTTTTGGTAAATTATGGCGTTTTTAACTGTCGTAACAGCACCAGAAACCGCCATAATTCACACCGTTCTGAACCAGTATTTTAAATTTTAAATTTCAAAATTATTTGGTAAATTGTGGCGTTTTGAAACGACGTAACAGACCAAACAACCGCCACAATTTACAACGTACTGAAACAGTATTTTTTATTTAAAATTGAAAAATGTTTTGTTTGAATGCACATTTTCATTATATCTTTTCATGGCATCTCTTACATCATTTATCTTATTAAATTTAGAATTTTTCTAACCATTGCCATGACTTTTGAATGGTTGCTTTCATCAATATAAATACATGTCATTTTCAGATTAAAACTTACCTCATAGAAATTTCATAATAAAAAATTCACTCATTCTTTTCATCTTTCAGTTATTCTTCAAGTGTTCATTCAAACATATTTTTGAGAGAAACCTTTGCATAAATTTCACACATTATCATTGTTTCATCTCATTTTATTCAAGAACACTTGTATATTTTATTTGAGTGATATTGTCTCAAAGGAGAAGATCAATTATCAAGATTGATATCAACATACTATCAAGACATAATCTTATTATCAAGAATATTTTTCTGTTTTACCTTGTTGTCCAGGACTGTTGGAAACAAGTGAGTGTTTTGAAGAGGATTGTTCTTCATACACTTAGTTACCTATAGGTTAGATAGTAAGCATCACCATTGGTGTGATTAGGCTGTACAATAATTCTAAACTATAGTGAATTCTCTTTCGTGTTGAAGGAGGAGTGGAGTACTCTCGGGCTGTGAGGGGAACCACTATAATTCTCTTGTGTCATTTTTCCTTTCCGCACTTTACTTTCAAGCACTTATCATAAAACGGAAAAATAACCAAGGACCGGTAAAAAGATCAAAGAAATTTTTAAGAACCTAATTCACTCCCCCTCTTAGGCGCATTTACAACTTACAAGGTTTTCAACAAGAGACCCTCAGAAGTAGCAGCAGAACCACCATAACCACAAATAATCAAAAAGATTTTATAATAAACCATAACATCAAATAACAGCAAATGAATCAGCATGATTCGACTCGATGACCCAACCCGATGTTACACTATCAAAGGAAGACCCTCTACATCGAACAAAAGCAATAACCTCAAAAGTCCTCGAGGGCATCCACATCTAAGTCGAATAACCTGCATGTTACCCACGTGGAGGCAACATTCAAACAGGCAGGGTGAGTAATCACAATTCATTATAATAAATATAAAAATAAGATGTGGATAAAATGGCGTCATCATCATATACAACATCTTCAGGGTCATCACAAGGAAAACATCAACAATCACGATATCATCAATCACATCAATGCCAATTAAATGCAATGCACAACAAGATTCATGCATGTGGTACCAATCGTCATAATTGATGGACACTAGGCCATCACCCCTCCAAAGAACCCCGTCAATAGGATCGATTCCGTATAGGAACTGGAGCACGTCATAATTACCTCATATCCGCACAATGGGAATGAAGTATCGTCACAGAGTATGCACATGAATGCATGATACACAATGTCAATAATCATCATCATCAAATAAACATCATTATGTGTATCATCATTCATCAACAAAAGTCATCACGTACATCACCATTCATCAAAATCCACATATTAATAATATCATCATGTACTCGTCAAAACATCATGAGTCATCATCTCAAATCACCAACATACTCATAGTAATTCATCAAAACAGTCATGTATCATCATCGTCAAGTCATTAATACACTCATCAAGATAGGCATATAGAATCATCAATATACTCATGGTACTTCACACCATCATTTTATCATCAAACATCACATATGAACATCTAATAATAATTAATAACATCATATCATCATCTAATCACTATACGTCATATATATAAACATCATGGTAAAATCATCAAGTAATCCCAGCTCAAAGCCACAAAGACAGCACAAAAAATCACAACGAAATTCATGAACAACAGACGTTTGCTCCAGCGTTCGCTTTGAGAACTCCAGCGAATCCCAAAATCCCAATTCATCTCAGCATCACAGAACAGAAGTATCGCGCATTCACTACTTTATTTGCCCAGCGAATCTGCGGCGAAGGTTCGCCTTGCGAAGGGTTCATTCGCTGTGCGAACTAAAGGTTACTTCCCAAAAATCATCCCAGTATCACCAAACAACTCATCGCGCATTCGGTGCGCTACTCGCTTTGCGAGTCATGGCGAGCATCCGCCTTGCGAAGAGATGGTTCGCTTTGCGAACCTGCGATTACAGCAAATTGCTGCTACACATCAGTAGCACCACAACCCCAAATATCATCACGATTTCAACCCTGATTACCCCAAAAGCATCCCTACAATATTTCTAAAGCATCATGGAAATAAAAGGCATAAAACCTACGTCTATTAGGTCGATTAATTACACCTCCTAACTCCAAAATCACTTAAATCTTCACAAAACCTCGGTCGCCCTTGTGGCCCTTACAATCCTCTTTTCCACATGGTTAAAACATCGTCAAATAGAAGTTTGGCTCAAGGTCAATAGGGTCCGATTCAATTCAACCCTTATTAATCGATTCACAAAAATACCCCAAAATCATCAATTCACCACAAAAACCCATAAACTCTCTGTCATACCCCAAATTTTGACCACTAAGATTTCCCATCATTGTGCAAATCATCATCACAATATGGATGGGCCATCATACCTCATTAGTCTCCCCAAAGATGGGTGAGCCTCACCACAAACAATACTTAGGGTTTCAAGCCCTCTCTGAGCACTTAAACAGAGGATCAATCAAGGAATGACATGATCTTCAACTTGTCTAACGTCTCAAACATCCACAATGTATCAAGTGGACTCCCACATCAAGGATTAAGCACAAGGCTGCAACATTCCAAGTGGATCAAGCCTTAAGATCGCCAGTGTCACTAAATGAGGCTTTTGGTCGACCAGGGCCTCTAGCTGGAAATTTTCCTCTGGGCATGAGCCAATGCTTCAAAGCATAACCTAAGATACCCCAAGGGACCTCATGGGCCCAATCATCAAGTCAATTTAGCCTCAGGGGATGCATTCACTGAAAATCAGGAATTAGGGTTTCTTGACCTAATTAACCCCTAAGTTGACTTTTGGACAAAACATGAGCCAAGACCTCAAGACATGATTTGAGGACCTCCAATACACCACATTGAGCCGTTTGCAATAATGGATTGATCCAAGAAGCATGATCCCCAAGTTTCAAGGTCATCAGAACCACATTTAGGGTTTCGTGGAAAAAGTCAACTGTGTCTTTGACTTTTGACCAGGACATGCTCCCAAACCCTAGGGCATGATTCAATACACCCTATAACACCTATGAAATCATTCCATCAAGTTTGATTTAGGTCAAGGACTTGATTTCATAGAGGGTCGCACAGTTTGGAATTCATCTGATAAAAAGTCAACTGTGCCAAAAAGTCAAAGTTTGACTTTTTGATTTTTTGATCAATTATGGTTCCTTAACCCTAAAATGAGGTTAATGTGTGATTTGAATCAACATTCATCAAGAAAAACCAAAGAAAGTGGGATAACTTGTAAAAGGGGTAACCATAAAAACTTAGAAATTTTCTAAGTTATGGAACAAAGTGGCTAGGGTACCAACTTCCAAGGATCATAACTTGAGATCCAAGCAACTATTTTGGCTGATCCAAAGATGGATTTGTAGCTCTCATTACACACTTTAAAAATGTCAACTACACCTCATTCCAATTCTCCATGGATTTTAAGTTATGGAATGACCAAAATCACAAAAAGTAAGAATGTCATTTTTTTCCAACACTTAGTGAAATTTTCACTAAGTCAGAATCTGTTTCACTTTTTTCCAAATGTAGGGGCATTTTTCACTTGGATCCAAAAAGTGTTAAGACAAACTATGATCACACATATGTTGTATCATATGAGAGCATTCCAAAATGGCCAAGAACCGCATGAAACTCCACTTAAGCCATGAGATATGACAATGGCAATGTGCCTTGCTGCAAACTGTCATGGCAAGGCAGATTTGTGCATTTTGCTCGATTTGAGCAATTTTCGCAAATGAAAAATAAATTTATCCATCTGAACACCTCAGGGGGAGACCAAGGAGGGACAAACACTGATCCATCAACCTCCCAAGTCCAAGATTCCCAAAGTAGCATGCCAACCCTAAAATTCCTAAAGAGGGGACAAGACTCCAATTTTGTTTTGGAGCCTTCAATGGATGCACCAAGGTGGCATGAACTGAGCCATTTCCAACTGAATGAGTCAAGGATAAGATTTGAACTAAGGGAACCAGCAGCCTGTGCTCTAACCTCTAGTCAATGGCTAGAGGAGACTTGAATTCCTATTGATCAACATTGGCCAAACCTCTGCTACAGTTACCATTCCCTATTCCTTGCAAAACAAACTTGCTCTACTATAAATAGAGCTCATTTGTGCTCAGTTTAAGTACACCAAAGCCATCAAACAGATGCTTTCCTCAAAATCACCTTCTCACTTCCAAATTTGCCTTCCAAAGCAAGTCACTATCGGGTTTTGAGTTTGAGAGCTATTCCAACCAAACCAATCACACACACACACACACACACACACACACACACACACACACCTCATAAACATCATATAGAAGTGATCCAAACACTTAAACAATAACTGTAACACTGATTTCTCAGAATCACCAGCCAGTTGCTCAAGGTTTTAACCAAGTTGCAGCTGAGATGCCATAAAGTGATCCAGCCGTTTCCAATCAAGTCCAAGCATTCAAACACACTCCATATGGTGTAGGGAAGCTATTCAGATCATCACAACTTATCTGTAACACCTCCAACTCAAAAATCACATTGCTCTTGCTGTCACGACCTTCAAGTAAGCCTAAACTTGGTCATCTCTTAATCTATGCATATTTCCTCGCACAATAATTTTGCCAAATGTTCATAATCATGCATAGAATGTTTTCCCTTAATTAATTGCTTTGTTTGAATCGTGTATCAAAATTCTCAGCCTTCATGCAAATTTTAGGGTTCTTGAGGTTTTGTCTTGATTTCTTATTCCATGCGAAAAATAAATGAAATTAAAGACCATAAACATGATCATGAGGTGAAAACGAGCAGATTGGTATGTAGATTGTGTGATTTCATCAGGTATTCAGTGAGATTGGATAGAAAATACAAATCTGGGCAAAACTCAGAACACGCGCGTGTTCTTGCCATGTTCTTGGCGCCCTTTTTGAAAATTCAAATATTTGAATTTTGTGATTTTATTTAATTGATTCAAAAATTAATTTCTCTCTGAGTTTTAATGATTTTGAGTTGATTCTTTTTTTAATAATTCACAAAAATGTTAAAATATTTTATTTTACCAAAAAATACCAAAAATATGATTTATTTCATATATTTGATATTTTTGCAAGGAATTAATGTTTTATTTGTTTTTAACATTTGAAATATTTTCCCCCCTTGATTTTCCAAATTTAATTGGTTTCCAATCATTTTGTGGATATAAACATGATTTTTGAAACATTGATCCAAGATCACCACTCATTTTTCACATGTTTTCATCACTTTTTATTAATTTTTTAACAAAATTAATTCCTTTTTAAACAAAATTAGGGTTTTGATTAATTCAACCCTCATCAATCATTTTAAAACTCTTTGGGCCTCTAATAGAGTGTAAGACCCAATCCCTCTTTAAAACCAAAATTGTTTGGGCCATAATCATTGTATAAGACCCACGGTGTTTTCAAAAATTTCAGCGCGATCGCCAGTTTAAAATAAAATCATTTTGGTCTACCCTCGTGTTATAAGTCCCATTTCTTTTCTTTAAAATACTTCTTGGGCCTCTTGGTAGAGTGTAAGACCCAATCCTTTTGTAAATAAACCTTTTAGGGCCTCACACATTGTATAAGTCCCTCTGTATATTTTCAAAAGTACGGTGCGGTCGTCGCCTTTGTAACGAAACCAACTGGGCTTCTCCTTGAGCTATAAGACCCATCTTTATTCATTTTCAAACTCTTTGGGCCTCTTGGTAGAGTGTAAGTCCCATCCTTTTGTAAATAAAACATTTTTGGGCCTCACATATTGAATAAGTCCCTCTGTACAGTGTACAAAACAACGGTGCAATCATCGTTAAAACTTGGGCCTCTCCTTGAGCTGTAAGCCCCAACAATCTTTTTAAAGCACTTTCTCCTTTGATTTTGAATTCAAATATTTGTTGTTATAAAAACTTTCTTTGTTGAACAACTAACCAAACAACATGGAAGCTCTACAACGGGTAAGTGTTTATCCGCTTTCATTTATCGCTTTTATATGTATATAACTGTATTGTGGGGTTGTTTCACTGTAAGTCTCCTTTCACATCCTTTTATATACTTGTCAAATATCAACTGTGTAATACTAGTATAGTTATTTAGAGTTTCCCCGGCAACTATGTCTAGAACTATGTAAAGCCCTGTTGGTCACTCTTAAATACAGTCAAAACTAGATCCCCTGTAGGATTCCAGATACAGTATTCCCTTCTCTTGGGGTTTAAACAATATGGAACAAAGAGAAAGGAAGTATTCTCGGTGAACCTTTTCTCAGACTGTCACTCTTAGAATTTGTCAAAGAAACTCTAACTCCCAAGAGATGATATTTTCTCCGTGAATGTCATCTCTTGAGTTTCTTCCAAATTCTCGAACTTTCCTGGAATGATCTCTTCTCTATGAATTGCATTTCTTGAACTTCTCTTGGTTTGGGGACCCACAGGCTTCCTAAAAGTATTCCCGCCTCCTCTTGGGCGTTGTACAAGGACCCTTCGCTTCTTAGAGGTTCTCATGCCTTCTCTTGGGCTTAATACAAGGACCCTGACGACCTCTTAAAGGTATAAGACATAACTTAGTCATCCTTTGCTAGAGCCGTCTTTCCAGTGTCAAACCGCTGGCCACTTTAGGGTTGATACTCATCCCTTAATGCCCGTGCCTCCTCTTGGGCATTGTACAATAGATAAAACTCTAGATTTGGACAGTCTAAACCTCCTTGAGTCTCAAAGACATTCTCAAAGTTCCTTTCAAATATAGGTAAAAATACGAATCACTCTGAAACCCGGTCTCTCTCATGAGAGTTCCCCACCCTTGGGCCTGCCTATGGATCTAATCCTCAGCAGTAACATAGCCTCCTCTTGGGCTTTGTACAATGATTCTCCCTAGCGGAGCTAACCTTTCCAGACTCTCTTGTTGAGTCAGTCTCCCTTTTAGCCTCCGTCTTGGGCTTAGTACAAGACATATAAAACCCATTCTCTTGTTGAGTATAAAAGATTCTCTTGTTGAGTCAACCTTTAGCCTCCGTCTTAGGCTTGGTACAAGACACATATAAAACACTCTCTTGTTGAGTATAAAAGACTCTCTTGTTGAGTTGATCTCTTTTTAGCCTCTATCTCGGGCTTTGTACGAGACAGTAAAACACTCTCTTGTTGAGTATAAAAGACTCTCTTGTTCAGTCGACCTCTTTTTAGCCTCTATCTCGGGCTTTGTACGAGACAGTAAAACACTCTCTTGTTGAGTATAAAAGACTCTCTTGTTAAGTAGATCTCCTTTTAGCCTCTATCTCGGGCTTTGTACGAGACAACAAAACACTCCCTTGTTGAGTATAAAAGACTCTCTTATTGAGTCAAACAGACTCTCTTGTTGAGTCAATCACCTGTTCCCGACTCTCTTATTGAGTCAACCTTTTTAGCCTCTATCTTGGGCTTTATACAGGACAGATAAAAGTACTCTCTTGTTGAGTCAAACCCTTTCAGCCTCCATCTTGGGCTTTATACAAGATACATTCTCCCTAACGGAGTCAAAATCGCTTGTAGCCTCAATCTTGGGCCTTGTACAAGATAGAAAGAACGTTTGCCCCGGAAAAGTCAAACTTCCCTCCCCCACTTAGGCTTTGGAAACCCCGGTTGAGTCAATCAACCTTTTAGCATCAAATTTGTGCCTTGCTCACAGCATACAAACATCAACAACTCCTCTTTAGAGATGAAAAATTCTCTCTCATCCAAAACCCTTTAGCTTCACATCTTGGGCTTTGAACAAGATATAAACCACTTTTCGCTTCATGTCTTGAGCTTTGAACAAGACACCAAAACAACCTTTTTCCTCCCATAGAATAGGAGGAACTACGATCGCTCTGATTTCCCTGTTTCGGGAATACGTAGGCATAAGATTGCAAAAAAGAAAATCTTAGCGAGCATACTAATCAAAAACTCAAAATCCAGTACCTTCATGTATCCATCAAAAGCATCAGACCTAACACCTTACCAGAAACCTAGCCCCTAGTCTAGACCTTGTTTTTAAGCAAATAACCTTAAGAGACGAACCCCCTATAGCATCTGTAAACCAACGGTTTTGACTGTTTAACCTCAGTTTGCGAGCAGGGTTAATTGGAGACATTTATTTCCCTTCCTTAATCAGCTCAACAGGATAAAAAATGAATCGAACTGTAGTACCAAAGCAATAGTGATTCAAAACCACAAAAATCGCGCTACACCCTCATAAACCTCAAAATCCACTTTAAATACATCGAATCCCTATAATGAAAACAATGAAAGGTAATACTCCCCATACCTTAGATTGTCGATCCGAAGTGTTCTCTCTTGAGCCTTTGGAAACCTTCATGAATTTCTCGCCTTTTCCGTTTTTCCTCAGAGCTCTCCCTTCTTTCATTCTTTTCACGGTTAACCAAAAGTGAACCCTATTCTCAAAATCCTCCTTTTATATTCACTCTAACCCTTGGGCTTCTAAATTGGGCTTTCTCCATAATACCCTCACTAATCCTCATCAAAAGTCCGTCTTACCCTTAATTCCTTTAATATTATTTAAAATAAATAATAATACATTATATCTCATAATATATACTATTATTTAATTAAATAACCAAAACTTCACAAAATCACCGACATCAACCCGAATCACCGAAATTCACCAAAATTCATGAATATAATATTTAAATAAATTAAGTAAATATTCTTACAAAATTTGGGGTGTTACAACTCTCCCCCACTTAAAGAATTTTCGCCCTCGAAAATTACCTCAAGGAAAAAGAGTCTGATACGACCCCCTCAACTGATCTCCACACCTCAAGTCCAACTTTCCTCTTTCTTAGATCCTCTTAACCTTTGCATATGTCTCTTACAAAATTTCAGGTCCGAGTACAACACTCTCGCCCGACCCATACCAACACAATGGAGTCCTACACCTCCTTCCGCACAAAACTTCATACAACGTTATTCCAACACTAGCGTGAAAACTGCAAATGACCATCCCACGATCCACCTTGACCCAACATACAAGCCCTCAACAATTCCTCTAAAGACTGGGTAACCCTCTATGTCTGTCCATTCTTCTACGGATGATAGGCAGAACTCATCCTCAACTTAGTACTCAAAGCATCTTGCAACTCTTCCAAAACCTCAACAAAAACTCGGATCTCTATCCGACACAATACTCGAAGGTATCTTATGCAATTTCACAATCCCTCAATACCCATCTCAGCTAGCTTTCGCAAGGAGTGATCAACCTTCATTGGTACGAATGAGCCGATTTAGTTAATTCTTCCACCATCACCCAAAAGAACCACTCCCTTCCTCAGTCTTCGGCTATCTCGACACAAAATCCACAGACATACTATCCCATTTCCCATCTGGAATACTCAACGGTTGCATCATACCTAAGGCCTTTGATGCTTAATCTTCGACTTCTGACGAGTTAAACACGCAACAACGGCCTCTGCAATATCCTTCTTCATAGAACACTTTCCTCGCTCTCTAGCATATCTGGAACACAAAATCTTTCCCGAAACTTGATCACACCCTCCTCATCAATCCAGAAGTTACCCTATTATCTTGGTTAATTCAAAGTCCATTGGTTAACCAACCTTAAGTCAGATTGCTGCCCCGCTCTGATTTCTTCCAAAATACCACTCGTCAACTTCAACATTCTCAACTTCACACTGTTATGAGTCTTCTCACAAACCAAACTCAAATCTCTGAATTGTCCAATTAATTCCAACTCTTTCACCATAAGCATCGACATATGCAATGACTTTCTGCTCAACGCATCAACCACCACATTTGCTTTGCCCGGATGATAACTCAAATCAAAATGAAATCCTTCAACAGTTCTAACCACCTTCTCTGCCTCATATTCAATTCTTTCTGATTAAACAAGTACTTCAAACTCTCATGATCACTGAACACTTCAAATTTAGAGCCAAACAAATAAGTCTCCAAATCTCTAACGCAAACACCACAACGGCCAATTCTAAGTCATGTGTAGGATAATTCCTCTCATGAACTCGCAATTATCTTTAAGCATAGACAACAACTTGTCCATTCTGCATCAATACTCCACCAAGAACCATCTCCGACGCATCACCGTACACCACAAAAGATTCACTCGGATTAGTCAAAATTAACACCGAAGCGGTCATCAACCTCTTCTTCAATCCCACACAACTCCCTTCTCAAGTTACGTCCCACACCAAAGCTTGACCCCTTTCGAGTCAACTGAGTTAAAGGTAATGCCAACTTAGAAAACTCCAATAAACTTGCGGTAATGACCCGCCAATCCCAGAAACTTCGTATCTCAGTAGCAGACTCTGATATCACTAATGTAACACCCTTTTTTACCCCCACAAATGTTGCAGCAGAAATAACTCAAATATCAGAGTAAAGCATCAAAATCACCTCAAAGGGTGCATATTTCTCATTTAAATCAAAATAATACACTTGCCCTGTAACAAAGGGTTTTTCTCAAAATAAATCAAAAGCCTTCACATAGCAGCGGAACTCAAAATTTTCAAATAAAAGGTTTTCAACAAGAGACCCTCAGAAGCAGCAGCAGAACCACCATAACCACAAATAATAAAAAAGGTTTTATAATAAACTATAACATCAAATAACAACAGATGAATCAACATGATTCGACTCGACGACCCAACCCGATGTTACACTATCAGAGTAAGACCCTCTACATCGAACAAAAGCAATAACTTTAAAAGTCCTCGAGGGCATCCACATCTAAGCCGGATCACCTACATGTTACCCACGTGGAGGCAACATTCAAATAGGCAGGGTGAGTAATCACAATTCATTATAATCAATATAAAAATAAGATATGGATAAAATGGCGTCATCATCATATACAACATCTTCAGGGTCATCACAAGGAAACATTCAATAATCACGATATCATAAATCACATCAATGCCAATTAAATACAATGCACAACAAGACTCATGCATGTGGTACCAATCGTCATAATTGATGGACACTAGGCCATCACCCCTCCAAAGATTCCCGTCAATAGGATCGATTCGGTATAGGAACCGGAGCACGTCATAATTACCTTATATCCGCACAATGGGAATGAAGTATCGTCATAGAGTATGCACATGAATGCATGATACACAACGTTAATAATCATCATCATCAAATAAACATCATTATGTGTATCATCATTCATCAACAAAAGTCATCACGTACATCATCATTCCTCAAAATCCACATATTAATCATATCATCATGTACTCGTCAAAACATCATAAATCATCATCTCAAATCACCAACATACTTATAGTAATTCATCAAAACAGTCATGTATCATCATCGTCAAGTCATCAATATACTCATCAAGATAGGCATATAGAATCATCAATATACTCATGGTACTTCACATCATCATTTTATCATCAAACATCACATATGAACATCTAATAATAATTAATAACATCATATCATCATCTAATCACTATACATCATATATATAAACATCATGGTAAAATCATCAAGTAATCCCAGCTCAAAGCCACAAAGACAGCACAGAAAATCACAATGAAATTCGCGAACATCAAACGTTCGCTCCAGCGTTCGCTTTGTGAAAATCATTCGCTGGGAGGTTTGCCTTGCGAACTCCAGCGAATCCGAAAATCCCATTCATCTCAGCATCACAGAATAGAAGTATCGTGCATTTGCTACGCTATTCGCCCAACGAATCTGGGGCAAAGGTTCGCCTTGCGAAGGGTTCATTCGCTGTGTGAACTAAAGGTTACTTCCCAGAAATCATCCCAGTATCACCAAACAACTCATCACGCATTCGCTGCACTACTCGCTTTACGAGTCATGGCGAGCATTCGCCTTTCGAAGAGATGGTTTGCTTTGCAAACCTGCGATTACAGCAAATCGCTGCTACGCATCAGTAGCACCACAGCCCCAAAGATCATCACAATTTCAACCCTTATTACCCCAAAAACATCCCTACAATATTTCTAAAGGATCATGGAAACCAAAGGCATAAAACCTACATCTATTAGGTCGATTAATTACACCTCCTAACTCCAAAATCACTTAACTTTTCACAAAACCTCAGTTTCCCTTATGGCCCTTACAATCCTCTAATGCTCAGCATGCTCTTCTTCAGATTTAGAGTCTATCAGAAGATCATCAATAAAACCCTCTACAAACTTATCCAAATACTCAAGAAAATTCCGATTCATATACTCCATGAATACCAGGTGCATTAGACACAACAAACGACATCACAGTATACTCATAGTCACCATACCTCGTCCCGAAAGCCGTCTTCGGAACACCATCAAACTTAACACGAATCTATTGACAACCAGACCTCAAATCAATCTTGGTAAACACACAGGCACCTACTAACTAATCCATCAAATCCTCAATCCTCGGAAGCAGGCACTTATTATAGATCGTCACTTTATTTAACTGCTGATAATTAATACACAACCTCATACTTCCATCTTTCTTCTTCACTAATAGTACAGGAGCACCCCACGGAGAAACACTTGGTCGAACGAACCTCTTCTCAAGCAACTCTTCTAACTGTTTCTTCAATTCACTTATTCAGAAACATGCATTCTGTATGCAACCACCAACATCGAGCTTGTATCGAGTACCAGGTCGATAGCAAGTTACACTCCACACTACAGTGGTAAATCACTGATATCTCATGGGAACACCACCAAATAGTCACACACCATAGGTAGATCACACACCGCCGCATCCCTTATGCCTTCCAATAATCCAACATCATAACGCCTCTGCACCATCTTTCATAGACTCACCCACTTGCTTCATAGAATAAACAACTCTTCACCTTCGTCGAATTAGATTTAGGTGGTCGTCAGGAATTTCAAACCACCAGCATATCACTAGTCGCCACCCTGTTCTCTATCCTTCAAAAGCACACATCAAAAATACCTGATCGTTCTCCTCGGGATATTCCAGCTCGACCGACAGGAAAGAAACTCTAATTCGATTCATCTTAAAATCTAAGTTTGCATCGACTCATCAAAACAATCCACAAACACTCGGCTTAACCCCAACAATTCACCGTGCACACTACCCAAGCTCGCAAGACACATCTATCCCATCCAACATGATCCCATCTATTATCAATAAGTGATTAAGGGTGACCAGTCCTCAATTTGTCAATAACAGTTGATATCATGAGGTGTTATAAACTATCTCCACTAACTATCGCAGCGTCCAACATCACACTTAGCCAACGCTCCACACTCGAAACACCATGGAGAAACACCATCTTCTCCCCCACTTGTTTCATTCCCAACCTGCAAATGGGAAACAAAACAAGCATCGACAGTGTTTTTACGCACATGCCGCACACTAGGGAAATAAACAACATTAGACAACCTGGCCGGACGGACCGACCTGCTCTGATACCACTAATGTAACACCCTTTTCTACCCCCACAAATGTTGCAGCAGAAACAACTCAAATATCAGAGTAAAGCATCAAAATCACCTCAAAGGGTGCACATTTCTCATTTAAATCAAAATAATACACTTGCCCTGTAACAAATGGTTTTTCTCAAAATAAATCAAAAGCCTTCACATGGCAGCGGAACTCAAAATTTTCAAATAAAAGGTTTTCAACAAGAGACCCTCAGAAGTAGCAGCAAAACCACCATAACCACAAATAATCAAAAAGGTTTTATAATAAACCATAACATCAAATAACAACAAATGAATCAACATGATTCGACTCGACGACCCAACCCGATGTTACACAATTAGAGCAAGACCCTCTACATCGAACAAAAGCAATAACCTCAAAAGTCCTCGAGGGCATCCACATCTAAGCCGGATCACTTGCACATTACCCACATGGAGGCAACATTCAAACAGGCAGGGTGAGTAATCACAATTCATTATAATCAATATAAAAATAAGATATGGATAAAATGGCGTCATCATCATATACAACATCTTCAGGGTCATCACAAGGAAAACATCAACAATCACGATATCATAAATCACATCAATGCCAATTAAATTCAATGCACAACAAGACTCATGCATGTGGTACTAATCGTCATAATTGATGGACACTAGTTCATCACCCCTCCAAAGATCCCCGTCAATAGGATCGATTCCATATAGGAACCAGAGCACGTCATAATTACCTCATATCCGCACAATGGGAATGAAGTATCGTTATAGAGTATGCACATGAATGTATGATACACAATGTTAATAATCATCATCATCAAATAAACATCATTATGTGTATCATCATTCATCAACAAAAGTCATCACGTACATCATCATTCATCAAAATCCACATATTAATCATATCATCATGTACTCGTCAAAACATCATGAATCATCATCTCAAATCACCAACATACTCATAGTAATTCATCAAAACAGTCATGTATCATCATCGTCAAGTCATTAATACACTCATCAAGATAGGCATATAGAATCATCAATATACTCATGGTACTTCACACCGTCATTTTATCATCAAACATCACATATGAACATCTAATAATAATTAATAACATCATATCATCATCTAATCATTATACATCATATATATAAACATCATGGTAAAATCATCAAGTAATCCCAACTCAAAGCTACAAAGACAGCACAGAAAATCACAACGAAATTCGCGAACAGCAGACGTTCGCTCCAGCGTTCGCTTTGCAAACTCATTCACTGGGAGGTTCGCCTTGCGAACTCCAGCGAATCCCAAAATCCCAATTCATCTCAGCATCACAGAACAGAAGTATCGCGCATTAGCTGCGCTATTCGCCCAGCGCATCTGGGGCGAAGGTACGCCTTGTGAAGGGTTCATTCACTGTGCAAACTAAAGTTTACTTCCCAGAAATCATCCCAGTATCACCAAACAACTCATCACGCATTCGCTGCGCTACTCGCTTTGCGAGTCATGGCGAGCATTCTCCTTGCGAACCTACGATTACAGCAAATCGCTGCTACGCATCAGTAGCACCACAACCCCAAAGATCATCACGATTTCAACCCCGATTACCCCAAAAATATCCCTACAATAATTCTAAAGCATCATGGAAATCAAAGGCATAAAACCTACGTCTATTAGGTCTATTAATTACATCTCCTAACTCCAAAATCACTTAAATCTTCACAAAACCTCAGTTGCCCTTATGGCCCTTACAATCTTCTTTTCCACATGGTCAAAACATCATCAAATATAAATTTGGCTCAAGGTCAATAGGGTCTGATTCAATTCAACCCTTAATAATCGATTCATAAAAATACCCCAAAATCATCAATTCACTACAAAAACCCATAAACCCTCATAAACCTCAAAATCGACTTTAAATACATCGAATCCCTATAATGAAAACAATGAAAGGTAATACTCTCCATACCTTAGACTGTCGATCCGAAGTGTTCTTTCTTGAGCCTTTGGAAACCTTCACGAATTCCTCGCCTTTTCCCTTTTTCCTCAGAGCTCTCCCTTCTTTCCTTCTTTTCACGGTTAACCAAAAGTGAACCCTATTCTCAAAATCCTCCTTTTATATTCACTCTAACCCTTGGGCTTTCTCCATAATACCCTCACTAATCCTCATAAAAAGTATGTCTTACCCTTAATTCCTTTAATATTATTTAAAATAAATAATAATACATTATATCTCATAATATATACTATTATTTAATTAAATAACCAAAACTTCACAAAATCACCGACATCAACCCGAATCACTAAAATTCACCAAAATTCACGAATATAATATTTAAATAAATATTCTTATGAAATTTGGGGTGTTACAGATGGCACAGCTTGGATCAGTTTATTTCTGATCTAAGTACTTAGGAGCATGGAATCTTGCTCATTTTGGAGGTCAAGGTTAAGTGGCAGTTATCTCTGACTTTCTACAGACTGATCTACTAAGGAAAATGGCATTCTTTGGTATGGCTATGGTGTAGTCTATGACCACTTTATCTTCTAAAGAATCAGATGTGGCAGGTGTGAGTTCTTTGGAGTTTCAAAGCAGATATTCATCAAGGTGTGAGCTTGAATGGAATACCTGTGATAAGTTTAAGCAGGATGGAGGTTATCTACTCAAACTTGGTTGTTGAATCAAGTCTATGAGAGCATGTAAATCTTGTTATGTAAGGAGGTTCTTCTAAGTGGCAGAAGGAGGAGCTAAATTCAGCAGCTGGATGTCATATCAGAATGTTTTGACATCTAGTTTAACATTAGGATCTCAGCTGGTGATGTGGCACATCAGCTTAAGATAACGTGATCTACAGGAGAATGGAAGTTATGGATGCTTCAAAAAGGTCTATCTCATTCAGTTTGCGAGAGCTGTGGATGGAGAAGATGTTACATGTCTAAGGCTTGGTGGATCCAAGATGCCTTGTTATGGAGCAAGTAGTTCATATAACTTGAAGATCAGATTTCATTGTATATTGTGAAGTTTTGAAGAAGGATGAGATCAGTCAAAAAGTGGAATTTGGTTTATCTTTAGCGTGCATTCAAGCAGGGTGCTTGGAACTAATTACTCTTGGGCAGAAGGGTAGTTGGTTGAAAACGACAGGAGGTGTTGGTTCAGCTCTTTCTTGGAGCTTGTGGTAGAAGTTCTAAGTTGAGGATGGAAGATTATCTTCTTTTGGTGGATGAGAGTTTATTTCTCTCTTTGGGTTATCTGGAGTTCTTATTGATCAAGCTGGTGGCGCAGTGTTGTTTGAAGATCTTCAGTTGGATTACTATGTAGATAGTAAGTCCAGTGGTGGAGCAAATCAAGAACTATGTTGATTGGTGTATGTGATATGTAAAGGATGTCCTAACTGATGTTAGAACATCTTCTGGGTTAGTTATCCTTGGAGTAGGATTCTAAGTTCTGAGTGTAGAACTTGACACTCATATCTTGTCTAAGAGGTATTTATCTTGTCATACGGGAGAATGATGGGTAAATGATTGTCTTGGAAGTCTGATGTGATTAGGACATGCTAGAAGTGGATCAGTTTGGTGCTTGTGGAGCAAATGGGCTGGAGATTTCTGGAGCACGTGTTAATGTTCTTCAAGTGTGAAGAATATCTGGGCGAGCTAGCAAACTAAGGGGCCATGTGTGTCTTTTTGAGGAATGTGAAGTATTCCAGATTCAATTGGGTTGTATCTTAGGGAACAAGGAGATCTATACATGAGAATTCAGGAGGAATTCATGTGGTGTATGGTTAGTTTCTGGACGAGAGGGATCAATGAAGCTTTGGTCTCAGTCCAAGAGTTTGTTAGTTATGGTACAAGGATGCGTTCCTGGTACTCTCACTATATGATCATGAAGTTGTCATGGGATATCATGTGGTGATTTTGAGGTGTTTCTTGCTGAAGAAGCTTCATAGGGGGAAGACTTTTATTTGATTAATGTACTGGTGTGGTACATGGTTTGCTTGAGGGTCAAGCAGTAGGTGAATATGTTCAGCAGGTATGTTGAAAAGAGGGTGCGCTCTTGAAGGCGTGAAGATGAGTCTTATGTTTTCCATTCACTTAGGGTGTTCTTCTGGCAAAGGAGCAATGGTTATCTGCGACAGGGGGAGTTAGACTTTTGTTCTAGATACATAGATGCAGTGGTGCAGAGTGTTTATCAAGATTGTTTGTGATTTCAAGTAGTTTGTGACAGATTGCCTCAGAAAGGGTACAAGTACCTTGAGAGTAGTTAGCTAAAAGATATTTGAAGAAATGTCTTAACATCTTGGTGAGTTATTCTTGGTCTTCTGTTGAAAAGGATTATACTGTAGACAAAACACAGGAACTATAAAAAGCCTGACAAAGGGTCAGGACAGTATGGGTACGTCATGATTGGGTGTTTTGGACGGTAGAGAGTGTAAACGTGTTAAGCATGCGTCTTGATGCTAGTGCTTTCCTTGGACGGTCTCTCATAAAGTTGAATCAAATAAACTTTAGTTGGACGGTGCACAGTCATTTATGTTTACCTACCCTAATTTATGAATTGCTCTACGGGAACTTCTTTGGACCATAATGTTCAAGATAAATATGTTTGAGCAGTTAAAGGTGGAATCTGCTTCTAGTATTCAAAGTTAGTATTCTGGGCAAGGTCATCATGGTTTTTGTTAAGGTCTGGATTAGTATCATGTGGGTATGGAATTGCGTTGGCTACTTTTGCCAATTTTTGGCTAAAAAAGGGGAGAATAGGTATGGATTCATCTTAGTTGTGTGCTGGTTTCTTCAACACATACACATTTGTGCATGCGTTCTTCTGCAGGGGTGTTGGATGAGATGTTCTGACATCCTTGAGTCATTCTCGTGTGCCTTGTGATTTGAGTTATGAAGCAGGTTATCTCTTGTGACTGGAGTTACATACTCTATGGACTCCGTGTTGCAAATGATACAATTGTTTCTTCTTAAGCTCTTTTTGGACCTTCTTGTGGGTTCTCTTTTGCCTCTCAAGAGAAAGATCTACCCCTCCGTGGCAAGTACTGGTTTGAGGGGGAGAGGGTTACATACTCTTCCTCACGTACACCAACATATAGCTTGGAATTTCAGGGGTAATAAAGAGTCTCAGAGGTGTTCCAATCATATTCACCAAACGCCGGTCTTTCTTTTTCTACCAAAGGAGTTTTAACCAAAAATTAATCAAAAGGGGGAGATTGAAGGCTCTGCAGATTTAAGAAATTTTTTGGTAAAACAAGGCGTTGATTGTAGTGTTCCAACATGAAGAAGACATGATGTCCTAACAAATTTCCTGACATCTTAAACTGATATAGCAGACTGTTTCTAAGTCTGGTCCAAGAATTAAGGAAACGATCAGAATGTGGATCAAGGAATCAGCAAACAGAAGATTGAATCCCAAGGCAGCGTAATCTTATAAAAGGAGACCAAGACCTAGGACTGAACAACTGAACTTATTGTAACACTTTTGAAAAGTAGGAAATATGGTTTAGGGTTTTGAGAGTCGTAGGCTTTCTTGTTAGTCTCCCTCTGTATCGATTTGATGCAGTGTGGTAGACATAGGTACTTGTACAGATACAGAAACTCGTAGGTAATGAATCGTGTTTTGTTCTTGGATGAAGCTTTGAAGAAAATCCAAGTTAACTTGTTAGTCAAGGATGCTTGACTGAACTTTGTATTGGAAAGAGTGTCTTTCAATAGGGATGATACAGTTATGAGGTATTAACTGTTAGATAATCACAGGTTATAATTTAGGGAGTGAGATGGGTTTCTCTTATCAATTAGATGTGACTTCTAATGATAAAGTCTTCGTTGGGTAGTGATAGGTTAGCGTGGACGCTTTCTGTAAACCTGAGGTTGTTTACATAAAACTATACTACTGATAGTGAATTTTTCTTCATAGATTGGTATCCCCCAAATGTAGGTGAGTTGTACTGAACTGGGTCATCATATTCTGTGTTGTTTATCATTTTGCAATTTATAGTTTAGGTTTGATTAACATGTTGGATCAGATGTTGTAACATTTGTGTTACAGCAGTTCTGATATTCAATGTATCCGTCTGCTGTTATGCTTATTTGTTTAAATGTTCATGCAGAACAATATCTTGACATGTGTTAGGATATCCACTGTCTGCAATGCCATAATTTCACAATCAACAACATTTATCAATAAAAAATAAACAAGGAAAAAATTTTGAACTACAATAACATATCAACTCAAAAAATGTTTCATGAACGTACCTTTTATTGAAAAGATTGATGGATAATGAAGAAGAAGAAATGATCTACATTTCTTAGAATGGAATCCACAATGAAAGGAGAATGAAGTTAAAGTGAAAGCTACAAACTTGCGTTAAATTTGAATGGATGTCATTCTAGGTCTTCCAAACAAGTTTGCAGCTTTCACCTCCACTTCATCCTCTCCTTTTATTTTTTCTTCATAGAAACACAAACCATTTATATTTTTTTCTTCATTCACCTTCGCTACAATCAAAATGTATTGGCATGACATTGTAATTATAACAGATGCAGAAAGTTCACGTATATAATCTACACATTTCTATAATCCATAAACCAGTAAAAATTTACCTATCTTAAGTTATACATGTCATATTATCCTACAAACAACATGAAAGAAGCTATTGAAACATAAACCATGTGAAAATTTTATTCCTAAGGGGAAAAATGTCAAACTCCATGTCCTGGACAACTGGTTTGACAAGTTAAACATGCATGACAAAAATTATTTAATGTCTTAGCTTTTATAAGATGATTAAGCAGAAAAGGAATAAAAAGAACACCAGAGATTGGTAACCCAGTTCGGTGCAAACAACACCAACATCTAGAGGGCACTATACCCAAGAAAGGAAATTCACTATTAATAGTTTAGTACAATTAATCTTACAAGCAACAAAAACCCCATGTTTTTCAATGCCTCTTCCTAACACTACCCAGTGACTTTCTATTTAAGGACCCCCCTAAATATGAGAACCTACTCACATTCTTCTCAATCACAAAACTCGTGATTTGTGTTTAAAACTCATTAAAAACTTTAATGTTACAACTTAACTAAACAAATCTACAAATATGCCAAGTTACTAAAACATAGTGTGGTGTACATGCATATGTTGAATTTATGACTCAACTAGACAAACCTAGCTACAACTATGCCAAGTCTGTTGCAGCCAAAATTATTTTGTGGCTTGCATTGTCAAGACCAAACTTCTTCACTATGCTCTTATCATTCTTGTTTTGAGACATAAAAATAATGTCTTCCATTATCTTAACTTGAAGACTAATAAAATAAGTGAGTTCGTCTACAAGACTCATCTCAAACTCAGACAACATTTGTTGAAAAAAATGATGCACCATCATTTTAGACATGCCCAATGCCTTGTCCTGTGAGCACGTCATTAGTACTTATCCAGATGGCCAATACCAAGCAACATACTACTCCCCTTTTTTCCATAATTTGGAAAATGGTTAGTACATCAGAATAGTGCGTAGAGGTCAGTCATGCATAAGTTAGCACCTACACAATCAAAATATGAGTAGAACGATTAGTACTACGTCCAAAGATGCACAAACATTAGATTTGTTTATTGTACATAGTCTAAAGAGGCTATAGAGGATTTACAAATCCAAAACATAACAAAAAAAGCCCAAATACAAGAAATAAACTCATAAAGAACACTTGTACTTTATTCTTCTATCCATCCTCTACAGCCCATGTAAGTAACCGAATCTTCTTTAGGATTTGAATCATTATCATGTTTCTGAACAGATCTCTTATGCATAACCTTCATCTTGGTGACAGACTTCTTACTAGTTATAGATGTTTTATGTCGCCGTCATGGTTGATTTTTCATTTATTTTACCAAAGTTTCTTACCTCCGCCTAAGCATCGAGGACAATGATCAGTTTAAATGTGGGGGATGAAATTATTTCCTGGTTTTCTAATTAGGATTTATTTTTCTTTCTAATTTAGGAGTTGATTTTTCACATTTTTGTCGAGTTGCCGACGTTAAACGAAGCGCCGCATAAGAGGCAACCCATGATCTCGATTTTTATAACGCAATTTCAGTTTTTCTATTTCTCACTTTTATTTTAATTTACTTTTGATCACTTCTTTTGACTTATATTTTTTCTTTACTTGATTTATTATACAAAATTAATTGATTATTTTAAGTCCAAGTACTTAATTGAGCTATTATGCACCAAATTTAGCCTTGAAAATCAAGTAAGATCTTTTTAAAATCATTTTCTGCCATTGAAGCATAAAATCGTGTGCTAAATGTCTATGGCATTAGCCATAAGGCCCATGGCGTTCCCATTGGGTATATCAAATGAAAATTGCACTTTAAAGCCTATGGCGTTCGCCATAGACCTCATGGTGTTCTCCATAGACATACCAGAGGCCAAAAACACGTTCTTTTAAACAGTCCCACGCTAACTCCACTCTTTTCCACTTCCAAAACCCATTATCTCCATTAACTCTCTTAACTTCTCTACTCCAATATCTCCAAGTTTTCAAACTTCAACCCCACCACCATTACCATATTTTTAACCGTCATTCACCTCTCATTCATCTCTCATCTTTACAATTTCCTTCAACCTCAATACACATTCCTATTTTTCGAATCCTATCACAATGCCTCCAAGAGAAGTAAGATCAAAGTGGATTACATGAACATTGTTTTCCGAGAGGGAGAAGAAGGCGATAATAAAAGGAGTAGGTATGTCAAGTTGTTCCACCATTCGGTCATTCCAACGAGGTATGCCGATGAATCAAGTTTACATAGTTTAGGCTTACTCAGTAGTGTGCATCGGATGTTAAATAAGTTAGAAATAACTCATTTTTGTGCTTTGAGTAATTCTACGTAATGTAAGCTAACTCTTGAATTTTTGAGCTCTTTCGGTTACTAGACACCGATGGTAAGTCGCAACACTGTAGGCACAGTGAAATTTAGGATGTTCAAAAAGGAATGTGAATTTAGATGGAATCACATTGCTGACCTGTTGCATTTTCCCCATGGGGATTGTATAGCATGCGAGGAACCCTTAGAGGGAGAGTGACAATTAGAAGCGTTATGCTTTTGGGAAAAACTGACTGGTGAGGCTACATCTAATTGGGAAGGCCTGAAATCTACCTCAATCCATAAGCCAGCCATACATTACTTACACCGTATATTAGCAAACACCATTTCTGGCCAGGTTAATAATGGAAAAGTGAACTCTAAGGAGCTTTTCTTTTTGCACAATGCACAGACACAAACACGAGTCAATGCGACTTCGTTTATTTTTGCACACATGCAGTCTGCATGCACTAGAGGCCCTGGTCCCATTTGAATTGGAGGGCTAATAACCTCCATAGCACGTGCAATGGGCCTAAACAATGAACTAGAAACCCTTCAGCCCCTAGATACACATTTCCTTGAAATGGATGCTTGTCGTAACAAATTCCTGGTTAGAGCTAGGCAAGATGACATATACTTTTTGATGGTTAAAAACTGTGTCATTAGGATTAATATTTTTCCATGTCCCACACGTACTGATGTACAAAACAGGGGCAACTGGATATATGATCTAACCGCCCCAGAGCCTAGTCATCCTGCCCCTACTGACATACCTATGCAAGATAATGAGGATGGTCCGACTGATGACGAGTATGATCATATGGAGCGATATGCTCCCACCCATGTGTTTGAACCTACTACACGTGCACACACCACACCTGGCCCCTCTAACACTTTTGCATGTACCTCTCCCAGACACAAGTCTTGAGAAGAGTATGACTATACTGCGATTAGGACCGCACTTGATGATGTCCTTTCCGAGCTGCAACACGGTAATGATATAAATGCCGAGCGCAACCATTTGATTAGTGATATGTAGAGACAGCAGGTCGACATGATGGCCCACATCCAACAGATACATGAGCAACAACAGGATTACGTGGGACGAACCGAGCATAACATGGCGAACGTGGTCGAAGAGATGACGGGATTGCGTGTAAGGATGGTTGATTTATTAGAGTATATGCAGCATGTGGGTGTGTCACTACCACAGCATGGTAGGGGTGGATATGGACGAGGGCGAGGCCGCGGCCGCCAGTGAGCTCTCCACACAGGTTATTTATTACTTTTCCACCTTTGATCAAAATATCGGGGACAATGTTTGGTTTAAGTATGGGGGAGGAACTTTAATGTTTTTCATTTATTGCTTTCTAGGTAGATTTATTGTTTTCTAGTTTATTTCATGTTTTTAGGATTTTTATCTATTTTTAGTGTTTAGTCGAATCATTGCATGTGCTGTCGAGTCTTTATGCGTGGTTTTTAGTTGATTATTGAATTTCCCTAAAAATTGGACCCCCAACAAAAATTTTCTTCTTGATTCATGACACGACACTCCGAAAGTATATAGGTTGTTATAATATGGGCTATGTTAGAGAGACTTGGGAAAGTTTCGGTAAAATCGATACCGTCCCGACACCCTAAACTCCCCAAATGCAAATCTGTTTGAGTACCTATTATGCCAAAACCTTAATTTCTTGTTCTTTAGTAACCCTTGATTAGTTTATATGAGCACTCAACACCATCTAGAAATTGCACACCAAGTAAGTAAGCTGATGCAAATAAGTGAATGATCATGTGCTTAATGAGAAATCTGAACAGGAATCCGCCTTCTAAGTTAGGTGACCTTCACCCGGTCATTTAACCTAACGGTAGTGAAACCTCCAAAGAAAGAATTATCGCCAAATGAAATTTTTTGAAATGAAAAATAGGATGTGAATCATAATCACTAACAAACTTATTTACCATGTGTATGAATAGATAGCAGGCTTAATGTGATTGCGCTAGAATGAAAAAGGGTGAAAAGGGATAAATGATCTAGGATGAGCCATGATAGCATGATCCGGACCGGTTTGCATAAGAGGGAAGTTTTTGACCGTCAAACGCAAAATTGTGTCTTTACGGTATCCTTGTTATTGAAAATTAGTACCTATTGATCTAACACTAGCTAAGCAGTCGCGTAAGATTAAGAGTCTTGTTGTGTTTTTGTTTTAGACCGTGCTTAATTTCTCTATCACATTGGTTGATTGCTTGAGGACAAGCATTGGTTTAAGTATGGGGGAGTTTGATAAAGTGAAACTACACAGTATATTTCGACTTGATTCATATGCAATTTAGTGTCATTTTCATATGTTTTTGTAATATTATAATGGTTGTTAGTTCTTGGGTTGGCTGGAATTTTGGTAAAACAAGGTATGTTCAATGTTGATGTCAAGGTGCTGATGTTGCAACATTGAAGTCTTAACACTGGGCGGTGTTAAGTAATTAATTGCTGAAGTTGGATGTCTGATGTCACATAGGCAATGTTGTGACATTAGATCTGCAGAATTAATAACATCAGGTTGTGATGTTGTTAGGGTTGCGTGTTAGCTGGAATTGTGGAGAGCAAGCTGTCTCATTGGATGCGAATATCTTGGGATAGATATTTTCTGCTGCATAGGAGATCTGGTGCAGATTTGTAGGAGATTTAAAAGGTTGAAGTTTTAAAAAGATTTTAGGAGAAAATCTGTTTTAAATATTCAGTTTTAAATAACAAATCTGGGAGATATTGTAGCAAGTCCAAGACCAATACAAGGAGCTATATAAAGCGCACAAGACCAAAGGAAAAAGGGACAGAAACACAGAGAGAAGATCAAGAGCATAGGCTGAGTGTCTTGAGTATTTTGTACGAGTTGTATAACCAGAATTCTAGGGTGAATTACTGTGTCGTATTCTGTCCTCTCTAGAAGTTGTGAAGCAATAGAGAGTGGGTGCTTGATCGAAGCTGTGAAGTAAGATCAAGGTTACTCAAAGTGGGTTCTTTGAGTGTTTGTAAGGGATTGAGTGGTGTTCTCATACCTAGGTGGTTTCTTAGGTAGGAAGTCATTAGTAGAGTATAAGTTTAGGAGATTGTCAATGGGTTGTTGAGTCTGTAAATTATATCTACAAGTAGTGAATTCCATCCCTAGCTTGGTAGCCCCCAGAGTAGGTTGGTTGTAACCGAACTGGGTCAACAATTCTTGGTGTTATTTTGCTGTTTATTCTGTCCATTGTGCAGAGTGTGTTGTTGTGACATCGCACCTTAACATCACACGTCTGATACCAGAATTTCAATTGGTATCGGAGCAGGCATCATGTCTGTCTCTGGGTGAGATCTAGGGAAGTTACTTTCTGGTGTAAAGATGGACAAAGAAGTTGGAGGATTCGTCAACAAACCCCCTATATTGGATGGATCCAATTATGATTATTGGAAGCCAAGGATGACCACCTTCTTAAAATCCTTGGACAGCAAGGCTTGGAAGGCTGTTATTAAAGAATGGAAAGCACCTGTCATGTGTGAGAAAGATGATGCTGGCAAAGATAAAGAAGGCACCTCTAAGCCAAAGCCTGAAGAAGAGTGGACCAAGGAGGAAGATGAGCTTGCCCTTGGAAATTCCAAAGCTCTAAATGCCATCTTTAATGGAGTGGATAAGAATATCTTCAGGTTAATCAATACTTGTGAAGTTGCTAAGGAAGTGTGGGATATTTTGCAGGCTACACATGAAGGAACATCTAGAGTCAAGATGTCAAGACTTCAGATTTTAACATCAAAATTTGAAAGCCTGAAGATGAAGGACGATGAGACTATTCATGACTTCCACATGAATGTTCTGGAGCTAGCTAATGCATCCAGTGCTCTTGGTGAGAAAATGTCAGATGAAAAGCTTGTTAGGAAGATCCTTAGGTCCCTTCCTAAGAAGTATAACATGAAGGTTACTGCCATTGAAGAATCACAAGACATCAGCAAGATGAGAGTAGATGAGCTCATTGGATCTCTTCAAACCTTTGAGCTTAGGTTGAATGAGGAAGAACCAGAAAAGAAGCCAAAGAATATAGCCCTGGTGTCAAATGATCAAGAGGAAAAAGGGAAGTGTTCTGAATCCCAGGAGGATCTATCTCAGGCCATAGTGATGTTGGGAAGACAGTTCACCAAAGTATTCAAGAGAATGAATAATAACTCCAGGCCTAATGTCAAGAACATATCTTCTGACACCAGCAAGTCAAAAGAGAAGGATGAAGAGAAAACCGCCCAAGATAAAGGAGTTCAGTGCTTTGAGTGTGAAGGGTATGGACATGTCAAGAAAGATTGTCCCACCTTCTTGAAAAAGCAGAAGAAGGGCATGACAGTTTCCTGGTCTGACTCAGATAGTGAAAGTGAAGGTGAGTCAGCAAAGCATGTTAGAGCCCTAATAGGAGCTGTTGTTTCTGATGATGATTCTAGTGATGGAGAAGTAACTTATGAGGAGTTAGCATCTACTTATCAAGAGCTGTGTTTAAAAAGTGCTGAGATTTGTCAAGAAAACAAGTGCCACAAGCAACAGATTGCTCAGCTAGAGAATGAAAAAATTGATCTGGAAAATGAAGTTGTACTAGTTAGAGCTCACCTTGATCAAATGACCAAGTCTGTTAGGATGCTGAGCTATGGTACAGACACACTTGACAAGATCCTTCAGACAGAAAAGGTTGTAGGTGATAAGTCTGGTATAGGATATGTGGCAAGCATCTCAGGAGCAAAGGAGTAGGTGTCCCAACCTATGTCTCAAACAAAGAGACAAGATACTACCCCTAAGAAGGTTGTTCAGCCTCAGAATGTTGAGAAAAAGGATGGTCCCTGTCGCACCCTAATTTTTGACCATAAGATCCCACCTCTGTGTGCATCATCCTACATGGCATCTTTGGGTCGTAGTTCTTTGTGCATGTTTATTGTGACTAACCACCTGGTGCAGGTGCAATGAAAATCAAGTGAAGATAACACTCATTTTCTCAAATAGGAATTTCTCAGGGCATGGCTTTTATACCAAGTTCATCTTCGACTGTACGGACAACCAAGATTATGTTTAATTCAAAAGAGACGTTGCTCGTGCAAATGAGGTTTTAGCAAGGAGTTATCGGAATGAAATTTAAGAATCATGTTGGTTCACTTTTTTTTTCTTTCTCTCCCAAAGTCCAAATAAAAAATTATGGAGCATCTTTTACTTATGCCATACGAGCCATATGCCATGATTTTTGAACGTTTCTATAGAATTGTTACTATTACATCAACAAGAAGACATCGGAACAATGATTCAAACTTCAAATCAAATAGTAGTGAGAAATGTCGCTCCCTCAAGATTTGATGCTTCGTATTGCTTCCTCTCAAATGTCTTGTCAACTCTATGCCACTGTTGTTCAAACTTTCCCAAATCAGGTTCTTTTATTGATGATCATGGCCGAAGCCGTTTGATAATATTTCTAAGTCAAATGTTGTTGCTTGGATTTGTTTGATTGGTGGGTATGCTAATAATAATCAGTCACGTGAAGCTTAGGAGGTGTTTAAAGATATGGATAATTGAGTTGTGGAGCCTAACGAGGTTACCCTGATGAATGCTTTGATTGCATATGCTGGCTATGATATTTTTGTGTGAACGTCTAATAGTAATATTATTCTTGCAACTTCCATTCTTGAAATATATGCAAGATGTGATAGTTTGAATGTTGCGAGAGATTCGTTCAACAAAATGCCAAAAGGACCAAAGTACATTACAATACAAATTTAAAGTTTAACAATACGACACTTAAGGCTCATTACAAAAAAAAACTCCACAAATAAAAGGATCACAATTTTATTCCAAGATACGTTGCAATACAAGAATTCCTTGGAAAAAGGTGTAGCTCATGAAAATCAACCAATTCAAGACACAACTATTGACAACAAAAGCAAGTGGATTAACAATTCTTGCACCATATGACAGCGTCTTCTCAGAACTCAAAGTAAGGTTCCTCAACTCCTTTTCTGGTGGACAGGAACTCGAGCTCTTACGGTTTTGCATATCCTGAGTTGAACCAAGAAAAGTAGAACTGAATATTGTGAATTACAGTGTAACTGCAGTAGCATGTTCATTATTAACATCACAGTGAAGATTCAAGAATAAACCAAAGCTTTGCTTAAGAGATCCAAAGCAAGACTTGCACAAAGTATTCACAAAAAGCATCCTTCTTAAAATCCTCACTATGTCTAAACTCCACAAACCTCATCAAATGAACCCTCAGTTGCTACATCAGAACTTGAATCACTCTAGAGAAAGCAACGACCCTTTGTTTTCGGAAAGCTTAGATGCACTAGTTGATGACAGGCCTAATCAGTTCAACAAGAATGTGTAGATTCTCCCATGGTAGAGCCAGCTGTGAGTAGTCTCCTAAATTTCCATGGTAGACCTGCAAGTGACAAAACATCCCTATCTCAAGAGAAAATTTCCTTTTTGAAGCTGATGTTGTTACTGCCCAAAATCCTGTCAAGAATTTTTCAGTGAGTTTAAACATGATTAGAGATGGAATTCGATAATACGCTTCACAATATCTTTATCACTCACTGTTGTTTCCATTGATGATCTACGCATAAGTTAACCAAGAATAAAACCATAGCAGCCCCTGTTCAAGAAATTATAAACACACCAATGTTGCAACAATTGTTAATAAATCAGCAAAATAATTTAACAAACATACGTCATCTGTCGGGAAATGATGTACCAGAATTAAGGCCATGACGGTTTAGGAACAGATCCTCGGGGTCAGGTTCAAGGTCCGTTCAAAGGAGTTGATACTTTTGGAGGGCTTGAGGCTGAATTTTGGTACTGATTGGCTAGTTCATGTAGAAAACGCAGCAGATAACTTGCCATTGGTTGCAACCTTGTGATGTCATGCCTGATTCATGAGCTAGAGCCCATTCGCACACCTTACGAGCATGCAATCTATAGAAGCAGCAGGAAATCACACAAGTTCAATCTGCATCAAAATTACCAATCATGAACAATATGCCGTATGGTACAGACCTCCTGTTTATCACAACAAAAAGGGGTAGCATTATATTTAATCATAGTTCAAAAACAAATTTCAAAGAGAATAGTGATGAAGTGAACTAAGGTCGTCAAGTTCAACTGCTATGGGATGCCGCTACGAATTTGAAGCAATATACTTGGAAGAAACAACTTCTAATCCTCTTTTCGATGCCATGCTGATCCCTCTCAAATGGATTCCTGATACGCATTAATGTGAGTATGATGGAAAATCTTACAAAATGACAACAGTGAGCATTCCAAAGATAGTTCAAGACATCAAAATCCAAAAAATAGAATGCATTTGGTACCAATGTTTCCAATTTGACAGCCAACATAAATAATTCAGAAATGGATACATTCTAAAAGCTGTTTTCCTTCCAAAGGCGTAATGGAGAATTCATGACAAAAATCAAAATTCAAAAACCTTCCAAATCAGCAAACCAAGTGAATCGTATAAGTTACCCAAAACAATTCAAAACTTTCCAAAACCATTCACAAGTTGGAAAACAGTCAGCAACAGGGCATCAAAAATTCAAATTAAAATCAAATCATATCAGTCCCAACCATAACTTCCCGAATAATCACCAAATAATCAATTCACAGATCACACATTACCACAAGATCAAATCAGCATTAAACACAAGATCAAATCAGCATAAAGAGCTTCCCAATTGAATCATCATCGGCCTTATAAATACCCAACCCCTAGGCATCAGAGAGGACCACGAAAAAACCAGAGACGAAAGAGAGACAAATTACAAAATCAAGCAGTCACACGCAAAATTACCAAAACCATCCCCAAACCCACCGACCCAGGCTCAGAACACCGGAGGCGATCATCATCGCCGCAACATTCAAAGCAGAAGAAGCAAAGCGACAACGCAAACCAGGCTCGCGAAATAAAAAGGTAAAGAGAGAAAGGAGTTCTTCCCCGACGGAGATCCGTGAAGTTCTCGCCGCCATCGCCGACCCACCCTTTTCTTTTCTCGCTTTTGCTGGTATATCTTTCCTCATGTAACTGTAATCATCATGAAATAGTGAAATCGGGGTAACGGGCTGTGTGGGGTGGGGTTATTTGATTTTTTTTTATTGTTTTTTCGCAGGTCGCCGGAGAGATGAGAGATCGAGAGAGGTCTGAGAGGGTGGCGGTGTTTTTCTTTCGTTTATGGTTTGTTCTTACGAGAGAGAGAGAGAGAGAGAGAGAGAGAGAGAGAGAGCGCTCTCATTCTCTTTGTTTCTTTTTCTTTTTCTTTTTGTTTCGGTTAATTAAAATTAAAACCTTTTGATAATCAAATTTAACTTTTATAATTAAAACTAAAGTTTTTTTCATAATTCAAATTAACTTTTCGTTATTAATTTAATCTAAGATTTTTATAATTCAAATTAAATCCTTTTTTTAAGCAAATGGTTCGTTAATCTATATAATTAAACCTTTTTTTAACTAATCTGTTTTTTTAAAAAAGCTTTAATTTAATAAAACCTTTTATGTTAGAACTATTTTTATTTAAATACCAAAATTGAATAATTAAACTTTTTTATAAAAAAACCCTTTAACCTTTAAGAATGTATCTTCTCTTTTAAAACATCACCTTTTTCATAATAAATAATTCCTAAACTAATAAAAACCTCTTCCTTTAAATATTAAAACTTTTAATTTATAAGAAATCTCTTTAAGGTTTAAGTATCTTTTTTGATTAACTTCAAAACTAATAAAACTCTAAAATAATTAGAATCCTTTTTATTATTAATAAGAATCCTTAACCCTCCCCTTTAGTTATTTAAGTGATCCTTAACATAACCCTCACATCCATAAACTTTAAGAACAATCCGTTAGATCCCTCGCGTGAGTGTACGCTTGTCTTTTTTCCTTACTATGCCTCACTAGTATGAATGCACGCTTTATATGTCAAAACCTTTTCAAACTTATAAAAAAATCCTCGATCCAACGTTGAGCCAATTTTCTACCTATGTAAGTCGATCGCCTTAGGGCATCGCATTCGACCTTTCGATCACTGGACACAAGTCTAGCATCACTTGGCTAGCACCTTCGCCTAAATAATACAATTAACCGTTAATATCCAAGGGAAAATCCCATGCATGATAACCATGTTATTGTGCATGGTGCACATCATTTGCATTCATAATCGACACCCTTAAGTTAAGTCAATTAGTTAACTTAGGATAGACTTCCTAGGTTAGTCCCCCCTTAATTTTGATTTTTCAAATCAAACTTTAGCCCACCTAATTCTCCACACAAGAGAATTAGATGTTAATCATCTCAAAGAAAGGGACATACAATCCCATACCCCACGAATACAAACATTTTCAAAGAACTGTGGTGGTTTTCTTAAGATGATAACTCATCTTCCTCTCCTAAACCTTTAAACATTTAGTACCCTTAATAATAAGGAACTACACGTGCTCTAGTTCCCTCCTGACAAGATATGTAGGCACAAGATGCGATATCTTGTCGAGCGCACTTAGGATAAAAATAAATCACCTACCCTTAAACCCTTAGCAAAACAAATAACAGATAATAAAATTAGATTAAGAGGTTCCTGTAGAGTACTATAGATATCTAGGATGCTAACACCTTCCCTAGGTATAACCAACCCCCGAACTTAGAATCTTAAGTGCATTTACATTGCATTGTGGGAATTCGGTTTTTTCTCCCTTCCCTTGGATAAAATCAAAGACCGGTGGTGACATAAAAGAAATGTGATCCTAGTTAACCAATAACTATGGTATCCAATTTTCACCGCGACAGAAATGGCGACTTCACTGGGGACTCTCATAAGAGGGTTCCCCCTAACTTGAATCTTTTTTATCTGTTATATACTTGTTTTGCTGTTTGGAGGGATTCTTGAGTGGTGAGAGTCCTAGACCCGGACATGAGTGTAATTATAGGAGATGATATGGTCAAGGGTACTTTGACGGAGTCGATTCCCGAAATGTCGAATTGAGAAAATCATCGCTCAGTTTAGGTTCTTTTGAAATTAATATTGTTTGAATGAGTCCATTCGTGAAAACGGTATGAACTTCGACCAAGAACCCTTAAGACTGAGGACCGTAGCACCTTTAACCCCACTTGGCCTTTTAGGATGTAGTGCGGTGACTATGCGTGAGTCTATTTCCAAATAGTTGTCACGCGATACTACACTCAGACGAGATTCTCTTGAGAATATTATTGACTAACCGAGTAATTCGGGAAGTCGATAATATTCGAAAGATGGGTCGTAGACTCTGGGAACTTCTAGAACCCGTTCGGCAGGTACATTTGAAACCACACTACCTTATGGGATGGGTAGACCTTGACTCCATTCATGCTCCTTTGAACCTAGGACCTTTTGTTTGGTTGTTTGTGTGCCCTTTTGTTTGTGTGTTTGTGCATACATACATAAGCATCATTTTCATTCAAGTTAGTGGAATCTGAGTCTTTTATTTACATCGTAGGGTACCATGGACAATGAAAGAAGGAATACCGTGAAGTATACTTACAAGAGCTTTGATACGATTAATCTAAGGAGGTTGGAGACTCTGTTGGCTGATTCAGAAGGATTCCAAAGTAGGTATGGGGCACTATTGTCTTTATTGAAGGTGAGGGTTGATCAAGGACTTCTCTCCACCCTGCTTGAGTTTTATGATCCGCTCTATCATTGCTTTACCTTTCCTGACTACCAGCTGGTACCTACTCTCGAGGAATATTCTAGTTTGACTGGTTTACCTATTCTAGATAAGTCTCCTTTCCCCATTTTTGATAAGGATCCCAAGGAACAAGAGATTGCTAAGGCAACGCATTTGGAGTTAGTGGACATCCGAAAGAATATGACTACTAAAGGAGGGATTTCTGTTTTTCCTATGAAGTTTCTGATGGAGAAAGCTCAACATTATGCCAAACGTTCATACATGGCTGCATTTGAGGCTATCTTTGCTTTGATGATTTATGGTACCTTTCTGTTTCCCAACCTCAAAGACTTTGTGGATCTCAATGCTATTAAAATATTCATAAAGAGGAACCCAGTCCCTACTTTATTAGCAGAAGCTTATCACTCTATCCATCTGAAGCATGTTAAAGGAGGACAAATCACCTGTTGTGTGCCCCTATTGTATAAGTGGTTTACGCAACACTTGCCCAAAGCCATCGCTTTCTGGGATCCTAGTAAGGGCTGGTGGTCTACGAAAATCATGGCCCTCACTCATTCCGACATCGCTTGGTATAATCGTAGGTATGATGAAGTCGTAATCATCGATAACTGTGGGGATTTCGGGAATGTGCCTCTTCTTGGCATACAAGGAGGAATTAGTTATAATCCGGTCTTAGCCCGCTGACAGCTGGGGTACCCTTTGAAGGACAAACCCCTCGGCATTCATACAGAAGGGATCTTTTTCAAAGAACATGAAGAGCAGGAAGGGTTGAAGAATGATATTTTAAAGACTTGGAGGGACAAGAGCAAGAAGGATAGGAATGCCATGGGGAAGCGTAATTGTGTCTCTTTAGACCCTTATCTACAATGGGTTAGAAGGAGAGCCATCTAGCTTAGGATGCCCTATGACCGCCAAGAACCTATGGTCCTGAACGAAGAGCCTGTCTTCATCTTCGTATCTGAAACAGAGGAATTAGAGATCGCCTTAAGGAAAGCTCAGCAAATAGGGAATGCTTGGAAGGATAAGTATGAAGTGGTTGTGGAAGAGAACGAAGCGCTTCAGAGGAGACTGAAAGCAAACAGTGAGGAAGTTTTCTCCTACAAAAAAAGGAAGTTACAAGAAGACCCAAGTTCCTCAAATTCTGAGTCTACTTCGTGGGAGTCGATAGTAGATGAGCTGATTCTCGAGAAGTCCCGAATGGAAGAGGAAATTAAGAAGTACAAGCTGAGATTATTGGGGGAATCTCCTTAGGCCTTTTATTAGATTTTATTTAATTATCGTTAAAAGCTCTTGTGAGAATACCAACGGTTATAACGTTTTCATTATGAGTTTTCAATTCCCGTTTCTTTTATTTGTAACAGTTTTTTATGATTAATAAAATTTGTGTCCTTTGGTATTCTATGACGACTATAAGTACTCAAATTCCACGAACTTTTGCATCTCATCTGCATTCACATTCTCTTTTTGTTTTTCCTTCAAAGAACTCAAAGCTTGTTGTTTTTAGATATCGTAAAATGGATTATGGAAGGAAAGGAACTTTGCCATACACCTTCAGGGTCCTTAATGTAGAACAATTAAGGGAACTAGGAGGTCAGATAAAGGATCCAGAGGCCTTCGCTGCAAAACATGGACAGATCCTCTCTTTGTTGCAGGTCCAAGTAGCTGCTGGTTTATTGGAGACGCTGGTTCAGCTCTATCATGTAATCTACCATTGCTTTATCTTTCAAGATTTCTAATTGATGCCCACATTGGAAGAATATTCCGCTCTATTGGGAATCCCCGTCAAAGACTCGCCTCCTTTTCATGGTGGAGAAGGAAGACCCAGTCAGGAAGACATCGCAAGAGTGACCCGCATCAAGCTGTTGGAGATCCAGACTCACATGACGGTCAGAGGAGGAATCGACGGTTTGCCTGATCAGTTCTTATTCGAGAAAGCTCAACAATTCGCCAACAAGGGGAGTACTGAGGCCTTTGAGAACCTGCTCGCGTTACTAGCTTATGGGTTGTTCCTGTTTCCTAATGTCGAAGACTTCGTCGATGTCTAAGCAATCAGAATTTTTATGCTCAAGAATCCTGTTCCAACACTATTGGCCGATGCCTACCACTCGATTCATTCAAAGATTTTGAAAGGAAAATGTCAGATTGTTTGCTGCACTGCTATCCTCTATAGGTGGTTTATTTTGCACCTACCGAGGTCCGCAGCCTTTTGGGATGTGAAAGATGTTTCTGAATGACCCATTAAACTTATGGCTCTTACTCACCCGGACATTGTTTGACATGATCCAATGTATGGAGGAATTCCCATGATTCACAGTTGTGGAGATTTTCCCAATGTGCCTCTCCTCGGCACAAAGGGATGCACCAGTTACAACCCCGTTCTCGCCCGTCGCCAGGTTGGACATCCGATGAATGAAATACCTGATCCAAGGAACTTGAAGAGAATTTTGCTTTATGAGGGAGAAGACCTTCAGCTGAAGATTCAGATTTTATTTGCTTGGCGTCGAATCAACAGACAAGGGATGACTGCAACAACGAACCCTAATTGCACAGTTACGGAATCTTGCCTAGAGTGGTCACGCAAACGAGCTCTCACTCTGACAATGCCGTATCCTCGACCCAAGCCTCCCGTGGTGGAATCAAATGAAGTATCAAGGTTGAAGGAAGAAATAGAGAAGCTGACCCTGGACAAGTTTATATTGCAGGAAAGGATTGACAAGCTGATGGAAGAACTCAGTGAAAGGAAAGGAGCATCATCCAGTGGATCGAAGCCCTAGTTCCCTTTATGTTCTATTTATTTATTGTAATAAAGCCCTGAAGGTGTATCGTTGTTACGAAAGTTTAAATTTTAAATAAAATAAAATTCCAATTACGATATTTAAAATACGTTTTTGAGTTCCTTGAAGTGCATGCTGCATCATACGCATCATTCACATTTGCATTTGCATTCCTTTGTGTTCCAGGTTCTTATCCGTGCCTCCTTTTAGAAGACAAGCTGAGTCATCGATACAATACTCGAGCCGGTCGCAAGAAAAGAATGGATCAACTCGAGCAGGAAAACAGAGCACTCCGGGAAGAGGTTTCAACACTGAAAGAAAGTCTAGAGAAGATTAACGGGATGATGGAAGCCTTGATGGCTGCTCAGAATCAGCCATCACATGGTACGGCATCACACAACACTGTTGTCTCTGAGATAATATCAGCACCGATCCCAGTGGTGCCCACTACAAATGAAGTTCAGTATTCTATGCCTCCTGGTTATCCGTGGGGTATGCCTCCTAACTTTACTCCAGCTGGATACCGCCCACCTATTTCTCAAGTTACTGCCATAACTGCTGTAATGACTATGCCACCACCTATGGTAAATGCCACTCCTTTCCATCTGGAAGAACCCGTGTTTCATGCTGACTCTAGTGAGGGTGTTGGAGTGGAAGAACGAATGGATGATTTCCAGGACCAGTTTCTAGAGTTGAAGAAAGAAATCAAGGCCCTTCGTGGGAAAGAGCTGTTCGGAAAGAGCGCCTCTGAGCTATGCTTGGTTCCTAATGTTAAGATTCCTCCAAAGTTTAAGCTCCCTGATTTGGAGAAGTATAAAGGGAATTCTTGCCCACATAGTCACATAGTTATGTATGCCCAGAAAATGTCTGCTCATAAGGATAATGATCCCCTATTGATACATTATTTCCAGGATAGTTTGACTGGGCAGCCCTCAAGTGGTACATGGGGCTAGATAGTTCAACGGTCCACAATTTTAATGACCTCTGTGAGCTTTTTATCAAGAAATATAAATATAATGTCGACATGGCACCAGATAGAGACCAGTTGAGAGCCATGGCCCAGAAGGAAAGAGAAATTTTAAGGAGTACGCCCAGCGCTGGCGTGAACTTGCTGCTCAAGTTACTCCACCTCTGGAGGAGAAGGAGATGACTAGAATTTTCCTGAAACACTAAACCCATTTTTCTATGAGAGAATGGTAGCAAGCGCCCCTAGTGATTTTACTGAAATGGTCAACATGGGAATGCGATTGGAAGAAGGTGTCCGTGAAGGAAGATTGGTG
This sequence comes from Lathyrus tuberosus, assembly GCA_022829125.1. NCBI lineage: Eukaryota > Viridiplantae > Streptophyta > Magnoliopsida > Fabales > Fabaceae > Lathyrus > Lathyrus tuberosus. Next base: position 1,390,320 of record JALAZF010000282.1, read on the forward strand.
AGGGAAGGAAGTGCTTCCAGCAATGCCAAGAAGTATGGAAGTAATTTTGGGAAAAAGAAAGAACAAGAAGTGAGTGTTGTGCACCAAGGACGGTCGAAAGGAAGATATCACCAACACCCGCAGGTCGCTGTTGTGACCCCAGTTATCAATGCTCCAGCTTACCAACCACAGTTTGCACAACCTTATCAACCATCACCTCAAACTCCACCTGCTTCACCACAACAACAATATCGTCAGCAAAATCAGCCATCTCCTCAACAAGCTCGACATCCATTCAACAGCCCCGGTCGTGTGGTCAGGAAACCAAATTTCGATCCGATTCCTATGCTATATGCAGAGCTCTTCCCAGCATTGTTGCAAAAAGGCCATATCCAGACTAAGTCCCCACCAGCGGTGCCTAAGGACCTTCCTTATTGGTACAAAGCTGATCAGTTTTGTCTATATCATCAGGGTGCGCCAGGCCATAATATTGAGAATTGTTATGGATTGAAAGCCGATGTTCAGAGATTAGTCAAGAGTGGAATCCTGACTTTCAAAGATTCGAATCCAAATGTGCAGAATAATCCTTTACTGCAGCATGGAGCGGCCAATGTGAACATGATCCAAGAGTGTCTTACAGATGAGGATGAAGAGGTATTTGTGATAGTTCCCCACATCAAAGATTTGGAACGAATTGAGTTTACTTATGATAGTCGGAAGACTGTTGCTAATCCTCTGGTTATTAATGTACCTGGTCCAGTTCCTTACACTTCCAGCAAAGCTATTCCCTACAGGTATAACGCTACTATGTTTGAAAATGGTAAAGAGGTGCCTTTGCCTAATTCGTCGTCTGTGGTCAACATTGCTGATGTTAGCCGGGTTACAAGGAGTGGTCGAGTTTTCTCGGCGCCAAAAGATAAAGAGGTCCCTTCTGAGCAGCCAGTTGTAAAGAATACGACTCTGGGGCAGTCCAGTGGGAATGATTCTGTAGACAAATCTGATGAGGTTCTAAAAATGATCAAGAGAAGTGAATACAAGGTGGTGGATCAGCTGCTACAGACACCATCTAAAATATCCGTGTTACAATTGTTGATGAGCTCCGAGGCCCATAGGCAGGCATTGCAAGGAGTACTTGAGCAGGCATACATTGACCATGATGCAACTATAGAGCAGTTTAGTGGAATAGTGGGTAACATTACTGCATGCAACAATCTGGGATTCTGCGACGAGGAGTTACCCGAAGAAGGGAGGAAGCATAATCTGGCTCTGCACATTTCCATAAATTGTATGAATGACATGTTATCTGGGGTTTTGGTTGATACTGGTTCTTCGTTAAACGTGATGCCAAGAACAACTCTCGCAAGGCTGACTTATCGGGGACCACCAATGAGACCAAGTGGTATTGTTGTCAAAGCCTTTGACGGTTCGCGAAAGACGGTGATTGGAGAAGTAGATCTACCCATGACTATCGGGCTCAGTGTTTTTCAGATTACATTCCAGGTCATGGACATTCACGCCTCCTACAGTTACTTATTAGGCAGGCCATGAATACATGAGGCAGGAGCAGTCACATCTACTCTTCACCAAAAACTGAAATATGTTTGCGATGGACAATTGGTCACAGTTTGTGGTGAAAGGGCTCTAGTAGTAAGCCATCTTTCTTCCTTTTCTTACGTCGATGCAGAAGAAGAGGTGAGGACTCAATTTCAAGCCCTCTCGATTGTTAACAATACTAATAATAATGGAGCTTCTATGGCATCTTTCAAAGACGCACAGCGGGTGGTGGAAGGTGGTTCTTAAGGGAAGTGGGGGCAGGTGCTGGTGTTGCCCGAAAATAAGAACAAGGAAGGTTTGGGTTTCAAAGGTAACAATTTCGAGAAGACTCCCACGGGAAATATGGTTATTCTCCCTATCAAGAATGTATTTCACAGCGGAGGGACTATCCATTCGCCAGAGGTAAATATTATGGAAGAAGATTCTGAAGATGCTGCCATTCTTCTCTTTCCTCCTCAACCAGAAGTCCAAGGACCCGAATATGAAGCCAGTGCCATTCTTGAGGATAAGTCTGTCAAAGATCAGCCTAATTTTGTGACGCATGGGGTAATGGCTCAGAATTTGAGTGCTGTTAATGTTCCTGTTGTGATCCCTTTATCAAAGCAATTGTTTGGTTGTTTCATTTGTTTTAGTCTATTCGCTCTGCCCAAGGCAATAACATTTGTGTGTGGGCTTTACTTTCCATAATTCCCTTTGCTCTGCCCAAGGCAAAGGTGATTTTGTGTTGGGGCTTTCGTTTGAAATTTTCTATCATCAATAAATAATCATTTTTGCATTCCTATCTTCCGTTTCCGTTTATTATTACTTTAATGAAAATGGTAATCACAATTTTAATCACTTTGCACGCTTGTACACACACCTTCACTTACTCAAAATCTAAAGTAAAATCACATCACATGTGCAGATTACTGCACGAATTGAACATCAAAAACAATGACCCAATGCCTTCTCCGAATTTTGAGTTTCCTGTGTTCGAAGCCGAAGAAGAGGGAGAAGAGATCCCCGAGGAGATATCCCGGTTACTTGAGAATGAAGATAAAACCATTCAGCCTCACAAGGAGCCAGTAGAGGTTATTAATTTGGGTACAGAAGAATCCCGTAAAGAGGTGAAAATTGGAGCTTTACTCATGTCTAGTGTGAAAGAAAGGTTGATTGAATTACTCAAGGAATATGTTGATGTGTTCGCTTGGTCGTACCAAGACATGCCTGGTCTTGACACTGCTATAGTGGAGCATCGTCTACCTTTGAAGCCAGAGTGTCTGACAGTCAAGCAGAAACTCAGAAGGACTCGCCCTGACATGGCCTTGAAGATTAAAGAAGAGGTACATAAGCAGATTGATGCAGGTTTCCTCATTACATCTAAGTATCCGCAGTGGTTAGCCAATATCGTGCCTGTGCCGAAGAAGGATGGTAAAGTTCGCATGTGTGTCGACTATAGAGATTTGAACAAAGCTAGTCCTAAAGATGATTTTCCTCTCCCTCACATCGACATGTTGGTGGATAGTACCGCAAGGTATAAGGTCTTCTCTTTCATGGACGGATTTTCAGGTTACAATCAAATCAGGATGGCTCCTGAAGACATGGAGAAGACATCATTCATCACACCCTGGGGCACATTTTGTTACAGAGTTATGCCGTTCGGTTTAAAGAATGCTGGTGCAACGTATCAGAGGGCTATGACTATTCTTTTCCATAATATGATGCATAAAGAGATTGAGGTTTATGTAGATGATATGATAGCCAAGTCTAAGACTAAAGAAGACCATGTCGAACATCTTTTGAAGTTGTTTCAGCGATTGAGAAAGTATCAGCTACGTTTGAATCCTAACAAGTGCACATTTGGTGTCCGCTCAGGAAAGCTGCTAGGTTTCATTGTTAGCCAAAAGGGAATCGAAGTAGATCCAGATAAGGTTAAAGCCATACGAGAAATGCCAGCTCCCACCATAGAAAAGCAGGTCAGAGGATTCCTGGGGCGTTTGAACTATATCTCTCAGTTTATCTCTAACATGACCGCCACCTGTGGACCCATCTTCAAACTTCTCAGAAAAGAACAAGGTTATGTTTGGACTGAACAATGTCAAAAAGCATTTGATAGTATTAAAGAGTATCTCTTGGAGCCTCCTATTTTGATTCCTTCGGTTAGGGGCAGACCTTTGATCATGTATCTGACGGTTTTAGAAGATTCTATGGGATGTGTGCTCGGTCAGCAAGACGAGTCGGGGAAGCAGGAACATGCCATTTATTATCTCAGTAAGAAGTTCACCGACTGTGAATCCAGATATTCAATGCTAGAGAAGACCTGTTGTGCCTTAGCATGGGCAGCTCGCCGTTTGCACCAATACATGCTAAATCACACCACTTGGCTGATCTCTAAAATGGATCCCATTAAGTACATTTTTGAGAAACCAGCCCTGACAGGAAGGATTGCCAGATGGAAGATGCTGTTATCCGAATACGATATCGAATACCACACTCAGAAGGCAATTAAATGAAGTGTTTTAGCAGATCACTTAGCTTATCAACCCATTGAAGACCGTCAGTCTATGGAGGATGAGTTCCCTGATGAGAATGTGATGTATTTGAAAATGAAGGACTGTGAAGAACCATTACCAAATGAAGGACCTGAACCAGATTCTCAGTGGGGTTTGATTTTTGACGGTGCTGTCAATAGCTACGGTAAAGGGATTGGGGCAATTATTGTGACTCCTCATGGATCTCATATCCCTTTCACCTCAAGGTTGACGTTTCCATGTACGAATAATGAGGCCGAGTATGAAGCATGTATCATGGGCCTCAAAGAGGCAATGGATTTAAGAATCAAGAATTTGGATGTATACGGCGATTCTGCTGTGGTGATATACCAAATCACAGGAGAATGGGTGACCCAACAAGACAATTTGGTTCCATATAGAGATTACGCAAGAAGACTACTCCCTTTCTTCAACAGAGTTGAATTCCACCATATTCCTCGTACCGAGAACAGGATGGCAGATGCTTTGGCAACTCTGGCTTCTATGATTGTGGTGAACCGTTGGAATGACTGTCCTAAGATTAATGTTATGCGCCTCGACAGGCCTGCTTATGTGTTCTCTGTAGAAGAAGTTATTGATGAGAAACCCTGGTACTATGATATTGAATTGTTTCTCCGAAAGCAAGAGTACCCACCTGGGGCATCTAACAAGGACAAGAAGACTTTGAGAAGACTAGCTGGTAACTTTTTCCTGAACAATGATGTACTTTACAAGAGGAATTTCGACATGGTCTTGCTGAGATGTGTTGACAAGCGAGAATCGAACATGTTAATGACCGAAATTCATGAAGGATCTTTTGGTACCCATGCCAACGGTCATGCTATGGCAAAGAAACTCTTGAGAGCAGGATATTATTGGATAACGATGGAATCAGATTGTTACAAGTTCGCGAAGAAGTGCCATAAGTGTCAAATCTATGCTGATAAAATTCATGTACCACCAACTCTCCTAAATGTTATATCATCTCCGTGGCCCTTCTCTATGTGGGGCATCGATATGATTGGTATGATAGAACCGAAAGCATCTAATGGACATCGCTTTATCTTAGTGGCGATTGATTACTTCACCAAATGGGTTGAAGCCGCTTCATATGCGAATGTTACTAGACAGGTGGTCGTCAAATTCATCAAGAACCAGCTTATTTGCAGATATGATGTGCCGAGTAAAATCATCACTGATAACGGGTCAAATCTGAATAACAAGATGATGAAGGAATTGTGTGAAGAGTTCAAGATTGAGCATCACAACTCTTCTCCGTATCGTCCAAAGATGAATGGAGCGATCGAAGCAGCAAATAAGAATTTAAAGAAGATTATTCAGAAAATGGTGGTCACTTATAAGGACTGGCATGAGATGCTCCCATTTGCTTTACATGGGTACCACACTTTCGTGCGCACGTCAACAGGGGCAGCACCTTTTTCACTTGTTTATGGTATGGAAGTTGTGCTCCCGGTAGAAGTCGAGATCCCTTCTACGAGAGTTCTGATGGAGGCAAAGCTTTCGGAAGCTGAATGGTGTCAAAGCAGATATGACCAATTAAATCTGATTGAGGAAAAGAGATTGACAGCTCTATGTCGTGGACAACTATACCAGCAGAAGATGAAGAAGGCTTTTGATAAGAAGGTTCGACCTCGCGAGATCAAAGAAGGAGACCTTGTTCTTAAGAAGATCCAGTCTTTCCTTACCGATTCCAGGGGGAAATGGGGTCTTAACTACGATGGTCCTTACGTAGTCAAGAAGGTCTTTTCAGGGGGTGCTGTGATGTTAGCAACTATGGATGGAGAGAAGATCACCCGTCCCGTAAATGTGGATACAATCAAGAAGTACTATACCTAGAGGAGTTGGCTCAGTTTGGTTCGCCAAAGCTTACTGCAACAGTTGAAGACAGGGCCTTCAAGGGGCCTAGAACATGGGAAACTCTAGTTCGCTTAAGAAATAACATTGTTTTGTTTTTGATGTAATTTCTTTTACTACCATTTTCCGACATTGTAATAACATATGGAATCACGCAATTTGCTGATCACCATTTTATGAAATAAAGTTGCAATTGTCATTCATCAGCAAATTGTTTTATCTTGCAAAATGATTTTTTGTATCTTTTGATAATAAATTTCAAACTGTCTTGTGTGCGGATTACTTTGATTTACAAACACTAAAAGGGATGTTGACAGCCTCTATAAGCCATGGCTCGGAGGGTTTCTATCCCAGGTAAGGTGGCGGCTCCCCAGTAAGTTTTATTTTAGGTAGTCGCGACTGTTCCCCGGTGAACTTCTTCGGTTTCGACTCTCCCCAGCGAAGCGAGTGTTTATTTCGCTCCTCATTATCAATCTTCTCTAGTGAGGGCGGATGTTTATTTCATCCTTTCAAAGTTTTATCGCCGATATTCTCAACTACTATTGATCCAAGTTTCCCAAACGAAGCGGATATTTATTTTATCCAGCTACAACTTTTGTTCAAGACTATTTCAGTCCACAGCGGATATTTATTTTATCCCCATAAAGTCTTGTCGATCATGAGTTTGATTCATTCCCAGTGAATCTTCCTCATCTCTCAACAGAGTGGCCAGATCCATTTTGACATTTCCCCAAGTGGAGTGCTCTCTTTTCCCCAGAGAAAGTTTGAATCTGTGAAGTGAGGCTTGTTTGGTTTTCCATTCATCCCCAGTGATGCTTCTTATATTGCAAAGATTGGTCGAGTATCTATATCGAGATGCTTGTTTTCGTCTCCAGTTTGCTTTTTGTTGTTGTTTTGTCAGCATAAGCATAAGCATAGCATGGCATCCTTTTATTTAGATTCATGGCATGTGCGCATTTTGCATCTTGCATTTTGGGTTTGTTTGTTCTGTCACTTTGGTCGTGGTTACCCCCGAGTGACTGGGCTTGTCTGCTTCCTCCAAGTATAGTCGTCAGCCCTAGGCAGAAAAAGCACATATTTTCTAATTCCCCACCGAGCTCGATTCTCGTGGAAGATGGCTTCTTTAGTTTTCTTTTCCATTTTCGGATAAAGATAAACCCGTTGAGCTCAATCCTCAATGGATGGAGTCCTTGTTTGACCGTTTCTCTCCAGTTATTTCCTAGATTGAACTTTGGTCCCTAACAATCACAATTTTGGATATTTCTGAGATATTGAGTATGGACTAAGCGTGCATTTATTTTGCACTTCATCTCTCAAAGAAGAGTGTACTTGAAGATCTTTATGGAAGACATAAATCATTTCTCCAACAATGATTATTACATGTTCAAGGGATTTACACACAGACAACAAGTAGCTGCTCTTTATTTCAGCAGTTTGTTTATCAAGATTTCTACGACAAATGGCGGTCTCCTCAGGACAGTTTGTCTATCCCCAGCAAAGTTATCAAGGTTATCAATTCATTTTCCATCAAATGTTATCTCCTCGGAAATCCGCCCGAGAAACTTATTGAGGACTTTATAGGCATTCTCTTTACTTGAGAACTCCCGTTGCAGGAATTCTATTTACTTCACTGAAATTTCAACTACAGCCATGTCGCTCTACAATGGCTACCTCCAGTGAATCCATTATTCAAGTTACTCCCACAAGATGACATCTCTTTGAAGAGGGTGGGAAATTCAAGACTTTGTTTGAGGCAGACAACCTCACAACACTTATTTTCAAGACTTGCCTGTGGCATACAACTGTGGGGCATGGGAAGGTATTTACTCTTCCTAAGTGAAACATTTCAAGAAGCTGGATCATCACCTTGATTGTTGAAGCTTATTTCAGTCTATTACCTCTGCTTAGGCTATCGTGTGATAGTAGGTAATATGTTTGTATTTTGGTCAGATGCCTCGCTTAGGCTACCGTGGTGGTAGTAGGTCTTCTTTCCTTCTTGTGTTTACCTGGCTTAGGCTATCATATGCTTGATAGTAGGTAACACAACCTTTTTGGGTCAGATGCCTCGCTTAGGCTACCGTGGTGGTAGTAGGTCATCTCCCCTTCTTGTGTTTACCTGGCTTAGGCTATCATATGCTTGATAGTAGGTGACACACCTTTTTTTGTCGGACGCCTTTGCTCAGGCTGCCACGAGTTGGCAGTAGGTGATCCTTCTTCCCCAGTTTATTACCTCTGCTTAGGCTATCGTGTGATAGTAGGTAATATGGTTGTATTCTGGTCAGATGCCTCGCTTAGGCTACCGTGGTGGTAGTAGGTCATCTTTCCTTCTTGTGTTTACCTGGCTTAGGCTATCATATGCTTGATAGTAGGTAACATAACCTTTTTGGGTCAGATGCCTCGCTTAGGCTACCGTGGTGATAGTAGGTCATCTCCCCTTCTTGTGTTTACCTGGCTTAGGCTATCATATACTTGATAGTAGGTGACACACCTTTTGGTCGAACACCTTTGCTTAGGCTACCGTGTTTGGTAGTAGGTGAACTTTCCTCCCCAGTTTATTATCTCTGCTTAGGCTATCCTGTGTGATAGTAGGTAATATACGCCCTTTTATTGCAACTGGATACCTTGGCTTAGGCTAGCGGCCGTTGGTAGTAAGTTATCCTGTTCCTTTCAAGTTTTTTGCCATGCGTTTAAGCTACCTTGTGATTGTCAGTTGGTAGTCTCTTCCCCTAGTGGAGTTAGATCTTTCCCCGTGGAGTCTTGTCTCGCTGAGTCGTCCTCGTCGGGTCTTTCTTTCTTTGTGTTTAAACATCGGTTATCCCCTGTGACATTATCCCTCACAGATTCCTTATCTTGCATAGCGTATCATATCATGTGCATTTGGCGGCATCTTAGGGCCAAAAATGTTGTGCATGTTTGTATTTAAGTCTCTCCTATCTCGTCAAGACGAAGATTTCAATCTCCATATCTCCGAATAGGAGAAACTTAAATAGGGGCATCTGTCGCACCCTAATTTTTGACCATAAGATCCCACCTCTGTGTGCATCATCCTACATGGCATCTTTGGGTCGTAGTTCTTTGTGCATGTTTATTGTGACTAACCACCTGGTGCAGGTGCAATGAAAATCAAGTGAAGATAACACTCATTTTCTCAAATAGGAATTTCTCAGGGCATGGCTTTTATACCAAGTTCATCTTCGACTGTACGGACAACCAAGATTATGTTTAATTCAAAAGAGACGTTGCTCGTGCAAATGAGGTTTTAGCAAGGAGTTATCGGAATGAAATTCAAGAATCATGTTGGTTCAATTTTTTTTTTCTTTCTATCCCAAAGTCCAAATCAAAAATTATGGAGCATCTTTTACTTATGGCATACGAGCCATATGCCATATTTTTTAACGTTTCTATAGAATTGTTACTGTTACATCAACAAGAAGACATCGAAACAATGATTCAAACTTCAAATAAAATAGTAGTGAGAGATGTCGCTCCCTCAAGATTTGATGCTTCGTATTGCTTCCTCTCAAATGTCTTGTCAACTCTATGCCACTGTTGTTCAAACTTTCCCAAAGCAGGTTCTTTTATTGATGATCATGGCCGAAGCCGTTTGATAATATTTCTAAGTCAAATGTTGTTGTTTGGATTTGTTTGATTGGTGGGTATGCTAATAATAATCAGTCACGTGAAGCTTAGGAGGTGTTTAAAGATATGGATAATTGAGTTGTGGAGCCTAACGAGGTTACCCTGATGAATGCTTTGATTGCATGTGCTGGCTATGATCTTTTTGTGTGAACGTCTAATAGTAATATTATTCTTGCAACTTCCATTCTTGAAATATATGCAAGATGTGATAGTTTGAATGTTGCGAGAGATTCGTCCAACAAAATGCCAAAAGGACCAAAGTACATTACAATACAAATTTAAAGTTTAACAGTACGACACTTAACGCTCATTACAAAAAAAAACTCCACAAATAAAAGGATCACAATTTTATTCCAAGATACGTTGCAATACAAGAATTCCTTGGAAAAAGGTGTAGCTCATGAAAATCAACCAATTCAAGACACAACTATTGACAACAAAAGCAAGTGGATTAACAATTCTTGCACCATATGACAGCGTCTTCTCAGAACTCAAAGTAAGGTTCCTCAACTCCTTTTCTGGTGGACAGGAACTCGAGCTCTTACGGTTTCGCATATCCTGAGTTGAACCAAGAAAAGTAGAACTGAATATTATGAATTACAGTGTAACTGCAGTAGCATGTTCATTATTAACATCACAGTGCAGATTCAAGAACAAACCAAAGCTTTGCTTAAGAGATCCAAAGCAAGACTTGCACAAAGTATTCACAAAAAGCATCCTACTTAAAATCCTCACTATGTCTAAACTCCACAAACCTCATCAAATGAACCCTCAGTTGCTACATCAGAACTTGAATCACTCTAGAGAAAGCAATGACCCTTTGTTTTCGGAAAGCTTAGATGCACTAGTTGATGACAGGCCTAATCAGTTCAACAAGAATGTGTAGATTCTCCCATGGTAGAGCCAGCTGTGAGTAGTCTCCTAAATTTCCATGGTAGACCTGCTAGTGACAAAACATCCCTATCTCAAGAGAAAATTTCCTTTTTGAAGCTGATGTTGTTACTGCCCAAAATCCTGTCAAGAATTTTGCAGTGAGTTTAAACATGATTAGAGATGGAATTCGATAATACGCTTCACAATATCTTTATCACTCACTGTTGTTTCCATTGATGATCTACGCATAAGTTAACCAAGAATAAAACCATAGCAGCCCCTGTTCAAGAAATTGTAAACACACCAATGTTGCAACAATTGTTAATAAATCAGCAAAATAATTTAACAACCATACGTCATCTGTCGGGAAATGATGTACCAGAATTAAGGCCACGAAGGTTTAGGAACAGATCCTCGGGGTCAGGTTCAAGGTCCGTTCAAAGGAGTTGATACTTTTGGAGGGCTTGAGGCTGAATTTTGGTACTGATTGGCTAGTTCATGTAGAAAACGCAGCAGATAACTTGCCATTGGTTGCAACCTTGTGATGTCATGCCTGATTCATGAGCTAGAGCCCATTCGCACACCTTACGAGCATGCAATCTCTAGAAGCAGCAGGAAATCACACAAGTTCAATCTGCATCAAAATTACCAATCATGAACAATATGTCGTATGGTACAGACCTCCTGTTTATCACAACAAAAAGGGGTAGCATTATATTTAATCATAGTTCAAAAACAATTTTCAAAGAGAATAGTGATGAAGTGAACTAAGGTCGTTAAGTTCAACTGCTATGGGATGCCGCTATGAATTTGAAGCAATATACATGGAAGAAACAACTTCTAATCCTCTTTTCGATGCCATGCTGATCCCTCTCAAATGGATACCTGATACGCATTAATGTGAGTATGATGGAAAATCTTACAAAATGACAACAGTGAGCATTCCAAAGATAGTTCAAGACATCAAAATCCAAAAAATAGAATGCATTTGGTACCAATGTTTCCAATTTGACAGCCAACATAAATAATTCAGAAACGGAAACATTCTAAAAGATGTTATCCTTCCAAAGGCGTAATGGAGAATTCATGACAAAAATCAAAATTCAAAAACCTTCCAAATCAGCAAACCAAGTGAATCGTATAAGTTACCCAAAACAATTCAAAACTTTCCAAAACCATTCACACGTTGGAAAACAGTCAGCAACAGGGCATCAAAAATTCAAATTAAAATCAAATCATATCAGGCCCAACCGCAACTTCCCGAATAATCACCAAATAATCAATTCACAGATCACACATTACCACAAGATCAAATCAGCATTAAACACAAGATCAAATCAGCATAAAGAGCTTCCCAATTGAATCATCATCGGCCTTATAAATACCCAACCCCTAGGCATCAGAGAGGACAACGAAAAAACCAGAGACGAAAGAGAGACAAATCACAAAATCAAGCAGTCACACGCAAAATTACCAAAACCATCCCCAAACCCACCGACCCAGACTCAGAACACCGGAGGCGATCATCATCGCCGCAGCATTCAAAGCAGAAGAAGCAAAGCGACAACGCAAACCAGGCTCGCGAAATAAAAAGGTAAAGAGAGAAAGGAGTTCTTCCCCGACGGAGATCCGTGAAGTTCTCGCCGCCATCGCCGACCCACCCTTTTCTTTTCTCGCTTTTGCTGGTTTATCTTTCCTCATGTAACTGTAATCATCATGAAATAGTGAAATCGGGGTAACGGGCTGTGTGGGGTGGGGTTATTTGATTTTTTTTTATTGTTTTTTCGCAGGTCGCCGGAGAGATGAGAGATCGAGAGAGGTCTGAGAGGGTGGCGGTGTTTTTCTTTCGTTTATGGTTTGTTCTTACGAGAGAAAGAGAGAGAGAGAGTGCTCTCATTCTCTTTGTTTCTTTTTCTTTTTCTTTTTGTTTCGGTTAATTAAAATTAAAACCTTTTGATAATCAAATTTAACTTTTATAATTAAAACTAAAGTTTTTTTCATAATTCAAATTAACTTTTCGTTATTAATTTAATCTAAGATTTTTATAATTCAAATTAAATCCTTTTTTTAAGCAAATGGTTCGTTAATCTATATAATTAAACCTTTTTTTAACTAATCTGTTTTTTTAAAAAAGCTTTAATTTAATAAAACCTTTTATGTTAGAACTATTTTTATTTAAATACTAAAATTGAATAATTAAACTTTTTTATAAAAAAACCCTTTAACCTTTAAGAATGTATCTTCTCTTTTAAAACATCACCTTTTTCATAATAAATAATTCCTAAACTAATAAAAACCTCTTCCTTTAAATATTAAAACTTTTAATTTATAAGAAATCTCTTTAAGGTTTAAGTATCTTTTTTTATTAACTTCAAAACTAATAAAACTCTAAAATAATTAGAATCCTTTTTATTATTAATAAGAATCCTTACCCCCCCCCCCCCCCCCCCTCTTTAGTTATTTAAGTGATCCTTAACATAACCCTCACATCCATAAACTTTAAGAACAATCCGTTAGATCCCTCGCGTGAGTGTACGCTTGTCTTTTTTCCTTACTATGCCTCACTAGTATGAATGCATGCTTTATATGTCAAAACCTTTTCAAACTTATAAAAAAATCCTCGATCCAACGTCGAGCCAATTTTCTACCTATGTAAGTCGATCGCCTTAGGGCATCACATTCGACCTTTCGATCACTGGACACAAGTCTAGCATCACTTTGCTAGCACCTTCGCCTAAATAATACAATTAACCGTTAATATCCAAGGGAAAATCCCATGCATGATAACCATGTTATTATGCATGGTGCACATCATTTGCATTCATAATCGACACCCTTAAGTTAAGTCAATTAGTTAACTTAGGATAGACTTTCTAGGTTAGTCCCCCCTTAATTTTGATTTTTCAAATCAAACTTTAGCCCACCTAATTCTCCACACAAGAGAATTAGATGTTAATCATCTCAAAGAAAGGGACATACAATCCCATACCCCACGAATACAAACATTTTCAAAGAACTGTGGTGGTTTTCTTAAGATGATGACTCATCTTCCTCTCCTAAACCTTTAAACATTTAGTACCCTTAATAATAAGGAACTACACGTGCTCTGATTCCCTCCTGACAGGATATGTAGGCACAAGATGCGATATCTTGTCGAGCGCACTTAGGATAAAAATAAATCACCTACCCTTAAACCCTTAGCAAAACAAATAACAGATAATAAAATTAGATCAAGAGGTTCCTGTAGAGTACTACAGATATCTAGGATGCTAACACCTTCCCTAGGTATAACCAACCCCCGGACTTAGAATCTTAAGTGCATTTACATTGCATTGTGGGAATTCGGTTTTTTCTCCCTTCCCTTGGATAAAATCAAAGACCGGTGGTGACATAAAAGAAATGTGATCCTAGTTAACCAATAACTATGGTATCCAATTTTCACCGCGACAGTCCCCAACAGAGGAAGATGCAGCCTCAAGGAGCTAGTCAGTATATGCCTCCCCAATATCACAAGAGCATGCAAGCTGCAAGGCTCAAACAGGACATGTCACATCAGGTGTCTCAACATCAGGACAACTGGTATAGTTATGGGTATGGATATAACAATGTTGTGCCTCATCACTATGGAAGAAGAAAGCCACACCATCATGGGAGACAATCCAGGAAACAGCATTCTCAGCCTTCTTATGGGAGAAGATACCAACATAATAAAAGGCAGGCCAGTTATGGTAGGAGGAAATTTCCTCCTACCATAACTGGCCTTGCCTTTTATTATGTTGGTATCTTCTCCCATAAGAAGGTGAGATTCTATTATTGTGGAAGGATTGGACATATGCAGTACTCGTGCTACAAGCTGCATGGATACCCTCAGCCTCAAAATAGATGGAGAGAGTACATGCCCAAAGTTGTTAAACAATGGGTACCTAAGGAGAAGGTGAAGTGCTTATTGGCTCACTTGGCTGACAAAGAGGTTAAAGAAGGAACATGGTATTTGGACAGTGGGTGTTCCAAACACATGTCTGGATGTAGATCCATGTTTGCTGAAGTCAGTCATTGTTCCTCTCATGAGGTTATGTTTGGCAATGGAGAAAATGGTGTTGTTGTAGGAGTTGGGAAAGTGAAAGGTGATGGTATCCCTGAACTTGACAATGTTCTATTTGTTAGTGGGTTAAATGCAAATTTGATCAGCATAAGCCAGTTGTGTGATGAAGGTTACAAGGTAAACTACACCAAGGATGATTATGTGGTTTCTGATGAGAATAATCAGGTTGTTATGAAGGGTGCCAGAACCAGAGATAACTGCTATCAGTGGATTTCTCTTGAAGATAGTTCAACTAATGATGTTCAGGTTGAAGTTATAACATCAGACTATGATGTCAGGATGCTGAAAGGTCACTCAGAGTTAACAAGTTCTGATGTGAATCCTTTTAAATTTTTAAAAGGAAAGTCTTTATGGAGGGAAAACATTAGTGATTGGTCTATAAGAGGCACTCAAAATCAGGCGCCTTACCATATTGATTCTACATCAAGATTTATCAAAGGGTTCTCATCTCAACGATTCATCTCCCTAAATCTCAATAGAATAGAAAGTTCTTCTTTAAACCTAGTCTGTTACAAAGGAACGATGTCTTCCCCTTCCAAGAACTCTGAGCAGGTACGAACTAGGGTTTCTTCTGAAAAAGAACTAGTTAACGAAGAACACATTTCTATTGCTCTTCCCGAGTCAGGTAACCCTAAACCCTCAACCACGGTGAATAAAACTGAAGCTAGGTCATCATCCTCTCAAGCTGTTGAGGAGAAGTATGATGTAGACATGCATTTGGAGCAGATTGCCACCAAAATCCTTGAGAAGGGAATACATGTGAAAGGGATTTCTGTCCCTTTAAGGCAAATACCTGCTGAACAGGTGGACCCTCAAAGTGAGGACAAAAATCTTCAAAGACAGGCCCTGAGTCAAGAAGCTAATGGAGAAGATCCTGATGATACTGATGTCATCTTTGATTTCAGAACATCGTCCCCTAGGAATGAATGTCACAGGGGCAAAGGGAAGGATCAGGTTGAGGTTATAGAGATTGAGGACTCATCTGGTGATGATAGAATTGGAAGAAGGAAGGATAAGAAAAGGACTTCAGTTACAGACTCTCCCCAGTCGTGGAGCAAAGTTGCCAGGTCTGGCAAGAAGAGGAGAATCAGGGAAGAGTCAGACTCTGAGTGTGATGCTCAAGACATCAACCCTGTTACTAATCAAGTGCCTGATAACATCTCATCTCATTGTGCCAGAAGTGCATCCATGTGGAACTGTGTGAGCCAAAGAAGGATAGCTCTGGAAAGAGAGGTAGTAGCTGAAGACTTAGAGTCTACTAAAATTGTAGACCTAATTAAGGTTGCTGGTCTCATAAGGACTATGTCAGGGTTGACTAATTGCTATGATAGACTGGTCAGAGAATTCATAGTTAATATCCCTGAATCTATAAATGACAGCAAAAGCCTAACCTTCAGAAGAGTTACCATCAGGGGTAAGTGTGTCTGGTTCTCTCCTAAAGTGATCAATGTCTACTTAGGAGGAAGTGAGGAAGATTATGGAGAATTAGAAGTCTCCAATAATGTTATATGCAAAGAAATCACTGGTGGCCAGGTAGATGTTTGGCCCGTAAAAGGAAAGCTGTTAGCCAGTTTGTTGAGTGTCAAATATGCTATTCTGCACAGAATAGGTGTTGTCAACTGGGTTCCTACTAGTCACAAGACCACAATTTCTGTTGGATTGGGGAAGATAATTTATGCAATTGGGACAAAGCAAAGAATTGACTATGGCTCCTACATCTATGATCATACTATTAAGCATACTGCTACAAATACTATGAAGATGCCCATTGTTTTTCCCTCTCTCATTTATGGGATTATCTTGTCTCAACATCCTGGAATTCTACAGCATTCAGATGTTGTTTGCAAAAGGAAGCCTGCCTTGTTAGTCCATTACAAGTTGTTTGAAGAGAAACATGTTCTTGACAGTGTCAAGACATCTGCTTCAACATCACAACAGTCACCAGCCAAGACTGGGTTGATTACAGAACTAGAGGAGGCTTGCAAGGAGTTAGATGAAGTCATAAGAGTTAGTACTAAAAGGAAACAAAAATTTGAAAGACTTGTCATGACTCTGAGATTGGCAGCAAAGGAAGGTGAAGCAGCCAACACAAGTAAGGATGTTGATGATGGACCTGGTGATGAAGAAGATAATGATGATCTCAGCTCAGATAATTCAAGCTTTTAATGTTTTCCTTCTTATTTAGTAGTTTTAGTTCTGAAATGTTGTTTTTTTGTCAATACTTAATGTGCTTGGTTTTGTAACTTGAATACTGTGCTGTTATATGCACCTGTTTATGTTCTTAGTTTCCTTCTATGATTTGTTTTGCCTGGTTGCTAACTGTGAGGCTAACAATGAGAGCTAGGATGTACTAATTGTAGTTAATAGGGCTTCTAATTGAAGCTTGCCTAATTGTGGCTAAAAAGGGGGAGATGGTAGCCAAGAGAGTCAATGGTAGCCAAGAGAGGCCAAGAGAGTCAAGAGTATCAAAGAATGTTACTGCCAAATGCTGCTAATGTGATGCAGATATTAACGGGGAGTTATTGACAGCTACTATACTGGTTGTTGCATTGAGGAGGAGCAACATTGCTGGATGTTGTTGCTGCATTGAGGGGGAGCAACATTGTTGAAAATTGTTGCTGTTGAAGAAGGTGCTGCAGCAGAGTTTTTCTGCTAGTAAATTAAAGATGCACCTGTAGTGGAAGATAATGTGTGCAGATTGTAGCTGCTTGCAGCTTAATGAAATATGCTGATGTTGAAGTGTGTTAATGAGCAGCAGAGTTTTGAAGAAAAGATGTTACTACTGGTGCTGCTGCTTGGAGATTCAAGATTAAAGTTTTTTCGCTGCTGAAGTCTCTGAAGATGCTGAGTTCAGAGATTGTTTTAGCCAAAATTAGCCAAAGGGGGAGATTGTTAGTTCTTGGATTGGTTGGAATTTTGGTAAAACAAGGTATGTTCAATGTTGATGTCAAGGTGCTGATGTTGCAACATTGAAGTCTTAACACTGGGCTGTGTTAAGTAATTAATTGCTGAAGTTGGATGTCTGATGTCACATAGGCGATGTTGTGACATTAGATCTGCAGAATTAATAACATCAGGTTGTGATGTTGTTAGGGTTGCGTGTTAGCTGGAATTGTGGAGAGCAAGCTGTCTCATTGGATGCGAATATCTTGGGATAGATATTTTCTGCTGCATAGGAGATCTGGTGCAGATTTGTAGGAGATTTAAAAGGTTGAATTTTTAAAAAGATTTTAGGAGAAAATCTGTTTTAAATATTCAGTTTTAAATAACAAATCTGGGAGATATTGTAGCAAGTCCAAGACCAATTCAAGGAGCTATATAAAGCGCACAAGACCAAAGGAAAAAAGGACAGAAACACAGAGAGAAGATCAAGAGCATAGGCTGAGTGTCTTGAGTATTTTGTACGAGTTGTATAACCAGAATTCTAGGGTGAATTACTGTGTCGTATTCTGTCCTCTCTAGAAGCTGTGAAGAAATAGAGAGTGGGTGCTTGATCGAAGCCGTGAAGTAAGATCAAGGTTACTCAAAGTGGGTTCTTTGAGTGTTTGTAAGGGATTGAGTGGTGTTCTCATACCTAGGTGGTTTCTTAGGTAGGAAGTCATTAGTAGAGTATAAGTTTAGGAGATTGTCAACGGGTTGTTGAGTCTGTAAATTATATCTACAAGTAGTGAATTCCATCCCTGACTTGGTAGCCCCCAGAGTAGGTTGGTTGTAACCGAACTGGGTCAACAATTCTTGGTGTTATTTTGCTGTTTATTCTGTCCATTGTGCAGAGTGTGTTTACTTAATTGTTTCAGGTATTTATCAAAGAGTAGCTTTCGTACGAGAAATGAAGAAAAAGAGAAAGAAATGAAGAAAAAGCGCATAAATTAGCACTTTGGGGTGCATGGCGTTAGCCACTACCTCACGGTGTTCGCCATGCACCCCATAAGCCATGTATTCCACAATTTAAGGCCATGGCATTTGCCGTGGACCTCATGGTGTTTGCCATTGACCTCATGGCGTTCGTCATGGACGCGCACTGCAAAAAAACCAGGAAACTAACTTGGCTTAGCCTTCACCCACTTCCCTACTTCTTCTCCACAAATTTCACACGACCTAGGGACGTTTTCTAGTAGCATATGATTATATATTGGTAGTTTTCTTCAGATTTTATGATCCAAGTTTGTACGCACAAGTTTTGTTCTTAGTTTTAAGCGAAAATTACATTGAAAAGTGATAGATGTAACACCCCAATTTAGATTATATAATTTATTTAGAATTCTTATGAATTTTGTGTGATTTATTTGATTGATAAATATTAATAATTAAATTATCTTGTATGGTTGAGGTGTGTGGCCATTGTGAAGACATAGCTTCTCTAATGTTTTGATGACGACACACTTTCTCAAGCATCAAGATGGAATAACAAAAAGGATTGATCAAAGGCATCAAGCTCAAAGAATGAAGTTTCAACATATTTATCAAGACTTGTTGCTTTAATTAAGATTGGATGCAAAATTTTAAGATATAAACATTTAATCTCTATATGGTTATATAAGTGTTCAAAATCATATCTCATTCATGTCATATTCATTGGAAACAAATTTGTGCATAATTTTAATAAGTGGTGGAATTGCTCTAGGGGTTGAAAGGCTTGGTTTTAAACTACCCAAAGGGTCCTGGGTTCAAGTCTTGGGTATGTCATTTTACTTTATAATATTTCTACAAGCTTTAAATAAACCAATCAATTGGTCTTTAATAACAATCGATTGTGGCAAACTTACTATTTTCAGAAAACCAAAATTTCATTTGAACCAATCGAATGATGACCATGTATAATCGATTGGCTTGGGGTATTTTCACGTGAAAATCCTTGAACCAATCAATTGACATATGAGTGTAATTGATTACTTCTCATACATTTTTGAAATTTACTATTACGTGAAAACACCTTTTCATAGCATCTTTTCGTGGCATCCTTTGATAAAACATTGTAATTACTTGTCTGATTATTTTTTAAAACTGTGTGATGATTAACCAAGGGATGCTTTTGTCATATAAATAGAAATCACTTTTTATATTTCAATCCACCTCTTTTCCTAATAATTTTCAAAAGTGTTCAAACTTTCTTAAAAAAAAGAAACTTGTTTTTCCTTGCATAAACTTTCATAAAGCGTCATAGTTTCATCTCTTTCATAGAACACTTGTATAATTATTGTGAGTGATAATTGTTTCAAGGAGAAGATCAATCTTGAGATTGATAATGTTTTAAAGTTTCATCTTGTACACTTATTCAAAAATTCAGAAATATTGTTCTTGGTCACATCTTATTTTTCCAGGATTGTTGGATATAAGATTGTGAGGTGTAATCCTTGTTATCCGGATTGTGGATACAAGAGGTCCATTGTGAGAGGATTGTTCTCAGTTGGACTTTAAACTTGTAAAATCCAAGAGGATTGTTCTTGGTGGTGTGTTAGAGTCTTGTATAGAAAGACTAGGTAGTCTTGTCTAAGATCTAACATTTTAGTGAAATCTCTTTCATGTTGAAAGGGGACTAGATTACTCTCGGGCTGTGAGGGGAACCAGTATATTTCTCGGTGTTCTTTACTTTCTGCTTTTACCGCTTTCCATCACATAGTAACTTTTAGGAAAGTATAATATAAAACTGTCAAATCCGGAAAATTGTCTAAGTACCTAATTCACCCCCCACTTAGGCACAATCTTAACTTACAACATGAGGTAGAGGGGTGTGAAGAGTAATTAGAGATGAGTGGAGTAATTTCAAATTACTAGAATTATTTAATAATTAGAATAAAAATTATTTTTTGTGACTTATTTAATTAAAATAGAAGAATAGAGAAATAAGGAGTAAAGTGGGCAATTGGGAGAATAATGAAGACATAATAGAGAGTTAGAAGAGTAAGTAAGGGTAGAAGTAGAAAAGCCTAGTAAAAAGAGGTTTATTAGGAAAAGAGAGAAGTGATAAGAATTAGGCCTCAATTGTACGTGAAAAGTTTGGAGAAAATGAGAAAGAGGCTAGGGCAAAGAAGGAGAGTCTTAGAAGGGAACCATTGTTAGAGCTTGAAGAAATCTTGCTAGAGAAAATCTAAGGTAAGGGTGGGTAATGGTTTTCAATTGTGATTGGCACGAGGGAAAAGTAGAGTAGGGTTTTAGTTTCTTTTGATGGATGATAAATATTATGAAATATATGATGATGAATGTTGAGAAATAATTGATGATGATTATGTGATGAAATTCGTGTGCCTTTCATGTATGCATAAATTCTGTTTTGATGTGGTTGATGATATTATGCCATTGATTGATGTTTGAAGGTTGTGATCTTAAGTTTGTTAATGGTGATTTAGAGATAATGAATTGATGATGTGATGTATTTATTTACCTTGATTCATGTGCTACATGATATGATATGTTTTGGAATTGTCGGAGGTCAAAACTTGGGGTTTGGGGTCTGTTGAAAGGCTGAAAAATAAGAGAGATCACAAAAAATTGTGTGGAAAAAGTGATTTTCTGGGCTCTGTTATCAGTTGATGAGATCTAATCCCAACAAGGCTCTGTTTATTTTAAAGTCTTCACTTTTTATTTTCCATTTTTATATTTTCTGCCTTTATTTATGGTAGCCTTGAATCTTTCAACTAATTTTCACAACAGGCTTAGAAACATAAAGACCATTGAGCAACATTCTTTACCTTGCACCGGTCCCTGTGGAGACGATATAAATCTCGGAGGGAATCCTTCCAAAACTAAATTTTTGGTTCTTGTCGCTTTATTGCAGTTCGAACAAAATGGCGCCATTGCAGGGATTGATGTTTAAATATTGAATTGCATTGCAATAGTCTCTATATTTTTTAGCTTTGTACATTTGTTTATATTGTATATATATACTCGTTTTCTTTCACGTTTTCTCAAGTGTTGATTAGGGATGAATGATGAGAACTTCTTCTAGATTGGTTAATATTTGTATAAAATTATCCAATAAAGATTTTCCCAAGTTTGGATGATGATGGTTTCGATGTTGAACATGTGAATGCAAGCAAGGTAAATTGTACCATTTTATAGAATATTAGAATGATTTAATAATTTTATACTTTGTGCAAATGTGTATTTTTTTTGGTTTCATTTTGAATGCTTGTTTGAATGCTTGAAGGAATCCTTGCTAGAGAAAATCTAAGGTAAGGGTGGGTAATGCTCTTCAATTTTGATTGGCATGAGGGAAGGGTAGAGTAGGGTTTTAGTTTCTTTTGATTGATGATGAATCTTATGAAATATTTGATGATGATGTCATACCCCAAATTTGTCCTACCTTTTTCAAATTTTCTCGCATTCAACTTTATTTTCAGTTTGCATCGCCTGCATAGCATACTGTGTTTTTCATCACGAATAACGTCTAGAATGATTAGGCAGAATGAATTCACGGATATACAGACAGACCGGTGAATTTATTTCTCAAAATATGCCAAAAAATAGTGAACAAAAAGTTTTGAATTTAAGCTTGTAGACGTCAGTAATATTAACCTACGTTTCGCGGAGTTTAACCTGACATGCTCGTTTTAATTTTCGACGACTTTTTGACCACGTTTCGATCAGTCTGAGCCTTTTTACTGGTCCCTATTTATTTCAAAATCTGACAAAACACTGTATTTTACGAGTGGTTTATCCCGCACTAATAATTTTGGTGCAGTCTTTTTTATTTTTTGAAAATTTCAATACTCGATTTTTTATTCATTTTTAATCATTTTATTTTATTTTATTTTATTTTTTAGATAGAATAATCTTTTAAGTTTAGATTTAATTAGATAATTAATTTTATTTAGATTTTATCTACTTTTTTTCTGTTTTAAAACATTGTAATTACTTGTCTGATTATTTTTTAAAACTGTGTGATGATTAACCAAGGGATGCTTTTGTCATATAAATAGAAATCACTTTTTATATTTCAATCCACCTCTTTTCCTAATAATTTTCAAAAGTGTTCAAACTTTCTTAAAAACAAGAAACTTGTTTTTCCTTGCATAAACTTTCATAAAGCGTCATAGTTTCATCTCTTTCATAGAACACTTGTATAATTATTGTGAGTGATAATTGTTTCAAGGAGAAGATCAATCTTGAGATTGATAATGTTTTAAAGTTTCATCTTGTACACTTATTCAAAAATTCAGAAATATTGTTCTTGGTCACATCTTATTTTTCCAGGATTGTTGGATATAAGATTGTGAGGTGTAATCCTTGTTATCCGGATTGTGGATACAAGAGGTCCATTGTGAGAGGATTGTTCTCAGTTGGACTTTAAACTTGTAAAATCCAAGAGGATTGTTCTTGGTGGTGTGTTAGAGTCTTGTATAGAAAGACTAGGTAGTCTTGTCTAAGATCTAACATTTTAGTGAAATCTCTTTCATGTTGAAAGGGGACTAGATTACTCTCGGGCTGTGAGGGGAACCAGTATATTTCTCGGTGTTCTTTACTTTCTGCTTTTACCGCTTTCCATCACATAGTAACTTTTAGGAAAGTATAATATAAAACTGTCAAATCCGGAAAATTGTCTAAGTACCTAATTCACCCCCCACTTAGGCACAATCTTAACTTACAACATGAGGTAGAGGGGTGTGAAGAGTAATTAGAGATGAGTGGAGTAATTTCAAATTACTAGAATTATTTAATAATTAGAATAAAAATTATTTTTTGTGACTTATTTAATTAAAATAGAAGAATAGAGAAATAAGGAGTAAAGTGGGCAATTGGGAGAATAATGAAGACATAATAGAGAGTTAGAAGAGTAAGTAAGGGTAGAAGTAGAAAAGCCTAGTAAAAAGAGGTTTATTAGGAAAAGAGAGAAGTGATAAGAATTAGGCCTCAATTGTACGTGAAAAGTTTGGAGAAAATGAGAAAGAGGCTAGGGCAAAGAAGGAGAGTCTTAGAAGGGAACCATTGTTAGAGCTTGAAGAAATCTTGCTAGAGAAAATCTAAGGTAAGGGTGGGTAATGGTTTTCAATTGTGATTGGCACGAGGGAAAAGTAGAGTAGGGTTTTAGTTTCTTTTGATGGATGATAAATCTTATGAAATATATGATGATGAATGTTGAGAAATAATTGATGATGATTATGTGATGAAATTCGTGTGCCTTTCATGTATGCATAAATTCTGTTTTGATGTGGTTGATGATATTATGCCATTGATTGATGTTTGAAGGTTGTGATCTTAAGTTTGTTAATGGTGATTTAGAGATAATGAATTGATGATGTGATGTATTTATTTACCTTGATTCATGTGCTACATGATATGATATGTTTTGGAATTGTCGGAGGTCAAAACTTGGGGTTTGGGGTCTGTTGAAAGGCTGAAAAATAAGAGAGATCACAAAAAATTGTGTGGAAAAAGTGATTTTCTGGGCTCTGTTATCAGTTGATGAGATCTAATCCCAACAAGGCTCTGTTTATTTTAAAGTCTTCACTTTTTATTTTCCATTTTTATATTTTCTGCCTTTATTTATGGTAGCCTTGAATCTTTCAACTAATTTTCACAACAGGCTTAGAAACATAAAGACCATTGAGCAACATTCTTTACCTTGCACCGGTCCCTGTGGAGACGATATAAATCTCGGAGGGAATCCTTCCAAAACTAAATTTTTGGTTCTTGTCGCTTTATTGCAGTTCGAACAAAATGGCGCCATTGCAGGGATTGATGTTTAAATATTGAATTGCATTGCAATAGTCTCTATATTTTTTAGCTTTGTACATTTGTTTATATTGTATATATATACTCGTTTTCTTTCACGTTTTCTCAAGTGTTGATTAGGGATGAATGATGAGAACTTCTTCTAGATTGGTTAATATTTGTATAAAATTATCCAATAAAGATTTTCCCAAGTTTGGATGATGATGGTTTCGATGTTGAACATGTGAATGCAAGCAAGGTAAATTGTACCATTTTATAGAATATTAGAATGATTTAATAATTTTATACTTTGTGCAAATGTGTATTTTTTTTGGTTTCATTTTGAATGCTTGTTTGAATGCTTGAAGGAATCCTTGCTAGAGAAAATCTAAGGTAAGGGTGGGTAATGCTCTTCAATTTTGATTGGCATGAGGGAAGGGTAGAGTAGGGTTTTAGTTTCTTTTGATTGATGATGAATCTTATGAAATATTTGATGATGATGTCATACCCCAAATTTGTCCTACCTTTTTCAAATTTTCTCGCATTCAACTTTATTTTCAGTTTGCATCGCCTGCATAGCATACTGTGTTTTTCATCACGAATAACGTCTAGAATGATTAGGCAGAATGAATTCACGGATATACAGACAGACCGGTGAATTTATTTCTCAAAATATGCCAAAAAATAGTGAACAAAAAGTTTTGAATTTAAGCTTGTAGACGTCAGTAATATTAACCTACGTTTCGCGGAGTTTAACCTGACATGCTCGTTTTAATTTTCGACGACTTTTTGACCACGTTTCGATCAGTCTGAGCCTTTTTACTGGTCCCTATTTATTTCAAAATCTGACAAAACACTGTATTTTACGAGTGGTTTATCCCGCACTAATAATTTTGGTGCAGTCTTTTTTATTTTTTGAAAATTTCAATACTCGATTTTTTATTCATTTTTAATCATTTTATTTTATTTTATTTTATTTTTTAGATAGAATAATCTTTTAAGTTTAGATTTAATTAGATAATTAATTTTATTTAGATTTTATCTACTTTTTTTCTGTTTTAAAACATTGTAATTACTTGTCTGATTATTTTTTAAAACTGTGTGATGATTAACCAAGGGATGCTTTTGTCATATAAATAGAAATCACTTTTTATATTTCAATCCACCTCTTTTCCTAATAATTTTCAAAAGTGTTCAAACTTTCTTAAAAACAAGAAACTTGTTTTTCCTTGCATAAACTTTCATAAAGCGTCATAGTTTCATCTCTTTCATAGAACACTTGTATAATTATTGTGAGTGATAATTGTTTCAAGGAGAAGATCAATCTTGAGATTGATAATGTTTTAAAGTTTCATCTTGTACACTTATTCAAAAATTCAGAAATATTGTTCTTGGTCACATCTTATTTTTCCAGGATTGTTGGATATAAGATTGTGAGGTGTAATCCTTGTTATCCGGATTGTGGATACAAGAGGTCCATTGTGAGAGGATTGTTCTCAGTTGGACTTTAAACTTGTAAAATCCAAGAGGATTGTTCTTGGTGGTGTGTTAGAGTCTTGTATAGAAAGACTAGGTAGTCTTGTCTAAGATCTAACATTTTAGTGAAATCTCTTTCATGTTGAAAGGGGACTAGATTACTCTCGGGCTGTGAGGGGAACCAGTATATTTCTCGGTGTTCTTTACTTTCTGCTTTTACCGCTTTCCATCACATAGTAACTTTTAGGAAAGTATAATATAAAACTGTCAAATCCGGAAAATTGTCTAAGTACCTAATTCACCCCCCACTTAGGCACAATCTTAACTTACAACATGAGGTAGAGGGGTGTGAAGAGTAATTAGAGATGAGTGGAGTAATTTCAAATTACTAGAATTATTTAATAATTAGAATAAAAATTATTTTTTGTGACTTATTTAATTAAAATAGAAGAATAGAGAAATAAGGAGTAAAGTGGGCAATTGGGAGAATAATGAAGACATAATAGAGAGTTAGAAGAGTAAGTAAGGGTAGAAGTAGAAAAGCCTAGTAAAAAGAGGTTTATTAGGAAAAGAGAGAAGTGATAAGAATTAGGCCTCAATTGTACGTGAAAAGTTTGGAGAAAATGAGAAAGAGGCTAGGGCAAAGAAGGAGAGTCTTAGAAGGGAACCATTGTTAGAGCTTGAAGAAATCTTGCTAGAGAAAATCTAAGGTAAGGGTGGGTAATGGTTTTCAATTGTGATTGGCACGAGGGAAAAGTAGAGTAGGGTTTTAGTTTCTTTTGATGGATGATAAATCTTATGAAATATATGATGATGAATGTTGAGAAATAATTGATGATGATTATGTGATGAAATTCGTGTGCCTTTCATGTATGCATAAATTCTGTTTTGATGTGGTTGATGATATTATGCCATTGATTGATGTTTGAAGGTTGTGATCTTAAGTTTGTTAATGGTGATTTAGAGATAATGAATTGATGATGTGATGTATTTATTTACCTTGATTCATGTGCTACATGATATGATATGTTTTGGAATTGTCGGAGGTCAAAACTTGGGGTTTGGGGTCTGTTGAAAGGCTGAAAAATAAGAGAGATCACAAAAAATTGTGTGGAAAAAGTGATTTTCTGGGCTCTGTTATCAGTTGATGAGATCTAATCCCAACAAGGCTCTGTTTATTTTAAAGTCTTCACTTTTTATTTTCCATTTTTATATTTTCTGCCTTTATTTATGGTAGCCTTGAATCTTTCAACTAATTTTCACAACAGGCTTAGAAACATAAAGACCATTGAGCAACATTCTTTACCTTGCACCGGTCCCTGTGGAGACGATATAAATCTCGGAGGGAATCCTTCCAAAACTAAATTTTTGGTTCTTGTCGCTTTATTGCAGTTCGAACAAAATGGCGCCATTGCAGGGATTGATGTTTAAATATTGAATTGCATTGCAATAGTCTCTATATTTTTTAGCTTTGTACATTTGTTTATATTGTATATATATACTCGTTTTCTTTCACGTTTTCTCAAGTGTTGATTAGGGATGAATGATGAGAACTTCTTCTAGATTGGTTAATATTTGTATAAAATTATCCAATAAAGATTTTCCCAAGTTTGGATGATGATGGTTTCGATGTTGAACATGTGAATGCAAGCAAGGTAAATTGTACCATTTTATAGAATATTAGAATGATTTAATAATTTTATACTTTGTGCAAATGTGTATTTTTTTTGGTTTCATTTTGAATGCTTGTTTGAATGCTTGAAGGAATCCTTGCTAGAGAAAATCTAAGGTAAGGGTGGGTAATGCTCTTTAATTTTGATTGGCATGAGGGAAGGGTAGAGTAGGGTTTTAGTTTCTTTTGATTGATGATGAATCTTATGAAATATTTGATGATGATGTCATACCCCAAATTTGTCCTACCTTTTTCAAATTTTCTCGCATTCAACTTTATTTTCAGTTTGCATCGCCTGCATAGCATACTGTGTTTTTCATCACGAATAACGTCTAGAATGATTAGGCAGAATGAATTCACGGATATACAGACAGACCGGTGAATTTATTTCTCAAAATATGCCAAAAAATAGTGAACAAAAAGTTTTGAATTTAAGCTTGTAGACGTCAGTAATATTAACCTACGTTTCGCGGAGTTTAACCTGACATGCTCGTTTTAATTTTCGACGACTTTTTGACCACGTTTCGATCAGTCTGAGCCTTTTTACTGGTCCCTATTTATTTCAAAATCTGACAAAACACTGTATTTTACGAGTGGTTTATCCCGCACTAATAATTTTGGTGCAGTCTTTTTTATTTTTTGAAAATTTCAATACTCGATTTTTTATTCATTTTTAATCATTTTATTTTATTTTATTTTATTTTTTAGATAGAATAATCTTTTAAGTTTAGATTTAATTAGATAATTAATTTTATTTAGATTTTATCTACTTTTTTTCTGTTTTAAAACATTGTAATTACTTGTCTGATTATTTTTTAAAACTGTGTGATGATTAACCAAGGGATGCTTTTGTCATATAAATAGAAATCACTTTTTATATTTCAATCCACCTCTTTTCCTAATAATTTTCAAAAGTGTTCAAACTTTCTTAAAAACAAGAAACTTGTTTTTCCTTGCATAAACTTTCATAAAGCGTCATAGTTTCATCTCTTTCATAGAACACTTGTATAATTATTGTGAGTGATAATTGTTTCAAGGAGAAGATCAATCTTGAGATTGATAATGTTTTAAAGTTTCATCTTGTACACTTATTCAAAAATTCAGAAATATTGTTCTTGGTCACATCTTATTTTTCCAGGATTGTTGGATATAAGATTGTGAGGTGTAATCCTTGTTATCCGGATTGTGGATACAAGAGGTCCATTGTGAGAGGATTGTTCTCAGTTGGACTTTAAACTTGTAAAATCCAAGAGGATTGTTCTTGGTGGTGTGTTAGAGTCTTGTATAGAAAGACTAGGTAGTCTTGTCTAAGATCTAACATTTTAGTGAAATCTCTTTCATGTTGAAAGGGGACTAGATTACTCTCGGGCTGTGAGGGGAACCAGTATATTTCTCGGTGTTCTTTACTTTCTGCTTTTACCGCTTTCCATCACATAGTAACTTTTAGGAAAGTATAATATAAAACTGTCAAATCCGGAAAATTGTCTAAGTACCTAATTCACCCCCCACTTAGGCACAATCTTAACTTACAACATGAGGTAGAGGGGTGTGAAGAGTAATTAGAGATGAGTGGAGTAATTTCAAATTACTAGAATTATTTAATAATTAGAATAAAAATTATTTTTTGTGACTTATTTAATTAAAATAGAAGAATAGAGAAATAAGGAGTAAAGTGGGCAATTGGGAGAATAATGAAGACATAATAGAGAGTTAGAAGAGTAAGTAAGGGTAGAAGTAGAAAAGCCTAGTAAAAAGAGGTTTCTTAGGAAAAGAGAGAAGTGATAAGAATTAGGCCTCAATTGTACGTGAAAAGTTTGGAGAAAATGAGAAAGAGGCTAGGGCAAAGAAGGAGAGTCTTAGAAGGGAACCATTGTTAGAGCTTGAAGAAATCTTGCTAGAGAAAATCTAAGGTAAGGGTGGGTAATGGTTTTCAATTGTGATTGGCACGAGGGAAAAGTAGAGTAGGGTTTTAGTTTCTTTTGATGGATGATAAATCTTATGAAATATATGATGATGAATGTTGAGAAATAATTGATGATGATTATGTGATGAAATTTGTGTGCCTTTCATGTATGCATAAATTCTGTTTTGATGTGGTTGATGATATTATGCCATTGATTGATGTTTGAAGGTTGTGATCTTAAGTTTGTTAATGGTGATTTAGAGATAATGAATTGATGATGTGATGTATTTATTTACCTTGATTCATGTGCTACATGATATGATATGTTTTGGAATTGTTGGAGGTCAAAACTTGGGGTTTGGGGTCTGTTGAAAGGCTGAAAAATAAGAGAGATCACAAAAAATTGTGTGGAAAAAGTGATTTTCTGGGCTCTGTTATCAGTTGATGAGATCTAATCCCAACAAGGCTCTGTTTATTTTAAAGTCTTCACTTTTTATTTTCCATTTTTATATTTTTTGCCTTTATTTATGGTAGCCTTGAATCTTTCCACTAATTTTCACAACAGGCTTAGAAACATAAAGACCATTGAGCAACATTCTTTACCTTGCACCGGTCCCTGTGGAGACGATATAAATCTCGGAGGGAATCCTTCCAAAACTAAATTTTTGGTTCTTGTCGCTTTATTGCAGTTCGGACAAAATGGCGCCATTGCAGGGATTGATGTTTAAATATTGAATTGCATTGCAATAGTCTCTATATTTTTTAGCTTTGTACATTTGTTTATATTGTATATATATACTCGTCTTCTTTCACGTTTTCTCAAGTGTTGATTAGGGATGAATGATGAGAACTTCTTCTAGATTGGTTAATATTTGTATAAAATTATCCAATAAAGATTTTCCCAAGTTTGGATGATGATGGTTTCGATGTTGAACATGTGAATGCAAGCAAGGTAAATTGTACCATTTTATAGAATATTAGAATGATTTAATAATTTTATACTTTGTGCAAATGTGTATTTTTTTTTTGTTTCAGTTTGAATGCTTGAAGGAATCCTTGCTAGAGAAAATCTAAGGTAAGGGTGGGTAATGCTCTTCAATTTTGATTGGCATGAGGGAAGGGTAGAGTAAGGTTTTAGTTTCTTTTGATTGATGATGAATCTTATGAAATATTTGATGATGATGTCATACCCCAAATTTGTCCTACCTTTTTCAAATTTTCTCGCATTCAACTTTATTTTCAGTTTGCATCGCCTGCATAGCATACTGTGTTTTTCATCACGAATAACGTCTAGAATGATTAGGCAGAATTAATTCACGGATATACAGACAGACCGGTGAATTTATTTCTCAAAATATGCATAAAAATAGTGAACAAAAAGTTTTGAATTTAAGCTTGTAGACGTCAATAATATTAACCTACGTTTCGCGGAGTTTAACCTGACATGCTCGTTTTAATTTTCGACGACTTTTTGACCACGTTTCGATCAGTCTGAGCCTTTTTACTGGTCCCTATTTATTTCAAAATCTGACAAAACACTGTATTTTACGAGTGGTTTATCCCGCACTAATAATTTTGGTGCAGTCTTTTTTATTTTTTGAAAATTTCAATACTCGATTTTTTATTCATTTTTAATCATTTTATTTTATTTTATTTTATTTTTTAGATAGAATAATCTTTTAAGTTTAGATTTAATTAGATAATTAATTTTATTTAGATTTTATCTACTTTTTTTCTGTTTTAAAATAATAACAAGAAAATGTATTTGTCCTTTTTTTCATTATTTTATTTTATTCTTGTTGATTAAGTTTTCAGAAGGGCGCTTTGGATATATTGCTATAATTCACAACCCTAATTGTGTGTGTATATATATATATATATATATATATATATATTGTTACATGAAATTGAAAAGGGTTAATACACATTTTAAATTCTGCCATTTAGGGAAAATTCGAAAAAGGACCCTGTAAAAAAAACACAGATTCCGCTGCTATTTGAAGATTATTTTATTTTGATCTTTGGCTTGTAATGAGGCACCTCTTCCACTAGGCTATTATGTTTTTGTTGTATATTCATTTGCTTCAATTATATATATTACATAAATATTAATATTTTATTTATTTATTTATTTTATTACAGTTTAATATTTATTATATTTATAATTAATAAATTAGTTTATGTTTTAAATATTAAATGATAATATAAATATTTAGTTTATTTTTTATACAAACGTTAATATATATTTATTAAAATTATATTTTATAATTAGTTTAAAAACGTTAATTTTTTAATTATTTAATGTTAAGATAGTATTAATTTATTAATTTTTTATTTTTTTATAAAAATGTAATTTATTCAATTTCCTATTTTTATATATTTTTATATATATATTTATAATAATTTAACGTTAAGATAATTAAAAACTTCTATTTTAATTAAAAATATACTTTTTTGTTTATTATTAATTACTAATATTAAAACTACTATTTTAATTAAAAATATTTTTATTTTCAGTTTATTGTTAATTACAAATATTAAAACTACTATTTTAATTAAAAATATTTTAATTTACAGTTTATTATTAATTATTAATATTAAAAACTGTTATTTTAATTAAAAATATTTTTATTTTCAATTTATTAGTAATTACTAATACTAAAACCCTTATTTTAATTAAAATATTTTTATTTTCAATTTATTAGTAATTATTAATATTAAAAACTATTATTTTAATTAAAAAGATTTTTATTTTTAGTTCATTATTAATTTTTAATATTAAAAACCGCCATTTAATTAAAAATGTTTTTATTTTCAGTTTATTATTAATTATTAATATTAAAAATGCTATTTTAATTAAAAATATTTTTGTTTTCACTTTATTATTAATTACTAATATTAAAACTATTATTTTAATTAAAAATATTTTAATAGTGTTCTGGACTGGGCCGGGGTCTGCTACTCAGTCGAGCAGGCCCAACCCACACATCCTGGGATGGCCCAACAAGGACCTTTTGGCCCGACCAATGTCGGGCACGTACCCTCCTCCACGGCGTCGGGCACACGCATGACACGGAGCGTCGGGCAAGACGCTAGGCCTCCCCGAGTTCGTTCCTCCACGAGGCTCCTATGCTCCCCCCTGCGGGGAGCCACCTCCTCACATAAGAGTCCTCCCCGCGAGGACACATCTCTCCCCGACACGCAAGACTCCTCCCCACGAGGACACATTCTCATGTAACCACCCACTCCCGATAGAATCGGTCTGCCCTGATTTCGGAGATCTAGGAACGGTTACCCCAGGCTGAAGACCACGTGCTGGTCTTCACCACGCCACGTAAGCCCTGGCAGTTACTTGGATTGGGCTTGGCAATCCAGCCCAATGCAAGTAACTGTTGGCCCCGTGCTGGGGGCTCTCTATAAATACCCTCTCACTTGAGAGGGTCAGGTTACACACTCACTTTCTTACTCATATCTGTACTTGCTATTTCTCTGACAGTCACCTTACTTGAGCGTCAGAGTACCATGCAGGTACCCCCCCCCTCCGCCGTCTTTCAACCACACCGGAGCTGAAGTTCACCAGACGCCGCTGGCCACCGAT
The DNA here is from genome assembly GCA_022829125.1 of Lathyrus tuberosus. Classification (NCBI taxonomy): domain Eukaryota; kingdom Viridiplantae; phylum Streptophyta; class Magnoliopsida; order Fabales; family Fabaceae; genus Lathyrus; species Lathyrus tuberosus. The sequence continues at coordinate 1,423,152 of JALAZF010000282.1, forward strand.
ACTGTCTGATCCAGGTACGATCAGTGGCGCCGTCTGTGGGAACCCTTTGCTTCCCCGTTTTTCCTTCGTTAAACCAAAGCAACTCTCGTTCATCACCATTATGGCCGGCAACCCGTTTGCTACCAAGGCTCTGGACACCGTCCTCGCACAGCTCGAGAACGGGAACCACCGTGAAGACGCTGCTGCCCCCCATGTCGAAGAAGTCGATGTGAGAGACGGGCAGACCGCCTCCCCAGACTCCCAAGACACGACTTACCACGCTGCCCAGCAGGACGACCAACAAGCCGTCATTCAGCCAGTTGCTCCCCCGCCCAACGCGGATCCGAGCACCGTGGCCTTATTTGCCCTGATCAACCAGACTAACTAGCTGATAGCACACCAGAATACCAGGATTGAAGCACTGGAGCAAAGGCGAACACGACGATCTTCCCCGCGAAGACATCGTCGTCCGCTCTCTCCTCGCCGCTCCCCTTCCCCGCGAAGGACTCCTCCCGTAGAATCTCGGACCCCCCCGCCGGTGCGCGGGGGATGTCATCCACCACTTGAACGCCCCCAGCTGACGGCCTCCCAGAAGCGCCATCGCTCCCCGGCTCGGAAGGAACCCAGACCCGCTGCAAACAACAAGAAGTCTAAAACAGCCGAGGCGAGACCGAGAAACCGCTCGAGGAACTCCCCTCCGCGACATCGCAGGTCCCCGTCGGAATCCCCGACCAGAAGCGACGACGGCGACCAGAGGACCCCTCTGTCGTGGGATATCATGAACGCCCCGATCCCCGCGGGCATGGAGAAACCCCCGCCACTGGGGACATACGACGGCCTGGCCGACCCCGACGATCACGTCGAACGTTTCGAAGCCATGCTCGACTTCAGAAACGTCTGGGGAGCCATAAGATGTAGGCTCTTCCCCACCACCTTGCGGAAAGGCGCCATGACATGGTACAAGGGCCTGGAACCCGGGTCAATAACATCCTGAAGGCAGCTGAGACAACGCTTCACCAAACATTTTACTGCATCTCGTCGACACCTGAAGATAGAGGCTGCCCTTGAGAGCATCTTCCAAGGGAAGAACGAATCTCTCCGGCATTACATAGAGAGATTCAACAGAGAAGCCGTCGAAGTCCATACGACCGACTATATGAATAAATACTTGATCATACACGGACTACGGGCGGGATCTGACTTCGCCAAGTCCGTAGGCCTCCGCAAACCCCGCCGTCTAGAGGACCTCCTAGAACGGGCTCAGTCGTACATCGAGCTCGAGGAGTCGGAGGCAGCACAGATCGCCCTCGAGTCAAGACGAAGAGAGGGCCCCCGCGGTCACAAAGATGAAGACTCCCCTCCCCGACCAGGAGGAGAAAGAAAGAAAGAGAATCGCCCCCGTGACAACCGCGAACCGCGCGGACCAGCTGGACGGTTCACGGAATACACCCCTCTTAACGCTCCCCGCGCGTGGATCCTTTTCGAATGCCAGAACTCAGAGTTTCAGAAAGGAAGTGTCTGCTTCCCGAAGCCGACTCCTCCCAAACCAAACGCTGACAAGTCAAAGTACTGCAGATTCCACCGAAGCCACGGGCACGTGACGAAAGACTGCATCCACCTCAAGGTTGCAATTGAGATTCTCATCAAGGAGGGGACTTGAAGAAATATGCCCAAAAGAACGACACTCCTCATCCAAGCTCACGGGAAGCGCAGGACGTCGAGGAGACAACACCTCCTCCCGACGACAACTAGCTTCAGGTTGCCCTCAGCGTCACTCGGCCTGAGGACTTCTTCGTCCCCGTGATCATTGAGGGCGAAGAAGTAATCCGCAACATGTGGGCGACCTTCCCCGACGAGGACCCCGTTACTGCCCGCAGTACCTGGGAAGGCTTCCCCAAAGCAATGGTTATCTCCGGAGGTGGTCCCTAGAAATTGTCTGTCGGATCAATCAAGCGAAAGTTTGACGAACTGGAGTCCGCGAAGTCGACAATGACAACCACTCTCGAGAAGGTGCAAGGGAAATCAAACCCCATCACCTTCTACCTCGAAGAACTCCCCGGTGGAGTACCCAACGCCACTATCCCCCTCCTAGTCAGAGCACAGATGGCAAACTTTGACGTCGTAGGATCCTAGTCGACTAGGGAAGTTCGGTTGACATCATGTATGCCCATCTGTTCAGAACCCTTCAGCTCAACGAGAGACACCTGACCCCGTACGTCGGCTCAGATCTGCAGGGTTGCAACGACACAACCACCAGACCATGGGGCTACGTTGAGCTGATGGTCATCTTCGGGGCCGAGGACACTGCCCGACAGGTGAAGATCCGCTTCCTGGTGGTCGATTGTTCATCCCTTTACAACTGCATCCTCGGGAGGACTACCCTGGCCGAGCTCACGGTGGTGCCATCAACGGTCCACCTCAAAATGAAATACTACACGCGCAGGGTACAAGTAGTAATGATGCACGGGGACATTGACGCGGCCAGAAGATGCTTTGACGCAGCCATCAAAGACATGAGCTCCATCGGCCCAAGCCGAAGGCCACGACGAAGCCACCACCGGACCCCAAACAGGTGCCTCTCCCGCGCGTCAACGCGGTCGACCTCGACAGAAGATTCTCCGGCGAACCAAATGAAGACAGAGTCGAAGATCTCGACCACCAGGCAGAGAACAACTGGCGGCCTCTCCATCCAACACGCCCTATCCCAGACGGAGACTTCGAGCTCGTGATACTCGGGGACGATCCAGACCGCAACGTGAAAATTGGCGCCGAGATCCCCGGCCCTGCGAAGGAGCAGCTGAAAGCATGTCTGAGGGAGAACGCTGACCTCTTCGCGTGGAGCGTATCCGAGATGCCCGGCCTCGACCCCGTAGTGGCTTGCCATCAGCTCGCAGTAGATCCGGCCGCTAGGGTCATAGCTCAACGTAGGCGTAAGCAGTCTCCCGAAAAAGCGGAGGCTGCTGAAAAAGCTGTAAAAGACCTCCTAGAGGAAAATTTTATTTCGGAGGCCAGGTACACGACCTAGCTGTCCAACGTTGTACTTGTTAAAAAGAATAATGGAAAATGGACAATGTGTGTTGATTATACTGATCTTAATCGGGCCTGCCCGAAAGACTGCTATCTGTTACCTAACATCGACCAGCTGGTCGACAATTCAGCAGGTTACAAACTACTATCCTTCATGGATGCGTACTCGGGATACAACCAAATTCCCATGGACAAGGTCGACAAACAACACACGGCGTTCATGACCGAGTCTGGCAACTACTACTACAAAGTAATGCCCTTCGGCCTGAAAAACGCCGGTGTGACCTACCAACGAATGATGAACAAGGTTTTCCGAGCTGAAATCGGCGACATGCTCGAGGTGTACATGGACGACATGATCGTCAAATCCGCCGAAGAGGTCGACCATGCCGCGCACCTCCAGAAGGTGTTCGATACGGCGAGGAAATGTCGCATGAGGTTCAACCCCGACAAGTGCACCTTCGGCGTTCGGGCAGGTAAGTTCCTCGGGTTCTACGTAACAGAGCGGGGAATTGAAGCCAACCCCGACAAGTATAGAGCTTTCTCTGAGATCCCCACTTCGGACTCGTAGAAGTCGATACAATCGTTGAACGGGATGCTCACTGCCTTCTCCCGCTTCGCCGCCAAATCTGCACAGTACGCACTCCTATTTTTCAAAATTCTGCGACAAAAAGCGGAGTTTGAATGGAGCGAAGAATGCGAACAGGCACTCCTCCACCTAAAACAAGTATTATCGCAGCCCCAAGTCCTCTCACGGCCTGAGAACAGGGAGACACTTTTCTTATATCTCGCGATCGCGAGCGAAGCAGTTAGCACCGTCCTCGTTCGTGAAACTCCGGACGGGCAGAAGCCAGTTTAATTCACGAGCAAAGCCCTCTAAGGCCCCGAGCTCAGATATCAGCAGATAGAGAAAGTCTCCCTGGACCTCGTTACCGCGGCCAGGAGGCTGCACCACTACTTCCTCGCCCACACCGTCGTCGTGAGGACCGAACAGCCTATAAGGTAGCTCCTCGGACGATCGGACATGGTGGGGAGGATGCTCAGGTGGTCTCTCGAACTCGCCGAGTTCGACATCCAATACGAGGGAAGGAAAGCCCTGAAGGCTCAAGTATTGGCCGACTTCGTAGTGGAGATGACCGTCCTGGAATCTTCAGCCAACGGATCCCAAAAATGGACGATCTACGTCGACGGAGCATCCAGCCCAAAGGGAAGCGGGGCGGGCATCATCCTCGAAAATGAGGAAGGCATCCTGATCGAGGTATCCCTCGAACTATCCTTCCCAACCTCGAACAACCAAGCCGAGTACGAGGCTTTCCTCGCTGGACTTCGGCTGGCTGAGGACCTCGGCGCCAAGGAGGTCAAACTCTTCACCGACTCCCAGCTCATGGCCTCGCAATTCCGAGGGGAATACCAAGCCAAGAATGACAGCCTCATAGAATACTTGGCCTTGGTGAAAGAAAAGATGAAAAAGTTCACCTCCGCGGAAGTAACTTACATCCCCCGCGAGCACAATGCCCGAGCAAATGTCTTGTCCAAATTAGCTAGCACAAAGAAGAAAGGCGGGAACAAATCCGTCATACAAGAAGTACTTTCCCGCCCAAGCATCGACAAACCGGCCACAGTTTCGGACGTCAACGCCATCGGGGACAGCAATTGCTGGATGACCCCAGTATACGAATACCTCATGAAGGGCAAACTGCCCGAGGATCCCAAAGAAGCAGGAATGGTCAAAAGGCGGGCGTGCTCGTACACTATAGTCGAAGACAAGCTATACCGGCGAGGGTTCTCTATTCCCCTCCTCGGATGCGTCGAGGAGACCAAGGTCTCCGGCATACTCCAGGAGATCCATGAGGGAATCAATGCACAACACCTCGGCGGACGATCGCTGGCCCGTAAAGCGCTTCGAGCAGGGTATTACTGGCCCACCATGTAACAGGATGCCAAGGAGCACGTCAAGAAGTGCGACAGATGCCAACGACACGGGGACATGCACCTTGCTCCTCCCAACGAGCTCAGTCCATTGTCCTCCCCGTGGCCATTCGCGTGGTGGGGAATGGATATCCTCGGACCTTTCGTCCAGGGGTCGTATCAAAACAAGTACCTCATCGTCGGGGTGAACTACTTCACGAAGTGGATTGAGGCGGAAGCGTTGGCCAAAATCACGGCCTTTAACATACTACGTTTTTACAAAATAAATATCCTCGTCCGATTCGGCGTGCCTCAAGCTATCGTCACCGACAACAGAACACAGTTCACCGACAGGAACTTCCAAGACTTCGTCTCCAAGCTAGGCACGAAGCAACACTTCACGTCGGTCGAGCACCCCCAAACGAACGGGCAGGCGGAGGCGGCGAACAAGGTGATCCTCTGAGGATTAAGACGTCGACTAGGCGACGCCAAACAAGGGTGGGTCGAGGAGCTGCACAGCGTCCTTTGGGCCTACCGAACGACCCCACACTCCACAACCGGGGAGACCCCTTTCCGTCTGACCTACGGAACGGAAGCGGTGATCCCCGTGGAAATCAGGGAACCGTCGAGGAGGACAGAAGCCCCCCCTTGACGGGGACGCGAACGACGAAGCCCTGAGGGAGGAGCTCGATTTCGTCGAGGAGACACGTTCGGGCGCCTCTCTCCAAGAAGCTTCACTTAAGCAGAAAATAACTTTGTGTTATAACGACAAAGTTATCAAATGAGATTTTCAGGTGGGCACCCTCGTCCTGCGAAGAAACCAAAAAGACTCGCGAGAAGGAAAACTCGCCGCGAACTGGGAAGGCACGTACCGCGTCCGCGCGAAAATGGGGACAGGAGCCTACTTCCTAGAAAATCTGCACGGGGAAGAACTTGCTCGACCTTGGAACGCTGAAAAGCTAAAGCAATATTACAGTTAAGAACTACCTGCGACACACTAGCGTCGCGCCACGGGGACGCACTAAGGTACAAGCGCGACACCCCTATACGAAACACGATGGTCAAGGGCTGCGTTGTGTGTGCGCGAGCACTTTGACCCAACGAGGACACCTCGACCGAGATCCTACGTCGTCGTACCAATTTGGCAGAACACCCAGCTCGCGATGGGAAGTTCACGCCATGAAGCTAAAGACCTCGACCGAGCTCTTAGCATCGTCGTAGGTCGGAACACATCTCCAACCACCCGGCCTGCTCTCCCTGCGGTCAGGGCTATCGTTGTCAAGCAAACTCCCCAAAGCATATCACTTAGACAAAAATAAACAAAATATAGCAAATACAATAGCATCACACACAAGCGAAAACGTACAAATGTCACACATGCAGATAAACAAAAAAGCATTAAGCGGGCAAAAGCCCATTGTACAGGTGTTACAAATAGACATCAAGAAGGCCCCTGGCATGCAGGCTGGGCAGAAATATTACAATAAATCAAAACGGCTCGCAGGCCGACCAAAACGAAGATAAAAAGCCTACTCAGCTGCGGTCCCGTTGGGCTCCTCGTGCTCGAAAACCTCGTCCACCTGCATCGGCACCACAATCTGACCATCCACCACCTCGGCATCGGGGTCAATCCCTGCGGTGACGAGGCCGGGGTTGAGGACCCGAAGCTGCTCCACGGCGGTCCTGAAGCCTATGCCAGCCACCTCGAGGTTGTCGTCCTCGGCTTCCCGGAGCTTCACTATCAGCGCTGCCCGCGAACCTAGGCTTGAGGACCTCCTGTCGCCGACCGTCTATCTCCTCGACCTCCCGGCGGTACATCGTGTTTACGGCCTCAAGTGTGACCGACCGCACGAGGTAGTACCGGTACTTGAAGTCGCGCACGGAGTCCAGATAGGTGTGAAACAGGCTGTTTACCTGCTTGAATGACACCCAACCGTGCCTGCCGTCGACGGCCTGCCTCTGAAGATGGAAGATGCGAAAAAACAAGGGTACAGTGACCCCGATCCGTAGATATTTACACACAAGCTCGAAGGCCCTAATGAAAGCTAGTGAGTTGGGGTGGAATTGGGAGGGGGCCAAGCGCAGCCAGGTAAATACAGCCTGCTGATATAAAAAACATTCATTTCGGTGTATAGAAAACACAACCCTAACTTGAAACATGTTTTGGTAGCCATTAAAATTTCATAAACAACCATTAAAAGTGAGTATTAGCTAATAATGAATAATTAAATACAAATTTGGTATTGAAATGAAACTGTTTGCAGAAACAAAATTGATTCCAGCCCAAGCAAAATTTAGAGTTTTCGGATTCGATAAGTGTTTTTTATAAATATACAAAACTACTAATGAAAATGAAAAGGAAATCATTTAAAAAAAATTATATTTTGGAATAAATAAACACGCCAGAGCATTCAAAATCAAAAAATTGGAAACACAGTAAAAAAACCCTTTTCAAATAGAGGAATCTTTTAACAACACAAATACAAACAAAGAATATTTCAACTTTCATTTTGTTTAAAAGATTGAACTTTTACCTGTTCATCAGAAAGCTTGAACAACACAGGAATATAGAGAATTCTTTAACCGGTTCGATTTGGGTGAGATACATGGAAAGTTAATGCAACAAAATAGTATACAAAATCATTAAACAATTTTTTTCCACAAATAAAGTTACACCAACAAACCCGAATATATAATCTTGAGCTTTTTTAGTTCAACGAACCACAAAAAAAGAACAAACTTTCATAATAGAAGAAATGAGAATAGAAAGAACTTTGGCCTCAAATGAGGTGATGGTGATCATAGACGGTGGCAGTGCAAGGTTTGAGGGAAGACATAAGGGAAGATAGATGAGAGAAAACGGGAGGGAGAGAGAGAGGGAGCAGCGGAATTAGGGTTTATGGGAGAAAGACAGAGAAAATTGGAGAGAGAAAATGGGAGAGAGAAGAAGAGTGTTAGGTGAAATGGTTTTGGTGGGAAGGGGGAAGGTTATAATGTACCAACGAACGATTGGTTGACACTTGGCAAGGATGTAGAGGTTTGTTTGAATTAATGGTTAGACATTAGTTGATTACGAATTTGCCCATTTGTTAGTGTATTTTTCAAAATGTTAAAGGGAAAATAAGGCAAACCATGCAATCAATTTTTGATATGTTGATAGTAGATTCCTCTAAAGTTACAAAACCGAAAAAAAAAGGATATGTTTGGCTAACTAAAGTTAAACAATGATATAGGCTCTGTAACCTGCAAACACTGCTAGATAAAAAAAAAGGATAAAGATACAGGTAAGACCAATCATAAAACAGAAATACATTTCTTTTCTTCAAAGAAAAAACTATCAAAACACAACACAAAACATGTAACCAAACAAAACACAAACCATAAAAGAAAAATATTAAAATGATTATCATAGAACTATAACACAAAGTGTATTTGATATAAAAAACATTTATTTTGGTGTATAGAAAACACAACCCTAACTTGAAACATGTTTTGGTAGCCATTAAAATTTCATAAACAACCATTAAAAGTGAGTATTAGCTAATAATGAATAATTAAATACAAATTTGGTATTGAAATGAAACTGTTTGCAGAAACAAAATTGATTCCAGCCCAAGCAAAATTTAAAGTTTTCGGATTCGATAAGTGTTTTTTATAAATATACAAAACTACTAATGAAAATGAAAAGGAAATCATTTAAAAAAATTAAATTTTGGAATAAATAAACACGCCAGAGCATTCAAAATCAAAAAATTGGAAACACAGTAAAAAAACCCTTTTCAAATAGAGGAATCTTTTAACAACACAAATACAAACAAAGAATATTTCAACTTTCATTTTGTTTAAAAGATTGAACTTTTACCTGTTCATCAGAAAGCTTGAACAACACAGGAATATAGAGAATTCTTTAACCGGTTCGATTTGGGTGAGATACATGGAAAGTTAATGCAACAAAATAGTATACAAAATCATTAAACAATTTTTTTCCACAAATAAAGTTACACCAACAAACCCGAATATATAATCTTGAGCTTTTTTAGTTCAACGAACCACAAAAAAAGAACAAACTTTCATAATAGAAGAAATGAGAATAGAAAGAACTTTGGCCTCAAATGAGGTGATGGTGATCATAGACGGTGGCAGTGCAAGGTTTGAGGGAAGACATAAGGGAAGATAGATGAGAGAAAACGGGAGGGAGAGAGAGAGGGAGCAGCGGAATTAGGGTTTATGGGAGAAAGACAGAGAAAATTGGAGAGAGAAAATGGGAGAGAGAAGAAGAGTGTTAGGTGAAATGGTTTTGGTGGGAAGGGGGAAGGTTATAATGTACCAACGAACGATTGGTTGACACTTGGCAAGGATGTAGAGGTTTGTTTGAATTAATGGTTAGACATTAGTTGATTACGAATTTGCCCATTTGTTAGTGTATTTTTCAAAATGTTAAAGGGAAAATAAGGCAAACCATGCAATCAATTTTTGATATGTTGATAGTAGATTCCTCTAAAGTTACAAAACCGAAAAAAAAAGGATATGTTTGGCTAACTAAAGTTAAACAATGATATAGGCTCTGTAACCTGCAAACACTGCTAGATAAAAAAAAAAGGATAAAGATATAGGTAAGACCAATCATAAAACAGAAATACATTTCTTTTCTTTAAAGAAAAAACTATCAAAACACAACACAAAACATGTAACCAAACAAAACACAAACCATAAAATAAAAATATTAAAATGATTATCATAGAACTATAACACAAAGTGTATTTGATATAAAAAACATTCATTTCGGTGTATAGAAAACACAACCCTAACTTGAAACATGTTTTGGTAGCCATTAAAATTTCATAAACAACCATTAAAAGTGAGTATTAGCTAATAATGAATAATTAAATACAAATTTGGTATTGAAATGAAACTGTTTGCAGAAACAAAATTGATTCCAGCCCAAGCAAAATTTAGAGTTTTCGGATTCGATAAGTGTTTTTTATAAATATACAAAACTACTAATGAAAATGAAAAGGAAATCATTTAAAAAAATTATATTTTGGAATAAATAAACACGCCAGAGCATTCAAAATCAAAAAATTGGAAACACAGTAAAAAAACCCTTTTCAAATAGAGGAATCTTTTAACAACACAAATACAAACAAAGAATATTTCAACTTTCATTTTGTTTAAAAGATTGAACTTTTACCTGTTCATCAGAAAGCTTGAACAACACAGGAATATAGAGAATTCTTTAACCGGTTCGATTTGGGTGAGATACATGGAAAGTTAATGCAACAAAATAGTATACAAAATCATTAAACAATTTTTTTCCACAAATAAAGTTACACCAACAAACCCGAATATATAATCTTGAGCTTTTTTAGTTCAACGAACCACAAAAAAAGAACAAACTTTCATAATAGAAGAAATGAGAATAGAAAGAACTTTGGCCTCAAATGAGGTGATGGTGATCATAGACGGCGGCAGTGCAAGGTTTGAGGGAAGACATAAGGGAAGATAGATGAGAGAAAACGGGAGGGAGAGAGAGAGGGAGCAGCGGAATTAGGGTTTATGGGAGAAAGACAGAGAAAATTGGAGAGAGAAAATGGGAGAGAGAAGAAGAGTGTTAGGTGAAATGGTTTTGGTGGGAAGGGGGAAGGTTATAATGTACCAACGAACGATTGGTTGACACTTGGCAAGGATGTAGAGGTTTGTTTGAATTAATGGTTAGACATTAGTTGATTACGAATTTGCCCATTTGTTAGTGTATTTTTCAAAATGTTAAAGGGAAAATAAGGCAAACCATGCAATCAATTTTTGATATGTTGATAGTAGATTCCTCTAAAGTTACAAAACCGAAAAAAAAAGGATATGTTTGGCTAACTAAAGTTAAACAATGATATAGGCTCTGTAACCTGCAAACAATGCTAGATAAAAAAAAAAGGATAAAGATACAGGTAAGACCAATCATAAAACAGAAATACATTTCTTTTCTTCAAAGAAAAAACTATCAAAACACAACACAAAACATGTAACCAAACAAAACACAAACCATAAAAGAAAAATATTAAAATGATTATCATAGAACTATAACACAAAGTGTATTTGATATAAAAAACATTCATTTCGGTGTATAGAAAACACAACCCTAACTTGAAACATGTTTTGGTAGCCATTAAAATTTCATAAACAACCATTAAAAGTGAGTATTAGCTAATAATGAATAATTAAATACAAATTTGGTATTGAAATGAAACTGTTTGCAGAAACAAAATTGATTCCAGCCCAAGCAAAATTTAAAGTTTTCGGATTCGATAAGTGTTTTTTATAAATATACAAAACTACTAATGAAAATGAAAAGGAAATCATTTAAAAAAATTATATTTTGGAATAAATAAACACGCCAGAGCATTCAAAATCAAAAAATTGGAAACACAGTAAAAAAACCCTTTTCAAATAGAGGAATCTTTTAACAACACAAATACAAACAAAGAATATTTCAACTTTCATTTTGTTTAAAAGATTGAACTTTTACCTGTTCATCAGAAAGCTTGAACAACATAGGAATATAGAGAATTCTTTAACCGGTTCGATTTGGGTGAGATACATGGAAAGTTAATGCAACAAAATAGTAGACAAAATCATTAAACAATTTTTTTTCACAAATAAAGTTACATCAACAAACCCGAATATATAATCTTGAGCTTTTTTAGTTCAACGAACCACAAAAAAAGAACAAACTTTCATAATAGAAGAAATGAGAATAGAAAGAACTTTGGCCTCAAATGAGGTGATGGTGATCATGGACGGTGGCAGTGCAAGGTTTGAGGGAAGGCATAAGGGAAGATAGATGAGAGAAAACGGGAGGGAGAGAGAGAGAGGGAGCAGCGGAATTAGGGTTTATGGGAGAAAGACAGAGAAAATTGGAGAGAGAAAATGGGAGAGAGAAGAAGAGTGTTAGGTGAAATGGTTTTGGTGGGAAGGGGGAAGGTTATAATGTACCAACGAACGATTGGTTGACACTTGGCAAGGATGTAGAGGTTTGTTTGAATTAATGGTTAGACATTAGTTGATTACGAATTTGCCCATTTGTTAGTGTATTTTTCAAAATGTTAAAGGGAAAATAAGGCAAACCATGCAATCAATTTTTGATATGTTGATAGTAGATTCCTCTAAAGTTACAAAACCGAAAAAAAAAGGATATGTTTGGCTAACTAAAGTTAAACAATGATATAGGCTCTGTAACCTGCAAACACTGCTAGATAAAAAAAAAGGATAAAGATACAGGTAAGACCAATCATAAAACAGAAATACATTTCTTTTCTTCAAAGAAAAAACTATCAAAACACAACACAAAACATGTAACCAAACAAAACACAAACCATAAAAGAAAAATATTAAAATGATTATCATAGAACTATAACACAAAGTGTATTTGATATAAAAAACATTCATTTCGGTGTATAGAAAACACAACCCTAACTTGAAACATGTTTTGGTAGCCATTAAAATTTCATAAACAACCATTAAAAGTGAGTATTAGCTAATAATGAATAATTAAATACAAATTTGGTATTGAAATGAAACTGTTTGCAGAAACAAAATTGATTCCAGCCCAAGCAAAATTTAAAGTTTTCGGATTCGACAAGTGTTTTTTATAAATATACAAAACTACTAATGAAAATGAAAAGGAAATCATTTAAAAAAATTAAATTTTGGAATAAATAAACACGCCAGAGCATTCAAAATCAAAAAATTGGAAACACAGTAAAAAAACCCTTTTCAAATAGAGGAATCTTTTAACAACACAAATACAAACAAAGAATATTTCAACTTTCATTTTGTTTAAAAGATTGAACTTTTACCTGTTCATCAGAAAGCTTGAACAACACAGGAATATAGAGAATTCTTTAACCGGTTCGATTTGGGTGAGATACATGGAAAGTTAATGCAACAAAATAGTATACAAAATCATTAAACAATTTTTTTCCACAAATAAAGTTACACCAACAAACCCGAATATATAATCTTGAGCTTTTTTAGTTCAACGAACCACAAAAAAAGAACAAACTTTCATAATAGAAGAAATGAGAATAGAAAGAACTTTGGCCTCAAATGAGGTGATGGTGATCATAGACGGTGGCAGTGCAAGGTTTGAGGGAAGACATAAGGGAAGATAGATGAGAGAAAACGGGAGGGAGAGAGAGAGGGAGCAGCGGAATTAGGGTTTATGGGAGAAAGACAGAGAAAATTGGAGAGAGAAAATGGGAGAGAGAAGAAGAGTGTTAGGTGAAATGGTTTTGGTGGGAAGGGGGAAGGTTATAATGTACCAACGAACGATTGGTTGACACTTGGCAAGGATGTAGAGGTTTGTTTGAATTAATGGTTAGACATTAGTTGATTACGAATTTGCCCATTTGTTAGTGTATTTTTCAAAATGTTAAAGGGAAAATAAGGCAAACCATGCAATCAATTTTTGATATGTTGATAGTAGATTCCTCTAAAGTTACAAAACCGAAAAAAAAAGGATATGTTTGGCTAACTAAAGTTAAACAATGATATAGGCTCTGTAACCTGCAAACAATGCTAGATAAAAAAAAAGGATAAAGATACAGGTAAGACCAATCATAAAACAGAAATACATTTCTTTTCTTCAAAGAAAAAACTATCAAAACACAACACAAAACATGTAACCAAACAAAACACAAACCATAAAAGAAAAATATTAAAATGATTATCATAGAACTATAACACAAAGTGTATTTGATATAAAAAACATTCATTTCGGTGTATAGAAAACACAACCCTAACTTGAAACATGTTTTGGTAGCCATTAAAATTTCATAAACAACCATTAAAAGTGAGTATTAGCTAATAATGAATAATTAAATACAAATTTGGTATTGAAATGAAACTGTTTGCAGAAACAAAATTGATTCCAGCCCAAGCAAAATTTAAAGTTTTCGGATTCGATAAGTGTTTTTTATAAATATACAAAACTACTAATGAAAATGAAAAGGAAATCATTTAAAAAAATTATATTTTGGAATAAATAAACACGCCAGAGCATTCAAAATCAAAAAATTGGAAACACAGTAAAAAAACCCTTTTCAAATAGAGGAATCTTTTAACAACACAAATACAAACAAAGAATATTTCAACTTTCATTTTGTTTAAAAGATTGAACTTTTACCTGTTCATCAGAAAGCTTGAACAACATAGGAATATAGAGAATTCTTTAACCGGTTCGATTTGGGTGAGATACATGGAAAGTTAATGCAACAAAATAGTAGACAAAATCATTAAACAATTTTTTTTCACAAATAAAGTTACATCAACAAACCCGAATATATAATCTTGAGCTTTTTTAGTTCAACGAACCACAAAAAAAGAACAAACTTTCATAATAGAAGAAATGAGAATAGAAAGAACTTTGGCCTCAAATGAGGTGATGGTGATCATGGACGGTGGCAGTGCAAGGTTTGAGGGAAGGCATAAGGGAAGATAGATGAGAGAAAACGGGAGGGAGAGAGAGAGAGGGAGCAGCGGAATTAGGGTTTATGGGAGAAAGACAGAGAAAATTGGAGAGAGAAAATGGGAGAGAGAAGAAGAGTGTTAGGTGAAATGGTTTTGGTGGGAAGGGGGAAGGTTATAATGTACCAACGAACGATTGGTTGACACTTGGCAAGGATGTAGAGGTTTGTTTGAATTAATGGTTAGACATTAGTTGATTACGAATTTGCCCATTTGTTAGTGTATTTTTCAAAATGTTAAAGGGAAAATAAGGCAAACCATGCAATCAATTTTTGATATGTTGATAGTAGATTCCTCTAAAGTTACAAAACCGAAAAAAAAAGGATATGTTTGGCTAACTAAAGTTAAACAATGATATAGGCTCTGTAACCTGCAAACACTGCTAGATAAAAAAAAAGGATAAAGATACAGGTAAGACCAATCATAAAACAGAAATACATTTCTTTTCTTCAAAGAAAAAACTATCAAAACACAACACAAAACATGTAACCAAACAAAACACAAACCATAAAAGAAAAATATTAAAATGATTATCATAGAACTATAACACAAAGTGTATTTGATATAAAAAACATTCATTTCGGTGTATAGAAAACACAACCCTAACTTGAAACATGTTTTGGTAGCCATTAAAATTTCATAAACAACCATTAAAAGTGAGTATTAGCTAATAATGAATAATTAAATACAAATTTGGTATTGAAATGAAACTGTTTGCAGAAACAAAATTGATTCCAGCCCAAGCAAAATTTAAAGTTTTCGGATTCGACAAGTGTTTTTTATAAATATACAAAACTACTAATGAAAATGAAAAGGAAATCATTTAAAAAAATTAAATTTTGGAATAAATAAACACGCCATAGCATTCAAAATCAAAAAATTGGAAACACAGTAAAAAAACCCTTTTCAAATAGAGGAATCTTTTAACAACACAAATACAAACAAAGAATATTTCAACTTTCATTTTGTTTAAAAGATTGAACTTTTACCTGTTCATCAGAAAGCTTGAACAACACAGGAATATAGAGAATTCTTTAACCGGTTCGATTTGGGTGAGATACATGGAAAGTTAATGCAACAAAATAGTATACAAAATCATTAAACAATTTTTTTCCACAAATAAAGTTACACCAACAAACCCGAATATATAATCTTGAGCTTTTTTAGTTCAACGAACCACAAAAAAAGAACAAACTTTCATAATAGAAGAAATGAGAATAGAAAGAACTTTGGCCTCAAATGAGGTGATGGTGATCATAGACGGTGGCAGTGCAAGGTTTGAGGGAAGACATAAGGGAAGATAGATGAGAGAAAACGGGAGGGAGAGAGAGAGGGAGCAGCGGAATTAGGGTTTATGGGAGAAAGACAGAGAAAATTGGAGAGAGAAAATGGGAGAGAGAAGAAGAGTGTTAGGTGAAATGGTTTTGGTGGGAAGGGGGAAGGTTATAATGTACCAACGAACGATTGGTTGACACTTGGCAAGGATGTAGAGGTTTGTTTGAATTAATGGTTAGACATTAGTTGATTACGAATTTGCCCATTTGTTAGTGTATTTTTCAAAATGTTAAAGGGAAAATAAGGCAAACCATGCAATCAATTTTTGATATGTTGACAGTAGATTCCTCTAAAGTTACAAAACCGAAAAAAAAAGGATATGTTTGGCTAACTAAAGTTAAACAATGATATAGGCTCTGTAACCTGCAAACACTGCTAGATAAAAAAAAAAGGATAAAGATATAGGTAAGACCAATCATAAAACAGAAATACATTTCTTTTCTTTAAAGAAAAAACTATCAAAACACAACACAAAACATGTAACCAAACAAAACACAAACCATAAAATAAAAATATTAAAATGATTATCATAGAACTATAACACAAAGTGTATTTGATATAAAAAACATTCATTTCGGTGTATAGAAAACACAACCCTAACTTGAAACATGTTTTGGTAGCCATTAAAATTTCATAAACAACCATTAAAAGTGAGTATTAGCTAATAATGAATAATTAAATACAAATTTGGTATTGAAATGAAACTGTTTGCAGAAACAAAATTGATTCCAGCCCAAGCAAAATTTAAAGTTTTCGGATTCGACAAGTGTTTTTTATAAATATACAAAACTACTAATGAAAATGAAAAGGAAATCATTTAAAAAAATTAAATTTTGGAATAAATAAACACGCCAGAGCATTCAAAATCAAAAAATTGGAAACACAGTAAAAAAACCCTTTTCAAATAGAGGAATCTTTTAACAACACAAATACAAACAAAGAATATTTCAACTTTCATTTTGTTTAAAAGATTGAACTTTTACCTGTTCATCAGAAAGCTTGAACAACACAGGAATATAGAGAATTCTTTAACCGGTTCGATTTGGGTGAGATACATGGAAAGTTAATGCAACAAAATAGTATACAAAATCATTAAACAATTTTTTTCCACAAATAAAGTTACACCAACAAACCCGAATATATAATCTTGAGCTTTTTTAGTTCAACGAACCACAAAAAAAGAACAAACTTTCATAATAGAAGAAATGAGAATAGAAAGAACTTTGGCCTCAAATGAGGTGATGGTGATCATAGACGGTGGCAGTGCAAGGTTTGAGGGAAGACATAAGGGAAGATAGATGAGAGAAAACGGGAGGGAGAGAGAGAGGGAGCAGCGGAATTAGGGTTTATGGGAGAAAGACAGAGAAAATTGGAGAGAGAAAATGGGAGAGAGAAGAAGAGTGTTAGGTGAAATGGTTTTGGTGGGAAGGGGGAAGGTTATAATGTACCAACGAACGATTGGTTGACACTTGGCAAGGATGTAGAGGTTTGTTTGAATTAATGGTTAGACATTAGTTGATTACGAATTTGCCCATTTGTTAGTGTATTTTTCAAAATGTTAAAGGGAAAATAAGGCAAACCATGCAATCAATTTTTGATATGTTGACAGTAGATTCCTCTAAAGTTACAAAACCGAAAAAAAAAGGATATGTTTGGCTAACTAAAGTTAAACAATGATATAGGCTCTGTAACCTGCAAACACTGCTAGATAAAAAAAAAAGGATAAAGATATAGGTAAGACCAATCATAAAACAGAAATACATTTCTTTTCTTTAAAGAAAAAACTATCAAAACACAACACAAAACATGTAACCAAACAAAACACAAACCATAAAATAAAAATATTAAAATGATTATCATAGAACTATAACACAAAGTGTATTTGATATAAAAAACATTCATTTCGGTGTATAGAAAACACAACCCTAACTTGAAACATGTTTTGGTAGCCATTAAAATTTCATAAACAACCATTAAAAGTGAGTATTAGCTAATAATGAATAATTAAATACAAATTTGGTATTGAAATGAAACTGTTTGCAGAAACAAAATTGATTCCAGCCCAAGCAAAATTTAGAGTTTTCGGATTCGATAAGTGTTTTTTATAAATATACAAAACTACTAATGAAAATGAAAAGGAAATCATTTAAAAAAATTATATTTTGGAATAAATAAACACGCCAGAGCATTCAAAATCAAAAAATTGGAAACACAGTAAAAAAACCCTTTTCAAATAGAGGAATCTTTTAACAACACAAATACAAACAAAGAATATTTCAACTTTCATTTTGTTTAAAAGATTGAACTTTTACCTGTTCATCAGAAAGCTTGAACAACACAGGAATATAGAGAATTCTTTAACCGGTTCGATTTGGGTGAGATACATGGAAAGTTAATGCAACAAAATAGTATACAAAATCATTAAACAATTTTTTTCCACAAATAAAGTTACACCAACAAACCCGAATATATAATCTTGAGCTTTTTTAGTTCAACGAACCACAAAAAAAGAACAAACTTTCATAATAGAAGAAATGAGAATAGAAAGAACTTTGGCCTCAAATGAGGTGATGGTGATCATAGACGGCGGCAGTGCAAGGTTTGAGGGAAGACATAAGGGAAGATAGATGAGAGAAAACGGGAGGGAGAGAGAGAGGGAGCAGCGGAATTAGGGTTTATGGGAGAAAGACAGAGAAAATTGGAGAGAGAAAATGGGAGAGAGAAGAAGAGTGTTAGGTGAAATGGTTTTGGTGGGAAGGGGGAAGGTTATAATGTACCAACGAACGATTGGTTGACACTTGGCAAGGATGTAGAGGTTTGTTTGAATTAATGGTTAGACATTAGTTGATTACGAATTTGCCCATTTGTTAGTGTATTTTTCAAAATGTTAAAGGGAAAATAAGGCAAACCATGCAATCAATTTTTGATATGTTGATAGTAGATTCCTCTAAAGTTACAAAACCGAAAAAAAAAGGATATGTTTGGCTAACTAAAGTTAAACAATGATATAGGCTCTGTAACCTGCAAACAATGCTAGATAAAAAAAAAAGGATAAAGATACAGGTAAGACCAATCATAAAACAGAAATACATTTCTTTTCTTCAAAGAAAAAACTATCAAAACACAACACAAAACATGTAACCAAACAAAACACAAACCATAAAAGAAAAATATTAAAATGATTATCATAGAACTATAACACAAAGTGTATTTGATATAAAAAACATTCATTTCGGTGTATAGAAAACACAACCCTAACTTGAAACATGTTTTGGTAGCCATTAAAATTTCATAAACAACCATTAAAAGTGAGTATTAGCTAATAATGAATAATTAAATACAAATTTGGTATTGAAATGAAACTGTTTGCAGAAACAAAATTGATTCCAGCCCAAGCAAAATTTAAAGTTTTCGGATTCGATAAGTGTTTTTTATAAATATACAAAACTACTAATGAAAATGAAAAGGAAATCATTTAAAAAAATTATATTTTGGAATAAATAAACACGCCAGAGCATTCAAAATCAAAAAATTGGAAACACAGTAAAAAAACCCTTTTCAAATAGAGGAATCTTTTAACAACACAAATACAAACAAAGAATATTTCAACTTTCATTTTGTTTAAAAGATTGAACTTTTACCTGTTCATCAGAAAGCTTGAACAACACAGGAATATAGAGAATTCTTTAACCGGTTCGATTTGGGTGAGATACATGGAAAGTTAATGCAACAAAATAGTAGACAAAATCATTAAACAATTTTTTTTCACAAATAAAGTTACATCAACAAACCCGAATATATAATCTTGAGCTTTTTTAGTTCAACGAACCACAAAAAAAGAACAAACTTTCATAATAGAAGAAATGAGAATAGAAAGAACTTTGGCCTCAAATGAGGTGATGGTGATCATAGACGGTGGCAGTGCAAGGTTTGAGGGAAGGCATAAGGGAAGATAGATGAGAGAAAACGGGAGGGAGAGAGAGAGAGGGAGCAGCGGAATTAGGGTTTATGGGAGAAAGACAGAGAAAATTGGAGAGAGAAAATGGGAGAGAGAAGAAGAGTGTTAGGTGAAATGGTTTTGGTGGGAAGGGGGAAGGTTATAATGTACCAACGAACGATTGGTTGACACTTGGCAAGGATGTAGAGGTTTGTTTGAATTAATGGTTAGACATTAGTTGATTACGAATTTGCCCATTTGTTAGTGTATTTTTCAAAATGTTAAAGGGAAAATAAGGCAAACCATGCAATCAATTTTTGATATGTTGATAGTAGATTCCTCTAAAGTTACAAAACCGAAAAAAAAAGGATATGTTTGGCTAACTAAAGTTAAACAATGATATAGGCTCTGTAACCTGCAAACACTGCTAGATAAAAAAAAAGGATAAAGATACAGGTAAGACCAATCATAAAACAGAAATACATTTCTTTTCTTCAAAGAAAAAACTATCAAAACACAACACAAAACATGTAACCAAACAAAACACAGACCATAAAAGAAAAATATTAAAATGATTATCATAGAACTATAACACAAAGTGTATTTGATATAAAAAAACATTCATTTCGGTGTATAGAAAACACAACCCTAAATTGAAACATGTTTTGGTAGCCATTAAAATTTCATAAACAACCATTAAAAGTGAGTATTAGCTAATAATGAATAATTAAATACAAATTTGGTATTGAAATGAAACTGTTTGCAGAAACAAAATTGATTCCAGCCCAAGCAAAATTTAAAGTTTTCGGATTCGACAAGTGTTTTTTATAAATATACAAAACTACTAATGAAAATGAAAAGGAAATCATTTAAAAAAATTATATTTTGGAATAAATAAACACGCCAGAGCATTCAAAATCAAAAAATTGGAAACACAGTAAAAAAACCCTTTTCAAATAGAGGAATCTTTTAACAACACAAATACAAACAAAGAATATTTCAACTTTCATTTTGTTTAAAAGATTGAACTTTTACCTGTTCATCAGAAAGCTTGAACAACACAGGAATATAGAGAATTCTTTAACCGGTTCGATTTGGGTGAGATACATGGAAAGTTAATGCAACAAAATAGTATACAAAATCATTAAACAATTTTTTTCCACAAATAAAGTTACACCAACAAACCTGAATATATAATCTTGAGCTTTTTTAGTTCAACGAACCACAAAAAAAGAACAAACTTTCATAATAGAAGAAATGAGAATAGAAATAACTTTGGCCTCAAATGAGGTGATGGTGATCATAGACGGTGGCAGTGCAAGGTTTGAGGGAAGACATAAGGGAAGATAGATGAGAGAAAACGGGAGGGAGAGAGAGAGGGAGCAGCGGAATTAGGGTTTATGGGAGAAAGACAGAGAAAATTGGAGAGAGAAAATGGGAGAGAGAAGAAGAGTGTTAGGTGAAATGGTTTTGGTGGGAAGGGGGAAGGTTATAATGTACCAACGAACGATTGGTTGACACTTGGCAAGGATGTAGAGGTTTGTTTGAATTAATGGTTAGACATTAGTTGATTACGAATTTGCCCATTTGTTAGTGTATTTTTCAAAATGTTAAAGGGAAAATAAGGCAAACCATGCAATCAATTTTTGATATGTTGACAGTAGATTCCTCTAAAGTTACAAAACCGAAAAAAAAAGGATATGTTTGGCTAACTAAAGTTAAACAATGATATAGGCTCTGTAACCTGCAAACACTGCTAGATAAAAAAAAAAGGATAAAGATATAGGTAAGACCAATCATAAAACAGAAATACATTTCTTTTCTTTAAAGAAAAAACTATCAAAACACAACACAAAACATGTAACCAAACAAAACACAAACCATAAAATAAAAATATTAAAATGATTATCATAGAACTATAACACAAAGTGTATTTGATATAAAAAACATTCATTTCGGTGTATAGAAAACACAACCCTAACTTGAAACATGTTTTGGTAGCCATTAAAATTTCATAAACAACCATTAAAAGTGAGTATTAGCTAATAATGAATAATTAAATACAAATTTGGTATTGAAATGAAACTGTTTGCAGAAACAAAATTGATTCCAGCCCAAGCAAAATTTAGAGTTTTCGGATTCGATAAGTGTTTTTTATAAATATACAAAACTACTAATGAAAATGAAAAGGAAATCATTTAAAAAAATTATATTTTGGAATAAATAAACACGCCAGAGCATTCAAAATCAAAAAATTGGAAACACAGTAAAAAAACCCTTTTCAAATAGAGGAATCTTTTAACAACACAAATACAAACAAAGAATATTTCAACTTTCATTTTGTTTAAAAGATTGAACTTTTACCTGTTCATCAGAAAGCTTGAACAACACAGGAATATAGAGAATTCTTTAACCGGTTCGATTTGGGTGAGATACATGGAAAGTTAATGCAACAAAATAGTAGACAAAATCATTAAACAATTTTTTTTCACAAATAAAGTTACATCAACAAACCCGAATATATAATCTTGAGCTTTTTTAGTTCAACGAACCACAAAAAAAGAACAAACTTTCATAATAGAAGAAATGAGAATAGAAAGAACTTTGGCCTCAAATGAGGTGATGGTGATCATAGACGGTGGCAGTGCAAGGTTTGAGGGAAGGCATAAGGGAAGATAGATGAGAGAAAACGGGAGGGAGAGAGAGAGAGGGAGCAGCGGAATTAGGGTTTATGGGAGAAAGACAGAGAAAATTGGAGAGAGAAAATGGGAGAGAGAAGAAGAGTGTTAGGTGAAATGGTTTTGGTGGGAAGGGGGAAGGTTATAATGTACCAACGAACGATTGGTTGACACTTGGCAAGGATGTAGAGGTTTGTTTGAATTAATGGTTAGACATTAGTTGATTACGAATTTGCCCATTTGTTAGTGTATTTTTCAAAATGTTAAAGGGAAAATAAGGCAAACCATGCAATCAATTTTTGATATGTTGATAGTAGATTCCTCTAAAGTTACAAAACCGAAAAAAAAAGGATATGTTTGGCTAACTAAAGTTAAACAATGATATAGGCTCTGTAACCTGCAAACACTGCTAGATAAAAAAAAAGGATAAAGATACAGGTAAGACCAATCATAAAACAGAAATACATTTCTTTTCTTCAAAGAAAAAACTATCAAAACACAACACAAAACATGTAACCAAACAAAACACAGACCATAAAAGAAAAATATTAAAATGATTATCATAGAACTATAACACAAAGTGTATTTGATATAAAAAAACATTCATTTCGGTGTATAGAAAACACAACCCTAAATTGAAACATGTTTTGGTAGCCATTAAAATTTCATAAACAACCATTAAAAGTGAGTATTAGCTAATAATGAATAATTAAATACAAATTTGGTATTGAAATGAAACTGTTTGCAGAAACAAAATTGATTCCAGCCCAAGCAAAATTTAAAGTTTTCGGATTCGACAAGTGTTTTTTATAAATATACAAAACTACTAATGAAAATGAAAAGGAAATCATTTAAAAAAATTATATTTTGGAATAAATAAACACGCCAGAGCATTCAAAATCAAAAAATTGGAAACACAGTAAAAAAACCCTTTTCAAATAGAGGAATCTTTTAACAACACAAATACAAACAAAGAATATTTCAACTTTCATTTTGTTTAAAAGATTGAACTTTTACCTGTTCATCAGAAAGCTTGAACAACACAGGAATATAGAGAATTCTTTAACCGGTTCGATTTGGGTGAGATACATGGAAAGTTAATGCAACAAAATAGTATACAAAATCATTAAACAATTTTTTTCCACAAATAAAGTTACACCAACAAACCTGAATATATAATCTTGAGCTTTTTTAGTTCAACGAACCACAAAAAAAGAACAAACTTTCATAATAGAAGAAATGAGAATAGAAATAACTTTGGCCTCAAATGAGGTGATGGTGATCATAGACGGTGGCAGTGCAAGGTTTGAGGGAAGACATAAGGGAAGATAGATGAGAGAAAACGGGAGGGAGAGAGAGAGGGAGCAGCGGAATTAGGGTTTATGGGAGAAAGACAGAGAAAATTGGAGAGAGAAAATGGGAGAGAGAAGAAGAGTGTTAGGTGAAATGGTTTTGGTGGGAAGGGGGAAGGTTATAATGTACCAACGAACGATTGGTTGACACTTGGCAAGGATGTAGAGGTTTGTTTGAATTAATGGTTAGACATTAGTTGATTACGAATTTGCCCATTTGTTAGTGTATTTTTCAAAATGTTAAAGGGAAAATAAGGCAAACCATGCAATCAATTTTTGATATGTTGACAGTAGATTCCTCTAAAGTTACAAAACCGAAAAAAAAAGGATATGTTTGGCTAACTAAAGTTAAACAATGATATAGGCTCTGTAACCTGCAAACACTGCTAGATAAAAAAAAAAGGATAAAGATATAGGTAAGACCAATCATAAAACAGAAATACATTTCTTTTCTTTAAAGAAAAAACTATCAAAACACAACACAAAACATGTAACCAAACAAAACACAAACCATAAAATAAAAATATTAAAATGATTATCATAGAACTATAACACAAAGTGTATTTGATATAAAAAACATTCATTTCGGTGTATAGAAAACACAACCCTAACTTGAAACATGTTTTGGTAGCCATTAAAATTTCATAAACAACCATTAAAAGTGAGTATTAGCTAATAATGAATAATTAAATACAAATTTGGTATTGAAATGAAACTGTTTGCAGAAACAAAATTGATTCCAGCCCAAGCAAAATTTAGAGTTTTCGGATTCGATAAGTGTTTTTTATAAATATACAAAACTACTAATGAAAATGAAAAGGAAATCATTTAAAAAAATTATATTTTGGAATAAATAAACACGCCAGAGCATTCAAAATCAAAAAATTGGAAACACAGTAAAAAAACCCTTTTCAAATAGAGGAATCTTTTAACAACACAAATACAAACAAAGAATATTTCAACTTTCATTTTGTTTAAAAGATTGAACTTTTACCTGTTCATCAGAAAGCTTGAACAACACAGGAATATAGAGAATTCTTTAACCGGTTCGATTTGGGTGAGATACATGGAAAGTTAATGCAACAAAATAGTATACAAAATCATTAAACAATTTTTTTCCACAAATAAAGTTACACCAACAAACCCGAATATATAATCTTGAGCTTTTTTAGTTCAACGAACCACAAAAAAAGAACAAACTTTCATAATAGAAGAAATGAGAATAGAAAGAACTTTGGCCTCAAATGAGGTGATGGTGATCATAGACGGCGGCAGTGCAAGGTTTGAGGGAAGACATAAGGGAAGATAGATGAGAGAAAACGGGAGGGAGAGAGAGAGGGAGCAGCGGAATTAGGGTTTATGGGAGAAAGACAGAGAAAATTGGAGAGAGAAAATGGGAGAGAGAAGAAGAGTGTTAGGTGAAATGGTTTTGGTGGGAAGGGGGAAGGTTATAATGTACCAACGAACGATTGGTTGACACTTGGCAAGGATGTAGAGGTTTGTTTGAATTAATGGTTAGACATTAGTTGATTACGAATTTGCCCATTTGTTAGTGTATTTTTCAAAATGTTAAAGGGAAAATAAGGCAAACCATGCAATCAATTTTTGATATGTTGATAGTAGATTCCTCTAAAGTTACAAAACCGAAAAAAAAAGGATATGTTTGGCTAACTAAAGTTAAACAATGATATAGGCTCTGTAACCTGCAAACAATGCTAGATAAAAAAAAAGGATAAAGATACAGGTAAGACCAATCATAAAACAGAAATACATTTCTTTTCTTCAAAGAAAAAACTATCAAAACACAACACAAAACATGTAACCAAACAAAACACAAACCATAAAAGAAAAATATTAAAATGATTATCATAGAACTATAACACAAAGTGTATTTGATATAAAAAACATTCATTTCGGTGTATAGAAAACACAACCCTAACTTGAAACATGTTTTGGTAGCCATTAAAATTTCATAAACAACCATTAAAAGTGAGTATTAGCTAATAATGAATAATTAAATACAAATTTGGTATTGAAATGAAACTGTTTGCAGAAACAAAATTGATTCCAGCCCAAGCAAAATTTAAAGTTTTCGGATTCGATAAGTGTTTTTTATAAATATACAAAACTACTAATGAAAATGAAAAGGAAATCATTTTAAAAAATTATATTTTGGAATAAATAAACACGCCAGAGCATTCAAAATCAAAAAATTGGAAACACAGTAAAAAAACCCTTTTCAAATAGAGGAATCTTTTAACAACACAAATACAAACAAAGAATATTTCAACTTTCATTTTGTTTAAAAGATTGAACTTTTACCTGTTCATCAGAAAGCTTGAACAACACAGGAATATAGAGAATTCTTTAACCGGTTCGATTTGGGTGAGATACATGGAAAGTTAATGCAACAAAATAGTATACAAAATCATTAAACAATTTTTTTCCACAAATAAAGTTACACCAACAAACCCGAATATATAATCTTGAGCTTTTTTAGTTCAACGAACCACAAAAAAAGAACAAACTTTCATAATAGAAGAAATGAGAATAGAAAGAACTTTGGCCTCAAATGAGGTGATGGTGATCATAGACGGTGGCAGTGCAAGGTTTGAGGGAAGACATAAGGGAAGATAGATGAGAGAAAACGGGAGGGAGAGAGAGAGGGAGCAGCGGAATTAGGGTTTATGGGAGAAAGACAGAGAAAATTGGAGAGAGAAAATGGGAGAGAGAAGAAGAGTGTTAGGTGAAATGGTTTTGGTGGGAAGGGGGAAGGTTATAATGTACCAACGAACGATTGGTTGACACTTGGCAAGGATGTAGAGGTTTGTTTGAATTAATGGTTAGACATTAGTTGATTACGAATTTGCCCATTTGTTAGTGTATTTTTCAAAATGTTAAAGGGAAAATAAGGCAAACCATGCAATCAATTTTTGATATGTTGATAGTAGATTCCTCTAAAGTTACAAAACCGAAAAAAAAAGGATATGTTTGGCTAACTAAAGTTAAACAATGATATAGGCTCTGTAACCTGCAAACACTGCTAGATAAAAAAAAAGGATAAAGATACAGGTAAGACCAATCATAAAACAGAAATACATTTCTTTTCTTCAAAGAAAAAACTATCAAAACACAACACAAAACATGTAACCAAACAAAACACAAACCATAAAAGAAAAATATTAAAATGATTATCATAGAACTATAACACAAAGTGTATTTGATATAAAAAACATTTATTTTGGTGTATAGAAAACACAACCCTAACTTGAAACATGTTTTGGTAGCCATTAAAATTTCATAAACAACCATTAAAAGTGAGTATTAGCTAATAATGAATAATTAAATACAAATTTGGTATTGAAATGAAACTGTTTGCAGAAACAAAATTGATTCCAGCCCAAGCAAAATTTAAAGTTTTCGGATTCGATAAGTGTTTTTTATAAATATACAAAACTACTAATGAAAATGAAAAGGAAATCATTTAAAAAAATTATATTTTGGAATAAATAAACACGCCAGAGCATTCAAAATCAAAAAATTGGAAACACAGTAAAAAAACCCTTTTCAAATAGAGGAATCTTTTAACAACACAAATACAAACAAAGAATATTTCAACTTTCATTTTGTTTAAAAGATTGAACTTTTACCTGTTCATCAGAAAGCTTGAACAACACAGGAATATAGAGAATTCTTTAACCGGTTCGATTTGGGTGAGATACATGGAAAGTTAATGCAACAAAATAGTATACAAAATCATTAAACAATTTTTTTCCACAAATAAAGTTACACCAACAAACCCGAATATATAATCTTGAGCTTTTTTAGTTCAACGAACCACAAAAAAAGAACAAACTTTCATAATAGAAGAAATGAGAATAGAAAGAACTTTGGCCTCAAATGAGGTGATGGTGATCATAGACGGTGGCAGTGCAAGGTTTGAGGGAAGACATAAGGGAAGATAGATGAGAGAAAACGGGAGGGAGAGAGAGAGGGAGCAGCGGAATTAGGGTTTATGGGAGAAAGACAGAGAAAATTGGAGAGAGAAAATGGGAGAGAGAAGAAGAGTGTTAGGTGAAATGGTTTTGGTGGGAAGGGGGAAGGTTATAATGTACCAACGAACGATTGGTTGACACTTGGCAAGGATGTAGAGGTTTGTTTGAATTAATGGTTAGACATTAGTTGATTACGAATTTGCCCATTTGTTAGTGTATTTTTCAAAATGTTAAAGGGAAAATAAGGCAAACCATGCAATCAATTTTTGATATGTTGATAGTAGATTCCTCTAAAGTTACAAAACCGAAAAAAAAAGGATATGTTTGGCTAACTAAAGTTAAACAATGATATAGGCTCTGTAACCTGCAAACACTGCTAGATAAAAAAAAAGGATAAAGATACAGGTAAGACCAATCATAAAACAGAAATACATTTCTTTTCTTCAAAGAAAAAACTATCAAAACACAACACAAAACATGTAACCAAACAAAACACAAACCATAAAAGAAAAATATTAAAATGATTATCATAGAACTATAACACAAAGTGTATTTGATATAAAAAACATTCATTTCGGTGTATAGAAAACACAACCCTAACTTGAAACATGTTTTGGTAGCCATTAAAATTTCATAAACAACCATTAAAAGTGAGTATTAGCTAATAATGAATAATTAAATACAAATTTGGTATTGAAATGAAACTGTTTGCAGAAACAAAATTGATTCCAGCCCAAGCAAAATTTAAAGTTTTCGGATTCGACAAGTGTTTTTTATAAATATACAAAACTACTAATGAAAATGAAAAGGAAATCATTTAAAAAAATTATATTTTGGAATAAATAAACACGCCAGAGCATTCAAAATCAAAAAATTGGAAACACAGTAAAAAAACCCTTTTCAAATAGAGGAATCTTTTAACAACACAAATACAAACAAAGAATATTTCAACTTTCATTTTGTTTAAAAGATTGAACTTTTACCTGTTCATCAGAAAGCTTGAACAACACAGGAATATAGAGATTCTTTAACTGGTTCGATTTGGGTGAGATACATGGAAAGTTAATGCAACAAAATAGTATACAAAATCATTAAACAATTTTTTTCCACAAATAAAGTTACACCAACAAACCCGAATATATAATCTTGAGCTTTTTTAGTTCAACGAACCACAAAAAAAGAACAAACTTTCATAATAGAAGAAATGAGAATAGAAAGAACTTTGGCCTCAAATGAGGTGATGGTGATCATAGACGGTGGCAGTGCAAGGTTTGAGGGAAGACATAAGGGAAGATAGATGAGAGAAAACGGGAGGGAGAGAGAGAGGGAGCAGCGGAATTAGGGTTTATGGGAGAAAGACAGAGAAAATTGGAGAGAGAAAATGGGAGAGAGAAGAAGAGTGTTAGGTGAAATGGTTTTGGTGGGAAGGGGGAAGGTTATAATGTACCAACGAACGATTGGTTGACACTTGGCAAGGATGTAGAGGTTTGTTTGAATTAATGGTTAGACATTAGTTGATTACGAATTTGCCCATTTGTTAGTGTATTTTTCAAAATGTTAAAGGGAAAATAAGGCAAACCATGCAATCAATTTTTGATATGTTGACAGTAGATTCCTCTAAAGTTACAAAACCGAAAAAAAAAGGATATGTTTGGCTAACTAAAGTTAAACAATGATATAGGCTCTGTAACCTGCAAACACTGCTAGATAAAAAAAAAAGGATAAAGATATAGGTAAGACCAATCATAAAACAGAAATACATTTCTTTTCTTTAAAGAAAAAACTATCAAAACACAACACAAAACATGTAACCAAACAAAACACAAACCATAAAATAAAAATATTAAAATGATTATCATAGAACTATAACACAAAGTGTATTTGATATAAAAAACATTCATTTCGGTGTATAGAAAACACAACCCTAACTTGAAACATGTTTTGGTAGCCATTAAAATTTCATAAACAACCATTAAAAGTGAGTATTAGCTAATAATGAATAATTAAATACAAATTTGGTATTGAAATGAAACTGTTTGCAGAAACAAAATTGATTCCAGCCCAAGCAAAATTTAGAGTTTTCGGATTCGATAAGTGTTTTTTATAAATATACAAAACTACTAATGAAAATGAAAAGGAAATCATTTAAAAAAATTATATTTTGGAATAAATAAACACGCCAGAGCATTCAAAATCAAAAAATTGGAAACACAGTAAAAAAACCCTTTTCAAATAGAGGAATCTTTTAACAACACAAATACAAACAAAGAATATTTCAACTTTCATTTTGTTTAAAAGATTGAACTTTTACCTGTTCATCAGAAAGCTTGAACAACACAGGAATATAGAGAATTCTTTAACCAGTTCGATTTGGGTGAGATACATGGAAAGTTAATGCAACAAAATAGTATACAAAATCATTAAACAATTTTTTTCCACAAATAAAGTTACACCAACAAACCCGAATATATAATCTTGAGCTTTTATAGTTCAACGAACCACAAAAAAAGAACAAACTTTCATAATAGAAGAAATGAGAATAGAAAGAACTTTGGCCTCAAATGAGGTGATGGTGATCATAGACGGCGGCAGTGCAAGGTTTGAGGGAAGACATAAGGGAAGATAGATGAGAGAAAACGGGAGGGAGAGAGAGAGGTAGCAGCGGAATTAGGGTTTATGGGAGAAAGACAGAGAAAATTGGAGAGAGAAAATGGGAGAGAGAAGAAGAGTGTTAGGTGAAATGGTTTTGGTGGGAAGGGGGAAGGTTATAATGTACCAACGAACGATTGGTTGACACTTGGCAAGGATGTAGAGGTTTGTTTGAATTAATGGTTAGACATTAGTTGATTACGAATTTGCCCATTTGTTAGTGTATTTTTCAAAATGTTAAAGGGAAAATAAGGCAAACCATGCAATCAATTTTTGATATGTTGACAGTAGATTCCTCTAAAGTTACAAAACCGAAAAAAAAGGATATGTTTGGCTAACTAAAGTTAAACAATGATATAGGCTCTGTAACCTGCAAACAATGCTAGATAAAAAAAAAGGATAAAGATACAGGTAAGACCAATCATAAAACAGAAATACATTTCTTTTCTTCAAAGAAAAAACTATCAAAACACAACACAAAACATGTAACCAAACAAAACACAAACCATAAAAGAAAAATATTAAAATGATTATCATAGAACTATAACACAAAGTGTATTTGATATAAAAAACATTCATTTCGGTGTATAGAAAACACAACCCTAACTTGAAACATGTTTTGGTAGCCATTAAAATTTCATAAACAACCATTAAAAGTGAGGATTAGCTAATAATGAATAATTAAATACAAATTTGGTATTGAAATGAAACTGTTTGCAGAAACAAAATTGATTCCAGCCCAAGCAAAATTTAAAGTTTTCGGATTCGATAAGTGTTTTTTATAAATATACAAAACTACTAATGAAAATGAAAAGGAAATCATTTAAAAAAATTATATTTTGGAATAAATAAACACGCCAGAGCATTCAAAATCAAAAAATTGGAAACACAGTAAAAAAACCCTTTTCAAATAGAGGAATCTTTTAACAACACAAATACAAACAAAGAATATTTCAACTTTCATTTTGTTTAAAAGATTGAACTTTTACCTGTTCATCAGAAAGCTTGAACAACACAGGAATATAGAGAATTCTTTAACCGGTTCGATTTGGGTGAGATACATGGAAAGTTAATGCAACAAAATAGTATACAAAATCATTAAACAATTTTTTTCCACAAATAAAGTTACACCAACAAACCCGAATATATAATCTTGAGCTTTTTTAGTTCAACGAACCACAAAAAAAGAACAAACTTTCATAATAGAAGAAATGAGAATAGAAAGAACTTTGGCCTCAAATGAGGTGATGGTGATCATAGACGGTGGCAGTGCAAGGTTTGAGGGAAGACATAAGGGAAGATAGATGAGAGAAAACGGGAGGGAGAGAGAGAGGGAGCAGCGGAATTAGGGTTTATGGGAGAAAGACAGAGAAAATTGGAGAGAGAAAATGGGAGAGAGAAGAAGAGTGTTAGGTGAAATGGTTTTGGTGGGAAGGGGGAAGGTTATAATGTACCAACGAACGATTGGTTGACACTTGGCAAGGATGTAGAGGTTTGTTTGAATTAATGGTTAGACATTAGTTGATTACGAATTTGCCCATTTGTTAGTGTATTTTTCAAAATGTTAAAGGGAAAATAAGGCAAACCATGCAATCAATTTTTGATATGTTGATAGTAGATTCCTCTAAAGTTACAAAACCGAAAAAAAAAGGATATGTTTGGCTAACTAAAGTTAAACAATGATATAGGCTCTGTATCCTGCAAACACTGCTAGATAAAAAAAAAGGATAAAGATACAGGTAAGACCAATCATAAAACAGAAATACATTTCTTTTCTTCAAAGAAAAAACTATCAAAACACAACACAAAACATGTAACCAAACAAAACACAAACCATAAAAGAAAAATATTAAAATGATTATCATAGAACTATAACACAAAGTGTATTTGATATAAAAAACATTCATTTCGGTGTATAGAAAACACAACCCTAAATTGAAACATGTTTTGGTAGCCATTAAAATTTCATAAACAACCATTAAAAGTGAGTATTAGCTAATAATGAATAATTAAATACAAATTTGGTATTGAAATGAAACTGTTTGCAGAAACAAAATTGATTCCAGCCCAAGCAAAATTTAAAGTTTTCGGATTCGACAAGTGTTTTTTATAAATATACAAAACTACTAATGAAAATGAAAAGGAAATCATTTAAAAAAATTATATTTTGGAATAAATAAACACGCCAGAGCATTCAAAATCAAAAAATTGGAAACACAGTAAAAAAACCCTTTTCAAATAGAGGAATCTTTTAACAACACAAATACAAACAAAGAATATTTCAACTTTCATTTT
Source organism: Lathyrus tuberosus (assembly GCA_022829125.1). Classification (NCBI taxonomy): domain Eukaryota; kingdom Viridiplantae; phylum Streptophyta; class Magnoliopsida; order Fabales; family Fabaceae; genus Lathyrus; species Lathyrus tuberosus. The sequence goes on from JALAZF010000282.1 coordinate 1,455,826, forward strand.
GTTTAAAAGATTGAACTTTTACCTGTTCATCAGAAAGCTTGAACAACACAGGAATATAGAGAATTCTTTAACCGGTTCGATTTGGGTGAGATACATGGAAAGTTAATGCAACAAAATAGTATACAAAATCATTAAACAATTTTTTTCCACAAATAAAGTTACACCAACAAACCCGAATATATAATCTTGAGCTTTTTTAGTTCAACGAACCACAAAAAAAGAACAAACTTTCATAATAGAAGAAATGAGAATAGAAAGAACTTTGGCCTCAAATGAGGTGATGGTGATCATAGACGGTGGCAGTGCAAGGTTTGAGGGAAGACATAAGGGAAGATAGATGAGAGAAAACGGGAGGGAGAGAGAGAGGGAGCAGCGGAATTAGGGTTTATGGGAGAAAGACAGAGAAAATTGGAGAGAGAAAATGGGAGAGAGAAGAAGAGTGTTAGGTGAAATGGTTTTGGTGGGAAGGGGGAAGGTTATAATGTACCAACGAACGATTGGTTGACACTTGGCAAGGATGTAGAGGTTTGTTTGAATTAATGGTTAGACATTAGTTGATTACGAATTTGCCCATTTGTTAGTGTATTTTTCAAAATGTTAAAGGGAAAATAAGGCAAACCATGCAATCAATTTTTGATATGTTAATAGTAGATTCCTCTAAAGTTACAAAACCGAAAAAAAAAGGATATGTTTGGCTAACTAAAGTTAAACAATGATATAGGCTCTGTAACCTGCAAACACTGCTAGATAAAAAAAAAGGATAAAGATACAGGTAAGACCAATCATAAAACAGAAATACATTTCTTTTCTTCAAAGAAAAAACTATCAAAACACAACACAAAACATGTAACCAAACAAAACACAAACCATAAAAGAAAAATATTAAAATGATTATCATAGAACTATAACACAAAGTGTATTTGATATAAAAAACATTCATTTCGGTGTATAGAAAACACAACCCTAACTTGAAACATGTTTTGGTAGCCATTAAAATTTCATAAACAACCATTAAAAGTGAGTATTAGCTAATAATGAATAATTAAATACAAATTTGGTATTGAAATGAAACTGTTTGCAGAAACAAAATTGATTCCAGCCCAAGCAAAATTTAAAGTTTTCGGATTCGACAAGTGTTTTTTATAAATATACAAAACTACTAATGAAAATGAAAAGGAAATCATTTAAAAAAATTATATTTTGGAATAAATAAACACGCCAGAGCATTCAAAATCAAAAAATTGGAAACACAGTAAAAAAACCCTTTTCAAATAGAGGAATCTTTTAACAACACAAATACAAACAAAGAATATTTCAACTTTCATTTTGTTTAAAAGATTGAACTTTTACCTGTTCATCAGAAAGCTTGAACAACACAGGAATATAGAGAATTCTTTAACCGGTTCGATTTGGGTGAGATACATGGAAAGTTAATGCAACAAAATAGTATACAAAATCATTAAACAATTTTTTTCCACAAATAAAGTTACACCAACAAACCCGAATATATAATCTTGAGCTTTTTTAGTTCAACGAACCACAAAAAAAGAACAAACTTTCATAATAGAAGAAATGAGAATAGAAAGAACTTTGGCCTCAAATGAGGTGATGGTGATCATAGACGGTGGCAGTGCAAGGTTTGAGGGAAGACATAAGGGAAGATAGATGAGAGAAAACGGGAGGGAGAGAGAGAGGGAGCAGCGGAATTAGGGTTTATGGGAGAAAGACAGAGAAAATTGGAGAGAGAAAATGGGAGAGAGAAGAAGAGTGTTAGGTGAAATGGTTTTGGTGGGAAGGGGGAAGGTTATAATGTACCAACGAACGATTGGTTGACACTTGGCAAGGATGTAGAGGTTTGTTTGAATTAATGGTTAGACATTAGTTGATTACGAATTTGCCCATTTGTTAGTGTATTTTTCAAAATGTTAAAGGGAAAATAAGGCAAACCATGCAATCAATTTTTGATATGTTAATAGTAGATTCCTCTAAAGTTACAAAACCGAAAAAAAAAGGATATGTTTGGCTAACTAAAGTTAAACAATGATATAGGCTCTGTAACCTGCAAACACTGCTAGATAAAAAAAAAGGATAAAGATACAGGTAAGACCAATCATAAAACAGAAATACATTTCTTTTCTTCAAAGAAAAAACTATCAAAACACAACACAAAACATGTAACCAAACAAAACACAAACCATAAAAGAAAAATATTAAAATGATTATCATAGAACTATAACACAAAGTGTATTTGATATAAAAAACATTCATTTCGGTGTATAGAAAACACAACCCTAACTTGAAACATGTTTTGGTAGCCATTAAAATTTCATAAACAACCATTAAAAGTGAGTATTAGCTAATAATGAATAATTAAATACAAATTTGGTATTGAAATGAAACTGTTTGCAGAAACAAAATTGATTCCAGCCCAAGCAAAATTTAAAGTTTTCGGATTCGACAAGTGTTTTTTATAAATATACAAAACTACTAATGAAAATGAAAAGGAAATCATTTAAAAAAATTATATTTTGGAATAAATAAACACGCCAGAGCATTCAAAATCAAAAAATTGGAAACACAGTAAAAAAACCCTTTTCAAATAGAGGAATCTTTTAACAACACAAATACAAACAAAGAATATTTCAACTTTCATTTTGTTTAAAAGATTGAACTTTTACCTGTTCATCAGAAAGCTTGAACAACACAGGAATATAGAGATTCTTTAACTGGTTCGATTTGGGTGAGATACATGGAAAGTTAATGCAACAAAATAGTATACAAAATCATTAAACAATTTTTTTCCACAAATAAAGTTACACCAACAAACCCGAATATATAATCTTGAGCTTTTTTAGTTCAACGAACCACAAAAAAAGAACAAACTTTCATAATAGAAGAAATGAGAATAGAAAGAACTTTGGCCTCAAATGAGGTGATGGTGATCATAGACGGTGGCAGTGCAAGGTTTGAGGGAAGACATAAGGGAAGATAGATGAGAGAAAACGGGAGGGAGAGAGAGAGGGAGCAGCGGAATTAGGGTTTATGGGAGAAAGACAGAGAAAATTGGAGAGAGAAAATGGGAGAGAGAAGAAGAGTGTTAGGTGAAATGGTTTTGGTGGGAAGGGGGAAGGTTATAATGTACCAACGAACGATTGGTTGACACTTGGCAAGGATGTAGAGGTTTGTTTGAATTAATGGTTAGACATTAGTTGATTACGAATTTGCCCATTTGTTAGTGTATTTTTCAAAATGTTAAAGGGAAAATAAGGCAAACCATGCAATCAATTTTTGATATGTTGATAGTAGATTCCTCTAAAGTTACAAAACCGAAAAAAAAAGGATATGTTTGGCTAACTAAAGTTAAACAATGATATAGGCTCTGTAACCTGCAAACACTGCTAGATAAAAAAAAAAGGATAAAGATACAGGTAAGACCAATCATAAAACAGAAATACATTTCTTTTCTTCAAAGAAAAAACTATCAAAACACAACACAAAACATGTAACCAAACAAAACACAAACCATAAAAGAAAAATATTAAAATGATTATCATAGAACTATAACACAAAGTGTATTTGATATAAAAAACATTCATTTCGGCGTATAGAAAACACAACCCTAACTTGAAACATGTTTTGGTAGCCATTAAAATTTCATAAACAACCATTAAAAGTGAGTATTAGCTAATAATGAATAATTAAATAAAAATTTGGTATTGAAATGAAACTGTTTGCAGAAACAAAATTGATTCCAGCCCAAGCAAAATTTAAAGTTTTCGGATTCGACAAGTGTTTTTTATAAATATACAAAACTACTAATGAAAATGAAAAGGAAATCATTTAAAAAAATTATATTTTGGAATAAATAAACACGCCAGAGCATTCAAAATCAAAAAATTGGAAACACAGTAAAAAAACCCTTTTCAAATAGAGGAATCTTTTAACAACACAAATACAAACAAAGAATATTTCAACTTTCATTTTGTTTAAAAGATTGAACTTTTACCTGTTCATCAGAAAGCTTGAACAACACAGGAATATAGAGAATTCTTTAACCGGTTCGATTTGGGTGAGATACATGGAAAGTTAATGCAACAAAATAGTATACAAAATCATTAAACAATTTTTTTCCACAAATAAAGTTACACCAACAAACCCGAATATATAATCTTGAGCTTTTTTAGTTCAACGAACCACAAAAAAAGAACAAACTTTCATAATAGAAGAAATGAGAATAGAAAGAACTTTGGCCTCAAATGAGGTGATGGTGATCATAGACGGTGGCAGTGCAAGGTTTGAGGGAAGACATAAGGGAAGATAGATGAGAGAAAACGGGAGGGAGAGAGAGAGGGAGCAGCGGAATTAGGGTTTATGGGAGAAAGACAGAGAAAATTGGAGAGAGAAAATGGGAGAGAGAAGAAGAGTGTTAGGTGAAATGGTTTTGGTGGGAAGGGGGAAGGTTATTATGTACCAACGAACGATTGGTTGACACTTGGCAAGGATGTAGAGGTTTGTTTGAATTAATGGTTAGACATTAGTTGATTACGAATTTGCCCATTTGTTAGTGTATTTTTCAAAATGTTAAAGGGAAAATAAGGCAAACCATGCAATCAATTTTTGATATGTTGATAGTAGATTCCTCTAAAGTTACAAAACCGAAAAAAAAAGGATATGTTTGGCTAACTAAAGTTAAACAATGATATAGGCTCTGTAACCTGCAAACACTGCTAGATAAAAAAAAAGGATAAAGATACAGGTAAGACCAATCATAAAACAGAAATACATTTCTTTTCTTCAAAGAAAAAACTATCAAAACACAACACAAAACATGTAACCAAACAAAACACAAACCATAAAAGAAAAATATTAAAATGATTATCATAGAACTATAACACAAAGTGTATTTGATATAAAAAACATTCATTTCGGTGTATAGAAAACACAACCCTAACTTGAAACATGTTTTGGTAGCCATTAAAATTTCATAAACAACCATTAAAAGTGAGTATTAGCTAATAATGAATAATTAAATACAAATTTGGTATTGAAATGAAACTGTTTGCAGAAACAAAATTGATTCCAGCCCAAGCAAAATTTAAAGTTTTCGGATTCGACAAGTGTTTTTTATAAATATACAAAACTACTAATGAAAATGAAAAGGAAATCATTTAAAAAAATTATATTTTGGAATAAATAAACACGCCAGAGCATTCAAAATCAAAAAATTGGAAACACAGTAAAAAAACCCTTTTCAAATAGAGGAATCTTTTAACAACACAAATACAAACAAAGAATATTTCAACTTTCATTTTGTTTAAAAGATTGAACTTTTACCTGTTCATCAGAAAGCTTGAACAACACAGGAATATAGAGATTCTTTAACTGGTTCGATTTGGGTGAGATACATGGAAAGTTAATGCAACAAAATAGTATACAAAATCATTAAACAATTTTTTTCCACAAATAAAGTTACACCAACAAACCCGAATATATAATCTTGAGCTTTTTTAGTTCAACGAACCACAAAAAAAGAACAAACTTTCATAATAGAAGAAATGAGAATAGAAAGAACTTTGGCCTCAAATGAGGTGATGGTGATCATAGACGGTGGCAGTGCAAGGTTTGAGGGAAGACATAAGGGAACATAGATGAGAGAAAACGGGAGGGAGAGAGAGAGAGGGAGCAGCGGAATTAGGGTTTATGGGAGAAAGACAGAGAAAATTGGAGAGAGAAAATGGGAGAGAGAAGAAGAGTGTTAGGTGAAATGGTTTTGGTGGGAAGGGGGAAGGTTATAATGTACCAACGAACGATTGGTTGACACTTGGCAAGGATGTAGAGGTTTGTTTGAATTAATGGTTAGACATTAGTTGATTACGAATTTGCCCATTTGTTAGTGTATTTTTCAAAATGTTAAAGGGAAAATAAGGCAAACCATGCAATCAATTTTTGATATGTTGATAGTAGATTCCTCTAAAGTTACAAAACCGAAAAAAAAGGATATGTTTGGCTAACTAAAATTAAACAATGATATAGGCGCTGTAACCTGCAAACACTGCTAGATAAAAAAAAAGGATAAAGATACAGGTAAGACCAATCATAAAACAGAAATACATTTCTTTTCTTCAAAGAAAAAACTATCAAAACACAACACAAAACATGTAACCAAACAAAACACAAACCATAAAAGAAAAATATTAAAATGATTATCATAGAACTATAACACAAAGTGTATTTGATATAAAAAACATTCATTTCGGTGTATAGAAAACACAACCCTAACTTGAAACATGTTTTGGTAGCCATTAAAATTTCATAAACAACCATTAAAAGTGAGTATTAGCTAATAATGAATAATTAAATACAAATTTGGTATTGAAATGAAACTGTTTGCAGAAACAAAATTGATTCCAGCCCAAGCAAAATTTAAAGTTTTCGGATTCGACAAGTGTTTTTTATAAATATACAAAACTACTAATGAAAATGAAAAGGAAATCATTTAAAAAAATTATATTTTGGAATAAATAAACACGCCAGAGCATTCAAAATCAAAAAATTGGAAACACAGTAAAAAAACCCTTTTCAAATAGAGGAATCTTTTAACAACACAAATACAAACAAAGAATATTTCAACTTTCATTTTGTTTAAAAGATTGAACTTTTACCTGTTCATCAGAAAGCTTGAACAACACAGGAATATAGAGATTCTTTAACTGGTTCGATTTGGGTGAGATACATGGAAAGTTAATGCAACAAAATAGTATACAAAATCATTAAACAATTTTTTTCCACAAATAAAGTTACACCAACAAACCCGAATATATAATCTTGAGCTTTTTTAGTTCAACGAACCACAAAAAAAGAACAAACTTTCATAATAGAAGAAATGAGAATAGAAAGAACTTTGGCCTCAAATGAGGTGATGGTGATCATAGACGGTGGCAGTGCAAGGTTTGAGGGAAGACATAAGGGAACATAGATGAGAGAAAACAGGAGGGAGAGAGAGAGAGGGAGCAGCGGAATTAGGGTTTATGGGAGAAAGACAGAGAAAATTGGAGAGAGAAAATGGGAGAGAGAAGAAGAGTGTTAGGTGAAATGGTTTTGGTGGGAAGGGGGAAGGTTATAATGTACCAACGAACGATTGGTTGACACTTGGCAAGGATGTAGAGGTTTGTTTGAATTAATGGTTAGACATTAGTTGATTACGAATTTGCCCATTTGTTAGTGTATTTTTCAAAATGTTAAAGGGAAAATAAGGCAAACCATGCAATCAATTTTTGATATGTTGATAGTAGATTCCTCTAAAGTTACAAAACCGAAAAAAAAGGATATGTTTGGCTAACTAAAGTTAAACAATGATATAGGCGCTGTAACCTGCAAACACTGCTAGATAAAAAAAAAGGATAAAGATACAGGTAAGACCAATCATAAAACAGAAATACATTTCTTTTCTTCAAAGAAAAAACTATCAAAACACAACACAAAACATGTAACCAAACAAAACACAAACCATAAAAGAAAAATATTAAAATGATTATCATAGAACTATAACACAAAGTGTATTTGATATAAAAAACATTCATTTCGGTGTATAGAAAACACAACCCTAACTTGAAACATGTTTTGGTAGCCATTAAAATTTCATAAACAACCATTAAAAGTGAGTATTAGCTAATAATGAATAATTAAATAAAAATTTGGTATTGAAATGAAACTGTTTGCAGAAACAAAATTGATTCCAGCCCAAGCAAAATTTAAAGTTTTCGGATTCGATAAGTGTTTTTTATAAATATACAAAACTACTAATGAAAATGAAAAGGAAATCATTTAAAAAAATTATATTTTGGAATAAATAAACACGCCAGAGCATTCAAAATCAAAAATTTGGAAACACAGTAAAAAAACCCTTTTCAAATAGAGGAATCTTTTAACAACACAAATACAAACAAAGAATATTTCAACTTTCATTTTGTTTAAAAGATTGAACTTTTACCTGTTCATCAGAAAGCTTGAACAACACAGGAATATACAGAATTCTTTAACCGGTTCGATTTGGGTGAGATATATGGAAAGTTAATGCAACAAAATAGTAGACAAAATCATTAAACAATTTTTTTTCACAAATAAAGTTACATCAACAAACCCGAATATATAATCTTGAGCTTTTTTAGTTCAACGAACCACAAAAAAAGAACAAACTTTCATAATAGAAGAAATGAGAATAGAAAGAACTTTGGCCTGAAATGAGGTGATGGTGATCATAGACGGTGGCAGTGCAAGGTTTGAGGGAAGACATAAGGGAAGATAGATGAGAGAAAACGGGAGGGAGAGAGAGAGAGGGAGCAGCGGAATTAGGGTTTATGGGAGAAAGACAGAGAAAATTGGAGAGAGAAAATGGGAGAGAGAAGAAGAGTGTTAGGTGAAATGGTTTTGGTGGGAAGGGGGAAGGTTATAATGTACCAACGAACGATTGGTTGACACTTGGCAAGGATGTAGAGGTTTTTTTGAATTAATGGTTAGACATTAGTTGATTACGAATTTGCCCATTTGTTAGTGTATTTTTCAAAATGTTAAAGGGAAAATAAGGCAAACCATGCAATCAATTTTTGATATGTTGATAGTAGATTCCTCTAAAGTTACAAAACCGAAAAAAAAGGATATGTTTGGCTAACTAAAGTTAAACAATGATATAGGCTCTGTAACCTGCAAACACTGCTAGATAAAAAAAAAGGATAAAGATACAGGTAAGACCAATCATAAAACAGAAATACATTTCTTTTCTTCAAAGAAAAAACTATCAAAACACAACACAAAACATGTAACCAAACAAAACACAAACCATAAAAGAAAAATATTAAAATGATTATCATAGAACTATAACACAAAGTGTATTTGATATAAAAAACATTCATTTCGGTGTATAGAAAACACAACCCTAACTTGAAACATGTTTTGGTAACCATTAAAATTTCATAAACAACCATTAAAAGTGAGTATTAGCTAATAATGAATAATTAAATACAAATTTGGTATTGAAATGAAACTGTTTGCAGAAACAAAATTGATTCCAGCCCAAGCAAAATTTAAAGTTTTCGGATTCGACAAGTGTTTTTTATAAATATACAAAACTACTAATGAAAATGAAAAGGAAATCATTTAAAAAAATTATATTTTGGAATAAATAAACACGCCAGAGCATTCAAAATCAAAAAATTGGAAACACAGTAAAAAAACCCTTTTCAAATAGAGGAATCTTTTAACAACACAAATACAAACAAAGAATATTTCAACTTTCATTTTGTTTAAAAGATTGAACTTTTACCTGTTCATCAGAAAGCTTGAACAACACAGGAATATAGAGAATTCTTTAACCGGTTCGATTTGGGTGAGATACATGGAAAGTTTATGCAACAAAATAGTATACAAAATCATTAAACAATTTTTTTTCCACAAATAAAGTTACACCAACAAACCCGAATATATAATCTTGAGCTTTTTTAGTTCAACGAACCACAAAAAAAGAACAAACTTTCATAATAGAAGAAATGAGAATAGAAAGAACTTTGGCCTCAAATGAGGTGATGGTGATCATAGACGGTGGCAGTGCAAGGTTTGAGGGAAGACATAAGGGAAGATAGATGAGAGAAAACGGGAGGGAGAGAGAGAGGGAGCAGCGGAATTAGGGTTTATGGGAGAAAGACAGAGAAAATTGGAGAGAGAAAATGGGAGAGAGAAGAAGAGTGTTAGGTGAAATGGTTTTGGTGGGAAGGGGGAAGGTTATAATGTACCAACGAACGATTGGTTGACACTTGGCAAGGATGTAGAGGTTTGTTTGAATTAATGGTTAGACATTAGTTGATTACGAATTTGCCCATTTGTTAGTGTATTTTTCAAAATGTTAAAGGGAAAATAAGGCAAACCATGCAATCAATTTTTGATATGTTGATAGTAGATTCCTCTAAAGTTACAAAACCGAAAAAAAAAGGATATGTTTGGCTAACTAAAGTTAAACAATGATATAGGCTCTGTAACCTGCAAACACTGCTAGATAAAAAAAAAAGGATAAAGATACAGGTAAGACCAATCATAAAACAGAAATACATTTCTTTTCTTCAAAGAAAAAACTATCAAAACACAACACAAAACATGTAACCAAACAAAACACAAACCATAAAAGAAAAATATTAAAATGATTATCATAGAACTATAACACAAAGTGTATTTGATATAAAAAACATTCATTTCGGCGTATAGAAAACACAACCCTAACTTGAAACATGTTTTGGTAGCCATTAAAATTTCATAAACAACCATTAAAAGTGAGTATTAGCTAATAATGAATAATTAAATAAAAATTTGGTATTGAAATGAAACTGTTTGCAGAAACAAAATTGATTCCAGCCCAAGCAAAATTTAAAGTTTTCGGATTCGACAAGTGTTTTTTATAAATATACAAAACTACTAATGAAAATGAAAAGGAAATCATTTAAAAAAATTATATTTTGGAATAAATAAACACGCCAGAGCATTCAAAATCAAAAAATTGGAAACACAGTAAAAAAACCCTTTTCAAATAGAGGAATCTTTTAACAACACAAATACAAACAAAGAATATTTCAACTTTCATTTTGTTTAAAAGATTGAACTTTTACCTGTTCATCAGAAAGCTTGAACAACACAGGAATATAGAGAATTCTTTAACCGGTTCGATTTGGGTGAGATACATGGAAAGTTAATGCAACAAAATAGTATACAAAATCATTAAACAATTTTTTTCCACAAATAAAGTTACACCAACAAACCCGAATATATAATCTTGAGCTTTTTTAGTTCAACGAACCACAAAAAAAGAACAAACTTTCATAATAGAAGAAATGAGAATAGAAAGAACTTTGGCCTCAAATGAGGTGATGGTGATCATAGACGGTGGCAGTGCAAGGTTTGAGGGAAGACATAAGGGAAGATAGATGAGAGAAAACGGGAGGGAGAGAGAGAGGGAGCAGCGGAATTAGGGTTTATGGGAGAAAGACAGAGAAAATTGGAGAGAGAAAATGGGAGAGAGAAGAAGAGTGTTAGGTGAAATGGTTTTGGTGGGAAGGGGGAAGGTTATAATGTACCAACGAACGATTGGTTGACACTTGGCAAGGATGTAGAGGTTTGTTTGAATTAATGGTTAGACATTAGTTGATTACGAATTTGCCCATTTGTTAGTGTATTTTTCAAAATGTTAAAGGGAAAATAAGGCAAACCATGCAATCAATTTTTGATATGTTGATAGTAGATTCCTCTAAAGTTACAAAACCGAAAAAAAAAGGATATGTTTGGCTAACTAAAGTTAAACAATGATATAGGCTCTGTAACCTGCAAACACTGCTAGATAAAAAAAAAGGATAAAGATACAGGTAAGACCAATCATAAAACAGAAATACATTTCTTTTCTTCAAAGAAAAAACTATCAAAACACAACACAAAACATGTAACCAAACAAAACACAAACCATAAAAGAAAAATATTAAAATGATTATCATAGAACTATAACACAAAGTGTATTTGATATAAAAAACATTCATTTCGGTGTATAGAAAACACAACCCTAACTTGAAACATGTTTTGGTAGCCATTAAAATTTCATAAACAACCATTAAAAGTGAGTATTAGCTAATAATGAATAATTAAATACAAATTTGGTATTGAAATGAAACTGTTTGCAGAAACAAAATTGATTCCAGCCCAAGCAAAATTTAAAGTTTTCGGATTCGATAAGTGTTTTTTATAAATATACAAAACTACTAATGAAAATGAAAAGGAAATCATTTAAAAAAATTATATTTTGGAATAAATAAACACGCCAGAGCATTCAAAATCAAAAAATTGGAAACACAGTAAAAAAACCCTTTTCAAATAGAGGAATCTTTTAACAACACAAATACAAACAAAGAATATTTCAACTTTCATTTTGTTTAAAAGATTGAACTTTTACCTGTTCATCAGAAAGCTTGAACAACACAGGAATATAGAGAATTCTTTAACCGGTTCGATTTGGGTGAGATACATGGAAAGTTAATGCAACAAAATAGTAGACAAAATCATTAAACAATTTTTTTTCACAAATAAAGTTACATCAACAAACCCGAATATATAATCTTGAGCTTTTTTAGTTCAACGAACCACAAAAAAAGAACAAACTTTCATAATAGAAGAAATGAGAATAGAAAGAACTTTGGCCTCAAATGAGGTGATGGTGATCATAGACGGTGGCAGTGCAAGGTTTGAGGGAAGACATAAGGGAAGATAGATGAGAGAAAACGGGAGGGAGAGAGAGAGGGAGCAGCGGAATTAGGGTTTATGGGAGAAAGACAGAGAAAATTGGAGAGAGAAAATGGGAGAGAGAAGAAGAGTGTTAGGTGAAATGGTTTTGGTGGGAAGGGGGAAGGTTATAATGTACCAACGAACGATTGGTTGACACTTGGCAAGGATGTAGAGGTTTGTTTGAATTAATGGTTAGACATTAGTTGATTACGAATTTGCCCATTTGTTAGTGTATTTTTCAAAATGTTAAAGGGAAAATAAGGCAAACCATGCAATCAATTTTTGATATGTTGATAGTAGATTCCTCTAAAGTTACAAAACCGAAAAAAAAAGGATATGTTTGGCTAACTAAAGTTAAACAATGATATAGGCTCTGTAACCTGCAAACACTGCTAGATAAAAAAAAAGGATAAAGATACAGGTAAGACCAATCATAAAACAGAAATACATTTCTTTTCTTCAAAGAAAAAACTATCAAAACACAACACAAAACATGTAACCAAACAAAACACAAACCATAAAAGAAAAATATTAAAATGATTATCATAGAACTATAACACAAAGTGTATTTGATATAAAAAACATTCATTTCGGTGTATAGAAAACACAACCCTAACTTGAAACATGTTTTGGTAGCCATTAAAATTTCATAAACAACCATTAAAAGTGAGTATTAGCTAATAATGAATAATTAAATACAAATTTGGTATTGAAATGAAACTGTTTGCAGAAACAAAATTGATTCCAGCCCAAGCAAAATTTAAAGTTTTCGGATTCGATAAGTGTTTTTTATAAATATACAAAACTACTAATGAAAATGAAAAGGAAATCATTTAAAAAAATTATATTTTGGAATAAATAAACACGCCAGAGCATTCAAAATCAAAAAATTGGAAACACAGTAAAAAAACCCTTTTCAAATAGAGGAATCTTTTAACAACACAAATACAAACAAAGAATATTTCAACTTTCATTTTGTTTAAAAGATTGAACTTTTACCTGTTCATCAGAAAGCTTGAACAACACAGGAATATAGAGAATTCTTTAACCGGTTCGATTTGGGTGAGATACATGGAAAGTTAATGCAACAAAATAGTAGACAAAATCATTAAACAATTTTTTTTCACAAATAAAGTTACATCAACAAACCCGAATATATAATCTTGAGCTTTTTTAGTTCAACGAACCACAAAAAAAGAACAAACTTTCATAATAGAAGAAATGAGAATAGAAAGAACTTTGGCCTCAAATGAGGTGATGGTGATCATAGACGGTGGCAGTGCAAGGTTTGAGGGAAGACATAAGGGAAGATAGATGAGAGAAAACGGGAGGGAGAGAGAGAGAGGGAGCAGCGGAATTAGGGTTTATGGGAGAAAGACAGAGAAAATTGGAGAGAGAAAATGGGAGAGAGAAGAAGAGTGTTAGGTGAAATGGTTTTGGTGGGAAGGGGGAAGGTTATAATGTACCAACGAACGATTGGTTGACACTTGGCAAGGATGTAGAGGTTTTTTTGAATTAATGGTTAGACATTAGTTGATTACGAATTTGCCCATTTGTTAGTGTATTTTTCAAAATGTTAAAGGGAAAATAAGGCAAACCATGCAATCAATTTTTGATATGTTGATAGTAGATTCCTCTAAAGTTACAAAACCGAAAAAAAAAGGATATGTTTGGCTAACTAAAGTTAAACAATGATATAGGCTCTGTAACCTGCAAACACTGCTAGATAAAAAAAAAGGATAAAGATACAGGTAAGACCAATCATAAAACAGAAATACATTTCTTTTCTTCAAAGAAAAAACTATCAAAACACAACACAAAACATGTAACCAAACAAAACACAAACCATAAAAGAAAAATATTAAAATGATTATCATAGAACTATAACACAAAGTGTATTTGATATAAAAAACATTCATTTCGGTGTATAGAAAACACAACCCTAACTTGAAACATGTTTTGGTAGCCATTAAAATTTCATAAACAACCATTAAAAGTGAGTATTAGCTAATAATGAATAATTAAATACAAATTTGGTATTGAAATGAAACTGTTTGCAGAAACAAAATTGATTCCAGCCCAAGCAAAATTTAAAGTTTTCGGATTCGATAAGTGTTTTTTATAAATATACAAAACTACTAATGAAAATGAAAAGGAAATCATTTAAAAAAATTATATTTTGGAATAAATAAACACGCCAGAGCATTCAAAATCAAAAAATTGGAAACACAGTAAAAAAACCCTTTTCAAATAGAGGAATCTTTTAACAACACAAATACAAACAAAGAATATTTCAACTTTCATTTTGTTTAAAAGATTGAACTTTTACCTGTTCATCAGAAAGCTTGAACAACACAGGAATATAGAGAATTCTTTAACCGGTTCGATTTGGGTGAGATACATGGAAAGTTAATGCAACAAAATAGTAGACAAAATCATTAAACAATTTTTTTTCACAAATAAAGTTACATCAACAAACCCGAATATATAATCTTGAGCTTTTTTAGTTCAACGAACCACAAAAAAAGAACAAACTTTCATAATAGAAGAAATGAGAATAGAAAGAACTTTGGCCTCAAATGAGGTGATGGTGATCATAGACGGTGGCAGTGCAAGGTTTGAGGGAAGACATAAGGGAAGATAGATGAGAGAAAACGGGAGGGAGAGAGAGAGAGGGAGCAGCGGAATTAGGGTTTATGGGAGAAAGACAGAGAAAATTGGAGAGAGAAAATGGGAGAGAGAAGAAGAGTGTTAGGTGAAATGGTTTTGGTGGGAAGGGGGAAGGTTATAATGTACCAACGAACGATTGGTTGACACTTGGCAAGGATGTAGAGGTTTTTTTGAATTAATGGTTAGACATTAGTTGATTACGAATTTGCCCATTTGTTAGTGTATTTTTCAAAATGTTAAAGGGAAAATAAGGCAAACCATGCAATCAATTTTTGATATGTTGATAGTAGATTCCTCTAAAGTTACAAAACCGAAAAAAAAGGATATGTTTGGCTAACTAAAGTTAAACAATGATATAGGCTCTGTAACCTGCAAACACTGCTAGATAAAAAAAAAGGATAAAGATACAGGTAAGACCAATCATAAAACAGAAATACATTTCTTTTCTTCAAAGAAAAAACTATCAAAACACAACACAAAACATGTAACCAAACAAAACACAAACCATAAAAGAAAAATATTAAAATGATTATCATAGAACTATAACACAAAGTGTATTTGATATAAAAAACATTCATTTCGGTGTATAGAAAACACAACCCTAACTTGAAACATGTTTTGGTAGCCATTAAAATTTCATAAACAACCATTAAAAGTGAGTATTAGCTAATAATGAATAATTAAATAAAAATTTGGTATTGAAATGAAACTGTTTGCAGAAACAAAATTGATTCCAGCCCAAGCAAAATTTAAAGTTTCCGGATTCGACAAGTGTTTTTTATAAATATACAAAACTACTAATGAAAATGAAAAGGAAATCATTTAAAAAAATTATATTTTGGAATAAATAAACACGCCAGAGCATTCAAAATCAAAAAATTGGAAACACAGTAAAAAAACCCTTTTCAAATAGAGGAATCTTTTAACAACACAAATACAAACAAAGAATATTTCAACTTTCATTTTGTTTAAAAGATTGAACTTTTACCTGTTCATCAGAAAGCTTGAACAACACAGGAATATAGAGAATTCTTTAACCGGTTCGATTTGGGTGAGATACATGGAAAGTTTATGCAACAAAATAGTATACAAAATCATTAAACAATTTTTTTTCCACAAATAAAGTTACACCAACAAACCCGAATATATAATCTTGAGCTTTTTTAGTTCAACGAACCACAAAAAAAGAACAAACTTTCATAATAGAAGAAATGAGAATAGAAAGAACTTTGGCCTCAAATGAGGTGATGGTGATCATAGACGGTGGCAGTGCAAGGTTTGAGGGAAGACATAAGGGAAGATAGATGAGAGAAAACGGGAGGGAGAGAGAGAGGGAGCAGCGGAATTAGGGTTTATGGGAGAAAGACAGAGAAAATTGGAGAGAGAAAATGGGAGAGAGAAGAAGAGTGTTTGGTGAAATGGTTTTGGTGGGAAGGGGAAAGGTTATAATGTACCAACGAACGATTGGTTGACACTTGGCAAGGATGTAGAGGTTTGTTTGAATTAATGGTTAGACATTAGTTGATTACGAATTTGCCCATTTGTTAGTGTATTTTTCAAAATGTTAAAGGGAAAATAAGGCAAACCATGCAATCAATTTTTGATATGTTGATAGTAGATTCCTCTAAAGTTACAAAACCGAAAAAAAAAGGATATGTTTGGCTAACTAAAGTTAAACAATGATATAGGCTCTGTAACCTGCAAACACTGCTAGATAAAAAAAAAGGATAAAGATACAGGTAAGACCAATCATAAAACAGAAATACATTTCTTTTCTTCAAAGAAAAAACTATCAAAACACAACACAAAACATGTAACCAAACAAAACACAAACCATAAAAGAAAAATATTAAAATGATTATCATAGAACTATAACACAAAGTGTATTTGATATAAAAAACATTCATTTCGGTGTATAGAAAACACAACCCTAACTTGAAACATGTTTTGGTATCCATTAAAATTTCATAAACAACCAGTAAAAGTGAGTATTAGCTAATAATGAATAATTAAATACAAATTTGGTATTGAAATGAAACTGTTTGCAGAAACAAAATTGATTCCAGCCCAAGCAAAATTTAAAGTTTTCGGATTCGACAAGTGTTTTTTATAAATATACAAAACTACTAATGAAAATGAAAAGGAAATCATTTAAAAAAATTATATTTTGGAATAAATAAACACGCCAGAGCATTCAAAATCAAAAAATTGGAAACACAGTAAAAAAACCCTTTTCAAATAGAGGAATCTTTTAACAACACAAATACAAACAAAGAATATTTCAACTTTCATTTTGTTTAAAAGATTGAACTTTTACCTGTTCATCAGAAAGCTTGAACAACACAGGAATATAGAGAATTCTTTAACCGGTTCGATTTGGGTGAGATACATGGAAAGTTAATGCAACAAAATAGTAGACAAAATCATTAAACAATTTTTTTTCACAAATAAAGTTACATCAACAAACCCGAATATATAATCTTGAGCTTTTTTAGTTCAACGAACCACAAAAAAAGAACAAACTTTCATAATAGAAGAAATGAGAATAGAAAGAACTTTGGCCTCAAATGAGGTGATGGTGATCATAGACGGTGGCAGTGCAAGGTTTGAGGGAAGACATAAGGGAAGATAGATGAGAGAAAACGGGAGGGAGAGAGAGAGAGGGAGCAGCGGAATTAGGGTTTATGGGAGAAAGACAGAGAAAATTGGAGAGAGAAAATGGGAGAGAGAAGAAGAGTGTTAGGTGAAATGGTTTTGGTGGGAAGGGGGAAGGTTATAATGTACCAACGAACGATTGGTTGACACTTGGCAAGGATGTAGAGGTTTTTTTGAATTAATGGTTAGACATTAGTTGATTACGAATTTGCCCATTTGTTAGTGTATTTTTCAAAATGTTAAAGGGAAAATAAGGCAAACCATGCAATCAATTTTTGATATGTTGATAGTAGATTCCTCTAAAGTTACAAAACCGAAAAAAAAGGATATGTTTGGCTAACTAAAGTTAAACAATGATATAGGCTCTGTAACCTGCAAACACTGCTAGATAAAAAAAAAGGATAAAGATACAGGTAAGACCAATCATAAAACAGAAATACATTTCTTTTCTTCAAAGAAAAAACTATCAAAACACAACACAAAACATGTAACCAAACAAAACACAAACCATAAAAGAAAAATATTAAAATGATTATCATAGAACTATAACACAAAGTGTATTTGATATAAAAAACATTCATTTCGGTGTATAGAAAACACAACCCTAACTTGAAACATGTTTTGGTAGCCATTAAAATTTCATAAACAACCATTAAAAGTGAGTATTAGCTAATAATGAATAATTAAATAAAAATTTGGTATTGAAATGAAACTGTTTGCAGAAACAAAATTGATTCCAGCCCAAGCAAAATTTAAAGTTTTCGGATTCGACAAGTGTTTTTTATAAATATACAAAACTACTAATGAAAATGAAAAGGAAATCATTTAAAAAAATTATATTTTGGAATAAATAAACACGCCAGAGCATTCAAAATCAAAAAATTGGAAACACAGTAAAAAAACCCTTTTCAAATAGAGGAATCTTTTAACAACACAAATACAAACAAAGAATATTTCAACTTTCATTTTGTTTAAAAGATTGAACTTTTACCTGTTCATCAGAAAGCTTGAACAACACAGGAATATAGAGAATTCTTTAACCGGTTCGATTTGGGTGAGATACATGGAAAGTTTATGCAACAAAATAGTATACAAAATCATTAAACAATTTTTTTCCACAAATAAAGTTACACCAACAAACCCGAATATATAATCTTGAGCTTTTTTAGTTCAACGAACCACAAAAAAAGAACAAACTTTCATAATAGAAGAAATGAGAATAGAAAGAACTTTGGCCTCAAATGAGGTGATGGTGATCATAGACGGTGGCAGTGCAAGGTTTGAGGGAAGACATAAGGGAAGATAGATGAGAGAAAACGGGAGGGAGAGAGAGAGGGAGCAGCGGAATTAGGGTTTATGGGAGAAAGACAGAGAAAATTGGAGAGAGAAAATGGGAGAGAGAAGAAGAGTGTTAGGTGAAATGGTTTTGGTGGGAAGGGGGAAGGTTATAATGTACCAACGAACGATTGGTTGACACTTGGCAAGGATGTAGAGGTTTGTTTGAATTAATGGTTAGACATTAGTTGATTACGAATTTGCCCATTTGTTAGTGTATTTTTCAAAATGTTAAAGGGAAAATAAGGCAAACCATGCAATCAATTTTTGATATGTTGATAGTAGATTCCTCTAAAGTTACAAAACCGAAAAAAAAGGATATGTTTGGCTAACTAAAGTTAAACAATGATATAGGCTCTGTAACCTGCAAACACTGCTAGATAAAAAAAAAGGATAAAGATACAGGTAAGACCAATCATAAAACAGAAATACATTTCTTTTCTTCAAAGAAAAAACTATCAAAACACAACACAAAACATGTAACCAAACAAAACACAAACCATAAAAGAAAAATATTAAAATGATTATCATAGAACTATAACACAAAGTGTATTTGATATAAAAAACATTCATTTCGGTGTATAGAAAACACAACCCTAACTTGAAACATGTTTTGGTAGCCATTAAAATTTCATAAACAACCATTAAAAGTGAGTATTAGCTAATAATGAATAATTAAATAAAAATTTGGTATTGAAATGAAACTGTTTGCAGAAACAAAATTGATTCCAGCCCAAGCAAAATTTAAAGTTTTCGGATTCGACAAGTGTTTTTTATAAATATACAAAACTACTAATGAAAATGAAAAGGAAATCATTTAAAAAAATTATATTTTGGAATAAATAAACACGCCAGAGCATTCAAAATCAAAAAATTGGAAACACAGTAAAAAAACCCTTTTCAAATAGAGGAATCTTTTAACAACACAAATACAAACAAAGAATATTTCAACTTTCATTTTGTTTAAAAGATTGAACTTTTACCTGTTCATCAGAAAGCTTGAACAACACAGGAATATAGAGAATTCTTTAACCGGTTCGATTTGGGTGAGATACATGGAAAGTTTATGCAACAAAATAGTATACAAAATCGTTAAACAATTTTTTTCCACAAATAAAGTTACACCAACAAACCCGAATATATAATCTTGAGCTTTTTTAGTTCAACGAACCACAAAAAAAGAACAAACTTTCATAATAGAAGAAATGAGAATAGAAAGAACTTTGGCCTCAAATGAGGTGATGGTGATCATAGACGGTGGCAGTGCAAGGTTTGAGGGAAGACATAAGGGAAGATAGATGAGAGAAAACGGGAGGGAGAGAGAGAGGGAGCAGCGGAATTAGGGTTTATGGGAGAAAGACAGAGAAAATTGGAGAGAGAAAATGGGAGAGAGAAGAAGAGTGTTAGGTGAAATGGTTTTGGTGGGAAGGGGGAAGGTTATAATGTACCAACGAACGATTGGTTGACACTTGGCAAGGATGTAGAGGTTTGTTTGAATTAATGGTTAGACATTAGTTGATTACGAATTTGCCCATTTGTTAGTGTATTTTTCAAAATGTTAAAGGGAAAATAAGGCAAACCATGCAATCAATTTTTGATATGTTGATAGTAGATTCCTCTAAAGTTACAAAACCGAAAAAAAAAGGATATGTTTGGCTAACTAAAGTTAAACAATGATATAGGCTCTGTAACCTGCAAACACTGCTAGATAAAAAAAAAGGATAAAGATACAGGTAAGACCAATCATAAAACAGAAATACATTTCTTTTCTTCAAAGAAAAAACTATCAAAACACAACACAAAACATATAACCAAACAAAACACAAACCATAAAAGAAAAATATTAAAATGATTATCATAGAACTATAACACAAAGTGTATTTGATATAAAAAACATTCATTTCGGCGTATAGAAAACACAACCCTAACTTGAAACATGTTTTGGTAGCCATTAAAATTTCATAAACAACCATTAAAAGTGAGTATTAGCTAATAATGAATAATTAAATACAAATTTGGTATTGAAATGAAACTGTTTGCAGAAACAAAATTGATTCCAGCCCAAGCAAAATTTAAAGTTTTCGGATTCGATAAGTGTTTTTTATAAATATACAAAACTACTAATGAAAATGAAAAGGAAATCATTTAAAAAAATTATATTTTGGAATAAATAAACACGCCAGAGCATTCAAAATCAAAAAATTGGAAACACAGTAAAAAAACCCTTTTCAAATAGAGGAATCTTTTAACAACACAAATACAAACAAAGAATATTTCAACTTTCATTTTGTTTAAAAGATTGAACTTTTACCTGTTCATCAGAAAGCTTGAACAACACAGGAATATAGAGAATTCTTTAACCGGTTCGATTTGGGTGAGATACATGGAAAGTTAATGCAACAAAATAGTAGACAAAATCATTAAACAATTTTTTTTCACAAATAAAGTTACATCAACAAACCCGAATATATAATCTTGAGCTTTTTTAGTTCAACGAACCACAAAAAAAGAACAAACTTTCATAATAGAAGAAATGAGAATAGAAAGAACTTTGGCCTCAAATGAGGTGATGGTGATCATAGACGGTGGCAGTGCAAGGTTTGAGGGAAGACATAAGGGAAGATAGATGAGAGAAAACGGGAGGGAGAGAGAGAGAGGGAGCAGCGGAATTAGGGTTTATGGGAGAAAGACAGAGAAAATTGGAGAGAGAAAATGGGAGAGAGAAGAAGAGTGTTAGGTGAAATGGTTTTGGTGGGAAGGGGGAAGGTTATAATGTACCAACGAACGATTGGTTGACACTTGGCAAGGATGTAGAGGTTTTTTTGAATTAATGGTTAGACATTAGTTGATTACGAATTTGCCCATTTGTTAGTGTATTTTTCAAAATGTTAAAGGGAAAATAAGGCAAACCATGCAATCAATTTTTGATATGTTGATAGTAGATTCCTCTAAAGTTACAAAACCGAAAAAAAAGGATATGTTTGGCTAACTAAAGTTAAACAATGATATAGGCTCTGTAACCTGCAAACACTGCTAGATAAAAAAAAAGGATAAAGATACAGGTAAGACCAATCATAAAACAGAAATACATTTCTTTTCTTCAAAGAAAAAACTATCAAAACACAACACAAAACATGTAACCAAACAAAACACAAACCATAAAAGAAAAATATTAAAATGATTATCATAGAACTATAACACAAAGTGTATTTGATATAAAAAACATTCATTTCGGTGTATAGAAAACACAACCCTAACTTGAAACATGTTTTGGTAGCCATTAAAATTTCATAAACAACCATTAAAAGTGAGTATTAGCTAATAATGAATAATTAAATAAAAATTTGGTATTGAAATGAAACTGTTTGCAGAAACAAAATTGATTCCAGCCCAAGCAAAATTTAAAGTTTTCGGATTCGACAAGTGTTTTTTATAAATATACAAAACTACTAATGAAAATGAAAAGGAAATCATTTAAAAAAATTATATTTTGGAATAAATAAACACGCCAGAGCATTCAAAATCAAAAAATTGGAAACACAGTAAAAAAACCCTTTTCAAATAGAGGAATCTTTTAACAACACAAATACAAACAAAGAATATTTCAACTTTCATTTTGTTTAAAAGATTGAACTTTTACCTGTTCATCAGAAAGCTTGAACAACACAGGAATATAGAGAATTCTTTAACCGGTTCGATTTGGGTGAGATACATGGAAAGTTTATGCAACAAAATAGTATACAAAATCGTTAAACAATTTTTTTCCACAAATAAAGTTACACCAACAAACCCGAATATATAATCTTGAGCTTTTTTAGTTCAACGAACCACAAAAAAAGAACAAACTTTCATAATAGAAGAAATGAGAATAGAAAGAACTTTGGCCTCAAATGAGGTGATGGTGATCATAGACGGTGGCAGTGCAAGGTTTGAGGGAAGACATAAGGGAAGATAGATGAGAGAAAACGGGAGGGAGAGAGAGAGGGAGCAGCGGAATTAGGGTTTATGGGAGAAAGACAGAGAAAATTGGAGAGAGAAAATGGGAGAGAGAAGAAGAGTGTTAGGTGAAATGGTTTTGGTGGGAAGGGGGAAGGTTATAATGTACCAACGAACGATTGGTTGACACTTGGCAAGGATGTAGAGGTTTGTTTGAATTAATGGTTAGACATTAGTTGATTACGAATTTGCCCATTTGTTAGTGTATTTTTCAAAATGTTAAAGGGAAAATAAGGCAAACCATGCAATCAATTTTTGATATGTTGATAGTAGATTCCTCTAAAGTTACAAAACCGAAAAAAAAAGGATATGTTTGGCTAACTAAAGTTAAACAATGATATAGGCTCTGTAACCTGCAAACACTGCTAGATAAAAAAAAAGGATAAAGATACAGGTAAGACCAATCATAAAACAGAAATACATTTCTTTTCTTCAAAGAAAAAACTATCAAAACACAACACAAAACATATAACCAAACAAAACACAAACCATAAAAGAAAAATATTAAAATGATTATCATAGAACTATAACACAAAGTGTATTTGATATAAAAAACATTCATTTCGGCGTATAGAAAACACAACCCTAACTTGAAACATGTTTTGGTAGCCATTAAAATTTCATAAACAACCATTAAAAGTGAGTATTAGCTAATAATGAATAATTAAATACAAATTTGGTATTGAAATGAAACTGTTTGCAGAAACAAAATTGATTCCAGCCCAAGCAAAATTTAAAGTTTTCGGATTCGATAAGTGTTTTTTATAAATATACAAAACTACTAATGAAAATGAAAAGGAAATCATTTAAAAAAATTATATTTTGGAATAAATAAACACGCCAGAGCATTCAAAATCAAAAAATTGGAAACACAGTAAAAAAACCCTTTTCAAATAGAGGAATCTTTTAACAACACAAATACAAACAAAGAATATTTCAACTTTCATTTTGTTTAAAAGATTGAACTTTTACCTGTTCATCAGAAAGCTTGAACAACACAGGAATATAGAGAATTCTTTAACCGGTTCGATTTGGGTGAGATACATGGAAAGTTAATGCAACAAAATAGTAGACAAAATCGTTAAACAATTTTTTTTCACAAATAAAGTTACATCAACAAACCCGAATATATAATCTTGAGCTTTTTTAGTTCAACGAACCACAAAAAAAGAACAAACTTTCATAATAGAAGAAATGAGAATAGAAAGAACTTTGGCCTCAAATGAGGTGATGGTGATCATAGACGGTGGCAGTGCAAGGTTTGAGGGAAGACATAAGGGAAGATAGATGAGAGAAAACGGGAGGGAGAGAGAGAGAGGGAGCAGCGGAATTAGGGTTTATGGGAGAAAGACAGAGAAAATTGGAGAGAGAAAATGGGAGAGAGAAGAAGAGTGTTAGGTGAAATGGTTTTGGTGGGAAGGGGGAAGGTTATAATGTACCAACGAACGATTGGTTGACACTTGGCAAGGCTGTAGAGGTTTGTTTGAATTAATGGTTAGACATTAGTTGATTACGAATTTGCCCATTTGTTAGTGTATTTTTCAAAATGTTAAAGGGAAAATAAGGCAAACCATGCAATCAATTTTTGATATGTTGATAGTAGATTCCTCTAAAGTTACAAAACCGAAAAAAAAAGGATATGTTTGGCTAACTAAAGTTAAACAATGATATAGGCTCTGTAACCTGCAAACACTGCTAGATAAAAAAAAAAGGATAAAGATACAGGTAAGACCAATCATAAAACAGAAATACATTTCTTTTCTTCAAAGAAAAAACTATCAAAACACAACACAAAACATGTAACCAAAGAAAAATATTAAAATGATTATCATAGAACTATAACACAAAGTGTATTTGATATAAAAAACATTCATTTCGGTGTATAGAAAACACAACCCTAACTTGAAACATGTTTTGGTAGCCATTAAAATTCATAAACAACCATTAAAAGTGAGTATTAGCTAATAATGAATAATTAAATACAAATTTGGTATTGAAATGAAACTGTTTGCAGAAACAAATTTGATTCCAGCCCAAGCAAAATTTAAAGTTTTCGGATTCGATAAGTGTTTTTTATAAATATACAAAACTACTAATGAAAATGAAAAGGAAATCATTTAAAAAAATTATATTTTGGAATAAATAAACACGCCAGAGCATTCAAAATCAAAAAATTGGAAACACAGTCAAAAAACCCTTTTCAAATAGAGGAATCTTTTAACAACACAAATATAAACAAAGAATATTTCAACTTTCATTTTGTTTAAAAGATTGAACTTTTACCTGTTCATCAGAAAGCTTGAACAACACAGGAATATAGAGAATTCTTTAACCGGTTCGATTTGGGTGAGATACATGGAAAGTTAATGCAACAAAATAGTAGACAAAATAATTAAACAATTTTTTTTCACAAATAAAGTTACATCAACAAACCCGAATATATAATCTTGAGCTTTTTTAGTTCAACGAACCACAAAAAAAGAACAAACTTTCATAATAGAAGAAATGAGAATAGAAAGAACTTTGGCCTCAAATGAGGTGATGGTGATCATAGACGGCGGCAGTGCAAGGTTTGAGGGAAGACATAAGGGAAGATAGATGAGAGAAAACGGGAGGGAGAGAGAGAGAGGGAGCAGCGGAATTAGGGTTTATGGGAGAAAGACAGAGAAAATTGGAGAGAGAAATGGGAGAGAGAAGAAGAGTGTTAGGTGAAATGGTTTTGGTGGGAAGGGGGAAGGTTATAATGTACCAACGAACGATTGGTTGACACTTGGCAAGGATGTAGAGGTTTGTTTGAATTAATGGTTAGACATTAGTTGATTACGAATTTGCCCATTTGTTAGTGTATTTTTCAAAATGTTAAAGGGAAAATAAGGCAAACCATGCAATCAATTTTTGATATGTTGATAGTAGATTCCTCTAAAGTTACAAAACCGAAAAAAAAAGGATATGTTTGGCTAACTAAAGTTAAACAATGATATAGGCTCTGTAACCTGCAAACACTGCTAGATAAAAAAAAAAGGATAAAGATACAGGTAAGACCAATCATAAAACAGAAATACATTTCTTTTCTTCAAAGAAAAAACTATCAAAACACAACACAAAACATGTAACCAAACAAAACACAAACCATAAAAGAAAAATATTAAAATGATTATCATAGAACAATAACACAAAGTGTATTTGATATAAAAAACATTCATTTCGGTGTATAGAAAACACAACCCTAACTTGAAACATGTTTTGGTAGCCATTAAAATTTCATAAACAACCATTAAAAGTGAGTATTAGCTAATAATGAATAATTAAATACAAATTTGGTATTGAAATGAAACTGTTTGCAGAAACAAAATTGATTCCAGCCCAAGCAAAATTTAAAGTTTTCGGATTCGATAAGTGTTTTTTATAAATATACAAAACTACTAATGAAAATGAAAAGGAAATCATTTAAAAAAATTATATTTTGGAATAAATAAACACGCCAGAGCATTCAAAATCAAAAAATTGGAAACACAGTAAAAAAACCCTTTTCAAATAGAGGAATCTTTTAACAACACAAATACAAACAAAGAATATTTAAACTTTCATTTTGTTTAAAAGATTGAACTTTTACCTGTTCATCAGAAAGCTTGAACAACACAGGAATATAGAGAATTCTTTAACCGGTTCGATTTGGGTGAGATACATGGAAAGTTAATGCAACAAAATAGTAGACAAAATCATTAAACAATTTTTTTTCACAAATAAAGTTACATCAACAAACCCGAATATATAATCTTGAGCTTTTTTAGTTCAACGAACCACAAAAAAAGAACAAACTTTCATAATAGAAGAAATGAGAATAGAAAGAACTTTGGCCTCAAATGAGGTGATGGTGATCATAGACGGTGGCAGTGCAAGGTTTGAGGGAAGACATAAGGGAAGATAGATGAGAGAAAACGGGAGGGAGAGAGAGAGAGGGAGCAGCGGAATTAGGGTTTATGGGAGAAAGACAGAGAAAATTGGAGAGAGAAAATGGGAGAGAGAAGAAGAGTGTTAGGTGAAATGGTTTTGGTGGGAAGGGGGAAGGTTATAATGTACCAACGAACGATTGGTTGACACTTGGCAAGGATGTAGAGGTTTGTTTGAATTAATGGTTAGACATTAGTTGATTACGAATTTGCCCATTTGTTAGTGTATTTTTCAAAATGTTAAAGGGCAAATAAGGCAAACCATGCAATCAATTTTTGATATGTTGATAGTAGATTCCTCTAAAGTTACAAAACCGAAAAAAAAGGATATGTTTGGCTAACTAAAGTTAAACAATGATATAGGCTCTGTAACCTGCAAACACTGCTAGATAAAAAAAAAGGATAAAGATACAGGTAAGACCAATCATAAAACAGAAATACATTTCTTTTCTTCAAAGAAAAACCTATCAAAACACAACACAAAACATGTAACCAAACAAAACACAAACCATAAAAGAAAAATATTAAAATGATTATCATAGAACTATAACACAAAGTGTATTTGATATAAAAAACATTAATTTCGGTGTATAGAAAACACAACCATAACTTGAAACATATTTTGGTAGCCATTAAAATTTCATAAACAACCATTAAAAGTGAGTATTAGCTAATAATGAATAATTAAATACAAATTTGGTATTGAAATGAAAACTGTTTGCAGAAACAAAATTGATTCCAGCCCAAGCAAAATTTAAAGTTTTCGGATTCGATAAGTGTTTTTTATAAATATACAAAACTACTAATGAAAATGAAAAGGAAATCATTTAAAAAAATTATATTTTGGAATAAATAAACACGCTAGAGCATTCAAAATCAAAAAATTGGAAACACAGTAAAAAAACCCTTTTCAAATAGAGGAATCTTTTAACAACACAAATACAAACAAAGAATACTTCAACTTTCATTTTGTTTAAAAGATTGAACTTTTACCTGTTCATCAGAAAGCTTGAACAACACAGGAATATAGAGAATTCTTTAACCGGTTCGATTTGGGTGAGATACATGGAAAGTTAATGCAACAAAATAGTATACAAAATCATTAAACAATTTTTTTCCACAAATAAAGTTACATCAACAAACCCGAATATATAATCTTGAGCTTTTTTAGTTCAACAAACCACAAAAAAAGAACAAACTTTCATAATAGAAGAAATGAGAATAGAAAGAACTTTGGCCTCAAATGAGGTGATGGTGATCATAGACGGTGGCAGTGCAAGGTTTGAGGGAAGACATAAGGGAAGATAGATGAGAGAAAACGGGAGGGAGAGAGAGAGGGAGCAGCGGAATTAGGGTTTATGGGAGAAAGACAGAGAAAATTGGAGAGAGAAAATGGGAGAGAGAAGAAGAGTGTTAGGTGAAATGGTTTTGGTGGGAAGGGGGAAGGTTATAATGTACCAACGAACGATTGGTTGACACTTGGCAAGGATGTAGAGGTTTGTTTGAATTAATGGTTAGACATTAGTTGATTACGAATTTGCCCATTTGTTAGTGTATTTTTCAAAATGTTAAAGGGAAAATAAGGCAAACCATGCAATCAATTTTTGATATGTTGATAGTAGATTCCTCTAAAGTTACAAAACCGAAAAAAAAAGGATATGTTTGGCTAACTAAAGTTAAACAATGATATAGGCTCTGTAACCTGCAAACACTGCTAGATAAAAAAAAAAGGATAAAGATACAGGTAAGACCAATCATAAAACAGAAATACATTTCTTTTCTTCAAAGAAAAAACTATCAAAACACAACACAAAACATGTAACCAAAGAAAAATATTAAAATGATTATCATAGAACTATAACACAAAGTGTATTTGATATAAAAAACATTCATTTCGGTGTATAGAAAACACAACCCTAACTTGAAACATGTTTTGGTAGCCATTAAAATTCATAAACAACCATTAAAAGTGAGTATTAGCTAATAATGAATAATTAAATACAAATTTGGTATTGAAATGAAACTGTTTGCAGAAACAAATTTGATTCCAGCCCAAGCAAAATTTAAAGTTTTCGGATTCGATAAGTGTTTTTTATAAATATACAAAACTACTAATGAAAATGAAAAGGAAATCATTTTAAAAAATTATATTTTGGAATAAATAAACACGCCAGAGCATTCAAAATCAAAAAATTGGAAACACAGTCAAAAAACCCTTTTCAAATAGAGGAATCTTTTAACAACACAAATATAAACAAAGAATATTTCAACTTTCATTTTGTTTAAAAGATTGAACTTTTACCTGTTCATCAGAAAGCTTGAACAACACAGGAATATAGAGAATTCTTTAACCGGTTCGATTTGGGTGAGATACATGGAAAGTTAATGCAACAAAATAGTAGACAAAATAATTAAACAATTTTTTTTCACAAATAAAGTTACATCAACAAACCCGAATATATAATCTTGAGCTTTTTTAGTTCAACGAACCACAAAAAAAGAACAAACTTTCATAATAGAAGAAATGAGAATAGAAAGAACTTTGGCCTCAAATGAGGTGATGGTGATCATAGACGGCGGCAGTGCAAGGTTTGAGGGAAGACATAAGGGAAGATAGATGAGAGAAAACGGGAGGGAGAGAGAGAGAGGGAGCAGCGGAATTAGGGTTTATGGGAGAAAGACAGAGAAAATTGGAGAGAGAAATGGGAGAGAGAAGAAGAGTGTTAGGTGAAATGGTTTTGGTGGGAAGGGGGAAGGTTATAATGTACCAACGAACGATTGGTTGACACTTGGCAAGGATGTAGAGGTTTGTTTGAATTAATGGTTAGACATTAGTTGATTACGAATTTGCCCATTTGTTAGTGTATTTTTCAAAATGTTAAAGGGAAAATAAGGCAAACCATGCAATCAATTTTTGATATGTTGATAGTAGATTCCTCTAAAGTTACAAAACCGAAAAAAAAAGGATATGTTTGGCTAACTAAAGTTAAACAATGATATAGGCTCTGTAACCTGCAAACACTGCTAGATAAAAAAAAAAGGATAAAGATACAGGTAAGACCAATCATAAAACAGAAATACATTTCTTTTCTTCAAAGAAAAAACTATCAAAACACAACACAAAACATGTAACCAAACAAAACACAAACCATAAAAGAAAAATATTAAAATGATTATCATAGAACAATAACACAAAGTGTATTTGATATAAAAAACATTCATTTCGGTGTATAGAAAACACAACCCTAACTTGAAACATGTTTTGGTAGCCATTAAAATTTCATAAACAACCATTAAAAGTGAGTATTAGCTAATAATGAATAATTAAATACAAATTTGGTATTGAAATGAAACTGTTTGCAGAAACAAAATTGATTCCAGCCCAAGCAAAATTTAAAGTTTTCGGATTCGATAAGTGTTTTTTATAAATATACAAAACTACTAATGAAAATGAAAAGGAAATCATTTAAAAAAATTATATTTTGGAATAAATAAACACGCCAGAGCATTCAAAATCAAAAAATTGGAAACACAGTAAAAAAACCCTTTTCAAATAGAGGAATCTTTTAACAACACAAATACAAACAAAGAATATTTAAACTTTCATTTTGTTTAAAAGATTGAACTTTTACCTGTTCATCAGAAAGCTTGAACAACACAGGAATATAGAGAATTCTTTAACCGGTTCGATTTGGGTGAGATACATGGAAAGTTAATGCAACAAAATAGTAGACAAAATCATTAAACAATTTTTTTTCACAAATAAAGTTACATCAACAAACCCGAATATATAATCTTGAGCTTTTTTAGTTCAACGAACCACAAAAAAAGAACAAACTTTCATAATAGAAGAAATGAGAATAGAAAGAACTTTGGCCTCAAATGAGGTGATGGTGATCATAGACGGTGGCAGTGCAAGGTTTGAGGGAAGACATAAGGGAAGATAGATGAGAGAAAACGGGAGGGAGAGAGAGAGAGGGAGCAGCGGAATTAGGGTTTATGGGAGAAAGACAGAGAAAATTGGAGAGAGAAAATGGGAGAGAGAAGAAGAGTGTTAGGTGAAATGGTTTTGGTGGGAAGGGGGAAGGTTATAATGTACCAACGAACGATTGGTTGACACTTGGCAAGGATGTAGAGGTTTGTTTGAATTAATGGTTAGACATTAGTTGATTACGAATTTGCCCATTTGTTAGTGTATTTTTCAAAATGTTAAAGGGCAAATAAGGCAAACCATGCAATCAATTTTTGATATGTTGATAGTAGATTCCTCTAAAGTTACAAAACCGAAAAAAAAGGATATGTTTGGCTAACTAAAGTTAAACAATGATATAGGCTCTGTAACCTGCAAACACTGCTAGATAAAAAAAAAGGATAAAGATACAGGTAAGACCAATCATAAAACAGAAATACATTTCTTTTCTTCAAAGAAAAACCTATCAAAACACAACACAAAACATGTAACCAAACAAAACACAAACCATAAAAGAAAAATATTAAAATGATTATCATAGAACTATAACACAAAGTGTATTTGATATAAAAAACATTAATTTCGGTGTATAGAAAACACAACCATAACTTGAAACATATTTTGGTAGCCATTAAAATTTCATAAACAACCATTAAAAGTGAGTATTAGCTAATAATGAATAATTAAATACAAATTTGGTATTGAAATGAAAACTGTTTGCAGAAACAAAATTGATTCCAGCCCAAGCAAAATTTAAAGTTTTCGGATTCGATAAGTGTTTTTTATAAATATACAAAACTACTAATGAAAATGAAAAGGAAATCATTTAAAAAAATTATATTTTGGAATAAATAAACACGCTAGAGCATTCAAAATCAAAAAATTGGAAACACAGTAAAAAAACCCTTTTCAAATAGAGGAATCTTTTAACAACACAAATACAAACAAAGAATACTTCAACTTTCATTTTGTTTAAAAGATTGAACTTTTACCTGTTCATCAGAAAGCTTGAACAACACAGGAATATAGAGAATTCTTTAACCGGTTCGATTTGGGTGAGATACATGGAAAGTTAATGCAACAAAATAGTATACAAAATCATTAAACAATTTTTTTCCACAAATAAAGTTACATCAACAAACCCGAATATATAATCTTGAGCTTTTTTAGTTCAACAAACCACAAAAAAAGAACAAACTTTCATAATAGAAGAAATGAGAATAGAAAGAACTTTGGCCTCAAATGAGGTGATGGTGATCATAGACGGTGGCAGTGCAAGGTTTGAGGGAAGACATAAGGGAAGATAGATGAGAGAAAACGGGAGGGAGAGAGAGAGGGAGCAGCGGAATTAGGGTTTATGGGAGAAAGACAGAGAAAATTGGAGAGAGAAAATGGGAGAGAGAAGAGTGTTAGGTGAAATGGTTTTGGTGGGATGGGGGAAGGTTATAATGTACCAACGAACGATTGGTTGACACTTGGCAAGGATGTAGAGGTTTGTTTGAATTAATGGTTAGACATTAGTTGATTACGAATTTGCCCATTTGTTAGTGTATTTTTCAAAATGTTAAAGGGCAAATAAGGCAAACCATGCAATCAATTTTTGATATGTTGATAGTAGATTCCTAAGCAGTGAACATGTTGAGTAATGGCATCAAGCATATCTTGCATGATATATTTCAAAATTAATATTCTTCCATATCTTAAAGTATTCACTAGAATTTTGTATAAATTAAGCATTACTTGTGTCTTTAAGTGAATATCAAGCGGACCACGCAGTGTTTTAAAATATCTTAAAGTTTTATTATTTTAATTAATGGAGTAGTGTATACTATTAACTAGATTCTAGTTTGTTTCTAATATAATTATTCAGTTGATAAATCTTAATTATATATATATTATTATTATATGCTTGTATTGCTATTCCATTTTCATTTTTTATTAAATTAATTAATTAGTTAGTTTGGATTAATTATTTTTAATTAAATTGATTATCTGATTTAATCGAATGATTTTGTTAATTAATTTTAATTAACCTAATTAATTGATACAATCAAATTTTAATCGAATGATTTTGTTAATTAATTTTAATTAGCCTAATTAATTGATACAATCAAATTTTAATCGATTAATTTTGTTTATTAAAACTTGATCATGTTGCATCCAACCATTTACATTCATTTTTGTTTGTTAATTGGACTTGACTTAATTGTTTCACTATCTTATATTCTCATTCGACAAAATGTATCCCAACCCCCATGAAGTGTAAATAACTTTATCGCTTTCCTTTATTTTGTTTGTATCTTGCCATTGTCTAAACCTTTTAAAAAGAAATAATTCTCGATCCAACATCGGACCATTTTACACCATGTAAGTCGATTGCTTTCAAAGCATTGCCATCAACCTTTTGGTCACTATACACAACATTAAAGCTTACTCCCGGGCTTCCTTACAGTGAGACCTACTCGATCGATTACTTCTAGTTGATCATTTACAAGACTAGTCCACTTTGCTGGTGCACACGGTTAAAATTTAATTCGATACTTTCCTTTACTTGTTTATTTATATGTTGTCTTGTATGATGATTCAAATTGAAACCCTAAAGTACAAACCATACCCAACTTGTAAGTTGAGCGCTTTTGCCTCACCATCGACCTTACCTTACAAAATTAGGACCTCCTTACCATTTAGTTCAAGTCCTTAACCGTTTCGTACGCAAATTCAAACCTCGATTCACATCGAGTATTTTCTTCAAACCAAATCAATACACCTAATCGTACTTAAACACAATTTCAATAAAAGATGAAAAGGGAGTTGGAATGGAGTCTTCGATTTCTCTCCTCAATTGTTTGGGCCTGAGGGGCATTTCTTAAGCTCGAACAATTGTCTTCTCTAAAAGATTTATAATCCTACTCACATCGAACTACTTCACAATAAACCAAATCAAATATATTTTCTCAACACTTAGATGAAAAAGAAAGAGAGTCAAGCATTTGACTCACTCTCCAGATTACTTGGGCCCGATGAGCCTTTCTTAAGCTTCGAGTAATCGTCATCCGTTTAACCTACTCTAACTATATCAAAAGTCTTTCGCAATTAAGGTTGAAAAAGAAAGAGAGAGTCGAGTCTTCGACTCACTCTCCTGATTACTTGGGCCCGAGGAGCCTTTCTTAAGTTTCAAGTAATCGTCATCTAACACATCAAACTCTCTTTTCTCGCCCCCGTGCGATCGAAACTTCCCAAAACACTAATTCTTCGCCCCCGCGCGATCTACAACTTAAAACATCTTTTAAAAGAACATTGTTTAGTCCCTTCTTCCGCGCATATAGTGCTTCAGCCTCCCGTAGCGAGCAGACAAGCAACGTTTAGCAATTAGAACACGACCTAAACACCCGTTCACTTGGAACACAAACTAACAACCGTAGTCTTCCGAACTACGATTGCTCTGACTTCCTCATTGCACAGATAGGGTACGTAGGCATAGGATTGGGAGGACCTAGCGAGCTGCCTCTTTTTTTTACCCCAAACCTTTTCCCGTAGTCCCACAAACTACGAATGCTCTGACTTTCCCATTGCACGAGGGAATACGTAGGCACAAGGGCCCCAATCCTTGGCGAGCACCCTAATAAAAACCACCCATTTTTCCCTTAGAAACTACATCCTTTACTCATTATTTCCTTAGAAGAAAACAAACAAACCTAGCTAATTTTATCACGAATCAAATTAAGAGGTTCCCGTTGAGTACAACGGACGTAGAGGGTGCTAGTACCTTCCCTCTTGCATAATCGACTCCTGAACCTAGAATTTGGTTGCGATGACCATTTTCTTATTCTTTAAAGGTTTTATCGATATTTTCCTATTCTTTCCTTGGAATGAATAAAGTTCGGTGGCGACTCTGTTCGAACATTTTTTCCGCGTCCATTGCGAGGATCGTATTTTTCGAGGTACGACAGATGAATGTTGTGAAATAATTGATGATGATTCTGTGATGAAATTCGTGTGCCTTTCATGTATGCATAAATTTTGTTTTGATGTGGTCGATGATATCATACCATTGATTGAAGTTTGAAGGTTGTGATCTTAAGTGTGTTAATGGTGATTAAGAGATGATGAATTGATGATGTGATGTGTTTATTTACCTTGATTCATGTGACACATGATATGATATGTTTTGGGATTGTTGGAGGTCAAAACTTGGGGTTTACGGTTTGTTGAAACGCTCGAAAATAAGAGAGATCGCAAAAAATCGCATGGAAAAGAGGTTTTCTGGGCTCTATTACGGCCTGTAACAGCTAATACGAGCAGTCGTAATAGCCCTCTGGATTCTGGCACCAGAAACGTGCAAAAAAAAGAAATTTCGGACTTGTCATACCCCAAATTTTGACCACCAAGACTTCCTATTATTGTGAGAATCATCATCACAATATGGATGTACCATCATACCTCATCAATCTCCTTAAGGATTGTTGGGCACACACTACAATAAAAAATTAGGGTTTTGAGCCCTCTCAGAGCACTTAGACAAAGGATCAATCAAGAAATGACATGATATTAAACTCTTCTAACCTCTCAAACACCCATAAGGGATCAAGAGGACTCCCATATCAAGAATCAAGCACAAGGTTGCAACATTCCAAGTGGATCAAGCCTCAAGATCGCCAATGTCACCAAATTAGGGTTTTGGTCTACCAAGGCCTCCAAATTAAAATTTTCATCTGGGCATGAGCCAATAATTCAAAACATAACCCAAGATGCTCCAAGGGACCTCATGAATCCAATCATCAAGTCAAATTAGCATCAGGGGAAGCATTCATAAAAAATTAGGAATTAGGGTTTCTTGACCTAATTCACCCCTAAGTTGACTTTTGGATCAAAGCATGATCCAAGACCTCATGACATGATTTGAGGGCCTCAAATACACTACATTGATCCATTTACAACAATGGATTGATCCAAGAAACTTGATTCACAAGTTTCAATCTCATATGGACCATAATTAGGGTTTTGAAGAAAAAGTCAACTGTATATTTGACTTTTGACCAAGACATGCTCCCAAACCTTGGGACAGGATTCAATACACCCTAAAATACCTATGGAATCCATCCATTAGGTTTAAATTAGGTCAAGCACTTGATTACATAAAGGATCACATAGTTTAGATTTCATCTGACAAAAAGTCAATTGTGCTCAAAATCAAGTTTGACTTTTTGGAATTTTTCACAAATATGGTTCCCCTAAGTCAAAAACAATGTTAATGTGTGATTTTGATCATCATTTATCAAGAAAAATCAAGAAAAGTGAGGTTTTTTTGCAAAAGGGGCAACCTTGAGAAACCAAAATTTTTCTAAGTTATGGAATAAAAGTGATTTTGTACCAACTTTGCAAGGTCATAACTCCTAAACCATAAGGCCTTTTTCTCCTATTCAAAGCTCAAATGAAAGTTCATCTTACATACTTTAAAAGTGTCAACTACAAGAGATTCCAAATCCCCATGGATTTTGGGTTATGGATTGATCAAAATCATAAAAAATGGGAAATGGCCACTTTTTCCAACACTTAGTGAAATTTTCAAAGAAGTCAGAATCTATTTCACTTTTTTCAAACTTTAAGGTCATTTTTCACCTTTATCCAAGCTGAACCAAGTCCATTTGTGAACATCAAAGTTGAAGTATGTCATGAGAGCTTTCCAAAATGTACAAGAACTCATCCTTATTCAAATTGAGTAGGGAGTTACAAGCATGGAAACATGATACCTCCAAAACTGTTTTTCACAAGACAACTTTGTACATGCCACACGATTTTGGAATTTTCATGACTTGGCAAGCCTTGTCACCATACAAGACAAGTTTCTAAAGTACAATGAACATGGTCTCTACAGAGCTACAACACCATAGAGCCTTGTAAGTCAAAAACTTCATCATTTGGCAAGTAGTATTCAAAGTTCAAAATCCAAAACTTTCAAATTTGTCATGGAGCATTTAAAGGATGCATAGAACTGGCATGTATCAGTCCATGATCAACCAAATGAGTCAAGATAAACTCATGCAACAGAGGACCATAGGCCTGCTCCCTAATCTCAAGTCAATGGCTAGAGGAGACTTGAGATTCCATTTGATAACCATTGGCCACAGACCTGTACCAGTTGCCATTCACTATTGCTTGGAAAACAAACCTGCTCTACTATAAATAGAGCTCATTTGTGATTAGTTTGAGTACACTAAAGCACCCAAACCGATGCTTTCCTCAAAATCTCACTTTCACTCCAAGTTTGCCTTCCACTTCAAGTCACTATCGAATTTTGAATTTGGAAGTGATTCAAACCAAACCAATCATGCCAACACCTCATATACATCATATAATAAGTGATCCATGGTCTTGAAACACATCTGAAACACTTGAATCACAAAATCACCAGTCAGTTGCTCAAGCTTTTGACAAGGTTGCAGTTGAAGTACCAGAAGGTGATCCAAGCATCTCAACACACTCCATAGGGTATAGTGAAGTTGTCTAGGTCCTTACAACACATCTGTAACATCTCCATCATCAAGCTCGATCACCAATAGCAAGAGGTAAGCCTGAAGCCTTCAAACTCTATATTCCATGCATCATAAATGAATTTTTGAGTTACCATCTTGTTTCTGCATGTATGTAGAGTAATAACCCTCAATCAATTGCCATGAATCAATCATGTAAGGAATTTCATTGTGTTCATGCTGAAATTAGGGTTCTTGAGGTTATCCTTTGATTTCTCACTCCATACTTAATATAAATGCAATTAATCTATATGGTTGTGATCCTTGTTCAAAAACGAGCAAGATTGATGTTTGAATCATGCAAAACCATTGAGTAATCAGAGAGAAAAGTGAGAAAATGCAAATTGAAGCAAAACAGGGCACGCGGGCAAGAACAAGGTGTTCTTAGCGCCCTTTTTCAAATTTTTAAATATTTGAATTTTGGTTATTTTATTTAATTGATTCAAAAATTAATTTCTCTCTGAATTTTTATGTTTTTGAATTAATTTTTTTTTTTCAAAATTCATAAAAATGTTAAAATATTTTATTCTACAAAAATTTCACAAAAATATTATTTATTTGATATATTTAATATTTTCATAAAGAATTTATTTTTTACTTGTTTTTAACATTTTAAAAATATTTCTTTTCTTGATTTTTCAAACTTAATTGATTTTCAAATCATTCAAGGGATAAAATATGATTTTTCAAACATTTATCCTAGATCATAATTTGTTTTACACATATTTTTTAATTTTGATCATTTTTATTTGATTTTTTGTTCAAATAAAAATACATTTTTTTAATCAAATTAGGGTTTTGATCATTCACACCCTCACAAATCTTTTTCAAAACACTTTTGGGCCTCTAATAGAGTGTAAGACCCATCCCTTGGCACATAAAAACATTTTTGGACCTCAATCATTGTATAAGTCCCAGTACGTTAAAAAATCTCGGCGCAACCGCCGTTTTCAAAACATTTTCATCTGGGTCTTCCCTTTTGTTGTAAGTCCCATTTTTCTTCTTTTTTCAAATAATCTTTGGGCCTCTAATAGAGTGTAAGACCCATCCTTTTGTAAATAAAACATTTTTGGGCCTCAATCATTGTATAAGTCCCGATACGATTTTAAAAACAACGGTGCGATCATTGTTATTTTTGGGTCTCTCCTTGAGTTGTAAGCCCCATCTTTTGTATGAAATAAACTTTGGGCCTCTAATAGAGTGTAAGACCCAACCTCTTTTGTGAATACAATAAATTTGGGCCTCAGGCATTGTATAAGTCCCGGTACAATTTTTATAATAACAATATCATTGTTGTCTTTCATCTGGGTCTCTCCTCGAGTATAAGCCCCAATCTTCTTTTCAAAACAACTTTACCTTTTGACTTAGATTCAAATTCATAGTTGTTATAAAAAATTTCTTTAATTTCTTGAATAACTAACCATACAGCTGTAGTACTGGAAGCTTGCTCACCTGTACGTTCTATCAGCTTTCTTTTACATACTTGTTATATATATTTCATCTGTACATATATATATATGCATGTATATCTGCTTAGAGTTTTCCCCGACAACTAGGTCTATGATTAGATAAAACCAGTGGTCACTCTTTCAACACAGTCAAAACTAGTTCCCCATAGGAAATTCCAGATACAGTCTTGCCTCCTCTTGGGCTTATACAATATGGAACAGAGAAAGGCATTATTTCCGGTGAAAATTTTCTCAAGAATGTCACTACTTAGAAATTTGTACAAGAAATTCACTTCCCCTAAGAGGATTAATTCCCGGTGAAACCTCTTTTGAATTTCTTCAAACACTAGAATTGCTCACTAAGGAAAGGATTATTCCCGGTGAAACCTTTCTTGAACTTTTCTCAGGTTTGGACCCATAGGCTTCCTAAAAGGATCCCAGCCTCCTCTTGGGCTTTGTACAAGGACCCTCAAGCTTCTTAGAAGTTCTCATGCCTCCTCTTGGGCTTAGTACAAGGACCCAAAGACCTCCTACAGGTATAGGACAGAACTTAGTCATCCTTTGATAGTTCAATCCTCCAGAGAGTCAGACTCTCAAAACATTAGAACAATTTAAGGTTGATTCTCATCCCTTAAAATATCAGCCTCCTCTTGGGCATCATACAAAGATAAACTTTTTTATACCAGTAGACTCGGACAGTCTCACCCCCTCTTGGATCTCAAAGAAACCCTCAAGTTTCCTAAAAGCACAGGATAAACCCTGATCATTTCATCAATCACCAACAGAGTTAAAACCTCCATAGGTTTCAAAACTCTATCTTTAAACTCTCACTTTAATTTTCCCCAGCTAGGGCCAAATTACTATCAATAAACCCTCAGTCAGAACCTCAAGGCATCTGATATTTCAACTCTTCTTCAATCCTCAACAAGAAGTAATTCCCCATTTTAGACCTGTCTCTAGATCTCAATAATCATCAGCAGAAGTTAGCCTCCTCTTAGGCTTCATTTAAGGAATTCCCCAAGCAGCCTCCTCTTAGGCTTTGTATAATGATCATCCATCATTACCTTTTAGCCTCAATCTTGGGCTTTGTACAAGACACATATAAAAATTCTCCAGTTGAGTTAGTCAACCCCTTTTAGCCTCAATCCTGGGCTTTGTACAAGACAGATAAAACCTCTCCCTAGTGGAGTCAATCTCTTTTTTAGCCTTAATCTTGGGCTTTGTACACGACAGACACAATATTTCCCTAGAAGAGTCAATTCCTTCCAGCCTCCTCGTAGGCTTTGTATAATGATTTCCCCAAAAGAGTTAGTCTCTTTTCAGCCTCAATCTTGGGCTTTGTACAAGACAGATATAAAACTCCCTAATAGAGTCAACCTTTTAGCTTCAACCTTGGGCTTTGATCAAGGCACACAAAAATCAACATCCCCTCAGAGAAAATAAAAAACTCTCTGTAGGAATACATTTCTCTGTACATCACACCTCAAAACAGACAATCAAAACAAACCTTAATCCCATATAACTGCAATAAGTGGCACACTTGTTGATTAAAAAAAATCCAAGCTGTAGTCCATCTCTTATCCTGGTAAATCCCTTTTCTTTCATTTAATTGTTGTAAGTGGCAAGCCTCTGGATTATTTACATCCAAGCCAATGTCCCTCTCGTAGCATAAAAGACTCCTAAGGAAAAATGGCTTTCTCAACACTGAGTTAAAGTTTTCTCCTTCAGGACAAATCCCTTATAAAGGAAATTATGGCATTGCTGGATTCCATATATTCCAGTTAAAGTAATTCTCCTTTATAATCAGTTACCCAACAACTGTGATAAATAGATGAGATATCTCCCTTTAGAGATGACAAATTCTCAATACCCTTTTTAGCTTTAATCTTGGGCTTTGAACAAGACACAAATAACCTTTAGCTTCAATCTTGGGCTTTGAACAAGACACCAAACATCTTTTCCTCCCATAGAATAGGAGGAACTACGATTGCTCTGATTTCCCTGTCTTATTTAACGGGAATACATAGGCATAAGATTGTGAAATCTTAGCGAGCACGCATAACAAAAACCTTAGGTCCAATACCTTACCAAGAAACATCGAAAAACCCGAAATCAACAAAAATACTCTCTCTCTCAAATAGTCCCAAAGGAGAAACTTTCCCAACCCACGACAGATAAAAACCAGTAAGTAGATAACATTATAGTTTTCTAAACGATCTATGGATAACCATATATAGGATGGGTAATTGACAACTCCCCATTGTATAACCTGACCCCGGGCCCCCCAATCTCTTAAGCAATTTTTAAAGAAAACATTTGCATGCAAGGTTAGTTTTAGATAGCTTCCCTTTCCTTTCCAACTTCATAGGATAAATAAGAAATCAGAAAGTAGCACCCAATTCCAACCAATGGCGATAAGGTGGTCGCGTCACTGACAAAAATCGCCCGCTACAGAAAAATGGCGACTCTGCTGTGGAGCCAAACTAGGATTAGAATTCCTAAGAGGTCTAGGTTGTTTAGCATACTATATATATATATATATATATATATATATATATATATATATATATAT
The DNA here is from genome assembly GCA_022829125.1 of Lathyrus tuberosus. Taxonomy (NCBI): domain Eukaryota; kingdom Viridiplantae; phylum Streptophyta; class Magnoliopsida; order Fabales; family Fabaceae; genus Lathyrus; species Lathyrus tuberosus. The sequence continues at coordinate 1,497,258 of JALAZF010000282.1, forward strand.
ATATATATATATATATATATATATATATATATATATATATGTATTGTTTTTCCTACTTGATATCTGTGTTTATTTTTCTGTCAATGGGAATGTGATTGATACGCATGTGGAATGTTTGAGAGAACAGTAAGATAAGGGGTGGCAAAGACGGGAGAACTTATAGGGAGTGAATCCCGAACAAGCGATCCTGGTAGCCCACCAAATCAGGCGAGGTACCAGTGTGGATACTAAATGTTGAATGACAGATTATTGTGAAAGCAAAGTTTTCCCAATGCGGCACCCGTGACCCTGAGGATTTATTAGACATTAGCCATATGACCATTTGGTAGTGTGATAACTATCGAGAATAGTTGATACGCGATACTACACTCAAATAAGATCTACCCTAGGATATTATAGCTCGCTAGAGTGAATCAGCTTGTTGTCGATATCCCTAGGGGGGTCAATGATTTTGGGAACCTGAAACCTGTTCTACAAGTACAAAAATTGACCAAAATAGTGCAACCTATAGGGATGGGTAGAGCCATGACTCCACACTCGTGACGTTGAACCTTTGAACCATGTTTTTTCAATACTTTTGTGTATTGCATTCATGCATTCATCTAAAAAACCCCTTTTTAACAAAAAAAATCTTTTTTCAAAATAAACTTAAACATTGATTGCAAATATCAGAGAGATTGCGTTATGGATTTTGGTAGAATAAAGACGCATAAGTACACCTTCAAGGCTCCGAAACTAGAAGATTTAAGGAGGTTGGCAAGGATGATTACCAACCCTGAGGCTTTCAGAACTAAGCATGGAGGACTGTTGTCTCTGTTAAGGGTCCACGTAGTTGAAGGAATCCTGTCTACGCTAATTCAGTTCTACGATCCGGTTTATCATTGCTTCACATTTCTGGATTACCAACTGGCACCAACACTAGAAGAGTACTCTCAACTGATTGATTTACCTATCACTGATCGAGCTCCATTTTCTGGACTAGAAGAAATTCCAAAGGAACAAACCATTGCAAGATCAATCTCTTTGGACGAGTCAGAAGTTAGGACTCACATGACCACCAAAGGAGGAATCCAGGGTTTACCAGCTAAGTTCTTGATAGAGAAAGCTCTATACTTTGCTAGTATAGGAAACATAACTACTTTCGAAGATATCTTTGTCCTACTCATATATGGGTTATTCCTCTTTCCTAACATCGACAACTTCGTCAATACAAACGCTGTTAAGATATTTCTGATTGAAAACCCCGTACCAACCTTGCTCGTAGATGCTTATCATTCTGCACACTTAAGGAATTTGTACAGCGGAGGAATGATCACATGTTGTGTACCCTTGATTCATTTCCCACTTACCTAAGTCTGCTGCTTTTTGGGATCACAAGAGTACTCTACGTTGGTCACAAAGGATTATGTCCCTTACCAACTCTAACATAGATTGGTATAATATGATTTATGAGGGGATAGAGATCATCGACAGATGTGGAAATTTCCCTAACATACCGCTCATTGGAACTAAAGGAGGAATCAACTATCATCGAATTTTAGTTTGCCGTCAACTCGGATACCCGATGAAGAATATCCCGCATAATGTTCATCTGGAAGGTCTTTTCTTCAAAGAAGGGGAAAATGACAGGGAACTAAAGAAGGAAATAGTGCATGCCTGGGAACATATTCACAGGAAAGGAAGAGAGTCTCTAGGAAGACCAAACTGTACCTCCCTGGAGCCTTATCTCCACTGGGTGCAAACTAGAGCGCTCAAGCTGAGGATGCCTTACCCTCACCAAGAAGTTTTTCCGTTAAAGGAATCTGTCCTTTATTTTATGTTTGATACAGAAAAACTCCAGGTAGCTCTCAACCAAGTTCAACGTGAGAAGAGCTCTTAGAAAAACAAGTATCGAATCCTCAATGTGGAGTGTACCAAGATTCAGGAACTGTTAAAGGATAAGGATGCTCTAATTAAAATATTAGAACATCATGCTATAGAGAGTCAATAAGACCGAAGAAACTTGCTCACTCCTTTCACTTGGCAAAGGACTGACGACCCGACAATGGCTGAAGAGCCCCGGTCAAAGAAAAGGAAAATACCAGAACCAGCATCTGAGCTCTCTTCAGAGAGGACTCAAGATTCATAAGCTTAGCCATTTTCCTTACAACACTTTGTAAAATATTGTACGTTTCCTTGTAACATAATGCAATCTTTCAAATTCAATAAAAGGGGTATCCTCCACTGTATGATATTTGCAATCTATTTGTTGAAGTTTCTTTTTAAATAAAATAAAAACTAAAAAAAATATGTCTTTGCACATCATTCATCATTCTCACACAACACATTTCTTCTTACCTTTGAGTCTCATGTATGTGTCACGATTTTAGAGTCAAACTATCTCACTCATACAATACTCGGGCCAATCGACAAAAGAAAATGGACGATCTCGAGGAAGAGAACAGAGAGCTAGGAGAAGAAATCGACGCACTAAAGGAAAGTTTGGAAAAACTTCACAGTGACATGCAATCCCTGGCAGCAGCTCAGAAGCAACAACAAAGGACTGTGATCTTAGAGATCACATCTACGCCCATAATGGAGACGCATGAGAATTATCCTCGGTACAACATGCCTAAAGGTCATCCTTAGGGCATGGCTCTCAACTTTTTCCCTGAAGGATATATCTCTCCGGTCACTGAAGACCAAGAAGCTGCAACAGGAATCATTGGACCTGAAGGTTACAAACTTCGGGAAATTGAAGATGCAAGGGTTACGACAACAACTCCTGAAGGTTACAAACTTTAGGGCATTGAAGCGCCAAGAATCACCACTGTAATTTCTATACCACAACTAGTGGTACACATTGTCCCGGAAGGACAGATTCCACAAACAACTTTTGGTGGAAACGAAGACATGTACAAAAAGATGAATGAGTTCCAGGAACAATTCTTGGAAATGCATAAGGAACTGCATGCCATTCGCGGCCAAGACTTATTTGGAAAGGACACTGTAGACCTCTGTCTGGTCCCTAATGTAAAGATCCCGCACAAATTCAAGGTGCCCGACTTTGAAAAATACAAAGGCAACTCTTGCCCTCAAAGTCATCTGGTGATGTACGCTCGAAAAATGCCAACTCAGGCAGAAAATCAACATCTACTAGTTCATTATTTTCAAGACAGTTTAATCGGTGCCGAACTCAAATGGTACATGGGTTTAAACCGCACTAAGATAAGTACTTTCATAGATCTTGGGGCAGCCTTTGTTCAGCAGTATAAATACAATTTGGACATGGCACCAGATAGAGATCAACTCAGAGCAATGTCGCAAAAGGACAAAGAAAATTTCAAAGAATATGCTCAGCGATGGCGTGAAATTGCCGCCCAGATCTGTCCCCCTCTTGAGGAAAAAGAGATGACAAAGATCTTTTTGAAAACCTTAACCTCATTCTCTTACGACCGAATGGTTGCAAGTGCGCCCAGTGACTTCACTGAAATGGTGAACATGAGAGTACGCCTTAAAGAAGTAGTTCGAGAGAGACGATTGGTCAAAGATGCAGAGCCATGTAGCAGTTTTCGTAACCCAAAATTTGACCTCCCTCTTTTGGCTTTTGCATAAGCATGCGTATTCGCATCGTTAGCATACACATTCATACTTTTCTCTGTGTGTTTCTCGCCGCAGGATATTCAGGTTTTCCAAGCCCGATTAATCATATCCTCATAAGAACATCGCGTCATCAAAACAAGCACAAAATGAAGGTTTACATACCTATTCATCAAGACAAGAGGTGGAAAACCACAACCGGGACTCCAGTATCATTTCCTGAGCAATTTGGGAAAAAATTAACTAAAGTAACCGGTTAACGCATGGTGAGTAACCGGTTACTCAGTGCAATTTTGAAGTTCCTGCTGCATTTTTGAGACAACAGCCATGCACTCTCTTTGGTCATTGATTCTACAGCGTTCTAGCAGTGTGTGGAATATTCTAGACATCTCTAGACATTTCAAGACCTTCCAAGTGTATTTATTCCAATGTTTCACTTTAATTCAAGTGCACCATGTTCCTTGTTTTCCAAGCATATCAACCTTTGGATGATGGAGTGCACCTTGGGATTGTTGCCGAGTTGGTTCTAACTAACCATGTTAACCGCCTTGACTCAGTGAGTCAAGTCCAACTAACTCCTAGCCTAGTTCCAAACCCAAAGCTAATTCCAAACCAAATTGTTTGATCTTGATCGTGTTCGGTTTGATTTACCATGCAATTGTTTGATCTTTGATCTTCGTTATTATTGATTTCAAGTTGTGTTTAACTACCCTTACATGATGTAATTTTCGTGCACAAATTTGTATTTAAGCATGTGGTAGTTTGCATAAGTGAATATGTGCTGAGAATCACTTTTGAAAAGCTGTTTTTACTGTTTTTTTTTCACCACTGTTCAGTGGTAACCGGTTAACGTATGGTGGTTAACCGGTTACTCAGTGCAATTTTCACCCAGAACGCTAATTTTCAAGCATGTAACCGGTTAACGCATGGTGAGTAACCGGTTACCACTGAACAAAATGGCCATTTTCTTGCATTTTCAAGTGTGTTTGCCATGCTTTCTTCACTTTAACTTCCATTGATTATCATGCTTGATTTTATGGATGTTCTAAATGTCATTTCACTTCTGGTTGAGGCATATTCATGAACTTTCGATGCACATTTGCGATTATTCATTTGTATCATGTTCTTAGCATTGTATGAACATAATCCTTCTTGCACTATCTTTGTTCACATGATACATGATTTTGTGTGGCACTTTGATGATCATTTGGCACTGTTTTGCACTTTCCATTTCAGTTTACATTAAGTTTATTCTTCATGGATAAACTTAATCTTGTGTAATCAATAATTCACTCCTTTGTGCTTTAATGACTTATCACCCTCTTTGGAAAGTTGTTAGCATATTTCTCCCTTGATTAATTGATCAAAACACGTTTCGATTAGTTGATCTTCCCCTTTCCTCTCTTTATGCTTCCTTTAGAGCTTTCTCTCTCGTTCCCCCGTGGAGTTGGAGTTTCGTGATGTACCTTGCATCGGAGCACTGTATAAATTGACGGTGTTATGTTGTCCGTTTCTCTACACAGGAGCGCTGTACAACTTGGAGCTATTGTGCCGTCCCGTTCAACTTCCGCATTACACCCTGTGTGTGTTAGGGAAGGAATGAGAAGGGAGAATTCCTACTCTTATTCTGACTACTTCAGGTAGGGGACGAATGACCCTGTGCTTGGCTTAGTCATCTCTATCTTCCGGTGGTAATGTGCTTTCTTTCCCCAGTCGAGTTAATCCTTGATCACTCTTCTCTCTTTGCGATCTCTTTCGATCCTTGATCACTCCTATCTCTTTCAATCTCTCCTTTTGATCAATCACCATCCTTCTTGGTTAAGATCATTATTCTTGCGCTAGCAATCCCTCTTTGTCCCATTACTCCTTTTTTCTTGTAATCAATCATTTCTTTTTGATTCCCATGAAGATTCTCAATTCTCTTTCTTTGGTCCAGTACAGTTTTCCTATCACGACCATTTTTTCCCAAGAGTTCGCAACCATTTCTTGGTTCTTCTCATTTTTTTGGTTAATCACTGCCGGTCAGTTAAAACACCAATGTTTGCACTCCTTCTCAGTTAACCACAGTCCATCTGTTAAAACACTGAGTTCCTTGGGTTAATCACCTTCTCTTGGTTAATCACCCTTTTTCTTCAGTAAACCACAACCCGTCTGTTAAAATACTGAACCCCCTTCTAGAGTTAATCACCTCCTCTTGGTTAATCACTCATTTCTCTCGGTTAATCACAGTGTTCTGTTAAAAATCGAATCCCTGGCAGTTGGCAACCTTTCCTGGTTCGAATACTTGCACCCTTTGGGCTAGTAACCTCTTTTGGTTCGATACCCCTCTTCATTGGTCAAGAGCTGTTTGTTCAGTCATTACCAACATCCCTTTTGGGTTACGACCTTCAATCGGTCCTACACCCTTTCTCCCGGTTAATCACAGTTTTCTCGTTAAAACCAATGCTTCTCTATCCCCACAGAGTTGCAGTCCTTTCTTTCCTCGGTTAACCACTGTTCATCAGTTAATATACCGACGCCCCCTGCAGAGTCAAACACCTTCTCTTGGTTCAGCACTCTATCTTTTGGTCTATCACAGCCGGTCTATGGACACCAACTTTCTTTCCCCCGCCAGAGTCTTACTCTCTTTCTTCGGTTAACCACTGCCAGTTAGTTAACATACCGATACCCCTCAGAGTCAAACATTTCTCTCTTATTCCCTTACTCTTTTGGTTATGACACCATTTCTTTTGCATCCCCAGCGGATCTTTCTCCATCTCTTGCTCTTGGTTTTGACACCACCTCTTTCATCCCCTTGTGTCTTCCTTGTTTTGTTTTTCGTTCAGTTCCCCGAACTACGGAAGCTCTGATTCTGCATTCTTTCGAATGTATGATACGTAGGCATGAGATCGCAATGATATCGGCGAGCACACTTCCACCTTTCTTCCGTCTTCCTCTTTTCTTTCTTTCTTCTTTGTCTCATGGTTCCCTGAACTACGGCGCTCTGACTTCCTCATTGCACTATGAGGGTACGTAGGTACGAGGACTTCGTTCCTCTGCGAGCACTTTCTTTCTTTCTTTTCTTTTTCCCCTTTCTCTCTCTCTCCTTCTTTTAGCGAGAAGCCTTTAGATAGATAACCCATCCAAGCCTAGAAGCAAGCGAAATGGTTCCCGTCGAGTACAACGGATGCGTTAGGTGCTAATACCTTCCTTTCGCATAACCGACCCCCCATTCCCGTTTCTCTTCCCCTTGGGTTTTATCGATATTTTCCCTGTCCTTTGGGACTAAATAAACTTCGGTGGCGACTCTGTTGTATCTTTGAGAAGTCAAGGTTGGCGCATCCCTCGCAGAGCATGTACACGCCAAGTTATTGAAAGAGTATGTTGATATCTTCGCCTAGTCCTATCAAGATATGCCTGGGTTGGGTACCAACATTGTTGAACATCACTTGCCACTCAAGCCCGGATGTCCTCCTGTCAAGCAGAAGCTCAGGAAGACTAGACTTGACATGGCACTCAAAATCAGAGAAGAGGTAAAGAAGCAGCTCGACATTGGGTTCCTCGCCACTTCTGAATATCCTGAATGGATTGCCAACATTGTCCCGGTTCCCAAGAAGGACGGAAAAGTCAGAATGTGTGTGGATTATCGAGATCTCAACAAGGCGAGCCCGAAGGATGATTTTCCTTTACCTCATATTGATGTCTTGGTAGACAACATTGCACAGTTCTCTGTCTTTTCCTTCATGGACGGCTTTTCAGGATATAATCAGATCAAAATGTCCCTAACGGATATGGAGAAGACTACATTTATCACGCCATGGGGTACATATTGCTACAAAGTTATGTCATTCGGTCTAAAGAATGCAGGGGCAACATACCAGCGTCATGACAACCCTCTTTCACGATATGATTCATAAAGAGATTGAGGTTTACGTGGACGATATGATTGCCAAGTCCAAAACTGAGGATGATCACTTGGTTCATCTGAAGAAGCTTTTCGACAGACTCCGAAAGTTTAGACTGCGGTTGAATCCTGCGAAGTACACCTTCGGAGTTCGATCTGGTAAATTGTTGGGCTTTATTGTAAGTCAGAAGGGCATTGAAGTTAATCCTGATAAGGTTTGGACAATTCAGAACATGCTGCCTCCCAAAACATAAAAAGAAGTCCGTGGCTTTCTGGGCAGACTTAATTACATCTCAAGGTTCATTTCCCATTTAACGGCTACATGTGAACCCATGTTCAAGTTACTAAGAAAAAATCAATCGGTTGAATGGAATAATGATTGTCAAGAAGCATTTGACAAAGTAAAACAATACTTGCAAGAACCATTGATCTTAGTGAAGATGGCTGGTTTCTACCTGAGTGAATCGCACACTCAAAGATACAACAGAGTCACCACCGAACTTTATTTAGTCCCAAAGGACAGGTAAAATATCGATAAAACCCAAGGGAAAGAGAAACGGGAACGGGGGGCCAGTTATGCGAAAGGAAGGTATTAGCACCTAACGCATCCGTCGTACTCGACGGGAACCATTTCGCTTGCTTCTAGGCTTGGATGGGTTATTTATCTAAAGGCTTCTAGCTAAATAAAGGAGAGAGAGAGAGAGAGAGAGAGAGAGAGAGAGAGAGAGAGAGAGAAAGGGGAAAAAGAAAGAAAAGAAGGAAAGTGCTCGTGGAGGAACAAAGTCCTCATGCCTACATACCCTCTTAGTGCAATGAGGAAGTCAGAGCGCCGTAGTTCATGGAACCAGGGGACAGAAAAGAAGGAAGAAAAGGAGAGAAAGAGGAAGACGAAAGAAAGGGTGGAAGTGTGCTCACCGAGATCATTGCGATCTCATGCCTACGTATCTGACATTCAGAAGAATGCAGAATCAGAGCTTTCGTAGTTCAGGGAATTGAACGAAAAAGGAAAACAAGAAAGAAACAAGGAAACGAAAGAAGTGATGTCGAAACCAAGAGCAAGAGTGAAAGAAAAACTCTAATGGGAAAGACCCCGCAGTAAGAGCGTTTGCACAAAAGAATAGGAAAAGAATGGTGTCAAAACCAAGAATGAAAGAAACTCCGCTGGGGATAGCAAAAAGAATTGGTGTCGAAACCAAGAAAGTAAGAGCAAAGGGAATGGAAAGGACTCCGCTGGGGATCCAACTAAAGGGATGGTGTCATAACCAGGAGAAAAAAAAGGACTCGGTATATTAGCTGGCTGGCAGTGGTTAACCGAGGAAAGAGAGTAGACCCTGGCGGGGAAAAGAAGCTGGTGTCAACAGACGGACTGTGATAAACCAAGAGAGAGAGTGCTGAACCAAGAGAAGGTTTTTGACTCTGAAGGGGCCTCAGTATATTAACTGACTGACAGTGGTTAACCAGGGAAGAAAATACTGTAACTCTGCGGGGATAGAGAAGCATTGCTTTTAACAGAGGAAACTGTGGTTAACCAGAAGCACGGGTGTAGGACCGATCAAAGGTCGTGACCCAAAGGAGTTTGGTAAACTGACTGAACAAACAATACTCAACCGAAGAAAGGGTATCTGAACCAAAGAAAGGTTACTAACACAAGGGTACAAGTATTTGAACCAAGAGGAGGTTGCCAATCGCGGGGAATTCGGTGTTTACAGACGGACTGTGACCAACCGAAGGGAAAAAAGAGTGATTAACTAAGAGAAGGTGATTAACTCAAAAGGGTTCAGTATTTTAACAGACGGACTGTGTTTAATTGAAGAAAAGGGTGATTAACCAAGGAGAGGTGATTAACCCAAGAGGTGCTTAGTGATTAACAGACAGACTGTGTTTTACTGAAGAAAAGGGTTATTAACCAGGAATAGGTGATTAACCCAAGGCGTTCTCAGTGATTAACAGACGGACTGTGATTAACTGAGTAAGAGAGCAAAATTGGTGTTTTAACTGACAAGCAGTGGTTAAACCAACAACGGGAGAAGAACCAAGAGAGGATTGCGAACTCTTGGGGAAGAATGGTCGTGACAGGAAAATTGTGTTAGACCAAAGAAAGAGAATTGAGACTCTTCAGGGGAATCAAAAAGCAATGATTGATTACAACAAGTAAGGTGTGATGGAACAAAGAGAGATTGCTAGCGCAAGAATAATGATCTCAACCAAGAAGGATGGTGATTGATCAAAAGGAGAGATTGAAAGAGATAGGAGTGATCAAGGATCGAAAAGGATCTCAAAGAGAGAAGAGTGATCAAGGATCAACTCGACAAGGGAATGAGACACTATAGCTGGAGGATAGAGGTGACTATTCTCGACGAGAGGACAAGACGCCCTTACCAAAGAAATAGCCAGAATAAGGGTAGAAAAACTCCATCCTCATTCCTTCTCTAGCACCCAAAATATAGTGTGGAAAGTGAAACGGACAGCGCAACCACTCCAATGTTGTATAGTGCTCTTGCGGAGAGAAACAGACAACATAACGGCGTCAATTTGTACAATGCTCCAATGCAAGGCTCAGCGCGAAACTCCAACTCCACGGGGGGGGGGGGGGGGGGGGGGGGGGGGAGAAAGTTCTAAAGGAGGCCTAAGGAGAGGAAAAGGGAAGATCGATTAATCGAAACAAAGTCTCGATCAATTAATCAAGGGAGAAACATGCTAACAACTTTTCAAAGAGGATGAAAAGTCATTAAAGCAAAAAGGAGTGAATTATTGATTATACAAGATTAACTTTATCCATGAAGAATAAACTTAATGCAAACTGAAATGGAAGGTGCAAAACAGTGCCAAATGATCACCAAAATTCCACACAAACTCATGTATCATGTGAAAAAATAGTGCAAGAATTGCTATGTTCATACAATGCTAAGAACACGAAACAAAAGAATAATCGAAAATGCGCATCGAAAGTTCTTGAACATGCTTCAACCAGAAGTGAAATGACATTAAAAACATCCATAAATCAAACATGACAATCAATGGAAGTTAAAATGAAGAAAGCATGGTAAACACACTTGAAAATGCAAGAAAATGGCCTTCTGGTTCAGTGTTAATCGATTAACACAATTTCACTGCAAAGTGTTAATCGATTAACACTTGAAAAAGTGAAAAAAAAACACTGGTTAATCGATTAACACAATTGCACTGCAATGTGTTAATTGATTAACACAGTACAGGGAGCAGAAAATCAGTTTTGAAAAGTGCTTTTGGCCAAATTTTTGATAGTGCAATCACTCCAATGCTAGGGCAAACAATTATGCACGAAAAAACAAGCTTAGAAACATCAAATGATCAACAAAAGAATCAATTAACAATCAAGATCAAGGATCAAGCAAAAGTGTAATCAATTCACGTGGAAGAATATCGAAATTACATCGTAAACGATACGAAAACGATCGAAATGATAAAATGAATGAAATCCACCAACCTACAAGGCTGAGATGTGCCTTGATAAATGTTGTAAAGTGATCTTGGTGCAGGAGATTAAAGAAAACCAGAGGATCCTTGAATTGTAGACGAAACGCGTCGAAACCGATCAAAATCGCAAAAATGCACCGAAATCGAACTTGCACCAAAATAAATGGTGTGAAACCCTTGGATTGAAGTAGAAGGAGATGTAATTCCAGAAATCTAACCAAAGAATGCCAAATGATGAATGTTAAGCTCAAGAATTAATCACTTTCAAGGTGAAAAGTGATTATTCTTCAAGAATAAGAGCTTTTAGTGAGGATTGATGGAGAAGAATTGAGATGGAGATGAAGAATGAGTAGAGAAATCAGAGAAAAAGTGAGAGAATTAAGAGTGAGATGTGAGAAGCTTGGTGAAAAATGGTAGAGAATGGTTGAGGAATTGAAAAGTGATTGGAGGTGTGTTTATATAGACTTTAGGTTTTGAATATGAGATGGTTTGGAATTTGATTTTGAATTAGCTTTGGGTTTGGAGCTAGGTTAGGAGTTAGTTGGACTTGACTCACCGAGTTAAGGAGGTTAACTCGGTTAGTTAGAATCAACTCGGTAACCATCCCAAGGTGAATTCCAACATCCAAAGATCCACATTACTTGGGGAACAAGGAACATGGTGCACTTGATTTGAAGTGAAGTATCATAGCAAATGCACTTGGAATGAATTGAGTAGCTTGGAAATGTTTAGAGGTGTCTAGAATATTCCATATGCTGCTAGAATCCAAGACCAAAATGTGTGCAAAGGTGCTGTCATGAAAAAGCAGCAAATTGTGCCTATTTTTCCTGTGTTAATTTATTAACACAATTGCACTGCAAATGGTTAATCGATTAACCAGGCCAAAATATGCCCAATTTTCCTAAAAAAGGGTGTTGTGGTCCCGGTTTCGATCTTCCACCTCTTGTATTGATGAATAGGTATGGAAACCTTCATTTTGTGCTTGTTTTGGTGATGAAATAATCTTGAGAGGATGCGATTAATCGGGCTTGGAAAACCTGGACATCCTACAATCAAAACACCAAAAGAAAAAATGTGAATGCGTATGCCAGCGATGCGAATGCTTATGCTTATGCAAAAGGCAAAAGAGGGAGGTCAAATTTCGGGTTACGACAGCTGCCCCTATTTAATCCTCTTGGACCTGAATGTACGAATTGCGCCAGCTTTTCGATGATTCGAGGTAAAAGGGGATTAAATAAAATAATAGCTCGAGAATTTGGCCGATGTCGACAAAAGAAGAGTTGAAAGTGTTTGAAGGTTGATAAGTACAAAGATAGCTGAAAATCTGCTGGGAGATAAGTCAGGAAAAAAAGAGAGAGGGAGTATGATCGATGCATATGCTATGTATGCGTTTCTACATGATGCTTGATATCATGCAATGCAAAGGCTCAAGTTGAGGCACAGTGTGAAGTGATTAGGTAGAAATCGTAGCAAAACGACTTCGACATCCTCGGTCGGGGATAGAACCCGCAGATGAAGAAAATCTCTGCTGGAGACAACAGTTCACAAAGGACGATGATTCCGCCGGGGAAAGAAACTGAGAACATCTCAGGTTTCTAGATCACCATGGTTGTCCTTGTTGGGGATGAAAGAACCAAGTCAATCCTTCCTACCAAGACTGGCTCTGCATAGGGAAAAGATATTCTTGAATCATGTTGACTCAGCTGAGGAGAAACCGCTACTGCTGGTGACAGATAGTTCCTGATCATTAGAGATGATACACAACCCTTGCTGGGGAAAAGTGAACAAAGATGTCTTTGCTGGAGAACACCTTGGCCACCTGCTGGGGAGAATGATGACTCTGCTGAGGAACTGCTGAGGAGACAACAACTTCTTCACTGAATCAAAACATTGTCGGCCAGGCGTTAGGCTTACCAATGGATATTACCGCTCACCCTGCAGGAGTTACCAGTAACACATGCAATGCATATTGCATTCTCGATTGATTTAGCTTTTTATTGTTCTCAACATTTTTTAGTATTATGTGATCACAAATAATTGTTTATTTTGCAAACAAAATACTGGAATGAAAACAAATTGAGGTAACAAAAATGCATTTTATTGAATATGAAATTTTTGTACATAAAGTGTGTATAAAGATGCAAAATCCTTGATGAGGAAATTTGCAATAAAATTGAAAAACAAATGTAAATGGCAAAGGGAAATTATGCTTTGTATTGATTACAACATTGGCCACCATCCACTGTGAGTCTAGGTTCCAACGCTTTGCACCACTTGATGATGATTGGACTTCTCTATTACCGTCTGAGATCTAGCCATGAGGAAAAAAGGCTCAAGCGTTCACAGTCAATGCCTTTATCCCTAATTTTTGCCTGGACATGTTTTCACATTTTTTTTCATCCACCGGGATGCCCATTTTTGCCTAAGTCGCCCTTTCGGGTTTTCAACTTAGTGGGCTATTATTGTTTTTTTTTCCATTATCCCTAACTTTTGCATGGACATTTCTTTTTTTTGGTCCATCGGGACGTCCATTTTTGCCTAGATTGTCCTTGCGGATGTCAATCTAGCGGACTTTTATCCATTTTTTTAGGCATAATATTTTTTGACTGTATCGGAGTTCACGGGCGATGGCAACTCCTCCCCATCCATTGTGGTGAGGATCAGGGCTCCGCTTAAGAAGGCCTTCTTGACAACAAAGGGTCCTTCGTAGTTGGGAGTCCATTTTCCTCGTGGATCCGAGTGAACAGGTGAATACCTCTTGAGCACGAGTTCGCCTTCGCAGAACGTTCGAGGGAGAACTTTCTTGTTAAAAGCTCGCTTGAGGCGTCTCTGATACAATTGACCATGACAAACGGCTGTAAGGAGCTTCTCTTCGATGAGATTCAGCTGGTCGTGTCTGGATTGAACCCATTCAGCTTCATCAAGACCTACTTCCATGATGACTCTGAGCGAAGGAATTTTGACTTCGATGGGTAGAACATCTTCCATACCATACACAAGTGAGTACGGAGTTGCCCCAGTGGAAGTGCAAACTGAAGTTCGGTAGCCATGCAGTGCAAAGGGAAGCATTTCATGCCAATCCTTGTAAGTTTTGACCATTTTCTGGACAATCCTCTTGATGTTTTTGTTTGCTGCTTCAACGACGCCATTCATCTTGGGCTGATATGGTGAAGAGTTGTGGTGCTCGATCTTAAATTCTTGACACAACTCCTTCATCATGTTGTTATTCAGGTTGCTTGTATTGTCCGTGATAATGTTGCTAGGAATGCCATAGCGACATATTATCTCTTTCTTGATAAATCTAGCAACCACTTGTTGTGTAACGTTTGCGTAAGAAGCAGCCTCAACCCACTTGGTAAAGTAGTCGATAGCAACTAGAATGAATCGATGACCGTTGGAAGCCTTCAGCTCGATCATTCCAATCATATCTATACCCCACATGGAGAATGGCCAAGGTGAAGTCAAAACATTCAATGGAGTTGGAGGCACACGGATCTTGTCTCCGTAGATTTGGCACTTGTGACATCTTTTGGCAAAGTTGTAACAATCTACTTCCATTATTGTCCAGTAATACCCAGCCCGAAGGATCTTCTTGGCCATAGCAGAACCTTTAGCATGTACACCCTCGCAACCCTCATGTATGGACCTTATGATCGTGTTTGCTTCGTGTCTATCCACGGATCTGAGCAACACGGAATCATAATTCCTCTTGTACAGTACACCACCACTAAAGAAGAATTTGGCGCAAAGCCGTCTAAGAGCCTTCTTGTTAGTGATAGTGATACCCTCAGGATATTCCTGTTTTTCCAGATATCTTTTGATGTCGTAGAACCAAGGCTTGTCATCAGACTCATCCTCGATTTCTAAACAGTGTGCTGGTTCGTTCAAGTGATCAATGCGGATATGAAGAGCTTCATTCTTCCACTTGACCTTGAACATGGATGCTAGAGTGGCAAGAGCATCAGCTAGTTGATTTTCCACTTTGGGAATATGATGAAAAGTGATCTCATAAAACTAAGGAATCAACTTCGCTATGTGTTGTTGGTACGGAACCAGCTTGGAATCCCGAGTCACAAAGTTCCCTCTGACTTGACCAATGACCAAGGCAGAATCTCCATATACCTCAAGGATCTTGATTCTCATGTCAATTGCTACTTCAATACCGTAGATACATGCTTCGTATTCAGCCATATTATTGGTGCATGCAAAGCATAATCTTGCAGTGAAGGGAAGGTGAAAACCTGTTGGAGAGATGAGGATAGCACCGATTCCACGACCTTTAGAATTGGAGGCACCGTCAAACACGAGCGTCCATCGCGCCCCTGGTTCGGGTCCTATATCAAGGTCTGGAGTCTCATAATCTCTGATAAACAGACCATCCTCATCGGGAAAGTCGAACTTCATTTGTTGAAAACCCTCTACAGGTTGATGAGCAAGGTAGTTAGACAAGACGCTCCCTTTTATTGCTTTCTGGGGTAACATGTTGGATATCATACTCAGTTAACAGTATCTGCCACCGAGCAATCCTTCCAGAGACAGCAGGCTTTTCAAATATGTATTTTATTGATCCATTTTGGATATCAACAAAGTAGTATGGCAAATCATGTATTGTCGTAGGCGTCGAGCAGCCCAGACCAAAGCACAACAAGTTTTCTCCAAGAGTGAGTATCTGGCCTCACAATCAGTCAACTTCTTGCTCAAATAGTAAATTGCATGTTCTTTTCTGCCAGTGTCGTCATGTTGACCCAATACACATCCCATTGATTCATCGAGAATGGTGAGACACATGATTAAAGGCCTACCAGGAACCGGCGGTACTAAGATCGGTGGTTCTTGCAAGTATTGTTTTATTTTGTCAAATGCTTCCTGACAATCATTATTCCATTCAACCGATTGATTTTTTCTTAGTAATTTGAACATTGGTTCACAAGTAGCCGTCAAATGAGAAATGAATCTTGAGATGTAATTAAGTCTGCCTAGAAAGCCACGGACTTCTTTTTCTGTTCTGGGAGGCGGCATATTCTGAATTGCCCGAACCTTATCAGGATCAACTTCAATGCCCTTCTGACTTACAATAAAGCCCAACAGTTTACCAGATCGAACTCCGAAGGTGCACTTCGTAAGATTCAACCGCAGTCTAAACTTCTGGAGTCTGTCAAACAGTTTCTTCAGATGAACCAAGTGATCATCCTCAGTTTTGGACTTGGCAATCATATCGTCCACGTAAACCTCAATCTCTTTATGAATCATATCGTGAAAGAGGGTTGTCATGGCACGCTGGTATGTTTCCCCTGCATTATTTAGACATAATGGCATGACTTTGTAACAATATGTACCCCATGGCATGATGAAAGTAGTCTTCTCCATATCAGCTGGGGACATCATGATCTGATTATATCCTGAAAAACCGTCCATGAAGGAAAAGACAGAGAACTGCACAGTGTTGTCTACCAAGACATCAATATGAGGCAAAGGAAAATCATCCTTCGGGCTTTCTTTATTGAGATCTCGATAATCCACACACATTCTGACTTTGCCGTCCTTCTTGGGAACTGGGACAATGTTGGCAACCCATTCAGGATATTCGAAAGTGGCTTGGAACCCAGCGTCAAGCTGTTTCTTTACCGCTTATCTGATTTTGAGTGCCATGTCAGGTCTAGTCTTCCTGAGCTTCTGCTTGACAGGAGGACATCCGGGCTTGAGTGGCAAGTGATGTTCAACGATGTTGGTATCCAACCCAGGCATATCTTGATAGGACCAGGCGAAGATATCAACATACTCTTTCAATAACTTGACCAACTCAGAGTGTACATGCTCTGCAAGGGATGCGCCAACCTTGACTTCTCTTCTGACCTCATCAGTACCAAGATTGACAACTTCCACCGGCTCTTTGTGTGGCTGAATCTCTCTACGCTCGTGTTCAAGGAGCCTTGCCAGTTCAGCTGGTAATTCACAATCTTCCTTACCATCCTCTTCGGCTTGGTTAATTGGAATTCCAGAATTACAATGGATGTTTGCCATGTTGTTATCAATGCTTTTATTAGTTCTGCATGTTTATGGATAAAATGAGCTATTGTGAAAAGTGAAAAACAAAAGAAACTTTTGCCATTTATTTGGTGAAAAAGTAAAATAAAGAAAGGAAATAGAGCATAATTTTGAATGCAAAAAACTTTCATTTATTGATCACATAATATTGCAAAAGCGCAAGGCCCTTTACAAGCTATCCACTCGTCTCGGGCGAGGACGAGGGAATGAAAAAGCAAAATGCATTGCATGTTATATGGGAAAACCACAGGAATCACGGTAGATGTCCAATTATTGAGCTTGAAACCTGGCGGACACTTACGCACAAAGCTTGAAATCTGATTACTGGGACCAGCATCATCAGCAGCTGCCACGATATCACCTTGCTGGAAACCCGCGCTGTGGAACTTGACAAAGTTGCTTTGCTTCTGATCAGAGGAACCAGATTGACGACCAGGATGATAACCCACTCCAAAACAATTATGCTTCTCAACCACATCAATCACGTGCCCCCATCCTAGCAAGGTACCTCTATTGATGGTCTCTTTAGCACTCTTAGCAGACGCTAAAGTCAATTGTGGTGATCTACCTTGACCAATTGAAGCAGAGCTGACATCTTCAAACTCGAGACACTGCAATGGCACCTCAGCTATGCCTTCTTCAGTCTCGACGTATCGAAAAGATGATAACTCGCTTACAATCAGATCCTCTTCACCACAGACAATGACAAGCTGATCGCCAAACATGAATTTCAACTTCTGATGTAAAGTGGAGGTGACTTCCCCTGCAGCGTGGATCCACGGACGACCCAGTAGGCAACTGTACGCTGCATTGATATCCATCACTTGGAAAGTAATAGTAAACAGATGCGGTCCAATGTTGATGGGTAAGTCCACTTCTCCAATGACTTGTCTTCGAGAACCGTCAAAGGCTCTGA
The DNA here is from genome assembly GCA_022829125.1 of Lathyrus tuberosus. NCBI lineage: Eukaryota > Viridiplantae > Streptophyta > Magnoliopsida > Fabales > Fabaceae > Lathyrus > Lathyrus tuberosus. The sequence continues at coordinate 1,515,137 of JALAZF010000282.1, forward strand.
CAACTAAGGCACTTGGTCTCATCTCGATTCCTTCCACTGGTAATTGTCTCAATGTGCCCTTAGGCATCACATTGAGAGAAGAACTAGTATCCACTAGAACACAAGATAACAGGATGTCTGTGCAGGTTACAGATATGTGTAGCGCTTTGTTGTGGGCAGTTGCTTCAGGAGGTAATTCTGACTCATTAAAACCCAAATACCGACTTGCAGTTATATTGGCCACTACATCATCGAATTCAACGATGGATATATCTTGCATAATGTGGGTGCTATTCAACACTTTCAACAAAGTTGATATGTGCACAGGCGAACTCATGAGTAAGGACAAAATTGAGATCCTCGAGGGAGTCTGACCCAGCTGATCCACAATCTTAAAGTCACTTTTCTTGATCAGCTTAAGGAACTCTTGATCATCAAGGGTCTCCTTGCTCTTTGAAACACCCTCAGACGGGATAGTCGGTACTGGAACGATAGTAGATGCCCCTTATTAAACCACAGGGGTTGCGAATGCAGGTGTCTCCTTAGGAGAAACAACAATTGGAATTTGCACGGGCTTCATAGTAACCTTCGGGGTGAACACTCATCCACTACGAGTCATACCTCCACCGGCTGTAACATTCACGATCTCTGATTCGGTGAACCTTATCTCTTGACCTCCAAAAAACACAGTAGACCCATACTTCCATGGTACCTCCTTGGAATTCTGATACAGAAATGGCTTCGGCGGGCAAACAACGATGGGTTGCACCTTCTTTTGTTTAGGGGATTCCACCGGAACCTTCCTATAGATGATGGTGAATGGCTCAATAGCAGCAACTTCCTCGACAGGTTTAGATCTGGAAAATTGCACTTCGCCTCGGTTTATCAAAATCTGGACACAACCCTTCAGCCTTCGACACTGGTTGGGATTATCATCACAAATCTGAAACTTACCATGCAACCCTTTCAACAACCCATGTTCCTTCAATTTCTTGAAAACCACGGACATCAGAGTCTTTACCTCGTCAACATCCATGATCAATTCAGCCTTCGGACTATCCTCAATCATGTTAATTGCAGGTCCACCGTGATTTGACAACGGATTACTCTGAATGTTGGGTCCTTCCTCAGCAAAAGTCAGAACCTTCTTATCAATGAGTTCCTGAACTTTGGTTTTGAAAACAAAGCAGTCCTCTGTTGCATGTCCTATGTATCCAGCATGATAAGCACAAGATGCATTTGGGTTATGCTTCGGGCCAAATGGAGGAATTGTAGGTGCAATCTGCTTTGGGACAATTGCCCCTTGGTGAACCAGATAAGGAAATAATTCAGAGTATGACACTGGAATTCTGTCAAAATTCGGACGCTTACGGTTTCCTTGACTGTTGCTGTTCTGACGGTTCTGATTCTGCTGAATTTTGTTTTGTTGATTCTGTTGCTGATTCTGAGCATTCTGAACTAGTTATTGCGGATGATACTGATATGGAGGTTGTTGATACTGTGCAGCAGCAATGTACGGATACGGATAGTACGGTAAGGGAGCCATGGGAGCTTGATACTGAGGAGAAACTTGAGCTGTCACAACGTTGGCTTCACCTTCCTTTTTCTTGGAATGACTGTTCTGAGACTTTCTAGCGGTCGGCTGCTGGGAAGCAGCTCTAGGAATCTTTCCAGTCTTCAAACCATTCTCAATCCGTTCACCAATCGTAACAACATCAGCGAAGTTCGATGAAGAGCTACCCACCATTTTCTCATAGTAGAACCCTTGCAAAGTACCCATAAAGATGTCAACCAACTCATTATCAGAGAGAGCAGGTCGCACACGAGATGCCATCTCACGCCATCTTTGTGCATACTCCTTGAATGTTTCAGCTGATCGCTGTGACTGATTCTGCAATTGCAATCTAGTTGGCGCCAGATCAAGGTTATGCTTGTATTGTCTCACGAACGTTTCAGACAAATCCCTCCAAGTACGGATCTTGCTGCGCTCCAAGCCCATGTACCAATCTAATGAAGCACCAGACAAACTATCTTGAAAATAGTGAACATGCAATTCATCATTATCAATATGGGATGCCATCTTCCTGCAGTACATAGTGATGTGACTGCGCGGGCTGCTCAAGCCTTTATACTTTGGCAAATCAGGTATCTTGAATTTCTGTGGCAACACAACATTCGGAACCAAACACAAATCTTTGGCTTCCATGCCAAAAGCAGAGATTCCTTCAATAGCTCTGATACGATATTCCAACAACTTGTAGTCAACAGATCTATTCTGATTAGTGGGCCTAATAAGAATCTGAGGATTTGACAGCTGAGAAGTGGCCGGAGCGTGAACATGTGGAGTAGCAAACTGAGAAGGATACACCAAACCAGGATTAACCATCTGACTAGCATTCTGACCCATTGGAACACCATACAGATAATTCAGAGGAGGTACCCCAGCAGCTGAGGAAGATGCCCCATGATAGAACATCCCAGGATGAATATTCGGAACAGTAGTTTGAGCAACTTGAGACGAAATTGGAACATGAATAGGATAACCTCTATACACATGCTCTTCTTCATCAGGAGTTTAAGTGTCAACCAATTCGGCATTTTGATGAGTTTGAGCCTGAAGATTCTCAGGATCATCATTCACCACTGGAGGTGGGACTGGAGTAGGCATGACCCATGGATAGGCGGCAGCATTCCCATTAGGCATGGGTGCAACAAAAGGCTGATATGGCATGAAGGAACTACCATTATTTGCAATCTGAGGAGTGTAATTCGGAGGCATGTGTAACGCCCAATTACTTAATTATTTATTTAATTAAATAGTTTTGAATATTTCCCATTTTAATTGTTGAAGTTGTGTGATATCAATTTTAGTTGTGTTAATTGTTGTGGAGTTGTTTAGTTGAATTAGGTGGTAGAAAATGGAATAATACTAGACTATATTAATTGGGCCTATTTATTTGGGTGGAAGTAGTAGAAAGGGGGGTGTAAGAACGTAAGCCCAATAAGATTATAGTATTATTTTATAATGGGTGTTAGTTATCAGAATGGGAATTAAAAAGAAAGAGTGGAGTTAGTGGGAAAAAGAAGTTGCAGGAATATAAGAAGTTATTGGAAAAAGTCTTGGAGGAGAAAAATAGGGTTTTTGAAGAATACGAGAAGTTGCAGAGAAAGTGGAGCAAGAGGTTTTGGAGAATTACGTGGGAATTGCAGAACCGAAAATCCAATCGAAGAGTAGAGTGACCTTCAATCCAAGGTAAGGGTGGGGTTCTGACTCTATAATTGGGCTTATGATAAATGGCTTGTAGAATTGCTTATGTCCATGTGTGTGTTGATTCGTTATGATTGATTACCTAAATCGGTTAATGTGGTTGAATTAGTCGTAGAATCATTTGATCGTGGTGGTTTTGTGTGATTTTGTTGTATTGTTGTAGCACTGTGATGGTATGAGAATTGATACCAAAGGTTGGAGGAATTAATTGTTGTTGTTAAATTAATCGTAGGATAATTAAATTATGTTGTTTGAATATAATTATCAACGCTGCTGTTGTAATACGCTGTTGTGGAACTGAAGCGAAGAGGAAAGTCTGGACTGCATGAGTGAACAGAGGAGAAGAATGAGAGAAACAGAGAGAACACAGGTTTGAGTTGGAACGCAGGTTTTGGAGTCATGACGACCGTCATGGAAGTATGACGACCGTCACACCCACGAACAACATCATGACTGTCACACTCTCGTGACGAGCGTCACGCGGGCAAATTCTGGGCTGTGTGGAAGTTGGAGATTTTGTTTCGTGGTCCTTGGTCGGTGTAGCCTGTCGTGATTACTGATATGCTTTAGTCGAGTACAGAGCCATAATTTGAATGAGTACATAATTACCAGAGGCTTAATTAGTGAATTAGAACCACTATAAATAATTAATAATTATGTTGCAATGAATTAGTAAGAAACATAATTAAGTTGAGCATCAGTATAAGCAGCAGTAGTAATACAAACCAGTGTAGACTATAAGGAACTGATAATAGTACTGTGACTAATCAATTGGAGGATAATTAAGTAACTGGGTTATAGAATTTAGTAGTATGTTTGGTGAGTGGTTGCTGACCCGAATTTAACAGGGAAATGATAGAGTTGAGCAGAGAAGTTGGTTAATTGGTTTAGTCAGAAGGTTATACAAATAGTAATGCGATGTAACTGGTTGTTCCTTGTGTTGTGTTCCTTGTTGCAAGTTAAAAAGTTGTTATATAATTCCGTTGTGCTAGCAAATAAATTGATAATGGAATTAATTAACTTTTTTTTAGTAAAAAATTACCGGATAATGAACTGATTGATTTTAGTACCCTTTTAGTGGGTGCATTATAAATTCTAGCTGCTTTGATCCTGGTTGTTGAGAATTACAAGCTGTGGAATATGTTGAATTGCCTCTAATTATTGGCAAGAATATAAGTTGTAGGCCTATGGCCAATGCTGATTTGCTGTGGTGCTGATAGATGTAATTATCAGTGTTGTTATTATGATGTTCATGATGGGTCACATGGCATAACATATTAAGCGGGCCTGGATTGGCAAATTATTAAGCTGGCCTGGATTGGCAAAAATATTAAGCAGAAGGCTTATGCCTTGTTGACGTCAATATTAATTGGCAAATTTTTAAGCTGGGAGTTCTGCTCCAATGGTACCACATGCATGTGCATTTGAGTCGCATTTCATGTTGCATCGTTGTTGTTGTGTTGTTAATTGAATGTGATTTTAGTTGCTATTGCGTTGTGGATTAATATTGATTTCAAGGTTGTTGTGTTGCTGATTTATGTTGATTGAGATGTTGTCATTGTTGATTTATGTTGCCTAAAAAGTTGTGAAGTGGTGATTTTATAATCTGATCTAATATATTATTTATCATATATCCGATTATATGGTTTGATACTCACCCCTTCTGTGGTTGGTGATGGTTTGTACGTCATCCTGCAGGTAATCCAGAGTGAAGGCTATCTACCTTCATTAGTTCGAGTCGGTGTCGTCGCTCTGATAAGTAGCACTCGGGGGGGGGGGGGGGGGGGGGGGGGGGCGGGATGAACGCATGTTTTCTTTAGTGTCGGTTTTATTATGTTGCTAAATTTTAAGTTGTTTTTCATTAAAGACTTAGTGTCTTAGAGTTGTTTTGAATCAAACAAGTTGTTATGGTATTTTAGTTGAATTTATAAATTCGCTGCGTATTAATAAAGTTGTTTTGTGACAAAGACTGAATTATGTTCATCTGAATATTAATTGTGATGTGTCCATGTTTATGCGGTTAAATGCCGTTGTTTTTAAGTTGAAAATGTGACATCCTGTTTATGTTGAAATTTTATTACTCTGATTTTATTAAATATTCGCCGGGTCGAAAATGGGGTGTTACATTAGTGGTATCAGAGCAGGTCGGTCCGTCCGGCCAAGTTGTCGAGTCGTAGTTTGTTTGACAATCGAGTATTGTTAACTAGTTCTAGCATTTGTTTATGTTGTAGTGATAAGTTGAGATGGCTGGAAGGAACGATGCTGCAATTGCTGCTGTGATGCAAGCAATGGCTCAAGCTTTGCAGAATCAGCCGAACGCTGACGAGAATGCTGGATCTCGTAGTTTGGCAACTTTTCAGAGGGAAAATCCGCCTACCTTCAAGGGCAAGTATGATCCTGATGGGGTGTTGGATTGGTTGAAAGAGATGGAGAGAATTTTCTGTGTGATGGACTGCACTCTAGCGCAAAAGGTTTGATATGGGACTCACATGCTAGCATTCGAGGCTAATGACTGGTGGCTAGAGACTCGTCAGAGGTTGGAAGCTGCAGGTGAAGGTATCACTTGGGCTGTGTTCCGAAAAGAGTTCCTGAGGAAATATTACCCCGAGGATGTTCGTGGTAAGAAGTAAATCGAGTTTCTTGAGCTGAAGCAAGGAAACATGTCGGTTACCGATTATGCTGCAAAGTTTGTTGAGTTGGCTAAGTTTTATCCGCACTACAACGGGGATGATGCTGAGTTTTTAAAATGCATCAAGTTTGAGAGTGGGTTGCGCCCAGAGATTAAAGAGGCAGTTGGATATCAGAAGATTCGTGTGTTTGCGGATTTGATTGATAGTTGCAGGATTTTTGAAGAGGATAACAATGCTCATTATAAGATCATTAACGAGAGGAAGGGCAAGCACCAACAAAATCGGGGTAAGCCTTATGATGCTCCGGCGGGAAAAGGTAAACAGGAAGTGGCTGACGGTAAGAGAACTAGTGGGGGAGATGCTCCTTCTAGCATAACTTGTTTCAAATGTGGGAAACCTGGTCATAAGAGTAATGTGTGCACTGCTGAGGTAAAGAGGTGTTTCCATTGTGGTAAGACTGGGCATGCAATATCTGAGTGCAAGTATAAAGAGAGGATTTACTTCAACTGTGGTGAAGAAGGACACATTGGTAGTCAGTGTCAGAAACCAAAGAAGGCACAAACCGGTGGGAAAGTGTTCGCGTTGGCTGGGATTCAGACAACTAGCGGGGACAGACTCATCAGAGGTACATGTTTCATTAATGGTACTCCTTTAATCGCTGTGATTGATACTGGTGCTACTCATTGCTTTATTGCTGCTGATTGTGTTAAGAGATTGGGTCTTATGTTGTCCTCTATGAATGGAGAGATGGTCGTCGAGATTCCGGCTAAGGGATTGGTAACTACTTCTCTTGTGTGTTTAAAGTGTCCTCTGTCGATCTTTGACAGAGACGTTGCTGTTGATTTTGTATGTTTGCCATTAAGCGGGATGGATGTAATCTTGGGTATGAACTGGTTAGAATATAACTATGTTCATATTAATTGTAATAACAAGACTTTGAGGTTTTCTACTCCCGAAGAGGAAACTGGTTTGTTGTTTGCTAGACAGTTGCAACGGTTGTTGCAAGAAGAAGCTCAGGTGTTCTCGTTGATGGCAACGTTATCTATTGAGAACCAAGCTATAATTGATGAGTTGCAGGTGGTGCGTGAATTTCCTGAAGATTTCCCTGATGAAATTCCTGAAGTACCGCCAGAAAGAGAAGTTGAATTTGCGAATGACCTTGTACCTGGTACCAGACCTGTTTCTATGGCACCGTACATGATGTCTGGGTCTGAATTGTCAGAATTAAAGAAACAATTGGAGGATTTGCTTGAAAAGAAGTTTGTAAGGCTAAGTGTATCGTCGTGGGGAGCTCCAGTGTTATTAGTAAAGAAGAAAGATGGGAGTATAAGGCTCTGTGTTGATTATAGACAGTTGAACAAAGTGACGATTAAGAACAAGTATCCGCTTCCGAGAATAGACGACTTGACGGATCAGTTGGTAGGTGCTTGTGTGTTTAGCAAGATTGATTTGAGGTCAGGCTATCACCAGATTAAAGTGAAAGATGATGATATTCGGAAGACGGCTTTTAGGACGCGTTATGGACATTATGAGTATTTGGTGATGTCATTCGGTGTTACTAATGCGCCGGGAGTATTCATGGAGTACATGAACTGTATCTTTCATACTTACTTGGATCAGTTTGTGGTGGTGTTCATTGATGATATACAGATTTACTCTAAATCGGAAGTAGAGCATGCAGAACACTTAAAACTAGTATTGCAAGTTTTGAGAGAGAAGAAGCTATATGCAAAGTTGTCAAAATGTGAATTTTGGTTAAAGGAAGTAAGTTTTCTTGGTCACGTCATTTTGAGTAGTGGCATTGCTGTGGATCCATCTAAAGTAGATGCTGTGTTGCAATGGGGAACTCCAAGGTCGGCTACCGGGATAAGAAGCTTTTTGGGACTAGCTGGTTACTATAGAAGGTTTATCGAAGGTTTTTCTAAGTTGGCACTTCTGTTGACTAAGTTGACGTGTAAAGGTAAAACTAATGTTGTGGCTGATGCTTTAAGTCGAAAGACTTTGCATATGTCGGCGATGATGGTTAAAGAGTTAGAATTAATTGAACAGTTCAGAGATATGAGTTTAGTTTGCGAAGTGACACCGCAGAGTGTTATGTTAGGGATGTTGAAGATTAACAATGATTTTCTGGATAGTATCAGAGAAGCGCAGAAGTTAGACGTGAATAGCGATTTTAAGATGCGCGCGCATGGTGTGTTAAGATTGTGTGATCGAATTTGTATTCATGATGATGCAGAAATGAAGAAAGCGATTCTTGAAGAAGGTCATAAAAGTAAATTGAGTATTCATCCGGGGGCTACAAAGATGTATCAAGATTTGAAGAATTTGTTTTGGTGGCCTGGGCTGAAGCGCGATGTATCGCAGTTTGTGTATGTATGTTTAACTTGTCATAAGTCGAAGGTTGAACATCAGAAGCCTGCGGGGTTGATGCAACCGTTAGAAGTTCCAGAATGGAAATGGGATAGCATTTCAATGAACTTTGTGACGGGATTACCTAATACTTCAAGAGGACACGATTCGATTTAGGTGATTGTTGATAGGCTTACGAAGTCGGCTCATTTCATTGCTATTAACATCAGTTTTCCAGTATCGAAGTTGGAGGAGGTTTATACTAATGTAATTGTGAAACTGCATGGGGTTCCTTTGTGTATTGTGTCGGATAGAGATCCGAGGTTTACTTCTGATTTTTGGAAGAGTTTGTAAGAGGCGTTGGGCTCTAAGTTGAGGTTGAGTTCGACGTATCATCCTCAGACTGATGGTCAGACGGAGATGACTATTCAGTCATTAGAGGATTTGTTGAGAGCCTGTGTTCTTGAGCAAGGAGGTTCGTGGGATACTCATCTTCCATTGATAGAATTCACTTATAATAACAGTTACCATTCAAGTATTGGAATGGCACCTTTTGAAGCGTTGTATGGTCGGAGATGTAGAACTCCTTTATGTTGGCATGAATCTGGGGAAAGTGTCGTGCTTGGACCTGAAATTGTTCGAGAGACTACTGAGAAGGTGAAGTTAATTCGTGAAAAGATGAAAACTTCCCAAAGTAGACAGAAGAGTTATCATGACAAGCGGAGGAAAGACTTAGAATTTCAAGCAGATGATCATGTGTTTTTAAGAGTTACACCTGTGACCGGTGTTGGACGTGCGTTGAAGTCTAAGAAGCTGACTCCTCGGTTTATTGGTCCGTATCAGATTTTGGACAGAGTTAGAAATGTTGCTTATAGAGTGGCTTTACCGCCAATCTTTCGAATTTGCACGATGTGTTCCATGTGTCACAACTTCGGAAGTACATTTTAGATCCGTCTCATGTGATTCATATGGATGACGTGCAAGTACAGGATAATCTTACTATTGAGACAACGCATGTGCAAATCGCGGATCGCGAAATGAAGACCTTAAGAGGCAAGGAGATTGCGTTGGTGAAAGTTGTCTGGTTAGGAGCTGGCGGAGAAAGCATGACTTGGGAGCTGGAAAGCAGGATGAAGGAATCCTATCCCGAGTTATTCGAATCAGGTAAATTTTCGAGGACGAAAAATATTCTAAGTGGGGGAGTGTTGTAATGCCCAATTATTTAATTATTTATTTAATTAAATAGTTTTGAATATTTCCCGTTTTAATTGTTGAAGTTGTGTGATATCAATTTTAGTTGTGTTAATTGTTGTGGAGTTGTTTAGTTGAATTAGGTGATAGAAAATGGAATAATACTAGACTATATTAATTGGGCCTATTTATTTGGGTGGAAGTAGTAGAAAGGGGGTGTAAGAATGTAAGCCCAATAAGATTATAGTATTATTTTATAATGGGTGTTAGTTATCAGAATGAGAATTAAAAAGAAAGAGTGGAGTTAGTGGGAAAAGGAAGTTGCAGGAATATAAGAAGTTATTGGAAAAAGTCTTGGAGGAGAAAAATAGGGATTTTGGAGAATACGAGAAGTTGCAGAGAAAGTGGAGCAAGAGGTTTTGGAGAATTACGTGGGAATTGCAGAACCGGAAATCTAATCGAAGAGTAGAGCAACCTTCAATCCAAGGTAAGGGTGGGGTTCTGACTCTATAATTGGGCTTATGATAAATGGTATGTGGGATTGGACTTGTAGAATTACTTCTGTCCATGTGTGTGTTGATTCGTTATGGTTGATTACCTAAATCGGTTAATGTGGTTGAATTAGTCATAGAATCATTTGATCGCAGTGGTTTTGTGTGATTTTGTTGTATTGTTGTAGCACTATGATGGTATGAGAATTGATTGATGTTGTGAAATTAATCGTAGGATAATTAAATTATGTGGTTTGAATATAATTATCAATGTTGCTGTTGTAATACGCTGTTGTGGAACTAAAGCGAAGAGAAAAGTCTGGACTGCATGAGTGAATAGAGGAGAAGAATGAGAGAAACAGAGAGAACGCTGGTTTGAGTTGGAACGCAGGTTTTGGAGTCATGACGACCGTCATGGAAGTATGACGACCGTCACACCCACAAACAACATCACGGCCATCACACTCTCGTGACGAGCGTTATGCGGGCAAATTCTGGGCTGCATGGAATTTGGAGATTCTGTTTCGTGGTCCTTGGTCGGTGTAGCCTGGTGTGATTACTGATATGCTTTAGTCGAGTACAGAGCCATAATTTGAATGAGTACATAATTACCAGAGGCTTAATTAGTGAATTAGAACCACTATAAATAATTAATAATTGTGTTGCAATGAATTAGTAAGAAACATAATTAAGTTGAACATCAGTATAAGCAGCAGTAGTAATACAAACCAGTGTAGACTGTAAGGAACTGATAATAGTACTGTGACTAATCAATAGGAGGATAATTAAGTAACTTGGTTGTAGAATTTAGTAGTATGTTTAGTGAGTGGTTGCTGACCCGAATTTAACAGGGAAATGATAGAGTTGAGCAGAGAAGTTGGTTAATTGGTTTAGTCAGAAGGTTATACAAATAGTAATGCGATGTAACTGGTTGTTCCTTGTGTTGTGTTCCTTGTTGCAAGTTGAGAAGTTATTATATAATTCCGTAGTGCTGGCAAATAAATTGATAATGGAATTAATTAACTTTTTTTTTAGTCAAAAATTACCGGATAATGAACTGATTGATTTTAGTACCCTTTTAGTGGGTGCATTATAAATTCTAGCTGCTGTGATCCTGGTTGTTGAGAATTACAAGCTGTGGAATATGTTGAATTGCCTCTAATTATTGGCAAGAATTTAAGTTGTAGGCCTATGGCCAATGCTGATTTGCTGTGGTGCTGATAGATGTAATTATCAGTGTTGTTATTATGATGTTCATGATGGGTCACATGGCATAACATATTAAGCGGGCCTGGATTGGCAAATTATTAAGCTGGCTTGGATTGGCAAAAATATTAAGCAGAAGGCTTATGCCTTGTTGACGTCAATATTAATTGGCAAATTTTTAAGCTGGGAGTTCTGCTTCAATGGTACCACATGCATGTGCATTTGAGTCGTATTTCATGTTGCGTGGTTGTTGTTGTGTTGTTAATTGAATGTGATTTTAGTTGCTATTGCGTTGTGGATTAATATTGATTTCAAGGTTGTTGTGTTGCTGATTTATGTTGATTGAGACGTTGTCGTTGTTGATTTTTGTTGCCTAAAAAGTTGTGAAGTGGTGATTTTATAATCTGATCTAATATATTATTTATCATATATTCGATTATATGGTTTGATATCTCACCCCTTCTATGGTTGGTGATGGTTTGTACGCCATCCTGCAGGTAATCTAGAGTGAAGGCTGTCTACCTTCATTAGTTTGAGTCGGTGTCGTCGCTCTGATACGTAGCACTCGGGGGGGGGGGGGGATGAACTCATGTTTTCTTTAGTGTCGGTTTTATTATGTTGCTGAATTTTAAGTTGTTTTTCGTTAAAGACTTGATGTCTTAGAGTTGTTTTGAATCAAACAAGCTGTTATGGTATTTCAGTTGAATTTATAAATCTGCTGCGTATTAATAAAGTTATTTTGTGACAAAGACTGAATTATGTTCATCTGAATATTAAGTGTTATGTATCCATGTTTATGCAGTTAAATGCCGTTGTTTTTAAGTTGAAAATGTGACATCCTGTTTATGTTGAAATTTTATTACTCTGATTTTATTAAATATTCGCCGGGTAGAAAATGGGGTGTTACAGCATGCCCCAAGGGAAACCAGCGGGCATCTTATTCAAACTAGGCTGAACAATAGGCTGGTTCATAGGCTCAACTGGTACTTCAACTCTAGCAGGAGAAGGAACAACAACAGCAGGAGTAGCCATAACAATAGGAGGAACAGTCACAACAGGAGTGACAATAGTTGCATCAGTAGTGGTTGCAACAACAGTGGCAGCAACAGCAGTATCCCTCTGAGCACGAAGGAGCTCCTTAATGACATCCATGTTCATCTGAAACTGATCCATCCGTCCTTGGAATTGTGCCAGAGTTTCCTTGTAAGCAGCGTTCTCAGCTTTAAAGTCAGCCATGATTCTGGATTTGTTTGAGCGAGTAAAATACCGATGTCGAGTCGTCGTCTTGCCACAAATCGAAAATGATCAGAGTGAGCAAAGGTTCCCGGATGAAGGGCGTGCATATGCGGGCATGAGTGAATGCAATTCATGCAAAAATAAAGTTTTAAAATGCTTATGCAAAAATTAATTTGACATGATGAGATGATGTGCAACATCAAAAACAACAAGCCAACATAGTCTGAATAATCAAATCTGAACATCCACAAAGGTAGTGATGTGTCGGTGCAAGATCTAACGCACTGAGAAAACAAAGGTCGGAAGAGTCTTGGTTTCCTGCAGAAAAACCCAATATCCCCTCACAGGTAGTTCCTAGAAAGCGGGATTCTCATTTTCGAATTCTCGATTTGAGAAGCAATAGTACATTCATCCCTCGGGGTACAATACTATCGCCAAACAAAGAGGTCGTCCACTGATTCCCCCAAAAAGGTCATCCTATGGCAAGTTCCCAGCTTTGGGTCCTCGGATCAAGAAGCGTAATGGGTTTGCCATTTCTGGTCTTCCATTATCGCTCCTTGGGAGGAGTGCCGCAACTGAGTCCTCGGGAATGGTCACCAGAGTCGACAGCTTTCTAGGTTAACACCCCGAAATGCACAAGATGCGCAAATCAGAACATCTCCCAAGAAAAACTCGTCTGGGTGTCGATTTCATGTAAACCATACGTACCAAGACACTACGTAGGCCACACTACTTTCCACTCTAATCCTATATGTACTCTCAAGCCTGTGTAATGGGCTTATCTCTCAAGTAGCAACCCAACCGACAATAGCAGAGAAAATAGCAGATGTCCAGAATATGCAGCATATGAATATTTAAAGCAGGAAAGAAATGCAATAAATAAACATAAAGTGAATAAAGCGTAAAGATAAAACTAGTAAAGCGCAGAAGATAAACACCCAAACAAGCAAGAAAGCAAACAAAACTAGGCTAGACCCCTCAAGGGATGGACCAGCAAGAGGTCAATTTGTCCCAAGCAGAGTTGCCAGCTGAAGATGATTGGTTTCTACCTGAGTGAATCGTACACTCATAGATACAACAGAGTCACCACCGAACTTTATTTAGTCCCAAAGGACAGAGAAAATATCGATAAAACCCAAGGGGAAGAAAAACGGGAACGGGGGGGTCGGTTATGCGAAAGGAAGGTATTAGCACCTAACGCATCCGTCGTACTCGACGGGAACCATTTCGCTTGCTTCTAGGCTTGGATGGGTTATCTATCTAAAGGCTTCTAGCTAAAGAAAGAGGAGAGAGAGAGAGAGAGAGAGAGAGAGAGAGAGAGAGAGAGAGAGAGAGAGAGAGAAGAAGGAAAGTGCTCACGGAGGAACAAAGTCTTCGTGCCTACGTACCCTCATAGTACAATAAGGAAGTCAGAGTGCCGTAGTTCATGGAACCAGGGGACAGAAAAGAAGGAAGAAAATGAGAGAAAGAGGAAGACGGAAGAAGGGGTGGAAGTGTGCTCGCCGAGATCATTGCGATCTCATGCCTACGTATCTGACATTCAGAAGAATGCAGAATCAGAGCTTCCGTAGTTCGGGGAACTGAACGGAAAAGGAAAACAAGAAAGAAACAAGGAAACGAAAGAAGTGGTGTCGAAACCAAGAGCAAGAGTGAAATAAAAACTCTACTGGGAAAGACCCCGCAGTAAGAGCATTTGCAAAAAAGAATAGGAAAAGAATGGTGTCAAAACCAAGAATGAAAGAAACTCCGCTGGGGATAGCAAAGAGAATTGGTGTCGAAACCAAGAAAGTAAGAGTAAAGGGAATGGAAAGGACTCCGCTGGGGATCCAACTAAAGGGATGGTGTCATAACCAAGAGAAAAAAAAGGACTCGGTATATTAGCTGGCTGGCAGTGGTTAACCGAAGAAAAAGAGTAGACCCTGGCGGGGAAAAGAAGCTGGTGTCAACAGACGGACTATGATAAACCAAGAGAGAGAGTGTTGAACCAAGAAAGGTGTTTGACTCTGAAGGGGCCTCGGTATATTAACTGACTGGCAGTGGTTAACCGGGGAAGAAAAGACTGCAACTCTGCGGGGATAGAGAAGCATTACTTTTAACAGAGGAAAATGTGATTAACCAGAAGCACGGGTGTAGGACCGATCAAAGGTCGTGACCCAAAGGAGTTCGGTAAACTGACTGAACAAACAGTACTCAACCGAAGAAAGGGTATCTGAACCAAAGAAAGGTTACTAACCCAAGGGTGCAAGTATTCGAACCAAGAGGAGGTTGCAAACCGTGGGGAATTCGATGTTTACAGACAGACTATGACCAACCGAAGGGAAAAGCGAGTGATTAACCAAGAGAAGGTGATTAACTCAAAAGGGTTCAGTATTTTAAGAGACAGACTATGCTTAACTGAAGAAAAGGGTGATTAACCAAGGAGAGGTGATTAACCCAAGAGGTGCTCAGTGATTAACAGACAGACTGTGTTTTACTGAAGAAAAGGGTGATTAACCAGGAATAGGTTATTAACCCAAGGGGTGCTCAGTGATTAACATACGGACTGTGATTAACTGAGTAAGAGAGAAAAATTGGTGTTTTAACTGATAAGCAGTGGTTAAACCAACAACGGGAGAAGAACCAAGAGAGGATCGCGAACTCCTGGGGAAGAATGGTCGTGACAGGAAAACTGTGTTAGACCAAAGAAAGAAAATTGAGACTCTTCAGGGGAATCAAAAAGCAATGATTGATTACAAGAAGAAAGGCGTGATGGAACAAAGAGAGATTGCTAGCGCAAGAATAATGATCTCAACCAAGAAGGATGGTGATTGATCAAAAGGAGAGATTGAAAGAGATAGGAGTGATAAAGGATCGAAAAGGAGCGCAAAGAGAGAAGAGTGATCAAGGATCAACTCGACAAGGGAATGAGACACTATAGCTGGAGGATAGAGGTGACTATTCTCAAGGAGAGGACAAGACGCCCTTACCAAAGAAATAGCCAGAATGAGGGGAGAAAAACTCCATCCTCATTCCTTCTCTTGCACCCAAAATATAGTGTGGAAAGTGAAACGGACAGCGCAACCGCTCCAATGTTGTATAGTTCTCCTGCGGAGAGAAATGGACAACATAACAGCGTCAATTTGTATAGTGCTTCGATGCAAGGCGCAGCACGAAACTCCAACTACACGGGGGGGAGAGGGAGAAAGCTCTAAAGGAGACCTAAAGAGAGGAAAAGGGAAGATCGATTAATCGAAACAAAGTCTCGATCAATTAATCAAAAGAGAAACATGCTAAAAACTTTTCAAAGAGGATGAAAAGTCATTAAAGCAAAAAGGAGTGAATTATTGATTATACAAGATTAAGTTTATCCATGAAGAATAAACTTAATGCAAACTGAAATGGAAGGTGCAAAACAGTGCCAAATGATCATCAAAATGCCACACAAACTCATGTATCATGTGAACAAAATAGTGCAAGAATTGTTATGTTCATACAATGCTAAGAACATGAAACAAAAGAATAATCGAAAATGCGCATCGAAAGTTCATGAACATGCTTCAACCAGAAGTGAAATGACATTAAAAACATCCATAAAATCAAACATGACAATCAATGGAAGTTAAAATGAAGAAAGCATGGAAAACACACTTGAAAATGCAAGAAAATGGCCTTCTGGTTCAGTGTTAATCGATTAACACAATTGCACTACAAAGTGTTAATCGATTAACACTTGAAAAAGTGCAAAAAAACACTGGTTAATCGATTAACACAATTGCACTGCAATGTGTTAATCGATTAACACTGTACAGGGAGCAGAAAATCAGTTTTGAAAAGTGCTTTTGGCCAACTTTTTGATTGTGCAATCACTCCAATGCTAGGGCAAACAATTATGCACGAAAAAACAAGCTTAGAAACAACAAATGATCAACAAAAGAATCAATTAACAAGCAAGATCAAGGACCAAGCAAAAGTGTAATCAATTCACATGCAAAAACGATCGAAATGATAAAATGAATGAAATCCACCAACCTACAAGGCTGAGATGTGCCTTGGTAAATGTTGTAAAGTGATCTTGGTGCAAGAGATTAAAGAAAACCAGAGGATCCTTGAATTGTAGACGAAACGCGTCGAAACCGATCAAAATCGCAAAAATGCACCGAAATTGAACTTGCACCAAAATAAATGGTGTGAAACCCTTGGATTGAAGTAGAATGAGATGTAATTCCAGAAATCTAACCAAAGAATGCCAAATGATGAAGGTTAAGCTCAAGAATTAATCACTTTTAAGGTGAAAAGCTATTATTCTTCAAAAATAAGAGCTTTTGGTGAGGTTTGATGGAGAAGAATTGAGATGAAGATGAAGAATGAGTAGAGAAATCAGAGAAAAAGTGAGAGAATTGAGAGTGAGATGTGAGAAGCTTGGTGAAAAATGGTAGAGAATGGTTGAGGAATTGAAAAGTGATTGGAGGTGTGTTTATATAGACTTTAGGTTTGGAATATGAGATGGTTTGGAATTAGTTTTGGGTTTGGAGCTAGGTTAGGAGTTAGTTGGACTTGACTCACCGAGTCAAGGCGGTTAACTCGGTTAGTTAGAACCAACTCGGTAACCATCCCAAGGTGAATTCCAACATCCAAAGATCCACATTACTTAGGGAACAAGGAACATGGTGCACTTGATTAGAAGTGAAGTATCATAGCAAATGCACTTGGAATGAATTGAGTAGCTTGGAAATGTTTAGAGGTGTCTAGAATATTCCATATGCTGCTAGAATCCAAGACGAAAAAGTGTGATGTCGCGGCCGGCTAAAAATTTTTGAGTCGCCACCATATTTTTTAAGGAAAATAACGATAAACCTAAAAATCCTTAATCCCAAGGGCAGAGATTCCTAAGGTTCGGGAGTCAGTTAAGTGAGGGAAAGGTGTTAGGCACCCCTCACCTCCATTGTACTCAATGGGATCCTCCTTAGATTTTAGGGTATGCTTGTTTGTTTGTCTAAATGATTTATTTACAAAAGAGTCCTAAGTTTTTTTATTATTGTACTCACTAGGGTTTACAACCCTATGCCTACGTACCTTCATTTTGAAGGATCAGAGTAACCGTAGTTCACCTCCCCTATTCTTACCCCCTAATCATATTCCTAACCTTAATCCCAGACTTAATCCACTATTTATACTCTTGGATAAAGAGTTTTATCCCCACATCTATTGTTTATACTCCTAGATAAGAAGTTCTATCCCTTTATCTATATTTATACTCCTAGATAAGGAGTTATATCCCTTAATCTATATTTATACTCCTAGATAAGGAGTTCTATCCCTTAATCTATATTTATACTCCTAGATAAGGAGTTCTATCTCTTAATCTATATTTATACTCCTAGATAAGGAGTTCTATCCCTTAAATCTATTATTTATACACCTAAATAAGGAGTTCTATCCCTTAATCTATATTTATACTCCTAGATAAGGAGTTCTATCCCTTAAATCCCGATCCTTTTATTTATACTCTCGGAGGAAGAGTTTTATCCCTTATCCATTGTTTATACTCTCGGATGGAGAGTTTTATCCCTTATCCATTGTTTATACTCTCGGATGGAGAGTTCTATCCCTTATCCATTGTTTATACTCTCGGATGGAGAGTTCTATCCCTTAAAATCCCTTATCCATTGGCCTATATTTATACTCTTGGAACCTAAGAGTGTTATCCCTAAATCACATCCCTTATTTAGGCTCTCGGACCAAGAGCTTTATCCCTAAAAATCCTAATCCCTTGACCTTTATTTATACTCTTGGAACCTAAGAGTTTTATCCCCAAAGCTTTATCCCAATTATATCCATAATATTTTATCCCAAAATGTTTCTTAGAATTTTATTCCTTAAATTGTATCCCTTAAATTATCCCTTAGAATTTATCCTTATTTAAAAACAAACAAGTTATTTTTAAATACAAAAACCAAACTCACAAAAATGATTTTATTTTTATCCCTAATCCCATATTTAAATCCAATTAAAAATCTAATTTCCTTAAAATAATCCCCAAACCTAATTTCAATAAAATTCTAAATTTACTAAAATACCTTATCCCAAAAAAAAAACAAGAATAAAACCTATTTCTAACCCCTAATTAAAATTAAACCTAATTAAATAATTAAATTAAGTAATTAATTTAATTAATTAAGAACCCGAAAACCCTATTTCTAAATCTTAATTAAAATTTAACCTAATTAAATAATTAAATTAAGTAATTAATTTAATTAATAAAAACCCCAAAACCGTATTTCTAAACCTTAATTAAAATCTAATTCCCAATTAAGTAATTAAATTAAGTTATTAATTTAATTAATTAAAAAACCCTACAACCCTATTTCTAAACCTTAATTAAAATCTAATTCCCAATTAAGTAATTAAATTAGGTTATTAATTTAATTAATTAAAAAACCCTAAAACCCTATTTCTAAACCTTAATTAAAATCTAAATCCCAATTAAGTAATTAAATTAAGTTATTAATTTAATTAATTAAAAAAAACCCTAAAACCCTATTTCTAAACCCTGGTTAATACCTAATTAAATAATTAAATTAAGTTGTTAATTTAATTATACAAAAAAAACCATAAAATCCTATTCCTAAATCCTAATTAAAATTTTAACCCAATTAAACAATTAAATTAAATTATTAATTTAATTATACAAAAAAACCTAAAATCCTATTTCAAAATCCTAATTAAAAATTAACCTAACTAAATAATTAAATTAAGTTATTAATTTAATTATTGAAATCCCTAAAACCCTACTTCTAAATACTAATTAAAATTTTAACCCAATTAAACAATTAAATTAAGTTATTAATTTAATTATACAAAAAACCCTAAAATCCTATTTCTAAATCCTAATTAAAAATTAACCTAATTAAATAATTAAATTAAGTTATTAATTTAATTATTAAAAACTCTAAAACCCTACTTCTAAATCCTAATTAAATAATAAAATTAAGTTATTAATTTAATTATTAAAACCCTAAAACCCTGAATAAATCCCTTGAAAATAAAATAACAATTCTAAAATCCCTAATTATATTTTTCCATAATAATAAACCCTAATCCCTTAATTCCTAATTAATAATTAAATTAAGGAATTAATTTAATTAAATTAATCAAAACCCTAAGGGTTCAATATGAACCCTAACCCTTTTCCCCAAGAACCCTAACCCTTTCGTATGAACCAAGAACCGTAGCCCTAACTTTTTCAGAAATATCCCAAAAAAGCCCAATCAATCAACAGCAACACACAACAAAAAAAAAGCTAAGTATTCGAATTACCTACCCTTGCCGTGACCAATTTAAGCTGCTTCTTCCCTTCTTTTCTTTCCTTTGCCTTTATGCTTTTTCCCCTTCTTTTTCCTTTTTCCCTTCTTTCCCCTTTTTTTTTTCTTTTCTTTGTGTATTCCTTTTTCTCTTGGTGGTGATTTCCTTGTATTCCGTTTCTCTTTTGGTGTGAGATCTCCTTTTCCTTTCCTTTTCCTTTTTGACTCGGAGGGATGTTGAAGGTTTAGGGTTGTTGAAGCTTTAGGGTTTTAATGTTGTTGAGGGTTTAGGGTTTTAGTGTTGTTGAGGGTTTAGGGTTTATTTGTTGTTGTTCTTCAATGTGAAGAACAACAACTTTTTATCGTATGGTTTGTAAAATTTCCCCCCGAAATTGTAAGAAATAGACTCTACTTATAGGACAAATTAGGTTAAACAAAAAAGGAAATTAATAAATTTGATCCATAAACAAAATCAAAAGTCCATAAATCAATTTTATGTGATTTTTAATTTTGTTATCAATCATATTAACTTTTTTTCTAAAATTAAATATTATCCTAAAAATAAAAAGAACAAAATATTTTCCAATAATTTTTATTTTATGATTTTTTTGAATATTTTTTGAGTAAAAAGTAAAAAAAGTGAAAACTAATATTTTTTAAAAATGCCAAATAAATAAATACGAAAATTAAATTAAAAAAGAGCGAAAATGCAATTTTTGAGATTTTGATTTTGTAATAATTCTTTATCAATCATATTGATTCTCAAAATAAATAATAATTAAAAATATACTAATATAACCATAACCATGTAAAAATAAAAATAAATAATAAATATAACAAAAGACCATATTAATAAATAAATAAAAACAAAATAAATAATAATTAATAACCATAATTCCGACTGATCGGCCCATCTCCCAATTAAGTTTAAATCTCACTAACCTTAATTAATGATAACAGAAAATGACCCTAAATGAACTAAATAAAATAAGTAATAATTATAAATAATAAATAATAATGAATTAAAATAAAATAAACTACCAGTCTCTTTAAATTAGTAAATCCTAATATCATCCAAAACCAAAAATACAAATTATATCTAATCAATAATTAATTTAAAATAATATACTTAATCTCTAAAACTTAATAAAAATTATTCCTAATTAATAATTAAAAATAATATACTTAATTTTTAAACCTATTTAATTAATTATAATGAGCCTTAGAAAATAGTAAAATAAATAAACACTGATATATTAATCCTTTAAAATAAATCAATCACAATATTAAAAAATAAATTAAAAATAAATAATTCTGAAATAGCATCCTGATTATTATACTATTAAATTAAAAAAGCCCAAACTTTCTAACTAACTCTAAAATGATTGCCTCTAAAATAAAATAAATCCTAACAAATTATTAAAATTAAACAAGCCCCCTTTAAATAAAACAAATAATAAAAAAACCCTTTATACCACACTAATTCCAAAATGGTCCTAAAAGTGCTAGCAATCTCAGGAGCCCAAGGACATCTAAATGACATCCTCTGGTCGCACAAAAATCCAAAAATAGTAACAAACTACTGGTCAAAATTTAGGGTACTATAACTGCCCCTATTTAATCGTCTTCGAATCAGAAGGATGATGTCGATGAGTCTTCCTCCTTCTGAGGAGGAGACGATTAAATACAAGAAGAACCCTAATTTTGACCGCAGAACCCGATAGGTGCTACGTTGATATCCTAAGATCCCTAGTAATAAACCCTTGACAAAATACCCGATCAAACCCCTTGATAAGTACCTTTTCGAGAAACCCCTTTTGGTAAAACCTATTGACACAATAGTGACACCCCTAGGTGGAATCCTCTGATGGCAAACCCAATAAACCCTCTTTTTTTGACAAAATTCTAGTAGAACCCCCTTTTTTTTAATTCTAAAAAAAACCTTTTAGATGAAAATCCCTAGATGGAACCCCTTTTTTTTAATTCTAAACAAAAACCCTTTTGGATGAAAAATCCCTAGATGGAACCCCTTGAACAAAATCCAGTAGAACCCCTAAGAAATCTGGTAGACCCCTTTTGGTAAATCCCTTTGTAGAATTTTCCCATGTAAACCCTTTGATAGAACCTCTTTGATAAAAATCCCTTGGGGGCGAACCCTTAAATACAAATCTGGTTGAACCCCTGATAAAACTCCTTGAGGAAACCCCTAGATGTACCCTTTATGTGAAACCCTAAGACACACTTTGGTGGAATCCCTTTGATAAATCTCAGGTAAAACTCCTAATAGAACCCTTGAAAAACCCTTAGTGGAACCCTTGATGAAAATCCTTAGATACCTGATGAAACCTATCCCTTTTGAAGACCATGTTGCCCAGTCGGGAATTAAACCTCTAAGAGTAAATATGAACTATGCATGTATGCATGTTTGTGTATATGAGCGCATGTATGCATGTTTATGTATGCATGGGATGCTATGTTATATATGCGCCTGATTATGCGCTAGAGCGTAGCGACATGATTAATGCATGACAATGATTTGAATACCTCCATATGTGCCCCCAGTATTTAAACCTTGAAAATATGCCCCATATTATTAGGACATGGAAGAGGGTCTTGAGAACGAACTTGGATCCCCCCATACTGTAGTATGACTTTGGTATGAACTTCCCCCAACATTTGTATCTTGAAAAGTGTGTCCCATTGTTTGAATCCTTGAAATGTATGCCCCTGATTAGATTGACCCTTAGAGTGATTGGCATCAATGCACCCTTGAGTTGGTATGCCCCAGCGTGAACTTCTTGAAAGGTCCACCCCTTATCATTAGAGTCATGGAGGTGATTCAGCATCAGTGTGTCAAATCTTGGGATGCTTTTGCCCCTAGTTAGTAGGATCTCCAGATAATATGCTCCTATGATCATTAGGATTTTCCCCATGGTTGGAAAGATTCCTTGGTGATTCGCCTCCTTATCATAAGTCTCTTGAATCCTTTTCCCCTGATCAGTCTTTTGTTGAAATTTCCTTAACGCTAAGTATTGATTTGTGAAAAAAAATGTTCCCTTTGAAAAGTAATTATGACGCCATGTTCAGGCAAGTTTTGAAATCCAAAATTTATACGAGGCGTATGGTAGATGGTATTCGTCCATGTGATTGGCGCGAATGGAAAAATAATGATTTAACAAACATTTAGATTCGGAGTCAGTTTAACAACGACTTTGCCGAGTATGCTTTTATAGTGCCCCTAACTTCAATTAGGACTTTTATATGTTGTAACGTGACCTGGTTCACGGTTAAAAAATAAAGGATACGAGACTCAAAATTTGAAATTTAACCCACCCCATTCTCCTTGATGTTCTCCATTCCTAAATCCAATTACCCCAACAGACGCGTTCATCCTGTAAGAGAACCTTTTTAGTCACGGTGATTAAAAGGTATACCGGTTTAAGCACTTTATGAGATTTTTTTTTAGGTGCATTCACCCACTCCCTGTTATAGGATTGTTCCATTTTATCCTTTTTCTTTTCTTTTAATCCCTTATTTTTGCATGGACCAATTCTTTTGAGTTTGTGGTCCATCGGGGTACCCTAATTTTTGCTTAAGTCAAAGTCAACTATTTTTTCAGTTTTTTTTCCTTTTCTTCTTGACTTAGCAGACTTTTCTTTTTCCTCTTTTTTTTTGGAACAATTCCTGAGTGATATTGCTTTTGACTTAGAAAGGGTGTGACTGCCATATTAGATATTATAAGCTATTATCCCTTTTGCTTCCTCAATGTTGAATGGTGTGTGCTTTAAACCTTTATCCTTGTGATTAGGTGTACTGATTCCCTTGCATTAGGACACAATGTTGAATTAATTGAAATCTACCCTGCCCCTGGTTAAGATTAAGGTTTTTTTTTTAAAATAGAAAGAACACCAACTTCTGGCACGAGGGGGTCGACTACGGTTTAACTCCTTATTCCTCCAGTGTTTAGGGAGTGAATCAATGCCTTACATCTTCAGCCAGGTCATACCATTAAAGCATACATCAGCAATATTCATTTGTTTATTTACATCTTTCTCCTCCTATGTTTGTCAATAGGTGAGAAGTGAAAAGAAAAGATGTGATTTATTTTTTTTGCAAGTGATGGTATAGAAGAGAGTGTAACGAATGGATGAATTCCAAAAACATGCATGCTTATTACATTAAAATTATATCCCAAAAGGTACATATTTTAATTACAAACAACACTTAGCAAAAAGGAAAATACAACCGGAAATGATAAAGGCATATTGATCCTAGAAGTGAGCTTCCTTGTTGATCCACCAGTCTTGAAATATTGGTGTGGGATCTAGTTCCCTTCCAAAATTCCTTTGTTGTATGGGCATCATCCAAGGTTATTGCATTTGAGGCTCTAAGAACTCCTCTGGCAGACATGGTGAAGGGTTATCTTCTTTCCTCAATGGTACTTGCCCCTCTTGAATTCCTCCATAGCTTTTTGAGGTATCCTTTAAGTTCGTTCATGAGTATCGGGAAACCTCTTAACTCTTAGTAATTGGATAAGGGCGAGAGCAGAAAGGATATCCAAATGTAGGTGTATGTATGCAAATGCATGAAAGTGCATGGGGTATGCAAAATATTTTTAAAAAATTATTTGGGGGGAATTCCAAAATCCATTGTAGTTAGAGATGAATAAAAAAATTAGGAAAATAAAAATAATTCCTTAGGACTAACCCAAAACAATAATCCCAAAATGGAAACTCCCGAACCCTAGATGGTGTAAACTAAATAGATGCCCCCAATACCTTCTTCAAATGAGCTTTGAACTCCCGAAGTACCCTTTCTTGAGCCCTTGCACTTCCCTATCCTCCTTGTGGTGAGATAATGGATCCTCAACAGGCACACCTAAGTCTTTAGGCTTGACCCTTTTCCCTTTTTTTGTTTTTCTTTCCTTCTTCCTTTTTTTATTCCTTTTTCTTTTTCCTTATTTTTTCCTTTCCCTTTTTTTTCATGCCCCTTGTAAGGTTTTTCCCGCTCCTTGTAAGTATAGTCCAAACTGTTCCAGCGTAAGAACTAGTTGAAAATCCTTGAAGAGAAAGTCACATAGAGAAGGATCTTAAAGTTGTGCAAAGGCAATTATGGCCTCTACCTTAAAGATCGAGGATCCTTCCATACTTGTGTATAAACAGCCTTTGAGCAGGTTTTGACATTGAGTCTTAAAGGCATTTGAGACTTTGTCAATCAGCGTTGTGCACTCTGATGCGTAGGGTAGCCCTTTCGTTTGAATCCATCTTTCCAATATTCCTACAACACATCTTGAAATTCCCCACAAAAATGCATATATGAAAAAATGTTTTTAAATGCATGATGACATGGACACTTTGTTTTTTTATTTGGTTAGGGTAAGGTGAAAATGCAAGCATGACCATAACTAGGTAAGCTCCCTATGATAGGTTTAGATCTAAAGCTTATCTACCCAATCTCCTCACATGTAGGTCATAAAATTTGGACAGCATAACGACCCTATAATGCACAGACTATACCCTTGTTTTACCATGAGAAAGAGCAAGCCTTCCTATGGTAATCCTTCAGGATAAGTCTCATTTGGGTAGGACCCTAGTAACATCCCTTGATGGTTGAATACATAGGGTCTCCATGAGTTGGTAAGGGGTAGACTAAAAGTTCTCAGAGTCTCGGACCACATCCAAATCATCCTCTATGTTAGGGGCAAGCCCTTTCATGAGGACACCTTTGGAAGGATCTGTTATGAGTGTGGCATCAATGAATTGTTGGGGATGTCGCATCCCCCCCAAAAACATTTTCGTTCCACGTCCTAATCTAGGGTTATCCTCCAAGCTTGGGCTTTAGCTTCACACATCATTTGCCCCAATCCAATGCATGATGACAAAAATAAAAAATATATCATAGACAAATATAATAAATAAAAACAAATTAAAACATAAAATAAATCATAATAAATAAATAAATAAAATAAAAACAATAAACACCCAAACAAACAAGGACCCTAAAACCTAAGGTTAGGAGAGACTCTCTTTAGGGAGGAATCCCCAGCAGAGTCGCCAGCTGTCGCGGCCGGCTAAAAATTTTTGAGTCGCCACCATATTTTTTAAGGAAAATAACGATAAACCTAAAAATCCTTAATCCCAAGGGCAGAGATTCCTAAGGTTTGGGAGTCACTTAAGTGAGGGGAAGGTGTTAGGCACCCCTCACCTCCATTGTACTCAATGGGATCCTCCTTAGATTTTAGGGTATGCTTGTTTGTTTGTCTAAGTGATTTATTTACAAAAGAGTCCTAAGTTTATTTATTATTGTACTCGCTAGGGTTTACAACCCTATGCCTACGTACCTTCATTTTGAAGGATCAGAGTAACCGTAGTTCACCTCCCCTATTCCTACCCCCTAATCATATTCCTAACCTTAATCCCAGACTTAATCCACTATTTATACTCTTGGATAAAGAGTTTTATCCCCACATCTATTGTTTATACTCCTAGATAAGGAGTTCTATCCCTTTATCTATATTTATACTCCTAGATAAGGAGTTCTATCCCTTAATCTATATTTATACTCCTAGATAAGGAGTTCTATCCCTTAATCTATATTTATACTCCTAGATAAGGAGTTCTATCCCTTAATCTATATTTATACTCCTAGATAAGGAGTTCTATCCCTTAAATCTATTATTTATACTCCTAGATAAGGAGTTCTATCCCTTAATCTATATTTATACTCCTAGATAAGGAGTTCTATCCCTTAAATCCCGATCCTTTTATTTATATTCTCGGAGGAAGTGTTTTATTCCTTATCCATTGTTTATACTCTCGGATGGAGAGTTCTATCCCTTATCCATTGTTTATACTCTCGGATGGAGAGTTCTATCCCTTATCCATTGTTTATACTCTCGGATGGAGAGGTCTATCCCTTAAAATCCCTTATCCCTTAGCCTATATTTATACTCTTGGAACCTAAGAGTGTTATCCCTAAATCCCATCCCTTATTTAGGCTCTCGGACCAATAGCTTTATCCCTAAAAATCCTAATCCCTTGGCCTTTATTTATACTCTTGGAACCTAAGAGTTTTATCCCCAAAGCTTTACCCCAATTGTATCCATAATATTTTATCCCAAAATATTTCTTAGAATTTTATCCCTTAATTTTTATCCCTTAAATTATCCCTTAGAATTTATCCCTATTTAAAAACAAACAACTTATTTTTAAATACAAAAACAAAACCCACAAAAATGATTTTATTTTTATCCCCAATCCCATATTTAAATCCAATTAAAAATCTAATTTCCTTAAAATAATCCCCAAACCTAATTTCAATAAAATTCTAAATTTACTAAAATACCTTATCCCAAAAAAAAAAAAAAAACAGGAATAAAACCTATTTCTAACCCCTAATTAAAATTAAACCTAATTAAATATTTAAATTAAGTAATTAAATTAATTAATTAAAAACCCGAAAACCCTATTTCTGAATCTTAATTAAAATTTAACCTAATTAAATAATTAAATTAAGTAATTAATTTAATTAATAAAAACCCTAAAACCCTATTTCTAAACCTTAATTAAAATCTAATTCCCAATTAAGTAATTAAATTAAGTTATTAATTTAATTAATTAAAAAACCCTAAAACCCTATTTCTAAACCTTAATTAAAATCTAAATCCCAATTAAGTAATTAAATTAAGTTATTAATTTAATTAATTAAAAAATCCCTAAAACCCTATTTTTAAACCCTGGTTAATACCTAATTAAATAATTAAATTAAGTTGTTAATTTAATTAAACAAAAAAACCATAAAATCCTATTCCTAAATCCTAATTAAAATTTTAACCCAATTAAACAATTAAATTAAGTTATTAATTTAATTATAAAAAAAACCTAAAATCCTATTTCTAAATCCTAATTAAAAATTAACCGAACTAAATAATTAAATTAAATTATTAATTTAATTATTAAAAACCCTAAAACCCTACTTCTAAATCCTAATTAAAATTTTAACCCAATTAAACAATTAAATTAAGTTATTAATTTAATTATACAAAAAACCCTAAAATCCTATTTCTAAATCCTAATTAAAAATTAACCTAATTAAATAATTAAATTAAGTTATTAATTTAATTATTAAAAACCCTAAAACCCTACTTCTAAATCCTAATTAAAAATTAACCTAATTAAATAATTAAATTAAGTTATTAATTTAATTATTAAAACCCTAAAACCCTGAATAAATCCCTAGAAAATAAAATAACAATTCTAAAATCCCTAATTATATTTTTCCATAATAATAAACCCTAATCCTCTAATTAATCCCTTAATCCCCAATTAATAATTAAATTAAGAATTTAATTAAATTAAATTAATCAAAATCCTAAGGGTTCAATATGAACCCTAACCCTTTTCCCCAAGAACCCTAACCCTTTCGTATGAACCAAGAACCCTAGCCCTAACTTTTCCAGAAATATCCCTAAAAAACCCAATCAATCAACAACAACACACAACAAAAAAAAAAGCTAAGTATTCGAATTACCTACCCTTTCCGTGACCAATTTAAGCTGCTTCATCCCTTCTTTTCTTTCCTTTGCCTTTGTGCTTTTACCCCTTCTTTTTCCTTTTTCCCTTCTTTCCCTTTTTTTTTTGTTTTCTTTGTGTATTCCTTTTTCTCTTGGTGGTGATTTCCTTGTATCCCGTTTCTCTTTTGGTGTGAGATCTCCTTTTCCTTTCCTTTTCCTTTTTGACTCGGAGGGATGTTGAAGGTTTAGGGTTGTTGAAGGTTTAGGGTTTTAATGTTGTTGAGGGTTTAGGGTTTTAGTGTTGTTGAGGGTTTAGGGTTTATTTGTTGTTCTTCTTCAATGTGAAGAACAACAACTTTTTATTGTATGGTTTGTAAAATTTCCCCCCGAAATTGTAAGAAATAGACTCTACTTATAGGACAAATTAGGTTAAACAAAAAAGGAAATTAATAAATTTGATCCATAAACAAAATCAAAAGTCCATAAATCAATTTTATGTGATTTTTAATTTTGTTATCAATCATATTAACTTTTTTTTCTAAAATTAAATATTATCCTAAAAATAAAAAGAACAAAATATTTTCCAATACTTTTTATTTTATGATTCTTTTGAATATTTTTTGAGTAAAAAGTAAAAAAAAAGTGAAAATTAATATTTTTTAAAAATGCCAAATAAATAAATACGAAAATTAAATTTAAAAAGATGGAAAATGCAATTTTTGTGATTTTGATTTTGTAATAATTCTTTATCAATCATATTGATTCTCAAAATAAATAATAATTAAAAATATACTAATATAACCATAACCATGTAAAAATAAAATAAATAATAAATATAACAAAAAACCATATTAATAAATAAATAAAAACAAAATAAATAATAATTAATAACCATAATTCCGACTGATCGACCCATCTCCCAATTAAGTTTAAATCTCACTAACGTTAATTAATGATAACAGAAAATGACCCTAAATGAAATAAATAAAATAAATAATAATTATAAATAATAAATAATAATGAATTAAAATAAAATAAACTACCAGTCTCTTTAAATTAGTAAATCCTAATATCATCCAAAACCAAAAATACAAATTATCCCTAATCAATAATTAATTTAAAATAATATACTTAATCTCTAAAAATTAATAAAAATTATTCCTAATTAATAATTAAAAATAATATACTTAATTTTTAAACCTATTTAATTAATTCTAATGAGCCTTAGAAAATAGTAAAATAAATAAACACTGATATATTTAATCCTTTAAAATAAATCAATCACAATATTCAAAAATAAATTAAAAATAAATAATTCTGAAATAACATCCTGATTATTATACTATTAAATTAAAAAAGCCCAAACTTCCTAACTAACTCTAAAATGATTGCCTCTAAAATAAAATAAATCCTAACAAATTATTAAAATTAAACAAGCCCCCTTTAAATAAAAAAAAATAATAAAAAAACCCTTTATACCACACCAATTCCAAAATGGGCCTAAAAGTGCTAGCAATCTCAAGAGCCCACGGACATCTAAATGACACCCTCTAGTAGCACAAAAGTCCAAAAATAGTAACAAACCACTAGTCAAAATTTAGGGTACTACATGTGCAAAGGTGTTGTCATGAAAAAGCAGCAAATTGTGCATATTTTGCCTGTGTTAATCGATTAACACAATTGCACTGTAAATGGTTAATCGATTAACCAGGCCAAAATATGCCCAATTTGCCTAAAAAAGGGTGTTGTGGTCCCGGTTTCGATCTTCCACCTCTTGTATTGATGAATAGGTATGGAAACCTTCATTTTGTGCTTGTTTTGGTGATGAAATAATCTTGAGAGGATGTGATTAATCGGGCTTGGAAAACCTGGACATCCTGCAATCAAAACACCAGAGGAAAAAATATGAATGCGTATACCAGCGATGCGAATGCTTAGGCTTATGCAAAAGGCAAAAGAGGGAGGTCAAATTTCGGGTTACGACACTTAGTATCGCCGGTTCCTAGTAGGCCTTTAATCACGTATCTCACCGTTCTCGATGAATCAATGGGATGTGTATTGGGTCAACATGATGACACTGGCAGAAAAAAACATGCAATATACTATCTGAGTAAAAAGTTCACTGATTGTGAGACTAGATACTCAATCTTGGAAAAAACTTGTTGTGCTCTGGTCTGGGCTGCTCGACGCCTACGACAATACATGATTTGCCATACTACATTGTTGATATCCAAAATGGATCCGATAAAGTACATATTTAAGAATCCTGCTGTCTCTGGAAGGATTGCTCGGTGGTAGATGTTGTTAACTAAGTATGATATCCAACATGTTACCCAGAAAGCAATAAAAGGGAGCATCTTGTCTGATTGCCTTGCTCATCAACCTATAGAGGGTTATCAAAAAATGAAGTTTGACTTTCCCGATGAGGATGTTCTGTTTATCAGAGATTATGAGACTCCAGACCCTGATATAGGACCCGAACCAGGGGCACGATGGACGCTCGTGTTCGACGGTGCCTTCAATTCTAAAGGTCGTGGAATCGGTGCTATCCTCATCTCTCAAACAGGTTTTCACCTTCCCTTTACTGCCAGATTATGCTTTGCATGCACCAACAATATGGATGAATACGAAGCATGTATCTACGGTATTGAAGCGGCTATTGACATGAGAATCAAGATTCTTGAGGTCTAAGAAGATTTTGCCTTGGTCATAGGTCAAGTCAGAGGGAACTTTATGACTCAGGATTCCAAGCTGGTTCCGTACCAACAACACATAGCGAAGTTGATTCCTTACTTTGATGAGATCACTTTTCATCATATTCCCAGAGAGGAAAATCAATTAGCTGATGCTCTTGCAACGTTAGCATCCATGTTCAAGATCAAGTGGAAGAATGAAGTTCCTCATATCCGTATTGATCACTTGAACGAACCAGCACACTGTTTAGCAATCGAGGATGAGTCTGATGACAAGCCTTGGTTCTACGACATTAAGAGATATCTGGAAAAACAGGAATATCCCTAGGGTATCACTATCACTCATAAGAAAGCTCTTAGGCGGCTTTGCGCCAAATTCTTCTTAAGTGGTGGTATACTGTACAAGAGGAATTATGATTCTGTGTTGCTCAGATGCGTGGATAGACACGAAGCAAACACGATCATAAGGTCCATACATGAGGGCTGCGAGGGTGTACATGCTAAAGGTCCTGCTATGGCCAAGAAGATCCTTCGGGTTGGGTATTACTGGACAACAATGGAGGTAGATTGTTACAACTTTGCCAAAAGATGTCACAAGTGCCAAATCTATAGAGACAAGATCCATGTGCCTCCAACTCTATTGAATGTCTTGACTGCACCTTGGCCATTTTCCATGTGGGGTATATATATGATTAGAATGATCGAGCCAAAGGCTTCCAACGATCATCGATTTATTCTGGTTGCTATCGATTACTTCACAAAAAGGGTTGAAGTTGCTTCTTATGCAAACGTTACATGACAAGTGGTTGCTAGATTTATCAAGAAAGAGATAATCTGTCGCTATGGCATTCCTAGCAACATTATCACGGACAATGCAAGCAACCTGAACAACAATATGATGAAGGAGTTGTGTCAAGAATTCAAGATCGAGCACCATAACTCTTCACCATATCGGCCCAAGATGAATGGCGTCGTTGAAGCAACAAACAAAAACATCAAGAGAATTGTCCAGAAAATGGTCAAGACTTACAAGGATTGGCATGAAATGCTTCCCTTTGCACTGCATGGCTATAGAACTTCAGTTCGCACTTCTACTGGGGCAACTCCGTATTCGCTCGTGTATGGTATGGAGGCAGTTTTACCCATCGAAGTCTAAATTCCTTCGCTCAGAGTCATCATGGAAGCAGGTCTTGATGAAGCTGAATGAGTTCAATCCAGAAACGCCTTACAGCCGTTTGTCATGGTCAATTGTATCAGAAACGCCTCAAGCGAGCTTTTGACAAGAAAGTTCTCCCTCGAACGTTTTGCAAAGGCGAACTCGTGCTCAAGAGGTATTCACCTCTTCACTCGGATCCACGAGGCAAATGGACTCCCAATTACGAAGGACTTTTTGTTATCGAGAAAGCATTCTCAGGCGGAGCCCTGATCCTCAGCACAATGGATGGGGAGGAGTTGCCATCGCCCGTGAACTCCGATACAGTCAAAAAATATTATGCCTGAAAAAAATGGATAAAAGTCCGCTAGATTGACATCCGCAAGGACAATTTAGGAAAAAATGGACGTCCCGATGGACCGAAAAAAAGAAATGTCCATGCAAAAGTTAGGGACAATGAAAAAAAAACAACAATAGTAGCCCGCTAAGTTGAAAACCCGAAAGGGCGACTTAGGCAAAAATGGGCATCCCAGTGGATGAAAAAATAATGTGAAAACATGTCCAGGCAAAAATTAGGGATAAAGGCATTTGATTGTGAACACTTGAGCCTCTTTTCATCGTGGCTGGACCTTAGACGGTAACAGAGCAGTCGAATCATCATCAACTGGTGCAAAGCGTTGGAACCTAGACTTACAGTGGATGATGGCCAATGTTGTAATCAATGCAAAGCATAATTTCCCTTTACCATTTACTTTTTTTTTTCAATTTTATTGCAAAGTTCCTCATCAAGGAGTTTGCATCCTTGTACACACTTTATGTACAAAATTTTCACATTCAATAAAATGCAATTCTTTGTCATCTCAACTTGTTCTCATTCTAGTATTTTGTTTGCAAAATAAACAATTACTTGCGATCACATAATACTAAAAAGCGTTGAGAACAATAAAAAGCTAAATCAATCGAGAAAGCATTATGCATTGCATGTGTTACTGGTAACTCCTGCAGGATAATCAGTAATATCCATTGGTAAGCCTAACGCCTGGCCGGCAGTGAGATGGTTCTATGAAGAAGTTGTTGTCTCCTCAGCAGTTCCTCAGCAGAGTCATCATTCTCCCCGGTAGGTTTCCAAAGTGTTCCCAGCAAAGACGCTTTGCTCACTTTTTCCCCAGCAAGGGTTGTGCATCGTCTCCAATGATTTGGAGATATCTGGCCCCAACAACAGTGGTCTCCTCAGCTGAGTCAACATGATTCGGAAACTTCTTTTCCCCACGCAGAGCCAGACTTGGTAGGAAGGATTGATTTAATTCTTTCATCCCCAACAGAGACAGCCATGGTGATTTAGAAACCTGAGATGTTCTCGGTTTCATTCCCCGGCAGGATCATCATCCTTTGCAAATTCTCTTCTCCAGCAGAGTTTGTCTTTATCTACGGGTCATCTCTCCGATCGAGGGTGTCGAAGTTGTTTTGCTACGGTTTCTACCTAACCGCCTCGCTGTGCCTTATCTTGCACCTTTACATTGCATGATATCAAGCATCATGTAGAAAAGCATACATGGCATATGCATCGATCATACTCCTTCTCCTTTTGCCTGACTTACCTCCCAGCAGATTTTCATCCAAACGTTGCGCTTTATCTTTTCTACCTTTGCACCGCTCCTCTTGTCGCCGTCGGCCAAATTCTCAAGCTACTCTTTTATTTAATCTCCTTTTACCTCGAATCATCGAAAAGCTGGCACAATTTGTACATTCAGGTCCAAGAGGATTAAATAGGGGCAGCTGTCGTAACCCAAAATTTGAGCTCCCTCTTTTGCCTTTTGCATAAGCATGCGCATTCGCATCATTAGCATACACATTCGCACTTTTCTCTGTGTGTTTCTCGCCGCAGGATATTCAGGTTTTCCAAGCCCGATTAATCATATCCTCATAAGATCATCGCGTCATCAAAACAAGCACAAAATGAAGGTTTACATACCTATTCATCAAGACAAGAGGTGAAAAACCACAACCGGGACTCCAATATCATTTCCTGAGCAATTTGGGCAAAAATTGACTGAAGTAACCGGATAACGCATGGTGAGTAACCGGTTACTCAGTACAATTTTGAAGTTCCTGCTGCATTTTTGAGATAGCAACCATGCACTCTCTTTGGTCATTGATTCTACAGTGTTCTAGCAGTGTGTGGAATATTCTAGACATCTCTAGACATTTCAAGACCTTCCAAGTGCATTTATTCCAATGTTTCACTCTAATTCAAGTGCACCATGTTCCTTGTTTTCCAAGCATATCAACCTTTGGATGATGGAGTGCACCTTGGGATTGTTACCGAGTTTGTTCTAACTAATCGAGTTAACCGCCTTGACTCGGTGAGTCAAGTCCAACTAACTCCTAGCCTAGTTCCAAACCCAAAGCTAATTCCAAACCAAATTCCAAACCATCTCACACTCCAAACCTAAAATCTATATAAACTCACCTTCACCCATTTTCAAGGACCTTCAACCATTTGCTCCATTTCACTCTCAATTCTTCCACATTCCCTCTGAATTTCTCTACTACATCTTCATGTTCATCTCAATTCTCTTCCAAAACCTCACCAAAGCTCATTTCTACTTTGAAGGATAAGCACTTTTACATCAAAAGTGATTATTTCTTGAGCTCAACCTTCATCATTCTTACTATTACACTTGGATTTCTGGAGTTATTTCAGCTTTTGGATTAATCTTGAGTATTTGCTGCAACCTCCAACGGTTCGAATTCTCATTTTGGAGCTTTATCATATTTTGCTCGATTTCGACACATCTCGTCGCCAAATTGAAGGATCCTCTGGTTTTCTTTGATTTTCTGCATCAAGAATCCTTAGCAACGACCACCAAGGCATATCTCAGCCTTGTAGGTTGGTGGATCTATCTTTTCTCTGTGTTTCGATTGATTTCACGCGTTTACGTTGTGATTTTGATCGTGTTCGGTTTGATTTACCATGCAATTGTTTGATCTTTGATCTTCGTGATTATTGATTTCAAGTTGTGTTTAACTACCCTTACATGATGTAATTTTCATGCACAAATTTGTATTTAAGCATGTGGTAGTTTGCATAAGTAAATATGTGCTGAGAATCACTTTTGAAAAGTTGTTTTTACTGTTTTTTTCACCACTGTTCAGTGGTAACCGGTTAACGTATGGTGGTTAACCGGTTACTCAGTGCAATTTTCACCCAGAGCGCTAATTTTCAAGCAAGTAACCGGTTAACGCATGGTGAGTAACCGGTTACCACTGAAAAGAATGGCCATTTTCTTGCATTTTCAAGTGTGTTTGCCATGCTTTCTTCATTTTAACTTCCATTAATTATCATGCTTGATTTTATGGATGTTCTAAATGTCATTTCACTTCTTGTTGAGGCATATTCATGAACTTTCGATGCACATTTGCGATTATTCATTTGTTTCATGTTCTTAGCATTGTATGAACATAATCCTTCTTGCACT
Source organism: Lathyrus tuberosus (assembly GCA_022829125.1). Lineage (NCBI taxonomy): Eukaryota > Viridiplantae > Streptophyta > Magnoliopsida > Fabales > Fabaceae > Lathyrus > Lathyrus tuberosus. The sequence goes on from JALAZF010000282.1 coordinate 1,550,604, forward strand.
ATCTTTGTTCACATGATACATGATTTTGTGTGGCACTTTGATGATCATTTGGCACTGTTTTGCACTTTCCATTTCAGTTTACATTAAGTGTATTCTTCATGGATAAACTTAATCTTGTGTAATCAATAATTCACTCCTTTGTACTTTAATGACTTATCATCCTCTTTGGAAAGTTGTTAGCATATTTCTCCCTTGATTAATTGATCGAAACATGTTTCAATTAGTAGATCTTCCCCTTTCCTCTCTTTAGGCTTCCTTTAGAGCTTTCTCTCTCATTCCCCCGTGGAGTTGGAGTTTCACGCTGCGCCTTGCATCAGAGCACTGTACAAATTGATGCCGTTATGCTGTTTGTTTCTCTATGCAGGAGCGCTGTACAACTTGGAGCTGTTGTGCCGTCCGGTTCAACTTCCGCATTACACCCTGTGTGTGTTAGGGAAGGAATGAGAAGGGAGAATTCCTACTCTCATTCTGACTACTTCAGGTAGGGGACGAATGACCCTGTGCTTGGCTTAGTCATCTCTATCTCCAGGCGGTAATGTGCTTTCTTTCCTCAGTCGAGTTGATCCTTGATCACTCTTCTCTCTTTACGATCTCTTTCGATCCTTGATCACTCCTATCTCTTTCAATCTCTCCTTTTGATCAATCACCATCCTTCTTGGTTAAGATCATTATTCTTGCGCTAGCAATCCCTCTTTGTTCCTTTACTCCTTTCTTCTTGTAATCAATCATTGCTTTTTGATTCCCCTGAAGAGTCTCAATTCTCTTTCTTTGGTCCAGTACAATTTTCCTGTCACGACCATTTTTTTCCCAGGAATTCACAACCTTCTCTTGGTTCTTCTCCTTTGTTTGGTTAATCACTGTCGGTCAGTTAAAACACCAATGTTTGCACTTCTTCTCAGTTAACCACAGTCCGTCTGTTAAAACACTGAGTTCCTTGGGTTAATCACCTTCTCTTGGTTAATCACCCTTTTTCTTCAGTTAACCACAGCTCGTCTGTTAAAATACTGGACCCCCTTCTTGAGTTAATCACCTCTTCTTGGTTAAACACTCATTTCTCTCGGTTAATCACAGTGTTCTGTTAAAAACCGAATCCCTGGCAGTTGGCAACCTTTCTTGGTTCGAATACTTGCACCTTTTGGGCTAGGAACCTCTTTTGGTTCGATACCCCTCTTCGTTGGTCAAGTGTTGTTTGTTCAGTCGTTACCAACATCCCTTTTGGGTTATGACCTTCGATCGATCCTACACCTGTTCTCCCGGTTAATCACAGTTTTCTCTATTAAAACCAATGCTTCTTTATCCCCACAGAGTTGCAGTCCTTTCTTTCCTCGGTTAACCACTGTTTATCAGTTAATATACCGACGCCCCCTGCAGAGTCAAACACTTTCTCTTGGTTCAGCACTCTCTCTCTTGGTCTATCACAACCGGTCTGTTGACACCAACTTTCTTTCCCCCGCTAGAGTCTTACTCTCTTTCTTCGGTTAACCACTGCCAGTCAGTTAACATACCGATACCCCTCAAAGTCAAACATTTCTCTCTTATTCCCTTACTCTCTTGGTTATGACACCATTTCTTTTGCATCCCCAGCAGATCTTTCTCCATCTCTTGCTCTTGGTATTGACACCACCTCTTTCATCCCCTTGTTTCTTCCTTGTTTTATTTTCCGTTCAGTTCCTCGAACTATGGAAGCTTTGATTCTGCATTCTTTCAAATGTATGATACGTAGGCATGAGACCGCAATGATCTCGGCAAGCACACTTCCACCTTTCTTCCGTCTTCCTCCTTTCTTTCTTTCTTCTTTGTCCACTGGTTCCCTGAACTACGACGCTCTTACTTCCTCATTGCACTATGAGGGTACGTAGGCACGAGGACTTCGTTCCTCCGCGAGCACTTTCTTTCTTTCTTTTCTTTTCCCCCTTTCTCTCTCTCCTTCTTTTAGCGAGAAGCCTTTAGATAGATAACCCATCCAAGCCTAGAAGCAAGCAAAATGGTTCCCATCGAGTACGACGGATGCGTTAGGTGCTAATACCTTCCTCTCGCATAACCGGCCCCTCGTTCCCGTTTCTCTTCCCCTTGGGTTTTATCGATATTTTCCCTATCCTTTGGGACTAAATAAAGTTCGGTGGCGACTCTGTTGTATCTTTGAGTGTGCGATTCACTCAGGTAGAAACCAGCCATCTTCAGCAGTACTAAGAGATATTATAGTGCTTTCCAAAAGAAGAAAGAGCAAGACATTAGTAATATATCTCTCAGAAAGCAAAGGTGAAGGTATCAACCAGTAGCGGCGATAACTTCCGCTATCTACCCTGCACTGTCTCTGACTCATCAACCTCATGTTGCTCAGATCAACCAAGTCAACAATCGTATCAGCAAAGGACACAACAGCCTCTTCAGCAGGCTCATCCACAGTAAAACAATACCAATCGTACGACATGACCATCATGGTTTGACCATATACTGATGTTGTACGCAGAACTATTTCCACTCTTACTGGCCAAGAGGCACGTCCAAACCAGGACTCCTCTTACAATACCAGAAAATCTGCCTTTTTGGTTCAAAGTGGATCAAACTTGCCCTTACCATCAAGGAGGATCGGGGCACAACATTGAGAATTGTCTCAGCTTCAAGTCTGATGTACAGAAGCTTGTTAGGAACGAGATCCTATCTTTCAAAGATATTAATTTGAATGTTCAGACGAACCCGTTGCCGCAACATAAAAAGATTGTAGTAAATTTAATAGAGGAAGAATTTAGCCACAGTTATCAAATTCATGATGTACTCCTATTAGGAACCAATCTGGTTAGGATGCATTGCAGGCCGAGCGGGTACGGTCATGTACCGCCTCACAATTATCACCAGTGTGATATCTGCTCAAAGAACAATCAGGGGAGTTCCGTAGTGCAAGCAGCACTACAAGAACAAATGGATCTAGGTTGGATTCAGGATCACAGGATCCGTGAAGTCAACATGGCCCGTGCACATCCCAACATTGTTCAGAACCACAACATTCTTGCGATGAACGTCAATTTTGTGGCGATGCATTTAAGGCAAAGTCAATACCACTTGTTCGATCTTCTCAAAGAATAATCAGGGATGCTCTTTTGTGCAAGAGGCCCTCCAACCTCTGATGGATCTTGGATGGATCCAAGACTACCGTGAGAGAAATAACCATCAAGTCAATATGGTTTAGATCTTTGACATACGCTTGATGAATACTAATTTGATAGAATTACACGCTAAGCAAGTCAGGCTCGGCTTTCTGGCTTCACATGATTATCAAGACTGTGAACAATGTCGTGAAGACGACCAAGGGTGTGCACTGTTCTAAAGAACACTTCAACACTTGTTGGACCACAGGTGGCTTCCCATCTACTTGGATGAAGCTACACAGCAGATTAGTATGACTGACGGGGATCCTGGTAGGCATCAAAGTCAGGATGTCCGCTTGATGGAAACAGATCTAGTAAAGATGCACTGCATACAAAGCGGGCGTGGTCGGGTGCCACCCCACAACTATGAGCGCTGTAGAGTTTGTTCAGAGAACAACCAAGGATGCTACCTCGTACGAGCGGCTCTTCAAAATAAGTTGGACCAAAGCAAAGACTATCTCCCTGATCAAAGTAAAGACGTTGTCATAATCTCCGATCATGGGAAAACCAAAGACGTCTGCGCCATAATCCCTTTACTTGATGAATCAAGGATCCCTCTTGATAGTAGAAAGGTTCCCAACTGGGAACTAATTGAGGTTGCCTATAATGGTCAGATTAACCAAAAAGCTCCTGTGGTTATCTACCTGCCAGGTCCAATACCGTACAAATCGGAAAAGGATATCCCTTACAAGTACGGTGCATTAATTATTGAAAATGGAAAGGAAACTCCATTACCCTCTGTCGTGAACATTGCCGACATCAGTCGAGTAACACGGAGCGACCGGATCTTCAACAGAGGAGTTGGAGAACCCACCAAGGAGAAGGAACCTCAAACAGAAGTTCCCAATTAACCAGTTGGACAATCCAGTAATCCAGAACTGGTAAAAAACAACGATGAGATGCTGAAGCTCATCTAGAAAAGCGAGTACAACATTGTGGACCAACTGTTGCAAACTCTATCTAGAAACTGTGTCCTATCTCTCCTGCTTAGTTCCGAAGCTCACAGGGAAGCTCTGTAGATAGTCTTAGAGCAAGCTTTCATAGAACAAGATGTGACGGTAAGGTAGTTTGATGACATCATTTCCAACATCACTTCCTGCAACAATATAGGATTCAGTGATGAAGGACTGCCGAAAGAAGGAAAAAATCATAATATGGCGCTTAACATTACAGTCAACTGCCAAGACGATGCTCTAGCCAGCGTACTGGTAGACACAGGATCGTCTTTGAACATCATGTCAAAGTCAACTCTGATACGACTATCATTTCAGGGAGCCCCGATGAGAGGCAACGAGGTCATCATCAAAGCCCTTGACGGATCCAGAAAAATAGTTATTGGCGAATTTGATCTTCCCATAACCATTGGTCCTCACACTTTCCAAGTCACTTTCTAGGTCATGGACATCCGGGCAGCATACAGCTGTTTATTAGGAAGACCTTGGATACACGACGCTGGGGCAGTCACTTTGACACTTCACCAGAAGCTGAAATTCGTCCAGAATGACAAGTTAGTCACAATATACGGGGAGTAGGCCTTTATAGTGAGCAACTTATCATCATTCTCCTGTGTAGATCCCGAGGAGGTTGTTGGAACCCAATTCCAAGCACTCTCGGTGAGAAATGAAAATCGATCAGAAAGAGGGACGTCGATTTCCTCATACAAGGACACTCTCGAAGTAATCAAGAGTAATGACGCAAAAGGATGGGGATAAATTGTAATTCCTACTGATAACAAGATAAAGAAAGGTCTTGGTTTCTCTTCAACTGGTACCTAGACTACCAAGAAGGACGAAAGTTTTCGTCCCATTCAGGATTTCTTCCACAATGGAGGCTTCCTCCACCCAGTGTCTCCAGAAGTACTCACCATCAATCAAAGTGACTCCTCCAATATGGACGAGGAGTAGAAATCTTATCTCAATGAAAACGGTTATATGTCTCAGGAAGAAACACACATGCCATTCTGTTTTCCTAAGCAGGGCCCGAGATATATACCAAGATCAGACGTCCGAATGATCTATGGAGATTGTTATCCTGAGGGAAGCCGTGCTCCTCCTAACTCATTAGAAGATGATCTAATGAAGAATAACTTTGATCAGGACTATTATGATCCCCTAGATGACTTGCCTATCTGGAAGTCGTACCCAGAAGACTTGAGGTAAAAGAGTTAGCCAAACGATGCCTATTAGCTGAATAATATTGAAAGGAATACCCACGTCCCCGCCGAGTCATGGGATCATTACTCAGGACATTCCAAAGATATCCAGCACACGATGAATATGCAAAGATTGCAGGACAAGAGTTCATCAACTATGTTTTTCCTGAGGTCAACGTCATTGAGAAGGATGACTCATCTATCCCCTCAGAAGTATGGGACACCTTAGGACAGCTGAGTGGCAAGTACGACTTCTTGGTCAAGTACACTGCTCCTGAAAGCTCTCGCATTAGATACGAGGACATCCAGCCAACTGGATGGGGACACCCTCTTGAGAGCAAAAAATTAGGGAAGATACAACAGAAGAGTTCGTTTATGACAACTATGCATGGGAGGAAGACTCCAATGATCCTGCTCCTCCAGAAATCAGCGTCATTTCTTAGGACAAACCAAGAAAAAAGGAACCAGACTTTGTGATTCACCGAGGTGTTTGTCGCCAATGGGTTGCTGTCGATGTCCCGAAAGTCGTCCATAAGTCTAAGTAATTGCCATCTTTGTTTTAAGCTTTCACCCTGTCCAGGTGAAACAGATGTTTTTATAGGGCTCACTTTTCTGTAAATGTCCCTCTTCGTTTTGCCCAAAGCGACAGAGTTTTGTTTTATAGGGTTGTATTTCAAGAATCAAAAAATCATAAATAAATAAACGTCGTTCTGTCATTCCCGCATCTATTGCTGTTTTCACTTTTCGTTTTTCAGAAAATGGTAATCCTAAAACAACCCTAAATAATAACAAGCATTTTTCAGAAAATACACTGTACACACTCTTGCATTCTCTCTATCTCTTCTAAAAAATGAATCATCACGTCATGCAGATTGCTTACTTTAAACCCCATTGAAACATACGATCCAATGCCTTCTCCCAACTTTGAATTCTCGGTATTTGAAGCTAAAGAAGAAGAGGACACAGAAATTCCAGAGGAGATCTCCCGACTACTCAGGCAAGAGGAAAGGTCCATTGAACCTCACAAAGAGCCGTTGGAAGCAGTCAATTTGGGTTCAGAGGAAGAAAAGAAAGAAGTTAAGATTGGGGCACTGCTCAGTCCGACTGTCAAAGAAAGCCTGATAAAACTTCTCAAAGATTTTCCTGATGTATTTGCTTGGTCCAATCAGGACATGCCAGGGTTGGATACCAGCATCTTGGAACATCATTTACTATTGAAATCAGAATGTCCACCGGTAAAACAAAGGCTGAGATGGACTCATCCAGATATGGCCATCAAAATTAAGGAGGAAGTACAGAAATTGATCGACCCAGGTTTCCTTTCTACTTCAGAATATCCTCAATGGTTAGCCAACATAGTGCCAGTTTCGAGAAAGGACGAAAAAGTCAGAATGTGTGCAAACTACAGGGATCTGAACAAAGCAAGTCCAAAGGACAACTTCCCCTTGCCACACATTGGCATGCTGGTAGACAGTACATCAAAATTCAAAGCCTTCTCCTTCATGGATGGATTCTCGGGATATAATCTAATCAAAATGGAGTCGAAAGATATGGAGAAAACTCCATTCATTACCCCATGGGGCACCTTTTGTTACCAGGTAATTCCGTTCGGTTTGAAGAACGTCGGGGCAACCTATCAAAGGGAAATGACTACTCTGTTTCACGACATGATGCATAAATTAATCAAAGTGTATCTCGATGTCATGATTGCCAAATCTAAAACAGAAGAAGAGCATGTGACACACCTGTCCAAGTTATTCAAGTGGTTGAGGAAATATAAACTCCGCTTGAATCCCAATAAATGCACGTTTGGTATCCGCTCAGGAAAGCTTTTAGGGTTCATCGTCAGCCAAAAAGGAATTGAGGTTGATCCTGACAAGGTCAAGGCCATTCAAGAAATGCCTTCACCAAGGACTGAAAAATAGGTCAGAGGATTTCTGGGACGTCTGAATTATATCTCAAGGTTCATATCCCTTATGACCGCGACATGCGCGCCAATCTTCAAACTACTCAGAAAGAATCAAAGTTGTGTGTGGACAGAAGACTGCCAAAAAGCGTTTGAAAGTATCAAAGAATATCTGTTGAACCCACCAATCCTGTCACCTACAGTGGAAGGAAGACCACTGATCATCTACCTAACAGTCTTGGAAGACTCTATGGGTTGTGTACTTGGCCAACAAGATGAAACAAAAAGAAAAGAGTCTTCCATTTACTACTTAAGCAAGAAATTTACCGACTGTGAAACTCAGTACACTATGCTCGAGAAAACTTGCTATGCTTTGGCTTGGACAGCCAAATGACTTTGCCAATACATGATTTGTCACACTACTTGGTTAATCTCCAAAATAGACCCAGTCAAGTACGTCTTTGAAAAGTCTGCTCTCACGGGAAGGATCGCCCGTTGGCAGATGTTGTTATTAGAATACGATATAGAGTACCATGCTCAAAAAGCCATCAAAGGAATTATTTTAGCCGATCATTTGGCTTATCAACCGATTGACAATTAGGAATCAGTCGGATTTGACTTCCCAGATGAAGATGTCATGTACTTGAAAATGAAAGATTGCGATGAACCGCTACCCAGTGAAGGGCCAGAACCAGGATCCCAATGGGGACTAACATTTGACGGAGCTGTCAATACTTATGGAAATAGAATTGGGGAAATCATCGTAACACCTCAGGGTACCCACATTCCTTTCACCGCCCGACTGACATTCAAATGTACAAACAACGAGGCCGAATACGAAGCTTGTATCATGGGTCTCGAAGAAGCGATTGGCTTAACGATTAAGAACTTGGATGTATATGGAGACTCAACCCTGGTTATCAATCAGATCAAAGGAGAGTGAAACACATACCAATCAGGTTTGGTTCCTTACAAAGATTACGCGAGAAGGTTGTTACCATTCTTTAACAGAATCCAGTTTCATCATATCCCTCGTGAAGAAAATCACATGGCTGATGCACTAGCCACTCTATCTTCCATGATTAGTGTAGGTCAATGGAACGACGTACCTAAGATTGACATAATGCGCCTAGAAAGGCCCGCTTACATTTTCGCGATTGAAGCAGTCATAGATAACAAACCTTGGTATCACGATATCAAATGCTTCCTTCAAAGACAAGAGTACCCGCCTGGAGCATCAAGAAAAGACAGGAAAACCATCAGAAGACTGGTAGACAACTTCTACTTGAGCGGTGATACACTCTATAAGAGAAACTTTGACATGGCCTTGCTTCGATGTGTAGACAAACCAGAAGCAAACATGTTGATGAAAGAGATTCACGAAGGATCCTTAGGCACTCATGCCAATAGACAAACAATAGCAAGGAAAATTCTGAGAGCAGGATACTATTGGCTGACAATGGAATCCGATTGCTACAAGTACATAAGGAAGTGTCACAAGTGTCAAATATACGCTGACAAAATCCGTGTACCGCCAACACATCTCAAAGTTCTTTCTTCCCCATGGCCATTTTCTATATGGGGAATCGACATAATTCGCATGATCAAATCCAAGGCTTCGAACGGACATCGGTTCGTCCTGGTAGCCATTGACTACTTCACCAAGTGGGTCGAAGCAGCATCATACACCAATGTAACTCGACAAGTGGTGGTCCGATTTATCAAGAACAATATCATCTGTCATTATGGTGTTCCAAGCCAGATCATTACTGACAATGGATCCAACTTGAATAACAAGATGATGAAAGAATTATGTGTTGAGTTCAAAATCGAACACCATAACTCATCTCCCTACCGGCCTAAGATGAATGCCGCGGTAGAAGCGGCTAACAAGAACATCAAGAAGATTGTTCAAAAGATGACTGTAACCTACAAAGATTGGCACGAGATGCTACCTTTTGCTCTTCATGGTTATCGGACATCTGTCCGCACTTCAACAGGGGCAACCTCTTTCTCTCTAGTATATGGCATGGAGGCAGTGCTTCCCATAGAAGTAGAGGTCCCATCAATCCGGGTATTGAAGGAAGCTAAGCTAACAGAGGCTGAATTGTGTCAAAGTCGACACGATGAACTAAACCTAATCAAAGAAAAGCGAATAACGACTGTTGCAGTGAGAATCGGATAACAAGCCATTAATTAACTTGCATCGCAAAACTTTGAATTCACCACCGACTTTGATTTATCCAAAGGAAAGGTTCAAGATCGAAAATAAAAACTAAAGAGGGGAGATCTAAGGTTCGGGGGTTGGTTATACTAAGGGAAGGTATTAACACCCTTAATATTTGTAGTACAATGCAGGAACCTCTTGTTTTAATTGTGTTATATTATGTTTGTTTGTTAAGATAAATCTGTTAAAAGTATATACATTGAATTTACTCGCCAAAACGTCGCATCTTGTGCCTACGTATCTGATTAAAGAATCAGAGCACCCGTAGTTCACCTAATTAAGGGTGAAGGAGGAACCATTGACTATGGCCAAAGTTCCAAGGAGGGACGAGTGCGAAGCTCGTATAGAGTCGAGGAACTCTCTAAGTCTATGTTATAACGGGAAGTGAGTACTCATGATGATGAGAATCACATAGAGCTTAAGAACTCTAGCCTAATTCTAAGTTATGATTTATGGCTCTCATGAGGCTAAGGGAACGGAGAGTATTATGAGGATGATCCTTAGGAGGATCGGAAATGGCTCTTATGAAGCCGAGGGGTAATGAGCTATCTATGACAATGAAGTCAATAGAGAGACGTTCCTTTGGAATAGGAAGATATTAACTCGTAAATAAGAGTGAAATGGAATCGAAATTAAATGAACAGTACGAGCACGACAAAGATAATATTCTCAAAGTTTTGGAATCAGAAGCATGTCAAAGCTATGAAAATTGGTAACAGAAATTAAATACGTATAAACAATAGAAGTGATTTTGTTCAAGTCGAGAAACCGCAAACACAGATTTGCATGCTACAGAAAAGTTCTAGAAATTGGTTGACAATTTTTCACAAAAGGGGTTCGAATACCGAGTATGAAAATAAAGCATGTTTTTTTTGTCCTTTGAATTTTTAGAAAGAAAAGCAAAATAAAAATAAATACGAGGCTTGGAGTATAGGAAGAAAAGAAACTAAGCATATTTTTGTTTTGGTTTTTGGAAATAAAATAAAACAGAGCTAAAAGTGAAATTAAATAATAAATATAAAATAAAATGAAAAAGAGAGATGAATGTGGCAGGAGCCACACTTTGGTGGCCAGTGCCACCAAGTGCATGGCTAGCACCACCCTTTGCCTTCTGATAGTGGCAGGCGCCACTTTAAGGTAAGTGTCATGTGGCAGGCGCCACACAAGGATGGTGGCAGGCGCCACCTCCTTTGTCTTTTTTTTTTGTTTATTTCATTTCATTTTGTTATTTATTATGTTTTTTCTTTTAACAACTTTCACAAAATCAAAATTACAATCAAAACATAAAAACATATTCATTCAAAAATCAATTATTTATTAAACATGATAACAGAATATAATACATACAGCAAATGGTTATGGCGTTGTGAATTAAAAAAAAGACGTAAAACTGGTAAATGATGAAGTCACATAATAGTTTTCAAATTAAAATTCTCACGTTCACATATTGCTGTAAAATATTTCAAAGGAAGAATTTCGACAGTTGATGATTTTTTTTTAAGAAAAAACAAATTCTGGAGTTAACATAAAGCATATTTCTATTTTGGTTTGAAGTTGTTTTAGAAATAAAATGAGAATTATATTTGAAAAGAAAAAAAAAATAACACAACAAAAAAACAAAAAAAAAACAAGAGGAAAAGAGAGGTGGCAAGAGCCACACTCCCTGGTGGCTTGCGCCACTAGTGTGAGAAAGAGGTGGCGGGAGCCACACTCTCATGGCTTGCGCCATGCGATGATATTTTCAACATGCAGTAACGAAAAATAGAAACTAAGGATAGAGCGTTACCTAGTGGAGTTGGTCCACTGCCTCTTCAGTAACGTTTGAAGAAAAAAAACTCGGACCGAAAAACTCTTGTGAAAATATTTTATCATAATAACGGGGAGAAAGAAATGAGAGCATGCACTATTTTTCAGTGAAGCTGGTGTGTGCATTTGCTGAAGTGGGGTGTCCTATTTATAGGAAAAAAATGAAGCTTAACGGTATGGCCGATGATTCAGTTTTCAAATTGTGCAAGCTGTTTGGCTGAGAAAGTCTTCGTTATCAGAACTAGCCTCATAAATAGATTGTGTTGAATAGACATTAAACCATACTTTACTGAAAAAGGCTCTTTTTCTTTCATGATGACTTCCATCCACTTGCCTGGCTCGTTTGAAAATATATTATTTAAACGAAATAAGAAAAATGAAGTATAGAGAAAAAAAAGGAAAAAAGAAAAAAGAAAAAGGTGGCAGGCGCCACCTCCCAATAGTGGCTTGCGCCACTCTTGTTGGAAGGGGTGGCTTGCACCACAGAGAATGGTGGCAGGCACCACCTTCTTTTTTTTTTTTCTTTTTTCCTTTTTCTTTCCATTTTCATTCTTCTTTCTTTTTTTCTTTTCTTTCTTTCTTTTTTTTTTTCATTTCATTTATTTTAATAAAATAAATAAATAAATAAATAAATACAAAAATACAAGTGCCGATTCCTCGTGTCCTCGGTCAATGGTCGATTAAAACGAGACATGGCTCGGATGCTTCTTTTTGTTCCAAAATTATTAGAATCGAAAGCTCGATTTCTTCGGTCAAAACCTTAATTTCTTCAGGAATTCCAATGGATGATCTTTGAGGATCTTGCTTTTTCCAATCTTTTCCAAGGTCCATAGATGGCCTCTAAGGATACCTAGTATCAGGTGGAATCGCCTTCCGAGACTTGGAAACCGGTCTTGAACAAAAATCAAAGGTACTGGCTGATGGATGCTGATAAAACCCTAGTTTTGAGCCACAGTGAATCCTGTGGTTTAAGGCACTTGTAACAGGAACCAAACGCACTTGATTTTTTTAGTTGAGTGGGATCTTTTGAAAGTATGTGAGCTCAAATGGTTGACGAACCTTCTAAACTACTGTCCTGGTCACAACAAGGCTCTTCAATGAATCTTCAGGTTAAAACCCTAATTTCACAACTCCTGGCCAAATGATATTTCCTTGATTTCTCTTGACCAAATCTCGTTAGGTTCATGACATATGATTGGAGGACTTCACAATCAGCCTCCAAGCTCTGATGGTTGCACTTTGGAGTCTCAGTTATCTTTCTTGAACAAATGGCTTCTCATAAGACTCTCACCCATAAGGGATCAAGAGGACTCCCATATCAAGAATCAAGCACAAGGTTGCAACATTCCAAGTGGATCAAGCCTCAAGATCGCTAGTGTCACCAAATTAGGGTTTTGGTCGACCACGGCCTCCAGATGAAACTTTTCATCTGGGCATGAGCCAATACTTCAAAACATAACTCAAGATGCTCCAAGGGACCTCATGAATCCAATCATCAAGTCAAATTAGCATCAGGGGAAGCATTCATAAAAAATTAGGAATTAGGGTTTCTTGACTTAATTCACCCCTAAAATGACTTTTGGAGCAAAGCATGAGCCAAGACCTCAATACATGATTTAAGGGCCTCAAATATACTACATTAATCCATTTACAACAATGGATTGATCCAAGAAACTTGATTCACAAGTTTCAATCTCATCTGGACCACAATTAGGGTTTTGAAGAAAAAGTCAACCGTATCTTTGACTTTTGACCAAGACAGGCTCCCACATCTTGGGATATGATTCAATACACCCTAAAATACCTATGGAATCCATCCATTAGGTTTAAATTAAGTTAAGCACTTGATTGCACAAAGTATCACACAGTTTAGATTTCATCTGACAAAAAGTCAACTGTGCCCAAAATCAAGTTTGACTTTTTGGAATTTTTCACAAATATGGTTCCCTTAAGTAAAAAACAATGTTAATGTATGATTTTGATCATCATTTATCAAGAAAAATCAAGAAAAGTGAGGTTTCTTGCAAAAGGGGCAACCTTGAGAAACCAAAATTTTTCTAAGTTATGGAACAAAAGTGATTTTGTACCAACTTTGCAAGGTCATAAATCCTAAACCATAAGGCCTTTTTATCCCATTCAAAGCTCAAATGAAAGCTCATCTTACATACTTTAAAAGTGTCAACTATAAGAGATTCCAAAACCCCATGGATTTTGGGTTATGGATTGATCAAAATCACAAAAAATGGGAAATGGCCACTTTTTCCAACAATTAGTAAAATTTTCAAAGAAGTCAAAATCGGTTTCACTTTTTCCAAACTTTGAGGTCAATTTTCACCTTGATCCAAGCTGAACCAAGTCCATTTGTGAACATCAAAGTTGAAGTATGTCATGAGAGCTTTCCAAAATGTACAAGAACTCATCCTAATTCAACTTGAGTTGGGAGTTACAAGCATGGAAACATGATACCTCCAAAACTGTTTTTCACAAGACAGGTTTGTACATGCCACACGATTTTGGCATTTTCATGACTTGGCAAGCCTTGTCACCATACAAGACAAGTTTCTGAAGTGCAATGAACATGATCTCTGCAGAGCTACAACACCATAGAGCCTTGCAAGTAAAAAACCTCATCATTTGGCAAGTAATATTCAAAGTTCAAAATCCAAAACTTTCAAATTTGTCATGGAGCATTTAAAGAATGCATAGAGCTGGAATGTATCAGTCCATTATCAACCAAATGAGTCAAGATAAACTCATGCAACAGAGGACCATAGGTCTGCTCCCTAATCTCAAGTCAATGGCTAGAGGAGACTTGAGATTCCATTAGATAACCATTGGCCACAGACCTGTACCAGTTTCCATTCACTATTGCTTGGAAAATAAACTTGCTCTACTATAAATAGAGCTCATTTGTGATCAGTTTGAGTACACCAAAGCACCCAAACAGATGCTTTCCTCAAAATCTCTCTTTTACTCCAAGTTTGCCTTCCACTTCAAGTCACTATCGGATTTTGAATTTGGAAGTGATTCAAACCAAACCAATCATGCAAACACCTTATATACATCATATATGAGTGATCCATGGCCTTGAAACACATTTGGAACACTTGAATCACAAAATCATCAGTCAGTTGCTCAAGCTTTTGACAAGGTTGCAGTTGAGGTTCTAGAAGGTGATCCAAGCATTTCCAATCAAGGCTAAGCATCTCAACACACTCCATAGGGTATAGTGAAGTTGTCTAGGTCCTTACAACACATCTCTAACATCTCCATCATTAAGATCGATCACCAGCTGCAAGAGGTAAGCCTGAAGCCTTCAAGCTCTATATTCCATGCATCATAAATGAATTTTTGAGTTACCATCTTGTTTCTGCATGTATGTAGAGTAATAACCCTCAATCAATTACCATGAATCAATCATGTATGGAATTTCATTGTGTTCATGCTGAAATTAGGGTTCTTGAGGTTATCCTTTGATTTCTCACTCCACACTTAATATAAATGCAATTAATCTATATGGTTGTGATCCCTGTTAAAAAACGAGCAAGATTGGTGTTTGAATCATGCAAAACCATTGAGTAATCAGAGAGAAAAGTGAGAAAATTCAAATTGAAGCAAAACAGGGTACGCGGGCAAGAACAATGTGTTCTTGGCGCCTTTTTTCAAATTTTTAAATATTTGAATTTTGGTTATTTTATTTAATTGATTCAAAACTTAATTTATCTCTAAATTTTTATGTTTTTGAATTAATTCTTTTTTTCAAAATTCATAAAAATGTTAAAATATTTTATTCTACAAAAATTTCACAAAAATATTATTTATTTGATATATTTAATATTTTCATAAAGAATTTATTTTTTACTTGTTTTTAACATTTTAAAAATATTTCTTTTCTTAATTTTTCAAACTCAATTGATTTTCAAATCATCCTAGGGATAAAACATGATTTTTCAAACATTTATCCTAGATCATAATTTGTTTTACACATATTTGTTAATTTTGATCATTTTTATTTGATTTTTTATTCAAATAAAAATACATTTTTTAATCAAATTTGGGTTTTGATCATTCACACCCTCACAAATCTTTTTTAAAACACTTTTGGGCTTCTAATAGAGTGTAAGACCCATCCCTTGTCACATAAAAACATTTTTGGGCCTCAGTCATTGTATAAGTTCCAGTATGTTAAAAAATCTCGGCGCGATCGCCGTTTTCAAAACATTTTCATCTGGGCCTTCCCTTGTGTTGTAAGTCCCATTTTTATTCTTTTTTCAAATAATCTTTAGGCCTCTAATAGAGTGTAAGACCCATCCTTTTGTAAATAAAATATTTTTGGGCCTCAGTCATTGTATAAGTCCCGATACGATTTCAAAAACAACGGTGCGATCACTGTTATTTTTGGGCCTCTCCTTGAGTTGTAGGCCCCATCTTTTGTATGAAATAAACTTTGGGCCTCTAATAGAGTGTAAGACCCAACCTCTTTAATAAATACAATAAATTTGGGCCTCAGTCATTGTATAAGTCCCAGTACAATTTTCATAATAACAGTACAATTGTTGTCTTTTATCTGGGCCTCTCCTCGAGTATAAGCCCCAATCTTCTTTTCAAAACAACTTTCCCTTTTGACTTAGATTCAAATTCATAGTTGTTATCAAAACTTTCTTTAATTTCTTGAATAACTAACCATCTAGCTGAAGTACTGGAAGCTTACTCACCTGTAAGTTCTATCAGCTTTCTTTTACATACTTGTTATATATATTTGATCTGTACATATTTATGCATGTATATCTGCTTAGAGTTTTCCCCAGAAATTAGGTCTAGGATAAGATAAAACCAGTGGTCACTCTTTCAACACAGTCAAAACTAGTTCCCTATAGGAAATTTCAGATACATTCTTGCCTCCTTTTGGGCTTATATAATATGGAACAGAGAAAGGCATTATTCCCGGTGAAACTTTTCTCAAGACTGTCACTACTTAGAAATTTGTACAAGAAATTCACTTCCCCAAAGAGGATTAATTCCCAGTGAAACCTCTTTTGAATTTCTTCAAACCCTAGAACTGTTCACTAAGGAAAGGATTATTCCCGGTGAAACCTTTCTTGAACTTTTCTCAGGTTTTGACCCACAGGCTTCCTAAAAGCATCCCGGCCTCCTTTTGGGCTTTGTACAATAACCCTCAGGCTTCTTAGAAGTTCTTATGCATCCTCTTGGGCTTAGTACAAGGACCCAAAGACCTCTTACAGGTATAAGACAAAACTTAGTCATCCTTTGATAGTTCAATCCTCCAGAGAGTCAGAATCTCAAAACATCAGAACAATTTAGGGTTGATTCTCATCCCTTAAAAAATCAGCCTCCTCTTGGGCATCATACAAAGATAAACCTTTTCATACCAGTAGACTCGGACAGTCTCACCCCCTCTTGGATCTCAAAGAAACCCTCAAGTTTCCTAAAAGCACAAGATAAACCCTGATCATTTCATCAATCACCAACAGAGTTAAAACCTCCATAAGTTTCAAAACTCAATCTTTAAACTCTCACTTTAATTTTCCCCATCTAGGGCCAAATTACTATCAATAAAACCTCAGTCAGAACCTCAAGGCATCTAATATTTCAACTCTTCTTCAATCCTCAACAAGAGTTGATTCCCCATTTTAGACCTGTCTCTGGATCTCAATAATCCTCAGCAGAAGTTAGCCTCCTCTTAGTCTTCATATAAGGAATTGCCCAAGCAGCCTCCTTTTAGGCTTTGTATAATTATCATCCTTCAGTACCTTTTAGCCTCAATCTTGGGCTTTGAACAAGACACATATAAATATTCTCCAGCTGATTCAGTCAACCCCTTTTAGACTCAATCTTGGGCTTTGTACAAGACAGATAAAACCTCTCCCCAGTGGAGTCAATCTCTTTTTTAGCCTCAATCTTGGGCTTTGTAAAGGACAGACAAAATATTTCCCTGGAAGAGTCAATTCTTTCCAGCCTCCTCTTAGGCTTTGTATAATGATTTCCCCAAAAGAGTCAGTCTCTTTTCTGCCTCAATCTTGGGATTTGTACAAGACAGATATAAAAATTCCTAATAGCTTCAACCTTGGGCTTTGATCAAGGCACACAAAAATCAACATTCCCTCAGAGGAAATCAAAAACTCTCTATAGGAAGACATTTCTCTGTACATCAACATCAAAACAGACAATCAAAACAAACCTTAATCCCAGATAACTGCTATAAGTGGCACACTTGTTGATTAAAAAAAAATCCAAGTTGTAGTCCATCTTTTATCCTGGTAAATCCCTTTTCTTTCATCTAATTGCTGTAAGTGGCAAGCCTCTGGATTATTTACATCCAAGCCAATGTCCCTCTCTTAGCATAAAAGATTCCTAAGGAAAAATGGCATTGCTCAGCACTGAGTTAAAGTTCTCTCCTTCAGGACAAATCCCTTATAAAGGAAATTATGGTATTGTTGGATTCCATATATTCCAGTTAAAGTAATTCTCCTTTATAATCAGTTATCCAACAACTGTGATAAACAAATGAGATATCTCCCTTTAGAGATGACAAATTCTCAATACCCTTTTTAGCTTCAATCGTGGGTTTTGAACAAGACACAAATAACCTTTAGCTTCAATCTTGGGCTTTGAACAGGACACCAAACATCTTTTCCTCCCATAGAATAGGAGGAACTACAATTACTCTGATTTCCCTATTTTCTTTAACGAGAATACGTAGGCATAAGATTGTGAAATCTTAGCAAGCACACATAACAAAAAACTTAGGTCTAATACCTTACCAAAAAACATCGAAAAACCCTAAATCAACAAAAATACTCTCTCGCTCTCTCTCTCAAACATTCCCAAAGGAGAAACTTTCCCAACCCACGACAGATAAACACCAGTAAGTAGATAACAGTATAGTTTGCTAAACGATCTATGGATAACTATATATATGATGGGTAATTGACAACTCCCCATTGTGTAACCTGACCCTGGACCCCCAATGTCTTAAGCATTTGTTAAAGAAAACATTTGCGTGCAAGGTTAGTTTCAGATAGCTTCCCTTTCTTTTCCAGCTTCATAGGATAAATAAGAAATCAGAAAGTAGCACCCAATTCTAACCAATGGTGATAAGGTGGTCGCGTCACCGACAAAAATCGCACGCTACAGGACTGGGAGCATTACGGGTGACCGTAACATCTCTCGGGATTTTGTACTTTGAAATCGTTTTTGCCATAACTTTGTAACCGTAAGTCCAAATCGAGTGTCGTTCGAAGTGTTGGGAAGCTAATGTGAATTATTATCAAATGAAATTATTTCCAGAGGTTGATCCTGATAATTAGTTTATGCTTTTGATATTTGAATGAAATGTTGAACTTGAAACTTGTTTATCTTCCGACAATTTTTGTATATCTTTTTAACTGTGTATCCAATTGAGGAGCTGTTTGAAGTGTTAGAAAGCTAACGCTCAGAGATATAACATAGTAATAATTAGGTAGATGTTTAAATATTATTTCTATGCCCACTGTATAATGAAGTGTTAGTTTACATGTTCGGATAATGAATCGTTGTATTGTTATGTTAATGTTATGTGATAATGATGTTGCTATGTTGATAATATTATGATGATGTTGCTGAGATGTTGAGTTGATGACGTTTGATGTTTTTGTTATGATGTGATGTTGATGATGTTATTGTGATAGTTTTGTTAATGATGTGCATGTTTGAATATATGCATGATATGTTTATGATGATTATGTTGATGGTGGCATACATGGTCAGAAGAGGGGCCAATGTATATGTGTTGTTGTTGCATGTTGAGAGTCCATGCATCCATGTTGTCAGAACTTCGGTTCTAATTATGATGTGGCATTGATCCTATGGTGATGGATCAGGTGCGAGTAGCTAATTCCAATTATGGGGGATTAGTGAAGCGTTAGCTATGGTGATGGTAATGAGTTTTGGTGAGCCTTGATCCAATTGTGATAGATCAGGTGCGAGTAGTCAATTCCTATTATGGGGGATAAGTAAAGTGTTTATAGTGATGGTAATGAGTTTTGGTGAGCCTCGATCCCATTGTGATGGATAAGATGCGAGTAGTTAATTCCTATTATGAGGGATTAATGAAGTGTTACCTATGATAATGGTAGTGATTTGGTGTGCTCCGGTTCCAAGAGGGAATTGATCACATGGTGGAGATTGTGGAGTAAAATGAACCTAAGTGTTCATAATTTGGTACCACATGCATTGAGTCAATGAAGTTGCATTAGAATTCTATGTGGCATTGCATAATTTTGTTGGTGTTATATGATGTGGTGATACTTGTGAATGTTATGTGATTATATGTGAGCCTTGTGATGGAAGTTGTATATGAGTTACTTATGATGTTTGGGGTGTGAGTTTATGATATGTTGATGTTGTTGACTTGTTGCATAAAATTGTTGCAATCTATTCTTTCTTATGTCTATTATAATTGATTATGATTACTCACCCCTTCTGTTTGAATGTTGCCTCTACGCGGGTAACAGGCAGATGCTTAGGAGTAGATTCCATGGAAGTAAGTGGACGCTAGCCATAGGAGCTCGCCTTTAGTTTATCATTTTCTTTTGTAGTGGAATTCTGCTATGATCATGTAACAATGGGTTGGGGCGAATGTTTGATATTCGAAACTATTATGCTGTTATGCTAGAGTTAGACTCTAATTATGTTATTGACATGTTTATGTGATGTTTTAAGTTGAGTATCGATAATATTTTTGTTATTATTATTAAAGTTGGAGTTCAATACCTACCATTAAGTGTTGTATTACCTTTTATGATTAATTGATGATGAATCCGTTGTAAATGTTTTCATATGAGTTTTGATGACGTGTAAAAATCATGGGTATAAACGTTGGTTAATTGAAATGTTGTGTAACCCGTGTTACAGAGCAGGATAATTATGTAGCTTTTATGAAGTGTGACACCCTTGTGTTGTGTAATTATAATTAATATATTCATTAATTATACATGGGGTTTAGATGGGTGTTACATTAGTGGTAGAGCAGGTCGATCCATCCGGACAAGTTGTCTAATGTTGTTTGTTCCTTAGTACGTGACATCTGTGTGTAACATTGGCGGTGCTTGCTTGGTTTTTTAATCATATGTCTATAGGAGTGAGATTAAAACAAGCTAGGGAGAAGCTTTTGCTTCTCTGAGATGTTTCAGCTGTGAAGTGTTGGTTCGGTGTGGTGCTGATTGCAAGGGTGCAAGCATTGTTGAAGCTGTGTTGCTTCTCGAACTCGAAGAGTTTATGGAATCGAGATCCTTGTCTGCCAGGTCAAGTTGGAATGTCTTTAAGGGAGAAAGATCAGGTATTGTTGATATCTACTTCTCGGAGATTAGAGAGCATTGTGACAGATAGTGATATGCCAGTGGTGTGTAATTCTTGATGTTTTTCTTGAAGATATCTGCGAATTGCCTCCAGAGTGTGGATCTGAGTGTGGTGACATTAGGGAACTGATGTTTTTATATGCAAAGCAAAATAATGTATCTGTGGGAAATGATGCACCTATGTTGTTAGTTAAGAAGAAAGATGGATGTATGAGGTTGTATGTGGACTACAAGCAGTTAAATAAGGTGACTATCAAGAATAAGTATCCTCTACCAGGGATCTATTATCTAATGGATCAGTTGGTTGGTGCATGTGTGTTTAGCAAGATAGATTTAAGGTCTGGTTATCATCAGATTCGTGTTAAACCAGATGATATTCTGAAGACGAAATTCAGGACGAGATATGGTCACTATCAGTATACTTTGATGTCGTTGGGCGTATCTAATGCACCAGGCGTGTTCATGGAGTATATGAACCGAATTTTCCATCTGTTTATGGATACGTTTGTGGCGGTCTTCATCGACGGTATTTTGATATATTCTAAGTCTAATGAAGAACATGTCGAACATCTTAAGATTGTGTTGCAGGTGTTGAGGGAGAAGAAGCTTTTTGCCAAGTTGTTGAAATGTGAAATTTGGTTGAAGGAAGTGAGCTTCCTTGGCCATGTGATTTCGAGTGGTGGAATTTGATAGATCCTTCTAAAGTTGATGTTGTGTTACAGTGGGAGACCCTAAAGTCTATTACGGAGATAAAAAGTTTTCTGGGTCTGGCTGGTTATTACAGGAGGTTCATAGAAGGTTTTCCAAGATTAGCATTGCTTTTTACTCAGTTGACTCAAAGGGGACAAGCTTATGTTTGGGATGTGAAATGTGAGGAAAGTTTATGAGAACTAAAGAAGAAGTTGACGACTGCTCTAGTGTTAATTTTTATGAATCCAAGAGAGTCCTTTGTGGTGTATTGTGATGTGTCAAAGATGGGTTTAGGTGGTGTGCTGATGTAGAATGGTCAGGTGGCGGCTTATGCTTCCAGATAGTTAAAACTTCATGATAGGAACTATCCTACACATGATGCAGTTGATGCATTGTGGCAGATATATGTGTCGTACAGATCCACAATCCTTGAGGTATTGGATTGTGTATTGTCCTTGGATGAAGCTTTTAAGCAAATTCGAGTTAGCTTGTTTGTCAAGTAAGCTTGACAGAATTCTGTATTGACAGGGATGATATAGAAATCATAGTTGCTCCTATCTGTTTCTGGATGAGATCTTTGGGAGATACTTTCTGACAGTTAAACAAGGAGGAGTTTTAAAGATCATATCAATCAACTCATACATACTCAAGGGTATTAATGGATGGGATGGATGTTCTGGATCGAAGGTAACAATCTGGTGGTTGTTCATGTTGCTGAGGAGGTTCTACAACAATTGTAGGAGAAGTGGCTAGTTCTCTTGTTGGGGTGTCTTATAAGATGTTATGACATCTTATTAGGGCAAGCAGAATTTGTTCCTTGGTGATTCCGCTGGATGTGTTTTTGATGGAAGAGCTCTAAAATTATGGGATTTCGGAGTTGTTGCTGAAGACAGATGGTGGAAGATCTCAATTGTCGGTCTCTATATGTGAAGATATTTGTATTCTTTTATTCTAAAGCCGGGAGCGATTGAATGAAGGGAGTTATTGGAAGATGTCTATTATGGTGACTTAGTACTTGGAAGCTTGGTTCCATGGTACAGTGTGAAGTCAGTTGAAGAGGAGAGGAGTTGAGTTTAAGTTTATCAAGTTCTTGCTCTGGGAGTTTGATAAATTATTGATCGGCTAGGTTGTCAAAGATACTTGAGAATTCTCTCAAGTCTACTCATAAAGGTGTCTTAGTTGTGCATCTGGAGTCTTCTAGTTATTCTTATGACTAGAAGGTGTTTCTATGAAACACAACCTGAAGAAAGTGGAGGTGATTTATTTTGACTATCCAAAAAACAGAAAGGAAAGATTCATCTCTCATAACCCTAAGGGTGGATCCAATCTGATTGGAGTTCTCAAAATTGTTGAGGTAAATTGGATTCGTTCAGAGAGAATCTTAGTTACTTGAATAAAGGGAGGCGGCCTTGGTATCTGAACACTGTGTGTCAAAGAAGATACTTGCAAAAGATTGAATACTTCATAAGTGTTCATGAAGTGATCTGGTGGAGCTTAGCTACAATAGTGAAGAAAGGTTATTGGACAAGGATTTAAGATCATTTTTTATTTATGGAATTCATAAGTATTTAATTGATTATCCTTGAAATTCAAGATTGCCGATGTTCAACAAGATGTTGGAACATCTTATCATTAGAATTTATGCAGAATCATGGGAGGGGTACTACATACACTTTAGCGTCTATTTTAGCCTTGGGTGTTGACCTAAGAATGGACTTCAGTCTGGCATGACAGAAGCATGTGATCTCTGGAGAGTTTCCTGGCAAGAAACTGGTCTGGACAATGGTGCTGGAAGATGAAGATGAAGACATCATAATCTTGATGGTTACTTCTTGGATCAGTTTATTTCTGATATAAGAATATTGGAGTGCAGCAGGTGTGTTCAAGTTGTTACTAGAAGCATCTGGTGGTAGCACAACTTGGATCAGTTTATTTCTGATCTAGGTACTTGGGAGCATGGGATCTTGCTCATTGTGAAGGTCAAGGTTAAGTGGCAGTTACCTTTGACTTTCTACAGACTGCTCTACTAAGGAAGGTGGCATTCCTTGGTATGGCTATGTAGTCTAGGACTACTTTATCTTCTGAAGATTCAGACGTGGAAGGTGTGAAGTCTTTGGAGTTTCAAAGCATGATGAAGGCTGTCTACTCAAACTTGGTTGTTGAATCAAGTCTGTGAGAGCATGGAACTCTTGTTTTGTAATAGGGAGGAGGTTCTTCTAAGTGGCAGAATGAGGAGATGAATTCAGCAGCTGGATGTCATATCAGAATGTTCTGACATCTAGCATAACATCAGAATCCCAGCTGATGATGTGGCACATCAACTTAAGATAAGGTGATCTACAGGAGAATGGAAGTTATGAATGCTTCAAAAAGGTCTATCTCATATAGTTTGCGGGAGCTGTGGTTTGAGAAGATGTTACATGTCTAAAGGCTTGGTGGATCCAAGATGTCTTGCTATGGAGCAAGTAGTTCATGTTAATTGAAGATAAGATTTCATTGGTGGATCAATGTATCTTATGAGAGTTCTGAAGAAGAATGAGACTAGTCAAACAGTGGAATTTGGTTAATCTTTACTGTGCATTCAAGAAGGATGCTTGAAACTGATTGCTTTTATGCAAAAGGGTGGTTGGTTGAACACTTAAGGAGGATCTAATTCATTTTGGAGCTTGTGGCAGAAGTTCTCAGTTTATGAAAGATTGCCTTCTTTTGGTGGATGAGAGTTTATTTCTCTCTTTGGGTTCTGGAGTTCTTGTTGATTAAGTTGGTGGCGCAGTGTTGTGTGAAGATCTTTAGTTGGATTACTATGCAGATAGTAAGTCCAGTGGTGGAGCATATCAAGAACCATGGTGTATGGTGTCTATGATGTGTGAAGGATGCCCTAACTGATTTTAGAACATTTTTGGGTTGATTATCCTTGGAGGAGGATTCTTAAGTTCTGGTCTAGGAACTTGTTGCCTACATCGTGTCTAAGGAGTACCTATCTTGTCATACGGGAGAATGATGGAGTAGAAGAACTTCCTGGAAGGATGGTGTAGAGAAGACTAAAGTGGATCATGTGTTGATTGCATGGAAGTCTGAATATGGATATTCACTAGTTGATCAGAAGTATTCCAATTTATCATACGGAGAATGATGAAGGAATGAATGTCTTGGATTATTGGGTGTCTATCTATTGATTGACCTTGCTAAGGTCAGATGAAAAGCTTGTGGAGGGGATAACACCCTTATTGGCAAGTCATGCTAAAGGGAAGTGGATCAGTTTGGCAACTGTGAAGTTCTGAAGCATGTATACGGTATCTGACACCGTTGGAAGAAAACAAACTAAGAGGTATGGTATCTCTTTGAGGAATGTGGATCATTCCAGATCAATTGGATTTTATCTCAGGGAACAAGGAGATCTATACATGAGAATTCAAGATGAATTCGTTTGGTGTATGTATAGTTTCTGGAAGAGGGGGATCAATGGAGCTTTGATCTTAATCCAAGAGTTTGTTAATTTAGGATGATGATCCTAATGAGTCCTCACGGGAAGCATGATGGTGTTCATGTATGAGTGACTATTGGTTCTTGTCAGAAGAAGTAATAAGTGGAGTTGATGATTGTGTTCAGCAGGCAGGTTAAACAGAGGGTGCGCTCTTGAAGACATGAAGATGCATCTTATGTTTTCCATTCATCAGCATAATGTTCATTAGAGGAGCACTGGTTATCTTAGATAGAGGGAGTTACTCGTTGATCTAAGATATATTACTGCAGGGGTACAGTTCAGGTTCCAGTTTGTGTTGTGCGTCAACCAGCTGTGATTATGTTTCCATCCTGGGAGGATGAGATGTCAAGAAGGATGTCTTGACATTAGTGTACTATTGCAAGTTGGGGGAAACTTGACAGTACAAATAACATGGTTCTTAATGGATGCTTAAGAATCATTGGTTAGGTCTGGGAGAATTTACTTTTCTCTACAGAATGTAATCTTAAGACTGTGAAGGTATTGATCAATACATAAGTTTTCTTTGGTAGACAATGTTTGACAGGATGTCAAAACATTGTTAAAGACATAGGACAAGTCTCTCTGGTTATGTGCTTGTGTGGATGGTTTGGACAGTGGAGAATTTGCGCGTGCAAAACATGTTCTTTGTTCTTGGAATTCCTTTTGGACGGTGCTCTGTTAATGCTTTAATTGACTTGACTGGTGTCATTTTCAATGGTTCGATGATTCTTATGTGAGCACTTTCGTCAATTTTTGGCTAAAAAGGGGAACAAAGAAGTTTCTGAATTTCTGAAGTGTTCTTCGTGTCCTAAGTATCATTTGTGTTTTGTGTCCTGAGTTAAGAACACAACCATGTGTTTAGGGGGAGTTTTATCCTCCTCCTCATGCACTCCAACATAAATAAAAATTAAGTTAGGATTTTTTGAATCTCAGGAGTCTTAAATTAATACTTATGAGTTGGTTATTTATGTTGACACGAAGACAGGGTCACGAATATAGAGTTTTAGCCAAAATTTGTCAAAAGGGGGAGATTGAAGACTCTAAAGATTTGACATTAATTTTGGTAAAACTCATTGTCAAACAAAAGGATTCAACATCAAGAAATCTTCCAAACACAAAGATGTCGAAGGAGATGTCATAGCATGAAGACTCAACATCTTGACTGCTATAACAGATTGTTTAAATCTGTTTCAAATCTGTTCCAAGTTTCTAGGCGTGTTTAGCAGTGCATCAAGAAAAGATTTGTTTAAATATTTGAAGCCCAACTGAAGACTCTATATAAGAAAACTTATACCTAGGATTTTATATGCCTTTTTGTAACCTAGTTCTCTTGCGTAAGAAACAAGGGTTTAGGGTTTTGAGAGTCGTTGGCTCTCTAGGTTGTAAGTCTCCCTTTATATCAGTTAATGCATTGTGGCAGATATAGGTGTCTCACAGATCAATAAGCCTTGAGGTATTGGATTGTGTATTCTCCTTAGATGAAGCTTTTAAGCAAATCCGAGTTAGCTTGTTTGTCAAGTAAGCTTGACAGAATTCTGTATTGACAGGGATGATGTAGAAATCACAGTTGGTGATTAAGGGAAGTGAGTGGGGTATCTCGTATCAAAGAGGTTGTTCTTTGATAAAGTCTTCATTGGGTAGAGATTAGGATACAAAGTTGTAAACGGGGGAGTTTAGCTTTGTAATAGTTCTACAGATAGTGGAGTCTTCTTCCTGGATTGGTATCCCCCAGATGTAGGTGAGTTGCACCGAACTAGGTTAACAATTGTTGCGTTCTTTATCATTATGCAGATTTACTTTTCTGTTAGGGTTCATGATAAACATGTTGGATCAGATGTCGTAACATCTGTGATTATGCAGTTCAGATATTCAAGGTATCAGTCTGTTGTTGTGTCTCTGTGTTTAAATGTTTATGCCGAACAATGTCGTGACATGTGTTAGGACATCTGCTGTCTACATTGCCAGAATTTCACCCTTCAATGACAAACCCTTGATTGAGGCTTATAAAGTCCATATGTGGTTAATTAGAAGTATAAGAAAGATATTAAACCATCTGTTAAAACATCTTGGTTCCAATTCCATCTTCACTCTTGAGATCAGTATATATGTGATAACTCTTTCTGCAATAATCCTCAAGATATCTGTGCCAAGGCTTATTTTCAGTTTCTAACAACGTCTTCTGTGATTTCTAAAACATGATCCTTATAAATATTCTATGTAGCCACCATCTTCATCTATACGAATTTCCTTCTCATATGAATATCATGTGGAACGAAAAAATATCTTTCTCAAATCATCTGCCTAATGCAGCTAAGAAACCAATATTCACATGACAACTCCCTGCGAGAGAAATAAGCAATATGATATTTGGATTGTCAATCCAAACTTGTTGTCGTTGCCTTTGAAGCTTCTCATTCAACTAAGGATACAACTGTCGATAGTGTGGTAATCTACCATACATCTTACATAAGTATATGGGCATGAATGGAACATACTTAAGGAGCTGGTAATCATGTTTGACCCGATGCTAAAATATGTTACATGACATTGTGCATTATGATTTATGAATAATAGTAGTGTACCTTTTCATTGAATTTGATTTCTCATCAGTATGCATATCTTTGACATAAACACCATTGTTTCCCTGATCATCTTCACCTTCTTCATCATTCCATACATTGAATATTCTTTTTTTCCCTTGGACCACATGAGCATTTAGATTGAATTTTAAGACATTGTATTCCTCTAAATCTATAAGAATACTTGAGCTTTTTCCTTTCACTGTCCTTCTCTTCATGTTGAATGTTCTTGACATTGATAGTGAAATTATTCCCAGATCTCTTGTCAAGTCTTCTCAAGAGTTTACTAAATCTCTTATTCAGCCTGAGATAATCTTCAGAATTACAATCTTCTTGAACATCAAAACTTTCATAACTATTAATAATCTTTGGAGGATTCTTAGCACCATGACAAATATTTCATTGATAAACATCTCCTCCTTCATAGAAATTCTCCATGTTGAACACAATATATCTCCTTGGAGCTCACCCCAACAAAACAGGGTGCCTGCTCTGATGCCAATTGAAAATTCTATTCCTCAGAGGACAGATGTCGAACTTGATTTTCTGGACAACTTGTTCAACAAGTTAAATCAGTATGACAACAATAAATAATGTCTTAGCTTATACAATATGATGAAGCAAAAAAGGAATAAAAAGAAAATTAGAGATTGGTAACCTAGTTCGGAGAAAACAACACCTACGTTTGGAGGGCACTCTACCCAAGAAAAGAAATCCAATATTAGTAGTTTAGTGCAATTAGTCTTACAAGAAACAACAAGCCCATGTTGTTCAATGCCTCTTTCTAACACTACCCAATGACTTTTTATTTAAGGACTCCCCCTAAATATGAGAACCTACTCACTTTCTTCTCAATCAGAAAACTCGTGATTGGTGTTTACAACTCATTAACAATGTTGAATTTTACAAATCAACTAGACAAACCTACAACTATGCCAAGTTACTGAAACATAGTGTGGTGTACATAGATATGTTGATTCTACAACTCCACTAGAAAAACCTACAACTATGTCAAGTTACTGAAACATGGTGTGGTGTACATACAACAATAAAAAGGACTAAAAAAACACTAGAAGTTTAATGTCTTCAATGTAGTGTTTGCTTTCCAATGTAGGTTTTTAGCTTCTTATATAGCAAAATTATTTTGGGCTTTTTTCCTTTGATGTTTGATTTACTTTTTTCCAAAATCTTTGCATAATCTATTGGATAAGATTTGTTCCAAAAATATCTCCAACAAAAATATATGATTTGGTTTGTTTAAAATTCAAATTTAAATCACCTTTAAACCTGATATGGTCTTCACAACTATCCAACAAATCATTTAATTATATTGTTGTACCCTAACGTTTACCCCTAAGATTCCACACGCCATTTGCATTTTTGCACACAAACAATATCATGCATTGGTTCCTCTATCCCTCTCATCTTTGGGTTTATGCCTTGCGGGGATCACCGAGCTGTGTGTTTCTTATTTACTTTTACTTGTTTGTTTATCTTTACTAACCTTTAATCAAAATCCAAAAATATGTTTGTTTTCCGTTTATTAACTTTTTCAGGAAGAAGTTTGGATCAAGAATATTAAATACCAGTTCCTCAGCTCGAGTGAATTTCATCTGAACAAAGTCAAAGTTGATCTGCAAACAATTCAAAATCATCTGGTCAAGATGTTCCAAGAATTGATTGATTATTATTCAAGAGACTCCAAGGTTCATGTTTTTATTTCCATGCCTTCTTTGACAAGCAAAAGAATCGAGTCAGAGCCACAACAGTGCACCAAAAAGGAAATTTTTTCACAATTTTTCCTGTGTTAATTGATTAATAGATTTGTTCATGTTTTTGGTTAATCGATTAACACGTGCAAATTTTGGCCAGCAATAGCAAATTTAAATTCTGCACCATTTTGGCACAAAATTTTACTTGTTTCATCATGAGAATATTCTAGACCACTTCATTTTAATTCCCCTACCTCATCATAATTAATTCCCACTATACACCCTCATTAATCATCACTTATCCTTGATTTTCCTCCGAATTCAATCCCCAAGCCTAATTTTCAATTCCAAACCAAGCTCCAAACCACCAAAATTTCCAAGCCTAAACTTTATAAATAGAATCCTCATTTAATTCATTCTTCAAGCTTTTGATAGCCAAATTCACCTTGTAAAAGTTTCTCTCAATTCTCTTCAACTACCAAATTCACCAAAAGCTCTTCCTCCATTAAAGTTAGTAAGCTTTTCATTGAAGCTTACTAATCTTTGAGATAAACCTCCATCAAAACACTTCTTCAACAGAAAATTCTGTAGATCAAAGCTTTGAAGTGTGATTCTTGGAGTTGATTTGAAGCATTTTCAAATTTGGAAGTGGTAAACTCTTGTTCCACCATTGTTGTGCTTAATTCTCATCTTCCCCAATGTGATCACTTATTGATTCTTGCTACTTGATTTCTTGAGCTACATTTGTGATTCCATTGGTGTTAATTGCTCTTAATTTGATGGAATTTTCGTTCTCAATTGCATCCATGATCATGAGGTGTTTGAAGAAATGATTGAATCATGGAATGTTGTTTTTTATGCTGATTTTTTTGTTGTCCTGTCAGTGTTAATCGATTAACCAAAAATATGAACAAATTGGTTAATCGATTAACACAAGTCAGAATGTTGTTTTTGGTTTGTTTTGGGACTGGTTTGGTTCATTTTCTTCCTTCTTCCATTTCCTCTTGTTTTGCCTTGAATTGTGATGTTTGTTGATCAAATTTCTCTTCAAATTCCATGGACTTTGGGTGTTTGATGAAGTTGGATAAACCTTCATTAATTTAAATGTATCTTTAAGTAAATCATTGGATTCATTTTAGGTGCTTTGAATTAGTGATAGGTTTAGTACTTTAATCCACCAAGAAGAGTGATGGAACTTGAAGATGGAATGATCCAAATGTTGTTCTTCAATTTGGCTTCCCTTTTCCCCTCTTCTCTTTTTTCTTTTGGTCAATGAAAATCTTTAATATCATGAAAAATTTATTTGAAGTTTTGATTAAGATGAGACCACTACCTCTTTTCTTTTAGTGTGGCAAGCTTTAGGAGAGTGACTTACATGTCACTTCTTTAGCTTGTATTAACACAAACATTGTAATTGATCGGCCTTAGATAGTCGTGGCTTCTACATAAGTCTAATTACGATTGCTTAACATAGCGCTAAATTGGTCCCGAAATCGAAAATTGGTTCATTTTTGTAAGTGAATTGTGAATCTCCTACTCTCCACAGTGTGGTGTGAAATAGATTGTCTCTTTGTTGTTAAGGGAGTTAGATGACATACTCGTTGATTTTATCTGAGTTGGAGCCCTTACCTTAATAATGTATGGATTTATGTTTTCATGCTTATGGTTGATTAGTCGAGTATTCTCCCTAAAACGACCAACTGTTCTCCATCACTAACACTAACTTACTAACTATATAATTGCACTAACTTTACTTTGTGGCATTTAATTTTTGCTCTTTATTTTCTTGTCATTTACTTTATGCCTTTACTTTTAGCATTTTATTATCATATTATCATCTTATTTTCTCTTTGTCCACTTGAACACATGTTTATGTTTATGCTCTTTTCATTTTGTCCACTTTGACTATACTTCTCGTAAGACACTAATAAATACTTAAACACTAAAAGACTTGGTTCTCTTAATTCCATATTGTCGTGACCGTAGGCTTTGGACTTGGACTTCAAACATAGATCTAGGATCCTTGCCCTATGCTTTTGGAGATTTTAGACCTTGGACCTTTTGTGTTGCTTTTGTTTGTTTGTTGGGAAATTTTCGGTGTGTAGGTGTTAATACTTTGACCTTGAAAATCATCAGATACATGACTCTCCTAATTGGTTTTTAATCATTGGGAAAACTTTGCTTTGATCTTGCTATGACTTAACTTGGAATTTCTTTGGTTTCTTTAATTCATCTGGTTACTATGCTTGTGGTTTAAATCCAAAAGGAAGAAGAATGTTCATGTTGACTTCTTATCAAGTGTTTTCTCCTTGTGTAGCTAGATCTTTCCCTTCTTTACCTTTTATTTTATGCTTTAGGATAGTCTCTTCATCTCCTCCCCCTTCTTCAATTTTCAAAATCTTCTCCCTTTTTCAAAACCTTCTTGTTTTCAATCTATAACCTCTTTCACAAAAACCTTGACTTTTGTCAAATGATTTTTCATATTTAATTTTATTTAATAAATGTCAATCAATGTTAATCATAATTTGACTAATTTTAAAAATACTTAAAAAAGATCAAACTCACCAACTATTTTTGTTCCTTTGTGCACTTTTTCTTTCAAAACTTTTTCATAAGTTTAGACATAAGTAGATATTTCAAAGATCAAACTCAGTAACTCCCCAATCACATTTCAAACAAACATTTTCAAACCAAAAAACGTAGATATTTCAAAGGGTTCCTATAGAGTACTAGATACGTTTTAGATGCTAACACCTTCCCTTAGCGTAACCAACCCCCTTATCCAGTCTCTGTTCATTTGTCTTTGTTTTAGAACTTGTTTAGGTTTTGTTTTCTCTTTTTCCTTTCCTTTTGGATAAAATAAAACTGTGGTGGGGACTCTTGCTTTATGAGTTAAGTTAATCAATATCTTACACTCACAATTTTTGCCGTTACACATATTGCTAAATAAAAGCAATAAAATCTAACTGAATCTTCAACACAAAATTTGTTCCCTAACGCAACAATATGGCATGTTAAGAAAAGCCCAGATGTCTTACCCACATGCTGTGACATCGTTTCTAGCATGTGTCCCTTTTGCACCAGAAAAACATCTTGAAGCAGCTTGGCAAACTTGAACACTTCTCTAAGTTGTTGTTTTGCAAAATGCAGGAACTCCCAAAGGAACAAAATTATGATACATAAACAACATAGTTCACTTTTTAGGTGATACGTTCACTCATATTAAGTTAACGTCTAAAGATATTATACTCATCTTAAGTGAACTACTTATGTCATATTATCCTACAAACAACATGAAAGAAGCTATATTATACATGACAATAAAAGTTCACTTCCTAGTATATACATTCACTCATTTTAAGTTAAACAGATTTGTAAACACCGTGAAATAAGCTATATTATATATTATGAAGAAAGATTATTGAAAGGTTGCATGTAATACTTTCACCACGGTTGTTAACATTGACCGTTGTGAAATGTCTTTTAGTAAATAGCAACAAAAAAATGCCAAAAAATAAGTTATTACTATGGTTAACAGAAGGATCGTAGTAATATAGTGTTACAAAATATATCTTTTGTAGTAGTGAGTAGTGTGTATAACTCTCTCTCTCTCTCTCTCTCTCTCTCTCTATATATATATATATATATATATATATATATATATATATATATATATATTTCTTGAAATGTCTAGAACAATCTGTATATGCATATAGAACCGTCTCTTGAAACCATACAAGAGTTTATCATTTGTTACTCAAGCAGTTATAAGCAAATAACAAGCCAAAAAAATTATCTTATTAAGCTCGATATAATCTTCTCCCTTTCCCAAACAAGCTCCCTAGTGTTATGAAGATTACCGCTTATAATAACATATATTCCCTACTAGTTATAATAACATATATGATGAGATATTATTGAATACTATTAATACCAAATTTACTAGTTATAAAAACATGTTAGTTCACACCATTATAGGCAAGAGAGATGAAAATTGATTGATATAAATAGACATAAAAATCAACCAAACATTAAAAAAGGTAAAAAAACATATTTAGAAAACAGGTAGTTGCATTGTTGATGGTCACGAGGCTTCTCCATTTAAGTATAAATATTGTGCCATCTTACTTTGAAACAACACATTCTTTCAAGGGAAATAAACGTATATAACAACACTAATCAAAGAAGATATGAAGAACTCCAGTATAGCCATAATTTTTTCATTCCTATTTCTAGCTAACTTTGGTGCAGCTCAAACTGGAGTTCTTCCAATATCGAAATTCGGCGGAACACCAAATTCAGATATTACCCAGGTAGTAATTATTTCATGTATTAGATAAAAACATAGTTAACACATTTGGATTCCACTATGTAAATATTTAACACATTTAATTGGTTATTTTCATAAGGCTTTCATAAAAGCTTGGACTGAAGCATGTGCATCTCCCACTCCAACCAAAATTGTGATTCCAATGGGTACATACAAGTTGACTGGAATAGATGTTAAAGGTCCTTGTAAATCTCCAATTGAAGTTCAAGTTGATGGCACAATTCAAGCACCTTCAGACATAAATCTAGTCCAAAAAGGTTCTGATCAATGGGTCAGGTTTCAATATATAAACTCTTTAACATTATCAGGAAAAGGAGTTTTTGATGGTCAAGGTGCAGCTGTTTGGAAACAAGGTGGAGCTGCTTGGAGAAAAGGTTCAAGTACTTCCACCAGAATCTCCATGGTAAATATTAATCTACCTCATCATTGAATTCACTACTCATAAAAAAAATAATTCTACCTTCACTTGACAATCATTTATAATTTAAACAGAATTTGGGTTTTATATTTCTCAACAACACCATCATACGCGACATTACTTCTAAGGATAGCAAAAATTTCCACATTATGGTTTTAGGGTGCAACAATATCACATTTGATGGTATCACAGTTACTGCCCCTGCTATGAGTCCTAACACTGATGGAATCCACATGGGAAAATCAAATGATGTTAAAATTATTAATACCAACATTGGCACCGGAGATGATTGTATCTCCTTGGGTGATGGTAGCAAAAAAGTAACCGTCCAAAATGTCAATTGTGGACCTGGTCACGGTATTAGTGTTGGAAGCCTTGGAAAGTATACGACGGAAGATCATGTAGCAGGTCTTTTAGTTAAGAATTGTACTCTGAAAGAAACTGATAATGGTGTGAGGATCAAGACTTGGCCATCTGCACCAGGAACAATTACTATTACTGATATGCATTTTGAAGATATTACCATGATTAATGTCTTGAACCCTATCATCATTGATCAAGAGTATTGTCCATGGAACCAGTGCTCAAAACAGGTAATAATCACAAGAAAAAGTTACATCTTTATTTGTTTACCAGTCACATGAAAAACTTTTCTCACATTGATTAAAAGGACTAACAATTTATTCATTTCTTGGATGGTTTTCAATGATTTAGAATCCATCAAAAATAAAGATAAGCAAAGTTTCGTTCAAGAATATTCATGGAACTTCAAAAACACCAGAAGGAGTGATTCTTGTATGTAGCAGTGGTGTACCATGCGATGGTGTGGAGCTAAATAATATTGATCTCACATTCAATGGAGCACCAGCAAAAGCTAAATGTTCTAATGTCAAACCTATAGTCATTGGAAAGGCCCCTGCTTGTCAAGCTTAAAATGAATTTTGATAAGCCTCAATCTGCACATGATCTTGCTTAATTTGTTTAACCTTATTCTTTGAATAGTAGACAAACCATCCCCATAGTGTGAGGATGTTCATAAATAGAAGTTTTGTCCCCAAGAAAGATACAAATTGACATGTGTATTCAACTACAGTCAAGTATATGATACTTTTTTTAATATAAATTATAAATAATAAATTTATCTTTGACATATTGAATACAACCTTTACTCTTTGTTGCAAGATTTGATTACAAAAAATAACCAAATCCATGACGCCAAACCTGTAATGGTTATTTCCTAATCTTCCATAATGCTTGTTTACAACATGAAGGCACTGCATATTTGAGCAAATTTTTGGTAAAACAAGGCGCAAAGTGAAGTGTTCCAACATGTAGAAGACATGATGTCCTAACGAATTTCCTGACATCTTAAACTAATACAGCATAGTATTTTGTCTGGTCCAAGAATTAAAGAAGCAATCAGAGCACGGATCAAGGACTGAAGATTGAAGCCCAAGGAAGCAGAAGACTCTATAAATAGAAGACTTAGACCTAGGATTTCATATGCCTTAGTACGCCTTTTGTAACCTTGCTTTCTTGCGTAAGAAACAAGGGTTTAGGGTTTGAGAGTCGTTGGTTCTCTAAGTTGTAAGTCTCCATTTGTATCAGTTGATACACTGTGGCAGATATAGGTGTCGCACAGATCCATAAGCCTTGAGGTATTGGATTGTGTATTGTTTTTGGATGAAGCTTTTAAGAAAATCCGAGTTAGCTTGTTTGTCAAGTATGTTTGACAGAATTCTGTATTGATAGGGATGGTGTAGAAATCACAATTGGTGATTAAGGGAAGTGAGTGGGGTATCTCATATCAGGGTTGTAAACGTTTGAGTTTAGCCTTGGTAAAGATGTTCATTGGGTAGATGTTAGGTATGAAGTTGTAAACGGGGGAGTTTAACTTTGTAACAGTCTACAGATAGTGGAGTATTCTTCCTGGATTGATATCCCCCAGTTGTAGGTGAGTTGCACCGAACTGGGTTAAAAATTACTGTGTTCTTTATCATTCTGGAGATTTACATTTTTTGTTAGGGTTTATGATAAACATGTTAGATCAGATGTCGTGACATCTGTAAGTGTGCAGTTCTGATATTCAAGGTATCAGTCTGCTGTTGCGCCTCTGAGTTTAAATGATTATGTAGCACAATCTCTTGACATGTGTTAGGACATCTGTTGTCTGCATAGGCCAACATTTTAATTGGTATCAGAGCCTGGTTTCCTGTCTGGTTCTAGATGAGATCTTTGGGAGATACGTTATGGCGTTTAAACAAGGAGGAGTTTTGAAGATCAGATCAATCAACTCAGACACACTTAAGGGTATTAATGGATGAGATGGATGTTCTGGATCGAAGGAAGCGACCCGGAGGTTGTTCATGTTGCTGAGGAGATTCTACAACAACTACAGGAGAAGTGGCTAGTTCTCTTGTTGGTGCGTCATATAAGATGTTGTGACATCTTATTAGGGCAAGCAGGATTTGTTCCTTGGTGGTTCCGCTGCATGTGTTTCTGATGGAAGAGCTATAGAATTATGCGATTCTGGAGTTGTTACTGAAGACAGTTGGTGGAAGGTCTCAATCGTCGGCCTCTATATTTGAAGATATCTGCTTTCTTTCAGGAGCGATGGAGTGAAAGGAGTTGTGGTTAGATATCTGGTATGGTGACTTGGTACTTGGAAGCTTAGTTTCTTGGTGCAGTTGAAGTCAGTTGAAGATGAGAGGAGTTGAGTTTAAGTTTATCAGGTTCTTGCTCTAGGAGTTTGATAAATTATTGGTCGGCTAGGTTGTCAAAGATACTTGAGAATTCTCTCAAGTACACTCATAAAGGCATCTATGTCGTGTATCTGGAGTCTTCTAGTTACTCTTCTGACTAGAAGGTGTTTCTTTGAAACACAATCTGAAGAAAGTGGAGATGATTTATTTTCACCATCCAAAACAGCAAGGAAAGATTCATCTCTCTTGACCCTAAGAGTGGATCCAATCTGATTGAAGAATTGTTGAGGTAAATAAGATTTGTTTAGAGAAAGTCTTAGTTACTTGAGTCAAGGGTGGCAGCCTTGGTATCTCAACATTGTCCTTTGAAGAAGATACTTGCAAAAAGATTGAATACTTTATAAGTGTTCATGACATGATCTGGTGGAGCTCAGCTACAGCAGTGAAGAAGGGTTATTGGACAAGGATTTAAGATCAATTACTATTTTTGGAATCCACAAATATTTAATTGATTATCCTTGAAAGTCAAGATTGCTAATGTTCAACAAGATGTTGGAGCATCTCATCATCAAAGTTTGTGTAGAATCATGGGAGTGGTACTACATACGCTTTAGCATCTGTTTTAGTCTTAGGTGATGACCTAAGAAGTGGCTTCAGTCGGGTGTGACAGAAGCATGTGTTCTCTGGAGAGTTTCCTGGCAAGAAACTAGTCTGGACTTTGATGCTGTTGAAGATGAGGATGAAGACATCATAATCTTGATAGTTACAGCTTGTATCAGTTTATTTCTGATCTAGGTGCTTTGGAGCATGGATCTTTCTCTTTTTGTTGAAGGTCAAAGTTAAGTGGCAGTTATCTCTGACTTTCTACAGTCTTCTCTACTAAGGAAAGTGGCATTCTTTGGTATGGCTATGGTGTAGTCTTGGACTACTTACTTTCTGAAGATTCAGATGTGGCAGGTTTGAAGTCTTTGGAGTTTCAAAGCATGATGGAGGTTGCTACTCAAACTTGGTCGTTGAATCAAGTCTATGAGAGCATGGAACTCTTTTTCTGCGAAGGGAGGAAGTTCTTCTAAGTGGTAGAAGGAGGAACTGAATTCAATAGTTGGATGTCATATCAGAATGTTCTAACATCTAGCTTAACATCAGAGGTCTCAGCTGGTGATGTGGCACATCAGCTTAAGATAAGGTGAACTACAGGAGAATGGAAGTTGTGGATGCTTCAAAAAGGTCTATCTCATGCAGTTTGCGTGAGTTGTGCATGGGAAGATGTTACGTGACTAAGAGGCTTGGTGGATCCAAGATGTCTTGCTATGGGGAAAGTAGTTCATGCGACTTGAAGGTCTGATTTCATTAGTAGATTAGTGTATCTTGTGGGAGTTCTGAAGATGAGTGAGGTCAATCAAAAGGTGGCATTTGGTTGGTTTCACAATGTGCATTTAAGTAGGATTCTTGAAACTCATTGCTCTTGTACAGAAGAGTAGTTAGTTGAAACTGTAAGGAGTTTTGGTTCTCTGGGAGCTTGTGGCAGAAGTTCTGGGTTGAGGATGGAAGCATACCTTCTTTTGGTGGATGAGAGTTTATTTCTCTCTGGGTTTTTGAAGTTTTCTTTGTTCAAGCTGGTGGCATAGTGTTGTGTGAAGATCTTCAGTGTGGATTACTATGCTGATAGTAAGTCCAGTGGTGGAGCATATCAAGAACCATGGTGTGTGGTGTCCGTGATGTGTGAAAGATGTTATAACTGATGTTAGAACATCTTTGGGTTAGTTATCCTTGGTGAAGGATTTCAGGTTCTGTGAGGAACTGGTTACTTGCATCGTGTCTAAGAAGTATCTACATTGTCATATGGGAGAATGATGGAGTAGAAGAACTGTCTTGGAGGTCTGATGTAAGGTTTTTGGAAGACTGGAGTGGATCATAGGTTGATTGCATGAAGGTCTGGTTTCTGATGAGTTCAGAAGAAGATATTCACTAGAAAATCAAAAGTATTCCAGGTTATCATACGGGAGAATGATAAGGAATGACTGTCTTGGATTGTGCGGTGTCTATCTCTATTGTTGGCTGGGTAAGGTCAGTGGAAAATCTTGCGAAGGGGATGTTGCCCCTGGTTGCAAGTCATGCTAGTAGTGTATCAGTTTAGCAGCTGTGAAGTTCTGGAGCATGTATACGATAGCTGACATCGTTATAACAAACTAAGGGGCCATGTGCGTCTCTTTGAGGAATGTGAAGCATTCTGATTCAATTTGTTTGTGCCTCAAGCAGTTGGAGTTCTATACATGAGAATTCAAGAGGAGTTCGTGTGGTGTGTAGATGGTTGCTGGATGGGGGGGATCAATGGGACTTTGATCTCAAGCCAAGAGTTTGTTATGGTTGGTATACATTTCCTCACGGGTAGCATGATGGTGATCATGTATGAATGATTATTGTTTCTTGTCAGAGGAAGCAATAAGAGAGTTGATGATTGTGTTCAGCTGGTAAGTTGAACTGAGGGTGCGCTCTTGAAGACATGAAGATGCGTCTTATGTTTTCCATTCATTAGCTTAGGTGTTCTGTGGAGGAGCACTGGTTACCTTAGATAGGGGGAGATTCCCCTTGATCTAAGATGAATTACTGCAAGGATGCAATTATAGTTCCAGTTTGCATTTGTGCATCAAGCAAGGTGAGATGTCAAGGAGGACGTCTTGACATTTTTTGTATTGTTGCAAGTTGGGGGAGACTTGGCAGTAAATGTGAAATGGTTCTTATTGGATGCTTAAGAATCATTGGTTAAGTCTGGGGGAATTTATTTTTCTCTGCCGACTGTAATCATAAAATTATGAAGTTTTGTTCAATACAGAACTCTCTGAATGCTAATTGGGAGATGTTTGAAGAAATGTCTTAACTTCTTGATCTTTTCTATTTTTCTTCTGGATAAAAGGATTATCCTTGGGACTCATCAACAGGATGATGACTAAGATTCAGAATGACAACATGTCAGGATATTATTGAAGACCTGAGGGTGGGTCCTAACTGACTATGTTGAACGGTGGGGAGAGCGTCCTTAGAGAAGGCATGGGTAACATGTGTTTTGTTACAAGTGTTCCATTTGGACGGTTACTCTTAAATGTTTGAACAGCCTTATCCTAGTTGGGTGATGCACAACTATTAATGTTGAATTTACCTACCTAAATTTATTTCTCCTTTGAATTGTTCAGCGGTAACTTCTTTGGACCATGGATATTTAGAGAAAATGTTTAGGTACTTAAAGAGCGCATCTGTTTGAGGTAGTCCAGAGTGTGGGTTGTTTCATCGTGTTGTTATTTCGTGTTTGGATAAGTAACATATGGATATGGAACTGCATTGGCTTCTTTTGTCAATTTTTGGCTAAAAAGGGGGAGAAAGGATGTGTGGGTGAGTCTTTCAACATATATCTCTGGTGCTTGACTTGCAAGGATGATGGAGAGGATGTTCTAACATTCTATCAGAGTCTTTCCCTTTATGCCTTGTGATCTGAGTTATGAAACAGGTTGTGTCTTGTGATCTGAGTTACATTCCCTGTGAACTCTGTGTTATAAATGATACAACTGCCTCTCAAGAGGAAGATTCATTATTTCGTGTCAATTACTGGTTTGAGGGGGAGAGAGTCATATACTCTTCCTCATGTACACCAACATACAGCTAGGAATTTTAAGGGGTAAGAAAGAGTCTCAGATGGGTTCCAATAATATCTACCAAGTGCTCAGTCTTTCTTTTTCTACCAAATGAGTTTTAACCAAAAATTTGTCAAAAGGGGGAGATTGAAGGCTCTTCAGATTTGAGCAAATTTTTGGTAAAACAAGGTGCAAAGTGAAGTGTTCCAACATGTAGAAGACATGATGTCCTAACAAATTTCCTGACATATTAAACTAATACAACATATTATTTTGTCTGGTCCAAGAATTAAGGAAGCAATCAGAGCATGGATCAAGGACTGAAGATTGAAGCCCAAGGAAGCAGAAGACTCTATAAATAGAAGACTTAGACCTAGGATTTCATATGCCTTAGTACGCCTTTTGTAACCTTGCTTTCTTGCGTAAGAAACAAGAGTTTAGGGTTTGACAGACGTTGGCTCTCTAGGTTGTAAGTCTCCCTTTGTATCAGTTGATACACTGTGGTAGCTATAGGTGTCGTACAGATCCATAAGCCTTGAGGTATTGGATTATGTATTGTTCTTGGATGAAGCTTTTAAGAAAATCTTAGTTAGCTTATTTTTCAAGTATGCTTGACAGAATTCTGTATTGATAGGGATGATGTAGAAATCACAGTTGGTGATTAAGGGAAGTGAGTGGGGTATCTCATATCAGGGTTGTAAACGTTTGAGTTTAGCCTTGGTAAAGATGTTCATTGGGTAGATGTTAGGTATGAAGTTGTAAACGGGGGAGTTTAACTTTGTAATAGTCTACAGATACTGGAGTCTTCTTCCTGGATTGGTATCCCCCAGATGTAGGTGAGTTGCACCGAACTGGTTTAACAATTACTGTGTTCTTTATCATTCTGCAGATTTATGTTTTCTGTTAGGGTTTATGATAAACATGTTGGATCAGATGTCGTGACATCTGTAAGTGTGCAGTTTTGATATTCAAGGTATCAGTCTGCTGTTGCGCCTCTGAGTTTAAATGATTATGTAGCACAATGTCTTGACATGTGTTAGGACATCTGCTGTCTGCATAGGCCAGAATTTCACAACAATTATAATGATTGGATTTATCAATCGCGTGCGCTTTTGTACAATGCTACTACTCACATGTATTTCTTTTGTTTTCCTATCCCGTTATCTCAAATTATAAGTTTTGTTTTACTGCTATGCAAAATTCAAACTCTCCCATCTCCTAAAAATAGTTGTACTAGGGTTTGCATCTGAAAACCAGGTGTACCAAGCCGAAGAAGATTACCTGAATGATCAAAGAACATAAAGAATGAAAAGAGGAGAAAAGACCTTCACACTTGGGTCAATGCTACCTCTAGTTTATGATGAATAGGTTATGATCATGCGGTGGATTAAAATAGTCGGCCGGCTATTTCGTACAAAGTTATTGTAACTGGAGGGAAACCTATGAAACCATGGGAAACTTTTGAAAGTGGCCACCCATCTGAGGAAGAAAGCAACGAGAATGATATCATCCAGGGGTGAGGGTGGAAGAAAGAATGTTTGGAGAATTTGTCTACCCATAATTCATCTTATCAGTCGTGGAGGAGAAGAGAATATTGAAACCATAGAGGAAAAAGGATCATATTGAAGATGTTGGGAAGGAGTATTGGATACACATCCCTTGATAACCCGCCTACAACAAATGTGGCCCACAAGAGGTGTGATTAAGATAATGGACCAAATGGACCAGGGACAAGAGTACTTTTTATTATCATTTACCAGGGAAGAAGATCAATACATTGCTCTGATGGAAGAACAATGGTTAATTTATGATCATTATCTTTTAGTGAGAGAATGAACCCCTAATTTTTACCTTCTAATGATGCTATTGTTCAAGTTGTTATATGGGTTAGAATATATGGACTACCAATAAAATACTATCTATTATTCATTCGAGACTGAATAGGTAAAATGGTAAAGTTGAAAAAAAAAACCACTCTCAAGAGGGAGAGAGAAAAATGCGCAAGGTTACTTATTCAAGTATTCAAGTAGACTCAACAATACCACTTTTAGTAATGTCTTCGATAAAAGGAAGGAATTACAAAGGATAGTATGAAGGTTTACACTTATTGTGTTTAACTTGTGGGATATTTGGTCATTACAAAAAGGATGTGTAAAGAAGATAGTGGCAAGGGTAGAAGGAATAAAGAAGAAGATAGAGATGGGAAGGTACATGAAGGAGATAAGGTGATTATGGTGGAAGATCACATATGTCACTGAACTGTGGTGTAGAAAACCAGGAGGCCACATAAATCAATAGAAGGTGGCGATGAGAAAATAAAGAAGAATGATTCAACGGGAGAGGGATAATGGAGCTTTTATAGTCAAATAGGTAAATAATTCTCATGCAAACAATACAAAATCACACTTTATTGTTGTTAATAAGGAAATAATTTTATGAGGACATAACTAGCAAGAACGTGATTGAAGCACTCCAAGGAGTAGGAGAACTAATAACAAGGGCTCATGCTAGAAAAGCTAAGAGAGCATTGGATCAAATGGTGATCACTATCATGGAATCAAGACCTAACTTAGAAGTCATGAAGCCTAAACTAGTCTTCTTCATAAATCTACATGGAGAGGACGTGGGCGAATGAGATGCTTCCTATTTAATTTGTTTTTATTTAAATTAAGTTGTAATAAAATTTATGGGAATAACTTTGTTTAAATTGTACCCAACATTTAAGTTTATGTTATTTTCTACTAGTGTTTGGATTAGTGTGGAGCATGGGCTTGTTATTACCTATTTGTTTCCTAACCCAAGTTTCGTTTGTTTGGTGTATGTTTTGTTGAAATAAATTTGGGTTGAATTATACTTAATGGGGTGCCCAAGGAAGATTAACAATCTAGGAAGAGAATGTTTTGAAAAGCCACGAAGACATTACAAGAATAATTCTTATTAAAGAAATGAATATTCATAACTAAATGTGTTATATTTTCTTATCTTGTAAGCTAATAAGTTTATTATTTTACTATAAATAGGAAATGCCTAAAGCAATGTAAATTAATGAAATTTTTTATAGAAATTACACTTCCGTGTATTTGCAAGATTATGTCTCTTTTCAGTTATGGTTTGAACCATTTCTTTTGATCTTATCAAGAAACGATGTTTTCTTAAGGCTTAACATTTCATCTTATCTCTAGAAGCTTAAGTGTGACCTCATCCCTTTCTATTTCTATCTATTCCATATTTTATATTCTTTCTATCACTATCATTTTGTTATTTGTTCAAAGAATTCTGCATATTTCAATTCCTTCGTTAATCCCATTCTAGCAAATTCATAACTCTTGTCCTAAACATGGGTGAATTGAGGCAAGAGGATTCGTCTATGGTAAAGTCTCCGTTTCTGGGTGGGTTAAAAGTTGTAAAAAATAATAATTTGGATCAACTAGGTGCAAAAGATCTGAAGGCTCATGGGTCATCCAAGGAGCCTAGAGTGAGTGGGATTAGTGAGACCTCACCCGATTGAAAAATTCAGCCACTGAGCCAATACAAACAATGAAAAGATTAGAGGATGGGGGATATGTTGCTCAACCAACAAATGACAGCGGTGATATGAATAAATATGATTTGGATGTCATGGAGAAGACTCGAAGCCATGACGAAGTGCTTAGAAATAACCTACAATAGTTGTATATGTGATCTAAAATTTTGAAGATTTTCATGTGGAATTGCATATGGGCTGCAAATAAAGATTTCTTGGGAGTTTGTAATAATTTTGTTTAGGATTGTCACCCAGACATTATTATTGTTGTGGAAATAAGAATGGTTCCAAGTAAACTTATGGAAAAGATCAATTTGTTGGGCTTTGATGGCTATGTTTATACCAATGTTAGAGGATATCAAGGAGTAATAACAATGATGTGGAAATTCGAGAACGTGGTAGCCACAGTTTTGGAGAAACACTATTAGTTCATGCATGCAAAGATTAAGTGTGTGGAAGGAGATGGTTGGTTCTTTAGTTCCATATATGCAAGTCCAGAAGAGAAATGATGGAAATAACTTTGGGATGAATTGATGAAGCTTGATTTTGAGGTAGATAATGGATGGTTATTAGGAAGAGATTTTAATGACATTATATGAGCATCAGATAAAAGGGGAGAAGTGTATGCTTCTAATAAGAGGCCCGTTCATATAGGATCATCCTTATTGAGCAAAATGATAAAGAGGAGTGTGTAGAGGCAGATAGGGAGCGAAAGGTGAAGCTCTCCAAATACAAAGGATATTTGGGCAAAGGGCAGATTCTAATTGTGACTCTGTAAATAGAGAAGGTGACCCTATTGAACAAACTTCAAGAGTCGGATTCTATGTCTAAAGAGTTTGCCGACAAAGAGCTGGAGCTTTTAGAATCCATGGAAAAAGCCCTCAACACTCATAAAATACTGGAGATAAGGTACATGTGTTCAAGCAAGATTTAGTAAAATACTCTGGTATCTACTTTGATAGGTCTAAGGAGATGATAACCTTTTTCTTATCACGGGTTGGACTTAAGCCTCATGAAAATGTCCAAAATTATTCATGATGGTTTATTGGTGGATATCTCAGCCATCTTTCAACCTTCTGTACCAGTTGCCTCGCTTTCTTGTGAT
Source organism: Lathyrus tuberosus (assembly GCA_022829125.1). NCBI lineage: Eukaryota > Viridiplantae > Streptophyta > Magnoliopsida > Fabales > Fabaceae > Lathyrus > Lathyrus tuberosus. The sequence goes on from JALAZF010000282.1 coordinate 1,595,366, forward strand.
ACTCAAGTTGAGCAAGATGACGACAAAACTATGGAGGATGCCACCTTGGTGAGGAACACCACTAGGGATTCTCTTGAAGAGAATCTGGATCTTGAAGAAAGTTAATGAATTGCAAACTTCTCCCTTCTTTTTTATTTATTTTTCTATTGTCTTTGTAATTATGTGATTAGCCATTAGCCCTAGGGATTTTTATATAACCTTGAACATATCCCTTAAAGGTATGCTTTTTTTTCTCTATGATTTAGTTGTGTTTAGGATGCACTATCTGGGCACACCTGTCCTACCCTAAGGCATCGTGGGTTCCTCCTATAGGTTAGTATATGTCCTGATTTTTGACACGAGGATACTCACATAGAGATCAAGCATGTTTAATTTCCTTAAGAGGTGGGAAGGACTTCTGACACGGGGGTCCAAGATGTCTAATAGCCTTAAGAGGCGGCAAGGACTCCCACATAGGAATCCACCATGTTTAATAGCCTTAAGAGGCGGGAAGGACTTCTGCATAGGGATCTAACATGTCTAATATCCTTAAAAGTCGCCAAGGACTCCCACACAGGGATCCAACATGTTTAATATCCTTAAGATGCATCAAGGACTCCCACAAAGAGATTTAACATGTCTAATAGCCTGAAGAGGCGTCAAAGACTCCCATACGATGATCCAACATCTCTAATAGCCCTAAGAGGAGACAAGAACTCCACAGAGGGGTCGAACATCTCTAATAGCCTTAAATTGCAACAAGGACTCCCACATAGGGATCTAACATGTTTAATAGTGTTAAAAGGCAACAACAACTCCCACATAGGAATCCAACATGTTTAATAGCATTTAGAGGCGACCACGACTCCCACATAGGAATCCATCATGTCTTATAGCCTTAAGAGGTGGCAAGGACTCCCATCCAGGGATCCAATGAATGTGATATCAGGTCTGCTAGCTGTGAGATACAGAAAACATCATATCATACTACTTTGGAGGCTTTGGTCTACATCAACTTCATTTTCATCCCTTGAAAGCTTCAAGTGAGTTGCAACATGAGTTATTTTATGGCTTGCATTGTCAAGACCAAACTTTTTCATTATTCTCTTGGCATACTTGCTTTGAGATAGAGAAATATTTTCTTCCATTTGCTTAACTTGGAGACCAAGAAAATAAGTGAGTTCTCCTACAAGACTCATCTTAAACACAGGTTGCATTTGTTGAACAAAATGATGCACCATCGTGTCAGAAAGGACATTAACACGCATGAGAGCTTACTGTTGCACCCCAAAATTTGCCTTCCTTACTTTTTTACTAACTGGCTTATGTTCATTTCATTTTTGCATTATCATGTATGCATATCATTAGCATGGGGTCAAGGTGCTTGAGGAAGTTCAGAAAAGTCTTATATGGTCTACTACATCATCAAGAGTTCACAAGTGGCAAGAGATTTCAAGTGGATCACTCTCTCCTAACCAGTGCATGAATTAGGGTTTTGAGATTCTTGGGTTTATGGCTCCAATGGGCAAGCTCCTTGGGTTTTTATCATCAGCAAATGGCATATCTTATCTTTGTTGGAGAGGATACACATCACATTTAGAGGAATTTGGATTTGGAGACTGTGCTATTTCCTCCTAGACGAAGGGTACCAAAACTAGGGTTCCCTATAAAGTCAGTTTATTTCTGATTTTTGGGGCAAGACTTGATTCCATGGTATTCCTTGGGTCCCTGAGTATCTAGGAGTGGAAGATTGTCCATCAGTTTGGTTTAGGAGAAGTTCAACTGGCCAGTGGATTGAAAATCAGTTAACTTGGTCAAAAAGTCAACGGTGGTCAACACAAAGTCAAACCTCAAGATTTTTAGTCAACATCAAGATTATGGGGTGAAATTCATCATTTGATCAAGGGTTGATCATGATTCATCAGGGAAACCTCAGAATCATCAAGAATCGGGAGTTACTAAACTAGGGTTTTTGTAGGAAAAGTCAACTGTACTTTGACCAGGCCTAACTTCCATATACTTCATAAAAAATTCCTCAACCAAAGCCCATCTTGAAGGAAATTTACTTCCCTACAACTTTGTGTCTCACGAGCCAAGTCCAGAAATGCTTCATTTGGGAGATATGAGCCAAGACATTATAGGTCATTTTGAAAGTCAACAAAAGTCAACCTTTTTTAAAAGCTCATAACTTGAACATGGAAGATCAAATTGACATGGGACCAAAATGGTTAGTTAAAGGACATCTTGAGGTTTCTAAAAATTATTAGTTTGCATTAAGGAGCTAAAAAATGAAGGAGTTATGCTTAGTCAAAGTTGGGCAATTTTGAGGAGGTGCACAAAGCAAACTATGCCTAAAATCCAAATTTTGACAAATGGGCCATAAGTTTCTTAAACCAAACTCAAGCATAAAGCCATGCACGACCCAAAGAGCATATATTTGATTTTTCCTTATTTTATTTTATTTTTATTGGATTTAATTAGTTAAAATTCAATACTAAATGAAATAATTCAAAATAATTAAACAATGGATTATTCATGCCCAACTCATCATCAGAAGAATAACCCTAAGTATTTAAAACCTACTCATGCATTGGTTAGGGTTAGACACGGGCATTTGGAGGAGTTCTCAAGAAAACCCTAAAAGAGGATTTCTCGCAAAAACTCACGATCCACAAGGAGATTCTTCAAACTTCTTCCACAAAGCTTCTCTTGGTAATCTATAGAGTGCAGATCAACCTCCATTCGCAGCCAAAAGCAAAGTTTGAAGGTATGCCATCTCAGGTTTGAAGGATTTTGAAGGATCCTAAAACTCCAATTTTTTACGTGAATATTGTTGTGTTTTCATAACTGATCATTCTGATATAATTATTTTTAATTATGGATGCACGTATGGCTTGCTATGATGATTTAAAGTTTGATGCCCTAACATAATTCCATGCGTTTTTTATTATACACTAATAATTTGTGATTTTTAAGGCCATATTTGGATTCCTTGCGAAATTCTGGGTCGGATAGTGTACCCATACGCATTTTCTGGGCAGGTTGGGTGGTTGCAGGTGGCGGCCGGCGGTGGAGCTCCGGCGAAGGGTGGTGGCCGGCCGGTGAAGGGTGGAACGGAGAAGATGAAGTGTGAGCCGTTGATGCTCACGATCCAATGGCCATTAGTGTGCCATGTGTTTTATTTCTTATTTTTTTTCTGAATTTTATTTAATAATTGCATGTGTGCCACCTTTTAGTTGTTACCGTACACCTTCACATCATGGCTGTTATTTATGTTTAATATTTAATCACACGGTGGAAATTTTGCCAGCACATTAATGAGCCATGTGCGTGGCACATGGCTGGAGTTTGGTGGTCCTTTTTTTGTTTTTTTGTTCGCTGACTAGTCAATTGGGCGGGCCGTGCTATGCGCACTCCCCCCCCCCCCCCCCCCCCACACGTCAGCCCAACACTCATTCCCTTTGAAGTTTTCCTACTTGACACGCCCCAGTTTTTATTTTATTTTATTTTTGGCTGATGGACTTAGCATTTGAGCTCGCTAACTACACCCCCAGGTTTCAGCCCACTTCCCAATTTCAACGTGCCCTCCTTACTACACGCACCCCCCTGCATTTTTTTTATTTTTTATTTCTTTTATTTCACTTTCATTTTATTTTAATTCCACTTTTATTTTTAAAAATAGTAAATTGCATCTAAAAAATCCTAAAAAATTCATGTATCATTTTTATTATGTTATAAAATTTTTACAAATTTTATTTTTTATTTTTATTTTATTTTTATCATTTAAATTAATTGTTTCATTAAATTTCTTTTTAATTACACATCTCATGCATGCATAAACTTCTTCATTTTATTTCTCTTCATCTACAAAACATTTTTCACTCGTTCTTCTTGCATTCATTCATTAATATTTTAAATTGCATAAAATTATTTTTCTTTCATTTTTAAATATTTTTCACATTGCGTTTAGGTCCTTCTCTTTAGCATAATTGAAACCTATCCCTTACTTGAATTTGTATGATTATTTGAATGGCTAACTTTTTGGATTTTTGCAGGGACCTTTTATATGTTGTTTGCCTCTGGTTGAGGAACTTTAATGATTAACTTGGGAATTTTAGAATTTATTTTTCTAATTATTTGATTTGCTTTCTCTTGAGATTCTTTTGTGTGCGCATCTTTGATCTTATCTAATTACCATGTTTGAAAGGCATTCATGCCATTTGCTTTAGGGGTGCTCTTTTAATTTCTAGGTTCATGTTTGGATTATTCCCATCATTGTCTGCCGTTGTTTGATTTTCATTCCTCTCATTTCTCTTATTCACGTCTGTTTCTCACTAACCTTTTATGCAGGATCAAGGTAAGTTCCTTAAGGGTATGGATAGGTATCCATGGTTATCCTTACCTTTTTCTCTCCTATCTTTTTTCTTTAGGGTTTAGGTTGAACCTCACTAACCGTAGGTCACCCATGCATGATAACATTAGGACTCATAGCTCCCTTAGAGTTACCCTTGTATCTTCTCTCTCCTCATCTCAAATCTCTTTAAAACACTTAATAATAATAAGGTGTATTGCGCACGAGCCTTAAGTATGGGGAATGAGAAATGAGGGGCTTCCTCTCATCTTTCTAGAGTGCTTAGCGAGCGTCCTGTCTTGGGACGATGCGTTAAGTATTCGCCCCTGTGCCTTAGACTTTGGTGCAATGCAACTTAGGAACTAACTTAAGTCACTTCTGTCCTAAAAAACATAAACCAACTTCAAACCTTTTTGTCCTTCGGGATTTCCAAACATAAAGGCTATTTTCAAAAAGGGCACGTTACTTTCCGTCTGAGTCGCAAACAGGCATCGACCCTAATTGCCGGACGCGAACTTAACGCCGCTCATAAAAAAAAACACAAAAAGAACTTGGTCCGAACTACGTTGACTCTGAATTCCCCATTGCACCAAGGGGGTACGTAGGCCTAGGACTTCGACGTCCTACCGAGGCTGTCTTTGTTTTTCCCCCCGTCTTAGCACAGCCATAGATGATAGTATAACTCACCCTTAGAATAGACAACAAGCGTGGATCCCATCGAGTACGATGGACGCGTGGGGTGCTAACACCTTCCCCTCGCGTAACCGACTCCCGAACCCAGGTTATGGTTGCGATGACCATTCCTTTCCCTCTTCCTCAGGTTTATGCGGTGTTCCCTTTCCCTCTCTTGGGATAAATATACATTGCTGGCGACTCTGTTTTTCCGCGCCACTCTCGCATTTGTACCTGGATGAAAATCCTGGGAGCGACAGCTGGCGACTCTGCTGGGGACCCTGGTTGACCTACGCAGTCCGGGGCAATTAAGTCGAGATCCGATGAGTCTCTCTAAGAGTTTGGGGCAGTGTGAATGCCCGATCTTCTATAAAATCCTCTTGAGATGATTTCTTCCTTTAGACCTGGTGGTCTGGGGAAAATGGAGAGTTCAAAGGGTCGGTTATGAACATAGAGACGGTTCAGTTTACCATATGTCTGCAGGGTAAAAAATTTGTTTTCCCCAGTAGAGCTACTCCCCTCAATATTGAAACTTCATTCTCCTCAGCAGGTTATTGTTTCTCCAGCAAAGGACTTATAGAACATCTTCTTGGGACAAAGGAGTTATTTTCCCCACAGAGTCTGAACACTTATGTAGCAACGGTGCGATCTGATCCCTAACAAATGAGTAAGCTTGATGTTATCCGCTAGCAGGGTGGATGTCAGCATCTACAGTTTCCCCAAGCAGAGTTTGGTGGTAATCATCGCAGCAGTTTGTTCAACGGTGGTTGACATCCCCGGCAGGTTTTAAATCCAAGTGAAATTTGGAACTCTTTTGATTCAGGCTGTGGCCTCCTTTTTCAAAGAGTTATGTATAATCCCCAGTAGAGCGGATGTTCTTTTGGGATTTCATCCCCAGTAGAAGTTGTTGATCCAAAGGGTCGGTCAGCGGGATCCTTCTCAGCAGAGTTCTTGGATTTAGAGGACAATTTATTTTTGTCATCCCCAGCTGAATTGGTCTTTTCTCTCTAGCATTTATTTTGCTGGAGGGACCCTTTTGCATATCATAAGCATTGGCATTGCATCCTCAAACGCGTAGCATTTCCACTTCGTGTGGAGCATTACGGCAAAATTCAAACATTTGCATTCGAAGCATAAGCCAGGTTTGACGCTTTCCTTGCCAGTTCTCTTTCCCGGCAGAGATGGCATAACTCAGGGGATTTTGGAAGGAGGCGTTCCTCATACTTGTGCTCCCCGGCAGGGTCTTTTATTTAGACTTCTCTTTTCCCCAGCGGAGTCATCTTATCTGTGGACCGTGAGTCCATTAGAAGTTTGGCCTTTCTTTGGTGTAAACCCAGTTCTCGTCTGGTAGTCAGTTCTCGTCTGACTTATTTGGTGTAAACCCAGTTCTCGCCTGGTAGTCAGTTCTCGCCTGACATCTCTTTGGTAAATCCAGTTCTCGTCTGGTAATCAGTTCTCGTCTGACTTATTTGGTGTAAACCCAGTTCTCGTCTGGTAGTCAGTTCTCGTCTGATTTATTTGGTGTAAACCCAGTTCTCGCCTGGTAGTCAGTTCTCGCCTGACATCTCTTTGGTAAATCCAGTTCTCGTCTGGTAGTCAGTTCTCGTCTGACTTATTGGGTGTAAACCCAGTTCTCGTCTGGTGGTCAGTTCTCGTCTGACTTATTTGGTGTAAACCCAGTTCTCGCCTGGTAGTCAGTTCTCGCCTGACATCTCTTTGGTAAATCCAGTTCTCGTCTGGTAGTCAGTTCTCGTCTGACTTATTGGGTGTAAACCCAGTTCTCGTCTGGTGGTCAGTTCTCGTCTGACTTATTTGGTGTAAACCCAGTTCTTTCGCTAGATTCTCTTTATCAGCAGGGAACAACAATATTTTGGAGATTTTCTTTCGTCAGTTTCCCTTTGTCAGCAGGGATGGCATCTATGTTGCTAGATTCTCTTTATCAGCAGAGGATGGCAATGTTTTGAAGGTTTTCTTTCGCTAGATTCTCTTTATCAGCAGGGAACAACAATTTTTTTTTGAAGATTTTCTTTCGCCAGATTCTCTTTATCAGCAGAGGACGGCAATGTTTTGAAGATTTTCTTTCGTCAGTTTCCCTTTGTCAGCAGGGATGACATTCATGTTGCTGAATTCTCTTTATCAGTAGAGGACGACAATGTTTTGAAGATGTTCTTTCGTCAGTTTCCCTTTGTCAGCTAGATTCTCTTTATCAGCAGGGGACAACAGTCTTTTGAAGATTTTCTTTGTCAGTTCTTTTTATCAGCGGAGATGACATAACTCGGGAGATTTGTTTCACTTTATACCCAGCATAGCAGCATTTATAGCTAATTTTCCAACGAAGGATTGCAAATTTCAGGGTTCTTTGGTATTCAATCTCCGTGTATCCTGATTATCTGAAAGCTGTCGCTATCATACACTCAGGACCAATTGATTGAATAGGGGCAGCTGTTGCACCCCAAAATTTGCCTTCCTTACTTTTTTACTAACTGGCTTATGTTCATTTCATTTTTGCATTATCATGTATGCATATCATTAGCATGGGGTCAAGGTGCTTGAGGAAGTTCAGAAAAGTCTTATCTGGTCTACTACATCATCAAGAGTTCACAAGTGGCAAGAGATTTCAAGTGGATCACTCTCTCCTAACCAGTGCATGAATTAGGGTTTTGAGATTCTTGGGTTTATGGCTCCAATGGGCAAGCTCCTTGGGTTTTTATCATCAGCAAATGGCATATCTTATCTTTGTTGGAGAGGATACACATCACATTTAGAGGAATTTGGATTTGGAGACTGTGCTATTTCCTCCTAGACGAAGGGTACCAAAACTAGGGTTCCCTATAAAGTCAGTTTATTTCTGATTTTTTGGGCAAGACTTGATTCCATGGTATTCCTTGGGTCCCTGAGTATCTAGGAGTGGAAGATTGTCCATCAGTTTGGTTTAGGAGAAGTTCAACTGGCCAGTGGATTGAAAATCAGTTAACTTGGTCAAAAAGTCAACGGTGGTCAACACAAAGTCAAACCTCAAGATTTTTGGTCAACATCAAGATTATGGGGTGAAATTCATCATTTGATCAAGGGTTGATCATGATTCATCAGGGAAACCTCAGAATCATCAAGAATCGGGAGTTACTAAACTAGGGTTTTTGTAGGAAAAGTCAACTATACTTTGACCAGGCCTAACTTCCACATACTTCATCAAAAATTCCTCAACCAAAGCCCATCTTGAAGGAAATTTAATTCCCTACAACTTTGTGTCTCACGAGCCAAGTCCAGAAATGCTTCATCTGGGAGATATGAGCCAAGACATTATAGGTCATTTTGAAAGTCAACAAAAGTCAACCTTTTTTAAAAGCTCATAACTTGAACATGGAAGATCAAATTGACATGGGACCAAAATGGTTAGTTAGAGGACATCTTGAGGTTTCTAAAAATTATTAGTTTGAATTAAGGAGCTAAAAAATGAAGGAGTTATGCTTAGTCAAAGTTGGGCAATTTTGAGGAGGTGCACAAAGCAAACTATGCCTAAAATCCAAATTTTGACAAATGGGCCATAAGTTTCTTAAACCAAACTCAAGCATAAAGCCATGCACGACCCAAAGGGCATATATTTGATTTTTCCTTATTTTATTTTATTTTAATTGGATTTAATTAGTTAAAATTCAATACTAAATGAAATAATTCAAAATAATTAAACAATGGATTATTCAGGCCCAACTCATCATCAGAAGAATAACCCTAAGTATTTAAAACCTACTCATGCATTGGTTAGGGTTAGACACGGGCATTTGGAGGAGTTCTCAAGAAAACCCTAAAAGAGGATTTCTCGCAAAAACTCACGATCCACAAGGAGATTCTTCAAACTTCTTCCACAAAGCTTCTCTTGGTAATCTATAGAGTGCAGATCAACCTCCATTCGCAGCCAAAAGCAAAGTTTGAAGGTATGCCATCTCAGGTTTGAAGGATTTTGAAGGATCCTAAAACTCCAATTTTTTACGTGAATATTGTTGTGTTTTCATAACTGATCATTCTGATATAATTATTTTTAATTATGGATGCACGTATGGCTTGCTATGATGATTTAAAGTTTGATGCCCTAACATAATTCCATGCGTTTTTTATTATACACTAATAATTTGTGATTTTTAAGGCCATATTTGGATTCCTTGCGAAATTCTGGGTCGGATAGTGTACCCATACGCATTTTCTGGGCAGGTTGGGTGGTTGCAGGTGGCGGCCGGCGGTGGAGCTCCGGCGAAGGGTGGTGGTCGGCCGGTGAAGGGTGGAATGGAGAAGATGAAGTGTGAGCCGTTGATGCTCACGATCCAATGGCCATTAGTGCGCCATGTGTTTTATTTCTTATCTTTTTTCTGAATTTTATTTAATAATTGCATGTGTGCCACCTTTTAGTTGTTACCGTACACCTTCACATCATGGCTGTTATTTATGTTTAATATTTAATCACACGGTGGAAATTTTGCCAGCACATTAATGAGCCATGTGCGTGGCACATGGCTGGAGTTTGGTGGTCCTTTTTTTGTTTTTTTGTTCGCTGACTAGTCAATTGGGCGGGCCGTGCTATGCGCACCCCCCCCCCCCCCACACGTCAGCCCAACACTCATTCCCTTTGAAGTTTTCCTACTTGACACCCCCCAGTTTTTATTTTATTTTATTTTTGGCTGATGGACTTAGCATTTGAACTCGCTAACTACACCCCCAGGTTTCAGCCCACTTCCCAATTTCAACGTGCCCTCCTTACTACACGCACCCCCCTGCATTTTTTTTATTTTTTATTTCTTTTATTTCACTTTCATTTTATTTTAATTCCACTTTTATTTTTAAAAATAGTAAATTGCATCTAAAAAATCCTAAAAAATTCATGTATCATTTTTATTATGTTATAAAATTTTTACAAATTTTATTTTTTATTTTTATTTTATTTTTATCATTTAAATTAATTGTTTCATTAAATTTCTTTTTAATTACACATCTCATGCATGCATAAACTTCTTCATTTTATTTCTCTTCATCTACAAAACATTTTTCACTCGTTCTTCTTGCATTCATTCATTAATATTTTAAATTGCATAAAAATATTTTTCTTTCATTTTTAAATATTTTTCACATTGCGTTTAGGTCCTTCTCTTTAGCATAATTGAAACCTATCCCTTACTTGAATTTGTATGATTATTTGAATGGCTAACTTTTTGGATTTTTGCAGGGACCTTTTATATGTTGTTTGCCTCTGGTTGAGGAACTTTAATGATTAACTTGGGAATTTTAGAATGTATTTTTCTTATTATTTGATTTGCTTTCTCTTGAGATTCTTTTGTGTGCGCATCTTTGATCTTATCTAATTACCTTGTTTGAAAGACATTCATGCCATTTGCTTTAGGGGTGCTCTTTTGATTTCTAGGTTCATGTTTGGATTATTCCCATCATTGTCTGTCGTTGTTTGATTTTCATTCCTCTCATTTCTCTTATTCACGTCTGTTTCTCACTAACCTTTTATGCAGGATCAAGGTAAGTTCCTTAAGGGTATGGATAGGTATCCATGGTTATCCTTACCTTTTTCTCTCCTATCTTTTTTCTTTAGGGTTTAGGTTGAACCTCACTAACCGTAGGTCACCCATGCATGATAACATTAGGACTCATAGCTCCCTTAGAGTTACCCTTGTGTCTTCTCTCTCCTCATCTCAAATCTCTTTAAAACACTTAATAATAATAAGGTGTATTGCGCACGAGCCTTAAGTATGGGGAATGAGAAATGAGGGGCTTCCTCTCATCTTTCTAGAATGCTTAGCGAGCGTCCTGTCTTGGGACGATGCGTTAAGTATTCGCCCCTGTGCCCTAGACTTTGGTGCAATGCAACTTAGGAACTAACTTAAGTTACTTCTGTCCTAAAAAACATAAACCAACTTCAAACCTTTTTGTCCTTCGGGATTTCCAAACTTTAAGGCTATTTTCAAAAAGGGCACGTTACTTTCCGTCTGAGTCGCAAACAGGCATCGACCCTAATTGCCGGACGCGAACTTAACGCCGCTCATAAAAAAAACACAAAAAGAACTTGGTCCGAACTACGTTGACTCTGAATTCCCCATTGCACCAAGGGGGTACGTAGGCCTAGGACTTCGACGTCCTACCGAGTCTGTCTTTGTCTTTCCCCCCCGTCTTAGCACAGCCATAGATGATAGTATAACTCACCCTTAGAATAGACAACAAGCGTGGATCCCATCGAGTACGATGGACGCGTGGGGTGCTAACACCTTCCCCTCGCGTAACCGACTCCCGAACCCAGGTTATGGTTGCGATGACCATTCCTTTCCCCCTTCCTCATGTTTATGCGGTGTTCCCTTTCCCTCTCTTGGGATAAATATACATTGCTGGCGACTCTGTTTTTCCGCGCCACTCTCGCGTTTGTACCTGGATGAAAATCCTGGGAGCGACACTTACACAATGACTTTTCCTAGCAACTAAACACCCACTTCAAATGTCAATGCTTCTCTTGACAGTATCCTATCAAGGGCAAGATACTTACACTTCAACACAATGTTCTCATAAAGGAGAGACAAATTACAAATATTAGCATCCTTAGTAACACCTTCATTGACTGGCTCAGGCACATCAAGAACTTCCTTGTTCACATGGATATAAATGGCACAATCATTGACAACATCATCAATGTTGTCATTCCTTTTATGATCCTTTTCATGAGTATCCTTGTCACTAGACTTGGTCAAAATTTTTATGATCTTCTTCATCATGTTGACAAAAGGAAAATCTTCAACTTTCACATTCAAGTTCCTATTGAGGAAGGTACTTTGTTCATCCATATGGTTAAGTTTAAGTTTCAAGATACAAGACAGTCTAAGGATTAAATTTTAAGGCTCCAAAAGTATCTGCATCACATACACTCGCATCTTCTCTAGCTAGTAACATGGGGTTACCTAATTTGTTAGTAACAACTTTCTTCATAACAAGACCACTGAGATCAACACCTTCATCTTTATGGGGAGCCATATCATCTTTAGAATGGGTTCCCTTAGTACACAACCCATACACCATGCTATTAGAATACAAACCAGAAGAAAGATTTCATCCTGACTAGTCATGTCATCACACAATGTCTCCATATGATCATTGATATTAACTACACTACCATCAACCTTTGTAAAATCAATATCTTCATCGATATGATCATCAATATCCTTAAGCCTTTGAGACTCTGTTAACACGATGGACAAGATGTCTGGCACATCTTTATCAACATCTTGATTTCCCATATAGACATATAATGATGATTTCTCATAGGCCCATACATGAGAGGGACATCAATCATAGTTCCACCAATAGCCAGATCATATTTATCATTAAGTGGAAAGTTGTTGATGGTTGCTAATATGCAAGTGCACAAAGTCAATCGTAGTTTTAAAAGATATCAAACTCATAGGGACCAGTAATCAATCTTATAGTTATCTATTGGTACTATGAAAATCTAAGGCTATGAAACTTTCGAATAGGGGGAAATTAAAACTAAAATTTAAACTAGAATAAAACTTAGAGAATGTATCAAATAGGAGAGATCGGAATGTGGTTTCAGTGTACCTCAGGGACTCAATGAATCATTGGTGTATGTTATATTCTAAATTACTTGTAAGCATAAAATACTAGTTTAAAAACCTTAATCTCACACTGTCGTGATATTGACACGGGTTATATCTCGAGACCATAAATTTTTTATTGTCGCTCACCTATTTAAGTCGTGGAATACTTTTTGAAAACCAACAAATCCTAATTAATTCTAAAGTGTTGTCGCGGTGTTTAGGAGTTAATGTCCAATTTTTACTATTTGGCATGAGCCTCACACTGTCGTGTTGTTGGCTCGAAGCCTTAATGATTTCACTATCGTGCAAAACCTTTTAGATCATAAAATTAAAAATCGGAACCAGAAAAATAATTTATGAAAAGTTAAGCCAAATCAATATCGAGTCCCATCGGAATGACGGTCCTCACATACCAAACTCAAGGGATTTAGCCGGACATAGTGTGCATATAACTCATGTTAAGATTATTAGGCATGCAACTCATAAACATCATAAGGATACTAGATATGCAGATTATGTTGAGATGTGGCACACAAGCATACAATTGCTAATAATAACGAAAACGTATAAAACTTACGAGAATAGAAGCAATGCAAAGAATAAACTGCGGGAATACTTGATTAAATGGAAAACTTCTTGAATTGGCGCAAGATTAATTTTACGATCCAAGTAAAACAAAATGATTAAGTATTCAAAGTAGTACACTAATCCCTCGATGTGAACGATTAGTGTGTTTTACAGTGGAATATAGGCCTAAACAATAACTAGGAAACTTGGATCCAAATTTCATAATACCTAAGACTTATATAGTGAAATGCATGAAAACTAAATTGGAACTCGTGGCCTGGCAGCTGAGAAGGCAATGGAGTGAGTTGGAGGAGATTTCTTTAGGGCAGTTGATGAATTTTCGGGTGAGCGCTATGTGGCGACTGCCACAGGTCATGGCGAACGCCACCTCCTTGAAAATAGGAGGACTTGGTCTTCAGCACCAATGGAGAATCTCACCAGGCCATTGCGAACTCCATGAGTCCAGGTTGCGTCTCCAACGGGCTTTGCCTTGTGTTCCTTGGGCTTTTCCTTCATATTTGCTCAATTTTGGCTCTTTTTCTCTTATACCATCCTCAACTTAGCACATACCTGCAACATACGAATAATACTAGCATAACACCATATAGAAGCGTAAAATAAACATAAAGCAGACAAAATATGCATGTGAATTAAGCCAAAAACAATGTGAATTTCAGTGTTATCAAACTCCCCTACACTTGAACCACTGCTTGTCCTCAAGCAAAATAGATAGCATATAATCAATTAAATGCAACAACTCGATAACAAATACATAAGGAATAACAAGGAATAGAAACTACTCATACGTGGCTAATGAGAATCAGTTTGGCTAGGAGCGACTCAATAGGTACTAATTGAACACTAAGGGCATTGCAACAACACAAATCACTCTCATGGGCACAAGCCTCTTTCCTATGCAAACTAGTTCCAATCATACCATTGAAAAAAAGTCTAATTTCTCTACTTGTTTTCAATCCTCTTTCATTCATGACAGTCACATTAAGGCCTTTTATCTCTCATACAACATGGTAGGTGGTCTGTTACTGATTACAATCCAAAACATCTTCATATTTTAACAACTTTCTTTTCTTTTGGAAAGATGTATTTTCTCTCTTTCTTTCAAAGGATTCAACCGCATTTGTTTGGATTAAGTGACCGGGTGAGGGCCATCTGACTTAGTAAAGTGCGGATTTTCCTTTTTGTATTCATTTTTTATACATAAAGGATCATTCAATTATTATTTTTTGACCAACCTACTTAGAGACTACAGATGGTATCTGATGGATAAAGAAACTACTATGAGAATTTTCAACAAGTATGGACTTAAGACTAAAATTCAATGGGGACTTAAACTAATGTACATAATTGGGAGGCTTGAGGTGTTAGGACAATACCGATTTTGTCAGATTTTCCCAAGTCTCCTTGTCTAATCTCTCATTTCCTCACAACCTATATACTTTCAAATCTAACCAAGCCTCCTAAGTCTTTTCAAAATTTTTGGTATGGCTCCAGATATCAGGAAATTCAACAATAAACAGAAAACCATGCATAAATGACTCGATAGCACATGCAATGACTATACTAAACAAAAATAAACTAGCAATAATAAAAATCCTAACAGCATGAAGAAAACTAGAAAACAATAAATCTACCTAGAAAAACAGTAAAGTTCCTCCCCCAAACTTAAACCAAACATTGTCCCCAAAGTTTTTATAAAAGCGGAGGAAGGAAAGATAAAACCTGTAAGTAATATTGTTGGCCGCTCTGGCCTGCTTCACTCTGATATGGATGATCATCTCGGCGACGATGACGTCTTCTCCAGTGCCTACCACTCTGAGATACCTACATCTGCTGGAGTTGTACTGTTAGTGAGTCCTATGACTCTCACATTTGGTGAACGTTCCACAATATGGCCACTTCGTTCACTTGCACTAAAGAGAAGTTGTGCACCATCTGATTATAGGCCCTTTGCTGGTTCTGGAGTTGCATCACCGAGTTTTCTTGAGTTTCACGGGTTGCTCGCAGTTCTAATGAGTGCTGAGCCCCTGATGCTTGCATGTACTCCATCATTTCTTCTTCTTGTTGGTACATCACATATATCAAACTGTCTCTCTCATCATTAAGAGATCGTCGACTATGCAGTTCTTGGAGTAATTCTTCATATTGGGTGTTCTTATAAGAGATATATGTAAAAGTGTCAAAAAAATGTTGTGTGGTGTGTGCATGTGGAATAGATTCATGGAGGCCTGTCTCACGCTGGTCAAATTCATCATCGGTGTCTCCACCGACATTGACATTCTCGCGAATGTAAATAGGTGTTGGGCCTCCAGCGGGAGGGGCATGCAAATCATACAACCAATTTATCCCCACATGCACATAGGTGCGGTTTGGGTCCGGTAAGATAATATTCTCAACAACAGTATTATGAATCATCAATAAATAGAGTATATCTGGACTGGATTTAATCAATATCATATTCCTACAAGCTTTAATATCAAGGAAACGGTGCTCTAGGGGCACGAGGGTAGCGATATGGGTAACAATATCTCCTACATAAATATTTTCTACCACTTAATTGGTTACTCTCTCTAAACTGGCTAGCAGAAAAGAAGCAGAGTTAACATGCCTAGACTGAAATATACTGAACATGAAAAACACTTCTTATTGACTTATTGGGCCAATATTCATAGCATTCCCAAAGAATGTTTAGGCTACAACCATCTGGAAGTACCTAATGTCCTAGTTATGGATAAGGTCCTGGTTCATTCTAATACGATCAAAAGGTTAATCTTCGATAATCTTGCCCCAGAAAAAGTTTAACTCCCACTGCATGTCATCGTCAGTGGGTACCTCAAAATAAACATGGGGCCATGTTGGAATGCTAGGTGACGGTCTAACTCACCTTGGTTAAGACGGTAATCTTGTCTAAAGAGTTTGAATGAAAAAATGCCTCTAGATGGTCCTAGTCCTAAGTTAGGGCAATAGTCAAAAGAGCTAAGGAACTCCAGAGTTAGGTTTCTATAAGAAGGGTGCTTCATAATTCAGAAGTGATCCCCACTAATCTGGGTTAACATAAATCAGACACTCTCCGTGAGTCCGAAGGCTATAAGCGTAGGGAAATCAGGGTATCTGGTAGGAGAGACGATTCTCTCTGCAAGGGTATCATAGCGCCTCCTTTGGGAATGGCTCTTGAAGACAACCCTCATGTTATCGTCTCTTTGCATTCTCTAGTAAGTTAGTAAGAAAAGTTAGTCTGAATGTGACCTGTAAGGAAACATAAATTAAGTTAGTACCGATCAATAATTTAGTTTACCGCTTTATTATACCGGGGAAAAATTAGTAATACAAATAAAAAATTGTGGGTTGCCTCCCACGCAACGCTTCATTTAATGTCGGTAGCTCGACATAGTTTCAAGCGTCTCTAATTTGGTAAAGTAGCAGGAAGCACTTCTAATTTGAAGCTGACATAATAGTTTGCGTCCTCGGCACAATAGTAGTGATTTAGTCACTGCCCGTTGTCATACCCCAAATTTTGACCACCATGATTTCCCATCATTGTGAGGATCATTACCACAATATGGATATGCCATCATACCTCATCAACCTCCTCAAGGATTGTTGAGCATTCAATACAATCAAGAATCATGGTTTTTGAGCCCTCTCAGAACACTTAGGCAAATGATCAATCAAGAAATGACATGATCTTCAACTTGTATAACCTCTTAAAACATCCACAAAGGATCAAGAGGACCTGTAGCACGATTTTTGTGGTTTTGAATCACTATCGCTTTGGTACTACAGTTCGATTCATTTTTTATCCTGTGAAGCTGATTAAGGAAGGGAATTAGATGTCTCCAATTAACCCTGCTTGCATACTGAGTTTAAACAGATGACTGTTGGTTTACAAATGCTATCAAGAGGGTGTTCTTCTTTAGGGTTATTCGCTTAAAAACAGTGTCTAGGCTATTGGTAAGATGTTAGGTCTGATGCTTTTCGATTGATGTGTGAAGGTACGGGATTTTGGGTTTTTTGATTGGTATGCTCGCTAAGATTTTGCAATCTTATGCCTACGTATTCCCAAAACAGGGAAATCAGAGCGATCATAGTTCCTCCTATTCTATGGGAGGAAATAGGTGTTTTGGTGTCTTGTTCAAAGGCCAAGACGTGAAGCTAAAGGTGGTTTGTATCTTGTTCAAAGCCCAAGATGAGAAGCTAAAGGGTTTTGGCTAAGAGAGAATTTGTCATCTCTAAAGAGGAGTTGTTGATGTATGTATGTTGTGAGCAAGGCACAACTTTGATGCTAAAAGGTCGACTGACTCAACCGGGGTTTTCTTTATACAAAGCCTAAGAGGAGGCGGGAAGTTTGACTTTTCCGGAGGAAAATGTTCTTTCTGTCTTGTACAAAACCCAAGGTTGAGGCTAAAAGGGATTTTGACTCGGTTGAGGAGAATGTATCTTGTATAAAGCCCAAGATGGAGAAAGGGTTTGACTCAACAAGAGAGTACTTGTATGTGTCTTGTACAAAGCCCAAGACGGAGGCTAAAAGAATTAACTCAACAAGAGAGTCTTGAACAGGTGATTGACTCACCAAGAGAGTTTGAAGGTTGTTTGACTCAACGAGAGAGTCTTTTATACTCAACAAGAGAGTGATTTTTTGTCTCGTATGAAGCCCTAGATTGAGGCTGAAAGGAGATTAACTCAACAAGAGAGTCTTTTATACTCAACAAGAGAGTGTTTTATATGTCTTGTACAAAGCCCAAGACGGAGGCTAAAAGTGGTTGACTCAACAAGAGAGTCTTTTATACTCAACAAGAGAGTGTCTTGTTGTCTCGTACGAAGCCCAAGATTGAGGCTAAAAGGGATTTGACTCAACAAGAGAGTCTTTTATACTCAATAAGAGAGGGTTTTTCTATCTCGTACGAAGCCCGAGATGGAGGCTAAAAGTGGTTGACTCAACACGAGAGTCTTTTATACTCAACAAGAGAGTGTTTTTCTATCTCGTACGAAGCCCGAGATGGAGGCTAAAAGTGGGTGACTCAACAAGAGAGTCTGAAAAGGTTAGCTCCGCTGGGGAGAATCATTTGTACAAAGCCCAACAGGAGGTTGTCTTACTGCTAAGGATTCTGGAGATCTTGAAGCGGGTCCAAGTGTGGGGGGAACTCTCATGGGAGAGATTAGGGTTTCTTCCAATGTTTGAAAGGAACTTGAGAATGTCTTTGAGACTCAAGGGTCTTAGATTGTCCAAGTTTAGAGTTTTATCTTTTGTACAATGCCCAAGAGGAGGCACGGGCATCAAGGGATGAATATCAACCATAAAGTGGCTGGAGTATTGACGCGGGAAAGACTGCTCTAGCAAAGGATGACTAAGTTATGTCTTATACCTTTAAGATGTCATCAGGGTCCTTGTATTAAGCCCAAGAGAAGGCATGAGAACTTCTAAGAAGCCGAAGGGTCATTGTACAACGCCCAAGAGGAGGCGGGGATGCTATTAGGAAGTCTGTGGGTCTCCAAACCATGAGAAAATCAAGAAATGCAATTCACAGAGAAGAGATCATTCCAGGAAAGTTCAAGAATTTGGAAGAAACTTAAGAGATGCCATTCACGGAGAAAAGATCACCTCTGGGGAGTTAGAGTTTCTTTGACAATTTCTAAGAGTGACAGTCTGAGAAAAGGTTCACCGAGAATACTGTCTTTCTCTTTGTTCCATATTATTTAACCCCAAGAGGAGGGAAGACTGTATCTGAAATCCTACGGGGGATCTAGTTTTGTTTGTATTTAAGAGTGACCAACATGGCTTTACCTAGTTCTAGACGTTGTTGTCGGGGAAAAGTCTAAATAACTATACTAGTATTACACAGTTGATATGTGACGAGTATATAAAAGGATGTGAAAGAAGACTTACAGTGAAGCAGCCCCACAATATGGTTTATATACATATGAAAGCGGTAAATGAAAGCGGATAAACACTTACCCGTTGTAGAGCTTCCATGTTGTTTGGTTAGTTGTTCAACAAAGAAAGTTTTGATAACAACATATATTTATATTCAAAATCAAAGGAGAAAGTGCTTGAAAAGATTGTTAGGGCTTACAACTCAAGGAGAGGCCCAAGTTTTAACGATGATCTCACCGCTATTTCAAAAATTGTACAGAGGGACTTATACAATACGTGAGGCGCAAAAAGTTTTTTTGTACAAGGGGATGGGTCTTACACTCTATCAGAGGCCCAAAGAGTTTAAAGAAAAGAAATGGGGCTTATAACACGAGGGTAGGCCCAGATGATTTGTTTTTGAACTGGCGATCACGCCGAGATTTTTCTTTTAACGCAGAGGGACTTATACAATGTCTGAGGCCCAAAAAGGTTTTGGTTAAAAGGGGATTGGGTCTTACACTCTATTAGAGGCCCAATAATTTATTTTTGTACAAGTGGTGGGGCTTATAGCTCAAGGAGAGGCCCATATGATTTTGTTGAGAAGGCGACGATCGCGCCGTTCACTTGATATTGTTCAGAGGGACTTATACAATAAGTGAGGCCCATAATTGGTTTATTTACAAAAGGATTGGGACTTACGCTCTATTAGAGGCCCAAAGTGTTTGAAAATGATTTGTTTAGGGTGATTATGATCAAAACCCTAAATTAATTTCAAAATGTATTTTAATTAAATAAAAACTTAATTAAAATGATCAAAATGATCAAACATGTATGAAAAACAAGTTGTAAAAATCATGTTTATATCCACAAAATGATTGGAAATCAATTAAGTTTGGAAAATCAAGGGAGAAAAAACATTTTAAATGTTGAAAAACAAATAAAATATTAATTATTTGTAAAAATATCTAGTATATGAAATAATTAATATTTTTGGGATTTTTTGGTAAAATAAAATATTTTAGAATTTTTGTGAATTATTAAAAAAAAGAATCAACTCAATATCATTAAAAACCAGAGAGAAATTAATTTTTGAATCAATTAAATAAAATCACAAAATTCAAATATTTGAATTTTCAAAAAGGCGCCAAGAACATGGCAAGAACACGCGCCACCCTCTGTTTCTGCAGATTTGCGTTTTCTATCTAATCTCACTGAATACTTGATGATATCATGCAATCTATATATCAATCTGCTCGTTTTCACCTCACGATCATGTTTATGGTCTTTAATTTCATTTATTTTAAGCATGGAATAAGAAATCAAAGAGAAACCTCAAGAACCCTAAAATTTGCATGAAGGCTCAGAAATTCCATACACGATTCAAACAAAGCAATTGATTGAGGGTAAACACTCTATGCATGATTATGAACATATGGCCAAATTATTGTGCAACAAAATATGCATGGATCATAGAGTTAGAAGAGTTCATGCTTACCTCTTGCAGCTGGTGATCGTGTTTTGTGTTAGAGGTGTTGCAAGCTGGTTCCAATGATTTGTACAGCTTCCTTAGGTGCCAAGTGATGTGTCTGAATGCTTGGAGTGGTTTGAAACAAGCTGAAACTTGAGATGGTACCTCAACTGCACCTCTGTCAAGAACTTGAGCAGTTGGCAAGTGATTTTGTGATTTTGGTGTTACAGATGTTATGTGAGTGTTTGGATCACTTCTATATGATGTTTATGAGGTGTGTGTATGATTGGTTTGGTTGGAATTGCTCTCAAACTCAAAACCTGATAGCGACTTGCTTTGGAAGGCAAATTTGGAAGTGAGAAGGTGATTTTGAGGAAAGCATCTGTTTGATGGCTTTGGTGTACTCAAACTGAGCACAAATGAGCTCTATTTATAGTAGAGCAAGTTTGTTTTGCAAGCAATGGTGAATGGCAACTGCTGCAGAAGTTTGGCAAATGTTGATCAATAGGAATCCAAGTCTCCTCTAGCCATTGACTAGAGGTTAGAGCACAGGCTGTTGGTTCCCTAGTTCTTGGATAAGTCTTGAATGAATTCAGTTGGAAAGGGCTCAGTCCATTCTACCTTGGTGCATCCATTAAATGCTTCAAACCAAAATTGGAGTCTTATCCCTCTTTTAGGCATTTCTAGGTTTGGCATTCTACTTTTGGTTACAAGGACTTGGGAGGCTGATGGATCAGTGTTTGTCCCTGCTTGGTCTCCCCCTGAGATGTTCAGATGGATAAACTTGTTTGTCATTTGCAAAATTTTCTCAAATCGAGCAAAATGCACAAATTTGCCTTGTTATGACAGTTGCAGCAAGGCATGTTGCCAGTGTCATAACTCTTAGGTCAGGTTGAGTTTGATGGGGTTCTTGGCCATTTTGGAAAGCTCTTATATGATACAACACACGTGTGATCATAGTTTGTCTTGATACCTTTTGGATCCAAGTGAAAAATCCCCCTACTTTTGGAAAAAAAGCAAGACAGATTCTGACTTAGTGAAAATTTCACTAAGTGTTGGAAAAAGTGACATTTCATGTTTTCAGACACTTTGATCCAACCATAACTCAAAATCTATGATGAATTGGAATGAGGTGTAGTTGACACTTTTAAAGTATGCCATGAGAGCATCAAATCCATCTCTGGATCAGCCCAAATGGTTGCTTGGATCTCAAGTTATGATCCTTGGAAGTTGGTACCCTAGCCACTTTGTTGCATAACTTAGAAAATTTCTAAGTTTTTTATGGTTACCCCTTTTACAAGTTATCCCATTTTTCTTGATGAATGATGATTCCAATCACACATTAACATCATTTTAGGGTCAAACAACCATAATTGTGAAAAATCTCAAAAAGTCAAAGTTAACTTTTGTGCACAGTTGACTTTTTGTCAGATGAACTCTAAACTGTGCGATCCTCTATGAAATCAAGTCCTTGACCCAAATCAAGCTTGATGGACATGTTCCATGGGTGTTATAGGGTGTATTGAATCATGTCCCAAGGTTTGGGAGCATGCCTGGGTCAAAAGTCAAAGGCACAGTTGACTTCTCCCGCGAAACCCTAACTGTGGTTCTGATGAACTTGAAACTTGTTGGTCAAGCTTCTTGGATCAATCCATTTTTCCAAATGGATCTATGTAGTGTTTTGTAGACCCTAAAATCCTCTCTAGAGGTCTTGGCTCATGTTTTGTCCCAAAAGTCAACTTAGGGGTGAATTAGGTCAAGAAACCCTAATTCCTGATTTTTTATGAATGCATCCCCTGAGGAAAAATTGACTTAATGATGGGGTTCATGATGCCCCTAGGAGCATCTTAGGTTGTGCTTTGAAGCATTGGCTCATGCCCAGAGGAAAATTTCCACCTGGAGGCCCCAGTCGACCAAAACCCTAATTTGGTGACACTAGCGATCTTGAGGCTTAATCCACTTGGAATGCTGCAATTTTGTGCTTCATCCTTGATGTGGGAGTCCTCTTGATCCATTGTGGATGTTTGAGAGGTTTATACAAGTTGAAGATCATGTCATTCCATGATTGATCCTTTGTCTAAGAGCTCTGAGAGGGCTTGAAACCCTAAGTTTAATTGTAGTGGATGCTCACCCATCTTTGGGGAGAATAATGAGGTATAATAGTCCCTCCATATTGTGATGATGATTTACACAATGATGGGGAATCTTAGTGGTTAACATTTGGGGTATGACAGATGCCCCTATTTGATCTTCTTGGACCCGGAGGTGTGAATGGCGAAGGTATTCGGGCATTCGGGGTGCAAGAGGATTAAATATCGGAATACCCGAAATTTTGATGGTGGTTATGCATGGTAGCTTACGCATTCATCTTCTTTTGTTAAGCGATGATGCTTAGAAAAGGTAAACTTCCCCTTGATCATGGTTTCCTACCGAGGAACTGGTCTTAGTTTTTGAAATGAACTTCCCCTCGATCCTAGTTTCCTACCAAGGAACTGGTCTTAGTTGCTGATGTAAAATTCCCCTCGATCCCGGTTTGCTACCAAGGAATTGGTCTCAGTTTCTGAAATGAACTTCCCCTCGATCCTAGTTTCCTACCAAGGAACTGGTCTCAGTTTCTTTTGTCAATAAACTTTCTTGACAAGGGACGTTGTTCGTAGCGGTTTTTTCCTCAAACTTCTTGCCGAATTTATCGGGAGAGATGCCATTTGATAGAAAAAGATTTGATGTCAGACTTGCTGGGGAACCCATCTGTCTGAGTTGTAGAGGTGTACAAACGTCTCTGTTGGAGATGCCATTCGTTGACTCTACTAGGGCAAACGAGTCTCTTGAAAGACTGCTTCCTGTTTGAGGTATTACAGCATACTTTCCTCGGGATCTTCTTGGAGAAATGCTATATGATGTGATCCAATCTTGAGGTGCCGATGACCTTTTCGTCAGCGAATTTTTTTGGAGAAAAACAGTTGCATTGCCGAATCTCTGATTAAGAGGCTTTCTCTGGGGATTTTCCTTAATCTGGGAATGCGAAGACATCATCTTCAATGGCGAAGAGTGACGTTGGCTGAAGGTTCTCTGGTCTTTCAGAGGTTCAAGTTATCAAAGTGGTCAAGGGACCCACTTCAGTTCAGCAGCAAAGTGGAGGAGCGGTTGTTCAGACGCCACCTTTCTCGACGAGGAAAGAACTGACAACTCGGTTGAAAAGACGTTTATCACTAGGGAATAAGACCGACTAGAGTGATAGTGATGCAATATGAATATGAATGTAAATAAAAAATGCATGATGTATGTATGTTTATGCTGACAAAACTTACGCGACATACGGACTAATAGATGAACACGGCTGGATACTCAGCCACAATGGGAGATGCAAAGTATCATTGGTTCACGATAGAAATTCTGCCTTGCTTAGGAGAGATAGTCCCCGTGGGGAACAACCGTTGGTTGGGCTTAGGAGATAAGAACTCTGCCGTAGGTGTCAGAAGAATCACGGCCTCTGACACAGTTGATCCTTCATTCAGGTGCACTGGTTTAGAAGGAGTACTTTGATTCTGCACTTTGAAGTTTGATTATTTCTGGAGAAGCGATCGATGTTCTTTTGATGTTCAACAGTCAAAAGAATTGCCATCTTTATTTTAAAGTAGAAAAATTTTGACAAGTAAATTCTTTTTTGTTGTATTTCAAGAATCGTTGATCATGTTAAAATGTCGTTCTATATAGCTAAAACAAATAAGAATTGCAAACAAAAGCACTAGGGCTAAAATTTTATTGATAGGATGGAAATCAGCCAAGCGCGTGACCCCATAGAGTATTTACAAAGTTAGAAAATGGTAATTTAAGGGAAAAAGGCTACATTGAAACATAACGACCACTATCCTTCTACCAACTTTGAATTCTGGACATCTTGAGCTTCTGTCGAAGATGACCTTGGTTGGAATTTTCTAGATGGATGGCATGACTGCTGCTGGGAATTTTCCCCTTTGTTAAACATAGTTACTTGCCATTATCCCTAACTTTTGCCTGGATTGTACTTTGAGATTTCTAATCCATCAGGATGATTTTTGGTTATGTCTCTAATTTTTGCATGAACCGCCCTTTCGGGTTTTCAATCCACCGAGACGTTTTTTTTAGGCGAAGTATTTCTTGACTATGTCAACATTTGTGGGGTAGGCAAATTCCTCTCCATCCATGGTTGTGAGTCTCAAGGCGCCGCCTGAGAAAGCTTTCTGGACCACATAGGGGTCGTCATAATTCGGAGTCCACTTGCCCCGGGAATCAGTGAGGAATGATTGTATCTTTTTGAGCACGAGGTCTCCTTTCCTGAAGATGCGAGGTTAGACCTTTTTGTCAAACGCCTTCTTCATTCTTTGTTAATACAACTGACCATGGCATAGTGTCGTTATTCATTTTTCTTCGATCAGATTCAGTTCGTCGTGCCGACTTTGACACCATTCAGCTTCTGTTAGCTTAGCTTCCATCAATACCCAGATTGATGGGATCTCTACCTCTATGGGGAGCACTGCCTCCATGCCATACACTAGAGAGAAAGGGGTTGCCCCTATTGAAGTGTGGACAGATGTGCGATAACCGTGAAGGGAAAAGGGTAGCATCTCGTGCCAATCTTTATAGGTTACAACCATCTTTTGAACGATCTTCTTGATGTTCATGTTAGCCGCTTCTACCACTCCGTTCATCTTGGGTCGGTAGACAGATGAGTTATGGTGTTTGATCTTGAACTCAGCGTACAACTCCTTCATCATCTTGTTGTTCAAGTTGGATCCATTGTTAGTAATGATCTGGCTCGGAACACCATAACGGCAGATGATATTGTTTTTGATAAATCGGACCACCACTTGTCGGGTTACATTAGCATATGACGCTGCTTCGACCCACTTGGTGAAGTAGTCAATGGCTACCAGGATGAATCGATGTCTGTTTGAAGCCTTAGGTTCAATCATGCCAATCATGTTGATTCCCCATATGGAAAAAGGCCACGGGGAAGAAAGAACTTTGAGATGCGTTGGCGGTACATGGATTTTGTCTGAGTATATCTGACACTTATGACACTTCCTCATGTACTTGTAGCAGTCGGATTCCATGGTCAACCAGTAGTACCCTGCTCTTAGAATTTTTCTCGCCATTATGTGTCCATTGGCATGAGTTCCAAAGGATCCTTCATGAATTTCCTTTATCAGCGTGTTTGCTTCTGGTCTGTCTACACATCGGAGCAAGACCATGTCGAAGTTCCTCTTATAGAGTGTATCGCCGCTCAGAAAGAAGCTGCCTGCTAGCCTTCTGAGGGTCTTTCAGTCCTTTCTGGATGCCCCAGGAGGGTACTCTTATTTCTGAAGGAAGCATTTGATATCATGATACCAAGGTTTGTCGTTTATGACTGCTTCAATCGTGAAGATGTAAGCGGGCTGTTCAAGGCGCATTATGTCAATCTTAGGTAAGTCATTCCATTGACCTACACTAATTATGGAAGAGAGAGTGGCTAATGCATTAGCCATGTGATTCTCTTCACGAGGGATGTGGTGAAACTCGATTCTGTTGAAGAAGGGTAACAACCTTCTCGCGTAATGTTTGTAAGGAATCAATCCTGATTGGTATGTGTTCCAATCTCCTTTGATCTGATTAATAACCAGGGCTGAGTCGCCGTATATGTCCAAGTTCTTGATCCTTAAGTCGATCGCTTCTTCGAGACCTATGATACAAGCTTCGTATTCGGCCTTGTTGTTTGGACACTTGAATGTCAGTCTAGCGGTGAAAGGAATCTGGGTACCCTGAGGGGTAACAATGATTGCCCCAATTTCGTTTTCGTAATGGTTGACAGCTCCATCAAAAATTAGTCCCCATTGGGAACCTGGTTCTGGCCCTTCATTGGGTAGCGGTTCATCGCAATCTTTCATTTTCAAATACATGACATCTTCGTTTGGGAAGTCAAATCCGACTGATTCCTGATCGTCAATCGGTTGATAAGAAAAATGATCAGCTAAAATACTTCCTTTGACGGATTTCTGAGCATGGTACTCGATGTTGTATTCGGATAACAACATCTGCCAACGGGAAATTCTCCCCGTGAGAGCAGGTTTTTCAAAGACGTACTTGATTGGATCCATTTCAGAGATTAACCAAGTAGTGTGACGAATCATATATTGGCGAAGACGTTTGGCTGCCCAAGCCAAAGAACAACAAGTTTTCTCAAGCATAGTATACCGAGTCTCGCAGTCGGTAAATTTCTTGCTCAGATAGTAGATGGCAGACTCTTTCCTTTTTGTTTCGTCCTGTTGGCCAAGTACACAACCCATTGAGTCTTCCAGGACTGTTAAGTAGATGATCAATGGTCTTCCTTCCACTGGAGGTGATAGAATCGGTGGGTTCAACAGATATTCCTTGATACTGTCGAAGGCGGTTTGGCAGTCATCTGTCCAAACTCAGTCCTGATTCTTTTTGAGTAATTTGAAAATCGGCGCACATGTCACGGTCATGAGGAATATAAATCTGGAAATGTAATTCAGATGTCCCAGGAATCCCCTGACTTATTTTTCAGTCTTTGGAGAAGGTATTTCTTGAATGACCTTGACCTTGTCAGGATCATCCTCAATTCCCTTTTGGCTGACGATGAACCCTAAAAGTTTCCCTGAACGGACACCGAATGTGCATTTGTTGGGATTCAAGCGGAGTTTATACTTTCTCAACCGCTCAAATAGTTTTGACAGGTGGGTCACATGCTCCTCCTCTGTTCTAGATTTGGCAATCATGTCATCGACATATACCTCGATTTCCTTGTGTATCATGTCATGAAACAGAGTAGTCATAGCCCGTTGATTGGTTACCCTGACGTTCTTCAACCCGAACGACATGGGGTGATGAAGGAAGTTTTCTCCATGTCTTCCGGCACCATTTTTATCTAATTATAGCCAGAGAATCCATCCATGAAGGAGAAAACTTTGAACTTTGTTGTACTGTCTACCAGCATGTCAATGTGTGGTAAGGGAAAGTCGTCCTTTGGACTTGCCTTGTTCAGATCCCTGTAGTCTACACACATTCTGACTTTTCCGTCCTTTTTTGGAACTGGTACTATGTTGGCTAGCCATTGAGGATATTCTGATGTAGCGAGGAAACCCGCGTTAATCTGTTTTTGCACATCCTCTTTGATTTTGATGGCCATGTCTGGATGAGTCCGTCTCAGCCTTTGTTTTACTGGCGGACATTCCGATCTCAACGGTAGATGATGTTCCACAATGCTGGTATCCAACCCTGGCATATCCTGATAGGACAAGCAAATACATCGGGAAACTCTTTGAGCAGCTTTATCAAGTCTTCTTTGCCAGTCGGACTGAGCAGTGCCCCAATCTTGACTTCTTTTCTCTCTTCTTCTGAACCCAAGTTGACCGTTTCCAACGGCTCTTTGTGAGGTTCAATGGACCTTTCCTCTTGTCTGAGTAATCGGGAGATCTCCTCTGGAATTTCTTCGTCATCTTCTTCTTCAGCCTCAAATACCGGGAATTCAAAGTTGGGAGAAGGCATCGGATCGTATGTTTCAACGGGGTTTAAAGCAAGCAATCTGCATGACGTGATGATTTGTGTTTAGAAGAGATAGAGAAAATGCAAGAGTGTGTGCGGTGTATTTTTTTTTACTACTTGTTTTTATTATTTGAATTGTTTTTTTAGGATTACCATTTTCTGAAAAAGCAAAAAGAGAAAACAGCAATTAATGAGGAAATTACAGAACGACGTTTATTTATTTATGATTTTGTCGATTCTTGAAACTACAGCCCTATCAAACAAAACTCTGTCGCTTTGGGCGAAGTGAAGAGGGATATTTATAGAAAGTGAGCCCTATCAAAACATCAGTTTCACCTGGGCAGGGTGAAAGGTTAAGATAAAGACGACCATTACTTTGACTTATGAATGATCTTCGGAACATCGACTGCAACCCATTGGCGGCGAACTCCTCGGTGAATCACAAAGTCTGGTACCTTCTTTGATTTGTCTTCAGAAATAACGCTGATTTATGGTGGAGCAGGATCATTGGAATCTATCTCCCAGGAAGAGTTGTCGTAGGAGGATTCCTCAGTTGTATTTTGCATAGTATTTGTGCTCTCAGGCAAATCTCCTCATCCAGTTGGCTGGATGTCTTCGAGCCTGATACGAGAGCTTTCAGGAGCAGTGTACTTGACCATGAAGTCGTATTTTCCACTTGGTTGTCCTAAGGTGTCCCATACTTCTTTGGAACTGGAGAAGTCATCCCTTTCGATGACGTTGACCTTGGGAAAAACATAGTTAATAAATTCTAGTCCTGCAAAATTTGCAAATTCATCGTCGCGCTGGACGTTTTTTGAATGACCTGAGTGTTGATCCCATGACATGGTGGGGACACAGGTATTTTTTCCAATGACGCTCAGCTGATTTTCATTGTTCGGCTGATTTTCTTGCCCCAAGTCTCCTGGGTACGGCTACCAAATAGGCAGGCCATCCATTGGGCCATAGTAGTCGTGGTCAAAGTTGTATTTCATCGGAGTGTCTTCCTCTAATGAGTTGGGTGGAGCACGGCATCCTTCAGGATCATAATCTCCGTATATCATTTCAACGTCTGACCTCGGTATAAATCTCAGACTCTGTGCGGGATAACAAAATGGCGTAGGCACCTCTTCCTGAGACATATAACCGTCCTTGTTAAGATAGGACTTCCATTCTTCATCTGTAATGGAGGAATCTCCCTCGTTGATGGTATGTACTTCTAGAGACACTGGGAGAAGGAAACCTCCACTGTGGAAGAAGTTCTAAATGGGATGAAGACTTTCGCCGTTAGCGGCAGTCTGGGTACAGGTTGCAGAAAAACCAAGACCCTTCTTTGTTTTATTATCAGTAGGAATGACAAGCTGTCCCCATCCTTTTGCGTTGTTACTCTCGATTACTTTGAGAGCATCTTTGTATGAGGAAATCAATGTTCCTTTTTCTGACTGATTGTCATTGCTCACCGAAAGCACTAGGAACTGAGTTCCAACAACCTCCTCGGGTTCTACACAAGTAGACGATGATAAGTTACTCACGAGCAAGGCTTGTTCTCCACAGACCGTGACTAGTTGGTCATTCTTGACGAACTTCAGCTTCTGGTGAAGTGTCGAAGTGACAGCCCCAGCCTGGTGTATCCAAGGTCTTCCCAACAAATAGTTGTATGTTGCTCGAATGTCCATGACCTGGAAAGTGACTAGGAAAGTGTGAGGACCGATGGTTATGGGAAGGTCGATTTCACCGATAACTATTTTTCTAGACCCATCAAATACTTTGACGACGACCTCACTGCCTCTCCTCAGAGATCCTTTGAATGATAGTCGCATTAGAGTGGACTTCGGCATAACGTTGAGAGCCGATCCGGTATCTACTAGTACACTGGCTAAAGCATTGTCCTGGCAGTAGACTGTGATATTGAGCGCCATGTTGTGGCATTTGCCTTCTTCTGGCAATTCCTCATCACTAAACCCCAAGTTGTTGCAGGAAGTGATGTTAGAGACGATACTGTCGAATTGTCTTATCGACACATCCTGTTCCACAAAGGCTTGCTCTAAGACTTTCTGTAGAGCCTCTCTGTGGGCTTCGGAACTGAGTAAAAGAGATAACACAGAGATCTTTGAAGGAGTTTGTAACAGCTGATCAATAATGTTGTATTCACTCCTTTGGATGAGCTTCAGTATCTAATCATCGTTCTTTGAAAGGTCGGGATCACTGGATTGACCGACTGGTGGATTAGGAACTTCTGTTATAAGTTCCTTTTCTCTGTTAGGTTCTTAAACTCCTCTATTGAAGATTCGATCGCTCCGTGTTACTCGACTGATGTCTACAATATTCACGACGGAGGGCAATGGAATTTACTTTCCATTCTCAACTGTTGTTGCACCGTATTTGTAAGGGATCGCCTTAGCTG
Organism: Lathyrus tuberosus; assembly: GCA_022829125.1. Classification (NCBI taxonomy): domain Eukaryota; kingdom Viridiplantae; phylum Streptophyta; class Magnoliopsida; order Fabales; family Fabaceae; genus Lathyrus; species Lathyrus tuberosus. The sequence goes on from JALAZF010000282.1 coordinate 1,625,789, forward strand.
ATTAATACGGTAGCGGTCCCAACAGATAGATAACTACAGAAGCTTTCTGATTTTTCTGACTGTCGTAAGTAACTTCAATCAATTCTTGGTTAAGAACCTTCGATTCGTCAAGTAAAGGGATTATGGCACAAACATCTTTGGTCCTTTCGTGATTAGAGATTATGAAAACGTCCTTAATCTGATTAGCGAAATAGTCTGGCGTCCAGTTGATTGAACTCGGACACGGTTGAATCTCCTTGCGGCCCAACTGAATCTGGAGGGCTCGTACGAGGTAACATCCTTGGTTATTTTTCGAGCAGACTCTACAGCGCTCGTAGTTATGTGTGGGCACCTGGCCACGTCCACTTTGAATGCAGTGTAACCTCACCAGATCTATTTCCATAGATCGGACATCTTGACTTTGATGCCTAGTAGGGTTCCCGTTAACCACACTAATTTATTGCGTGTCTTCATCCATATAAATCGGAAGCCACCAGTGGTTCAACAAGTGTTGTAAAGTTCTCTGAGCGAGAGCGCACCCTTGGTTACTCTCACGGCATACTGTACAGTTCAGATAATCATGTGAAGTGAGGACCCGAGTTGGACTTGCTTGGCGTGTAATTCTACCATGCTGGTATTCATCAAACGAATATCGAAGATTTGAACCATGTTGATCTGATAGGGATTTCTATCATGGTAGTCCTGGATCCATCCAAGATCCATCTGACGCTGGAGGGTCTCTTGTACAAAAGAGCATCCCTGTTTGTTTTCCAAGCAAGTCAGACAGGAATTGTAATCATGCTGTGGCAGATTATGATACTGGCTTTACCTTGAGTGCATTTCCACTAAGTTGACATTCATTGCACGGATGTCATGGTTTTGAATGATGTTGGAATTTGTATAAGTCATGTTAACTCCACGAACTCGATGCTCTTGGATCCATCCGAGATCCAACTATTCCTGTAGAGCTGATTGCACCACATAACATCCCTGATTGTTTTTAGAGCAGATATCACACTGGTGATAGTTATGAGGTGGCACATGCCCGTATCCACTCTGTCTATAATGCTGTTGACCAAGTTGGCCCTTAATAAGAGTACATCATGAATTTGATAGCTGTTGTTAGATTCTCCCTCTATCAAATTCACTGCAGCCTTCTCGTGTTGAGGCAGCGGGTTTGTCACATTCGGATTCATATCTTTGAAAGATAAAACCTCGCTCCTAACAAGCTTTTGCACATCAGATTTGAAACTGAGACAGTTTTCTATGTTATGCCCTGGTCCTCCTTGGTGGTAAGGGCAAGTCTGATCTGCTTTAAACCAAAAAGGCAGATTCTCTGGTACTGTAAGAGGAGACCTGGTTTGGACATGCCCCTTGACCAGTAGTAGTGGAAACAGTTCTGCGTACAACATCGGTATAGGGTCAAACCCTGGTGGTCGCGTTGTACGGTTGTTGTTGTACGGAGGACGACCCTGCTGAAGAGGCTGTTGTGTCCTTTGTCGATATTGCTGTTGATTCGGTTGGCTCTGAGAAACCTGAGGTTGATACGTAGGAACAGGCGCAGGGTTGATAGCAGGAGTTACAGCCGCTACTGGTTGGTATCGTCGCCATTGCTTTCCGAGAGAGATATTCCTAATATCCTTATCTTTTTTCTTAGGGTGAGCACTACTGTATCGTTTTGTATTACTTGATGATCCAGCGTCTTTAACTAAACGTCCTTCTCGGACTGTTTCCTCAAGATGAACTCCCATACCCACCATCTCGATGAAGTCACTGGGCGCACTGGCAACCATTCGGTCGTAGTAGAATGAGCTCAAGGTTTTTAAGAAGATCTTTGTCATCTCTTTTTCCTCAAGAGGTGGATAAATCTGAGCAGCAATTTCACGCCATCTCTGAGCATACTCCTTAAAGGTTTCCTTGTCCTTCTATGACATCGATCTGAGTTGATCTCTGTCTGGTGCCATGTCCAGGTTATACTTATATTTTTGAACGAATGCAGCGCCAAGATCTCTGAAAGTGCCGATCTTAGTGCGGTTTAAACCCATGTACCATTTTACTGCGGCACCGGTTAAACTATCCTGAAAATAGTGGATCTGTAGCCCTTGGTTCTTTATCTGAGCTGACATTCGTCAAGCGTACATCACCAGATGGCTCTGAGGGTAAGAGTTACCCTTGTACTTTTCAAAATCGGGCACCTAGAACTTGCGCGAAACTTTCACATTGGGGACCAAACAAAGGTCTGCGGTGTCCTTTCAAAATAAATCCTGATCGCGAAGGGCTTGCAGTTCTTTCTGCATCTCCAGGAATTGTTCCTGGAACTCATTCATTCTGTCGAACATACTTTCGTTTCCACTAGAAGGTATTTGTGGAATCTGTCCTTCTGGGACAATGTGTACCACGGGTGGTGGTATAGTCATTATGGCCGAGACTCTTGGTGCCTCCCGAAGTTTGTAACCTTCAGGAGTTGCTGTCATGCCCCTGGCATCTTCGCTTTCTCGAAGTTTGTAACCTTCAGGCCCAGTGGCTCCTGCTGAAGTTTTCGGATCTTCAGTGATCGGCGGAATATCCTTTCGGTATATAGTTGAGTGGCATGCCCCAGGGATGATATTTCGGCATTTTGTACCTAGGATCATACTTTTCCACTATGGGCGTTGATGTGATCTCTGAGATCACAATCCTTTGTTGTTGCATCTGAGCTTCTGCTAAAGCTTGCATGTCGTTATAAAGCTTTCTCAGATCCTGTTTCAGAGTGTCAATCTCTTCCCTCAACTCTTTGTTCTCTTCCTCGAGATCATCCATCTTTTTCTGACGATTGGCCCGAGTATTGTACGAATAAGACAGTTTGACTCTAGAATCGAGACGCAAACGTGAGATTCGTAGGTAAGAAGAATGCATTATGTGAGAATGATGAATGATATGCAATGATTATATTAATTATATATATTTTTCATTTATTCAAAGTAAACTTCGACAATTAGATTGCAAATATCAAACACTGGGGAAACCCCATTTTATTGAATTCAAAGATTGCGGAAATGGAAATACAGTAATTTACAAAGTGCTGTAAAAGGAAATCTAAACTTATGGGTCCTGAGTCCTCTCTGAAGCAAGCTCAGGTGCTGGTTCTGGTACTTTCCTTTTCTTTGACTGGGGCACTTGGGCCGTTGTCGGGTTGTCATTCCTTTGCCACGTGAAAGGAACGAGCAAACTCCTTTGGTCATCCTGATTTTCTACAGCATATTGCTCTAAAATCTCAATCAGAGCATCTTTATCTTTCAATAGTTGCTGTATTTTCTTACACTCTACATTGAGAATACGACACTTGTTTCTCCAATACCTCTTCTTCTGCTGAACTTTGTTGAGCGTAACCTGAAGTTTTTCCATCTCAGACATAAAATAAAGGACCGAGTCCCTTAATGGAAGAAATTCTTGATGAGGGTAAGGCATCCTCAGCTTGAGAGCTCTAGTTTGTACCCAGTGGAGGTAAGGCTCCACCGAGACACAGTCTGGTTTTCCTAGAGACTCTCTTACTTTCATGTGAACGTGTTTCCAGGCATGCACTATTTCCGTCTTTAGTGCCCTGTCATTTTCTCCTTCCTTGAAGAAAAGTCCTTCCAGATGAGCATTACGCGGAACATGCCTCATCGGGTATCCAAATTGACGACGAACTAATACTGGATGATAGTTGATTCCTCCCTTAGTTCCTATAAGGGGTACATTTGGGAAATTTCCACAACGGTCAATGATCCTGATCCCGTCATAGATTCGATTGTACCAATCGATGTCAAAGTTGGTAAGAGACATGATTCTCTGCGACCAACTTAAAGTATTCTTTTGATCCCAAAATGCAGAAGACTTAGGTAAGTGGGAAGTGAACCATTTGTATAGCAGGGGTACACAGCATGTGATCATTTCTCTGCTGTATAAATTCCTTAATTGTACCGAATGATAAGCATCTGCGAGCAGGGTCGGTACAGGGTTTCCAATCAGAAAAACCTTAATGGCATTGATATCTACAAAGTTATCGATGTTGGGAAACAAAAATAACCCGTAGGTGAGCAAAACAAAGATGCTCTCGAAAGAGGCCACGTTCCCTATACTAGCAAAATATAGAGCTTTCTTTGTCAAGAACTGGGCTGGAAAACCCTGGATTCCCCCTTAGTGGTCATGTGAGTCCTGACTTCTGACTCGTCCAAATAGATTGCTCTCACAATGGTTTGATCCTTTGGAATTTCTTCCAGTCCAGAAAAGGGAGCTTGGTCAGTAATATGCAAATCAGTCAGGTGAGAGTACTCCTCAAGTGTTGGTGCTAGCTGATAATCCGGGAATGTGAAACAGTGATAGACTGGATCGTAGAACTGGATTAGTGTGGACATGATTCCTTCGATTACATGAACCCTTAACAGAGATAGCAGTCCTCCATACTTGGCTCTGAAAGCCTCGGGGTTGGTGATCATTCTCGCCAGACCTCTTAAATCCTCTAGTTTTGGAACCTTGAAGGTGTACTTGTGAGTTTTCCTTCTACCGAAATCCATTAGCGCAATCTCTTTATCTGACATTTGCAATCATTGTCTTAGTTTAATTTGAAAAAGAGAGATTAGAAGAGAATATTTTTCTTTGTTTTAATGTTTTTAGATGAATGCATGAATGCAACACACAAAAACATAGAAAAAACGTGGGGTCAAAGAGTCGGTGTCATGAAGTCAAGGCTCTACCCATCCCCAAAGATTTATACTGGTGATTTTTGTACCTGTCTGCAAAATCATTGACCCCTCTTGGGATAACAACAGCAAGCGGATCGCCAGTGAGCTGATGTATTTTAGAGTGATCTCAGATGAGGGTAGTATCGCGTGACAGCTATTTTCGATAGCTTCCGCACTACAAAATGGTTTCAGTATACTAAAAACCTCAACTTCTCAGATAACCCAATCGACCACACTACTTTCAACAATCGAAGTCGTATAGGCAATGTATCTGCAAAGGGAGTCTCCACTGAGTCTGATGGTCGACCGGGGATTCTTAACTGGGATTCACTCCCCGTAAGATTACCCGTATAATGCCATCCCCTATCTTAGGTGTATACTCAATCTTTCCAGATGCGGCATCACAAGCATTCCCATTAGCAGAAAAATAAACACAGATATCAATTAGGAAAAGCTGTATATATATTTGTCTTAATCATCCTAAACCTCTATTCTTATGATCCTATACAGACAATGACTCCCCATCAGTGTCGCCATTTCTGTGACATTTTGTTGAATTTAAATCTCTCACCCTAAAAGAGGCTAGAAAGAATGCCTCCCACCGTGGTCGCCATTTTTCTGTAGCGTGATTTTTGTGGTTTTGAATCACTATCGCTTTGGTACTGTAGTTTGATTCATTTTTTATCATGTGAAGTTGATTAAGGAAAGGAAATACATGTCTCCAATTAACCCTGCTTGCATACTGAGTTTAAACAGATGACTGTTGGTTTACAGATACTATCAAGAGGGGGTTCATCTTTAGGGTTATTCGCTTAAAAAGAGTGTCTAGGCTATTGGTAAGATGTTAGGTCTGATGCTTTTCGATTGATGTGTGAAGGTACAGGATTTTGGGTTTTTTGATTGGTATGCTCGCTAAGATTTTGCAATATTATGCCTACGTATTCCCGAAACAGGGAAATCAGAGCGATCATTGTTCCTCCTATTCTATGGGAGGAAAGAGGTGTTTTGGTGGCTTGTTCAAAGCCCAAGACGTGAATCTAAAGGTGGTTTGTATCTTGTTCAAATCCCAAGATGTGAAGCTAAAGGGTTTTGGGTGAGAGAGAATTTGTCATCTCTAAAGAGGAGCTGTTGATGTTTGTAAGCTGTGAGCAAGGCACAATTTTGATGCTAAAAGGTTGATTGACTCAACCGGGGTTTTCTTTATACAAAGCCTAAGAGGAAGCGGGAAGTTTGACTTTTCCGGAGGAAAATGTTCTTTCTGTCTTGTACAAAGCCCAAGGTTGAGGCTAAAAGGGACTTTGACTCCGTTGAGGAGAATGTATCTTGTATAAAGCCCAAGATGGAGAAAGGGTTTGACTCAACAAGAGAGTACTTGTATGTGTCTTGTACATAGCCCAAGACGGAGGCTAAAAGAATTGACTCAACAAGAGAGTCTTGAATAGGTGATTGACTCACCAAGAGAGTCTGAAGGTTGTTTGACTCAACGAGAGAGTATTTTATACTCAACAAGAGAGTGATTTTCTATCTCGTATGAAGCCCGAGATTGAGGCTGAAAGGAGATTAACTCAACAAGAGAGTCTTTTATACTAACCAAGAGAGTTTTTTATATGTCTTGTACAAAGCCGAAGACGGAGGCTAAAAGTGGTTGACTCAACAAGAGAGTCTTTTATACTTAACAAGAGAGTGTCTTGTTGTCTCGTACGAAGCCTGAGATTGAGGCTAAAAGGGATTTTACTCAACAAGAGATTCTTTTATACTCAACAAGAGAGTGTTTTTCTATCTCGTACAAAGCCCGAGATGGAGGCTAAAAGTGGTTGACTCAACAAGAGAGTCTTTTATACTCAACAAGAGAGTGTTTTTCTATCTCGTACAAAGCCCGAGATGGAGGCTAAAAGTGGGTGACTCAACAAGAGAGTTTGAAAAGGTTAGCTCTGCTGGGGAGAATCATTTGTACAAAGCCCAAGAGGAGGTTGTCTTACTGCTAAGGATTCTGGAGATCCTGAAGCGGGTCCAAGTGTGGGGGGAACTCTCATTGGAGAGACCGGGGTTTCTTCCTATGTTTGAAAGGAACTTGAGAATTTCTTTGAGACTCAAGGGTCTTAGATTGTCCAAGTCTAGAGTTTTATCTTTTGTACAATGCCCAAGAGGAGGCACGGGCATTAAGGGATGAGTATCAACCCTAAAGCGGCCGGAGTATTGACGCGGGAAAGACTGCTCTAGAAAAGGATGACTAAGTTCTGTCTTATACCTTTAAGAGGTCATCAGGTTCCTTGTATTAAGCCCAAGAGAAGGCATGAGAACTTCTTAGAAGCCGAAGGGTCCTTGTACAATGTCCAAGAGGAGGCGGGGATGCTTTTAGGAAGTCTGTGGGTATCCAAACCAAGAGAAATTCAAGAAATGCAATTCACGGAGAAGAGATCATTCCAGGAAAGTTCGAGAATTTGGAAGAAACTCAAGAGATGCCATTCACGGATAAAATATCATCTATGGGGAGTTAGAGTTTCTTTGACAATTTCTAAGAGTGACAGTCTGAGAAAAGGTTCACCGAGAATACTGCCTTTCTCTTTGTTCCATATTGTTTAACCCCAAGAGGAGGGAAGACTATATCTGGAATCCTACGGGGGATCTAGTTTTGTTTGTATTTAAGAGTGACCAACATGGCTTTACCTAGTTCTAGACATAGTTACCGGGGAAAACTCTAAATAACTATACTAGTATTACACAGTTGATATGTGACGAGTATATAAAAGGATTTGAAAGAAGACTTACAGTAAAGCAGCCCCAAAATACAATTTATATACATATGAAAGCGGTAAATGAAAGCGGATAAACACTTACCCGTTGTAGAGCTTCCATGATGTTTGGTTAGTTGTTCAACAAAGAAAGTTTTGATAACAACATATATTTGAATTCAAAATCAAAGGAGAAAGTGCTTGAAAAGATTGTTGGGGCTTACTGCTCAAGGAGAGGCCCAAGTTTTGACGATGATCGCACCGCTATTTTAAAAACTTTACAGAGGGTCTTATACAATACGTGAGGCCCAAAAAGTTTGTTTGTACAAGGGCATGAGTCTTACACTCTATCAGAGACCCAAAGAGTTTAAAGAAAAGAAATGGGGCTTATAACACGAGGGTAGGCCCAGATGATTTGTTTTTGAACTGGCGATCGCGCCGAGATTTTTTTTTTAACGCAGAGGGACTTATATAATGTCTGAGGCCCAAAAAGGTTTTGGTTAAAAGTGGATTGGGTCTTACACTCTATTAGAGGCCCAGTCATTTATTTTTGTACAAGTGGTAGGGCTTACAGCACAAGGAGAGGCCCAGATGATTTTGTTGAGAAGGCGACGATCGCGCCGTTCACTTGAAATTGTTCAAAGGGACTTATACAATAAGTGAGGCACACAATTGGTTTATTTACAAAAGGATTGGGACTTACACTCTATTAGAGGCCCAAAGTGTTTGAAAATGATTTGTTTAGGGTGATTATGATCAAAACCCTAAATTAATTTCAAAATGTATTTTAATTAAATAAAAACTTAATTAAAATGATCAAAATTATCAAACATATATGAAAAACAAGTTGTGATCTTGGATTAATGTTTGAAAAATCATGTTTATATATACAAAATGATTGGAAATCAATTAAGTTTGGAAAATCAAGGGAAAAAAAACATTTTAAATGTTGAAAAACAAATAAAATATTAATTATTTGTAAAAATATCAAGTATATGAAATAATTAATATTTTTGGGATTTTTTTGGTAAAATAAAATATTTTAGCATTTTTGTGAATTATTAAAAAAAGAATCAACTCAAAATCATTAAAAACCAGAGAGAAATTAATTTTTGAATCAATTAATTAAAATCACAAAATTCAAATATTTGAATTTTCATAAAAAGGCGCCAAGAACATGGCAAGAACACGCGCCACCCTCTGTTTCTGCAGATTTGCATTTTCTATCCAATCTCACTGAATACTTGATGATATCATGCAATCTACATATCAATCTGCTCGTTTTCACCCCACGATCATGTCTATGGTCTTTAATTTAATTTATTTTAAGCATGAATAAGAAATCAAAGAGAAACCTCAAGAACCCTAAAATTTGCATGAAGGATAAAAAATTCCATACACGATTCAAACAAAGCAATTGATTGAGGGTAAACACTCTATGCATGATTATGAACATATGTCCAAATTATTGTGCAACAAAATATGCATGGATCATAGAGTTAGAAGAGTTCATGCTTACCTCTTGCAGCTGGTGATCGTGTTTTGTGTTAGAGGTGTTGCAAGCTGGTTCCAATGATTTGCACAGCTTCCTTAGGTGCCAAGTGATGTGTCTGAATGCTTGGAGTGGTTTGAAACAAGCTGAAACTTGAGATGGTACCTCAACTGCACCTCTGTCAAGAACTTGAGCAGCTGGCAAGTGATTTTATGATTTTGGTGTTACAAATGTTATGTGAGTGTTTAGATCACTTCTATATGATGTTTATGAGGGGTGTGTGTGTGTGTGTGTGTGATTGGTTTGGTTGGAATAGCTCTCAAACTCAAAACCCGATAGTGACTTGCTTTGGAAAGCAAATTTGGAAGTGAGAAGGTGATTTTGAGGAAAGCATTTGTTTGATGGCTTTGGTGTACAAAAAATGAGCACAAATGAGCTCTATTTATAGTAGAGCAAGTTTGTTTTGTAAGCAATAGTGAATGGCAACTGCTGCAGAAGTTTGGCAAATGTTGATCAATAGGAATCCAAGTCTCCTCTAGCCATTGACTAGTGGTTAGAGCACAGGCTGCTGTTTCCCTAGTTCTTGGATAAGTCTTGACTGAATTCAGTTGGAAAGGGCTCAGTCCATGCCACCTTGGTGCATCCATTAAATGCTCCAAACCAAAATTGGAGTCTTGTCCCTCTTTTAGGCACTTCTAGGTTTGGCATGCTACTTTTGGTTCCAAGGACTTGGGAGGCTGATGGATCAGTGTTTGTCCCTCCTTGGTCTCCCCCTGAGGTGTTCATATGGATAAACTTGTTTGTCATTTGTAAAATTTTCTCAAATCGAGCAAAATGCACAAATCTGCCTTGTTATGACAGTTGCAGCAAGGCATGTTGCCACTGTCATAACTCTTAGCTCAGATTGAGCTTGATGGGGTTCTTGGCCATTTTGGAAAGCTCTTATATGATACAACACATGTGTAATCATAGTTTGCCTTGATACCTTTTGGATCCAAGTGAAAAATCCCCCTACTTTTGGAAAAAAAAGCACGACAGATTCTGACTTAGTGAAAATTTCACTAAGTGTTGGAAAAAGTGACATTTCATGTTTTCAGACACTTTGATCCAACCATAACTCAAAATCCACGATTAATTGGAATGAGGTTTAGTTGACACTTTTAAAGTATGCCATGTGAGCTACAAATCCATCTTTGGATCAGCCCAAATGGTTGCTTGGATCTCAAGTTATGATCCTTGGAAGTTGGTACCCTAGCCACTTTGTTCCATAACTTGGAAAATTTCTAAGTTTTTTATGGTTACCCCTTTTACAAGTTATCCCATTTTTCTTGATTTTTCTTGATGAATTATGATTCCAATCACACATTAACATCATTTTAGGGTCAAAGAACCATAATTGTGAAAAATCTCAAAAAGTCAAAGTTGACTTTTGTGCACAGTTGACATTTTGTCAGATGAACTCTAAATTGTGCGATCCTCTATGAAATCAAGTCCTTGACCTAAATAAAACTTGATGGACATGTTCCATAGGTGTTATAGGGTGTATTGAATCATGTCCCAAGTTTTGGGAGCATGTCTGGGTCAAAAGTCAAAGGCACAGTTGACTTTTCCCGCGAAACCCTAACTGTGGTTCTGATGAACTTGAAACTTATTGGTCAAGCTTATTGGATCAATCCATTATTGTAAATGGATCTATGTAGTGTTTTAGATACCCTCAAATCCTATATTGAGGTCTTGGCTCATGTTTTGTCTCAAAAGTCAACTTAGGGGTGAATTAGGTCAAGAAACCCTAATTCCTGATTATTTTATGAATGCATCCCCTGAGGCAAAATTGACTTGATGATGGGGTTCATGATGCCCCTTGGAGCATATTAGGTTGTGCTTTGAAGCATTGTCTCATGCCCAGAGGAAAATTTCCACCTGGAGGCCCCAGTCGACCAAAACCCTAATTTGGTGGCAGTGGTGATCTTGAGGCTTAATCCACTTGGAATGCTGCAACTGTGTGCTTGATCCTTGATGTGGGAGTCCTCTTGATCCAGTGTGGATGTTTGATAGGTTTAGACAAGTTGAATATCATGTCATTCCTTGATTGATCCTTTGTCTAAGAGCTCTGAGAGGGCCTAAAACCCTAAGTTTGATTGTAGTGGAAGCTCACCCATCTTTGGGGAGACTAATGAGGTATAATGGTCCCTCCATATTGTGATAATGATTTGCACAATGATGGGGAATCTTAGTGGTCAAAATTTGGGGTATGACAGGACCCTCACATCAAAAATCAAGCACACAGTTGTGACATTCCAAGTGTTTTGAGCCTCGAAACACCCGAAGTCGCCAGATTTGGGTTTTGGACGATTGGGACCTCCAAAGTGAGATTTTCACAAGAGGATGAGCCAAGAATTCAAAGTGTGACTCAATATGCTCAAAATAACCCTAAGAATCCATTTGAAAAGGTAAATTACCCTCAGAGGATGCATTCCCCAAAAGTCGGGAATTAGGGTTTTTACGCGCCGAACCGCTCCGGAGCCAAAAGTCAAAACATGACTTTTTTGGCAAAAATGATCCTTATGACTCATATTTTCATGAAATATGACTTATAATATCATTTGAACAAGAATTGATCAAGAAACCAAGATAACTTGTAAAAGGAGTAATCTTGAAAAATTGAAAATTTTTCTAAGTTACTAAATTTGAATGATTTTGGTACCAACTTCCAAGGATCATAACTTGTGATCCAAGCAGTCATTTTGAGTGATCCAAAGCCTGATTTGTAGGTCTTCCTACATTCTACAAAAGCCTCAACTGCATCAAACTCCAATTCTTCATGGATTTTAAGTTATGGAGTGATCAAAATGACAAAAATGAAGAAAATGACACTTTTTCAAATAGTTTGACTCTATAGAAAATGACAAAAATAAAGAAAATGAAAAAGTTCATGGGGTTTTTTCAGTTGGATTCAAATAGTTTCAAGACCAACTATGATCACACATGGATTGTACCATATGAGGGCTTTCTAAAAAGTACAAGAGCCTCTCATAACTCAACTTGAGCAAGAAGATATGATCCATTGAAAATGGCATTTTTCACTGATTTTTGCAAGGCAGATTTGTGCATTGTTGCTCGAATTGATCAATTTGTGCAATAACAAGCATGGTTATCCATCTGTACACCTCAAGGGGGAACAACCAAGGGACAAACACTGATCCACCAGCCTCACAAGTCCATGGATCTATGTTTAGGCATGACACTCCTAAAATTCAAGATTCTTCCAAATGGCCAATTTTGTTTCCAAGCATTTAACTGATGCATAGAGGTGGCATTCATCAAGACAATGTTATCCAAGTTCAGTCAAGCCTTATCCCTGTCACAGAAGACTCATAGCATGTGCTCTAACCTTAAGTCAATGGCTAGAGGAGACTTGGGATTCCAATGGATCAACATTTGCCACAGACCTGCTGTAGTTGCCATTCACTATTGGACCCAAAACAAACTTGCCCTACTATAAATAGAGCTCATTTGTGATTAGTTTGAGTACACCAAAGCACCCAAACTAATGCTTTACTCAAAATCTCCCTTTCACTCCAATTTTGCCTTCTAACTCAAGTCACTATCGGGTTTTGAGATTAAGAGTGATTCCAACCAAACCAATCACACACACACACCTTATAAGCATCATATGTGAGTGATCTAAACACTAACACAACATCTGGTACATCAAATTCATCAAATCACCAGCCAATTTCTCAAGTTCTTTACAGAGTTATAGTTAAGGTACCACAATCAGTTCCAACTCATTTCAATCCACTCCAAGCATTCAAACACACTCCTTGACACCTAAGGAAGATGTCCAGATAATTGGAACCTATCTGCAACACCTCCATCATCAAACTCGATCACTAGCTGCAAGAGGTAAGCCTGAACCCTTCAAACTCTATGATCCATGCATCATGAATGAATTTTTGAGTTACTATCTTATTTATGCATGTATATAGAGTGATAACCCTCAATCAATTGCCATGAATCGATCGTGTATAGAATTTCATTGTGCTCATGCTGAAATTAGGGTTCTTGAGGTTTTCCATTGATTTCTTCCTCCATACTTAATATAAATGCTATTAATCTATATGGTTGTGATCTTTGTTAAAAAACGAACAAGATTGATACTTGAATCGTGCAAAACCATTGAGTAATCATGGAGAAAAGTGAGAAAATATAAATCTGCAGAAACAGGCTGCGCGCGTGTTCTTCCTTGACCGTTGGCGCCCTTTTTCAAAATTTGAATTTTTGAATATTTTGATATTTTTGTGAATTGATTCAAAAATTAATTTCTCTCTGAATATTTGTGTTTTTGAATTGATTCTTTTTCTCAAAATTCACAAAAATGTTTAAATATTTTATTTTACAATAAAATCCAATTTATATTATTTATTTAATATAGTTAGAATTTTTGTAATTAATTTCATTTTTTTTTGTTTTTAAACATTTTAAAATGAAATTCCCACTTTGATCTTTCAAAACCAATTGAATTTCAAGCTTTCATGTGATTAAACATGATTTTTCAAAATATTTTTCAAAGTATACAACTTGTTTTTGAATATATTTGGTATTTTATATCATTTTTTATTTAATTTCCTTTGAAAATTATATCTTTTAAATTCAAAATTTGGGTTTTCCCTAAATTTGGATTTGTCAAACTTCACATAAACTCTAGGGCCTCTAATAGAGTGTAAGTCCCATCCCTTGTTGTACAGAAAACCATTTTGGGCCTCAGCCATTGTGTAAGTCCCGACACGTTTTCAGAAATCTTGGCGCAATAGCCATTTCAAAACAAAATCATCTGGGCGTACCCTTGTGTTGTAAGTCCCATTTCTTTTCTTTTTTAAACACTTTGGGCCTCTAATAGAGTGTAAGACCCAACTCTCTTTTGTACATAAATAATTTTGGGCCTCAGTCATTGTATAAATCCCAGTACAATTTTCAAAATAACGGTGCGATCGTCGTTTTTCATCTGGGTCTACCCTTTTGTTGTAAGTCCCATCTCTTGTATAAAAATAAACTCTTGGGCCTCTTTTTGAGTTGTAAGACCCATTTATTTATAAATAAACAATTCTTTGGACCTCTCCTTGAGTATAAGCCCCAATCTTTTCAAAACATCTTTCCCTTTTGATTTAGTTTCAAACTCAGAGTTGTTATCAAAACTTTCTTTAATTTCTTGAACAACTAACCATACAGCTGTTACAATGGAAGCTTGCTCACCTGTAAGTTTTAAACATCTTTCTTTTACATACTTGCATATATATATATATATATATATATATATATATATATATATATATATATATATATATATATATTTGTTTGTGCTGGAAGCTTGCTCACCTGTAAGTCCTCCTACCATCTTTTACGTACAGTATATATTTCATCTGTATATATATATATATGCTTGTATATATCTGCTTAGAGTTTTCCCCGGTAATTAGGTCTATGATTAGATAAAGCCAGTGGTCACTCTTTTAACACAGTTAAAACTAGTTCCCCATAGGAATTCCAGATACAGTCTTGCCTTCTCTTGGGCTTATACAATATGGAACAAAGAGAAAGGCATTATTCCTGGTGAAACTTTTCTCAGACTGACACTATCAGAAATTGTCAAAAGAAATTCATTCCCCCGGAGAGGATTAATTCCCAGTGAAACCTCTCTTGAATTTCTTCAAACCCTAGAATTGTTCACTAAAGAAAGGATTATTCCCGGTGAAACCTTTCTTGAACTTTTCTTAGGTTTGGACCCACAGACTTCCTAAAAGCATCCCCGCCTCCTCTTGGGCTTTGTACAAGGACCCTCAGGCTTCTTAGAAGTTCTCATGCCTTCTCTTAGGCTTAATACAAGGACCCTGAAGACCTCTTAAAGGTATAGGACAGAACTTAGTCATCCTTTGCTAGAGCAGTCTTTCCAAAGAGTCAAAACCTCAGACCAATGTTAGGGTTGATTCTCATCCCTTAAAGCACCAACCTCCTCTTGGGCATCATACAAAGATAAAATCTTGCATACTAGTAGACTTGGACAGTCTAATCTCTTCTTGGATCTCAAAGACATTCCCAAGCTCCCTATAAATACAGGAGAAACCCTGATCATTTAATCAATCTCCAATAGAGTTAAAACCCTCATAGGTTCTAAAACTCAGTCTTTTATCCTAAATTTCCCCAGCTAGGGTCAGATTATTATCAATATAACACTATCCCAAATCAGAACCTCAAGGCATCTGATACGTCAACTCTTCCGTAATCCTCAGCAAGAGTTGATTCCCCATTTTGGACCTGCCTCTGGATCTCAATAATCCTCAACAAAAGACAGCCTCCTCTTAGGCTTTGTATAATGATTTTCCTTAGCAGAATTAGCCTCAAAAGCACTCTTTTGTTGAGTCAATCTTCTTTCTTAAAGCACTCTTTTGTTGAGTTAACCTTTTTCAGCCTCAATCTTGGGCTTTGTACAAGACAAACAAAAGCACTCTCTTGTTGAGTCAATCACCTTTTTAGCACTCTCTTGTTGAGTCAATCTCCTTTCAGCACTTTCTTGTTGAGTCAACCCTTTTTAGCCTCAATCTTGGGCTTCGTACAAGACAGATAAAAACCCTCTCTTGTTGAGTCAGTCTCTTTTCAGCCTCAATCTTGGGCTTTGTATAAGACACCCATAAATATTTTCAGCTGAGTCCTTCAAATATCTTTTAGCCTCAATCTTGGGCTTTGTACAAGACACACATAAAATCTCCCTAAGCAAGAGTCAATCCTCTTTTCAACCTCAATCTTGGGCTTTGTACAAGACAAATCATACTCTCCAGCAGAGTCAATCTTCTTCTAGCCTCAATCTTGGGCTTTGTACAAGACAGATAAAACCTCTCACCAGTGGATTCAAACCCTTTTCAGCCTCAATCTTGGGCTTTGTACAAGACACATAATAATATTCCCCAATGGAGTCAATAACCCCTTTTTAGCCTCAATCTTGGGCTTTGTACAAGACAGACAAAATATTCCCCGAAAAAGTCAATTCCTTTTAGCCTCCTCTTAGGCTTTGTATAATGATCTCTTCAAAAGAGTCAGTCTCTTTTCAGCCTCAATCTTGGGCTTTGTACAAGACATATATAAAAACTCCCTAGTAGAGTCAAACTTTTAGCTTCAACCTTGGGCTTTGATCAAGGCACATACAAAAATCAACATCCCCTTAGAGGAAATCAAAAATCTCTCTGTAGGAAGACAATTCTCTGTATATCACACATCAAAACAGACATTTAAAACAAACCTTAATCCCAGATAACTGCTATAAGTGGTACACTTGTTGATTCAAATATCTAAGCTGTAGTTCATCTCTTATCCTAGTAAAACTCCTCTTTCATCTAATTGCTGTAAGTGGCAAGCCTCTGGATTATTTACATCCATGCCACTGTCCCTCTCTTAGCATGAAAAACTCCTAAGGAAAAATGGCATTACTCTACACTGAGTTAAAGTTTTCTCCTTCAGGACAACACCCCTATAAAGGAAATTATGGCATTGCTGGATTCACATATCCCAGTTAAAGTAATTCTCCTTTATAATCAGTCACCCAACTGTTGTGATGAACAGACGAGATGTCTCCCTTTAGAGATGCCAAATTCTCTTTCAATCAAACCTTTTAGCTTCAATCTCGGGCTTTGAACAAGACACCAATACTCCATTTAGCTTCAATCTTGGGCTTTGAACAAGACACCGAACATCATTTTTTCCTCCCTAAGAATAGGAGGAACTACGATTGCTCTGATTTCCCTGTTTATCTTTAACGGGAATACGTAGACATAAGATTGCGAAATCTTAGCGAGCACACCAATAAAAAACTTTAGGTCCAGTACCTTAACAAAAAACATCAGAAAGCCCGAAATCAACAAAAACTATCTGCCTCAAACATTCCCAAAGGAGAAACTTTCCCAATCGACAGACAAACACCAGTAAGTAGAAAACAGTAAGTATAATTGCTAATGACCTGTGGATAACCACATATAGGATGGGTAATTGACAACTCCCCATTGTATAACCTGACCCCGAACTCCCCAAATTCTTAGCATTTGTTTAGTTAAACATTTGCGTGCAAGGTTAGTTTTAGATAGCTTCCCTTTCCTTTCCAGCTTCATAGGATAAATAAGAAATCAGAAAGTAGCACCCAATGCCTACCATTGCGGTGAGGAAAAACCAAATGGCAATAAGGTGGTCGCGTCACCGACATAAATCGCACGCTATAGAAAAATGGCGACTCTGCTGGGGATGCGTTGTCTAGGACTAGGATTAGAATTCCTAAGAGGTCTAGGTTATTAGCAATCATACTATACTATATATATATATATATATATATATATATATATATATATATATATACTGCTTTTCCTACTTGATATTCGTGTTTATTTTTCTGTTAATGGGAATGCGATTGATACGCATCTAGAAAGTTTGAGAGAAACCTATGATAAGGGGTGGCATAGACGGGGAAACTTGTAGGGAGTGAATCCCGAACAAGCGAACCTGGTAGACCACCAAATCAGGTGAGGGCCCATAGGATTCAGCCTGCTGAACAAGATCGTTGTGAAAGCAGAGTTTTCCTAATGCGGCACCTGTGAACCTGAGGATTTAGTAGGCATTAACCTTATGACCACTTGGTAGTGCGGTGACTATCGAAAATAGTTGATACACGATACTACACTCAAAAGAGATTACCCTAGGATGCTACAGCTCGCTCGGGTGAACCAGCTTGTTGTTGTTATCCCTAGGGGGGTCAATGATTTTGGGAACCTTAGGATCCGTTCTACAGGTACAAAAATTGACAAGAATACAACCTTTGGGGATGGGCAGAGCCATGACTCCATGCTCGTGGCGTTGAACCCTTGAACCCATGTTTTTTCAATGTTTTTGTGTGCTACATTCATGCATTCATTTAAAAAACTCTTAAACAAAGAAAAATTTCTTCTCTTTCCTCCTTTCTTCTTTTTCAATT
The DNA here is from genome assembly GCA_022829125.1 of Lathyrus tuberosus. Classification (NCBI taxonomy): domain Eukaryota; kingdom Viridiplantae; phylum Streptophyta; class Magnoliopsida; order Fabales; family Fabaceae; genus Lathyrus; species Lathyrus tuberosus. The sequence continues at coordinate 1,643,702 of JALAZF010000282.1, forward strand.
TAAACTAAAACAATAATTGCAAATATCAGAGAGAAAGATTGCGTTATGGATTTCGGTAGAAGAAAGACTAACAAGTACACTTTCAAGGCTCCAAAACTAGAGGATTTAAGGGGGTTGGCAAGGATGATCACCAACCCTGATGCTTTCAGAGCTAAGCACAGAGGGTTGTTGTCTCTGTTAAGGGTCCATGTAGTTGAAGGAATCATGTCTATGCTAATTTAATTCTACGATCCGGATTATCACTGTTTCACATTCCCAGATTATCAACTGGCCCTAACGTTAGAAGAGTACTCTCTTCTGATTGATCTACCTATCACTGATCAAACTCCTTTTTTTGGATTGGAAGAAATTCCAAAGGATCAGGTCATCGCAAGAGCCATTTGTTTGGACGAGTCAGAAGTTAGGAATCACATGACCACCAAAGGAGGAATCCAAGGTTGACCAGCCAAGTTTTTAGTGGAGAATACCCTGTACTTTGCCAGTATAGGAAGCGTTACTGCTTTCGAGGATATCTTTGTCCTACTCACATACCGATTGTTCCTTTTCCCAACATAAACAACTTTTTTGATACCAACGCAGTTAAGATATTTCTGATTGGAAACCCCGTACCAACCTTGCTCGCAGATGCTTATCATTCTGTGCACTTAAGGAATCCGTACGGCGGAGGAATGATCACATGCTGTGTACCCTTGCTTTACAAATGGTTCATTTCCCATTTACCCAAGTCTGCTGAATTTTGGGATCACAAAAGTACTCTACGTTGGTCACAAAGGATCATGTCCCTTACCAACTCTGACATAGATTGGTATGATAGGATTTATGAGGGGATAGAGATCATCGACAATTGTGGAAATTTCCCTAACGTACCCCTCATAGGAACTAAAGGAGGAATCAACTGTCATCCAATTTTAGTTCGCCGTCAACTCGGATATCCGATGAGGCATATCCCGCATAATGCTCATCTGGAAGGTCTTTTCTTCAAGGAAGGGGAAAATGACAGGGCACTAAAGAAGGAAATAGTGCACGCCTGGCAACATGTTCACAAGAAAGAAAGAGAGTCTCTAGGAAGACCAAATTGTACCTCCATGGAACCTTATCTCCACTGGGTGCAAACTAGAGCTCTCAAGTTGAGGATGCCTTACCCTCGTCAAGAAGTTTTTCTGTTAAAGGAATCTGTCCTTTATTTCATGTCTGACACAAAAAAACTCCAGGTCACCCTCAACAAAGTTCAAAGGGAAAAAAACTCTTGGAAAAACAAGTACCGTATCCTCAATGTGGAGTGTACCAAAATTCAGGAACTGTTAAAGGAAAAGGATGCTTTGATCAAGATACTAGAGCAACGTGTTGTGTAGAATCAAGAAGACCGAAGAAATTTTCTCGCTCCTTTCACTTGGCAAAGGACTAATAACCCAACAATGGCTAAAGAGCCCTGGTCAAAGAAAAGAAAAATACCAGAACCACCATTTGAGCTCTCTTCAGATAGGACTCGGGATCCATAAGCTTAGACGTTTCCTTTTACAGCTCTTTGTAAAATTTTGTACTTTTCCATTTCCGTAATCTTTCGAATTCAATAAAACAGGGTCTCCACCCTTTACTGTATGATATTTTTAATCTATTTGTTGAATTTTTTTTTTATTAAAGCAAAAAACAAAAAAAATATATCATTGCATTCATCATTCTCACATAACGCGTTCTTCTTATCTTCGAATCTCACGTATACGTCACGATTCTAGAGTTAAACTGTCTCACTCATACAATACTCGGGCCAATCGACAAAAGAAAATGGAAGATCTCGAGGAAGAGAACAGAGAGCTAAGAGAAGAAGTCGACGCTCTAAATGAAAGTTTGGAAAAACTCCACAATGACATACAATCCCTGGCAGCAGCTCAGAGGCAACAAAAAAGGATTGTGATCTCAGAGATCACATCTATGCCTGTAGTGGAGACATATGATCCTCGGTACAATATGCCTAAAGGTCGCTGTTAGGTGCAGATTTAACCTAAAAATGAACTATCTTTCCTTGCACTTTTTCCACTCGTTTCTCATGTTTTCATTGGTTTTGCTAATGATTGTTGTTGTTCTTCTAACATTGAGAATATACCTTTGGTGCTTGTAATATGTGTGCTATTGTGCAGGAAAAGGCACTAATTGATCAAAGTGGTAAGACACAAGAATTGATGCAAGCTTCCAAAGAAAGAGGAAAACAACAGCTAGTTCGCCTTGCGAACCATGGCAAAATCCCCAGCAAAAGTTTGCTTTGCGAACTCTGGCAAAGCTCTCAGCGTGTAGGGCAGTGGCAAAAGGACCCAAAATTCGATTTGCGAATGTTTTGGCGAGTGGTTCACTTTGCGAATGAATTGTTCGCTTTACGAACTCACGATGACAGCCAAGGGTGGCTTAACTATTCAGAGGCACCTGAAGTGCCTATTTTTGCCATTTGCTGTGCGAATGAAGTGGTTCGCCTAGCGAACTGTGAAAATTCCTGAATGTATTATAAATAGAATTTTCACACTTTTTAGATTATAATGAAGATAGGAACTTGAGAGAAATATCATAACTTGTGATTTTCAGCTTAGAAACTCAAATCCCAAGGAGGAGAAGGTAAGAGCTTTAATCTCTTGTTGGATTTGGATGTGATCTCTTGATACCTATTGTATTTCATCTAATGTATGTTTGTGAATATGTTTTGATTCTCTATTGTTGTTGTCTTTGATTGATTATTTGTGGTCTTGACAAAACCTTTACAAATCCTTGATCTTAGATTTTCATCTATCAATGAGTAAAACTTTTGACATGGTTTTTTGAGTTGATATTCATTTTATCTTTTGTTGTATTGTGTTGATTAAGTAGCATGGCTAGCATGAGTAGGATCGACACGGTATTGCGAAGATGCGTGATAATAGTAATGAAGAACAATATTCACATTCATTTGGAAAATTAGTTGAATACATGTAAAAAGGGCTAAACGTATGTATGTATTATGATCGTTGGCATTTTATATGAAGCAGTCATTTATCTGATGTGGGTGTCATCTTTGTTTACCTTTTTATCTTTGATTTGAACCTCTATAGACATATACTCTTTGGATCTAGATCTAAGATGATTATCTGTTTTGTTCTGAACTCTAAAGATAGCTTTAGACTTAACACTTGCGTGAGTATCAGTTCTTAATGCTCTGTGTTGGTTTTTGTTGCGTGAGACATCACCAATGAGGCAATACGGTCGATCTTTCGACGTTGCGTTAGACATAACCTCTGTCGTGGGTGATACGTGACGATATTAGGCGAATGATTGATTTATGTATAATATGATTAGAAGAATGCATGTGTTATCAATTGATGAGATCCAATTCCAACAAGGCTCCGTTTATAATTCAGTCTTTATTTTATATTTTCCGTCTTTACATTTTCAGAATTTGCTTTTGTTTTCGCTTTAAACCAAAACTTTTGAACCATGAGCTTAGAAACATAGAAACCGTCGAATGGCATTCTTTCCCTCGCACTGATCCCTGTGGAGAACGACAAAACTGGGTTACTTATGTATTTTTGCTTGCTGCTATTCTAGCTTCAACAAAATGGCGCCGTTGCCGGAGATCGGTATTTAGATATTGAATCGCATTGCGATAGTTTCTATATTTTTGAGCTTTGTACATTTGTTTATATTATATGTATTTGTTTTCTTTTATGTTTTCTCTAGTGTAATCAGGAAAGATGAGAACTCCTTCTAGATTGGTAGTTATTGTATAAAAGTATTCAATGAAGCTTCGACCGAGTCTGGATGGATGTTGAGCTTTGAAGTTGGCATGGTAAATTGTACTACTTTATAGAATGTTAGAATGATTTAAGAATTTTGTGCTTTGTGCAAATGTGTATTTTTGTTTCATGTTGCAACTTGTTTGATTGCTTATTTCACTTAGGTCCAAAAGCCACAAATTGTGAGAAACCCCCATTGTTTACTAAATGCTTGGATGACTGATAACTTTGTTTAATTCGTTTGATTCATGCTTTATCTTTTGATTATTGTGATTTTGTGGAAGCATTAGAAATGATCAAGGCATTTGTTTATATTGAGCACAACCGTATCCAAAAGTACCTTACCTGTGAGTAGTGAGTATTTGTTAACCCCTTTAAGCCTAGACACTTTAGATCTCATTTTAGTGATGAACTCGTTTATATACATATTCTGAAAGTGTGGTTCATCATTGAATTTAGTGGGTTTCTAAAAATTTCTTCTTGAACCTTTGAACTTTGTTTTAGTTTGATTTCCTTGCCTTAAAAAGCAAGGATCATTCACTTGAGGTTTGGTTGAATTCAAGTTTGGGGAGAATGAAAAAGAAGATTGGTAAGTTGCTAAAACTTTTGAAAAAGTTCAAACAAGCATGAAAAGAAAAAGTGTGAATATGAATGTGAAAAATAAAAGAATAAGAATGCTTGTTTGAATGAGAAAAATAGAGAATGAAATAATTGTTCATAAGGAAGTTTGAGAAGGTTGGTGATAAAGGAAGAGAATGGTGAATGAAGTTGTGATGTGTAAATACTATGTATAGTGAATGTTCCTTTTTACATTGGCAATTTCGATCCAATGGCCTTTAGAAATGTCCATTTGTTGTGAACCCGACTAAGTTACAACCTTTGAAGCCCTTAGTGATCTTGTTGCTTCCATGTTTTCATTTATGATTGTTAGATGTTGTATGAATTGAGTTGTTATTAGCATTGTTTGTCAGGTGAGTGAAATTTCCCCGCGGTTGCAAACGCGTCAATTTCTTCATTCTTATTTTGAAGAGGAGTGTTAGAGTGATTCAAGTATGAAAACTTAGTTGTTCTTTGAACCATTCCATGATATTTGTTTAAGAACTTAATTCTTTGTCATTGTTCGATTCTATTGAGTGGTGAACGTTTCTTGTGCGCATTTTCATGCTTGACTTTGGTTGAATTAAACGCTTGAGCAAATCCTATTATTTTAATGAGGGGCATACTTTGCTTGAGGACAAGCAAAAATCTAGTTGTGGAGAGTTGTTAGGTGCGGATTTGACCTAAAAATGAATTACCTTTCCTTGCACTTTTTCCACTATTTTCTCATGTTTTCATTGGTTTTGCTAATGATTGTTGTTGTTCTTCTAACATTGAGAATATACCTTTGGTGCTTGTAATATGTGTGCTATTGTGCAGGAAAAGGCACTAATTGATCAAAGTGGTAAGACACAAGAATTGATGCAAGCTGCCAAAGAAAGAGGAAAACAACAGCTGGTTCACTTTGCGAACCATGGCAAAATTGTAACACCCCAATTCTCATCGCGAATAAATAATACATAATTAAATCAGAGTAAATAAAAATTTATTATTCTTAGACAGAAACAAGGATGCCACATTTTAAATGAAGAAAACACAATCCCTGCTCATAAATTTGATACATAACACAAAATGGAATAAACATAAAAGGGAAACTTTTTCCAATAAAGGGAAAGTTCAATTATGGAATGAAGTAGAAAGATCCATAACTGACTTGTTTTACAAAATAAATTATTTTATATTTTCAAAATATTCATACAAAGGTGATACAAAATAGATCCAACAAATGTATACATATATAACAAAAGCGTTCCCCGACTCCTATGTTACGTATCAGAGCAGACAGACTGACAAATGGATGGAGAACTAATCTTCACAAAAGCCTCCAAGACTACTAATCTGCAATTGCCTCATAGGGCAAAAAACCACAGCAGAAGGGTGAGAAACACAATTATAATATAGTTGCATACAATTATATAATAACACAAAATACTCATGTAAAACATTCTCACCACAACTTACACCATAATTCAAATACAAAACACCACAATTCATATCTCATACATCCATCACAATGGCATATCAATCATGCTCAATGCATTTATCACCAACATATATATATATATCAACTCATCAATTCCATTCACAATTTCACACATATAATCAATCCATTCATGATTTTCCACACATAATCAATCCATTCATGATTTTCCACACATAATCAATCCATTCATGATTTTCCACACATAATCAATCCATTCATGATTTTCCACACATAATCAATCCATTCATGATTTTCCACACATAATCAATCCATTCATGATTTAAGAAAATGCAAAGAGACTGACACAACGACTCTATGAAAATGCGGTACCATTCCATCCATCATTCTCATCATTAGTTCACTCAGGAACTATTGGAATTATCGCTTGTTACTTAGTGTAACTCCCCGTCAGGAAAACGATGTTCCCCGTCGCTTTAGGTCCTCTTTGTATAAGGCACACGACGTTTATGGATCGCTTTAGGTCCTCTTTGTATAAGGCACACGATCTAATCGCTTTAGGTTCTCTTTGTATAAGGCACACGATCGTCTATAATCATCGCTTTAGGTCCTCTTTGTATAAGGCACACGATGTTATAGCGGATTCCCTCTGGAACCGTTTCGTCGCTCACACCCCACAAGGGCACACGACATCACAAGAATGCATATCATGATGCTTGACATACAATGACTCATGGCAATCCAATGCATACACATATACGCCCATAATCATGCATATACAATCAAACACAACACAATGCATTTTCTTGCCCTTAGGCCACAAACCATCATCGCAACATTTCATCACATGCATTTACTTCATACAACAGCACACAAGTCATACGATATATGTCAAAAGCACATTGCATGATAACACATCAATTACACGCAATTACAAAGGTAAAAGTCGACAAAACGACACATTTCCAAATTCCCGACATAATTAAATCGGCCAACAATCCCAAAACCATTCTAATAAGAAAGAACATCTCAATAGATTTCTAACGGTACCAAGAACGCCCCGATCCGAGTTATGGATCAAAAGTTACGGCATCGGACGCAAAATCGGGAACCATTCTACACCCTCTCTGGTCATACACGTATTGCCTTGGGCCATATGCGTACTTCCCATCTCGCTCGCCCATTCCATACGCGTATTGCCCAAAGTGCTACGCGTATGGGCATAGATTGATTTCTCCCCAAAATTCCACTAAAAACTCCATACGCGTAATGCCTCACTTGTTACGCGTAATGTCATGCTACCTACGTGTACCCTTACGTAAATCAGCAGAAGGCCGTGCAAAATGAGCTTCCATACGCGTAATACCCCATTTCCCCCTAGCCATACGCGTATTGCCCAAACCAATACGCGTAATGCCAAGCCTGATACGCGTATGGGCAGCGAAACCCAGAATTTTTCCTGCATAATTTTCTGCTACGGATTCACCCAATTCCTCTCCCAAATCTCACCTAAACAATGGCAAATTACCAATAGATTTCACAACAACATCTATCTAACATGTCTCAGCAATTAGGAACATTAAAACATGATTTCAGACACAATTTGCATCAATTCCTAACAATCTCAACATATTAATAGTTTTGGTTCTATACTCAATTTCACCCAAATATCACACAAATACATACATACATAATCATACACAAGTATAGGATAATCGAGTTTCACACCCTTACCCGATTAATCGTGTTTTCAAAAGTCAGTTGAATCGATTCCTTACTCTCCAAGTTTTTCCCTTTTTCTTCGTTTCTTTTCTCTTTTCCTTCTTCTCTTTCTCTTCACTTCTTTCTATTTTTCTCTCTTTCAAACCTCTATTTTCTATTTTATGAAAAAATAACCAATAAAAAAGACTAAAATACCCCTACACTCAAATATCTCGCAAACGCTCTCAAAACGCGATAAAACATAACAACGATGAAAAATAATATATTGCCAAATAAAAGTCAAGAATAAAATAATATAATAATAAAAATAATTAAATCGACTCGATTAAATAAATCTAACCAAAAATTGGGGCGTTACAACTCTTCCACACTTAGAAATTTTTGTCCTCGAAAATATAACTGAGACAAACAACTCCGGATACGACTTTCGCATCCGACCAACAAGCTATCATGCCAACAAAAGGCACACCACGAATAACACAAACTGACAAACCACCTTGCTAACAGCAACTACAACAACGACAACAACTATAACGACAAGATGCAAAGCCCATACAATGCACTTGATGACTAACTCACGACTCGAAGAATACCCAAGCTACGAACACACACAGGAATTAGTTACTCGCACTCGAACCATCACGATGGAAACGAGGCAACAACACAAACAAGAACCTAAAGTTTCACGACACAACATCGATTCAACAACCTCTACACAACCATAATACTAACATCCTTGTCACAAAATAATATTACAACAATGCTACGACTTACCAATCGAACATACAACCAAAACATCCATCTACATAGTAGCCCATAAATAATATTTAAACCTTTCACTTAATACTTCCATCCTGAAACGTCCAATAGTCTCACCATTCCTACATGTTTCCAATGTTCAACCTATGAACTCTTACAAGTCCCACACGTAAATACAAAATATGCCACATCACGCTTCTGCTGCGCACTCTGATTACTCGAAACCATCAAAACTACTAATCTCACGTCCAAAGTCTAACTCTTCCTCATATTTGCCAAAAATCACTGTTCACTTTTAATATCCCAACCTCACTCACTCCTGTGTTATCTCATACACCAGACACAAGTCTCGGAATTGCTCAAATAATTTTAATTCTCTGACCATCAAAACACCCACATGCCAAGACTATCGACTTAACTCTTCAGGCACAACATTAGCCTTTCCCGAAGGATAATCCAAGCCAAATTCATAACTCGTCACGAATTCCAACCCTCCTCGTTGTCTCATACTCTATTCCTTCATACCAAACAAGTACTCTAAACTCCTGTGATTACTAAACACTTCAAACCTAGAACCATAAAGATAATACCTCCAGATTCTCAACACAAAAGTAACCGCAGCCATCTTGAAATCATGAATCCTCAATTGTCGTAAAACATAAGCCACGACTTTACCCTCTTGCATTAACATACTGACTAAACTCATCAAAGACGCATCCCAATACCTCACAAACGGTTTATTAGGATCATACAGAATCAAAATTGAAGCCGTAGACAACTTCTACTTTAGCTCTCTAAAACTTTCCTTACAACGAACATCCCAAATAAACGACTTACCTTTTGCAAGTCAATTGAGATACAGAAGCACTAACTTCGCAAAATCCTCCATAACCTGCAGTAACAACCAACTAAGCCCAAAAGTTTCTAATCACCTTAACCGACTTTGGAGGCTCTCATTGTCGAACCGCATCTACTGCCGATGGATCCATAACAATACCACCATCAGAAATCACATATCCAAGAAAACTAACCTTTTTCAACCAAAATTCTCACTCGGATAACTTAGCATAAAACTTCGCCCCTTTTCAACACTTGTAATTCAATTCTCAAACACTCTACCTGTCCTTCCTCTGAGTTTATAACAGATCTGAATATCCTCAATCAAAACCACCACGAACTTACCCAATTAAATATGGAAGATACGATTCATATACTCCACAAACATTTCAGACGCATTACTATCACCGAACAACATCACTGCACCTTGTAATGCCCAACCAAATTCCAAAAGATATAAATTCTTAAAGTTTTGCAAAAAAATTCACTGGGTAACTGGTTACTCACTTACAAGCTTAACCGAGTAAATAACACCCTAATCTGATGATAACAACCATAACCAGTCACATGAAAACGATCAAAGCCTCAACTCACACAATTCACCACTCTTATCAAACATTCCAAACAATTGTAATTTCACTCAAACTCAACCAAACCATTCCAGTCACCTATTCATGAGAGTGGACACTTGTTCTCAATCGTTACCTTATTCAACTGTCAGTAATCCATACACAATTTCTTCGCTTAACAGTCCAAATTCCATAAATCCCAACATGTAGCAACCACCAACCAAAAAGAACTCTCAAATATTACTTCCACATCTAAGGGTTTTCTCAAAATTTCCATTAATTCCCTAAAACTTTAAAAACTCCAAAACTCACCAAAACTCTAAGTTTTGCTTTCCATAGTCTCAATACCATCATACACATCATGCTTGTTATTCCGTTCAATCATCCTTCCTTTTTGCTACTAACAAAGCTGGAGCCCTCTAAGACGACACACTTGGTCTCACAAGTCCCTTTTCCAGTAAATCTTCTAACCGCTCTTTCAATCTGAGTAATTCTAACGCTAACATCCAATATTCCATCCGGAAACACATATGGAAATCACGCACAACTGGCAGCCCATCACTGTGGCCTTTCTGCCAATTTCTAGAAAACTATCATCACAAACATAACAAACATCTTAGTCTCATCTTCCGATATAATAATCTTCATCGACTCATCAAAACAATCCGTAATCATTTTCTTAAATTCCAAACAATTCATTGCACACACTATCAAATCCGGAAAGACACGTCTATTCCATCCAACATAATTCCGTCTACTATCAACAAGAGATTAAGGGTGATCAGTTCCTCAATTTGTCAATAGACAGCCGACAATCATGATGGGGCATAAACCGTCTTTACCAAACTATAATAGCATTTCTTACATCCTGTGCACAAAACTACCTAAGGCACAAATCCTTAGTCGACATAAACCTTACCTCCGTATTCCCTCTGGAATCGGGAACAACACTGTCCAAATAACACTAACACTCTTGCAACCAACGGCACACAACTGAAGCAACTTGGAGAAGCACCAGCTTCTCCCCCACTTATCTCATTCTAAATCCTGAAAACAAAGGATTAAAAAACCAGAAAATACTAACAGTGTTTCACACACATAACAAGTACTAAGGGACAAACAACATCGACAGTATTCAACTGTCACACCAACTGACTCAACAACTTGGTCGGACGGACCGACCTGCTCTGATACCACTAATGTAACACCCCAATTCCCATCGCGAATAAATAATACATAATTAAATCAGAGTAAATAAATTTTTTTTATTCTTAGACAGAAACCAGGATGCCACATTTTAAATGAAGAAAACACAATCCCTGCTCATAAATTTGATACATAACATAAAATGGAATAAACATAAAAGGGAAACTTTTTCGAATAAAGGGAAAGTTCAATTATGGAATGAAGCGGAAAGATCCATAACTGACTTGTTTTACAAAATAAATTATTTTATAACTTCAAAATATTCATACAAAGGTGATACAAAATAGATCCAACAAATGTATACATATATAACAAAAGTGTTCCCTGACTCCTATGTTACGTATCGGAGCAGACAGACTGACAAACGGATGGAGAACTAATCTTCACAAAAGCCTCCAAGACTACTAATCTGCAATTGCCTCATAGAGCAACAAACCACAGCAGAAAGGTGAGAAACAAAATTATAATATAGTTGCATACAATTATATAATATCACAAAATACTCATGTAAAACATTCTCACCACAACTTACACCATAATTCAAATACAAAACACCACAATTCATATCTCATACATCCATCACAATGGCATATCAATCATGCTCAATGCATTTATCACCAATATATATATATATATATATATATATCAACTCATCCATTCCATTCACAATTTCACACATATAATCAATCCATTCATGATTTTTCACACATAATCAATCCATTCATGATTTTCCACACGTAATCAATCCATTCATGATTTTCCACACATAATCAATCCATTCATGATTTTCCACACATAATCAATCCATTCAAGATTTTCCACACATAATCAATCCATTCATGATTTATGCAAATGCAAAGAGACCGACACAACGACTCTATGCAAATGTGGTACCATTCCATCCATCATTCTCATCATTAGTTCACTCACTAACTATTGGAATCATCGCTTGTTACTTAGTGTAACTCCCCGTCGGGCAAACGATGTTCCCCGTTGCTTTAGGTCCTTTTTCTATAAGGCACACGACGTTTATGGATCGTTTTAGGTCCTCTTTGTATGAGGCACATAATCCGATCGCTTTAGGTCCTCTTTGTATAAGGCACACGATCGTCTATAATCATCGCTTTAGGTCCTATTTGTATAAGACACACGATGCTATAGCGGATTCCCTCTGGAACCGTTTCTTTGCTCACACCCCATAAGGGCACACGACATCACAAGAATGCATATCATGATGCTTGGCATACAATGACTCATGGCAGTCCAATGCATACACATATACGCCCATACTCATGCATATACAATCAAACACAACACAATGCATTTTCTTGGCCTTAGGCCATAAACCATCATCGCAACATTTCATCACATGCATTTACTTCATACAACAGCACACAAGTCATACGATATATGTCAAAAGCACATTGCATGATAACACATCAATTACACGCAATTACAACGGTAAAAGTCGACAAAATGACACATTTTCAAATTCCCGACATAATTAAATCGGCCAACAATCTGAAAACCATTCTAATAAGAAAGAACATCTCAATAGCTTTCTAACGGTACCAAGAACGCCTCGATCCGAGTTACGGATCAAAAGTTACGGCATCAGACGCAAAATCGGGAACCATTCTACACCCTCTCTGGTCATACGCGTATTGCCTTAGGCCATACGCGTACTGCCCAGCTCGCTCGTCCATTACATACACGTATTGCCCAAAGTGCTACGCATATGGGCAGAGACTGATTTCTCCCCAAAATTCCACTAAAAACTCCATACGCGTAATGCCTCAATTGTTACGCGTAATGCCATGCCACCTACGCGTACCCTTACGCAAATCAGCAGAAGGCCGTGCAAAATGAGCTTCCATATGCATAATGCCTCATTTCCCCCTAGCCATACGCGTATTTCCCAAACCAATACGCGTAATCCAAGCCTGATACGCGTATGGGCAGCGAAACCCAGAATTTTTCCTGCATAATTTTCTACTACGGATTCACCCAATTCCTCTCCCAAATCTCACCTAAACAATAGCAAATTACCAATAGATTTCACAACAACATCTATCTAACATGTCTCAGCAATTAGGAACATTAAAACATGATTTCAGACACAATTTGCATCAATTCCTAACAATCTCAACATATTAATAGTTTTGGTTCTATACTCAATTTCACCCAAATATCACACAAATACATACATACATAATCATACACAAGTATAGGATAATCGAGTTTCACACCCTTACCCGATTAATCGTGTTTTCAAAAGTCAGTTGAATCGATTCCTTACTCTCCAAGTTTTTCCCTTTTTCTTCTTTTCTTTTCTCTTTTCCTTCTTCTCTTTCTCTTCACTTCTTTCTATTTTTCTCTCTTTCAAACCTCTATTTTCTATTTTATGAAAAAATAACCAATCAAAAAGACTAAAATACCCCTACACTCAAATATCTCGCAAACGCTCTCAAAACGCGATAAAACATAACAACGATGAAAAATAATATATTGCCAAATAAAAGTCAAGAATAAAATAATATAATAATAAAAATAATTAAATCAACTCGATTAAATAAATCTAACCAAAACCTGGGGCGTTACAGAAATCCCCAGCGAAAGTTCGCTTTGCGAACTCTGGCGAAGCTCTCAGCGAGTAGGGCAGTGGCAAAAGGACCCAAAATTCGCTTTGTGAATGTTTTGGCGAGTGGTTCGCTTTGCGAATAAATTGTTCACTTTGCGAACTCACGATGACAGCCAAGGGCGGTTTAACTATTCAGAGGCACCTGAAGTGCCTATTTTTTCCATTCGCTGTGCGAATGAAGTGGTTCGCCTAGCGAACTGTGAAAATTCCTGAATGTATTATAAATGGAATTTTCACACTTTTTAGATTATAATGAAGATAAGAACTTGAGAGAAAGATCATAACTTGTAATTTTCAGCATAGAAACTCAAATCCCAAAGGGGATAAGGTAAGAGCTTCAATCTCTTATTGAATTTGGATGTAATCTCTTGATACCTATTGTATTTCATCTAATGTATGTTTGTGAATATGTTTTGATTCTCTATTGTTGTTGTCTTTGATTGATTATTTGCGGTCTTGACAAAACCTTTACAAATTCTTGATCTTAGATTTTCATCTATCAATGAGTAAAACTTTTGACATGGTTTTTTGAGTTGATATTCATTTTATCTTTTGTTGTATTGTGTTGATTAAGTAGCATGGCTAGCATGAGTATGATCGATACGGTATTGCGAAGATGAGTGATAATAGTGATGAAGAACGGTATTCACATTCATTTGGAAAATTAGTTGAATACATGTAAAAAGGGTTAAACGTATGTACGTATTCTGATCGTTGGCATTTTATATGAAGCAGTCATTTATCTGATGTGGGTGTCATCTTTGTTTACCTGTTTATCTTTGATTTGAACCGCTATAGACATATACTCTTCAGATCTGGATCTAAGATGATTATCTGCTTTGTTCTGAACTCTAGAGATAGATTTAGACTTAACACTTGCGTGAGTATCAGCTCTTAATGCTCTGTGTTGGTTTTTGTTGCGTGAGATATCACCAATGAGGCAATACGGTCGATCTCACGACATTGCGTTAGACATAACCTCTGTCGTGGGTGATACGTGAGGATATTAGGCGAATGATTGATTTATGTATAATATGATTAGAAGAATGCATGTGTTATCAATTGATGAGATCCAATTCTAACAAGGCTCCGTTTATAATTCAGTCTTTATTTTATATTTTCCGTCTTTACATTTTCAGCATTTGCTTTTGTTTTCGCTTTAAACCAAAACTTTTGACCATGAGCTTAGAAACATAGAAACCGTCGAATGGAATTCTTTCCCTCACACTAATCCCTGTGGAGAACGACAAAACTGGGTTACTTATATATTTTTTCTTGCTGCTATTCTAGCTTCAACAGTCACCCCTGGGGCATGCCTATCAACTTTGTCCCTGAAGGATACATCCCGCCGGTCACTGAAGACCCAGAAACTGCCGCAGGAACCGCTGGGCCTAAAGGTTACAAACTTCGGGAAAGCGAAGATGCAAGAGTCATGACAGCAACTCCTGAAGGTTACAAAATTCGGGGTAGGGAAGCACCAGGAGTCACCTCCATAATGACTATACCACAACTAGTGGTACACACTATCCTAGAAGGACAGATTCCACAAGTAATTTCTAGTGGAAACGAAGATATGTATGAAAGAATGAATGATTTCCAGGAACAATTCATGGAAATGCAGAAGGAACTGCATGCCATTCGCGGTCAGGATTTATTCGGAAAGGACGCCGCAGACCTCTATCTGGTCCTTAATGTGAAAATACCGCACAAATTTAAGGTGCCTGACTTTGAAAAATACAAGGGCAACTCTTGCCCTCAAAGTCATTTGGTGATGTACGCTCGAAAGATGTCGACTCACACAGAGAATCAACAGCTACTGATCCATTATTTCCATGACAGTTTAACCGGTGCCACAATCAAATGGTACATGGGTTTAAACTGCACTAAGATCAACACTTTCAGAGATCTTGGCGCGACTTTCATTCAGAAGTACAAGTATAACCTGGACATGGCACCAGACAGAGATCAACTCTGAGCAATGTCGCAGAAGGACAAGGAAACGTTCAAGGAATATGCTCAGAGATGGCGTGAAATTTCCGCCCAGATCTGTCCCCCTCTTGAGGAAAAAGAGATGACCAAGATCTTTTTGAAAACCTTGAGCTCCTTCTATTACGACCAAATGGTTGCAAGTGCACCCAATGACTTTACTGAAATGGTGAACATGGGAGTATGACGTGAGGAAGCAGTCTGAGAGGGACGTTTGATCAAAAACACAGAATCATTGAGCAGTACCAAAAGATACGGTGGTGCTTTCCCAAAGAAAAAAGAGCAAGATATTGGTAATATCTCTCTCGAAAAGCAAAGCCGAAGGTATCAACCAGTAGCAGCGGTAACTCCTGCTATCAACCCAACGCCAGATTCGACTTATCAACCTCAGGTTGCTCAGAGCCAACCAAGTCAACAACAGTATCAGTAAAGGACACAACAACCTCTTCAGCAGGCTCGTCCATAGTACAATAACAACAATCATACGACACGACCATCAGGGTTCGACCCTATACCAATGTTGTACGCAGAACTGTTTCCACAACTACTGGTCAAGGGGCATGTCCAAACCCGGTCTCCATTTACAGTATCGAAAAATCCTCCTTTTTGGTTCAAAGCGGATCAAACTTGACCTTACCATCAAGGAGGACCGGGGCACAACATTGAGAACTGTATCAACTTTAAGTCTGATGTGCATAAACTTGTCAGGAACGGGGCCTTATCATTCAAGGATTCAAATCCGAACATTCAGAAGAACTCGTTGCCTCAACATGAAAAAACTGCAGTAAATTTGATAGAGGAAGAGATTAGCCGCAATTATCAAATTCACGATGTACTCCTATTAGAAACCAATCTGGTCAGGATGCATTATAGACAGAGCGGGTATGGTCATGTACCACCTCACAATTATCACCAGTTTGATATCTGCTCAAAGAATAATCAAGGATGTTTCGTAGTGCAATAAGCTCTACAAGAACAAATGGATCTCGGATGGATCCAAGATCACCGAATCCGTGAAGTCAATATGGCTCACGCAAATCCCAACATTGTCCTGAACCACAACATTCTGGCAATGAACATCAACTTGGTGGCAATGCACTCGAGGCAAAGTCAATACCATAATCTGCCACGGCATGATTACAATACCTGCCCGATCTGCTCAACAAGCAATCAGGGATGCTCTTTTGTACAAGAGACCCTCCAATGTCAGATGGATCTCGAATGGATCCAAGACTATCGTGAAAGAAATAACCATCAAGTCAATATGATTCAGATCTTTGACATACGATTAATGAATACCAGTCTAGTAGGATTACACGCTAAGCAAGTCAAGCTTGGCTTTCTAGCTTCACATGATTATCAAGATTGTAAAGAGTGTCGTAAGAACGATCAAGGGTGTGCACTTGTCCAAAGAACACTTCAACACTTGTTGGACTACTGGTGGCTTCCAATCTACTTGGATGAAGCTACACAGCAGATCAGTATGACTGACGGGAATCCTACTAGATATCAAAGTCAGGATGTCCGCTCGATGGAAACAGATCTAGTAAAGAAGCACTGCATACAAATTGGGTGTGGCCAGGAGCCACTACACAATTATGAGCGTTGTAGAGTTTGTTCAGAGAATAACCAAGGATGCTACCTCGTACGAACAGATCTTCAAAATCAGTTGGACCACAAAGAGATCCTACCATGTTCAAGTGCTAGTTCGACCAATAGGATACCGGATTATTTCCTTGATCAAAGAAAAGACGTTGTCATAATATCTGATCATGGGAAGACCAAAGACGTTTGTGCTATAATCCCTCTACTCGATGAATCAAGAATTCCTCTGGACAGTAGAAAGGTTCCCAACTAGGAATAGATCGAGGTTACCTATAACGGTCAGAGAAATCAAAAAGCTCTCCTGGTTATCTACTTGGCAGGTCCAATACTGTACGAATCAGATAAGGCTATCCCTTATAAATACGGTGCAACAACAATAAAAAATGGAAAGGAAACTCCATTACCCTTCGTCGTAAACATTGTCGACATCAGTCGAGTAACCTGGAGCGGCCGGATCTTCAACAGAGGAGTGAGAGAATCTGCCAAAGAAAAGGAACATCAAGCAGAAGTTCCTAATCAACAAATTTAGCAATCCAGTAATCCCGAACTTACAAAGAACAGCGATGAGATGCTAAAACTCATCCAGAGAAGTGAGTACAAGGTTGTGGACCAACTATTGCAAACTCTATCTAAAATCTGTATGTTATCTCTCCTACTTAGATCCGAAGTTCACATGGAAGCTTTGTAGAAAGTCTTGGACCAAGCTTTCGTAGAACAAGATGTGACGGTAAGGCAGTTTGACAGCATCATTTCCAACATCACATCCTGCAACAATTTAGGATTCAGTGATGAAGAGCTGTCGAAAGATGGCAAAAATCATAACATGGCGCTTAACATTACAATCAATTGCCAGGACGATGTTCTAGCCGGCGTACTAGTAGACACGAGATCAACTCTTAATGTTATGCCAAAATCAACTCTAATGCGACTATCATTTCAAGGATCTCTGATGAGAGGCAGCGAGGTCATCTTCAAAGCCTTTGACGGATCCAGAAAAATAGTTATCGGTGAAGTCGATCTTCCCATAACTATCAGTCCTCACACTTTCCAAGTCACTTTCCAGGTCATGGACATCCGGGCAGCATACAGCTATTTTAGGAAGACCTTGGATACACGAGGCTGGGGCAGTCACTTTAACACTTCACCAGAAGCTGAATTTCATCAAGAATGACAAGCTAGTCACAGTCTGTGGAGAGCAGGCCTTAATCGTCGGCAACTTATCATCCTTATCCTGTGTAGAACCCGAGGAGGTCGTTGGAACCCAGTTTCAAGGACTCTCGTTAAGCGATGAGGAGCAACCAGAAAAAGGAACGTCGATTTCCTCATACAAATATGCTCTCGAAGTGATCAAGAGTAATGACATAAAAGGATGGGGACAGCTCGTAATTCCTACGAATCACAAGACAAAGAAATGTCTTGGTTTTTCTTCAGCCTATACCCAGACTTCTAAAGACGAAAGTTTTTGTCCCATTCAGGACTTCTTCCACAGTGGAGGCTTCCTTCACCCAGTGTCTCAAAAAGTACACACCATCAATGAGGATGACTCCTCCGATACAGATGAAGAGTGGAAGTCATATCTCAACGAGGACGGTTATATGTCTCAGGGAGAGGCACATACGCCATTTTGCTTTCCCATGCAGAGTCTGAGATATATACCAAGAACAGATGCCAAGATGATATACAGAGATTGTGATCCTGAAAGATGCCGTCCTCCGCCTAACTCATGGGTAGATGATCCAATGAAAGACAACTTTAACTACGACTATTATGACCCACTGGATAACTTGCCTATCTGGAAACCGTACCCAGAAGACTTGGGGAAAAAGAGTAAGCCAAATGACGCTTATTAGCTGAGCAATATTGAAAAGAATACCTGCGTCCCCACCAAGTCTTGGGATCATTACTCAGGACATTCCGAAGATATCCAGCACAACGATGAATCTGCAAAGATTGCAGGACTAGAGTTCATCAACTATGCTTTTCCCGAGGTCAACGTCATTGAGAAGGATGATTCCTCCAGTCCCACCGAAATATGGGACACTTTAGGACAGTAGAGTGGCAAGTACAACTTCTTGGTCAAGTACACCGCTCCTGAAAGCTCTCGCATCAAGATCAAAGACATCCAGCCAACTGGATGGGGAGATCCGCCTGAGAATGAAAACACAATGCAAGATACAATAGAAGAGGTCGTTTATGACAACTCTGCATGGGAGGAAGACTCCAATGATCCTGCCCAGCCAGAAATCAGCGTCATTTCTGAGGATAAACCAAGAAAGAAGATACTAGACTTTGTGATTCACCGAGGAGTTTATCGCCAATGGGTTGCTGTCGATGTCCCGAAAGTCGTCCATAAGTCTAAGTAATTGCCATCTTTGTTTTAAACTTTCACCCTGCCCAGGTGAAACAGATGTTTTTATAAGGTTCAATTTTCTGTAAATGTCCCTCTTTGCTTCGCCCAAGGCGACAGAGTTTTGTTTTATAAAGCTGTAGTTTCAAGAATCGACAAAATCATAAATAAAATGACGTCGTTCTGTCATTCCCGCATTGATTGCTATTTTTACTTTTTGCTTTTCAGAAAATGGTAATCCTAAAACAACCCAAAATGAAAACAAGTATTTTTCAGAAAAATACCCTGCACACACTCTTGCATTCTCTCTATCTCTTCTAAAAAACAAATCATCACGTCTTGCAGATTACTTATTTAAAATCCCGTTGAAACATACGATCCAATGCCTTCTCCCAACTTTGAATCCCCGGTATTTGAAGCAGAAGAAGAAGAGGACGCAGAAATTCCAGAAGAGTTCTCACGACTACTCAGGCAAGAAGAAAGGTCTATTGAGTCTCACAAAGAGCCGTTGGAAACGGTCAATTTGGGGTCAGAGCAAGAAAAGAAAGAAATTAAGATTGGAGCACTGCTCAGTCCAATTGTCAAAGAAATCTTGATAGAACTTCTCAAAGAGTTTCCAGAAGTGTTTGCTTGGTCCTATCAGGACATGCCAGGGTTGGATACCAGCATCGTGGAACATCATCTACCGTTGAAATCATAATGTCCACCGGTAAAACAAAGGCTGAGACAAACTCATCCAGACATGGCCATCAAAATCAAAGAGGAAGTGCAGAAACAGATCGACGCGGGTTTCCTCGCCACCTCAGAATATCCTCAATGGCTAGCCAACATAGTGCCAGTTCCGAAAAAGGACAAAAATGTCAGAATATGTGTAGACTACAGGGATCTGAACAAAGCCAGTCCAAAGGATGACTTTCCCTTACCGCACATAGACATGCTGGTAGACAGTACATCAAAGTTCAAAGTCTTCTCCTTCATGGATGGATTCTCGGGCTATAATCAAATCAAAATGGCGCCGGAAGATACGGAGAAAACTTCATTCATCACCCCATGGGGCACCTTTTGTTACAAGGTAATGCCGTTCGGTTTAAAGAACGTCGGGGCAACCTATCAAAGGGCCATGACTACTCTGTTTCACGACATGATGCACACAGAAATTAAAGTGTACGTCGATGATATGATTGCCAAATCTAGAATAGAGGAGGAACATGTGACCCACTTGTCAAATTTGTTCAAGCATTTGAGAAAGTACAAACTCCGTTTGAATCCCAACAAATGCACGTTTGGTGTTCGCTCAGGAAAGCTTTTAGGGTTTATCGTCAGCCAGAAGGGAATTGAGGTTGATCTTGACAAGGTCAAGGCCATTCAAGAGATGCCTTCACCAAAGACTGAAAAATAGGTCTGAGGATTTTTGGGACGTCTGAATTACATCTCCAGGTTCATATCCCTCATGACTGCGACATTCACGCCAATCTTTAAATTGTTCAGAAAGAATCAAAGATGTGTATGAACAGAAGCCTGCCAAAAAGCCTTCGACAGTATCAAGGAATATTTGTTGAATCCGCCTATCCAGTCACCTCCAATGGAGGGAAGACCACTGATCATCTACCTAACAGTATTGGAAGACTCAATGGGTTGTGTACTTGGCCAACAAGACGAAACAAAAAGAAAAGAGTCTGCCATATACTATATGAGCAAGAAATTTACCGACTGGGAAACTCGGTACACTATGCTTGAGAAAACTTGCTGCGCTTTGGCTTGGGCAGCCAAACTTCTTCACCAGTACGTGATTTTTCACACTACTTGGTTAATCTCCGAAATGGATCTAATCAAGTACGTCTTTGAAAAACCCGCTCTCACGGAAAGGATCGCCTGTTGGCAGATGTTGTTATCAGAATACGACATAGAGTACCACGCTCAGAAAGCCGTCAAAGGGAGTATTTTAGCCGATCATTTGGCTCATCAACCGATTAACGGTCAGGAATCAGTCAAATTTGACTTCCCAGACGAAGATGACATGTACTTAAAAATGAAAGATTGCGATGAACCGCTACCCAGTGAAGGGCCAGAACCAGGTTCCCAATGGTGACTAATCTTTGACGGAGCTGTCAACACTAATGGAAACGGAATTGGGGCAATCATCGTGACATCTCAGGGTACCCATATTCCTTTCACTGCCAGATTAACATTCAAGTGCACAAACAACGAGGCCGAATACGAAGCTTGTATCATGGGTCTCGAAGAAGCTATCGACTTAAGGATTAAGAACTTGGATGTATATGGAGACTCAGCCCTGGTTATCAATTAGATCAAAGGAGATTGGAACACATACCAATCAGGACTGGTTCTTTACAAAGATTACGCGAGAAGGTTGTTACCATTCTTCAACCGAATCGAGTTTCATCTTATCCCTCGTGAAGAAAATCACATGGATGATGCACTAGCCACTCTCTCTTCCATGATTAGTGTAGGTCAAT
Organism: Lathyrus tuberosus; assembly: GCA_022829125.1. Classification (NCBI taxonomy): domain Eukaryota; kingdom Viridiplantae; phylum Streptophyta; class Magnoliopsida; order Fabales; family Fabaceae; genus Lathyrus; species Lathyrus tuberosus. The sequence goes on from JALAZF010000282.1 coordinate 1,665,641, forward strand.
GGAACGACATACCAAATATTGACGTACAACGCCTAGAACGACTCGCTTACATCTTCACGATTGAAGCAGTCATAGATGATAAACTATGGTATCACGATATCAAATGCTTCCTTCAGAAATAGGAGTACCCGCCTGGGGCATTAAGAAAAGACAGGAAAACCATCAGAAAACTGGCAGACAACTTCTTCCTGAGCGGTGATACACTCTATAAGAGAAACTTTGACATGGTCTTGCTTCGATGCGTAGATAGACCAGAAGCAAACATGCTGATGAAAGAAATTCACAAAGGATCCTTTGGCATTCATGCCAACGGTCACATGATGGCGAGAAAATTTTTGAGAGCAGGGTACTATTGGTTGACCATGGAATCTGATTGCTACAAGTACATGAGGAAGTGTCACAAGTGTCAGATATATGCTGACAAAATCCATGTACCGCCTACGCATCTCAAAGTTCTTTCTTCTCCATGGCCTTTTTTCTATATGGGGAATTCACATGATCGGCATGATCGAACCCAAGGCTTCAAACGGACATCAGTTCATCCTGGTAGCCATTGACTACTTCACCAAGTGGGTCGAAGCAGCGTCATATGCCAATGTAACCCAACAAGTGGTAGTCCGCTTTATCAAGAACAATCTCATCTGCCGTTATGGTGTTTTAAGCCAGATCATTACGGATAATGGATCTAACTTGAATAATAAGATGATAAAAGAGTTGTGTGTTGAGTTCAAGATAGAACACCATAACTCATCTCCCTACTGACCTAAGATGAACGGAGCGGTAGAAGCGGCTAACAAGAACATCAATAAAATCATTCAAAAGATGGTTGTAACCTACAAAGACTGGCACGAAATGCTACCCTTTGCTCTTCACGGTTATCGTACATCTGTCCGCACTCCAACAGGGAAAACCCTTTCTCTCTAGTATATGGCATGGAAGTCGTGCTCCCCATAGAAGTAGAGATACCATCAATCAGGGTATTGATGGAAGCTATGCTAACAGAAGCTGAATGGTGTCAAAGCAGGCACGATGAACTGAACCTAATCAAAGAAAAGCGAATAACGGCTTTATGCCATGGTCAGTTGTATCAGCAGAGAATGTAGAAGGTGTTCGACAAAAAGGTCTGATCCCGTGTCTTCAGGAAAAGAGACCTTGTGCCAAAAAAGATACAATCATTTCTCACTGATTCCCGGGGAAAATGGACTCCGAATTACGATGGCCCCTATGTGGTCAAGAAAGCCTTCTCAGGCGGCGCCTTGAAACTCGCAACCATGGATGGAGAAGAATTCACCTACCCCACAAATGTTGAAGTAGTCAAGAAATACTTCGCCTAAAAAAACGTCTCGGTGGATTGAAAACCTGAAAAGGCCGTCTAGGCAAAAATTAGAGACATAAACAAAAATCATCCAAATGGATTGGAAATCTCAAAAGACAATCCAGGCAAATGTTAGGGATTCATGGCAAGTAACTACGTGCAACAAGGTTAAATCCCCAACGGTAACACCATTCGTCGAAAAACTTCAAGTCAAGGTCATCTTCGACAGAAGCTCAGGATGTCCAGAATTCACAGTTGGTCAAAGGATAACGGTCGTTATGTTTCAATGTAGCCCTTTTCCCCTAAATTACCATTTTCTAAACTTTATAAATGCTCTATGGAATCACGCGTTTGGCTGATTTCCATCTTATCAATAAAATTTGAGCCCTAATGCTTTTGTTTGCAATTCTCATTTGTTTTAGCTTTACAAAATGACATTTTTAATATGATCAACGATTCTTGAAATAAAACAAAAATGAATTTACTTGTCAAAATTTTTCTGCACTTTAAATAAAGATGGCAACTCTTTTTGACTAATGAACTTCAAAAAGAACATTGATAGTTTCTTCGAAGGTGATTGAACCTCAAAGTGCAGAATCAAAGTACTTCTTCTAAACCAGTACGCCTGAATGAAGGATCAGCTGTGTCAGATACCATGTTTCATCTGACATCCTCGGCAGAGTTCTTACCTCTTTAGACCGATTGGCCGATTCTTTCTCCCCCACAGGGACCACCACTCCAAAGCAAGGCAAGATTTGATATCTTGGACCAATGATACTTTTCATCCCCCGTAGTGGTTGAGTATCCCTTCGTGTTCATTCACTAGTATGTATGTCATGTCAGTTTTGTCAGCATAAACATACATACATCATGCATGATCGATTCACATTTATAATCATATCGCATTAATATCACTCTGGTCATACTCATTTTCCCAAGTGATAAAAGTCCTCTTATCAATCGAGTTGTCAGTTCTTTCCTCGTCAGGAAATGTTTTGTCTGAACAATCTCTCCCCCAGTTTATTTTTGGAGTGGAGACGGTCCTCGACCACTTTGATAGCTTGAACCTCTGAAAGGCAAGGAGACATTCGACAAACGTCACTCTTCACCGTTGAAGATGATATTTTCGCTTTCCCGGATTAAGGAAAATCCCCAGAGAAAGCCTCTCAACCGAAGACTCTCGGCGATACATCATTTTTTCTCCCAAAAAAGTCGATGTTAATGAAGTCATCAGCACCTCAAAATTGGATTACATCACATGGTATTTCTCCGAAAAAAAATCTCGAAGAAAAGTATGATGTAATATCCCCAAGCAAAAAGTAATCTCTCAAGAGACTCGTTTTCCCCAATAGAGTCAATAAATGGCATCTCCAACAGAGAAGTTTGCACACCTCTACAACTCAGACAAATGGGTTTCCCCATCAAGTCTGACCTCAAACTTTTTCCATCAAATGGCGTCTCCCTAGTAAAACTCGGTGAGAAGTTTGATGAAGACCGCTACAAGTGTTCCTTATCGAGGAAGGAACTCGACAAGAAGAAACTAAGACTAGTTCGTGGCTAAAGACCAGGATCAAAGGGAAGTTTATTTCAAAAGAAACTGAGACCAGTTCCATGGCTGAAGACCAGGATCGAGGGGAAGTTTATTTCAAAAGAGACTGAGACCAGCTCTGTGGCTAAAGACTAGGATCAAGGGGAAATTTATTTCAGAAACTGAGACCAGTTCCTTGGCTGAAGTCCAGGATCGAGGGGAAGTTTCACCCTTTTCTAAGCATCATTGCCTAGTAAAAGAAGATGGATGGGCAAACAGCCATTCATAACCACAGTCAAAATTTTGGGTATTCTGATATTTAATCATCTTGCACCTCGAATGCCCGAATACCTTCGCTATTCACACCTTCGGGTCCAAGAAGATTAAATAGGGGCATCTGTCATACCCCAAATTTTGACCACCAAGATTTCCCATCATTGTGAGGATCATTACAACAATATGGATATTCCATCATACCTCATCAACCTCCTCAAAGATTGTTGAGCATTCACTACAATCAAGAATCAGGGTTTTTGAGCCCTCTAAGAACACTTAGGCAAAGGATCAATCAAGAAATGACATGATCTTCAACTTGTCTAACCTCTTAAAACATCCACAAAAGATCAAGAGGAACCTCACATCAAAAATCAAGCACACAGTTGTGACATTCCAAGTGTTTTGAGCCCCGAAACACCCGATGTCGCCAGATTAGGGTTTTGGACGACTAGGACCTCCAGAGTGAGATTTTCACAATGGGATGAGCCAAGACTTCAACATGTGACTCTGTGAGGGAAGATTCTGTCTATGTACTTGATTTTAATGATGTCAAAACTATCATGATTAGAATATAGAGATTCACGTGAAAAACGTCATATGCAATGCTCATTAAGTGGTCTAAGAGTGTTTGATCAAGATTAGTAATGGTTTAGGTTCATTAGATAAGGTTTAACACCTTTAGGAAAGTAGAAAGTGTGATTTTTGCATGTTCCAACAGTGTGAGTCGACTCACAACCCTGTTTAGGTCGACCTAAACATGTAGCATATGTTGGTACAACCAGCGGGAGTGCTCGCGTCGACCCTCCGGTCGACTCACACCTTCTGCATTTGTGTTTGTCCAAAACTGGGAGCTATGAGTCGACTCATGGCCTGGTTCGGTCGACGCATAACATGCAGTTTTGCGCAATGAGCGTGCTGCCTTGCTCAGGTCGACTATACCATCTGTATAGGTCGACCGTTCGCTGTATGTCACCTAATTTTTGTTATGTTATTCATTTTAAAATTCTGTTATTTCCACTGTATTGTCAAGGATTGTATATATATCATTTTAGCTCATTTTTAACAAAACTAACAAGAAACGTGAAATTACATTGCCATTTCTCTTCATCTTCATCTTCAACATTGAGTGAACAAACAATTACACATAACAATCTTTGTTTGAGTTGTTCATTGTTTCAAGGTGATAACGTTCAGATTTTGGAAGCGCGTGATCTTCATTTCTGAGTTGAGATTTTGGTAGGTGTTTCTTGAATAAAACCCTAGGTTTTCTCCTCCAAGAATCGGGAAGATTTTGAGGTTTTTGCACAAACTGTTTCGTTCTACAGGGATTCAGTCGGGCGAAGGTAACCAAAAATTGGAGCAATTGTTCGGTTTAGTAGCTGTAATCGGAGGATCGTAGAAGAGAGGTTTGGGTTCGAATTTTTGGTAGATCGCAAATGATTGAGTGAAGGTAACTGAAGAATTGTGGTTTCTTTCGGTTTAGTAGCGTGGGACGATAATTGGATCAACCATATTCGAAGCACTTGATTCATCTTGAATCAAGGGGAGAGAAGATTCTGCATCAACGATCGAAGACGTTCGAAGGTTTTGATGTTCATAGTTTTCTCTAGTATTAAACAATTTGCAACAACTACATATATATATATATATATATATATATATATATATATATATATATATATATATATATATATCTATATCTTAATTTCAGTTGTGGAATTGGGGGCAGAGGTACCCAAAGCGAGGACGATTGGGGAACTGCCTAATCAAATCTCGTTTGTTCTCTCTTTCCCTTAACTCTTTTACATTTCAGTTTGTTCGAATTTGTGAAGTCGCAATTTATCGAAATTTCTGTCGTAGTGTAATCTTGAGCTGAGAAACTGTTTTGTTAAATTGATACAATTCCTTGAATTGCATCTTGGAGCAGCTTTACATTACATTCCATAGAAATTCTGCACTTAGTGTGTTTACGCACACTAGGTGTTTTATAATTTGTTTCAAAGCAAAATTCAAACACGTTACTTTTAATTGCTTATCATTTTACCTCATTGGTTTGGATTAAACATCAAGCAAGCGATATTTTGTTGAATGCGTTTTTTAAGTGTAGTAATCAAACTGAATTTTTCTCTTCCATACTCATTCTCGATATATTCGTGCATATCTGATCCTTTTAGTAGAAGGTTCGTGGTAGACGTTCTATCCAGTGGTAGCTTCCGTTAAACATCTTTTAAAACTAAAATTTTGGTAACCATTTGCGTGTAAAACTCAAGGGATCTATTTAACCCCCCTTCTAGATCCATAGCCATCGTCTAACAAGTGGTATCAGAGCTCCGGTTAATTCTGGTGCTTCGGTAAAACTTCTTGGATCATGGCGAACGAACCTAAAGGGGCTTATAATAGAGCTCCAATTTTTACAGGTGAAAAATTATAGCTATTGAAGGATTGAATGCGCGTTCATATAAATTCCATAGATCGGAAGGTTTGGAACGTTATTTTAAACGGTCCCATGGAAATTACTATGACAAATGCGGAAGGCATTGTCGTTCCTAAACCCGAAGCTCAATGGAATGAGGAGGATGAGAAAAAGTACAACTATGATTGGAAGGCTCGTAATATGATCATCTCCTCCTTGGGAGTTGACGAGTATTATCGAGTCTCCCATTGTGAAACGGCCAAAGCCATGTGGGATGCTTTACAAGTAGCCCACGAAGGCACTAATGATGTTAAGATGGCTCGTATTAATACACTAACGCAAGAGTTTGATTTGTTTTACATGAAGCAAAGGGAAACCATTGCGGATATGCAAAAATGATTTACTCACATTATCAACAAATTGCATGTTCTTGGTAAACCAATTCCAAATGAGGTTGCTACTAACAAGATTTTGTGGTGTTTAAACAGGGAATGGCAACCGAAGGTCACCGCTATCAAGGAGGCCAACAATCTTGCTACACTAGACCTCACAAAACTTTTTGGCAAACTCGATAAGCATGAGCAAGTGCTCATTAGCTTGGATAAACCTGAAAAGAGTATCAAGAAAGAGAAGGCAAAAGATATGGAGAAGAAGTCGATAGCTCTTAAGGCTTCTTGTTAAAAGTCCACACATCAAGAGCTAAGTGATGATGAAGCCAATAATGACAAAGATGAAGAATCCGGTGATGATATGGGCTTATTTGTGAAGAGGTACAATAGATACATTCGTAAGAACGAGATTCAACACTCGAACAGAAATCTAGTCAAGTTTAGGAAGCAATCTAGAAGCGAAGTAAATAAGAATGGCAAGGTAAAAGGGACGTGCTACAACTGTGGAAAATCTGGGCACTACAAGCCAGATTGTCCATCTCTAAAGAAAGACAAAGATAAGGATAATGACAAGAGTCGCTCAAACAAAAAGTCTAACAAGTCTCAACGAGCATACATCGCTTGGGAAAGTGATAGTGAGTCGGAAAAAGATGATTCATCAAGCGACGAAAGTGAATCCGTTAACTTTTGTCTTATGGCACGCCACAACAAAGCAAAAGAGGTACAAAGTCTTGAGTCCACCGAAAGAAGATGGGTTCTGGATAGTGGCTGCTCGAGACATATGACCGGAGACATATCTCTTTTTATCGACTTTGCGGCGAAGAAAAAGGGGTTTGTCACCTGCGGATATAACAAGGGACAGATACTTGGTAAAGGTAGTGTAGGTAACCCCTCATCTACTACTATCTCTGATGTACTTCTTGTGGAAGGCCTTAGACACAACCTTTTAAGCATTAGTCAACTATGTGACAAGAATTATAAAGTATCTTTTTCAAAGGATTGTTGCATAGTTGAAGATAGTGACAAAAAGAATGTGTTTAAGGGCTTGAGGGTGAACAACGTCTATATCCTAGACTTAGATGAAGTATCGTTGAATGGAGACAAATGTCTAGTCACTTTGAATGAAGATTCATGGTTGTGGCATAGACGGTTGGCTCACATCAACTTTGATTTTCTCAACAAAATAGTCTCAAAAGACCTAGTCATCGGTTTGCCCAAAATCAAATTCACAAAGGACCATCTCTGTGATGCGTGCCAAATGGGGAAGCAAACAAGGATCTCATTCAAATCTAAAAACTTCGTTTCAACTATGAGACCCCTTGAGCTCCTCCATATGGACCTCTTTGTACCATATAGGGTTAAAAGCCTAGGTGGTAACTATTATGGTTTTGTAATAGTCGATGACTTTTCTAGGTTTTTCTGGACTATATTCTTAGCAAATAAGAGTGATACCTTTTCGGACTTTGAACGATTTGCTAAGTTATCTCAGAACAAGTTAAACACAAACATTGGGTCAATTAGAAGTGACCATGGGGGTGAGTTTGAAAATCATTTGTTTGAAGCATTTTGTGATTCCAACGGAATGGATCATAATTTTTCCGCACCACGTACCCCTCAACAAAATGGGGTAGTGGAACGTAAAAATAGAGTTTTGGAGGAACTTGGAAGGACTATGATCAGTGATAGTGGATTACCAAAATACTTTTGGGCCGACACCATAAGTACGGCTTGTTATGTTTTGAATAGGGTGCTCATCCGGCCTATTCTAAACAAGACATCGTATGAGCTTTTCAAAGGGCGTAAGCCAAACATCTCTCACCTTCATGTATTAGGCTGCAAATGCTTTGTGTTAAACAATAGGAAAGAGACTCTTGGCAAGTTTGATGCCAAGGCCTACTGTCACTCCCGGGATTTTCATCCTAGTACAAACGCGAAAGTGGCACCGAAACAGAGTCGCCAGCATTGTGTATTTATCCCCAGAGAGGGAAAGGAAACACTGCGTAAACCTGAGGGAAAGGAAAGAGCATGGTCTTGCGACCAAGATAACTGGGTTCGGGAGTCGGTTACACAAGAGGAAGGTATTAGCACCCCCTCGTGTCCATCGTACCCGATGGGATCCACGCTTGCTGCTTCAATCAAAGGGTGTAAGGAAAGGATACTGGAAAAAGAACTGGAAAAGGAATGGAAAGAGAAAGAGGAACAAATATAGGGAAAATAAAAGAAGTGCTCGAATGGGCCCTACCCCACTGCCTACGTATCTCATCGGGAACATGAGAATCAGAGCGACGTAGTTCCCCTCACCTAGGGAAAACTGTTTGTGTTTTTTAGGGAACAGCTAATGTTCTAGCTCAGGTGTTGCAGCTCGCTGTATGGAGACTTAGGCGTTACCGTCTTGCAAAAGAACGAGGAGAAGCACGTTCGTACATTGAGAATGAGTGAGATGAGAAAATAATTCCCGAAGGAAAGACGTTATTGTTTGTTTGAAGTTTTTTAGAAAGAAGTGTTTTGATTGTTTTTGTGTTTTGTAACACATATTGTATTTAAGTCCTTCATATAAGATCGAATGCCTTGAATATCGACCCAAGATGGGACGTATGCTAAACATTCTAAGAAAGTGAGAGAAGACCCCTCACTATCTCATTCTTATATGAAAGGCTCAAATACAATATTTGTTATGCCTTTATTAAGTATTTTTTACTTTTATTTTGAGATGACAAGAAGAGACTCAAAGGAGGAAAAGGTGAAAACCTAATGAGGGAGACTAAGACTCAATCTTAATATTATCATACATGGTGAACCTATGGTTAATGTGATTCAAGAAATCTAACCCTAAAAGAAAAGAGAAGAAGAAGATAGAAAGTAACTTACTTCCAAGATGAAAGTTAAGTTATTTCTAAGGGAAAAGAAAGAAGATTATGAAAGCAAAGCATTATTAAATGCTTAAACAACACAAATTGAATGATTAAAAGATGAAAGAAGAAATTAGAATGTGGATGCATATCCACACTCAAGTGACTTACCATTAGTCCCTAAAATGGTTAGTGCAATTGTTTACAAGTGAAGAAACAAGTTAAGATGAACACATAAGGCTTGAACAAGTCAATAACCAAAGTAAAACATCTTTAAGGTTAAGGAAATCTTAAGGTCTGAATGCACATCATAAGAATGTTCTCTAATACTATAAGATCAAACACACATCAAATGCACACAAATAATGCCTTAAATCATAAAGAAATGCATCATGAAAGAAGTAGATGAAGAATGAGTGGATATGCAAAGTGGTCATGCCTTAATGCTTCATGAAAGGTTAAAGTCAGAACCATATGTCAATTACCAATGTCTCAACATGCATATGAATCCTCATATAAAACATGGATCAAAGAATACAAGTGGAAGGACTAAGATGAAGTGAAAGTAAGAAGAAGTGAAACATGTTTCAACATATGCACAAAATGACATATTATAGATGCATATCATGTAAAATGATTGATGAATGCACATGGGCAGTAGCATATCATTGGTGAAATACAAATGAAACATGTAAGATGGCATACCCAAATGCATACATGCAACACATAGAGCATAAGGAAAAGTGGGAGATGAAAACATCTCAAAGTTCACATCATAACACACAAATTCACATTAAATGAAAACATAAGTCAAAGTGACCTATAATGAAATTAAGATGACCTATAACATCATGCAAATGACCTATAAAATGTGCACAAGCAAATCACAAAATGGCACAAATGCCTCAACTCAAAATCACACAAGAAGGAAGTAAGTGGATGTGCATAAAGATAGTTCCAAATGTAAAGCTTTAAACAAATATCAAAAGTACATATGAAAATCATGAAGATTGGCTCTAAACAACCTAAATCAGAAGCAAATCAAGAATTAAAAATTCATGGCAAAAATCAAAATGAAACATACTCAAACAAATCAACAAAGTTGTTTTGAAACACATCACAAGAAAGTGCAAAGATGAACATCAAAAGGCGTGATATAATGACTTTAAAAATCAAACAAAAATTGTTTTAAGCACTCTAAGATGTTATCTAATCAATGTAAAAAGAATGAATCAAAAATATTATGTGAAATGAGAGAAAGAAATCATGCAAATGCAAGTGTCAATGAAGAAATTCAATTAAAAAGGAAATTAAAAGAAAATATGGAATAATGTGCAAAAAACACAGTCAGAATTAAAAAAATAGAGAAAATTATCTAAACATGTTAAGATGTCACATGAATTAATTTGGGATTTTTTGAAGTGATTTGGTATTTTTAAAAATAGGAAATCAAACAAGTATAGAAAAGAAATTAAAATATAAAAAAAAATGGGAAGGGGGTGCAGCGTAAGCAAAATCCATGTTCAAAAACAAAAATGGGCTTAGTGTGGGGGTGCAAACAACAATTAAAACCCAGTCCAATTAAACATATGGTTGAGTGTGGTAGCGCGTGTGTGCAGTCAATAATCAGATGCAATCAAGGCCCTAGAATGATAATAATCTCAATCAATCATCAATCCAACGTCTCACAAATCAAGCACACGACAATTATCACGCACGCACCCACATGTATACATATGAGAGAAAAAAAGAAAACACATGTCATGGACCTTCACTCATTAATGCGTTGGCATGATGTCAAGCGTTAGCTTAAAGTCAAGATGAGATCATAACACAAGTATAACAATCAAACGGATGATATGCAAGGATCATGGTAACAATGATGCACACACATACGCATAACCAATCAGAGAGAAAAAGATAACACGTGAGGAGCATGTGCATTTTAATGCGTTGGTAAACTTTCAACCATACGATGCAAAGGATCAATGACTGTGATTAAAACTGAAGATAAACCCTAACACATCTCACCGGTCAGAGAAGGACCTCCGGTCATCTTCTCTGGCCACTCTCCACCGTCTGCAAACTTTCACACGCCCAGAAATTCAGAACTCGCACATCAAAATGAAGAGGAAGTGGAGTACATCATGAATACACAATTGGTTTCCAAAGATCATGCACATACACCACAACCCGAGCCAATATATTGTGCCCTAAAAAATGATCTACACCTCTAAGAGGTCTATCAACTAGCCAGGACGCACGCAACTTCTAGTAAGCTAAGAATCACAGAAAAACAAGCTAAAACAATAAGAATCTATGCAAAAAAGTTGGAGAAATTGGAACCTGAAGTTTGCAGAAAGTTGAAGTAAATGAAAACTAGAAATCCTTTCTTGATCTTGAGCTTAATTCGTGCAAAATAAATGCAGTTGAGTCTTGAAATATGGAAAATAGAGAGAGAATCAAAATGTTGATGAAACTTCACTTGGAGAATGATATTGATTCAGTGTGTTCTTGCTTCAAAGCCAAACAATGATGATGATTGATGAAATGTAGAAGGAGGTTGATGAATTCGTGTGGAGAAAAAGAGAGTTCAGAGAGAAAAACTTGAGAGTGATTTGAGAGAAAGAGTGAGAATGAAGTCTTGTTCTTCAATTTGTGAGAGAGTTTTTGATTTATATGTTGAGTTAGTTGGTTTAACCATGGTCAAATGAGTTGAACAGGTGTGGTTAAGTGAGTGCACCCTAACTAACTGAGTCAAGTTAGTTAGGGGCGAGTGGTGAAGGGTTTTACTATGGTGAGGTTGAGATTTATGGTGTTATGGTGGGGTAGAAGCAAAGAGTGGTGGTGATGTGTTGTTCTGATATAGCAGCAAGGAACATGACTTGTACGACAAGCTTTTTTCATTTCTCCTTTGGTGCATGGCAAGGCATGTATGTATGTATGTGTAGGAATCTTGCTTGGCCAAATGAGGTAAAGGAAAGTGTGGAGAAGTGTGCGTGTGAATGCTTGAAGTAACAACAACTAAAACAATGTTTATTTTTTCTGATTTCATAGCAGCCTCATTTCAATGGGGATATGGGAGTTTGATGAGGAATTGCTCTCTTGTTAGTGAATGAAAATATGAGATTTTGGTATCATTGAAAAGATGATGGATCATAGAACAAGTTTGGTGTGAGAATTGGCTTGAATTGAGGCTTGTAGAGTAGTGAAAAGTTGCTTGGAACTCAAGAATGTGGGACTGACTTCATGGGTGTGGCTTGGCATGGCATGGCAAGGCAACATGGTGCATGGAATTCAGCATGATCATACCAACTTTGAACCCTTATAAATCCATCATAACTTGCTCAAATGAAAATTTGTCCAACACCAAAGTTGAAGAGGGCATGGAAAGGAACAACTTTGATGTTGGAAAGTTTTCCATTTGAAGCTTTCTACAATGAGAAAAATGGGTGGACATTTGGCACACCAGGTGTTTATCAAAATTATGGCGCGTGGGCCTAGTCTTGCCTTGGCATGACTTGGTTTTGGACCTAGTTCCATCAAACTTTGACCAACCATAACTCTCTCAATATTGATCCAATGGAGATGTTCTTTATATGGATTTGAAGCTCAGAACATGAAATTTAATTGGCTCAACTTGGGCCTGAGGTTTGGAGATTTTATCTTGGAGAAAGAGAGCCTCAAAGTGTGGTGCAAAATGGTCCAAACTTGCCATTTTTGGAAACCCTAAAGTTTCTATTTTTTGCAGTTTTGTGATTTCTTGATTTTTCATAATTCCTCCATCATTTCTTGATCAAATCTTGTCCAATGAACATATATAACTTGAATTTCATGAATTTGACCTTAAAAAGTTAGGAGTTGACTTTTTCACTGCACAGTTGATTTTTTCCCTAATTTCTTGATTATCAAGCAACTGATCAATTGAACCTCTTCTGAAATGAAACAATGGCCAATCTCCCATCCTTAGACACTTAATATCATGTAGAAAACATTGAGATCAAGTTTGAATCAAGATTTCACCAGGAGACCACTTGAACCCAAAACCCTAATTTTGGTACCCTCTGGTTAGGAGGGAAAAACACATTCTCCAAATCTAAATTCCTCTGAACATGATGTATATCCTATCTAACAAAGAGGAGATATGACATTTGGAGGTGATAAAAACCCAAAGAGCTTGCCCATTTGAGAGTCAGATCCCCATTTTAGACTGTTTTGTATAGGAGATGATGCACTGTTCAATCCTCTAGATGATTTCCCTTCTTTCAATGACTTGTGAGATCAAGGGGGGATGATATCTGATGTAAGAGACCTTTGAGGCTTGTGAGAGACCCTTGGTTTTTATTCTTTTTTCTTTGGATGATCAACACCTTTGAGAATCACTGATCCCATGCCCTTATGCAAGATGCAATACAATGCTTTATGTTATATTTTTCTATGCTTGAATACAATGTAATGAAATGAAAGCACGTGCTAAATGATATGAAAATGAGAGGGAAAATTTTGGGGTATTACAGCTGCCCCTATTCAATCACTGTAGACCTGAATGGATGATAGCGATTGTTGTCATACTTTCAAGGTATAGAGGGATTGAATATCAAAAATAACCAGAAAATTTGCACTCTGTGGAGAAGAAGAAAAGGGATATAAACCCACTGAAGTGAACTCTGCTTGCATAAAACTCTGATGAGAAGAATAACACATGAGAAATGTCTTTTAGAAGAACGCCAGACGACTACTAGCTTGCCACACTACGGGTGGACTTTAGCAATGTCTTTTGTACAACGCTAGACGACTACTGGCTTGCCACACTACGGGTGGACTTTAGCAATGTCTTTTGTACAACGCTAGACGACTACTGGTTTGCCACACTGCGGGTGGACTTTAAGAATGTCTTTTAAACAACGCCAGACGACTACTGGCTTGCCACACTACGGGTGGACTTTTGCAGCTGATTTTCCACCCTTGGATGGACTTTTGCCAATCTACGGTTGGACTTGAAACTGTCTTTTAAATGGAGTCAGACGACTACTGACTTGCCACACAGCGGGTGGACTTTCGCCAATCTACGGTTGGACTTTGCAGCTGAAATGCCACACTGCAGGTGGACTTTTCCCAATCTACGGTTGGACTTTGTTGCTTTGCCACCCTTGGATGGACTTTTGCCAATCTACGGTTGGACTTTGCTGCTTTGCCACCCTTGGATGGACTTTTGTCGATCTACGGTTGAACTTTGCTGCTTTGCCACCCTTGGATGGACTTTTGCCAATCTACGGTTGGACTTTGCTGCTTTGCCAACCTTGGATGGACTTTTGCCAATCTACGGTTGGACTTTGCTGCTTTGCCACCCTTGGATGGACTTTTTCCAATCTACGGTTGGACTTTGCTGCTTTGCCACCCTTGGATGGACTTTTGCCAATCTGCGGTTGGACTTTAAGAATTCCAATACTGGATTACGCTCTACATGCATGTCAGACATCTCTGCTGACTCTGCTGAGGAACAATGGTCAATGATTTGACCTTAGAGACTCCTGAAAGGATAGTATCCCTGCTGGAGAATGACTGAACAATCTGTTTGCTTCAAATTGTCACATTTACCAAAAATAAATTGGACTTTGAGATGTGGAGACTGATGACTCTGCCAGGAACTACTTCATCTGACTAGGGACGAATTCTGGTCATAGTAACTCTGCTGGGGATGAGAATTTTATGACCTGGCTGGGGAGGGAATGTACTAACACTCTGTTGAAGAAGACAAGTCATTAAAACTCTGCTTGGGGATCTATCAAACCCAAGGAGAATATGCAAACACTCTGTTGCGGAAGAGATTCTGTTGACCTGCTAAACTTCTGCGAGGAAGAAAAATAACTCAGCTGGGGAGTATTATTGACGAGATCCAATGCTGAACTCTGTGGGGATATAACTACCGGAGATACGATCTTGCTGGGAGACCGGAACTACTCCGTCAGGGATACACAAATCCTAGTTAGAAGACCTTCTGTCATGACTTACTGGTAAAAAGTCCCTAGAGATCTGCTGGGAAACACCAAGCAAATGTACGGTAATCTGCTGAGGGATAAAACTGTCGAGCTTAGGATAAGTGCCAAGCATCTTCAAACTCTTAAGCAAATGCCAAGACTTGAGAGGTCACTCTACTGGGGATAATAGATCTGGAACACATCTTGCTGGGTAATTTTCTGATGCCCCATGTTTGGGAGGTTCAACAACTTATTCTTGTCCTATGATGTCAGGCTGATCTAACGAAATCGTCCCAAGAGGATTTTACAGAAGACTTGGCATCTTCAAACTCCTGGACACTCGTTGAGGCTTGACCATTAACTTCGGTGTCTGCGAAGCAACTCTGCTGGAGAATTTGCAACCGTTATCGACACAGAAAAGCTTGTAGCCGTTGGAAGTACTGAATAGGAGAATCGACTTAATAAGATACAACGATACCCAATTAAATCTTAATTCACCGATATCGAATCGTCGTGACCGACCGCCGACCGAATGGTGGACTCAATCCGTAAACGTTGTGACAAAAGGGTGGCAAGTGAACCCTTCCCTAGACATGATTTCCCCAGTCTTCTGCGTGGGAATAAGTGATTACTCGTCTAGGAGAGATGCCTCTTGTGCTTGAAATCATCTGGATTTGTTACCTGCAACAAAAGAATACACACACCTTCCCCGGAATATTGCGTGGTTTGAATCCATCATCCAGGATTATTCAACATTCAAAGTAATTTTAAATGTTTTTCTGCGCATGTCATTGTAAAGCCACCATGTTTTCAAATGCAATGTTTTATAAAAAATTCGGACGTTTTTGCAAACATAGCAGTAAAACAAAATAAGAAGCTTTTTACTGAAAATCAATTTATTGAAGAAAAGCCCAGAATAGGCAATTACATCAGGAAGCAATCCCTGGAAAAAGGTGATCACTGAAAATTGAGAAAAGAAACTATCCTAATGGCAATGTAAAAATGGCATTCCACTGAGTTTCGATTCTGCTATGGCCAGTATGTCTTAAAAACTCCCCGACCTTGCCTTCTGAGGAATGATCAGACCGATTCCTACCCTTTGGAATGTCAGTTGTTGAAACGGTGATGAAGTACAGATAACTCAGACCGTAATCATTCGCTTAAATCCCTCTTTTGCGTGGACCGCCCTTTCGGGTTTTGAATCCACCGGGATACCCTTTTTTGCCTGAGTTGTCCTTGCGGATTTTTAACTCACCGGGTGTACAATTTTTTTATTTTTTTATTATCCCAATTTTTGCCCGAACCTTTTTTATTCTGTTTTTGTGGTTCGCCGGGATACCCTTTTTTTCCTGGATTTTTCTTTTTTTTGTCCAGCGGGTCTATTTATGCGAAGTATTTTTTGACTACGTCTGAGTTGACAGGGGATGAAAAGTCTTCGGCGCCCATGGTTGTAAGTAATAAGGCTCCGCCCGAGAAGACCTTCTTAACCACGAATGGACCTTCATAGTTGGGAGTCCATTTGCCACTATGATCTGTACTAGGAGGAAGGATCCTTTTGAGTACCATATCTCCAACTTTGTAAACCCGAGGACGCACCTTTTGGTCGAATGCCCGCTTCATCCTCCGTTGGTATAACTGCCCATGGCACACAGCTGCTAGTCATTTATCTTCAATAAGGCTCAACTGATTAAATCTGGCACGAACCCATTCAGCCTCGTCTAACTTGACATCCATCATGACTCTGAGGGATGTAATCTCAACTTCAACCGATAGTACTGCCTCCATACCGTAAACAAGTGAGAATGGTGTTGCCCCAATGGATGTGCGTACTAACGTTCAGTACCCATGCAAGGCGAACGGTAGCATCTCATACCAATCTTTATATGTGACAACCATTTTCTACACAATCTTCTTAATATTCTTGTTAGCCGCCTCCACAACGCCATTCATCTTCGGGCGATACGGAGAAGAATTGTGATGTTCGATTTTGAAGTCCCGGCATAGCTCAGCCATCATTTTGTTGTTCAGATTAGAACCATTATCAGTAATGATCCTCTCGGGCACTCCATAGCGACAAATGATATCCCGTTTCAGGAAACGAGCTACCACCTGCTTAGTGACGTTGGCATAAGATGCCGCTTCAACCTATTTAGTGAAATAATAAATAGCGACCAAGATGAAACGATGGTCGTTTGAAGCAGTAGGCTCAATCTTTCCGATCATGTCAATGCCCCACATTGCAAAGGGCCAAGGCGAGACATGACAGTCAATGGATTTGGGGGAACATGCACTTTGTCTGCATAAATTTAGCACTTGTGACATTTGCGGGCGTACTTGCAACAATCTGCTTCCATTGTCAACCAATAATACCCCAATATCAATAATTTCTTCGCCATTGCATGTCCTCCAGCATGGGTACCGAAAGAACCTTCATGTACTTCCTGCATTAACAGGTCTGCTTCGTGTCTATCCACGCATCTGAGCAAAACCATGTCAAAATTCCGTTTGTACAACA
Source organism: Lathyrus tuberosus (assembly GCA_022829125.1). Classification (NCBI taxonomy): domain Eukaryota; kingdom Viridiplantae; phylum Streptophyta; class Magnoliopsida; order Fabales; family Fabaceae; genus Lathyrus; species Lathyrus tuberosus. The sequence continues at coordinate 1,682,904 of JALAZF010000282.1, forward strand.
CGTCATCCTGATTCAAGAAGAAGCTACTAGACAACCTTCTCAACGTCTTCTTATCTTTGGTGGATGCCCCAGGCGGGTACTCTTGACTTTTCAAGAAACACTTGATGTCATGAAACCATGGCTTGTCATCAGACGTTGCATCAACAACAAACACAAATACAGGTCTATCAAGATGAGACACTTCAATCTTAGGTACATGATTCCATCTTTGCACTTTGATCATGGAAGACAAAGTTGCCAAGGCATCAACAAACTTATTCTCATTTCGAGGAATATGATACAGCTTCACTGTTGTGAAAAATGTCAGCAATCTCCTTATATAATCTCTATACGGAACCAGATTTGCTTGGTGCGTGTACCAACTCCCTTTCACTTGATTGATTACCAAAGCTGAATCACCGAAGATATCAAGGGTCTTAATTGGTAAATTAATCGCCTCTTCAATCCCCATTATACAAGCTTCATACTCTGCTTCATTGTTGGTGCATCCGAAAGTTATTCGGGCAGTGAAAGGCATGTGAACACCTTCCGGCGTGATAAGAACTGCTCCAACTATACATCCATTCATGTTGACAGCCCCATCAAACATCAAACTCCATTTGGATTCAGGGTCTGGCCCCTCCTCCGGGAGTGGTTCCTCGCAGTCTTTAGCTTTGAGAAACATGATGTCCTCATCAGGGAAATCAAATTTCATGGGTTGGTAATCATCAATCGGCTGTTGCGCAAGATAGTCTGACAAGATACTTCCTTTGATGTCTTTTGAGAAGTATACTGGATATCATATTCTGTCAAAATCATTTGCCACCGTGCAACTCTGCCTGTTAGTGCTGGTTTCCCGAAGATGTATTTGATAGGATCCATTTTTGAAATCAGCAAAGTTGTGTGCCTGATCATATACTGCCTCAATCGCTTAGCAGCCCATGCAAGTGCACAGCATATCTTCTCAAGCATTGAGTATCGAGACTCGCAGTCATTGAACTTTTTGCTCAGGTAGTAGATATCATGCTCCTTCCTACCTGTCTCGTCGTGTTGACCGAGAACACAACCCATAGAACCTTCAAGCACTGTCAAATACATTATCAAAGGCCTTCCTGAAACTGGAGGCACGAGGATTGGAGGTTCCTGCAAGTATTCTTTTATTTTATCGAAGGCCAATTGGCAATCGTCATTCCACCTGACCGTTTGATCTTTTCTTAGCAGTTTGAATATTGGTTCGCATGTGGCTGTTAGGTGAGATATGAACCTTGTAATGTAGTTCAATCTACCCAGAAAATCACGAACCTCTTTTTCTGTTCTCGGCTCAGGCATATCTTGTATTTCTTTCACTTTTGCAGGATCAACCTCAATCCCTTTTTCGCTCACAATGAAACCCAGCAGCTTTCCAGAATGCACCCCAAAAGTGTACTTGTTCGGATTCAACCTTAAACAGAACTTTCTCAACCTTTCAAACAACTTTTTCAAGTTAATCAGATGTTCCTCTTCCGTTCGCGACTTAGAAATCATGTCATCCACATAACATTCAATCTCTTTGTGAATCAAGTCGTGGAATAATGTCACCATTGCCCGCTGGTACGTTGCCCCTGCATTTTTCAACCCAAAAGGCATTACCTTATAACAGTATGTACCCCATGGAGTAATGAATGTGGTCTTCTCCATATCCTCAGGCGCCATCTTAATCTGGTTGTACCCGGAGAAACCATCCATAAACGAGAACACTAAAAACTGAGCTGTATTGTCAACCAGTACATCTATGTGGGGTAGTGGAAAATCATCTTTCAGACTAGCTTTGTTAAGATCTCGATAATCCACACACATTCTCACCTTTCCGTCTTTCTTTGGTACCGGCACAATGTTGGCTACCCAGGGAGGAGAATTAGTCACAACAAGAAACCCTGCATCCCACTGCTTCTGAACTTCTTCTTTGATCTTTATGGCCATATCAGGATGAGTCCGACGAAGTTTCTGCTTGACTGGCGGGCATTCTTCTCTCAATGGCAACCTGTGCACCACAATATCAGTATCCAACCCTGGCATCTCTTGATACGACCAGGCGAAGATATCAACATATTCACACAACATCTCAGTCAAAGCTTTCTTCACATCTGCTTGCAGGCTGGTGCCAATCTTGATCTCTTTCTTAGCATCCTCGGTACCAATATTGATGATCTCTATGGTCTCTTGATGAGGCTGGATGACCCTTTCCTCTTGTTTTAACAATCTGGCCAGTTCCTCATGGAGTTCACAGCCTTTCTCATCCCCTTCTTCGGCTTGATAAATCGGTTTGTCAAAGTCATACATAGCCATAGCAGAACCGTTATCAATGGAATCCGGAGGATCAAGTCTGCACGAATGGGTTCATGCTTTATTTTAGAATTTTTATTTTTAAAACAAAAAGAAATGAAACATTGCCATTTTTAATTTTTTTGTGCAAAAATAAAAATGAAAGACAGAGAACTAAATTTGAGTGCAAAACGTCCTTTATTGATGATTAAAATTGCAAATGCAAACAGGGTGGCCCTACAAATGAATCTATACGCCTTGGGCAGAGCGCAAGATTTTGACATGCAATATGGTTAGAAAAACAAAGAAAATTACTCTGTTTGAAGAGTAACTCGGATGACTTCTTCAAAGGACTAATTCTGCAATGGTTGTCCCGGAGCACGTGGGCGTACCCAGTTGTCCAAGTCACAGTCATTGTCAGAACCATCTTCTGTAGCTGCACAAGCCTGATCTGGGTAAATGATTCCCCCACTGCTGAAAGTGATGGGTCCACTTTTCTCTGCAACTGAAGTCATAGAGGGATGATAGCCAATACCAAACTTGTCCTCCTTCATTGGTGTCTCTATCAGCTTGCCCCAGCCTTGGGCATTGCCTGCTTTGACAACCTCGACAACTTGCTTATAGGACGAAATGGATGTACCGGCTCTATCTGGCACAAGGGAAGATTCAGGCATGTTATCAATATTCACCGCTTCAAACGACTGACAAAGCATTTCGTGAATTTCCCCATCCATCTCAACATACTTGAACGTGGACAAAGGACTGACAAAAATGTCTTCTTCACCACACACTGTCACAACTTGTCCCTCGAACTCGTATTTCAGCTTCTGGTGTAATGTGGATGTAACAGCCTCGGCCGAATGAATCCAAGGGCGACCTAATAAACAGCTATAAGCAGGCTGTATATCCATCACATGGAATTTAGATTTGAACACTTTCGGTCCAATTTGCATGGGTAATTCCACTTCACCAAACACAGATCTCTTCGTCCCGTCGAATGATCTGACAACTAACTCACTTGGCCTTAAAATCAAACCATTAACTTCTAGCTTCATTAGTGCCTTATTAGGCAAGACATTGAGCGAGGAACCAGTGTCTACCAATACGTGAGACAATACTGCACCCCTGCACTCCATTGTAATGTGCAAAGCTTTGTTGTGGTTTCTCCCTTTAGATGTCAAATCTTTACTTGTGAAACCCAATCCATGGCTAAAATTGACATTAGAAATTACACCCTCAAGCTGATTGACAGTGATTTCCTGTGGAACATATGCTCTCTTCAACACTTTCAACAAAGCCTCCCGGTGTGCATCAGAACACATCAACAATGACAAAATTGAGATTTTCGAGGGCGTCTGGTTCAGTTGATCGACAATCTTATAATCGCTTTTCTTTATTATCCTCATGAACTCTTCTACCTCGTTGTCAAAGGTAATCTTTGTCTCTGTTTCAGGCACAGGCACACTCTCAACCACCTGTTTCCTTTAGCTTTTGCCGCAGCTTCAACTTCTTTATCACTGCACAAAGTTTGGGGAGCAAACAACCTTCCGCTCCTAGTAAAACCACCTACACCACCCACATTATCAATATTTGAACTGGCTGATGTCCCGATTTCCTGCTTTTTCCCTTCATAGTACACATCTGCCCCATAGTGCCATGGGATTGCTTTCGTAGATGTAAATGGAACTGGTCCTGGCACCGTGATGGTAACAGGACTGGATCTTTCTTGCACAACACTTGCCACAGGAGCTGTACTTGCAGGCACCTGAATTTCCGCAGGAGTATAATAGATAGTCACTGTTGACACCTCATAAATATCTTTCACAACCCGGTCAAACTGTAGACGGCCCTCATTGATCAGATTCTGCAAACCCAGTTTCAACCTATCACAGCCATTCTCTTGATCCATACACTCAGGATAATCTTGGTCACAACCCGGGAACACCTGTCCCTTCAACAGACGATCTTTTACAACCAACAAGGAAGTCTTCACCTGATTGATATCTGCCACCAAGTTCAATCTCTTTCCGTCTTCAATAGCATGCACATCTTCTACACCATGATCAGGCATGGGATTCTGGAGAACATTAGGAGGTAGAGAGAAATTGATTGCTTTAGCATCTATCAAATCTTGCACCTTATGATGAAACGCCCAACACTTTTCAATGATGTGCCCCGGGGCACCAGAATGGAACTCGCAGCGAGCATTGGCATCATAGTTAAGTGGCAAGTGTCCAGCAACAGGAGGTCTCATTGTACGAAGTTCAACCAACTTTAACTTGAGTAACTGTGGCAACAGTGCTGAGTAAGTCATAGGGAGGGGGTCAATTTTACGGTCCCTCTGCCTAGACCTTTGCTGGATCGGAGGTTGCTGCTGTTGCTAAACCTGCTGTTGTGGTTGCTGTTGCTGAACGGCTGGTGCTGGAATCGTCATTGCACCTACTTGATGGTAAGCCTGAGAACGACCTCTTCCCCGTCCTCTATACACAGCGTTTGTATCACCTTCCCTCCTTTTCTAACCACTAGCAAAAGGTTTCTTCGTCCCAGAGGAGCCAGCCCCACTTACGTCTTGAATCTTCCCCAGCTTCAATAGACTCTCGATCCTTTCACCCGCAATCACGATGTCAGAAAATCCTGTTGATGGACAGGCAGCCAATCTATCAAGGAATGCCCCTTCCGGGGTGCCCATAAACATATCTTCCATTTCTCTATCCAACAAAGGAGGTTGAACCTGGACAGCCATTTCTCTCCACCTTTAAGCGTATTCTTTACAACTTTTCTTAGCATTCTGTGACAACCCTTGCAATTGAGTGTGGTTGGGCGCCATGTTGATATTGTACTGATATTGCTTTAGGAATGCTTCTGCCAAATCCTTCCAGCTTCTCACAATAACTCTGTTCAATTTCATATACCAGGTCAACGATGCTCCAGCTAAACTATCCTGAAAGTAATGCATCCATAGCTTCTCGTCATCAGTATGGGCTGAGATCCTCCCAAAATAAGCTTGAATATGTGTTTAGGGACACGTATTGCCATGATATTTGTCAAAAGTGGGCATCTTGAATTTGGGAGGAATTCTGACCCCTGGTACTAGACCCAGATTGGTAACATCAATGCCCATAGAATTCTTGCATTCCATAGCCCGTATCTTCTCAGCCAACTCATTGTACCTTTTGTCATTAGGAGTACCCATATCAGCATCCAGCAGGGTGAACTGATCTTCCAGAACATCTTCCTGAACACCACCAACATTTCTGCCATTTCCATTTCCCAGATTACCAACAGGAGGAGGATTTCCCACAGGAGGAGGAGTGCCATGAGTCTGTGAATTGTCAACCTGATTACCTCCTGGCGTAGTCTCTGGACGCTCGACCAGAAGTTTCAATCTCTCTTGAGTTTGTGCAATACCAGTCATGAGAGTCATGAATTGGTCCATGCGTACCCTCATTTCAGCCAAATCATTCTGCATTTGATCCATTATCCTTGCTTGATTTCTTCGAGTTGAGTATCGGTGTATGTGATTCTCAGCTATAATGCCTGAAACCAAATAAAGGTTAGAGATCTCCTGCAACAAATACCTGCAAAGCAAACAACAACATGCAAAATGATATGCAATGCAATGCAAATGCCATGTTTATCACCGCCAGGGCGTTTTACACCCTGATTCCAGCCTTAATCACAAGAATCTTAATGATAGTCACACAGTATTGAGAGAAAGATATGAAGAACTGCGCCGTGATAATGTGCTGGTGAATAACGTGATGCCGAAGAAACCCCTTTGAATAAACCATTCATTGAACAGAAAACTAATAAGTGCCAAAACATTTTACAATGAGTTCGTACATGGGAAGTACATCAAGGAAATGACTCCATCAACAAGCCTGATGGTAGTCAGTAATACATCAACAAAATTACATTAAAAAGAGGGGAAAGTAAGATCAAACATCTAACTCCAAATCTTTCAATTTCTCGCTAGAGTGCTTGATTTCTTCAAAAAGGATTCTAGTGCGCTGATGACCCGGCTTTTCAATCAACTCTTTGATCAAAATGTCTCTCCTATTCAGAGCTTCGGTTAATGAATCTGCGTGCATCAGGAGAGCTTCATCAGTGCTCATTTCTTTAAACCTTTTTACCCCAGCTTGTATCTTGAGTCTTCCCATCTCCACCATGGCATCTTCAAGCTTTTCCTTGTACCTCTTCAATTCATCATTAACATTCTCCAGCTACTCCTGGATTTTTCCAAAGTCTTCCCGATGCTTTCTCCGTTGTTCATGCGCTCTAAGAAGCTCATCCTATTTGGTCTTTAATTGTTCCTGTAACTCTGCATTCTCGAGCTTGGCCTCATCCCAGGCTTGCTGAAACTTGGCTAACTTCTCTTTGTTCTGCAATAAGACCTGTTTGGTCTTCTTGTTGGCTTGAGTAGCAGCATCAGCACCTTTACTAACCCTTTGGAAATGTTGGGCTCTTTCAGTAAAGTCCCTTTCTTTTGCTGCTAACATTCGTTCCGTGTCTTGGGTTCTCCGCTCCAGCTCTTTGTTGGCATGTAGAGCATTCTGAAGAAGAATACTCAAATCGGAATTCTCCACCCGAAGCTCATTCACTGTAGCTTGCAATTTATTAAACTCCTCCATGGGAACGGTGGTAGTTTGTTCCGGAATTGCTGGATATAGAGGTGACTCTCTTGAAAAGGGTAAAAGAACCTCTTCAACCTTTCTCTGAATCCATTATGTATACTGTGGATAGGCTCTACAATCACCTTTTCCAAAGACAGTTTTCCCAGTCTTGTGGAGGTGCCCCCAAGCATGCACAACCCTTCTTAACACTTCTGTATCTTCATCCCCATTAAAGAACAAAGAATCTTCTATATGTTGGTCTTCAGGAGAGTTCCTTGAGGCATACCCAAATTGTCTGATAGCCAGGATTGGTTTGTAGTTAATTCCCCCTTTCCTGCCTATCAGAGGCACATTCGGGAAGTTTCCGCAGCTGGTAATAATCTCTATTCCTTGCAACTGAAGGTCAAACCAAACAATGTTGTCAGCAGTCAACCCCATTATCTGTTTAGACCACTTTAGAGAATCCCTAGTGTCCACAAACGCACCAGATTGAGGAAAATGTTTCAGAAACCATTCAGACAAAAGCGGAGTACAGTAGTTGACAGGACCTCCTCTTCTCTTCTCATTTTTGAAATGCACCGAGTGGTAGAAATCACCCAACAGAGTGGGAACAGGATTTTTCCGTATAAAAACACTCACAGCGTGCATATCCACAAAGTGATGTTGGTTAGGAAATAAAATGATGCCATAGATACACAAGGCCAGGATAGAATTATAGACCAACCAATTCTTGGCGTTGGCACATTCCTGAGCTTGATCTGCAAGAAATTCCAAGTGAAAACCTTTGACTCCGCTCTTACTAGAAACATTTCTCTTCAGCACTGACTGTTCCACCTGTAGGGCCATTGCAATTTCTTCTATGCTGGGGTGATCTCCAAAAAAGAATGACACATTTGATTTGATTGAAATACCCAAGATGAATGAAAGCTCCTCCAGTGTAGGCATCAAGATATACCCCGGAAAGACAAAGCATCTTAGTGAAGGCTCATAGAACTGCAGTAGAGTGTGGAGGGCATCATGTTCATACTTTGTAATGTTACGGACCATTTTCTCCAATCTCCCATATTTCTTCTGGAAAGTGATAAGAACACCTGGGTCGGCCATGGCTATCATTTTGTGAAGTAAATCCAATGTCGGCTCTGGAAATTTGTAAGCAACATTATTCTTCCTCTTAGCATTTTCCTCCGTCGAACCCATGGACTGGAATCAGAGGTAAAGTAAGCACCTAGAAATGACAAACATGAATGTTATGTTATGATAATGCAATGCAAAAGGCATGGTATCAGTGTTCTATGTCTGTGCTGGCCTGTGTGAACGGTGTCTGTACAAGTCTGAGAATAATACTGCAGATAGAAACCCACTGACTGTAACAAGTTACATCGTCTGTCTGTGAAAATATCAGAGTATCCGGGTATGTAGGAGGCATGGTCACCTGCAAACCTGTAAACACCCGCCCATCCTCACATGTGGGTACTAGAACAGTGGTTCCTCAGTTTCAGATTCTCTATTTGAGAAGCAATAACACATTCAGCCCGTAGGATACAATGCTATCGCCAAACAAAGAGGTCGTCCACTGATTCCCTAAAAATAAGGTCATCCTATAGCAAGTTCTCAGCATTGGGTCCTCAGATCGAGAATGTGCAATGGGTTTGCCACATAATGTGGTATGCCACTGTCATATCTCGGGAGGAGTGCCACAATTGAGTCCTCGGGAATGGTCACCAGAGTCGACAGTTTCCTAGGTCAACACCCTGAAATGCACAAGACGCACAAATCAAAATATCTCCCAAGAAAACCTCGTCTGGTTGTGGATTTCGTGTAAACCATACATAACAAGATGCTACATAGGCCACACTACCATCCACTCTAGTCCTATGTATGTACTCAAGCCTGTGTAATGGGCTTATCTCTCAGAATACCCATCCCGCCAAACAGAAAACCAGCACAGCACAGTCCAGTATAGCATAATACAACATATGAACTGAAAATGCTAAAATGCGGTAAATACAGTAATATACAGTAAAGCAATGATACAGTAAATAGCAATACAGTACAACAGTAAATACAGCAAAAAGTAAACACCCAATGAAAGAAAAACAGACAAGCGCTAGGATTGACTCGCTAAGGAAACCAGAGATTCTGGGTCGATCCCCAGCAGAGTCGCCAGCTGTCGCTCCTGGGATTTTCATCCTAGTACAAATGCGAAAGTGGCACCGAAACAGAGTCTCCATCACTGTGTATTTATCCCCAGAGAGGGAAAGGAAACACTGCGTAAACCTGAGGGAAAGGAAAGAGCATGGTCTTGCGACCAAGAGAACTGGGTTCGGGAGTCGGTTACGCGAGAGGAAGGTATTAGTACCCCTTCGCGTCCATCGTACCCGATGGGATCCACGCTTGCTGCTTCAATCAAATGGTGTAAGGAAAGGATACTGGAAAAAGAACTGGAAAAGGAATGGAAAGAGAAAGAAGAACAAATGCAGGGAAAATAAAAGAAGTGCTTGAATGGGCCCTACCCCACTGCCTACGTATCTCATTGGGAACATAGGAATCAGAGCGACGTAGTTCCCCTCACCTAGGGAAAACTGTTTGTGTTTTTTAGGGAACGACTAATGTTCTAGCTCAGGTGTTGCAGCTCGCTGTATGGAGACTTAGGCGTTACTGTCTTGCAAAAGAACGAGGAGAAGCACGTTCGTATGTTGAGAATGAGTGAGATGAGAAAATAATTCCCGAATGAAAGACGTTATTGTTTGTTTGAAGTTTTTTTAGAAAGAAGTGTTTTGATTGTTTTTGTGTTTTGTAACACATATTGTATTTAAGTCCTTCATATAGGATCGAATGCCTTGCATATCGACCCAAGATGGGACGTATGCTAAACATTCTAAGAAAGTGAGAGAAGACCCCTCACTATCTCATTCTTATATGAAAGGCTCAAATACAATATTTGTTATGCCTTTATTAAGTATTTTTTACTTTTATTTTGAGATGAGAAGAAGAGACTCAAAAGAGGAAAAGGTGAAAACCTAATGAGGGAGACTAAGACTCAATCTTAATATTATCATACATGGTGATCCTATGGTTAATGTGATTCAAGAAATCTAACCCTAAAAGAAAAGAGAAGAAGAAGATAGAAAGTAACTTACTTCCAAGATGAAAATTAAGTTATTTCTAAGGGGAAAGAAAGAAGATTATGAAAGCAAAGCATTATTAAATGCTTAAAAAACACAAATTGAATGATTAAAAGATGAAAGAAGAAATTAGAGTGTGGATGCATATCCACACTCAAGTGACTTACCATTAGCCCCTGAAATGGTTAGTGCAATTGTTTACAAGTGAAGAAACAAGTTAAGATGAACACATAAGGCTTGAACAAGTCAATAACCAAAGTAAAACATCTTAAAGGTTAAGGAAAGATTAAGGACATAATGCACATCATAAGAATGTTCTCTAATGCTATAAGATCAAACACACATCAAATGCACACAAACAATGCCTTAAATCATAAAGAAATGCATCATGAAAGAAGTAGATGAAGAATGAGTGGATATGCAAAGTGGTCATGCCTTAATGCTTCATGAAAGGTTAAAGTCAGAACCATATGTCAATTACCAATGTCTCAACATGCATATGAATCCTCATATAAAACATGGATCAAAGAATACAAGTGGAAGGACTAAGAAGAAGTGAAACATGTTTTAACATATGCACAAAATGACATATTATAGATGCATATCATGTAAAATGATTGATGAATGCACATGGGCAGTAGCATATCATTGGTGAAATGCAAATGAAACATGTAAGATGGCATACCCAAATGCATACATGCAACACATAGAGCATAAGGAAAAGTGGGAGATGAAAACATCTCAAAGTTCACATCATAACACACAAATTCACATTAAATGAAAACATAAGTCAAAGTGACCTATAATGAAATTAAGATGACCTATAACATCATGCAAATGACCTATAAAATGTGCACAAGCAAATCACAAAATGGCACAAATGCCTCAACTCAAAATCACACAAGAAGGAAGTAAGTGGATGTGCATAAAGATAGTTCCAAATGTAAAGCTCTAAACAAATATCAAAAGTACATATGAAAATCATGAAGATTGGCTCTAAACAACCTAAATCAGAAGCAAATCAAGAATTAAAAACTCATGGCAAAAATCAAAATGAAACATACTCAAACAAATCAACAAAGTTGTATTGAAACACGTCACAAGAAAGTGCAAAGATGAACATCAAAAGGCATGATATAATGACTTTAAAAATCAAACAAAAATTTTTTTAAGCACTCTAAGATGTTATCTAATCAATGCAAAAAGAATGAATCAAAAATATGATGTGAAATGAGAGAAAGAAATCATGCAAATGCATGTGTCAATGAAGAAATTCAATTAAAAAGGAAATTAAAAGAAAATATGGAATAATGTGCAAAAAAACACAAAGTCAGAATTAAAAAAAATAGAGAAAATGATCTAAACATGTTAAGATGTCACATGAATTAATTTGGGATTTTTAGAAGTGATTTGGTATTTTTAAAAATAGGAAATCAAAAAAGTATAGAAAAGAAATTAAAATATAAAAAGAAATGGGAAGGGGGTGCAGTGTAAGCAATATCCATGTTCAAAAACAAAAATGGGCTCAGTGTGGGGGTGCAAACAACAATTAAAACCCAGTCCAATTAAACATATGGTTGAGTGTGGTAGCGCGTGTGTGCAGTTAACAATCAGATGCAATCAAGGCCCTAGAATGATATTAATCTCAATCAATCATCAATCCAACGTCTCACAAATCAAGCACACGACAATTATCACGCACGCACCCACATGTATACATATGAGGGAAAAAAAGAAAACACATGACATGGACCTTCACTCATTAATGCGTTGGCATGATGTCAGGCGTTAGATTAAAGTCAAGATGAGATCATAACACAAGTATAACAATCAAACGGATGATATGCAAGGATCATGGTAACAATGATGCACACACATACACATAACCAATCAGAGAGAAAAAGATAACACGTGAGGAGCATGTGCATTTTAATGCGTTGGCAAACTTTCAACCATACGATACAAAGGATCAACGGCTGTGATTAAAACTGAAGATAAACCCTAACACATCTCATCGGCCGGAGAAGGACCTCCGGTCATCTTCTCTGGCCACTCTCCACCGTCTGCAAACTTTCACACGCCCAGAAATTCATAACTCGCACATCAAAATGAAGAGGAAGTGGAGTACACCATGAATACGCAATCGGTTTCCAAAGATCATGCACATACACCACAACCCGAGCCAATATATTTTGCCCTAAAAAATGATCTACACCTCTAAGAGGTCTATCAACTAGCCAGGACGCCCGCAACTTCTAGTAAGCTAAGAATCACAGAAAAACAAGCTAAAACAATAAGAATCTATGCAAAAAAGTTGGAGAAATTGGAACCTGAACTTTGCAGAAAGTTGAAGCAAATGAAAACCATAAATCCTCTCTTGATCTTGAGCTTAATTCGTGCAAAATAAATGCAGCTGAGTCTTGATATATGGAAAATAGAGAGAGAATCAAAATGTTGATGAAACTTCACTTGGAGAATGATATTGATTCAGTGTGTTCTTGCTTCAAAGCCAAACAATGATGATGATTGCTGAAATGTAGAAGGAGGTTGATGAATTCGTGTGGAGAAAAAGAGAGTTCAGAGAGAAAAACTTGAGAGTGATTTGAGAGAAAGAGTGTGAATGAAGTCTTGTTCTTCAATTTGTGAGAGAGTTTTTGATTTATATGTTAAGTTAGTTGATTTAACCATGGTCAAATGAGTTGAACAGGTGTGGTTAAGTGAGTGCACCCTAACTAACTGAGTCAAGTTAGTTAGGGGCGAGTGGTGAAGGGTTTTACTATGGTGAGGTTGAGATTTATGGTGTTATGGTGGGGTAGAAGCAAAGAGTGGTGGTGATGTGTTGTTCTGATATAGCAGAAGGAACATGACTTGCACGACAAGCTTTTTTCATTTCTCCTTTGGTGCATGGCAAGGCATGTATGTATGTATGTGTAGGAATCTTGCTTGGCCAAATGAGGTAAAGGAAAGTGTGGAGAAGTGTGCGTGTGAATGCTTGAAGTAACAACAACAACAACAATGTTTATTTTTTCTGATTTCATATCAGCCTCATTTCAATGGGGATATGGGAGTTTGATGAGGAATTGCTCTCTCGTTAGTGAATGAAAATATGAGATTTTGGTATCATTGAAAAGATGATGGTTCATAGAACAAGGTTGGTGTGAGAATTGGCTTGAATTGAGGCTTGTAGAGTAGTGAAAAGTTGCTTGGAACTAAAGAATGTGGGACTGACTTCATGGACGTGGCTTGGCATGGCATGGCAAGGCAACATGGTGCATGGAATTTAGCATGATCATACCAACTTTGAACCCTAATAAATCCATCATAACTTGCTCAAATGAAAATTTGTCCAACACCAAAGTTGAAGAGGGCATGGAAAGGAACAACTTTGATGTTCGAAAGTTTTCCATTTGAAGCTTCCTTCAATGAGAAAAATGGGTGGACATTTGGCACACCAGGTGTTTGTCAAAATTATGGCGTGTGGGCCTAGTCTTGCCTTGGCATGACTTGGTTTTGGACCTAGTTCCATCAAACATTGACCAACCATAACTCTCTCAATATTGATCCAATGGAGATGTTCTTTATATGGATTTGAAGCTCAGAACATGAAATTTAATTGGCTCAACTTGGGCCTGAGGTTTGGAGCTTTTATCTTGGAGAAAGAGAGCCTCAAAGTGTCGTGCAAAATGGTCCAAACTTGCCATTTTTGGAAACCCTAAAGTTTCTATTTTTGGCAGTTTTGTGATTTCTTGATTTTTCATAATTCCTCCATCATTTCTTGATCAAATCTTGTCCAATGAACATATATAACTTGAATTTCATGAATTTGACCTTAAAAAGTCAGGAGTTGACTTTTTCACTGCACAGTTGACTTTTTCCCCAATTTCTTGATTATCAAGCAACTGATCAATTGAACCTCTTCTGAAATGAATCAATGGCCAATCTTCCATCCTTAGACACTTAATATCATGTAGAAAACATTGAGATCAAGTTTGAATCAAGATTTCATCAGGAGACCACTTGAACCCAAAACCCTAATTTTGGTACCCTCTGGTTAGGAGGGAAAAACACATTCTCCAAATCCAAATTCCTCTGAACATGATGTATATCCTATCTAACAAAGAGGAGATATGACATTTGGAGGTGAGAAAAACCCAAAGAGCTTGCCCATTTGAGAGTCAGATCCCCATTTTAGACTGTTTTGTATAGGAGATGATGCACTGTTCAATCCTCTGGATGATTTCCCTTCTTTCAATGACTTGTGAGATCAAGGGGGGATGATATCTGATGTAAGAGACCTTTGAGGCTTGTGAGAGACCCTTTTTTTCTTATTCTTTTGCTTTGGATGATCAACACCTTTGAGAATCACTGATCCCATGCCCTTATGCAAGATGCAATGCAATGCTTTATGTTTTATTTTTCTATGCTTGAATGCAATGTAATGAAATGAAAGCACATGCTAAATGATATGAAAATGAGAGGGCAAATTTTGGGGTATTACACCGACGAGGGTATTTTTCTTGGATACTCTCAGTCAAGTAAAGCGTATAGAATTTATAATAAGAGGTTACGTGTAGTTGAAGAGTCAGTTCATGTTACCTTTGATGAGTCTTATCCGAGAAATGTCGGAGAAGGTAGTTCTTTTCATGGTGCAGGTGTACCTACTGAAGACATACTCAAGGACACTGATAAGGGAACTAATCAGCCTGAAGTAGTGCGTATTGAGGAAGAAAAGGATCACCAACCATTGAAAAGTGAGGATGATCATCATTCTAATAAAGATGAACTTCCTCCAGCTTGGAAGTCTTCAAAAGACCATCCAATTGACAACATTCTCGGTGATATCTCTAAGGGAATAACCACTCGCTCTAAACTTAGTAACTTTTGTTATTACTCTGCTTTTGTCTCCCAAGTTGAACCTAAAAATTCAAAGGAGGCGTTACTCGATGAGCATTGGTTTCTATCAATGCAAGATGAGTTAAACCAATTAAGGAGAAATGAGGTTTGGGACCTTGTCCCCCCTTCGCGAGATTACCGAGTAATCGGCACCCGATGGGTGTTTAGGAATAAACTTGATGAAAATGGAGTAATAACACATAACAAAGCGCGGTTTGTAGCGCAAGGCTATAACCAAGAGGAAGGAATCGACTATGAGGAAACTTATGCCCCGGTTGCCCGACTCGAGGCTATACGCCTTCTACTTGCCTATGCTTACACAAAGAACTTCAAATTATTCCAAATGGATGTTAAAAGTGTGTTCCTTAACGGATACATAAATGAAGAGGTTTATGTAGTCCAACCTCCGGATTTGAATCCCACGAATATCCTGATTATGTCTATAAACTTAAATGAGCTTTGTACGGACTTAAACAAGCCCCTAGGGCTTGGTATGAACGTCTAAGAAAATTTCTACTTGATCAAGGGTATTCAAGAGGAAAGGTTGACACGACTCTCTTCATTAAACGTCAATGAAAACATTTAATTTTGGTACAAATTTATGTTGACGGTATTATTTTTGGGTCTACTAACATTACCTTGGTCAAGGAGTTTTCTAGTTTGACGCAAGGGGAATTGAAATGAGCATGATGGGGGAGCTCAACTATTTCCTCAGATTGCAAATCAAACAACTCGAAGAGGGCACATTTGTGAGTCAAACGAAATATTATCTTGAGCTTCTAAAACGTTTCGATATGCTAAACTGCAAAGCAATAAATACTCAAATGCCGACTAGTGCGAACCTTGATCGTGACGAGAATGGTAAAGACGTAGAGGTAAAAAGGTATAGAGGTATGATAGGATCCCTTCTCTATCTTACCGCATCACGTCCCGATATTATGTTCAGTGTATGCATGTGTGCGAGGTATCAGGCACATCCCAAGGAATCCCACTTAAAGGAAGTTAAGCGCATACTTCGATACCTCTCAGGTACTCAAAAGTATGGGCTGTGGTATTCTAAAGGTAGTGTTTGTTCCTTAGTTGGCTACTCCGATTCCAACTTTACTGGGTGCGAGTTGGATAGGAAAAGTACTAGTGGCACGTGTCACCTTTACGCAAATTCCTTGGTGAGTTGGCATAGCAAGAAACAAGTTTCCGTTGCTTTGTCAACAGCCGAGGCGGAATACGTTACCGCCGGTAGTTGTTGTGCTCAGGTCCTATGGGTTAAACAACAATTGCTTGATTTCAATTTAAAACTTGAGCATATTCCAATTTTGTACGATAACACTAGTGCGATTAATCTAACTAAGAACCCCATATTGCATTCACGCACCAAGCATATAGAAATACGCCATCATTTTCTTAGGGATCATGTAGAGAAAGGTGATGTGATTTTTGAGCACGTTGACACTAAAAATCAACTTGCTGATATTTTTACAAAACCATTAGCTACAGAGCCTTTCTTTCACATCCGTAGGGAACTTGGTGTCATACCCCAAATTTTGACCACTAAGATTTCTCATCATTGTGCAAATCATCATCACAATATGGATGAACCATTAGTCTCCCCAAAGATGGGTGAGCATCCACTACAATCAGACTTAGGGTTTCAGGCCCTCTCAGAGCTCTTAGACAAAGGATCAATCAAGAAATGACATGATCTTTAACTTGTCTAGCCTCTCAAACATCCACAAAGGATCAAGAGGACTCTCGCTTCAAGGATTAAGCACAAGGCTTCTCCCTTCTAGGTGGATCAAGCCTTAAGATCGCCAGTGTCACCAAATTAGGGTTTGGTCGACCAGGGCCTCCAGATGGAAATTTTCCTCTGGGCATGAGCCAATGCTTCAAAGCATAACCTATGATGCTCCAATGGATCTCATGAACCCAATCATCAAGTCAATTTAGCCTCAGGGGATGCATTCATCAAAAAACCAGGAATTAGGGTTTCTTGACCTAATTCACCCCTAAGTTGACTTTTGGGACAAAACATGAGCCAAGACCTCAAGAGGGGATTTTAGGGTCTCAAATACATCACATTGATCCATTTGCAACAATGGATTGATCCAAGAAGCTTGAGCAACAAGTTTCAATTTCATCAGAACCACAGTTAGGGTTTCGCGGAAAAAGTCAACTGTATCTTTGACTTTTGACCAGGACATGCTCCCAAACCCTAAGACATGATTCAATACACCCTATAACACCTATGAAATCAATCCATCAAGTTTGATTTAGGTCAAGGACTTGATTTCATAGAGGATCGCACAGTTTGGAATTCATCTGACAAAAAGTCAACTGTGCACAAAAGTCAAACTTTGACTTTTTGAGATTTTTCACAATTATGGTTCTTTGACCCCAAAATGATGTTAATGTATGATTGGAATCATCATTCATCAAGAAAAATCAAGAAAAGTGGGATAACTTGTAAAAGGGGTAACCATGAAAAACTTAGAAAATTTTCTAAGTTATGGAACAAAGTGGCTAGGGTACCAACTTTGGAGGATCATAACTCCTAAACCACAAGGCCATTTTTTCCCATCCAAAGCTAGATTTGTAGCTTTCATGGCCCTCTACAAAAGCTTCAACTACCACTCATTCCAATTCCCCATGGATTTCAAGTTATGGAATGATCAAAATCAAGAAAAGTGAGAATGTCACTTTTTTCCAACACTTAGTGAAATTTTCACTAAGTCAGAATCTGCCTTCACTTTTTTCCAAATGTAGGGGCATTTTTCACTTGGATCCAAAAAGTATCAAAACCAATTATGATCAAATAGGTATTGTATCATATGAGGGCTTTCCAAAATGGCCAAGAACTCCATCAAATTCCACTTGAGCCATGAGATATGACAATGGCAATATGCCTTGCTGAAAACTGCCAAGGCTAGGCAGAATTTTGTACTTTTGCTCGATTTGGCAAAATCAGATAATTCCAAGCCTTGTCATCACTTTGGACACATCTGAGGATCAAATCTAAAGGGAACAAACACTGATCAAAGCCTCCAAAGTTTTTGGAACAAGAAGTAGCATGCAAACCTAGAAATCCCTAAAAGAGGGACAAGACTCCAATTTTGGATTGGAGCATTTAATGGATGCACCAAGGTGGCATGGACTGACACATTTGCAACTAAATTCATTCAAGAATGATCCAACAACTAGGGAACCACAGCTCTGTGCTCTAACCTCTAGTCAATGGCTAGAGGAGACTTGGATTCTCATTGATCAACATTGGCCAAACCTCTACTGCAGTTGCCATTCACTATTGATCCCAAAACAAACTTGCTCTACTATAAATAGAGCTCATTTGTGCTCAGTTTGAGTACACCAAAGCCATCAAACAGATGCTTTCCTCATAATCACTTTCTTTAGGCAAAAATACCTTCTTTAGCAAGGTAACTCTGAGTTTTTGAGTTAGAGAGCATTTCCATCACAGCTCATGATCCAAACACGTCCAATATGTCATATCTAAGGTGTCCAAACTCACACAAGTGACCTGTAATCCTTAAATCTCAAAGTCACCTCTCAAAACCTCAAAATAGGTTTTTTTTTGCATTTTTCAAGCCATGTCTTGATTCAGTCACTTTCCAAACCAGATAAAACCTCAAACACACTCCAAATGTCATCCTTGAACTGCCCCAAATGGCTCCCAACATCTGGAACACTATTTGAGAGAGTTGCTATTTTGGCCATTTTAACCCCTTTTGCAAGAAAGGGCCAGTTTTTGTTTTTGCAGGTTCCAACTGATTCCAATCATCCTAAAAGCTTCTAAGGGATCATTTGAGAGTGTCCAAAGCATCAAACCATTTTTGGAACAAGAAACTTGGCAGATTGTACAAAAAACTCTAAAAGCTCAAAAAGAGGTAAGCATCATGACTTGAACTTTCCAAAATATGCATTGCTTTGAAGTCCACTGATCATGCGTCTCTTCTACATGTTATATGTGTTGTGTTTGCATCAATTTATCATGTAATTCATACCTGTACCAAGATGTAGCACAGAAAATGCAAATTATGGTCTATTTCAAAATCACTATCGGATTTTGAGGAGGGATCATGATCTGAAAAAAATACCACCACCATTGGATTCCTTGTGAAATTCTAGGCCAGATACATATAAATTTTGTCCCCAACCATGGAGAAATGAGAAAGTTATGGACCTTCCTGTTTCTTGTCAAAACTTGCCTTGCCTTGCCTTGGCCCAGGCCAAAAGAAAAGCAAGCCTTGTATATTTATGGTTGTGTTTCAATCAACGGACGTAACACCACCCCAGTGGTAAGGCGCGCGCCCTATACACAAGAGGTCTGGGGTTCGAATCCCCTCGCCCCAGATCCTCTTTTTGCTATTTTTCCCACTTTTTGTTATTTTCCATATTATTTTTAATAGTTTGAAAAATTAATAACTCCCTCAATGTTAATTATTTTTTATTGGTTCTTTTTGCAAAAAATCACAAAAATGTTGAAATATTTTATTCCCCCAAAAAATTAGATTTATATTATTTATTTAATATAATTAGTATTTTTGTGAATAAATGTCTTTTATTTGTTTTTAAACCTTTTAAAAATAAATATCCATTTTGGAAAATCAAAACCAAGTATGTTTTAATTCATCTTGTGATGAAAGCCTCATTTTTCAAACCTAAAACCAAAATCACAAGTTGTTTATTCAAACTTATTTGGAATTTTTATCATTTGTATTAATTTTCTTTGAATAGTTATATTAAAAAAATGATGAAATTAGGGTTTTATTGATTTTCACCCTAACAAACTTTTTCGAACACTCATGGGCATCTAATAGAGTGTAAGACCCAATCCTTTGTAAATACAAACCTATTTTGGGCCTCAAATGTTGTATAAGTCCCGTTGTGTTTCAAAAGTTCGGCGTGATCATCGCCCGTTTAAAACAAACCATCTAGGCCTCTCCTCGAGCTATAAGACTCATTCAAAACCATTTTGAACCTCTAATGGAGTGTAAGACCCAATCCCCTTTTGAAACCAAAAACTTTTGGGCCTCAGTCATTGTATAAGACCCACGGCGTTTTCAAAACCTCGGCGCGATCGTCGCCCTTTTCAAAATAAACCTTGGGCTTCTCCTTGAGCTATAAGACCCATATTTGTTCACTTTCAATCATTTTGGGCCTCTTGAGAGAGTGTAAGACCCATCCCCTTGTACAGAAAACCTTTCTTGGGCCTCAGTCACTTGTATAAGTCCCTGTACAAAACGACAGTGCGATCACTGATTAAACCCTGGGCCTCTCCTTGAGCTGTAAGCCCCAATTTTCCTTTCAAAAGCACTTTCTTCTTTGATTTTGTAACATACTGTTATTTTCAATTTATTTGTTGAACAACTAACAATACAGTATGGAAGCTCTACAACCGAGTAAGTGTTTACCCGCTTTCATTTATCACTTTCATATGTATATAACTGTACTGTGGGGCTGTTTCACTGTAAGTCTTCTTTCATAAACTCATATCGACTGTGTAATACTAGTATAGATATTTAGAGTTTCCCCGGCAACTACATCTAGAACTAGACAAAACCTCGTCTCCTTCCCTCCGACGTTCTCATGGATATTTCAACATAACCTAAACCATGAGAATTTTCTTTTACAACAATTTTAGATAACTAGATCTAAGAAATCTCCCCCTTGAACAGTTCATATACAGAAGGCCAATGTTCCAAGTGAAACCCCTTCTGGAACTGTTCATCAGCCTCCTCTTGGGCTTAGTGCAAGGACCCACAGGCTTCCTAAAAGCATGCCCGCCTCCTCTTGGGCGTTGTACAAGGACCCGTCGGCTTTTTAGAAGTTTTCACAGCCTCCTCTTAGGCTTCGTATAATGATTCTTCCTCCGAGAAGATAGCCTCCTCTGGGGCTTCGTACAAATTGTCTCTTCGGCTTCTTAAAAGTTTTTCTCGCCTCCTCTTGGGCTTTGTACAAATTGTTCCGACGACCTCTTAAAGGTATAGGAACAAAAATTAGTCATCTTAATAGAACAATCTTTCAAAGAGTCTAGATCTTCCTACGGCGAACATACTGTCTCTTGATCTCTCTTAAGCATAGTAGAAAAGATAAAACTCTAGACTTGGACAGTCTAATCTCCTTGAGTCTCGAAGACATTCTCAAGTTCCTTTCAAAAATAGGAAAAAAAACCCGTAGACTTGGGCAGTCTCAATACCCTTCGGATTCCCCGTTTCCTTAAAAAACAGGAAATAATCCCGGTCCTCAGATCAAATCCATGAGTACAACATTACCCATATAAGAATTGATTTTCTCTTTTAACCAACATACTGGACCTGTCACTTAACTGAAACAGTAACCCTAGCCTCCTCTTGGGCTTTGTACAATGATTCTCCCCAGCAGAGCTAACCTTTGCAGCCTCCATATCGGGCCTCGTATGAGATACAAAATCACTCTCTTGTTGAGTATAAAAGACTCTCTTGTTGAGTCAAACATTGTTAGCCTTCATCTCGGGCTTCGTACGAGATACAAAAACACTCTCTTGTTGAGTATAAAAGACTCTCTTGTTGAGTCAATCCGCTTTTAGCCTTCATCTCGGGCTTTGTACGAGATACAAAACACTCTCTTGTTGAGTATAAAAAGACTCTCTTGTTGAGTCGATCACCTTTAGCCTCCATCTCGGGCTTCGTACGAGATACAAATCACTCTCTTGGTGAGTATAAAAGACTCTTTTGTTGAGTCAAACCCTTTTAGCCTCTGTCTTGGGCTTCGTACAAGACACATATAAAAACACTCTCTTGTTGAGTCAACCCTTTTAGCCTCTATCTCGAGCTTCGTACGAGACACAAAAGCATCCTCTTGTTGGGTCAATAGCCTCCTCTTAGGCTTTGTATAAAGAAATCCCCGTTTGATTCAATCAACCTTTTAGCATCAAATCATGCTTTGGTCACAACATACAAACATCAACAACTCCTTTTTCCTCGTCTAATTGCTGTAAGCGGCAAGCCTTAGAATTATTTACATCCACGCCACTGTCCCTCTTTTAGCATGAGAAATTCCTAAGGAAATATGGCATTGCTCTAAACTGAGTTAAAGTCTTCTCCTTCAGGTTGAAAATCCCCTATAAAGGAAATTATGGCATTGCTGGATTCGCATATCCCAGTTAAAGTAATTCTCCTTTATAATCAGTCACCCAACAGTTGTGACAAACAGACCCCCTTTAGAGATGACAAATTCCCTCTAAAGTCAACACCCTTTTAGCTTCACAGCTTGGGCTTCGAACAAGATACAAATAGACCCTTCAGCTTCACACTTGGGCTTTGAACAAGATATAAACCACCTTTAGCTTCATGTATTGGGCTTTGAACAAGACACCAAAACACCATTTCCTCCCATAGAATAGGAGGAACTACGATCGCTCTGATTTCCCTATCACAGGAATACGTAGGCATAAGATTGAAAAAGAATCTTAGCGATCACACTAATAAAAAACCCCCAAAGTCCCCTACCTTCAGCCAATCTAGCGCAGTATCCCAACAAATTCCCCATGAACAGTCCCGGTATTTCGTTCTGAACAAAATAAGCAGAGAGAGGCCCACGAACTAAAACCGCATATGTAAACCAACAATTTTGACTATTTAACCTCAGTTTGCAAGCAGGGTTTGTTGGAGACATCTATTTCCCTTCCTTCATCAGCTTCAATAGGATAAAAAATGAATCGACCTGTAGTACCCCAGAGCGACAGTGCTTAAGAACCACGTCCAAAATCGCTCACTACAGAAAAATGGCGCCCACCGTGGGGCTAAACAAAGGAATCTTGTCTCTCTTATCTCTCTGGTTGAAACCTTCTCTTAGGACGAGTCCTTGGGTTCATAAGGTATCACCGAATGACGGTTCCATCGGGGAATGTCATTATTGCTAGGATCGGCCCTCACTAGGATCTTAGGTCAAAAACCTTTAAGTTGGGAAGGTACCACAGAGTGGCGACTCCGCCGGGGAGCCATTTTCTGTTAGGATCATAGGATTCATAGCTCTTAAAAAGTCTAGGACATTAGGACAAATATATATACTGCTTTTCCTAATTGATATATGTGTTTATTTTTCTGCTAATGGGAATGCGTGTGATGCCGCATGTGGAAATATTGAGTATACACCTAGGAAAAACCTCTTTCAGTAGTGCGGAAGCTATCGGAAATAGTTGTCACGCGATACTACCCTCTTCTGAGATTCTTCGAAATACATCTCCTATATAGCACGGTTCCCGGCCCGTTGATGTTATCTCGACAAGAATCAATGATTTTGAGAGACAGGTACAAAAATCACTAGTATAAACCTTTGGGATGGGTAGAGCCTTGACTTCATGACACCGACCCTTTGACCCCAAGTTTTTTCTATGTTTTTGTGTGTTGCATTCATGCATTCATTTTAAAAACATTAAGCAAAGAAAAGCTTTCTCTTCTAGTCTCTCTTTTTCAAATAAAACTAAGACAATGATTGCAAATAACAGAGGGAAATATTGCGCTAATGGATTTTGGTAGAAGGAAAACTCACCAGTACACCTTCAAGGTTCCAAAACTAGGGGATTTGAGAGGATTAGCAAGGATGATCACTAACCCTGACGCTTTTAGAGCTAAGTACGGAGGTCTGCTACCTCTGTTAAGGGTCCATGTAATTGAAGGAATCCTGGAGGCACTCGTTCAGTTTTACGATCCGGTCTATCACTGTTTCACATTTCCAGATTACCAGCTCCCACCAACGCTGGAGGAGTATTCTCATATGATTGATCTACCCATTACTGATCAAGCTCCCTTTTCTGGACTGGAAGAAATTCCAAAGGATCAAATCATTGCAAGAGCAATCTATTTGGATGAGTCAAAAATCAAGACTCGCATGACCACCAAGGGAGGAATCCCAGGTTTACCAGCCAAGTTTCTGGTAAAGAAGGCTCTGTACTTTGCTAGTATAGGAAACGTGACTGCTTTTGAAAGCATCTTTGTTTTACTCACCTACGGGTTATTTCTGTTTCCCAGCATTGATAACTTCGTCGATATCAACGTCATTAAGGTTTTTCTCATTGGAAATGCCATACCAACCTTGCTCGCAGATGCATATCATTCTGTACACTTAAGGAATTTATACAGCGGAGGAATGATCAAGTACTGTGTACCCCTGCTATATAAGTGGTTTATCTCCTATTTGCCTAAGTCTGCTGCTTTTTGGGATCATAAGAGTGCCTTACGCTGGTCGCAGAAAATCATGTCTCTTACCAACTCTGACATAGATTGGTACAATAGGATTTATGACGGGATCAGGATCATTGACCGTTGTGGAAACTTCCCCAACGTACCCCTCATAGGAATTAAAGGAGGAATCAATTATCATCCAGTTTTAGTTCGTCATCAATTTGGATACCCGATGAGGCATGTCCCGCGTAATGCTCATCTGGAAGGTCTTTTCTTCAAGGAAGGAGAAAATGACAGGGCACTAAAGATGGAAATAGTGCACGCTTGGAAACATGTTCATAAGAAAGGACGGGAGTCTCTAGGAAAACCGGACTGTGTCTCGGTGGAGCCTTATCTCCACTGGGTACAAACTAGAGCTCTCAAACTAAAGATGCCTTATCCTCGTCACGGAGTTCTTCCACTAAGGGAATCTGTCATGTACTTCATGACTGAAAGGAAAAAACTTTAGGTTACTCTCAACAAAGTTCAACAAGAGAGGAGGTCTTAGAAGAACAAGTACCGCATTCTCAATGTGGAGTGTGCCAAAATACAACAACTGCTGAAAGATAAGGATGCTCTAATTGAGATTTTGGAGCAACATGCTGTAGAAAATCAGGATGACCAAAGGAATTTGCTCCCTCCTTTCACTTGGCAAAGGAATGACAACCCGAAAACGGCCCAAGAGCCCTGGTCCAAGAAAAGGAAAGTACCAGAATCAGCACCCGAGTTCTCCTCAGAGAGGACTCGGGACCCATTAGCTTAGGTTTCTATTTCCGCACCTTGTAATTTACTGTATTTCGATTTCCACAATCCTTTGAATTCAATAAAACGGGGGTTTCCCCACTGTTTGAAATTTGCAATCTAGTTGTTGAAGTTTATTTTGATTAAACCAAAAAACAATTAATATAATCACTGCATTCATCATTCTCACGTCACGTATTCTTCTTACCTACGAATCTCACGTTTGTGTCTCGGTCCTAGAGTCAAACTGTCTCATTCGTACAATACTCGGGCCAATCGTCAGAAAAAGATGGATGATCACGAGGAAGAGAACAGAGAGTTGAAAGAAGAGATCGACGCTCTAAGAGAGGATATGAGAAAGCAATGACATGCAAGCCATGGCAGAAGCTCAGCTACAAAGAACTGTGATCTCAGAGATCACCTTAACGCCCATAGTAGAGAAGTATTATCCTAGGTATCAAATGCCGAAAGATCGTCCCTGGGGCATGCCTGTTAACTATATCCCAGAAGGATATGTTCCGCCGATCACTGAAGATCAGGGAATCATAGCAGAAGCCGCTGGGCCTGAAGGTTACAAACTTCGGGAAAGCGAGGATGCCAGAGGCATAATGAGGACTCCTGAAGGTTACAAACTTTGGGAAACGCCAAGATTCACTGCCGTAGTAACGATACCACCCCCTGTGGTGCACACTGTCCCGGAAGGACAGATTCCACAGATACCTTCTGGTAGAAAGGAAAGTATGTTCAATAGAATGGATGAATTCCAGGAGCAGTTCTTGGAAATGCAGAAGGAACTGCAGGCTATTCGCGGTCAGGATTTATTTGTAAAGGATGCCGCAGACCTTTGTTTGGTCCCCAATGTGAAAGTCCCGCACAAGTTCCAAGTACCCGATTTTGAAAAGTACAAGGGTAACTCTTGCCCTCAAAGCCATTTGTCTGATGTATGCTCGGCGAATGTCAGCTCAGACAGAGAACCAGGATCTGCTGATTAACTACTTTCAGGATAGTTTAACCGGTGCAGCATTAAAATGGTACATGGGTTTAAACCGCGCTACGATTATCACTTTCAGAGATCTTGGCACTGCCTTCGTCCAACAATATAAATACAATTTGGACATGGCACCAGACAGAGATCAACTCAGATCAATGTCACAAAAGGACAAGGAAACCTTTAAGGAATACGCTCAGAGATGGCGTGAAATTGCCGCTCAAATTTGTCCAACTCTTGAGGAAAAAGAGATGACAAAGATTTTCTTAAAGACCTTGAGCTCATTTTACTACGACAGAATGGTTGCCAGTGCACCCAGCGACTTCACCAAAATGGTCGGTATGGGAGTGCGTCTCGAGGAACCCGTTCGAGAAGGACGTCTAGTCAAAGACACTGGGTCGACAAGCGATACTAAAAAATACGGTAGTGCTCTCCCTAAGAAAAAGGAGCAAGATATTGGGAATATCTCTCTCGGAAAGCAAAGGCGACGGTACCAACCAATAGCAGTTGTAACTCCTGCTATCAACCCCGCGTCTATTTCTACGTATCAACCTCAGGTTGCTCAAAGCCAACCGCATTCGCAGCAATTTCAGCAAAGGACACAACAACCTCTTCAGCAGGCTCGTCCTCAATATAACAACAACCGTACAACACGGCCACCAGGATTTGATCCTATACCCGTATCATACGCAGAACTATTTCTGTTACTACTGGCCAACGGGCATGTCCAGACTAAGTCTCCTCTTATAGTACCAGAAAATCCACCTTTTTGGTTTAAGGTGGATCAGACTTGCCCTTACCATCAAGGAGAACCAGGGCATAACATAGAGAACTGTCTCATTTTTAAGTCCGATGTGCAAAAGCTTGTTAGGAGCGGGGTCTTATCTTTCAAGGATACGAATCCTAATGTTCTCACAAACCCGCTGCCTCAACACGAGAAAGCTGCAGTTAATTTGATAGAGGGAGAGTCTAACAACATCTATCAAATTCATGATGTACTCTTGTTAAGGGCCAACTTGGTCAAGATGCTTTGTAGACAGAGTGGATATGGCCATGTGCCACCTCATAATTATCACCAGTGTGATATCTGTTCTAAAAGCAATCGAGGATGTTCTGTGGTGCAATCAGCTCTACAGGAACAGATGGATCTCGGATGGATCCAAGAGCACCGAGTTCGTGGAGTTAACATGGTTTATACGAATTCCAACATCATTCAAAACCATGATATCCGTGCGATGAATGTCAACCTGGTAGCAATGCACTCAAGGCAAAGCCAGTATCATAATCTGCCGCGTCACGATTATATTTCCTGCCTGACTTGCTCGGTAAACAAACAGGGATGCTCTTTTGTACAAGAGGCCCTCCAGCTTCAGATGGATCTTGGATGGATTCAAGACTACCATGATAGGAATCATTATCAAATCAACATGATTCAAATCTTTGATATTCACTTGATGAATACCATCCTGGTGGAGTTACATGCTAAACAGGTCCGGCTCGGGTTCCTGGTATCACATGATTATCAGAGCTGTAAAGCGGGTTGCGAAGACGATCAGGGCTGTGCCCTTGTCCAAGAAACACTTCAGCACTTGTTGAACCACTGGTGGCTTCCAATCTATATGGATGAAGACACCCAGCAAATTAGTATCACTAACGGGAATCCTACTAGATATCAAAGTCAGGATGTTCGGTCGATGGAAATAGATCTAGTAAGGTTACACTGTATTCAAAGTGGACGTGGCCAGGTGCCACTACACAACTATGAGCGGTGTGGAGTTTGCTCAGTGGATAATCAAGGATGCTACCTCATAGGAGCAGCCCTTCAAAGTCAGTTGGACCGCAAAGATATTCAACCATGGTCAAGTTCTGGATTAGTCAACTACTTCACTGATCAAATCGAGGACGTTGTCGCAATCTCTGATCATCAGAGGGCTAGGGATGTTTTGTGCCATCATCCCTCTACTTGACGAATCGAGAGTTCCCAACCAGGAACAGATCGAAATTACTTACGATGGTCGAAAAAATCAGAAGGCTCCCATAGTCATCTATCTACTGGGACCACTACCATATGAATCAACTAAGGCTATCCCTTACAAATACGGTACAACATCAATTGATAATGGAAAGGAAATTCGGTTACCCTCCGTCGTGAATATTGCAGACATCAGTCGAGTAACACGGAGTGGTAGAATCTTCAACAGAGGAGTTGGAGAACCCAGCAAAGAAAAGGAACCTCAGACAGAAGTTCCCAATCCACCAGTCGGTCAATCCAGTAATCCCGACCTTTCAAAAAACGATGATGAGATGCTAAAGCTCATCCAAAGGAGTGAATACAACATTGTTGATCAGCTGTTACAAACTCCTTCAAAGATCTCAGTATTATCACTGTTACTTAGTTCAAAAGCGCACAGGGAGGCTCTACAGAAAGTCTTGGAGCAAGCCTTTGTGGAACAGGATGTAACAATTAGACAGTTCGATAGCATTGTCTCTAACATCACTTCCTGCAATAACTTGCTATTTAGTAATGAAAAATTACCTGAAGAAGGTCGCCGTCATAACCTGGCGCTCAACATTACAGTCAACTGCCAAGACGATGCTTTAGCTAGCGTACTAGTAGACACATGGTTAGCCCTGAATGTTATGCCAAAATCTACTCTAATGCGACTATCATTTCTAGGATCTCCGATGAGAGGCAGTGAGGTCATCGTCAAAGCATTTGACGGATCCAAAAAAACGGTTATCGACGAAGTCGACCTTCCCATAACTATTGGTCCTCACACTTTCCAAGTCATGGACATCCGGGCAACATACAATTGTTTATTAGGAAGACCTTGGATACATCAGGCTGGGGCGGTCACTTCAACCCTCCACCAAAAGTTAAAGTTCATCCAGAATAGGCAACTCGTCACAGTCTGTGGAGAACAGGCCTCGCTCGTAAGCAACTTATCGTCATCCACTTATGTAGAACCGGAGGGGGTAATCGGAACCCAGTTCCAAACGCTTTCGCTACACAAGGACAATCAATCCGAAGGGGGAACTTAAATTTCCTCGTACAAAGATGCTATCAAAGCGGTCGAGAATACCAATACAACAGGAGGGGGGAAGCTTGTCATTCCTACTAACAATAAGAAAAAGAAAGGTCTTGGATTTTCCTCAACCTGTACTCAGACGGATGCGAACAATAAAAGTTTTCATCCTATTCAGAACTTCTTCCACAGTGGAGGCTTCCTTCAACCAGTGACTCAAGACGTGCACACCATCAATAAAGATGATTCCTCCGATACGGAGGAAGAATGGAAGTCCTATCTCAACGAGGACGGTTATACGTCTCAGGGAGAAACGCAGACTCCCTTTTGTTTTCCTGCACTGAGCCCGAGATTTATACCAAGGTCAGATGTCAAAATGATGTACGAAGATTGTGATCCGGAAGGATGCCACGCTCCCCCAAACTCATTAGAGGAGAACACTCTGATGAAAGACAGCTTTGACCCCGACTACTATGGCCCGATGGATTCCCTGCCAATGTGGAAGCCTTACCCAGGAGACTTGGGGCAAGAAAGTCAGTCAAACAATGAAAATCAGCTGAGCATCATTGAGAAGAATACCTGCGTCTCCACCATGTCATGGGATCAACACCCAAGTTATCCTGAAAATACCCAGAACGACGATGAATTCACAACGTTTGCAGGACTAGAATTCATTAACTATGCTTTTCCCAAGGTCAACGTCATCGAGAAGGATGACTCCTCCAGTTCCAAAGAAGAGTGGGACACCTTGGGACAACCAAGTAGAAAATTTGACTTCATGGTCAAGTACACCGCTCCTGAAAGCTCTCGTATTAGGCTTGAGGAAATCCAGTCAACTGGGTGGGGAGATACACCTGAGAGAACAAATACTCTGCAAAATACAACTGAGGAATCCTCCTACGATAACTCTTCTTGGGAGACAGATTCCAATGATCCGGCTCAACCAGAAATCAGCGTTATTTCTGAAGACAAATCAAGGAAGGTACCAGACTTTATGATTCACCGAGGAGTTCGCCGCCAATGGGTTGCTGTCAATGTCCCAAAGATTGTTCATAAGTCTAAGTAATTGCCATCTTTACTTTAACCTTTCACCCTGCCCAGGTGAAACGGATATTTTGATAGGGCTCACTTTCTGTAAATATCCCTCTTCGCTTCGCCCAAAGCGACAGAGTTTTGTTTTATAGGGCTGTAGTTTCAAGAATCGACTTGTTCATAAATAAAATAACATCGTTATGTAATTTCCGCAGTTATTGTTGTTTTCTCTTTCTGCTTTTTCCAGAAAATGGTAATCCTAAAAAACAAAAAATAAATAAAAATGAGCATTGTTAAAAAAAAAATATAAAACACTGCACACACTCTTGCATTCTCTCTATCTCTTCTAAACACAAATCATCACGTCATGCAGATTGCTTGTTTTAAACCCCGTTGAAACATACGATCCAATGCCTTCTCCCAACTTTGAATTCCCGGTATTTGAGGCTGAAGAAGAAAATGACGACGAAATTCCAGAGGAGATCTCCCGACTACTCAGACAAGAGGAAAGGTCCATTGAGCCTCACAAAGAGTTGCTGGAAACAGTCAACTTAGGATCGGAAGAAGAGAGAAAAGAAGTCAAGATTGGGGCACTGCTCAGTCCAACTGTCAAAGAAATTTTGATGAAACTTCTCAAAGAGTTTCCCGATGTATTCGCTTAGTCCTATCAGGATATGCCAGGGTTGGATACCAGCATCGGGGAACATCATCTACCATTGAGATCAGAATGTCCGTCGGTAAAACAAAGGTTGAGACGGACTCATTCAGACATGGCTGTCAAAATCAAAGAGGAGGTACAGAAACAGATTGACGCGGGTTTCCTCGCTACGTCAGAATATCCTCAATGGTTAGCCAACATAGTACCAGTTCCGAAAAAGGATGGAAAGGTCAGAATGTGTGTCGATTACATAGATCTAAACAAGGCAAGTCCAAAGGACGACTTTCCCTTGCCACACATAGACATACTGGTAGACAGTACAACAAAGTTCCAAGTCTTCTCCTTCATGGATGGATTTTTGGGCTATAATCAAATCAAAATGGCGTCGAAAGACATGGAGAAAACTTCGTTCATTACCCCATAGGGTACTTTTTGTTACAAGGTAATGCCGTTCGGCTTGAAGAACGCCGGGGTAACCTATCAAAGGGCTATGACTACTCTGTTTCACGACATGATGCACAAAGAAATCGAAGTGTATGTCGATGACATGATTGCCAAATCTAAAACAGAAGAGGAGCATGTGACCCACCTGTCAAAACTATTCGAGTGTTTACGAAAGTACAAACTCCGCTTGAATCCCAATAAATGCACCTTCGGTGTCCGTTAAGGGAAACTCTTAGGGTTCATCGTCAGCCAGAAAGGAATTGAGGTTGATCCTGACAAGGTCAAGGCCATTCAAGAAATGCCTTCTCCAAAGACTGAAAAACAAGTCAGAGGATTCCTAAGACGTTTGAACTACATCTCCAGATTCATATTCCTCATGACCGCGACATGTGCGCTAATTTTCAAATTACTCAAAAAGAATCAGGACTGCATTTGGACAGAAGACTGCCAAACCGCCATCGATAGTATCAAGGAATACCTGTCGAACCCGCCGATTCTATCACCTCCAGTGGAAGGAAGACCGCTGATCATCTATTTAACAGTCTTGGAAGACTCAGTGGGTTGTGTACTTGGCCAACAAGACGAAACAAAAAGAAAAGAGTCTGCCATCTACTATTTGAGCAAGAAATTCACCGACTGCGAGACTCGGTACACTATACTCGAGAAAACTTGCCGCGCTCTGGTTTGGGCAGCCAAATGTCTTCGCCACTACATGATTCGTCACACCACTTAGTTAATCTCTGAAATGGATCCAATCAAGTATGTCTTTGAAAAGCCTGCTCTCACGGGAAGGATTTCCCATTGGCAGATGTTGTTATCAGAATATAACATAGAGTACCACGCTCAGAAAGCCGTTAAAGGAAGTGTTTTAGCCGATCATTTGGCTCATCAACTGATTGACGATCAGGAATCAGTCGAATATTACTTCCCAGACGAAGATGCCATGTATCTAAAAATGAAAGACTGGGATGAACCGCTACCCAGTGAAGGGCCAGAACCAGATTCCCAATGGGGACTTATCTTTGACGGAGCTGTCAATCATTACGGAAATGGAATTGGGGCAATTATCATAACACCTCAGGGTACCCACATTCCTTTCACCGCTAGAGTTATGTTCAAGTGCACAAACAATGAGGCCGAATACGAAGCTTGTATCATGGGTCTCGAGGAAGCGATTGATTTGAGGATCAAGAACTTGGATGTATATGGCGACTCAGCTTTGGTCATCAATCAGATCAAAGGAGATTGGAACACATACCAATCAGGATTGATTCCATAGAAAGATTACGCAAGAAGGTTGTTACCCTTCTTCAACAGAGTCGAGTTTCATCATATCCCTCGTGAGGAGAATCACATGGCTGATGCATTAGCCACTCTCTCTTCTATGATTAGTGTAGGTCAATGGAATGACTTACCTAAGATCGACATAATGCGCCTTGAACGGCCCGCTTACATCTTCAATTGAAGCAGTCATAGACGACAAACCTTGGTATCATGATATCAAATGCTTCCTTCAGAAACAAGAGTACCCACCTGGGGCATCCATGAAAGATAGAAAAACCCTCAGAAGGCTAGCAGACAGTTTCTTCCTAAGTGGTGATACACTCTATAAGAGGAACTTTGACATGGTCTTGCTTCGATGCGTCGACAGACCAGAAGCAGACATGCTGATAAAAGAAATTCACGAAGGGTCCTTTGGAACTCATGCCAACGGACATACAATGGCGAGAAAAATTCTAAGAGAAGGGTACTATTGGTTGACAATGGAATCTGACTGCTACAAGTACATGAGGAGATGTCACAAGTGTCAGATATACTCAGACAAAATCCATGTACCGCCTACACATCCCCGTGGCCTTTTTCCATATGGGGAATCAACATGATCGGTGTGATTGAGCCTAAGGCTTCGAACGGACATCGGTTCATCCTGGTAGCCACTGATTACTTCACCAAGTGGGTCAAAGCAGCGTCATACGCTAATGTAACCCGACAAGTGGTGGTACGATTTATCAAAAACAATCTCATCTGCCGTTATGGTGTTCTGAGCCAGATCGTTACAGATAATGGATCTAACTTGAACAATAAGATGATGAAAGAGTTGTGCGCAGAGTTCAAGATCGAACACCATAACTCATCTCCCTACCGACCCAAGATGAACGGAGCGGTAGAAGCGGCTAACAAGAACATCAAGAAGATAGTTCAAAAGATGGTTGTAACCTATAAAGACTGGCATGAAATGCTGCCCTTTTCTCTTCACGGTTATCGAACATCTGTCTGCACTGCAACAGGGGCAACCCCTTTCTCTCTAGTACATGGCATGGAAGCAGTGCTC
This sequence comes from Lathyrus tuberosus, assembly GCA_022829125.1. NCBI lineage: Eukaryota > Viridiplantae > Streptophyta > Magnoliopsida > Fabales > Fabaceae > Lathyrus > Lathyrus tuberosus. Next base: position 1,716,248 of record JALAZF010000282.1, read on the forward strand.
CCCATCGAAGTAGAGATCCAATCAATCCGGGTATTGATGGAAGTTAAGCTAACAGAAGCTGAATAGTGTCAAAGTCGACACAACGAACTGAATCTGATCGAAGAAAAGAGAATCACGACACTATACCATGGTCAGTTGTATCAGCAAAGAATGAAGAGGGCGTTCGACAAAAAGGTTCAACCTCGTGTCTTCAGAAAAGGAGACCTTGTGCTCAAGAAGATACAATCATTTCTCACTGATTCCCGGGGCAAGTGGACTCCGAATTATGACGGCCCCTATGTGGTCAAGAAAGCTTTCTCAGGCGGTGCCCTGAGACTTGCAACCATGGACGGAGAGGAATTTACCTACCCCAAAAACATTGACGTAGTCAAGAAATACTTCGCCTAAACTAAAAAAAGAAAAAAAATGTCTCGGTGGATTGTAAACCCGAAAGGTCGATCCAGGCAAAAATTAGAGACATGATAAAAAATCATCTAGGTGGATTGGAAACCTCAAAGTACAATCCACGAAAAAATTAGGGATAATGGCAAGTAACTACTTTCAACAAAGGGGCAAGTCCCTCGGCAGCAGTTACATCATCCGTCAGGAAAACTCCAGTCAAGGTCATCTTCGACAGAAGCTCAAGATGCCCCGAAGTCAAAGTTGGTAGAAGGATAGTGGTCGTTATGTTTCAATGTATCCCTTTTCCCTTAAATTACCATTTTCTAAACTTTGTAAATACTTTATGGAATCACGCGTTTGGCTGATTTCCATCCTATCAATAAAATTTGAGCCCTTGTGCTTTTGTTTGCAATTCTTATTTGTTTTAGCTTTACAGGACAACATTTTAACATGATCAACGATTCTTGAAATAAAACAAAAATGAATTTACTTGTAAAATTTTTTTGCTTTTAATAAAGATGGCAAATTCTTTTGACTGTTGAACATCGAAAGAATATCGATGGCTTTTCCCAAAGGCGGTTAAGCTTCAAAGTGCAGAATCAAAGTACTCCTTCAAAACCAGTGCACCTGAAAGAAGGATCAGCTGTGTCAGAGACCATTGTTTCATCTAACACCCCCGACAGAGTTCTTATCTCCTAAGCCCGACCAACGTAGCTCCCCACGAGGACCACTTCTCCTAAGCAAGGCCGAATTGCTATCTTGAACCAGCGATACCTCTTCGTCCCCAGCAGTGGCCGAGTATCCAGTCGTGTTCATCTATTAGTTTGTATGTCGTGTCAGTTTTGTCAGCATATACACACATACATCATGCATTACTACTTTGCGTTCATATTTATGTTGTATCACTATCACCTTGGTCGGTCTTATCTCCTAGTGATAACAGTCCTCTAAATCGAGTTGTCAGTTCTTTCCTCGTCAGAAAATGTTGCATCTGAACTACCTCTCTCCTCCAGTTTATTTCTGGGATGAAGTCGGCCTTTGATCACTTTGATAACTTGAACCTCTGAAAAACCAGAGAACCCTCAGCCAGCATCACTCTTCGCCATGGAAGATGATATCTTCGCTTTCCCGGATTAAGGAAAATCCCTAGAGAAAGCCTCATAACTAAAGACTTTCAGCAACACATTGATTTTGCTCTCCGGAGAGTCGATATTAATGAAGTCATCAGCACCTCAAAATTGGGGTACATCGTATGGCATTTCTCTGAGAAGATCTCGAGAAAAGTATGATGTAATATCCCCAAACGAAATTAGTCTCTCAAGAAGACTCGTTTTCCCCAGTAGAGTCGACAAATGGCGTCCCACAGAGAAGTTTGTGCCTCTCTATAATCAAAGCTTTTTCCATCAAATGGCATCTCCCCAGGAAAATTCGGCGAGAAGTTTGAGGAGAACTGCTACAAATAGCGTCCCTTGTCAATAAAGTTTATTGACAAAAGAAATTGAGACCAGATCCATGGTAGGAAACCAGGATTGAGGGGAGGTTTATATCGGAAACTGAGACCAGTTCCTTTGTAGGAAACCAGGATCAAGGGGAAGTTTATTTCAGAAATTGAGACCAGTTCCTTGGTGGGAAACCAGGATCGAGGGGAAGTTTAAATCAAAAACTGAGACCATTTCCTTGGTAGGAAACCAGGATCGAGGGGAAGTTTACCTTTTCTAAGCATCATTGCTTATGGGTCCTTGCACTAAGCCCAAGAGGAGGCTGGGGGAACTTCTAAGAAGCCTGGTGGTCCTTGTACCAAGCCCAAGAGGAGGCTCAAGATACTTCTAGGAAGCCTGTGGGTCCAAGCCTAAGAAAAGTTCAAGAAAGGTTTCACCGAGGATAAGTCCTTTCTTTGTTGAACAGTTCTAAGGTTTGAAGAAATTCAAAAGAGGTTTCACCGGGAATTAATCCTCTATGAGGAAATGAATTTCTTATATATATTTCTAAGTTTTGACAGTTTTGAGAAAAGTTTCACCGGGAATAATTCCTTTCTCTGTTCCATATTGAATAAGCCCAAGAGGAGGCAGACTGTATCGAGGGAAGTTTCCTATGAGGGAACTAGTTTTGACTATGTTAGAAGTAACCTCTGGTTTGACCTAAGTGTAGACCTAACTGTTGGGGAAAACTCTAGACAGATATGCACAAGTATATATAGATAAGTGAATTAAAAGGTATATATACAAGTGTGCATTGAATTGAAAAGATGTTGGGTCTTACACTCTGAAAAGAGGCCCAAGTGTATTGTGATCTGTTGTATTGATTACAGCTATATGATTAGGGTTTTAAGAAATTAAAGAAAGTTTTGAGAAAACTTTGAATTTTAATTTGAATCAAAAGAAATTTGTTGTAAAGAAAAGAAATGTTTGGGGCTTATAACTCAAAGAGAGGCCCAAGTGGTCTAAGAGCAGTTTCACCGGGAATAATGCTCCTCTTAGTACCAGTTTAAAACAGACAGATGATTTTGAAAACAGGGGTATGGGGCTTAGAAATCAAGGAGAGGCCCATTGAGTTGTTTATGGTTTAAAGTAAAGTTTTTATACAAAAGGATTGGGGCTTATACTCAACGAGAGGCCCAGATGATTTGTTTTGAAAACAATGATTGTATTGTGATACCGAAAGACGTTGTGGGACTTATACTATACCAGAGGCCCAAAATTTATTTATGTAAAAAAGGGTTTGGGCCTTACACTCTATTAGAAGCCCAAAAATTGTTTGAAAAGAAGAAACATGAGGCTTATACTCAAGGAAAGTCCCGGATGACTTATTTGAAAGGCGACGATCGCGCCGCGATTTTGAAAACCACAGTGGGACTTATTGTCATACCCTAAATTTTACCACCAAGATTTCCCATCATTGTGAAGATCATCACCACAATATGGATGTACCATCACGCCTCATCAATCTCCCCCAAAGATAGTTGAGCATCCAATATAATCAAGAATTAGGGTTTCGAGCCCTCCCAAAACACTTAGACAAAAGATCAATCAAGAAATGACATGATCTTCAACTTGTATAACCTCTTAAAACATCCAAAAAGGATCAAGAGGAATCTCACATAAGAATCAAGCACAAACTTTCAAATTTCCAAGTGGAATGAGCCTCAAAACACCCGGTGTCGCTAGATTAGGGTTTTCATCGACTAACACCCTCAGAATGAATTTCTCATAGGGGATTGAGCCAAGACTTCACAATATGACTCAATATTCTCAATATGGCCCTAGGAACACATTTGTAAAGTTAAACTACCCTTGGGAAGTGCATTTCTCAAAAGTCGGGAATTAGGGTTTTTACGCGCCGAACCGCTCCGGAGCAAAAAGTCAAAACATGACTTTTTTGGAAAAAATGATCCTTATGACTCATATTTTCATTAAATATGATCTATAATGTCATTTGAACAAGAATTGATCAAGAAATCATGGTAACTTGTAAAAGGGGTAATCTTGACAAAAATGAAAATTTTTCTAAGTTACTAAAAATTTAAATGGTTTTGGTGCCAACTTCTAAGGACCATAACTTGTGATCCAAGCATCCATTTTGAGTTATCCAAATCCTGATTTATAGGTCTTCCTACATTCTACAAAATCTTCAACTACATGAAACTCTAAATCTTCATGGATTTTTAGTTATGGATGGATCAAAGTAATGAAAAATCAAGAACATAACACTTAGTGCAAAACTGTCTAAGTGCCAGCCTTGGACATCAAATTTCATGAGGTTTTTTCAATTGGATTCAGATAGTTTCAAAACCAAATATGACCACACATGAATTGTATCATATGAGTTATTCCTAAAAAGCACAAGAGATTTCCATAACTCCATCTGAGCAAGGAGATATAATCCTCCAAAGTTGCCCTACTGCAATTGTCTTCAAGACAGATTTCAGGTGATTTTTGCTTGCACCCCACAATTTCCCTTTACAACCTTGTCATCTTGCCAACTCTGTCATCTTCCCAAATCAATGAGAATCTGATGAATCATCATGTACCCGCAAAGACCAAGCATGGAGTCAAGATGAGTCACTTGGAGGTTAATGCATTTTGTCACATTATGTTTGAATTCAAAGGTCCATTTATGTGCAAAAGTACACATTCAACAAAGCTGATCTTCTTAGTCAATATGCTCACTTAAATAACAATTAAAACATCTGAGGAATGTGGAATTGGTCAAAGCATAGCCCTGCTCCTTGGAGAGGCTAGTTTACCATGCATAAGAAGAAATGCCACCAAGCCAAAGCCATTGAATGTGATCTGATCCTACAGCCATTCACTATTTCTCCAAGACAAAACTTGATCACCTATAAATAGAGGTCACATTGCCTCCTTCAGATTACACCAAAACAGTACCACACTTGTTTTCATTCTCTTCTCGCTCTTACTTCAAAATTTCACATTCTCAAGAGTGAGAATCATGAATTTCAAAACCAGAGCATCTCTGTCCAAACTAATGATGCAAACAACTCACTTACATCATGTGTAATTGATCCAAGCACTGAAACCACATCTGTAACATCAGGATAACCAAGTGGTACCCCATTTGCACAAAATTCATAACTTGATGCAGAAGGACTCAAGCTGATCAAACTAAAAGGTTCTCAACCACTTCAAGCTTTCAAACACAACCTTTGAGGTACAAGGAAGCTGTCCAAATCATTGGAACACATCTCTAACATCTCCAAACCAGAATTCGATTCTCACTTGCAAGGTAAGCTTCCTTAAAACTGAACTCATCAATTCATGCATCATAAACATCCTTTTAAGTTACCATCGTGTTTCTGATTGTTTATGGATCATTTTCCCTCAATTAACTACTACATATCATGATCATATGGAATTTAATTTTACTTTGTTCAATTAGGGTTCATATGTGTTTTCATACAATTTCTTTTGATACCCTAAAAATAAATAAAATTGAATATTGCCATCATGTTCCTTGTTGAAAAACGTATGATTTTGATGTTTACTTCATGTCAAATGATTGCAAATTGAGTGAGATATGGATGATCTTGCACGAGCTTGAAGAAGAAGATGGTCATGGCGCCATTCTTTAGAAATCCAACCAATTTTAGTATATTTTATTCATTTACCACTATATATTTGAATTGGCATTGCGCCCCAGCAATTGATCGGCTGGTTTCATGTGTGTAGTGAGCAAAGGGTCTGGGGTTCGAATCCCCCTCTCCCTAGACCTTTTGGTTTATTTTTTTGAACAATTTTTCAAAGTATTTTTCATATATTATTATCTCTTGCCATCTTCTATCAGCCACACGCAAATGGTTCAGTTGGTAAGCGTTTAACCTCTCCACCCCAAGGGCGTGGGTTCAAGCCTTGAGAGGACCATTCCTATTTTTTTACCACTTATTTCTTTCATTTTTGTTTTAACCTCTTTTAATTAATTCAAAAATTAACTTCTTTCTTAATTTTAAACATTTTTTATTAATTCTTTTTTTGAAAAATCACAAAAATGTTAAAATATTTTATTCTACAAAAATCTTACAAAAATATTATTTATTTTACATATTTGATATTTTTTTAAAGAATTGTTTTTATTTTTTTTTTTGTATTTAAAAATATATCTTTCTCTTGATTTCTTCCATTCAAATGATTTTAAATCAGTCTTGGGATAAAACATGATTTTTCAAACATTTATCTTAGATCATAACTTGTTTTTATACATGTTTGATAAATTTTGACTATTTTAGTTGAATTTTATTTAATTAAAATAAATTTTTCAAAGGCAAATTAGGGTTTTGATTATTTCTACCCTTACAAATATTTTCAAACAACTTTGGGCCTCTTGATTGAGTGTAAGTCCCACCTCTTTGTAAATAAAATAAATTTGGGCCTCAGTCATTATATAAGTCCTACTGTGTTTTCAAAAGTCCCGACGCGATCTCCATTTTCAAACAAAATAATTCGGGCCTACCCTTTTGTTGTAAGTCCCATTTCTTTTCTTTTTCAAACACTTTTGGGCCTCTAATAGAGTGTAAGACCCAACCCCCTTTGAACATAAATAAATTTGGGCCTCAGTCATTGTATAAGTCCCAGTACAGTTTTCAAAATAACAGTGCGATCATTGTTTTTCATCTGGGCCTCTCCTTGAGTTGTAAGCCCCATCTTTTGTACAAAAATTAACTTTGGCCCTCTAATAGACTGTAAGACCCAACCCTCTTTGTAAATACAAATAAATTTGGGCCTCAGTCATTGTATAAGTCCCTCTGTGTTTTCAAAACTACGGCGCGATCGTCGCCTTTTCAACATAATTCATATGGGCCTCTCCTTGAGTATAAGCCCCAAACTACTTTTCAAAAACAACTTTCCTTGTAATTTAAATTCAAATGCATAGTTTTTATCAAAACATTCTTCAATTTCTTGAACAACTAACCATACAGCTGTAACCATGGAAGCTTGCTCGCCTGTAAGTTTTTATCAGCTTTCTTTTATATACTTGTCTATATATTTCAACTCTATATACTTGTATATTTTCTTAGAGTTTTCCCTGGAAATTATGTCTAACATTAGATAAAGCCAGTGGCCACTCTTTCAACGCAATCAAAACTAGTTCCCCATAGGAAATTCCAGATACAGTCTTGCCTCCTCTTGGGATTATACAATACGGAACTGTAGATGGCTAAATTCGACGCCAAGGAAATAGTTCAGAGGAAATTGGATTTTTCAAATAGGGGATTCGACGGGAAGATTTCATGACGTAGGAAGCTGGTCAAGGATCAATGGCACTCAAGGAAAGTTGGCCAGATTCTTCTAAGTACAAAAATATGTTCAAAAGGAAAGAATGTTTTCTTTCGACGGAGGTTTTGAAATTTAAAGTTTAAGAGGGACATTTGTTACTTTTCGACAATTCGACAAGGTGAAGAGGCGCAACGTTTCGACACAAAGGGAAAATTCAAATTCAAGAGTTATAACGTTTGGCAGAAGACGCGTGGAAGCTTTAGAAGAAAAGAAGACATGCAGAAGGCCAAGTGTCAAAGATTTAGAATTTTTCCGTTATTAGACAGTTATTGTATTTGTATATAAATAGGATAGTTGTTGTAGAATTTTAATGTGTGAAAACTTGTACTAAATTCCTGTAAATACTCAAAGTACCCATGCGAGAGAAAAGAGTTTATTATCTGGAAATGTACGTATGAAACACCATCTTTTTTAAGTTTATAGAAATTCAAAGTATTTTATAATTGCCTTTACTTTTCCCAGTCATTTATCCTTTGTCATTTACTTTATGTAAGTTTTAATTTCATTCAATTTATCTTTTCGCCAGAAGTTGTTATTTAACCAAACCATTCGTACATAAAAGATATAACAAAACAAACCATCAAAACACCATTATCCTAAGAGTTAGATAAATTTGCACATGTATCCCAGGATTTGTGTGGTTGGTCCTGCAAGTAACCCAGTTTTATAAGAGATTGGTAAACCAGAGGTTGTTCGCCAAAATCAACAGCGAACAAATTGGCACGCCCAGTGGGACTAGTGCAAAATTTTAGAATTTTTTACAGAATAACTCTTAGCCAAATAGTTTCTACTTCGTTGTATGATTTTGAGAAGCGGTAAATTAGTCGTAACCGACGTAGAAAGACCTAAGAGAACAAGAGTAAGAAGAATGGAAAATCAGCCAAATAATCCAAATCCAAATGAAACCATTCCAGTTTCCAACCCTATCCCTTCAACAGGGGGAAATGTGGATTCAAACCCTGTTCTAGAAGAGGCTAGGCCTTCATCAACAGGATCTATACCAGCGGTTTCGCTCTCCCAAAATATGCCTAGTTCTTCCACAATGGGACATTCAATGCCCATGGGGACGCCTCCTCCTGGAGGACATAATTATAGGCCATTTCAGACAAATTTTTCCATGCCTATGTTTGGCAGAGAACAACCATATGGAATGCCAACTTCAGTGATGGCAAACTTGCAAAATGCACCATCCTTGTATTCTGATGCCATGGTCCACGTGTCTTCACCACTACAGGGGTCGGGATATGGTGGAAATATGAGTAGATTGAACCAACCCCTACCAAATTTCCAAATTCCAGCAATTACAAATAATTCTGCGCAAGTAATTCGACAACAAATGGACGAAAGTAATCATGATATGGTCCAAATGTTGACACAACAAATGGGAGCAGTGTTTAATCCTTTAATACAAAACACTACCCAAACCAACCAATTGTTGGCTGCGCAAATGACATGTATTGCTGACTTTTTTGGTGTTCCTCAAACGCGACAAAGAGAACAGTTAATTCAAAACCCAGTAGTGAATGTCGAAGAGGAACCCACAATAAATCAAAGGCCTTTAGAGAATCCTCAGGCAAACCTTAAAAACCAAGAGGCAGTGGTCGAACAGGCTCGTGTCGAAATACCCGTTCAACAAGAACCTAGGAGGGTAATAGTCCAGAGAAACCAAGATGCTGATGATGTGTTGCAGCAGCGAATACGATATAATAACCTGCCTGCCGAAAACAATTTAGCAGCCATGGTCGAAAGGATAATGGCGCAAAATGGGGTAAATGTAGGATTACAAAGGCCTAGTTATGCTTCCCCATTATCTGAATATGTTCTACAACAGGAATTACCCCCAAGGTGGAAAGTCCCCAAATTTACCAAATTTTCAGGGGACACTAGCGAATCCACCATAGAACATATAGCGCGTTATTTGATCGAAGCAGGAGAAATAGCCCATAATGAAAATTTTAAAATGAAATACTTCCCAAGTTCTTTGACAAAAAATGCGTTTACCTGGTTTACATCCTTGCCTGCGAACTCTATATTCACATGGACCCAATTAGAAAGATTGTTCCATGAACAATTTTATATGGGTCAGACTAAGATAAGTTTGAAGGAATTAGCCAGTGTTAAGAGGAAATTTTCAGAGCCTATAGATGATTACCTAAATAGGTTCAGGTTGCTTAAAGCAAGATGTTTCACACAAGTGCCAGAACAAGAGTTAGTCGAAATGGCTGCAGGGGGTCTAGATTATTCTATAAGAAAGAAATTAGACACTCAATATTTGAGAGATATGGCACAATTAGCAGATAGGGTAAGACAAATTGAAAGGCTAAAAGCTGAGAAATTTAGATCAAATAAAAATAAAAAGGAAAGAGTGGCCTATGTAGGAGTATGCCAGGATGGTGATGGTGACGAAAATGAACTAATTTTGTTCGACGAACAAGAAATTGATCTGGCAGAACTAAAGTCAGGCCCACCATACGCCTGTAAAGTACTAACTCCATCGAATGGGAAAAATCCAGTCGAACCTGAAAAGAATGATAGGTTTCCTAAAAGAACTTATATGTTCGACGTCACCAAGTGTGACGAAATTTTTGACTTATTAGTCAAAGATGGTCAATTAATAAAACCAGCAGGCACTAAAGAGCCTCCTGTGGACCAACAGAAAAAGAGAGGTTTCTGCAAATACCATAACTTTTTGGGTCATAAAACTTCTCAATGTTTCCTTTTCAGGGATCTTGTTCAGAATGCAATCCGTGATGGAAGACTGAAGTTTGGAGACAAATCAAAACAACAGATGAGGATTGACTCAAACCCCATGCAGGTGGTCGAAGCCAATTATGCTGAACCTTCCACTGTGAATATGGTGGAAGTCGAAGTAGCCTCTGATTGTAGTTTTGAAATGGTGGAAGCTGCTGAGGGCTTCGACAATAATATCAACATTTTGGAATTTGCTGATGATCTCCTAGACAAGCCTGAGGTGGAAAAAGTATCCAAGGACATTGTAGACCAGCCAGTATTGATCAAGATTACTGAAAATCTTGATGTAGGAAATTTGAATGACTATATCAGCAAAGTTGAGACTAATGAAGGTTTCAACAGTAAGAACAAAGTTGGAGATACTGAAGTCTTCGACAGTCAGAAGAAGGAGGAAACCACTAAAGGTTTCAACAACCAGAACGCAGTTGGAATTACTGAAGGTTTCGACGAAGAGAATAACAACAAAATTGGTGAAGATGGAGTAATTTAGGATACTTTAGGGGAGCCCAGTGGAAAATTCAACTATCTCGTGAAATACTCTACACCTCTAAGTTCTCGTATTGACATCAACAAGATCCAGCCAACTGGATGGGGAGATTTCTTTGAAGATACTGACAAAGGAGCAAATGATAATGCCCCTATCATCAAAGAGGAGGCTACTGAAGGCCTTAATCATGACAAAATAGAGACAATGAGAGTTGCTGACAAGATCAACACTATGGAACCAGTCAATAAGAACGTTAACAAAATCAAGGCAGAGGCTGCTGAAGGCCTTGTGAAGCCTGCTCCTTATGGGATTTTGCGTAGAACAATGGAAGACCCTAAAGGAAACTCAGTCGAGCAATGCTGCAAACTCATCTCCAGGGACCTACCCTCAGGAGGAAGCTTCGACCAGGCGAAAGGGAATGCTGAAGAGGAGGCAAGACTTATTGAAAGAATGAATAAATTAAGTATCACTGATGACCAGAATGTGGATATCAACATGGTGGAAATTTCTCAGAAGAAACAAACAGAAACTGACGAAGAACGCCGTCGAGAAGAGTATCAGAAGTTGTCTTACCCTAAGGAGGAGGAGAAATTAGTCGAATTCATCCAAAGGTGCCAGAGTAAGAAGGCTGAAGTCTTGTTGTGCCCACGTTGTAGTGCAGTGTTCGACAAGAAAGCAGCAAGCAATCTGGAGGGGGTGGAGAAAGCCAAAAGAAGAGGAAACTGGGGGGCAATCCCAGCAGCCAAAAATGGAAGGTTCGATCCAAGGAGGAGTGAGCATCACAACCAAAGGTTTGGCGAAGGACGTCATAGAACTTACAAGCCATCTGTCAAAGCTGAGGATGATAAGTGGGTCCAACCAATCAGAAATGCTCAAGGGCAGAAAGGATGGAAGAATTTTGAAATACAGAGAGGTTCCTCCATGGAAGGAAAAAGGGAGGTCAAAAAACAGAAACCAAGACCATACCCATCAGAGAACTATAAAGGAAAGAATCCCATGTCAAGGTCTTAGTGGAGAAGGTTCCAAAGACAGAAAAGAGCAGAAAAGGAGGCTGCAGAAAAGAACAAAATCAAAGAAAACACTGTTGATGAAAATAAATCTGAGTCAAGCAAGAACATGCAGATAATGAACAAAGAAGAGTCTGTTCCTAAAAGCAAGCCCTCTAAAAAGGACAAACCAAGCAACATGGTGGAGATGTCGAAGCCTAACAACAAGGTTCCAGAAGACGATGAAGTGACTGATGATTTTAGGTCAGACTCAGAAGCATCTTTCGATGTCACATGCAATGTGGTTTCAGTGCTGCCTAGAGACTATGATAGAGTGATGGAGATCGAAGACGAAGAAGATGATGTTGAAGACGAAAGCATGGGGCTAAGGCCTGTGTGTTATTATATAATGAACAATGGCTGTGTCGAAGAGCAGAACACTTTCTTTGAGAAACCAGATGATGCAATGAAGGCACACTTGAAGCCTTTGTTCATAAAAGGAAAAGTGGAGAACGTTGGTGTTAACAAGATATTAATAGATGGTGGAGCTGCTGTGAATTTAATGCCCCATTTCATGATAAAAAAGATTGGAAAGGATGACTCAGACACAAAGCCCCACAACATGGTGTTGTCAAATTATGAGGGAAAAGTAGGAAATACCATGGGAGTAATCCAGGTGAACCTAACTGTTGGAACCATAACAAGACCAACAATGTTTATAGTGATAGCTTCAAGGGCGAATTATAACTTGCTGCTTGGAAGAGAGTGGATTCATGGGATAGGAGTTGTATCATCATCCATGCACCAACGAATAGCCATCTGGAGGCCAGATGGGATTGTTGAGAATATTGAAGCAGATCAAAGCTATTTTATGACTGAAATAAACAATGTGAATAGTCAAAGTTTCGACAAGAATTTGGCTCACATACCCCCCCTGCAACCCAGCAGAATTCGACTTGAAGGCAACTGACAATGCCTATTGTTCCATGTACCTTCACCCAACACATGCTTTTCAGTGGGACAAAGAAGTAATTGGCGAACCAAGTCACGTATGGGGAACTTCTCAGATTGAGCCCACAGGTTGGGGAAGTGAATTTGATGATTATGATGAGTGAAGCCTCAGCGATCGAAAGAATTACGGCTTATATAATCGAAAATAAATTCAAAGCGGCCCTAGAGGCCGAAGTAAAATACATGGTTGTCGAAGCCAACAAAGAAGATTTTGAATAGCAATGTCCCCAAAGGGATATTGAAAAAGGTTATGACAACAATCAGACTGGCGAATGGCAGAATCAGAAGCTTGACGCCATCTATGATGACGAACCCTTGGGGTTCGAAAAGGATCCAGCATCGACTAACGTGAAGATGGTGGCACAGGATCCATTAGAAGAAATCAATTTAGGACTGGGGGCAGAAAGAAGGCCAACTTACATCAACGCCAAGATGGATCCTCAGTTCAAAGTCGAAATAGTCCAATTGCTAAATGAGTACAAAGACTGTTTTGCATGGGATTACGACGATATGCCAGGATTAGACAGGAGTTTGGTCGAATTGAAGCTGCCAATAATGGAGGGAAAGAAGCCAGTAAAGCAGACTCCCAGACGCTTCGCACCAGAAATCTTGTCAAAAATAAAAGAAGAGGTCGAAAGACTTCTAAAATGCAGATTCATCCGCACCACCAGGTATGTCGAATGGATTGCAAAATTAGTTCCTGTAATTAAGAAAAATGGCAAGCTGAGGGTATGCATTGATTTTAGAGATTTAAATTCAGCTACCCCAAAGGATGAATATCCTATGCCAGTGGCAGAAATGCTCATAGATTCTGCAGCAGGCCATGAGTATTTGAGTATGCTTGATGGATACTCTGGCTATAATCAAATTTTTATTGCTGAAGAAGATGTTCCTAAAACAGCTTTTCGTTGCCCTGGAGCAATAGGAACCTATGAATGGGTAGTAATGCCCTTTGGTTTAAAAAATGCTGGAGCAACTTATCAAAGAGCCATGAATTCAATTTTTCCCAACTTTATTGACACTTTTATGCAAATATACATTGATGATATTGTGGTTAAGTCCGTTTCAGGAACAAATCATATAGACCATCTTCGACAATCCTTTGAAAGGATGAGAAAGTTTGGTTTAAAAATGAATCCCCTTAAATGTACTTTTGGTGTGCAGGCGGGTGATTTCTTAGGTTTTGTGGTCCACAAGAAAGGGATCGAAATAAATGAAAACAAAGCCAAAGCCATAATGAAAGCGAAAGCACCATCGACTAAGAAGGGATTGCAGTCTCTACTAGGGAAAATCAACTTTCTCAGAAGGTTCATTTCCAACCTTAGTGGGAAGACACAAGCCTTTCACCTCTACTTCGACTGAAGAAGGAAGATTTCACATGGGGGCAAGAACAACAAGATGCCTTCGACAAGATCAAAGAGTATCTGGCTAGTCCTCCAGTTTTGATGTCTCCTTGTAGAAAAAGAAGTATGAGGTTATACATTTCAGCATCAGACAAAACTTTGGGAAGCATGCTGTGTCAAGAAGATGAGAATGGCATCGAAAGGGCCATCTATTATCTCAGCAGAGTCCTAAATGATGCTGAAACTAGATATAGTGTGATAGAAAAACTATGTTTGTGTGTATATTTCTCTTGTACAAAGTTAAAGAACTATATAAAACCTGTTGATGTATATGTTTCTTCTCATTTCGACGTAATAAAGTATATGTTATCTAAATCCATTTTACATAGTCGAATTGGGAAATGAGCTTTGGCATTGACAGAATATTCCTTAAAATATTTGCCTTTAAAGGCTGTTAAGGGACAAGTGGTTGCTGATTTTATAGCTGACCACTCAATAAATGAAAATGAAGTAGAATATGTCGAATTACAGCCATGGAAGTTATATTTCGACGGTTCCAGTCATAAGAATGGAACTGGTGTTGGAATACTAATTATTTCTCCTGACAAAATTCCAACAAAATTCAAGTACAAAGTCGAAGGCTTATGTTCGAATAATGAAGCAGAATATGAAGCTTTGATTGCCGGACTTGAAATATTGTTGGAATTGGGAGCAACAAGAGTCGAAATAAGGGGTGACTCTGAGTTGGTAATAAAACAATTGAAAAAAGAATATAAATGTGTCAAAGAAAATCTGATTGTGTACTTCGTAATAGCTAACAGACTTCTCAAAAAATTCGACAATGTGGTCATTAAACACATTTCTAGATTGGAGAATCAAGAAGCAAATGATCTGGCTCAACTTGCGTCATGCTACAAAGTGTCGAAAGAAAACTTGGAGAAAGCTATTGAAGTAAGGGGAAGAGTCATATCCACCAAATTGGCTCCTTCAGATTTGGAGACAATAAAATTAGGTTATGGGGATGAGGAATATTTTGAAATTTTTAATGTAGATGATTCAGAAATTGAAGATTGGAGAAAACCTATCAAGGATTATCTACAAGACCCAAATCAGAAAGTCGAAAGAAAAGTAAAGTATAGAGCTTTAAGTTATGTACTTTTTGGAAATGAATTATTTAAAAAGACTGCAGAAGGAGTCTTGCTGAAATTTTTGGGCGAAGATGAAGCTTACATAGCTTTGTCGAACGTGCACAGTGGTGCATGTGGCGCACACCAAGCAGGCCACAAAATGAAATGGTTATTATTTCGACAAGGAATGTACTGGCCAACAATGTTGAAAGATTGTGTCGAATTTGCAAAAGGTTGTCAAGAATGCCAAGTGCATGCAGGTATACCACATGTCCCTGCAAGTGAGTTGCATTCAATTATAAAACCTTGGCCATTCAAAGGTTGGGCTTTGGATTTAATTGGTGAAATTCGACCAGTTTCTTCAAAAGGGCAGAAGTACATTTTAGTTGGAATAGATTATTTCACTAAGTGGATTGAAGCTATACCACTGGTAAATGTGGATCAAGAGACAGTTATAGAGTTTATCCAGAAACATATAATTTACAGATTTGGGATACCAGAAACAATAACTACTGATCAGGGATCTGTGTTTACTGGAAAAAACATGCAAATGTTTGCAAAAGACATAGGTTTTAAACTCTTAACTTCGACACCTTATTATGCCCAGGCAAATGGACAAGTCAAAGCAGCAAATAAGGTTGTGATAAATTTGATCAAAAAGCACGTGGGTAGAAAACCTAGAAACTGGCATAAGACTTTGGATCAAATTTTATGGACTTGTCGAACGTCTCCTAAGGAAGCGACAAATTTTACTCCATTCAAATTGACTTATGGACATGATGCAGTTTTACCAGTTGAGATTTATTTACAGTCGATTCGAATTCAGAGGCATCATGAAATTCCATCAGACATATATTGGAATATGATGATGGACGAGTTAGTCGATTTGGACGAAGAAAGATTAAATGCGTTGGATTTATTGAGAAGGCAAAAAGAAAGAGTCGAAAAGTTTTACAATAAGAAATTGAAATTTAAGACCCTTTCAATGGGGAATCTTGTTTGGAAAGTAATTCTTCATATGGATCGAAAAGATAGATTAATGGGAAAATGGTCTCCTAAGTGGGAAGGACCTTTCCAAATTTTAAAAGTTTTTTCAAATGGCGCATATGAGGTCGAAGAGATAGATAAAGATAAAAGAATACTGAAGATAAATGGCAAGTATTTGAAAAAATATAAGCCAACACTGCAAGAAATTCAAATAGCAGTTGAATAATTGTAGAAAGAAAAGCAATATGGCGGATAAAAATCTTCTCGCCAAATAATACAGATCCATTGTCATTACAAAAAAGGGCTTTAAAAGACAAACAAAAATTACAAGTATTCAAACGGGAAAAGATGCTTTCAGCTTCTCAAATTTCAACTTCTGGATTTGAAGGCGTCGCTCACAAAGTGTCTTGTTTTTAGAAATCTCCTCAATCTCCTCGCCAAGCTTACCGGCCCTGTCGACATGGTGCACACCAACTTCTAGCTCTTTGCGGATTTCTTCCTGGTCATTCTTCTGCAGTTCTGCTTGACGTTTTTCTGCTTGTGAAATTTTTTCTTGGAGGACAGTAATTTGGTTTTTCCATTTTAGAATGTTTTCGCCACACAAAGCTGCTTCCTGCTTTTTTTGCTCAGAAACTTGCTCCATTTCAGTTACCTTGTTGGACGAATTCGACGCAGCTTCCCACTCAGCAAGTTGGGTATCTGTTTTGAATTCAAGCTTCTTGGAGTACTCTCGAAGTCGATTAAAGTCAGTTGCCACAAGATCTATCAAGGTAGTAAGGTCCAGCACCACATCAGTGACTTCAGGAGGAGCCTCCAGGACGTTGACTTTCTTTAGGATTTTCTTCAAGTCGAATTGAGCAGAGGAGTCATTCTCCAAAAGTTGAAATAAGTCAATATCAAGGACCTTCTGTCGAATGTTTGCAAGTGATTCGTCCATTGATTTGGCATCAGAAGTAGTTCCTGAGGTGGTTGAACTACTGATGGTAGTATCAGCAAAGTTGTAGCGGGAATTGAGCATGGTCTTTAGGTACTCAAAAGGCCTTTGTACCTTCATACTTTCTAGCTCCTCATGAGAGAACTGGGTCGAAGTCGTCCCGGTCGAAGCAGCTTTAGCTGTTTTACCAAGATTTTCTTCGACGTTTTCTGTCTTACCGTCAGTATCAGCAGCAGGAGTTGGTGGCCTTTCATGTTCTTTTTCTTCTTCTTCTTCGGCATCACTTGCAGCCTCCTCGTCTTTCTCTTCGTCAGCAAATTCTGAATGGGGGGGAGATTGATCTTCAGCTTCATTTCTAGTAGCAGCCGCTGCAGTAGGCATCACGATATCCCCATCAATTTTGACGAAGTCTTCAGTATCAGGACCAGTCTCTTCTTCCACTACTTTTGGAATTCGTATAGAGATGGAAACAGGTTGATCTACTTCGGTGGCTGATTCCTTCGCTGAATTCTTGGGAGAGGATTTGGAGGCGCTGGCTGGGTTATAAGTAGGATCACTGCTGGTCTTGGGAAGAACTTGGACCATAGGTTATCCATGAATATCGACAGGCACCTGAAGGATAAATAGGTCAAAGAAGCGAATACAAGTAAAACAGCTTATTAGCATCGAAAGGAAAAGAAAAATCATACCTTTCGAATTTTGTTCTTCAGGCTAGAACTTTCACTTTCCGCTGGAGCAGGAGTGATTTCCTCACCTGGTTCCTTTGATAGAATTTTCTCTAAAACTTTGGGAGTAGGAGGTTTCTGTGGGAGAGGTTTGGTCATCTTTTTCTTCTTTTTGGTGGGTTTTACCTGATCTGGTGACTCGTCACCATCATCAATTTCATCAGCTTTGACTTCTTTTGCTTTTCTTTTCTTTGGCGTTGGTGGGGGTCTTCGACTGCCCTGTGGATCAAAGAAAATTTCATTAGTTAGTTCAAGAAAATGAAACACTTGGATTATAGAGAAAAGAAAGTAAATTGATACCTTCGCCAAAGGTGTCTTGGCAGTATCTTTCTGAGGCTCTGCTTCTCCTGCAATTGTTGCTTCGACTGTGGCAGGTTTTTTGATGGGAATCTTTATAGCTTGAAAAGTAGAAAAGGAAAAGAGTCAAGCATAAAAACACATATTCGAATAAATAAAAAGTGAGATTGAACTGCTTCCTGTTTTCCACACCTTCATATATAGGGGTTTCCACGCGAACGTGTTCTAGGCCAATATGAAGGTGACCTTTGAAATTGTCCAGGGTGTACTTAGTCGGAACCACTCGCTTGGCACGTTGTTGGTTGTCCTGGCGAAGAACTTTTAGATGCTCCCCACAAATGAACCAATCTGGGAATGGAGGGCTAAAAGCCACGCCAAATGCAGCAGATGGTAGAGGGGGAAATTTTGGGCGACAAAGTTTAAAAGCTACCTCATAACGTTGTTCTGGTCGAACATACGAGGGTAGTTTTAACTCATCAAGTTTTTCTGTAAACTTCTGTTTCAAAGTAACTGCTGCTTCGCGTATGGTTTGACTAAGATCATCAGGCCTATAGGCCGTTTCAAAGTATTTCTGGAAAGCTTGGATTTCTTTGATATGTCGAGAAGTATCTTTCTTGGTCCTGTCCTGCACAAGGGCAAAAGCTCTAGTCAGTTGGGTGGTAAAAGCATCCACGTTAAACATCTGAGACTCATAGTAAGCTCTCCACCATTCATCGAATTCTTGCGTGCAGAGGAAGATAGGTCGAAAAACCACTGGTTGGATTTCGACCAGGTTAGAATACTTCGCCAGTTGTTCAACGCATTCATCTTTAGTGTGGGTCATGTTGTAATGGATCAGAGAACCTTTCCTGGAGAAAAGAGGTTTTGGTATGATCTGTATCAACCCAAACTGTCGAGAAACCAGGTTGGGCTGATAGTTGATGAGGGAAACTTTGAGTTTTGAAGGGCCAAGTCTGGAAACTAGAAGTCTTGGAGTGAGGAAAGATTCCCAGACGTTGAGGAATTCGTCTTCCAGAGATTTCGACTCCAAGGGGAGTTTTCTAGTAAACCATGAGGGTCCAACCTTCCTTTCAGCAAAGGGAGCCATGTTGGGTGTAAAACTATAACGTTTCGCAAACATCATGACGTAGCTAGTAAAGGTTTGTTGAAGACTCAGGCCTTCGTCATGAGGTGTCAGCTGCGCCAAACGAAGACCTTCGACGCGTCTGTCCCCTAGGACAGCTGGGTCCACAGTGGATTTGTTGGGAAGAGAGGCTTCAAAAGTGGTATTGAGCCATAATTGTAAAAGCCAAAAAGGCCCTGATAGCAGCAAAGTCTTCTTTTCCTTGATGTTCTTTAAAATGGTGACTCCTTCGCCAAGGGATTCATATAGATTCTCCAGGATCATCTCGCTAAGACATAGTTTGTGCCCAGCATGAAGCTGATTCGCTATGGTGATATAGCGCTTCGCCACCTGGAGAGATCTGGAGCAGAAAACGCACCTCGACAGCCAAAGGGCCAGGAAAGCTACATGTTCTTGGTCAGAAACTTCCTTGGTTTCCTTGTCATAATAATTGGCGATATAGGCTGTAAAGGTGGCCTTGTTGGTGTCGAAACCTATTGAATCGTCAGCAAGCAAGTTGGGGTCATAATCAACTCCTAGGGGGCTTAATCCAGTGATAGCAGCTATGTCGAAAAGCGTAGGAGTGATCATCCCACAGGGAATATGGAAGTTGTTGTAAGTGCTATCCCAGAAATAGAGAGAGGCCAAAAGCATGGAAGGGAAATATCCTGGCCATACTTTCAACAATTGAATAAGGTCGTAAATGCCCATGGTTTTCCAATCATTGCTCTTAACCCTTTCTATCTTTTCCAACCATGCCAAATAGTCAGAGGGATCCTTCGACAGAGGACAGGACCTAAAAATCCTAAAATTGTTCATGTATTCTAGGTTTATTACTTCGTCAGAAGGAGTCCCTTGGCCATCTATTTTGGATTTTTCATCTATAATCTTCTCCTTCTCCGTCCTAGGCCTAACACCATTCGCTATGGGTTTGTAGCGATGGTAGGTGGGAAAAAATTCTCGCACCTTAACTGGGTCTAATTTTACGTCAGGTAACGGTCCTAATATAGCATGGGATTTTCCAGAAATTAAGATGGGAATAAGTACCTGGGATTGATAAATAGAGAGCTTTTCCTCTTCATTAGGAGGTTCTGGAACATACTCATGATTCCCCACCACTTTGGGACCAAGGATCCTTTCCACCGGTGCCAGACTGTTGGAATTCCGAGGGTCTTTGCCGGTGATCTTTTGAGAAGTGGAAGACGCCATTGCTGGTTACAGAGAAAGTGGAAACGAGGAAGATGAAGTTTTGAAAGAGCTCTTTGAGTGGAAACGAGGAAGATGAAGTTTGAAAAAATAACGTAAAAGGGGGAGAAAGGAAGTTTTCAGCTTATATATAAGTTGGGAAAGAGGAGCGGTTGGTATTCTGAAAGGGGAAATGGAAAAGTAGTGGAAAGTTATGGGACACGTGGTGAGTATGAAGTGGATAATGCTGACGGTGGCAGTTAGGGTTTGACCCACGATGTGATAGGAGTAGGGTAGGAATGATGAGATCTCAAAAACGTGGGCTGAAATGACATTTTGGGAAAAGCGCAATGATGATTCTGACACTTCTAATGTCTAAATCATATGAACAGTCACTAGTCGAATGGTCCATGGCGTCGAAAGGCACTGGCAAAAAATGGTTTTTTTCCTTCAGTCGAAAACACATTTTTTGGGGGGCAATTTGTAGATGGCTAAATTCGACGCCAAGGAAATAGTTCAGAGGAAATTGAATTTTTCAAATAGGGGATTCGACAAGGTGATTCGACGGGAAGATTTCATGACGTAGGAAGCTGGTCAAGGATCAATGGCACTCAAGGAAAGTTGGCCAGATTCTTCTAAGTACAAAAATATGTTCAAAAGGAAAGAATGTTTTCTTTCGACGGAGGTTTTGAAATTTAAAGTTTAAGAGGGACATTTGTTACTTTTCGACAATTCGACAAGGTGAAGAGGCGCAACGTTTCGACACAAAGGGAAAATTCAAATTCAAGAGTTATAACGTTTGGCAGAAGACGCGTGGAAGCTTTAGAAGAAAAGAAGACATGCAGAAGGCCAAGTGTCAAAGATTTAGAATTTTTCCATTATTAGATAGTTATTGTATTTGTATATAAATAGGATAGTTGTTGTAGAATTTTAGTGTGTGAAAACTTGTACTAAATTCCTGTAAATACTCAAAGTACCCATGCGAGAGAAAAGAGTTTATTATCTGGAAATGTACGTGTGAAACACCATCTTTTTTAAGTTTATAGAAATTCAAAGTATTTTATAATTGCCTTTACTTTTCCCAGTCATTTATCCTTTGTCATTTACTTTATGTAAGTTTTAATTTCATTCAATTTATCTTTTCGCCAGAAGTTGTTATTTAACCAAACCATTCGTACATAAAAAATATAACAAAACAAACCATCAAAACACCATTATCCTAAGAGTTAGATAAATTTGCACATGTATCCCAGGATTTGTGTGGTTGGTCCTGCAAGTAACCCAGTTTTATAAGAGATTGGTAAACCAGAGGTTGTTCGCCAAAATCAACAGCGAACAGGAACAGAGAAAGGCATTATTCCCGGTGAAACTTTTCTCAGACTGTCACCATTAGAAAATTTTCAAAGAAATTCATTTTCCCCAGAGGATAAATTCCCGGTGAAACCTCTCTTAAATTTCTTCAAACCCTAAAACCGTTCACTAAAGAAAGGATTAATTCCCGGTGAAACCTTTCTTGAACTTTTCTTAAGTTTGGACCCATAGGCTTCCTAAAAGCATCCCCAGCCTCCTCTTGGGCTTTGTACAAGGACCCTCAGGCTTCTTAGAAGTTCTCATGCCTCCTCTTGGGCTTAGTACAAGGACACAGAGACCTCTTAAAGGGATAGGACAGAACCTAGTCATCCTTTGTTAGAGCAGTCTTTTAGAGTCAAAACATCAAACAAGTTTAGGATTGATTCTCATCCCTTAAAACATCAGCCTCCTCTTGGGCATCATACAAAGATAAACCTTTTTATACCAGTAGATTTGGAAAGTTTCATCCTTTTGGATCTCACAAAGAAACCCTCAAGTTTCCTAAAAGCACAGGAAAAAACCCTGATCATTTCATCAGTCTCCCACAGAGTTAAAACCTTCAAAGGAAAGACTCCACCTGTTAAAACTTCCACCCAAAATTCCCCAGTCAGGGTCAACTAATGTTAATTCACCATTAACAAATCTCCAACAGAATCAGAACCTCAAGGCATCTGATATTTCAACTCGTCTGTAATTCCCAGCAAGAGTTGATTCCCCAATTTGGACCTACCTCTGGATACCAATAATCCTCAGCAGAAGTTAGCCTCCTCTTAGGCTTCATATAAGAAAATTCCTCAACCAACTAGCCTCCTCTTAGGCTTTGTATAATGATCATCCCTCAGCAGTCATTCAGCCTCAATCTTGGGCTTTGTACAAGACACCCCAAAAATATCTCTCCAGTAGAGTCAGTCATAACTTTCAGCCTCAATCTTGGGCTTTATACAAGACACCATATAAAGATCCTACAGCTGAGTCAGTCAGGACCCTTTAGCCTCAATCTTGGGCTTTGTACAAGACACCCATAAGTGTCCTCCCCAGTGGAGTCAATCCATTTAACCTCAATCTTGGGCTTTGTACAAGATAGATATAAAACTCCCTAAGCAGAGTCAACCCCTTTAGCCTCAATCTTGGGCTTTGTACAAGACAGATAAAACCTTTCCCCAAAAGAGTCAATTCTCTTTTATCCTCAATCTCTGGCTTTGTACAAGACACAGATAAACACTCTCTTGTTGAGTCAGTCTTTTCCAGCCTCCTCTTAGGCTTTGTATAATGATCTCCCCAGTGGAGTTAATCAATTTCTTAGCTTCAACCTTGGGCTTTGATCAAGGCACCCAAAAATCAACACCCCTCAGAGGAAATTAAAATCTCCCTGTAGGAAGACATTTCTCTGTACAGTCACTCATCACACAGAAAAACCAAACAAACCCTAATCCAAGATAACTGCTGTAAGTGGCACACTTGTTGATACTAAAATCTAAGTTGTAGTCCTTCTTTATCCTGGTAAATCCCTTCTTTCATCTAATTGTTGTATGTGGCAAGCCTCTGGATTATTTACATCTAAGCCAATGTCCCTCTCTTAGCATGAAAAATCCCTAAGGAAAAATGGCATTGCCCTACACTGAGTTAAAGTTTTCTCCTTCGGGACAAATCCTCTATAAAGGAAATTATGGCATTCCTGGACTCCATACATTCTAGTTAAAGCAATGATCCTTTATAAACTAGTTACCCAAACAACTGTGATAAACAGATGAGATGTCTCCCTTTAGAGATGACAAATTCTCTCTCAGTCAAACCTTTAGCTTCAATCTTGGGCTTTGAACAAGACACAAATACAACCTTTTAGCTTAAATATTGGGCTTTGAGCAAGACACCAGACATATTTTCCTCCCATAGAAATAGGAGGAACTACGATTGCTCTGATTTCCTTGTTTTTTCCTTAAACGGGAATACGTAGGCATAAGATTGTGAAATCTTAGCGAGCATACATAACAAAAAAACCTTAGGTCCAGTACCTTACCAAAAACATCGAAAAAACCCAAAAATCAACAAAAACACTCTCTCAGACATTCCCACAAAGGAGAAACTTTCCCATTTATGACAGAAAAACACCATCAAGCAGGATAACAGAATAAATTGCAATCAACCCATGGATAACAATGTATAGGATGGGTAACTGACAACTCCCCATTGTATAACCTGACCCCAAACTCCCCAATATCTTAGCGTCTGTTCAGTTAAACATTCGCGTGCAAGGTTAGGTTTAGATAGCTTCCCTTTCCTTTCCAGCTTCACAGGATAAATAAGAAATCAGAAAGTAGCACCCAATCCCTACCATTGCGGTGAGGAAAAACCAAATGGCGATAAGGTGGCCACATCACCGACAAAAATTGCACGCTACAGAAAATGGCGACTCTGCTAGGGAGCAAAAGTAGGATTAGAATTCTTAAGAGCTCTAGGTTGATTAGTTTCATGTATACTATATATATATATAGTATATATATTTACTGCTTTTCCTACTTGATATCCGTGTTTATTTTTCTGTCAATGGGAATGCGATTGATACGCATGTGGAAAGTTTGAGAGAAACAATAAGATAAGTGATGGCATAGACGGGGAACATTTATCGCGAGTGATTCCCGACTAAGTTGAACCTGGTAGACCATCAAATCAGTGGAGATACCCGTGTGGATACAATGTTGATCGACCAATTATCGTGAAAGCAGATTATCCCAATGCGGTATCCGTGAAACTGAGGATTTAGTAGACATTAACCATATGACCATTTGGTAGTACGGTGACTATCGGGAATAGTTGATACGCGATACTACACTCAAATTGAGATTCATCCTAGGATATTACAGCTCGCTCGGGTGAACCAGCTTGCTGTCAATTTTCCTAGGGGGTCAATGATTTTGGGAACCTTAAAACTCATTCTACAGGTACAAAAATTATCCAAAATAGTACAACCTTTGGGGATGGGTAGAGCCATGACTTCATGCTCGTGACGTTGAGCCCATGTTTGCATTCATGCATTCATTTAAAAAACTCTTTTCAAACAAGAAAAAAATATTTTTCAAATTAAACTAAACAATAATTGCAAATATCAGAGAAGGATTGCGTTATGGATTTCGGTAGATGAAAGAAGCACAAGTGCACCTTCAAAGCTCTAAAACTAGAGGACTTAAGGAAATTGGCAGGGATGATTACCAACCTTGAGGCTTTCAGCACTAAGCACAGATGATTGTTGTCTCTATTAAGGGTCCATGTAGTTGAAGGAATCCTGTCTACACTGATACAATTCTATGATCCGGTTTATCGCTGCTTCACCTTCCAGGACTACCAACTGGCACCAACTCTAGAGGTGTACTCCCATCAGATTGATTTACCTATCACTTACCAAGCTCCATTTTCTGGACTATAAGAAATTCCAAAGGAACAAACCATTACAAGAGCAATCTATTTGGATGAGTCAGAAGTCAAGACTCACATAACCACTGAAGGAGGAATCCAGGGGTTACCAGCTAAATTCCTGACGAAGAAGGCTCTATACTTTTCCAGTGTAGGAAACATAACCGCTTTCGAGGATATCTTTGGTTTACTCGCATACGGATTATTCCTCTTTCCCAACATCGACAACTTCGTCGATACCAACGCCATTAAGATATTTCTAATTGGGAACCCCGTGCCAACCCTGCTCGTAGATGCTTATCATTTTATACACTTAAGGAATTTGTATAGCGGAGGAATGATCAGATGCTGTGTACCCTTGCTCTACAAATGGTTCATCTCTCATCTACCCAAGTTTGCTGCTTTTTGGGATCATAAGAGTGCTCTACATTGGTCACAGAGAATCATGTCTCTCACCAACTTTGACGTAGTTTGGTACAATAGGATTTATGAGGGGATAAAGATCATCGACAGATGCAGAAATTTCCCTAATGTACCCCTCATTGGATCTAAAGGCAGAATCAACTATCATCCAGTTTTAGCTCGCTGTCAGCTCGGATACCCGATGAAGCATATCCCGCATAATGTTCATCTGGAAGGTCTTTTCTTCAAGGAAGGAGAGAATGACAGGGCACTTAAGAAGGAAATATTGCATGCCTGGCAACACATTCACAGGAAAGGAAGAGAGTCTCTAGGAAAACCGGACTGTACCTCCATGGAGCCTTATCTCCATTGGGTGCAAACTAGAGCCCTCAAGTTGAGGATGCCTTACCCTCGTCAAGAAGTTTTCCCGTTAAAGGAATTTGTCCTTTATTTTATGTCTAATGCGGAAAAACTCCAGTTCACTCTTGTAGCACCCCAAAATTTGCCCCCTTGTTTCTAACTCTAAACGGCTTAGGTTTCATTTCATTCTCATCGTCATTTTGCATTGACATGTTTCTTTTGGGCATGGGATCAAGGTATTTTATAGCAGCTCATGGTGTTATTAGTTCCAGTATGATTTTCAGCAGTATTCAGAGCCAAGAAGATAGCTTTCAAGGCCTTTTGAGCTTTTTGTTTTGCTCATTAGACGTTTTGATAATCAGAAGCTCTGGCAGTCATTTTTGATCAAGCGATCCATATCAGACATTATTAATTCAGCAGGATATTCTGAGGTGTCAGCAAGAATTTATGTTTCATTTCAGGTGTTGCTCAGTAGCAATATCAAGTTTTGAGTTTCGGAGGCTTAACGGGTTCAAAACAGCTGTCAGAGGTCACTTTTCCAAGTTTCCCTCCAAGAGGCGCCAAATTTCAAAATTTGAACTGAGTAACCGGTTACAGCATATCTGCTAACCGATTACTACTTTGTTTTCTGCCCATTTTCAGGTTTCTTGAACTAAGTAACCGGTTACAGCATATGTGATAACCGGATACTCTGGGCGCAGCTTGAAAAAAAATTAAGTTTGCATCATTTGTGATCATGTGCTTAGCTTGTGCATATGTGGGAAGGATCTAGAATTGATTTATTTTCATCATTTTCCACCCAAAATTTAAATTCCTTCCAATATTCTCCACTCTAATTCCACATTCTTTTTTCAAATTCCATTCCTAATCTCCATTCCGCTCATTAACCCACACTCCAAACCACATTTGAATTCCTAACCTAGCTTCTATTTAAATCAATTTGTTCCAAACCTCACAGAACTTTGATTCATTTTTCTGAATTTTCTACACATCTCACTCCATTTTCTCTCAACTTTTCTCTCATTTCAAAACCCTCACTCAAAGTTCCTTCATCAAAGTTCAACAAATTTTGCATTGAAATTTGTTGATCTTGGAACTAAACCTTCATCCATTCACCAATTCTTGAAAGAATCTTGAATTTGCTACTATTTTACTCTTGGATTTGAGCTTTTGGAACTGATTTTGGAGAAAGCTTGAAGCAAAATCATCACATTGTTTGGATCTTGAAGTTTCTTGCTAGGATCTTGAAGTTTCTTGCATAGATCTTGGATTTCTTGCTTGGATTCATCAATTTTCGTTTGCAATAATCACCAAAGCAATTCTCAGCTTTTTAGGTTGGGTTTCCTTAGATCTATACTTAATTTAGCTTATTTACAACTTATTCAATGTAGATCTTTGGTGATTGTTGATTTGGATCCATTTTTCTTGAATTTGATTCTTAATGTTGATTATTATTGGATCTAATTGGTGTTTGATTACTAATATTTGATGTGAATTTCGTGATTAATTGATTGCATGATCATTTGGATGTTTGGAGAAGTGATAAGCTGCTGAAAAGTGCTTTTGTAACTGGTTTTTTTGAATTTTGTTGAAGAGTAACCGGTTACAGCATATCTGCTAACCGGTTACCCTGTTGTTTTTCAGCGTATTTTGGCTATTTTGAACTGAGTAAACGGTTACATCATATCTGATAACCGGTTACCACTGCTGCAGAATGTGATTTTCTTACATTTTCTTGTTTATTTGAGATCCTTTGCATGTCTAAACTTCATGGATTAATATGTTGATGATTTGTGGATTATTCTTGAGTTGTATCACCTCACACCATTGCATGAACACAATTCTTCGACACGCGATTCTTGGTTTTCATCGATGAATGCTTATGTTTGCGTTGTTGATTAATTGATGCAATAAACACGATGCATACACATTTGAATTGTGTTAATTCTTGATTGATGCTCAACTTGCTGGACATGTGATGCGTGATTGTTGTTTATTTCTGTGGTTGCTTATGCTTGATGTTTTGATCAATGTTTGAGTTATGCAAACTTTGTTGAATAATTGTTCTTGAATTGTTAACATGATCATGTTATTCATTCTTGATGCTTGCAACCTTTATGATTGGTTTGCCATGCTTTGTGTGTCTATTTGCAATCATTGCTTGCATGTGTATTTGTTTAGATGCCTTGCATGATGCCCTGTTTTTCACAGCCACTGTTCTGAATAGTTCATGTGCTGTCAATTGTATACCCTTGCTGCCTGCTGCCTTTTATACCCATTTTTGTGTTGAAATGTGAACTGTTGAATGCTGTTTGGTGTATTGGCTGGAATTTACCGCTGTGCAGGTGCTGGAGCGCTGTTGTAGCCGCTGATTTTGGTTTATTTCCTTAATTTTTGCCTTGCTTTCGCTTGTTCCCTTAGGATTGCCTAGTCCAACTTAATCTTTGATTAAGCTTGGAATAGGATAAACATTAGGATTCGAACCATGCATGCTAACATTAGGTAGAGTTTTACCCTCTTACCTCAACCTTAGGGCCACTTTTGCATGACAACATTAGGATAGAATTCCCGTAGTGTTTTCTTTTTCCCTTGAGTCTTCTCTTCTCATCTCATAACAATTCTAAGACACTTAATAAAGGTAACGTGTATTGCGCATGGGCCGTGTATGTGGGAAATGAGAAATGAGGGGTTTCCTCTCATTTTTCTAGAGTGTTTTGTGGGCGTCCCATCTTGGGACGATTTGCTATGCATTCATTCCTACGTCATAGACTTCGGTGCAATGCAAGTTAAGAACTAACTTCAATTCACTTATGTCTAAAAAACAAAAACCAAATTCAAATCTTTTTCATCCTTCGGGATTGTTGAGTTTTAAATCATTTTCAGAAAAGAGAACGTTATTTTCCGTTTTGTCGCAAACAGGCATCGATCCTAATTGCCGGACGCAAACTTAACGTCGCTCATAAAAAACACTAAGACCTTGTTAGGTCAAACTACGACTGCTCTGATTTCCTTTCTCTGGTTAGATTGAGGATACGTAGGCACGAGATGCGATCTCTCGGCGAGCAACCTTCTCTCCCCCTTTTAGTGCGTAGTGTGTCGAACTACGTTGACTCTGATTCTTCGTTCGTCCACGAAGATACGTAGGCATTGGATTGCGACGATCCTTGCGTGTCCGTCTTTGCTTTCCCCTCCCCCACTTTTTGTTCAGCCATAGACTTTAGGATAACTCACCCTTTGATCAGACAACAAGTGTGGATCCCATCGAGTACGATGGACGCGTGGGGGTGCTAATACCTTCCCATCGCGTAACCGGCTCCTGAACCCGGACTATGGTTGCGGTGACCATGTCTTTCCCTCTTCTAGGTTTTCTTTGATCGTTTCCTTTCCATGCGTCGGGATAAATAATGTTCGGTGGCGACTCTTCTGTTCTAGTTTTCGCCGGTGGTTTTTTCGCAGTTGCGACAGCTGGCGACTCTGCTGGGGAAAGGTTGACCTCTTGCTGGACCATCCCCTATGCGAATCAATCCTAGCGCTTGTCTGTTTTATTTCATTGGTGTTTATTATTGTGCTTTAATTTGTTGTATATTACTGTATTGCTGTATTTTACTGCATTTATCGCATTTGATTACTGTTATCATATTACTCTGCTGCTGTTGTACTATCTGGTAGGTTGGATTCACGAGGGATAAGCCCAATACACATGCTTGATTATACACGTAGGACTAGGGTGGAAAGTATTGGGACCTACGAGCCATCTTGGTACGTTTGGTGTTCACGAAATTCACATCCAGACAATGTTTTCTTGGGAGATATTCTGACGTGCGCGTCTTGCGCATTTTGGGGTGTTGATCTAGAGAGCTGTCGACTCTAGCGACCATTTCCCCGAGGACTCAGTAGAGGCACTCCTCCCAAGATGTAGTAATGGCAGACCAGAAATGGCAAACCCATTATACTTCTTGATCCGAGGACCCGAAGCTGGGAACTTACATAGGATGACCTTATTTTTGGGGGAATCAGTGGACGACCTCTTTGTTTGGCGATAGTATCGTACCCCGAGGGATGAATGTACTATTTCTTCTCAAATCGAGAATTCGACGCTAAGGATCCTTAGTTTTCTAGAACCCACATGTGAGAGGGGATGGGTGTTTGCAGGTTAGCAGGTGACCTTAACTTTCAACCTACCTGGTTTTCTGGATTTCTCGTCAGTGTGAAGTTATCTACCTGGTTTTCTGGTTATCTGATATTCTGATATTCTAGGTTTCTGGGTTTGAGGTCTTCAACCAGTTGACGGCACAGCAGATATTCAGAGCAGTTTGATACCTTGATCCCATGTTTGCATTTGCATCATCTCTTGCATTCTAACATGTTTAACATTTTTCAGGGCTTGCATCTTACCTTTAATTCCAGTTACTGAAGTTTTCCCGTCATGGATGTTCATAGGAAGAAGAATGTAGCTTACACGTTTCAAAGCCCAACCCTGGATTTACTTCATAAGATGATTGGTATGACTGACCCTGGGGTTCGCGCTGAGTTTAATGATGAGTATGGGAGGTTGTTGAAGTTTATCCGTAACGTCTCAAAGTGCGAGCATGATGCCATCCACACACTCTTACAGTTCTACGATCCTCCGTTGCGCTGCTTTACTTTCCCAGATTACATCTTGGCTCCAACGTTGGAAGCGTTCTCATTTATTTTGGGAATTTCCATCAAGCAGGATATACCTTTCTTCTTTGAAGAACATCCAGGCCTGGAAGAAATGGCAGCTGCTCTTCACATTGGAGAATCTATTTTGAGTGATAATATTGTTGACAAGCAAGGATTTAAAGGTTTCCCTTTGAAGTTTCTGTTTGATCAAGCAAGCTTATATGCTAAGGCGAGAAGTTGGTCCATTTTCAACGCTATACTAGTTATTTGCATTTATGGAATTGTCTTATTCCCTAACATCCCCGATCTTGTTGATATGCATGTGGTTCGGATCTTTATCTTGAGAAATCATGTACCTACTCTTCTTGGTGATGTATACCATTCAGTCCACTACAAGAATGAGAATAGGCAAGGAAGGAGTGTAAGCTGTTGTGCGCCACTCCTATCTACATGGTTTTTGAGTCATCTTCCTCATACTGGGGCATTTGTGGATATAGAGGGTTCTTTGAAGTGGTCCAAGAAGCTGATGGGATTGACTGCTGGTAACATCGTTTGGTTTAATCACAGTTTGCTGGGAATAGAGCTCATTTTCAACTGTGGAGAGTTCCCAAATGTACCTTTAGTGGAGAGAAAAGGCGGAATTAATTATAACCCTTCCCTCACTATCAGGCAGTTTGGGTATGCATTGAGAGTTCCCCCTGAAGATCAAGATATCAGAGAGTCCCTGTTCTTCAATGGTACTGAAGACCAAGAGATGTTGAGGAGAGCTGTGAACGCTTGGGGACAGATTCATAAGAAAGGAAAGACCTCTTTTGGAAAGTGTAACAATAGAGCTTTCTCTCCGTATGTGGAGTGGATTCGGAAGAGAGCAGAAGAAGAGCTCCTGCCGTTCTCAATAGAGTCGCCGTTGTATCCACTGATGATTCATCCTCCCACCACAGTTGAGATAGAGAAGTTTAACAAATTATGGGCTGAGAAGGAGACGCTACGAGAAGAGAATAGTGAGCTATAGAGAAAGATCTATCAGCTGAAGCACGAGCGAGATAAAGCTGTCCATGTTGCCAAGATGAAGATAGAACTTCTCGCCAAGAAGGAAAAGGAGCTAGCTGACGAGGTCACAGCCAGACAGAAGGTAGGGTAAGTTGTAAAGGGTATTAGTAGGGTTCTCAAGTCTAAGAAGGAAGACTTGGCCAAAGCATTGTAAAAAATTCACAAGTTCAACTCTTACCGAAACACTGCAATGACTGCCAACAAGCAGAAAGAAGATAAGTTTCTGGAGCAGATTGAGAGTTTGAAATTGAAGCTCAAAAACAAAGATGAAGAGATCCTATCAGGGACATTCCAGAAACGAGCAGTCAAAGATCAACTCAATGAGGCCATAACTACTATAGAGGAGCCGAAGATTCAAGCAGAAGTGAAGAGACCTAGAAATGAGGGTCCTAACATGGATGGTGTTTTTGGCGAAGATGCTTGGGAGCTGCACTGCCGATACCTAAAAGGGATCATGCACAGAAGAGATATCCTCATTCAGGAGTTGATTCAGAGACCGAAGCATCCCAAAACCAAGAAGTTATTCAAAGAAGCGCGAGAGTGGAGTAGAGAGCATAATGGCTGGGGAGGATTGACACTTGTGGATTTCGATGACATGCCATAGTTTTATTTTTCTCTTTTATCGTGTTTGGATCACCGCCAGGCTTGTTGGTTGGGATCTTTGATTATCAGACCTCTATCTGTTCGTGGGCTGTAATTGTTGACAAATGATTATCCTTTGGTTTTCTTAATATATGAGTAGAAGTTATGTTCTATCTTGTTATTAAACTGGAATCAAGGGTGGATCGCCCTGCGAATATTCAAACATGTTCATTTGCATTTGCATATTCATAATCATTGTGCATAACATGTATTTATCCCTGGTTTTCTCATATTGTTCTTTACTTCAGACAGGATTGCTGATCAACGCATTCACCGAATCTCTACCAGACAGAATCAACGAAAAGTCATGGAACAAATGCAAGCTGAGATGATTGCGATGCAAGCTCGCATGGCTCAGTTTATGGAGTTAATGCAAGGTGTTACTCAAAGTCAAGAACAGTTAAGGACTCTGGTCGCAAGAGTTGATGAAGACGGTATCCTTCATGGTGGCCTTCATAATGGTGTCATTCCTCTGAGCGGAGGTGTTGATGGTAATGGTATTCCAGTTGGTCCTTCGGGCGGAGGTGTTCCTGTACCTTCTGTTGTCATCCCTCCGGGCAGAGGAGAGAATGTTATCATTCCCTCTATAATGGGAGGAGGCAACCGTGTTTGTGCAGTGCACGGTCGTCGCTATGATGATCAAGCAGATGATGTCTTCTCTCTGCCAGGTGGGGATGCTGGCCCCCAACCTGATAGTGATAAAAGATTTTGATTGATTAAGGAAAAGTTGAAAGCGTTTGAGAATCAGAATTCCCTGGGATTGGATATGGAAGACTTGGGACTGGTCCCCAATGTTAGGATCCCTCACAAGTTTCAGGTACCTACTTTCAAGAAGTATAACGGTGTCACTTGCCCGAAGATTCATGTCAGGGCTTATGCTAGAAAGATGGCTGCCTATTCTGATGATGAGAAATTATTGATGCACTTTTTCCAGGATAGCCTGTCTGAGGCATCTTTGGAATGGTATATACAGTTAGAGAGATGCCATGTTCGTAACTGGCATGAGCTAGTTGAAGCTTTCGTCAAGCAATACCAGTACAATATCGACATGGCTCCCAACAGAACACAGTTGCAAAGTTTGTCGCAGAAAAACAATGAAAGCTTTAAGGAGTACGCCCAGAGGTGGCGTGAATTGGAAGCTAGGGTCCAGCCTCCCATGGTGGAGCGGGAGATGGTTGACATGTTCATGGCCTCTCTTCAGGGGTCGTATTATGACCGATTGGTAAGTTGTATGACTGGTGGTTTTGCTGACTTAGTTTCAGTCGGAGAAAAGGTTGAAAGCGGGATTAAAACTGGGAAAATAATGGTCAATGATGGATCCTCATCTGGAGGAGGGAAAAAGCCGTATGCCGGTAATTACAAGAAAAAAGAAGGAGGCACAAATTTTGTTTCATCATACCGTGGTAAGGGAAGACATCGTCAGAACTTCAATCAGCAGGTGGCTTCTGTAACTATTCCCGCAGCATCTCAATAACAAGCAGTGCCTCAACAGCAAAATCAGGCTCCCCGCAGACACCAGGACAGGCCTAAACAAAGTAGGCATTTTGATACTCCACCTTTTTCCTTACTCCTAATTATTTCAACATTTGCTACAATTACAGTTAATCCAAAAGAGGACTTTGGCCCCCATTACCGGTAATCCACCTCCCGGTTATGACGCCAATGCCCAATATGAATTTCACTCATGAGCGCCAGGGCACCATATTGAGGACTGTAAAGCTTTTAAGTATAAGGTTCAAGATTTGGTGGACTCAAAAGCCATCAAATTCTCCAATGACACCCCAAATGTAATTCAGAACCCGATGCCGAATCACGGCGGGACAAGGGTTAATGCGATTGTGGAAGACGATGAATCCTTGAATTTGGTTTTAGATGTGAACGAGTTAAAGACTCCTTTGTTTGTGGTAAAAGAAAGGTTGCTGAAGGGAGGGGTATTCCCTGGTTGTGAAGAGGGTTGTGCAGAATGTGTGTTGCAATTGAACGGTTGTGATTCGTTGAAATCAGGTATTCAGAGATTGATTAATGAAGGACAGCTACAGTTTGATAGATGTGATAAGCAGAGAAAGACTACTGACGAAGAGAATGATGTTGCCACGATAACAATTCCTTTCAAAACGATAACCATATCAGCACCGGCGAGACCAACGTCGGTCATCATTAAAGTTCATGGGCCTGTCCCGTATGAAAGTACCAAAGCCGTCCCGTGGAACTATGGGGCTGAGGTATTTGTTGATGGAAAGAAACAAGAATTAGTAGGAACCTTGGCTCTGAGCTCAGAGGTTAGCAATACTATTGACGCAGGGGCTATCACCAGAAGTGGCAGAGTCTTCATTCCGTCAGATAATCAGGTTGGCAGTTCCAAACAGGATAAAGGGAAACAGGTGATGGACGATTCTGTACAGAAGCAGGTCGTGAATGATTCTGCAACAAAAGAAGTTGACAATTCTTTCTCAGAAAACGTCGAAGAGTTTATGAGATTAATCAGGAAGAGTGATTACAAGATTGTTGATCAACTCCACCAAACCCCATCGAAAATATCCATCCTATCTCTGCTGTTGTGCTCTGAGGCGCATCGGAATACATTGCTGAAGATTTTGAACACAGCCTATGTACCTCAAGAAATATCTGTTAATTAGCTAGAAGGAGTTGTGGCTCACGTGAATGCTGGTAATGGCTTAGGGTTCACAGACCTAGATTTAACTCCAGCTGGGAGGAATCACAACAATGCTCTACATATTTCAATGGAATACAGAGGCTCCTTAATGTAACATGTGTTAGTTGATACTGGGTCATCCTTAAATGTGTTGCCAAAGAAG
This sequence comes from Lathyrus tuberosus, assembly GCA_022829125.1. Lineage (NCBI taxonomy): Eukaryota > Viridiplantae > Streptophyta > Magnoliopsida > Fabales > Fabaceae > Lathyrus > Lathyrus tuberosus. Next base: position 1,751,024 of record JALAZF010000282.1, read on the forward strand.
GCTCTGATGAAATTAGATACTCGTGCATTGATTTGCACGCCGAGTGACTTGGTGGTGTGTGCTTTCGATGGTTCTAAAAGGTCTGTTTTTGGAGAAATTATATTGCCGATCAAAGTTGGTCCTGAGATTTTTGACGCCACTTTTTACATCATGGACATTCAGCCTGCCTATAGCTGTTTATTGGGTCGCCCCTGGATCCATAGCGTTGGGGCAGTAACGTCCACGCTGCATCAAAAGCTGAAATACATGGTGGATGGCCACGTTGTGACAGTCTGTGGTTAGGAAGACATCATGGTGAGTCACCTATCAACCTTCAAGAATGTGGAGGTAGATGGTGAGATACATGAGACTCTGTGCCAAGCCTTTGAAGCTGTAAAAATTCCTGAGGAACCTCCAAGAGTAGTCAGTACGCCTGAGGTGGTAAATAAACCTGAAGTGGTAAATCAGCCAGAAGTTTCGATGTCTTCTTTCAATGATGCACACGTTGTAGTTGAAGCTGGTAATTCCCAGAAGTGGGGCCAGGTCATTAATGTTCAGATGAAGCAGAATACTTATGGGCCGGGGTACAAGCCACCTAGACAATTTCAAGAGCCTCCCAAGTATGTTGGCCCAATTCAATTCACAAGTGCTGGAGTGTTCTTTAATCGGGTTAATGCCATTGGGGATGAGGGTGATAGTGACTGTGACATGGATGAATGGATCCGTCCCTGCACTCCTGGTCAGAGCCTATGCAACTGGTCTTCCGAGAAAGTCATCCAAGTGAACCGTCAAGAGTAATTGCTTTTGTTTTCTGTTTATGTTAAATCCTACATTCTGCCTAACTCGTAGTGATGCTTTTCTGTAGGGCTTTGATGTTTTGTTTGCAAGTTTATCATTAATAAAGGACGTTTTCGCATTCAGATGTTTTGATCCCTGTTTTTCTTTTTTTACTTTTTGCATTTATTTAAAGTAAAATGGCAATGTGTTTTCTTGTTTGTTGCATTCATAATAAACATAAAACATCAATCATGCAGGTTTCTTTGTTCAGATTCCACCACTAATGATTAAGCTATGGCTCGGTATGGCTTCGACAATCCCATCTATCAGGCTGAAGAAGAGACTGACGAAGATTGTGACTTACCGGATGAATTGGCCAGATTGCTGAGACAGGAGGAAAGGGTCATTTTAACTCATCAGGAGGAAATTTAGGCTATTAATCTGGGAACCGAGGATGCTAAAAGAGAAGTAAGGATTGAGGCTGCTTTGGAAGACACTATTAAGGAAAGATTGATTGAGATGCTTCGAGAGTATGTGGATATCTTTGCCTAGTCTTACCAAGACATGCCTGGGCTTAACACTGATATTGTGGTACACCGGCTACCGCTTAAAGAGGATTGTACTTCGGTTAAGAAAAAGCTGAGAAGGACAAAACTGGACATGGCTGTCAAAATCAAGGAAGAGTTTCAGAAACAGTTGGATGCTGGGTTTCTCGCTGTGATAAATTATCCTCTGTGGGTTGCTAATATCGTGCCTGTACCTAAGAAGGATGGAAAGGTCAGGATGTGTGTTGATTACAGAGATTTGAATAGAGCAAGCCCAAAAGATGATTTCCCGCTTCCCCACATTGACGTGTTAGTGGACAACATTGCTTAATACTCTGTATTTTCCTTCATGGATGGCTTCTCTGGGTATAACCAAATCAGAATGCCCCCAGAGGACATGGAGAAGACGACGTTCATAACACCGTGGGGAACGTTTTGCTACAAGGTAATGCCCTTTGGATTGAAGAATGCTGGGGCAACCTATCAGCGAGCAATGGTGACTCTCTTTCATGATATGATTCACAAAGAGATTGAAGTCTATGTTGATGACATGATTGCGAAGTCACAAACAGAGGAAGAACATTTGGTGAACCTTCAGAAGTTATTTGAAAGGTTGAGTAAGTTCAAATCGATGTTGAATCCAAACAAGTGCACCTTCGGGGTGAGATCTGGAAAATTGCTGGGTTTTATTGTTAGTGAAAGAGATATCAAGGTTGATCCTGTTAAAGTAAAAGCCATACAGGAAATGCCTGAACCGAGAACAGAAAAAGAGGTCCGTGGTTTCTTGGGGAGATTAAACTACAATTCTAGATTCATCTCTCATCTCACAACCACGTGTGAACCAATATTCAAATTGTTAAGAAAAGATCAAGAGGTCAGGAGGAATGAAAATTGTCAAAAGGCGTTTGAAAAGATAAAAGAATATTTGCAGGAACCTCCAGTCCTCATGCCGCCAGTGCCAGGAAGGCCATTGATTATGTATCTTACGGTTCTTGAGAACTCAATGGGGTGTTTGCTCGGTCAACACGACGAGTCATGTAGAAAAGAGCATGACATCTACTACCTGAGTAAAAAGTTCACTAATTATGAGTCGAGGTACTCTATGTTGGAAAAAACATGTTGTACACTCGCTTGGGCAGCTAAGCGTTTGAGGCAGTAAATGTTAAACCACACAACCCTGTTGATTTCAAAGATGGATCCGATTAAGTACGTGTTTGAAAAGCAAGCACTTTCGGGGAGAATAGCCCGTTGGCAGATGGTTTTGACAGAATACTATATTCAATATGTTTCCCAAAAAGCCATTAAGAGAAGTGTTCTGTCAGAATATCTTGCCGAACAACCGATCAAGGATTATCAACCGATGAAGTTTGAATTTCCAGATGAGCATATTATGTTTCTGAAGATGAAAGATTGTGAAGAGCCTTTGCCTGACGAAGTACCCGACATTGGATCTCAATGGAAGCTAGTCTTTAATGGAGCCGTCAACTCGTATGGTAACAGAATCGGGGCAATCATTACAACTCCAAGGGGTTCTCACATACCCTTCACCGCCCGATTAGCGTTCATATACACCAACAATGAGGCAGAGTATGAAGCATGCATCATGGGGTTAGAAGAAGCAATTGATTTGAGAATCAAGAACCGTGATGTTTATGGTGATTCTGCGTTGGTAGTTAATCAGATTAAAGGAGAATGGGAAACTCGTCAGGCAAATTTGGTGCCTTACAACAACTATGCCAAAAGGTTGTTACCATTCTTTGATAGGGTCGAATTTCATCATATACCCCAATTGGAAAATCAGATGGCAGATGCGTTGGCAACGTTGGCTTCGATGTATCAGGTGAATCGGTGGAATGAAACACCGTCAACCAAAATCATGCGTCTAGATAGACCAGCTTTTGTGTTTGCAGTTGAAGAGGTATCAGATGGCAAGCCTCGGTATCATGACATTAAGCGTTTCCTCAAAAGTCAAGAGTACCCAATTGAGGCATCTACCAAGGATAAGAAAACTCTGAGGAGGCTAGCGGGCAACTTCTTTTTTAATGAAGATGATGTGTTGTATAAGAGGAATTTTGACATGGTTTTGATACGTTGTGTTGATTAACACGAGGCAGACATGTTAATTGAGAAGTTCATGAGGGTTCTTTCGGTACTCATGCCAATGGGCATGCCATGACTCAAAAATTATTGAGGGCAGGGAATTACTGGATGACTATGGAGTCTGATTATTTCAAATACGCCAGGAAGTGCCATAAATGCCAGATTTATGCTGATAAGATGCACATGCCACCTACTCCTTTGAATGTATTGACATCTCCTTGGCCTTTTGCCATGTGGGGCATTGATATGATTGGAAAGATTGAGCCAGCTGCTTCCAACGGGCATCGTTTCATCTTGGTTTCCATTGATTACTTCACGAAGTGGGGTGAAGCAGCCTTGTATGCCAACGTCACCAAGCAAATGGTAGCCCAGTTTATAAAGAAAGACATCATCTGTCGTTATGGGGTCCCAGAGAGAATCATCACTGATAATGGTTCGAATTTGAACAATAAGATGATGAAGGAGCTATGTCAGAACTTTAAGATTGAACATCACAATTCTTCTCCCTATCGTCCGAAGATGAATGGGGCTACTGAGGCGACAAATAAGAATATCAAGAAGATTGTGCAGAAAATGGTGGTAATGTTTAAAGACTGGCATGAGATGTTTCCTTATGCTTTGCATGGTTATCGTACCTCAGTACGTACATCAACCGGGGCAACTCCTTTCTCACTGGTATATGGTATCGAGGTAGTCCTACCATTAGAGGTTGAGATTCCATCTTTGAGAATTCTGGAAGATGTGAAGCTTGATGAAGCTGAATGGGTACGTGCCAGGTTGAATCAGCTAAACCTTATTGAAGAGAAGAGATTGGAAGCCATTGCACATGGTCGGTTGTATCAGAGCCGGATGAAGAAAGCCTTTGATCAGAAAGTGCGTCCTCGGTGTTTCCAGATAGGTGAATTAGTTTTGAAAAGGATCCTTCCTCCTCAGACAGATCACAGGTGCAAATGGACTCCAAACTATGAAGGGCCATATGTAGTAAGAAAGGTTTTCTCTGGTGGAGCCTTATTACTCTCAACAATGGATGGCGAAGACTTTACGTCCCCTGTGAACGCAGACACAGTAAAAAAATACTTCACATAAAAGAGACCCGCTGGACATAAAAAGAAAATCCAGGCAAAAAAGGGCATCCCGGCGAACCATAAAAAGTAAAAGGTTCGGGAAAAAATTAAGGATAAAAAGGAAAAAAGAAGAATAAACCCGCAAAGTTGAAAACCTGAAAAGGCAACTTTGGCAAAAATGGGTATCCCGGTGGATTGAAAACCCGAAAAGGGAGATCCAGGCAAAAGTTAGGGATTTTAAAGCGAGAGGTTGTGGTCTGCGTTCGATCTGTAAGCACTTTTGACACTTGGGAATTTCGAAGGAAAGGAATCAGTCCAGTCAGTCTCTTCGAAGGTCAAAGCATCTGTGGATAAGCAAAGGCATACGGGTCATAGCTAAATTGAATCATGGTGGATATCTGTTTCCCACATTGCTTACTTGTGTATTTTCTTTTTTTTTTACTTTTCGGTAATTACCTCTTTTCAGGAATTGCTTCCAAATGTAAATGCCTATTCACAGGTCAATTCATTCAATAAAATTTTCATTTCACTCAAAGAGCTTTCCATTTATGTTTTTACTTTTACCGTTTTGTTTGTGAAAATGTCTGATATTTGGATAAACATTGCATGTGAAAACGTTAAGCTTTGCAGAGCATAATGGAAAACAATGGAAATTGCTTAGGCAACGGACATTGTGGATGGTAACCGAGGTAGCCATTTTTTGCATACGAAATATTCCGTTGTTGTGTGTTTGCAGGGTAACAAAATTGTTTTCCCCAGTAGATTTACTCTCCCTAAGCACTGAAAGTACATCATCCTCAGTAAAACTTATTCTCCCCAGCAAGAGTACAGAGGATTGTGTCCCCAGCCGAAGTCATGGTTGGTTTATTATTCTCCAGTAAGCAGTCAGAAGTGGATTGCTCCAAGGTGGATGTTGTTGTATTTCCAGCAGGAGATGTGTTGGATGTCTCTGAAAAGACTTTATTTTCCCCACAGAGTCTGGTATTCACTTTCCTCAGCATGTCAGGAAGTGTAATTCCGTCAGCAACGACATGTTCTAATCCCCAACAGGGTAAAATCTTTCCTCCAACAACAGGTTAAGCTCAATGATATCCCTCGGTAGGTTTCGTTGACTTTTCTCCCCAGCAGAGTTATTCTCCCTAGTGTAATACCCCAAAATTTGCTCTCCCCTTTGTCATCATAGCATGGCATTATCATTTATCATATCATATCCACCTCATTAACATTACATTGCATTTAACATAGAAAAATGAAGCATGGCATCCTTCTCACCATCAGGGCATGTGATCAGGTGGGGGATGGACAATCAAGAGATCATTCAAAGCACAAAAAGGTCAGTCAAGTTGCCTCAAGGCAAGCCAAGAAGCCTTTCATGTCTCATACTATCTCAATTGATCTTCCAAAACTTCAAGGAAGTGAGATTCAATGGGAGATTGAAGCACTACATCTTTCACTATGCAAGAGGTTCAAAATTGAAGGAAAACCCTCAAAAGAGATAGCTCATTGATTCAAAATCATTCTCAAGTGGCATTTCTCATCATCCTTTAAGAAGGTACACAACATACTCTGAGGAATTTGGATTTGGAAGATGTGCAATTTCCTCCTAACCAAAGGGGGTCAAAACTAGGGTTTCCCATTAAATCAGGGAATCTTTGATTTTTTGGACAAAACTTGATGTCATGGTATTCTACATGTTCTTAAGTGTATGTATGTGGAAAATTGCATCTCAATTGGTTTTAGAAGTGGTTCAATTGGAAGAAAGATCAAGAATCAGAGAAATTGGGGCAAAGTCAAATAATCAGAGGAAAAAGTCAACTCTTGACTTTTTGAGCCCAAAATCATGAAATTCATGTTGCATATGTCCAATGTACAAAATTTGGTCAAGAAACTCCAAAGGAATCATGAAAAAATCAAGATGTGGAAAGTTGCCATTTTTGGATGAAGTAGGGTTACTAAAAATAGCAAGTTTTGGCCATTTTGCATCAGAATTGGAACCAAGGCCATTCAAAATTGAAGCACCAAATGAAAATTCCACTCTGCCTCAATGAAAGGCCTTGCTTTGAGCTTCAAATCCATGGGTAGAACATCTCCATTGGATAAAAATTGAGTGAGATATGATTGATCAAAGTTTGAGCAAAGTAGGTCCAAAACTAGGTCATGACCAAGATTTTCAGGGCACGCGCGCAGTCATTTTCTCAAACACTTGGTGGGCCAAATGTATTTATCAATTACTCATGATTAGAGGCTTCAAATGGAAAATCTTTCAACATCAAAATTGTTCCTCTATGTGAGATCTTCAAAGTTGGTGTTTATCAATTTTTCATCTGATCAAAGGTTAAGGAGTTATGATGGCTCAAAGAATGGTCATTGCAACTGAAATTTGACCAGGTCACAACCAGGTCATGCCACAAGTCTGCGCACCCATGTACCAGCTTCTTTTTCCATCTGTTTGAGGTCATTTTTAGACATGTTTGAGACCTCATTCCACTTCAATTTCCAAATCAATATTGTGCTCCAATGCATCCTCTTTCCAATGAACCCATAAACTCACCAACTCATTCATGGAGTAGAGAGAAAAACACTTGCAAAGCACCCTATGTTGGCACTGATACATTAATGGTTCTGCTGCACAATTTGGTTCACACACACACCAAACACTTCCTCACATCAGATTTCCACATTAAACCAAACACACATGACATAAACCTCATACACTAGCACGTGCCTGGCATGAAAATGGAAAGAGCAAACTTGTTGAACAAGTTTCTGATAACAGCCGTGCCATTCATTCCACTTTCTTCTTCACCATAGCTTACCATAGGGAATCACCACCATATCATTACTCTCCCTAACTAACTTGACTCAGTTAGTTAGGGATGACTCACTCAAACCACCATGACTCAGTTAATTCACTCAGCTTAACCCTGGTTAGCTCCCCCTATAAAACAGATTTCACCCTATTCTTTCTGCCGGGGAACTTCATTTTTCACACATTCACTTCAGAAACTTGCTCTTCTTCTCTCTCAATCTCACCATTGCCATTGATTCTCGAGCTTCACCTTGTTCATTTCCTCATTTTCACTTCAGAACCTCTCTGATTCTTTCTCAATTTCACTACCTTGCAACTGGTTTTGAAGCTTGGATTTCATTTCCTCTCCATTGAATCATCATCCACCACTGCATCTAAGCCTTTATTTGGCCAAAAGAAGCTCAAAGAGGAAGCAGCATCTCTGGTTTTCTGAAGAACATCTCAAGGTCTCAAATCTTCAGGTACGAATTTCCACCATTATAGACTTGATTTGAAGTGGTTTTCAGGTTCTTGAGGCTTCTTATAAGCTCAAGAATTTGTCTGGCTAGTTGATAGGCCTTTAGAGGCATAGTTGAAAACTTAGGGCAGGACTTGATCTCTTCTGTTCTTTGTGCACGTGCTTGATATGTGAAAAATAAGTGTGCATTCTTGATCTACATGAGCTCAGCTTCATTTTGGTATGCGTATTGTACATTTCTGTGAACATGTGAAGTGGCAGACGGTGGTAATTGACCGGAGAAGGTGACCGGAGGTCCCTCTCCGGCCGGTGGTCTTTATGTTAGGGTTTTTGGCCAGAATGAATGTCAGCCACATGATGTTGTTGATCTAACGATCCAAAACGCGCCAGCACATAAAAAACTCACATGCCTCTCACGTGTGGCTTCTGATTCCATTTTAAACATTGTGTGTTGTGGCATATGGTATGGAGCGTGGACATGCGTGTGTGAGCGTTTGATCTGATTACTTTGACTTTGGCTTGACCTTGACTCAATCTAGTGGCTATTAATAAGTCAATTTTGTTGACTGAAGAACATGCTAGTTATGGTGTTTTGCGTGCTTAATGGACCCAAATCAGAATACTATCCACACCCCCAATTTTGAGGCCCATGTGATTTGAACATGCTGATTTGCTATATTCATACCCCCCTCTCATATTGCATTTTATTTTTATTTTCATTTTACATACGCGTTTGATTTTCATTTTTTAAAAATACTAAAATGCATAATAAAATTCCACAAAAATTCATGTGTATTCTTAAAACATTTAGGAAATTTTCTATGATTTTAGTTTCTGATTTTATGACCATTTTGCCCCTGTTCCATTATTTCTTTTGAATTTCCATTTGTATGCATACTTAATGTGACATATGATTTTGTGCATTTTTGTTCTTGATCATAAAAAATGATTTTGATGCCTTTCTTTTTGCATTGTGGTCACAATATGTTGAGGTATGTTTGAGATTTATGAGATGATTTTTAAGTCTTTTTTGGATGACTTTTGATGTGTTTCTTTGAGCATGAATGCATGAAACTTCCATGAGACTTTGACCTAATTGTTGAGTGACTTTGGTTCTGATTCATTGCTTGTGGACTTGATATGTTAATGGCATGTGTTCAAGGTGTTTGATTGGTGAAAGTCATAATTTTTGAAGCATGTTTGCTATTTGTTTGAAGCATGAAGTTTAACTTGTTCATTTTGTGAATGCATGCCTTATGTTTGGTTTGCTTGATCATGAAGGCACTTGTGCCATGAGTTGTGGTTTTGTTTGAGGATGTATAGCATGTTAATTGACCTCTGATTGTGACATATGGGTTTCATCTTTGCATGTTTGATGTTGATCTTGCACCTTAAGTCACTTGTTTCACAAGTATGAACCACATTCACATCACTTCACCTTTTCTTCTTTGCTCCTTGTTGGATTGAGATTTTGTTTGCATGATTTGGTATGGTCATTTAGGATAACATTAGGTTGTGTAAATATGAGTTACATTCTGACTTGGAAGCATGTATAGCATTCAATCTCATTTTACTTTGTTTGTCAACTTGTTTGAATTTGATATTGTTCATTATATTTTCTTACTTTACTTGTAAGTGATTGTGCTAACCATGTAGGGGCTTCGGTAAGTTTCAATTGAGTGTGGATAAGGAATCCACATTCAACTTCTATCCTTTCTCTTTTACAATTCCATTTGGTGTTTTGTTAAGCACTTATGTGCTTTCTTTTAATAACTCATTACTTTCCCTTTTGAATTACAATTCATCTTCTACTTTGGAAGTGAATTGTTTAATTCTTTCTTTCTTTAGACTTTAGGTTGAAACCTCACAAACCTTAGGATCACTCCCTTAACTAATCAATTAGGATTGAGTCTTAGTCCATATAGATTTTTACCTTTATCCTCCCTTGAGTCTCTTTTCTCATCTCAAAGAAAATTCAAAATATCTAATAAAGGTAGGCATTTATTGCATTTAGGCCTTTCATATAAAGAAAAGATTATAAGGGGTTTTCTCTTATAATCTTAAGATGTGTAGCATATGGCCCATCTTAGGTCAATGTGTTACATATTTGATCTTGTATGAGGGACTTAAATGCAATACTTGTTGAAGGTGCAAATAATAAAAAACACTTCTTCACTTCATAATCAACAAAACACTTAATAAACACAAGTATGCTAGTGTGTTTGAACCTTGATAATTGGAACTAAGTGTGAGGGTCTTCTTCACCCTTAGTGTGCTTTCTTACCCGTTCCATCTTGGAATGTGAGAAGGTACACATTCCAACGACTAAGGTTCAGATACACTGTCATATGCAAATAAATGGAAAAAACTTCTAAAAGACAAAAACAAATAATAACGTCTTTCCTTCGGGAATTCTTTTCTCATCTCATTCATTCTCAACGCACGAACGCGCTTCTACTCGTTCTCTTGCAAGACGGTAACGCACTCGGACCAGCGAGCCTGCAACACCTGAGCTAGAACGTTAGCCGTTCCTTAAAAAATGCAAACAATCCATCCCTAGTGAGGGGAACTACGTCGCTCTGATTCTCATGCTCCCGATGAGATACGTAGGCAGTGGGGTAGGGCCCATTCGAGCACTTCTTTTATTTTCCCTACATTTGTTTCTCGTTCCTTTTCCAGTTCTCTTTTCGTTCCTCTTCCAGTATTCTTTTCTATCACCCTTTGATCGAGACAAGCAAGCGTGGATCCCATCGGGTACGATGGACGCGAGGGGGTGCTAATACCTTCCTCTCGCGTAACCGACTCCCGAACCCATTTCTCTTGGTCGTAAGACCATGCTTTTCCTTTCTCTCAGGTTTACGCGGTGTTTCCTTTCCCTCTCTTGGGATAAATACACATTGCTGGCGACTCTGTTTCGGTGCCACTTTCGCGTTTGTACCAGGATGAAAATCCCGGGAGCGACAGCTGGCGACTCTGCTGGGGATTATGTATCATCCTTAAGCGAGTCAATCCTAGCGCTTATCTGTTTTTCTTTCATTGGGTGTTTACTGTACTTTGTGCTGTATTTACTGTTTTACTGTATATTACTGCATTTACTGCGTTTTAGCATTTTTATTCCATAGGATATATTATGCTATACTGGACTGTGTTGTTTTCTGTTTGGCGGGATGGGATTTCTGAGAGATAAGCCCATTACACAGGCTTGAGTACACACATAGGAATTAGAGTGGATAGTCATGACGCTTGCGTGGTGGTGACCACGTATTGTTGTTCATGAGACCCACAACCAGACGAGGTTCTATCAGGAGCTTTCTGCTACTGCATGTTATGCAGGCCAGTGGTTATTCTCTTGAGGAACTGTCGACTCTGGTGACCATTCCCGAGGACTCAGTTGCAGCACTCCTCCCGAGATGTGACAGTGGCAGACCACATTCCGTGGCAAACCCATTGCACATCCTCGATCCGAGGACCCAATGTTGGGAACTTGCTATAGGACATCCCTTTTTGAAAGAGAATCAGCGGAGGCACTCCTCGATTGGCGATAGTACTGTACCCTGAGGGATGAATGTACTATTGCTTCTCGACCTCAGTGCCAGAAGCTGAGGACCTTTTTGTTTTGGAGAATCAGTTGAGGCCTCCTCGATTGATGATGATGCCAAACCAGAAATGGTGAACGTATCATCATTTCTCGACCTGAGAGCCCGGGATACTGAACATCCTAGTACCCACATGTGAGAAGGGCGGGTTGTTTACAGGTTTGCAGGTAACCATGACCTCCTACATACCCGGTTTTCTATCATCATTGCACAAAAAGGAAGTTTCATCCTATTGTATTCAGATGGTTCTTATCTATGGTTCTATATTAGTCTCAGAGCTACACTGACACCGTTCACAGTTCAGCACAGACACCTGATTACCTGATCACATTGCCCTTTGCATTGCATTATCATATCCTAACATACATGTTTATTCATTTCCAGGTGCATATATTACCCTTGATTCCAGTCATCAGGTCCCTGCAAAGATGAACACTAAAGAGAGGAAGAATATCATCAGCTATAAGTTCCTTACGCCTACTTTAGGCCCTATTGTTGTGCTGAAGGGAATGGCGAGCCCGGCAGCACGAGAAGCTTTTGAAGAGAAATATGGGTGGATTTTATCTATGGTTCGTAATGTCAGTGATTATGAAGCCAGAGGTCTCCATACGTTGATGCAGTTCTATGATCCGCCTCTGAGATGTTTTGTATTTCCAGACTATGTGTTGGTTCCTACCCTGGAGGAGTATTCCAACATGTTAGGGATTGCTATCAAGGAGGAGCCCCCTTTCTTTGGATCGGTGGGGGATCTTGACTTTGGGAAGTTGGCTGGTGCTCTTTATTTGAGCAAATCAGAGCTAAGTGACAATGTCTCCAACAAAGGAAAGATTCGTGGTTACAAGCTGGAATATCTGATTAAGAAGGCCCAGGAAGCAGCTAAAGGCGAGAATTGGCTTGTTTTTAATGCTTTGCTAGCCCTTTGTATATACGGCATAGTGTTGTTTCCCAACGAGCCGGATTTTATTGATACAGACGCTATACGAATATTCATGATGAAGAACCCGGTGCCAACACTACTGGGAGATCTTCACTACTCGTTGTACAACCGAAACGAAAAGAAAAGAGGAGGGATAATTCGTTGTTGTGCACCCTTGTTCTATAAGTGGTTTGCGGGCCGTTTACCACAATCAGGGGCTTTTGTGGATTCCAAAGATTCTCTAGAGTGGAAACAGCGTTTAATGGGATTGGTGGCCAAGGACATCGTATGGGTAGATCATGGGCTGATTGGCAAGAATATTATCCACAGCTGTGGTAAGTTCCCTAACGTTCCACTGATAGGAAGACTGGGTGGGATTAACTACAATCCTTCTTTGGCCATTCGACAATTTGGGTATGCCCTGACAGGTCCGCCTATTAAGAGAGATGTGGAGGAGTCCCTCTATTTTCATACATCAGAAGGATGGGAAGCAGCACAGAAAGCTTCTGAAAGCTGGGGTAGCATACTGAAAAAGGGGAAAGTTACTCTAGGAAAGCCTAACAACCGGGTTTATCCAGCATATGAAGAGTGGGTGAAGAAAAGAGTTGAAGATTTTCTCTTGCCTTTTGGTAAGGCACCCCTTTTGTATCCGGAGAATGAGAAAGCAAAAAGCACTGCTACGGTGGAAGAAGTTGTTGTGTTGCAAGCCTTGGTGAAAAAGCTCCAAGGAGAGAATTCTGAGTTGAGTAGCCGTCTTCAGAATGCTCTACATGCCAACAAAGAGCTGGAGCGGAAAGCCCAAGATGCTGAACAAATCCTAACTGCAAAAGAAAAAGACTTTGCTGGAAGAGCCCAACATTTCCGGAAGATTAGTAAAGGTGCTGATGATGCTACTCAAGCCCACAAGCAAACCAAACAGGCGTTAGCACAGACCAAAGAAAAGTTAACAAAGTTTCAGCACGCTTGGGACGAAGTTAGGATAGAGAATGCTGAATTACAGGAACGGTTGCAGATTAAGGACGAAGAGCTTGAAAAGGCGCATGAGCAGAGGAGAAAGTATCGGGAAAGCCTCGGTAAGAGTCAAGAACAGCTAGAAGAAGCTAGAGGTGAGCTGAGGAATACCAAGAAAGAGCTTGAAGAAGTCATGATAGAAAGGGAGATACTCAAGACGCAAGCCGGCATAAAGAGACACAAAGGAGTGTGTGATGACGAGGCTCTGATGCTGCACATGGGTTCTTTAACTGAAGCTCTTGAGAAAAGGGATGTCTTGATCAAAGAAATGATTGAAAAGCCGAATCACCAGCGTACCCGTATACTTTTTGAGGAGATCAAATACTCAAGTGATAAGCTGAAGGGTGTGGAATTGTCAGACTGATGTTCTTTTCCTTATATTTTGTTATTAATGGTTACCATCAGGCTTGTTGATGGATCCATTTTTCCTTGTATTGCATTTGCGGTTGAATCTTTCTTAAATGGACTTGAATACTTTGTTGAATGAGTATGAGCAGTTTTATTCAGAATTATTCCTTATCAGATAGCTGCACACAAGCACATGACCACGACACGTCTCTTTATATCACAATTTCTGGTCTTCAGATTTCTGTGGTTGGATTGGAATCAGGGTATAAAGCACCTCGGAAATGACAAACATGGCATTGCATGGCATTGCATATCATTTTGCATTTTTTGTTACTTGCTTTTCAGGTACTCGTTGCGGGGTCTCTAACCTTTATTTGGTTTCAGGCAGTATAGCGGAGAGTCATATTCACCGATATTCGACGCGCAGGAAATCAAGTAAGAATCATATTATGGATCAAATGCAGAAGGATTTGGCTGGGGTGAGGGCCCAATTGGGGCATTTTATGGGGGACATTCAGGCGCTGTCCCGAGGTCAGGAACTACTGAGGGAGGAAGTCAACCAGATGAAGATTCAAATGGGCCTGGTCATGGAAATCTTGAATAAGGTGTTAAAAAAGGAAAATGATCATGTGCCTGCTTCCACAACAGAAGTCTCTACTCCTCCCATCTCTTTGGGATATGCTCTAGATCATGGATTGCTTCGTGAATCTCCTCTGAAAGCTAAAGGTTCAGAGCTCTCTCATCAGCAGTCACTTCCTGATTTTCAAGAGGATCCTAAGTCAGAGGGGCCTAAGAGGAAGTTCGATCCCATTCCGATTTCGTACGCGCAATTGCTTTCTTACTTGCTCGAGCTCAAGCTGGTTGAGTGTGTTAGTTTGGGACCGTTGCCCACGAAGATTCCTCTGGGACCTAATGCTAAGGCTAGATGTGAGTTCCATTCTGGGGCACCTGGTCACAATGTTGAGAATTGTACCAGGTTCAAGCATAAAGTCCAGGAGCTAATTGATTCAGGGACAATCAAGTTTGCATCAGTTGGTGCTGGTAAACCAAGTGATGTCACTCCCATTGTTGCAAGGGAACTGAGGACTCTCTCCTTTTCCAAAGGGTCCACCTCGCGTCAGGGATCTCTTCCACAACCCTGTGTTGCAGAAGACCTATGTCAGCAACCCTTGTTTGTGCCTCAGCCGAATGCAGAAAGGAAAGTGCAGGGCCAGGCTGGGCGCCCGAACCAGCAGCAGCAAGATTATCAGCAACGGAGGCTACTCAGACCAAGGAAGCCCAAGAGGACATTTGATCCTATTCCTATTCCGTACAGTCAGTTGTTGGCTCGTTTGCTCAAAAGTTCGCAAATCCAGCTGAGAAAGGCCATGCCTGTGCCATACCCCATTCCTCCGGACTATGACATGAGTGTTAGCTGTGAGTTCCATTCAGGAACGTTTGGGCACACACTTGATAACTGTAATGTGTTCCAGCACAAGGTGCAGGATTTGATTGACTCAAAGGTTATCACCCCAGACGGTACCCCACAAGGTGAAGCTTCTGTACCATGGTGAGTGCTCAAAGTTACAAGAACATCACCAAAAGTGGTCAGTCTAGACGGAGCCAAGCCTCCTCAACAACGACAATCTTTATTTTCTTTGCTGCATTTTCATATGTAGACTTTATTTGTTTGTTCAAACATTGTTGGCATGATAAACTTGGTTGTATTTGGTATGATGATTTTAATGCAATGAATATGTTTTCTTGAAGAATTTCATTTGTGTTTACTCATTTAATGCTAATGTGTACTGCAATACCATTTTTCTTGATCAAACTCTATGAAGGAGAATGATGATCTGAAAACGCAAAAATCTCTAACTGTGTGCTTTGGAATAAGAACCCTGTTAAGGATGTACATGCATTGTTTCAACTCCTCAAACACTGGAGATATAAGGGAGATAGACCCTCGTTAACCCCTTTGAGCCTTGAAGTAGGAGTTTCTTTCATACGAAAAAACCCTCACATTTAACCCAGGGGCAGGGTAGACGTCAGTTAATTTGACCGAGCATTCAAATTTCAAAAGGAGTGTGCATCTGAGGATCCATTACCTTCTATTCCACCGTCAAGAGGTCAAGAGATGTGAAACCACAATGGTTATCCATCAACAATCCAAAAGTGAGGCAGTCACAACCCTTTCAACAAAGTCAAGACAGGCCAGTGTCACACGACGTATTCAAGGAAAAAGAAAATGAATAAAAAAAATGAAAAAGCCCGCTAAGTTGAAATTTGAAAACAAGCAACTTAGGCAAAAGTTAGGGCATCCCGCTGGACTCCGAAATCAAAGATTCAAAAGAATCTGTCCAGGCAAAAGTTAGGGAAAAAAAAGCAAAAGAATGCGAAAGCGGAAAAACAAAAGGATTACAAAAGAAAATCCTCAAAAGAAAGAACAAAGTCGTGTGACTACGAACAAAAGACAAAGGGGTGACTGTCACTCCAAAGCCTCATTGGGTGTCAAACCATCAGATGCATGGGTTCCTTAAGGATCACAAAATCTTTTTGAGAGGCGAACGCTTGTGCAAATTAGCTGAACGTAGGACTGGAGAACATCACGAAGAGTGGGTGGGCACCAATAAACTTTGAGCCATAAATCCTTTTTTCTCAAAACCGTGAACCAGGCCCCGTTACAACCCTCAAAAGTCCTAATTGAAACAGGGTTATTTCAAAGGCATACTACCAAGAGATAGCGTTCCTGACTCCTATCAGTTGTGCTAAAAGATCTTTGTTGGTGTTGCATGTGCATTGCATTATTTCTTTCAAAAATTAATGTCGTATCCTAACCCGTGATTCGCTCACAAAAGGGTTTGCTACATCTTTTTAGTAAAACTTCGAGATTAACATGTTATGTTGCATTAGAATTTTCATTCTCAGAATAAAACATTTTCTGCTTGCATACATTTGTTTGACATCAAAAGAAGTTTACATATGGAAATTCAGTCCAGAAGCTTAATCTTGTCGAGTTGAGGATCCTGAAACTCCCGAAGGGCAGCCATATCCAATGGTACTTCCTCAGGAAACTTTGTTGGGCAGGGGCTTTCCCAACAAGTTGTGCTAAGACGTAGTCGATCTGGGGCAATCACGTCGAACCATCTCTTTAAGGTGTAGCTCATCTGAGCCAATCACGTCGAGAAATCTCTTCAAAGTTCAACCAAACTGGGGCAATTATCGCGAGATTCAAATCCCTACAAATGCAAGCATTTTTGGTTTTCCTTCGAAGATCAGTAGTCAGGGGCAAAACCACTTCAAGGTTCATACTGGGGCAAGCTATACCAAGAGCACGAGAAGTTAGTCCATCCAAACGACTAATCAGCCTATCCAGAGTTCAGAATACTGGGACAGAATATCCCACGGTGGTATGAGATTGTAAATGAATCTTTTCAAGGTGAATTCCTCTGTAGTCCATACGGTCTGGGGAAGTTACGTCGAGATCCAACGAATCTCTACAAGAGTTTGAAGACACTGAAGCATTGAGCTTGCCAAGTCTTCTGTAAAATCCTCATGCGATGACTTCTTCTAAGTAATCCATACAGTCTGGGGAAGTTATGTCGAGATCCAACGAATCTCTACAAGAGTTTGAAGACACTGAAGCATTGAGCTTGCCAAGTCTTCTGTAAAATCCTCTTGAGGTGATTTCTTCTAAGTAATCCATGCGGTTTGGGGCAGTTACGTCGAGATCCGACGAATCTCTACAAGAGTTTCAGGACATTGAAGCGTTTTGGATGTCAAGTCTTCTGTAAAATCCTCTAGGGACAATTTCTTCCGGTGGATCATGTTGGTCTGGGGCAAGTGAAGAAAAATGGTTGGTCACGCATATGCAGTCAATCAGCTAAAAGGAGTGAAACTAAGGGGCATTCCAACCCAAGGCATTTTTGGTTCCCGTCTTCAGTAGGCTTCATTAATAATGTTCTCCAGCAAGAGATTGCATGCAAACCTTTCTCCCCAACAAGTGGTGGTTCAGAGTTAGATTTTCTCAGTTGCAGAAGTCATATCTCGCACGGGGTATACGTGCATATCCTTTGCTTGCAGGTAGCAGCCTCATACTAGGCTCAAAGGAAAAATTGAAGCCTTTGCGAGATCACGGGATCATGTCTTCTAGATGAGTAATCACTTACTTCCATGCAGAAGACTGGGGCAATCATGTTCGAGAAAGGTGGTCACCCTTTTGTCACAATGTTCACTGATTAAGTCCATCATTCGGTCGACGGTCGGTCACGACGATTCGATATCAACGAATTGAGCTCAACTGGGTATCGTGGTATCTTATTAAGTCGATTCTCTTATTCAGTCCCTCCAACAGCTACAAGCTTTTCTGTGTCGATAACGGTAACAGGTTCCCCAAAAGAGTGGTCTCGTCGACACCGAAACTGATGGTCATTATCCCCAGCGAAGTCGCAGGAGTTTGAAGAGGCTAAATCTTCTGTAAAATCCTCTTATGACATCTTCTTCGGGGACAAATTGTTGGTTTGTCCAAGCATGGGGCATGTTTGTTTCCCCATCATGAAGTGTTAATAATCCCCAGTAGAATTTGAGGACAGTTGGTCTTCTGTAAAATCCTCTCAAAAGGCATTCCCCAGCACGAGACGTTTTAAAGCAGTTTCGTCCAGCAGAGTTTGTTATAAACTCGTCATCCCTAACAGAATTGTCTAAAGGGAAGCTCGCCTAACATGGGGCATTGTGGTACTTATCCTAAGCTTGACAGTCATATTCTTCAGCAGACTACTGTGGATTTGCTTTGGGTTTCCCCAACAGATCTCTAAGGACTCTTTCCTAGCAAGTTGCAGGGGAATGTTCTAACCAGGATTCGCATATCCCTGGCAAAGTAGCCCTGGTCCCCAGCAAGTTTGTGTCTCTGGTAATGATCCCCCACAGAGGTCAGCATCGAATCTTGTCAGCAATACTCCCCAGCTGAGTTGTTGTTCTCCCCGCAGAGGTTTATAAGATCGACATAATCTATTCCTCAACAAGGATGGCACAGTCTTTCCCCAGCCGGGTCAAAAGGTGGATAACCCCTACAAAGGGTCTTGGATTGGATAGATCCCCAAGCAGAGTTTTTTTTATGACTTTTCTTCCTTAGCAAGACGCCATGCAAAGAAATTCTCATCCCCAGCGGAGTCGCTGTGACCAGAATTCATTCCCCCAGCAGATGAAGTGATTACTGGCAGATCTATTATTCTTCAAACTTGACAATTCGGAGCAGACGGATTGTTCATTCATTATCCAGCAGAGATGTTATCCTCTCAGGAACCTCTAAAGTCAAGTCATTGATCATTGTTCCTCAGCAAAGTCGGCAGAGATGTCTGACACGGATGCAGAGTGTAATCCAGTATTGGAATTTTGCGAAAGTCCACCCGTAGTGTGGCAAGCCAGTAGTCGTCTGGCATTGTTAAAAGACGTTAGCAAAGTCCAACAGTGGATTGGCAAAAGTTCGTCTTCGGGTGGCAAAAGTCCAACAGTGGATTGGCAAAAGTCCGTCTTCGGGTGGCAAAAGTCCAACAGTGGATTGGCAAAAGTCCGTCTTCGGGTGGCAAAAGTCCAACAGTGGATTGGCAAAAGTCCGTCTTCGGGTGGCAAAAGTCCAACAGTGGATTGGCAAAAGTCCGTCTTCGGGTGGCAAAAGTCCAACAGTGGATTGGCAAAAGTCCGTCTTCGGGTGGCAAAAGTCCAACAGTGGATTGGCAAAAGTCCGTCTTCGGGTGGCAAAAGTCCAACAGTGGATTGGCAAAAGTCCGTCTTCGGGTGGCAAAAGTCCAACAGTGGATTGGCAAAAGTCCATCTTCGGGTGGCAAAGCAGCCAAAAGTCCAACAGTGGATTGGCAAAAGTCCGTCTTCGGGTGGCAAAAGTCCAACAGTGGATTGGCAAAAGTCCATCTTCGGGTGGCAAAGCAGCTAAAAGTCCAACAGTGGATTGGCAAAAGTCCGTCTTCGGGTGGCAAAAGTCCAACAGTGGATTGGCAAAAGTCCATCTTCGGGTGGCAAAGCAGCCAAAAGTCCAACAGTGGATTGGCAAAAGTCCGTCTTCGGGTGGCAAAAGTCCAACAGTGGATTGGCAAAAGTCCATCTTCGGGTGGCAAAGCAGCTAAAAGTCCAACAGTGGATTGGCAAAAGTCCATCTTCGGGTGGCAAAAGTCCAACAGTGGATTGGCAAAAGTCCGTCTTCGGGTGGCAAAAGCCCAACAGTGGATTGGCAGAAGTCCATCTTCGGGTGGCACGAAGCTGCAAAGTCCACCAGTAGTGTGGCAGGCCAGTAGTCGTCTGGAATTGCATAAAAGACATTATTAAAGTCCACCAGTAGTGTGGCAAGCCAGTAGTCGTCTGGCGTCGTTCAAAAAGACATTTCCAAAGTCCACCAGTAGTGTGGCAGGCCAGTAGTCGTCTGGAATTGCATAAAAGACAGTATTAAAGTCCACCAGCAGCGTGGCAAGCCAGTAGTCGTCTGGCATCGTTCAAAAGACAGATCTCCCCGACGTTTCATCGAGGATTCAATCCAGCAGTCTCGTTGGGTTTATATCCCTTTTCTTCTTCACCCAGAGCAAATTTTTGGTTATTTTTGGTATTCAATCACTATATACCTTGAAAGTCCGAAAGCATTTGCTTTCAGGCATTCAGGTCTACAGCGCTTGAATAGGGGCAGCTGTAATACCCCAAAATTTGCTCTCCCCTTTGTCATCATAGCATGGCATTATCATTTATCATATCATATCCACCTCATTAACATTACATTGCATTTAACATAGAAAAATGAAGCATGGCATCCTTCTCACCATCAGGGCATGTGATCAGGTGGGGGATGGACAATCAAGAGATCATTCAAAGCACAAAAAGGTCAGTCAAGTTGCCTCAAGGCAAGCCAAGAAGCCTTTCATGTCTCATACTATCTCAATTGATCTTCCAAAACTTCAAGGAAGTGAGATTCAATGGGAGATTGAAGCACTACATCTTTCACTATGCAAGAGGTTCAAAATTGAAGGAAAACCCTCAAAAGAGATAGCTCATTGATTCAAAATCATTCTCAAGTGGCATTTCTCATCATCCTTTAAGAAGGTACACAACATACTCTGAGGAATTTGGATTTGGAAGATGTGCAATTTCCTCCTAACCAAAGGGGGTCAAAACTAGGGTTTCCCATTAAATCAGGGAATCTTTGATTTTTTGGACAAAACTTGATGTCATGGTATTCTACATGTTCTTAAGTGTATGTATGTGGAAAATTGCATCTCAATTGGTTTTAGAAGTGGTTCAATTGGAAGAAAGATCAAGAATCAGAGAAATTGGGGCAAAGTCAAATAATCAGAGGAAAAAGTCAACTCTTGACTTTTTGAGCCCAAAATCATGAAATTCATGTTGCATATGTCCAATGTACAAAATTTGGTCAAGAAACTCCAAAGGAATCATGAAAAAATCAAGATGTGGAAAGTTGCCATTTTTGGATGAAGTAGGGTTACTAAAAATAGCAAGTTTTGGCCATTTTGCATCAGAATTGGAACCAAGGCCATTCAAAATTGAAGCACCAAATGAAAATTCCACTCTGCCTCAATGAAAGGCCTTGCTTTGAGCTTCAAATCCATGGGTAGAACATCTCCATTGGATAAAAATTGAGTGAGATATGATTGATCAAAGTTTGAGCAAAGTAGGTCCAAAACTAGGTCATGACCAAGATTTTCAGGGCACGCGCGCAGTCATTTTCTCAAACACTTGGTGGGCCAAATGTATTTATCAATTACTCATGATTAGAGGCTTCAAATGGAAAATCTTTCAACATCAAAATTGTTCCTCTATGTGAGATCTTCAAAGTTGGTGTTTATCAATTTTTCATCTGATCAAAGGTTAAGGAGTTATGATGGCTCAAAGAATGGTCATTGCAACTGAAATTTGACCAGGTCACAACCAGGTCATGCCACAAGTCTGCGCACCCATGTACCAGCTTCTTTTTCCATCTGTTTGAGGTCATTTTTAGACATGTTTGAGACCTCATTCCACTTCAATTTCCAAATCAATATTGTGCTCCAATGCATCCTCTTTCCAATGAACCCATAAACTCACCAACTCATTCATGGAGTAGAGAGAAAAACACTTGCAAAGCACCCTATGTTGGCACTGATACATTAATGGTTCTGCTGCACAATTTGGTTCACACACACACCAAACACTTCCTCACATCAGATTTCCACATTAAACCAAACACACATGACATAAACCTCATACACTAGCACGTGCCTGGAATGAAAATGGAAAGAGCAAACTTGTTGAACAAGTTTCTGATAACAGCCGTGCCATTCATTCCACTTTCTTCTTCACCATAGCTTACCATAGGGAATCACCACCATATCATTACTCTCCCTAACTAACTTGACTCAGTTAGTTAGGGATGACTCACTCAAACCACCATGACTCAGTTAATTCACTCAGCTTAACCCTGGTTAGCTCCCCCTATAAAACAGATTTCACCCTATTCTTTCTGCCGGGGAACTTCATTTTTCACACATTCACTTCAGAAACTTGCTCTTCTTCTCTCTCAATCTCACCATTGCCATTGATTCTCGAGCTTCACCTTGTTCATTTCCTCATTTTCACTTCAGAACCTCTCTGATTCTTTCTCAATTTCACTACCTTGCAACTGGTTTTGAAGCTTGGATTTCATTTCCTCTCCATTGAATCATCATCCACCACTGCATCTAAGCCTTTATTTGGCCAAAAGAAGCTCAAAGAGGAAGCAGCATCTCTGGTTTTCTGAAGAACATCTCAAGGTCTCAAATCTTCAGGTACGAATTTCCACCATTATAGACTTGATTTGAAGTGGTTTTCAGGTTCTTGAGGCTTCTTATAAGCTCAAGAATTTGTCTGGCTAGTTGATAGGCCTTTAGAGGCATAGTTGAAAACTTAGGGCAGGACTTGATCTCTTCTGTTCTTTGTGCACGTGCTTGATATGTGAAAAATAAGTGTGCATTCTTGATCTACATGAGCTCAGCTTCATTTTGGTATGCGTATTGTACATTTCTGTGAACATGTGAAGTGGCAGACGGTGGTAATTGACCGGAGAAGGTGACCGGAGGTCCCTCTCCGGCCGGTGGTCTTTATGTTAGGGTTTTTGGCCAGAATGAATGTCAGCCACATGATGTTGTTGATCTAACGATCCAAAACGCGCCAGCACATAAAAAACTCACATGCCTCTCACGTGTGGCTTCTGATTCCATTTTAAACATTGTGTGTTGTGGCATATGGTATGGAGCGTGGACATGCGTGTGTGAGCGTTTGATCTGATTACTTTGACTTTGGCTTGACCTTGACTCAATCTAGTGGCTATTAATAAGTCAATTTTGTTGACTGAAGAACATGCTAGTTATGGTGTTTTGCGCGCTTAATGGACCCAAATCAGAATACTATCCACACCCCCAATTTTGAGGCCCATGTGATTTGAACATGCTGATTTGCTATATTCATACCCCCCTCTCATATTGCATTTTATTTTTATTTTCATTTTACATACGCGTTTGATTTTCATTTTTTAAAAATACTAAAATGCATAATAAAATTCCACAAAAATTCATGTGTATTCTTAAAACATTTAGGAAATTTTCTATGATTTTATTTTCTGATTTTATGACCATTTTGCCCCTGTTCCATTATTTCTTTTGAATTTCCATTTGTATGCATACTTAATGTGACATATGATTTTGTGCATTTTTGTTCTTGATCATAAAAAATGATTTTGATGCCTTTCTTTTTGCATTGTGGTCACAATATGTTGAGGTATGTTTGAGATTTATGAGATGATTTTTAAGTCTTTTTTGGATGACTTTTGATGTGTTTCTTTGAGCATGAATGCATGAAACTTCCATGAGACTTTGACCTAATTGTTGAGTGACTTTGGTTCTGATTCATTGCTTGTGGACTTGATATGTTAATGGCATGTGTTCAAGGTGTTTGATTGGTGAAAGTCATAATTTTTGAAGCATGTTTGCTATTTGTTTGAAGCATGAAGTTTAACTTGTTCATTTTGTGAATGCATGCCTTATGTTTGGTTTGCTTGATCATGAAGGCACTTGTGCCATGAGTTGTGGTTTTGTTTGAGGATGTATAGCATGTTAATTGACCTCTGATTGTGACATATGGGTTTCATCTTTGCATGTTTGATGTTGATCTTGCACCTTAAGTCACTTGTTTCACAAGTATGAACCACATTCACATCACTTCACCTTTTCTTCTTTGCTCCTTGTTGGATTGAGATTTTGTTTGCATGATTTGGTATGGTCATTTAGGATAACATTAGGTTGTGTAAATATGAGTTACATTCTGACTTGGAAGCATGTATAGCATTCAATCTCATTTTACTTTGTTTGTCAACTTGTTTGAATTTGATATTGTTCATTATATTTTCTTACTTTACTTGTAAGTGATTGTGCTAACCATGTAGGGGCTTCGGTAAGTTTCAATTGAGTGTGGATAAGGAATCCACATTCAACTTCTATCCTTTCTCTTTTACAATTCCATTTGGTGTTTTGTTAAGCACTTATGTGCTTTCTTTTAATAACTCATTACTTTCCCTTTTGAATTACAATTCATCTTCTACTTTGGAAGTGAATTGTTTAATTCTTTCTTTCTTTAGACTTTAGGTTGAAACCTCACAAACCTTAGGATCACTCCCTTAACTAATCAATTAGGATTGAGTCTTAGTCCATATAGATTTTTACCTTTATCCTCCCTTGAGTCTCTTTTCTCATCTCAAAGAAAATTCAAAATATCTAATAAAGGTAGGCATTTATTGCATTTAGGCCTTTCATATAAAGAAAAGATTATAAGGGGTTTTCTCTTATAATCTTAAGATGTGTAGCATATGGCCCATCTTAGGTCAATGTGTTACATATTTGATCTTGTATGAGGGACTTAAATGCAATACTTGTTGAAGGTGCAAATAATAAAAAACACTTCTTCACTTCATAATCAACAAAACACTTAATAAACACAAGTATGCTAGTGTGTTTGAACCTTGATAATTGGAACTAAGTGTGAGGGTCTTCTTCACCCTTAGTGTGCTTTCTTACCCGTTCCATCTTGGAATGTGAGAAGGTACACATTCCAACGACTAAGGTTCAGATACACTGTCATATGCAAATAAATGGAAAAAACTTCTAAAAGACAAAAACAAATAATAACGTCTTTCCTTCGGGAATTCTTTTCTCATCTCATTCATTCTCAACGCACGAACGCGCTTCTACTCGTTCTCTTGCAAGACGGTAACGCACTCGGACCAGCGAGCCTGCAACACCTGAGCTAGAACGTTAGCCGTTCCTTAAAAAATGCAAACAATCCATCCCTAGTGAGGGGAACTACGTCGCTCTGATTCTCATGCTCCCGATGAGATACGTAGGCAGTGGGGTAGGGCCCATTCGAGCACTTCTTTTATTTTCCCTACATTTGTTTCTCGTTCCTTTTCCAGTTCTCTTTTCGTTCCTCTTCCAGTATTCTTTTCTATCACCCTTTGATCGAGACAAGCAAGCGTGGATCCCATCGGGTACGATGGACGCGAGGGGGTGCTAATACCTTCCTCTCGCGTAACCGACTCCCGAACCCATTTCTCTTGGTCGTAAGACCATGCTTTTCCTTTCTCTCAGGTTTACGCGGTGTTTCCTTTCCCTCTCTTGGGATAAATACACATTGCTGGCGACTCTGTTTCGGTGCCACTTTCGCGTTTGTACCAGGATGAAAATCCCGGGAGCGACACCTAGCATTGAGGTTTCATCATCCTCATCAGACTGTCACTCTCCCCAATCAGAGTACAGAAGATTGTTCCCCATCCAGCATTTAAAGTGGATTGCTCTAGGGGGATGTTGTTTTATTACCGCAGGAGATTTGTGGAATGTATTCCCGGGACAAAGATGTTGTCTTCCCCACAGAGTATTGGTGTCTACTCCCCTCAGCCAGTCAGGAAACGTGTTTTCACCAGCAACAACATGATCCAACCCTCAGCAAGATAAGGGCGAAGTCATTTCTCCAGCAGCGGGTTAAGTTCAATGGTGTCCCCAGCAGGTCTAGTATTTGTGATTTGTCTCCCCAAGAAAAGTTTGGTGGTAGTCTTTGCAGCAGGTTTGATTAGTGATGGTTGACACCCCCAGTGAGTTTTAAGTCCAAGTGATATTTGGCACTCTTTTGATTCAGGTCCTGGTTTCCTTTTTTCAAAGAGTTATATATAATCCCCAGCAGAGTGGATGTTCTTTTGGATTTCATCTCCAGCAGAAGTTGTTGATCAAAGGAGTTGTTCAATGTGATCCTTCTCAGCAGAGTTCTTGGACTCAGAGGACAATTTATTTTGTCATCTCCGGTGGAGCTGCCTTCGTTTTCAGCATTTATTTTGCTAGAACGTTTATTTTTGCATTGCATAAGCATCGTTTGCATGGCATCCTCCCAAACGCGTATCATTTCCATTTCGTATGGAGCATTACGCCATAGAAAAATTCAAACATAGGCATTTGAAGCATAAGCCAGGTTTGATATTTGTTGCCAGACTTTTCCTCAGCAGAAATGGCATAACTTAGGAGATTTTGTTTTACTTTATCCCCAGTGAGATCTCCGGTGGATTCATCCTTCATATTGTTGTACATTCTAGTACACCCCTGCAGAGTTGTCTGTTTAGACTTCTCTTTTCCCCAAGTTTGATTCCAGATAAATTTGAGGGTCGTAATATTGTTGCTTTTACCCTTGGCTATCTTGTTATCCCCAGCGGAGTCCGCCTTCGGCCGGTCTTCCTTTTTGAGTTCGCCTTCGGCCGTCCTCGTATTCTTTTGTTGGATAGTCCGCCTTCGGCCGGTCTTCCTTTTCGAGTTCGCCTTCGGCCGTCCTCGTATTATTTTTTTGGTTAGTCCGCCTTCACCTGGTCTTCCTTTTCGAGTTCGCCTTCGACCGTCCTCGTATTATTTTGTTGGTTAGTCCGCCTTCGGTCGGTCTTCCTTTTCGAGTTCGTCTTCGGCCATCCCGTATTATTTTGATGGGTAGTTTGCCTTCGGCCAATCTTCCTTTTCGAGTTCGCCTTCGGCCGTCCTCGTATTATTTTGCTGGTTAGTCCGCCTTCAGCCGGTCTTCCTTTTCGAGTTCGCCTTCGGCCGTCCTCGTATTATTTTGTTGGTTAGTCCGCCTTTGGCCGGTCTTCCTTTTCGAGTTCGCCTTCGGTCGTCCTCGTATTACTTTGTTGGTAAGTCCACCTTTGGCTTAGTCTTTGCTTTCGAGTTCGCCTTCGGCCGTCCTCGTATTCCTTTGTTTGAAAGTCCACCTTCGGCTTGGTCTTTCCTTTCGAGTTCGCCTTCGGCCGTCCTCGTATCTTTTGTTGGAAAGTCCACCTTCGGCTTGGTCTTTCCTTTCGAGTTCACCTTCGGCCATCCTCGTATCCTTTATTTGAAAGTCCACCTTCGGCTTGGTCTTTCCTTTTGAGTTTTCCTTCAGCCGTCTTCGTATCCTTTGTTTGAAAGTCCACCTTCGGCTTGGTCTTTCCTTTCGAGTTTGCCTTCAGCCGTCCTCGTATCCTTTGTTGGTAAGTCCACCTTTGGCTTGGTCTTTCCTTTCGAGTTCGCCTTCGGCCGTCCTCGTATCCTTTATTGGTAAGTCCACCTTCGGCTTGGTCTTTCCTTTCGAGTTCGCCTTCGGCCGTCCTCGTATTACTTTGTTGGTAAGTCCACCTTCGGCTTAGTCTTTCCTTCCGAGTTTGCCTTCGGCTGTCCTCGTATTCCTTTGTTTGAAAGTCCACCTTCGGCTTGGTCTTTCCTTCCGAGTTTGCCTTCGGCCGCCCTCGTCTACTCTATATGTCAATCCGCCTTCGGCCGGTCTTTCCTTTCGAGTTCGCCTTCGACCGTCCTTATATCCTTTGTTTGAAAGTCCACATTCGGCTTGGTCTTTCCTTTTGTGTTCGCCTTCGGCCTTGTATCCTTTGTTTGAAAGTCCACCTTCGACTTGGTCTTTCCATTCGAGTTCTCCTTCGGACGTCCTTGTATCCTTTGTTTGAAAGACCACCTTCGGCTTGGTCTTTCCTTTCGAGTTCGCCTTCGGTCGTCCTCGTATCCTTTGTTTGAAAGTCCACTTTTGGCTTGGTCTTTCCTTTCGAGTTCGCCTTCGGCCGTCCTTGTATCCTTTGTTGGAATGTCCACCTTCGGCTTGATCTTTTCTTTCGAGTTCACCTTTGGCCGTCCTCGTATCCTTTGTTGGTAAGTCTACCTTCGGCTTGGTCTTTCCTTTCGAGTTCGCCTTCGGCCGTCCTCGTATTACTTTGTTGATAAATCCACCTTCGGCTTGGTATTTCCTTTCGAGTTCGCCTTCGGCCATCCTCGTATTCCTTTGTTTGAAAGTCCACCTTCGGCTTGGTCTTTCCTTTCGAGTTCGCCTTCGGTCGTCGTCGTATTATTTTGTTGGTTAGTCCTCCTTCGGCCGGTCTTCCTTTTCGAGTTCGCCTTCAGCCGTCCTCGTATTCTTTTGTTGGTAAGTCCACCTTCGTCTTGGTCTTTCCTTTTGAGTTCGCCTTCAATCATCCTCGTATCCTTTGTTTGAAAGTCCACCTTCGGCTTGGTCTTTCCTTTCGAGTTCTCCTTCGGCCGTCCTCGTATTCTTTGTTTGAGAGTCCACCTCCGGCTTGGTCTTTCCTTTCGAATTCGCCTTCGGCTGTCCTCGTATTATTTTGATAGTTAGTCCGCCTTCGGCCGGTCTTCCTTTTCGAGTTCACCTTCGGCCGTCCTCGTATTATTTTGTTGGTTAGCCCGCCTTCGGCCTGTCTTGTCTTCCCAGCATAGTCCACCTTCGGCTGGCAAACACTCTATTTCATTATCCCCACAGTTTGCAAATTTCTGGGTTCTTTCGGTATTCAATCTCTATGGACCTCAAATGTCTGAAAGTCGTTGCTATCACCCTTTTAGGTCCAAGTTGATTGAATAGGGCCAGCTGTAGCACCCCAAAATTTTCCCCCTTGTTTCCAACTCTAACTAGCTTAGATTTCATTTCATTCGCATCGTCATTTTGCATTGGCATGTTTCTTTTGGGCATGGGATCAAGGTATTTTACAGCAGCTCATGGTGTTATTAGTTCCAGTATGATTTTCAGCAGTATTCAGAGCCAAGCAGATAGCTTTCAAGGCCTTTTGAGCTTTTTGTTTTGCTCATTAGACGTTTTGATAATCAGAAGCTCCGGCAGTCATTTTTGATCAAGCGATCCGGTATCAAACAATATTAATTCAGCAGGATTTTCTGAGGTGTCAGTAAGAATTTTTGTTTCATTTTAGGTGTTACTCAGTAGCAATATCATGTTTTGAGTTTCTGAGGCTTAACGGGGTTCAAAACAGCTGTCAGAGGTCACTTTTCCAAGTTTCCCTCCAAGAGGCACCAAAATTCAAAATTTGTAATGAGTAACCGGTTACAGCATATCTGCTAACCGGTTACTCCTTTGTTTTCTGCCCATTTCCAGGTTTCTTGAACTAAGTAACCGGTTACAGTATATGTGATAACCGGTTACTCTGGGCGCAACTTGAAAAAAATTAAGTTTGCATCATTTGTGATCATGTGCTTGGCTTGTGCATGTGTGGGAAAGATCTAGAATTGATTTATTTTCATCGTTTCCCACCCAAAATTCAAATTCCTTCCAACATTTTCCACTCTAATTCCACATTCTTTTTTCAAATTTCATTCCTAATCTCCATTCCACTCATTAACCCACACTCCAAACCACATTTAAATTCCTAACCTAGCTTCTATTTAAATCAATTCGTTCCAAACCTCACAGAACTTTGATTCATTTTTTTGAATTTTCTACACATCTCACTCCATTTTCTCTCAACTTTTCTCTCATTTCAAAACCCTCACTCAAAGTTCCTTCATCAAAGTTCAACAAATTTTGCATTGAAATTTGTTGATCTTGGAACTAAACCTTCATCCATTCACCAATTCTTGAAAGAATCTTGAATTTGCTACTGTTTTACTCTTGGATTTGAGCTTTTGGAACTGATTTGGGAGAAAGCTTGAAGCAAAATCATCACATTGTTTGGATCTTGAAGTTTCTTGCTAGGATCTTGAAGTTTCTTGCATAGATATTGGATTTCTTGCTTGGATTCATCAATTTTCGTTTGCAATAATCCCCAAAGCAATTCTCAGCTTTGTAGGTTGGTTTTCCTTAGATCTATACTTGATTTAGCTTATTTACAACTTATTCAATGTAGATCTTTGGTGATTGTTGATTTGGATCCATTTTGCATGAATTTTATTCTTAATGTTGATGATTATTGAATCTAATTGGTGTTTGATTACTGATATTTAATGTGAATTTCGTGATTAATTGATTGCATGATCATTTGGATGTTTGGAGAAGTGATAAGCTGCTGAAAAGTGCTTTTGAAACTGGTTTTTTTGAATTCTGTTGCAGAGTAACCGGTTACAACATATCTGCTAACCGGTTACCCTGTTATTTTTCAGCGTATTTTGGCTATTTTGAACTGAGTAACCGGTTACAGCATATCTGATAACCGGTTACCGCTGCTGCAGAATGTGATTTTCTTACATTTTCTTTTTTATTTGAGATCCTTTGCATGTCTAAACTTCATGGATTAATATGTTGATGATTTGTGGATTAT
Source organism: Lathyrus tuberosus (assembly GCA_022829125.1). NCBI lineage: Eukaryota > Viridiplantae > Streptophyta > Magnoliopsida > Fabales > Fabaceae > Lathyrus > Lathyrus tuberosus. The sequence continues at coordinate 1,781,253 of JALAZF010000282.1, forward strand.
TCTTGAGTTGTATCACCTCACACCATTGTATGAACACGATTCTTCGACACGCGATTCTTGGTTTTCATCGATGAATGTTTATGTTTGCGTTGTTGATTAGTTGATGCGATAAACACGATGCACACACATTTGAATTGTGTTAATTCTTGATTGATGCTCAACTTGTTGGACATGTGATGCGTGATTGTTGCTTGTTTCCGTGGTTGCTTATGCATGATGTTTTGATCAATGTTTGAGTTGTGCAAACTTTGTTGAGTAATTGTTCTTGAATTGTAAACATGATCATGTTATTCATTCTTGATGCTTGCAACCTTTATGATTGGTTTTCCATGCTTTGTGTGTCTATTTGCAATCATTGCTTGCATGAGTATTTGTTTAGATGCCTTGCATGATGTCCTGTTTTTCACAGCCACTGTTCTGAATAGTTTATGTGTTGTCAATTGTATACCCTTGCTGCCTGTTGCCTTTTACACCCATTTTTGTACTCAAATGTGAATTGTTGAATGCTGTTTGGTGTATTGGTAGGAATTTACCGCTATGCAGGTGCTGGAGCGTTGTTGTAGCCGCTGTTTTTGGTTTATTTCCTTGGTTTTTGCCTTGCTTTCGCTTGTTCCCTTAGGATTGCCTAGTCCAACTTAATCTTTGATTAAGCTTGGAATAGGATATACATTAGGATTCGAACCATGCATGCTAACATTAGGTAGAGTTTTCCCCTCTTACCTCAACCTTAGGGCCACTTTTGCATGACAACATTAGGATAGAATTCCCGTAGTGTTTTCTTTTTCCCTTGAGTCTTCTCTTCTCATCTCATAACAATTATAATACACTTAATAAAGGTAACGTGTATTGCGCATGAGCCTTGTATGTGGTAAATGAGAAATGGGGGGTTTCCTCTCATTTTTCTAGAGTGTTTAGCGGGCGTCCCATGTTGGTACGATTTGCTATGCATTCGTTCCTACGTCATAGACTTCGGTGCAATGCAAGTTAAAAACTAACTTCAATTCACTTCTATCTAAAAAACAAAAACCAAATTCAAATCTTTTTCATCCTTCGGGATTGTTGAGTTTCAAATCATTTTCAGAAAAGAGCACGTTATTTTTCGTTTTGTCGCAAACAAGCATCGGCCCTAACTGCCGGACGCGAACTTAACGTCGCTCATAAAAAACACTCAGACCTTGTTAGGTTGAACTATGACTGCTCTGATTTCCTTTCTCTGGTTAGATTGAGGATACGTAGGCACGAAATGCGATCTCTCGGCGAGCAACCTTCTCTCCCCCCTTTAGTGCGTAGTCCGTCGAACTACATTGACTCTGATTCTTCGTTCGTCCACGAAGATACGTAGGCATTGGATTGCGATGATCCTTGCGAGTCCGTCTTTGCTTTCCCCTCCCCCGTTTTTTGTTCAGTCGTAGACTTTAGGATAACTCACCCTTTGATCAGACAACAAGCGTGGATCCCATCGAGTACGATGGACACGTGGGGATGCTAATACCTTCCCCTCGCGTAACCGACTCCCGAACCCAGACTATGGTTGCGATGACCATGTCTTTCCCTCTTCTAGGTTTTCTTTGATCGTTTCCTTTCCCTGCATCAGGATAAATAATGTTCGGTGTGTAGCGAGCGATTTTGGACGCGGTTCTTAAGCGATGGTCGCTCTCTGCGGTTTGAGCTTAAACTACAGGTCGATTCATTTTTTATCCTATTGTGAGCTGAATAAGGAAGGGAAATAGATGTCTCCAATTAACCCTGCTTTGCATACTGAGTTTAAACAGCGGTCTGTTAGGTTACGAATGCTATCAACGTGGGGGGGCCTTTGTACTGGTTATTTGTATTTTCGCCAATACGGTTTCTTTCTTTTTATCTAGACAGAAGGTTTCTAGAGGGGAACAAGGATTAGGATGTTAGGACTGATGCTTTTTGATGTGGGATTTAGGTTTTTTTGTTTAGTGTGCTCGCTAAGATTTTTCTTTCAATCTTATGCCTACGTATTCCCGTTTACCGAAACAGGGAAATCAGAGCGTTCGTAGTTCCTCCTATTCTATGGGAGGAAATGGTTGTTTTGGTGTCTTGTTCAAAGCCCAAGACGTGAAGCGAAAGGTGATTTGTATCTTGTTCAAAGCTTAAGATGTGAAGCTGAAGGGTTTATTTGTATCTTGTTCAAAGCCCAAGATGTGAAGCTAAAAGTCCTGACTTTAGAGAGAATTTGTTATCTCTAAAGAGGGGGGTTGTATGTCACAACTGTTTTATAAAGGAGAATTACTTTAACCGAGATATGTGAATCTGCCAATGCCATAATTTCCTTTATAGGGGATTTTAACCTGAAGGAGAAGACTTTAACTCAGTGTAAAGCAATGCCATCTTTCCTTAGGAATTTCTCATACTAAAAGAGGGACATTGGCATGGATGTAGATGATCCAGAGGCTTGCCCCTTACAGCAGTTAGATGGAGGGGAAGGAGTTGTTGATGTTTGTGTACTGTGAACGAGGCACATATTTGATGCTAAAAGGTTGATTGGATCAACCAGTGGCTTTCTTATACAAAGCCTAAGAGGAGGCTGATATGTGTCTCGTACAAAGCCCGAGAGAGAGGCTAAAAGGTTTTGACTTGACGATGAAGTCTTTTATACTCAACAAGAGAGTGATTTTGCATCTCGTACGAAGCCTGAGATGGAGGCTAAAAGTTTGACTCAACAAGAGAGTCTTTGTATCTCGTACGAAGCCCGAGATGGAGGCTAAAAGGTTCTGTTTCAGTTGAGTGACAGGTCCAGTATACTGATTTTAAAGAGAAAATCAGTTCTTATATGAGTAACACTGTACTCATGGATTTGATTCAAGGATCCGGGTTATTCCTGTTCTTTAAGGAAGCGGGAAATTCGAAGGGTATTGAGACTGTCCAAGTCTACGGGTTTCTTCCTATTCTTGAAGGGGTCACATGAGAATGTATTTGAGACTTAAGGAGATTAGACTGTCCAAGTCTAGAGTGTCATCTTTTGTACCATGCTTTGAGAAACAGTAGTAGACTCTATGAAAGGACTTTTCTATGAAGATGACTAAGTTCTGTTCCTATACCTCTAGGAGGTCGTCGGGACAATTTGTACGAAGCCCAAGAGGAGGCTGGAAACTTTTAAGAAGCCGATCGGTCCTTGTACTAAGCCCAAGAGGAGGCTATCATTCCCGGAGGAAGAGATCTTTATACGAAGCCTAAGAGGAGGTTGTGAATGCTTCTAAGAAGCCGTAGGGTCCTTGTACTAAGCCCAAGAGGAGGCGAGGTTGCTTTTAGGAAGCCCGTGGGTCCTTGTATAATGCCCAAGAGGAGGCCGATGCTTTTAGGAAGCCGATGGGTCCCCAAACCCCGAGAAATTCAAGGAAAGCTATTCACGAGGAATAGATCAAGTCAGGAAAGTTCGAGAATTTGGAAGAAACTCAATGATTCCATTCACGGAGAATACATTCATCTCTGGGAATAGAGTTTCTTGACAATCCCTAATGAGGACAGCCGAAGAGAAGACTGTATCTGGTGATCCTATTGGGGATCTAGTTGTCTATTTCTACGAACAAACGAAACGGCGTCACCTAGTTCTAGACGTAGTTGCCGGGGAAACTCGAAATATCTATATTATTATTACACAGTTGATATGAGTTTATGAAAGAAGACTTACAGTGACACAGCCCCACAATACAATTATATGTATATGAAAGCAGTAAATGAAAGCAATAACCACTTACTCAGTTGTAGAGCTTCCATGTTGTTTGGTTAGTTGTTTTAACAAAGATAGATTGAAAACAACAGTATATTCAAAATCAAAGGAGAAAGTGCTTTGAAAAAGAAAGATTTGGGGCTTACAGCTCAAGGAGAGGCCCAGGGTTTTATCAGTGAGCGCACTGTTTGAATTTGTACAGAGGGACTTATACAAGTGACAGAGGCCCAAAATGTTTTTCTGTACAAAGGGATGGGTCTTACACTCTTTCAAGAGGCCCAAATGTTTTAAAGAAAAAGAGTGGGGCTTATAACACAAGGGTAGGCCCAGATGATTTTTCCGTTTAAAATGGCGATCGCGCCGAGGTTTTCTTTTAACGCAGAGGGACTTACATAATAAGTGAGGCCCAAAATGTTTTGGTTAAAAGGGGATTGGGTCTTACACTCTATTAGAGGCCCAAAAGTTTTGAATGGGTCTTATAGCTCAAGGAGAGGCCCAAAAGGTTATTTTTCAAAAGGCGACGATCGCGCCATTTGTTTTTTACGGTATCGGGACTTATACAATACACTGAGGCCCAAAAATGGTTTGGTCAAAAAAAAGGATTGGGTCTTACACTCTATTAGAGGCCCAAATTGTTTTGAAAATGATTTAACAGGGTTGAATTAATCCAAAAACCCTAATTTGTTTTCAAAAATGTATTTAATTGAATAAAAATTCAATTAAAATGATCAAAATTGTTTAGCATATGGAAAACAAATTGTGATCTTGGATTAATGCTTCAAAAATTAAGTATTGACCTACAAAATAATTAGAAAGCATTAAAAGTTGCAAAATCAATGTGGAAAAAATATTTAAAATGTAAAAAACAATTAAAGTATTAATTCTTTGCAAAAATATCAATTATATGAAATAAATAATATTTTTGGGATTTTTTGGGAAAATAAAACATTTTAACATTTTTGTGAATTATTAAAAAAAGAATCAACTCAAAATCATTAAAACTCAGAGAGAAATTAATTTTTGAATCAATTAAAGAAAAATCACAAAATTCAAATATTTGAAAATTCAAAAAAGGCGCCAAGAACAGCTGAAGAACACGCGCGTGTTCTGGGTTTGGCTGATTTGCATTTTCTATCCAATCTCCCTGAATACTTGATTATAACATGCAATCCACATATCATTATGCTCGTCTCAACCTCACGATCATGTCTATGTCCATTAATTTCATTTAAATTAAACATATAACAAGAAATCATGAAAAATCCTCAAGAACCCTAATTTCTGCATGAAGGCTAGGATTTTTGATACACGATTCAAACAATGCAATTAATTGAGGGAAAACATTCCATGCATGATTATGAACATATGGCCAAATTATTGTGCGAGGAAATATGCATAGATTGAGAGATGACCAAGTGTATGCTTACCTCTAGGCCGTGACAGCAAGTGCAATGTGATTTTTGATTTGGAGGTGTTACAGATGAGTGGTGATGATCTGAACAGCTTCCTTACACCCTATGGAGTGTGTTTGAATGCCTGGACTTGATTGAAAATGGCTGGAACGATTTGTGGTACCTCAGCTGCAACTTGATTGAAAGTTTGAGCAACCAGCTGGTGATTTTGTGATTTTGGTGTTCCAGATGTTATGTGAGTGTTTGGATCACTTCTATATGATGTATGTGAGGTGAGTGAGTGATTGGTTTGATTGGAAAAGCTCTCAAACTCAAAACCCGATAGCTACCTTGCTAAGAAAGGCATTTTTGCCAAGAGAAAGAGATTTTGAGGAAAGCATCTGTTAGATGGCTTTGGTGTAATCAAACTGATCACAATTGAGCTCTATTTATAGTAGAGCAAGTTTGTTTTGCAAGGAATAGTGAATGGCAACTGCAGCAGGTGTTTGTTCAATGTTGGCCAATGGAAATCCAAGTCTCCTCTAGCCATTGACTAGAGGTTAGGGCACAGAGCTTTGGTTCCCTTGGTCTTGGAAAAGTCTTGACTGATTTCAGATGAGAATGGCTCAGTCCATGCCACCTTGATGCTTCCATTGAATGTTTCAATCCAAATTTGGAGTCTTGTCCCTATTTTGGCCATTCTAAGTTTAACATGCTATTTCTTGTTCCATGGACTTTGGAGGCTTGGCTCAGTGATTGTCCCCTTTAGATTTAATCCTCATATGTGTCCAAGTGGATAGGAGCATTTGAATTTGGCTGATTTTGGCAAATCGAGCAAAATTACAAATTCTGCCTTGCCTTTGACAGATTTCAGCAAGGCAACTTGCCAATGTCATATCTCATGGTGTAAGTTGAATTTGGTAATGCTCTTGAACATTTTGGAAAGCCCTTACATGATACAACAACTGTTTGAACATGTTTGGTTTTGATCTCTTTTGAATCCAAGTGAAAAATCCCTCTACATTTGGCAAAAAGTGTAAGGCAGATTCTGACTTAGTGAAAATTTCACTAAGTGTTGGAAAAAGTGACATTTTTACTTTTCAGCCACTTTGATCACTCCATAACTCAAAATCCTTAATGAATTGGACTTAGGTCTAGTTGAAGTTTTTGTAGAGGGTAATGAGGGATACAAATCCATCTTTGGATGAAAAAAAATGGCTTTGTGGTTTAGGAGTTATGATCCTCCAAAGTTGGTACCCTTGTCACTTTATTTTTAACTTAGAAAATTTTCTAAGTTTTTATGGTTACACATTTTACAAGTTATCCAACTTTTCTTGATTTTTCTTGATGAATGATGATTCAAATCATACATTAACATCATTTTAGGGTTAAAAACCCATTTTGGTGAAAAATCTCAAAAAGTCAAAGTTGACTTTTGTGCACAGTTGACTTTTTATCAGATGAATTCCAAACTGTGCAATTCTTCAGGAAATCGTGTCCTTGACCTAAATCAAACTTGATGGACATGTTACATGGGTGTCATAGGGTATATTAAATCATGTCTTAGGGTTTGGGAGCATGTCCTGGTCAAAAGTCAAAGTTACAGTTGACTTTCCTCGCGAAACCCTAGTTGTGGTGCAGATGAAATTGGAACTTGTTGCTCAAGCTTCTTGGATTAATCCATTGTTGTAAATGGATAAATATGGTATATTAAAGACCCTCAAATCATGTCTTGAGGTCTTGGCTCATGATTTGTCCCAAAAGTCTACTTAGGGGTGAATTAGGTCAAGAAACCCTAATTCCTGATTTTTGATGTATGCATCCCCTAAGGCAAAATTGACTTGATGAATGGGTCCATGAGGTTCCATGGAGTATATTAGGTTATGTTTTGGATCATTGGCTTGTGCCCAGATGAAAATTTCCATCTGGAGGCCCTGGTCGACTAAAACCCTAATTTGGTGACACTGTTGATCTTGAGACTTGATCCACCTAGAAGGGAGCAACCTTGTGCTTAATCCTTGAAGTGGGTGTCCTTTTTGATCCTTTGTGGATGCTTGAGAGGTTAGACAAGTTGAAGATCATATCATTCCTTGATTGATCCTTTGTCTAAGCTCTCAGAGAGGGCTTGAAACCCTAGTTTTGATTGTAGTGAATGCTCACCCATCTTTGGGGAGACTGATGAGGTATGATGGTTCCTCCATATTGTGATGATGATTTTCACAATGATGGGAAATCTTAGTGGTCAAAATTTGGGGTATGACACGGTGGCGACTCTTCTGTTCTAGTTTTCTCGCCGGTTGTTTTTTTGCAGTTGCGACGGCTCTCAACAAAGTTCAATGTGAGAAGAGTTCTTGGAAGAACAAGTACCGAATCCTCGATGTAGAGTGTACCAAAATTCAGGAGCTGTTAAAAGAAAAGGATGCTCTGATTGAAATATTAGGTCAACATGTTGTAGATAGTCGGGAAGATCGAAGGAATTTGCTCGCTCCTTTCACTTGGCAAAGGACCGACAACTCGATAACGACTGAAGATCCCCGATCGAAGAAAAGGAAGCTACCAGAACCGGCATCTGAGCTCTCTTTAGAGAGGACTCAGGATCCATGAGCTTAGGCTTTTCTTTTACAGCACTTTGTAAAATATTGTACTTTTCTTTGTAACATAGTGCAATCTTTCGATTTCAATAAAAGGGGTCTCCTCTCAGTGTATGATATTTGCAATTTATTTGTTGAAGTTTCTTTTTGATTAAAACAAATAAACTAAAAAATATGTCATTGCATTCATCATCCTCGCATAACGCATTCTCTCGAGTCTCACGCACGTGTCTCAATTCTAGAGTCAAACTGTCTTACTCGTACAATACTCGGGCCAATCTACAAAAGAAAATGGACGATCTCGAGGAAGAGAACAGAGAGATGAGAGAAGAAATCGACGCTCTGAAGGAAGATCTGAAAAAACTTCACAGTGACATGCAATCCAAGGCAGCAGCTCAAGAGCAACAACAACAATAGATTGTGATCTCGGAGATCACATCTACGCCCATAGTGGAGACACATGAGAATCATCCTCGGTACAACATGCCTAAGGGTCGGCCCTGGGGCATGCCTTTCAACTTTATACCTGAAGGATACATCCTGCCGGTCACTGAAGACCTAGAAACTATAGCAGGAGCCACTGGCCCTTAAGGTTACAAACTTCGGGAAAGTGAAGACGTAAGGTTTACGACAGCAAATCCTGAAGGTTACAAACTTCAGGGCACTGAAGCACCAAGAGTCACAGCTATAATGACCATACCACAATCAATGGTACACACTGTCCCGAAAGGACAGATTCCACAAGCAATCTCTGGTGAAAACAACGACATGTACGAAAAGATGAATGAGTTCCAAGAACAGTTCTTGGAGATACAGAAGGAACTTCATGCCATTTGCAGTCAGGAATTATTCGGAAAGGACGCCGCAGACCTCTGTTTGGTCCCAAATGTCAAAATCCCGCACAAATTTAAGGTTTGTGACTTTGAAAAATACAAGGGCAACTCTTGCCCTCAAAGTCATTTGGTGATGTACGCTAGAAAAATGTCTACCCAGACATAAAAACAACAACTACTGATCCATTATTTCCAAGACAATTTAACCAGTGCCGCACTTAAATGGTACATGGGTTTAAACCACACCAGGATCGTTACTTTCAGAGATCTCGGCGCTGCCTTCGTTCAACAATAGAAATATAACCTGGACATGGCACCGGATAGAGATAAACTTAGAGCGATGTCGCAAAAGGACAAAGAGACATTTAAAGAATATGCTCAGAAATTGCGTGAAATTGCCGCCCAGATCTGTCCCCCATTTGAGGAAAAAGAGATGACAAAGATCTTTCTGAAAACCTTAAGCTCATTCTATTATGACCGAGTGGTTGCTAGTGCGCCCAATGACTTCACTGAGATGGTGAACATGGGAGTACGCCTTGAAGAGGAAGTCCGAGAAGGACGATTGAGTAAAGAGGCAGAGCCATCTAGAGGTACCAAAAAATACGGTAGTGCTTTTCAGAAAAAGAAAGAACAGGAGATCAGCAATATCTCTCTGGAAAGCAAAGGCGAAGGTATCAACCAGTAGCGGCGATAACTCCCGCTATCAGCCCTACGCTGACTCCGACTTATCAGCCTCAGGTTGCTCAAAGTCAACCGACTCAACAACAGTATCAGCAAAGGACGCAACAGCCTCTTCAGCAGGCCCGTCCACAGTACAACAATAACAATCGTACGACACGATCACCAGGGTTGACCCTATAACAATGTTGTACGCATAACTTTTTCCAATTTTACTGGCCAAGGGGCACGTCCAAACCAGGTCTCCTCTTACAGTACCGGAAAATCCACCTTTTTGGTTCAAAGAAGATCAAACTTGCCCTTACCATCAATGAGGATCGGGGCACAACATCGAAAACTATCTCAGTTTCAAATCTGACGTACAGAAACTTGTCAGGAACGGGGTCTTATATTTCAAAGATACTAATCCAAATGTTCAGACGAACCTGTTGCCACAACATGAGAAGGATGCAGCAAATTTGATAGAGGAAGAATATGGCCACAATTATCAAATTCGCAATGTACTCCTATTAGGAACCAATCTGGTCAGGATGCATTGCAGACAGAGCGGGTACAGTCATGTATCGCCTCACAATTATCACCAGTGTGATATCTGCTCAAAGAATAATCAAGGGTGTTCTGTAGTACAATTAGCTCTACAAGAACAAATGAATCTAGGCTGGATTCAAGATCACACAATCCGGGAGGTCAACATGGCCCATGAAAATCCCAACATTGTTCAGAATCGCAACATTCTTGCGACGAATGTCAATTTGGTGGAGATGCATTCGAGGCAAAGTCAATATCATAATCTGCCACGACACGATTATGATACTTGCCCGATCTGCTCAACAAGAAATCAGGGATGCTCTTTTGTACAAGAGGACCTTCAGCGACAGATGGATCTCAGATGGATCTAGGATTACCAGGAGTGAAATAACCATCAAGTCAATATGGTTCAGATCTTTGACATACGCTTGATGAATACCATTCTGGTAGAACTACATGATAAGCAAGTCAGGCTTGGCTTTCTGGCTTCACATGATTATCAGGACTGTGAAGAGTGTCGTGAGGATGACCAAGGGTGTGCACTTGTCCAAAGAACACTTAAACACTTGTTGGACCACTGGTGGCTTCCAATTTACTTGGATGAGGCTACACAACGGATCAGCTTAACTGACGAAAATCCTAGTAGATATCAAAGGCAGGATGTCCGCTCGATGGAAACAGATCTAGTAAAGATGCACTGCATACAAAGTGGGCATGGCCGAGTACCATTACATAATTATGAGCATTGTAGAGTTTGCTCAGAGAACAACCAAGGATGCTACCTTGAACGAGCGACTCTTCAAAATCAGTTGGACCAAAAAGAGACTCGACAATGTTCAAGTTCCGGGTCGATCAATGTGATACAAAACTATCTTCCTGATCAAATCAAAGATATTGTCATAGTTTCCAAGCATGAAATGGTCGAAGACGTATGCGCCATAATCTCTCTGCTCCATGATTCAAGACTCCCTCTTGACAGTAGAAAGATTTTCAACCTCGAACCAATTGAGGTTGCCTACGATGGTGAGAAAAATCAAAAGGCTCCTATGGTTATCTACTTGCCATGTCCAATACCGTACCAATCAAATAAGGCTATCCCTTACAAGTACGACGTAACAACAATTGAAAATGGAAAGGAAACTCCATTACCCTCCGTTGTTAATATTGCCAACATCAGTCGAGTCACACGGAGCGGCCGGATCTTCAACAGAGGAGTTGGAGAACCCGCCAAAGAAAAGGAACCTCAAACAGAAGTTCCAAATCAACAAATCAGGCAATCCAGTAGTCCCAAACTTTCAAAGAACAATGATGAGATACTGAAGCTCATCCTGAAAAGCGAGTACAACATTTTGGACCAATTGTTGCAAACTCCTTCTAGAATATTTGTATTATCTCTCCTACTTAGTTCTGAAGATCACAGGGAAGCTCTGCAAAAAGTATTAGAGCAAGCCTACATGGAACAAGATGTAACAGTAGGATAATTTGACAACATTATTTCCAACATCACTTCCTGCAACAATTTAGGGTTCAGTGATGAAGAACTACCGGAAGAAGGAAAGAATCATAATATGGCGCTTAACATTACAGTCAACTTCCAAGACGATGCTTTAGCCAGTGTACTGGTTGACACGGGATCATCTTTGAATGTTATGCCAAAATCGACTCTGACACGACTATCATTTCAAGGAGCTCCGATGAGAGGCAGTGAGATTATTGTCAAAGCCTTTGACGGATCTAGAAAAAAAGTTATCGGCGAAGTCGATCTTCCCGTAACCATCGGTCCTCACACTTTCCAAGTCACTTTCCAGGTCATGGACATCCGAGCAACATACAGTTGTTTATTATGAAGACCTTGGATACACGAGGCTAGGGCAGTCACTTAGAAACTTCACCAGAAGCTGAAGTTTGTCAAGAATGACAAGCTAGTCAGAATCTGCCGAGAGCAAGCTTTAATCATGAGCAACTTATCATCATTCTCCTGTGTAGAATCGTACGAGGTTGTTGGAACCCAGTTCCAAGCACTCTCGATGAGCAATGAGAATTGATCAGAAAGAGGGACGTCGATCTCCTCATACAAGGACGCTCTCGAAGTGATAAAAAGTAATAACACAAAAGGATGGGGACAACTTGTAATTCCTACGGATAACAAGACAAATAAAGGTCTTGGGTTCTCCTCAACCTGTGCCCAGACTGTCAAGAAAGATGAAAGTTTTTATCCCATTTAGAAATTCTTCCACAGTGGAGGCTTTCTCCACCCAGTGTCTCAAGAAGTGCACACTATCAATGAAAGTAACTCCTCCGATATGGATGAAGAGTGAAAATCTTATCTCAACGAGGACAGTTATATGTCTCAGGGAGAGGCACATACGCCATTTTGCTTTCCCACGCAGAGTCCGAGATATATACCAAGATCATACGTCAAGATGATCTACGGAGATTGTGATCCTGAGGGATGTCGTGCTCCGCCTAACTCGTTAGAAGACGATCCAATGAAGGACAACTTCGATTATGACTATTATGACCCACTGGATGACTTGCCTATCTGGCAACCGTACCCAGGAGACTTGGGGAAAAAGAGTCAGCCCAACGAGGCATATCAACTGAGTAACATTGAAAAGAATACCTGTGTCCCCACCAAGTTACGGGATCATAACTCAGGACATTCAGAAAATATCCAACACAAAGATGAACCTGCAAGGATTACAGGACAAGAGTTCATCAACTATGCTTCTCCAGAGGTCAACGTCATCGAGGAAGATGACTCCTTCAGTCCCACAGAAGTATGGGACACTTTAGGACAACCAAGTGGCAAGTTCAACTTATTGGTCAAATACATCGCTCCTGGAAGCTCTCGCATCAGATACGAGGACATCCAGCCAACTGGATAGGGAGATCCTCTTGAGAGCAAAAACACTAAGGAAGATACAACAGAAGAGTTCGTTTACGAAAACTCTGCTTGGGAGGAAGACTCCAATGATCCTGCTCCGCCAGAAATCACCATCATTTCTGAGGACAAATCAAGAAAGAAGGTGCCAGACTTTGTGATTCACTGAGGAGTTCATCGCCAATGGGTTGCTGTCAATGTCCCGAAAGTCGTCCATAAGTCTAAGTAATTACCATCTTTGTTTTAACCTTTCACCTTGCCTAGGTGAAACTGATGTTTTTATAGGGCTCACTTTCTGTAAATGTCCCTCTTCGCTTCACCCAAAGCGACAGAGTTTTGTTTTATAGGGCTGTAGTTTCAAGAATCGACAAATCATAAATAAATAATTGTCATTTTGTCATTCCCGCATTTATTGCTATTTTCAATTTTTGTTTTTTTAGAAAATGGTAATCCTAAAACAACTCAAAATAAAAACAAGCATTTTTCAGAAAATACACTGCAACACTCTTGCATTTCTCTCTATCTCTTCTAAAAAATAAATCATAACGTCATGCAGATTTCTTGTTTTAAACCCCATTGAAACATACGATCCAATGCCTTCTCCCAACTTTGAATTCCCGGTATTTGAAGCTGAAGAAGAAGAGGACGCCGAAATTCTAGAAGAGATCTCCCGATTACTCAAACAAGAGGAAAGGTCTATTGAGCCTCACAAAGAGCCGTTGAAAACAGTCAATTTGGGTTCAGAGGAAGAGAGGAAGAAGTCAATATTGGGGCACTGCTCAGTCCAACTGTCAAAGAAGGCTTGATAAAGCTTCTAAAAGAGTTTCCAGATGTGTTTGGTTGATCCTATCAGAACATGCCAGGGTTGGATACCAGCATCGTGGAACATCATTTACCGTTAAAATCAGAATGTCCGCCTGTTAAACAGAGACTGAGAAGAACTCACCCGGATATGGCTATAAAAATCAAGGAGGAAGTGCATAAACAGATCGACGCATGTTTCCTCGCCACCTCAGAATATCCTCATTGGCTAGCCAACATAGTGCTAGTTCCGAAAAAGGACGGAAAAGTCAGAATGTGTGTAGACTACAGGGATCTGAACGAAGACAGTCCAAAGGATGACTTCCCCTTACCACACATTGATATGCTGGTAGACAGTACAACAAAATTCAAAGTCTTCTCCTTCATGGATGGATTCTCGGGCTATAATCAAATCAAAATGGCGCCGAAAGATATGGAGAAAACTTCCTTTATCACCCCATGGGGCACCTTTTGTTACAAGTTAATGTCGTTCGGTTTGAAGAACACCGACGCAACCTATCAAAGGGCCATGATGACTTTGTTTCACGACATGATGCATAAAGAAATCGAAGTGTATGTCGATGACATGATCGCCAAGTCTAAAACAGAAGAAGAGCATGTGACACACCTATCAATGCTATTCGAGCATCTGAGAAAATACAAACTCCGCTTGAATCCCAATAAATGCACATTCAGTGTCCGCTCGGGAAAACTTTTAGGATTCATTGTCAGCCATAAAGGAATTGAGGTTAATCCTGACAAGGTCAAGGCCATTCAAGAAATGCCTTCACCAAAGACGGAAAAATAGGTCAGAGGATTTTTGGGACGTCTGAATTACATCTCAAGGTTTATATCCCTGATGATCGCGATATACGCGCTAATCTTCAAGCTACTCAGAAAGAATCAAAGCTGCGTATGGACAGAAGATTGTCAAAAAGCTTTTGACAGTATCAAAGAACATCTGTTGAATCCGCCGATTCTGTCACCTCAAGTGGAAGGGAGACCACTAATAATTTACCTAACAGTCTTGGAAGACTCAATGGGTTGCGTGCTTGGCCAACTAGACGAAACAAAAAGAAAAGAGTCTGCCATCTACTACTTAAGCAAGAAATTCACTGACTGTGAAACTCGGTACACTATGCTCGAGAAAACTCGTTGTGCTCTGGCTTGGGCAGCCAAACGTCTTCGCCAATACATGATTTGTCACACTACTTGGTTAATCTTTGAAATGGATCCGATCAGGTACATCTTTGAAAAGCCTGCTCTCACTGGAAGGATTGCCCGTTGGCAGATGGTGTTATCGGAATTCGACATCGAGTACCATGCTCAAAAACCGTCAAAGGAAGTATTTTAGCTGATCATTTGGCTCATCAACCGATTGATGATCAGGAATCAGTCGAATTTGACTTCCCCGAAGAAGATATCATGTACTTGAAAATGAAGGATTGCGATGAACCGCTACCCAATGAAGGGCCAGAACCAGGTTCCCAATGGGTACTAATTTTTGACAAAGCTGTCAATAATTATGGAAACAGGATTGGGGAAATCATTGTTACACCTAAGGGTACCCATATTCCTTTCACTTCCAGACTGACATTCAAGTGTACAAACAACGAGGCCGAATACGAAGCTTGTATCACGGGTCTCGAAGAAGCTATCTACTTAAGGATTAAGAACTTGTATGTATATGGAGACTCAACCCCTGTTATCAATCAAATCAAAGGAGAGTGGAACACATACCAATCAGGATTGATTCCTTACAAAGGTTACGCGAGAAGGTTGTTACCATTCTTTAACAGAATCGAGTTTCATCACATTCGTCGTGAAGAAAAGCACATGGCTGATACAATAGCCACTCTTTCTTCCGTGATTAGTGTGGGTCAATGGAATGATGTACCTAAGATTGACATAATGCGCCTGGAAAGGTCCGCCTATATCTTCACAATCGAAGCAGTCATAGACGACAAACCTTGGTACCACGATATCAAGTGCTTCCTTCAAAAACAAGAGTACCCACCTAGGGCATCCAGAAAAGATAGGAAGACTCTCAGAAGACTGGCTGGCAGCTTCTTCCTGAACGATGATACACTCTACAAAAGAAACTTCGACATGGTTCTGCTCCGATGCGTAGATAGACTAGAAGCAAACATGTTGATGAAAGAGATTCATGAAGGCTCCTTTGGAACACATGCCAACGGACACACAATGGCAAGAAAAATTCTGAGAGCAGGGTACTATTGGTTGACCATGGAATCCGATTGCTACAAGTACATGAGAAGGTGTCACAAGTGTCAGATATATGCTGACAAAATCCATGTACCACCAACGCATCTCAATGTTCTTTCCTCTCCATGGCCTTTTTCTATATGGGGAATCGGCATAATTGGCATGATCGAACCCAAGACTTCAAACGAACATCTGTTCATACTGGTAGCCATTGACTACTTCAGCAAATGGGTCGAACCAGCATCATACACTAATGTAACCCGACAAGTAGTGGTCCAATTTATCAAAAACAATCTCATCTGCCATTATGTCGTTCCAAGCCAGATCATTACTGATAATGGATCCAACTTGAATAATAAGATGATGAAAGAGTTGTGTGCTGAGTTCAAGATCGAACACCATAACTCATCTCCCTACCGACCTAAGATGAACGGAGCGGTAGAAGCGGCTAACAAGAACATTAAGAAGATCGTTCAGAAGATGGTTGTAACCTACAAAGACTGGTACGAGATGCTACCCTTTGCTCTTCACGGTTATCGCACGTCTGTCCGCACTTCAACAGGGGCATCCCCTTTCTCTCTAGTATATGGCATAGAGGCAGTGCTCCCCATAGAAGTACAGATCCCATCAATCCAGGTATTGATGGAAGCTAAGCTAACAGAAGCCGAATGGTACCAAAGTCGGCACGATGAACTGAACCTAATCGAAGAAAAGAGAATGATGGCTATATGCCATGGTCAGTTATATCAGAAAAGAATGAAGAAAGCGTTTGACAAAAAGGTCCGACCCCGTGTCTTTAGGAAAGGAGACCTCATGCTCAAGGATATACAATCATTTCTCATTGATTCCCGGGGCAAATGGACTCCGAATTATGATGACCCCTATGTGGTCAAGAAAGTCTTCTCAGGCGGTGCCTTGAGACTCACAACCATGGATGGAGAAGAATTTAACTACCCCAAAAATGTTGATGTAGTCAAGAAATACTTCGCCTAAATAAAAAAAAACGTCTCGGTGGATTGAAAACCCGAAAGGGCGATCCAGACAAAAATTGGAGACATAAGCGAAAATCATCCTGATGGATTGAAAACCTCAAAGGGCAATCCAGGCAAAAGTTAGGGATTCATGGCAAGTAACTACATCTGACAAGGTTAAACCTCAGCGGTAATGTCATCCATCAGAAATACTTCAGTCAAGGTCATCTTCGACAAAAGCCCAGAATGTCCAGAACTCAAAGTTGGTAGAAGGATAACGGTCGTTATGTTTCAATGTAGCCCCTTTTCCCTTAAATTACCATTTTCTAAATTTTGTAAATACTCTATGGTATCACGCGTTTGTCTGATTTCCATCCTATCAATAAAATTTGAGCCCTAGTGCTTTTGTTTGCAATTCTCATTTGTCTTTCCTTTATAGAATGACATTCTTAACATGATCAACGATTCTTGAAACAAAACAAAAATGAATTTACTTGTAAAAATTTTCTTCTGCTTTTAAAACAAAGATGGCATTTCCTTTTGACTTTGAACGTCTAAAAAAACATCGATAGCCTCTCTAGAGGAGATTAAACCACAAAATGCAGAATCAAAGTACTCCTTCTGAACCAGTGCACCTGAGTGAGGGATCCGTTGTTCCAAATGCAATGTCTCATCTGACATTTGATGACTCGATTCCGTATCGTTTATTTCGATTCAATTCGTGCGTGTTTAATTGTATTTTCATCGAGTCATTATCGTTTTATGCATTATTTACTTATGTTTTCTTTCATTTTCCCTTGACAGGTCCTATATCAGCCCTATAGAAGGAAAGAACAAGAACTGAGCTAAAAGAGAATAAAAAGTGAAGAAAATGCATAATTCTGCCACTTCCTGAACTGAATGGCACTCACCATCCTCCCAGTGCAAAAGGAATGGCTCTTTCCATAGCAGAAAAATATGGAAATTCAAATTCAGCTGGATGGCGTTCGCCATTATGCCTACGGCGGTCGCCATTGTGCGCGGGAGCAGTTTTCCAGAGGCAGTTCTGGCAGTTTGCAAGTTAAACTTCAAATTCGAAATTGTGTTCTTGGAGCCATTTTTATTCTATAAATAGACCATCAGAGGTCTACATTTAGGTCTACATTTCCAAAGTATCGATCACTCACATCGAGGGATTGATACAACTGCTGTATTTTCTTTTCTGTGTTGCTGATGTACACTTAGATCGATTGCAATTAATAAAATATTTACTTTTCATTTATTTTCTTCGCATTTCAGGTTATTTACATTCTGTTTATTTCACCGCATTATTTAATTTTACTTGTATGCAATCTAACTTTTTTACTAATAAATCATAAGTCTGAACTTTATTCAAATTAATCAACATGTTTGCCTTGAAATTCAGCAATGTTACTGTGTTAGTATTAGGTTTAAATATGTCTGAGTAGATTTGCATGAGTCCGTAGATTGAGGACCGTTGTTTCGACGGGACTCTGTAGAGCCATCAGTGTTTAATTTAATGTTTTCAAAATTCTGGTTTTGGTGTCTAATCTGAACTTAGGCAGCCTTGTCGTGAGAGCGAGGGGTTGCTTAACAACGTTTCACCACGAGAGTGAGAAACACACCAAGGAGTTTCTAATAGGGCAAGAGTTTGAGGTGATCGCCGGATAATAGGCATCGGACGTTGAGCCTAAATGCAGCGAGAGCGCTTTAGGACCTCATTTAGGTTATGTTAGTTTTCAAAGCGCGCCTTTTAATTACCGAGCAAGCGAGACCAAAATCTTGGGGTCATTAGGCATGGCTTTGTTAATACCGCGAGAGCGTGAGATCGAGCCTTTAAACCGGTATTTCCTACATATCAACTTCGAAACCTTTATTAACACCCGGATTTTGCAGAGTCCCCAAGAAGCACGAAAATCATTCTTCGGTCTCGTCTTTTTTGTTGTTTTCAAATCCCGTTAAAAGCCAAATTTCTTTTACCGCCAAATCTAGACTTAGCTTTACACCGCAATAATCGATCACTCTAGGTTGATTATTAGTCCCTGTGGGTTCGACAATCTTTTAAAACTACGCGATAAGCTGTATACTTGCAGCAGTAATCTGACCACTACGCAAAGTTGCGATCAAGTTTTTGGCGCTGTTGTCGGGGACTAATTAGTCAATATTGTGATACTTTCGTTGCACAGTATAGACTAAGGCAACTTTTTATTTTCCTTTTCGATTTGTCAATTTTATGCCAAACACTCGCTCACAAGGCGAAGAGTTGGAGCAACCAATCAACGAAATCGAACGTTATATACTTCTGAGATGCCGAATTAACGAATTCCTTCTTAGATATAACATCCCAGATCCTCTTATTCCCTACTCAGATTCGGAAACCAAATCAGAACCAGAACAAAACATGGCCGAAGGACCGAGAAACCGTCCTCTAAAGTATTATACTGTTCCATCACAAGAGGAACCACATAACAGCATTGCTGCCCCAGCTATTAACCGTAATGATTTCGAGCTGAAACCTTCGCTAATTTCAGCAGTTCAATAAAACTAATTCTCAGGTAATGCTACGGATGACCCGAACCTTCACTTATCAATATTCGTGAAATATGCAGACACCGTAAAAGGCAATGAAGTCAGTCAAGAAGCTATAAGACTAAGACTTTTTTCGTTTTCATTGAGGCATAGAGCTAGAGCTTGGCTCCAATCTCTACCATCCCACTCAGTGACAACATGGGACGAGTTGAAAAAAGTATTCTTAGCCAGATATTTCCCACCAAGCAAAACAGTTATGCTGAGAGACCAAATAAATGGATTTAAGCAAAAAGATAACGAATCTTTATTCGATGCTTGGGAGAGATACAAGGACATATTGAGGTTATGCCCACACCATGGACTTGAAGAATGGATGATAATACATACCTTTTACGGCGGGCTGTTGTACAATACCAAAATGAATCTGTACGCTGCCACAGGCGGTGTTCTAATGGATAAACCGTATGCAGAAGCTTATGAACTCATAGAGACTATGGCTCAAAACCATTTCCAATGGGGAGGTGAACGCGCTGGTGTAAGAAACCAACTCCGAAAGGAGGAATGTACGAAGTTAATGGCATAGACCGAGTCAATGCTAAAGTGGACGCGCTTGCTCAAAAGATCGAAAGTTTAGCAATAGCACCACCAGCAGCTACCGTAGCTGCGGTGACACCAAATTGTGAAATATGGAGAAACCCCGGGCATACAAATGCTAAATTTCAAGTGTTGGCTAGTACTCCTACCGACCAAGCGAATTACGCTCAAGGGAACCCGTATTCAAACACTTACAATCCTGGCTGGAGAAATCACCCGAACTTTTCGTATAAGAATACCAATGCTTTGAATACCAATGCTTTGAATACCAATGCTTTGAATCCACCAAATTGTTCCACCTGGATTTCACAAAGGAGCGCAACCCGCTCCACCTCTACCTAAAAAGTCAAATCTGGAAATCATGACGGAAAACTTTATGATAGCTCAAGCTCAGCAAAACAGAGATTTCACGAATCAAAATGCTCACACGAGTGAATTGATGAAACAATTATCAAGCAAGCTTGATGCTATGGCTACTCATAATAAAATGTTAGAAACTCAAATCACTCAAGTAGCTCAACAATAATCAACTATAACAGCCCCTGGCCAACCACAACCAAACCCAAAAGGTCATGCTAACGCTATTACTTTGCGAAGCGGAACAGAATACGATGGACCTGTTGACCCGAGACTCCAAAATTAAGCCATGGAACCGAGTAAACAAGAGAACCTAACACGGAGAAGGAAGATGAAAGCGGAAAGGCCACAGAGAAAGAAACACCTTATGTGCCTCCGCCACCATATAAACCACCTGTGCCTTACCCCCAAAGATTAGCTAAAACCAAAAACGAAGGACAGTTTAAGAAATCCGTAGAGCTTCTAAGGCAACTGAATATAACCATACCTTTCACAGAAGCTATTATGCAGATGCCCTCATATGCCAAATTCCTTAAAGAGATCCTATCAAATAAGAAAAAGTTAGAAGATAACGAAACCGTTATGCTCACTGCTGAGTGTAGCTCTATACTTTAAAACAACATGCCTCTTAAACTAAAAGATCCTGGTAGTTTTTCCATACCTTGTGTAATCGGAAAGACTATCATAGACAAAGCGCTATGCGACTTAGGAGCCAGTGTTAGCCTAATGCCCCTATCCACATGTAAGAAACTTGACTTAGGAGACCTGAGGCCAACGAAGATGTCTCTATAACTAGCAGACCATTATGTGAAGTATCCAGTAGGTATGCTGGAGAATGTGCCAGTTCGCATAGGTCAGTTTTATATTCCACAAATTTCGTGATAATGGACATTAAGGAAGATTCTAATATATCAATCATCTTAGGTAGACCGTTCTTAGCAACAGCTGGAGCTATAATAGATGTGAAGAAAGGAAAGCTAACCTTCGAAGCAGGGGAAAAAAAGTCGAATTTATCTTAGCCCAATTCCTAAAGGCCCCTGCTTTTGACGATTCATGCTGTTTTCTAGACGTTATCGACGAATGCGTCAGAGAAATAGAGAAGGAACCGACAAGGTACACGAAAGTACTAAAGATTCCAGCCCCTCCAATATTCGAGGACAATGACTAGGGTGAGCCATATGAAGATGACAGTCTAAAAGAATGCCTAGCACTAACACCCGATCCAATGCCTTGCCCAAAGAAACCATCTTAGAACTCAAAACATTACCCAAAGATCTAAGATATGAATTCCTAGACACTGAACTTGAAAAACCCGTAATAGTTAATGCCGATTTAGGACAAATAGAAACCGAGAAACTATTGGAAGTATTGAGGAAATATCCCACAGCTCTTGGATATAACATCTCTGATCTAAAAGGGATAAGTCCATCTATATGTATGCATCGTATCATGATGGAGGAAGACTGTAAGATATCCAGAGAACATCAAAGACGATTGAACCATGTCCTAAGCGATGTAGTCAAGAGAGAAGTGCAAAAACTATTGGAAGCAGGAATTATATATCCGATATCTGACAGCAAATGGGTCAGCCCAATGCATGTCGTACCAAAGAAGGTGGTGTTACGATTGTGACTAATGAAAAAGGTGAGTCCGTAGCCAAACGAACTCAAACTGGATGGAGGATGTGCATAGACTATAGAAAACTGAATAAGGCTACTAGAAAAGATCATTTTCATTTACCCTTCATAGACCAAATGCTTGAACGGCTAGCCAAACATTCATATTTCTGTTACTTAGATGGATACTCATGATTTTTCCAAATACCTATCCATACTAATGACCAAGAAAATACCACATTTACCTGCCCCTATGGCACATTTGCCTATCGTCGAATGCCATTTGGACTGTGTAATGCTCCCGCAACCTTTTAAAAATGCATGATATCGATCTTTGCAGATTTCATAGACGACATATTGGAAGTCTTTATGGACGATTTCTCTGTATGTGGGGAAAGTTTCGAACAGTGTCTATCAAACCTTGAGATGGTACTTGAACGATGTGTCAAAGTAAACCTTGTGTTAAATTGGGAGAAGTGCCATTTCATGGTGCGACAAGGTATAGTTCTTGGACATGTCATATCTGATAGAGGTATTGAAGTAGACAAAGCTAAGATAGAAATCATAGAAAACCTTCAACCACCAAAAACAGTTAGAGAAGTACGAAGCTTTTTGGGACATGCCGGTTTTTACCGACGATTCATTAAAGACTTCTCTAAGATTACGAAACCTTTGACTGTATTACTAATGAAAGAAGCTGAATTCATATTCGATGAAGAATGCTTGAAAGCATTTGAACATCTGAAGAATGCTCTTATTACTGCACCAATTATGCAACCACCTGATTGGAGTTTACCATTTGAAATAATGTGTGACGCTAGCGACTATGCTGTAGGCGTTGGCTTAGGACAAAGAAAGGATAAAAGGCTTCATGCTATTTACTACGCAAGTAGGACCTTGGACAACGCATAGATGAACTATGCGACCATAGAAAAGGAACTCCTGGTTGTTGTGTTCGCCTTAGATAAATTTCGTTCCTATCTAGTGGGAGCGAAAATTATTATCTATACCGATCATGCAACTATTAGGTACCTGTTGGCCAAGAAGGATGCCAAACCAAGACTCTTAAGATGGAAATTGTTTTTGCAAGAATTCGATTTAGAAATTAAGGATAAGAAAGGTATAGAAAACGTGGTAGCAGATCATCTCTCTAGGATCGAGGATCTAAAGCCCGAAAGAGTGCCTATAAACGATGATTTTCCTTACGACAGACTAGTAGCCCAGTTGGAAAGGGACATCAAAACTGTAGAATGTTCCTTGTTATTTAACAATGCAGAAACAAATGAAGTAGTAGAAGCAATCTTTACTAAAACCACATTGTCATGGTATGCTAACTTTGTCAACTACCTAGCAGCCAAGGTGCTTCTACCAGATCTAACATACCAACAGAAGAAGAAATTTTTCCATGATCTTAAACAATATTACTGGGATGAACCCCTATTATTCAAGAGAGGCGCCAATGGAATATTTCGTCGATGTGTCCCTGGATCAAAAGTAGCGGATATCATATCCCAATGCCATGTTGCACCATATGGAGGACATGCCAGTACATCAAAAACATGCGCAAAGATATTACATTCTGGCCTCTTTTGGCCAAACCTTTGGAAGGACGTTCACATTGCCGTTATGAACTGTGACCGGTGCCAACGCACTGGAAACGTTTCTAGACGCGATGAGATGCTGCAAAAGGGAATTTTAGAAGTTGAAGTCTTTGATGTATGGGGCATTGATTTCATGGGACCTTTTCCATCTTCCTTTGGAAACAAATACATACTCGTCGCAGTTGATTACGTATCAAAATGGATTGAGGCGATAGCTTCTCCTACAAATGACGCACGAGTGGTGGTAAAACTTTTCAAGAACATAATCTTTCCCAAATTCGGTGTACCAAGAATTGTCATTAGTGATGGCGGTTCCCATTTCATTTCGAATGTTTTCGAGAAACTATTGCTTAAATACGGAGTATGACACCGAGTAGCAACACCCTATCACCCTCAAACTAGTGGACAAGTAGAGGTGTCATATAGGGAAATCAAGCCAATTTTAGAGAAAATAGTTGCAACCTCTAGGAAGGATTAGTCTACTAAACTTCATGAAGCTCTGTGGGCTTATAGAACAGCCTATAAGACCCCTATAGGAACCACACCATACAAACTGGTTTATGGAAAATCATGCCATCTGCTTGTGGAAATTGAGCATAAAGCTTATTGGGCCATTAAGACCCTGAATATGAATTATAATGCAGCAGGCGAGAAAAGGATTCTAGATATCCATGAACTAGAGGAACTAAGACTTGATGCCTATGAAAATGCCAGAATATACAAAGAAAGAACCAAGAAATGGCATGATAAAAGGATAACAAAGAAGGAGTTTAACAAAGGAGATATAGTTCTTCTCTTTAACTCTAGGCTTAAACTCTTTCTCGAAAAATTACGTTCTAGATGGTCTGGTCCTTTCGAAGGTACAAAAGTCCTACAAAGTGGAGCAGTTGAAATTAGAGGAAAGTCGAACGGGACGTTCTTTGTGAACGGCTAAAGGCTCAAGCACTACCACTTTGTAGAAAACAAGGAATTCATCACTAACTACAAGTTGGAAGAGCTTCCCGCTCTTCCCGACGAATGATGCCCTTTTCAGTTCTAATGTCGAGCTTCCGACATTAAACAAAGCGCTCCGTGGGAGCTAAACCACGATCTTTAGTTTGTATTTTACTTTGTAAGTTTTAGGATACTGCAGGAATGTTTAGTACAAAGTCTATACCATATGCATTACTGTTTGTTGCATCTCTTTATTATTGCTATCATTATCAGTATTATGATTATTATTACCATTTTTATCTTACCTATACTAACGCACAACTAATAGTATTATTCCCCTAATATTGTAATATTTTTCAATTTTTCAGGATAACCTTTCTCTAGGAAACCTTTGACCAGCAGCCATACAGACATTTGAGAACCATGTCGTTGTTTTCAGGAACGATGTCCAGAGATGTCGGTTTGAGGCTTTGTCTCAAAGAGACTTTGGTCTGTCCATCAACCCTGACGACTCGGCTATGCAAACCCTTAGCATCCGAGACAATGTTGTTTTCCTTCTGAGCCAAATAGGCTGGACTCACTTTGCTTTAGAGAAGAGATTTAACACTTACCGTAACCTGACCTTGGAGTTCCTTAGCTCCCTCTACTATGATGCCACCCGTGGTTTCAGATTTGGTTGTGGATTGGCTACCTTCAGGTTAGTTGGAAACAAGTACAGATTCACGCATCATGAATTTGCTGAATTATTTGGTTTTCCTAATGAACCCGATGTTGTGACCACAACCGCAGCTGATGCCTTCACTAGCTATGATCTTCAACATTTCTGGGGTGCCATAGCCGGAAACAGTAATGCCGAACCTGATGCTATGTTATCTAAAAGCATTTATAATCCTGGATGGAGATATTTCCATAAGTTTCTTGCTCACACTTTCTTTGGCAAAGAAGAGAACATTACATCTGTGTCGAGGGATGAGCTGTATATCATGCTCTACGCATCCCAAGGAAAACCTGTCAATGCTGCCCCGTAGTTGCTTGTTAATTTCAGTCGTATTGCTCGTGATTCCTTTTATCCAATCTTAATAGGTGGGCTGGTGACTATGATTGCTGATGCAATTGGAATGAGGTACCATCTGAACCGTTCCTTCGCTTTCGGTGGCGTTCGCCCAATGGACATTAGTTTTTGTTTCAAAAGAGGCATAATTGCTAATCTTGGCCTGGTTGAATTTGAGTTACTTATCGATAATGTTGTAGTCCATACTTTCACCTTACCCAACCATGAAAAGACAAGTGTGCACAATAAGGACAATTGGCTCTATGACTTGGAGGTCCAATGAGTTTCTGACTCCACCCGACTCTCCTCAGGCTTACGAGAACCCAGATACCATTATGTCTTCCGCGGCCACTCAAGGTTTCGAAATTGATCCTGCTATACCACCCTTGAATGTAGATGCTGCCATTAATGCCCTCCAGTCTGAAGTGAATTCATTCCGAGATGAGATTTCCTCTCTTCGAGTGGACTTCATTGGACTTATGGATGTTGTTCATGAGGACTTGGACCATATGTTCCAAATTGTATATTCCCTTAGGAAACATCATGGATGATCCATAGCTGAACCCATTTCCTTGTTTTTCTTAGGATAGTTTGTTTACATGTATAGTGTTTCCTTTTCTTGTATCGTTTGTACTGTTAATTTCCATTCCACTGTATACCGTCAGAATGCCGACCTGTAAATGTAATGCACTACTATTTCGTTTAATGAAAGTTTCCTTTCCTTTAAGTGTTTCTAATATTTAGCATTTTGTGTTTTTCCCATAAAACAAGAAAAACCCAAAAACATCCAAAATTCTGCACTCAGTAAGAGCCAGGACACAAAATTCGTGTCTGAAGCAAAAGGCGCTCGCCATTCCTTTAAACAGGCAGAACGTGATGTTTTGCTTCAAAACACATTTTTGCCTCCTCTTCTCCCCATTTAAAACATTCTTGCATGTTCCCTAGACTCCCTAAGCACATATTAAACCTCTCATTATCCCACATTAAATTCTAACCATCCATATTCATCCATTTAATCCCTATTTAAACACACTAAACCACACATTACCAATCATCTCTCTCAAAACCCACTTTCCATTCTCTACTCATTTCAGAAAATATTCACAACCACCATCCTCCTAAGAAACAACTATGGAAGATAACCAAGAGATAGATTACATGGGCATTGAGTTCCCCGAAGGAACAATTGGAGCCACCATGCGTTCAAACTTTCTTTGAGTATCCAAAAGACCAGTCTATGCCACAAGATATCCAGAACCAGAAACTCTTCGCACCTTAGGCCTTTATGATAGCGTCTCGTGGATGCTCAGGGACTTAGGTATGGCTCGTTTCTGATCCATGTTTAATCCCTCTTCCGTTAGACTTACTTATGAATTTCTTAGTTCAGTCTGCTATGTCCATGATACCAACCGCACTACCGGAACCATTTATTTAAGAATGTTTAACGTAGATTATTCGCTAACTCACGAGCAGATAGCTAAATATTTTGGTTTTCCTACCGGTGAGGGTCTTGCGACTCAAGCACCCTTTGACAGTGACTGGGAGGAAGGAGCCTTCCAATTCTGACATCAAATAACCAACACAAGAACCACCAAATAGGAGGGCTTGAAAGCCACGACCATCCATAACCCTGTTATTCTTTACTTTCACCGTATCCTCTCCTCCACCATTTTCGGACGAGAAAACCCAGGGAACGTGAATTCTAAGGATCTATTCTTTATTCGCTGTGCTCTTTTCCAAACCCGTGTAAATCCTACACCGTTCCTCCTAGCTCATTTTATTAGTGTAGCGAACAGAGCTGGCAGTTCCATCTGCATAGGCGGTATCATTACCGCCATAGCTATCTCTTTAGATTTAGAGGCCGACTTAGAAAACAAAGAGAGTATACCTTGTCTCTATGCTGACATTGACTTTTGCCGTAATGTGTGGCTTGTCAAGAGTTTGCATCGTAAAAAGTACCACTTTATGGTCCACACACACGAGTTCCGAGGTTTTTCTTTGCCAAATTTAGAGCGTATAAATGTGCGTCATAGCACTAACTGGCTATTTGATTTTGGAGCCCCTGATTTAGAAGCAGAGAGCGATGAGAGGCACTACCGTGAAGTTATGAGGCAACATTCTGAGCAGCCCCACACTCATAGTCATACCACTGACATACCTGGGTCTAACACCCAAGCACACACCGCACCTTTTTCTGATTTTGCAGGTATTTGTTCATCGTTGGATGAAGTTCTGTCAGAGCTTAGGTAGCAGAGAGTGAGAGAGGTTGTGAGCGATGTGCTGATGCAGGATATGTAGAGGAGGCAGTACGAGTTTATAGAGAGAACCCAGATGGATTTGAGGGATGTTGTCTCAGAAATGGCGGGATTGCGTAGAGAAGTGAACCGTATTGCAGATTGTGTCCAGCATGTGCCCCAGGACAACCCAGCCTTCAGGAAGGATATGCACCCTTGTGGAGGGCGTGCTCGCTATCATTGATGTATCCAGGTTCTATCGCTCTTTCTTTCACCTTAGACTAAGACATTGAGGACAATGTCTAGTTTAAGTGTGGGGGAGGAGCCGTTTATTGCTTTTATTTATTTCCTGATTTCTAGTCTAGTTTGTTTTCATTATCGAGTCATATGCACGTTTGAGTCGTTTTTACTTTACGTTTTTCCTGTGTCTAATAACTCCCTTATTTGACCCCAATTTCAAAAAAAATTGTTTTGACTCAATGGCATGACACATATAGTATAGGTTGTTTCATTCCTTGATTTTGGCTAGGTAGGCGGACTTGGGAAAGTTTTGAAAATATCGGTACCGTTCATACACCTTAGATTCCCTAAGTATGTGATATTGATTTAAATAGACATTATGCCATGACCTTATGCCTAGTTTCTTAGAAGTAACCTCTTTATAAGTTTATACTAGCATTCAGCACCATCCGTGTGTACCAACTAAGTAACGAACCGATGCAAATATGTGTGATCTCAAAATTTGAATGATGTGATTTTTATAGAAAAAAAAAATGAATGAAAGACATGTTCCCGCTAAGTTAGGTGGTCCTCACCCGGCCATTTAGCCTAAAGGTTCGGACTCTTGAAATTCGTAAGCAAAAGAAAGCATAATGTGCAAAAAAGAAAAAAAATTGTGTTGAATAAGAGATCATAAAACACTAACAGGTTCGCTTACCATGTAAGTACAAAGGATAACGGGCTTAATGTGATTGCGCGAGAATGAAAAAGAGGTGAAATAAGATGAAGGATATAGGTCTAGTTATAATGTCATGATTTGAATTGGTATTGCATAGGAAGGGAGTATTCGTTCGCTTTTGTGGAGTTGTGTCATTACGGTATCCTTGTTTTCACTACCCAGTACCTATCCGTTTTACTTTAGCCTAGCAACCTTGTGCTTAGATTGTTTTTGTCGTGCCTAAGAGTCGAACATCATGCTTACTATTTTATTACATTGGGAGTTTGCTTGAGGACAAGCAAAAGTCTTAGTGTGGGGGAGTTTGATGACTCGATTCCGTATCGTTTATTTCGATTCAATTCGTGCATGTTTAATTGTATTTTCATCGAGTCATTATCGTTTTATGCATTATTTACTTATGTTTTCTTTCATTTTCCCTTGACAGGTCCTATATCAGCCCTATAGAAGGAAAGAACAAGAACTGAGCTAAAAGAGAAAAAAAAGTGAAGAAAATGCATGATTCTGCCCCAGCTTGAACTGAATGGCGCTCGCCATCCTCCCAGTGAAAAAGGAATGGCGCTCTCCATAGCAGAAAAAAGTGGGAAATTCAAATTCAGCTGGATGGCGTTCGCCATTATGCCTACAGGGGTCGCCATTGTGCGCGGGAGCAGTTTTCCAGAGGCAGTTTTGGCAGTTTGCAAGTTAAACTTCAAATTCGAAATTGTGTTCTTGGAGCCATTTTCATTCTATAAATAGACCATCAGAGGTTTTCATTTAGAGATCCAAAAACCCCGCGGACGCGCTGCAGAATTTTCGTTAGCCTACCTACTTACATTACTTTCCAAAGTATGATCACTCATATCGAGGGATTGATACAACTGCTGTATTTTCTTTTCTGTGTTGCTGATGTACACTTGGATCGATTGCAATTAATAGAAGATTTAATTTTCGTTTATTTTCTTCGTATTTCAGGTTATTTACATTCTGCTTATTTCACCGCATTATTTAATTGTACTTGTATGCAATCTAACTTGTTTTACTAATAAATCATAAGTCTGAACTTTATTCAAATTAATCAACATGTTTGCCTTAAAATTCAACAATGTTATTGTGTTAGTATTAGGTTTAAATATGTCTGAGTAGATTTGCATGAGTCCGTAGATTAAGGACCGTCGTTCCGACGGGACTCTGTAGAGCCATCAGTGTTTAATTTAATGTTTTCAAAATTCTGGTTTTGGTGTCTAATCTGAATTTAGGCAGCCTTGTCGTGAGAGCGAGGGGTTGTTTAACAGCGCTTCATCACGAGAGTGAGAAACGCACCAAGTTGTGTCCAATAGAGTGAGAAACGCACCAAGTTGTGTCCAATAGAGTAAGAGTTTTAGGGACTCATTTAGGTTATGTTAGTTTTCAAAGCGCGCCTTTTAATTACCAAGCGAGCGAGAGAAAAATCTTGGGATCATTAGGCGTGGCTTGGTTAATACCGCGAGAGCGTGAGATCGAGCCTTTAAATCGGTATTTCCTACAGATCAACTTCGAAACTTTTATTAACACCCAAATTTTGCAAAGTCCCCAAGGAGCATGGAAATCATTCTTCGGTCTCGTCTTTTTTGTTGTTTTCAAATCCTGTTAAAAGCCAAATTTATTTTACCGCCAAATCTAGCCTTAGCTTTACACTGCAATAATCGATCACTCCAGGTTGATTATTAGTCCTTGTGGTTTCGACAATCTTTAAAAACTACGCGATAAGCTGTATACTTGCAATAGTAATTCGACCACTACACAAAGTCGTGATCAACATTCCAGGCAGAGTTCTTACCTCTTTAGACCGATTGACGATTTTTTCCTTCCCCACAGGCTATATATCTCCCAAGTAAGGCAAGTTGCTATCTTGAACTGATGGCACGTTTTATCCCCCGCAGTGGCAGAGTATCCAGTCGTGTTCACCCGCTAGTCTGTATGTCGCGTCAGTTTTGTCACCATAAACATACATACATCATGCATAATTGATTCTGACTTATATTCATATTGCATCACTATCACTTTGGTCATACTCATTCCCGAATGATAAAGTCCTCTTGTCGATCAAGTTGTCAGTTCTTTCCTCGCCATGAAATGTTTTGTCTGAGCCATCTCCCCCCAGTTTATTTCTGGGTTGAAGCCTGTCCTCGACCACTTTGATAACTTGAACCTCTAAAAGGCAAGAAGAAATTCAATAGACACCTTTGGAACATCACTCTTCACCATTGGAGATGATATCTTTGCTTTCCTGGATTAAGGAAAATCCCTAGAGAAATCCTCTTAACCAAAGACTCTCGACAATACATCGGTTTTTCTCCGAAGAAATTCGATGTTAATGAAGTCATCAGCACCTCAAAATCGGATCACATCACATGGCATTTCTCCGAAAGAATCTCGAAGAAAAGAATGATGTGTTATCCCCAAGCGAAAAGCAGTCTCTCAAGAGACTCGTCTTCCCCAGTAGAGCCGACAAATGGCATCTCCACAGAGAAGTTTGCATACCTCTAGAGCCCAGGCAAATGGGTGTCCCCAGCAAGTCTGAGATCAAATTTTCTATTCAAATGGCATCTCCCTAGTAAAACTCGGCGAGAAGTTTGAAGAAAACTGCTACAAATAGGGTCCATTGTCAAGAAAAGAAACTCGACAAGAAGAAACTGAGACCAGGTCTTTGGCTGAAGACCAAGATCGAGGGGAGGTTTATTTCAAAAGAAAATGAGACCAGTTCCTTGGCTGAATACCAGGATCGAGGGGAAGTTTAGAAAACTGAGACCAGTTCCTTGGCTAAAGACCAGGATCGAGGGGAAGTTTAGAAAACCGAGACCAGTTTCGTGGTTGAAAACCAAGATCGAGTGGAAGTTTTATCCTTTTCTAAAAAAATTATGGACGAGCGAGTCAGCTGCCATTCACAACCACAATCAAAATTTCGGGTATTCTGATATTTAATCCTCTTGCACCCTGAATGTCCGAATATCTTCGCCATTCTCACCTTTGGGTCCAAGAAGATTAAATAAAGGCATCTGTCATACCCCAAATTTTGACCACCAAGATTTCCCATCATTATGAAGATCATCACCACAATATGGATTTACCATTATGCCTCATCAATCTCCCCCAAAGATAGTTGAGTATCCACTATAATCAAGAATTGGGGTTTCGAGCCCTTCCAGAACACTTAGCAAAAAGATCAATCAAGAAATGACATGATCTTCAACTTGTATAACCTCTTAAAACAGCCACAAAGGATCAATAGGACTCTCACATCAAGAATTAAGCACAAAGTTGCAAATTTCCAAGTGGAATGAGCCTCGAAACACCCGGTGTCGCTAAATTAGGGTTTTTCATCGACTGACACCCTTGGAATGAATTTATAATAGGGGATTGAGCTAAGACTTCACAATATGACTCAATATGCACAATATGGCCATAGGAATTCATTTTCAAAGTTAAACTACCCTCAGGAAGTGCATTTCTCAAAAGTCGAGAATTAGGGCTTTTACGCGCCGAACCACTTCGGAGCCAAAAGTCAAAACATAACTTTTATGGAAAAAATGATCCTTATGACTCATATTTTCATAAAATATGATCTATAATGTCATTTGAACAAGAATTTATAAAGAAATCATGGTTTTTGTGCCAATGTCTAAGGACCATAACTTGTGATCCAAGCATCCATTTTGAGTGATCCAAAGCCTGACTTGTAGGTCTTCCTACATTCTACAAAAGCTTCAACTACATGAAACTCTAAATCTTCATGGATTTTTAGTTATGGATGGATCAAAGTAATGAAAAATCAAAACCATAACACTTAGTGCAAATCTGTCTAAGTACCAGCCTTGGACATCAAAGTTCATGAGGTTTTTTCAATTTGATTCAGATAGTTTCAAAACCAAATATGACCACACATGAATTGTATCATATGAGTGCTTCCTAAAAAGCACCAGAGCTTTCCATAACTCCATCTGAGTAAGGATATATGATCCTCCAAAGTTGCCCTGCTGCAACTGTCTTCAAGACAGATTTCAGGTCATTTTTGCTTGCACCCCACGATTTCCCTTTGCAACCTTGTCATCTTGCCAACTTTTTCATCTTCCCAAATCAATGAGAATATGTTGAATCATCATGTACCTACAAAGACCAAGCATGGAGTCAAGATGAGTCACTTGGAGGTTAATGCATTTTGTCACATTATGTTTGAATTCAAAGGTCCTATTATGTGCAAAAGTACACATTCAACAAAGTTGATCTTCTTAGTCAAGATGCTCACTTAAATAACAATTAAAACATCTAAGGAATGTGGAATTGGTCAAAGCATAGCCCTGCTCCTTGGAGAGGCTAGTTTGCCTTGCATAAGAAGAAATGCCACCAAGCCAAAGCCCTTGAATGTGATCTAATCCTGCACCCATTCACTATTTCTCCAAGACAAAACTTGATCACCTATAAATAGAGGTCACATTGCCTCATTCAGATTACACCAAAACAATACCACACTTGTTTTCATTCTCTTCTTGCTCTTACTATAAAGTTTCACATTCTCAAGAGTGAGAATCATGAATTTCAAAACCAGAGCATCTCTGTCCAAACTAATGATGCAAACATCTCACTTACATCATGTGTAATTGATCCAAGCACTGAAACGACATCTGTAACATCAGGATCACCAAGTGGTACCCCATTTACACAAAATTCATAACTTGCTGCAGAAGGACTCAAGCTGATCAAACTAAAAGGTTCTCAACCACTCCAAGCATTCAAACACAACCTTTGAGGTACAATGAAGCTGTCCAAATCATTGGAACACATCTGTAACACCTCCAAACCAGAATTCGATTCTCACTTGCAAGGTAAGCTTCCTTAAAACTGAACTCATCAATTCATGCATCATAAACATCCTTTTAAGTTACCATCGTGTTTCTGATTGTTTATGGATCATTTCCCCTCAATTAACTGCTTCATATCATGATCATATGGAATTTAATTTTACTTTGTTCAATTAGGGTTCATATGTGTTTTCAGACAATTTCTTTTGATACCCTAAAAATAAATAAAATTGAATATTGCCATCATGTTCCTTGTTGAAAAACTTATGATTTTGATGTTTACTTCATGTCAAATGATTGCAAATTGAGCGAGATATGGATGATTTTGCACGAGCTTGAAGAAGAAGATGGCCATGGCGCCATTCTTCAGAAATCCAACCAATTTTAGTATATATTATTCATTTGCCACTATATATTTGAATTGGCATTGCGCCCCGGTGGTTGATTAGCTGGTTTTGTGTGTGTTGAGAGCAAAGGGTCTGGGGTTCGAATCCCCCTCGCACCAGACCTTTTGGTTTATTTTTTTGAACTATTTTTCAAAGGATTTTTCATATATTATTATCACTTGCCATCTTCTATCAGCCACACGCAAGTGGCTCAGTTGGTAAGCTTTTAACCTCTCCACCCAAAGGGCGTGGGTTCAAGCCTTGAGAGGACCATTCCTACTTTTTTACCACTTATTTCTTGCATTTTTGTTTTAACCTCTTTTAATTAATTCAAAAATTAATTTGTTTCTTCATTTTAAACATTTTTATTAATTCTTCTTTTGAAAAATCACAAAAATGTTAAAATATTTTATTTTACATATTTGATATTTTTGTAAAGAATTGTTTTTATTTGTTTTTTTGGCATTTAAAAATATATCTTTCTCTTGATTTCTTCCATTCAAATGATTTTAAATCATTCTTGGGATAAAACATGATTTTGCAAACATTTATCTTAGATCATAACTTGTTTTTATGAATGTTTGATAAATTTTGATTATTTTAGTTGAATTTTATTTAATTAAAATACATTTTTCAAAGGAAAATTTGGTTTTTGATTATTTCTACCCTTACAAATATTTTCAAACAACTTTGGGACTTTTAATAGAGTGTAAGTCCCACCTCTTTGTAAATAAAATAAATTTGGGCCTCAGTCATTGTATAAGTCCCACTATGTTTTCAAAAGTCCCGGCGCGATCGCCGTTTTCAAACAAAATCATCTGGGTCTACCCTTGTGTTGAAAGTCCCATTTCTTTTCTTTTTCAAACACTTTTGGACCACTAATAAAGTGTAAGACCTGTCATACCCCAAATTTTGACCACTAAGATTTCCCATCATTGTGAAACTCATCATCACAATATGGATGTACCATCATACTTCATCAGTCTCCCCAAAGATGGGTGAACATCCACTACAATCAAAATTAGGGTTTCAAGCCCTCTTAGAGCCTTAGACAAAGGATCAATCAAGGAATGACATGATCTTCAACTTGTCTAACCTCTCAAACATCCACAAAGGATCAAAAGGACTCCCACTTCAAGGATTAAGCACAAGGCTGCCCCCTTCTAGGTGGATTAAGTCTCAAGATCGACAATGTCACCAAATTAGGGTTTTGGTCGACCAGGGCCTCCAGATGGAAATTTTTCATCTGGGCACAAGCCAATGATCCAAAACATAACCTAATATACTCCATGGAACCTCATGGACCCAATCATCAAGTCAATTTTGCCTCAGGGGATGCATTCATCAAAAATCAGGAATTAGGGTTTCTTGACCTAATTCACCCCTAAGTTGACTTTTAGGGCAAATCATGAGCCAAGACCTCAAGACATGATTTGAGGGTCTCTAATGAACTATATTGATCCATTTGGAACAATGGATTAATCCAAGAAGCTTGAGCAACAAGTCTCAATTTCATCTGCACCACAATTAGGGTTTTAAGAGGAAAGTCAACTGTAACTTTGACTTTTGACCAGGACATGCTCCCAAACCCTAGGACATGCCTCAATATACCCTATGACACCCATGGAACATGTCCATCAAGTTTGATTTAGGTCAAGGACATGATTTCCTGAAGAATTGCACAGTTTGGGATTCATCTGATAAAAAGTCAACTGTGCACAAAAGTCAACTTTGACTTTTTGAGATTTTTCACTAAAATGGATTTTTAGCCCTAAAATAATGTTAATGTATGATTTGAATCATCATTCATCAAGAAAAATCAAGAAAAGTGGGATAACTTGAAAAAGGGGTAACCATAAAACTTAGAAATTTTTCTAAGTCATGAAAAAGTGCCACTAATGTGCCAACTTTGGAGGACCATAACTCCTAAACCACAAGGCCATTGTGCCCCATTCAAATCATGATTTGTTGGGGAACTTAACAAAGAAAAGGAACTTCAGACGGAAACTCCCGATCTACCAGTCGGTCAATCCAGTAATCCCGACCTTTCGAAAAATGATGATGAGATGTTGAAGCTCATCCAAAGGAGTGAATACAACATTGTTGATCAACTGTTACAAACTCCTTCAAAGATCTCTGTGTTATCACTGTTACTCAGTTCAGAGGCGCATAGGGAGGCTCTACAGAAAGTCTTGGAGCAAGCCTTTGTGGATCATGGTGTAACAATCAGACAGTTCGATAACATTGTCTCTAACATCACTTCCTACAATAATCTGGGATTTAGTGATGAGGAATTACCTGAAGAGGGTCGTCGTCATAACATGGCGCTTAATATTATAGTTAACTGCCAGGACGATGCTTTAGCCAGCGTACTGGTAGACACAGGGTCAGCCCTGAATGTTATGCTGAAGTCCACTTTGATGCAATTATCATTGAAAGGCTCTCCGATGAGAATCAGCGAGGTCGTCGTCAAAGCGTTCGACGGATCCAGAAAAATAGTTATCGGCGAAGTTGATCTTCCCATAACTATTGGTCCTCACACTTTCCAAGTCACTTTCCAGGTGATGGACATCCGGGCAACATACAGTTGTTTATTAGGAAGACCTTGGATACATCAGGCTGGAGCGGTCACTTCGACCCTCCACCAAAAGCTAAAGTTCGTCAAGAACGATCAACTTGTCACGGTTTGTGGGGAACAGGCCTTGCTTGTAAGCAACTTGTCACCATCTACTGGTATAGAACCCGAGGAGGTTATTGGAACTCAGTTCCAAGCACTGTCGGTGGGCAAGGACAATTAATCCCAAGGAGGAACCTCGATTTCCTCATACAACGATGCTATCAAAGTGGTCGAGAGTACCGATACAACAGGATGGGGACAGTTTGTCATTCCTATTAGCAATAAAACAAAGAAGGGTCTTGGTTTTTCTACAACCTGTACCCAGACAGCTGCCAACGACGAAAGTCTTCATCCCCTCCAAAACTTCTTCCACAGTGGAGGTTTCCTTCACCCAGTGTCTCAAGCAGTACAAGCTATCAATGAAGAAGATCCCTCTGACACGGATGTAGAGTGGAAGTCCTACCTTAACGAGGACAGTTATATGTCTCAGGAAGAGCTGCCTACGCCATTTTGCTATCCCGCACAGAGTCCGAGATTTATACCACGGTCAGACGTCAAAATGATATATGGAGATTGTGATCTGGAAGGATGCCGTGCTCCGCCAAAATTCATTAGAGGAGGACACTCTGATGAAAGACAACTTTGACTACAACTATTATGGCCCAATGGATGATCTGCCAATGTGGCAACCTTATCCAGGAGATTTGGGGCAAGAGAGTCAGCCGAACAATGAAACTCAGCTGACCATCATTAAACAGAATACTTGTGTCCCCACCATGTCATGGGATCAACACTCAGGTCATTCAGAAACTACTCAACATAAAGATGAATTTGCAACGTTTGCAGGACTTGAATTCATCAACTATGCTTTTCCCGAGGTGAACGTCATCGAGAGAGATGATTCCTCAAGTTCCAGAGAAGTGTGGGACACCTTGGGACAACCGAGTGGGAAATACGACTATATGGTCAGGTACACCGCTCCCGAAAGCTCTCGTATCAGGCTCAAAGATGTCCAGCCTACCGGATGGGGAGATACAGCTGAGAGCACAAATGCTATGCAAAATGCAACTGAGGAATTCTCCTACGACAATTCTGCTTGGGAGATAGATTTCAATGATCCTACTCCACCAGAAATCAGCGTCATTTCTGAAGACAAATCAAGGAAGGTGCCAGACTTTGTGATTCACGAAGGAGTTTGCCGCCAATGGGTTGCCGTCGAGGTTCCAAAGATCGTTCATCAGTCAAAGTAATTGCCGTTCTTTAACCTTTCACCCTGCCCAGGTGAAACAGATGTTTTGATAGGGCTCACTTTCTGTAAATTTCCCTCTTCGCTTTGCCCAAAGCGACAGAGTTTTGTTTTATAGGGTTGTAGTTTCAAGATTCGACTTGTTCATTAATAAAATAATGTCGTTATGTAATTTCCGCATTAATTGTTGTTTTCTCTTTTTGCTTTTTCAGAAAATGGTAATCCTAAAAAAACAATTCAAATAAAAACAAGCAGTAAAATAAAAACACTGCACACTTGCATTTTCTCTATCTCTTCTAAACACGAATCATCACGTCATGCAGATTGCTTGTTTTAAACCCCGTTGAAACATACGATCCGATGCCTTCTCCCAACTTTGAGTTCCCGGTATTTGGGGCTGAAGAAGAAGTTGACAACGAAATTCCAGAAGAGATCTCCCGACTACTCAGACAAGAGGAAAGGTCAATTGAACCTCACAAAGAGCCGTTGGAAACGGTAAACTTGGGGTCAGAAAAAGAGAGAAAAGAAATCAGGATTGGGGCACTGCTCAATCTAATTGCCAGAGAGGGTTTGATAAAGCTTCTCAAAGAATTTCCCAATGTATTCGCTTGGTCCTATCAGGATATGCCAGGGTTGGATACCAGCATCGTAGAATATCACTTACCGTTAAGATCGGAATGTCCGCCAGTAAAGCAGAGGTTGAGACGGACTCACCCGGACATGGCCATCAAAATCAAAGAGGAGGTACAGAAACAGATTGACGCGGGTTTCCTCGCCACATCAGAATATCCTCAATGGTTAGCCAACATCGTACCCGTTCCCAAAAAGGACGGAAACGTCAGAATGTGTGTCGATTACAGGGATCTGAACAAGGCAAGTCCAAAGGACGACTTTCCTTTACCACACATTGACATGCTAGTAGACAGTACAGCAAAGTTCAAAGTTTTCTCCTTCATGGATGGATTCTCGGGCTATAACCAAATCAAAATGGCGCCGAAAGACATGGAGAAAACTTCGTTCATCACCCCATGGGGCACCTTTTGTTACAAGGTAATGTCGTTCGGTTTGAAAAACGCCAGGGCAACCTATCAAAGGGCCATGACTACTCTATTTCATGACATGATACACAAAGAAATCGAGGTATATGTCGATGATATGATTGCAATATTAAAAACAGAGAGTGAGAACGTTGAACATCTGTCAAAATTGTTTGAACGTTTAAGAAAGTTCAAGCTCCGCTTGAATCCCAACAAGTGCACCTTCGGTGTCCGTTCAGGGAAACTATTAGGGTTCATCGTCAGCTAGAAAGGAATTGAGGTTGATCCTGACAAGGTCAAGGCCATTCAAGAAATGCCTTCTCCGAAAACTGAAAAACAAGTCAGAGGATTCCTGGGACGTTTGAACTACATCTCCAGATTCATATTCCTTATGACCGCGACATGTGCGCCGATTTTCAAATTACTCAAAAAGAACCAGGATTGCGTTTGGACAGAAGATTGTCAAACCGCCTTCGACAGTATCAAGGAATATCTGTTGAATCCTCCGATTCTATCGCCTCCAGTGGAAGGAAGACCACTGATCATTTACCTCACAGTCTTGGAAGACTCAATGGGGTGTGTACTTGGCCAACAAGACGAAACCAAACGGAAAGAGTCTGCCATTTACTATTTGAGTAAGAAGTTCACTGACTGCGAAACTCGGTACACGATGCTTGAAAAAACTTGCTGCGCTTTGGCTTGGGCAGCCAAACGTCTTCGCCAATACATGATTCGTCATACTACTTGGTTAATCTCCGAAATGGATCCAATCAAGTACGTTTTCGAAAAGCCTGCTCTTACGGGAAGGATTGCCCGTTGGCA
Organism: Lathyrus tuberosus; assembly: GCA_022829125.1. Classification (NCBI taxonomy): domain Eukaryota; kingdom Viridiplantae; phylum Streptophyta; class Magnoliopsida; order Fabales; family Fabaceae; genus Lathyrus; species Lathyrus tuberosus. The sequence continues at coordinate 1,820,648 of JALAZF010000282.1, forward strand.
GATGTTGCTATCAGAATATGACATAGAGTACCACGCTCAGAAAGCCGTTAAGGGAAGTATTTTAGCCGGTCATTTGGCTCATCAACCGATTGACGATCAAGAACCAATCGGGTTTGACTTCCCAGACGAAGATGTCATGTATCTAAAAATGAAAGATTGCGATGAACCGTTACCCAGTGAAGGACCAGAACCAGGTTCCCAATGGGGACTAATCTTTGACGGAGCAGTTAATCATTATGGAAACAGAATTGGGGCAATAATTGTTACCCCTCATGGTACCCACATTCCTTTCACCGCCCGACTTACGTTCAAATGTACGAACAACGAGGCCGAATACGAAGCTTGTATCATAGGTCTCAAAGAAGCAATTGATTTAAGGATCAAAAACTTGGACGTATACGGTGACTCAGCTCTAGTTATCAATCAGATAAAAGGAGATTAGAACACATATCAATCAGGATTGATTCCTTACAAAGACTACGCAAGAAGGTGGCTACCTTTCTTCAACAGAGTCGAGTTTCATCATATCCCTCGTGAGGAGAATCACATGGCTGATGCATTAGCCACTATCTCATCCATGATTAGTGTAGGTCAATGGAACGACTTACCTAAGATTGACATAATGCGCCTTGAACGGCCCGCTTACATCTTCTCGATCGAAGCAGTCATAGATGACAAACCTTGGTATCACGATATCAAATGCTTCCTTCAGAAACAAGAGTACCCACCTGGGGCACTAAGGAAGGATAGAAAGACCCTCAGAAGATTGGCTGGAAACTTCTTCCTGAGTGGTGACACTCTCTATAAGAGAAATTTTGACTCGGTCTTGCTCCGATGCGTCGAAAGACCAGAAGCAGACATGCTTATGAAAGAATTCATCAAGGATCCTTTGGCACTCATGCCAACGGACACACAATGGCGAGAAAAATTTTTAGAGCAGGGTACTATTGGTTGACAATGGAATCCGACTGCTACAAGTACATGAAGAGGTGTAACAAATGTCAGATATACTCCGACAAAATTCATGTACCGCCATCACATCTCAAAGTTCTTTCTTCCCCGTGGCCTTTTTCCATATGGGGAATCGACATGATTAGCATGATTGAGCCCAAGGCTTCAAACGGACATCGGTTCATCCTGGTCGCCATTGACTATTTCACCAAGTGGGTCGAAGCAGCGTCATTCACCAATGTAACCCGACAAGTGGTGGTCCGATTTATCAAAAGTAATATCATCTGCTGTTATGGTGTTCTAAGCGAGATCATTACTGATAATGGATCTAACTTGAACAACAAGATGATGAAAGAGTTGTGTGCAAAGTTCAAGATTGAACATCATAACTCATCTCCCTACCGACCCAAGATGAACGGAGCGGTAGAAGCGGCTAATAAGAACATCAAGAAGATCGTTCAAAAGATGGTTGTAACCTACAAAGACTGGCACGAGATGCTACCCTTTGCTCTTCACGGTTATCGTACATCTGTTCGTACTTCAACAGGGGCAACCCCTTTCTCTCTAGTGTATGGCATGGAAGCAGTGCTCCCCATAGAAGTAGAGATCCCGTCAATCCGACTATTGATGGAAGCTAAGCTCACCGAAGCTGAATGGTGTCAAAGCCGACACGATGAACTGAATCTGATCGAAGAAAAGAGAATAACGGCACTGTGCCACGGTCAGCTGTATCAACAGAGAATGAAAAAGGCGTTCGACAAAAAGGTTCGACCTCGTGTCTTCAGAAAAGGAGACCTCGTGCTCAAGAAGATACAGTCATTTCTCACTGATTCGTGAGGTAAATGGACTCCGAATTATGATGGCCCCTATGTGGTCACGAAAGCTTTCTCAGGCAGCGCCTTGAGACTTGCAACCATGGACGGAGAGGAATTTGCCTACCCCAAGAATGTTGATGTAGTCAAGAAATACTTCGCCTAAACTAAAAAAAAAACGTCTCGGTGGATTGAAAACCCGAAAGGGCGGTCCAGGCAAAAGTTAGAGACATGAAAAAAAATCATCCCGATGGATTGGAAACATCACAGTACAATCCAGGCAAAAATTAGGGATAATGGCAAGTAACTATGTTCAACAGAGGCGAATCCCTCAGCGGCAGCAGTTACATCATCTGTCAGAAAACTCCAGTCAAGGTCATCTTCGACAGAAGCTCAGGATGCCCAGAAGTCAAAGTTGGTAGAAGGATAGTGGTCGTTATGTTTCAACGTAGCCCTTTTCCCTGTAAATTACCATTTTCTAACTTTGTAATCACTCTTTAGAATCACACATTTCGCTGATCTCCGTTTTATCAATAAAATTTAAGCCTTTGTGCTTTTGTTTGTAATTCTTATTTGTTTTAGCTTTACAGAACGACTTTGTTAACATGATTCACGATTCTTGAAATAAAACAAAAATGAATTTACTTGTTAAAACTTTTTCTGCTTTTAAATTAAAGACGACAATTTCTTTTGACTGTTGAACATTATAAGAACATCGGTCGCTTCTCTAGAAGTAATCGAACTTCAAAATGCAGAATCAAAGTACTCCTTCTAACCCAGTACGCTTGAATGAAGGGATCAACTGTGTCAGAGACCTTCTTTCTTCTGACACGCCTCGGCAGAGTTCTCATCTCCTAAGCCCGACCAACGTAGCTCCCCGCAGGAATTATTTCTCCTAAGCAAGGTGGAATTGCTATTCTGAACCAGCGGTACTTCTTCGCCCTGCGATGGCCGAGTATCTAGTCGTGTTCACCCGTCAGTTTGTATGTCGTGTCAGTTTTGTCAGCATAAACATACATACATCATGCATTATTGATTTGCATTCACATTTCATATTGCATCACTATCACTCTAGTCGGTCTTATCCCCTTGTGATAAAAGTCTTCTCAATCGAGTTGTCAGTTCTTGCCTCGTTAGGAAACGTTGCGTTTGAACAACCTCGCCTCTAGTTTATTTCTGGAAGGAAGTTGGCCCTTGACCACTTTGATAACTTGAACCTCTGAAAAACCAGAGGAAACCTCAGTCAACATCACTCTTCACCATTGAAGATGATATCCTTGCCTTCCCGGATTAAGGAAAATCCACAGAGAAAACCTCGTAATCAGAGATTCGGCAGCACGCCAGTTTCGCTCCGAAAAGATCGCTGATGAAAAGGTCATCGGCACCTCAAAATTGGACCCCATCATATGGCATTTCTCCGGAAAAACCCCGAGAAAAGTATGATGTAAGATCCCAAGCGACAGCAGTCTCCCAAGAGACTCGCTTTCCCCAGTAGAAACAAATGGCATCTCCAACAGAGAAGTTTGTGCAACTCTACAGCTCAGACGACTGGGTTTCCCCAGCAAGTCTGACATCAAAACTTTTTCCGTCAAATGTCATCTCCCCAGGAAAATTCGGCGAGAAGTTTGAGGAAAACCGCTATGAATAGCGTCCCTTGTCAGTAAAGTTTATTGACAAACGAAACTAAGACCAGTTCTTTGGTAGGAAACCAGGATCGAGGGGGAGTTTAAGTCAGAAACTAAGACCAGTTCCTTGGTAGGAAACCAGGATCGAGGGGAAGTTTATTTCAGAAACTAAGACCAGTTCCTTGGCTGAAGACCAGGATCGAGGGGAAGTTTACCTTTTCTAAGCATCATTGCTTAGCAAAAGAAGATGAATGCGTAAGCTACCATTCATAACCACCATCAAAATTTTGGGTATTCCGATATTTAATCCTCTTGCACCCCGAATGCCCGAATACTTTCGTCATTCACACCTTCGGGTCCAAGAAGATTAAATAGGGGCATCTGTCATACCCCAAATTTTGACCACTAAGATTTCCCATCATTGTGAAACTCATCATCACAATATGGATGTACCATCATACTTCATCAGTCTCCCCAAAGATGGGTGAGCATCCACTACAATCAAAATTAGGGTTTCAAGCCCTCTCAGAGACTTAGACAAAGAATCAATCAAGGAATGACATGATCTTCAACTTGTCTAACCTCTCAAACATCCATAAAGGATCAAAAGGACTCCCACTTCAAGGATTAAGCACAAGGCTGCTCCCTTCTAGGTGGATTAAGTCTCAAGATCGACAGTGTCACCAAATTAGGGTTTTGGTCGACCAGGGCCTCCAGATGGAAATTTTTCATCTGGGCACAAGCCAATGATCCAAAACATAACCTAATATACTCCATGGAACCTCAAGGACCCATTCATCAAGTCAATTTTGCCTCAGGGGATGCATTCATAAAAAATCAGGAATTAGGGTTTCTTGACCTAATTCACCCCTAAGTTGACTTTTAGGGCAAATCATGAGCCAAGACCTCAAGACATAATTTGAGGGTCTCTAATGAACTATATTTATCCATTTGGAACAATGGATTAATCCAAGAAGCTTGAGCAACAAGTCTCAATTTCATCTGCACCACAATTTGGGTTTTAAGAGAAAAGTCAACTGTAACTTTGACTTTTGACCAGGACATGCTCCCAAACCCTAGTACATGCCTCAATATACCCTATGACACCCATGGAACATGTCCATCAAGTTTGATTTAGGCCAAGGACATGATTTCCTGAAGAATTGCACAGTTTGGGATTCATCTGATAAAAAGTCAACTGTGCACAAAAGTCAACTTTGACTTTTTGAGATTTTTCACTAAAATGGATTTTTAGCCCTAAAATGATGTTAATGTATGATTTGAATCATCATTCATCAAGAAAAATCAAGAAAAGTGGGATAACTTGAAAAAGGGGTAACCATAAAACTTAGAAATTTTTCTAAGTCATGAAAAAGTGCCACTAATGTGCCAACTTTGGAGGACCATAATTCCTAAACCACAAGGCCATTGTGCCCCATTCAAATCTTGACTTATAGATCACATTACCCTCTACAAAAGCTTCATACTGACCTATGTCCAAATTCCTCATGGATTTTGAGTTATGGAGTGATCAAAATCAAGAGAAAACACTTTGTTCCAACAATTAGTGAAAATTTCACTAAGTCAGATTTTGCCTTACTTTTTGCCAAATGTAGGGGGATTTTTCACTTGGATTCAAAAGAGATCAAAACCAAACATGTTCAAACAGTTGTTGTATCATGTAAGGGCTTTCCAAAATGGTCAAGAACATTACCAAATTCAACTTACACCATGAGATATGACATTGGCAAGTTGCCTTGCTGAAATCTGTCAAAGGCAAGGCAGAATTTGCAATTTTGCTCGATTTGCCAAAATCAGCCAAATTCAAATGCTCATATCCACTTGGACACATCTGAGGATTGAATCTAAAGGGGACAATCACTGAGCCAAGCCTCCAAAGTCCATGGAACAAGAAATAACATGTTGAACCTAGAATGGCCAAAATAGGGACAAGACTCCAAATTTGGATTGAAGCATTCAATGGAAGCATCAAAGTGGCATGGACTGAGCCATTCTCAACTGAATTCAGTCAAGACTTATCCAAGACCAAGGGAACCACAGCCCTGTGCCCTAACCTCTAGTCAATGGCTAGAGGAGACTTGCATTTCCATTGGCCAACATTAAACAAACACCTGCTGCAGTTGCCATTCACTATTCCTTGCAAAACAAACTTGCTCTACTATAAATAGAGCTCAATTGTGGTCAGTTTAAGTACACCAAAGGCCTACAACACTTGCCTTTCTCAAAATCTCTTTCTCTTGGCAAAAATGCCTTTCTTAGCAAGGTAACTATCGAGTTTTGAGTTTGAGAGCTTTTCCAACCAAACCAATCACTCAGACACCGCATATACATCACATATGAGCTGATCAAACACTTAAACAACAACTGGAACATTGATTTCTCAGAATCACCAGTCAATTGCTCAAGGTTTTAACCAAAGTGCAGTTGAGATGCCATGAAGTGATCCAGCCAATTTCCATCAAGTCCAAGCATTCAAACATACTCCATAGCACCTAGGGAGGCTGTTCAGATCATCACAACACAACTGTAACACCTCCTACACAAATCACGATCACCAGCTGCAAGTGGTAAGCATGAGCTCTTCTAACTCTATGATCCATGCAATTTTTGATGCACAATAATTTGGCCATATGTTCATAATCATGCATGGAATGTTTTCCCTCAATTAATTGCTTTGTTTGAATCGTGTATCAAAAATCCTAGCCTTCATGCAGAAATTAGCGTTCTTGAGGTTTCTTCGTGATTTCATGTTTTATGTTTAATTTAAATGAAATTAAGTGTTATAGACATGATCGTGAGGTTGAAACGAGTTGATTAGTATGTGGATTGCATGATATGGTTAAGTATTTAGTGAGATTGGATGGAAAACGCAAATCTGGGAAACTCAGAACACGCGGGTGTTCTTGGTGTGTTCTTGGCGCCATTTTCAGAAATTTGAATATTTGAATTTTGTGATTTTTATTTAATTGATTCAAAAATTAATTTCTCTATGAGTTTTAATGATTTTGAGTTGATTCTTTTTTTAATAATTCACAAAAATGTTAAAATATTTTATTTTCCCAAAAAATCCCAAAAATATTATTTATTTTATATAATTGATATTTTTGAAAAGAATTAATGTTTTAATTGTTTTTAACATTTAAAATATTTTTTCCATCTTGATTTTGCAACTTTTAATGCTTTCTAATTATTTTGTAGGTCAATACTTAATTTTTGAAACATTAATCCAAGATCACAATTTGTTTTCCATATGTTAAACAATTTTGATCATTTTAATTGAATTTTTATTCCATTAAAATACATTTTGAAAACAAATTAGGGTTTGTGATTAATTCACCTTTCAAAATTGATTTTCAAAACACTTTGAGCCTCTAATAGAGTGTAAGACCCAATCTTTTTTTGGCCAAACCATTTTTGGGCCTCAGTGTATTGTATAAGTCCCGATACCGTAAAAAACAAACGGCGCGATCGTCGCCTTATGAAAAATAACTTGAGCCTCTCCTTGAGTTATAAGACCCATTCAAAACTTTTGGGCCTCTATTAGAGTGTAAGACCCAACCCACTTTGTACAGATAACATTTTTGGACCTCACTTATTGTATAAGTCCCTCTGTACATTTTCAAATAAACGGCACGATCGTCGCCTTTTCAAAATAACACTGGGTCTACCCTCGTGTTATAAGTCCCATTTCCTTTCTTAAAACATTTTGGGCCTCTTGAGAGAGTGTAAGACCCATCCCCTTGTACAGAAAACCTTTTTGGGCCTCAGAAACTTGTATAAGTTCCTCTGTACAAATTCAAACAGTGCGCTCACTGATAAAACCCTGGGCCTCTCCTTGAGCTGTAAGCCCCAAATCTCTCCTTTTCAAAGCACTTTCTCCTTTGATTTTGAATATACTTTTGTTTTCAATCTTTCCTTGTTGAACAACTAACCAAACAGCATGGAAGCTCTACAACCGAGTAAGTAGTTATTGCTTTCATTTACCGCTTTCATATACATATAACTGTATTGTGGGGTTGTTTCGCTGTAAGTCTTCTTTCATAAACTCATATCAACTGTGTAATAATAGTATAGATATTTAGAGTTTCCCCGGCAACTACGTATAGAACTAGGTGACGCCGTTTCGTTGATAAAAATAGACAACTAGATCCCCAATAGGATCACCAGATACAGTCTTCTCTTCGGCTGTCCTCATTAGGAATTGTCAAGAAACTCTACTCCCAGAGATGAATGTATTCTCCGTGAATGACATCTTTGAGTTTCTTCCAAATTCTCGAACTTTCCTGATTTGATCTATTCCTTGTGAATAGCTTGCCTTGAATTTCTCGGGGTTTGGGGACCCACGGGCTTCTTAAAAGCATCGCCTCCTCTTGGGCATCATACAAGGACCCACAGGCTTCGTGAAAGCAACCCCTCCTCCTCTTGGGCTTAGTACAAGGACCCTACGGCTTCTTAGAAGTATTCACAGCCTCCTCTTAGGCTTCGTATAATGATCTCTTCCTCCGGGAATGATAGCCTCCTCTTGGGAATTGTACAAGGACCCATCAGCTTCTTAAAAGTTTCCAGCATCCTCTTGGGCTTCATACAAATTGTCCCGACGACCACCTAGAGGTATAGGAACAGAATTTAGTCATCTTCATAGAACAGTCCTTTCATAGAGTCTACTACTGTTTCTCAAAGCATAGTACAAGAGATAAAACTCTAGACTTGGACAGTCTAATCTCCTTGAGTCTCAAAGACATTCTCAAGCACCCTTCAAAATAGGAAGAAAACCCGTAGACTCGGACAGTCTCAATACCCTTCAGATTTCCCACTTCCTTAAAGAACAGGAATAACCCAGATCCTCGAATGAAATCCCTGAGTACAGTGTTGCTCATATAAAAACTGATTTTCTCTTTAAAATCAGTATACTGGACCTGTCACTTAACTGAAACAGTAACCCTAGCCTCCTCTTGGGCTTTGTACAAATGATGCTCCCCAGCGGGGTCAGACCACATTTAGCCTCTCTCTCGGGCTTCGTACGAGACACATAAGAGACTCCCTCGTTGAGTCCATCATCCCTTTCGCCTCCATCTCCGGCTTTATACGAGATACAAAAAGGTTCTTATTGAGCCAAACAAACCTTCAGCCTCCATCTCGGGCTTCGTACGAGATACAAAAAACTCTCTTGTTGAGTTAAATAGCCTCCATCTCAGGATTTATACGAGATACCAAAAGACTTCATCGTCGAGTCAAAACTTTTTAGCCTCTCTCTCGGGCTTTGTACGAGACACATAATAGCCTTCTCTTAGGCTTTGTATAAGAAAACCACTGGTTGATCCAATCAACCTTTTAGCATCAAAGTTGTGCCTCGTTCACAGTACACAAACATCAACAACTCCTCCCCTCTATCTAACTGCTGTAAGCGGCAAGCCTCTAGATCATCTACATCCATGCCAATATCCCTCTTTTAGTATGAGAAATTCCTAAGGAAAGATGGCATTACTCTACACTGAGTTAAAGTCTTCTCCTTCAGGTTGAAATCCCTTATAAAGGAAATTATGGCATTGTCGGATTCACAAATCCCAGTTAAAGTAATTCTCCTTTATAAAACAGTTGTGACATACAACCCCCTCTTTAGAGATAACAAGGTCTCTCTAAAGTCAACACTTTTCAGCTTCACATCTTGGGCTTTAAACAAGATACAAATCACCTTTTGCTTCACGTCTTGGGCTTTGAACAAGACACCAAATACCATTTCCTCCCATAGAATAAGAGGAACTACGAACGCTCTGATTTCCTTGTTTCGGTAAACGAGAATACGTAGGCAGAAGATTGAAATACAAATCTTAGCGAGCACACTAAACAAAAACCCAAAATCCCATACTCTCATGTATCTATTAGAAGCATCAGTCCTAACATCCTAATCCTTGTTCCGCGCTATAAAGTCCTAGAAAGAGAAAAGAAAACCGTATTGGCGAAAATACAAATAACCAGTACAAAGGCCCCCCCCACATTGATAGCATTCTTAACCTAACAGACTGCTGTTTAAACTCAGTATGCAAAGCAGGGTTAATTGGAGACATCTATTTCCCTTCCTTATTCAGCTCACAATAGGATAAAAAATGAATCGACCTGTAGTTAAAACTCAACCGCAGAGAGCGACCAACGCTTAAGAACCGCGTCCAAAATCACTCGCTACAAGACACAACCCCTCTTTGTACATAAATAAATTTGGGCCTCAGTCGTTGTATAAGTCCCAATACAGTTTTCAAAATAACAGTGCGTTCATTGTATTTCATCTGGGCCTCTCCTTGAGTTGTAAGCCCCATCTTTTGTACAAAAATAAAATTTGGGCCTCTAATAGGGTGTAAGACCCAATCCTCTTTGTAAATTCAAATAAATTTGGGCCTCAGTCATTGTATAAGTCCCTCTGTGTTTTCAAAACTACGACACGATCGTCGCCTTTTCAACAGAAGTCATCTGGGCCTCTCCTTGAGTATAAGCCCCAAACTTCTTTTCAAAAACAACTTGTGATTTAAATTCAAATGCATAGTTGTTATCAAAACTTTATTCAATTTCTGGAACAACAAACCATACAGCTGTAACCATGGAAGCTTGCTCGCCAGTAAGTTTTTATCAGCTTTCTTTTATATAATTGTCTATATATTTCAACTGTATATATTTGTATATTTGCTTAGAGTTTTTCCCGACAATTAGGTCAAAGATTAGATAAACCCAATGGTCACTCATTCAACACAGTCAAAACTAGTCCCCCCTAGGAAATTCCAGATACAGTCTTGCCTCCTCTTGGGCTTATACAATATGGAACAAAGAAAGGCATTATTCCCGGTGAAACTTTTCTCAGACTGTCACCATTAGAAAATTGTCAAATATATTCATTTTCACCAAGAGGATTAATTCCCGATGAAACCTCTCTTGAATTTCTTCAAACCCTATAACTGTTCACTAAAGAAAGGATTAATTCCCGGTGAAACCTTTCTTGAACTTTTCTTAAGTTTGGACCTACAGGCTTCCTAAAAGCATCCTCAGCCTCCTCTTGGGATTTGTACAAGGACCCTCAGGCTTCTTAGAAGTTCTCATGCCTCCTCTCGGGCTTAGTACAAGGACCCAAAGACCTCTTAAAGGGATAGGACAGAACCTAGTCATCCTTTGTTAGAGCAGTCTTTTAGAGTCAAAACATCAAACCAGTTTAGGGTTGATTTTCATCCCTTAAAACATCAGCCTCCACTTGGGCATCGTACAAAGATAAACATTTTTATACCAATAGATTTGGAAAGTCTCATCCTTTTGGATCTCACAAAGAAGCCCTCAAGTTTCCTAAAAGCACAAGAAAAAACCCTGATCATTTCATCAGTCTCCCACAGAGTTAAAACCTTCAAAGGAAAGAATCCACCTGTTAAAACTTCCATCCAAAATTCCCCAGTCAGGGTCAATTGCTATTAATTAACCATTAACAAATATCCAAGAGAATCAGAACCTCAAGGCATCTGATATTTCAACTCGTCTATAATTCCCAGCAAGAGTTGATTTCCCAATTTGGACCTGCCTCTGGATACCAATAATCCTCAGCAGAAGTTAGCCTCCTCTTAGGCTTCATATAAGAAAATTCCTTAACCAACCAGCTCCTCTTAGGCTCTGTATAATGATCATCCCTCAGCAGTCCTTCAGCCTCAATCTTGAGCCTTGTACAAGACACCCCAAAAATATCTCTCCATTAGAGTCAATCATAACTTTCATCCTCAATCTTGGGCTTTGTACAAGACACCATATAAAGATCCTACAGTTGAGTCAGTCAGGACACTTTAGCCTCAATCTTGGGCTTTGTACAAGACACCCATAAGTGTCCTCCCCAGTGGAGTCAATCCCTTTAGTCTCAATCTTGGGCTTTGTACAAGACAGATATAAAAACTCCCTAAGCAGAGTCAACCCCTTTAGCCTCAATCTTGGGCTTTGTACATGACAGATAAAACCTTTCCCCAGAAGAGTCAATTCTCTTTTAGCCTCAATCTCGGGCTTTGTACAAGACACAGATAAACACTCTCTTATTGAGTCAGTCTTTTGCAGTCTCCTCTTAGGCTTTATATAATGATCTCCTTAGTGGACTCAATCAATCTCTTAGCTTCAACCTTGGGCTTTGATCAAGGCACAAAAAAATCAACACCCCTCAGAGGAAATCAAATTCTCTCTGTAGGAAGACATTTCTCTATACAATCACTCATCACACAGAAAAACAAAACAAATCCTAATCCCAGATAACTGCTGTAAGTGGCACACTTGTTGATTCTAAAATCTAAGTTGTAGTCCTTCTTTATCCTGGTAAATCCCTTCTTTCATCTAATTGCTGTAAGTGGCAAGCCTCTGGATTATTTACATCCAAGCCAATGTCCCTCTCTTAGCATGAAAAATCCCTAAGGAAAAATGGCATTGCTCTACACTGAGTTAAAGTTTTCTCCTTCAGGACAAATCCTCTATAAAGGAAATTATGGCATTGCTGGACTCCATACATTCTAGTTAAAGTAATGCTCATTTATAAACCAGTTACCCAAACAACTATGATAAACAGATGAGATGTCTCCCTTTAGAGATGACAAATTCTCTCAGTCAAATCTTTAGCTTCAATATTGGGCTTTGATCAAGACACAAATTCAACCTTTTAGCTTCAATCTTTTGCTTTGAACAAGACACCAGACATCTTTTCCTCCCATAGAAATAGGAGGAACTACGATTGCTCTGATTTCCCTATTTTTTCCTTAAATGGGAATACATAGGCATAGGATTGCGAAATCTTAGTGAGCATACATAACAAAAAAACCTTAGGTTCAGTACCTTACCAAAAACATCGAAAAAACCCGAAAATCAACAAAAACAATCTCTCAGACATTCCCACAAAGGAGAAACATTCCCATTTACGACAGACAAACACCATCATGCAGGTTAACAAAATAAATCGCAATTAACCCATAGATAACCATATATAGGATGGATAACTGACAACTCCCCATTGTATAACCTGACCCCGAACTCCCTAATCTCTTAGCGTCTGTTCAGTTAAACATTCGCGTGCAAGGTTAGTTTTAGATAGCTTCCCTTTCCTTTCCAGCTTCACAGGATAAATAAGAAATCATAAAGTAGCACCCAATCCCTACCATTGCGGTGAGGAAAAACCAAATGGCGATAAGGTGGTTGCGTCACCGACAAAAATCGCACGCTACACTTATACAATGACTGAGGTCCAAAATATTTTTGTACAAAAAGGAATAGGTCTTACACTCTACAAAGAGGCCCAAAAGTGTTTTGAAAAATTAAAATCAAATGGGGAAACCCTAATTTAAAAAAAAAATACAATTTTTCAAAGAAAATTAAATAAAAAATGATATAAAATATAAAATATACTTAAAACACAAGTTGTAAATTTTGAAAAATGTTTTGAAAATCATGTTTTATTTTTATGAAAGCTTGAAATTCATTTGAATTTGAAAAATCTAGAGAAAAATTTCATTAAAAATGTTTAAAAACAATTAAAATGAAATTATTTGCAAAAATTCAAAATATATTAAATAAATAATATTATTTTGATTTTTTTGTAGAATAAAATATTTTAACATTTTTATGAATTTTGAAAAAAAGAATCAATAAAAAATAATTAAAATCAGAGAGAAATTAATTTTTGAAATCAATAAAAAAAAAAGAAAATTCAAAAATTCAAAATATTTGAAGAAGGCGCCAAGAACAAATCATTTTCTTCGCGTGAGCTCTGGGTTTCCCGATTTGCAAAACCTCTCATAACTCTCTGATTACTCAGTGGTTTTGACTTTTGTAAACATGAAAGTTGTTCGTTTTTGAACAAGGATTCCAATGGTACCAAATAGTTGCATTTATTTTAAGTGTGGAGTGTGAAATCAAGTGATGAATACATGAACCCTAATTTCTGCAAAAACATTATGAAATCCTATACACAATAGCTACAAAGCAATTGATTGAGGGGAAATACTCTACAAAAGTGCAAAAACATGTTTGTAACTTGAAAACACATTTATGATGCATGGATCATAGAGTTTTAGAGTGTCAGACTTACTTGTGCAAGAGGAATTCAAATTCTGATGTAAAGGTGTTACAAATGTTGTGTGATGATCTGGACAGCTTCAATGGACCTTGTGTAAGGTGTTTAGAAGCTTGGAATGGATTGAAAACACCTGGATCTTGTTGTGGCACCTCAACTGCAATTAGGCCTAAGTTAGATTTTGAGCTTTGTGATTTTGATGTTACAGATGATGGAGAAGTGTTTGGATAGTTACTATTTGATGTATGTGTGGTGTTAGGATCATTGGTTATGGTGGAATCCTTCTCTATTTGAAAATTTGCATGTTACTTACCAAAGAAGGAAATTCTAATTTTGAAGAGTGATTTGGAGGAAAACCTGAATTTTGATGTTTTGGGGTGGTTTGATCAGTCACACATGACCTCTATTTATAGTAGAGGAAGTTTGTTTTTGAAGGAATAGTGAATGGAGGCTGGATCACCCTATTATCCATTGAATTTTGTCATGTAGCCAAAGTCTCCTCTAGCCATTGACTTGAGATCAACTTTGCAGGTTTAGGTCTTCTGAACTTTGGATATGTCTTCACTCATTTGATTAACTATGCCTCAGTTCATGCCACCTTTATGCACCCATTGAATGGCTTATGGCAAAATTGAAAGTTTTGGAAATGAATCTTGAATGCCACATGCCTAAGGGATAAGATTTTTGACTTAGTGGTCTTATGCTCAGATTCCTCATCATTCATGTTGATGTTGGACAGAAATACAATGATGAAAGTGTCCAAAATTGGCTCAAGAAATAATGGGATACAAGTCATGTACCAATGTTGTCAACAAAATAGTTTGTGTCAAGGCATATTGGTCACTACATATCTCCTTGCTCAAATGGAGTTTGATGATGTTCTTGTACTCTTTGGAAAGCTTGCATATCATACTTCAACTTTTATGTTTAACTTTGGTATTGGATCAATGTGGATCATGGAGAAAAATGACCTCAAAGTTGGAAAAAAATGAAGCAGATTTTGTCTCAAAATTTCACTAAGTGTCCAAGTTTAAAAGTTTTGAAACCCTAACTTCATGGCTCTATAACTCAATATCCATGCTTTTTTGGCTCATGGAGCACTGTGACACTTTTGTAGTTTGTAATTAGAGCTTGCATTTGAGCTTTGGATGGAAGAAAATGGCTATGTGGGTTGGGAGTTACGACCTTGCAAAATTGGGAAAAATCATCCTTTTTCCATAACTTAGAGAAATTTTAAGTTTCTTAGGATTAGCCCTTTTGCAAGTAACCTCGTTTTTCTTGATTTTTCTTCATGGATGATGATCCAAACCATGAGTTAACATTGTTTTTGCCTTGAAGAAGCCATGTTTGTCAAAAAATCTCAAAAGTCAAACTTGGTTTTGAGGTACAATTGACTTTTTATTAGATGAATTTCAAACTTTGTGATTCTCTATGAAATCAAGTTCTTGACCTAATTCAAATCTAATGGATGGATTCCATAGGTGTTTTAGAGTGTCTTTAATCATGTCTCAAGGTTTGAGATCATGTCTTGGTCAAAAGTCAAAGGTAGGGTTGACTTTTTCTCATAAACCCTAGTTTGTGGTCCAAATGAACTTGCATCTTTATATTGCTCATGGACCAAGTTCTTTGTGTCCATTTGAACATGTAAGAGGATCAATATGAGATATTGGAGGTCTTCAAAACATTCTTTGAGGTTTTGGCTCATGCCTTGCTCCAAAAGTCAAATTAGGGGTGAATTAGGTCAAGAAACCCTAATTTCTGATTTTTGATGAATGCATCCCCTGAGGATATTTTGAACTTATGATTGGATCCATGAGGTTCTTTTGAGCTTCTTGGGTCATGTTTTGAAGTATTGGCTAATTCCTAAATGAAAATTTCGCTCTGGAAGCCTTGGTCGGCCAAAACCCTAATTTGGTGACACTGATGATCTCGAGGCTTGATCCACTTGAAATGTTGCACTCTTGTGCTTGATTCTTGATATGGAAGACCTCTTGACCCTTTATGGATGTTTGAGAGACTTAACAAGTTGAAGATCATGTCAATTATTGATTGATCCTTTGCCTGAGTGCTCTGAGGGAGTCCAAAACCCTAATTCTTGATTGAAGTGAATGCTCAACAATCTTTGAGAGGATTGATAAGGTATGAAGGTATATCCATATTGTGGTGATAATTTTTACAATAATGGGAAAAATTGTGGTGAAAATTTGGGGTATGACAACGTACAGGTGAGAGATTATCAGACTGTTGAAGCATTACCTGTGCGGATTGATAGACGAGAAATGAAACGATTGTGAGGTAAAGACATTGCTTTGGTGAAGGTGTTATGGGGTAGACCAGCTGGTGAAAGTTGGACTTGGGAACGTGAATATCAGATGAGGGAGTCGTATCCGACTCCGTCTCCTTCAGGTAATTTTCGAGGACGAAAATTCTTTAAGTGCGGGAGAGTTGTAACACCCCAAAATGAGTAGAATATTTATTTAATTGAGTTATTTTAAATATTCATATTTTAGGTGAATTATTTTGATGTCTGATGATTTGTGTTGTGGGGGTATGAATGATGTTATGAGGGTATTGAGAATAATTAGAAGTGTGTGTGAATTATTAATACTATTTTGATAATAATAATATGGGATTATGTGAATATATTACTATTATTATTATTATAAATAATTGAGAGGAACATTAAGGGCAAGATGGTAAAAGTGGATGAGTTAAGTGAGGACAAAGTTGGGAAAGCATATTAAGGGTCCTAGGGGTAAGTTTAACAAAAAGAATTAGAGAGAAGGGAGAATCATTTTGTGGTACGATCAATTTTGGAGAAAAGCTCTGATGATAATATGACGAATTATACTGAGATTGATGATTTGGGGGTATATAAAATGATGGGATTTGATGTGTGTGTTGTTGCTATGATGTATGGTTGATGTTGTATGATTTCTTTGTGATTGATATGCATTTTCGGGCTGTATGATACTGAAATCGCAAGGGGTTTAGGGTCTCAGTTATGCAGAAAATGCAATAGTAGAAGTGCAGTTCGCAGAAATTCGTCGGGCGAAGGACCCGTTACGCCGGGAAAAATGATCTTGCCTGGAGGTCGTCGGGCGAAACTAGAAGCAAGCGAAGGGTGAGAAAGTAGGTGCTACTAGATTTTGTATGGGGGAGGAATTTCGCCCCTGCTTCGCCGAACGAAACCCAGGCGAACGAGCTGCTTCGCCAGGCGAGCACTAGGCGAGTAGGAGCAGATGCTTATTTTTTTGTTTTATTTTTCATGTTGTCTTATTTTTCCTTGTTGTTTCTTGTTGACTTGGTGTTGTGGGGTTATTGATGTGTTTATGTTGTGACGTGATAGAATCGAAAATATATCGTTGTTGATTGTTATGTTGTAAGCTGTCGTTGATGATGTTGTTGAGCTGTTATAACATTGTTGTTGCATGGTGAACAATATTGGTGTGGTATAATGATTAAGATGAATATCATTGTACATTGTATTTTATGTTGTTGTTGATATGCATTACATGATTGCATGAGTTGTGAGATAAGTCGTGTGCCCATGTGGGGTGTGAGCGCCTTATCCGGATTCTTTGAAATAGAATCGTGTTGTTGTTGTTGTTGTTGAGGTAATCATGTGCCCATGTGGGGTGTGAGCGATTATGTTTGTTCGTGTGACCATGTGGGGTGTGAGCGATCACACATGTCGTGTTCCTATGTAGGGTGTGAGTAACTTATATGGAAATTTCGACGGGAATTATGATCATGAAAAGGGATCAAATTGGTACCACATGCATGAGTCTATGTTGTGCATTTCATGCTATGTGGCATTGTATAATTGAGTGCTAAATTAATGTTTGATGAAGTTGTGACTTAAGTGATGTTTTGATAATGAATGTTGATTTTGATGATTTTATGATGAAGATGTATATATGTTATACGATAGGAAGGTGTGAGTATAATACTTGGTAAATGATGATGTAGGTGACTTCTAAGTGATGTAAATGATGTTATTGAGGACGTGATTTTCTAAGTGATGTGTGATGATGATTATTTGGTTTGATGTTACTATGACGGTGTAAATGAACTGTTGATGCTACTGTACTAATATATTTTTTCTTTATATCTTTTATAATGATTCTTGATTACTCACCCTGCCTGTTTGAATGTTGTCTCCACGTGGGTAATGTGCAGATTCTCAGGAATAGCTCGGAGAAGCATTAGTGATGGCTTTGGAGTTATTTTTTTGGGTTTCCATTAATAATAGAGGTGTCTTGCTCTGATATGTAACATCGAGTGGGGAACGCTTGAGTTGAAGTTGGGTTGTTTTTGTTAAAACTATTTTATGATTTTTTATATACGCTGAATTGTTTGATGATGATTTTTGTCAATGACCAATAGGCCTTGAGGTGTGATGAAATAAATGAAGTTATTTTGTGACTATGATTCCGCTGTGACGTTTAAATTTATATGTTGATGTACCAAAGAAATGATTATTATAAATGTTTGAAAACTCGTGTTGCAGAGCAGAAAGCTTACTAAGATGTTTTTATGATGCATGTGACACCCTGTGTTATACCCCAAATTTAACTCCTTAGATGTCATGACATTTTCCATTTGCATTAGGGATCAATCATCTATGCATTGTCAACTAACCATATTTTTGCTAGTTTGTTCTTCTGTTGAAAGCTATGGTTTTGCACAAGGAGAGGACAAGGGCAACAATCCAAGTTTTCATGCTTTTCAAGGCTTCCTAAGGCACTTCTTGGCTCAATACATCCATCCCAAGTGCTCACTAGGTGGTTAAGAAAGGTGTTTGAATTCATCTGGTCAAGAAAGTCATCTGAGGCTCCAAAAGCTCAATCTTTAGTCCTGAGGGCTAATCATGAGATTTTCAAATCATATCCCATGATCTCATGTGATTGGATCAAGAGAAATCAAAGAGAAACCATAAAATCAGGAGTTGTAAAATTAGGGTTTTGACCTGAAGAATCATAAGGGAACCTTGGTGTGATCAGTCAATGTATTGATTGGTTCATCAACCAATTGAGCTTACATACATTCAAGAGACCTTATTTATCAAGAAATCAAGTGTGTTTGGCTCCCATCACAAGTGCAATGAGCCTCAAGTTCATCTGGCCTCAAATTAGGGTTTTATTAAGAAAAATCAACCATGCCTTTGACTTTTAACCAAGGCATGATCCCAAGTCTTGGGACATGATTCCATATGTTCATATACACCCTTGGAAGTCATATATTGAGGTTTGGGAAGTTTGAGGAAGTAAGATCATCAAGGATCACACAATTGAATTCATGAAGAAATTAGTGTTTTGTCTGAAAAGTCAAACCTTTGACTTTTGGTATTTTGGATCCAAGATGAAGTGTTCAAGCCATATTCCATCAAGGCATGTTTTGATCTTTGAATTGGAGCATGAGAAATCAATATTTAAGAGGTTTCTTGCAAAAAGGTCAAAGTTGGATGAATGAAAGTTTTCTAAGTATGGAAAACCCTAGTCCTTATGTGAACTTTGTAGAGCCATAACATTCAATCCACACATCCATTTTTTATGATCCAAAGCTCAATTTGAAGCCCTCATTGTGAAATTTAAAGTGTATTAGAGGGTCACACCCCAAAAGAGGATTAATTTTTAAGCTATGAAGCTTGGAAGTTTAAGTCAAGTTTAGGACTTAGTGAAATTTCACATTTTTGCCTTAATTTGCAGCCAACTTCAACCACATTTTTCATCATGATCCTTTTGGATTCAAGACTTGGAGTGAACATGAACATTTTAGGGCATACATGGGCTTTCCAAAAAGTACTAGAACACCCCAATCCAATGTGTGAGCAAGGAGTTTCGAATCCATGAAGTTAAGGTCACAAACTTGAGTTTTTAGGTCATGATCATGTTACTTCAAGTTGCAAAACCACTCCAAATATTCATGATCTCGTGTGGCAGACCTTATTGCCATTTAATTTGGTTTAAATCAGATAAGTACACATGCTTTTGAAGTATTATCCTAGTGATTTAAGCATTATCTCATGATCTTGCCATTTTTGGCACAAAGGTGACATTGCCATTTACATAAAGCTACTTTAACCAAGTCAACTTGTCTTGAGCCTTGTAATTGTTTCTTCTGCACTTCAAAAAGGTTGTAATGAGAAGCAAGACATCTGAACCTTTTCAAACACCCTATAGAAGCATGGTACATGGCTCAGAAATGAAAAAAATACTTGGAACTACAAGTTTGAAATGCAACTGAGCCAAACGGTTGAGAACTTGGCCATCTGGTTAGCTTCAAACTCCACACTTTGCCTATAAATATAGGGCTTCATCAAGCCTCAAAACATACAAGAACTCCCTCTAAGAACCCTCTTATCTTTCTTTCCCATAGCTTTTGCAAGAACTCTCAAAACTTGCAAAACCACTGCCCAGACTCATTTCACTCGTGCAACTCACAAATAAACTCCATAATCCTTCTCTAAACACGCCATAGAGCTTATTTAAAACATCAAACAAGTTCTATAACACCCCATTCACTATCTACCATTTTCAAGTTTCACTTTGCAAGAGGACACAGGTTTGGTGTTTGAAGTAACTTCCAACCATTTCAGGCACTCTAATCATCACTCCATGGATCAACAAGGCTAAGGAGGACCCTATTTCACTTCTGTAACATCATTTAAAGAGGCCTTGGACCTGCTCCAAGAGGTAAGAATTTTGAAACTCTAAGCTCAGATTCCATGCATGTTGTTGTTCCATGATTGAAGCAAAGATGTAGTCTTCATTGTTTATAACGTGTTTAAAATCTTGCTTGCGTTATTTGGCTTGAGTATGTGATGTTTTGAACAAGCTTTATCTTGTTATGTTGCACTGTTGTTGAGAGTTTTGTGATGCATACAGTTAGTTTTAGGACAAGACAATATGACCTTTAGAATCCTTACAAGAAATACTACAATTTTGGTTTTTACAAATTGAAAAATGGTTGAGAGATGAAGGAGTTATGTTGATGTGAAAATCTGGTGAGTTAGGGCACGAGTGAGAAGAAGAAAAAAGAAAGAGAAGAGAAGAAGAGAGGATGAGATGGCGCTGAGCAGGCATGAGGTGGCGCTGAGGTGTCCATTTCATAGTATGTGTAATATATATATTTTCTTTGCCATATAGAAAGTGAATGAGAGCGTAGTACCGCTGGTCAAGGAGGAGGGTTTAAGTGTGTTTGCCTTGCCAAGGACTGGGGTTCGAATCCCCCTCGCCCCAGTCCTTTTGTTTTATTTTTTTGACTTAGTTGATTTCAAATATATTGCCTTTGGTCCATGTTTTGTTACAACGCGCGCGTTGGTTGGGTTGGTATACCAGGTGCATGGGTTCAACACCTACTAGGGTATTTCCCTTTATTTTTAACATTTAATTTCTTTGTTTTGTTTCACAATTTCACCGAGCCATAACTCCCTCAATTTTTATGCTTTTGAGCTCATTCTTTTTGCATTATTTATCTTGCTTCCTATTTTCTTATAACATTGAATATTTTCCAAAAATATTAATTATTTGGTTAGTTGTTCATGTGCAAAGTGTGTAGATTTTAAGGCTTTAATAGAAAATGTTTTGACTTCTTTTGTTGCATCCCTTGTTTTTCTTAGTACTTCTAGGACTTGTACAACTTGTTTTAACCTATTTGTACCTTGAACCATGACTTGAGTTTGCATATATTTGTAGAGTTTGATTTAGGTACACTTTTAAGTGTATTTTGTTTATGTTAAGCATGTAAACTTTTGTCATCCCCCTAGAGGTTTCAGATAGGTTTTCACCTACAATTAGGACTCTTTCCCCTTGTTTATAGCATCTCAATGTATACAAACCATTAATTTAGGACACACCATGTACATAGGTGCCTAAAACACTCAAACCTTCCCTTTCTTAAAAGTGGACTTAAAATACAAATTAGGTATTACTTTTTCCCTTGTGTAAAGCTTTTGTCAAGACACAGCACCATGTTAGGTTATTACCTAGTTGATTAACATGTATAGACTTGTATCATGATCCCTTTAGGTGTTTACTTTGTTCATTACTGAATGATCCTTGTGTGCTAACTTGCCACTTGTATAATTTCTTAAGTGCCTACTTTGAATGTCATCACATTCACCATCATAATCCATATACAATATCTATGTGTTACATTTGAATGTTTATCAACCTCAGTAAATTCATGTGTGAATATCATTTGTCATCTTTATTTTCCAACTTTATTAAGTTATCCCCTTAAGTAAGGCTAGCTTGTTAGTTATCCTCCTTAACCCTCTTTGTCCCCTCCTTCCAAAGGAAAGTCTCTCTTTTAACTTTAATGTCATAGATAGCTCATTACCTCTTGGCCTCATTAGAGCCATCATCTACCCTTGGTCTCATTAGAGCCATTCCTTTCCCTTGACCTTATTAGGATCAATCCCTTGGCCACATTAGAGCCATCCCTCCTTGACCTAGCTTAGGTTAGGATCCTTACTCCTCTTGTAAGCACTATCATCATAGATGCTTACTTCCCTCTTTGGACTCATTAGAGCCACTTATCTTACAACTTAGAGTTAACCTAGAGTTCTTCAACTCTATGTGGTCATCATCATAATGATGTTCCATTTCCCTTTGGCCTTATTAGAGCCATTCACCCCTTTAACTTAGGAATTAGGTTAGAGTTCTTAAAATCTATTTGACTCTCATCATAATGAGTATTCACTTCCCTTTTTACTTTGTTCAAAGTCAACTTCTTAGACTTACCCTTTCAACTTAGACTTGGAGAGTTTTTTAACTCTATATGAGTATCATACTTATTCCCCTTGGGAACTTTGACCATAGTCAATGGTTCCTCACCCTAGTTGAGGCCAACTACGAATGCTCTGATTCCATCCTTATTAGGATACATAGGCACGAGATGCAACGTCTTGGCGAGCATACTTAGTGTATATACCTCTAGGTCTTTACCATTAGGTATTTACCATTAGGTCTTTACCTATAGAACCTTGGTCTTTACCATAGGTCTTTATCTTAGCCTTAACACAGATCCCTTAGCAAGCAAACATAACATAACACAAATACTAACAAGTGGTTCCTTTAGGGTACTACAGATATCTAGGATGCTAACACCTTCCCTAGGTATAACCAACCCCCAAACCTTAGATCTCTTAGTTGTGTCTTTACATAGCGCAATTAGGGGGTCTTCTTCGATCTTTACCCTTTCCTTTGGATAAATCAAATCACGGTAGTGAATTTCAAAGATGTATGATTCAAGTTAATTAATAGCTTGATATCCGATCACACCGCATCACCCTGCTTGGTGCAATGTGTTGGATTAATTATTAATTTTATTTATGATATATTTTGAGGGTTTAGAATGGTGTTACACTCGTGGTCTCATCTGAGGGTATGTTGTTTTTTGTTACCTTGTTCAAAGCCTAAGGTTGAAACTGAAAGAAAATGACTCCTCTGGGGAGGGTTTTATCTGTCTTGTAGAAAGCCCAAGTTTGAGGCTGACTGGGGAAAATTCTTATATGAAGCCTAAGAGGAGGCTGACTTTTGCTGAGGATTCTTGAAATCCAAGAGAAGGTCTAAAATGTATTGGGGAATCCAAAGGGAAACTAACTCGTATTAGGGAATCGGGGAAGAATCGAAGTACCAGTTACCATGAGCCTCTGATTCTGTTAGGGATTTGTTGATGGTAAATTGACCCTGGATGGGATTTTCAAGGTGAAAGTTAAGCCTTGTTGGGGGTCAGGGGAGTTTAAAGGTAAGTTTGAAAACCTTAGAGGTTTTTAACTCTACTGGAGAGTGGTGTATTGGTAAAATGATCAGGATTTATCCTATACTTTTAGGAAACCTGAGGGTCTATGTGTGAGGTCCGAAAGGAGACTTATGATAATGAGACTTTCTAAGTCTACTTGAATGAAGCCCAAGAGAAGGCTGAGACTATCCAAGTCTCTTAAAAAGAAGTAGACTCTGGTATAGAGAGATTTTTGTATGATGCCCAAGAGGAGGCTTTGGGTTTTAGAGATGGAGAACAACTCTTGACTGACTGGATGTTCTGGAAGTTTGACTCTCCTGGGGATTGAACTAGTAGAGATGACTAAATTCTACCCTATGCTTTTAGGAAGCCTTTGGGTCCTTGTACTAAGCCTAAGAGGAGGCTAGGGAAACTTTTAAGAAGCCTGGTGGTCCTTTTACTAAGCCCAAGAGGAGGTTGGTGATGCTTTTAAGATGTCTGTGGGTCCAAGCCTAAGAAAAGCTCAAGAAAGGTTTCACCGGGAATTAATCCTTTCTTTGTTGAACAATTCTAAGGTTTGAAGATATTCAAAAGAGGTTTCACCGGGAATAAATCCTCTCTGGGGAAATGAATTTCTTTTATATATATATATATATATATATATATATATATATATATATATTTCTAAGTTTTGACAGTCTTGAGAAAAGTTTCACCGAGAATAGTGTCTTTCTCTGTTCCATATTGAATAAAGGCCAAGAGGAGGCAGACTATATTGAGGAAAGTTTCCTATGAGGAAACTAGTTTTGACTAAGTTAGAAGTAACTGTCATACCCCAAATTTTGACCACCAAGATTTCTCATCATTATGAGAATCGTCACCACAGTATGGATATACCATCATGTCTCATCAATCTCCTCTGGGATTGTTGAGCATTCTCTACAATCAAGGATTAGGGTTTTAATCCCTCTCAGAGCACTTACACAAAGGATCAATCAAGAAATGACATGATCTTCAGCTTTTCTAACCTCTCAAACATCCATGAAGGATCAAGGGGTCTCCCATATCAAGAATCATGCATAAGTATGTAACACTCCAAGAGGATCGAGCCTCAGGATCGCCAGTGTCACCAAATTAGGGTTTTGGTCGACCAGGGCCTGCAGATGAAAATTTCCATCTGGGCATGAGCCAATCCCTCAATATTTGGACCAATAGTTCAAAGGAGTCTCAAGATCCCATCCACAATGACAAAATCACCTTGAAGGACCATCTATAAAAAAAATCAGGTATTAGGGTTTTGACCTAATTCAACCCTTGGGTTAACTTGTGAAGTAAGGCATGACTTGAAGCTTCAAAATGAAATTCAAAGACCTCAAATACATCATATTGACATGTTTACAAGATTTGATTGACTCAAAGAGCTCAAATCATAAGCCACAAGAACTCAAAACCATGTGGTCACAAATTAGGGTTTCTGATGAAAAAGTCAACCCTATCCTTGACTATTGGCGTACCCTTGATCTCAAACCTTAGGGAAAGGTCCAAGACATTCCTAAATACCCTTAGAGGCCATCCATGAAGTTTAATTAGGCCCAAGGATTGATTTCACAAAAGGATCACAAAGTCAAAATTTCATCTGATGAAAAAAGTCAACTGTACAAAAATCCAAGTTTGACTTTTTGGATTTTTGGTCAACCAGGGCTCCTTAACCCTAAAACAATGTTAATATGTGAATTTAATCATCATCCATCAAGAAAAATCAAATAAAGTGAGTTAACATGCTAAAGGGGTAATGATAAAAAACTTAGAATTTTTCTAAGTTATGAAACAAAGTGGCTAGGGTACCAACTTTGCAAGGCCATATCTCCCAAACCCTAAGGCCCTTTTCTCCCATTCAAAGCTCAGATGGAAGCCCTCATTACATACTTCAAAAGTGTCAACTACAAGAGTTTCCAATTTTCCATGGATTCTGAGTTATGGTTGGATCAAAATCACTAAAACTTGGAATTTACCACTTTTCCAACACTTAGACAAAATTCTGTCTAAGTAAAAAAAAACAAGTGAAACACCAAAACTTGGAGGGTTGTTTCACATAGTTCTAGGCTGAATCAATTCAAGATGTAAACATCAAAGTTGTTGTGCATATTGCCAACAATCCAAGGAACTCATTGGCATGAAACAACTCAACTTGAGCCAAGAGTAATGGCTGCTGCAAGACACCATGGCACAACTGTTTTGAAAAACCAGTTTGTGCGATTTCTTGCCATACACGACTTTGATTCAAGAGGCAATGATCACTATGCCACATTCATTCAATGTGATCATAATGCATATGATCCAACCTGCAAACTTGGACTGAAGTGCCAAGAACTTCTCATTGAGAATTGATGAGTTTTTGGCATATATGCCTTGAATTCAAAGGGCAATAATGTGGAATAGTGTACATTCAAGATTCTCACTCTTCTCAGTCAAGTTCTCTAATTAAACAACAATTAAAAGGACTGAGGAATGTGATTTCAGTCAATGCATAGCTGATCTATTTGGGACAACTATTGTACCTTGTGCAAGAGGCATTTATGCCAAGCCAAGACCAATGAACCATGACCCTATCCTCTGAGCTTCAAGAGAACCACTTCAACACAACTCCTAACTGATCATTCGAACTACACCAAAGCTCATTACAACAAGGCTTTCTCTCTTTCAATCCTTAGGCCTAACTTAGAAAAATTTTAAGTTTTCTAAGGTTACCCCTTTTACAAGAAATCTTACTTTTCTTGCTTTTTATTGATGAATGATGATTCAAATCACATATTAACATTATTTTAGGGTTGAGGAAGCCTTGGTTGACTAAAAATCCAAAAAGTCAAACTTAATTTTTTGCACAGTTAACTTTTTATCAGATGAATTTTGAACTTTGTGATCCTTTTGTGAAATCAATCCTTGGGTCTAATTAAACTTCATGGATGGACTCTAAGGGTATTTAGGGATGTCTTGGACCCTTCCTCAAGGTTTTAGGTCATGTATAGGTCAACAGTCAATGGTAGGGTTGACTTTTTTCTCAGAAACCCCAATTTGTGATCAGATGATTTTGAGTTCCTGTGGCTTATAATTTGAGCTCTTTGAGTTTATAAAATCTTGTAAATGGATCAATATGATGCATTTGAGGACCTTGAAGTTCATCTTGAAGCTTCAAGTCATGCCTTGCTTTACAAGTCAACTCAAGGGTTGAATTAAGCCAAAACCCTAATTCCTGATTTTTTTTATGGATGGACTTTCAAGGTGATTTTACCATTGTGAATGGGCTCTTGACATTCCTTTGAGCTCATTGGACCATTCATGGTGGTATTGGCTCATGCCCATATGAAAATTTCCATCTGGAGGCCTTGGTCGACCAAAACCCTAATTTGGTGACAATGGCGATCCTGAGGCTTAATCCACTTGGGATGTTGCAACCTTGTGTTTAATTCTTGATATGGGAGACCTCTTGATCCTTCATGGATGTTTGAGAGACTAGAAAATTTTAAAATCATGTCAATTCTTGATTGATCCTTTGTCTAAGTGCTCTGAGAGGGCTAAAAATCCTAATCCTCGATTGTAGTGAGTGTTCAACGACTCTTGAGGAGATTGAGGAGACAATGAAGATACCTCCATATTGTGGTAATGTTGACACATTGATGGGAAAACTCGTGGTCAAAATTTGGGGTATGACACTATCTAATATCATAAATAAAGTTCAAAAGGATAATAATATTTATGGTATCTCTATTTCCATAAGGGCTCCTAATATTAGTCACCTTTTTTCCGCATATGATAGTCTTATTTTTTGCAAAGTGGAGGAGAAAGAGGTCAGACCCCTCTCAGCATCATTAATATGTACCAACAAAGTTCATGTCAAAAGAGTAATCTCTAAAAGTCTGAAATGGTGTTTAACAAGAACACCAACCAAAGACAAAAACAAATGTTTACTGAGTTTTTTTTATACTCCCATGGTTAACAAAAATTCAGAATTACTTTGGTCTCCCCACTCAAATAGGCCAATCTAAGAAACTATGTTTCAGATTTCTTTTGGAGATAATCAGAAGGAAGCTTAAGGATTGGATGGCTAAATGTTTATCCTTTGCAAGAAGAGCTATTCTCCTCAAAGTTGTGGCCCAAGTTATTCATAATTATGTTATGAGTTCTTTCTTTCTACCCAAATGTCTGAATAAGAAAATGGATAGCTTAATTGAAAACTTTTGATGGGGTGAATCTAAGATTCATTAGAAGAAATGGAATAACCTTTGTGTTCTGAACTGGACTGATACATGACCCACAGTTGGGCAAGGCCCAATCCAGTCCAGCTTTAGGCAAGGCACAACAAGGAGATTAGGACAATCTAGTCGTTGTGCACAATATAGTCGTTGGGCACAATCTAGCAGTTGGGCACAATATAGTCATTGGGCACAATCTAGCTGTTGGGTACAATATAGTCGTTGGGCACAACATGAACATTGGGCACAATATAGCTGCTGGACACGATATAGACGTTAGAGAATATACTCGTTGGGGACATCCTCCTCACGCGCTTGATAGTTCACACGACCAACTGCCCCTCCGGAGTTCACGGAGATAGTTGGACCAAGTCAAAGATCACGCGCTAGATCTTCCACCTGGAAGTCTCCCATTGGTCGACCAGATATTTCGGCCACATCAGAGACCTTGGCCCCACGCTGGGGGATTATTATAAAATACCCTCTCACTTGAGAGGGTCATGTATTCAAATCATTCTAACTCATACCTAAATAATTTGTACTTGCTCTCTCTCTAGCCCAAAAACTAACTTTAGCATCGGAGTACCTTGCAGGCACACTCCCCCTCTCCTACAACCACCGTTGCTAACCTATGTTGAAGGCCACGAGGATCCATTCTGATTATCCCAGATCACTTTGTAAGCCAAAAAATGGAGGTCTGGGTTTCAGCAATTTTGAATACTTTGATAAAGCTTTGCTTTCTAAACAAGCTTGGAGGATGCACATTGAACCTAATTATTTAGTGGCTAAGGTTTTGAAGACTAAGTATTATCCTAACATTGATAATCTTAACTCTAAAATAGGTAGTAACCCCGGTTACCTATGGAAAAGTATCTATGGTAATATTTGGATTATCACTGAAGGCAACTATTGGAATGTAGAGAATGGTAATAAGATTAATATTTGGGAGGACAATTGGGTTCCTAGTGTAGCGCAATTTTTGTGGTTTCGAATCAATATTGCTTTGGTACTACAGTTTGATTCATTTTATATCCTATTGAGGTGATTAAGGAAGGGAAATAGATGTCTCCAATTAACCCTGCTTGCAAACTGAGGTTAAATAGTCAAAACTGTTGGTTTACAGATGCTATCAAAATAGGGGGGTTCTCTCTTAGGGTTATTCGCTTAAAAATAGTGTCTAGGTTATTGGTAAGATGTTAAGACTGATGCTTTTCGATTGATGTATGAAGGTACGGGATTTTGGGGTTTTTTTATTAGTATGCTCGCTAAGATTTTTCCAATCTTATGCCTACGTTTTCCCGTTTAACGAAACAGGGAAATCAGAGCGATCATAGTTCCTCCTATTCTACGGGAGGAAAAAGGTTGTTTTGGTGTCTTGTTCAAAGCCCAAGACGTGAAGCTAAATGTGGTTTGTATCTTGTTCAAAGCCCAAGATGTGAAGCTGAAGGGTCTATTTATATCTTGTTCGAAGCTCAAGATGTGAAGCTAAAGGGTTTTGACTTTAGAGAGAATTTGTCATCTCTAAAGGGGGATATTTGGTCTGTTTGTCACAACTGTTGGATGACTGATTATAAAGGAGAATTACTTTAACTGGGAGATGTGAATCCAGCAATGCCATAATTTCCTTTATAGGGGATTTTAACCTGAAGGAGAAGACTTTAACTCAGTGTAGAGCAATGCTATCTTTCCTTAGGAATTTCTCATGCTAAAAGAGGGACAGTGGCGTGGATGTAAATAATCCAGAGGCTTGCCGCTTACAGCAATTTAGATGAAGGAAAAGGAGTTGTTGATGTTTGTATACTGTGAACGAGGCACGAATTTTGATGCCAAAAGGTTGATTGACTCACCCGGGGTTTTCTTATATAAAGCCTAAGAGGAGGCTATTGACCCAATAAGAGGGTGCTTTTAGGTGTCTCGTACGAAGCCCGAGAGAGAGGCTAAAAGGGGTTGACTCAACAAGAGAGTGCTAACTAGTGACTGACTCAACAAGATAGTGCTTTTATATGTGTCTTGTACGAAGCCTAAGACGAAGGCTAAAAGGTTTTGACTCCACATTAGGGTTTTTTATACTCAACAAGAGAGTGGTTTTGTATTTCGTACGAAGCCCGAGATGGAGGCTAAAGGGTTTGACTCAACAAGAGAGTCTTTTATACTCAACAAGAGAGTGATTTTCTGTCTCGTACGAAGCCCGAGATGGAGGCTAAAATTGGGTTGACTCAAAAAGAGAGTCTTTTATACTCAACAAGAGAGTGTTTTTGTATCTCGTACGAAGCCCGAGATGGAGGCTAAAAGGTTTGACTCAACAAGAGAGTCTTTTATACTCAACAAGAGAGTGTTTTAGTATCTCGTACGAAGCCCGAGATAGAAGCTAAAAGGGATTGACTCAATAAGAGAGTTTGAAAAGGTTAGATCCGCCGGGGAGAATCATTTGTACAAAGCCCAAGAGGAGGCTACCTATGCTGGTGACTGTTTCAGTTTAGTGACAGGTCCAGTATATTGGATGAAAGAGAAAATCAGTTCTTATGAAGATTAAAGGTAAGGTTGTGCTTTGGGATTGATCAGAGGATCAGGGTTCTTTTTTTTCTTTAAGGAAATGGAAAATCCATAGGGTACTGAGACTGTCCAAGTCTACTGGTGTTTTGAGAAATCGATTCTCGGATAGTGAATGATCTTTGTATAATGCCCAAGAGAAGGCTGGTATGTTAAGGGATGAAGGTTAACCCATTAACTGGTCTGACACTTGACTCAGAAATACAGCTCTAGCAAATTGATGACTAGGCTATGTTCCTATACCTGTAGAGGTCCCTGGGTCCTTGTACTAAGCCCAAGAGAAGGCATGAGAGCTTTTAAGAAGCCGAAGGGTCCTTGTACAACGCCCAAGAGGACGCGGGGATGCTTTTAAGAAGCTTGTGGGTCCCTAAACCCCGAGAAGTTCAAGACATGCCATTCACCGAGAATAGATCAAGCTAGGAAAGTCTGAGAATTTGGAAGAAACTCAAGAGATGCCATTCACGGAGAAAAGATCATCTCTGGGGAGTAGAGTCTCTTTGACGATGTCTAAGGGTGACAGTCTGAGAAAGGGTTCACAGAGAATGCTGCCTTTCACGTCTCCATATTGTTTAACCCCAAGAGGAGGGAAGACTGTGTCTGATAATCCTATGGGGATCTAGTTTTGTTTGTATTTAAGAGACACCAACAGGGCTTTACCTAGTGCTAGACGTACTTGCCGGGGAAAACTCTAAATAACTATACTAGTATTACATAGTGGATATTTGAAAAGTATATAAAAGTTTGTGAAAGAAGACTTACAGTGAGCAGCCCCACAATACAGGTATATATATATATATATATGAAAGCGGATAAAGAAAGCGGGTAAACACTTACTCGGTTGTAGAGCTTCCATGCTGTTTTGTTAGTTTGTTCAACAAAGAAAGCTTTGATAACAATATTATATTCCAAATCAAAGGAGAAAGTGCTTTGAAAAGATTGTTGGGGCTTACAGCTCAAGGAGAGGCCCAAGGTTTTATCAGTGATTGCACTGTTGTTTGAAATTGTACAGGGACTTATACAAGTGACTGAGGCCCAAAAAGGTTTTCTGTACAAAGGGATGGGTCTTACACTCTCTCAAGAGGCCCAAAGGTGTTTAAAGAAAAGGAATGGGGCTTATAACACGAGCGTAGGCCCAGATGATTTGTTTTTTTGAACTGGCGATCGTGCCAAGGTTTCTTTTTCGTACTGGGTCTTATACAATGCACTGAGGCCGGACAAGTTTTGGTTTAAAAAGGGGGTTGGGTCTTACACTCTATTAGGGGCCCAATGATTTATTTTTGTATAAGTGGTGGGGCTTACAACTCAAGAAGAGGCCCAGATGATTTTGCTAAAAGGCGACGATCGCGTCGTTGTTTTTGAAAATACAGTGGGACTTATATAATGACTGCGGCCTAAAAAGTTTTGTATTTACAATGGGGATGGGTCTTACACTCTAATAGAGGCCCAAAAAGTTTGAAAAAGTTTGATGAGGGTTGAATTAATCAAAAGACCCTAATTTGTTTTCAAAATGTATTTTAATTGAATAAAAATTCAATTAAAATGATCAAAATTGTTAAACATGTGTGGAAACAAATTGTGATCTTGGATTAATATTTCAAATATTATGTTTCTATCCACAAAATGATTGGAAATCACTAAAATTTGAAAAATCAAGAGGGAGAAAATATTTTAAATGTCAAAAAACAATTAAAATATTAATTCTTTACAAAAATATCAAGTATATGAAATAAATAATATTTTTGGGATTTTCTGGGAAAATAAAATATTTTAACATTTTTTTGAATTATTAAAAAAAGAATCAACTCAAAATCATTAAAATTCAGAGAGAAATTAATTTTTGAATCAATTAAATAAAATCACAAAATTCAAATATTTAAATTTTCAAAAAGGGCACCAAGAACATGGCAAGAACACGCGCCACCCTCTGTTTCTGCAACTTTGCGTTTTCTATCCAATCTCACTGAATACTTGATGATAACATGCAATCTACATATCAATCTACTCGTTTTCACCTCACGATCTTGTCTATGGTCTTTAATTTCATTTATTTTAAGCATGGAACAAGAAATCAAAGAGAAACCTCAATAACCCTAAAACTTGCATGAAGGCTCATAAATTCCATACACCATTCAAACAAAACAATTGATTGAGGGTAAACACTCTATGCATGATTATGAACATATGGCCAAATTATTGTGCAGCAAAAAATGCATGGATCATAGAGTTAGAAGAGCTCATGCTTACCTCTTGCAGCTGGTGATCGTGTTTTATTGTAGAGGTATTACAGCTTGGTTCCAAGGATATGGACAGCTTCCCTAGGTCCTATGGAGTGTGTCTGGGTGCTTGGAGTGGATTGAATTGAGCTGGAACTTGATTTGGCACCTCAAATGCAAATTTGTCAAAGGCTTGTGTAGATGGCTGGTGATTTTGAGAATCTGGTGTTCCAGATGTTATGTGAGTGTTTGGATCACCTATATATGATGTTTATGAGGTGTGTGTGTGATTGGTTTGGTTGGAATAGCTCTCAAACTCAAAGCCCGATAGTGACTTGCTTTGGAAGGCAATTTTGGAGTGAAGAAGGAGATTTTGAGGAAAGCATCTGTTTGATGGCTTTGGTGTACTCAAACTGATCACAAATGAGCTCTATTTATAGTAGAGCAAGTTTGTTTTGTAAGGAATAGTGAATGGCAATAGCTGCATAGCTTTCGCCAATGTTGATCAATGAGAATCCAAGTCTCCTCTAGCCATTGACTATAGGTTAGG
Organism: Lathyrus tuberosus; assembly: GCA_022829125.1. Lineage (NCBI taxonomy): Eukaryota > Viridiplantae > Streptophyta > Magnoliopsida > Fabales > Fabaceae > Lathyrus > Lathyrus tuberosus. Next base: position 1,853,412 of record JALAZF010000282.1, read on the forward strand.
GCACAGGCTGCTGGTTCCCTTGGCCTTGGATAAGTCTTGACTGAATTCAGTTGGAAATGGCTCAGTCCATGCCACCTTGGTGCATCCATTGAATGCTCCAAAACAAAATTGGAGTCTTGTCCCCTCTTTAGGGATTTCTAGGTTTGGCATGCTATTTTTAGTTCCAAGGACTTGGGAGGCTTGGGATCAGAGTTGGTTCCTCCTTGGTCTCCCCTTGGGATGTTCATATGGATAAGTGAGTTTGCCATTCGCACAAATTTGGCAAATCGAGCAAAATGCACAAATCTGCCTTGCTTTGACAGTTTTCAGCAAGGCATATTGCCATTGTGATATCTTATGGCTCAAGTTGAGTTTGGTGAAGTTCTTGGTCATTTTGGAAAGCCCTCATATGATACAACAACTGTTTGATCATAGTTGGTTTTGATACTTTTTGAATCCAAGTGAAAAATGCCCTTACATTTTGAAAAAAGTAAGACTGATTCTGACTTAGTGAAATTTTCACTAAGTGTTGGAAAAAAGTGACATTTTCACTTTTTGTGATTTTGATCATTCCATAACTTAAAATCCACGAGGAATTGGAATGAGTTGTGTTTGAAGCTTTTGTAGAGGGCCATGAGAGCTACAAATCCAGCTTTGAATGGGGAAAAATGGCCTTGTGGTTTAGGAGTTATGATCCTCCAAAGTTGGTACCCTAGCCACTTTGTTCCATAACTTAGAAAAATTTCTAAGTTTTTATGGTTACCCCTTTTACAAGTTATCCCACTTTTCTTGATTTTTCTTGATGGATGATGATTCCAATCACACATTAACATCATTTTAGGGTTAAGGAACCATAATTGTGAAAAATCTCAAAAAGTCAAAGTTGACTTTTGTGCACAGTTGAATTTTTGTCAGACGAATTCCAAACTGTGGGATCATTTATGAAATCAAGTCCTTGACCTAAATCAAACTTGATGGATTGCTTTCATAGGTATTATAGGGTGTATTGAATCATGTCCTAGGGTTTGGGAGCATGTCCTGGTCAAAAGTCAAAGGTGCAGTTAACTTTTTCATCAAAACCCTAATTGTGGTTCAGATGAAACTGAAACTTGGTGATCAAGCTTCTTGGATCAATCCATTGTTGAAAATGGATCAATGTAGTGTGTTAGAGACCCTCAAATCCTCTCTTGAGGTATTGGCTCATGTTTTGTCCCAAAAGTCAACTTAGGGATGAATTAGGTCAAGAAACTCTAATTCCTGATTTTTTATAAATGCATCCCCTGAGGCAAAATTGACTTGATGATTGGGTTCATGATGTCCCTTGGAGCATATTAGGTTATGCTTTGAAGAATTGGCTCATGCCCAGATGAAAAATTCCATCTGGAGGCCTTGGTCGACCAAAACCCTAATTTGGTGACACTGGCGATCTTGAGGCTTAATCCACTTGGACTGTTGCAGCCTTGTGCTTGATCCTTGATGTGGGAGTCCTCTTGATCCATTGTGGATGTTTGAGAGGTTTAGACAAGTTGAAGATCATGTCATTCCTTGATTGTTCCTTTGTCTAAAGCTCAGAGAGGGCTTGAAACCCTAAATCTGATTGTAGTGAAGGCTCACCCCTCTTTGGGGAGACTAATGGTTCATCCATATTGTGATGATGATTTGCACAATGATGGGAAATCTTAGTGGTCAAAATTTGGGGTATGAAAGATGCCCCTATTTAATCTTCTTGGACCCGAAGGTGTGAGTGGCGAAGGTATTCGGGCATTCGGGGTGCAAGAGGATTAAATATCGGAATACCCGAAATTTTGATGGTGGTTAAGAATGGTCGTTCACGCATCCTTCTTCTTTTGCTAAGAAATGATGCTTAGAAAAGGTCAAATTCCCCTCGATCCTGGTTTTCTACCAAGGAACTGGTCTTAGTTTCTGATTTAAACTTCCCCTCGATCCTGGTTTTCTACCAAGGAACTGGTCTAAGTTTCTAATGTAAACTTCCCCTCGATCCTGGTTTCCTACCAAGGAACTGGTCTAAGTTTCTGAAATGAACTTCCCCTCGATCCTGGTTTCCTACCAAGGAACTGGTCTAAGTTTCTGAAATAAACTTCCCCTCGATCCTGGTTTCCTACCAAGGAACTGGTCTAAGTTTCTGATGTAAACTTCCCCCTCAATCCTGGTTTCCTACCAAGGAACTGGTCTAAGTTTCTTTTGTCAATAAACTTTATTGACAAGGGGTGCTATTAGTAGCGATTTTCCTCAAACTTCTCGCTGAATTTTCCTGGGGAGATGCCATTTGATGGAAAAACTTTTGATGTCAGACTTGTTGGGGAACCTAGTTGTCTGAGTTGTAGAGGTGTACAAACTTCTCTGTCGGAGACACCATTTGTTAATTCTATCGGGGAAAACGAGTCTCTTGATAGACTATTTCCGCTTGGAGATATTACATCATACTTTTCTCGGAGATCTTCTCTGAGAAATGCCATATGATGTGATCCAATTTTGAGGTGCTGATGACTTCATTAACATTGACTTTCTGGAGAGAAAAATCAATGTGTTGCTGAGAGTCTGTAGTTTGAGAGGCTTTCTCTTGGGGATTTTCCTTAATCCGGGAAAGCGAAGACATCATCTTCAATGGCGAAGAGTGACGTTTGTCAAAAGTTTCTCTGGTTTTCTCAGAGGTTCAAGTTATCAAAGTGGTCAAGGGCCAACTCTAATCCAGAAAAAAACTGGAGGAGAGAGATTGTTCAGACGCAATATTTCCTGACGAGTAAAGAACTGATGACTCGATTGTGAAGACTTTTATCACTAGGGGACAAGACCGACTAGAGTGATAGTGATGTAATATGAATATAAATGTAAATCAATAATGCATGATGCATGTATGTATATGCTGACAAAATTGACACGACATACAGACTAATAGATGAACATGATTGGATACTCGGCCACAGTGGGAGATAAAAAGTATCGCTGGTTCACAATAGCAATTCTGCCTTGCTTAGGAGAAGTAGTCCCTGTGGGGGAACAACCGTTGGTCGGGCTTAGGAGATGAGAACTCGGCCGAAGATGTCAGACGGAGTATTCGCATCTGACATAACTGATCCTTCGTTCAGGCGCACTGGTTTAGAAGGAGTACTTTGATTCTGCACTTTGAAGTTCGCTTACTTCTAGAGAAGCGTTCGATGTTCTTTCGATGTTCAACAGTCGAAATAAATTGCCATCTTTATTTTAAAAGCAGAAAAATTTTACAAGTAAATTCATTTTTGTTTTATTTCAAGACTCGTTGATCATGTCAAAATGTCATTCTGTAAATCTAAAACAAATAAGAATGGCAAACAAAAGCACAATGGCTCATATTTTATTGATAGGATGGAAATCAGCCAAACGCATGATTCCATAGAGTATATACAAAGTTAGAAAATGGTCATTTAAGGGAAAAGGGCTACATTGAAACCTACCGACCACTATCCTTCTACCAACTTTGAATTCGGGACATCCTGAGCTTCTGTCGAAGATGACCTCAACTGGAGTTTTCTGATGGACGGCAGGACTGCTACTAGGGAATTTGCCCTTGTTGGACGTAGTTACTTGCCATTATCCCTAACTTTTGCCTGGATTGCACTTTGAGATTTCCAATCCACCGGGATGATTTTTTTTATTATGTCTCTAATTTTTTCCTGGACCGCCCTTTCAGGTTTTCAATCCACCGAGAAATTTATTTTAGGCAAAGTATTTCTTGACTACATCAACATTTGTGGGGTAGGAAAATTCCTCTCCGTCCATGGTTGCAAGTCTCAAGGCACCGCCTGAGAAAGCTTTCTTGACCACATAGGGGCCGTCAAAATTCAGAGTCCATTTGCCCCGAGAATCAGTGAGAAATGATTGTATCTTCTTTAGCACAAGGTCTCCTTTACTGAAGACACGAGGTCAGACCTTTTTGTCAAACGCCTTCTTCATTCTCTGTTGATACAACTGACCATGGCAGAGTGTCGTTATTCATTTTTCCTCGATCAGATTTAGTTCGTCGTGCCGACTTTGGCACCATTCCGCTTTTATTAGCTTAGCTTCCATCAATACCCGGATCGATGGGATCTCTACTTCGATGGGGAGCACTGCCTCCATGCCATACACTAGAGAGAAAGGGGTTGCCCCTGTTGAAGTACAGACAGATGTGCGATAACCGTGAAGAGCATAGGGTAGCATCTCGTGCTAGTCTTTGTAGGTTACAACCATCTTTTAAACGATCTTCTTGATGTTCTTGTTAGCCGCTTCTACCGCTCCGTTCATCTTGGGTCGGTATGGAGATGAGTTATGGTGTTCGATTTTGAACTCAGCGCACAACTCTTTCATCATCTTATTGTTCAAGTTGGATCCATTATCAGTAATGATCTGGTTCGGAATACCATAATGGCAGATGATACTGTTTTTGATAAAGCGGACCACCACTTGTCGGGTTACATTAGCGTATGACGCTGCTTCGACCCATTTGGTAAATTAGTCAATGGCTACCAGGATGAACCGATGTTCGTTCGAAGCCTTAGGTTCAATCATGCCAATCATGTCGATTCCCCATATGGAAAATGGCCATGGGGAAGAGAGAACTTTGAGATGTGTAGGCGGTACATGGATTTTGCCTGAGTATATCTGACACTTGTGACACTTCCTCATGTACTTGTAGCAGTTGGATTCCATTGTCAACCAATAGTACCCTGCTCTTAGAATTTTTCTCGCCATTGTATGTCCGTTGGTATGAGTGCCAAAGGATCCTTCATGAATTTCTTTCATCAGCATGTTTGTTGTAATGCCCCGATTTGTTTAATTGTATTTATTTATCCCATTTATGTGAATATTGTGAAATGTGTGAATTTATTGTATTTTACCTGTTAATTGAGTTAATTGGTTAGTTTCTCTAATAGATAAAATATTTGCATTAAATTATAATTTCTTTTCAACTTTTATTTCCTGAAATATATTTTATCATTGTTGTTATGTTTTATCGCATTTTGAGAACGTTTGCGAGACATTTGAGCTGAGGGGTATTTTGGTCTTTTGCTTGGGTATATTTTTCATAAAATAGAATTTTGAGAGAAAAAGAGAGAAAAGAGATAGGAAAGAAGGAAAAGAAGAGGAAAGAAAGGGAGAAGAGGGAAAGAGAGGAAAATCGAAGATTCGTCCGTTTCAAGCGCGATTAATCGGGTAAGGGTGAGAAGTTTCAATTATATCTTGCTTGCATATGTATATGTGTTGTTGGTGTATATGTTTTGGTTGTTTTTACAATGTTTTCCTTATTGATAAATTGATGAATAATTAGTAGATATCGATATAAATCGCTTTGTATGATTACAATGTGTTTAGGAACAATTGCTGGTACTTGTTTTGCTGTTAAAAATGGATTTGGGGATGAAAAATGGGATTTTTGGTGGAAAATTCGCAGAAAAACTTATGCAGGAAAAATTATGGTTTTCCACTGCCCATACGCGTATCACTCAGGGCAATACACGTATTGGTCAAGGCAATACGCGTATGGCAATGAAGGAATAAAGGCAATACGCGTATTGGTCAAGGCAATACGCGTATGGCAAGGAAGGAATGTGTGGGATACGTATATGGGAGTGGGCAGTACGCGTATGGAGGGAGGCAATATGCGTCTTGGATTTTTAGTGGACTTTTTGGGAAAAACTAGTCTCTGCCCATACGCGTATCACTTTGGGCAATACGCGTATCGATGGGCGAGTGAGCAAGGCAATACGCGTATGGCTCAGGGCAATACGCGTATGGCCAGGAGAATTGCAAAATGTGGTTTTTCGCGATGTCTTTTCTTGTTTAGTCCGTAACTTGTGTTCCGTTTATCCATTTTGAACGTTCTTTATACCGTTGGAAAGCTAATGAAATGTTCTTTCTTACGAAAATGGTTTTGAGATTGTTGGACGATTTAATTATGTCGGGAATTTGGAATAGTTTTGTTTTGTCGACTTTTGTCGTTGTAATTGTGTGTAATTGATGTGTATCATGCAATGTGCTTTTGATATGGATATTGTATGACTTGTGTGATGTTATATGATGTGAATGCATGTGATGACATGTTGTGATGATGGTTTGGGGCCTAAGGGCAAGTAAATGCAATGTGTTATGTTTGGTTGTAAATGCAAGATTATGGTTGCATATATGTGTGAAGATGCATTTGATTGTCATGAGTCCTTGTATGCCAAGCATCATGATATGCATCTTGTGCGATCGTGTGCCCATGTGGGGTGTGAGCGATCGGATCATGTGCCCATGTGGGGTGTGAGCGATCCATAAACGTCGTGTGCCCATGTGGGGTGTGAGCGACGGATTGGTTCCAGAGGGAATCTGCTATAACGTCGTGTGCCCATGTGGCGTGTGAGCGATGATTATAGACGATCGTGTGCCCATGTGGGGTGTGAGCGATCGGGTCGTGTGCCCGTGTGGGGTGTGAGCGATCCATAAACTTCGTGTGCCCGTGTGGGGTGTGAGCGACGGGGAACATCATATGCCCGACGGGGAGTTACAGTGATGTAACGAGCGATGGTTCCAGTAGAGTTCCTGAGTGAACTAGTGATGAGAAACATTGGAAGTCGGTACCGCATGGCATTTGCATAGAGTCGTTGTGTCGGTCTCTGTGCATTTGCATAAATCATGGATGCATTATGTGTGGAAAATCATGATTTGATTGATTATGTGTGAGAATTGTGAATGGATGCATTATGTGTGGAAAATCATGATTTGATTAATTATGTGTGGAAATTGTGCATCGATTTGTTATGTGTTGAGATTGCGATAGCATTGGTAATTTGATGTGCATATGTGATAAATGCATTAGTTGTGGATAATATGTATTATGCGTAGACATATGCTATGTGATGCGTGATGTGTTTCTAAATGTTATGACTTGGTATGCCCTAGGTGCAAATATGTGAGTATATTGGATACTTGATATATGCTATATTATTGGATTAATAGATATATGTTACGTATATGTGGTATGTTATATGTAATAGTATGTGATGTTTGTGGTGAGAATAACTATGCATGTGAATTGTTATGTATTTGCATATTATTATGCAATCTTGATTTTAGTTGTTATTTCTCAACCTTATGCTATGGTTTATTTCTCTATGAGACAATTCCAGATTAGTGTCTTGGAGGCTTTTGTGGAGATTAGTCCTCCGTCCTTTGTCGTCTGTCTTCTCTGATACGTAGCACGGGAGTCGGGGAACGATTATGTTATATATGTATATAATTGCTAAATATGTTCTGCATTACTTTTGTATGTGTACTTTGACGTTATAAAACAATTTATTTTGTAAAACAAGTCTGTTATGGATCTTCCACTTTATTACATAATTGACTTTTCCTTTTATATGGAAAAAGTTTCCCCTTGAGGGTATTCTATTGTCTGTGTTATGTATCCAAAAAAAAAAATTATGAGCAGGGATTGTATTTTCTTTCTTTAAGTGTGACATCCATGTTTCCTGTCGGAAAAATAAAATTTTAATTACTCTGATTTATATTTATATTATTTATTCGCAAAGGGAATTGGGGTGTTACATTAGTGGTATCAGAGCAGGTTGGTCCATCCGGGCAAGTTGTCGAGTCTGTTGGTGTGACAGTAGAATATTGTCGTTGTTGTTTGTCCCTTAGTACGTGATATGTGTGTGAAACACTGTCAGTGCTTTCGGGTTTTCTAATCCTTTGTCTTCAGGAGTTAGAATGAGATAAGTGGGGGAAAAGCTGGTACTTCTCCAAGTTGCTTCAGGTGTGGAGCGTTGGCTGAGTGTTTTGTGAATTGTAAGATTGTAAGTGCTCTTTGGACAGTGTGGTTCCCGGTTCCGGAGGGAATGCGGAGGTAAGTTTTATGTCAACTAAGGATTTGTGCCTTAGGTAGTTTTGTGTTCAGAATGTAAGGAATGCTATTATAGTTTGGTAAAGACGGTTTATGCCCCATCATGATTGTCGGTTGTCTATTGACAAATTGAGGAACTGATCACCCTTAATCACTTGTTGATAGTAGACGGAATTATGTTGGATGGAATAGACGTGTCTTTCCGGCTTTGATAGTGTGTTCAATGACTTGTTTGGAATTTAAGGTAATGGTTACAGATTGTTTTGTTAAGTCGACGAAGGTGAAGATTCGAAGTTTGGATCTGCTAAGTAAGTAGAAGACTCTTGGTAGATGGGACTAAGATGTTTGTTTTGTCTGTGAGGCTAGTGTTCTGGAAATTGGTAGAAAGGCCACAGTGTGGGGCTGTTAGTGGTGCGTGATTTTCAGATGTATTTCCGGATGGAATATTGGATGTTAGCATTAGAAGTACCCGGACTGAAAAAGTAGTGAGCAGATTTACTAGGAAAGGGATTTGTGAGACCAAGTGTGTCGTCTTGAAAAGCTCCAGTATTGTTAGTAGCAAAAAGGAAGGATGATTGAACGGAATAACAAGATTGATGTGTATGACGGTATTGAGAACTATGGAAAGCAAAACTCAGAGTTCTGGTGAGGTTTGGAGTCTTTGGAATATTAGAGCATTAATGGAAATCTTGAGAAGACCTTAGGTGTGGATGTAATATTTGAGAGTTCCTTTGGGTTGGTTGTTGCTACATGTTGGGATTTATGGAATTTGGATTGTTAAGAGAAGAAATTGTGTGTGGATTACCGGCAGTTGAGTGAGGTAAACGATTGAGAATAAGTGTCCACTTTCAGAACAGATGACTGGAAGGGTTTGGTTGAGTTTGATTGAAATTACATTTGTTTGGAACGTCTGATAAGGATAATGAATTTTGTGAGTAACCAGTTACCCAGTGAAAAGTTTTGCAAAAGCTTTAAGAATTTACATCTTTTGGAATTTGGTTGGGCATTACAACGTACAGTGATGTTGCTTGGTGTTAGTAATGCGTCCGTAATGTTTATGGAGTAGAGGAATCGTATCTTCCATATTTAATTGGACAAGTTCGTAGTGGCTTTGATTGAGGATATTCGGATTTGTTATAAACTCAGAGAAAGAATAGGTAGAGTGTTTGAGAATTGAATTACAAGTGTTGAAAAGAGACAAAGTTTTATGCTAAGTTATTTAAGTGAGAATTTTGGATTGAAAAATGTTAATTTTTCTTGGATATGTTATTTCAGATGAGAGTATGGTTATGGATCCATCGGAAGTAGATGTAGTTCTATATGGGAGGTTCCGAAGTTGGTTAAGGAGATTAGAAACTTTTGGACTCAGTTGGTTGTTACTGCAGGCTATGGAAGACTTTGCTAAGTTCGTACTTCGGTTATCTCAGTTGACTTGCAAAGGGTGAGTCGTTTGTTTTGGATGTTCGTTGTGAGTAAGTTTTGGTGAGCTGAAGTAGAAGTTGTCTACGACTTCAGTTTTGATTCTGCGTGATCCTGATAAACCGTTTGTGAGGATATTGGGATGCGTTTATGATGAGTGTAGCTAGTGTGCTAATGCAAGAGGGTAAAGTCATTTCTTATGCTTTACGACAATTGAGGATTTATAAAAGGATCTATACTATTTTGGATTTGGATTTGGTCATGGTTGTATTGTGTTGGAATATTTGGAGGTATTATCTTTATAGTTCTAGGTTCGCGGTGTTTAGTAACCATAAGAGTTTAGAGTATTTGTTTGGTTTAAAGGAATAGAGTGTGAGACATCGAGGATGGTTAGAGTTCGTGATGAGTTATGAATTTGGCTTGGATTATCCTTCGGGGAAAGCTAAGGTTGTGCCTGAAAAGTTAAGTCGAAAGTTGTTATGCATGTCTGTTGTGATGGTCAGAGAATTAGAATTGTTTGAGCAGTTCAGAGACTTGTGTCTGGTGTGTGGGACAACACAGGAGAGTGTGAGGTTGGGTATATAAAAAGTGAACAGTGATTTTTGGTGAATATAAGAAAGAGTTAGAGTTTGGACATGAGACTGGTAGTTTTAATGGTTACGAGTAATCAGAGTGTGCAACGGAAGCGTGAGGTGGCATAATTCATATATGAGTGTGTGACTTGTAAGAGTTCGTAGGTTGAATGTTGGAAATATGTAGGAATGATGAGACCATTGGACGTTTCAGAACGGAAGTGATAGGTGAAAGGTTTATCTATTATTCATGGGCTACTATGTAGAGGGACGGTTTGGTTGGATGTTCGACTGGTGAATCGTAGCATGGTTGTAATAATGTTGTGTGACGAGGATGTTGGTATTATGGTTGTGTGGAGGTTGTTTAATCGATGTTGTGTCGTGGAACTTGTGTTCTTGTTTGTGTTGTTGCCTCGTTTCCATCGTGTTGGTTCGAGTGCGAGTAGGTAATTCCGGTGTGTGTTCGTAACTTGTGTATTCTTTGAGTCGTGAGTTGGTCGTCAAGTGCATTGTATGGGCTTTGCATCTTGTCGTTGTAGTTGTCGTCGTTGTGGTAGCTGTTGTTAGCAAGGCGGGTTGTCAGTTTGTGTTATTCGTGGTGTGCCTTTGGTAGGCCTGATAGTTTGTTGGTCAGATGCGAGAGTCGTATCCGTAGTGGTTCGTCTCAGTTATGTTTTCGAGGACGAAAATGTCTAAGTGGGGGAGAGTTGTAACGCCCCGATTTGTTTAATTGTATTTATTTATCCCATTTATGTGAATATTGTGAAATGTGTGAATTTATTGTATTTTACCTGTTAATTGAGTTAATTGGTTAGTTTCTCTGATAGATAAAATATTTGCATTAAATTATAATTTCTTTTCAACTTTTATTTCCTGAAATATATTTTATCATTGTTGTTATGTTTTATCGCATTTTGAGAACGTTTGCGAGACATTTGAGCTGAGGGGTATTTTGGTCTTTTGCTTGGGTATATTTTTCATAAAATAGAATTTTGAGAGAAAAAGAGAGAAAAGAGATAGGAAAGAAGGAAAAGAAGAGGAAAGAAAGGGAGAAGAGGGAAAGAGAGGAAAATCGAAGATTCATCCGTTTCAAGCGCGATTAATCGGGTAAGGGTGAGAAGTTTCAATTATATCTTGCTTGTATATGTATATGTGTTGTTGGTGTATATGCTTTGGTTGTTTTTACAATGTTTTCCTTATTGATAAATTGATGAATAATTAGTAGAAATCGATATAAATCACGTTGTATGATTACACTGTGTTTAGGAACAATTGTTGGTACTTGTTTTGCTGTTAAAAATGGATTTGGGGATGAAAAATTGGATTTTTGGTGGAAAATTCGCAGAAAAACTTATGCAGGAAAAATTCTGGTTTTCCGCTGCCCATACGTGTATCACTCAGGGAAATACGTGTATTGGTCAAGGCAATACGCGTATGGCAATGAAGGAATAAGGGAAATACGCGTATTGGTCAAGGCAATACGCGTATGGCAAGGAAGGAATGTGTGGAATACGCATATGGGAGTGGGCAGTACGTGTATGGAGGGAGGCAATACGCATATTGGATTTTTAGTGGACTTTTTGGAAAAAATAAGTCTTTGCCCATACGCGTATCACTTTGGGCAATACGCATATGGATGGGCGAGTGAGCAAGGCAATACGCGTATGGCTCAGGGCAATACGCGTATGGCCAGGAGAATTGCAAAATGTGGTTTTTCGCGATGTCTTTTCTTGTTTAGTCCGTAACTTGTGTTCCGTTTATCCGTTTTGAACGTTCTTTATACCGTTGGAAAGCTAATGAAATTTTATTTCTTATGAAATTGGTTTTGAGATTGTTGGACGATTTAATTATGTCGGGAATTTGGAATAGTGTCGTTTTGTCGACTTTTGTCGTTGTAATTGTGTGTAATTGATGTGTATCATGCAATGTGCTTTTGATATGGATATTGTATGACTTGTGTGATGTTATATGATGTGAATACATGTGATGACATGTTGTGATGATGGTTTGTGGCCTAAGGGCAAGTAAATGCAATGTGTTATGTTTGGTTGTAAATGCATGATTATGGTTGTATATATGTGTGTAGATGCATTTGATTGTCATGAGTCCTTGTATGCCAAGCATCATGATATGCATCTTGTGCGATCGTGTGCCCATGTGGGGTGTGAGCGATCCATAAACGTCGTGTGCCCATGTGGGGTGTGAGTGACGGATTGGTTCCAGAGGGAATCCGCTATAACGTCGTGTGCCCATGTGGGGTGTGAGCGATGATTATAGTCGATCGTGTGCCCATATGGGGTGTGAGCGATCGGGTCGTGTGCCCGTGTGGGGTGTGAGCGATCCATAAACGTCGTGTGCCCGTGTGGGGTGTGAGCGACGGGGAACATCGTATGCCCGACGGGGAGTTACAGTGATGTAACGAGCGATGGTTCCAGCAGAGTTCCTGAGTGAACTAGTGATGAGAAACATTGGAAGTCGGTACCACATGACATTTACATAGAGTCGTTGTGTCGGTCTCTGTGCATTTGCATAAATCATGGATGCATTATGTGTGGAAAATCATGATTTGGTTGATTATGTGTGAGAATTGTGAATGGATGCATTATGTGTGGAAAATCATGATTTGATTAATTATGTGTGGAAATTGTGCATCGATTTGTTATCTGTTGAGATTGCGATAGCATTGATAATTTGATGTGCATATGTGATAAATGCATTAGTTGTGGATAATATGTATTATGCGTAGACATATGCTATGTGATGCGTGATGTGTTTCTAAATGTTATGACTTGGTATGCCCTAGGTACAAATATGTGAGTATATTGGATACTTGATATATGCTATATTGTTGGATTAATAGATATATGTTACGTATATGTGGTATGTTATATGTAATAGTATGTGATGTTTGTGGTGAGAATAACTATGCATGTGAATTGTTATGTATTTGCATATTATGATGCAATCTTGATTTTAGTTGTTATTTCTCACCCTTCTGCTATGGTTTATTGCTCTATGAGGTAATTGCAGATTAGTGTCTTGGAGGCTTTTGTGGAGATTAGTCCTCCGTCCTTTGTCGTCTGTCTGCTCTGATACGTAGCACGGGAGTCGGGGAACGATTATGTTATATATGTATATAATTGCTAAATATGTTCTGCATTACTTTTGTATGTGTACTTTGACGTTATAAAATAATTTATTTTGTAAAACAAGTCGGTTATGGATCTTCCTCTTTATTCCATAATTGACTTTTCCTTTTATATGGAAAAAGTTTCCACTGTAGGGTATTCAATTGTCTGTGTTATGTATCCAAAAAAAATTTATGAGCAGGGATTGTATTTTCTTTCTTTAAGTGTGACATCCCTGTTTCCTGTCGGAAAAATAAATTTTTAATTACTCTGATTTATATTTGTATTATTTATTCGCGAAGGGAATTGGGGTGTTACATTTGCTTCTGTTCTGTCTACACATCGGAGCAAGACCATGTCAAAGTTCCTCTTATAGAGTGTATCACCGCTCAGGAAGAAACTTTTTGCCAGCCTTCTGAGGGTTTTTTTGTCTTTCCTTAGTGCCCCAGGAGGGTACTCTTGTTTCTGAAGGAAGCATTTGATATCGTGATACCAAGGTTTGTCGTCTATGACTGCTTCGATCGCGAAGATGTAAACGGGCCGTTCAAGGCGCATTATGTCGATCTTAGGTAAGTCGGTCCATTGACCTACACTAATCATGGAAGAGAGGGTGGCTAAGGCATCAGTCATGTGATTCTCATCACGAGGGATGTGATGAAACTCGATTCTGTTGAAGAAAGGTAACAACCTTCTTGCATAATCTTTGTAAGGAATTAATCCTGATTGGTATGTGTTCCAATCTCCTTTGATCTGATTGACGACCAAAGCTGAGTCACCATATACATCCAAGTTCTTGATCCTCAAATCAATCACTTCTTCGAGACCCATTATAAAAGCTTCGTATTCGGCCTCGTTGTTTGTGCACTTGAATGTAAGTCTGCCAGTGAAAGGAATGTGGGTACCCTGAGGTGTTATAATGATTTCCCCAATTCCGTTTCCATAATGGTTGACAGCTCTTGTCAAAGATTACTCCCCATTGGGAACCTGGTTCTGGCCCTTCACTGGGTAGTGGTTCATCGCAATCTTTCATTTTTAGATACATGACATCTTCGTCTGGGAAGTCAAACCTGACTGATTCTTGATCTTCAATCAGTTGATGAGCCAAATGATCGGCTAAAACACTTCCTTTAACGACTTTCTAAGCGTGGTACTCGATGTCATATTCTGATAACAACATCTGCCAACGGGCAATCCTTCCCGTGAGAGCAGGTTTTTCAAAGACATACTTGATTGGATCCATTTTGGAGATTAACCAAGTAGTGTGACGAATCATGTACTGGCGAAGACGTTTGGCTGCCCAAGCCAAAGCGCAGTAAGTTTTCTCAAGCATAGTGTACCGAGTCTCGCAGTCGGTGAATTTCTTGCTCAGATAGTAAATGGAAGACTCTTTTCTTTTGGTTTCGTCTTGTTGACCAAGCACACAACCCATTGAGTCCTCTAGGACTGTGAGGTAGATGATCAGTGGTCTTCCTTCCACTAGAGGTGATAGAATTAGTGGGTTCAACATATATTCCTTAATACTGTTAAAGGCAGTTTGGCAGTCCTCTGTCCAAACGCAGTCCTGATTCTTTTTGAGTAATTTGAAGATTGGCGCACATGTCGCGGTCATGAGGAATATGAATATGGAGATGTAGTTCAAACGTCCCAGGAATCCTCTGACTTGTTTTTCAGTTTTCGGAGAAGGTATTTCTTGAATGGCCTTGACCTTGTCAGGATCAAGCCCGATTCCTTTCTGGCTGACGATGAACCCTAAAAGTTTCCCTGAACGGACACCGAAGGTGCACTTGTTGGGATTCAAGTGGAGTTTGTACTTTCTCAACCGCTCGAATAGCTTTGACAGGTGGGTCACATGTTCCTCTTCTGTCTTAGATTTAGCAATCATGTCGTCGACATATACCTCAATTTCCTTGTGTATCATGTCATGAAACAGAGTAGTCATGGCCCTTTGATAGGTTGCCCCGACATTCTTTAAACCGAACAGCATTACCTTGTAACAAAAGGTACCCCATGGGGTGATGAACAAAGTTTTCTCCATGTCTTTCGGCACCATTTTGATTTTATTATAGCCCGAGAATCCATCCATGAAGGAGAAAACTTTAAACTTTGTTGTACTGTCAACCAGCATATCAATGTGTGGTAAAGGAAAGTCGTCCTTCGGACTAGCGTTGCTTAGATCTCTGTAATCGACACACATTCTGACTTTTCTGTCCTTTTCTGGAACGGGTACGATATTGGCTAACCATTGAGGATATTCTGACGTGGCTAGGAAACCCGCGTCAATATGTTTTTGTACCTCCTCTTTGATTTTGATGGCCATGTCCGGGTGAGTTCGTCTCAACCTCTGTTTTACTGGCGGACATTCTGATCTTAACAGTAAATGATGTTCCACGATGCTGGTATCCAACCCTGGCATGTCCTAGTAGGACAAAGCAAATACATCGAGAAATTCTCTGAGAAGCTTTGTCAAACTCTCTTTGGCAGTTGGACTGAGCAGTGCCCCAATCCTGATTTCTTTTCTCTCTTTTTCTGAACCCAAGTTGATCGTTTCCAACGGCTCCTTGTGAGGTTCAATGGACCTTTCCTCTTGTCGGAGTAATCGGGAGATCTCTTCTGGAATTTCGTTGTCAACTTCTTCTTCAGCCCCAAATATCGGGAACTCAAAGTTGGGAGAAGGCATTGGATCGTATGTTTCAACGAGGTTTAAAACAAGCAATATGCATGACGTGATGATTTTTGTTTAGAAGAGATAGAGAAAATGCAAGTGTACCATTTTCTGAGAAAAGCGAAAAGAGAAAACAGTAATTAATGCGGAGATTACAGAACGAAGTTATTTTATTTATGAACGGTCGATTCTTGAAACTACATCCCTATAAAACAAAACTCTGTCGCTTTGAGCAAAGCGAAGAGGGATATTTACAGAAAACGAGCCCTATCAAAACATCCGTTTCACCTGGGCAGGGTGAAAGTCTAAAGATGGCAATTACTTGGACTTATGAACAATATTCGAAACATCGACAACAACCCATTGGCGGAAAACTCCTCGGTGAATCACAAAGTCCGGTACCTTCCTTGATTTGTCTTCAGAAATGACGCTGATTTCTTGTGGAGCAGGATCATTGGAATCTGTCTCCCAGGCAGAGTTGTCGTAGGAGGATTCTTCCGTTGTATTTTGCATAGTATTTGTGCTCTCAGGTATATCTCCCCATCCAGTTAGCTGGATATCTTCAAACCTGATACGAGAGCTTCCGGGAGCGGTGTACTTGACCATGAAGTCAAATTTTCCACTTGGTTGTCCTAAGGTGTCCCGCACTTCTTTGGAACTGGAGGAGTCATCTCTCTCGATGACGTTGACCTCGAGAAAAGCGTAGTTGATGAATTCTAATCTGGTGAACTTTGAGAATTCATTGTCGTGCGGGTTATTTTCTGAATGACCTGAGTGTTGATCCCATGACATGGTGGGGACGCAGGTATTCTTTTCAATGACGCTCAGCTGATTTTCATTGTTCGGCTGATTTTCTTGCCCCAAGTCTCCTGGGTACGGCTACCAGATAGGCAGGCCATCCATTGAGCCATAATAGTCGTGGTCAAAGTTGTCCTTCATCAGAGTGTCCTCCTCTAATGAGTTTGGTGGAGCCCGGCATCCTTTCGGATCACAATCTCCGTATATCATTTCGAAATCTGACCTTGGTATAAATCTCGGACTCTGTGCGAGATAGCAAAATGGCGTAGGCACCTCTTCCTGAGACATATAACCGTCCTTATTAAGATATGACTTCCACTCTTCCTACGTATCGGAGGAATCTCCCTTGTTGATGGTGTGCACTTCCTGATGAACTGGGTGAAGGAACCCTCCACTGTGGAAGAAATCCTGAATGGGATGAAGACTTTCATCGTTAGTAGCAGTCTAGGTACAGGTTGAAGAAAAACCAAGACCCTTCTTTGTTTTGTTATCAGTAGGAATGGCAAGTTTTCCCCACCCTTTTGTATTGTTATTCTCGATCACTTCCAGAGCATCTCTGTATGAGGAAATCGAGGTTCCCTTCTCTGACTGATTCTCCGTGTTCACCGAAAGTGCCTGGAACTGAGTCCCGACAAGCTCCTCAGGTTCTACACAAGTAGATAATGACAGGTTACTCACGATCAAGGCTTGTTCTCCACATACCATGACGAGTTGATTGTTCTTGACGAACTTCAGTTTCTGGTGCAGTGTCGAAGTTACTGCCCCATCCTGGTGTATCCAAGGTCTTCCTAATAAACAGTTGTAGGCTTCCCGGACGTCCATGACCTGGAAAGTGATTAGGAAAGTGTGAGGACCGATAGTTATGGGAAGGTCAACTTCGCCGATAACTGCTTTCCGAGATCCGTCAAAGGCTTTGACGATAACCTCACTGCCCCTCATCGGGGTCCCTTTTAATGATAGTCGCATTAAAGTGGACTTTGGCATAACGTTGATGGCCGATCCTGTGTCTACTAGTACGCTGGCTAAAGCATCCTCCTGGCAGTTAACTGTGATATTGAGCGCCATGTTATGACTTTTGCCCCCCTCTGGCAAATCCTCATCACTGAATCCTAAGTTGTTGCAGGAAGTGATGTTAGAGATGATGTTATCGAACTGTCGTATTGACACATCCTGTTTCACAAAGGCCTGCTCTAAGACTTTCTATAGAGCCTCTCTGTGGGCTTCGGAACTGAGTAAAAGTGATAGCACTGAGATCTTTGAAGGAGTTTGTAACAGCCGATCAACAATGTTGTATTCACTCCTTTTGATAAGTTTCAGCATCTCATCATTGTTTTTTGAAAGGTCAGGATCACTGGACTGACCGACTGGTGGATTGGGAGCTTCTGTCTGAAGTTCCTTTTCTCTGTTAGGTTCTCTAACCCCTCGGTTGAAGATTCGACCGCTCCGTGTTACTCGACTGATGTCTGCAATATTCACGACGGAGGGTAATGGAATTTCCTTTCCATTCTCAATTATTGTTGCATCGTATTTGTAAGGGATCACCTTAGCTGATTCATACGGTAATGGTCCCGGTAGATAGATAACTACAGGAGCCTTCTGATTTTTTTGACTGTCGTAAGTAACTTCAATCAGTTCCTGGCTAAGAACCTTTGATTCGTCTAGTAAAGGGATGATGGTACAAATATCCTTGTTCTGTTGATGATCAGAGATTATGACAACGTCTCTGATTTGATCAGCGAAGTAGTCTGGCGTCCAATTAATTGGCTCAGAACTCGGACACGGGTGAATCTCTTTACGATCCAACTGACCTTGAAGGGCTGCCCGCACAAGGTAGCATCCTTGGTTACTCTCCGAGCAGACTCTACAGCGTTCATAGTTGTGTGGTGGCACCTGGCCACGCCCGCTTTGAATGCAGTGCAACCTTACCAGGTTTGTTTCCATAGATCGGACATCCTAACTTTGACGCCGAGTAGGGTTTCCATTAAGCACACTGATTTGTTGCTTGTCTTTATCCAGATAGATTGGAAGCCACCAGTGGTTTAATAAGTGTTGTAAAGTTCTCTGAATGAGAGCGCACCCTTGGTTACTCTCACAACATCCTTTACAGTTCAGATAATCATGTGAAGTGAGAATACCGAGTTGGACCTGCCTAGTATGTAACTCCACCAAGCTAGTATTCATCAGAGGAATATCAAAGATTTGAATCATGTTGATCTGATAAGGATTTCTATCATGGTAATCCTGGATCCATCCAAGATCCATCTGACGCTGGAGGGCCTCTTGTACAAAAGAGCATCCCTGTTTATTTACCGAGCAAGTCAGACAGGAATTATAATCATGTCGCGGCAGATTATGATACTGGCTTTGCCTTAAGTGCATCGTCACCAAGTTGACATTCATTACACAGATGTCGTGCTTTTGAATGATGTTGGAATTCGTATAGGTCATGTTGACTCCACGAACTCGATGCTCTTGGATACATCTGAGATCCAATTGTTCCTGTAGAGCTAATTGCACCACAGAACATCCCTGATTGTTCTTAGAGCAGATATCACACTGGTGATAGTTATGAGGTGGCACATGGCCATATCTGCTCTGTCTACAATGCATCTTGACCAAGTTGGCCCTTAATAAGAGTACATCATGAATTTGATAGATGTTGTTAGACTCTCCCTCTATCAAATTGACTGTAGCTTTCTCGTGTTGAGGCAGTGGGTTTGTGAGAACATTTGGATTCGTATCTTTGAAAGATAAGACCCCGCTCCTAACAAGCTTTTGTACATCGGATTTGAAACTGAGACAGTTTTCTATATTGTGCCCTGGTCCTCCTTGATGGTAAGGACACGTCTGATCCGCTTTGAACCAAAAAGGCGGATTTTCTGGTACTGTAAGAGGAGACTTGGTTTGGACATGCCCCTTGACCAGCAATAATGGAAACAATTCCGCGTACAACATCGGTATAGGGTCGAACCCTGGTGGTCGCGTTGCACGGTTGTTGTTGTACTGAGGACGAGCCTGCTGAAGTGGTTGTTGTGTCCTTTGCTGAAGTTGCTATTGATTCGGTTGGCTCTGAGCAACCTGAGGTTGATAAGTAGGAACAGGCGCGGGATTGATAGCAGGAGTTACAGCTGCTACTGGTTGATATCGTCGCCTTTGCTTTCCGAGAGAGATATTCTCGATATCTTGCTCTTTTTTCTTAGGGAGAGCACTACCATATCGTTTTGTACTACTTGATGATCCAACGTCTTTAACCAAACGTCCTTCCCGGACCGCTTCCTCAAGACGAACTCCCATGCCCGCCATCTCGGTGAAGTCACTGGGCGCACTGGCAACCATTCTATCGTAGTAAAATGAGCTCAAGGTCTTTAAGAAGATATTTGTCATCTCTTTTTCCTCAAGAGGTGGACAAATCTGGGTGGCAATTTCACGTCATCTCTGAGCGTACTCCTTAAAGGTTTCCTTGTCCTTTTGTGACATCGATCTGAGTTGATCTCTGTCTGGTGCCATGTCCAAATTGTATTTATATTGTTGAATGAAATCAGCGCCAAGATCTCTGAACGTGCCGATCCTAGCGCGGTTTAAACCTATGTACCATTTTAATGCGGCACCGGTTAAACTATCCTAAAAGTCACTACGCCAAACAAGAAATTAGACAGCGCTTTTTATTTATGAAAAAGCGCTCTCTAAAGTATACATTAGAGGGCGCTTTTTCAAGAAAAAGCACTGTCTAAAAGCCTCCTTTAGACAACGCTTTTTAAAGCGCTGTCTAATGTATGCCTATAATTTTATTTATCAATTTTTCTATACCTTTAGAGGGCGCTTTTTCACCCCTTTAGACAGCGCTTTTTAAAGCGCTGTCTAATGTTTGCCTATAAATTTAGTTATCAAATTTTCTATACCTTTAGAGGGCGCTTTTTAGGAAAAGCGCTTTCTGTTGTGAACTATAGACAGCGTTTTTTATAGAAAGCGTTGTCTTTTCCCTACGTATAATTTTAATGATTTTTTTTTAAAATCCCATTTTAACCATTTTTTTATGCAGAAACCTGTATAATTCAAGCCAATTCAATAAACCTGTATATTTCAATTTTCCATTAACAATTTCTAGTATGGTTTAGTAACCATTTCCACTAATCCCATAAATCACATAAACCACATAAACCATTTCCATTATAATTCAAGTCATTTACATTAACCATTCACAAAACTATACAATTACATTCCAAAATCACATAAATAACATAAACCATTCACAAAACTATACTATCCCATAAAATAAACCATTCACAAAACTATACATTCACATAATCCCATAATCCTATACCTTACATATATAGGATTCTTTTTTCAATAAGGTATTCGCACGATTCCTCCTTAATTTCTTGCAATTTATCCTTCGTGTAACGAGAACACGCGTATTCATCAAAGTACTACATAACAAAACAAAATATGCATGATTTAGTTAAAAATAATAAATTATATGACATATCCGATAAATATTAAAATAAATCCTAAGTTATAAATCCATGCATACCGTAATAGGAATCTCTAATCGATCCATTTGAAGGATTTCTCTCATAAACCTCAAAACGAAATACCCGTAGTCTATGCCATTACGCTGACGAGGGCACTACACATAGACAAACAAATAAGAATTAATATATAGTTGTTTTGTGTTATCAAGTAGCATCACTAATAAGCAACATTGTGAAAATTAATATACCTCCACTTTGACCCATTTAATGTTGGTTACTTTACCCCGTGCTACTCGAGATTATCTTTGTGCTCGGTATACGAGTATTGCTCTATAAAAGAAAAACGTATATTTAGAACAATCTCACAGAAATAATTAAATATACAAATACACACGAATATTTCGAACAATCTCACTTACGTATCAACCACATCCTTCATATCCTGATATGTTGACCAATCAGTATCCAATGAATTCAGATAATAGACCACTTCTCTTGTAGGATTAATGGCAACCAATAACCAGTGTCCACTGTAAAATATAACAAAAGTTTAGATGGATAATTTCTACGCAAAAGATATAAATTAAAGATTGGAATGAAATTAGAATGAAAATCTTACACGTTTCCAGTATTATGCAGTAAAAGAAACAAACTTTCTGTCTTGCTGGCCATAAATCTCTCAGTTAAGTGGTCTCTTACTGAAAGTGCATTCATACCAATTGCCGGTGCATTGACAAGGGTGCAAGAGAAGAAACGGAATCTGTTTGACAATCCGTCCCCCGCATCAATTTTTCATACAAGCACCTTAAATAAAAACATAATAAACATTAGACTATTTTCATTGAAATGTGTAAATAAATTGTTCAACTAAATAAATAATAGATTGGTCGGAGTACCAGATGTATGAATGCATAACACCGATGCCTAATTCAATATGGTTGAAAATATGCTCCATGTCCTCTCTTCCGATTATCTCGGAATGAGGAAAACCAAAAACACCTTTGTCCATGTCTATTTGATGAATAGCACCATCCATCAAATCTGAAATTGCCATAAGTGTTTCTATACACGACTGAAAGCGAGGAGGAGCTCTTTTTGCCTGCACGGTCCTAGTATGAGCTCTTTTCTTGCTGGCCTGTTGTGAAGCTTGAGCAGGAACCTAACAATCATATAAGTTAGGTAAAGTAGAAAATCATAAAATTTTTGAATTCGAATAATAGAATAACAGTTAAAATGTACCTCTCTTTGTGATTCAACAGACTCGTTTTGCCGCAAAACCCCTTTATTCTTAGCTGCGGGTTTTGTAGGAGTCTAACATTACCATGTAAAAAAAATGTAAGTAATGGTTCAGAATGATTTTCATAATCGTTCAGATTTGACATTTGAATACTAAGAGATTCGTAATGGTTTTCAACATACCTCATCATCTATGGAAATGAGGTCTAACGGCCATGCAACAAACGAACCTATTGCATCTTGCAGCAATGTAACCTCTGAAACCAAGTCAGGTATGGGTAGTACCGCATATGTATCTAAAGCGATATCAATCGACACTTTCAGATGTCCATGAGGGAGCGATTGATGGTGAAGTAACTCTCCCACATGGTTATGCATTTTTCCCTTGCCAACAATGCGATAAGTCGGTAACGACAAATACAGTTGGCAAGATGAAATGCCCTGAAGCAATAATAAATATGTAACTGTTAATGTGTATAAAGGTCAATTAAAATAAATGTGTTAATTTAATTAAAATAAATATGTGCTACTCACCTCGGGAATTTTATTTTGACAATTGATACTTGCTTTGTCACTAACATCTTTCAAACCGGAACCGCGCTTTTCCGCCTCATATCTCTCTTTATCCTTTTGCAATTCACGGACTTGCGCCTTTAGTTCCTCCAATGATTGTATGACTTCTCGGTTGTTGGGATTTTTTCTCTTTGGATACAAGGAAGATGGAGTCACACCAAATCCTTTACCTCTCACCCGACCAAAATACTCAGGAACATTTAGTACTCGACTAAGAATGCTTCTGCAATCCTCCTCGCCTGTGGTTAAGGATTTAGATAGAGTCTCCTGAAATTCATTGACATATCGAAAATTATTAGTGGGGATTACAAATTAATTATATTTTAATAAAATTTTGATTAACTTAAAGACATAATGTTATACTTTGAAATTCTGGCACAAATATCAGATGTCCTATACGGATGTTGAGACACTGATATCCAACACAGTGAACAAGACAACAATTAAAAATAACAGTGCAGAAAGTAAATAACACAGCGATATGTTTACCCAGTTCGGTCTAACACACCTACTCTGGGGGCTACCAAGCCAGGGACGAAATCAATATACGATAGTATCAATTCACAGATCATATAAACACCGGATAATCTGCTCACTTAATCACTACCCTTCCTATGACTTCTACCTAAGACTCACCTAGGTATGAGGCCCTCCTCAAATCCCTCTACAACCACAACCCGTGATTGGTACCTTTCCACACAAGAAACAAAAACGAAAAACACACTTTCAATACTCACAATCCTCAATACTTCACAGCTTATGAGGATTGACACACAAGAAACTCAATGCTTAAAAG
Organism: Lathyrus tuberosus; assembly: GCA_022829125.1. Lineage (NCBI taxonomy): Eukaryota > Viridiplantae > Streptophyta > Magnoliopsida > Fabales > Fabaceae > Lathyrus > Lathyrus tuberosus. The sequence continues at coordinate 1,876,905 of JALAZF010000282.1, forward strand.
CTTATGAGTAACTTGACAGAACTTACAACACAAAAAATCAGTCCTTATACTGTTATCAGAATGATACCAGTTAGGCTCACAAAATACACTCGAAACCCTAAAAACACAAGTAAGTTCCACACCTAAAACTAGGTTTACATCAGTCAATATATAGCAATTAATCTGGACTGAATTGGGCTTTAAAAACGCAGCAAATAGACTACTCACAAATCTGCAAAATTAACTCCAACAAAATAGGTCTTCAATCCAAAGTTTCCTATTATGTCTCCATAATTAGAAACAGCAGCAAATCCGAAAACCAGCAAATAACCACAATCCAAAAATGCTTTGGATGCCACATAGGATAACCAAATATTCACAGAATATTCAGTAACAATTCCCACAAACAGAATCTGCATTAAAACTGAATCCACAACGCGATGTCCTATGAGCTGGTATGGGACATCTTCATCCGACATGTTGAAAGCAGCCACTTAGAACATTAAGATTCAACATCTTGCTGCTATAATAGTTTTAGCAAAATAAATGCCAACCACAAAAGCACAGAAATAAAAATCTCCCCCTTTGGCTTATTTTGGCTAAAACTACACACACGCAAAAACTTGTAAAGAAGCACAAAACAGAAAAAAAAATATCCATAATCAGACAGCAGCGAAAACACCAACAACACACAGCAAAAACATCCAGCAAAAACATTCAGCGTAGCAGCACTCCCGTTCAGCTGCATACAAACACTCAGTACTGCAAACAACAGCACTCCCTTTCAGCTACAGCAAACAACTCATCATAGCAGCCTGGCAAAACTCCCCCTCAACAGCTGCAACATTCGACATTCTCCTCCTCAATTACTGCAGCAACACAAGCACACAAGCACTCCCCACACAACATACTACTCCCCCTTTTTAGCCATAAATATGACAAAGGCAAGTAGAACAAGTTAAGATAAAATTAAACCAGAGTAAGCTGCATTAGCGAGTAGATGCACACCACATCACATGCCCAAATGTCATGCACAAACTTCAGCATTTTCCCTTCTTTCACACACTGTACTACCAGAACCTCCTTTAGTCTTTTCAATCTGGCAGCCAGAAGGAACATTGATTGCTATAGTTCTTCATGAATGCACACCCCAAGTCTGCTCCTCAGGTTTTCAAACTGTACTGCATCCAGAGCCTTGGTAAATATGTCAGCAAGCTGATTTTCTGTGCTCACATGCTCAAGAGTTATGACTTTGTCCTCCACAAGTTCTCTGATGAAGTGATGCCTGATATCAATGTGCTTAGTCCTGCTGTGTTGAATGGGATTTTTGGAAATATTAATAGCACTCAGGTTGTCACAAAATAGTGTCATGACATCTTGTGTGACATTATACTCAGATAACATCTGCTTCATCCATACCAGTTGAGCACAACTACTACCAGCTGCTATGTACTCAGCTTCAGCAGTAGAAAGGGATACTGAATTTTGCTTCTTGCTAAACCATGAAATAAGATTATTTCCCAAAAAGAAACATCCTCCAGAGGTACTTTTCCTATCGTCAGCACTTCCATCCCAATCAGTATCACAATAACCTAATAAAATGGGACTTGAGTCATGGGATTAAAGCAACCCATAATCACATGTACCACTCACATACTTCAGAATTCTCTTCACTTGATTGATGTGACTGACCTTGGTTTCTGCTTGATATCTCGCACACACATCAACAGCAAAAGTTATGTCTGGCCTACTTGCTGTAAGATACAGCAGACTGCCAATCATACTTCTATACAGACTTTGTTCAACATTCACTCCCTTTTCATCTTTGGATAACTTCAAGTGAGTAGGAGCAGAAGTCCTCTTATGCTTAGCATTATACAGTCCAAACTTCTTCACAATGTTCCTCGCATATTTTCTCTGACAAATAAAAATGGAGTCTTCCATCTGCTTGACTTGTAATCCAAGAAAGTAGGTCAATTCACCCACCAAGCTCATCTCAAATTCAGACTGCATTTGAGTGACAAAATGTTGGACCATTTCATCCAACATCCCACCAAACACAATTCATCTACATAAATCTGAGCAATCATTAGTTTCCCATCCTTCTCCTTGACAAAAAGAGTTTTATCAATACCACCCTTCCTGTACCCATTGTTAACTAAGAACTCAGTCAGTCTTTCATACCAAGCTCGTGGAGCTTGTTTCAGCCCATACAAAGCCTTCTTCAGCTTGTAAACATGATCAGGAAAGTTTGGATCCACAAACCCTTTAGGCTGCTCAACATAGACCTCCTCATTAAGATAGCCATTCAGAAAGGCACTCTTGACATCCATTTGAAACAATCTGAATTTCAACAAACATGCTACTCCTAGCAACAATCTGATGGATTCCAATCGAGCCACAGGCGCAAATGTTTCATCGAAGTCTACTCCTTCAATCTGTGTGTATCCTTGAGCAACTAATCTGGCTTTGTTCCTGGTAACAACTCCTTGCTCATCAGACTTATTCTTATAAACCCATTTTGTTCCAATCACATTTGTTCCTGCTGGTCATGGTACCAGTTCCCAGACTTCATTCCTCTTGAACTGACAAAGTTCATCTTGCATAGCACTTATCCAGAACTCATCTGTCAAAGCTTCTTTGACATTCTTTGGTTCAATCTTTGAAACAAAGCATGCATTTGACACAATCTCCCTCGTTCTGGTTCTTACACCTTCATTCAGATCACCAATAATCAATTCCTTAGGGTGATCCTTCTGAATCCTTATAGAGGATCCCCGGTTAGCATCCTCTACCTCTTCATTCTCAGGTCTAGTGTTGGTTTCTTGAGCACTATCTTCTACAGACTCAATGTCTTGAGAGATTTCATTGTTCATGGGCAGACATGATCCAACATCATCTGGGACATCTTCATCTTTGCCAGAGTCATCAACCACCACATTTATGGATTCCATCATCACCTGAGTTATGGAATTAAATACCCTATATGCTTTACTATTTGTAGAGTATCCCAAAAATATTCCTTCCTCACTCTTAGGATCCATCTTTCGCCTTTGCTCACGATCCGCTAAGATATAGCACTTACTACCAAACACATGGAAATACTTCACATTTGGCTTTCTACCTTTCCATAGCTCATAAAGAGTGACAGAAGTACCTGATCTGATAGTCACTCTATTGTGTATATAGCAAGCAGTATTCACGGCTTCAGCCCAAAAATGATATGGAAGCTTTTTGGCATGAATCATGACTCTTGCACACTCTTGTATAGTCCTGTTCTTGCGTTTCACCACACCATTCTGTTGAGGAGTGATTGGTGATGAGAATTCATGAGTGATTCCCTTAGATAAGCAGAACTCTTCAAACCTGCTATTTTCGAACTCTTTCCCATGGTCACTTCTGATTCGAACAACACCACAATCCTTTTCCTGTTGAATCCTTTGGCACAACTCTTTGAAGGCTGCAAATACTTCAGACTTTTCTCTGATGAAACTTATCCAAGTGAACCTGGAGTAATCATCTACTACAACATAGGCATACTTCTTCCCACCAAGACTTTCAACCTGCATAGGTCCCATTAAGTCCATGTGAAGAAGTTCCAGAACTCTAGAAGTTGTGGTAAGATGTTGAAGCCTCTTGTGTGACACCCTTGTTTGCTTCCCAACTTGACATTCACCACATATTTTATCCTCATCAATCTTCAGCTTGGGAATACCTCTAACAGCTTCACTTGACATAACTTTCTTCATCCCTTTCAGGTGTAAATGACCCAATTTCTGATGCCACAGTTTGGTTTCATCTTCCTTTGACATCAAGCAAGTAGATAGACTTTCAGGTTCTTGAGGATTCCACAGATAGCAGTTATCCTTAGACCTGGTTCCCTTCATAACAACTTCATCTTTCTCATTGGTTACTAGACATTCAGATTTGGTGAAATTTACTTTGAGGCCTACATCACACAGTTGGCTTATACTGATTAAATTTGCAGTCATCCCTTTGACAAATAAAACACGATCTAGATTTGGTTGTCCTGTGTAGTCTAGCTTTCCAACCCCTTTTATTTCCCCCTTTGATCCATCCCCAAAGGTGACATAATTGGTGGAGTGGGGCCTGATATCTGACAAGAACTTCTTCACACCAGTCATGTGTCTTGAATAACCACTGTCAAAGTACCAATCTTCTCTTGCAGATGCTCTAACAGAGGTATGTGCTATGAGACCAGCCATCATTTGTCTAGGAATCCATCTTCTCTTCACTTTACCCCAACTCTGTCCTTTATTTTGTTGCTGAGCAGTTTTGGGATAGCCGTGCAGCTTGTAGCAAAAGGACATTAAGTGACCAATCTTTCCACAGTGATGGCATCTCCATGGTTTATACTTTGATCTACAAACTCTTTTCTGATGCTTCATCTGATGTTGAAACATGTGATTTGACATCCCCACTTCTTGTTTTATTTTCTGAGGAACAAACTTCAATACAGGCTTCTTGGAAGTCTCTGCTTGATTGTTAAAACCAAGGCCTTGCACATTTCCAGCTTCTTTCCCATTATGAAGGATCTCATCCAGCTGCGTGGTACCATTGTTCAGCATTCTTATAGATTTGGTCATATTGTCAAGTTTTGACTTTTGCCATTCAACCTCCTCCTTCAGATCAGTAATGGTTGATAGATGTTCTTCCTTCTCAGCTTCTAGTTGAGCTATCAGAATCTTCTGTTCCAATATTATCTGGCACCTTTCTTCATTCTTGATACACAATTCTGAAAACCCTGTGAATACTTCTTCCTTAGTGAGTCTCCAACATAGGATTCTTTGTCAGAGTCAGATTCACAATTAGTTTCTCCATCAGCCTTACAGATTCCAGTCAAAGTTGTCGCCAATTTTGCTGATTCTTCTTCAACATCACTCTCAGACTCTCCTTCTGACCAAGACACTGATAGGCCCTTCTTCTGCCTTTTGAGATACGTGGGACACTCAGTCTTTATGTGCCCATATCCCTCACATTCAAAGCACTGAACTCTCTTCCCTTGACTGGAGTCTTCTTCAGTTCTGGATCTTCTTCCTCCATCCTGGTTCTTACTGATGTCGAGTGACTTGTTCTGAGCATTTGCTCTCGACTTCCAGTCAATCCTTTTCAACACTTTGTTAAATTGTTTTCCAAGTAATACCAGATCTTTAGACACCCCTTCATCTCTGACCAGGTCACCTTCATCTTCTGAGTCACCAGTATTTGACACAAAAGCTATGCTCTTCTTCTTTTCAGACTTTTCACTGATCCCTAATTCGAATGTTTGAAGAGATCCCACCAGTTCATCCACTTTTATCTTGTCTATATCTTGAGCCTCCTCTATAGCAGTCACTTTCATGTCAAATCTCTTAGGTAGAGATCTGAGAATCTTTCTGACCAGTTTGCTGTCAGACATCCTTTCACCTAGGGCACTAGAGGCATTAGCTATCTCAATAATGTTCATATGAAAATCATGAATGTTCTCATCCTCTTTCATCTTCAAACTCTCAAACTTGCTAGTGAGAAGTTGAAGTTTGGACATCTTCACCTTTGAAGTCCCTTTATGAGCAACCTTCAAGACTTCCCATGCCTCTTTAGCAATGGTGCAGTGTTCAATCAACCTGAAGATATTCTTGTTAACACCATTGAACAATGCATTCATGGCTTTGGAATTCCCTACAGACCCTTTGTAATCTGCATTATCCCAGTCTTCCTCTTCCTTCACCACATCAGTAGGGGTACCTTTTACATCTTTAACCTTAGGGGACTCCCATCCTTTTATAATAGCTTTCCATGCTTGATCATCCATGGATTTGATGAAAGTTATCATCCTTGGTTTCCAATAGTCATAGTTAGAACCATCAAGCAGAGGTGGTTTGTTCAGAAATCCTCCATCCTTGTCCATTGTACCAGAAAGTACCTTCCCTGAATCTCACCCAGAACCAAATAAGGGTGCAAGCTCTTGATGCCAATTGAAATTCTGGCACAGATATCAGATGTCATATACGGATGTTGAGACACTGATATCCAACACAATGAACAAGACAACAATTAAAAATAACAGTGCAGAAAGTAAATAACACAGCGATATGTTTACCCAGTTCGGTCTAACACACCTACTCTGGGGGCTACCAAGCCAGGGACGAAATCAATATACGATATTATCAATTCACAGATCATACAAACACCGAATAATCTGCTCACTTAATCACTACCCTTCCTATGACTTCTACCTAAGACTCACCTAGGTATGAGGCCCTCCTCAAATCCCTCTGCAACCACAACCCGTGATTGGTACCTTTCCACACAAGAAACAAAAACGAAAGACACACTTTCAAAACACACAATCCTCAATACTTCACAACTTATGAGGATTGACACACAAGAAACTCAATGCTTAAAAGCTTATGAGTAACTTGATAGAACTTATAACACAAAAAATCAGTCCTTATACTGTTATCAGAATGATACCAGTTAGGCTCACAAAATACACTCGAAACCCTAAAAACACAAGTAAGTTCCACACCTAAAACTAGGTTTACATCAGTCAATATATAGCAATTAATCTGGACTGAATTGGGCTTTAAAAACGCAGCAAATAGACTACTCACAAATCTGCAAAATTAACTCCAACAAAATAGGTCTTCAATCCAAAGTTTCCTATTATGTCTCCATAATTAGAAACAGCAGCAAATCCGAAAACCAGCAAATAACCACAATCCAAAAATGCTTTGGATGCCACATAGGATAACCAAATATTCACAGAATATTCAGTAACAATTCCCACAAACAGAATCTGCATTAAAACTGAATCCACAACGCGATGTCCTATGAGCTGGTATGGGACATCTTCATCCGACATGTTGAAAGCAGCCACTTAGAACATTAAGATTCAACATCTTGCTGCTATAATAGTTTTAGCAAAATAAATGCCAACCACAAATGCACAGAAATAACATACTTACACATTCGTCATAAACATGCTGAACATCTTCCCTAACAACTCCATCCTTACCCACACGAGCTTCCTTCCACAAAGCATGTACCGGAAGTGATGATTCTTCACTTTTCGTCTCTTCTAAATACACATTTAGTTAAATAATAAATTCATCAAGTATAACACAATAGTACAATTAATAAAATCATAGCATTAATATATACTTTCCAATTTTTACTGTAACCGTGCATATCCCAAACGCCCTTTTTTGTATGGATACACGAGTTTTGATGCTCTTTGGCGATTAATGGCACTCAAATCCTGGATAAACAAGTTTAAGTCATATCAGAACAAACTAATGCAACAAGTATATAATACAATTAATAGACATGACAAGATAACATTACATTGAATTTTTCGGTTTTCCGTTTGGCTACAAACGTGCTCCATTCTTCGGGTTCAATCACGTCCGCATACAACTGTGGAAGTTCTGCTTCAACAAAATTTTATCCGCATCCCTAAGATATTTGTTTGATAATAAGGCTCGGGACCCTCTGTGTCTCTTTTCGTCCAACTGAAGACAATATTTTTTCCGGCTTTCATCAATATTAAAGGACCTCTACAAAAAAACATACACATATAAACATAAAGTGTGTTTGTATAAGTAAATTAAAGACTTATCTTATCTTATAAACATATAAACATAAAGTGTGTTAGTATAACTAAATTAAAGTATCTGTATCTCAGTCCATATCTTATCTTTACCAGCTTTCAACTTTGGACTCCTCCAATTATCACTGGTAATTGGAATATGCTGACGGACAAGAGAACCAATGTATGAAGACAACATTGAATCGTTAGGCTCAATTAGTTGGTTCTCATCACTCCAATGTACATCAAACTTGATCCCTTTATCTCTAGCACGGATGATTGACTTCATAATAGTTATTCCACGTTTTATTTCACTTTCTACATTCGAAGGTTCATTCTGAGCTTCATTTTCATCATGTGTCTCGTGTGTGTCGTCCTGGTTACTAGCCATTTGACTTGTAAGAAAGAAAAAAACAAAAAGAAAACTAACTAACTATAACAAATTTTAACATAACAAACTTTAACAAACTTTAACAAATTTTAACATAACATAACTAACTAACTATAACAAATTTTAACATAACAAATTCTGAGCTTCATTTCCACGTTCTAAAAGAAACTAACTATAACAAATTTTAACATAACAAACTTTTATAACTATAACTACTAACTTCTATAACTATGACTACTAACTTCTGTGAAGAAGCTAACTAACTTCTATAAGAAAATTTTAACATAACAAATTTCTAAAAGAAACTAACTATAGAAAATTTTAACATAACAAATTTCCATAACTATAACTACTAACTTCTAAAAGAAACTTTTAACTAATTTCTAACAATTCAACATCAAACTAACTTTCACAATAATACATTAACATAACAATTAGCTTACTAATCATCTCAAAAACAAGATTCAAAAAGAAAAATTCACATACAACACATTTCAGAAAAAGGAGAGGCATCTGCAGAAATTCTCACATACATCAGTTCATAACAGAGGAACCAAAACATACACCAGAAAAATCAGATAGAAAAAGATTCGCATTCACACATCGAAATGGAACAACAAACATACACACAGTTGAGAAAAGAGTCCCAGAACCCACACAGATACTCACACCAGTTCACACATCAGCACAAAAACGAAAAGACTCCGAGAGACACAAACATACGGAGAGAAGATACGCAGAAATAATACACACTCAGATTCACAACCACACCCATTCCCAGAAATCACAAACAACACACAGCACCAACAAAAACAACGGCAACAATATAAGCATTGCAATCACAGTGTTCGCGTATTCATAAAATTCAGGACAGGATTCAAGCAATATCAAACATTTATGATAACATTTATCCTGATACATTTATATAAAACATTCACGTACAACAACAACAATGTTCCCTAACAATGTATGAAGCAAGAACAACAACAACAACGTACCTCTTCATTTCGTTTTCGTCTTCTCCTTCACGAATGCAAGAATGAACTATGGCAATGGTTTCAGAACGACGGCAACGGTGACGGCAAAGGTTTCAGAACGACGGCAATGAAAGCAAGGGTTTTAGAAAGCATGCAAGAACGATGGAACGCAAGGGTTTCAGCAGAAAGAACGGTCGAGAGCAGAAAATGAAAAGAAGTTTCTGAAAATGATATGAAATGTGTTTTATATTTTAATTCATAAATGACCTTAGAGGGCGCTTTTCAAAAAGTGCTTTCTAAAGTGCTACCTATGAGAGCGCTTTCCTTAGAAAGCGCTTTCTAAAGTGAGGAGAATTTAAGACCTATTACAGCGCTTTCTGAAAGCGCATTCTAAGGTTAACCTATAAGAGCGCTTTTTTAAAGCGCTTTCTAAGGTAAAACCTATAGCAGCGCTTTTCAAAAAGCGCTTTCTAAGGTGGCTTCCATTTAGGGCATTTAACAGCGCTTTTAAAAAGCGCTTTCTAAAGGCTGTCTTTTACAGCGCTTTTTTTTAGCGAAATTTTTTAAAGACCTATAGCAGCGCTTTATCCAAAAAGCGCTGTCTTTGGTGCGATGTGAAAACCCAATTTTGACGTAGTGAGTAGTGAATCAGTAGCTCCTAGTTCTTTGTCTGAGCTGACATTCGCCGAGCGTACATCACCAAATGGCTCTGAGGGCAAGAGTTACCCTTGTACTTTTCAAAGTCGGGTACCTGGAACTTGTGCGAAACTTTCACATTGGGGACCAAGCAGAGGTCTGCGGCGTCCTTTCCAAATAAATCCTGACAGCGAAGGGCTTGCAGTTCTTTTAGCATTTCCAGGAACTGTTCTTGGAATTCATTCATTCTGTCGAACATGTTGTTGCTTCCACCAGAAGGTATCTGGGGAATCTGTCCTTTCGGGACAGTATGTACCACGGGTGGTGGTATAGTCATTATGGCCGAGACTCTCGGTGTCTCCCGAAGTTTTTAACCTTCAGGAGTTGCTGTCATGTCCCTGGAATCTTCGCTTTCCCGAAGTTTGTAACCTTCAGGCCCAGCGGCTCCTGCTGAAGTTTCTGGATCCTCAGCAATCGGCGGAACATATCCTTCCGGGATATAGTTAATAGGCATGCCCCAGGGACGATATTTTGGCATTTTGTACCTAGGATCATACTTCTCCACTATGGGTGTAGATGTGATCTCCGAGATCACAGTCCTTTGTTGTTGCATCTGAGCTTATGCTAGAGCTTGCATGTCGTTATGAATCTTTCTCAGATCCTCTTTCAGAGTGTCGATCTCTTCCCTCAACTCTCTGTTCTCTTCCTCGAGATCATCCATCTTTTTCTGACGATTGGCCCGAGTATTGTACGAATGAGACAGTTTGACTCTAGAATCGAGACGCAAACGTGAGATTCGTAGGTAAGAAGAATGCGTTTATGAGAATGATGAATGCAATGATTATTAATTATTTTTGCTTATTCAAAGTAAACTTCGACAATTAGATTGCAAATATCAAACAGTGGGGAAACCCCGTTTTATTGAATTCAAAGGATTGCGGAAATGGAAATACAGTAGATTACAAAGTGCTGAAAAAGGAAATCTAAATTAATGGGTCCTGAGTCCTCTCTGAGGAGAGCTCAGGTGCTGGTTCGGGTGCTTTCCTTTTCTTTGACCGGGGCTCTTGGGCCGTTGTCGGGTTGTCATTCCTTTGCCAAGTGAAAGGAGCGAGCAAATTCCTTTGGTCATCCTGATTTTCTACAGCATGCTGCTCTAAAATCTCAATCAGAGCATCTTTTTCTCTTAACAACTGCTGTATTTTCTTACATTCCACATTGAGAATACGGTACTTGTTCCTCCAAGACCTCTTCTCCTGCTGAACTTTGTTGAGAGTAACCTGAAGTTTTTCCGTCTCTGATATGAAATAAAGGGCAGAGTCCCTTAATGGAAGAACTTCCTGACGAGGGTAAGGCATCCTCAGCTTGAGAGCTCTAGTTTGTACCCAGTGGAGATAAGGCTCCACCGAGACACAGTCTGGTTTTCCTAGAGACTCTCGTCCTTTCCTATGAATGTGTTTCCAAGTGTGCACTATTTCTATCTTTAGTGCCCTGTAATTTTCTCCTTCCTTGAAGAAAAGACCTTCCAGATGAGCGTTACGCGGGACATGCCTCATCGGGTATCCAAATTGATGACGAACTAAAATTGGATGATAATTGATTCCTCCCTTAGTTCCTATAAGGGGTACATTTGGGAAATTTCCACAACGGTTAATGATCCTGATCTCGTCATAGATTCGATTGTACTAATCGATGTCAGAGTTGGTAGGAGACATAATTCTCTGTGACCAACGTAAAGTATTCTTTTGATCCCAAAATATATCAGACTTGGGCAAATGAGAAGTGAACCATTTGTATAGCAAGGGTACACAGCACGTGATCATTCCTCCGCTGTATAAATTCCTTAAGTGTACCGAATGATACGCATCTGCGAGTAAGGTCGGTACAGGGTTTCCAATCAGGAAAATCTTAATGGCATTGATATCTACAAAGTTATCGATGTTGGGAAACAAAAATAACCCGTAGGTAAGCAAAACAAAGATGCTCTCGAAAGCGGCCACGTTCCCTATACTAGCATAGTATAAGGCTTTCTTTATCAAGAATTGGGCTGGAAAACCCTGGATGCCACCCTTAGTGGTCATGTGAGTCCTGACTTCTGACTCATCCAAATAAATTGCTCTTGCAATGGTCTGATCCTTTGGAATTTCTTCCAGTCCAGAAAAGGGAGCTTGATCAGTAATATGTAAATCAGTCAGGTGAGAGTACTCCTCCAGCGTTGGTGCAAGCTGATAATCCGGGAATGTGAAACAGTGATAGACCGGATCGTAGAACTGGATAAGTGTGGACAGGATTCCTTCAATTACGTGGACCCTTAACAAGGACAGCAGCCCCCCGTACTTGGCTCTGAAAGCCTCGCGGTTGGTGATCATTCTCGCCAAACCTCTCAAATCCTCTAACTTTGGAACCTTGAAGGTGTACTTATGAGTTTTCCTTCTACCGAAATCCATTAGCGCAATCTCCTTTCCTGACATTTACAATCATTGTCTTAGTTTAATTTGAAAAAGAGAGACTAGAAGAGAAGATTTTCTTTGTTTTAATGTTTTTTAAATGAATGCATGAATGCAGCACACAAAAACATAGAAAAAACATGGGGTCAAAGGGTCGGTGTCATGAAGTCAAGGCTCTACCCCCCCCCCCCCCTAAAGGTTTATACTGGTGATTTTTTGTACCTGTCCGCAAAATCATTGAGCCCTCTGGGATAACAACAGCAAGCGGATCGCCAGTGAGCTGATGTATCCTAGAGTGATCTCAAATACGGGTAGTATCACGTGACAACTATTTCCAATAGCTTCCGCACTACAAAATGGCTTAAGTCTACTAAAAACCTCAGCTTCTCAGATAACCCAGTCGACCACACTACTTTCAACAACCGAAGTCGTATAGGCAATGTATCTGCAAAGGGAGTCTCCACTGAGTTTGATGGTTGATCGGCGGCTCTTAACTGAAATTCACTCCCAGTAAGATTAACCGCATTGCCATCACCTATCTTAGGTGTATACTCAATCTTTCCATATGCGGCATCACACGCAATCCCATTAGCAGAAAATTAAACACAGATATCAATTAGGAAAAGCAGTATATATATTTGTCTTAATCATCCTAGACCTCTAGTCTTATGATCCTATACAGAAAATGACTCCCCAACAGAGTTGCCATTTCTGTGACATGAATTTAGGGTTTCATCCCTTGAGAAGACAAGAAAGAATGCCTCCCACTGTGGTCGCCATCTTTTTGTAGCGTGATTTTTCTGGTTTCGAATCACTATCACTTTGGTACTACAGTTCGATTCATTTTTTATCCTATTGAGCTGATTAAGGAAGGGAAATAGATGTCTCCAATTAACCCTGCTTGCAAACTGAGGTTAAACAGTCAAAATTGTTGGTTTACAGATGCTATCAAAATAGGGGGTTCTCTCTTAGGGTTATTTGCTTAAAAACAGTGTCTAGGCTATTGGTAAGATGTTAGGACTGATGCTTTTCGATTGATGTATGAAGGTACGGGATTTTGGGTTTTTTTTATTAGTATGATCGCTAAGATTTTTCCAATCTTATGCCTACATATTCCCGTTTAACGAAACAAGGAAATCAGAGCGATCGTAGTTCCTCCTATTCTATGGGAGGAAAAAGGTTGTTTTGGTGTCTTGTTCAAAGCCCAAGACGTGAAGCCAAATGTGGTTTGTATCTTGTTCAAAGCCCAAGATGTGAAACTGAAGGGTCTATTTGTATCTTGTTCGAAGCCCAAGATGTGAAGCTAAAGGGTTTTGACTTTAGAGAGAATTTGTCATCTCTAAAGGGGGATATTTGGTCTGTTTGTCACAACTGTTGGGTAACTGATTATAAAGGAGAATTACTTTAACTGGGATATGTGAATCCAGCAATGCCATAATTTCCTTTATAGGGGATTTTAACCTGAAGGAGAAGACTTTAACTTAGTGTAGAGAAATGCTATCTTTCCTTAGGAATTTCTCATGCTAAAAGAGGGACAGTAGCTTGGATGTAAATAATCCAGATGCTTGCCGCTTACAGCAATTCATATGAAGGAAAAGGAGTTGTTGATGTTTGAATACTGTGAACGAGGCACATATTTTGATGCTAAAAGGTTGATTGACTCACCCGGGGTTTTCTTATACAAAGCCTAAGAGGAGGCTATTGACCCAACAAGAGGGTGCTTTTAGGTGTCTCGTACGAAGCCCGAGAGAGAGGCTAAAAGGGGTTGACTCAACAAGAGAGTGCTAACCAGTGTCTGACTCAACAAGAGAGTGCTTTTATATGTGTCTTGTACGAAGCCCAAGACGGAGGCTAAAAGGTTTTGACTCCCCGTGAGGGTCTTTTATACTCAACAAGAGAGTGGTTTTGTATCTCGTATGAAGCCTGAGATGGAGGCTAAAGGGTTTGACTCAACAAGAGAGTCTTTTATACTCAACAAGAGAGTGATTTTCTATCTCGTACGAAGCCCAAGATGGAGGCTAAAATTGGGTTGACTCAACATGAGAGTCTTTTATACTCAACAAGAGAGTGTTTTTGTATCTCGTACGAAGCCCGAGATGGAGGCTAAAAGGTTTGACTCAACAAGAGAGTCTTTTATACTCAACAAGAGAGTGTTTTAGTATCTCGTACGAAGCCCGAGATAGAGGCTAAAAGGGATTGACTCAATAAGAGAGTCTGAAAAGGTTAGCTCCGCCGGGGAGAATCATTTGTACAAAGCCTAAGAGGAGGCTACCTATGCTGGTGACTATTTCAGTTTAGTGACAGGACCAATATGTTGGATGAAAGACAAAATCAGTTCTTATGAAGATTAAAGGTAAGGTTGTGCTTTGGGATTGATCAGAGGATCAGGGTTCTTTCCTGTTCTTTAAGGAAATGGAAAATCCAAAGGGTACTGAGACTGTCTAAGTCTACTGGTGTTTTGAGAAATCGATTCTCGAATAGTGAATGATCTTTGTATAATGCCTAAGAAAAGGCTGGTATGTTAAGGGATGAAGGTCAACCCATTAACTTGTCTGACACTTGACTCAGAAAGACAGCTCTAGCAAATTGATGACTAGGTTCTGTTCCTATACCTGTAGAGGTCCCTGGGTCCTTGTACTAAGCCCAAGAGAAGGCATGAGAGCTTTTAAGAAGCCTAAGGGTCCTTGTATAACGCCCAAGAGGAGGCGGGGATGCTTTTAAGAAGCTTGTGGGTCCCCAAACCCCAAGAAGTTCAAGACATGCCATTCACCGAGAATAGATCAAGCCAGGAAAGTCTGAGAATTTGGAAGAAACTCAAGAGACGCCATTCACGGAGAAAAGATCATCTCTGGGGAGTAGAGTTTCTTTGACGATGTCTAAGGGTGACAGTCTGAGAAAGGATTGACAGAGAATGCTGCCTTTCACGTCTCCATATTGTTTAACCCCAAGAGGAGGGAAGACTGTGTTTGGTAATCCTATGGGGATCTAGTTTTGTTTGTATTTAAGAGTGACCAACAGGGCTTTACCTAGTGCTAGACGTAGTTGTCGGGGAAAACTCTAAATAACTATACTAGTATTATACAGTGGATATTTGACAAGTATATAAAATTTTGTGAAAGAATACTTACAGTGAGCAGCCCCACAATACAATTATATATATATGAAAGCAGATAAAGAAAACGAGTAAACACTTACTCGGTTATAGAGCTTCCATGTTGTTTTGTTAGTTTGTTCAACAAAGAAATCTTTGATAACAATATTATATTCCAAATCAAAGGAGAAAGTGCTTTGAAAAGATTGTTGGGGCTTACAGCTCAAGGAGAGGCCCAAGGTTTTATTAGTGATTGCACTGTTGTTTGAAATTGTACAGGGACTTATACAAGTGACTGAGGCCCAAAAAGGTTTTCTGTACAAAGGGATGGGTCTTACACTCTCTCAAGAGGCCCAAAGTTGTTTAAAGAAAAAGAATGGGGCTTATAACACGAGGGTAGGCCCAGATGATTTGTTTATTTGAACTGGCGATCACGCCGAGGTTTCTTTTTCGTACTGGGTCTTATACAATGCACTGAGGCCCAAAACGTTTTGGTTTAAAAAGGGGGTTGGGTCGTACACTCTATTAGGGGCCCAATGATTTATTTTTGTACAAGTAGTGGGGCTTACAGCTCAAGGAGAGGCCCAGATGATTTTGCTAAAAGGCGACGATCGCGCCGTTGTTTTTGAAAATACAGTGGGACTTATACAATGACTGAGGCCCAAAAAGTTTTGTATTTACAATGGGGATGGGTCTTACACTCTAATAGAGGCCCAAAAAGTTTGAAAAAGTTTGATGAGGGTTGAATTAATCAAAAAACCCTAATTTGTTTTCAAAATGTATTTTAATCGAATACAAATTCAATTAAAATGATCAAAATTGTTAAACATGTGTGGAAACAAATTGTGATCTTGGATTAATGTTTCAAAAATTATGTTTCTATCCACAAAATGATTGGAAATCACTAAAATTTGAAAAATCAAGAGGGAGAAAATATTTTAAATGTCAAAAAACAATTAAAATATTAATTCTTTACAAAAATATCAAGTATATGAAATAAATAATATTTTTGGGATTTTTTGGAAAAATAAAATATTTTAACATTTTTGTGAATTATTAAAAAAAGAATCAACTCAAAATCATTAAAACTCAGAGAGAAATTAATTTTTGAATCAATTAAATAAAAAAAAAAATTCAAATATTTGAATTTTCAAAAAGGGCGCCAAGAACATGGCAAGAACACGCGCCACCCTCTGTTTCTGCAGATTTGCGTTTTCTATCCAATCTCACTGAATACTTGATGATAACATGCAATCTACATATCAATCTACTCGTTTTCACCTCACGATCATGTCTATGGTCTTTAATTTCATTTATTTTAAGCATGGAACATGAAATCAAAGAGAAACCTCAAGAACCCTAAAACTTGCATGAAGGCTCAGAAATTCCATACACGAATCAAGCAAAACAATTGATTGAGGGTAAACACTCTATGCATGATTATGAACATATGGCCAAATTATTGTGCAGCAAAAAATGCATGGATCATAGAGTTAGAAGAGCTCATGCTTACCTCTTGCAGCTGGTGATCGTGTTTTGTGTTAGAGGTGTTACAGCTTGGTTCCAAGGATATGGACAGCTTCCCTAGGTGCTATGGAGTGTGTCTGGGTGCTTGAAGTGGATTGAATTGAGCTGGAACTTGATTTGGCACCTCAACTGCAAATCTGTCAAAGACTTGTGCAGATGGCTGTGATTTTGAGAATCTGGTGTTCCAGATGTTAGTGTTTGGATCACCTCTATATGATGTTTATGAGGAGTGTGTGTGTGTGTGATTGGTTTGGTTGGAATAGCTCTCAAACTCAAAATCCGATAGTGACTTGCTTTGGAAGGCAATTTTGGAGTGAAGAAGGAGATTTTGAGGAAAGCATTTGTTTGATGGCTTTTGTGTACTCAAACTGATCACAAATGAGCTCTACTTATAGTATAGCAAGTTTGTTTTGCAAGGAATAGTGAATGGTAACTGCTGCATAGGTTTGGCCAATGTTGATCAATGAGAATCCAAGTCTCCTCTAGCCATTGAATAGAGGTTAGGGCACAGGCTGCTGGTTCCCTTGGCCTTGGATAAGTCTTGACTGAATTCAGTTGGAAATGGCTCAGTCCATGCCACCTTGGTGCATCCATTGAATGCTCCAACACAAAATTGGAGTTTTGTCCCCTCTTTAGGGATTTCTAGGTTTGGCATGCTATTTTTAGTTCAAAGGACTTGGGAGGCTTGGGATCAGAGTTGGTTCCTCCTTGGTCTCCCCTTGAGGTGTTCAGATGGATAAGTGTGTTTGCCATTTGTACAAATTTGGCAAATCGAGCAAAATGCACAAATCTGCCTTGCTTTGAGAGTTTTTAGCAAGGCATATTACCATTGTCATATCTCATGGCTCAAGTTGAGTTTGGTGAAGTTCTTGGTCATTTTGGAAAGCCCTCATATGATACAACAACTGTTTGATCATAGTTGGTTTTGATACTTTTTGAATCCAAGTGAAAAATGCCCTTACATTTTGAAAAAAGTAAGACAGATTCTGACTTAGTGGTAATTTCACTAAGTGTTGGAAAAAAGTGACATTTTCACTTTTTGTGATTTTGATCATTCCATAACTTAAAATCCATGAGGAATTGGAATGAGTTGTGTTTGAAGCTTTTGTAGAGGGCCATGAGAGCTACAAATCCATCTTTGAATGGGGAAAAATGGCCTTGTGGTTTAGGAGTTATGATCCTCCAAAGTTGGTACCCTAGCTTCTTTGTTCCATAACTTAGAAAAATTTCTAAGTTTTGATGGTTACCCCTTTTACAAGTTATCCCACTTTTCTTGATTTTTCTTGATGAATGAAGATTCCAATCACACAATAACATCATTTTAGGGTTAAGGAACCATAATTGTGAAAAATCTCAAAAAGTCAAAGTTGACTTTTGTGCACAGTTGACTTTTTGTCAGACGAATTCCAAACTGTGTGATCCTCTATGAAATCAAGTCCTTGACCTAAATCAAACTTGATGTATTGCTTTCATAGGTATTATAGGGTGTATTGAATTATGTCCAAGGGTTTGGGAGCATGTCCTGGTCAAAAGTCAAAGGTGCAGTTGACTTTTTTCATCAAAACCCTAATTGTGGTTCATATGAAACTGAAACTTGGTGATCAAGCTTCTTGGATCAATCCATTGTTGCAAATGGATCAATGTATTGTGTTAGAGACCCTTAAATCCTCTCTTGAGGTCTTGGCTCATGTTTTGTCCCAAAAGTCAACTTAGGGATGAATTAGGTCAAGAAACCCTAATTCCTGATTTTTTATGAATGCATCCCCTGAGGCAAAATTGACTTGATGATTGGGTTCATGATGTCCCTTGGAGCATCTTAGGTTATGCTTTGAAGCATTGGCTCATGCCCAGATGAAAAATTCCATCTGGAGGCCTTGGTCGATCAAAACCCTAATTTGGTGACACTGGTGATCTTGAGGCTTAATCCACTTGGACTGTTGCAGCCTTGTGCTTGATCCTTGATGTGGGAGTCCTCTTGATCCATTGTGGATGTTTGAGAGGTTTAGACAAGTTGAAGATCATGTCATTCCTTGATTGATCCTTTGTCTAAAGCTCAGAGAGGGCTTGAAACCCTAATTCTAATTGTAGTGAAGGCTCACCCCTATTTGGGGAGACTAATGGTTCATCCATATTGTGATGATGATTTGCACAATGATGGAAAATCTTAGTGGTCAAAATTTGGGGTATGACACCTAGTATGTGTAGGTTTAAAATCCTAACACAAAAGCCATTCTGAGTAAGGAATCTTGGAGTTAGGGACCTCATAGAAAGGGATAATGGTTGTTGAAACCTTAATATCATTAATCACACTTTTATTCCTATAAAAAAGAGGAAATTACTAAAATTCCTCTGTACCATCTTGATAATGAGGACTGGTTAAGTTGGAAAGCCAAGAAAGATGACCACTATAGAGTTAGAACTGGATACCATTGGATTAAAGAGTGGTAGAAAAACAAGGGGGAAGAAAGCTCTATTAGAAATCATGATAAAGCTCTTTAGAAGAAGGTTTGGAGCAGTAAGGTTACTCATAGACAAAAAAAATCTTATGGAGGGTTCTTAATGATTGCATTCCTACTAAATATAACCTTAATACTTGAATAATACACATTGACCCTTTTTGTCCTAGATGTAACTCAATACTTAAGTCCATCAATCATTATCTTAAAGATTGTGTCTTTTCTAAACATGTAAGATTGAGCTCACCATTAAACATAAACACTAACAATAGTCAGTTCAACCATAGCAGAGACTACATTATAGTCAATATAAGTCTCTTGGATCAGAATAACCTATTTATTTTCATAAACATATTGGATAATATATGGTATACTTGGATTGAAGCTCAGTTTGACAAAGTATTTGCACCTGTTTTGGATATTATTGATAATGTCAAGCAAAACTTCGTAAACTTCCAACTTCGGGAAAGAGATGAAACCAATTGCAACTACGGGAATGAAAACAAGGTTAGGAATCATGAGAATAAGAAGAAATTTTTATCCTTAAATAAGGATAGTGTCATACACCAAATTTTGACCACTAAGATTTCCCATCATTGTGAAAATCATCATCACAATATGGAAGAACCATCATACTTCATCAGTCTCCCCAAAGATGGGTGAGCATTCACTACAATCAAAACTAGGGTTTCAAGCCCTCTCTGAGTGCTTAGACAAAGGATCAGTCAAAGAATGACATAATATTCAACTTGTCTAACCTCTCAAGCATCCATAAAGGATCAAAAGGACTCCCGCTCCAAGGATTAAGCATAAGGATGCTCCCTTCTAGGTGGATCAGGCCTCAAGATCGACAGTGTCACCAAATTAGGGTTTTGGTCGAACAGGGCCTCCAGATGGAAAATTTTCATCTGGTAATGAGCCAATGATCCAAAACACAACCTAATGTACTCCATGGAACCTCATGGACCCATTCATCAAGTCAATTTTGCCTCAGGGGTTGCACTCATCAAAAATCAGGAATTAGGGTTTCTTGACCTAATTCACCCCTAAGTTGACTTTTGGGACAAATCATGAACCAAGACCTCAAGAGAGGGTTTAAGGGTATCTAATGAACTATATTGATCCATTTGGAACAATGGATTAATCCAAGAAGCTTGAGCAACAAGTCCCAATTTCATCTGCACAACAATTAGGGTTTTAAGGAAAAAGTCAACTGTAACTTTGACTTTTGACCGGGACATGCTCCCAAGCCCTAAGACATGATTCAATATGCCCTATGACACCCATGGAACATGTCCATCAAGTTTGATTTAGGTCAAGGACATGATTTCCTAAAGAATTGCACAGTTTATAATTCATCTAATAAAAAGTGAACTGTGCACAAAAGTCAACTTTGACTTTTTGAGATTTTTCACCAAAATGGTTTTTTAACCCTAAAATGATGTTAATGTATGATTTTAATCATCATTCAACAAGAAAAATCAAGAAAAGTTGGATAACTTGTAAAAGGGGTAACCATAAAAACTTAGAAAATTTTCTAAGTTAAAAATAAAGTGACAAGGGCACCAACTTTGAAGGATCATAACTCCTAAACCACAAAACCATTTTTTTTCATCCAAAGATGGATTTGTAGCCCTCATTACCCTCTACAAAAACTTCAACTAGACCTAAGTCCAATTCATTAAGGATTTGGAGTTATGGAATGATCAAAATGGCTGAAAAGTGAAAATGTCACTTTTTCCAACACTTAGTGAAATTTTCACTAAGTCAGAATCTGCCTTCACTTTTTGCCAAATGTAGGGGGATTTTTCACTTGGATTCAAAAGAGATCAAAACCAAACATGTTTAAACAGTTGTTGTATCATGTAAGGGCTTTCCAAAATGGTCAAGAACATTACCAAATTCAACTTACACCATGAGATATGACATTGGCAAGTTGCCTTGCTGAAATCTGTCAAGGGCAAGGCAGAATTTGCAATTTTGCTCGATTTGCCAAAATCAGCCAAATTCAAATGCTCCTATCCACTTGGACACATCTGAGGATTGAATTTAAAGGGGACAATCACTGAGCCAAGCCTCCAAAGTCCATGGAATAAGAAATAGCATGTTGAACCTAGAATGGCCAAAATAGGGACAAGACTCCAAATTTGGATTGAAGCATTCAATGGAAGCATCAAGGTGGCATGGACTGAGCCATTCTCATCTGAAATCAGTCAAGGCTTATCCAAGACCAAGGGAACCAAAGCTCTGTGCCCTAACCTCTAGTCAATGGCTAGAGGAGACTTGGATTTTCATTTGCCAACATTGGCCAAACCTACTTACCAGTTGCCATTCACTATTCCTTGCAAAACAAACTTGCTCTACTATAAATAGAGCTCAATTGTGATCAGTTTGAGTACACCAAAGCCATCTAACAGATGCTTTCCTCAAAATCTCTTTCTCTTGGCAAAAATGCCTTTCTTAGCAAGGTAGCTATCGCGTTTTGAGTTTGAGAGCTTTTCCAATCAAACCAATCACTCACACACCTCACATACATCATATAGAAGTGATCCAAACACTCACATAACATCTGGAACACAGATTTCTCAAAATCACCAGCTGGTTGCTCAAACTTTCAATCAAGTTGCAGCTGAGGTACCACAAATCGTTCCAGCCATTTTCAATCAAGTCCAGGCATTCAAACACACTCCATAGGGTGTAAGGAAGCTGTTCAGATCATCACCACTCATCTGTAACACCTCCAAATCAAAAATCACATTGCACTTGCTGTCACGGCCTAGAGGTAAGCATACACTTGGTCATCTCTCAATCTATGCATATTTCCCTGCACAATAATTTGGCCATATGTTCATAATCATGCATAGAATGTTTTCCCTCAATTAATTGCATTGTTTGAATCGTGTATCAAAAATCCTAGCCTTCATGCAGAAATTAGGGTTCTTGAGGATTTTTCATGATTTCTTGTTATATGTTTAATTTAAATGAAATTAATGGACATAGACATGATCGTGAGGTTGAGACGAGCATAATGATATGTGTATTGCATGTTATAATCAAGTATTCAAGGAGATTGGATAGAATATGCAAATCAGCCAAACCCAGAACACGCGCGTGTTCTTCAGCTGTTCTTGGCGCCTTTTTTGAATTTTCAAATATTTGAATTTTGTGATTTTTCTTTAATTGATTCAAAAATTAATTTCTCTCTGAGTTTTAATGATTTTGAGTTGATTCTTTTTTTAATAATTCACAAAAATGTTAAAATATTTTATTTTTCCAAAAAATCCCAAAAATATTATTTATTTCATATAATTGATGTTTTTGCAAAGAATTAATATTTTAATTATTTTTGACATTTTAAATATTTTTTCCACATTGATTTTGCAACTTTTAATGCTTTCTAATTATTTTGTAGGTCAATACTTAATTTTTGAAGCATTAATCCAAGATCACAATTTGTTTTCCATATGCTAAACAATTTTGATCATTTTAATTGAATTTTATTCAATTAAATACATTTTTGAAAACAAATTAGGGTTTTTGGATTAATTCAACCCTCATAAATCATTTTCAAAACACTTTGGGCCTCTAATAGAGTGTAAGACCCAATCCTTTTTTTTTACCAAACCATTTTTGGGCCTCAGTGTATTGTATAACTCCCGATACCGTAAAAAACAAATGGCGCGATCGTCGCCTTTTGAAAAATAACCTTTTGGGCCTCTCCTCGAGCTATAAGACCCATTCAAAACTTTTGGGCCTCTAATAGAGTGTAAGACCCAATCCCCTTTTAACCAAAACATTTTGGGCCTCACTTATTGTGTAAGTCCCTTTGCGTTAAAAGAAAACCTCGGCGCGATCGCTATTTTAAACGGAAAAATCATCTGGGCCTACCCTCGTGTTATAAGCCCCACTTTTTTTCTTTAAAACATTTGGGCCTCTTGAAAGAGTGTAAGACCCATCCCTTTGTACAGAAAAACATTTTGGGCCTCAGTCACTTGTATAAGTCCCTATGTACAAATTCAAATAGTGCGCTCACTGATAAAACATCTGGGCCTCTCCTTGAGCTGTAAGCCCCAAATCTTTCTTTTTCAAAGCACCTTCTCCTTTGATTTTGAATATATTGTTGTTTTCAATCTATCTTTGTTGAACAACTAACCAAACAGCATGGAAGCTCTACAACCGAGTAAGTGGTTATTGCTTTCATTTACTGCTTTCATATACATATAACTGTATTGTGGGGCTGTTTCACTGTAAGTCTTCTTTCATAAACTCATATCAACTACGTAATAATAGTATAGAAATTTCGAGTTTCCCCGGCAACTACGTCTAGAACTAGGTGACGCCGTTTCGTTTGTTCATAGAAATAGACAACTAGATCCCCAATAGGATCACCAGATACAGTCTTCTCTTCGGCTGTCCTCATTAGCAATTGTCAAGAAACTCTATTCCCAGAGATGAATGTATTCTCCGTGAATGGCATCTTTGAGTTTCTTCCAAATTCTCGAACTTTCCTGACTTGATCTATTCCTTGTGAATAGCTTGCCTTGAACTTCTCGGGGTTTGGGGACCCATCGGCTTCCTAAAAGCATCGGCCTCCTCTTGGGCATCGTACAAGGACCCACAGGCTTCCAAAAAGCAACCCCGCATCCTCTTGGGCTTAGTACAAGGACCCTACGGCTTCTTAGAAGTATTCACAACCTACTCTTAGGCTTCGTATAATGATCTCTTCCTCCGGGAATGATAGCCTCCTCTTGGTCATAGTACAAGGACCGATCGGCTTCTTAAAAGTTTCCAGCCTCCTCTTGGGCTTCGTACAAATTGTCCCGACGACCTCCTAGAGGTATAGGAACAGAACTTAGCCATCTTCATAGAAAAGTCCTTTCATAGAGTCTACTACTGTTTCTCAAAGCATGGTACAAAAGATAAAACTCTAGACTTGGACAGTCTAACCTCCTTGAGTCTCAAAGACATTCTCAAGTGACCCCTTCGTTAAATAGGAAGGAAACCCGCAGACTCGGACACTCTCAATACCCTTTGGATTTCCCGCTTCCTTAAAGAACAGGAATAACCCGAATCCTTGAATCAAATCCATGAGTACAGTATTGCTCATATAAGAACTGATTTTCTCTTTAAAATCAGAATACTGGACCTGTCACTCAACTGAAACAGTAACCATAGCCTCCCTCTTGGGCTTTGTACAATGATCCTCCCCAGCGGAGTCAAACAACGTTTAGCCTCTCTCTCGGGCTTTGTACGAGACACATAAGGGACTCCCTCGTTGAGTCAATCACCCTTTAGCCTCCATCTTGGGCTTCGTACGAGATACAAAAACTCTCTTGTTGGGTCAGACAACCTCCATCTCGGGCTTTATACGAGATACCAAAAGATTCCCTCGTCGAGTCAAAAACCCTTTAGCCTTTCTCTCGGGCTTTGTACGAGACACATATTAGCCTCCTCTTAGGCTTTGTATAAGAAAACCACTGGTTGATCCAATCAACCTTTTAGCATCAAAGTTGTGCCTCGTTCACAGTACACAAACATCAACAACTCCTTCCCCTCCATCTAACTGCTGTAAGCGGCAAGCCTCTGGATCATCTACATCCATGCCACTGTCCCTCTTTTAGCATGAGAAATTCCTAAGAAAATATGGCATTACTCTACACTGAGTTAAAGTCTTCCCCTTGATGTTAAAATCCCCTATAAAGGAAATTATGGCATTGCCGGATTCACAAATCCCGGTTAAAGTAATTCTCCTTTATAAAACAGTCGTAACAGACAAACCCCTCTTTAGAGATGACAAATTCTCTCTAAAGTTGAGACCTTTTAGCTTCACATCTTGGGCTTCGAACAAGATACAAATAAACCCTTCAGCTTCACATCTTGGGCTTTGAACAAGATACAAATCACCTTTCGCTTCACGTCTTGGGCTTTGAACAAGACACCAAAACACCCATTTCCTCCCATAGAATAGGAGGAACTACGAACGCTCTGATTTCCCTGTTTCGATAAACGGGAATACGTAGGCATAAGATTGAAAGAAAAATCTTAGCGAGCACAATCAACGAAAAAACCCAAATCCCATATCTCCATAAATCAAAAGCAGTAATTCAAAAACATCAGTCCTAACATCCTAATCCTTGTTCCCCGCCAGAAACCTTCTGTCAAGGTAAAAAGAAAGAAAACAGTATTGGCGAAAATACAAATAACCAGTACAAAGGCCCCCCACATTGATAGCATCCATAACCTAACAGACTGCTGTTTAAACTCAGTATGCAAAGCAGGGTTAATTGGAGACATCTATTTCCCTTCCTTATTCAGCTCACAATATGATAAAAAATGAATCGACCTGTAGTTTAAGCTCAAACCGCAGAGAGCGACCAGCGCTTAAGAACCGCGTCCAAAATCGCTCGCTACAGAAAAATGGCGCCCACCGTGGGGCACGTTTTCTAAACCTTTTTTCACCTCTTGTGTGAATACCACAGATTGGGGCTTCCGCCGGGGAACCCATTTCTGTCAGGAACTTAGGATTCATAGCTTTAAAAGGTCTAGGATGTTTTAGGACAAATATATATACTGCTTTTCCTAATTGCTATACATGTTAATTTTTCTGCTAATGGGAATGCGGGTGATGCCATATGTGGAAAGATTGAGTATACACTTAAGATAAGTGATGGCGACGAGGTCGACCATCAACCTCAGTGGAGGCTGACCAACGCAACCCATTCTCTCACCTAGACAATGGGTCGGTTGTTAAGTCTGAGAAACTGAGGAGCCAAACCCTTTCGTAGTGCGGAAACTATCGGAAATAGTTGTTATGCGATACTACCCTCATTTGAGGCTGGTGATCTATTCTCGGTGAATGGCACTTACTCTAAGATTGCTCTACAACTCGCTGGCGATCCGCTTGTTGTTTTGCTTTCCTGGGAGGAGCTGATGATAATGAGTACAGGTACAAAAATCACCCTAGTATAAACCTTTTGGGATGGGTAGAGCCTTGACTTCATGACAACGACCCTTTGACCCCATGTTTTTTCTATGTTTTTGTGTGCTGCATTCATGCATTCATTTAAAAAACATTAAAACATTCAAAAAAAAATTTCTCTTCTAGTCTCTCTGTTTTTCAAATTAAACTAAGACTGTGATTGCAAATATCAGAGAAAAGGATTGCACTAATGGATTTCGGTAGAAGAAGAACTCATACGTACACCTTCAAGGTTCCAAATTAAAGCTAGGGGATTTGAGAAGGTTAGTGAGGATGATAACTAACCCAGAGGCTTTCAGAGCCACACACGGAGGTTTGCTACCGCTGTTAAGAGTCCATATGATTGAGGGAATCATGGATGCGCTCATTCAGTTTTATGATCCAGTTTATCAATGTTTCACATTCCCGGATTACCAGCTAACACCAACGCTGGAGGAGTATTCTCATCTGATTAATCTACATATCACAGATCAAGCTCCATTTTCTGGACTGGAAGAAATTCCAAAGAATCAGACCATTGCAAGAGCAATTCATTTGGACGAGTCTGAGGTCAGGACTCACATAACCACTAAGGGTGGCATCCAAGGTTTGCCATCCCAGTTCTTGACAAAGAAAGCCCTCTATTTTGCCAGTATAGGAAACGTGACTGCTTTTGAAAGCATCTTTGTCTTGCTCACCTACGGGTTATTTTTGTTTCCCAACATTAATAATTTCGTCGATATTAACTCCATTAAGGTTTTTCTCATTGGAAATCCTGTGCCGACTTTGCTCGCAGATGCGTATCATTCTGTACACTTGGGAAATTTGTACAGCGGAGGGGAGATCACATGATGTGTACCTTTGCTTTACAAATGGTTTATCTCTCACTTGCCCAAGTCTGCTGCTTTTTGGGATTATAAGAGTGTCATACGTTGGTCGCAGAAGATCATGTCTCTTACCAACTCTGATATAGATTGGTGCAATAGGATTTATGAGGGAATTAGAATCATTGACCGTTGTGGAAACTTCCCCAACGTACCCCTCATAGGAACTAAAGGAGGAATCAACTACCATCCGGTGTTGGTTCGCCGTCAATTTGGATACCCGATGAGGCACATCCCATTGGGTGTTCATCTGGAAGGTCTTTTCTTCAAGGAAGGAGAAAATGACAGAGCACTAAAGATGGAAATAGTGCTCGCTTGGAAGCATGTTCATAAGAAAGGACGAGAGTCTCTAGGAAAACCGGACTGTGTCTCGGTGGAGCCTTATCTCCATTGGGTACAGACTAGAGCTCTCAAGCTAAAGATGCCTTATCCTCGTTACGGAATTCTTCCGCCAAAGGAATCTGTCATGTACTTCATGACTGAGACTGAAAAGCTTCAGGTTACTCTCAACAAAGTTCAAAAGGAGAGAAGGTCTTGGAAGAACAAGTACCGCACCCTCGACATAGAGTGCATCAAAATACAGTAATTATTGGAAGAGAAAGATGCTCTGATTGAAATTTTGGAGCAACATGCTGTGGATAATCAGGATGACCAAAGGAATTTGCTCGCTTCTTTCATCTGGCAAAGGAATGACAACCCGACAACGGCCCAAGATCCCCGGTCAAAGAAAAGGAAGATACCAGATCAGCACCTGATTTCTCTTCAGAGAGGACTCGGGACCCATTAGCTTAGGTTTCTGTTTCTGCACCTTGTAATCTACTGTATTTCCATTTCTATAATCCTTTGAATTCAACAAAAAGGGGTTTCCCCACTGTTTGATATTTGCAATCTAATTGTCGAAGTTTATTTTGATTAAACCAAAAAACAATTAATATAATCATTGCATTCATCATTCTTACATCGCGTATTCTTCTTACCTACGAATCTCACGTTTGTGTCTCGATTCTAGAGTCAAACTGTCTCATTCGTACAATACTCGGGCTAATCGTCAGAAAAAGATGGATGATCTTGAGGAAGAAAATAGAGAATTGAAAGAAGAGATCGACGCTCTGAGTGAGGATATGAGAAAGCTTCGTAACGACATGCAAGCCATGGCAGAAGCTCAGCTACAAAGGACTGTGATCTCAGAGATCACCTCGACGCATAGTGGAAAAGTATGATCCTAGGTATCAAATGCCGAAAGATCGTCCTTGGGGCATGCCTGTTAACTATATCCCGGAAGGATATGTTCCTCCGATCACTGAAGATCAGGGAATCACAACAGAAGCTGCTGGGCCTGAAGGTTACAAACTTCGGGAATGCGAAGATGCCAGGGGCATGCTGAAGACTCCTGAAGGTTATAAACTTCGGGAAGCGCCAAGATTCATTGTCGTAGCCACGGTACCACCCCCTGTGGTGCACACTGTCCCGGAAGGACAGATTCCACCGATACCTGCTGGTAAAAAGGAAACTTTGTTTGACAGAATGGATGAATTCCAGGAGCAGTTCCTGGAAATGCAGAAGGAGCTGCAAGCCATTCGCAGTTAGGATTTATTTGGAAAGGATGCCACAGACCTCTGCTTGGTCCCCAATGTGAAAGTTCCGCACAAATTCCAAGTGCCCGACATTGAAAAATACAAGGGTAACTCTTGCCCTCAGAGCCATCTGGTGATGTACGCTCGGCGGATGTCAGCTCAAACGGAGAATCAGGACCTACTGATTCACTACTTCCAGGATAGTTTAACTGGTGCCACATTAAAATGGTACATGGGTTTAAACTGTACTACGATCAGTACATTCAGAGATCTTGGTATTGCCTTCGTCTAACAATACAAATACAATTTGGACATGGCACCCGACAGAGATCAACTCAGATCAATGTCGCAAAAGAACAAGGAAACCTTTAAGGAGAATGCTCAAAGGTGGCGGGAAATTGCCGCTCAAATTTGTCCGCCTCTTGAGGACAAAGAGATGACAAAGATCTTCTTAAAGACCTTAAGCTCATTTTACTATGACCGAATGGTTGCCAGTGCACCCAGTGATTTCACCGAGATGGTGGGCATGGGCGTACGTCTTGAGGAAGCCGTCCGAGAAGGACGTTTGGTAAAAGACACTGGATCGACGAGCGCTACTAAAAAATACGGTAGTGCTCTCCCTAAGAAAAAAGAGCAAGATATTGGGAATATCTCTCTCGGAAAGCAAAGGCGACGTTATCAGCCGGTAGCAGCTGTAACTCCTGCTATTAGCCCTGTGCCTATTCCTACGTATCAACCTTAGGTTGCGCAGAGCCAACCTGATCAGCAAAGGACACAACAGCCTCTTCAGCAGGCTCGTCCTCCATATAACAACAACCATACAACACGACCATCAGGGTTTGATCATATACCCATGTTGTACACAGAACTATTTCCGTTACTACTAGCTAAGGGGCACATTCAGACTAAATCTCCTCTTACAGTACCGAAAAACCCGCCTTTTTGGTTTAAGGTGGATCAGACATGCCCTTATCATCAAGGAGGATCAGGGCATAACATTGAGAATTGTCTCAATTTCAAATCTGACGTGCAAAAGCTTGTTAGGAGTGGGCTCCTATCTTTCAAGGATACAAATCCCAATGTTCTCACGAACCCGTTGCCTCAACATGAGAAAGCTGCAGTCAACCGAATTGAGAAAGAGACTAACAATGTCTATCAAATTCACGATGTACTCTTATTGAGGGCTAATTTGGTCAAGATGCATTGTAGACAGAGTGGGTACGGCCATGTGCCACCTCATAATTATCACCAGTGTGATATCTGCTCTAAAGACAACCAGGGATGTTCTGTGGTGCAAGCAGCTCTTCAAGAACAAATGGATCTCGAAGGGATCCAAGAGCACCGAGTTCGTGGAGTTAACATGGTCTACACGAATTCCAACATTATTCAGAACCACGATATCCGTGCAATGAATGTCAACTTAGTGGCGATGCACTTAAGGCAAAGCCAGTATCATAATCTGTCGCGGCTTGATTACAGTTCTTGTCTGACGTGCTCGGTAAACAAACAGGGATGCTCTTTCATACAAGAGGCCCTCCAGCGTCAGATGGATCTTGGTTGGATCCAAGACTACCATAATAGGAACCCTTATCAGATCAACATGGTTCAGATCTTTGATATTCGCGTGATGAACACCAACTTAGTAGAGTTACATACTGAACAGGTCCGACTCAGATTCTTAATATCACATGACTATCAAAGCTGTAAAGCAGGTTGCGAAAATGATCGAGGTTGTACCCTTGTCCAGGAGGCACTTCAGCACTTGTTAAATCACTGGTGGATGCCAATCTATATGGATGAAGATACTCAGCAGATTAGTATCAATAACAGGAATCCCACTCGGCGTCAAAGTCAGGATGTCCGATCTGTGGAAGCTAACCTAGTGAGGTTATATTGTATTCAAAGTGGGCGTGGCCAGGTGCCACCACACAATTATGAACGTTGTAGTGTCCGTTCGGAAAGTAACCAAGGGTGTTACCTTGTAAGAGCAACTCTTTAGGGTCAGGTCGATCGTGGAGAAATTCGTCCACATCCGGGTTCTGGACCCATCGACTGGACGCCGAACTACCTTGCCGAGCAAGTTGAGGATGTTGCACAATCTCTGGTCATCACAGGACCAGGGACGTTTGTGCCATTATCCCTCTACTTGACGAATCTAAGGTTCCCAACCGGGAACGGATCGAGATTACTTATGATGGTCAGAAAAATCAGAAGGTTCCCATAGTCATCTATCTACCGGGACCAACACCGTATGAATCAACTAAGGCTATCCCTTACAAATACGGTGCAACGACAGTTGAAAATGGAAAGGAAATTCCATTACCCTCCGTCGTGAATATTGCAGACATCAGTTGTGTAACACGGAGCGGTCGAATCTTCAACCGAGGAGTTGGAGAACCTAACAAAGAAAAGGAACTTCAGACAGAAGCTCCCGATCCATTAGTCGGTAATCCTGACCTTTCGAAAAATGATGATGAGATGCTGAAGCTCATCCAAAGGAGTGAATATAACATTGTTGATCAACTATTGCAGACTCCTTCAAAGATCTCGGTATTATCGCTGTTACTCAATTCAGAAACCCACAGGGAGGCTCTACAGAAAGTCTTAGAGCAAGCCTTTGTGGAACAGGATGTAACAATCAGACAGTTTGATAGCATTATCTCTAACATCACTTCCTGCAATAATTTAGGATTTAGTGATGAGGAATTACCTGAAGAGGGTCGCCGTCATAACATGGCGCTCAACATTACAGTTAACTGCCAGGACGATGCTTTAGCCAGCGTACTGGTAGACACAGGGTCATCCCTGAATGTTATGCCAAAGTCCACTTTGATGCAATTATTATTCAAAGGCCCTCCGATGAGAATCAGCGAGGTTGTCGTCAAAGCATTCGACAGATCCAGAAAAACGGTTATCGGCGAAGTTGATTTTCCCATAACTATCGGTCCTCACACCTTTCAACTCACTTTCCAGTTCATGGACATCCGGGCAACGTACAGTTGTTTATTAGGAAGACCTTGGATACACCAGGCTGGAGCGGTTACTTAAACCCTCCACCAAAAGCTAAAGATCGTCAAGAACGATCAACTTGTCATGGTTTGTGGGGAACAAACCTTGCTTGTAAGCAACTTGTCATCGTCTACTGGTATAGAACCCGAGGAGGTTATTGGAACGCAGTTCCAAGCACTGTCGGTAAGCAAGGACAATCAGTTCAAAGAAGGAACTTCGATTTCTTCATACAAAGATGCTATCAAAGCGGTCGAGAGTACCGATACAAACGGATGGGGACAACTTGTCATTCCTATTGATAATAAAACAAAAAAGGGTCTTGGTTTTTCTGCAACCTGTACCCAGACAGCTGCCAACGATGAAAGTCTTCATCCCCTTCAAAATTTCTTCCACAGTGGAGGTTTTCTCCACCCGGTGTCTCAAGCAGTACATGCTATTGATGAGGAAGATCCCTCTGACACAGATGAAGAATGGAAGTCCTATCTTAATGAGGACGGTTATATGTCTCAGGAAGAGGTGCCTACGCCTTTTTGCTTTCCGACAGAAAGTCCGAGATTTATACCAAGGTCAGACGTTGAAATGATATATGGAGATTGTGATCCGGAAGGATGCCATGCTCCACCAAATTCGTTAGAGGAGGACACTCTGATGAAAGACAACTTTGACCACAATTACTATGGCCCGATGGATGGCCTGCCAATGTGGCAGCCCTACCAGGAGATTTGGGGCAAGAGAGTCAGCCAAACAATGAAAATCAGCTGACCGTCATTGAACAAAATACCTGTGTCCCCACCATGTCATGGGGTCAACACTCAGGTCATCCTGAAGCTACTCAACATGACGATGAATTCGCAACGTTTGCAGGACTAGAGTTCATCAACTATGCTTTTCCCGAGGTAAACGTCATCGAGAGGGATGACTCCTCTAGTTCCAGAGAAGTGTGGGACACCTTGGGACAACTAAGTGGAAAATTTGACTATATGGTCAAGTACACCGCTCCCGAAAGCTCTCGTATCAGGCTCGAAGATATCCAGCCAACTGGATGGGGAGATACAGCTGAGAGCACAAATACTCTGCAAAATACAACTGAGGAATTCTCCTACGACAACTCTGCTTGGGAGACAGTTTCCAATGATCCTGCTCCACCAAAAATCAGCGTCATTTCTAAAGACAAATCAAAGAAGGTACCAGACTTTGTGATTCACCGAGGAGTTCGCCGCCAATGGGTTGCAGTTGATGCTCCGAAGGTCATTCGTCAGTCAAAGTAATTGCCATCTTTAACCTTTCACCCTGCCCAGGTGAAACGGAAGTTTTGATAGGGCTCGCTTTCTGTAAATTTCCCTCTTCACTTCGCCCCAAGCGACAGAGTTTTGTTTTATAGGGCTGTAGTTTCAAGAATCGACTTGTTCATTAATAAAATAATGTCGTTCTGTAATTTCCGCATTAATTGCTGTTTTCTCTTTTCGTTTTTCAGAAAATGGTAATCCTAAAAAACAATTCAATAATAAAAACAAGCAGTAAAAAAAATATACACTGCACACACTTGCATTTTCCCCTATCTCTTCTAAACACGAATCATCACGTCATGCAGATTGCTTGTTTTAAACCCCGTTGAAACATACGATCCGATGCCTTTTCCCAACTTTGAGTTCCCGGTATTCGAGGCTGAATAAGAAGATGACAACGAAATTCCAGAAGAGATCTCCCAACTACTCAGACAAGAGGAAAGGTCCATTGAACCTCACAAAGAACCGTTGGAAATGGTAAACTTGGGTTTAGAGCAAGAGAGAAAAGAAATCAGGATTGGGGCACTGCTCAGTCCAACTGCCAGAGAGGGTTTGATAAAGCTTCTCAAAGAATTCCCCGATGTATTCGCTTGGTCCTATTAGGATATGCCAGGGTTGAATACCAGCATCGTGGAACATCACTTACCGTTGAGATCGGAATGTCCGCCAGTAAAGCAAAGGTTGAGACGGACTCACCCGGACATGGCCATCAAAATCAAAGAGGAGGTGCAGAACCAGATTGATGCGGGTTTCCTCGCTACATCTGAATATCCTCAATGGTTAGCCAATATTGTACTCGTTCCTAAAAAAGACGGAAAGGTCAGAATGTGTGTTGATTACAAGGATCTGAACAAGGCAAGTCCAAAGGACGACTTTCCTTTACCACACATTGACATGCTGGTGGACAGTACAGCAAAGTTCAAAGTTTTTTCCTTCATGGATGGATTCTCGGGCTATAACCAGATCAAAATGGCGCCGAAAGACATGGAGAAAACTTCATTCATTACCCCATGGGGTACCTTTTGTTACAAGGTAATGCCGTTCGGTTTGAAGAACGCTGGGGCAACCTATCAAAGGGCCGTAACTACTCTGTTTCATGACATGATACACAAAGAAATCGAAGTGTATGTCGATGATATGATTGCAAAATCAAAAACAGAGAGTGAGCACGTTGAACATCTGTCAAAATTGTTCGAACGTCTAAGAAAATTCACGCTTCGCTTGAATCCGAACAAGTGCACCTTCGGTGTCCGTTCAGGGAAACTATTAGGGTTCATCGTCAGCCAGAAAGGAATTGAGGTTGATCCTGACAAAGTCAAGGCCATTCAGGAAATGCCTTCTCCGAAAACTAAGAAACAAGTCAGAGGATTCCTGGGACGTTTGAACTACATCTCCCGATTCATATTCCTTATGAATGCCACGTGTGCGCCGATTTTCAAATTACTGAAAAAGAACCAGGATTGCGTTTGGTCAGAAGATTGCCAAACTTCCTTCGACAGTATTAAGGAATACCTGCCGATTCTATCACCTCCAGTGGAAGGAAGACCACTGATCATTTACCTCACAGTCCTAGAGGACTCAATGGGATGTGTACTTGGCCAACAAGACGAAACCAAAAGGAAAGAGTCTGCCATCTACTATTTGAGCAAGAAATTTACCGACTGCAAAACTCGGTACACGATGCTTGAGAATACTTGTTGCACTTTGGCTTGGGAAGCCAAACGTCTTCGCCAATACATGATTCATCACACTACTTGGTTGGTCTCCGAAATGGATCCAATCAAGTATGTTTTCGAAAAGCCTGCTCTCACGGGAAGAATTGCCCGTTGGCAGATGTTGTTATCAGAATATGACATAGAGTACCACGCTCAGAAAGTCGTTAAGGGGAGTATTTTAGCCGATCATTTGGCTCATCAACCGATTGACGATCAAGAATCAATCGGGTTTGACTTCCCAGACGAAGATGTCATGTATCTAAAAATGAAAGATTGCGATGAACCGTTACCCAGTGAAGGGCCAGAACCAGGTTCCCAATGGGGACTTATCTTTGACGGAGCAGTTAATCATTATGGAAACGGAATTGGGGCAATCATTGTTACCCCTCAGGGTACCCACATTCCTTTCACTGCTAGACTTACGTTCAAGTGTACGAACAACGAGGCCGAATACGAAGCTTGTATTATGGGTCTCGAAGAAGCGATTGATTTAAGGATCAAAAACTTGGACGTATACGGCGACTCAGCCTTGGTTATCAATCAGATAAAAGGAGATTGGAACACATACCAATTAGGACTAATTCCTTACAAAGATTATGCAAGAAGGTTGTTACCTTTCTTCAACAGAGTTGAGTTTCATCACATCCCTCGTGAAGAGAATCACATGGCTGATGCATTAGCCATTATCTCTTCCATGATTAGTGTAGGTCAATGGAATGACATACCTAAGATCGACATAATACACCTTGAAAGGCCCACTTACATCTTCACGATTGAAGCAGTCATAGACGATAAACCTTGGTATCACGATATCAAATGCTTCCTTCAGAAACAAGGGTACCCATTTGGGGCACTCAGAAAAGACAGAAAAACCCTCAGAAGACTGGCTGGAAACTTCTTCCTGAGCGGTGATACTCTCTATAAGAGAAATTTTGACATGGTCTTGCTCCGATGCGTAGACAGACCAGAAGCAGACATGCTTATGAAAGAAATTCATGAAGGATCCTTTGGCACTCATGCCAACGGACACACAATGGCGAGAAAAATTCTAAGAGCAGGGTACTATTGGTTGACAATGGAATCCGACTGCTACAAGTACATGAGGAGGTGTCACAAGTGTCAAATATACTCCGACAAAATTCATGTACCGCCATCGCATCTCAAAGTTCTTTCTTCCCCGTGGCCTTTTTCCATATGGGGAATCGACATGATTGGCTTGATTGAACCTAAGGCTTCAAACGGACATCGGTTCATCCTGGTAGCCATTGACTATTTCACCAAGTGGGTCGAAGCAGCGTCATTCGCCAATGTAACCCGGCAAGTGGTGGTCCGATTTATCAAAAACAATATCATCTGTCGTTATAGTGTTCCAAGCGAGATCATTACTGATAATGGATCTAACTTAAACAACAAGATGATGAGAGAGTTGTGTGCAGAGTTCAAAATCGAACACCATAATTCGTCTCCCTACCAAACCAAGATGAACGGAGCGGTAGAAGCGGCCAATAAGAACATCAAGAAGATAGTTCAAAAGATGGTTGTAACCTATAAAGACTGGCACGAGATGCTACCCTTTGCTCTTCACGGTTATCGCACATCTGTCCGCACTTTAATAGGGGCAACCCCTTTCTCTCTAGTGTATGGCATGGAAGCAGTGCTCCCCATAGAAGTAGAGATCCCGTCAATTCGAGTATTGATGGAAGTTAAGCTCACCGAAGCTGAATGGTGTCAAAGCCGACACGACGAACTGAATCTGATCGAAGAAAAGAGAATCACGGCACTATGCCATGGTCAGTTGTATCAACAGAGAATGAAGAGGGCGTTTGAGAAAAAGGTCCGACCTCGTGTTTTCAGAAAAGGAGACCTCGTGCTCAAGAAGATACAATCATTTCTCACTGACTCTCGGGGCAAGTGGACTCCGAATTATGATGGCCCCTATGTGGTCACGAAAGCTTTCTCAGGCGACGCCTTGAGACTTGCAACCATGGACGGAGAGGAATTTGCCTACCCCACAAATGTTGATGTAGTCAAGAAATACTTCGCCTAAACTAAAAAAAAAAAAAAGAAAAAAAAACGTCTCGGTGGATTGAAAACCCGAAAGGGCGGTCCAGGCAAAAGTTAGAGACAGAGAAAAAATCATCCCGGTGGATTGGAAACATCAAAGTACAATCCAGGCAAAAATTAGGGATAATAGCAAGTAACTATGTTCAACAGAGGCAAATCCCTCAGTAGCAGCAGTTATACCATCCATCGGAGGAAAACTCCAGTCAAGGTCATCTTCGACAGAAGCTCAGGATGCCCCGAATTCAAAGTTGGTAGAAGGATAGTGGTCGTTATGTTTCAACATAGCCTTTTTCCCTGTAAATTACCATTTTTTTAACTTTGTAAATACTCTTTGGAATCACGTGTTTGGCTGATCTCCATCTTATCAATAAAATTTGAGCCTTTGTGCTTTTGTTTGTAATTCTTACTT
The DNA here is from genome assembly GCA_022829125.1 of Lathyrus tuberosus. Lineage (NCBI taxonomy): Eukaryota > Viridiplantae > Streptophyta > Magnoliopsida > Fabales > Fabaceae > Lathyrus > Lathyrus tuberosus. The sequence goes on from JALAZF010000282.1 coordinate 1,913,896, forward strand.
GTTTTAGCTTTACAGAACGACGTTTTTAACATGATTAACGATTCTTGAAATAAAACAAAAATGAATTTACTTGTTAAACTTTTTCTGCTTTTAAAATAAAGACGGCAATTTCTTTTGACTGTTGAACATCGAGAGAACGTTGCTCGCTTCTCCAGAAGTAATCGAGCTTCAAAGTGCAGAATCAAAGCACTCCTTCTAAGCCAGTGCGCCTGAGTGAAGGATCAGTTATGCTAGATACGGATACTCCGTCTGACACGCCTCGGCCGAGTTCTTACCTCCGAAGCTCGATCAACGGTAGCTCCCAACAGGGACTGTCTCTCCTAAGCAAGGTGGAATTGCTATCTTGAACCAGTGATATTTCTATACGCCCCGCGATGGCCGAGTATCCAGTCATGTTCATCTATTAGTCTGTATGTCGCGTTAGTTTTGTCAGCATATACATACATGCATCATGCATTATTTGATTTGCATTCACATTTCATATTGCATCACTATCACTCTAGTCGGTCTTGTCCCCTAGTGATAACAGTCCTCTCAATCAAGTTGCCAGTTCTTGCCTCGTCAGGAAACGCTGCGTTTGAACGACCTCGCCTCCAGTTTATTTCTGAGAGGAAGTTGGCCTTTGACCACTTTGATAACTTGAACCTCTGAAAGACCAGAGAACCTTCAACCGATGTCACTCTTCTCCATTGAAGATGATATCCTTACTTTCCCGGATTAAGGAAAATCCATAGAGAAAGCCTCGTAATCAGAGATTCGGCAGCATGCCAGTTTCGCTCGGAAAGAACCGCTGATGAAAGGGTCATCGGAACCTCAAAATTGGAGCCCATCATATGGCATTTCTCCAGGAAGATCCTGAGAAAAGTATGATGTAAGACCCCAAGCGGAAGAAGTCTCTCAAGAGACTTATTTTCCCCAGATAGAGTCGACAAATGGCGTCTCCAACAGAGAAGTTTGTGTACCTCTACAATTCAGACGACTGGGTTCTCCAGCAAGTCTGACATCAAAGCTTTTTCCATCAAATGGTATCTCCCCAGGAAAATTCGGCGAGAAGTTTGAGGGAAATCCTCTAAAAATAGTGTTCCTTGTCAGTAAAGTTTATTGACAAAAGAAACTGAGTCCAATTCCTTGGTAGGAAACCAGGATCGAGGGGAAGTTTAAATCAGAAACTAAGACCAGTTCCTCGGTAGGAAACCAGGATCGAGGGGAAGTTTGTTTCAGCAACTGAGACCAGTTCCTTGGTAGGAAACCAAGAACGAGCGGAAGTTGACAAAAGAAAACTAAGACCAGTTCCTTGGCTGAAGACCAGGATCGAGGGGAAGTTTTCCTTTTCTAAGCATCATTGCTTAGCAAAAGAAGATGAATGCGCAAGCCGCCATTCATAGCCATCAAAATTTCGGGTATTCCGATATTTAATCCTCTTGCACCCCGAATGCCCGAATACCTTCGTCATTCACACATTCGGGTCCAAGAAGATTAAATAGGGGCATCTGTCATACCCCAAATTTTGACCACTAAGATTTCCCATCATTGTGAAAATCATCATCACAATATGGAAGAACCATCATACTTCTTCAGTCTCCCCAAAGATGGGTGAGCATTCACTACAATCAAAACTAGGGTTTCAAGCCCTCTCTGAGTGCTTAGACAAAGGATCAGTCAAAGAATGACATGATCTTCAACTTGTCTAACCTCTCAAGCATCCACAAAGGATCAAAAGGACTCCCACTCCAAGGATTAAGCACAAGGATGCTCCCTTCTAGGTAGATCAAGCCTCAAGATCGACAGTGTCACCAAATTAGGGTTTTGGTCGACCAGGGCCTCCAGATGGAAATTTTTCATCTGGGCATAAGCCAATGATCCAAAACACAACCTAATGTACTCCATGGAACCTCATGGACCCATTCATCAAGTCAATTTTGCCTCAGGGGTTGCACTCATCAAAAATCAGGAATTAGGGTTTCTTGACCTAATTCACCCCTAAGTTGACTTTTCGGACAAATCATGAACCAAGACCTCAAGAGAGGGTTTGAGGGTCTCTAATGAACTATATTGATCCATTTGGAACAATGGATTAATCCAAGAAGCTTGAGCAACAAGTCTCAATTTCATCTGCACAACAATTAGGGTTTTAAGGAAAAAGTCAACTGTAACTTTGACTTTTTACCAGGACATGCTCCCAAGCCCTAAGACATGATTCAATATGCCCTATGACACCCATGGAACATGTCCATCAAGTTTGATTTAGGTCAAGGACATGATTTCCTGAAGAATTGTACAGTTTGTAATTCATCTGATAAAAAGTCAACTGTGCACAAAAGTCAACTTTGACTTTTTGAGATTTTTCACCAAAATGGTTTTTTAACCCTAAAATGATGTTAATGTATGATTTGAATCATCATTCATCAAGAAAAATCAAGAAAAATTGGATAACTTGTAAAAGGGGTAACTGTTGCACCCCAAAATTTGCTCTCCTTACTTTAGTACTAACTGGCTTATGTTTCATTTCATTTTTTGCATTATCATGTATGCATATCATTAGAATGGGGTCAAGGTGCATGAGTAAGTTCAAGAAGGTCCTATCTGGTCTATCCCATCATCAAGAGTTCACAAGTGGCAAGGGATCTCAAGGGATCACTCTCTCCTAACCAGTGCATGAATTAGGGTTTTGAAATTCTTGGTTTTATTGCTTCAATGGGCAAGCTCCTTGGGTTTTTATCATCATTAAATGGCATATCTTATCTTTGTTGGAGAGGATACACATCATATTCAGAGGAATTTGGATTTGGAGACTGTGTTATTTCCTCCTAGACTGAGGGTACCAAAACTAGGGTTTGCTATAAAGTCAGTTTATTTCTGATTTTTTGGGCAAGACTTGATTCCATGGTATTCCTTGGGTCCCTATGTACCTAGGGATAGGAGGTTGCCCATCAGTTTGGTTCAGGAGAAGTTCGATTGGCCAATGGATTGGAAATCAGGTGAATGAGGTAAAAGTCAACAGTAAGAGGAAAAGTCAACTGTGGAATTTTGAGGTTCTCTCCAAGGTTTTCAAGGTCTCACATCCTCATATGGTCTTCAAGGGTCAAGTTTCATACATATTTATCAGGAATCAGGAGTTGGTGCAAAGTTTCTAAATTTGGAAAGTGACCTATAATGAAGAGTTTCCTTTTTGGGCAAGTTCCTGCACTGCATTCAACTTGACTTTTCATCATCAAGCAAGCTTCAAATGAATTTTTCTCCAACATTAAATTTGAAGGTATTTTTCTCCTCTTTCCAACAAGTACTAATGGGTCTCCATATCATTTGTGAAGCTCCAGTTATGGTCCAAAGAAGGCAAGGTGGTTTTTAGGGTTTCATTTTCACAACTTTTAGGTTTTGGGACATATGGACCTATGATTAATTCCATTGCTTCAAGACATGTTCCAACATCCAAAAACAATTCCTAAGAAACATTTTGGGCTTTTTAACCAAGTGGTTCCATGGCATATTTATCACTTATTCTCCATTATTCAAAATTGCCAAACTATTAAAAACTCATGAATCAATTGTTTTCAAGGCCTAAGTTCCATTGAGGTGTAACTAGCAATCCAAATGAAAGTGATCCATCATGGGATTATTAAATATTCATGAATGGAGGAGGTGTGCTTAACATAATGTGTTTTTCCAAAATAATTCAAAAAATCATTAAACATGGAATTACCCAAGCCCAAGTCATATTCAGCAGATAACCCTAGTCTATATAAGCTCAATCATGCACTGGTTAGGGGTCACACACGTGCATTTGGAGGAGAACCACAATTTGGAACCCTAAAGCTTTCTTTCCTTGGATCTCACGAATTACAAGGTCTTTCTTCAAAGTTCTTCCACAAATCTCTTCCTGGTGATTTCTAGAACACAACCCAACCACCATTCGCAGCCAAAAGCAAGGATTGGAGTTGCACCATCTCAGGTGGGTGAATTTTTTTGTGCTCCTAAAACTCCCATTTTTTTATATGAATATTGACGCGTGATGATTGGTGATTACCCTGATCTATTTATTTTTAATTTTGGACGTGTGGTTTGCTTGTAATATGGATTTAAAGTTTTATGCCCTAATGGTTTTTCATTCGTTTTTTATTATACACTAACAATTTGGGGTTTTTGATGCCATACTTGGATTCCTGACGTTTTTCTGGTCAGAATAGTGTACCCATACGCATTTTCTAGAAAATTTTGGACGACAACTCACCGGAGAGGGTGGCCGGAGCCCTAGCTCCGGCGGCTGCCTGAATCCAGTCCGGCGAGGAGAATTGAGAGGATGAAGAGATAATATGACCGTTCATTCCGTGATCTAACGCTCCCTATTGTGCCACGTGTTCTTTTTATTATGTTTTATTTTATTTAATTGCGTGTGTGCCAGCCTACACTTAATACCGTGCGTCCTCCAATCGTGGCCATGGTTTTTGTTTTATTTTTTATCTAACGGTGGAGATTGCTCCAACAAATAAATGAAGGCATGTGCCTTGCATATGGCTGGTCCATGGTGCGGTTATTGGTGTGGTTGTGTGAGTACGTGGTTATTGTGTGCTGAGTGATTCAGACCGTTGATCCTCATTACTTTTTGATCACATTGACCTTTTGACTTGTATTGTAGCGCGTTGGATTGAATGGATGGTTGGATTTAATTCTGAACCTTTGACCGAATCACCATGCTCCATTGACTTCGTTGTTGGACCTTTGACCATTGGGCCTTCGCTATTTACACCCCAGTTTCAGCCTATATCTTTTTTCCAACGCCTTCCTCCTGCTTATTACACCCCCTTGCTTCTTTCATTTTCTTTTTTTATTTTAATTATTTGCTTTTCATATTTTAATTTTAAAAATACATAAATGCATTTAAAAATCATCATAAAATTCATGCATACTTTTCAGCATTTTATAAAATTTTTACAAATTTTATTTTTTATTTTTATTTTATTTTTGTCATCCAAATTAATTACTTTATTAATTTCCTTTTTGCATTACACATCTCATGCATACATAAATTTCTTTATTTTAATTCTCCTCATCTATAATACATTTTTAATCCGTTCTTTTTGCATTTGTTCATTCACATTCTAAAATGAATTAAAGTATTTTTCTTTCTTTTTTTAATTTATTCCATATTAAATTTATGTCCTTCCCTTTGGCACATTGAACCTTATTCCTCACCTGAATTCATGTTTGGATTATTATCACCATTGTTCGCCATTGTTCAAGTTTCACTTGCCTTGATAGTATTTACGTCCGTTTCGTACTAACCTTTTATGCAGGGACTAAGGTAAATTCTTTAAGGGTATGGATAAATATCCATGGTCACTCTTATCCTTTCTTTCTCCCCTCTCTTCTTCCTTTAGGATTTAGGTTGTCGTCAAACCTCACTAACCGTAGGTCACCCATGCATGATGACTTTAGGATCTATAGTCCCCCTTTAGAGTTACCCTTGTGTCTTCTCTCTTCTCATCTCAAATTTCTTTAAAGCACTTAATAAGAATAAGGTGTATTGCGCACAAGCCTTAAGTATGGGGAATGAGAAATGAGGGGCTTCCTCTCATCTTTCTAGAGTGCTTAGCGAGCGTCCTGTCTTGGGACGATGCGTTAAGTATTCTCCCCTGTGCCCTAGACTTTGGTGCAATGCAACTTAGGAACTAACTTAAGTCACTTCTGTCCTAAAAAACACAAACCAACTTCAAACCTTTTTGTCCTTCGGGACCTTCAACTTAAAGGCTATTTTCAAAAAGGGCACGTTACCTTCCGTCTGAGTCGCAAACAGACATCGACCCTAACTGTCGGACGCGAACTTAACGTCGCTCATAAAAAACACAAAAAGAACTTGGTCTGAACTACGTTGACTCTGAATTCCCCATTGCACAAAGGGGGTACGTAGGCCTAGGACGTTGACGTCCTACCGAGTCTGTCTTTGCCTTTCCCTCTCTGCCTTAGTACAGTCCTAGATGATAGTATAACTCACCCTTAGAATAGACAACAAGCGTGGATCCCATCGAGTACGATGGACGTGTGGGGTGCTAGCACCTTCCCCTCGCATAACCGACTCCCGAACCCAGGTTATGGTTGCGATGACCATTCCTTTCCCTCTTCCTCAGGTTTATGCGGTGTTCCCTTTCCCTCTCTTGGGATAAATTTACAAGGCTGGCGACTCTGTTTTTCCGCGCCACTCTCGCGTTTGTACCTAGATGAAAATCCTGGGAGCGACAGCTGGCGACTCTGCTGGGGAATCTGGTTGACCTATGCTGGTCCATCCCTAAGCGAGTCAATCCTAGTGCTTGCTTGTCTTTGTTCTCTTTGGGTGTTTTGTTTTTGTTTTGCTTTATGTGTTGCATTTTATTTTTATTTTTACCGCATTTTCTGCATTTCATTTTTTGTTACTGTCATGCTGCTGTGCTGGCTGTCTTTGTTTTGCAGGTTGGGTGGGTCTGAGAGATAAGCCCAATACCAAGGCTTGAGAATACCCTAGGACTAGAGTGGAAAGTAGTGGGACCTACGTGCCCGCTTAGTACGTTTGTGTGTTCACGAAATTCACAACCAGACGAGGCTATCTTGGGATGCATTCTAACGTGTGTGTCTTGCGCATGTTGGGGTGTTGATCTAGAGAGCTGTCGACTCTGGTGACCGATCATCGAGGACCTTAGTGGAAACATCCCTCTTTAGTGGTGACAGTGGCAAACCACATCCTGTGACAAACCCATTCGCACCCGAGGGCCCGCTTTGGAACTCGCATAGGATGGCCCCTACGTTTTGAAGAGAATCAGTGGAGGCACTCCTCGATTGACGATAGTACTGTACCCCGAGGGATGAATGTACTATTGTTTCTCGACCTCAGTGCCAAAGCTGAGGACCTTCCACTTTGGAGAATCAGTTGAGGCCTCCTCGATTGATGATGATGCCAAACCAGAAATGGTGAACGTATCATCATTTCTCGACCTGAGAGCCCGGGATACTGAACATCCTAGTACCCACACGTGAGAGGGGATGGGTGTTTGCAGGTTTGCAGGTAACCAAAACTTTCAGTCTACCCGGTTTTCTGGATTTCTCGTCAGTGTTTGATTATCTGGGTTCCTGGTTATCTCAGTGGTTCGGTATTTTGGAATTCTGGTTTTCTGGGTTGTGGTTCTTGTTCAGCTAACAGCACAGCACATCCAACAGTGTTACCTTGATCCCATGTGTGCATTTGCATCATCATTTTGCATCCTAACATGTTTATTCATTTGCAGAGTTGCATCCCAACCTTGATTCTGGTTTCCGAAGACTATCAAGGATGAGTACTGAGAAGAAAAAGAATATCATAGGATACAAGTTCCCGTCACTTATTCTGGATCCCGTTCACAAGATTGTTTCTATGGCAGAACCTGGGGAATCGGCACTTGTGGACTGTGATGGAATGTCGTAGTTCTCTTTCTATCTATTGTATTTGGACCACCGCCAGGCGTGTTAGTTGGGATCTACGATTATTGTGTTCAGACTTATTATCGTGAGTTATAATTATTGACATTTGGTTTCCTCTGGTTTTCTTAATATATGAGCAAAAGTTCCGTTCTATCTTGCTGTTAAACTGGAATCAAGAGGTGGATCGCCTTGCGAATATTCCAGCATGTTCATTTGCATTTGCATCTTGCATCATTTTTGCATATCTGTCTCCGGCCTGATCAGAGAGCTCATCAATCCTTTGTCTGAATCGCAGTTGATCTCTGGACTTTCTCATCAGACTTGAATCAGCTTTGGGGGAGATCATTATGAATTCAGGGGAACAAAATCAGTTTGTAATTAGGGCCGATGTTGAATTGATGAAGAGTTAGTTGGATCAACTTGTGGAAGCTATGACAGCCATGAATGGGGGAGAGGCCAATGTTCAGAGGACTTCAGTTACTGGGAATAGCATTCCACCTCCAGTGAACAATGTTACTCAAGCTCAGCCTGTGCAAGTCCCTATTGAGGATCATATTATACATGAGCGTACCATCGCCCGAGATGGACATTCTCCTTCTCTTGATGCCACAGACTATCAGCGCTTTGCCTTCTCTGTGCCAAATTTCCAAGGGGTAATTCCAAAGGCGAAGCCTAAGGACCCACGGACTGTTCAGTTTGATGAAAGATGTCATGTGTTGGAAGAGAAGCTGGATGCCCTAGTGAAGCGCGATACTCTTGATCTGAATGCTGCGAGCATGTGTTTGGTGCCCGACCTTGTGTTACCTCCGAAATTTAAGATGCCGAATTTTGAGAAATACAAAGGGGATAGCTGTCCGAAGCTACATTTGGTGATGTTTAACCGAAGAATGACCTCACATGTCTATAATGACGAGCTTATGATTCACTGTTTCCAGGACAGTCTGAGTGGGGCATCTTTGAGTTGGTATATGCAGTTGGAAAGTGGTAGCATCCGATCATGGTCAGATCTAGCCAATGCCTTTGTAAAGCAGTACAGTTATAATCTTGACATGGCTCCCAGCCGCCTGCAGTTGCAAGGTTTATCTAAAGCGGATAACGAATCATTCAGAGAGTATGCTCAGAGATGGAGAGAGTTAGCTGCTCGTGTTCAACCACCACTTTTGGAAAGAGAATTGGTTAATATGTTTAATGATACTTTGCAAGAACCGTACTTCGATAAGTTGATTACTGTATTAAAATTCTCTGACTTGCTAATACTTGGAGAACACGTTGAGTTCGATATCAAGAGGGGAAAAATCCAAAGCGCCTCGAACTTCCCGGCTAGTGAAAGTGGATCAGTTGTCAGTTCTCAAGAAGAATGGGTGGAAGAAGGCAATTCCATCCAAGAATATCCCCCACCTCATCCTCAGTATTCAGGTGTTTCAACAGTTCAGAGTCAACAATCTTCTGGGTTGTCGTATCAGGGATCCCCTAAGAATCAACGGTCATACCGCCGTCAGCCGCATCAGCATGCCCGACAAAGACCTAGGAAGCCAGAGAGGCATTTCACGCAGTTTCCAATGTCGTTTAGTCAGATGTTGCCAGATTTAATCAGAGGTGGACTTATCGTGCCGAAGGAACTGAAGCCAGTGCATTTTCCGTATCCACCAGGTTTTGATGTCAACGCCCATTGCGATTACCATGCTGGGGCACAGGGGCATTCGACTGAAGACTGTAAGGTGCTTAGGAGCAAGATTCAGACTCTGCTTGACTCCAACATGTTTTCATTCACGCCTCAGGGTATTCAGATCAACAATTCTCCTTCATCCAGTCATGTGGGTTCATCAGTTCAGGTTATGGAAGAAGACACCAAGAGAAGTGGTGCAAGTTTTTATCAGACTGACTTCGATGAGCAATTCTGAAGATGGCTAGTTCAGCAGCAAGTCAAGCTTGGAAAGCCCAGTTCCCCGGAGCTGAAAATCTTTTAGATCATGTCATTGCATTCGTAGTTTCTTTTCTGTTAAAGGGCAAACTCATTTGTAAAACTCGTCTGTTTTCAGTTGATAATGATAATGAAATGAATATGCATGTTTTGATTAAATCCATCTGTGTTCACTCATATTTTCTTTATTGATACCTAACCCTTGTTTAAGCAGGATCTGAGGGAGGATGATGAAATTCAAAGACGCAGAACTTCTGATGGTATGCTTGTGGGACAAAACCTTGCTGATGATGTACAGGCATTGTTTCAAATCCCTAAACACCGGAGATATAAGGAAGATAACCCCTTGTCAACCCCTTTGAGCCTAGAAGTAGGAGTTTCTTTCTGAAAACGAAAAACCCTCAATCTTAACCTGGGGCAGGGTAAGGTGTCAATTAATTTGACCGAGCATTCAATTTGAGGATCAAGTCTATGGTTATCCCTCACCAACCGAACAGTGAGGCAGTCACATCCCTTTCAAACAAGTCAGACAAGCTGGTGTCACACGATTTGTTCAAAAAAAAATCAAAAGAAAAATAAAGCCCGCTAAGTCGAAACTTGAAGACAAGTGACTTAGGCAAAAGTTAGGGCATCCCGCTGGACTTCGAAATCGAAAAATTCAAAAGAGTTAGTCCAGGCAAAATCAGGGAAAAGCAAAAAGCGAAAAAATGGAAAAAGAAAAATCCTCAAATAAAGAACAAGTCGTGTGTTTACAGACACCAAAGGCAAAAGGGGTGGCTGTCACTCCGAAAACCGTGTGGGTCCTTTCTATCATCATACTATTCATTAACCTTGTTGAAAGGTGAGCGCTTATGTCGAGTTAGCTGAACGTAGGACTGGAGAACATCAAGGAGAATGGGTGGGTTAAAACAAAACTTTGAGCCTTATATCCTTTCTTTCTCAAACCGTGAACCAAGCCACGTTACAACCTTTAAAAGACCTAATTGAAGCAAGGTTGTTTCGAAAGCATACTTCGGTAAAGATCGCGTCGAACCTGACTCCTAAAAGGATCTTCTTACCATTCATGTTGGTATCAGCGACACTTTGATTAGTGATTCATTCACTATATCTCACAACTTTTTTCCAGTGAACAGACTTGGATTTCAAAACTGTCATATGCATTGCATTAAAATTGTCATTTTCAAAACAAATTGTTTTACTTGCGAGTAAGTGCTTGATCAGGGGAGTTTCTGCAATGAAAAGATTGATCGATATAAGTGCAGAGTGCCTAAGTACTCCGTTGAGCAGGGGCAAGCCATCAGATAGTCATATCAAATGGGCGATTCATTCCAAGATTCAGCCAATCTGGGGCAATCAGGTCGAGATTCGACAAATCTCTCGAAGGTCAGTCAGGCTGAGGTACTCCTTCACAGATCAGCCAGTCGAGGGCAAAATTACTTCAAGGCTGGGGCAGGTCACCCCAAAGGCAAAAGGTTTTTTTCAGGAGAACGGTTAATCAAGATCATGGGGCAAGATATATAAGATCTTCATGAGACCTCTCAAAGATAGGTTTCTTCATGGGCTATTCTATAACAGGGCATCTTTTAGTCATATCACATCTGCAGGGTTCATGTTGATGGTCGACACGTGACGTCCCCAGTAGAGTTTCTCTCCCAGCAGAGTAAGGGTAGAAAGTAAGCCGAGGAGTAAGCTCAATGTTGTCCCCTAGCAGAGTGAATATCATCAATCGTCGTTCCCCGAGCAGAGTTGTTGGTGATGGCTGGTATTCCCCAGCAGGTTAAGGGTGTTTCCCCGACTACAGGCTAAGTTCAATGATATTCTCTGGCAGGTTCGGTGTTATTGAATTCACTCCCCAAACAGTGTTTGGTGCTAGTCATCTCAACGGTTTGATCAATAGTGGTTGACAATCCTGGCAGATTCCAAGTCCAATGGTTTTTGGCGCCTTTTCTGTAGCAGTTCTCTTCGGGCTCATCTTCAGCAATAGTTATATCAGGAAGGCCGTTCAGTGTGACTTCCTCAGCAGGGTTTGTGACGTCGGAGACAGTTCAGTTTGTCATCCCCAGCGGATTTGGCCTCTTCTCTTCAGTATTTATTTTGCTGGAGGGGTCTCTTTTGCATATCATAAGCATTTGGCATTTCATCCTTAAACGCGTAGCATTTCCACTTCGTGTGGAGCATTACGGAAAAATTCAAACATATGCATGCGAAGCATAAGCCGGATTTGGTACCTTGCGCGAAAGCCCGAATCAACTTCCAATCAGGACGGTGACATATCCTCAGCAGACATTACAATTAACCCCTCTTTTTACCTTTCTTTTGGGTCGTAGGTCATACGTCGATCTTACCCTCAACCAGTCTTTGTCCATCAACCCCTTGATGACGACATTTTGGTCAGGTTTTCTTTCCGTCAAACCCTTTTGACGATGTGTTCCCTTTTCAATTTTCTTTCCGTCAAACCCCTTTGACGGCGTGTTTCCTTCGGTCAGGTTTTCTTTCCATCAAACCCCTTTGACGACGTGTTTCCTTCGGTCAGGTTTTCTTTCCGTCAAACCCCTTTGACGATGTGTTCCTTCGGTTAGATTTTCTTTCTGTCATCCCCATGACAATGTGCTTTCTTCGGTCGAGTCTCCTTTCTGTCATCCCTATGACGATGCGTTCCTTGGGGTTCATCTTCTTTTTGTCATCCCTATGACCATATGTTATCTTCGTTCAGATTTTCTTTCTGTCATCCCTATGACAATGTGTCTCATTCGTTCAGGTCTTCTTTCTGTCATCCCTATGACGATGTGCTTTCTATGGTAGAATCTTCTTTCTGTCATCCCTATGACCATGTGTTATCTTCGTTCAGATTTTCTTTCTGTCATCCCTATGACAATGTGTTATCTTCGTTCATATTTTCTTTCCGTCAATTCTTTGACGACGTGGCCCTTCGGTCGGGTGTTCGGGCTGTCTTCCCATCAATTCTTTGATGATGTGGTCCGTTAGGTATCTTTTCTTCCCGTCAACCCTTTGACGAGGTGTTTCATGGGTTTCATGTTTTCTCTCCGTCAATTCTTTGACGATGTGGTTCTGGGGTTCACTTTTCTTTCTTGGGTATGTTGTCATTCCGTCAAATCTTTTTGAATCTTTTCTCCCCACAGTTTGCAAATTTCGTGGTTCTTTTTGTATTCAATCACCTTCTACCGTGAATGTCTGAAAGTCGTTGCTATCATCCTTTCAGGTCCAAGAAGATTGAATAGGGGCAGTTGTTGCACCCCAAAATTTGCTCTCCTTACTTTAGTACTAACTGGCTTATGTTTCGTTTCATTTTTTGCATTATCATGTATGCATATCATTAGAATGGGGTCAAGGTGCGTGAGGCAGTTCAAGAAGGTCCTATCTGGTCTATCCCATCATCAAGAGTTCACAAGTGGCAAGGGATCTCAAGGGATCACTCTCTCCTAACCAGTGCATGAATTAGGGTTCTGAAATTCTTGGGTTTATTGCTTCAATGGGCAAGCTCCTTGGGTTTTTATCATCATCAAATGGCATATCTTATCTTTGTTGGATAGGATACACATCATATTCAGAGGAATTTGGATTTGGAGACTGTGTTATTTCCTCCTAGACTGAGGGTACCAAAACTAGGGTTTGCTATAAAGTCAGTTTATTTCTGATTTTTTGGGCAAGACTTGATTCCATGGTATTCCTTGGGTCCCTATGTACCTAGGGATAGGAGGTTGTCCATCAATTTGGTTCAGGAGAAGTTCGATTGGCCAATGGATTGGAAATCAGGTGAATGAGGTAAAAGTCAACAGTAAGAGGAAAAGTCAACTGTGGAATTTTGAGGTTCTCTCCAAGGTTTTCAAGGTCTCACATCCTCATATGGTCTTCAAGGGTCAAGTTTCATACATATTTATCAGGAATCAGGAGTTGGTGCAAAGTTTCTAAATTTGGAAAGTGACCTATAATGAAGAGTTTCCTTTTTGGGCAAGTTCCTGCACTGCATTCAACTTGACTTTTCATCATCAAGAAAGCTTCAATTGAATTTTTCTCCAACATGAAAGTTGAAGGTATTTTTCTCCTCTTTCCAACAAGTACTAGTGGGTCTCCATATTATTTGTGAAGCTCCAGTTATGGTCCATATAAGGCAAGGTGGTTTTTAGGGTTTCATTTTCACAACTTTTAGGTTTTGGGACATATAGACCTATGATTAATTCCATTGCTTCAAGACATGTTCCAACATCCAAAAACAATTCCTAAGAAACATTTTGGGCTTTTTAACCAAGTGGTTCCATGGCATATTTATCACTTATTCTCCATTATTCAAAATTGCCAAACTATTAAAAACTCATGAATCAATTGTTTTCAAGGCCCAAGTTCCATTGAGGTGTAACTAGCAATCCAAATGAAAGTGATCCATCATGGGATTCTTAAATATTCATGAATGGAGGAGGTGTGCTTAACATAATGTGTTTTTCCAAAATAATTCAAAAAATCATTAAACATGGAATTACCCAAGCCCAAGTCATATTCAACAGAAAACCCTAGTCTATATAAGCTCAATCATGCACTGGTTAGGGGTCACACACGTGCATTTGGAGGAGAACCACAATTTGGAACCCTAAAGCTTTCTTTCCTTGGATCTCACGAATTACAAGGTCTTTCTTCAAAGTTCTTCCACAAATCTCTTCCTGGTGATTTCTAGAACACAACCTAACCACCATTCGCAGCCAAAAGCAAGAATTGGAGCTGCACCATCTCAGGTGGGTGAATTTTTTTGTGCTCCTAAAACTCCCCTTTTTTATATGAATATTGACGCGTGATGATTGGTGATTACCCTGATCTATTTATTTTTAATTTTGGACGTGTGGTTTGCTTGTAATATGGATTTAAAGTTTTATGCCCTAATGGTTTTTCATTCGTTTTTTATTATACACTAACAATTTGGGGTTTTTGATGCCATACTTGGATTCCTGACGTTTTTCTGGTCAGAATAGTGTACCCATACGCATTTTCTGGAAAATTTTGGACGACAGCTCACCGGAGAGGGTGGCCGGAGCCCTAGCTCCGGCGGCTGCCTGAATCCAGTCCGGCGAGGAGAATTGAGAGGAGGAAGAGATAATCTGACCGTTCATTCCGTGATCTAACGCTCCCTATTGTGCCACGTGTTCTTTTTATTATGTTTTATTTTATTTAATTGCGTGTGTGCCAGCCTACACTTAATACCGTGCGTCCTCCAATCGTGGCCATGGTTTTTGTTTTATTTTTTATCTAACGGTGGAGATTGCGCCAACAAATAAATGAAGGCATGTGCCTTGCATGTGGCTGGTCCATGGTGCGGTTATTGGTGTGGTTGCGTGAGTACGTGGTTATTGTGTGCTGAGTGATTCAGACCATTGATCCTCATTACTTTTTGATCACATTGACCTTTTGACTTGTATTGTAGCGCGTTGGATTGAATGGATGGTTGGATTTAATTCTGAACCTTTGACCGAATCACCATGCTCCATTGACTTCGTTGTTGGACCTTTGACCATTGGGCCTTCGCTATTTACACCCCAGTTTCAGCCCGTATCTTTTTTCCAACGCCTTCCTCCTGCTTATTACACCCCCTTGCTTCTTTCATTTTCTTTTTTTATTTTAATTATTTGCTTTTCATATTTTAGTTTTAAAAATACATAAATGCATTTAAAAATCATCATAAAATTCATGCATACTTTTCAGCATTTTATAAAATTTTTACAAATTTTATTTTTTATTTTTATCTTATTTTTATCATCCAAATTAATTATTTTATTAATTTCCTTTTTGCATTACACATCTCATGCATACATAAATTTCTTTATTTTAATTCTCCTCATCTATAATACATTTTTAATCCGTTCTTTTTGCATTTGTTCATTCACATTCTAAAATGCATTAAAGTATTTTTCTTTATTTTTTTAATTTATTCCATATTACATTTATGTCCTTCCCTTTGGCACATTGAACCCTATTCCTCACCTGAATTTTGTATGATTAATTGAATGACTAACACTTTGAATTTTTGCATGAATTTTTGGTATGTTGTTTGTCTCTGGTTGAGGGACCTTGAAATTTAATTTGGGAATTTTAGGAGTTATTTCTCTATTTATTTAATTGTTTTCACTTGAGATCTCTCATATGTGCATTTCTGATCATGCCTGAGTCTTTGTTTGAAAGGCACTTGTGCCATTTGCTTTGGGGTGTTTCTCTAACTTCTGAATTCATGTTTGGATTATTATCACCATTGTTCGCCATTGTTCAAGTTTCACTTGCCTTGATAGTATTTACGTCCGTTTCGTACTAACCTTTTATGCAGGGACTAAGGTAAATTCTTTAAGGGTATGGATAAATATCCATGGTCACTCTTATCCTTTCTTTCTCCGCTCTCTTCTTCCTTTAGGATTTAGGTTGTCGTCAAACCTCACTAACCGTAGGTCACCCATGCATGATGACTTTAGGATCTATAGTCCCCCTTTAGAGTTACCCTTGTGTCTTCTCTCTTCTCATCTCAAATTTCTTTAAAGCACTTAATAAGAATAAGGTGTATTGCGCACAAGCCTTAAGTATGGGGAATGAGAAATGAGGGGCTTCCTCTCATCTTTCTAGAGTGCTTAGCGAGCGTCCTGTCTTGGGACGATGCGTTAAGTATTCGCCCCTGTGCCCTAGACTTTGGTGCAATGCAACTTAGGAACTAACTTAAGCCACTTCTGTCCTAAAAAACACAAACCAACTTCAAACCTTTTTGTCCTTCGGGATCTTCAACTTAAAGGCTATTTTCAAAAAGGGCACGTTACCTTCCGTCTGAGTCGCAAACAAGCATCGACCCTAACTGCCGGACGCGAACTTAACGTCGCTCATAAAAAACACAAAAAGAACTTGGTTCGAACTACGTTGACTCTGAATTCCCCATTGCACAAATGGGGTACGTAGGCCTAGGACGTTGACGTCCTACCGAGTCTGTCTTTGCCTTTCCCTCTCCGTCTTAGTACAACCCTAGATGATAGTATAACTCACCCTTAGAATAGATAACAAGCGTGGATCCCATCGAGTACGATGGACGCGTGGGGTGCTAGTACCTTCCCCTCGCATAACCGACTCCCGAACCCAGGTTATGGTTGCGATGACCATTCCTTTCCCTCTTCCTCAGGTTTATGCGGTGTTCCCTTTCCCTCTCTTGGGATAAATTTACACGGCTGGCGACTCTGTTTTTCCGCGCCACTCTCGCGTTTGTACCTGGATGAAAATCCTGGGAGCGACAGTAACCACAAAAACTTAGAAAATTTTCTAAGTTAAAAATAAAGTGACAAGGGCACCAACTTTGAAGGATCATAACTCCTAAACCACAAAGCCATTTTTTTTCATCCAAAGATGGATTTGTAGCCCTCATTACCCTCTACAAAAACTTCAACTAGACCTAAGTCCAATTCATTAAGGATTTGGAGTTATGGAATGATCAAAATGGCTGAAAAGTGAAAATGTCACTTTTTCCAACACTTAGTGAAATTTTCACTAAGTCAGAATCTGCCTTCACTTTTTGCCAAATGTAGGGGGATTTTTCACTTGGATTCAAAAGAGATCAAAACCAAACATGTTCAAACAGTTGTTGTATCATGTAAGGGCTTTCCAAAATGGTCAAGAACATTACCAAATTCAACTTACACCATGAGATATGACATTGGCAAGTTGCCTTGCTGAAATCTGTCAAGGGCAAGGCAGAATTTTCAATTTTGCTCGATTTGCCAAAATCAGCCAAATTCAAATGCTCCTATCCACTTGGACACATCTGAGGATTGAATCTAAAGGGGACAATCACTGAGCCAAGCCTCCAAAGTCCATGGAACAAGAAATAGCATGTTGAACCTAGAATGGCCAAAATAGGGACAAGACTCCAAATTTGGATTGAAGCATTCAATGGAAGCATCAAGGTGGCATGGACTGAGCCATTCTCATCTGAAATCAGTCAAGACTTCTCCAAGACCAAGGGAACCAAAGCTATGTGCCCTAACCTCTAGTCAATGGCTAGAGGAGACTTGGATTTTCATTTGCCAACATTGGCCAAACCTACTTACCAGTTGCCATTCACTATTCCTTGCAAAACAAACTTGCTCTACTATAAATAGAGCTCAATTGTGATCAGTTTGAGTACACCAAAGCCATCTAACAGATGCTTTCCTCAAAATCTCTTTCTCTTGGCAAAAATGCCTTTCTTAGCAAGGTAGCTATCGGGTTTTGAGTTTGAGAGCTTTTCCAATCAAACCAATCACTCACACACCTCACATACATCATATAGAAGTGATCCAAACACTCACATAACATCTGGAACACAGATTTCACAAAATCACCAGCTGGTTGCTCAAACTTTCAATCAAGTTGCAGCTGAGGTACCACAAATCATTCCAGCCATTTTCAATCAAGTCCAGGCATTCAAACACACTCCATAGGGTGTAAGAAAGTTGTTCAGATCATCACCACTCATCTGTAACACCTCCAAATCAAAAATCACATTGCACTTGCTGTCACGGCCTAGAGGTAAGCATACACTTGGTCATCTCTCAATCTATGCATATTTCCTCGCACAATAATTTGGCCATATGTTCATAATCATGCATGGAATGTTTTCCCTCAATTAATTGCATTGTTTGAATCGTGTATCAAAAATCCTAGCCTTCATGCAGAAATTAGGGTTCTTGAGGATTTTTCATGATTTCTTGTTATATGTTTAATTTAAATGAAATTAATGGACATAGACATGATCGTGAGGTTGAGACGAGCATAATGATATGTGGATTACATGTTATAATCAAGTATTCAGGGAGATTGGATAGAAAATGCAAATCAGCCAAACCCAGAACACGCGCGTGTTCTTCAGCTGTTCTTGGCGCCTTTTTTGAATTTTCAAATATTTGAATTTTGTGATTTTTCATTAATTGATTCAAAAATTAATTTCTCTCTGAGTTTTAATGATTTTGAGTTGATTCTTTTTTTAATAATTCACAAAAATGTTAAAATATTTTATTTTTCCAAAAAATCCCAAAAATATTATTTATTTCATATAATTGATGTTTTTGCAAAGAATTAATATTTTAATTGTTTTTGACATTTTAAATATTTTTTCCACATTGATTTTGCAACTTTTAATGCTTTCTAATTATTTTGTAGGTCAATACTTAATTTTTGAAGCATTAATCCAAGATCACAATTTGTTTTCCATATGCTAAACAATTTTGATCATTTTAATTGAATTTTTATTCAATTAAATACATTTTTGAAAACAAATTAGGGTTTTTGGATTAATTCAACCCTCATAAATCATTTTCAAAACACTTTGGGCCTCTAATAGAGTGTAAGACCCAATCCTTTTTTTTTACCAAACCATTTTTGGGCCTCAGTGTATTGTATAAGTCCCGATACCGTCAAAAACAAATGGCGCGATCGTCGCCTTTTGAAAAATAACCTTTTGGGCCTCTCCTCGAGCTATAAGACCCATTCAAAACTTTTGGGCCTCTAATAGAGTGTAAGACCCAATCCCCTTTTAACCAAAACATTTTGGGCCTCACTTATTGTGTAAGTCCCTCTGCGTTAAAAGAAAACCTCGGCGCGATCGCCATTTTAAACGGAAAAATCATCTGGGCCTACCCTCGTGTTATAAGCCCCACTCTTTTTCTTTAAAACATTTGGGCCTCTTGAAAGAGTGTAAGACCCATCCCTTTGTACAGAAAAACATTTTGGGCATCAGTTACTTGTATAAGTCCCTCTGTACAAATTCAAATAGTGCGCTCACTGATAAAACATCTGGGCATCTCCTTGAGCTGTAAGCCCCAAATCTTTCTTTTTCAAAGGACCTTCTCCTTTGATTTTGAATATACTGTTGTTTTCAATCTATCTTTGTTGAACAGCTAACCAAACAGCATGGAAGCTCTACAACCGAGTAAGTGGTTATTGCTTGCATTTACTGCTTTCATATACATATAACTGTATTGTGGGGCTGTTTCACTGTAAGTCTTCTTTCATAAACTCATATCAACTGTGTAATAATAGTATAGATATTTCGAGTTTCCCCGGCAACTACGTCTAGAACTAGGTGACGCCGTTTCGTTTGTTCATAGAAATAGACAACTAGATCCCCAATAGGATCACCAGATACAGTCTTTTCTTCGGCTGTCCTCATTAGGAATTATCAAGAAACTCTATTCCCAGAGATGAATGTATTCTCCGTGAATGGCATCTTTGAGTTTCTTCCAAATTCTCGAACTTTCCTGACTTGATCTATTCCTCGTGAATAGCTTGACTTGAACTTCTCGGGGTTTGGGGACCCATCGGCTTCCTAAAAGCATCGGCCTCCTCTTGGGCATCGTACAAGGACCCACAGGCTTCCTAAAAGCAACCCCGCCTCCTCTTGGGCTTAGTACAAGGACCCTACGGCTTCTTAGAAGTATTCACAGCCTCCTCTTAGGCTTCGTATAATGATCTCTTCCTCAGGGAATGATAGCCTCCTCTTGGGCTTAGTACAAGGACCGATCAGCTTCTTAAAAGTTTCCAGCCTCCTCTTGGGCTTCGTACAAATTATCCCGACGACCTCCTAGAGGTATAGGAACAGAACTTAGTCATCTTCATAGAAAAGTCCTTTCATAGAGTCTACTACTATTTCTCAAAGCATGGTACAAAAGATAAAACTCTAGACTTGGACAGTCTAACCTCCTTGAGTCTCAAAGACATTCTCAAGTGACGCCTTCGTTAAATAGGAAGGAAACCCGCAGACTCGGACAGTCTCAATACCCTTTGGATTTCCCGCTTCCTTAAAGAACAGGAATAACCCGGATCCTTGAATCAAATCCATGAGTACAGTATTGCTCATATAAGAACTGATTTTCTCTTTAAAATTAGTATACTGGACCTGTCACTCAACTGAAATAGTAACCATAGCCTACTTCTTGGGCTTTGTACAATGATCCTCCCCAGCGGAGTCAAACAACGTTTAGCCTCTCTCTCGGGCTTTGTACGAGACACATAAGGGACTCCCTCGTTGAGTCAATCACCCTTTAGCCTCCATCTCGGGCATCGTACGAGATACAAAAACTCTCTTGTTGGGTCAGACAGCCTCCATCTCGGGCTTTATACGAGATACCAAAAGATTCCCTCGTCGAGTCAAAAACCCTTTAGCCTTTCTCTCGGGCTTTGTACGAGAGACATATTAGCCTCCTCTTAGGCTTTGTATAAGAAAACCACTGGTTGATCCAATCAACCTTTTAGCATCAAAGTTGTGCCTCGTTCACAGTACACAAACATCAACAACTCCTTCCCTTCCATCTAACTATTGTAAGCGGCAAGCCTCTGGATCATCTACATCCATGCCACTGTCCCTCTTTTAGCATGAGAAATTCCTAAGGAAAGATGGCATTACTCTACACTGAGTTAAAGTCTTCCCCTTCAGGTTAAAATCCCCTATAAAGGAAATTATGGCATTGCCGGATTCACAAATCCCAGTTAAAGTAATTCTCCTTTATAAAACAGTCGTAACAAACAAACCCCTCTTTAGAGATGACAAATTCTCTCTAAAGTTGAGACCTTTTAGCTTCACATCTTGGGCTTCGAACAAGATACAAATAAACCCTTCAGCTTCACATCTTGGGCTTTGAACAAGATACAAATCACCTTTCGCTTCACGTCTTGGGCTTTGAACAAGACACTAAAACACCCATTTCCTCCCATAGAATAGGAGGAACTACGAACGCTCTGATTTCCCTGTTTCGGTAAACGGGAATACGTAGGCATAAGATTGAAAGAAAAATCTTAGCGAGCACAATAAACAAAAAAACCCAAATCCCATATCTCCATCAATCAAAAGCAGTAATTCAAAAACATCAGTCCTAACATCCTAATCCTTGTTCCCCGCCAGAAACCTTCTGTCAAGGTAAAAAGAAAGAAAACAGTATTGGCGAAAATACAAATAACCAGTACAAAGGCCCCCCACATTGATAGCATCCGTAACCTAACAGACCGCTGTTTAAACTCAGTATGCAAAGCAGGGTTAATTGGAGACATCTATTTCCCTTCCTTATTCAGCTCACAATAGGATAAAAAATGAATCGACCTGTAGTTTAAGCTCAAACCGCAGAGAGCGACCAGCGCTTAAGAACCGCGTCTAAAATTGCTCGCTACAGATAGGCAGAGGGTTTACCAGGGCATTCATAAACTTAAAGATAATCAACCTGATAGGAAGAATAACAGGGGCATGAATCAAAATAATGTGAAAAGAATAAAGGACTTCATCAGAAATATGAACAATACGCTTAACCTACCTAATAAAATCAAGGAGGGGGAGAATAAGGGATCTCGGAACAATCAAGTCACCCAAAGCAGTAACAGCAAGAAGATTTCTAAAATGAGTAAGGAGAATGTTATTTATAACAAGCTCAAGAAAATTAAAAACAAGGTGAATAACAACAGGGATAGAGGCAAAGTGTCTAATGACCAAAGTATTTAGGGTGGTTTGGCGAGGAAATTGAATAACTTTAAAGGGATGACTTAAAGTCACAATGGAGACATGCATCTGGAAAAAGAAATCAACAGTAACTGTCTCAAAGGGTTGATGTATCCGTAAAACCCACAGATTATTCGCTTAACGGATACCCGCATGAATATGAGACAGATATGGATATCATATTTATTCAATGAGACAGATATGAATATCATAGTATTTATCCCATATATTCATTTACATCCCTACATATCGAATGTACAAGTGAGTGCAGCCACTCGATTTTGACACATGTTTTCTCGTGATGATTCAGGTGGCATATAGCATGCGTAGTAATACAAGAAAAATTGGCAGAAAAAAATGTGATAGCAATGTAAAAAAGGCATATTCTTCTTCTACACAACAAATCATACTGTCTCCCAATTTTCTAGAAGCTTATCTCATTTTGTTTCTTCTATTTCCATCCATATTATATTGTGACTATTAGTGCTGATTGAATTATAATTGGACAAAAATAAGAGAGAAATTAATGACATTTGATGCAAAGTTTAATGATGAAAAGATTGGTTATCAACTGGTTATATAATGATAAGGGTGTTGATAAGTCAATTCAATCCAAAATAAATGTAAAACTTATCAAACTTAGGCTTTTTATTAATTCTTTGTAAAATGTTATTTAAATAAGTCTAACTTTTTTTAATCGTCTTATATTATGCTAATTATTTTGTATACAAAAATTCAAACAATTCTATATCTTTTTACAAAGATTAATTATTAGAAAGTCCACAAAGATTACCAACAAAGCATATTTTGATTGTTGTTATTACTAAATACAAAAGTTAATTAAGTTGTTAAGGAGTTAGTTAAATTGTTAAGAAGTTAGTTACACTTTTGTTTTCAGTTAATTACATTTATTTCCTTGCAAGTCATAATCATAAGTGGTATAAAAATGCAGTCTAGGAATGGACAAAGGGTCGGATTCGAACCCAAACATCTAAACCAAACTAAAATGCGGGTGCTAAACAGATGTCCAATTTCAACTGAAAATAATTTTGGTTTGTTTGATTTTTGGTTTTTTAATTTGAAAGGTTTCTCAGTTGAGTAAATTGGTTTGGGGCTAGAAAAATAATTGGCTCAATTACAGAAAAAATAACTTTTAATTTTTTTTTTTTAAATGACAAACTCTCAATTTTCATTAAAATGACTCTAATAGAGAATTTTTTTTAATGTAACTTTTTTTTTAAAATTACCAAAAAAACTCTTTTTTCAAAATATTTACGAAACTGACATGGTTTTTGAAAACCCTTTAAGGGTGACGCCATATGGGATGGCGCCTCAGTTAGAGGCAAGGAGTCAAACCATATGGCGCCTCAGTACAACAGATGCCCTAATTTTTTTTTTCAAATTTTTAAAGGGTGGAGTCATCCCAGATGGCGCCTTAGTGTGTTTTTTTTAAGATGGGAAAATAAAAAAAAACAATATTAATTTTTTTTAATATTTAGTACAATAGTACAATAGTTGGATACAAAAAAAAAATCAATGATTGTGCCTATTTAAACGACCACCGGTCCCAAAATCAGGGGCTCTTGTTTGACGTCTCTATCTAGCACCACGAGGTTGTTGAGGCGTGGCTGGTCTATGTGTTTGTTGAGATGGCCCCGGCGCATCAAACGATGGCCCCGGTGCATGAGACAAATTCTGCAGCATCTGTCCCCAATAGCCGGGGGGGTTGCCGCCGACAACACTTCCATAATCCAGTTGCATGCCCATGTTTATGTAATTTGTATGAGGGAGTTGGGTTGATTCCATACGATATGGTTGGCCAAAATGATGCATTGATGGGTGTTGGTATTGATGCAGTGGTTGATGTGGGGTTTGATAGTTGAAAAGAGGGGGATTTTTTGGGTGTATGATGATTGTGGTTCTGAGTGGTAGGAAGATGTGGTCATCATTTGTGGGGGGTTCATTTGTGGGGGGCTTGTAGGTTCGAAAGACTCGTCAGGGCTATAGTAAGGGTTTTGTTGTTGTGGTGGAGAGGTTGGTGAATGATATTGGGCATATTGCTGGGAGGAAGACGCACGTTGGAGGGGTCAACTAGATACGTCGGCTGAGAGAGAAAAGGTTGTGGTGTGGTAACAGACCTAAATCAGTTCATATATAGTTCCGTTGGCCGAGCATGTTGTACAACGGGGTCCGTTGACCTAAGAGAAGAATAAGAAGAGTTTGGGATGAGATGAAAATTGTGACAAGCTGAGATGGTTTTTATAATGGTGTAAAGGGGGAGTCACATGAGTATGCATGCATTCTTGGTCTTTGTAATCTGCCATGTGTTCTCTTGCATGCTTCTTAGCCTTTGCAATCTGCCATGTGTAGTCATGCATGAGATTCTTTGCATGCATCATGGTCTTTGTAGTTTGACTTGTGCAGTAAGGCTTGAGATTCCAAGGCATGCTTGTATTGTCATGTCAACAGTGGCCTAAAACAAAAACAATGGTGCAGAGGCATGCGAATGAATAGTAGACGCAGAGTATAGGTATGCAGATTCATCAGTTTAGGGCATCACAACAAATTTTAAAAAATAATTTTTTTTTAACATTTAAAAATTAAAAAAAAAAATCCTCAACTGAGGCGCCATTTGGGATGGCGACTCTCAGTTGAATTTCAAAACAAAATTTTTTTTGGGCAGACACCTGAGGCGCCATATGGTTTGGCTCCTTGCCTTTAACTGAGGCGCCAACCCATACGGCGCCACCCTTATGGGGGATTTCCAAAATAGGTCACTTTGGTAAATTGTTTCAAAATTTGATTTTTTTAGTAATTTTTTTGAAAATACATGTTATCTTAAAAAAAAATTCTCCAATAGATCTAATTCAATTAAAATAAATAATTCATTAGCCAATTCAATTATTCATGGCCTATATTATCATTCATCACATGTTCAAATAAAGATAATAAATCTAAAATACATTAGTTATTCATTAAAGATCAATATAGTATTAAAATCAGTTTAAATGTCTAGTGAATTCACAATTTAGAATTCATACTAATTAAAACATTAATACACAAAATTAATAGAAACAGAATCACTAATCAATATATCCATGACAAAAAACAAACATAAGCCTTGATTGGAGTTCCAGGCTCTGGCATCCAACTTTTGCAGGAAATTTTCAATCCTCTAAAATTCTTTTCAAATCACTACTCAACAAATAGAATCAAACACACACAAAAAATTAACTTTCTCTACCAAACAAACAAAATAACCAAAGTTAAAAATAAAATAAAAAAACACCATAATTTTTTTTGAAATAAACAGGTAAAGCAAAAACTCCCACTTCATTTGTTCTAGTTCCAGTAGGAGTTCCCTAGAGAAAACAGATCAAAACATCTGAACATAAAAATGAAAGAACATAGAGAAGAAATAGATAAGAGTGAAAACAAATCACAAGGTAAGACAAACTACTTCCGCTTTGGAAAAGAAATTGTATCAAAATATAAGTCGTTTTATAATATCAATGAATCATTAATGTTATTTTTCCTATTATACCTTAAATATTTATTATTCTCTCTCCTTTCATTTATGTAAATTTGTTTTTCTAATACCATTAATAAAGGATAATTTTGTAAAACCTTTTATAATTTCTCTTTTTCATACTACAATTATTATATTTCTTAATACGTATCAAAAGTAAAAAATGGCGTATAATAAAAAACGGAGGGAGTACATAATAAAAGTCATAAGCAAAGGAAATACAAAAATCACAAACAAGTGATGAAAAGGAACTAAGCATCATTCTCAAAGAAACAAAACTCCCTTGTTGACTTTTAAACCAAAAGTTCATATATTCTCAACATCACACATTCTCAACAGCATTAAACAAAGTAACAAAAAATCAATTACATACCTTTTTGTTAGAAGTAAATCATTTTCAGTAGTATTCATATTAGTTTTTTTAAGTTTAACCTAGCTAGTGTAGGTTAACATTTTGTTTACGTGACATTATTGTTTGTGTATATAAGTAAGTAGTATGCTTAGCCATTAAGCAATGAGTTGTAATCATCTAGTGTAACCGTATTGGAAGAGTAGTGGAAGTTTGTTATTTTTCTCTCTCCTCTCTCTTCTTCCATCTTCATCTTCTTCATCTTGTGCACCAACAATTAGTATCAGAGCTCCGATTTAGATCCACATGGAAACATAAGGAAGCACGAGCGAACGGTGAGGCCTTGTGTGATGGATTTCATTTCTTCAATTCGTGTTAGATTTTTTATCAGAATTGTAACAGAATCACATTTCTTGATTTTGAGGGATTGGGAAACACTAGTGTTTGGTGAGATCTAAGTGATTGCACAAGTTTGAAGATGAACATAAACATTAATTTGAGTACTAAGCTTCCAGTGTTCGATGGAAAATACTAGAATAGGTGGATGATTCAGATGTGTCTGTTGTTTGGTGCTCAAGATGTTCTTGATCTCGTCAATGAAAATTATGCTCTGGTTGTAGTGGATGCGACGGAAGTAAAGAGAAACGTGCAAATAGAAACGAGGAAGAAAGACCAAAAGACGTTGTTCTACATCCATTAGTGTGTGGATGCGAACGTGTTTTAGAAGATCACTAATTCAACTAAGGCAAAGGTTGCATGGGACACACTTGTATGGTGCTACAGTAGTGCTGCATCACTAAAAAAGTGAAGCTTCAGTCTCTACGTAAGTAGTATGAAAATCTCAACATGAAGAACGATGAGAAGGTACCTGACTACATCTCCAGAGTGATTCTGATCACAACTGAGATGAAGTCGTGTGGAGAAACTCTCTCTGAAAAAAAGATCATTGAGAAGGTACTTAGATCTCTTAGTCCTCAATTTGATTAAATTGTGGTAGCAATTCAAAATTATAAGGATCTTAGCACTATGAGAATTTAAGAGCTGCAAAGCAGTCTAGAGGCACAAGAATTGCGTCTGACTAAGAGAAAATCTAAAATGGAGGTTGAGTAGTAGGCTCTGAAAGAAGTTTCTGGTAAGAAATATCATAAGCAATCTTGGTCAGAAGCCAGGAAGAAAACTTATGGTGTTCAGAAGTCAGAAACCTCTACTTCTCAAAGGCAGAAGAGTGCTCAGAAGGGAAAGGAGAAATGTGACAAGAGAAAGGTTCAATTCTAATATTGTAAGAAGTTTGGCCACTTCGTTGGTGATTGTTGGTCAAGCAAGGAAAGGAAGTCAGAATAAGCAAACATAACCATAAGAGATTCTGATGATGAATTTGTGCTAATGATGGCTTCTGAGTCTGATGATGCATATTTAGTAGACTAGTGGTATATGGACACTGGTTACTCAAGTCATCTTACGGGAAATAAGAAATGACTTGTTGATTTTGACTCTAGAAGGAGGAGAAAAATTAGATGTGTTGATGATAAATACCTCAATGCTGAAGGTATGGGAAATGTCAAGGTAGTTTTGGATAATGGTAAAACTACATTGATTCAAAATGTGTGGTATGTTACTGGCATAAAGAGCAATCTGATGAGTGTAAGTCAATTAATTGAGAAAGGATTTTCAGTTACCATGAAGGACAATCTTTTGAAGGTGTATGAATGTAATCAGAAGGTGATTATGAAGTCATAATAGGGAAGGTTTAGAATATTCAAAGTGAATGTTAAAACTGCGGACTCTGAATGCCTTAGTGCAACAAGTGTTGTGAAGGAAAGTGAGTTGTGGCACAAAAGATTTGGTCATTTGAACTTCAGAAGCTTAGGGCATCTGAATTCGAAGAAGTTGGTACAAGGACTTCCTATAATTAAGAAGCCAGAGAAGTCATGCAATGTGTGCATGAGAGGGAAGCAATCAAGACTTTCATTTGCATCTAAAATGCCTCCAAGAGCAAAGGATGCTTTGGGTGGGGTGCATTTTAATGTGTGTGGACCATTTCCAGTACCTTCACTTGGAGAAATGAGTACAACTCTACAGAGTTCATGAATTTCTGTGAGGAGAATGGAATTGAGCATGAAGTGATTGTTCCATATACTCCTCAACATAATGGTATTGCTGAAATAAGAAACCAAACTTTGCTTGATATGACAAGGAGAATGCTGAAGGAGAAAAATCTTTCTCACACCTTATGGGGAGAAGCTATTGCAACTGCAGTATATGTGCTGAACAGGTGTCCAACAAAAAAGTTGAAGGAAATTGTCCCTTTAGAAAATTGGACAAGAGATAAGCAAAGTGTGAGACATATGAAGGTGTTTAGTTCTCTGTGTTACAAACATGTTCCATATGCTAAGAGAAGGATTTTGGATGACATAAGCAGAGTCATGTTGCTTGTAGGGTACCATATTACAGGTGCTTATAAGCTCTATTGTCCTGTCACTAACAAGGTTGAATTTAGTAGAGATGTCATTGTGAAAGAATCAGAAGCATAAGATTAGAGTAAGGCTTAATCAAACTCTGGTGTAGTATCAACATCTGAGTTAAATTTAGAAGATACTTCAGAAATATAAATGTTTTGAAGATGAGTCGGAATCAGAAGATTATTCTGAAGATGACTCTGAAGCTAAAGAAGACTCTGAAGGCGAGTCTGACTCTAGAGGTGGATATGATTTTGATCCAGATTCTTATGGTGATTCACACTCCGATGGTGATCCAGACTCTAGGAACATTCCACATTCTGAAGGTGGTCATGCCTTTGAAGGTTGTACTTCTGGGGTTCCAGCATCTGATAATATTCCAGCATCTGAAGGAGATTTTGAACAAGTTCAGAGGCCACAAAGAGTCAGAAATATTCCAAGAAGATTTGCAGAGTTTGACATGTTGCAAGATACTGAAATAGACTCTGAAGAGGAAGTCATTCAGTGTGCCATGTTAGTAGACTCTGAACCAATGAGTACAGAAGAAGCTCTCAAGAAGAAAGTGTGGCTGAAATCAACGAAAGAAGAACTTGATGCTATAGAAAAAAACAAGACTTGGGAGTTGACTGAGCTTCTAAAGGACCGGAAATCCATCAACGCCAGATGGGTTTTTAAGGTAAAACTGAAGCCAGATGGATCAATTGGCAAACACAAATCAAGGTTAGTAGCAAGAGGTCTTCTACAAAAACTTGGGTTAGATTACTTTGTAGTGTTTGCTCCTGTAGCGAGACATGAGACAATCCGACTAGTGACTGCGATAGCTGCTAATAGGAATTGGCCTCTGATCCATCTGGATGTTGAATATACTTTTCTGAATGATCCATTAACAGAAGATGTATACGTGTCACACCCTCTTGGATTTGTGAAAAAGAAACAGAAATGGATGGTGTACAGGTTGCATAAAGCGTTGTATGGACAGAAACAAGCTCCTTGAACTTAGAATCTAAAAATTGATTTATTTTTCAAGCTTCAAGGATTCAAAAAGTGTGAGATGGAGTATGACGTTTGTGTTCAGCATACTTCTGAAGTCAATATGATTTTGGTATGTTTGTATGTTGATGACATATTGCTAACATGAAGTTGTGAATGTAACGCCCCAGTTTTTGTTAGTTTTATTTAATCGAGTCGATTTAATTATTTCTATTATTATTTTATTTTATTTTTGACTTTTATGTGACAATATATTATTTTTCGTCGTGAGTATGTGTTTACTGTGAATTTTGGTAAACAACCTCTGGTCTATCAATTTTAAATAAAACTGACTAACTTGCAGGATCGACCACACAAATCCTAGGACATGTGCTAAATTTTAAGAGAGAGTGAATATAACTTG
Organism: Lathyrus tuberosus; assembly: GCA_022829125.1. NCBI lineage: Eukaryota > Viridiplantae > Streptophyta > Magnoliopsida > Fabales > Fabaceae > Lathyrus > Lathyrus tuberosus. The sequence continues at coordinate 1,943,453 of JALAZF010000282.1, forward strand.
AAATAAAGGAAATGTAAACTGAACTCCACGTTCGACAATGCTGAAAAAAGAAACCTAAATGAACTCCACGTTCGACTACTTGCAGTAAAGTAAAAGCTTGGAAGTTAAAAGGCTGTAAATAAAGAATGCAGAATTTAAAGGCGTCGAAAGTAACAGACAAGAAGTAAAAAGCTTTGAAAATAAGGCTTGAAGATAAAGACTTGAATTGTTAAAAATGCAGGAAGATAAATTACTGTTGAAGATAAATGACAAAAATGTAAAAGTGCTTGAACTCCACGTTCTTGAATGTAAAAGATGCAGAAAAATAAATGACTGTCGAAAGTAAATGACGAGGAAATAAATGACTTTAAAAGTAAATGTTTGAAGATAAAAGACTTTGAAGATAAAACGCAATGAACTCCACGTTCTTGAAAATAAAGACTGGAATTGATAAAAGTGCAGTCGAAAGTAAATGTGGAAAGATAAATGACTTTAAAAATAAATGACTTGAAGATAAAAGACTTTGAAAGTAAATGCTTGAAGATTAAATGCTTGAATGTAAAGATGCGAGAAGATAAATGTCGAAAGCTTTTAAATGAAAGTAAAAACAAGGTTTAAAATAAACTTGACTGAAAATAAAGATTCAAGGAAAAGTTAAGACATGAAAGGTAAAGTTCAGGAAAATGTAAAGTGCTGAAACATAAACATGATGAAGATAAATTGCATTGATGAAAGAAAGTGGTGTTACATTGCGTACATTCTCACGAATTCGTTTCTCTACACGCGGGTACTTTGAGTTTCTTTGAGTAACTTGTACAAAAATACGAACACACTTATTCTATAGAAATAACTCTTATTTATAGTGCTAAGAAATAACTACTAAGTGGTGGTTATGCTTCCAAACGTGTCCTCTTGGCGCCTTTCTCCATTTCAACCGCTCCCACGTTCAGCAACTGATCCTTTTGAAATTCAAACATTTGAGATTTTCCCTCCAGCCTTAATGTGAAAACTGCAACGCGCGTTTCAACATTCTCACGGTCGAAGCATCTCCCAACACTTAGCCATTTTTTAGGCTTCCAAAACCCCTATTCGACTCAGGCTTCACCAAAACTAGGTCGAAGCCTTCATTATGTTAAAAATAATTTTTTAACTTAAAATAGCTTTGATTCCTTCTAGCGTCAAAAGTGAGGGTTAACAAATTACCCCCCAAGAAATGTCATTTCGCCAGAATTGGTGAGAAGGCCATTTTTTTGATTCAACACCCACTTCGACGTTTGTTTGCATGGCTTCAACTGAATAATCCACTAATCACTCAGTGGCTCAACTATTCAGTTTCTCTAACCCACGCTTATGACATCTTGCCATCATGACAAATCCTTAAACGTCTCTTCAGCCGCACTCATCATAACTCCTTTCTTGAAAATATATGTTTGCAGTCTGAACATAACTGCTACCACTCATCACACTTCCAAGAGAAAGACACACGTCCCACTACCTTCTCAACTTCAACGGTGGATCCAAGGCTCTTGGGATTTTCAAAACATCTATAAATATCCATTTTCACCATTTGGTGAACTTTTCACACTCTCATACTCTCAAGCAACCTTCTTTTCTCTTTCAGTTTTCTTCATGCAAAACCCAGAAAAGCACCACTTCTTTTCATTTTCTCTAACAATGGCGTCCTCCCAAGTGAATCCTCAACCAAAGAAAACCCAAAGATGCAAGGCTACTCAATTCAAACAAGCCATTCCTCCATTTGCCAACATCCCAGCCCCCCAAATAGTGGATAATCGTCGTTGCCTGCCGGAACCCACCACCAAAGAAGCACGAGCCATATATAAGTCTCAGGTAATGATTCATTTAGTCGTTTCTGACAAACCTTATGCACTGTCTGGTCCTCTAGCTGATGTTGACATTTCTAATGAGAAACTAAGTGAGTTTCTCCCCTCTTACCGGAAAACAAGGCCATTAGGGCAAAAAAGCTTTTCCAAAATTAACGTTTCTGATGAAACCTCTCCTGAAGAAATTCCACAGCCCAAGATCAATGTTAGCTATCTCACTGATGGCACAAGGCTAGTAAGAGCTGTTAATCCCTTGAAGGATTTTGACCAATGGATGGCGAAGATGGAAAAGGTCAAGTCTGAACATTGGAAAAACATAGGGATTTATGACCTTCTCATGCTGTCAAAGACCAACGTACCATACTGCTTGAACATGCTGGCAGCGTCCTTATATTTTTGGGACAGCACCCACTACACCTTCCATCTGCCATGTGGAATGGTTACCCCCACACTGTTCGACTTGGCTGCCATCACAGGGCTTCGCCCAGATGGCCTTATTTACAACCCTGAAGAAGATGCTGAGGATATCATAGGCATTTCAATTTCCAAACTCACCTACACCCACTTCATCAAACACTACTTTGACGCCGGCCATGATGAAGTATCTGATAAAGAACACATTGTATTTCTCACCGTATGGCTATCGAGATATGTTTTCTGTACGAAATCCTTGCAAGTAGCTAAGAAGTACTTGCCCCTTGCTAACCAGCTTCACAATAACAGAGGGGTCTGCTTAAGTGAACTCATCCTGGCGAACCTTTATGAGTCCATCAGTGAAGGGGCTTCTCGACTGAGGCACATGGAAGCTCAAGGTTCTGTACACTTGAGTGGACCTCTTTGGCTGCTTCAACTGTGGCTCAATGCAACATTTGAAGCTAGCCTTCCCAGAAAAGGGCTAGTTGACGAAGCCTCCGCTGAGATAAGGGAGAGGAGCGTCGAATGGACCCGTTTGGTCAAACTTACGCCCAATGATGATGGTGAAACCCTTCAAGGGGCCTTCACCAGTTATATCATGATGTTTACCAAGCGCTATGAGTTTACTCCCAGCATGGCACCCTTTGCTCAAAGAAGATATGGCCCTGTGTGGTTTACAAGGCCATTTCCAAACCCTCACAAGACTCTTGACAGTGAATCTGTTGCTATTTGGGAAGCCTTTTTAATTCCCAGATTCATTGTCCAAAGGCTGAACTTGGGGAGAGGCCTATCAGCACTAATTGCTCACCAACCAAATCTTGTCTCTCAACAATTTGGGTTGGCCCAGAGCTTTCCTCAATGTTTATATGAGAGGAAAGGCCAAGTAATCCTTCATACTACAAGCTTTGGTGAAGAAGATGTCACCAATACACTCGTCAGCTGGAATGAGAGAGGAGGAGTTCTGTCTCCCATGTTTTTTGAGCCTTCTTTCTTATGCACTTCGTCATTCCACCACTGGTGGTCGAAGCACTACCATGAGCATTTTCTTGATATGGCTACATTTTCTTCATTGCTTGACCAAACTTTTATTGATGTGCAGGACAAGACGAAGAAGAGTAAGTTCACTCACCTCCAAGAAATACAGGCTTTCCAAAAATACTTTGAAAATGTCTATCGACCAGATGATCTTGGTCGAACCATTCACGAGGCTGCTATTACTTTAAAGAGAAAATTTCTACATCAGTTGGATCAACTAAAAATCCCTTCAGACGTCCCTCGTGAGAAACATTATGAGGTATCTTTTGAACTTTTCCCTCCAAAGTTCCCTCGACTGCCTAATGCTGATTTTGGAGTGGCACTTGCCCCTCTATTTCCAGATTGGTTTGTCTGTGGTGAACACTTAAAACTTCTTTGACAGCAGTCTCAGCTAAAAGCACAACGAGTGGTTCCGACTAAGCATACACTAGACAGTTTCAAAGGACACCTTCATATAGGAATTCAGGATGTTCGTGTCGAATCTGAAATATATGAAGGTTTGAAGCCCTTATTCCATGGCTTTATAACTAACCATTTAATCGTTAACTTGTAACAATTTTCACTGTCTTTCAGCTGTGCCTAGGAAAGCTCCTTTAGCCAGGGCTGCTGTTACACAAAGTAGCAAAGAACCAGAAAGCAAACAGGTACGTTTCACATCCCTTGCCTATGTTCTTATTATGTGAATCACTTCTCACATTTGCATCACCTTTTCAGATTGGTCGAAAACCTCCTACACCTTCAAAGAAAGGTAAAAAGGATTCCCTAGTTGTTGTTATATCTTCAGATGCTTCAGATGAATCTCCTGAGGAGGTTCTTACAAAGAAAAGAAGAAAACCAATCAAAGCATCTGGACCTGCTGGCCCACCTCCTTCGAAGGTAGCCAAAATACTTGAAAAGGCACCCACAACAAGTGGTGTCAAAAAAAACCTTCCATGGTAGCCACCCAAACACCTCCTGGCGACCATGAAAGTGGTAACTCAAGTCCTGCTGCTGTACAAGCTCAGGTATGTGCACCATTTTTTCATTATACTGACGTCTTTCGCCCAAATTCTTTCAATCTCATTTTCTTCACTTGTGTTCTTTAGGCAAACATCATTAATAATCCTGACCCTCAACCAGCTTCAGGCAATTTCGCTACCGACATAATCAATAATCCCACCCCTCAACACGCTGCAGGAAGTTTCACCACGACACTCCTCAACAGCCAAGGTGAACCAACTTACCATCCATCATCTGATCTTGGCTCTGGTTTAAGTGAAATTAATCAACCTAATCCTCTAGCTGCAGACCCCACTAACCCTCCTGCCCAAACTACTACACAGAATGCACAGGCTGATGGGTCTAACTCTGATGTTGATGATGCTTCAAGTCCACCACCTTTCGACCTGGCTAACTTCATGGATACTGATCAACTAGTTGTCGAAGAAGAAGGTGGTCCTGAGGCTCAACCTCAAAATGACAATCCTGGATAAGCTGCCCCTGAAGAAACACATGAACCACATCCTGAACCAGCTGATGACTAGGCCAACCTCCAACCAACTGCTGAAGAAAATGATGGAGGAGTGGCAGTCGAAACTGGAGAAGAAAAGGATGAGGGAGAAGAATCAGGAGAAGAAGAAGAGGAAGAAGACCAACCAGATCCTACCCCTCACCATACTTCTTCGCCCGTGGTCCAGCAACCTTTGGCTAACGTTCCAAATCCTGGAGACTCACTGACAGCACTCAAGTGGTCGAACCCACGTGAGTATCCAAATTAATACTCGGGCAGAAGTATGGTTCTTCTTCTTCTGGCTCTTCGACTCCAGCATCAGATGATTTCGCCAAAACAATCCTCCAAGCCATAAAGAAAAAATTCTTCAAGGGGGACATTCACAAAGTTTTGGCCTCAGACCCCACTGTAACCACTTATCTGAAGGACACCCTTGAAAAGCTTGAGCTCACCACCCTTAATCCAGACGTTTCTGGTTTTCTGATAGAGTTAACCGCTGTGGTGTACCAAATAGCTGCAAAAATAAAGCTGCTTCTGTAACGCCCTAGTTTTGTCAGTTTTTGTTTAATCGAGTCGTATTGATTATTTTATTATTATTTTATTTTATTTTCGACTTTTATCTGAAAATATGTTATTTGTCAATGTTGTGATATTTTATCGGATTTTGGGAACGTTTACGAGATATTTGAGTGTGGGGGTATTTTGGTCATTTCATGATATTTTTCATTAAGTAGAAAGAATAGAAAATAGAAAGAGAGAAAAATAGAGAGAAAGAAAAAGAGAAGAAGGAAAAAGGGAAGAAAAGAGGAGAAGAGAAGAAAAGTGAGAAAATCTTGGAAAATCAAAGAAAACAACTTCTAGAATCGATTTAATCGGGTAAGGGTGCGAAACTCAATTATTATATGCTTGTCTATGATTATATATGTGTGTTTGTGATTGTTATTGGATTGGAATGATAAATATAGTAAAAATCATAATGTTTAGAAATTGGTAGGAATTGATTTCAAATGTGTTTAAACTTATATTGTTGTGTTCCTTGTTGTTTATACATGTTGGGTATGCATTGTTATACCTCAAATTGGTGTTTTTCTGAGTATTGGATGATGATTTGGAGGATTTTGGGTTGAAACCCGTAGCAGCAAGTTCTGCAGAATTTTTCTGGTTTTTCCAGGTCATACGCGTATGGGGCATGTTCATACGCGTATGGGCCTTGGCTATACGCGTAACATGGGCGAGTCTTGGGCCAATACGCGTATGGATTCTCATTTTGCTCGACCATCTGCCCATTTGCGTATGATACGCGTAACATTTTAGGGCAATACGCGTACGGTGTTCGCACTACGCGTATTGGAATTTTAACGTGAATTTTGGGAAAAATGAGTCTCTATCCATACGCGTATGACCTTGGGCAATACGCGTATGGCATGGCGAGGAATCAGGGAAATACACGTATGGCTCGGGGCAATACGCGTATGGCCAGGAGAATGGTAAAATGGGACTTTTCAAAATATCGTTTTCGTTTTTCTTTCGTAACTTGGGTTCCGTTTATCCGATTTTTACATTCTTGGTATCGTTGGAAAGCTATTAAGCTGTACTTTCTCATTAGGATGGTTGGAAATTGTTAGCCGATTTAATTATGTCGGAATTTGGAAAAGTGTCGGTTTGTCGACTTTTGTCGTTATAATTGTGCGTAATTGATGGGTATTATGCAAGGTGCTGTTGTATGATGTAAATGCATGTGTTTAACTGGTGTTGTGATGATTTGTGACCGTATGGTAATTAAATGCATTATTTTGGGCATAAGTGCAAAGTGTGATTTTGTTGATGTAGAAGAATGCATTTATGTGTGCATATTAAATGTCATGAGTCATTGATTGCCAAGCATCATGATATGCATTATTGTGACGTCCTGAGTGACGGATTGATTCCAGAGGGAAACTGCTATAACATCGTGAGCCTTAAAAATAAGAGGTATGAATTGCCTTAAAAATAAGAGGACCGAAAGCGATGGTTATAGACGATCGTGTGCCCATGTGGGGTGTGAGTGATCAGATCGTGATCCTTATACAAAGAGGACCAAAAGCGATCCATAAATGTCGTGAGCCTTATACAAAGAGGACCGAAAGCGACGAGGAATATCGTATGCCCGACGGGGAGTTACACTAAATAATGAGCGATGGTTCCAATAGTTCCTGAGTGAACTAGTGATGAGAAATATTGGAAGTCGGTACCACATGGCATGTGCATAGAGTCGTTGTGTCGGTCTCTGTGCATTTGCATAAATCATAAATATGATTGACTATGTGTGAGGATTGTGAATGGATTAATCGTGTGTGGAATTGATGAATTGATATTCTTGGTAATAATTGCATTGTGTACGATTAATGTGCATTGGTGTTAAATAAATGAAATATGTATGATGTTGTGTGGTATTTGGATTCTGTTGTATGTTGTGGTGAGAAATCTATATGTGCATTTCTGTGTTAATATATAATTATATGCAACTGTATTATGATTGTTTTTCTCACCCTTCTGCTGTTTTTTAATGCTCTATGAGGCATTGCAGATTAAAGTTGCTGCAGGTCTTTTTGTGAAGCTTAGGACTTCATTCTTTTGTCGGTCGGCTCTGATATGTGACACCGGGTAGTTAGGGAGGCCGTTGGTGATATTTGTGTATTATGTATATATATCTTTTGGCTTGTGCATGTATAACTTGATGTATGACGAACTATTCATGTGATATATATATATATATATATATATATATATATATATATATATATATATATATATGATATTCAGTTTTAGATTTTCCGCTTTTATTCTAAAATCTGAAATGTGGGTGTAAGGAACTGAGTTCCTCTGTTGATTGCTACCCCACTGTTGCATATCTTTATGAGCAGGTGTTGTATGATTTGTTTCATTATAATGTGATTCCCCCGTCTATGCCATGATAATTTAAATATACTCTGATGAAATTTTGAATTTTCTTTTACTGCTTTATTTAATTGGGGGTATAGATTGGGGGTGTTACATTAAGTGGTATCAGAGCTAGTCCGTGTCAGTCTGTGTCAGTTGTGTCAGTCCTTGTTGGTCGTTGTGTTTGGGTGAGCTGTTTGTTTAACCATAAGTACTGTTATTGGAAATGAACAGAATATGGCTGGTAGGAATGATGCTGCTTTGGCTGCTACTATGCAAGTTATGGCTCGTGCTGTGCAGGGTGCACCTAATGCTGCTGGTAATGATGAGTTCAGGAAGAACAAACCGCCTGTCTTCAAAGGAAGATATGATCCTGATGGTGCACAGATTTGATTGAAAGAGATTGAAAGGATTTTCCGAGTGATGGATTGTGCTGAGGATCAGAAGGTGAGACTGGGTACTCACATGTTATTGGAAGAAGCTGATGATTGGTGGGTTAGTACTCGTCATGTGTTGGAAGCTACAGAGGAGGAGATTACTTGGGTTGTGTTTAGCATGGAGTTTCTGAGGAGGTATTTTCCTGAAGATGTAAGAGGAAAGAAGGAAATTGAGTTATTGGAACTGAAACAAGGTACTATGTCTGTTGTTGATTATACTGCTAAGTTTGTGGAACTTGTACAGTTTTATCCTCATTATGCCGAAGCGACTGCGGAATTTTCCAAGTGTGTAAAGTTTGAGAATGGATTGCGTCCTGAGATAAAGCAGGCAATCGGTTATCAAAGGATTCGGAGGTTTTCTGATTTGGTGGATTGTTGTAGGATTTATGAGGAGAATAGTAAGGCTCGTTCTACTCATTACAAGAGTGTGAGCGAGAGGAAAGGGAAGCAACAGTTTCGTGGTGGTCCGTATGTAACACCAGCTGATAAAGGTAAACAAAGGGGTACTTTTGATCGAAGGTCAGGTGGAGGAGGAATGTCTTGTCCTCTGAGATGTTATAGATGTGGTGATGTAGGACATCGTTAGTCCGAATGTAAGAAAGATTTGAGGAAGTGTTCTAATTGTGGAGGGGTAGGGCATGTTGCAGCTGATTGTGCCAGGAAAAATGTGGTTAAGTGTTTCAACTGTGGTGAACCTGGTCATATTAGTACAAAGTGTCAGAAACCGAAGCAGGCTCAATCTGGTGGGAAAGTTTTTGCATTGGCAGGAACTCAGACTTCAAGTAAAGATCGTCTGATCAGAGGTACTTGTTTTATTAATAGTACTCCTTTAGTTGCTATTATTGATACTGGAGCGACTCATTCGTTTATTTCGTCTGAGTGCGCGAAGCGTTTGAATCTTGTGTTGTCTTTGATGGGTGGTGAGATGGTTATTGATACTCCAGCAATGGGGTCAGTAACTACTTCTTTGGTTTGTTTGAGTTGTCCTTTGACCATTTATGGTAAAGACTTTGAGATGGATTTAGTGTGTTTACCGTTGGAGGGTTTAGATGTGGTTCTGGGAATGAATTGGTTGCAATTCAATTGGGTTCATATTGATTGTTATCATAAGCTAGTAAGGTTTCCTTCTCTTGAGGAAGACGAAGACTCGAGTTTCTTATCTACCAAAGAGTTGAAGAGACTTTTGGCGGATGAAGCTCAGTTGTTTGGTTTGTTTACATCTTTGACTGTGGATAGTCAAGTTTCACTTGATGTGTTTCCTGTTGTGTGTGAATTTCCGGAAGTGTTTCCCGAGGATATTTCAGATTTGCCGCCAGAGAGAGAGGTGGAGTTTTCTATAGATCTAGTTCCTGGTACTAGACCTGTTTCTATGGCACCTTATCGTATGTCGGCATCTGAGTTGGCTGAGTTAAAGAAACAGTTGAATGAATTGTTGGAGAAGAGGTTTGTGAGACCTAGTGTTTCTCCTTGGGGTGCTCCAGTTTTATTGGTGAAAAAGAAAGATGGCAGTATGCGGTTGTGTATTGATTATCGCCAGTTGAATAAGGTGACGATTAAGAATAAGTATCCTCTTCCAAGGATTAATGATTTGATGGATCAGTTGGTTGGTGCTTGTGTGTTCAGTAAGATTGACTTGAGGTCGGGGTATCATCAGATTAGGGTGAAAGAGGAAGATATTTAGAAGACGGCTTTTAGGACACGTTACGGTCATTATGAATATTCTGTGATGCCGTTTGGGGTTTCTAATGCGCCCGGTGTGTTCATGGAGTACATGAATCGTATTTTTCACGAGCATTTGGATCGATTTGTTGTTGTGTTTATTGATGACATATTGATTTATTCTATGTCTCGGGAGGAGCATGCGGAGCATTTGCGTATTATTTTGCTGGTTTTGAAAGAAAGGAAGCTTTTTACCAAGTTGTCCAAGTGTGAGTTCTGGTTGTCGGAGGTGAGTTTTCTTGGGCACGTGATTTCAGGTAATGGTATTGCTGTGGATCCATCTAAAGTAGAAGCAGTTCTACAATGGGAGGCTCCGAGATCTGTTACTGAAATTAGAAGCTTTTTGGGTTTGGCTGGTTATTATCGAAGGTTCATTGAAGGTTTTTCTAAGCTAGCACTTCCTTTGACCCAGCTGACTTGTAAAAGGCAAGCGTTCATTTGGGATATTCGGTGCGAGGAAAGTTTTAATGAGCTGAAGAGAAGATTAACGACAGCTCCAATTTTGATTTTGCCGAATCCTAATGAACCGTTTGTGGTTTATTGTGATGCTTCTTTGATTGGTCTAGGTGGTGTTCTGATGCAAGAAGGTAAGGTCATGGCTTATGCTTCTAGGAAATTAAGAGTGCATGAGAAAAATTACCCTACTCATGATCTTGAATTAGCGGATGTGGTTTTTGTGTTGAAGATTTAGAGGCATTATCTCTATGGTGCAAGGTTTGAAGTCTTTAGTGATCATAAAAGTTTAAAATATTTGTTTGATCAGAAAGAGCTGAATATGAGGCAACGTAGATGGTTGGAATTCTTGAAGAACTACGACTTTGGCTTGAATTACCATCCTGGTAAAGCTAATGTGGTAACCGATGCGTTGAGTCAGAAATCGTTACATATGTCCGCTTTAATGGTTAAAGAGTGGGAACTTTTGGCATCGTTTAGAGATTTGAGTTTGGTTTATGAGGTGACGTCGGATAGTGTGAGGCTGGGTATGTTGAAGGTTACTAATGATTTTCTGATGACGGTTAGTGAGAAGCAAAAGCTGGATGTGAAATTTGTGGATTTGATGTTGGTTGGAGAAAAAGATCTGAATAGTGATTTTTAAGTGGATATTAATGGTGTTTTGTGGTTCCGAGGTAGAATTTGTATTCCTGATGATGCGGAGTTGAAAAAGATGATTTTGGAGGAAGGACACCGGAGTAATTTGAGTATACATCCGGGAGCGAGTAAGATGTACCAAGATTTGAAGAAGATTTTCTGGTAGTCTGGATTGAAGAGAGATGTGGCTCAGTTTGTTTATGCATGTTTGACTTGTCAGAAATCGAAGGTGGAACATCTGAGGCCTAGTGGTTTGTTGCAACCGTTGGATATTCCTGAGTGGAAGTGGGATAGCATTTCCATGGATTTTGTGACAGGGTTACCGAATACTCAGCGAGGGCATAATGCTATTTGGGTGATTGTGGATAGACTGACTAAATTGGCTCATTTTATTCTGATTAACATCAGTTTTTCTTTGGAGAGGTTGGCGGAGATCTACATCAGTGTGATTGTGAAATTGCATGGGGTTCCATTGAGTATTGTTTCGGATCGAGATCCAAGGTTTACCTCGAGATTTTGGGAAAGTTTACAGAAGGCGTTGGGTTCTAAATTGAGATTGAGTTCGACTTATCATCCGCATACGGATGGTCAGACGGAGAGGACGATTCAGTCGTTGGAAGATTTGTTGAGAGCGTGTGTTTTGGAACAAGGTGGTGCGTGGGATAGTTATCTTGCATTGATTGAATTCACGTATAATAACAGTTTCCATTCGAGTATTGGAATGGCACCGTTTGAAGCATTATATGGACGAAGGTGTCGAACACCGTTGTGTTGGCACGAATCTGGTGAGAGTTCGGTAGTTGGACCAGAGTTGGTGCAACAGACGACGGAGAAAGTGAAGCTTATTCGTGAGAAAATGAAGGCTTCTCAGAGTAGGCAAAAGAGTTATCATGATCGGAGGAGGAAAGATATTGAGTTCCAAGAGGGCGATCATGTATTTCTAAGGGTTACACCGGTAACGGGTGTGGGTCGTGCATTGAAATCGAAGAAACTTACTTCTCAGTTTATTGGTCCTTACCAGATATCCACGAGAGTGGGTGCTGTGGCTTATCGGGTGGCGTTGCCGCCGAATCTGTCGAATTTGCACGATGTTTTTCATGTTTCACAGCTTTGGAAGTATGTTCCGGATCCGTCGCATGTGATTCTGATGGATGAGGTTGAGGTAAGGGAGAACCTTACGGTTTAGGCGTTACCAGTTAGGATTTTGGATCGCGAGGTGAAGCGGTTGAGAGGCAAGGATATTGCACTTGTGAAAGTGGCGTGGGGAGGCGCTGCTAAGGGCAATTTGACTTGGGAGTTAGAGAGTCGGATGCGGGATTCTTATCCAGAGTTGTTCGTCTCAGGTATATTTTCGAGGACGAAAATTTTTAAGTGGGGGAGAGTTGTAACGCCCCAGTTTTGTCAGTTTTTATTTAATCGAGTCGTATTGATTATTTTATTATTATTTTATTTTATTTTCGACTTTTATCTGAAAATATGTTATTTTTCAATGTTGTGATATTTTATCGGGTTTTGGGAACGTTTGCGAGATATTTGAGTGTGGGGGTATTTTGGCCATTTAATGATATTTTTCATTAAGTAGAAAGAATTGAAAATAGAAAGAGATAAAAATAGAGAGAAAGCAAAAGAGAAGAAGGAAAAAGGGAAGAAAAGAGGAGAAGAGAAGAAAAGTGAGAAAATCTTGGAAAATCAATGAAAACAACTTCTAGAATCGATTTAATCGGGTAAGGGTGCGAAACTCAATTATTATATGCTTGTGTATGATTATGTATGTGTGTTTGTGATTGTTATTGGATTGGAATGATAAATATAGTAAAAATCATAATGTTTATAAATTCGTAGGAATTGATTTCAAATGTGTTTAAACTTATATTGTTGTGTTCCTTGTTGTTTATACATTTTGGGTATGCATTGTTATACCTCAAATTGGTGTTTTTCTGAGTATTGGATGATGATTTGGAGGATTTTGGGTTGAAACCCGTAGCAGCAAGTTCTGCAGAATTTTTTTTGGTTTTTCCAGGTCATACGCGTATGGGGCATGTTCATACGCGTATGGGCCTTGGCTATACGCGTAACATGGGCGAGTCTTGGGCCAATACGCGTATGGATTCTCATTTTGCTCGGCCATCTGCCCATTTGCGTATGATACGTGTAACATTTTAGGGCAATACGCGTACGGAGTTCGCACTACGCGTATTGGAATTTTAACGTGAATTTTGGGAAAAATGAGTCTCTGTCCATACGCGTTTGACCTTGGGCAATATGCGTATGGCATGGCGAGGAATCAGGGCAATACGCGTATGGCCAGGAGAATGGTAAAATGGGACTTTTCAAAATATCGTTTTCGTTTTTCTTTCGTAACTTGGGTTCCATTTATTCGATTTTTACATTCTTGGTATCGTTGGAAAGCTATTGAGCTGTACTTTCTCATTAGGATGGTTTGGAAATTGTTAGCTGATTTAATTATGTCGGAATTTGGAATAGTGTTGGTTTGTCGACTTTTGTCGTTATAATTGTGCGTAATTGATGGTTATTATGCAAGGTGCTGTTGTATGATGTAAATGCATGTGTTTAAATGGTGTTGTGATGATTTGTGACTGTATAGTAATTAAATGCATTGTTTTGGGCATAAGTGCAAAGTGTGATTTTGTTGATGTAGAAGAATGCATTTATGTGTGCATATTAAATGTCATGAGTCATTGTATGCCAAGCATCATGATATGCATTGTTGTGACGTCCTGAGTGACAGATTGATTCCAGAGGGAATCTGCTATAACATCGTGAGCCTTAAAAATAAGAGGTATGAATCGCCTTAAAAATAAGAGGACCGAAAGCGATGGTTATAGACGATCGTGTGCCCATGTGGGGTATGAGCGATCGGATCATGAGCCTTATACAAAGAGGACCTAAAGCGATCAGTAAACGTCGTGAGCCTTATACAAAGAGGACCGAAAGCAACGGGGAATATCGTATGCCCAACGGGGAGTTACACTAAGTAACGAGCGATGGTTCCAATAGTTCCTGAGTGAACTAGTGATGAGAAATATTGGAAGTCGGTACCGCATGGCATGTGTATAGAGTCGTTGTGTCGGTCTCTGTGCATTTGCATAAATCATAAATATGATTGACTATGTGTGAGGATTGTGAATGGATTAATCGTGTGTGGAATTGATGAATTGATATTCTTGGTAATAATTGCATTGTGTACGATTAATGTACATTGGTGTTAGATAAATGAAATATGTATGATGTTGTGTGGTATTTGGATTCTGTTGTATGTTGTGGTGAGAAATCTATATGTGCATTTATGTGTTAATATATAATTATATGCAACTGTATTATGATTGTTTTTCTCACCCTTCTGCTGTTTTTTAATGCTCTATGAGGAATTACAGATTAGAGTTGCTGGAGGTCTTTTTGTGAAGCTTAGGACTTCATTCTTTTGTCGGTCGGCTCTGATATGTGACACCGGGTAGTTAGGGAGGCCGTTGGTGATATTTGTGTATTATGTATATATATCTTTTGGCTTGTGCATGTATAACTTGATGTATGATGAACTTTTCATGTGATATATATATATATATATATATATATATATATATATATATATATATATATATGATATTCAGTTTTAGATTTTCCGTTTTTATTCTAAAATCTGAAATGTGGGTGTAAGGAACTGAGTTCCTCTGTTGATTGCTACCCCACTGTTGCATATCTTTATGAGCAGGTGTTGTATGATTTGTTTCATTATAACGTGATTCCCTCGTCTATGCCATGATAATTTAAATATACTCTGATAAAATTTTGAATTTTCTTTTACTGCTTTATTTAATTGGGGGTATAGATTAGGGGTGTTACAGCTTCCATCTATCAGGAATACCATAGAAGAAACATCTGGCCGTGAGAGTTCAGCCTGGTGTGGTGCAAAAGAGTCGTATGAAAAGGTCAAATGCTGATCAAAAGAAAAAACAAGATGAGATTGCCTCCAACCAGAAGGATATTGAAGCCTGGAAGCAACAAATCACAGAGCTACAAGCCAAAATTGAAAATGCTGAAAAACGCAACCGTGAATTGCAACATTTCGATGACACTAAGATGGCTGAAGAAACGAAGAATGCCATTGATCGCATTGAGGCAGCCCAAAGATATGAAAAAGAGCTCGCAGCAGCCAAACTTGATGAATCTCTGTGGAATGCTCGCCTCAAACATCACATAGAAGCCTTTTCTCAGTTGGCATCGAGGCTTCCCTTCTGATACTTTCGAAACCTTTGTTTGTTTAACCATCATTTGTTTCTTGGCCTTTTCAGGCCTTTATGTAATGACAATTTTTATGCCTTTGGCACTGATTAAGTAATCATTAGTATTTCGCCATTAACTGCTTTCGACTCGTATTAAATTATGATGCATTTTATTTATTGCCTCACATCTAAGTCAAATTTGCAAGTAAGGCATTCTATCCTTTTCTTGGAAAGCCACACTTTTCAGCTTTAAAACTCCAAGGCATAAGCCTCTAGCTTTAAACTGGCATTTATAGCATAGCCCTCAGGCATATTTCCAAGAATAATTCACATGGTTTCACCGTTTGACTGGCCAATCCAATCAATACTTCGCCTCTATAAATTCTCTTCCATCTGAACCATGTTCATTCATCAAAGTAACTATGAACAATTCAGAGAAGTCATCAGCCGAGAAGACATCTGATAAGGCAAAAGAAACTGAAGAAACCAAGAAAACGGAGGCAACAAAGAAACCTGAAGCCTCTACTGGAGCAACTTCCAGAGCAAAAAAGAGAGAAACCAACATGAGGATCTCTAAGAAAGGGCGTTCCCACACCCAGGACTTTGATGATAATTAGCCAGATGCAGACTATATGGACTTCCTCAAATCTATTGACTGGAGAGATTATGAATAATCTTTCCTATCTTTGAAAGATGTTATGTTGATTCTCCTTTGCTTTGTATGCCATATTAGCCTGAGTTGGTCTATTTTGGCTTTCCTTAAAATAAAACTTACGTTTTAATATGAATCTCTTGCAACATAGGCTTATATTTTTTCAAATACTTGCCATTTACTTTCAAGATTCTTTTATCTTTGTCTAACTCTTCCACTTCATAAGCTCCATTAGAGAAAACTTGTATGACTTGGAATGGACCTTCCCACTTAGGAGACCATTTGCCTAATGTTCTATCCTTTCGATCCATAGGCAAAATCACTTTCCAAACTAAATCCCCACATGCAAAAGATTTAGACTTCACCTTTTTGTTGTAGGATTCTTCGACCCTTTTCTTTTGTCTTCTTAACAACTCCAAGGCTCTAAGCCTTTATTCATCCAAATCCACTAATTCATTCATCATCATTTCCCAATAATCCTTAGAGGGAATCTCATGATGTCTTTGAACTCTTATAGATTGTAAATAAATCTCAACAGGCAATACTGCATCATGACCAAAAGTAAGTCGAAATAGGGTAGTATTAGTAGCCTCTTTAGGGGATGTTCGACATGCCCAAAGAACCTGGTCTAATGTCTTGTGCCAATTTCTAGGCCTCTTTCCCACATGATTCTTAATTAGTCCAATCACTACCTTATTGGCAGCTTCTACTTGCCCATTGGCCTGAGCATAATAAGGTGTAGAAGTCAATAACTTAAGACCTATTTCTTTGGCAAACTCCTGCATCATTCGACCAGTAAACACTGATCCTTGATCCGTAGTGATTGTTTCAGGAATACCAAATCTATAAATAATGTGGTTTTGAATGAATTCAATAACATCTTCTTGACCTATATTCGCCAGTGGTATTGCTTCAATCCACTTGGTGAAATAATCAATTCCCACCAAAATATATCTTTGGTTCTTTGAAGATGTTGGTCGAATCTCTCCCACTATATCCAAAGCCCATCCTCTGAAAGGCCATGGTTTCACTATGGAATGTAATTCACTTGCAGGGATATGCTATATGCCAGCATGAATTTGACATTCTTGGCAACCCTTAGCAAGTTCTATGCAATCTTTCAGCATAGTAGGCCAATGCATGCCTTGTCGAAACAACAACCATTTCATCTTCTGGCTAACTTGGTGTGCTCCACATGCCCCACTATGTACTGTCGAAAGAACCAAATATGCATATGCTTCACTAAGGCATTTCAATAAGACTCCCTCAGGGGTCTTTTTAAACAATTCATTACCCAAAAGTACATAGCTTAAAGCTTGATACCTGATTTTTCGCTCTGTCGAAGCTGTTGGATTTTGCAAATATTCAACTATAGGCTTCCTCCAGTCTTCATCTGTCAAATTATCTATAGCAAAAATTTCAAAATTTTCGCCATCTATGCATCCAAGCTTAGTTGTTTCTAAGTCTGATGGGCACAATCCAACAGCCACCACTTTACCTCTTGCTTCAACTACTTCTTGAAGATTTTCCTTCGACACTTTGTATCCAGAGGAAATTTAAGCCAAGTCATTAGCAACTTGATTCTCTATTCTAGGTATGTGTTGGATGGCCACTACCTCAAATTTCTTTAATAATCTATTGGCTATCACAAAGTACATAATGAGATTTTCTTTAACACATTTATATTCCTTTGTGATTTGTTTTATAACCAATTCTGAGTCTCCCATTATTTCGACTCTAGTTGCCCCCAATTCTAACAAAATTTCAAGGCCAGCAATTAATGCTTCATATTCAGCCTCATTGTTAGAGCAAGGTCCTTCGACCTTGTACTTGAATTTTGTTGGAATTTTTTCAGGAGAAATAATGTATATTCCCACTCCTGTTCCATTTTTATGACTTGATTCATCAAAGTATAACTTCCAGGATTTTAATTCAACATAATTCAAATCATTTTCATTTATGGAGTGGTCAACTATAAAGTCTGCAACTATTTGCCCTTTCACAGCTTTTAAAGGTTGATATGTTAGAGAAAATTATGTTAATGCTAATGCCCATTTGCCAATTCGACTATGCAAAATAGGCTTAGATAACATATGTTTTACAACATCAAAGTGAGAAGAAACATACACATCAACTGGCTTTATATATTGCTTCAATTTAGTACAAGAGATATACAAGCATAAATATAACTTTTCAATCATGCTATACCTAGTTTCAGCATCATTTAAAACTCGACTAAGGTAATAAATGGCTCTTTCGACTCCATTTTCATCCTCCTGAGCTAACATGCTCCCTAGAGTTTTATCTGATGCAGCTATATACAATCTCATACTCTTGTTTCTAAAAGGTGGTGAAAGAATTGGAGGGTTGCTTAGGTACTCCTTGATTTTGTCGAAGGTTTCCTGCTGTAATTGCCCCCACTCAAAACCATCTTTATTGAAACGAAGAAATGGCGAAAAGACTTGTGTTTTGCCACTCAGGTTGGATATAAACCTTCTTAAGAAGTTGATCTTGCCCAGCAACGACTGCAACTCCTTTTTAGTTGATGGCGCTTTCGCCTCCATTATGGCTTTGGTTTTATTCTGATTTATTTCAATCCCTTTCTTGTGGACCACAAAGCCTAGGAAATCCCCCGCCTGCACACAAAAAGCACATTTGAGAGGATTCATTTTAAGACTATATTTTCTCATCCTTTCAAAGGACTGTCGAAGATGGTCAATGTGACTCTTCCCAGAAATAGATTTTATCACAATATCATCATTGTACATTTGCATGAATGTGTCTATAAAATCATGGAAGATTGAATTCATCGCCCTTTGATAAGTGGCACCAGCATTTTTCAAACCAAAAGGCATCACTACCCATTCATAGGTGCCTAAGGCTCCAGGGCATCTAAAAGCAATTTTATGAACATCTTCCTCAGCAATGAATATTTGGTTATAGCTAGGATATCCATCCAGCATACTAAGATATTCATGTCCTGCTGCAGAATCTATTAACATTTCTGCTACTGGCATTGAATATTCATCTTTAGGAGTTGGAGAGTTTAAATCTCTAAAATCAATGCAAACTCTCAAAGACCCATTCTTTTTAATAACAGGTACTGTATTAGCCAACCATTCGACATACCTTGCAGTGCGAATGAATTTGCAACGAAGCAGTCTTTCGACCTCCTCTTTGATCTTTGACAATATCTCTGGTGCAAACCGTCTTGGAGTTTGCTTGACTGGTTTTTCTCTAGGTGTCATAGGTAACCTGTGTTCGACCAACTCCCTGCTCAAACCAGGCATCTCATCATAATCCCAGGCGAAGCAGTCCTTGAAATCTTTCAACAACTGAACCACTTCAACCTTCAACTGGGGATCAAGGTTGGCACTGATGTAGGTAGTCCTTTTGGTTGTCCCCTCACTGAGGTCAACTTCTTCTAAGGGATCTTGTGCTAGCATTTTGATATTATTCGCCAACGGATCCTTCTCAAATCCCAAAGGCTCATCTTCATAGATGGCGTCGAGCCTCTGGCTTTGCTCTCCAGTTTCAGCCTTATCTGGAGTTTTTGAGTCGAAGTCCTTACCAGGACCTTCTTGATAAAATTCAGAAATGGCTTCGCCAGCCATATAGTTATTGGCAGCTTCCAAAGCCGCTTGTAGTCTTGCTTCAGCCACATAGGCCGAAATCCTTTTTAAAGCTTCGAACTCAGTCATGATCACTGAATTCATTTCCCCATCCTGTGGGCTCTATTGGAGGTGAGCCTAAGCATGGTAACCTTCCTCATGGTACTTCCCTGTTCCATCTGAAATCTTCGACAGGGTGTAAATACAATGAATAAAACGTTTCTTCCTCAGGCGTAAACTCAAAGTCGGCTGGAGGACATGGAGCAATGTTCGTCAAATGTTTCTCAAACTGTCTACTATCCACATGATTAATAAGCACCTTAAAGTACCCTTGATCAGCTTCAATATTTTCAACTATCCCATCTGGTCTCTAAATGGTGATTCTTTGATGCATAGATGAAGGTACAACTCCTATTCCATGAATCCACTCCCTACCCAAGAGTAGATTATAGTTAGCTTTCGTCTCAACGACCATAAACACTGTTGGTCTGGTAATGGTTCCCACAGTAAGATCCACTTGAATCACTCCTAGAGTGGAACCTACTTTTCCTTCATAGTTTGACAGAACTATATTGTGGGGTTTGGTATCAGTCTAAAACTTCCCAATCTTGCTCAGCAAAAATCTTGGCATTAAATTAACAGTTGCACCACAATCCACCAAGATTTTGTTAACAGGAACATTTTCTACTTTGCCAGTAATGTAGAGAGGCTTCAGACGACCCTTCATTGCCTCTGTGGGGCGTTAAAAAAAAAAGCATTTTGTTCTTCGACGCACCCATTGTTCATGATGTAATAACACACGGGCTTGTGTGCCAACATTTCTAATTCAGTCGTTTGATCCAAGTCTTCGACCTCTGAAACTTGACCAAATTCTTTTGGCATTACTGATACCACATTCACAATAATATATAGAGAAGCTGCTGACTCACTGTCGAAATTATCAGTCATATTCTCATCATCTTCAACTTTCTTCTCTGGCTGAACATTGAACAGCTTTCGCCTTATGGGCATCTTCGCAATTGTCCCAGTTTGATTATCAATATTGGTGCTTGACTCTCCTTGTACTTGAGTCTCCCTGATAGCCTTTCGCCTACGTTGCTCTCTTCTCCATTGTGATCTAGACATGGGATTTTTACCCTTGTAATTTTGAGAAATGTATGCTGACTTGTTGGTGGTATGGTTCTCTTTTCTATACTCAAATGAAGAACCTCTTTCCACATCAAATTTCTCCCACTTCTTCTTCTGTTCTCTTCCTTCGATAGGCTTGATCCAACTACCTGTTGGCACATTCGCAGCTGGTTTGAATGTACCTGGCCTAATTCCTGGTACTTGGTTTTTCAACCCTGTCGAAAGTCGTCTATGGTCAAAACTTCTGGGACCTTTATTTACCTTTTGCCCCCAGCTTCCACCAGCTTTTTTGACACCTTCTAACTTGTGGGCAGCTTTCTCATCAAAAATGGCGCTGCATCTAGGACATAGCATTACTCCAGAACCTTTCTTCTGGCAACGGTGCAGAAAATCCATAATTGTCTCCTCTTGCTTAGGATAAGCTATTTTGTTGCGCTCTTCTTGTTCATCTGCCTTACTCACTTGTTCAGCTTTTTGATCTGTAATTTCGACCATATTGACATCAATTTTATCCTTTAAGCACATCTTGGAGAAATGAGCTTCAAGACTTTCAGTGGTCTTCGCCAGACAACCACCACTTGTTGCTGCTCCTGCAGCTTTTTGGGAAGCCTTCTGCCAAGCAGTCTTTTCAGCTTCGACCATTTCCTCAGCATTGACTCTTTCAACATCAGGAGATGTCTTGAAGAATTGTTCAGCAGCCATACATATCCAGTTTTCTACCAAACAACCATCCATGTTTATCATCTCTCCTACCAATAGCATGTCATCTTCCAACTCTTTAACAACTTGGACTTTGGGGACGTTCCTGCCCATAGCCTCGTTGGTACTGATACTGCCTGAGCTAGCATCAGATCCAATATCTTCAATTCGCTTACTGCCATATCCAATATCTTGGCAGTGTTATCCATCTCAGCAAACTTGTCAGCAGCTTTTTTGGTCACCAACATTAAACTGGCACCATCAGTATTCAAGCCATTCGCAGACTTATTAAAACCTTCAGTCACCACAAGATTGGTGGCGAAGTCCTCAGTGACTTCCACCATGTTGACCGACTGATCAAATCCTTCTGTGGCTTCGACCATCTGAACCTCCCGAGGCTCTGTATAGTTAGCCTCCGCAACTTGCAATGGGTCAGATTCAATTTTTATCTGAGCTTTGCCTTTGTCACCAAACTTCAGCCTCCCTTCTTGAATAGCATTTTGCACCAAATCCCTGAAAAGAAAACATTGAGAAGTTTTATGGCCCAAAAAATTATGGTACTTACAAAAACCTCTTTTCTTTCTTTGTTCTAAAGGTGGAATCTTGGCACCAGCAGGCACTGTCATTTGTCCATCTTTAACTAACAAATAAAAAATTTCATCACATTTAGTGACGTCGAAAGTGTATGTTTTCTTAGGAAATTTGTCGTTAGATTCGACAGATTTTTTCCATTTGAAGGAGCTAATAATTTGCAGGCATAAGGTGGACCTTGCTTTAACTCAGCAACGTCAACCTCATTTCCGTCGAAATAAGATGTTTCATCATACAAATCCTCCACATCTTCATTACATTCGACAAAGGCTACTTTTTTACCCCTGCTGAATTTAGCCTTTTCCTCTTTTAGCCTTTCTAGTTGTCGGACTCTATCAGCTAACTGGGCCATATCTCTAAGATATTGGGTATCTAATTTCTTCCTAATGGAATAATCAAGACCCCCAGCAGCCATTTCAACCAACTCATGTTTTGGTACTTGTGTAAAGCACCTGGCTTTAAGAAGTCGAAACCTATTCAGGTAATCATCAAATGGCTCAGTAAGTTTGCGTTTGATGCTAGCCAATTCTTTCAAACTAATCTTAGTTTGCCCCATGTAGAACTGTTCATGAAACAAACGCTCTAACTGGGTCCAATTGTATATGGAATTTGGAGGCAAAGTAGTGAACCATGTGAAGGCATTTTTGGTAAGGGACCTTGGGAAGTATTTGATCCTAAGGCTTTCGTCAGCTGCAATTTCGCCTGCTTCAATCAAATACCTAGCCACATGTTCGACAGTAGATTCAGTAGTATCTCCTGAAAACTTGCTGAACTTTGGAACCTTCGTCCTAGGGGGTAATTCTGCTTGGTGAATATAATCCACTATAGGCGAAGTATAATTTGGCCTTGTGAAGCCAAGATTCACACCATTTCTGGTCATTATCCTTTCAACCATGGCTGCAAGATTATTTTCTTCTGCTTGATTTTGATGTCGAACCTGTCTAAGGAACTGATCAGCATTTTGGTTCCTGTTCACCATCACTACTGGCTCTTCCTCTATCTGGATTGGCATCTGGTTTCTTGGTGGTTCTACTCTAAAATGATCAATCATCTCTTGATCCTCCAAGTTCACCTCAGGTACATGATGTGGATGACGTCTTGGGATATCTTCGACAATAGTTGCTCTTCGATCCACCGCTGGTACTCCCATTAAATCAGCCATGCGTGCCAATTGTGTAGCCAATTGCTGGTTAGTTTGAGTCGTATTCTGAATCAAGGGTTGAAAAACTTCTCCCATTGTCTGAGACAATGTATGCACCATTTGCATGTTATTTTCATCCATCTGCTGTCTCAAACAATTTATGGATGTATTTGTAAGACTAGGCGCTTTCACGGAGTAACCAATACCTATACTCTGATTGTTTCGACCCCCTGATCCTGATCCTTGTAATGGCGAAGATACTACATTCTCTGAAAATACAGGTGGAGCATTCTGCAGATTTTGCATCATTGATGTAGGCATACCATAGGGTTGACTCCTTGACTCTGGGTGTGGAAAACCTAGAGGAGGGAAATGCCGGTACATTGAATTTCCTCCTGGGGGTGTTGGTGAATTAGGACTTTGTGGTCCTATGTATTCTATCACAGGTTGAGTATATGATTTTGTGTATGTTGATCCTGGTTCAGACACTACTAATGAAGGTGACGTCTGTCCTCCTGTCAAAGGCACTGGTGATGGTGTTCTTTGAGACCCCATACTGCTACTTGACTGAGTGTTTGAAATACTCCCTTGAGGATCAACTTGTTGGTTAGCATTAATTGCCATTCTCTTAGTGTATCTTCTCTTTGGTATTCCTTCGTTTGTTGTGGCTAACTTCCCACTTCTCAATAACATACAACGAAATTATTTCTTCACCAAGAAAGATAAGGTTAACAAAAAGTATAAAACTTAGCACTAGGTCCCACCGGGCGTGCCAATTTGTTTACTGTGAATTTTGGTAAACAACCTCTGGTCTATCAATTTTAAATAAAACTGACTAACTTGCATGATCGACCACACAAATCCTAGGACATGTGCTAAATTTTAAGAGAGAGTGAATATAACTTGAAATAAACGAAATGTAAACAGAACTCCACATTCGACAATGCTGAAAAAAGAAACCTAAGTGAACTCCACGTTCGACTACTTGCAGTAAAGTAAAAGCTTAGAAGTTAAAAGGCTGTAAATAAAGAATGCAGAATTTAAAGGCGTCGAAAGTAACAGACAAGAAGTAAAAAGCTTTGAAAATAAGGCTTGAAGATAAAGACTTGAATTGATAAAAATACAGGAAGATAAATTACTGTTGAAGATAAATGACAAAAATGTAAAAGTGCTTGAACTCCACGTTCTTGAATGTAAAAGATGCAGAAAAAAAAAATGATTGTCGAAAGTAAATGATGAGGAAATAAATGACTTTAAAAGTAAATGCTTGAAGATAAAAGACTTTGAAGATAAAATGCAATGAACTCCACGTTCTTGAAAATAAAGACTGGAATTGATAAAAGTGCAGTCGAAAGTAAATGCGGAAAGATAAATGACTTTAAAAATAAATGACTTGAAGATAAAAGACTTTGAAAGTAAATGCTTGAAGATTAAATGCTTGAATGTAAAGATGCGAGAAGATAAATGTCGAAAGCTTTTATATGAAAGTAAAAACAAAGTTAAAATAAACTTGACTGAAAATAAAGATTCAAGGAAAAGTTAAGACATGAAAGGTAAAGTTCAGGAAAATGTAAAGTGCTGAAACATAAACATGATGAAGATAAATTGCATTGATGAAAGAAAATGGTGTTACATTGCGTACATTCTCACGAACTCGTTTCTCTACACGCGGGTACTTTGAGTTTCTTTGAGTAACTTGTACAAAAATATGAACACACTTATTCTATAGAAATAACTCCTATTTATAGTGCTAAGAAATAACTACTAAGTGGTGGTTATGCTTCCAAACGTGTCTTCTTGGCGCCTTTCTCCATTTCAACTGCTCCCACATTCAGCAACTGATCCTTTTGAAATTCAAACATTTGAGATTTTCCCTCCAACCTTAATGTGATAACTGCAATGCGCGTTTCAACATTCTCACGGTCGAAGCATCTCCCAACACTTAGCCATTTTTGAGGCTTCCAAAACCCCTATTCGACTCAGGCTTCACCAAAACTGGGTCGAAGCCTTCTTTATGTTAAAAATACTTTTTTAACTTAAAATAGCTTTGATTCCTTCTAGCGTCGAAAGTGAGGGTTAAAAGTATGTTTTATCGCGTTTTGGGAACGTTAGCGAGATATTTGAGTATAGGGGTATTTTGGTCATTTCACGTTATTTTTCCTTAAGTTAGTAAAATAGAAATAGAAAGAGAGAAAATTAGAGAGAAAGAAAAAGAGAAGAAGAAAAAGAGAAAGAAGGAAAAGAAGAGAAGAAAAGAGAGAAAAACTTGGAAAGGAAGAAAATCAATCAACCGACTTTTCAAACACGATTAAATCGGGTAAGGGTGCGAAACTCGATTATCTTATACTTGTGTATGTTGAAGTCGATTATGCATGTTTGTATTTGGTTGTTTTTTGGGATTAAAATTGAATGTAGAACAAAAACCATAATATGTTGAAATTGTTTGAATTTGATTAAATTGTGTCGAAAATCATGTTGTCAGGTCCCTTATTGTTGATACATGTTAGATATATGTTGTTGTGCAATCTATTGGCAATTTTCTGGTGTTTAGGTGAAAATTGGAGTGGTTTTGGGTGAATTTCGCAGAAAAAAATCCTGCAGAAAAATTCTGGGTTTCCTCTGCCGTTACGCGTATCAGGCATGTCCATACGCGTATTGGCTAGGGCAATATGTGTATGGGAGGTGCATTTGAGGGCAATACGCGTAATGAATTCCATTTTTCTCGGCCATCTGCTGAAACGCGTAGTGGTACGCGTAT
The DNA here is from genome assembly GCA_022829125.1 of Lathyrus tuberosus. NCBI lineage: Eukaryota > Viridiplantae > Streptophyta > Magnoliopsida > Fabales > Fabaceae > Lathyrus > Lathyrus tuberosus. Next base: position 1,969,196 of record JALAZF010000282.1, read on the forward strand.
GAGTTTGGGCAATACGCGTATGGCTCAGGGCAATACGCGTATGGCCAGCAGGGGTGCAAAATGTTGTCTTTTCGCGATTCCATTTCTTTTTACGTCCGTAACTTGTGCTCCGATTATCCGTTTTGAACATTCTTGGTATCGTTGGAAAGCTAATAAAATGTAATTTTTATTAAAATGGTTTTGAGATTGTTGGCCGATTTAATTATGTCGGGAATTTGAAATAGTGTCGTTTTGTCGACTTTTACCGTTTTAATTGTGTGTAATTGATGTGTATCATGCAATGTGCTGTTGATATGGATATCGTATGACTTATGTACTGGTTGGGTGGTGAAAATGCATGTAATAAAATGTTGTGATGATGGTTTGTGGCCTAAGGGCAAGAAAATGCAATGTGTTGTATTTGAGGATATATGCATGATTATGGATGTGTATATGTGTGCATTTGAATGTCATGAGTCATTGTATGCCAAGCATCATGATATGCATTCTTGTGATGTTGTGTGCCCTAGTGGGTGTGAGCGACGAATCGGTTCCAGAGGGAATCCGCTATAACATCGTGTGCCTTATACAAAGAGGTGTGAGCGATGATTATAGACGATCGTGTGCCTTATACAAAGAGGTGTGAGCGGTCGGGTCGTGTGCCTTATACAAAGAGGTGTGAGCGATCCATAAACGTCGGGTGCCTTATATAAAGAGGTGTGAGCGACGGGGAACATCGTTTGCCCGACGGAGAGTTACACTAAGTAACAAGCGATGGTTCCAATAGTTCCTGAGTGAACTAATGATGAGATTGACGGATGGATGGTACCGCATTTGCATAGAGTCGTTGTGTCGGTTTCTTTGCATTTGCATAAATCATGAATGGATTAATTTTGTGTGGAATTGTGAATGGAATTGATGAGTTGAGATATATATATATATGTTATTGATAAATGCATTGAGCTTGATTATATATGCCTTGGTGATGGATGTATGAGATATGCATTGTGTTGTTTTGTGTTTGAATTCTGGTATAAATTTTGGTGAGAATATTTTACATGTGTATTTTTGGAATTATTATATAATTGTATGCAATTATATTATGATTGTGTTTCTCACCCTTCTGCTGTTTTGAATGCTCTATGAGGCATTGCAGATTAGATACTGGAGGTCTTTTTGTGAAGCTTAGGTCTTCATTCTTTTGTCGGTCGGCTCTGATATGTAGCACCGGGTAGTCGGGGAGATCGTTGTGACTTATGTGTATATGTATATATATCTTTTGGATTGTACATGTATAAATCTGTCTATGACAGACAGACTTTTTATGTGATATATATATATATATATGAGATTCAGTTACAGATTTTCCGCTTTTATTCTGTATCTGAATTGTGGGTAGTAGGAACTAAGTTCCTCTCTTATTTGCTACCTGATTGTTGCATATCTTTATGAACAGGTTTATTGTGTTTTGTCTCAATTGATGTGACGCCTTTGTCTATGCCATGAATGTTTAATTATACTCTGATGAAATGTTTATCACTTTATTTAATTGGGGGTGTTACATTAAGTGGTATCAAAGCCAGTCTGTGTCAGTTGGTGTCAGTCCTTGTTGGTCGTTGTGTTTGGGTGAGCTGTTTGTTTAACCATAGTTGTTGTTAATGGAAATGAACAGAATATGGCTGGTAGGAATGATGCTGCTTTGGCTGCTGTTATGTAAGCTATGGCTCGGGCTGTGCAAGGTGCACCTAATGCTGGTGAGAATGATGAGTTCAGGAAGAAAAAACCGTCTGTCTTCAAAGGGAGACATGATCCTGAAGGTGCACAGATTTGGCTTAAGGAGATTGAAAGAATCTTTCGAGTAATGGATTGTGCTGAGGAACATAAGGTGAGACTGGGTACTCACATGTTGCAGGAGGAAGCTGATGATTTGTGGGTTAGTACGCGTCATGTGTTAGAAGCTGGAGATGAAGAGGTCACTTGGACTTTGTTTAGCAGGGAGTTTTTGAGGAAGTATTTTCCTGAAGATGTTAGGGGAAAGAAAGAGATAGAGTTCTTGGAGTTGAAACAAGGTAATACGTCCGTTGTTGATTACACTGCTAAGTTTGTGGAACTTGTTCAGTTTTATCCATATTATGCTGAAGTGACTGCAGAGTTTTCTAAGTGTGTGAAGTTTGAGAACGGATTGCGTCCTGAGATCAAGTAGGCAATTGGTTATCAAAGGATCAGAAGGTTTTCAGATTTGGTGGATTGTTGTAGGATTTATGAGGAAGATAGCAAAGCTCGTTCTACTCACTATAAGAGTGTGAATGAAAGAAAAGGGAAGCAATCGTTTCTTGGTGGTCCTTATGTGACACTAGCTGATAAGGGTAAGCAAAGAGGTAATTTTGAGAAAAGGTCAAGTGGGGGAGGTATGTCTGGTCCTCTGAGATGTTATAGGTGTGGTGACTTAGGACATCGTCATTTTGAGTGTAGGAAAGATATGAGAAAGTGTTCCAATTGCAGAGGTTTAGGACATGTTGCAGCTGATTGTAAGAGGAACGTGGTGAAGTGTTTCAACTGCGGTGAACCTGGTCATATTAGTACGAAGTGTCCGAAACCAAAGCAAGCTCAGGATGGAGGGAAAGTTTTTGCATTGGCATGGACTCAGACTACAAGTGCAGATCGTCTGATCATAGGTACTTGTTTTTTTAATAGTACGCCTTTAGTTGCTATTATTGATACTGGAGCAACTCATTCGTTTATTTCGTCTGAGTGCGCGAAGCATTTGAATCTTTTGTTGTCTTCGATGGGTGGAGAGATGGTTATCGATACTCCAGCAATGGGGTCAGTAACTACTTCTTTGGTTTGTTTAAGTTATCCTTTGACCATTTATGGAAAAGATTTTGAGATGGATTTGGTGTGTTTGCCGTTGGAGGGTTTAGATGTGGTTCTGGGAATGAATTGGTTGCAGTTCAATCGGTGAGATTTTCTTCTCTTGAGGAAGACGAGGAATTGAGTTTATTATCTACCAAAGAGTTGAAGAAACTTTTGGCGGACGAAGCTCAGTTGTTTGGGTTGTTTGCATCGTTGACAGTGGATAGTCAAGTTGCACTTGACGTGTTTCCAGTTGTGTGTGAATTTCCAGAGGTGTTTCCAGAGGATATTTCAGATGTGCCGCCAGAGAGAGAGGTGGAGTTTTCTATAGATCTAATTCCTGGTACTAGACCTGTATCTATGGCACCTTATCGTATGTCGTCATCTGAGTTGGTTGAGTTAAAGAAGCAGTTGCACGAATTGTTAGAAAAGAGGTTTGTGAGGCCAAGTGTGTCGCCTTGGGGTGCTCCAGTTTTATTGGTGAAAAAGAAGGATGGAAGTATGCGATTGTGTATTGATTATCGCCAGTTGAATAAGGTGACGATTAAGAATAAGTATCCTCTTTCGAGAATTGATGATTTGATGGACCAGTTGGTAGGTGCTTGTGTGTTTAGTAAGATTGATTTGAGGTCAGGTTATCATCAGATTAGAGTGAAAGAGGAAGATATTCAGAAGACGGCTTTTAGGACACGATACGGTTATTACGAATATTCTGTGATGTCGTTCGGGGTTTCTAATGCACCGGGTGTGTTTATGGAGCATATGAATCGTATTTTCCATGAGCATTTGGATCGATTTGTTGTTGTGTTTATTGATGACATCTTGATTTATTCTAAGTCCCGGGAGGAACATGCGGAACATTTGCGTGTTGTGTTACAAATTTTGAAGGAAAGGAAACTTTTTGCCAAGTTGTCCAAGTGTGAGTTCTGGTTGTCAGAAGTGAGTTTTCTTGGGCATGTGATTTCAGGTAATGGTATTGTTGTGGATCCATCTAAAGTAGATGCAGTTCTACAATGGGAGGCTACTAGATCTGTTACTGAAATTAGAAGCTTTTTGGGTTTAGCTGGTTATTATCGAAGGTTCATTAAAGGTTTTTTTAAGTTAGCACTTCCTTTGACCCAATTGACTTGTAAGGGTAAAGCGTTCATTTGGGATATTTAGTGTGAGGAACGTTTTAATGAGCTGAAGAGAAGATTGACTACAGCTCCAATTTTGATCTTACTGAATCCTAGTGAACCGTTTGTGGTGTATTGTGATGTGTCTTTGATTGGTTTAGGTGGAGTGTTTGTCATATCCCAAATTTTGACCACTAAGATTTCCCATCATTGTGCAAATCATCAGCACAATAAGGATGTACCTTTGTACCTCATTAGTCTCCCCAAAGGTGGGTGAGCATTCACTACAAACAGGATTTAGGGTTTCAAGCCCTCGCAGAGCTCTTAGACAAAGGATCAATCAAGGAATGACATGATCTTCAACTTGTCTAGCCTCTCAAATATCCACAAAGGATCAAGAGGACTCCCACTTCAAGGATTAAGCACAAGTTTGCTCCCTTCTAGGTGGATCAAGCCTCAAGATCGCCAGTGTCACCAAATTAGGGTTTGGTCGACTAGGGCCTCCAGATGGAAATTTTCCTCTGGGCATGAGCCAATGCTTCAAAGCATAACCTAAAATGCTCCATGAAACATCATAAACCCCATCATCAAGTCAATTTAGCCTCAGGGGATGCATACATCAAAAATCAGGAATTAGGGTTTCTTGACCTAATTCACCCCTAAGTTGACTTTTGGGACAAATCATGAGCCAAGACCTCAAGACATAATTTGAGGGTCTCCAACATACCACGTTGATCCATTTGCAACAATGGATTGACCCAAGAAGCTTGAGCAACAAGTTTCATTTTCATCTGAACCATAGTTAGGGTTTCGCGAGAAAAGTCAACTGTAGCTTTGACTTTTGACCAGGACATGCTCCCAAGCCGTGGGACACGAATAAATATACCCTATAACACCCATGGAACATGTCCATCAATTTTGATTTAGGTCAAGGACATGATTTCCTGAAGAATCGCACAGTTTGGAATTCATCTGATAAAAAGTCAACTGTGCACAAAAGTCAAACTTTGACTTGTTGAGATTTTTCATAAAAATGGTTTTTTAACCCTAAAATGATGTTAGTGTGTGATTGGAATCATCATTCATCAAGAAAAATCAAAGAAAGTGGGATAACTTGTAAAAGGGGTAACCATAAAAACTTAGAAATTTTTCTAAGTTATGAAAAAAAAGTGGCAAGGGTACCAACTTTGGAGGATCATAACTCCTAAACCACAAAGCCATTTTTCTCCATCCAAAGCTTGATTTGTAGCCCTCATTACCCTCTACAAAAACTTCAACTAGACCTAAGTCCAATTCATTAAGGATTTTGAGTTATGCTTGGATCAAAATGGCTAAAAAGTTAAAATTGACATTTTTCAGCACAATGTCCCAACTTCAAGGCTGTTTTTCTCCATGATCCAAGTTGAACCAGGTCTAATGTTAAACATCAAAGTTGAAGTACGTCATCTAAGCTTTCCGAAAAGTCCTAGAACGTCCATGTAGCATACTCGAGCAAGGAGTTATGGATCTTACAAAAGGCCTTGCCGAAGCTGAATTTTACAAGGCAGATTTGCACATTTTTTGTGCCACACGAATTTTCAAGCCTTGTCATCAGTTTGGACACATCTAAGGATCAAATCCAAGTGGGATGATCTGATCCATGAACCTCCCAAGTCCAAGGAACAAAGAAAAGCATGCCAAAGCCTAGAAATCCCTAAAAGAGGGACAAAACTCCAATTTTGGTTTGGAGCATTTAATGGATGCTTAGAGGTGGCATGTACTGAGCCATTCTCATCTGAAATTAGTCAAGACTTATCCAAGACCAAGGGAACCAGCAGCCTGTGCCCTAACCTCTAGTCAATGGCTAGAGGAGACTTGCATTTCCATTGGCCAACATGGATCAAACACCTGCTGCAGTTGCCATTCACTGTGGATCCCAAAACAAACTTGCTCTACTATAAATAGAGCTCATTTGTGCTCAGTTTGAGTACACCAAAGCCATCAAACAGATGCTTTCCTCAAATTCTCTTTTTCACTCCAAAATGCCTTCATTAGTAAGGAAATTATGAGTTTTTGAGCTAGAGAGCAATTCCACTCAAACTAATCACACACACACCTCATATATATCATATGTAAGCTGTGCAAACCATCAAAAGTGACCTGTAATCACAACATCACAAAGTCACCTCTCAAAACCTCAAAATGACACTTTTTGCATTTTTCAAGCCATGTCTTGATTCAGTCACTTTCCAAGCCAGATAAAACCTCAAACACACTCTAAATATCATCCTTGAACTGTCCCAAATGGTGCCACACATCTGGAACACCATTTGAGAGAGTTGGCATTTTGGCCGTTTTTGACCATTTCGCGAGAAAGTGCACAAACTTGCTCCAGAGGTTTCCAGTCAATTCCAACCATCCTAAAAGCTTCTAAGAGGTCATTTGAGGTTGTCCAAAGCATCAAATCATTTCTGAAACAAAGCACTTGGAAGGTTGCCCAAAATCTCCAAAAAAGAGGTAAAATCCACAACTTGAATTCTTTGAATCATGCTTTCCTTTGTTGTCCACATACATGCATCATATTGAACAATTCTTGAGGTAAAAATGTAGTCCTTAATGTGTATGTTGTGATCCTCCCACTGTTTGCATTTTGACATGTTTTTATGTGGAATTTTGGTTGTTTTGAAACCATGTTCAGTTCTGTCTTTTCTTCATTGGTGTGTTCTATACACTATGTTTTAGTTTGCATGAGTCACACCATTGGATTCCTTGCAAAAAATCGGTCAAGATAGGTTTTTACGGATTTCAATTCCGATGAAACTTGAGAGAGTTACGCGCGTTGGAAATTTTACGCGAAACGGCGTCGAATTAACGATAGCGGTTCTGTTTTTTCGCTTTGTACAGTGAGTTTCCGAGTGCGTGAATAATACCATTGGATTCCTTGCGAAAAATCGGTCAAGATAGGTTTTTACGGATTTCAATTCTGATGAAAATTGAGAGAGTTACGCGCGTTGGAAATTTTACGCGAAAACGGCGTCGAATTAACGATAGCGGTTCTGTTTTTTTCGCTTTGTACAGTGAGTTTCCGAGTGCGTGAATAATACCATTGGATTCCTTGCGAAAAATAGGTCAAGATAGGTTTTTACGGATTTCAATTCCGATGAAAATTGAGAGAGTTACGCGCGTTGGAAATTTTACGCGAAACGGCGTCGAAAACAACGATAGCAGTTTTTGTTTTTTTAATTTCTACGTTTTGTGCGTCGATTTTCCGTGTGCGTGAGTAATACCATTGGATTCCTTGCGAAAAATCGGTCAAGATGGGCTCTTGCGGATCTTGATTCGGTTAAAAATTGAGAGAGTTACGCGCGTTGGAAATTTTACGCGAAACGATGTTTTTACAACGCAGCAGCTCTGGTTTTTTTATCGTTGCGTTTTGTACGTTGAGTTTTGGCATGCGTGAGTGATACCATTGGATTCCTTGCGAAAAATCGGTCAGGATAAGCTTTCGCGGATCTTGATTCGGTTAAAAATCGAGAGAGTTACGCGTGTTTGAAATTCAACGCGGAACGATGTTTTTAATCGATAGCAGTTTTTGTTTTTTAATTTCTGCGTTTTATACGTCGATTTTCCACGTGCGTGAGTAATACCATCGGATTCCTTGCGAAAAATTGGTCAGGTAGATACTTCCGGATTTTGATTCCGATAAAAATTGAGAGAGTTACGCGTGTTGGAAATTCGGCGCGGAACGATATTTTTAATCGATAGCAGTTTTTCTGCAATTTGTGCGTCGATTTTCCGTGCACGTGAGTAATACCATCGGATTCCTTGCGAAAAATCGGTCAGGTAGGTACTTCCGGATTTTGATTCCGATAAAAATTGAGAGAGTTATAAGTGTTTGAAATTTGATAAAAACGTGTTGAAAATTAAAGTTGCGATACTCGTTTTTACCCCGAAATAAATGTCGGAGATGATATTTTGATATCTTTCCTCTTTTTCTTACTTTTTATTTTCAAAACTCAACTAATTTTTTTCACATAGCAAAAAAAATCATCGTTTTCCAATTCGTACCCCATAATATTTTAATCCAAAAAAATCACAAAAAAAGTATTATTTTTAATATATTTAAAAATAGTGTTTTAAATTATTTTAAATGCTTTTAAAATGATTTCTTTTTTTTTTCTTGATTTTTAAAACCAAAATGATTTTAAATATTTATGTTGATAAAATATTTTTTTTTCATAAACTTTAATCATTATTTAATGATTTTATTTGATATTTTTATCATTTTTCACTTAATTTTTCTTGAAAAAATGCCTAAAAAATGAAATTGGGGTTTTCTTGGATTTTCACCCTAACAAATCTTTTTCAAACACTTGGGCCTCTAATAGAGTGTAAGACTCAATCCTTTTTTGACCAAATCATTTTTGGGTCTCATTCATTGTATAAGCCCCGATACCGTCAAAAACAAACGGTGCGATCGTCGCCTTTTAAAAATAACCTTGGGCCTCTCCTCGAGCTATAAGACCCATTCAAAACTTTTGGGCCTCTATTAGAGTGTAAGACCCAATCCCCTTTTAACCAAAATAATTTTGGACCTCACTTATTGTATAAGTCCATCTGCGTTAAAAGAAAACATCGGCGCGATCGCCATTTTCAAACGAAAATCAACTGGGCTTCTCATTGAGCTGTAAGTCCCATTTCTTTTCATTTTTAAACACTTGGGCCTCTATTGGAGTGTAAGACCCAACCTTTTTTTAACGAAACCATTTTGGACCTCAGCTATTGTATAAGTCCCGATACGTTAAAAATCTCGGCGCGATCGCCATTTTCAAACTGAAAATATTTTGGGCCTCTCCCTGAGTTGTAAGCCCCATCTTTTGTACAAAAATACACTTTGGGCCTCTAATAGAGTGTAAGACCCAACCCCTCTTTTTTATATTTTCTTATTATTTTTTAATAATTTGGAAAATTAATAACTCCTTCAATTTTGATTATTTTTTATTGGTTCTTTTTCTGAAAAATCACAAAAATAATAAAATATTTTATTCTACAAAAAAATCAAATTTATATTATTTATTTAATATAGTTGGTATTTTTTTGAATAAATTCATTTTTAATTGTTTTTTAAGCATTTTAAAAGTGAATATTCATCTTGAAAATAAAGACTATGGGCCTCCCCTCGTGTTGTAAGCCCCATTTCTTTTCTTTAAACTCTTTGGGCCTCTAATAGAGTGTAAGACCCAATCCCTTTGTAAATACCAAAATTTTGGGCCTCAGTCACTTGTATAAGTCCCACAGTGTTTACAAAACCTCGGCGCGACCGTCGCCCTTTTCAAAATTAACCATTGGGCCTACCCTCGAGTAGTAAGACCCATTTCTTTTCTTAAAACTCACTTGGGCCTTTAATAGAGTGTAAGACCCATCCCTTTGTACAAAAAATCTTTCTTGGGCCTCAGTCACTTGTATAAGTCCCTCTTTACAAATTCAACAGTGCGCTCACTGATAAAACCCTGGGCCTCTCCTTGAGCTGTAAGCCCCAAATCTTTCTTTTTCAAAGCACTTTCTCCTTTGATTTTGAATATACTGTTGTTTTCAATCTTTCTTTGTTGAACAACTAACCAAACAGCATGGAAGCTCTACAACCGAGTAAGTGTTTACCCGCTTTCATTTACCGCTTTCATATGTATATAACTGTATTGTGGGGCTGTTTCACTGTAAGTCTCCTTTCACAAACTCATATATATATATAACTGTATTGTGGGGTTGTTTCGCTGTAAGTCTTCTTTCATAAACTCATATCAACTGTGTAATAATAGTATAGATATTTAGAGTTTCCCCGACAACTACGTCTAGAACTAGGTGGCGCCGTTTCGTTTATTCGTAGAAATAGACAGCTAGACCCCCAATAGGATCACCAGATACAGTCTTCTCTTCGTCTGTCCTTATTAGGAATTGTCAAGAAACTCTATTCCCCAAGATGAATGTCTTCTCCGTGAATGGCATCTTTGAGTTTCTTCCAAATTCTCGGACTTTCCTGACTTGATCTATTCCTTGTGAATAGCTTGCCTTGAATTTCTCGGGGTTTGGGGCCCCACGGGCTTCCTAAAAGCATCGGCCTCCTCTTGGGCATCGTACAAGGACCCACAGGCTTCCTCAAAGCAACCCCGCCTCCTCTTGGGCTTCGTACAAGGACCCTACGGCTTCTTAGAAGTATTCACAGCCTCCTCTTAGGCTTCGTATAATGATCTCTTCCTTCGGGAATGATAGCCTCCTCTTGGGCTTAGTACAAGGACCCGTCGCCTTCTTAAAAGTTTCCAGCCTCCTCTTGGGCTTTGTACAAATTGTCCCGACGACCTCCTAGAGGTATAGAAACAGAACCTAGTCATCCTCATAGAACAGTCCTTTCATAGAGTCTACTATTGTTTCTCAAAGCATAGTACAAAAGATAAAACTCTAGACACGGACAGTCTAACTTCCTTGAGTCTCAAAGACATTCTCAAGTGACCCCTTCGTTAAATAGGAAGGAAACCCGCAGACTCGGACAGTCTCAATACCCTTTGGATTTCCCGTTTCCTCAAAGAGAAGGAAATATCCCTGATCCTCAAATCAAATCCCTGAGTACAGTGTTGCTTATATAAGAACTAATTTTCTCTTTTAAAATCAGTACATTGTACCTGTCACTTAACTGAAATAGTTACCATAGCCTCCTCTTGGGCTTTGTTCAATGATTCTTCCCAGCGAAGCAAACGTTTAGCCTCCATCCCGGGCTTCGTACGAGATACCAAAATCCTCCCCAGTGGAGTCAAACAACGTTTAGCCTCTCTCTCGGGCTTTGTACGAGACACATAAGAGACTCCCTCGTTGAGTCAATCACTCCTTTCGCCTCCATCTCGGGCTTTATACGAGATACAAAAAGGTTCTTATTGATCCAAATAAACAACAGCCTCCATCTCGGGCTTCGTACGAGATACAAAGACTCTCTTGTTAAGTATAAAGGACTCTCTTGTTGAGTCAAACACTTTTAGCCTCCATCTTGGGCTTCGTACGAGATACAAAAACACTCTCTTGTTGAGTATAAAAGATTCTCCTGTCGAGTCAACCCTTTTAGCCTCTCTCTCGGGCTTCGTACGAGACACATAAAAACTCCCTCTTGTTGGGCCAATAGCCTCCTCTTAGGCTTTGTATAAGAAAACCACTGGTTGATCCAATCAACCTTTTAGCATCAAAGTTGTGCCTCGTTCACAGTACACAAACATCAACAACTCCTTTCCCTTCATCTAATCGTTGTAAGCGGCAAGCCTCTGGATCATCTACATCCATGCCACTGTCCCTCTTTTAGCATGAGAAATTCCTAAGGAAAGATAGCATTGCTCTACACTGAGTTAAAGTCTTCTCCTTCAGGTTAAAATCCCCTTTAAAGGAAATTATGGCGTTGCTAGGATCCGCGTATCCCGGTTAAAGTAATTCTCCTTTATAACCAGTCACCCAACAGTTGGGACAGACAAACCCTTCTTTAGAGATGACAAATTCTCTCTAAAGTCGAGGCCTTTCAGCTTCACGTCTTGGGCTTTGAACAAGACACAAATAGACTTTCTAGCTTCACATCTTGGGCTTTGATCAAGATACAAATCACCTTTCGCTTCACGTCTTGGGCTTTGAACAAAACACCAAAAACATCATTTCCTCCCATAGAATAGGAGGAACTACGAACGCTCTGATTTCCCTGTTTCGGTAAACGGGAATACGTAGGCATAAGATCGAAAGAAAAGATCTTAGCGAGCGCAATCAACAAAAAACCCAAATCCCATATCTCCATAAATCAAAAGCAGTAATTCAAAAGCATCAGTCCTAACATCCTAACCCTTGTTCCCCGCTAGAAAGTCCTAGAAAGAAAGAAAACCGTATTGGCGAAAATACAAATAACTAGTACAAAGGCCCCCCACATTGATAGCATCCGTAACCTAACAGACCGCTGTTTAAACTCAGTATGCAAAGTAGGGTTAATTGGAGACATCTATTTCCCTTCCTTATTCAGCTCACAATAGGATAAAAAATGAATCGACCTGTAGTCAAAGCTCAAACCGCAGAGAGCGACCAGCGCTTAAGAACCGCGTCCAAAATCGCTCGCTACAGAAAAATGGCGCCCACCGTGGGGCCTGTTCTTTCTGCCTTACAATTTAAACCTTGGGTAAGTCATTTTCATGGCGGTGGCTGCCAACAGAAAAATGGCGCCCACCGTAGGGCTCGTCTTTCTTTTTCCTTTTTTCTCTTCACTTGTGTGAATACCACAGATTGGGGCTTCCGCCGGGGAACCCATTTTCTGTCAGGAACTTAGGATTCTTAGCTTTATAAGTCTAGGATGTTTAGGACAAATATATATACTGCTTTTCCTAATTGCTATACGTGTTTATTTTTCTGCTAATGGGAATGCGGGTGATGCCGTATGTGGAAAGAATGAGTATACACTTAAGATAAGTGATGGCGATGGGGTCGACCATCAACCTCAGTGGAGGCTGACCAACGCAACCCATTCACTCTTTTAGCCAATGGGTCGGTTATTAAGTCTGAGAAGCTGAGGAGCCAAACCCTTTCGTAGTGCGGAAACTATCAGAAATAGTTGTTACGCGATACTACCTCATTTGAGGCTGGTGATCTATTCTCGGTGAATGGCATTTACTCTAAGATTGCTTTACAACTCGCTGGCGATCCGCTTGGTGTTTTGCTTTCCTGGGAGGAGCTGATGATAATGAGTACAGGTACAAAAATCACCCTAGTATAAACATTTGGGGATGGGTAAAGCCTTGACTTCATGACAACGACCCTTTGACCCCATGTTTTTTCTATGTTTTTGTTTGCTGCATTCATGCATTCATTTAATAAAACATTAAAACATTCAAAAAACTTCTCTTCTAGTCTCTCTGTTTTTCAAATTAAACTAAGACTGTGATTGCAAATATCAGAGAAGAGGATTACGCTAATGGATTTCGGTAGAAGGAGAACTCATACGTACACCTTCAAGGTTCCAAAGCTAGAGGATTTGAGAAGGTTAGCAAGGATGATCACTAACCCTGAGGCTTTCAGAGCCAGGAATGGAGGTTTGCTACCACTGTTAAGAGTCCATGTGATTGAGGGAATCATGGATGCGCTCATTCAATTCTACGATCCGGTTTATCACTGTTTTACATTCCCGGATTACCAGCTCGCACCAACGCTGGAGGAGTATTCTCATCTGATTGATCTACACATTACCGATCGAGCTCCATTTTCTGGACTGGAAGAAATTCCAAAGAATCAGACCATTGCAAGAGCAATTCATTTGGACGAGTCTGAGGTCAAGACTCACATGACTACTAAGGGTGGCATCCAAGGTTTGCCAGCCCAGTTTTTGACAAAGAAAGCTATGTACTTTGCTAGTATAGGGAACAGGACTGCTTTTGAAAGCGTCTTTGTCTTGCTCACCTACGGGTTATTTTTGTTTCCCAACATCAATAACTTCGTCGATATCAATGCCATTAAGGTTTTTCTCATTGGAAACCCTGTGCCGATTTTGCTTGCAGATGCGTATTATTCTGTACACTTGGGGAATTTGTACAGGGGAGGGGAGATCACATGCTGTGTACCTCTGCTTTATAAATGGTTTATCTCTCACTTGCCCAAGTCTGCTGCTTTTTGGGATTGCAGGAGTGCCTTACGTTGGTCACAGAAGATCATGTCTCTTACCAACTCTGACATAGATTGGTGTAATAGAATCTATGATGGAATCAGAATCATCGACCATTGTGGAAACTTCCCCAACGTACCCCTCATAGGAACTAAAGGAGGAATCAACTACCATCCGATATTGGTTCTTCGTCAATTTGGATACCCGATGAGGCTTGTTCCGTGCAACGCTCATCTGGAAGGTCTTTTCTTCAAGGAAGGAGAAAACGACATAGCACTAAAGACGGAAATAGTGCATGCTTGGAAACACGTTCATAAGAAAGGACGAGAGTCTCTGGGAAAATCGGACTGTGTCTCGGTGGAGCCTTATCTCCACTGGGTACAAACTAGAGCTCTCAAGCTAAAGATGCCTTATCCTCGTTACGGAATTCTTCCGCCGAGGGAATCTGTCATGTACTTCATGACGGAAACTGAAAAGCTTCAGGTTACTCTCAACAAAGTTCAACGAGAGAGAAGGTCTTGGAAGAACAAGTACCACACCCTCGACGTAGAGAGCATCAAAATGCATCAACTACTGAAAGAGAAGGACGCTCTGATTGAAATTTTGGAGCAACATGCTGTAGAGAATCAAGACGACCAAAGGAATTTGCTCACTCCTTTCACTTGGCAAAGGAATGACAACCCGACAACGGCCCCAGAGCCCCGGTCAAAGAAAAGGAAGATATCAGAATCAGCACCCGGTTTCTCCTCAGAGAGGACTCGGGACCCATTAGCTTAGGTTTCTGTTTTCGCACCTTGTAATCTACTGTATTTCCATTTCTGTAATCCTTTGGAGTTCAATAAAAAGAGGTTTCCCCAGTGTTTGATATTTGCAATCTAATTGTCGAAGTTTATTTTGATTAAACCAAAAGAATAATTAATATAATCATTGCATTCATCATTCTCACGTAACGCATTCTTCTTACCTACGAATCTCACGTTTGTGTCTCGGTTCTAGAGTCAAACTGTCTCATTCGTACAATACTCGAGCCAATCATCAGAAAAAGATGGATGATCTTGAGGAAGAAAACAGAGAGTTGAAAGAAGAGATCGACACTCTGAGAGAGGATATGAGAAAGCTTCATAACGACATGCAAGCCATGGCAGAAGCTCAGCTGCAAAGAACTGTGATCTCAGAGATCACCTCAATGCCCATAGTGGAGAAGAATGATCCTAGGTATCAGATGCCGAAAGATCGTCCATGGGGCATGCCTGTCAACTATATCCCGGGAGGATATGTTCCGTCGATCACTGAAGATCAGGGAATCGTAACAGAAGTTGTTGGGCCTGAAGGTTACAAACTTCGGGAAAGCGAAGATGCCAGGGGAATACTGAAGACTCCTGAAGATTACAAACTTCGGGAAGCGCCAAGACTTACTGCCGTAGTCACGGTACCACCCCCTATGGTGCACACTGTCCCGGAAGGACAGATTCCACAGACACCTTCTGGTAAGAAGGAAACTATGTTTGACAGAATGAAGGAATTCCAGGAACAGTTCTTGGAAATGCAGAAAGAGCTGCAAGCCATTCGCGGTCAGGATTTATTCGGAAAAGACGCCGCAGACCTCTGCTTGGTCCCCAATGTGAAAGTCCCGCACAAATTCCAAGTGCCCGACTTTGAAAAATACAAGGGTAACTCTTGCCCTCAAAGCCATCTGGTGATGTATGCTCGGCGAATGTCAGCTCAGACGGAGAATCAGGACCTACTGATTCACTACTTTCAGGATAGTTTAACCGGTGCTGCACTCAAATGGTACATGGGTTTAAACCGTGCTACAATCAGTACTTTCAGAGATCTTGGTACTGCCTTCGTCCAACAATACAAATACAATTTGGACATGGCACCCGACAGAGATCAACTCAGATCGATGTCGCAAAAGGACAAGGAAACCTTTAAGGAGTATGCTCAAAGGTGGCGTGAAATTGCCGCTCAAATTTGTCCACCTCTTGAGGAAAAAGAGATGACAAAGATCTTCTTAAAGACCTTAAGCTCATTTTACTATGACCGAATGGTTGCCAGTGCGCCCAGTGATTTCACCGAAATGGTCGGCATGGGCGTACGTCTTGAGGAAGTCGTCCGAGAAGAACGTTTGGTAAAAGACACTGGATCGACGAGCGGTACTAAAAAATATGGTAGTGCTCTCCCTAAGAAAAAAGAGCAAGATATTGGGAATATCTCTCTCAGAAAGCAAAGGCGTCGATATCAACCAGTAGCGGCTGTGACTCCTGCTGTCAACCTTGCGCCTATTCCTACGTATCAACCTCAGGTTGCGCAGAGCCAGCCTGATCAGCAAAGGACACAACAGCCTCTTCAGCAGGCTCGTCCTCTATACAATAACAACCGTACAACACGACCATCAGGGTTTGATCCTATACCCATGTTGTACGCAGAATTATTTCCGTTACTACTGGCTAAGGGGCACATCCAGACTAAGTCTCCTCTTACCGTACCGGAAAATCTGCCTTTTTGGTTTAAGGTGGATCAGACATGCCCTTATCATCAAGGAGGATCAGGGCATAACATAGAGAATTGTCTCAATTTCAAGTCCGACGTGCAAAAGCTTGTTAGGAGCGGGCTCTTATCTTTCAAAGATACGAATCCCAACGTTCTCACGAACCCGCTGCCTCAACATGAGAAAGCTGCACTCAATCTGATTGAGAAAGAGACTAACAATGTCTATCAAATTCACGATGTACTCTTGTTGAAAACCAATCTGGTCAAGATACATTGTAGACAGAGTGGATATGGCCATGTGCCACCTCATAACTATCACCAGTGTGATATCTGCTCTAAAGATAACCAAGGATGTTCGGTAGTGCAATCAGCTCTACAGGAACATATGGATCTCAGATGGATCCAAGAGCACCGAGTTCGTGGAGTTAACATGGTTTACACGAATTCTAATGTCATTCAGAACCACGGCATCTGTGCAATGAATGTCAACTTGGTGGCGATGCACTCAAGGCAAAGCCAGTATCATAATCTGCCACGGCACGATTACAGTTCCTGTCTGATTTGCTCGGTAAACAAACAGGGATGCTCTTTCATACAAGAGGCCCTCCAGCGTCAGATGGATCTTGGATGGATCCAAGACTACCATGATAGGAACCCTTATCAGATCAATATGGTTCAGATCTTTGATGTTCGCGTGATGAATACCAACCTGGTAGAGTTACATGCTGAGCAGGTCCGACTCGGATTCTTAATATCACATGACTATCAAAACTGTAAAGCAGGTTGCAAAAACGATCGAGGTTGTACCCTTGTTCAGGAGGCACTTCAGCACTTGTTAAATCATTGGTGGATGCCAATCTACATGGATGAAGATACTCAGCAAATTAGTATCAATAACAGGAATCCTACTCGTCGTCAGAGTCAGGATGTCCGATCAGTGGAAGCTAACCTAGTGAGGTTACATTGTATTCAAAGTGGGCGTGGCCAGGTGCCACCACACAATTACGATCATTGTAGCGTCTGTTCGGAAAGTAACCAAGGGTGTTACCTTGTGAGAGCAGCTCTTCAGGTTCAGGTGGATCGTGGAGAGATTCGCCCATATCTGGGTTCTGGACCCATCAACTGGATGCCGAATTACCTTGCCGATCAAGTTGAGGATGTTGTCACCATCTCTGGTCGTCACCAGACCAGGGATGTTTTTGCCATCATCCCTCTATTTGATGAATCTAAAGTTCCCAACCAGGAACGGATCGAGATTACTTACGATGGTCAGAAAAATCAGAAAGTTCCCATAGTTATTTATCTACCGGGACCACTATCGTATGAATCAACTAAGGCTATCCCTTACAAATACGGTGCAACAATAGTCGAAAATGGAAAGGAAATTCCATTACCCTCCGTCGTGAACATTGCAGATATCAGTCGAGTAATACGGAGCGGTAGAATCTTCAAACGAGGGGTTGGGGAAGTTAACAAAGAAAAGGAACTTCAGACAGAAGCTCCCGATCCACCAATCGTTCAATCCAGTAATCCTGACCTTTCGAAAAATGATGATGAGATGCTGAAGCTCATCCAAAGGAGTGAATACAACATTGTCGATCAACTGTTGCAGACTCCTTCAAAGATCTCGGTATTATCACTGTTACTCAGTTCAGAAGCACACAGGGAGGCTCTACAGAAAGTCTTGGAACAAGCCTTTGTGGAACAGGATGTAACAATCAGACAGTTCGATAGCATTGTCTCTAACATCACTTCCTGCAACAATTTGGGATTTAGTGATGAGGAATTACCTGAAGAAGGTCCCCGTCATAACATGGCGCTCAATATCACTGTTAACTGCCAGGACGATGCTTTAGCCAGCGTACTGGTAGACACAGGGTCAGCCCTGAATGTTATGCCGAAGTCCACCTTGATGCAATTATCATTCAAGGGCCCTCCGATGAGAGTCAGCGAGGTCGTCACATTTTCCAAGTCACTTTCCAGGTCATGGACATTCGGACAACATACAGTTGTTTATTAGGAAGACCTTGGATACATCAGGCTGGAGCGGTTACTTCAACCCTCCACCAAAAGCTAAAGTTCGTCAAGAACGGCCAACTTGTCACAGTCTGTGGAGAACAGGCCTTGCTCGTGAGTAACTTATCATCATCTGCTTGTGTAGAACCTGAGGAGCTTATTGGAACTCAGTTCCAAGCACTGCCGGTGAGCAAGGACAATCATTTCAAAGGAGGAACCTCGATTTCCTCATACAACGATGCTATCAAAGCGGTCGAGAGTACCGATACGACAGGATGGGGACAGCTTGTCATTCCCACTGACAATAAAACAAAGAAGGGTCTTGGTTTTTCTGCAACATGTACCCAGACAGCTGTCAACGATGAAAGTCTTCATCCCCTTCAAAACTTCTTCCACAGTGGAGGTTTTCTCCACCCAGTGTCTCAGACAGTTCATGCTATCAATGAGGAGGATCCCTCTGACACAGATGAAGAATGGAAGTCCTACCTTAACAAGGACGGTTATATGTCTCAGGAAGAGGTGCATATGCCTTTTTGCTTTCCTACAGAAAGTCCGAGATTTATACCAAGATCAGATGTCGAAATGATCTACGGAGATTGTGATTCGGAAGGATGCCGTGCTCCGCCAAATTCATTAGAGGAGGACACTCTGATGAAAGACAACTTTGACCACAATTACTATGGCCCGATGGATGGCCTGCCAATGTGGCAGCCTTACCCAGGAGACTTGGGGCAAGAAAGTCAGCTGAACAATGAAACTCAGTTGAGCGTCATTGAACAGAATACCCGTATCCCCACCATGTCATGGGATCAACACTCAGGTCATTCAGAAACTACTCAACATGAAGATGAATTCGCAACGTTTGCAGGACTAGAATTCATCAACTATGCTTTTCAGGCGGTCAACGTCATCGAGAGGGATGACTCCTCCAGTTCCAAAAAAGTGTGGGACACCTTGGGACAACCGAGTAGAAAATACGACTATATGGTCAAGTACACCACTCCTGAAAGCTCTCGTATCAGGCTCGAAGATATCCAGCCAACTGGATGGGGAGATACAGCAGAGAGCACAAATGCTATGCAAAATACAACAGAGGAATCCTCCTACGACAACTCTGCTTGGGAGACAGATTCCAATGATCCCGCTCCACCAGAAATCAGCGTCATTTCTGAAGACAAATCAAGGAAGGTGCCAGACTTTGTGATTCACCGAGGAGTTCGCCGCCAATGGGTTGCTGTCGATGTCCCGAAGGCCGTTCACCAGTCAAAGTAATTTCCATCTTTAACCTTTCACCCTGCCCAGGTGAAAAGGATGTTTTGATAGGGCTCGCTTTCTGTAAATTTCCCTCTTCGCTTCGCCCAAAGCGACAGAGTTTTGTTTTATAGGGCTGTAGTTTCAAGATTCGACTTGTTCATTAATAAAATAACGTCGTTCTGTAATTTCCGCATTAATTGCTGTTTTCTCTTTTTGCTTTTTCAGAAAATGGTAATCCTAAAAAAATAATTCAAAAATAAAAAACAAGCAGTAAAATAAAACACTGCACACACTTGCATTTTCTCTATCTCTTCTAAACATGAATCATCACGTCATGCAGATTGCTTGTTTTACACCCCGTTGAAACATACGATCCAATGCCTTCTCCCAACTTTGAGTTCCCGGTATTCGAGGCTGAAGAAGAAAATGACAACGAAATTCCAGAAGAGATCTCCCGATTACTCAGACAAGAGGAAAGGTCCATTGAACCTCACAAAGAGCCGTTGGAAACGGTAAACTTGGGTTCAGAGCAAGAGAGAAAAGAAATCAGGATTGGGGCACTGCTCAATCCAACTGTCAAAGAAAGTTTGATAAAGCTTCTCAAAGAATTCCCCGATGTATTCGCTTGGTCCTATCAGGATATGCCAGGGTTGGATACCAGCATCGTGGAACATCACTTACCGCTAAGATCGGAATGTCCGCCAGTAAAGCAAAGGTTGAGACACACTCACCCGGACATGGCCATCAAAATCAAAGAGGAGGTACAGAAACAGATTGACGCGGGTTTCCTTGCTACATCTGAATATCCTCAATGGTTAGCCAACATCGTACCTGTTCCCAAAAAGGATGGAAAGGTCAGAATGTGTGTTGATTACAGAGATCTAAACAAGGCAAGTCCAAAGGATGACTTTCCTTTACCACACATTGACATGCTGGTTGACAGTACAGCAAAGTTCAAAGTATTCTCCTTCATGGATGGATTCTCGGGCTATAACCAGATCAAAATGGCGCCGAAAGACATGGAGAAAACTTCATTCATTACCCCATGGGGTACCTTTTGTTACAAGGTAATGTCGTTCGGTTTGAAGAACGCCGGGGCAACCTATCAAAGGGCCATGACTACTCTGTTTCATGACATGATACACAAAGAAGTCGAGGTGTATGTCGATGATATGATTGCAAAATCAAAAACAGAGAGTGAGCACGTTGAACATCTGTCAAAATTGTTCGAACGTCTAAGAAAATTCAAGCTCCGCTTGAATCCCAACAAGTGCACCTTCGGTGTCCGTTCAGGGAAACTACTAGGGTTCATCGTCAGCCAGAAAGGAATTGAGGTTGATCCTGACAAGGTCAAGGCCATTCAAGAAATGCCTTCTCCGAAAACTGAAAAACAAGTCAGAGGATTCCTGGGACGTTTGAACTACATCTCCAAATTCATATTCCTAATGACCGCGACATGCGCGCCGATCTTCAAGTTACTCAAAAAGAACCAGGATTGCGTTTGGTCAGAAGATTGCCAAACCGCCTTCGACAGTATCAAGGAATATCTATTGAATCCTCCGATTCTATCACCTCCAGTGGAAGGAAGACCACTGATCATTTACCTCACAGTCCTAGAGGACTCAATGGGATGTGTACTTGGCCAACAAGACGAAACTAAAAGGAAAGAGTATGCCATCTACTATCTAAGCAAGAAATTCACCGACTGCGAGACTCGGTACACAATGCTTGAGAAAACTTGTTGCGCTTTGGCTTGGGCAGCCAAACGTCTTCGCCAGTACATGATTCGTCATACTACTTGGTTGGTCTCCGAAATGGATCCAATCAAGTACGTTTTCGAAAAACCTGCTCTCACGGGAAGAATTGCCCCCAGACGAAGATGTCATGTATCTAAAAATGAAAGATTGCGATGAACCGCTACCCAATGAAGGGCCAGAACTAGGTTCCCAGTGGGGACTTATCTTTGACGGAGCTGTCAATCATTACGGAAACGGAATTGGGGCTACCCCTTTCTCTCTAGTGTATGGCATGGAAGCAGTGCTTCCCATAGAAGTAGAGATCCCATCAATCCGGGTATTGATGGAAGCGAAGCTCACCGAAGCTGAATGGTGTCAAAGCCGACACGATGAACTGAATCTGATCGAAGAAAAGAGAATAACGGCACTATGCCACGGTTAGTTGTATCAACAGAGAATGAAAAGGGCGTTCGACAAAAAGGTCCGACCTCGTATCTTCAGAAAAGGAGACCTCGTGCTCAAGAAGATACAATCATTTCTCACTGACTCTCGGGGCAAATGGACCCCAAATTATGATGGCCCCTATGTGGTCACGAAAGCTTTCTCAGGCGGCGCCTTGAGACTTGCAACCATGGACGGAGAGGAATTTGCCTACCCCACGAATGTTGATGTAGTCAAGAAATACTTCGCCTAAACTAAAAATAAAAAAAATAAAAAAAAACGTCTCGGTGGATTGAAAACCCGAAAGGGTGGTCCAAGCAAAAGTTAGAGACATGAAAAAAATCATCCCGGTGGATTGGAAACATCGTAGTACAATCCAGGAAAAAATTAGGGATAATGGCAAGTAACTATGTTCAACAGAGGCAAGTCCCTCAGCAGCAGTTATAGCATCCATCGGAGGAAAACTCCAGTCAAGGTCATCTTCGACAGAAGCTCAGGATGTCCCAAATTCAAAGTTGGTAGAAGGATAGTGGTCGTTATGTTTCAACGTAGCCCTTTTCCCTGTAAATTACCATTTTCAAACTTTGTAAATACTCTTTGGAATCACGCGTTTGGCTGATCTCCGTCTTATCAATAAAATTTGGGCCCTTGTGCTTTTGTTTGTAATTCTTATTTGTTTTAGCTTTACAGAACAACGTTGTTAACATGATTAACGATTCTTGAAATAAAACAAAAATGAATTTACTTGTTAAAACTTTTTCTGCGTTTTAATAAAGATGGCAATTTCTTTTGACTGTTGAACATCGAAAGAACATCAATCGCATCTCCAAAGGTGTTCGAACCTCAAAGTGCAGAATCAAAGTACTCCTTCTAAACCAGTACGCCTGAATGAAGGATCAATAATGTCAGAGACCATGTTCCATCTGACATCTTCGGCCGAGTTCTCATCTCCTAAGCCCGACCAGCGTCGCCCCCAACAGGGACCGTTTCTCCTAAGCAAGGCAGAATTGCTATCTTGAACCAGCGATATTTCTACACGCCCGGCGGTGGCCGAGTATCCAATCGTGTTCATCCCTTAGTCTGTATGTTGCGTCAGTTTTGTCCGCATATACATATATACATCATGCATTATTGATTTGCATTCACATTCATATTGCATCACTATCACTCTAGTCGTTCTTATCCCCTAGTGATAAGTCCTCTCAATCGAGTTGTCAGACTTTTCCTCGTTAGGAAGTGAGTCATCTAAGCAATCTCTCTCCCGTTTATCTCTGGATTAGAGACGGTCCTTGACCACTTTGATAACTTGAACCTCTGAGAAACAAGAAAACTTTCAACAAATATCGCTCTTCGCCATCGAAGACGATATCCTTGCTTTCCCGGATTAAGGAAAATCCCCAGAGAAAGCCTCTTAATCATAGATTCGGCGGTACGGCGGTTTTTCTCCGAAAAAACCACTGATGAAAAGGTCATCGGCACCTCAAAATTGGATCCCATCATATGGCGTTTCTCCGGAAAGATCCCGAGAAAATTATGATGTAAGCCCCCAAACGAAAACAGTCTCTCAAGAGACTCGCTTTCCCCAGTAGAATCGACAAATGGCGTCTCCAAAATAGAGAAGTTTGTGTACCTCTACAATTCAGACGAATGGGTTCCCCAGCAAGTCTGACATCAAATCTTTTCCCACTCAAATGGCATCTCCCCAGGAAAATTCGGCGAGAAGTTTGAGGAAAACCGCTACTAACAGCGTTCCTTGTCAAGAAAGTTTATTGACAAAAGAAACTGAGACCAGTTCCTTGGTAGGAAACCAGGATCGAGGGGAAGTTTATTTCAGCAACTAAGACCAGGTCGTTGGTAGGAAACCAGGATCGAGGGGAAGTTTATATCAGAAATTGAGACCAGATCCTTGGTAGGAAACCAGGATCGAGGGGAAGTTTACAAAAGAAACTAAGACCAGTTCCTTGGTAGGAAACCAGGATCGAGGGGAAGTTTATTTCAAAAGAAAACTGAGACCAGCTCATTGGCTGAAGACCAGGATCGAGGGGAAGTTTACCTTTTCTAAGCATCATCGCTTATCTAAAGAAGATAAATGCGTAAGCTACCATTCATAACCACCATCAAAATTTCGGGTATTCTGATATTTAATCCTCTTGCACCCCGAATGCCCGAATACCTTCGTCATTCATACCTTCGGGTCCAAGAAGATTAAATAGGGGCATCTGTCATACCCCAAATTTTGACCACTAAGATTTCCCATCATTGTGCAAATCATCAGCACAATATGGATGTACCTTTGTACCTCATTAGTCTCCCCAAAGGTGGGTGAGCATTCACTACAAACAGGATTTAGGGTTTCAAGCCCTCGCAGAGCTCTTAGACAAAGGATCAATCAAGGAATGACATGATCTTCAACTTGTCTAGCCTCTCAAATATCCAAAAAGGATCAAGATAACTCCCACTTCAAGGATTAAGCACAAGTTTGCTCCCTTCTAGGTGGATCAAGCCTCAGGATCGCCAGTGTCACCAAATTAGGGTTTGGTCGACTAGGGCCTCCAGATGGAAATTTTCCTCTGGGCATGAGCCAATGCTTCAAAGCATAACCTAAAATTCTCTATGAAACATCATAAACCCCATCATCAAGTCAATTTAGCCTCAGGGGATGCATACATCAAAAATCAGGAATAAGGGTTTCTTGACCTAATTCACCCCTAAGTTGACTTTTGAGACAAATCATGAGCCAAGACCTCAAGACATGATTTGAGGGTATCCAACATACCACGTTGATCCATTTGCAACAATGGATTGACCCAAGAAGCTTGAGCAACAAGTTTCATTTTCATCTGAACCACAATTAGAAATTTTTCTAAGTTATGAAAAAAAAGTGGCAAGGGTACCAACTTTGGAGGATCATAACTCCTAAACCACAAAGCCATTTTTCTCCATCCAAAGCTTGATTTGTAGCCCTCATTACCCTCTACAAAAACTTCAACTAGACCTAAGTCCAATTCATTAAGGATTTTGAGTTATGCTTGGATCAAAATGGCTAAAAAGTTAAAATTGACATTTTTCAGCACAATGTCCCAACTTCAAGGCTGTTTTTCTCCATGATCCAAGTTGAACCAGGTCTAATGTTAAACATCAAAGTTGAAGTACGTCATCTAAGCTTTCCGAAAAGTCCTAGAACGTCCATGTAGCATACTCGAGCAAGGAGTTATGGATCTTACAAAAGGCCTTGCTGAAGCTGAATTTTACAAGGCAGATTTGCACATTTTTTGTGCCACACGAATTTTCAAGCCTTGTCATCAGTTTGGACACATCTAAGGATCAAATCCAAGTGGGATGATCTGATCCATGAACCTCCCAAGTCCAAGGAACAAAGAAAAGCATGCCAAAGCCTAGAAATCCCTAAAAGAGGGACAAAACTCCAATTTTGGTTTGGAGCATTTAATGGATGCTTAGAGGTGGCATGTACTGAGCCATTCTCATCTGAAATTAGTCAAGACTTATCCAAGACCAAGGGAACCAGCAGCCTGTGCCCTAACCTCTAGTCAATGGCTAGAGGAGACTTGCATTTCCATTGGCCAACATGGAACAAACACCTGCTGCAGTTGCCATTCACTGTGGATCCCAAAACAAACTTGCTCTACTATAAATAGAGCTCATTTGTGCTCAGTTTGAGTACACCAAAGCCATCAAACAGATGCTTTCCTCAAATTCTCTCTTTCACTCCAAAATGCCTTCATTAGTAAGGAAATTATGAGTTTTTGAGCTAGAGAGCAATTCCACTCAAACTAATCACACACACACCTCATATATATCATATGTAAGCTGTGCAAACCATCAAAAGTGACCTGTAATCACAACATCACAAAGTCACCTCTCAAAACCTCAAAATGACACTTTTTGCATTTTTCAAGCCATGTCTTGATTCAGTCACTTTCCAAGCCAGATAAAACCTCAAACACACTCTAAATATCATCCTTGAACTGTCCCAAACGGTGCCACACATCTGGAACACCATTTGAGAGAGTTGGCATTTTGGCCGTTGGCATTTTGGCCGTTTTTGACCATTTCGCGAGAAAGTGCACAAACTTGCTCCAGAGGTTTCCAGCCAATTCCAACCATCCTAAAAGCTTCTAAGAGGTCATTTGAGGTTGTCCAAAGCATCAAATCATTTATGGAACAAAGCACTTGGAAGGTTGCCCAAAATCTCCAAAAAAGAGGTAAAATCCACAACTTGAATTCTTTGAATCATGCTTTCCTTTGTTGTGCACATACATGCATCATATTGAACAATTCTTGAGGTAAAAATGTAGTCCTTAATGTGTATGTTGTGATCCTCCCACTGTTTGCATTTTGACATGTTTTTATGTGGAATTTTGGTTGTTTTGAAACCATGTTCAGTTCTGTCTTTTCTTCATTGGTGTGTTCTATACATTAAGTTTTAGTTTGTATGAGTAACACCATTGGATTCCTTGCAAAAAATCGGTCAAGATAGGTTTTTACGGATTTCAATTCCGATGAAAATTGAGAGAGTTACGCGCGTTGGAAATTTTACGCGAAACGGCGTCGAATTAACGATAGCGGTTCTATTTTTTCGCTTTGTACAGTTAGTTTCCGAGTGCGTGAATAATACCATTGGATTCCTTACGAAAAATCGGTCAAGATAGGTTTTTACGGATTTCAATTCCGATGAAAATTGAGAGAGTTACGCGCGTTGGAAATTTTACGCAAAAACGGCGTCGAATTAACGATAGCGGTTCTGTTTTTTTCGCTTTGTACAGTGAGTTTCCGAGTGCGTGAATAATACCATTGGATTCCTTGCGAAAAATAGGTCAAGATAGGTTTTTACGGATTTCAATTCCGATGAAAATTGAGAGAGTTACGCGCGTTGGAAATTTTACGCGAAACGGCGTCGAAAACAACGATAGCAGTTTTTGTTTTTTTAATTTCTGTGTTTTGTGTGTCGATTTTCCGTGTGCGTGAGTAATACCATTGGATTCCTTGCGAAAAATAGGTCAAGATAGGCTCTTGCGGATCTTGATTCGGTTAAAAATCGAGAGAGTTACGCGCGTTGGAAATTTTACGCGAAACGATGTTTTTACAACGCAGCAGCTCTGGTTTTTTTAGCGCTGCATTTTGTACGTTGAGTTTCGGCATGTGTGAGCGATACCATTGGATTCCTTGCAAAAAATCGGTCAGGATAGGCATTCGCGGATCTTGATTCGGTTAAAAATCGAGAGAGTTACGCGTGTTTGAAATTCAACGCGGAACGATGTTTTTAATCGATATCAGTTTTTGTTTTTTAATTTCTGCGTTTTATACGTCGATTTTCCGCGTGCGTGAATAATACCATCGGATTCCTTGCGAAAAATCGGTCAGGTAGGTACTTCCGGATTTTGATTCCGATAAAAATCGAGAGAGTTACGCGTGTTGGAAATTCGGCGCGGAACGATATTTTTTAATCGATAGCAGTTTTTCTGCATTTTGTGCGTCGATTTTCCGTGCACGTGAGTAATACCATCGGATTCCTTGTGAAAAATTGGTCAGGTAGGTACTTCCGGATTTTGATTCCGATAAAAATTGAGAGAGTTATGAGTGTTTGAAATTTGATAAAAACGTGTTGAAAATTAAAGTTTCGGTACTCGTTTTTACCCCAAAAGAAATGTCGGAGATGATATTTTGATATCTTTCCTCTTTTTCTTACTTTTTATTTTCAAAACTCAACTAATTTTTTTCACATAGCAAAAAAAATCATCGTTTTCCAATTCGTACCTCATAATATTTTAATCCAAAAAAATCACAAAAAAAGTATTCTTTTTAATATATTTAAAAATAGTGTTTTAAATTGTTTTGAATGCTTTTAAAATGATTTCTTTTTTTTTTCTTGATTTTTAAAACCAAAATGATTTTAAATATTTATGTTGATAAAATATTTTTTTTTTCATACACGTTAATCATTATTTAATGATTTTATTTGATATTTTTATCATTTTTCACTTAATTTTTCTTGAAAAAATGCCTAAAAAATGAAATTGGGGTTTTCTTGGATTTTCACCCTAACAAATCTTTTTCAAACACTTGGGCCTCTAATAGAGTGTAAGACCCAATCCTTTTTTGACCAAATCATTTTTGGGCCTCATTCATTGTATAAGCCCCGATACCGTAAAAAACAAACGGTGCGATCGTCGCCTTTTAAAAATAACCTTGGGCCTCTCCTCGAGCTATAAGACCCATTCAAAACTTTTGGGCTTCTATTAGAGTGTAAGACCCAATCCCCTTTTAACCAAAACAATTTTGGGCCTCACTTATTGTATAAGTCCCTCTGCGTTAAAAGAAAACATCGGCGCGATCGCCATTTTCAAACGAAAATCAACTGGGCTTCTCTTTGAGCTGTAAGTCCCATTTCTTTTCATTTTTAAACACTTGGGCCTCTATTGGAGTGTAAGACCCAACCTTTTTTTAACGAAACCATTTTGGACCTCAGCTATTGTATAAGTCCCGATACGTTAAAAATCTCGGCGCGATCGCCATTTTCAAACTGAAAATATTTTGGGCCTCTCCCTGAGTTGTAAGCCCCATCTTTTGTACAAAAATACACTTTGGGCCTCTAATAGAGTGTAAGACCCAACCCCTCTTTTTTATATTTTCTTATTATTTTTTAATAATTTGGAAAATTAATAACTCCTTCAATTTTGATTATTTTTTATTGGTTCTTTTTCTGAAAAATCACAAAAATAATAAAATATTTTATTCTACAAAAAAATCAAATTTATATTATTTATTTAATATAGTTGGTATTTTTGTGAATAAATTTATTTTTAATTGTTTTTTAAGCATTTTAAAAGTGAATATTCATCTTGAAAATAAAGACTATGGGTCTCCCCTCGTGTTGTAAGCCCCATTTCGTTTCTTTAAACTCTTTGGGCCTCTAATAGAGTGTAAGACCCAATCCCTTTGTAAATACCAAAATTTTGGGCCTTAGTCACTTGTATAAGTCCCACAGTGTTTACAAAACCTCGGCGCGACCGTCGCCCTTTTCAAAATTAACCATTGGGCCTACCCTCGAGTAGTAAGACCCATTTCTTTTCTTAAAACTCACTTGGGCCTCTAATAGAGTGTAAGACCCATCCCTTTGTACAAAAAACCTTTCTTGGGCCTCAGTCACTTGTATAAGTCCCTCTGTACAAATTCAACAGTGTGCTCACTGATAAAATCTTGGGCCTCTCCTTGAGCTGTAAGCCCAAATCTTTCTTTTTCAAAGCACTTTCTCCTTTGATTTTGAATATACTGTTGTTTTCAATCTTTCTTTGTTGAACAACTAACCAAACAGCATGGAAGCTCTACAACCGAGTAAGTGTTTACCCGCTTTCATTTACCGCTTTCATATGTATATAACTGTATTGTGGGGCTGTTTCACTGTAAGTCTCCTTTCATAAACTCATATATATATATATATAACTGTATTGTGGGGTTGTTTCGCTGTAAGTCTTCTTTCATAAACTCATATCAACTGTGTAATAATAGTATAGATATTTAGAGTTTCCCCGGCAACTACGTCTAGAACTAGGTGACGCCGTTTCGTTTATTCGTAGAAATAGACAGCTAGACCCCCAATAGGATCACCAGATACAGTCTTCTCTTCGGCTGTCCTCATTAGGAATTGTCAAGAAACTCTACTCCCCAAGATGAATGTCTTCTCCGTGAATGGCATCTTTGAGTTTCTTCCAAATTCTCAGACTTTCCTGACTTGATCTATTCCTTGTGAATAGCTTGCCTTGAATTTCTCGGGGTTTGGGGACCCACGGGCTTCCTAAAAGCATCGGCCTCCTCTTGGGCATCGTACAAGGACCCACAGGCTTCCTCAAAGCAACCCCGTCTCCTCTTGGGCTTCGTACAAGGACCCTACGGCTTCTTAGAAGTATTCACAGCCTCCTCTTAGGCTTCGTATAATGATCTCTTCCTTCGGGAATGATAGCCTCCTCTTGGGCTTAGTACAAGGACCCGTCGACTTCTTAAAAGTTTCCAGCCTCCTCTTGGGCTTCGTACAAATTGTCCCGACGACCTCCTAGAGGTATAGGAACAGAACCTAGTCATCCTCATAGAACAGTCCTTTCATAGAGTCTACTACTATTTCTCAAAGCATAGTACAAAAGATAAAACTCTAGACACGGACAATCTAACTTCCTTGAGTCTCAAAGACATTCTCAAGTGACCCCTTCGTTAAATAGGAAGGAAACCCGCAGACCCGGACAGTCTCAATACCCTTTGGATTTCCCGTTTCCTCAAAGAGAAGGAAATATCCCTGATCCTCAAATCAAATCCCTGAGTACAGTGTTGCTCATATAAGAACTGATTTTCTCTTTTAAAATCAGTACATTGGACCTGTCACTTAACTGAAACAGTTACCATAGCCTCCTCTTGGGCTTTGTTCAATGATTCTTCCCAGCGAAGCAAACGTTTAGCCTCCATCTCGGGCTTCGTACGAGATACCAAAATCCTCCCCAGTGGAGTCAAACAACGTTTAGCCTCTCTCTCGGGCTTTGTACGAGACACATAAGAGACTCCCTCATTGAGTCAATCACTCCTTTCGTCTCCATCTCGGGCTTTATACGAGATACAAAAAGGTTCTTATTGATCCAAATAAACAACAGCCTCCATCTCGGGCTTCGTACGAGATACAAAGACTCTCTTGTTGAGTATAAAGGACTCTCTTGTTGAGTCAAACACTTTTAGCCTCCATCTCGGGCTTCG
The DNA here is from genome assembly GCA_022829125.1 of Lathyrus tuberosus. Taxonomy (NCBI): domain Eukaryota; kingdom Viridiplantae; phylum Streptophyta; class Magnoliopsida; order Fabales; family Fabaceae; genus Lathyrus; species Lathyrus tuberosus. The sequence continues at coordinate 1,999,477 of JALAZF010000282.1, forward strand.
TACGAGATACAAAAACACTCTCTTGTTGAGTATAAAAGATTCTCCTGTCAAGTCAACCCTTTTAGCCTCTCTCTCGGGCTTCGTACGAGACACATAAAAACTCCCTCTTGTTGGGCCAATAGCCTCCTCTTAGGCTTTGTATAAGAAAACCACTGGTTGATCCAATCAACCTTTTAGCATCAAAGTTGTGCCTCGTTCACAGTACACAAACATCAACAACTCATTTCCCTTCATCTAATCGCTGTAAGCGGCAAGCCTCTGGATCATCTACATCCATGCCACTGTCCCTCTTTTAGCATGAGAAATTCCTAAGGAAAGATAGCATTGCTCTACACTGAGTTAAAGTCTTCTCCTTCAGGTTAAAATCCCCTTTAAAGGAAATTATGGTGTTGCTAGTATCCGCGTATCCCGGTTAAAGTAATTCTCCTTTATAACCAGTCACCCAACAGTTGGGACAGACAAACCCTTCTTTAGAGATGACAAATTCTCTCTAAAGTCGAGGCCTTTCAGCTTCACGTCTTGGGCTTTGAACAAGACACAAATAGACTTTCCAGCTTCACATCTTGGGCTTTGATCAAGATACAAATCACCTTTTGCTTCACGTCTTGGGCTTTGAACAAGACACCAAAAACATCATTTCCTCCCATAGAATAGGAGGAACTACGAACGCTCTGATTTCCCTGTTTCGGTAAACGGGAATACATAGGCATAAGATCGAAAGAAAAGATCTTAGCGAGCGCAATCAATAAAAAACCCAAATCCCATATCTCCATCAATCAAAAGCAGTAATTCAAAAGCATCAGTCCTAACATCCTAACCCTTGTTCCCCGCTAGAAAGTCCTAGAAATAAAGAAAATCGTATTGGCGAAAATACAAATAACAAGTACAAAGGCCCCCCACATTGATAACATCCATAACCTAACAGACCGCTGTTTAAACTCAGTATGCAAAGCAGGGTTAATTGGAGACATTTATTTCCCTTCCTTATTCAGCTCACAAAAGGATAAAAAATGAATCGACCTGTAGTCAAAGCTCAAACCGCAGAGAGCGACCAGCGCTTAAGAACCGCGTCCAAAATCGCTCGCTACAGTGTTGATGCAAGAAGGTAAGGTTGTGGCTTATGCTTCGAGGCAATTGAGGATTCATGAGAAGAATTACCCTACTCATGATTTGGAATTAGCGGCAGTGGTTTTTGTATTGAAAATTTGGAGGCATTATCTCTATGGTGAAAGATTCGAAGTCTTAAGTGATCATAAAAGTTTGAAATACTTGTTTGATCAAAAAGAGTTGAATATGAGGCAATGGAGATGGTTGGAATTTTTGAAGGACTACGACTTTGGCTTGAATTACCATCCTGGTAAAGCTAATGTGGTAGCCGATGTGTTAAGCCAGAAATCTTTGCATATGTCCGCTTTGATGGTTAAAGAGTTGGAACTTTTGGAAGCATTTAGAGATTTGAGTTTGGTGTGTGAATTGACATCTGACAGCGTGAGGCTTGGTATGTTAAAGGTCACTAATGATTTTCTGTTAACCGTTAGCGAGAAACAGAAGTTGGATGTGAAATTTGTTGATTTGTTGATGGTTGGAGATCAAGGGGTGAATGGTGACTTTAAAGTGGATGATAAGGGTGTTTTGAGATTTCGTGGTAGGATTTGTATTCCTGATGATTCGGACTTGAAAAAGATGATTTTGGAGGAAGGACACCGGAGTAATTTGAGTATACATTTGGGAGCTAATAAGATGTATCAGGATTTGAAGAAGATCTTTTGGTGGTCTAGATTAAAGAGGGATGTGGCTCAGTTAGTTTATGCGTGTTTGACGTGTCAGAAGTCTAAGGTGGAACATCAGAAGCCTAGTGGATTGTTGCAACCGTTGGATATTCCCGAGTGGAAATAGGACAGAATTTATATGGATTTTATGACAGGGTTGCCGAATACACAGAGGGGACATAATGCCATTTGGGTGATTGTGGATAGGATGACTAAATCGGCGCATTTCATTCCGATTGACATCAGTTTTTCTTTGGAGAGGTTGGCTGAGATTTATATCAGTGTGATTGTGAAATTGCATGGTGTTCCGTTGAGTATTGTTTCAGATCGAGATCCGAGGTTTACTTCCAGATTTTGGGAAAGTTTGCAAAAGGCGTTAGGTTCCAAGTTGAGATTGAGTTCAGCTTATCATCCGCAGATGGATGGTCAGACCGAGAGAACTATTCAGTCATTGGAAGATTTGTTGCGGGCTTGTGTTCTTGAGCAAGGTGGTGCTTGGGACAGTTATCTTGCGTTGGTTGAATTCACGTATAACAACAGTTTCCATTCGAGTATTGGAATGGCACTTTTTGAAGCGTTGTATGGAAGAAGATGTCGAACACCTTTGTGTTGGCATGAATCTGGTGAGAGTTCGGTGGTTGGACCGGAGTTAGTGCAACAGACTACGGAAAAGGTGAAACTGATTCGTGAGAAATGAAGGCTTCTTAGAGTAGGCAAAAGAGTTATCATGATCGAAGGAGGAAAGATCTTGAGTTTCAAGAGGGCGATCATGTAGTTTTGAGAGTTACACCGGTGACGGGGGTTGGTCGTGCATTGAAGTCGAAGAAGCTTACTTCTCGGTTTATTGGTCCTTTTCAGATTTCCACGAGAGTGGGTGCTGTGGCTTATCGGGTGGCGTTGCCGCCGAGTCTTTCGAATTTGCACGATGTGTTCCATGTTTCACAGTTTCGGAAGTATGTCCCGGATCCGTCGCATGTGATTCCAATGGATGAGGTTGAGGTAAGGGAGAACCTTACGGTAGAGGCATTACCAGTGAGGATTTTGGATCGCGAGTTGAAGTGGTTAAGAGGCAAGGATATTGCGCTTGTGAAAGTAGCGTGGGGAGGCGCTGCTGAGGGCAATTTGACTTGGGAGTTGGAGAGTTGGATCCGGGAGTCGTATCCGGAGTTGTTCGTCTCAGGTAATATTTTCGAGGACGAAAATTTCTAAGTGGGGGAGAGTTGTAACTCCCCAGTATTTGTTAGTTTTATTTAATCGAGTCGATTTAATCATTTCTATTATTATATTATTTTATTTTTGAATTTTATGTGATAATATATTATTTTTCGTCGTGAGTATGTTTTATCGCGTTTTGGGAACGTTTGCGAGATATTTGAGTATAGGGGTATTTTGGTCATTTCACTTTATTTTTTCTTAAGTTAGTAAAATAGAAATAGAAAGAGAGAAAATTAGAGAGAAAGAAAAAGAGAAGAAGAAAAAGAGAAAGAAGGAAAAGAAGAGAAGAAAAGAGAGAAAAACTTGGAAAGGAAGAAAATCAATCAACCGACTTTTCAAACACGATTAAATCGGGTAAGGGTGCGAAACTCGATTATCTTATACTTGTGTATGATTATGTATGTTTGTATTTGGTTGTTTTTGGGATTGAAATTGAATGTAGAACAAAAACCATAATATGTTGAAATTGTTTGAATTTGATTAAATTGTGTCGGAAATCATGTTTTCAGGTCCCTTATTGTTGATACATGTTAGATATATGTTGTTGTGCAATCTATTGGCAATTTTCTGGTGTTTAGGTGAAAATTGGAGTGGTTTTGGGTCAATTTCGCAGAAAAAAATTCTGCAGAAAAATTCTGGGTTTCCTCTGCCGTTACGCGTATCAGGCATGTCCATACGCGTATTGGCTTGGGCAATACGCGTATGGGAGGTGCATTTAAGGGAAATACGCGTAATGAATTCCATTTTTCTCGGCCATCTGCTGAATTGCGTAGTGGTACGCGTATGAGTTTGGGCAATACGCGTAAGGCTCAGGGCAATACGCGTATGGCCAGCAGGGGTGCAAAATGTTGTCTTTTCGCGATTCCATTTCTTTTTACGTCTGTAACTTGTGCTCCGATTATCCGTTTTGAACATTCTTGGTATCGTTGGAAAGCTAATAATATGTACTTTCTTATTAAAATGGTTTTGAGATTGTTGGCCAATTTAATTATGTCGAGAATTTGAAATAGTGTCGTTTTGTCGACTTTTACCATTTTAATTGTGTGTAATTGATGTGTATCATGCAATGTGCTGTTGATATGGATATCGTATGACTTATGTGCTGGTTGGGTGGTGAAAATGCATGTGATAAAATGTTGTGATGATGGTTTGTGGCCTAAGGGCAAGAAAATGCAATGTGTTGTATTTGAGGATATATGCATGATTATGGATGTGTATATGTGTGCATTTGAATGTCATGAGTCATTGTATGCCAAGCGTCATGATATGCATTCTTGTGATGTCGTGTGCCCTAGTGGGTGTGAGCGACGAATCGGTTTCAGAGGGAATCCGCTATAACATCGTGTGCCTTATACAAAGAGGTGTGAGCGATGATTATTGACAATCGTGTGCCTTATACAAAGAGGTGTGAGCAATCGGGTCGTGTGCCTTATACAAAGAGGTGTGAGCGATCCATAAACGTCGTGTGCCTTATACAAAGAGGTGTGAGTGACGGGGAACATCGTTTTCCCGACGGGGAGTTACACTAAGTAACAAGCGATGGTTCCAATAGTTCCTGTGTGAACTAATGATGAGATTGACGGATGGATGGTACCGCATTTGCATAGAGTCGTTGTATCGGTCTCTTTGCATTTGCATAAATCATGAATGGATTGATTTTGTGTGGAATTGTGAATGGAATTGATGAGTTGAGATATATATATATATATATATATATATATATATATATATATATATATATATATATGTTGTTGATAAATGCATTGAGCTTGATTATATATGCCTTGGTGATGGATGTATGAGATATGCATTGTGTTGTTTTGTGTTTGAATTCTGGTATAAGTTGTGGTGAGAATATTTTACATGTGTATTTTTGGTATTATTATATAATTGTATGCAATTATATTATGATTGTGTTTGTCACCCTTCTGCTGTTTTGAATGCTCTATGAGGCATTGCAGATTAGATGCTGGAGGTCTTTTTGTGAAGCTTAGGTCTTCATTCTTTTGTCGATCGGCTCTGATATGTAGTACCGGGTAGTCGGGGAGATCGTTGTGACTTATGTGTATATGTATATATATCTTTTGGATTGTACATGTATGAATCTGTGTATGAAAGACAGACTTTTTATGTGATATATATATGAGATTCAGTTGCAGATTTTCCGCTTTTATTCTGTATCTGAATTGTGGGTAGTATGAACTAAGTTCCTCTGTTATTTGCTACCTGATTGTTGCATATCTTTATGAGCAGGTTTATTGTGTTTTGTCTCAATTGATGTGACACCTTCGTCTATGCCATGAATGTTTAATTATACTCTGATGAAATTTTTATCGCTTTATTTAATTGGGGGTATAGATTGGGGGTGTTACAGTGAACATGAGATAGCTAAGTTCAAGAAGGTTCTGATGAATGAGTTTGAGATGACTGATATAGGAAATATGACATATTTTCTAGGGATGGATTTTATGTACTCTGAAAAGGGTATCATTTTGCATCAGCTGATGTATGAACTTGAGCTTCTGAAAAGATTTGAGCTGCTGAATTGTAAGGCTGCTGCCACATCTTTAGAAACAAATAACAAAATGGATTCTGATCCTGAGGGTGATGATGTAGATTCTACAACTTTCAAGCAGTTGGTTGACTCTCTGAGGTATTTGTGTAATACCAAACTTGATATTTGTTATGTAGTTGGAATGGTTAGTAGGTTCATGAGTAAACTGAAGTGGTCTCATTACCAAGCTGCTGTCAGGATTCAGAGGTATATTAAGGGGACTCTGAAGTATGGAGTTTTGTTCCCATCTGGTGAAAAGGCTAATTCAGAGCTAATGTGTTACTCAGACTCTGATTGGTGTGGAGACAGAATTGACAGAAGAAATACTTATGAATATTTGTTTAAGTACCTAGGAGGTCATATTTCTTGGTGTTCCAAGAAGCAACTAGTTGTTGTTTTATCAACCTATGAAGTTGAGTACATTGCAGGTGTTGTGGATGCATGTCAAGTTGTTTGGATTCTGAATTTACTACAGGATCTGAAGATCAAGGTAAACAAGCCTCTGAAGCTAATGATTGATAACAAGTCTGCAATCAATCTTTCCAAGAACCCAGTGTTGCATGGGAGAAGCAAGCATTTGAGACTAAGTATCACTTTCTGAGAAGCCAGATTCAGAATGGAGTACTAGAAGTTATGCACTGTAGCACCCAGAAGAAGCTGGTAGATGTTCTGATGAAAGCAATCAAGGCTGATCAATTTCTCCACTTATGGGATGAAATTGGTGTTATTAGTTTTGATTAGCTGAATATGAATTAATGAATGGTGTTAGAAGTAATTCATATTCAGTAGTATTAGTAATAGTTTTGTTAAGCTTAACCTAGATAGTGTAGGTTATCATTTTTCCTATGTGCCATTATTTTTTGTGTATATAAGTAAGTAGTATGCTTAGCCATTAAGCAATGAGCTGTAATCATTCACTGTAACTGTATTGGAAGAGTAGTGGAAGTTTGTTATTTTTCTTTCTTCTCTATCTTCTTCCATCTTCATCTTCTTCATCTTGTGCACCAACACCTTCAGATGGTATTTTTTGTTCCTTTTTCACAAATGATTCTATTTCTGCAACGACAAAATCAAAAGAGAATAAATGTTAAACAAGAGGAAAAACACTAGTAAAAATAAACAATAACATATACCTTAGGATGACCTTTTTTCGCAGGGATCAACCATGTTAAAATAAAACAAAAAAAGTTATGTTAGATAAATCAAGAATACAGCAGAAGAAAGGGAGACACTTAAAATTCAAAGAATCAACATAAATATCCTAGATATAGTTACAGAATAAAAAAATATAAACAAAAAGTTTGAAAAAATAAAAATCATTGTAAGAAATTTTAAGCTATTTCAAACATAGAAGAAACAAAAAAGAAATAAAAATTTGAAGAAGAGAAAAGTAATAAGAAATCGATAAAGAAGATAATAAAGAGTCCGACGAACAAGGTACACAATAAAGATGGAAGATTTTAAGTCATTTCAGAGTTGTTACATCGGCGGCGGTGGTGTGTTTTGCTTGCTAGGGTTTGAGTTTTGAAAAGTGGTGGTGATTAAACTTAACGAGAGAAGGTGAGAGTTTGAGAGAGAAAGAGACAAATTTGAATTTTGTTAAGTGAATTGAGTGAATACCAAAACAATTGTGTATTATATTAGTATTTCTTATTTTATTTTTAATAATAAGGTTCTGTTAGGTTTCATGTGGTTAAAATATGTTGGTCTAAAGCGGTCCAATCTTATCCATCTTAAACTGATTGGGCCAACCGCTGGAACCACCCAATCGATCCAGGCCAACCCATTTCTCTTTTGTTGTCTATTTTTGTCAGTTCCGGGTTGGGCCTGGACCGTTTGTTCAATCCTAGTATGCTTAACTATGTGTATATAAAGCATATTCATGCTATGATCAATTTGAGAGATTCATTATGCAATTCTTTCTTTTTTACAACTAAAGAACATTACGATTTTGTTGATTTTTAATATGGTATTAGTCGCAATCTTCTTTAATTTTGCTTTAATTTTTTCAATGTATCTAAGAATTCATCACTTTTCCTCTTCTTTGCACATGTTTCTACATTGTTCTTCGATCATGTATCATGTCATCATGAGTAACTCCTGCTACAACTCGTCCTTTTAATGGAGATTTGATTCTGTTTACTACGTTCATCCAAGAAAAAACCCCTTACTCTGTGAATCTTACACCTCAATTGAATGGATCCAATTATTTGTCATGGTTTAGATTAAAGCAACGAGCTCATGGCACCAAAAACAACTTGATTTTATCAATGGTTCCATTCCCATTCCTTAATTCTTGATCTCAACTGAGTTGCGTCTGAACAATGCAACTATCTTGTTCATTCATGGATTTTAAACTTTATTACTGTACCAATTGCTCAAACCGTTGTGTTCTTGAAAAACGACATTGATGTATGGATTGACCTCAATAAACGTTTTACCAAAGGTGACCAACTTTGTGTTTCAAATCTTTGTGTTGAGAGTAATTATCTCAAACAAGGTTCTATATTTGATCATGATTATCTCATTGAGCTGTGTGGACTTTGGAAAGATCTTAATTCATATAGGTCTATGTCAATTTGTACTTGAATTCATTAATGCATAAAAATCAAAAGAAAATATATGTTAAACAAGTGGAAAAACACTAGTAAAAATAAACAATACCGTATACCTTAGGATAGTCTTTTTTTACCAGGGATCAATCATGTTAAAACAAAACAAAAAAAGTTGTGTTAGATAAATCAAGAATATAATAGAAGAAAGGGAGACACTTTAAAATTCAAAGAATCAACATAAAAATCCTAGATAGAGTTATAGAATAAAAAAATATAAACAAAAAGTTTGAAAAAATAAAAATCATTGTAAGAAATTTTAAGATATTTCAAACATAGAAGAACACAAAAGAAATAAAAAATTGAAGAGAAAAAGAATAAGAAATCGAAAAAGAAGATGATAAAGAGTCCGACGAACAAGGCACACAATAAAGATGAAAGATTTTAAGCCATTTTAGATTTGTTACATCGGTGACGGTGGTGTGTTTTGCTTGATAGGATTTGAGTTTTGAAAAGTGGTGTTGATTAAACTTAACAAGAGAAAGTGAGAGTTTGAGAGAGAAAGAGACAAATTTGGTTTTTGTTAAGTGAATTGAGTGAATATCAAAATGGTTGTGTATTATATTAGTAGTTTTTATTTTATTTTTAATAACACGGTTCTTTTCGATTTCATGTGGTTAAAATATGTTAGTCTAAACTGTTCCAATCTTATCCATGTTAAACTGATTGGGCCAATCGCTGGAACCGCCCAACTAATCTAGCCTAACCTATTTCTCTTTTTTTGTTCGGTTTTGTCAGTTCTGGGTCGGGCCTGGAGTCCAGCCCTAATATGCTTAACCATATGTATATAAAGCATATTCATGCTATGATCAATTTGAGAGATTCATTATGCAATTCATTCTTTTTTTTTCAAACTAAAGAACATTATGAGTTTGTTGATTTTTAATATGGTATCAGTCGCAATCTTCTTTAATTTTGTTTCAATTTTTTCAATGTATCTAAGAATTCATCACTTCTTCCTCTTCTTTGCACATGTTTGTACATTGTTCTTCGATTCTGTATTATGTCATCATGAGTAACTCCTGCTACAACTCGTCCTTTTAATGGAGATGTTGATTCTATTAACTACGTTAATCCGAGAAAAAACCCCTTACTCTGTAAATCTCACACCTCAATTGAATGGATCCAATTATTTGTCATGGTCTAGCTAAGATTAAAGCAGCGAGCTCGTGGCACCAAAAACAAACTTGATTTGATCGATGGTTCCATTCTCATTCTTGAATTCTTGATCTCAACCGAGTTGCGTCTGAACAATGCAAATATCTTTTTCATTCATGGATTTTAAACTTTATTATTGTATCAATTGCTCAAACCGTTACGTTCTTGAAAAATGACATTGATGTATGGATTGACCTCAATGAACGTTTTGCCAAAGGTGACCAACTTTGTGTTTCAAATCTTTGTGCTGAGATCAATAATCTCAAACATGGTTCTATGTTTGTTCATGATTATCTCATTGAGCTGTGTGGACTTTGGGAAGATCTTAATTCATAGAGGCCTATCAATTTGTACTTGAATTCATTAATGCATATGTGATTATATGTGTTAAGCGCATAATTTTTTACTCGAAGATCAAATTATTCATTTTTTGATAAGTTTAAATGAAAATTTTGCAGTTGTTAAAACTCAAATTTTATTAATAGAATATTTACCTTTAATCAATAAAATTTACTCTATGAATGTTCAAGAAGAAAGTAACAATGTGGAATTACTTCCTAATTCTACTTCCTAAACCTGATCATAGTGTCAATTAAGAAGAATCTAATATTCTTATTAATGCTTATGACTCAAGCCACAAGATCAGGTCACACCATAAACATACGTTACAGAAAGAATGACTATCCTTTTCAAATCTGCTAATTGTAGCGCGGTTTTTGTGGTTTCGAATCACTATCACTTTGGTACTACAATTCGATTCATTTTTTATCCTGTTGAGCTGATTAAGGAAGGGAAATAGATGTCTCTAATTAACCCTGCTTGCAAACTGAGGTTAAACAGTCAAAACTGTTGGTTTACAAATGCTATCAAAATAGGGGGGTTGTCTTTAGGGTTATTTGCTTAAAAACAGTGTCCAGACTATGGGCTAGGTTTCTGGTAAGGTATTAGGTCTGATGCTTTTGATGGATATATGAAGGTACTCGATTTTGTGTTTTTTTTGTTAGTATGCTCGCTAAGATTTTTGCAATCTTATGCCTACATATTCCCGAAACAGGGAAATCAGAGCGATCGTAGTTCCTCATATCCTATGGGAGGAAAAAGGTTGTTTTGGTGTCTTGTTCAAAGCCCAAGACATGAAGCTAAAGGTGGTTTGTATCTTGTTCAAAGGCCAAGATGTGAAGTTAAAGGGTTTTGGATGAGAGAGAATTTGTCATCTCTAAAGAGGAGTTGTTGATGTTTGTATGCTGTGAGCATGGCACAAATTTGATGCTTAAAGGTTGATTGACTCAACAGGGGTTTCCTTATGCAAAGCCTAAGAGGAAGAGGGAAGTTTGACTTTTTCGGGGCAAACGTTCTTTCTATCTTGTACAACGCCCAAGATTGAGGCTAGAAGGGATTTTGACTCCGTTGGGGAGAATGTATCTTGTATAAAGCCCAAGATGGAGGCTGAAAGGGTTTGACTCAACAAGAGAGTACTTTTATCTGTCATGTATAAAGCCCAAGACGGGGGATAAAAAGGTTGACTCAACAAGAGAGTCTGGAACAGGTGATTGACTCAACAAGAGAGTCTGTTTGACTCAACAAGAGAGTCTTTTATACTCAACAAGAGAGTGTTTTGATGTCTCGTACGAAACCCGAGATAGAGGCTAAAAGGAGATCGAATCAACAAGAGAGTCTTTTATACTCAACAAGAGAGTGTTTTATATGTGTCTTGTATGAAGCCCAAGACGGGGGCTAAAAGTTGACTCAACAAGAGAATCTTTTATACTCAACAAGAGAGTGGGTTTTTATATGTCTTGTACCAAGCCCAAGACGGAGGCTAAAAGGAAGACTGACTCAACAAGAGAGTCTGAAAAGGTTAGCTCCGCTGGGGAGAGTCATTGTACAAAACCCAAGAGGAAGCTATCTTACTACTGAGGATTGGATCCATAGGCAGGCCCAAGGGTGGGGAACTCTCATGAGAGAGACCGGGTTTCAGAATGATTAGTGTTTTTTCTATGTTTGAAGAATGTCTTTGAGACTCAAGGGGGTTTAGACTGTCCAAGTCTAGAGTTTTATCTATTGTACAATGCCCAAGAGGAGGCACGGGCATTAAGGGATGAGTATCAACCCTAGAATAGCCGGAGTTTTGACTAAGTTCTGTCTTATACCTTTAAGTGGTCGTCAGGGTCCTTGTATTAAGCCCAAGAGAAGGCATGAGAACTTCTAAGAAGCCGAAGGGTCCTTGTACAACACCCAAAAGTAGGCGGGGATGCTTTTAGGAAGCCTGTGGGTCCCCAAATCAAGAGAAGTTCAAGAAATGCAATTCACAGAGAAGAGATCATTCCAAGAAAGTTCGAGAATTTGGAAGAAACTCAAGAGATGCTATTCATGGAGAATAGATCAACTCTGCGGAGTAGAGTTTCTTTGACAATTGCTAAGGGTGACAGTCTGAGAAAAGGTTCACCGAGAATACTGCCTTTCTCTTTGTTCCATATTTTTTAACCCCAAGAGAAGGGAAGGCTGTATCTGGAATCCTACGAGGGATCTAGTTTTGTTTGTATTTAAGAGTGACCAACAAGGCTTTACCTAGTGCTAGACGTAGTTGCCGGGGAAAACTCTAAATAACTATACTAGTATTACACAGTGGATATGTGACAAGTATATAAAAAGATGTGAAAGAAGACTTACAGTGAAGCAGCCCCACACTACAGTTATATACATATGAAAGCGGATAAACACTTACCCGATGTAGAGCTTCCATGCTGTTTTGTTAGTTGTTCAACAAAGAAAGTTTTGATACAACAGGTATTTGAATTCAAAATCAAAGGAGAAAGTGCTTTGAAAAGATTGTTGGGGCTTACAGCTCGAGGTGAGGCCCAAGTTTTAACGATGATCGCACCGTTGTTTTGAAAACTGTACAGAGGGACTTATACAATATGTGAGGCCCAAAATGTTTTTATGTACAAGGGGATGGGTCTTATACTCTATTAGAGACCCAACGATTTATTTTTTGTATAAGATATGGGACTTACAACTCAAGGAGAAGCCCAGGGTTAACGACGATCGCGCCGAGGTTTTGAAAACACTGTGGGTTTTATACAATATCTGAGGCACAAATCATTTTTGTTTCAAAAATGGGTTGGGTCTTACGCTCTATTAGAGGCCCAAAGAAATTTAAAGAAAAGAAATGGGGCTTATAACACGAGGGTAGGCCCAGATGATTTGATTTTTGAACTGGCGATTCTGCCGAGACTTTTCGTTTAACGCAGAGGGACTTATACAATATCTGAGGCCCGAAATTGTTTTGGTTAAAAGGGGATTGGGCCTTACACTCTATTAGAGGCCCATGAGTGTTTGAAAATGATTGATGTGGGTGGAATCAATCAAAACCCTAATTTCATCATTTTTAAAAGTAAATTCTCAAAGAAAATCAATAAAAATGATAAAATACCAAATAAGCTTGAATAAACAACTTGTGATTTTTGGTTAAGGTTTGAAAAATGAGGTTTTAATCACAAGATTAATTAAAACTCATTTGGTTTTGATTTTTCAAGGTGAATATTCACTTTTAAAATGTTTAAAACAATTAAAAATGAATTTATTTATAAAAATACCAACTATATTAAATAAATAATATAAATTTGATTTTTTTTGTGGAATAAAATATTTCAACAATTTTGTGATTTTTTGCAAAAAGAACCAATAAAAAAATAATTAAACTTGAGGGAGTTATTAATTTTTCAAATCATAAAAAATAATAAGAAAAATAATAAAATATGAAAAAGTGGTAAAAAAGAGGATCTGGGGCAAGGGGGATTCGAACCCCAAACCTCTTGTGTGCAGTGCGCGCGTCCTACCAATGAGGTGGTGATACATCCGTGTATCAAACCCCATCCACAAATATACAAGGCTTGCCTTGTTTTTGGCCTGGCCAAGGCAAGGCAAGGCAAGATTTTGGCAAAAAACGTGAAGCTTGTAACTTTCTCATTTCTCCATGGATTGGGACAAAATTTAGGTCTATCCTGCCTAGAATTTCACAAGGAATCCAATGGTGGTGGTGGTTTTTTCAGATGAAGTCCCCATTTTAAAACCCGATCGTGGTTTTGAAATAGGCCTCCATTTGCATTTTCTGTGCTACCTCATGGTACAGGCATGAATCACATGATGAATTGGTTCAAACACAACATATATAACTTGTAGAAGATGTGCATGAGCAGTGGACTTCAAAGCAATGCATATTCTAAAGAGTTCAAGTTGGGATGCTTACCTCTTTAGGAGCTTTTTGGGCAATCTGTCAAGTACTTTGTTCCAGAAATGTTTTGATGCTTTGAACACCCTCAAATGATCCCTTGGAAGCTTTTAGGATGATTGGAAACAGCTGGAAACCTCAGGAATTAAAACTGGCCCTTTCTTGCAAAAGGGGCAAAAGTGACCAACACAGCAACTCTCTCAAATGGTGTTCCAGATGTGGGGAACCATTTGGGACAGTTCAAGGATGATATTTGGAGTGTGTTTGAGGCTTTATCTGGTTTTGAAAGTGAATGAATCAAGACATGGCTTGAAAATTGCAAACTAGTCCTATTTTGAGGTTTTGAGAAGGGACTTTGAGATTTTGGTGTTACAGGTCACTTGTGAGAGTTTGGATAGCTTAGATATGACATATTGGATGTGTTTGGATCATGAGCTATGATGAAATTGCTCTCTAACTCAAAAACTCATAGTTACCTTGCTAAAGAAGGCATTTTTGCCTAGAGAAAGAGATTTTGAGGAAATCAAGTGTTGTAGTGCTTTGGTGTACTTAAACTGAGCACAAATGAGCTCTATTTATAGTAGAGCAAGTTTGTTTTGGCTGCAATACTGAATGGCAACTACTGCAGAGGTTTGGAAAATGTTGATCAATAGGAATCCAAGTCTCCTCTAGCCATTGACTAGAGGTTAGAGAACAAGTCTATTGTCCCTTGGTTCAGAGATCATCCTTGACTCATTCAGTTGGAAATGGCTCAGTTCATGCCACCTTGGTGTATCCATTGAATGCTCTAAAACAAAATTGGATTCTTGTCCCCTCTTTAGGGTTTTTTAGGTTTGGCATGCTATTTTTATTTCCAAAGACTTGGGAGGCTTATGGATCAGTGTTTGTCCCGCCTTGGTCCCTCCCTGAGGTGTTCAGATGGATAAACTTGTTTGTCATTTGCACAAATTGCTCAAATCGAGCAAAATGCACAAATCTTCCTAGTTGTGACAGTTGCAGCAAGGCATATTGCCACTGTCATAACTCTTAGCTCAAATGGAATTTCATGGGGTTCTTGGCCATTTTGGAAAGCTCTCATATGATACAACATATGTGTGATCATAGTTTGTCTTGACACTTTTTGGATCCAAGTGAAAAATGTCCTTACATTTTGGAAAAAGTGAAACAAATTCTGACTTAGTGAAAATTTCACTAAGTGTTGGAAAAAGTGACATTTCATGTTTTCAACCATTTTGATCCAACCATAACTCAAAATCCATTATGAATTGGAATAAGGTGTAGTTGACACTTTTAAAGTATTCCATGAGAGCTACAAATCCATCTTTGGATCAGCCCAAATGGTTGCTTGAATCACAAGTTATGATCCTGGAAGTTGGCACCCTAGCCACTTTGTTTCATAACTTAGAAAATTTCTAAGTTTTCTATGGTTACCCCTTTTACAAGTTATCCCACTTTTCTTGATTTTTCTTGATGAATGATGATTCAAATCACACATTAACATCATTTTAAGGTTAGGGGACCATAATTGATCAAAAAATCAAAAAGACAAATTTTGACTTTTGGGCACAATTGACTTTTTATCAGATGAATTCCAAACTGTGCGATCTTCTATGAAATCAAGTCCTTGACCTAAATAAAACTTGATGGATTGATTTCATAGGTTTTATAGGGTGTATTGAATCATGTCCCAAGGATTGGGAGCATGTCCGGGTCAAAAGTCAAAGGTACAGTTGACTTTTTCTCGCGAAACCCTAATTGTGGTTTTGATGAACTTGAAACTTATGAATCAAGCTTCTTGGATCAATCCATTGTTGTAAATGGATAAATTTAGTGTATTAGAGACCCTCAAATCATGTCTTGAGGTCTTGGCTCATGTTTTGTCCCAAAAGTCAACTTAGGGGTGAATTAGGTCAAGAAACCCTAATTCCCGATTTTTGGTGAATACATCCCCTGAGGTAAAATTGACTTGATGATTGGGTCTATGAGGTCCCTTAGAGTATCTAGGGTTATACTTTGAAGCATTGGCTCATGCCCAGAGGAAAATTTCCATCTGGAGGCCCTGGTCGACCAAAACCCTAATTTGGTGATACTGGCGATCTTAAGGCTTGATCCACTTGGAATGTTGCAGCCTTGTGCTTGATTCTTGATGTGGGAGTCCTCTTGATTCATTGTGGATGTTTGAAAGGTTTAGACAAGTTGAAGATCATGTCATTCCTTGATTGATCCTTTGTCTAAGAGCTTTGAGAGGGCTTGAAACCCTATGTCTGATTGTAGTGGATGCTCACCCATCTTTGGGGAGACTAATCAGGTATGATGGCGCATCCATATCGTGATGATGACTTGCACAATGATGGGAAATCTTAGTGGTCAAAATTTGGGCTATGACACTAATGTATTTAGTATTGATTGTGGTGAGACATTACATAAGTTAACAACAGAGAAGGTTCATCAAGTAACTAATATAATATTACGTAAGAGTTATACACTCAGCTTAACTAACTCCTTAACAACTAATTAACTAATTTCTTCATTTGGTAATAATCATTCTCCAATAAGAGATTAATAAGTATCATATGTTTAAATAAAATGCTTTGATGAAATATCATATAACTTTAAATTTTTAATGTTTTTTTATAGATTTGGTCTTTTTAACGAGAACTTTTAATTCAATGGTTGAATTGATTGAATTCATCAATCTTTTGTAGGTTATGTTAAATTTGACATAAGATGTCAACGACTTTGAATTTATTTATTTGAGTTAAACTAGTAGAAGACCCGTGCGTCTGCACGGATAAATTGATTCCTATCTTAAATCATTCAATCAAAAATCTGAATGTGTAACGCTTATAAATAAATACATACATCAAAGCATATATTATACATGAATATCACGTTTGGTACTGAAAATATACAAGTCCCTAGTAAACACATTATACATATACATGCCCAACAACCTAATACAAGAGATCTATGGCATAATATATATACAAGACGTCCCAAAGATAAATACGAAGAACTAGATCAAATAATGATCCCAAAATCCTCACAACGGAAGCCTTGCCACACAAAAGCTACGATCCATAAGGAAAAGTCAAACAACTTTGTCCTTAACCTTCGCCGAACCTGTAGTACCTGTGATGTAAACAACAATATGGGGTGAGATACATTAATCTCAGTGAGTTCCCTATCTTATACGTCCTCTCGGCTTTACAAGGTTCTAGCAAGCCTAACTCAAGTCAAAAGGGAAGGGGGTGACTTTGAGTACTCACACACACTATATGGATCCATGTTCTTGAGTCTTGTCAACTCACAATCTATCACTAATCGATAACCTTACCAAGGCATCCCCTCTTCCTGTCTGCTTCTAAGTCTAGAAGATGACCCGAATCATGGGTTATTCCACAAACTTCACAAACATAATTTCCAACAACATTACATAATTTCTACACAAAACCCAAACATTTCAATTCAATCACAAACATCATAACAATTATCAACCAATGATTCCACACGTATATTGATCATACTACATGAATTATAACACAATTTAATCGTTAGATTCTTTGATTTTGTAAAAACCCCATTTTCCTCAAAATCTAACCTAACTCTAAAACCCTCAAGAAATTCTACAATAAAGTTTCTATCTAGAACCCACCTGGATTAGAAGATGATGATGAAGAAGCTGAGGTGAATTGGTGAAGATGGGTTGATGATTCTTGCTCTTGAATTCTTGGATTTCTTCTTCTCTTCTTTTCTCCCTTTTCCTTTCCTTTCTTCTTCCTTCTCTCTATTTTCTCTCTCCAATGTTACTAACTTTGGCCAAATGAGGGAAAAGGAAAAGATATAGAGAAACTCATTAATTAGTAATACTACTAATTGTCTAAATTATCTCAAATGCACCAATTAATAAAAACCTCAGAGTTAAATAATATTAATCTGATCAGTTCTGAGTTCATCAGTTTACTCTAATTATTTTATCCAATAAATTCTCAGAGTAAACCGGAACCCAGTTGATCATAATAATATTATCCCGAGTGGAAATAATTTACGGGGTATTACATCCTCCCCCCCCCCCCCCTTAAATAGAAATTTGCCCACGAATTTAAAACAATTACCTGAAAAGATGAGGATAAACTTCTCGCATCTCGGATTCCAGTTCCCATGTTGCATCACCCTGATGTGTCTCATCCCACTGAACCTTAACAAGAGGAATCTCTTTATTCCTTAACACCTTAGTTTCACTTCCTGTAATACGACTCAGTTGAGGCTCAAACGTTAAATTTGCTTCTATCACAATCGTATCAGGTAGAATTGGCTGAAGAGGATCTGGAACAAACTTTCGAAGCTGAGATACATGAAAAATATCGTGCATCTCTGAAAAAGAAGGAGGTAAGGCTAATCTGTAAACTACTTCACCCATTCTTTCTAAAATTTGATACGGTCCCACGTATCTCGGACTCAACTTCTGTGACTTAAACGGTCCTTTCAACCTCAATCTCGGAGTAACCTTCAAAAACACGTGATCCCCCTCATCAAACTCCAAAGGTCTTCTACGGTTATCCGCGTAACTCTTTTGACGATCTTGTGCTTGTTTAACTTTATCATGGATTATTCTAATCTTTTCTGTAGTCTCTTGGATAATCTCGGGTCCCAAAATTATGTCTTCACCAACCTCCGCCCAACACAATGGTGTGCTACACTTACTTCCATACAATGCGTCGTAAGGAGCCATACCAATACTTGCATGATAATTATTGTTATAAGAGAACTCAATCAATGGTAAAAGTTCTATCCAATTTCTTCCACTTTCAAGTACACAAGCTCTTAACATATCTTCCATTGTTTGTATTGTCTGTTCCGTCTGACCATTCGTTTGCAGATGATTCGACGTGCTCAAACACAACTTCATTCCCATAGCTTGTTGAAAAGCTCTCCAAAATCGTGAAGTAAACTTTGGATCTCTATCCGAAACAATACTAGAGGGAATACCAAGCAATCTCACTATTTCCAAAATGAACAACCTTGCGAGATGACTCACCTTGTAAGTAGTCTTTACGGCCAAGAAATGCGCAAATTTCGTCAACCGATCCACAATTACCCAAATCGAATCATAACCACCCTGAGTACGGGGTAGTCCAACTGCAAAGTCCATAGAAATACTATCCCACTTCCATACCGGAATTTCTAAAGGTTGTAGCAAGCCACCCGGTCTTTGGTGTTCAATCTTCACTTGTTGGCATACCGCACATTCTGACACGTACCCCGCAATATCCTTTTTCATCCCGTACCACCAATAGTCCCTCTTTAAATCTTGATACATCTTCGAAGAACCAGGATGTATAGTAAAAGTACCCTTATGCGCTTCTTCCAAAATCCTTCTTTTCAACACCGCATCATCCGAAATACAAATTCTTTGGTTAAACAAAATGATTCCTTCGGTAGGCCCCATGAAACCCGGCTGAGCCAACACTTCTTGTAACTTCTCATCCAACCCTTGTCCTTGTTGGATTTCCTCCCTAAGAGTAGAATTGATATTCAAATTCCATATAATCACACAATTAGGAGTCCAAACAAATTGAAGATTTAGATCCCTAAACTTTTCCAATAAGGCATACTCTATCATCATCAACACGGCATTATGCAACACTTTCCTACTCAGTGCATCCGCTACTTTATTCGCTTTACCCGGATGGTACTTTAGTTCCAAATCATAATCCTTCAAATACTCCATCCACCTACTTTATTCGCTTTTCCATTTACGTCCGTAACTTGTGTTCCGATTATCCGTTTTGAACATTCTTGGTGTCGTTGGAAAGCTAATAAAATGTACTTTCTTATTAAAATGGTTTTGAGATTGTTGGCCGATTTAATTATGTCGGGAATTTAGATTCATGTGTATTATGCAGTGTGCTGTTGTGTGATGAAAATACATGTGATAAAATGTTGTGATGATGGTTTGTGGTCTAAGGGCAAGAAAATGCAATGCGTGGTATTTGGTTTTATATATGCATGATTATGGATGTGTATATGTGTGCATTTGAATGTCATGAGTCATTGTATGCCAAGCATCATGATATGCATTCTTGTAATGTCGTGTGCCCTTGTAGGGTGTGAGAGACGAATCGATTCCAGAGGGAATCCGCTATAAAATCATGAGCCTTATACCGAGAGGACTGAAAGCGGTGATTATAGACGATCGTGAGCCTTATACAAAGAGGACTGAAAGCGATCGGATCGTGAGCCTTATACAAAGAGGACTGAAAGCGGTCCATCAACGTCGTGAGCCTTATAACAAGAGGACCGAAAGCGACGGGGAACATCGTTTTCCCGACGGGGAGTTACATTAAGTAACAAGAGATGGTTCCAATAGTTCCTGAGTGAACTAATGATGAGATTGACGGATGGATGGTACCGCATTTGCATAGAGTCATTGTGTTGGTCTCTTTGCATTTGCATAAATCATGAATGGACTGATTTTGTGTGGAATTGTGAATGGAATTGATGAGTTGAGATATATATATGTATATGTTGTGGATAAATGCATTGAGCTTGATTATATATGCCTTGGTGATGGATGTATGAGATATGCATTGTGTTGTTTTGTGTTTGAATTCTGGTATAAGTTGTGGTGAGAATATTTTACATGTGTATTTTTGGTATTATTATATAATTGTATGCAATTATATTATGATTGTGTTTCTCACCCTTCTGCTGTTTTGAATGCTCTATGAGGCATTGCAGATTAGATGCTGGAGGTCTTTTTGTGAAGCTTAGGTCTTCATTCTTTTGTCGATCGGCTCTGATATGTAGTACCGGGTAGTCGGGGAGATCGTTGTGATTTATGTGTATATGTATAGATATCTTTTGGATTGTATATGTATGGATCTGTGTATGACACACAAACTTTTTATGTGATATATATATGAGATTCAGTTGCAGATTTTTCGCTTTTATTCTGTATCTGAATTGTGGGTAGTAGGAACTAAGTTCCTCTGTTAATTGCTACCTGATTATTGCATATCTTTATGAGCAAGTTTATTGTGTTTTGTCTCAATTGATGTGACACCTTCGTCTATGCCATGAATGTTTAATTATACTCTGATGAAATTTTTATCGCTTTATTTAATTGGGGGTATAGATTAGGGGTGTTACATTAAGTGGTATCAGAGCCAGTCCGTGTCAGTTTGTGTCAGTCCTTGTTGGTCGTTGTGTTTGGGTAAGCTGTTTGTTTAACCATAGTTGTTGTTATTGGAAATGAACAGAATATGGCTGGTAGGAATGATGCTGCTTTGGCTACTGCTATGCAAGCTATGGCTCGGACTATGCAAGGTGCACCTTATGCTGGTGAGAATGATGAGTTCAGGAAGAATAAACCGCCTGTCTTTAAAGGGAGACATGATCCTGATGGTGCACAAATTTGGCTTAAGGAGATTGAAAGAATCTTTCAAGTAATGGACTGTGCTGAGGAAAATAAGGTGAGACTGGGTACTCACATGTTGCAGGAGGAAGCTGATGATTGGTGGGTTAGTACGCGTCAGGCGTTAGAAGCTGGAGATGAAGAGGTTACTTGGACTTTATTCAGCAGGGAATTTTTGAGGAAGTATTTTCCTGAAGATGTAAGAGGAAAGAAAGAGATAGAGTTCTTAGAGTTGAAACAAGGTAATATGTCTGTTGTTGATTACACTGCTAAGTTTGTGGAACTTGTTCAGTTTTATCCACATTATGCTGAGGCTACTGCAGAGTTTTCTAACTGTGTGAAGTTTGAGAACGGATTGCGTCCTGAGATTAAGCAGGCAATCGGTTATCAAAGGATTAGGAGGTTTTCGGACTTGGTGGATTGTTGTAGGATTTATGAGGAAGATAGGAAAGCTCATTCTACTCACTATAAGAGTGTGAACAAAAGGAAAGGGAAGCAACCGTTCTGTGGTGGTCCTTATGTGACACCAGCTGATAAGGGTAAGCAAAGAGGTAATTTTGAGAAAAGGCCAAATGGGGGAGGTATGTCTAATTTTATGAGATGTTATAGGTGTGGTGACTTAGGACATCGTCAGTTCGAATGTAAGAAGAATTTGGAGAAGTGTTCCAATTGTGGAGGTTTAGGACATATTGCAGCTGAGTGTAAGAGGAAGAATGTGGTGAAGTGTTTCAACTGTGGTGAAGCTGGTCATATTAGCACGAAGTGTCCGAAACCAAAGCAAGCTCAGGCTGGTGGGAAATTTTTTGCATTAGCAGGGACTCAGACTACAAGTGCAGACCGTCTGATCAGAGGTACTTGTTTTATTAATAATACGTCTTTAGTTGCTATTATTGATACTGGAGCGACTCATTCGTTTATTTCGTCTGAGTGCGCGAAGCGTTTGAATCTTTTGTTATCTTCGATGGGTGGAGATATGGTTATTGATACTCCAGCAATGGGGTCAGTAACTACTTCTTTAGTTTGTTTAAGTTGTCCTTTGACCATTTATGGTAAATATTTTGAGATGGATTTGGTGTGTTTGCCGTTGGAGGGTTTAGATGTGGTTCTGGGTATGAATTGGTTGCAGTTCAATCGGGTTCATATTGATTGTTATCATAAGTTGGTGAGATTTCCTTCTCTTGAAGAAGACGAAGAATCGAGTTTCTTATCTACCAAAGAGTTGAAGAAACTTTTGGCGGATGAAGCTCAGTTGTTTGGGTTGTTTGCATCGTTGACAGTGGATAGTCAAATTGTGCTTGATGTGTTTCCTGTAGTGTGTGAATTTCCCGAGGTGTTTCCTGAGGATATTTCAGATGTGCCGCCAGAGAGAGAGGTGGAGTTTTCTATAGATCTAATTCCTGGTACTAGACCTGTATCTATGGCACCTTATCGTATGTCGGCATCTGAGTTGGTTGAGTTAAAGAAGCAATTGAATGAATTGTTAGAGAAGAGGTTTGTAAGGCCAAGTGTGTCGCCTTGGGGTGCTCTAGTTTTATTGGTGAAAAAGAAAAATGGAAGTATGCGATTGTGTATTGATTATCGCCAGCTGAATAAGGTGACGATTAAGAATAAGTATCCTCTTCCGAGAATTGATGATTTGATGGACCAGTTGGTAGGTGCTTGTGTGTTTAGTAAGATTGATTTGAGATCAGGTTATCATCATATTATAGTGAAAGAGGAAGATATTCAGAAGACAGCTTTTAGGACCCGATATGGTCATTACGAATATTATGTGATGTCGTTCGGGGTTTCTAATGTGTCGGGTGTGTTTATGGAGTATATGAATCTTATTTTCCATGAGCATTTGGATCGATTTGTTGTTGTGTTTATTGATGACATTTTGATTTATTCTAAGTCCCGGGAGGAACATGCGGAACATTTACGTGTTGTGTTGCAAATTTTGAAGGAAAGGAAACTTTTTACCAAGTTGTCCAAGTGTGGTTCTGGTTGTCAGAAGTGAGTTTTCTTGGGCATGTGATTTCAGGTAATGGTATTGTTGTGGATCCATCTAAAGTAGATGCAGTTCTACAATGGGAGGCTCCTAGATCTGTTACTGAAATTAGAAGCTTTTTGGGTTTAGATGGATATTATCGAAGGTTCATTGAAGGTTTTTCTAAGTTTGCACTTCCTTTGACCCAATTGACTTGTAAAGGTAAAGCGTTCATTTGGGATATTCAGTGTGAGGAAAGTTTTAGTGAGCTGAAGAGAAGATTGACTACAACTCCGATTTTGATCTTACCGAATCCTAGTGAATCGTTTGTGGTGTATTGTGATGCGTCTTTGATTGGTTTAGGTGGAGTGTTGATGCAAGAAGGTAAGGTTGTGGCTTATGCTTCGAGGCAATTGAGGATTCATGAGAAGAATTACCCTACTCATGATTTGGAATTAGCGGCAGTGGTTTTTGTATTGAAAATTTGGAGGCATTATCTCTAAGGTGCAAGATTCGAAGTCTTTAGTGATCATAAAAGTTTGAAATACTTGTTTGATCAGAAAGAGTTGAATATGAGGCAACGGAGATGGTTGGAATTTTTGAAGGACTACGACT
The DNA here is from genome assembly GCA_022829125.1 of Lathyrus tuberosus. NCBI lineage: Eukaryota > Viridiplantae > Streptophyta > Magnoliopsida > Fabales > Fabaceae > Lathyrus > Lathyrus tuberosus. Next base: position 2,023,017 of record JALAZF010000282.1, read on the forward strand.
TTAGCTTGAATTACCATCCTGGTAAAGCTAATGTGGTAGCTGATGTGTTAAGCCGGAAATCTTTGCATATGTCTGCTTTGATGGTTTAAGAGTGGTAACTTTTGGAAGCATTTAGAGATTTGAGTTTGGTGTGTGAATTGACGTCTGACAGCATGAGGCTTGGTATGTTAAAGGTCACTAATGATTTTCTTTTAACCGTTAGCGAGAAACTGAAGTTGGATGTGAAATTTGTTGATTTGATGACGGTTGGAGATCAAAGTGTGAATGGTGACTTTAAAGTGGATGATAAGGGTGTTTTGAGATTTCGTGGAAGGATTTGTATTCCTGATGATTCAGACTTGAAAAAGATGATTTTAGAGGAAGGACATCGGAGTAATTTGAGTATACATCCGGGAGCTAATAAGATGTATCTAGATTTGAAGAAGATCTTTTGGTGGTCTGGATTAAAGAGGGATGTGGCTCAGTTTGTTTATGCGTGTTTCACGTGTCAGAAGTCTAAGGTGGAACATCAGAAGCCTAGTGGATTGTTGGTACCGTTGGATATTCCTGAGTGGAAATGGGACAGCATTTCTATGGATTTTGTAACAGGGTTGCCGAACACACAGAGGGGACATAATGCCATTTGGGTGATTGTGGATAGGCTGACTAAATCGGCGCATTTCATTCCGATTGACATCAATTTTTCTTTGGGGAGGTTGGCTGAGATTTATATAAGTGTGATTATGAAATTGCATGGTGTTCCGTTAAGTATTGTTTCAGATCGAGATCCGAGGTTTACTTCCAAATTTTGGGAAAGTTTACATAAATCGTTAGGTTCCAAGTTGATATTGAGTTCTGCTTATCATCCGCAGACGGATGGTCAGACCGAGAGAACTATTCAGTCATTGGAAGATTTGTTGCGGGCTTGTGTTCTTGAACAAGGTGGTGCTTGGGATAGTTATCTTGCGTTGGTTGAATTCACGTATAACAACAGTTTCCATTCGAGTATTGGAATGACACCTTTCGAAGCGTTGTATGGAAGGAGATGTCGAACACCTTTGTGTTGGCATGAATCTGGTGAGAGTTCAGTGGTTGGACCGGAGTTAGTGCAACAGACTACGGAAAAGGTGAAACTTATTCGTGAGAAAATGAAGGCTTCTCTGAGTAGGCAAAAGAGTTATCATGATCGAAGGAGGAAAGATCTTGAGTTTCAGGAGGGCGATCATGTATTTTTGAGAGTTACACCGGTGACGGGTGTTGGTCGTGCATTAAAGTCGAAGAAGCTTACTTCTCGGTTTATTGGTCCTTACCAGATATCTGCGAGAGTGGGTGATGTGGCTTATCGGGTGGCGTTGCCGCCGAGTCTTTCGAATTTGCACGATGTGTTTCATGTTTCACAGCTTCGGAAGTATGTTCCGGATCCGTCGCATGTGATTTCGATGGATGAGGTTGAGGTAAGGGAGAACCTTATGGTGGAGGCAATTCCAGTGAGGATTTTGGATCGCGAGTTGAAGCAGTTAAGGGGCAAGGATATTGCGCTTGTGAAAGTAGCGTGGGGAGGCACTGCTGAGGGCAATTTGACTTGGGAGTTGGAGAGTCGGATGTGGGAGTCGTATCCGGAGTTGTTCGTCTCAGGTAATATTTTTTAGGACGAAAATTTCTAAGTAGGGGAGAGTTGTAACGCCCCAGATTTAGTTAGTTTTATTTAATCGAGTCGATTTAATTATTTCTATTATTATTTTATTTTATTTTTTACTTTTATTTGATAATATATTATTTTTCGTCGTGAATATGTTTTATCGCGTTTTGAGAGCGTTTGCGAGATATTTGAGTGTAGGGGTATTTTAGTCATTTCACTTTATTTTTCCTTAAGTTAGAAAATAGAAATAGAAAGAGAGAAAATTAGAGAGAAAGAAAAAGAGAAGAAGGAAAAGGGAAAGAAAAGAGAAGAGAAAGAAGAAAAGAGAGAAAAACTTGGGGAATTAAGAAAACAATCAACTGACTTTTCAAACACGATTAAATCGGGTAAGGGTGCGAAACTCGATTATATTATACTTGTGTATGATTATGTATGTTTGTATTTGGTTGTTTTTGGATTGAAATTGGATATTGAACAAAAAACCATAATATGTTGAAATTGTTAGAATCCGATTAAATTGTGTCGGAAATCATGTTTTCAGGTTCCTTATTGTTGATACAGGTTAGATATATGTTGTTGTGCTATCTATTGGCAATTTTCTGGTGTTTAGGTGAAAATTTGGAGTGGGTTTTAGTGATTTTCGCAGAAAAAATTCTGCAGAAAAATTCTGGTTTTCCACTACCCATACACGTATCACTCAAGGCAATACGCGTATTGGTTAAGGCAATACGCGTATGTCAATGAAGGGATGACGGCAATACGCGTATGGAGTTCCATTTTTCTCGGCCATCTGCTGACACGCGTAATGGTACACGTATGAGTTTGGGCAATACGCGTATGGCTCAGGGCAATACGCGTATGGCCAGCAGGGGTGTAAAATGTTGTCTTTTCGCGATGTCTTTTCCGTTTACGTCCGTAACTTGTGTTCCGATTATCCGTTTTGAACATTCTTGGTATTGTTGGAAAGCTAATAAAATGTACTTTCTTATTAAAATGTTTTTGAGATTGTTGGACGATTTAATTATGTCGGGAATTTGGAATAGTGTCGTTTTGTCGACTTTTACCGTTTTAATGGTGTGTAATTGAGGTGTATTATGCAGTGTGCTGTTGTGTGATGAAAATACATGTGATAAAATGTTGTTGTTAGTTCTTTAATTCTAAGGGTTGGCATTAATTTTGTAAAACAAATAACAACAGCAATATGTTAGATAGGATGTTTTATCTTGCTAAAGAAGAACAGGTTGAGCAAGGAGTCCTAGTGTGCAATGGAACATGTTGAGCTGAAGTAGTTTCAACATCTGGAACAACATGTCGTATCAAGATCTCCCATGCAGGGCCATTCGACATCGCGCCAGAACTGAAGTGAATCAAAGTTTCTGTTATGTGTTAACAGATGCAGAAGATTCAGGGAGTAATATGCAAATCCTATGTGGCGTTGAATTAAAAGGGCTGAAGATTCTAATCTGTAATTAAGAAGATGATTGGAAAATATATACTTTCTAAATATGGAGATATTTTAGGAAGTTATAGATTGAAGTCCTAATGTGTAGTAGAAGTTTCTGCTGACTTGTAGCAGCTCATTTGCTGTGTTTTTGTAGGCCCAAATCCAGTTGGGAATAGGTTATATATAGATGCTTTGTAACCTAGTTTTAGAACCGAACCAAAGATGTAAAAATGTTGGTTCCTGTACCACTCGACATGTGAGTTGGACAGTTTATAAGTGTGATCCTCGAAGCTGTTAAGTAAGAGGAGTATTGTTCTTGGAGGAAGCTTTTAAGTAACTCTAAGTTGTGTCTTGGAAGTGTGTTTTCCTTGATGAATTGTTGTATAGGTAAAGAGCCGTTGATGCAGTGGCGGATTGTTGACTGCTAGACATCATTGCGATGATTGGAAGTGAGAAGAGTTTCTCATATCTAGAGAGGATCTAGGTAGAAGGGTCATTGGGTAGTGATTAAGTGATAAGCTGTAAACGGAGAGTTTAGCTTTGAATTGATACTACTGATAGTGGACTTTCTTCCTGGCTTGGTAGCCCCCAGAGTAGGTGTATTAAACCGAACTGGGTTAACAATTCTGTGTGTCTTGTTTTTTTTTCAGTACCGTGTTATATACCTTGCCATTTGTGTTCATGTCAGACTAGATGTCGAATAGCTTGTTATAGGACATCTGAATTCTGTACATGTACCAGAATTTCAATTGGTATCAGAGTAGGTCATTCTGTTCTGTATCTGGATGAGATCCAAGGGAAGATACTTTCTGGTTCATGGTCAAGGTAGAAGCTTTCTACTGAAAAGTTGTTTGGACTTGGAGAAGTTCATATAGTTGTGAGAATGGTCCCTAGAAGTGGAGGATGAACTGTTCGTGACAGGCAGTGGCATGTGCTGGAGGCTTGAAGTTTTGGTTGAAAAGTTGTTGTGTTGTGGTTACATTAGGTTTGATTTATTTTCAAACATGTGGTATTATGGTGTCTCCTGGATCATGATGCTAGGGCTGATATGTGACACCTGAAGGTTTTGAGGAGTTTGCGTTTTGATCCGCTGCATATCTATCTGAAAGCTCCTGAGGTGGTAACTGAGAAGGTTGTTCTTCTCTGAATGTATATCCTATGGTGATGGGATGTGTGCAAGACTGCTTCAACTTACTGTGTCAACGATACTTGAAGACTTTTGTTCAAGTCCACTCATAAAGGCATAAATAAGTGAAGTTGTAAGGAAGAGATCTGAGGTAAGAGAGAAGTAATTCACTTTTTCTTCTAAAATGATTAATTTCCAATCTTTAATCTCTTGGTGAGTTCCTTGGAATGATGTCCTATCTTGTGTTAGAACATCACGTCAGAATTGTGAAGAATTCTGTGGTCTAAAGGAATGGCTTAGCAGATGCTTTGGGTGCTGAACTAATGTGGTTTGATCACATGAGTTTAGAACCTACTCCTGATCTGGAAGAGGAGGCATCTGGGTGGTTTGTCTAAGAAGTTTCTGGCTCAAGGTGTGATCAACATGTTATTTACTCCTGAGGTCAGTTTATTTCTGGCCCTTGCTGCAGGAGTAGAGAACCTGAGATTCAAGAAGTATTTTCGCTAGCAGACTTCTTGGACATGAAGGTCAAAGATCAAAGAGGCATGATTTTTCTGGAAGCATCATCTGAATGATCGTGTGAAGCTAGACTAGTATTGAATGTGTGTGATCCAATCACAGTCTGTGCTGCTGTTAAAGGTGAGAATGATAGGGATTGATTACCGTTGGAGAGTTGGATGAGAGAATACTGCTCTCATGCTCTTGTGATGTGATGGAAATGTGGTGTTTTTCATAGTGCAGCTGGACTCTGTTCATGATGTCAAGACTGATGTCTTAAACACCTGTTGACTTTTGTTGTTGAGATCACAAGCCTCTACCGGTAGTGAAGGCCAAGCTGTAGGTGAACTAAGTGTGCATGGTATTCTTTGTACAAAGGAGTACTGGTGGTAATGGATAGTTGGGATCATGTGAGTATTGGTACAAGGGATGATTGTGTTCAACTTATGAGTTGAACAAAGAGTGAACTCTTGAAGACATGAAGATGCGTCTTATGTTTTCCTTTCTTCAAGGTACGAAGAAGCACATGTTATTCTTGATAGGGGGAGAGTGTCAAAAATTCTATGTAGCTGAGCGTGTGATGGGAGTTTGTTATTGGTACTTATCATGTTTGATATATGTCTACAGAGATGGTCTGATTTCGGCTTTCTGTGGCTGCATTTTTATGATATGTTTTGGCCTGATGCAATTTATGCAGTTGCATTAAAAGTGCTGGGATGTGTTTTGTACAGTTATGATCCTTATTGCATTTGTTTAGTATAGATGGGACAAAATTAAAACTGAACTTTATTGCATTGTTAAACGCATACAAGATTAGTAAAAGCAACAAACAAAGGGTCTATAGGTTATCCCAACCCCCCGAATCAAGAAAAGTCTTCCAATCTTCATCCCATTCATCTTCAGAAGCTTGAAGTTGCACTTGGCTTTTCTTGGTGGCTTTCATCCTTCTCTCTGATGGTCTTCTTGTTCTTGTTGCTCCTGAAGTTGTCCCAGTTGTGGACAATGGTTGGTCCTTCAGCCTCTGTGGATCTGGGTTCTTGACTTCTTGCATGTGACTCCTTTTTTTCATCCTTGTTAGATTGGCTCATGGTTCTATCTGTGATGTGTGGTTAAGAGCAAGGAGGCTTGGTTTTTATACTGCATAAGAGTCCTTGTTTGTATCGCCTGACCAGTCAAAGTGGTCTTTGGGTTGGAAACTTGTCTTCTTGGGAACCTGTTTTTAACCATGTCACATTGGATGTCAGAACTTCGTGTTTGGTGCCTTGGTAGGATAAGAGGTTGTCCAATTGTGATTAAAAGGATGAAGGGTAAGCCTAGGTTTTGTCTAGTTGTCTGATGAGATTCTTTTGAGTTTGCCTTCAGTAAAGCTGCTGGTGCTAACTGTGATCAGGTGGATGTGACTACCTGAATAAAATATAGAAGGTGTGTGATTTTATCCTATGCTGATGTCCTACATATTGTTACAGCATCATTATTTGTTGTGTATCCTGGATGGAGGTCTAGGAACCATGCTTGTGGAGTTGGAAGAAGCAACATTATCGTCTGAAGTGGCGGTTCTGACATAATGTGGATTCTGATCCTGATGTTAAGAAGTTTGGTCTGGCAATATATGACTATTTTCATGATGAATACTTCATTAGGTGGTTGTGAATGTAAGGACTGGAGGTTGTTGTCAGTGGTGTGATCTGATCAGAATGGCTGAAGAGAAGGAGGTTTCTTCTAATACAAGTAAAAGGTGGTGGCAGTCCTTATCTTGTGTTGCAAGTAATCTAAAGACATCTGTTATGGAATATGTGAGAAATTTCAAATCAAATGGGCTTTTGTTTATTGGACTTGGCAGACCATGTATCTGAAATTAATATGGTGAGATCTTACTCAACAATTACAAGTAGTGGCAGTACTTAAGTGTTGAGAACGTGGAAAAACCGTTGTGCTAGCTTTGGTTGCTCATGACAGGGGGAGTTAAGGCTGATGTCTGTGGTCTATTGCTGCAAGTGTGCTGTTTTTGTGTAGCATGTGTGCTATTCAAGTTTGTGCAGTGTGATGTCAAACCACATGATGGGACATACCCTAGCTGCGTGAAGCTAGTGCTTTTACAGGAGAAGTCTGAAAAGCAGAATTGTTGTATGTGGGAGAGCTCATTTTTCTAAAGGAATCTGGAAGAGATTGTGGGTTGTGCTGATCGATAGAAGTCATCTCAGAATCCAACAGACAAGAAAATGTGCTTGGAATGTATAAGTTTCTGTGGAGTCTTGGGTTGATAATTTTATGAGCAAGCAGACAAATTGTCTTGGTAAGATGTCAGAACATGGTACAGGACATGTTTCTCTTGAGCCAAACAAGGAATTATTCTGGTCGGTAATGTAAGGATCAGGTGAAACACGTGTCTCTGCATATGCATGGAGCGTTATTGGCCTAATTTATGGTAAGATCCAGTTGAGAAACATTAAAGGCAGTTAATGCTGTTTTGGAAGGTAGGCAGTGAATTTGAATGGAGTTTTTGATTCCTAAAATAGCGTTTCTTTGACCAAGAACCTTGACATATTCAAAGCTCATTAATTCCAAAGTATCTGGTCAGCTATTTATAGGGGTTGTTCTCTTCTCCTTCAGCCAAGTGAGTGTCCTTGTTTCACAGGTCTTATGGCGTTTGTTTGTATTTGAGTAAGCACCACTTAGGTCTGGTTCTGTGAGGGTCTTCTTTGCCAATTTTTGGCTAAAAGGGGGAGAAAGGGTGTGTGAAATGGTGTGTGCAGATGCCTTGTCTGGAGTCTAGAGTTCCAATTATGTGCAGAGATGTCGAAGAGGATGTCCTTTCCTTGAGTTGGTGTTGAGTTCTTTGTGACTTGTGTCCTGGGTTATGAACACAGTTGTGACTTGTGTTCTGAGTTACCTGGGTTGATAGATTGATACTTCTTAAGTTTCATCTTATGCCGCAGGTCGACTGGGGGCGTCTGATCAATTAAGGTGTGCAGAAATCTCTTATGCCACCATTGGTCCTTTGTGTCAAGACAGACGTTTCTTTTTTGGAGGAGTCTTCTACATTTAATCCGGGTCTGAGCTGGAAGGAAAAAGAAATGTGTTGTATTAAGGGGGAGGTCAGATATCTTCTTCCTCATGTACACCAGATATCTTCTTCCTCATGTGCACCAAATGACTTCAGGACTTTCTACTTCTTAGGTCCTAATGTGCTGCCTGAAGTTATTGTGATGTGGTGCTCGAAGGTGATGTTATGGAGCTCATAGATTATGCTTAAAGAATTGTCAAACATGATGTCCTAACATCATTCAAGTATTCCCAAGAAGATGATTCTCCATGATTGTTGTTCACAGTAGCTACTGATGGTTACTGTTAGGTTCAGTAGTTGTTGATGACTACTGACAGTAGTATAGAGTTGTGATTGCTGCTGTAATCTGAGTTGTAATGTTTATGTATTTGTTTTAGCCAAAATTTGCCAAAGGGGGAGAATGTTAGTTCTTTAATTCTAAGGGTTGGCATTAATTTTGTAAAACAAATAACAACAGCAATATGTTAGATAGGATGTTTTATCTTGCTAAAGAAGAACAGGTTGAGCAAGGAGTCCTAGTGTGCAATGGAACATGTTGAGCTGAAGTAGTTTCAACATCTGGAACAACATGTCGTATCAAGATGTCCCATGCAGGACCATTCGACATCGCGCCAGAACTGAAGTGAATCAAAGTTTCTGTTATGTGTTAACAGATGCAGAAGATTCAGGGAGTAATATGCAAATCCTATGTGGCGCTGAATTAAAAGGGCTGAAGATTCTAATCTGTAATTAAGAAGATGATTGGAAAATATATACTTTCTAAATATGGAGATATTTTAGGAAGTTATAGATTGAAGTCCTAATTTGTAGCAGAAGTTTCTGCTGACTTGTAGCAGCTCATTTGTTGTGTTTTTGTAGGCCCAAATCCAGTTGGGAATAGGTTATATATAGATGCTTTGTAACCTAGTTTTAGAACCGAACTAAAGATGTAAAAATTCTATTATTAGGGTTGGTTCCTGTACCACTCGATATGTGAGTTGGACAGTTTGTAAGTGTGATCCTCGAAGCTGTTAAGTAAGAGGAGTATTGTTCTTGGAGGAAGCTTTTAAGTAACTCTAAGTTGTGTCTTGGAAGTGTGTTTTCCTTGATGAATTGTTGTACAGGTAAAGAGCAGTTGATGCAGTGGCGGATTGTTGACTGCTAGACATCATTGCGATGATTGGAAGTGAGAAGAGTTTCTCATAGCTAGAGAGGATCTAGGTAGAAGGGTCATTGGGTAGTGATTAAGTGATAAGCTGTAAACGGAAAGTTTAGCTTTGAATTAATACTACTGATAGTGGACTTCCTTCCTGGCTTGGTAGCCCCCAGAGTAGGTGTGTTAAACCGAAATGGGTTAACAATTCTGTGTGTCTTGTTTTTTTTTTCAGTACCGTGTTATATACCTTGCCATTTGTGTTCACATCAGACCAGATGTCGAATAGCTTGTTATAGGACATCTGAATTCTGCACATGTACCAGAATTTCAGTTGTGATGATGGTTTGTGGTCTAAGGGCAAGAAAATGCAATGTGTGGTATTTGGTTATATATGCATGATTATGGGTGTGTATATGTGTGCATTTGAATGTCATGAGTCATTGTATGCCAAGCATCATGATATGCATTCGTGTGATGTCGTGTACCCTTGTGGGGTGTGAGCGACGAATCGATTCCAGAGGGAACCCGCCATAACATCGTGAGCCTTATACCAAGAGGACTGAAAGTGGTGATTATATACGATCGTGAGCCTTATACAAAGAGGACTGAAAGCGATCGGATCGTGAGCCTTATACAAAGAGGACTGAAAGCGATCCATAATCGTCGTGAGCCTTATAACAAGAGGACCGAAAGTGACGGAGAACATCGTTTTCCCGACGGGGAGTTACATTAAGTAACAAGCGATGGTTCTAATAGTTCCTGAGTGAACTAATGATGAGATTGACGGATGGATGGTACCGCATTTGCATAGAGTCGTTGTGTCGGTCTCTTTGCATTTGCATAAATCATGAATGGATTGATTTTGTGTGGAATTGTGAATGGAATTGATGAGTTGAGATATATATATATATATATATGTATATGTTGTTGATAAATGCATTGAGCTTGATTATATATGCCTTGGTGATGGATATATGAGATATACATTGTGTTGTTTTGTGTTTGAATTCTGGTATAAGTTGTGGTGTGAATATTTTACATGTGTATTTTGGTGTTATTATATAATTGTATGCAATTATATTATGATTGTATTTCTCACCCTTCTGCTGTTTTGAATGCTCTATGAGGCATTGCAGATTAGATGCTGGAGGTCTTTTTGTGAAGCTTAGGTCTTCATTCTTTTGTCGGTCGGCTCTGGTATGTAGCACCGGGTAGTCGGGGAGATCGTTGTGATTTATGTGTATATGTATAGATATCTTTTGGATTGTATATGTATGGATCTGTGTATGACAGACAAACTTTTTATGTGATATATATATATATATATATATGAGATTCAGTTGCAGATTTTCCGCTTTTATTCAGTATCTGAACTGTGGGTAGTAGGAATTAAGTTCCTGTGTTAATTGCTACTTGATTGTTGCATATCTTTATGAGCGGGTTTATTGTGTTTTGTCTCAATTGATGTGACACCTTCGTCTATGCCATGAATGTTTAATTATACTCTGATGAAATTTTTATCGCTTTATTTAATTGGGGGTATAGATTGGGGGTGTTACACCTTTGACGCATGTTCAACTCTTTCTGATAATAAAGATACTTTAAGCTCTTGTGGTCACTGAACATCTCAAAACGTACACCATACAAATAATGGCGCCACACTTTCAAAGTAAACACAACTGCCGCCAATTCTAAATCATGCGTTGGATAATTCTCTTCATGGACTTTCAACTGTCGAGAAGCATAAGCCACCACATGTCCATCTTGAATTAACACACCTCCTAAACCCATCTTTGATGCGTCACAAAATACCTCATACGACTTGCTAGGATCTGGAATAATCAAAATAGGGGCGGTCGTCAATCTTTCCTTCAAACTCATAAAACTTCTTTCACAAGCCGAATCCCACTCATACGAATAATCCTTTCGAGTAAGTCTCATCATTGGTAAAGCCAGTTGGGAAAAGCCTTTAATAAACCTTCTATAATAACCTGTCAATCCCAAGAAACTTCTAACTTCAGAAACATCCTTCGGTCTCTCCCAATTAATCACTGCTTCAACTTTTGATGGATCAACCGCTACTCCTCCCTGAGATATGACATGACCAAGAAAATTAACCTCCGACATCCAAAACTCGCACTTGCTTAGCTTGGCAAAAAGTTGTCTTTCTTGTAAGATCGATAAAATGATTCTTAGGTGTTCTCCGTGCTCTTGAGAATCACGAGGATAAATAAGAATGTCATCAATAAAGATCACTACAAATTGGTCCAAGTAAGGTTGAAATATCCAGTTCATATAATCCATAAAAACTGTCGGAGCATTAGTCACACCGAATGGCATCACTAAGAATTCATAATGACCATAACGGGTTCTAAATGCAGTCTTTGGCGCATCTAAACTCTTCACACGAATCTGATGATAACCCAGCCGTAAATTAATCTTCGAGAACACACAGGCTCCCTTCAATTGATCTAACAGGTCGTCTATCCTTGACAATGGGTATTTATTCTTGATGGTGACCTTATTCAACTGATGGTAATCAATACACAACCGCATCCCACCATCCTTCTTCTTTACCAACAGCACTGGAGCTCTCCAGGGCGAAACACTTGGTCGAACAAAATTCTTGGCCATCAACTCTTCCAATTAATCCTTTAATTCTCTTAATTCAAGTGGTGTCATCCGATACGGAGAAACGGATATTGGGGCCGTTCCCGGTATCAGGTCAATAGAGAATTCCACTTCCCGCACCAGAGGAAGAGAAGTGATATCCTCAGGGAAAACTTGGGGAAATTCACCGAATACCAGAATACTCAACACCTGAAGGTGTTTACTCTCCTCCTTAGTAAGAACCAAAATAACAGACTTTTCCTTCTCAAACAAGAAATTTATCATTCTAACCGTACCTTCCAAAAGGGTAGTCAACACATCCCTCGGAGTAGCCTTCACGGACGGAATAATAATTAGCTTCTCCTCATAACCGATAAATACCGAATTAGCAGAAAGCCAATCCATTCCCAGAACAACATCCATTTTCTTTAGCTGAAAACAAATAAAATCAATCTGGAAAACTCTTCCATTCACAGATAAAACACAATTTTCACACATTAACGATGTTTCAACAATCTCATCCATGGCAGTAGTAACCACGATGGGTGGAGACAATGGAATAGCTTGCATCCCTAGTCGCTTCATACATTCCATCGATATAAAGGAGTGCGTTGCTCCACAATCAAATAAAACAAAGCAAGGATTTCCATTAACAAAACACGTACTAGCAATCAAGGAATTGTCACCCATTGCTTTCCTTGAATCCATTGTGTAAACTCGCCCGGTATTCTTTTCTTGCATTTGGTTTCTATTTTTAGGACAATCCCTCGCCAAATGACCCCTTCTACGACAACGATGACACTCCACTCCTTCGAAATGACATCTACCACCATGCCTCTTTCCACAAAAATGGCACACAGGAGGTGCACTAGTCCTGGAATTCTGAACCTGCTTTCCCTTAAAAGTTTGTTGTTTCGGTCTAATTTGTTGATTCGATCTTCCACGGTTACCTTGATTCAACCTACTCAAGTCTCCTTCCGCTTGCACCTTCTTCAAGCTGTGTTCTGCCACATAACACTGCCTTAACAATTCCGCATAGCTAGTGAATTCCCTCTGAGACACGCTATGTGAAATTTCATCCCTCAAACCAAACATAAATTGATCGATCTTCCATCACTCGTCAGGAGCATACATGGCTTGCCTAGAATAAGCAGCCATAATCTCGAACTTTTCCGCATAAGAAGCCACGGTCAAGTTGCCTTGTCTCAACTGTTGAAACTCGAATTCCTTCTGAGACCTTAAGGAACTTGGAAAATACTTCTCCATAAAATTTATCTTAAACTGCTCCCATACCTTTGGTACCTCTTGAATTTTCATTAAGGCTGAAGCACTCTCCCACCACCTCATGGCAGGACCCTTTAACAAGTGAGAAGCGAAGACCACCTTAATTTCCTCACTGCACTGAACTATCAAGAAAATCCGCTCCCTACCGGATATCCATTCATGAACCTTTACCGGATCTAACCCTCCCTGAAACTCTGGAGAATTCATACCAATGAAATCCCTAAAGGTTCCCCCTGCAGCTTCAGGAACAACCACTGGAGGATGCAGGCCACCAACCATTTGTTGTACCATTTGTTGCACAAACTGATTTTGTTGTTGCTGCATCTGTTGCATGAATTGATACAAAGGGGCATTCCCCTCGTCACCTGGTGGATTTGTCCCTGCTGGAGTGGTTCTCGATCTACCACGGTTGTTTCTGAGCCTGTCATCCATGTTCCTGAATGTCATACAGATAAGATTAAGTTTATCAGGCTCAATACCATAAATATAACACTCAAGACCAATGGCGACACGCCGTATATGAAACGGAAAGAAAATACTTATACTATTTCATGGCTAGGTCGAGGATACGACCTGCTCTGATACCAACTGTAACACCCATATATAAATACATACATCAAAGCATATATTATACATAAATATCACGTTTGGTACTGAAAATATACAAGTCCCTAGTAAACACATTATACATATACATGCCCAACAACCTAATACAAGAGAACTATGGCATAATATATATACAAGATGTCCCAAAGATAAATACTAAGAACTAGATCAAATAATGATCCCAAAATCCTCACAATGGAAGCCTTGCCACACAAAAGCTACGACCCGTAAGGAAAAGTCAAACAACTTTGTCCTTACCCTTCGCCGAACCCGTAGTACCTGTGATGTAAACAACAACATGGGGTGAGATACATCAATCTCAGTGAGTTCCCTATCTTATACGTCCTCTCGGCTTTACAAGGTTCTAACAAGCCTAACTCAAGTCAAAAGGGAAGCGGGATGACTTTGGGTACTCACACACACTATATGGATCCATGTTCTTGAGTCTTGTCAACTCACAATCTATCACTAATCGATAAACTTACCAAGGCATCCCCTCTTCACGTCCGCTTCTAAGTCTAGAAGACGACCCGAGTCATGGATCCTTGTAGTTACTTGGCATACGAATGGATTCGGAATTAAGGGACACATTATCAGCTTAATTCGTCACTTCTCATGGCCTCTCATGCCATCACAAGTCTCTACCCGTAGGTTCCATCGTACTATAACATTGGGAATCAAACCTGCCAAGTAGTAATGCCTGCATTTAGAGGAGCTCGAGACTCATAAATGCCTCTCAAGGGCGATGGTTACGATTACGTGATCATATACACCAATGAGATTGTATTCAACAATCACCGGCCATATTAGCCTTAAGACCTCTTTGTCTTTCTACACTTAACACAATTTAACATGATCCATACTAGTGTAACTCTTTCTATACCATTCGGTAATAGACACACGCCTCGGCCTCTCTTGCACGAGCGTCGTCGTTATGTTGTTCAACAATTTTCTAGCCATTACTAGGTTCTAATATTGTTTTATGGTAATGATCCTCACTCTACCTATTTCACTTCCTTTTTAACATGCATATTCCCTCACAATTATGATAAACAACAATAGAATAAGCATAACATATCACATTTACCCAAAAGAATTACATATGATAATTCATCATAATGGTACCACTCTTGGTTTTCCTTCGATTATTTAATCGACATTAAAACCGATAATTTCCACTTCCATTAGGTAGGGTATTCTCATAGCTTCATAACGATATAAAGAAAGCTTGAATCGGACACCCGAGTCAACAGTTATGAATTTTAGAAATAATCTTTTTTTTTTCTTTTTACTCCAGGTCGCGCTAAGCGGGTCTCACCTCGCGCTAAGCGCGCTCCTCGCTGCTTGGAAGGGGTGAAAATTCTCCAGACCGCGCTAAGCGCGCCCTGCGTTATGCAGAAAATTTTTCCTTTTAACTGCCGCCCATACCAAATCAACCAAAAGAGGTATGTGATCATGGTTCTATCATGGGTTATTCCACAAACTTAACAAACATAATTTCCAACAACATTACAGAATTTCTACACAAAACCCAAACATTTCAATTCAATCACAAACATTATAACAATTATCAACCAATGATTCCACACGTATATTGATCATACTACATGAATTATAGCATAATTTAACCGTTAGATTCTTTGATTTTGCAAAAACCCCATTTTCCTCAAAATCTAACCTAACTCTAAAATCCTCAAGAAATTCTACAATAAAGTTTCTATCTAGAACCCATCTGGATTAGAAGATAATGATGAAGAAGCTGAGGTGAATTGGTGAAGATGGGTTGATGATTCTTGCTCTTGAATTCTTGGATTTCTTCTTCTCTTCTTTTCTCCCTTTTCCTTTCCTTTCTTCTTCCTTCTCTCTATTTTCTCTCTCCAATGTTACTAACTTTGGCCAAATGAGGGAAAAGGAAAAGATATAGAGAAACTCATTAATTAGTAATACTACTAATTGTCCAAATTATCTCAAATTCACCAATTAATAAAAACTTCAGAGTTAAATAATATTAATCGGATCAGTTCTGAGTTCATCAGTTTACTCTAATTATTTTATCCAATAAATTCTCAGAGTAAACCGGAACCCAGTTGATCATAATAATATTATCCCGAGTGGAAATAATTTACGGGGTATTACAGAATGTTTGTGGCTCTTTTTTAATACATCTTTATATATATTAATAATAAATGATAAAATTTTAATTAAAAAAATATCAAGAGTAATTATCTCAAAAAGAATTATTTGCCTTTTATAATTATCCAACATAAATATCAGATAAATTCATCTAATATGATATGAAATATATTTAAATGGATATGTAAATTTTAAAAGAAATACTTAAAAACAAATAGGTTTTGTTATGGTAGTGACCAGTGAGAATTTGAATAAACATTTTAAAATATACAAATGTTTAACAAATACACGGGATAAAAAAAATTTGTACTATAGAATTGTTCCAAAATGCATATTGATCGCAATACCAAATTTACTAATCTATAATATAAGAAAATTTGTTGTTCTAGAAAACACATTTATACCCTTATCTCTTTTTCTGCCATGTCATCAATTTAGGGCAATTTGTGTCCAAAATTTACTTTTTGCAACCAAAGTATCATTTTGAACCAAATAGTTTGCTTTTGCCTTCCACTTTTGCCTATGATATCTATTGTTTACATTGATTGGTTCAAAACAAACTACCATTTTCTAAATTCTACAACTTTTTACATTTACCGATGCAATTCAAACAAAAATTCAGCTTCCCCCCAAATGCAAAGCAACATTCTCTCTCTTCCTCTACCTGTCTCGTCCTCTTCCTTTCTTCTCTCTTCCACTACCTCTCTCTTCCTCTTCTATCTTCTCTCTTCTGAAGCCCCTCTTCTTATTCTTCTTTCTTCTCTCTTCTGTTGCGTCTATCTTCTTCTTTCACATGTCTTCCTTTTCTTAAAAAAAAAGATGTTGCTTTTATCCTATTCTAATTAGATCTACGATACTCTGGCAATTTTACGGCGGTGAACGATTTTATGGCGGTAGATCTGTGGTGGCCGCAATGCATTTCCGGCAACGAGTGTGGTGGTGGTCGAATTCGAAATGGTTTCTGTATTACTTTTTCAATTTAGGTTTTGTTATTAATTTATTTACTTTTATTTGATCTATTTAGGTTTTGGACTTTGGAGAAAGCGAGAATCAGGTAGAAGTTGGTCCCTCTTCATAGTCATCATGTTGAATATGGTTATTTAATCTCTTTTATTTGTATTTTATTTATATGTATTGTTTTCTATATACGATGGTTATGATTTTTCTGAATTTTTTTATGATTTTTTCAGCATCAGATATGGCTAACTCTGAGATTGTAGCCGTCAAAATGGCTTGCTGTTCAAGGTTAGTTTTTCAACAATACAATCTTCTTATCACTGTGTTTGTTTCAATTCTTGATTTTTTTCTGTATTGTGTTCTTTCTCATCATGGGCCTTAGCACAAGTTTTTGGATGACGGTTTCTACACGATTTTTTCTTGTATGTTTAAATGGTTCGCTTGACACCATAAAGGCTCTTATCAAGTTTTTGGATGGCGGTTTCTACACGACTTTTATCTCAATCTGCTAGATATCATCCACAAGGCTCATATAAAGTGGAATTTGGGCCTAGGTATGGTACATGTACGCAGCCTCACCTGAGATGGACATTTTACCACAAACTAAAGTTTTCATACTATGTTGTTGCTGACATCACTTTCTTTTACATGTCTGTTTTATGGGTATAAGGGTTGATTCTTGTGCTTTCTTTGGATTTTTTCTACAAAGAAAATTATATGATAATCCTTTTGAAAACTAAGCTCTTTGTTTGGGAAATTTTTCTGGATTCAATCATCAACAACTGTAGGGAGGAAGTACAAAGAAAACCGTGTCGGTTACAAAGAAAGTATATTTTACATATTATTCAAATTTGATTTCATTTCTCATCACTGCAGGGAGGAAGTACAAAAGGCACAATGTTATTGTTTGTTGTATTCCTTTTCGTTATGACCTTTGGTGCAATACTAATGTGCTTCCTGCATAAACGGAGTGGTAATAGTAATGATGCTGGTGAATCAAAGTCCCTTAGGTCTCTATGTAGTTCACTCACAAGTGCATTGTCTGATGTGAAGATGTTGTTGATCATACCCCTTATGGCATATTCAGGTGTACAACAAGCATTTATGTGGTAATTTCACATGAACCATAAGTTATCTTCCTTGTGATCTTCAATAATGGTTCTTTGAGTTATTGATTTCTTTCCTATATATTTTGTAATGTTTGTTACTGAAATAATTTTCACAGGCCAGAATTTACCAAGGATGTTGTGACTCCCGCAAATGGTGTTTCCGGTGTTGGTATTGCAATGTCAGCATATGGGGCTTTTGATGGAATAGTAAGTATTGAAATTGAATGCAAAACTATAGTTTCTTGGGCGATGGTTCGAAAGTGACTTGATTACATCATGGTTGAAATGTTTGAATCTCAACAATTAGATAGTATGTTGAGAGGGGTATGTTAGAGATTGTGTTGAAAAGTTATGCAGCTACATCTATTTCAACGTTTTCTTTCATTCTGGTTTTAAGGTTTATGTATTTAACAAAGTTGATTTTTGCATTCTGGTTTTCACATGTTTTTTGGTTTTTACATGCTTTGTACTTTAAATCAGCTTTGTATGGTAAGTTGGTGGCCAGTTGTTGATTACTTTAGATGATCATTGTTTATTATAATTGGTTAGCACTAATGTTTGAACAATTTTTGAAAACTTTCTGTTAATCTTACTGCTTTGTTCATTCAATCATCAACCATATTTTGGTTTCAGTTCTCAAGAATATCACGAGGCTCTTGAAAAATATATTCAGTTCTTTGAAGGCCAATTAAGTTCTGAAGTTGCGACCGAGACATCAGCTGCATTGGCATCTTCATTATTAGTATTCAGATTCCCTTTTCTACTCCCTCTTGAATTATAGAACCATCATGTTTTGGTTATGTTTGTGATTTGCATTCATTTTACATCAGAAACATACAAGTTTCTGTTTCGATGCAATGTTGTACAAACTTAATTAGGTAGTGTTTAATTGTTTAATGATTTTGGTATGTTTGTTAGTTTTCACATACTCAATTATGTTTGTACATACTCAATTATGTTTGATACATTTCTCATTTTTTTTAGTTCATGAATGTACTACACTTTGCTTGAATTTGTTCCTGCAATCCTTCTAACAATGACTTTCCTTACTGGAGCCAACATTTCACTTCTTTCAAAATGGAAAAAACACTTATGAACTTTTAGGCGAAGATGTTGAGAAATTTAATCATATTACGGAGAAACTCTTTAAGTAATGCTTCATATATTATGGAGAAACTCTTCCAAAGAAAAGGTTTTCACTCTGGTGAAGTTTCAATACATATATTGTCAGTTTTATGATTAATACATGTTATTCCATGACTTCTTTCGGCTGCTATTTCTTGTTTATTCAGACAAATATTGCGTCTTCACAATATTTGCTTTCTTTTCCCAGCTTCTAATCTTTTGGGTTTGTATTTCTCAGGTTGTTCTCCTGTCTGAGACTATTCAGGAGTTGACTAAAACATTTGAATTACATGCTATTCCATGGCTTCCAAATGGAATAAAAGGGCATAGTTTATCAGATTACACATCACTGGTATTGGCTTACAATTTTGTGGGTCTGTGAAGTTTGTGTGAATTGTTTATTTTTAAATGTGTCTTCATTTATTGTTTGATAAATTGTTTACATGAATGAATCTAGGATAATGATAAGAAGCTAATAGGAAAAAGAAATGCATCCATCTAA
Source organism: Lathyrus tuberosus (assembly GCA_022829125.1). NCBI lineage: Eukaryota > Viridiplantae > Streptophyta > Magnoliopsida > Fabales > Fabaceae > Lathyrus > Lathyrus tuberosus. The sequence continues at coordinate 2,042,228 of JALAZF010000282.1, forward strand.
TAGGAAAAAGAAACATGACAATTTTGTAATATGTAAGGCAATTTTCTTCTCATTTCTATTTTATAACAGAAATGCATCCATCTAATAGGAAAAAGAAACATGACAATTTTGCTTCTCATATTTATAATTTTCTGTCAAGTGTTATTATATGTACATTACATTCCTTTTTATAACAGATATTGGACAAATCAGTGTCGTGTCGTGTTTTCGGTATCCGTGCTTCATACGTGAGGACTCCCAATTATTAACAAATATGAGCGTCTTTTCTTAGGCGTTTAGTTGATCTAGAGTATTTTGGTCAAGATATTGCATATAGTTGGAATTGTTATTATTATTTTAAGAATTTTGATTGTTGTGCTTAGTTTCCATTTACTGAAACAACTCTACAACATCATGTCCATTGTATCATATGAACAGGTGCATCAAATGAGTCGAGCTATTATTGAAGTATAAGTTGCAAAGTAAAATAAATGAAGGAGTAGAAAACGGAAAAGAAAACTTGTGAGAATGAGCATCTGGCACAATAATTTAGGTGCCTGGCGGTATTTATTTCAATTGGGAAGTTTTTGTCTCTGCCAAGACTGCCTGGAGGAAGACACTGGCCTGTTTTGAGGAATTTCAATGCTGGTTTATTCCAGGAGGATGTTACTCTCATGGAATTGCTCAGGTTAGGAGTATCACTAGAAGCAAAATCCTTCATATCCTTAAAGCTCACGATTTATTATTTTCTGTCTATAATGTATTGTTATTGGAATTTGTCATTTCATAATATAGGAATATTTGGATTGTGACCAGTTCTAACTTATTCAATAGCATAATCATTTAAAGCAAATTCAATATTTCAGTTTCTTTTTTGGTTGCCTGCAATGAAGAAACTGTTATCGGAATGATCTGTCCTTTGTCTTTTGATATTATTGCTGGATTAATAGATTGATGTGAAATCAGTTTAAGGCAGAGTTGTTAGTGTTAGTTTCAAGCGATTGAAGAAGAGTTTTGAGGCAAATATACTTGAGGATAAGTTCTATTGTGTTTCTGATGCTGATCATGGTTAGCCTTGATGTGTATCTGAGTGTTCATTGGAGTTTCATTTCATATATTTGTATAGTTATGATATTTTGGCTCGTACCTGCATTTATTTCATATTTTACAGTCAAACTAATTTTAGAATGTTGTGGATCTGCTAGCTGGTGTTTGTGTTATGATTGATCTAAAAACTGCTCAACTATGGGGCTCTTAGAATTATGATTGATCACGCATAAAATTATTAATTTATGTATGATGTATCAATTTTTCACTGATGTCTTTTAGATTTTATTAATTGAGTTTTGAATTGGTCATGTTGGCAATATGAAAATTGTAATAGATAGCTTTTGTAGTGATATAACATGATATGACTAACTTTTCACCAACCTCGGAACTGAAAAACTTTCTTTTTCATGAAAAACATGTTGATTCCGTTGAGCCTATAGTGGTTTGTTTAATGTACAGGCCCGACAAATACATAAGAGGCTACGCATTGTTGGTGTTGAAACTACATCAGATCATTTCTCCAAGGATTTTAAATAAGATCTAAGTTATTTTTATTTTATGTCACGACCTTTTTTTCAAGTTAGTAGGAAATGATTACATACTCATATCTATAGCAGGTCCTTTTTTTGGATGTTGATGTTGCACAGTAACAAATACGCTGATGTTGCATTGCATCTTGACGTTAAGAACCCGAGGGAGGTATACTTTTGGCATTATAATGACGATGACGACTGTGGATACCTGCTGTTTAGGTTGTAAATTATGTGTGGTTTCTAAAAAATTAGAACCTTTACCATATTAGATCCATTTCTTCTACTGTCCATATTTCTATATGGAATATTGGAAGAACCTTGTCATCTTTTTACCGACATCTTTGCTCCACTCCCCTACCAATTAGAATATTTTAAAAAATGCCAACAATTCAATCTTCACTTATTCCAATTACTTTGCTATCATGGTGCTTTAATAACTGTTTTATTAGTTTTTAATGATTTCATGTTGTTTGAGTTATGAATCTTTGTATGTCTATTTTAAAATATTTGTAATTTTATAGTTTGGAAGTAAACATGTAAAATAAGTGTATGGTTGTTAAATGTCTTTTTTTGTTGTAAATATTATGGACTTGTGATATGATGTTGAGTTTCAGGTCAATCTTGAATATCTTGGATGAGTAGTTTTCAACAATGAGGGCTTACTCTATCCTGATAGTATGGTTGAAACTAATTCACATACTAATTAATTGATTAGTATCAAAGATCCTTAGCTACTTACAATGTGGTTTGGAGAAAGTGAGGCTAATGTGAGGGAAATATTTGACGAACTTAATTCTATTGCAACTCAGGTGTGTACCATATTGAGTTGTGATTAGATCATTTGACAGTTTTTTGGGCTCTAAAATATTTATGTTTGTGTGCCTTATCTTACAGAAAAGAAATACTTCTAAAGATGCTGGTGGTGCTGCTGATATCCGCAAGTTCTAATCATTTGCCCAAACCTTGCAGCAGTCAAGAGGGTTTAGAAGCGAGTTTAGGTTTGTAGACACCAGTGCTGGTGGTGCGGCCACTGCTGCAAGTGATCCTGAAGTATAGTGCTGGCAGAGCTGATGAAAATGGCCTTTACAGTTAGTTCAATATTTGCTATTTTTATTCTGGAACTACAATGTTGCCTAATTTATGTACTATTTCATTTGTTTGTATGAAATATGACTTCCATTAAATTATTAATATCATCACTCCGTAAAATATATTATTGGTAAATCATTAGGTGCGAGCATCTCTTGATGTTTGAAACAGTTATTTGGTCAGTTTCTAGGATCATTTATGGTCTTGGGTTCTCAGCTCTATGGTTATTTCAATTGTATTTATGAGCTTACACATTTTTAACAGCAATGCTTCTAAGAAAACTTAAAGGAATAAATTCAACAAACTACATTTGTCATATTTGTCATATTTATGTCTATTCCTAATGTTTGGCTATGACTCTAAACAACTATAATAATGTGCATTTCTCATATAAAGGTGTCATTATGTTTGCGTATTTCGAGTCAATTCATGACAATATAAATATAAAGCCATGATAGTGTGTATTATGACAATATCTTTTTTTAATCTTACATCTTAATAATTCATTTTATTTAATAATTATTTTGATATTTCATTAAATACATACATTTTTTCAAAATATAAAATTAACATGAACTACATAATTATATTTATTGTTTATATTTGTTCTTATATATGGTGAAATTAGATTTCTCATATCGTGGAAATATTTTAAAATAGAAAAAATGAAACTACTAATTCAATTATTTTTATAAACGAAAACAACTTTACTATTGATTCAAATATTTCTATAAATAGTGTCAAAACAAAATTAATATTTGTATACGAGAAAAAATAAATTATTGATTAAAATATTGTTATATAGGGGAGAAAATACTATTATTATAAAAGGGAACAACTTTACTATTGATTCAAATATTTTTATAAATATGTTCAAAACAAAAATAATATTTAGATTCAAATATTTTTATATACGAGAAACACTTTACTATTGATTCAAATATTTTTATAAATAGTATCAAAACAAAATTAATATTTATACACGGGAAAAAAGACATTGTTGATTAAAATATTATTATATAGAAGAGAAAATACTATTGTTAAAAACGGAAATAACTTTACTATAGGAGAACATTTTTTATATAAGATAAAAGACTATTGTTATAAACAGAGACAACTATAATTTTGATTCAAATATTTTTATATACGAATAAATACTATTGTTATAAACGGGCACAAGTTCAATTTTGATTAAAAAATTTTTATTTACGAAAAAAATACTATTGTTATAAACGGGCACAACTATAATATTAATTCAAATTTTATTATATACGAAAAAATACTATTGTTATAAATGGTCACAACTTTAATTTTGATTCAAATTTTTTTATATAACATAAAATACTATTGTTATAAATGGACACTATAATTTTGATTCAAATATTTTTATATACAAAAAAAATACTATTGTTATAAACGGACACAACTTTAATTTTGATTTCAATACTTTAATTTTGTTATAAACGGCGACAACTATTTTTACAACACACAACTTTTTTTTATACTTACTAATACAAACTTTTAATTTCAATTATATCTATTTTTATAATTTTACTATTTTTTTTCAATTTAATTAACAATTACGCGTTCATAACATAAAATTCTCGAAGAAATAGGCTCGTGCGAACGCACGAGTTAGTTACTAGTTTAATTTAAAGAACCAAACACTGTACATTCAAGTCTGATCTCTTATAAACTCAGAGGCTTACCAGCAAGAGTTCAAGTCTGCACGTCTTGGTGAATTATAAACACAGGATTATAAACACAAGATTATAAAGACAAGAAGTAGCTTCTGTAACAATAGTTTTTATAAAAGGGGTTGAATAAAAAAATAAGATAATGAAGTTTCAAAGGTCATGCTTTTGAAAGGCCATGGAGTTTCAAAGGCACAATTATAAACATAAGATTAGATCTATATTGACTACAACCATTTTTTAGTGCTTTTGAAATGAAAAGTGCTTTTGAAAAGTTATTGTGTATCAGTATTTTTTTTAGTAGATATATAATGCCAAAAGTAATGATAGTTCGAGTTAGCAATTGAAATAGTAAGGCAGTGTTGCAAATCTTAGCAGAATAGAATTCGAGTCCTTGGTAATATGAATATGGATATCTATTGATGACCTGAATAAAAGTGTGTTGCTTGAATAGTAGAAAAAATATCGTATTTGTTATAGATGACATGAATATGGCAATGTATAAGTCTGATAATCTTGTTTACATTTAAGGATGCTATAAACAATGATGTTATTAAGCATGGTACATTCCTGAATGGCAAAGCAGTGATGTTATTAAGCATGGTACATTCCTGAATGGCAAAGCAATGATACAATCCACTATTTCCTTTATTTTATGATATTTTTCTGTATTGAAATTTAAACCATACAATCCACTTTTTCCTTTATTTTATTATATTTTTCTGTATTGAAATTTAAACCACACTTAAGGTAACGTATATAGCTACGATCGATGTACATGCGATACGGTGTCATATTTAGTGTCAATATAGCGGTTCTCATAATGAAAAATCGGTATAGAAATTTTAAAGTGTAACTAGCAAGATACCCGTGCGGACGCACGGGTAAATTTATTTAATATGGTATAAAATATATTTAGATATTAGTGTAAATTTGAAATAAACATAAAAAGATTTAAAAAAAATAAAATTTTCACATTTAAAAATAAATATTTATCTCACAATTAAAGGCGGTTAAAATAAAATAGATATTGTACTGATAATGACCCGTGAAATAAAAAGTTAGTGTCGAGCACAATTATTGAGTGATATTCAATTTGTTACAACATAAAATATGTTTAAATACATATATCAATTTATAATGTGTTGCTTAATTGTAAAATGAACAATGGTCATACAAACTCTATTGTATTCAATAATCATATAAAAAGAGACCCGTGAGATGCAGAAAGAAAAAAAATTCACATTTGAAAATTTAAAAAATTCGCTCTTAAATAAAGACAATTGTTGATTAAAATAAAATAGATACTGTCCTGATAATGATTCGTGAAATGAAAAGTTAGTTGTGTGCATTGTTATGGAATGTTATTCAATAAATTTCAAATGAGTTGTTTAATTATAAAACAAACAATAATAAGATAAATTATGAATATTTTATATATATAATAATTATAAAATAATTATGTTTTTATTTTAAATAAATTTTGTGTTTTAAAAATTAAATATTTTCCTGTATTCTTCTTCATTAAATTAAAAGAGGTTCAAAATTTGTTATTTATGCTTAAAAAAATAAAATAGGAAAAAAAAATAGAGAGAGAAAATTAAAATGAAAGTGAGAAAGTTTGAGAAAAAAAATGGGGGAAATTTAAAATTTGAATGAAGAAAAGAAAAGGAAGAGTGAGAAAGTTAAAAGTAAAAGGTAAGAAATGAATGATTTGAAATTGGACATGTTGCATGATCTAATAAGGGAAGAGAATGATAAAATGTGAACATTAGTTGATTACTTAAATGTCTTTTTGTTAGTGTAAAAAATTTATAATAAATGGGTAATTTAGAGAGTTCATACAATTGATTTTTAATGGATTGATAGTTGATTACAAACCGAAACTAAGTGTTAGAAGTCAACAATTAATGGTTGAGATACAAAAAGTAGCACATGTATTTTAGTTTATTGTGTAAAAAGGATATAGATAGGATAGATGATATAGACAATTGCATAGGGAATTATACAAATTATTTAGGTGATGTAGACATAAAGTATAGTATAGGGTGAGAAAATATATTAAACTGAAGAACGTGTGAAGTGGTACAACTAGTTGTGAATTTTTTTCCCTCATGCCACACTTTTAAAAGTAATATACCATAATGCCACAATTTTTAATTAATATCCCAAAATGTCACACTTTCAAACAAAAAAACGTATCTGTGGGGAAGTGTCGTCCATTGGATATGCGGCCCCTAAAATTTCTCTACACAGCCGCCCATTGAAAGGGCGGCACTGTCCATTTTCTTTTTTTTTTTTTTCGTTTTATTAATATGAATAATATTAATAATAATAATAATATTAAATAATTACAATAATATTAGTTATTATTAAATAATAATAATAATAACATTTAATATTAAATAATAATAATAATATGAGTTAATATTAAATAATAACAATATTATTAGTTAATATTACATAATAATAATAATATTAGTTAATATAAAATAATAATTATAATATTAGTTAATATTAAATAATAATTATAATATTAGTTAATATTAAATTGTATATATTAGAGTTTCCAATTCTAATATTAATAATAATTATAAAATAAATTAATATAAAATAATATTAATATTTTAATATTTTAGTATTTTAATATTTTTGTGCAGTGCCGCGACTGCAATGGGCGACACTTTTTAATATTTTATTATTTATGTACAGGGCCGCTACAGGGCCGGTACTGCAATGGGCGGCACTTTTGAATATTTTATCATTTCTGTACAGTGCCGGTACTGCAATGGGCGGCACTTTTGAATATTTTATTATTTCTGTACAGTGCCGGTACTGCAATGGGCGGCACCCTTTAATATTTAAATATTTTTGCACAGTGCCGGCACTGATATAAATAGAGGTTGGGTGTGATCAATTTTTCACATCCATTTGAAATTCGTTTTAGTACTTTGAAGATGTATCCTCGCCGCTGGGGGAAAGTAATTTTTTCGAGAGACAAGCCGGCAATGGACATGCTTTTCTGGAACATCCGTAGTTTAGAGCAACTACACAGGGAGTTGAAGCGTTGGTTAGAAGGAGATATACCAAAAGGGGAAAAAATCAAAAGTATTGAGAGGTTTGATGCTTGGCGTGGGTGGGTGCGAATCAAGTCTGATAAGGAAGCCAGAGAAATGATGTTTGGCCGGAACGAAATCAAACTGTTAGTTGTAATCAGTAGTTAGAGAAGTTGTATCAAATGTTATGTTAAATGTTTCTTGTTATTATTTTGAACTTTGTTTATGTTGTGTTATTCATGTATGTGGTGTGTTAGTTAATGAAGAACAATGTTGTTTTGTTGTGATATCTGAAATGTTGCTATTAAGTAAATAATCTAGTGAAGCACAATGTTGTTTGGATGTGATATCTGAAATGTTGCTATTGATTAAATAAAACACTAACGATTACTTGTCCCCACATTGGGACACTTGGTTCGGTTGTGAACAGTTTGACGACACACGGAACATTTTCTCTCAAGCTTATCAAAGTTATCCATTTCCGTTCTAATACGTGTGCTCACTGGGCGACCTTTCTTGTTCCTCCGCATTCTTGGGTTATGGTAAATTTGATCTCCCTCATAAACGGGCCAATATTCATCGTAAGGCAACACTGGAAAGCTTGTGCTGTAAACCCCAAAAAGGGTTGAAACCTTGTAAACGTCTGACAAAAGAGCGTAAGCGTCGTGGCGCACATAAGAACATGCGGCGATTACATGTGAGCAAGGGACACGGAATGCCTGAAACTTTCCGCAGTCACACCAACAATTTAGTAGGTTGACCTTATAATGTCCCATAGGCTTTCCCTCACCATGGTCCTTTGTTTCCTTCACACTAAAAAGATTGTTAGTGTAGTCAAATACTCTGACATGATGTGTGCCAGATTTTGTTGTTTCTTCTTTCATCACCTTAAGGCAGTTTTCTGTAAATGTCTGTCCAGAACTCAACACAGCACTCCACTTTGCTCCCCTTTCAGCAAATAATGATCCCAATCTATAATATGTTGCACTTACCAATGCTGTAATGGGCAAATTACGGGTGCCTTTAAAGACAGCATTCAACGACTCAACAAGATTGGTAGTCATGTGACCCCAACGTCGACCCCCGTCAAATGCCCTTGACCATTTTTCGACCGGAATATTGTCTAACAACTTTAAAGCATCAGCATTCGCCATGCCAATTTCAGACCGGTAGTAATGAAATGTTGGTTGGTTTAATGCATACCCTGTAAGAAAATTGTATAAAATATACTTATTGACTAAGATATAATATATGTTATTGACGAACGCTTAATGTTATCAAATATACTTACCCATGTTAATGACTTTCTCCCGTAGTCTCCTGTCCTTGATTTCCCTCATAAAATTTTGCGAAATGTGTCGGATATAATAAACATGCACCGATGGGGGATTATGCCAACCATTTTCTGGATTTTTGTATGCACTGTCAATCGATGCATGTCGGTCTGAAATCAAGCATAGGTCTGGCTGTGGCGCAACATGCCTCCTCAAGTTGCGTAGAAAAAACCCCCAACCTTCAGCCGTCTCACCTTCCACAATGGCAAATGCAACTGGGAAAATATTGCTATTGCCATCTTGTGCCACCGCCATAAGCAGGGTGCCCTTGTACTTACCGTATAACCAGGTTCCATCAATTTGAAGAATAGGCTTGCAATATGCAAAACCTCTGATGCATGGTTGGAATGCCCAAAATAGTCGGTGGAAGATGTGTTTCCCTTCAACAATTGTTCTGTCATCTGTATACATGGGTAGTGTTTCTATTTCCAGCACCGTCCCCGGAACAAATTTTTTAAGTGCTAACAGAAAATGTGGAATCACTTTGGAGGATGTCCATATGTTGTTGGGTCTGCGTGTGGATGGTTTACCGGTCGTTGGTAACACAAACGTGAGGTACTCGTTAATTGAAGAACTATTGGGGGTGTCCTTGGAAGAAGGTGTTAATAGGAAGGGCCAAAACATTAGAATTTCATGGCTAAGATCAATTTACCAACGTTTGGCATTGACCGAGGATTCTCCCGAGTATCTGAAAATTTATAAATCTAGACTTTATATTTTATTGCTTTTCGCATGCTTTTTATTCCCTGATACTAATGGTAATAGTATCCATCTTCAATTTTTACCATTACTAGAAGATTTTAACCAAATAAGTAGTTATAGTTGGGGCGCTGCTACCTTAGCGCATCTGTACAGAAATTTGTGTAGATGCGCAAGAAAAAATGTGCATAATTTTGCTGGTTGTGGCGTTTTGATTCAAGCTTGGGGATGGTCTAGAATGCCAAGATTGGCACCAATAAACCCCAATCCATACCACTTTCCATATGCGACCAAGTAAGTATACTTAAATACTTTTCTTTCTATACATTTTTTTCCTATAAATTTTACTAAATACTTTTTTATTTTATAGGTGGTCCGCATATGGGATGAATTATGAAAAAACTCCTCATCATTGTGCTCCCGGATATCGAACTTTCTTCGATCATTTCGAGGAAGACGACGTATTATCTCTAACGCATACATTACTTTCATTAAAATTATTTTATATTTTTTAAATTCTAATCCTTTTTTTAACTACATTACAGTTTGTATGGAGGCCATATCTTGACCTTCATGATCCAGATCCAACTGAACAAGACATGTGGAGTTCAAAAACATTCATTTTTTGTTTCACTTATGTCGAAATGCATCATTCAGACAGGGTGAAACTTCAATTTGGGATTCACCAAGACATTCCTGGTCCACCCACGTCCATGGAGAGGTACCACACTAGTATCATAAACGATGCGTGAAAATTCCCTGATTGGAGAGACCATAACAGAGAAGAACAACAACAATGGATAAATCGTCGCCAAACTGTCCTACAAGGAAATGTCATGGAATTCGAATGTAAACCCAGTAGGGAATACATGAATTGGTATAAATCTGTGACAATTTTGTATCTATCACAAAATAGATACTTATGGGACCCTCGTAACCAACCCACATCTTCAAACTTCCAACAACCCAGACAACCTTGTAACACCCAACCCCAAACATTTAACACCCCTCAACAAATTTTTAACACCCCACCACAAATTTTTAACACCCCACAACAAATATTTAACACCCAACAACAAGCGTCTAACACACAACAACCTTTCAACCCAACACAACAACCTTATACCCCCAGCCAACACTACCAACAACCATACCTACCATTTAACCCAACTCTCTTCAACACCCAACTACAAAACCCAACTCCATTCAACACCCAACAACAAAACCCAACTTCTTCATACACCCAATATAACCAATTTTCATTCTCCCAACCTACCCCACAAGATAACATCTACCAAACACCCCAAACACAAGTCCCCTTCTACCCCTCACAATCCTATAACCTTAATACCTCTCAAGACCAACACCCCTACACCCCCTTCATGACTAACACATTGCCACCTACCAACCTACCAAGTTGGAGTAACGAGGGAACAAGACTAAGTTATGGCAGTGCGGCGGCAATATCAGATGTGGGTGACTTAAATGATGACATGGTTGAAGAATTCATGAATCCTACCAATGATGCAAGAAATGTTGATGTTGATCGTAGAAGGTCCACAAGAAATGTACAAGCACCTACTTGTGGAACCCACCAACGCTTACGTCGACCGGGTCCAAATCGGGACTAGTTAGGGGTTCATGTACTTTTTTAATTAAATATATAATTATTTTAATAATTTTTCGTTTTGTTTTATTATTATTATTCTACCCAAATTAATAAAACAATATAATTATTATTCTACCTTCATTTAATTAATATAATTATTCAATTAATATAATTACTTAATTAATATTTATTATCCAAATTAATAAAATAATAACAATAAAAATATTTTCAAATTTTAATATAATTATCCAAATTATTTAATTAATATAATTATTTAATTATTATTTATTCAAATTAATAAAACAGAAAAAATATAAAAACTAAAATTAAAAAATTAAAAAATAAAATAAAATCGTTTCGTACACTGCCGCCCTTTGGATGGGCGGCACCATCTTTTTTTATACTCTTCCGCCCTTTCATTGGGCGGCACACCTTGCAGAAAAAAAAAAAAATTTGAAATCATGGCATTTTGGAATTTTGGTTGAAAACTAGGGCAATTTAGAGATTACATTTGAAATGAATGGCAGGGCAGAAAAAAATTCACTAGTTGTATCTGAGACATTATAGCAAATGTTGTGTGATATGAGTTCCAAGACCTCACCACCGTACGGATAAACACGGCAGATAGACCAGTGCCGGCCTAAAGGGTAGGCGAACTAGGCAATGGCCTAGAGCCTCCAATTTCTTTTCAATATACTATAGGAGTATTTAATAGTAGTAACGTCTTGTAGTATTTAAATATATAGTCATCATGTTCTTTTTCATCAAAATGGTAGTAAATTAGATTAACTATGAGTTGAATATAAAAAATACGAAACTATTTATATATGTGTATTTTCTTTCTAATTAACATATGAGAGAGTATACTAGCTTAAAAATTGTAGTACTAATTAAGAATCTTCATTAATTGTTTTTGTTGTGTCCTCTCAATCATAGAAAAAGATTAAAATATATTTTATTTATATAGTAACTTTCTTTTTTATCTAGTTTTAACTTAAAATATTTATATTTGTTTAATTGTTTTACTTTGAATTTTTTTATTTGTCTTTATTGTGAATTTTATTTTATTTTACTTAAAATATTGTCAACTAAATATTTGAATTCAATATTAAAACAAAAAAATGTTAAGAAATTTTAATTGAATGGCAAAAAAGTTAATTTAGTGTCATTGAATAAACAAATAAACAGTGCAACAACTAGCATAGAAAAAAATGAAAACAAGAATTTATTACTAGAAAAATTCAAAAATTATAAAATTAAAAACAAATTTAAAAATTTTAATAATTATGAAAATTAAAATAGTAATTTATCAATAAAAAATAGTGATTTATTATTGATAAACTTAAATAAAAAATAAATTTTTATTCTTAATAACTTAAACTTTTTTATTATAAAATTCGTCTTAGGCCTCCATATATGTTGGGCCGGCCCTGAGATAGACTGATGTAGATGACATGACTTGCATTGGAGAAAAATCGGGATTTGGCACAGTTGATGACATGATTAAAGTAAAACCAAAAAACAACATGTGATAGAGAACTTAGTGTAAAACCGGGTAAAGTGTTAATAGTGTGGAATCATCTCAAAATGGTATAGAATTTAATTTAGAAAACGAAAATGTAAAAAATGTTGGACAATATAACATGCTGGCATTGGATAAGAATGTGTGTGGGAAAATGTGGAAATGGTTTTGGAAATTGAATTAATGTTGTTGTAATTGTCTATAGCACGAAATAATCAAGGTTAAAGGAGATGAATGCAGTACTCTAGACATGCCGCATTGTTCACTGATACAAGGTTAAAGTTTCTTTCAAAATAACCAATTTATGATGAAGTAACCAATTTGAGTAAAGATTCACATTAGCATAATTGGAATGATATGTGTTACTTTTTATTAAGACTTTAAGAATGAAATAATGAATATGTATTTCGTGATTTAGTGAGGTGTAATCTCACTCCATGGCATGATTTAATTAAAGAAAGTGAGGTATAGGTTACAATATATGTTATACAGGTTGTATTGTAGGAAAACCATTTAAAATCTTATTGATATCAGCATAATATGTTGTAATATGTCATTGATGAATCTGATTTTAATGACAGTATGACACAAAAGAATAATCGAGAACAGATCATGTGTAACCAGGCAAGCTCAAAACATATACGCACTTTATCATCACATCAGGAAGCAGGCGTGCTCTCCAGTCTGCAGTCTGCTACCTGCAAAGAAATGACTTGTAAACCTTCAAGAATGTAAGTAAGATTAAAACCAATAGTCATGCCATGTGAAATGAAAAATCTTTTATCTTAATACATTGGAAAGACAAAACTGGTACATAAAATAAAATATATAAATAAATAAAGACTGCATACTCTTTGTTTACAGTAACCCCACAATAGTGTTGCAAAAGATGTTGCAAACTAATTGATTCAAAGTTTTTAAAGACAATAATCAGTTACCAACATTTCCCCTATAAGTGCTTATGCTAATATACTCAAATAAATCAATTCAACCATGTCCAAAATAGAATCAGAGGCACAAACCTTGAGAACATAATCAGTTACAAAACTGGTTTATTGGCCTGATAATGCCATAGTCATCATGAAAGCATCAATCACAGGGTCTGGTTTGATTCCAGCTTCTGTTTGTCTTCTCGAGAGCTCCATCAACATTTCAAAAAAAAAAGCAAATCGAAGTAAGGTGAAGTAAAAGGCTGCTAAAAAAGGAATAAACTTTAGTAAGAGTGGTCATCTCAGCAATGCTTATAACATCCTTGGTGAATGAGAAAGCCCTGTCGTCGATTGCTCCTTGCGAACATGAATTCAGAGAAAATGATTGGGTAGCAGTTTGTTTTTTATTACCATCCAGAAATCTGTGTTATAGACAAGTTTCCATCAAAAACAAAAAGTAAGGAGAGTAACAACATATTAGTAATGGACAAATGATGAAGGTTACTATACTTTGTTTTGAACTCCTCAAGTTGTGGATGAGCATGGTTTAGTAGTAGTTTAGATCCATTCCACACATTAGAAATGTTTAGCTTTCCGTTGGCTACAATAAATAGGAAATCATTATAATGTAATGACAACATGACATTAGGACGAATATAAATTTACATTACATGAGCTCTGTCGACACCATGCGTGAGTAAGTATGAGGAACACATGTCCACTTTCAGCAGCATAATTCATAAATTGGGTTGCATATGCTTCTCATAGAGTAACATCTATGTCAGTCCCACTACAAATACAAGTATATATCAATGTTACTTTGATCTAAAAATCTGTAGCAAATAGTTCAAGTAAAAAAGTTATGTAAAATTAAAGTAAGAGACCATTCATCCGATAATACGAGGTTCACGCAGGCTTTTTTTCAGCACCTGCTAGTTGAGTCCTAACAACTTGCTAGACAACACCTATTACATCTGAATGAAATTTGAAATCAGTTTAAGAAATCTCTGTTTAAGAATGAACAATGAAATCTCCGTTTAACAACTTATTGTAAAGGCGATCAACAATGAAATCTCCGTTTAAGAAATCAGTAAAGGACTTGAAGTTGAAGTTGTATTGTGGAATCTCTGGTATATCTATGACAGTGATAGTTGTGGCACGATTAAAAAAACAGGTTGTATTTGTTATCACAAACTTTCAGAAGCATGTCATTCAATAAAGTTTCACCATTATAGACCATGTAGGTTTGATTTTCCTGCAAGGTCTTCTTCCAAACATCAAGGTTACGGGAGCGGGTTACAACATGGATTTGCTCAGCATATAGTTGAAAAAATATTGAAACAATGTATAAATATTTCGCGAATGCAGCTTGTTAAAATATATGATATAACAAAGAATAATACCTTTGCATCTTGAATAATAGCTTCAATATGCTGCTGGCCATTGCATTCCTTGACGTTCTAGAAATGGCCGTAGAACTGGATCCCGAGCCTCTGCGAATGCGAAATAAGTGTTGTCGATTTAGATTACAGAAAATAGAGGTTTGTTCAAATTCCACTATGTAACAGTGTTATAGCGCCACTATTTGATAACATTTGTACTATAGTGTCGCTATTTAAGAACATTGTGAGAAGTACGACACAAACAACGGCTGAAATTAGAGGGAGATGAACTACCTGCATATAACTAAAATTGGCATAAAGAAGTTCGTTGATAAAATCTTCAGGAACATTATCGGACTATTGCTTCGCTGACATTGCTCTTTGGAACAACCATGAAGCACTCAAGTTGGGTTGCATTAAACAAAAAAATTACGGTATTTGGTTTTATGTTAGGTTGATGAATTAGTCAAACTGTTTAAAGAAAGCAGAAAAGTACCATGTATGGATTCAACAGAGACAAGTTGTATGAGTCAAGATAATCACCACTGATTGCTTCATGTATTCCTTCATTCACAAAGTGATACCGATAAATATTTTCACATTCACCAATAGTTATAACAAGTCAATCATATACAAAAACAATCAACATCTCTTCTTCCAAATGGAATGACTACTTAACTGAAGACAATGACAAGTTATAATTTGGATGCAACAGAGGCTTTAACTTTAAGCATACTTCAGGTTCATCGAACACCAATGATGTCTTAGAGGCCATAACATGTGAGCAAAGAGTAGAAGATGATATCCACCCTGATTTTATATGACTTGTATAAAATCAGGTGTTACATGAAAGTGTTTGATTATGTAGTGTTGTTTACCGTGAAAATTGGTAAACAACCGCTGATCTTCCAAATCTAACTTTGGTGACTCATAGGATCGATCAGATTGATCGTAGGACATGTGCTAACATTCTCTTTAAAATAAAGACTAAAGAACAAAACACTTCGACAGTGTTCATGAAATGAAATGAAGGTTTTACTTTGAAAATGTAAAATGAAGAACATAAATTAATTCCAAATTCTGAATAGAAGATAAAAAGTTCAAACTCTAAGTTGAAAGTCTGTAAGGAATTGCAAATAAAGAAATGGATAAAAAACTCTAAGTCGAAAGGGCTGAATGCCTAAAGACTTTAATAAAAATGCAGAAAAAAATAACTTGCACAAAGTAAAAGACAAACTCTTAACAAAAACTTGAATGAAATTGCAATTGCAATGGAAAATGGTGTTTACATCACGTACATTCTCATAAAACTCGTTTCTCTACACGCGGATACTTTGAGTAATTTTTTAGTGACTTGTACAATTTGAACACAACACACTGAATCCTATTGCTAGAACTCCTATTTATAATAATAAAACTAACTGCTATTAACTGCCTAAACAATTAACATATGACAAGTGTCGCGCTGCATGCTGCTAATCCTTGGATGTGCGCCACTTGTCCTTTTCAAGGGCGGACAAAGATAACTATTCCCTCCGTTATTTGAATTTAAATTTCTTCGCGTCGAGAATCACCAGCAGTATTCGTCGAATGAATTTTTCCAATACTTGGAAATATTTCTAAGTCCCATGCTTATCTCTTACTTATATAAGCATATTTTCGACTTAGGCCCTTACTATGAAGATCCAGTCGAACAACTTCAAACTCCTTCAAAGAGCTTAGCACTTTCATTAATTCCTCTAACTTAATATAGGCGTCGAATTTAGGATCTAACAAATTGCCCCCCAAAAATGTCCTTTTCGACAGCACTGGAGGAAAGGTCATTTTTTAATAGTGTCTATTCGACGCTATCTTTCGACCATACATAAGTATTAGCTGACTCCCCCACGTCCTAAAAATTGTTCAGTTTCTTTTCAATCACCTTTATGACGTCACAGATTTTAATGATCATATCTGGAAAGTCACATCAAGTCACAAACCATCATTACCTTCCTAGAGTCTAGGAGATCGTGCGGCTAGGGAGTAACTGCCACCGCCCCTACTTTCGCTCATGGGAAGACGCGTGTCCCACTATTATCCTTAATGATGATTAGCAACCTATTAGTATTTGAAATACTTTATAAATAGCTTTTTTCTGAAACCATTTTTACTTTTCCAACTTCAAGCATTCTCTAAGTACTTCTTCTCTCCAAAAACTTTCAACTCTCCGTCTTCTCAAAACCCATTTTTTCTTAAATCTTCAACAATGGCGTCCTCAAACACCATAGATCAGGAAAAGAAAAACCAAAAAGCTAAAGGTCCAAAGAACACACCACTACTCCCTCATTTCGCTACACTGAGTGGTCCCAAGATGGTGAAGAACCAACAGTTCATTCCTGAACCTCTCAAAGAAGAAAAGAGGCACATCTATGAATCTCAGGTACTGATCCCTGTTAATGTTTCTCGTAAATCACTTGCTTTGTCTGGTCCTTTGTCTACCCTAGGTGTAGATTATGAAACCATCAAAGATTTTTTCCCTTCGTATCATAAAACTAAACCCTTAGGGCAAAAGAATAAAGCTAAGGTAGCCACTGACCCTCATGACAATGTAGCTATGAGCAAGATAGATTTAAAATATCTGAGTGATGGTTCTAGGTTATTTAGAGAAACCCCATATTTTAAGGATTTTGACCTCTACCTGAATTGGTTAGCCAAAGTAGAGAAGGTCAAGGCCCATACTTGGAAAGATTTGGAAATTTATGACCTAATTATGCTTTCAAAAACAGGCCCTGCTTATTGTCCAACTTCATTAGCCTCATCCTTGTACTTCTGGGATAGTACTCATTACATCTCCCTTGTGGGATGATGACCCCTACCCTATTCGACATAGCTGCTATTACAGGGCTAAAGCCAAACGGGATAGTGTATGACCTTGAGATAGATGCCTAAGATACCATAGGGTTTTCAACCACAAAACACACCTACACCCACTTCATGAACCACTATCAGGATACGCGAACTGACAAGGTAGAAGACCAAGAGCACATAGCATTTCTAGCAATGTGGCTTTCCCGCTGTGTCTTTTGCACAAAGTCCCTACAGGTTGCTAAGAAATACCTGAATCTGGCCAATCAATTACACAACGATCGAAGTATTTGCCTAAGTGAAATGATACTGGTCAGTTTGTATGAATCCTTGAGTAAAGGCGCTACTCGCCTCAAAGATCTCGAAAGCAATGGGAACCTCTTGCTGTCGGGACCCTTTTGGCTGCTTTAGCTTTGGCTTAATTCCACCTTCGAGGCTAGCCTTCCCAACAAAGGAACTATGGATGAAGATGCTGCAAAAATTAAGGAGAGAAGAGTCGAATGGATTCGACTGGTGAAGTTGACCCCAAGTGAAGAAGGGCAAACACTCAGAGCATCCTTTTATCGCTTCATCAAAATGTTCGCCAAACGTTATGAATTCACACCAAGGATGGCTCCGTTTGCTGAAAGAAAGTGTGGTCTTGAATGGTTCACCAGGCCTTTTCCCCCCTTCACTCAAGAAGCAAGAAGAAGAATCAAAGCTTATCTGGGAAGATTTTCTGATCCCTCGACTCATTGTTCATCAACTCAACCTGCTAAGGGGCCAAACAGCTTTGATGACCTACCAACCAAATCTTGTCTCTCGATAATTTGGTTTGTTTCAGACTCTTCCTAAATGCCTATACGAGAAGAAAGGCCATCTGATACTTCACCACACCAGTTTTGATGCTATAGGGAGCTCAACACACCTGGATCGACATGCTCACATATCACTCCTTACACCTGTCCACTTCGAACCCACTCATCTTTGCACTCAAGAGTTTCATGACTGGTGGTCGAAACACTATGATGAAGAGTTCCTTGATGTTTCTTGTTTCTCTCAGTTAGTTGACCAAACTTTTATTGATGTGAAGGAAAAGACTAAGAAAGGTAAATCCACTCACATTAAAGAGATTCAAGCCTTCCAAAAGTACTTTGAAACTGTTTATCGACCAGATGACATTAGTCGAACCGTCCGTGAAGCCGTAATTACGCTAAGGGAGAAATTTTTAAAGAAAATGGAGAGTTTGAAACTTCCTTCATACGTTCCTCCTGAGAAATGCTATGAAATAGCTTTCGAATAATTTCCTCCACAGACTCCTCGACTGCCCACTGCTGATTTTGGAGTGGCTCTTGCCCCTCCATTTCCAGACTGGTTCATCAGCGGGGATTCGATAAAAATCCTTCGCCACCAATCGAAATCCAAGGCCCAGCGGGTGGTTCCGACTAAGCACACGCTAGACAGTTTCAAAGGAAACCTTCATATTGGTATCGAAGATGTTCACATCGAATCTGAAATATATGAAGGTTTGGATTCTTCGATTTATGTTCTTTGGTTCGAACTTTATTATTAATAACTTGTGGTAAATCCTTTTGTTTTACAGCTACACCACAGAAGAATGTGACCCAAAAACCAATTGAAGTTAAAATTGAAGGACTGAATGAAGGCAGCAAGGTATGTCATGCAACTTTTCCTTTTGTTGATGAATAGTTCTCTCCTCTAATACTTTACATTATTTCAGGCTTCGTGCAAACCACCTCTGACACCTCAAAGGAAGTCGAAGAGGGGCACTGCCCAAGTTATTATTAACTCAGAGGATGACAAGCAATCTCCTCCTGAAGACTTAAAAACAAGAAAGAGGAAGAAACCCGTTCAAGCTACAGATGTTGCTGCTGGCCAATCTGAGCCAAAAGTGGCTAAGGTCTCTAAGAAAATAACCACCACCAGTGGTGCTGCGGAAACCTCTCCTGGGACTGCCTCTAAGCTGCCACAGGCCCTGATGAAAGCAACAATTCTAGCCCTGGTACTGATGGTGTTAAGGTAACTATCTTTTCACATTAACCTAATTGTTTACCTTGTTTCTACCTTCGACCTGATTTGCTTCGATTTGACTCAGGATGATGCAAGTGGCTCAAAACCACCAGTTACCAAATCTCCTTCTCCAGCCACTATTCTGAACAGCCAAGGTGAGCCTATATACCGCCGTACTTCTGACTTAGGTTCTTGAAGGAGTTCGATAGACGAAATTAACAAACCTAGCCCTGAAACAGCTCCTCCTTCGCCAACAAAGACTATCACTCAACAGTCTCAAACAGATGGCTCTGACCATGAAGAAGATGATGGTCAAAATAATCTTGAAATAGAAAATCCAGGGGCCATCGCCATGGATGAAGATGAAACCTTGGCCAATAAGAATGTCTCACCAGTGGTCGAGACCCTTGAGACTGAAGATGTTCATCCAGAGGGGAACGAAGAGATGGAAGAAGATGAAGAACTAATGCCCCAAACTGAGCTTGGTGGCGACAGTGATGGCAACAATACTGATGACCACATGGATGACGCTGAAAAGGAATAAGACAAAGGCAAGGAAAAAAAGTTGCTGGAGGGCCTGGTGATGATTCGACTTATGTCGGAGCTACCACTATCCCCACAACTACTATTGCTACTGAAAGCAAAGTAGCCTCGAGTGTGTATGGAGGAGGCCTTTCTGAAAAAGAACTTGATGCTTTGAAGGTCAGTTACCCTCGAAAGTACATAAAGATCCTCCTTGGTAGTCGTGGCAGTTCCTCCGATAAGACTGCTAGTGCTTCCACTGCCTCTGAAGATCAACCTTCGAGCAAACCTGAGGACAATATCCTTTTAAAGGTCAAAGAAAATATTTTCAAGGGTGACCTTTTCACGCTCTTACAAATGGATCAAGCCACCCATCTTTCCTTGAAGAATCTCCTTCAACAAGTCGACATCCATGCTATTTCTCCTAAAGCTGCTAACATTATTTTGGAAATTGGCACTATGATCGACCAAGTCCATGTTGACCTCAAACGACTGCCCCAAATTGAAACAGCAATTTCAACTAAATCTGGAAGCGAGGTTGCCGCTTGGACTGCTGCCACTGAATCTGAAAACAAAGTAGCAGAACTAGAGGAAACCAAAAAAAAGAACAAGCAGGAGATCGCCTCTAATAATCAAAACATTACCTCCTGTTAGCGAAAGATTAAAAAGCTTCGAGCCAAGATCTCGAAGGCCAAAAAGCGCAATGATGAATTATCTGCCTTTGATGATTCTGGCATGTCGAAAGATCTAGACAATGCCATAACTTTTGCTGAGGAAGATCGACAACTGGATAAAGAGATTGCACGCTTAAGATCTGACAAGACCTTATGTGAAAAGCGCCTTGAACTCTAGAAGTCCAAATACTTGAAGATGAAAGAGAATCTCCCTTTCTAGCCTGTACTTTCTTTGTAATGTTTTCTTTTTAGTACAATATTCTATAGCCCTTTGAGGCTTTTTATGTAACAACTCTTAAGACATTTTTGCATTCATGAATACCAATGTTGGCTTCACCTTTTTATGTCGAATTATTCCTTAGCAATTTTAATTTCTTGAAGCGCTGGTTTATATTTTTTCAAATACTTGCCATTTACTTTCAAGATTCTTTTATCCTCGTCTAATTCTTCGACTTCATAGGCCCCATTAGAAAATACTTGCGTAATTTGAAACGGGCCTTCCCATTTTGGGGACCATTTTTCTAAGGCTCTGACCTTCTTATCCATAGGCAGGATTACCTTCCAAACTAACTCCCCAGGCAAAAAGGTCTCAGTCTTAACCTTTTTGTTGTAAGACTTCTCCACTATTTTCTTCTGTCTCTTTAGCAACTCCAAGGCGTTAAGTCTCTCTTCGTCCAGATCCACCAATTCGTCTAACATCATATTCCAATAAGACTCATACGGAATTTCATGATGTCTTTCGACCCTTGTTGACTGAAGATAGATTTCGACAGGTAAGACTGCGTCATGACCAAAAGTCAATCGAAATGGAGTAGAGTTAGTCGCTTATTTGGGAGAGGTTCGACATGCCCAGAGGATCTGATCCGATGTCTTATGCCAATTTCTAGGCTTCTTTCCCACATATTTTTTTATCAAACTAATCACTACTTTATTGGCTGCTTCGACCTGACCGTTAGCCTGAGCATAATAAGGTGTAAAGGTTAAGAGTTTGAAACCCATTTCTTTAGCAAACTCCTGCATTTTTCGACCAGTAAAGACTGATCCTTGATCTGTTATAATTGTTTCTGGGATTCCAAACCTATAAATGATGTGTCTTTGAATGAATTCGATCACGTCTTCTTGATCTACATTTGGTAAAGGTATCGCTTCGACCCACTTCGTGAAATAGTCAATACCCACCAAAATGTATCTCTGATTTTTGGACGATGCTGGTCGAATCTCTCTAATCAAATCCAAAGCCCAACCTCTAAAAGGCCATGGTTTAACTATGGAATGTAGTTCACATGCAGGAATATGTTGTATGCCAGCATGCACTTGACATTCTTAACAGCCCTTGGCGAATTCAATGCAGTCCTTTAACATGGTGGGCCAATACATGCCTTGTTGAAACAAAAGCCATTTCATCTTATGACCTACTTGATGTGCCCCACATGCCCCACTATGGACAGTCGAAAGGGCAAGATATGCCTCTGATTCGCTTAAGCATTTAAGTAAGACTCCCTCAGGGGTCTTCTTAAATAATTCATTACCTAGAAGAACATAACTTAATACTTGATACCTGACCTTTTGTTCTGTAGATGTTGTTGGATTTTGCAGGTATTTGATTATGGGCTTCCTCCAGTCTTTGTCCGTCAAGCCATCCATTGCGAAAATCTCAAAACTTTCTTCGTCAACATATCCAAGCTTAGTCACTTCTAGATCTGATGGGCATAATCCAACAGACACGACCTTACCTCTGACTTCGATTGCTTCTTGTAATTTTTCCTTAGAAACTTTATACCCATAAGCAATCTGAGCCAAATCATTGGCCACTTGATTCTCCAGTCAAGGTATGTGTCGAATGCTTACTACTTCAAATTTCTTCAGTAGTATGTTGGCTATTACAAAGTACATAATAAGGTTTTCTTTAACACATTTATACTCCTTTGTAATTTTCTTTATAACCAATTCTGAGTCTCCCATTATTTCGACTCGAGTTGCCCCCAATTCTAACAAAATCTCAAGTCCAGCTATTAGGGCTTCATACTCATCCTCGTTGTTGGAACAAAGTCCTTCGACCTTGTACTTGAATTTTGTTGGAATTTTGTTGGGAGAGATAATTAATACTCCTACGCCTGTTTCATTTTTATGGCTAGAGCCATCGAAGTATAGCTTCCATGGTTTGAGTTCTACATAATTCAAGGTGCTTCCGTTTATGGAGTGGTTGACTATGAAGTTTGCTACCACTTGTCCTTTAATTGCCTTTAAAGGTTTATATGTTAAAGAGTATTCAGTTAACGATAGGGCCCATTTACCAATTCGACTATGCAAAATTGGTTTAGACAACATATGTTTAATAATATCAAAACGAGACGAAACATAAACATCAACTGGTTTTATATACTACTTCAATTTTGTACAAGAAAAATACAAGCATAAACATAATTTTTCAATCATGTTATACCTAGTTTCTGCGTCATTCAAAACTCTACTAAGGTAGTAAATGGCTCTTTCGACACCATTTTCATCCTCTTGAGCTAACATGCTCCCTAAGGTTTTGTTTGACGCAACTATATACAATCTCATACTCCTATTCCTACAAGGTGGTGAAAGGATTGGAGGATGGCTCAGGTAGTCCTTAATCTTGTCGAAGGCCTCCTGCTGAGCTTGCTCCCATTCGAACCCATCTTTGTTAGATCGAAGCAATGGTGAAAAGGCCTGCGTCTTTCCGCTTAGGTTCGATATGAACCTTCTTAAGAAATTAATCTTGCCCAGCAGTGATTACAGCTCCTTTTTTGTTGATGGCGCTTTCGCCTCCATGATGGCTTTGGTCTTGTTTTGATTGATCTCGATCCCCTTTTTGTGGACCACAAAGCCTAGAAAATCCCCTGCTTACACACAAAACACACATTTAAGAGGATTCATTTTAAGACCATGTCTTCTCATCCTTTCAAAGGACTGTCGAAGATTATCTAAGTGACCCTTCCTTGAAATAGACTTAACTACAATATCATCAATATATATTTGCATGAAAGTCTCTAAATAATCATGGAAGACTGAGTTCATTGCTCGCTGATAAGTTTCCCCCGCATTTTTAAGGCCAAAAGGCATTACTACCCACTCGTAGGTGCCTAAGGCTCTAGGACAACGAAAAGCTGTCTTAGGGACATCATCTTCAGCAATGAATATTTGGTTATAGCTAGAGTAGCATACTAAGATACTCATGTCCTGCGGCGGAATCGACTAGCATTTCTTCCACAGGCATAGAATACTCATCCTTTAGAGTTGCAGAATTTAGATCCCTAAAGTCTATGGAAACTCTTAAAGAGCCATTCTTTTTAATAACAGGTACAATGTTAGTTAACCATTCGACATACCTAGTAGTGCAGATGAATTTGCATCGAAGCAGTCTTTCAACTTCCTCTTTTATTTTTGAGAGAATTGCTGGTGCAAACCGTCTTGGATTTTGTTTGACTGGCTTCATCCCAGGCTTGATCGGCAACCTATGCTCGACTAGTTCTCTACTCAAACCAGGCCTTTCGTCATAGTCCCACGCATAGCAGTCCCTGAACTCCCTTAGCAAGTGGGTGACTTCGACTTTAAGTTATGGATCGAGGTTGGCACTGACGTATGTTGGCCTTCTGGTTACCCCCTCTCCTAGGTCGATCTCTTCTAGTGGATCCTGTGCCAACATCTTAATGTTATTTGCCAGGGGATCCTTTTCAAATCCCAAAGGCTCATCGTCATAGGTGGCATCAAGCCTCTGGTTTTGTTCTACACCCTGAACCTTATCAGGTGGTTCTGGGTTGAAGTCCTTACCAGGACCTTCTTGGTGGAATCCTGAATTAGCTTCGATAGCCATATATTCATTAGCAGCTTCCAAAGCCGCTTGTAATTTGGTTTCAGCCACATAGGCCGAAATTCTTTTCAATGCTTCGAACTCAGTCACTGTCACTGAATTCGCTTCCCCAACCTGTGGGGTCTACTGAAGACGCATCAAGGTATGGGAGCTTTTCACCTGGCACCTCCTTATCCCAACGGAAGCCCTCGACAGGATGTAGGTACAAAGAACAAAATGTCTCATCATCTGGGACAAATTCAAAGTATGCTGGACCACAAGGGGAAATATGAGCCAAGTGTTTGTCGAACTAACGTCTGTCGACATGATTTATTGGTGCTTTAAAATACCCCTGGTCAGCTTCAATGTTCTCAACTATACCATCTGGCCTCCAGATGGTGATCCTTTGATGCATCAAAGATGGAACTGCTCCGATGCCATGTATCCATTCTCTTCCTAAGAGCAGATTGTAGTTTGCTTTTGTTTCCACTACCATGAAGACAGTAGGCCTTGTCACTGTCCCAACTGTCAAGTCAACTTGTATAACACCCAGCATGGTGCCAATCTTTCCCTCATAGTTTGAAAGAACCATGTTGTGTGGTTTAGTATCAGTATCATACTTGCCAATCTTGTTTAATAGGAAATGTGGCATTAGGTTTACTGTAGCGCCACAATCAACAAATATCTTGTTTATTGCCACATTATCAACCTTTCCCGTGATGTAGAGAGGCTTTAGGTGGCTTTGCATCGCCTCAGTAGGTCTTTCAAAGAAAGCGTTCTGCTCTTCGACGCACCCGTTATTCATGACATAGTAGCATACAGGCTTATGTGTTGCCATCTCTGCTTCAGTGTCAGTGTCCAAGTCTTCAACCTCTGTAATTTGGTCAAATTCCCTAGGTATTACAGACACCACATTGACTTGATGTCAAGAGACGCTTCAGATTCAGAGTTTAAGTTGTCTGTCATTTCCTCATCATCTGCAACAACTTTTTCATGTTTGTCCTCTTGGGAGGAAAACAACTTTTGCCCCACGGGCATTTTTTCAGCAATCTTTATTTGGTCCCCTCCGTTGTTATGAGTAGGGACATTAGTATTGGATTCTCCTTGATCCTTCGACTGAGCCTCCCTGAGAGCTTTCCTTCTACGTTGCTCTCTCCTCCATTGTGACCGAGACATCGGATTCTTCCCTTAATAGTTTTCAGAGACGTAAGCCAATTTGTTAGAAGTCTGAAACTCCTTTTGATACTCAATAGAAGATCCTCTGTCCACATCAAACTTCTTCCATTTTTTCTGACCTTTTACCCTTCCTTTGACAGGCTTCAACCAACTTCCCATTGGTGCATTACTTGTCGGTTTGAAAGTGTTGGGTTTGGCTCCTGGGAATTGTGCCTTTCCTCACATTTGTTTTGAAGAAGACCCTATAATATCGAAACCCCTCTGACCCTGAGATGTTTTCTGCTCCCTTCTTTCTCTAGCCTTCCTAACCCCTTCAAGATTGTGGGCACCTTTCTGGTCAAAGATTGCACTACATCTAGGGCACAGCATGACTCCTGACCCCTTCTTTTGGCAGCGATGAAGGAAATTAATGATAGTCTCATCCTGTTTTGGATATGCCACTTTATTATACTCCTCTTTACAGCTTACTTCATCAATCTCCAAGGTCTTTTGTTGTTTAATCTCAACCATATTCACGTCCATGTCAACGTCAGTGCTAAGATCAAGTTTGCAGAAGTCTACATCAAGGCCCTCAGTAGCCTTGTCCATCCTGCGGAAACCATCAGCAGTCTCTTTAGTAACCAGTATCATGTTGGAACCTTCAGTGACCCCATGATCCAAGCCATCAGTAGCTTTGTCGAAGCCATCAGCAGCTTCGCTCATGAGTTTCTTCATGGAATTGATGTCAAGGTCTTCAGTAACCTTGACTAGAACAGTATCTTTGGTGAAGTCCTTAGTAACTTCCACCATATTGATTTGGCAGTCGAGGTCATCAGCAACATCGACCATGTGCACCTCTGTGGGGTCAGCATAGTGGGCATCCACTATTTGCAAAGGATCTGAGTCAATTTTCATTTGGCCTTTGCCCTTCTCTCCAAATTTCAGCTTGCCCTCCTAGATAGAATTTTGCACCAAATCCCTGAAAAGAAAGCATTGAGAAGTTTTATGACCCAAAAAATTATGGTATTTACAAAACCCTCTCTTTTTCCTTTGTTCTAAAGGTGGCATTTTAGCACCAGCAGGCACTATCATTTGTCCATCTTTTACTAACAAATCAAAAATTTCGTCACATTTAGTGACGTCGAAAGTATATGTTTTCTTTGGAAATCTATCATTCTTTTCAGTTTCAACAGGATTTTTCCCGTTCGAAGGTGCGAACATTTTGCAAGCATACGGAGGACCCTGCTTCAATTCAGCAACATCTATCTCACTTTCTTCGAATTGTAATGGTTCATCATATAAACCTTCGACGTCCTCATTATATTTAACGTAGGCTACCTTTTTACTTTTATTTGCCTTAGCCTTTTCGTCTTTCAGACGTTCTAACTGTCAAACCCTATTCGCTAGTTGGGCCATATCCCTCAGATATTGGGTATCCAATTTCTTTCTAATAGAGTAATCAAGGCCACCAGCGGCCATTTCGACCAATTCATGCTCTGGCACTTGTGTAAAACACCTAGCCTTAAGTAGTCGAAACCTATTTGGGTAATCGTCTATTGGCTCAGTAAAATTTCGTTTTATGCTAGCCAATTCCTTCAAACTAATTTTGGTTTGCCCCGTGTAGAATTGTTCATGGAACAAACGTTCTAACTGAGTCCAATTATGGATTGAGTTAGGGGGTAAGGTTGTAAACCAAGTGAAAGAATTTTTGGTAAGAGAGCTTGGAAAATATTTTACCCTAAGGCTTTCATCATTTGCAATCTCTCCTTCTTCGATCATATAGCGAGCTACATGTTCGACAGTAGATTCAGTGGTATCTCCTGAGAATTTGGTAAACTTTGGGACCTTCGTCTTAGGACGTAATTCTGATTGGAGAATGTAATCTACTATTGGTGATGTGTAATTTGGCCTAGTAAAACCAAAATTTACCCCATTTTGCGCCATTATCCTTTCGACCAAGGCCGCTAGGTTGTTATCTGCTGCTATGTTATTACGTCGAACTTGTTGCACAACATGATCAGCATCTTGGTTCCTATTTACCATAACTACCCCTTGTTCCCTTTCTACAGGGATTGGTATTGGGTTCCTATGTGGTTCGACTAATTCCTGGTTTTCTGGATTCGCCTCATGTATGTTTCCTGGGTTTCGCTGGGGAATAATTTCCACAATAGGCATGTTAGTTCTGAAATTGGCAGCAATTTTGGTAAAACAAAGTGTTGCATCAAGATGTCATGCTTGATGTCTTAACATGTGTTTCTAACATTCTGCAGGTGGTTTATCTAAGTGTTACAGGACTGTGTGCATGATGTCAAGACTGATGTCTTAACATCTGTTGACAGAACATTCTGTTAAGAATGTTATGTTTTATTTGGTTGCGCGTTATTTGCAACTTGTGAGTGTTTGTTGAGTGATTGCATGCAAAATTCATGGAGCAGATTTATTCTGAAGCAATCGTTTTCTGTTACTTTATGGAGTATATTTTGTTTCTATTTTTAGGGCAAAAAGATTTGAAGTTTAAATCTGTTTTTAATTGTGAATCAAATCTAAGATTTGCTAATGCCCAAACCCTGTGAGGAATGTGTCTGGGAATATTATGTGGAGCTGATTTATAGGTCTGGAAGATTCAAGTCAGAATCAAGAAGAATATTGAAGAGTAATGACTTTTTAATTATGGAGATAAATTAGGAAGGATTTGATTGAAGACCTATTTTGTAGGAGAATCTTTTGCAAATTTGTAGCAGCTGATATGCTGTGATTAGAAGCCCAAATCCAGTTGGGTATAGGTTATAAATAGAAGCATTGTAACCTAGAAAAAGTAAGCCAGCCGTCATGTAAATTATAAGGGCTGTGTTGGTCGATGAACCACTCAGTTTGTGGGATGGTCATCATGTTTATCTCTAAGCCTGTAGGTAAGAGATGTAGTGTTCTTGGAGGGAGCTTTTAAGCAACTCCAAGATGGTGTTCTCAGTCAAGAGTCTTGGCTGAGTATAGGCATAGAAGTGTGTCTTCTATTTTTCTGTGATTGAAGAGTTTTTGGAAATCAAGTTGTTGATGTAGTGGCTGAGGTGTTGACTGCTAAACATCGTTGCGATGATTAGAAGTGAGATGGAGTCTCTTATCTAGGGTGGACTTAGGTAGAAGGTTCATTGGGTAGTGGTTAAGTGAGTAGATCATCAACGGGTGTGTTGATTGTAGGGTCTATGAATTGATACTGTTGATAGTGAACTTCCTTCCTGGCTTGGTATGTCCCCAGATGTAGGTTGTTAGACCGAACTAGGTGAACAATTCTTGTGTGCACTTTACTTTTCAGTAACTTCTCTTATTGTCTATATCTTGTATATGTTGTTGATAATAGACTAGATGTCTCGACATGTTATGTGACATCTGGGACTGCTATACCACAATTTCAATTGGTATCAGAGTAGGCATCCTGTTCGTTTTTCTAGGTGAGATCCTAGGGAAGATACTTTCTGGTTCATGTGCAAGGAAAATAGTTTTGCTGAGAAGTTGTATGGACTTGGTCAGTTCATATGTTGTTTGAATGGTCCCTTGAAGTGGAGGATGGATTATTCATGATAGGGTGTGTATTGGTTCTGTTTGAAGTTGTTAGGCGTGTAGCTTTGGTGGTGAGCTGCTTTGTGGGGTGATTTATTTTCAACCTATGCTGACCTATTGCACCTGGAGTGTGGTGTTTGTGCAAAGGTTATTAAGTCTTGTCTGAAGGTTGTAGAGGGGTTTTCTTTATTTGTGTTCCACTGCATATGTATTTGTCAGAAAACTCCTTGTGGTTTTGTGTGTTAAGGCTGCATCACTTTATTCCCCTCTGTAGGTGTATCACATGGTGTGGTGATACTTGAGGATAACTTCAACTAGCTTGTTAGAGTTGTCAAAGATACTTGAGGTTCATCCCAAGTCCACTCATAAAGGAACTTTTATATGAGCTTGTTGAAAAGAGATCTGAAGAAAGTTAGAAGCAATTTATTCTTGCTTCCAACCCTACAAGGCCAATCTCTGGGCTTTGATAAAGGATCTCTTGGTGTGTTTCTTGAGAAGGGAACTTATGTCCTACCAGATGTTGGAACATAAAA
This sequence comes from Lathyrus tuberosus, assembly GCA_022829125.1. Lineage (NCBI taxonomy): Eukaryota > Viridiplantae > Streptophyta > Magnoliopsida > Fabales > Fabaceae > Lathyrus > Lathyrus tuberosus. Next base: position 2,072,214 of record JALAZF010000282.1, read on the forward strand.
CCAGCAAATTGTGCAGAATCTTGTTGGATAAAGGTATGGTATAACAGATGCTTGGGGGCTAAACAAATGTGTATTGATCACATCTGTTTGGAACCTACTCCTGGCTTGGAAGAGGAGGCATCTGGGGTGTGTGTCTAAGAAGTTTCTTTCAAGAAACATGTTTTAGATAAGTGTGTTGGTCAAGAGATGATCAACATAGTGTCACTCATTGGATTAGTATATTTTTGATCCAAGTGAGTAGGGGTACAAAGGCTGTTTGTTTTTGTGAAGGTCAAGCTCAAATGTCAAGGACATTTTCTCTGAAATCTGAAGTTCCTTCTAATCAAAGCAGCCATATGTATGCAATCTTGTTTATGACCATGGAGCAAATTATGTTTGAAAGGAGTTCTATGTGTGTACCAACCATAGGATGTGCAGCTATTGGAGGGGAGAATGAATAATTCCCTCAAGAGTTCTTAGCAGTTAATAAGGGGGAGTCCTTCATCTGATGTTGGAAGAACTAGAATAAATATCAGACATAATGTCTTGACATATTTGTATTGAGAATTTAGTTTTCTCAATATGTCTAGTGGTGTTTCTCATAAATAGGATGGAGGTTGTTTACTCAAACTTGATATCACTATCAAGTCTATGAGAGCATGGAACTCTTGTTCTAGTGGAAGAGAAACTCAAAGGGCTGTGCTTAGAGGAGGTGTATTAACCTAACTGGTTGACTGGTGTCTTCATTGTTGGAATGTCATCCAAACCTTCTAGGATGAGCATTTCAGATTTGTGTTTGGAGCAAGGAAGAGTTGGTGTTTTTTTTTTGACCAAAGGATTATGGTTCCCTGGTAGTTGTAGGAGAAGTTTCTTCTTAAGCTGGAGTTCAGTTATGTGGTGTCCTCACATAATGGAACATTTTTTGCAAGGATTGAAGAGCATCCTTAAACCTGTTAGAGGGAATCTCTTCTTTAGGTGCAGAAGGATGGCATCGAACATCTCAAAGTCAGACAGGGGGTCTGGACATTAGAAGTTTGAGAAGAAGATTCTTGAGATGTAGAGTATGCAGGTTCCTGCATGTGTGTATGATCTGGTTTTGAAGGTTGATCAGCTACTGATGGTTGATCCTCTTATGTCCCTTGCAAGAGATATATGTGGATTACTATGGTTTCTGTCTTCAAAGCCATAGTAAAATCCATGTGATTTAGATTGATGTCGGAACTGATGTTGAAACATCATTTCAGTTCATTGCTTCCTCAGCCAAGGAAGTTTGTTTAGCTCAGGATGGAGTAAAAGATCAAGACACTGATCTAATCTGGAATGCTATTGTGGTGTGAATGCTTTTGTGGTATGAATGGTTATCATAATGGTTTGTCATGAAGAAGAATCAGCAGATGCCTGATGTGTGCGAAAGAAGAATGTCAGACCAATTGTCCTACCTTGTGTGAGAAGGTAATCTTATCTGAATAATGATAAATACTTTGATGGGAGCTGAGTATTTGTCTGTCCTCTGATAAGGGTGTGCATCTGACTAATGATAAATACTTTGACGGGAGCTAAGTATTTGTCGGATGTGAGTATGCAAGTCTGCAGTCTGAATTCTTTGCTTCAGAGAGGGTGTGCAAGCTTATTTCTCTCTATGGTGTTTAGGTGTTTATGTTAACCAGAATAAGCTGTTGTGGAAGTGTTTTATTGGGAGCTTCTTGAAGGACTTCTATGCGCAATGAGTCCTTTGAACGGTGATGGGAAGCTGATGTCCCAAATGATGTTGTAACATCATGTTTGTTGATGGTTATATTTAGAAGATGGTTGCTCAAGCATTATTGTCGGAAGAGGTGTTTCTGACTATGTGGATTAGAATGTGGAGATTCTGATCTTGTGTTTAGTAGTATGTTCTGGCAAAGCTTGTCTACTATTTTTGAAGACTTCACTAGTATCAACAACTACTAGTGGGTGTAATGGCAGAGGAATTGTGTCAGATGATGTGATCTGATTAGAAAGTTTTTTTGGCAGAGGAATTAGATCTGAGGTGCTCTGTTCTGGGTGTTCTATGCTTTGCAAACTGGTGGCTACAAAGAGGGAGTTACTTTTGGCTGGCTGTACTGTAAGTATCTATTGAAGAGATTGGATCTCAGTAAAGATTTCAAGTAAGCTGAGAAGTTGTGGAGGTTGTGAGCAGTATCAAACCAGTCAGGATAATTGGATGTGTTCTCCAGGAGTGAAAGTACAGTATGTGAATGTACTCAGCAAATGTGGGAAGATCTGGTTCTCAAATGTTTATCTCCATCAAGAGCATTGGTTATCCATGACAGGGGGAGTACTTGTCTATGGATTTTGCTGTAAAGGTGCATATATTTTGAAGCTTGCATGCTGATCAAGCTTGTGGAGATTGGTTGCCTCTTATGAGGATATAATGTCAGATAACATGTTATGACATTAGGCTGCTGGATGTCGTTTTGGTGTGTTCTTAATAGGACATGTATGGTTATAGCCATGTGAAGCTAATTGTTTGAGTCATGTGCGCACATGCTTCTGAGGAGGAGTCTGAAGGACAATTTTGTTTGTGTCTGGGAGAATATTTTTCTCTGCAGTTTTTGGAAGAGCTCTGTAGGGGTCTTTGTTGATGGGAGATGTCTCACTTGTCTTGGTGTGTGTCATTAATTCAAAGTAAGAGGACCTTACTTAGAGTGTAGTGGAAGGCAGTGTGTTTGTGCTTCAGATCTTGTGGATGATTGTGTGAAGCATTCCTGATTCTATTGGATTGTTTCTCAAGGAACAAGAATGTCTATGGCTGTAAAATTCAAGGTGGATTTGTACAGGGTATGGATGGTTTCTGGATGAGAGAGATCAATGTTGATTTTGGTCTCAATCCAAGAGTTTGTTGGTTGTAGTACAAGGATGTGATCCTGGTACTTTCTTACTATATGATCATAAAGGTGTCATGGGATATCATTGGTGATTTTGTGGTGTTTCTTGTTGAAGGAGCAACTTCTGTCAGTTAAATGTACTAGTGTTGTTTAAGGATCAAGCATTAAGTGAATGCGTTCAGCAGGTGTGTTGAACAGAGGGTGCGCTCTTGAAGACATGAAGATGAGTCTTATGTTTTCCATTCATTTAAGGTGTTCTTCTTGCAAAGGAGCACTGGGTATCTTAAATAGGGGGAGTTGAACTTTTGTTGTTGAAGTAGTGCAGTTGTTTATCAAGATTGTTTGTGGCTCTGGTGAAGGTGTTATGTCAGACAAGATGTCGTGACATTGTGTTACTAGTGAAGTACATGGTGGGCATGACAGTTTAGACCTGGTGTGTCAATGGATTGAACCAGAAGTGTACATTTACCCCAATGTTCTGTTCTGAGTATGTTGGTTGGATGATTCAGAGTTTGCCTTTGGAACTTTTTATGCTTGGTCTGTATTAATGTACTCTCTTCTCTATGGATTTGTTCTGAATGTTGCTTAGTTTTTCTGGTTGTTATGGAAGTTTCCTAGTGGAGTTTGTCTAATTATGGCTAAAAAGGGGGAAAGTAGCGTGGCTTAGTAATGTTGGCATAGTAATGATATGTGTGCATTGGCTTTCTGGGTTAGATGTGGTTGTCTGGTGTGTTGTGTCTCTGCTGCAGGTTCTCTGATATGTGTTCTCTGTCGGTATCTCTGATATGTGCTGATATTGTTTTAGCCAAAATTTGCCAAAGGGGGAGATTGTTAGTTCTGAAATTGGCAGCAATTTTGCTAAAACAAAGTTTTGCATCAAGATGTCATGCTTGATGTCTTAACATGTGTTTCTAACATTCTGCAGGTGGTTTATCTTAGTGTTGCAGGACTGTGTGCATGATGTCAAGACTGATGTCTTAACATCTGTTGACAGAACATTCTGTTAAGAATGTTATGTTTTATTGGTTGCGCGTTATTTGCAACTTGTGAGTTTTTGTTGAGTGATTGCATGCGAAATTCATGGAGCAGATTTATTCTGAAGCAATCGTTTTCTATTACTTTGTGGAGTATATTTTGTTGCTATTTTTAGGGCAAAAAGATTTGAAGTTTAAATCTGTTTTTAATTGTGAATCAAATCTAAGATTTGCTAATGCCCAAACCCTGTGAGGAATGTGTCTGGGAATATTATGTGGAGCTGATTTATAGGTCTGGAAGATTCAATTCAGAATCAAGAAGAATATTGAAGAGTAATGACTTTCTAATTATGGAGATAAATTAGGAAGGATTTGATTGAAGACCTATTTTGTAGGAGAATCTTTTGCAGATTTGTAGCAGCTGATATGCTGTGATTAGAAGCCCAAATCCAGTTGGGTATAGGTTATAAATAGAAGCATTGTAACCTAGAAAAAGTAAGCCAGCCGTCATGTAAATTATAAGGGTTGTGTTGGTCGATGAACCACTCGGTTTGTGGGATGGTCATCATGTTTATCTCTAAGCATATAGGTAAGAGATGTAGTGTTCTTGGAGGGAGCTTTTAAGCAACTCCAAGATGGTGTTCTCAGTCAAGAGTCTTGGCTGAATATAGGCATAGAAGTGTGTCTTCTATTTTTCTGTGATTGAAGAGATGTTGGAAATCAAGTTGTTGATGCAGTGGCTGAGGTGTTGACTGCTAGACATCATTGCGATGATTGGAAGTGAGATGGAGTCTCTTATCTAGGGTGGACTTAGGTAGAAGGGTCATTGGATAGTGATTAAGTGAGTAGATCATCAATGGGTGTGTTGATTGTAGGGTCTATGAATTGATACTGCTGATAGTGAACTTCCTTCCTGGCTTGGTATGCCCCCAGATGTAGGTTGTTAGACCGAACTGGGTGAACAATTCTTGTGTGCACTTTACTTTTCAGCAACTTCTCTTATTATCTATATCTTGAATATGTTGTTGATAACAGACCAGATGTCTCGACATGTTATGTGACATCTGGGACTGCTATACAAGAATTTCAAGGCACACCTTGATTTTCTCGTATATATTCCCTCATTGGGTGGCGAACAGGGGTTGGTACACCCATAAATTCTGCCATGCGCGCCAATTGCGCCGCTAGTTGTTGGTTGGTCTGGGTAGTATTTTGGATTAAAGGCTGGAAAATTTCCCCCATAGTTTGGGACAAGGTGTGTACCATTTTTAGGTTACTCTCATCCATTTGTTGTCTTAAACATGCTGTAGAAGTATTTGTCAGACTAGGACCTTGGATGGAATACCCTACACCTATACTTTGACTGTTTCGACCCATATTTATCCCAGATCCCGACCCTTGCAATGGCGAAGACATTACATTTTCTGAGAACACTGGGGGGCATTCTGAAGGCTTTGCATTATTGGTGTTGGCATTCCATAAGGTGGATTCCTTGGTAATGGTTGCGAAAACCCTGGGGGAGGAAAATCCCTAAACGTCGAAGTTCCTCCTGGTGGAGTTTGGGGATTAGATCCCTGAGGCACAATGTACTCCGAAATGGGTTAAGTATAAGGCCTAGTATACATCGAGCCTAATCTTGCCATTGATGGCATTAGTTCAGACATAACGGGCGGCGTTGTTGACCCTCCTACCGAAGGGATTGGGGGCGGCACCACATCGCTCACAGGCACGTTTTGAGGGATAGTGGTACTTGGCTGGGCATTCGAATTACTAGATTGAGGGTTAGAACCACTCATTTGAGGATTTGGATTGTTTGGCTGACTAGTATTCGTTGCCATTTTCCTCGTATATCTTCTCCTTGGTCTCTCTTCGTTTGTAGTGGCTACTTTACCACTTCTCAACAACATACAACAAAGTTTTTTACGAAGGAAAAGAATGATGAATGCAGATTTTCAAAAATTTTAAAAATATAAAAGTTAGCACGGTCCCACTGGGCGTGCTAATTTGTTTACCGTGAAAATTGGTAAACAACCGCTGATCTTCCAAATCTAACTTTGGTGACTCACAGGATCGATCAGATTGATCCTAGGACATGTGCTAACATTCTCTTTAAAATAAAGACTAAAGAACAAAACACTTCGACAGTGTTCATGAAATGAAATGAAGGTTTTACTTTGAAAATGTAAAATGAAGAACATAAATTAATTCCAAATTCTGAATAGAAGATAAAAAGTTTAAACTCTAAGTCGAAAGTCTGTAAGGAATTGCAAATAAAGAAATGCATAAAAAACTCTAAGTCGAAAGGGCTGAATGCATAAAGACTTTAATAAAAATGCAGAAAAAAATAACTTGCACAAAGTAAAAGACAAACTCTTAACAAAAACTTGAATGAAATTCCAATTACAATGGAAAATGGTGTTTACATCACGTACATTCTCATAAAACTCGTTTCTCTACACGCGGATACTTTGAGTAATTTTTGAGTGACTTGTACAATTTAAACACAACACACTAAATCCTATTGATAAAACTCCTATTTATAATAATAAAACTAACTGCTATTAACTGCCTAAACAATTAACATATGAAAAGTGTCGCGCTGTATGTGCTAATCCTTGGATGTGTGCCACTTGTCCTTTTCAAGGGCGGACAAAGATAACTATTCCCTCCCTTATTTGAATTTAAATTTCTTCGCGTCAAGAATCACCAGCAGTATTCGTCGAATGAATTTTTCCAATACTTGGAAATATTTCTAAGTCCCATGCTTATCTCTTACTTATATAAGCATATTTTCGACTTAGGCCCTTACTATGAAGATCCAGTCGAACAACTTCAAACTCCTTCAAAGAGCTTAGCACTTTCATTAATTCCTCTAACTTAATATAGGCGTCGAATTTAGGAGCTAACAAGTGTACAAATAATATAACAACTCCACACATGTTTCTTCTGCTCTCGTTTTTTGGTCTTAAGTATAATGAAATTAGCAAAGTTCCTGGAACACGCATAAACAGAAAAGTATTGTACCATTTCATAAGCTTGTCAACATGAAGCAAGAATATAACCTTTCAAAAATGGCATGTGATTCAGCAGCAAGAAAAGCATCATAGAAGTTATATCTCTCTTTGAAGTCGCGATGTCTAATGATAGTTCCAAAGGCACGACCAATTATCAATTCGCCGACATTCAACCTAGTTTGCTGACTTGCAGGAGCAACAACTGAAGGGGCTTGATCATTGTCAAAGGACAATAGGAAGACTGATCCAAAATCCATTACTCTAGAATCATCAGCTCCCAAATGCAGCTCCAGGTGCATCAACAGAACCGACATTCCTAGAATATTTCATTTGTACATTCACCTGAAACATAGAGTTAATCAAGTATAGCTTAAATCAGCAATGATATTAAAATAAGCTCCACAAAAAATATACCATTTGGAATGGAATTGTTCTGGACTGGACCAGCGCCTGCCCTTCAGACGGGCAGGCCCAACCCACACGATCTGGGATGACCCAACAAGGCCCTTTTATACACCTGCGTCAAGCACGTGCCAGCCTCCAGCAATGTCGGGCACGTGCAGCAGGTACTGTCGAGCAGAGGCGTCAAGCCTTGCGGAGCACGTCTCTCCCCGACAGTAAGAGTTCCTCCCCCGTGAGGACACGTCACCTTGTAACCTCCCACTTCCGAAGGAATCGGTCTGCCCACCTTCCGAGGATCTCGGGACCGTTACCCCAGGGCGAACACCACGTGCTGGTCTTTCCTACGCACGTAAGCCCCCCAGTGCAGGAGACCGTTGGCCCCACGCTGGGGGCACTCTATAAATACCCTCTCACTTGAGAGGTCCAGGTTACTTCACATTCTAACTCACACCTGCTTTCTGTACTTGCCTTTCTCAGACCTTTCCTGACTTGAGCGTCGGAGTACCTTGCAGGTGCACCCCCCGCCGTATCACCATCACCGGAGCTGAAGGTTTCACGATGTTGTTGGCCACTATCTAACTGTCTGATCCATATACGATCAGTGGCGCCATCTGTGGGAACAACTGCTTCCCCATTTTTCCTTCATCGTTAAACCAAAGCAATTTCTCCGTTCATAACCAACATGGCCAACACCCAGTCTGGGAACAAAGCTCCGGACACCGTCCATACACAACCCGAGAACGGGGACCACCGGGAAGACAACGATGTCGTCCACGTCGAGGAAGTCGACCCCAGAGACGGGCAGACCGCCTCCCTATTTTTCGAAGACGTGGCTTACGACGCCGCCTAGCAGGACGGCCAGCAAGTCATCTATCAACCAGTTGCTCCACCGCCAAATGCAGATCCGAGCACCGTGGCCCTTTTTCGCCTTGGTCAACCAGACCAACCAGTTGATTGCTCACCAAAATCTCCGAATTGAAGCGCTCGAGAGAGGGCGAGCACGACGATCTTCCTCGCGAAGACATCGCCATCCGCCATCTCCCCATCGTTCTCCTTCCCCGCGAAGGACTCCCCCAGCAGAGTCTCAGAGCCCCTCACCGCTGCGTGAGGGTCGCCGACCACGCTTGGAGCGAACCCAGCCGGAGGTCTCTCAGAAGCGCCATCGTTCCCTGCCTTAGAAGGAACCTAAGCGCTCCTCGACCACCAAAAGGAACAAGGCCGATGGCAAGAAGCCGAAGAGCCGCTCTACGAACTCTCCCCCACAACAGGGACCAGGTCGAGGCCATCGATCCCCGTCAGAGTCCCCAGTCGGAAGCGATGATGATGACCAGAGGACCCCCCTGTCCAGGGAGATCATGGGTGCCCTTATCCCTGTGGGCATGGAGAAGCCCCCACCATTGGGGACCTATGATGGCATAGCCGACCCTAACGATCACGTCGAAAGCTTTGAAGCCATGCTCGACTTCAGAAACGTCAGGGGAGATATTAAGTGCAGGCTCTTCCCCACCACTCTGCGGAAGGGCACCATGACCTGGTATAAGAGTCTAGCGCCCGAATCAATCACGTCCTGGAGGCAACTAAAAGGACGTTTTACCAAACATTTTACTGCATCTCGCCGACATCCAAAGACAGAGGCCGCACTAGAAGGCATCTTCCAGGGGAAGAATAAGTCTCTCAGGAACTACATTGAGAGATTCAGCATGGAGGTTGTCGAGGTCCACACGACCGACGACATGAAGAAGTTCCTGATCATGCAGGGACTATGACTTGGATCCAAGTTCGCCAAGTCTGTGGGCCTCCGCAGGCCTCGCAACTTAGAAGGCCTCCTTCATCGGGCTCAATCGTACATCGAGTTCAAAGAGTCGGAGGCACCCCAGATCGCCCTCGACTCGAGACGAAGGGAAGTCCCCCGCGACCACAAAGACGAAGGCTCTCCTCCCTCAGTGCGGGGGAGAGAGAGAAGACGAGAAGGTCGGTCCAGAGAACCTCGCGAATCGCGAGGACCAACTGGCCGGTTCATGGAGTACACTCTACTCAACGCTCTCCGTGAGCGAATTCTCAACGACTGCGCCAACTCAGAGTTCCGCCAAGGGGGTGTCCGCTTTCCCAAGCCGACAGCCCCCAAGCCCAACACTGACAGGTCCAAATACTGCAGGTTCCACCGGAGCCATGGACATGCCCAACACTGACAAGTCCAAATTCTGTGTTATTATATATTTGTATGCAATTATATTATGATTGTGTTTCTCACCCTTCTCCTGTTTTGAATGCTCTATGAGGTATTGCAGATTAGATGCTGGAGGTCTTTTTGTGAAGCTTAGGTCTTCATTCTTTTGTCGGTCGGCTCTGATATATAGCACCGGGTAGTCGGGAAGATCGTGTGTGATTTATGTGTATATGTATATATATCTTTTGGATTGTACATGTATGACTCTGTATTTGACAGACAAACTTTTTATGTGATATATATATATATATATATATGAGATTCAGTTGTAAATTTTCTGCTTTTATTCTGTACCTGAATTATGGGTGCTAGGAACTAAGTTCCTCTGTTAATTGCTACCTGATTATTGCATATCTATTTGAGCAAGTTTTTTTTGTGTTGTCTCAATTGATGTGACGCCTCTGTCTATGCCATGAATGTTTAATCATACTCTGATTATTTTTTTTATCGCTTTATCTAATTGGGGGTATAGATTGGGGGTGTTACAGAGTACCTTGCAGGTACAACCCCCCCCCCCCCTCTCCCCCGCTGTATCACCATCACCGGAGCTGAAGGTTTCACGATGTTGTTGGCCACTGTCTAACTGTCTGATCCAGGTACGATCAGGAATCATCAGCAATAATGATACAGTCTCCACTCACAACCTCAACCATCTGAAAATTTTCAAGAAATACACACTTAGATCAATGAAGAGATTACCATTTCCCATAAAAATTTGTGAGTATATTTTACCTTTCCAGAAAAATTCTGGCCGTGAATTGCCTTGGAATTTGAAACCGGTGGCACATAGTTTGTCCAAATTCTTAACCTACATAATACATACACAATCAATATGAGTAGAGAATTGATAGAAATATTATACAAAATCATTATAGTAAATTGATAACTTTTAGGACAATACCTTCTCTTAAAACCATATTTGAAAGTAAAATAAGAAAAAGTTACCAAACAGCCAACCTCTGGCAATAACTTCTTCATTGGATTCCTATAAAAACTTATGAAGCCGACATCGTCTACACGTAAATCATAGGTATGAAAAAGGTGTATCACACCTGCAACAATGTAAGTCAATAATTCACACCTGCAACAATGAAGAAGGTATGAAGAAGGTGTATCCCTCAGAGCAATAAACATAATGGATTCTAATCAAACACCAGAAACAACATTAAGACGTTGACACTTGTTAATACATCCCTTACACATTATTTGAAATGGATATTAACAGATTTGCATATCAAAGTTTATAATTCCACAATCTTGATCCCTACATATTAACAGATCCCTTCACCAAAACCTCAAATACTCATTAACAGATCCTTACACATATCTATATAAAAAATCAAACCTAATACCAAAACCATCAAAAACTCTAAACAAACACGCTGAAATTAAAAAAAAATAAAGCTTTTACAACAAAACACAAACATAAACTAAAACCAGATCTCAGAACACAATCAAATCAAAACCTCCATCCAAATCAAATCAAAACAAAAAAAAACATTTTTACCCAAACAAAATCAAACCCATTTGTTCAAACGATTAAAAAATGCAGAAAAGAATCAAATCAAAACCAAAACCCATAAATATATATGAACTCCCTTTAAAAAATTTCCATCGTTCTCTGATCTGGATGACTGGAATGCGGTTATCAGGAAAAATAAATGTAAGAGAGCAGAGGAAATTTTCAGATAGAATGGAGAGAAGGAAGAAGAAAATGAGAGAGCGGGGGGAAAGTCTGATGAGAAAGAGGGAGGAAGAGGAAAGAACAGAGAGAGGGAGATCTGAGAGATGAGAAAGAGAGAAAGAAAAGGGAAAAAGCAAGAGAGATCTGGGAGAAGAGAAAGAGAGAAAGAAAAGGGAAAAAGAGAGACAAAAAGAGGAAAAGAGGGGAGTGAGTGAGAGAGGAAAAAATTCAAATTAGTTGTGCCACGTGTACAAAAGGAGTAGTGTGATTGGTGAAAGAATATTGAGTTAGTTAATTACCAAAAAGGGGAAATGTTAGTGTGAATTAAAAATGAAGGAAGAGTATATTAGGGAAAGCATAAGCATTTTCCATTCTTAGGTAGGAAGTTGAAGACTTGAATCATAGACTAATAAAAAACGAATAATTTGATGGTAATTTTTTATTGTACGAAGATTACATGGTTTTTAATGTTGATTTATCATTCAATTATTTATTTTTTTTAGAATTTAATTGATATGCACTGACGGTGTAAATTATTTTACACTGTCAACCAATCACCCTCATGCATCCCGCCACATCAAACTGTAAATTTTAAGTTAACTGTATGATGAGATAGCCTATGTCCCATTAGTGAAATTCTAATGAAACCTTTAATAAAAATACAGAAAATTTGAAACTTTTAAATAACAAGACTGAATTAATTAAAAACATACTGCTTCACATACATATGCTTCAAATATATTTTACACAGAGTTTGACATCATTAAGACTAGTGGCATTGCCACATAGATAAAACATAAAATAATAGTACAAAAAGGAAACCAAAACAAAGCATAACAAAAAGGACCTCCTAAGTCCAACGAGACTGACACTCATACTGACTGTAGTAGTAGGGATATGATCAGTGTTTGACAAAACGTCAACAACTCCCAATCTAGATGTTATAGTAACCCATCTCCACGTCACTTCATATCCTTTCCTTCAGAACTGTCGGGAAGTAAGCAAGATTCGCGCTCGTTGTCTGATTGTCATAGATTAACCCACAATGCAAAACAAAAAGGGATACAGGGCTAAGATTTATGTACAAGTTTAAAAGTGAGAATGAATGTATCAAATAATAATATATATGGAAACCGCAATTATTCAAACCATCATATCTTTATATATACTCTATCTCTATTAATTCTAATGCATCCCTGAACTATATGCTGACTCAGGCCACTAAACACTATCAATGATATCTATCCCGTTTACCAAGATCAGATATCACAAGACCACATGCCACCAATGTACTCCCAATTACCAAGAGCTACGCCACCTAACTTCACACGGAGTCTAGGTGTTATAAGTCGATCGTCCCTGAGAATTCAGGCCAAGAACCTTGCCTTGCCTAGCATGCATAGATAATAATACCCGTCGGGATTGTAGTTTGTAGAGTAAAATGATAATATTCAAATAAAATAAAATAAAATAATAATAATAACAAAACAACAACAACAATAATAATAAAAATAATATGAATAATTAATTAACTTAAAGTTAAGTATTTTAAGTATTAATTTCAATTTCAAAGTTTAGTTTGTAAAATGAAACGATTATATTCAAATCGAATAATAATATTAATAATAAAAATAAAGGGTAATTAAATGATAAATTAATTATTATAGGTGCTAGTTTCAATATTTAGTTTTTAATAATTAGCGATGTTAAAATCTCAAAACTAATCAGATATATTATTTAAAGTATGGAAAATTAGGATGTTACATTACCACCCCCTCTTAAAAGAAATTTCGTCCTTGAAATTTAGCGTACCTAAAACATATGTGGATACTTCTGACGCATGTCTTCTTCTCTTTCCCAAGTAGAATCACCAGTTACATCATCCCACACAACTCTAACCAATGGTATCTGCTTTCCGCAAAGTTCCTTAATTCGATGATCTAAAATCTTGACAGGTAAAGCCTCATATTCTAAGTTATCTCTAAGTTCCACAGTTTCAGGCTCAATGACATGTGAAGGGTCAGGGTAATACTTCCTCAGTTGTGATACATGGAATACATCATGAAGATTAGACAGGTTTGGCGGCAAAGCAATGTGATACGCTACAGGTCCAATCCGCCGTAGAATTTGAAAAGGCCCGATAAACCTTGGTGTTAACTTCCTAGTTTTTATTGCTCGTGTAATTCCTGCTCTAGGAGTTACCCTAATGAACACGTGATCTCCTGCCTCAAATTCCAAAGGTCTTCTCCTCTAATCACTATAACTCTTTTGACGATCTTGTGCAGCCTTCATTTTTTCTCTAATAAGCTTAACCTTATCTGTCGTTTGTTGCACGAATTCTGAACCCAATATTTTGTTTTCTCCAACTTCATACTAACATAAAGGTATATGACACTTTCGTCCATACAATGCTTCATATGGAGCCATGCCGATACTTGAGTGAAAGCTATTATTGTAAGTAAACTCAATCAATGGTAAGAACTCCTCCCAACTTCCTTTGTGTTCAAGAGCACAAGTTCTCAACAGATCCTCTAACGATTGAATCGTCCTTTCAGACTGGCCATCTGTTTGGGGATGATAAGCTGAACTTAACCTCAGTTTGGTTCCTAACTATAAATGCAACTGATGCCAAAAATTTGATGTGAATCTGGGATCTCTATCACTAATTATACTTGAAGGTATCCCATGCAATCTAACAATTTCCTTTACATATACCTGAGCTAGTCTCTCCAATTTGAACGAATGGTTGATGGGAGTGAAATGTGCACTCTTTGTCAACCTATCAATGATTACCCAAATTGTATCATGCTGCTTCTGAGTCTTGGGCAAAGCGGTTACAAAATCTATAGCTATTCCGTCCCACTTCCACTCTGGAATGTCTAAAGGTTGTAACAGTCCGGCTAGCTTCTGATGTTCAATCTTTGCCTTCTGACATATCAAACAACTTTGAACATATTCTGCTATATGCTTCTTCATTCCAAACCACCAAAACATTTTCTTCGAGTCTTGATACATCTTTGTGGCTCCTGGATGAAAACTCATCTTACTTTTTGTGGCCCTCTTCCAAAATCAACTTTCGAATATCCTGGTTTTGAGGTACACACAACATTTCTCTAAACCTTAGGATTCCATCACTCTTTATGTTAAAATCTCCATTTTGACCATCTCTTATTGATTCGTTTATGTTCATTATATGGTCATCAAGTTGTTGTTCATCTTTGATCCATTTCAGAAATTCATTAAACACTACAACAGCACCCATGAATATACTTCCTTCATTGTGATGTACTCCTAACACTACTACGAAAAACCCATTTAACAACGGTTGGGAATGACATATAATGACACGGGCGAAGGCGTTGTTATGTAGATTGTCTTTGTAAGTTCGTTGTTTCTACAACGGTTTGGAAAGCGTTGTTGAAAGGCAGGACGCGCGCCATATATCACAATGGTTATGATAATAAACCGTTGCGATACATACACTTAGGTTCTGGGTTTGAAACCCATCAGTAGCGAATTTATATAAAACATAAATTACTTATGATATCGGTTACAATATATAACCGTTGTTGTAAGTACCCTAAGTTTATTATATTAAATGTAGATTGCTTGTTTTCCAAACACCTCACTAAATAAATATACATGGATTAAATTTGATGAAGATGTCTATAATCTGCAAATTAAACTGTTCTTGAAAACCGACTTAAACAAACCAATGTTATTTTTTGATTGCATTCGTCTCATCGTGCATTTCACGCTCTTTTACATATATTGTGGTTTATTGATATGACTCCTTCGATATATCGCTATCTTCGATTATAGTTAAATTTCCATAAGATCAACAAGACATTGGATAATTTGCCTCATCTTTGATTTAACTAAAATGGAAGATGGAGATGCACCTAAGGAGCCAGATCATTATACCATAATCTATATATAAAAGAACGTGAGATAAATGATGAGAGGCATGCAATCAGAAAACAACATTGGTTTGTTTAAGTTGGTTTTCAAATACAACTTAATTTGCAGATTACAAGTATCTATGTCAAATTAACTGAATGTATTTTACGTGAGGGTTAGTGAAACAAACAATCTACATAGAATATAATAAACTCAAACAAAATTCTATACCAGATCCAGATATTATAAACGCATATAATACGCTTGCTACCACCAGCAAACTTTAAGTGAGGGTTAGTTAAACAAACAATGTAAATAGAATATGATAAACTCAAACAACATTCTATACCAGATTCAGAAATTATAAACTGATATAATACGCTAGCTTCCACCAGCATCATCACCCTGTATCATCCCCTTAACCTGAAAGGAAATAAAGCAAACTTAAAAAATGAGCATCCTCAGTTGAAAACAAACCGTAAAACCATAATCCAGTGATGAGTAAAGAGAGGAACAGGAATAACGCACCTTTTAATGAAACTAATCACGGAACATGAATTAATTATGATGTTGAACTAGTTTGGGAAGCCATGAAAAAGAAATATAAGGAGGAAGAAGCTTACACAAAAGCTTCATACTTCTTATACTTCTTTTCATTGCTTCTAAAACTAGATAAAGTTTGCTTACACTATTGTTTCTTCATTTACTAACATCTTGCTCGTGATGCTATGGAAAAAAAGTACAAGGTGGATGAAGTTTCCATCATAGCTTCATGCTTCTTATACATTTTTCCATAGCAACACAAACATTATGAAGTTTCCAAAGTATGGTCTTTGTTAAGGTAGTGAAAACGAATCTGAAAAAATGAGAACAATCAACAAAAATAACATGCAACAAACGAGATAATGGGAAATATCTAACAATAGATGGAAGAAGAAGAATACCTTAATGTATGAAGCACAAGATTCACGGCTAATGGTGAAAACGAAGAGAAAAAATGGGTCCTAGGGTTTCACTTTGAAGGCAACGGCGTTACTGTCAATTAAGTGAAAGTTATTTCGCTTAAATATGGGTAAACTATTTCACAACGGTTAACAATAACAACCGTATAGATATGTATTTATTTATTATAAATATATCACTACGGTTTACCAGAATAACCGTAGTGATAACCCTTTTATCTATGAATTTTAAAATAAATAAAAACTGTATACATAGGTATTCATTTATTATAAATATATCACTACGGTTAACCAGAAGAACCGTAGTGATAACCCTTTTATTTATGAATTTTAAAATAAATAAAAAAGAAAAGGTGCGCCTTAACTTCTAACTCTGCAGTTTAAACATCAACAATGTAATTCACAATGCATCTGCAGTTTAAACATCAACAATGTAATTCGAACCCTAATTCAACTATTACATTTCATAACAAAGTAAATATTAAACATAAAGGAGACAAAAAAACATAACATCTTGATATTTCCAAAAAATATCTCTGATTTCAGTTTGTTCTTCAAATTCTTGTTCTTTTTCTTTAAATCCTCATACATAACCTTCAGATAGCCCACAGCTTCCAACTCTGACTTCATAATGCTCTCATCGTCATTTCCATCTCTTTCTCCCACGTCTTCATCCCATATGAACAAATTACATGTCTCATCGCTCCTCCAAAATGGACATCTCCAAAAAAGCCTTCCTTTATTTTGTCCCTTCTTGCATTGATACGAAACCATACGACCATCACAACCACAAAAATTTCCAGATCGAGATTTTACACTGGAACAAGACGTAGAAACACCTTTGGATGATTTTGTCTTCAAATGTGACATTGCAACACCTTAAAGTAGAACACTTTGTTGTTGTTGTTATTGTCTTCTTCCCGACAATGGTGACGCGTTGGTGTTAGGGTTGTTTCAATGGATAAATTGATATATATACTTGGTGTTTAAAATACATAAAAAGAAGCTTCAATTTGTAACAACGGTTTTGAGAAAAATCCGTCGTGATATCCTTATTATTTTTTAGTTAAATATTTAATAAAACTTAAAAAGGGAGCATTTACATCAAAGGGATAAACTATTTGAGGGCGATGAGGTTCGAACCCATGATAGGTAGATTGTATCACCACGGTTTTCATAAAAACCGTTATTATACCCATGAGATTTCTAATTAAAATAATGCGCGCGCATCCAGTACGCACTATAAGAACGGTGTATAGGATGCCGTTGTAAACCTGGCGTTGTTGTTTGGCCGTTTTGTAGTAGTGTAAGTTTAAATCCACGAATTGGTTGATCAACTCTTCTTCCCTCAACATCATTGCAGCTACATGAAGTTTCTTTTGACTCAAAGCGTCTGCTACAACATTGGCCTTTCCTGGATGATATTGCAACTCAAAATCATAGTCCTTCAAGAATTCCATCTAGCGCCTTTGTCTCATGTTTAGATCTTTCTGATCAAATAAATACTTCAGGCTTTTGTGATCACTTAACACGGTGAACTTTGATCCATAAAGATAATGCCTCCAAATCTTTAAGGCAAACACAATTGCTGCTAACTCTAAGTCGTGAGTCGGATAGTTCCTCTCACGCACCTTCAACTGTCTTGATGCATAAGTTATCACCTTCCTTTCTTGCATCAACACACAACCAAGACCTTCATATGACGCATCACAATACACATCAAATTGTCCTGATGGGTCTGGTAAGATGAGTATTGGTGATGAAGTCGATCTTTCCTTTAACTTCTGAAAACTTTCTTCGCACTCTTTAGTCCATTAAAAGTTTTTACCTTTCCTTGTTAACTGAGTCATAGGCAAAGCGATCTTTGAAAATCCTTCAATGAACCTCCGATAATATCCAGCTAGTCCAAGAAAACTTTGAATCTCGCCAACATTCTTTGGACTCTCCCATTTTGTTACTGCTTCGACTTTGCTCGGGTCTACTACAATACCTTCTTTACTGGTTACATGACCAAGAAATTGTACCTCCTTCAACCAAAATTCACATTTTGAGAATTTCGCATACAATTGACGGTCCTTTAATATTTGTAGCACAATTCTCAAATGTCCTTCGTGCTCTACTTCATTCTTGGAATAAATCAAAATGTCATCAATGAAAACTACAACAAATTAATCTAAGTATGACCTAAAGATCATATTCATGTAATCCATGAATACTGCTGGAGCATTAGTCAAACCAAATGGCATAACTAAGTATTCAAAGTGTCCATAACGGGATCTAAAAGCTGTTTTTGGAATATCATCCTCCTTCACCTTGATTTGATGATATCCAGACTTCAAGTCAATCTTCGAGAATACTGAAGCTCCCTTCAACTGATCCATCAAGTAGTCGATTCTAGGCAAAGGATACTTGTTTTTCACAGTAGCTTTACTAAGCTGCCTATAATCTACATAAAGTCTAGAAGAACCATCCTTCTTCTTCACAAACAAGATTGGAGCTCCCCGTGGCGATACACTTGGTCTAATAAATTCCTTCTCTAACATCTCGTCTAATTGTTTACTCAGCAAGCTCTGAGGGTGACATTCGATAAGGAGATATAGATATTGGTCCAGTGCCTGGAACTAAGTCTATAGCAAACTCCACTTCCCTAACCGGTGGTAAACCTGGAACATCTTCTGGAAAGACTTCCGGGAATTCACGGACCACTGGAAAATTTTCAACACTAGGGGTTTCTCCTACTGACATGGAGAATAACATCATAAATTTTTGAGTGAGGGTTTCAACCTTGCTGACTTCTCCACTATCTTCTCCAAACGTTAAAATTTTCTTCTTGCATCTCAAGTTTACATCGTTGGCTGATATCCATTCCTAAGATGGCATCTAGGTCTTGTAGCAGGAGTACCACAAGATCTACTAAGAATCTTCTATTTCCTAAGATTATTGGGCAAGTCTACACAGACTGAACAAGTTACCATTCTTTCCCCTGAGGGAGTTGTAATATTCAACTTATAGTTGAGATCAACAATTTCAAATCCCAAAAATTCAGCACAAGATGTAGATATAAAAGAATGTGTAGCTCCTGAATCGAATAAAACTGATACCAGCTTATCTCCAATTATATGGGATGGCGCTTCAGTTAGAGGCCACATGCCAAACCATATGGCGCCTCAGGCAAATGAGGCATGCCCTAAAAAAATTTCAAAACTCCCTGAGGAGTCGCCATCTGGGATGGCGCCTCAGGTGTTATTATATTTTTTTTTTATTTTGGAAATTGAACAAAAAAATAAATTTTTAAAATTTTTTTTTAATGTTTTGTTTAATTTGTGAAGAGGCATGCTAACGAACAGTGGAAGTAGAGTATAGGCATGCAGAGTGTAGGCATGCAGAGATGTGTGGTCTTGTCAATAGTCTGGCCATGCAGGGTTGTGTGGTCTTGTCAAGGCTAGTGTAGCCATGCAGAGCAGCACATGGTTCTTGGGAAAACTGTTCTGAAGTAATTAGACTACAAAGACACGTTACTTGTATCATCTTTTCTGCCTATTAATACACATCAAATATACATCTTATTATCACATACTTGCAAACCATTTCTATTATGTAAACTATTTCTTCCATACTTTAAATTTTGTAAACCATTTCTTCCTAACACAATTTAGTTATGGCTCAAAGACCACAATACCTGATAACTGCACATCTCAATGGTGAGATATTTGATTGTCCAATGACGGGTTTCAATTTTAGGGATACAGAAGTGACTAGGTTTTTATTTGATAGAAGAACAAATTTCTATCATTTGAAAGCCCGGCTAGAAAAGAAATTGCAGTGCGGTCTAGTTGGGCAAATTGTATACAAAAACCCTATCTTTTTTAGGGGCATGAGCAATGCAAATTTTTTCAGATGAAGATACGGGACGATGATGATGTGCGTAATATGTTTCTCAGCCATGAGCATTCTGGGTTCAATGACGTTGAGTTATATATTACGTTACAACATCAACCACTGTCTCAACAACTAGAAGTTTCGCAAATTTTTAATGATTCCAACAACGAACAAGCTGAGTTGGACGTCGTTGACGAGGAAGAAGAAGAAGCGGAGGACATTGTCGACGAAATGATAAACAACGACGAGGCAGACCAATTGCCAGAGAGTCATGTTTATTGCCCACCTCAACACATGACAACATTCAGCTTAAGCGAGGATGAACCATCAACGGATATTTTTTACGACCCATACAGATAGACGGGGGGAGTATTAAAAGTTGGAGACAATTTTCGTACAAAAGAAGATTGCGTCCGAGTAATAAAACAATACCACATGAACTTATCTGCATATTATAGAGTCGATCGAACAAATCCGACTCTATACAAGATCTACTGTCGCAACGAGGTGTGCCCCTTTAGACTAACGACATCTTTTTGGAAGCGAAGCGATTCCTGGAAGATAGGGTCAATGGGTCCGGAGCACACTTGCATACTCACCAATCCAAGTCAGGATCATCGCAAGCTCGGCTCTCAGTTGATCTGCAACGAAATTCTATCAGTCGTGAGCGAAGTCACTACTTTATCTCTATGTTCTTCACCAAGTCACTACTTTATGCAATGTCTACCGTACTAGCTTTCAAGTGGTCGCAAAGGAGGACTACTAGCCTCCATACGAAGGCGAAATTGTGTGGCATAACGACTTGATGCGAAGAAATAAAAAGGGTCGCCCTATCAGCAGCCGAATTCAAACGGAGATGGATACAACCGATAAAATGGTGAGGTTGTGTGGTTTGTGCCGTCAGTCAGGCCGCAATCGTACCAAGTGTCCAAATGTGTCGGGCTCTAGCACGGCATCGTAGTTACAACTGTAAACTTGTCTATTTATAACAACAACAAATTTTATTTCATTGATGGCATACTTAACTCATTACAACGACATAACATAACATAACTTAATAGCTAAACATCAACAAATAACTATCAACGAAACCTAATACCAAATCAGAAAAAGAACAAACCCAAACACAACAACTCATAGAATCAACTTATCTAAGAAATTACAACCATCAACTTAATTTCCTGTGGTGTCAACATCATCATGAGGACACAACCATCATTCACCACTTTTCTCCAGGTGCGGGTTACTCCGTTTGGACCAGGCTCATCAACCAGCCTCTCAATCTTCCTGATCTTTTTACCTGCCTAAAATTCATCAGCTAGCCAACGGCGAAGTTCCCTATGCAGATGCTCAAACGTCTGGGTGTTCCAGAGTAGCATCCTCATCGGAGGCTTGACAGCTGAGTATACAACTAGCGCATCTCGTTTCATCAATGGAAACTCTGGAAACTTTTCCTCCGGTTCTGATGATGATGACGACGGACGATGATTTGATGATGAAGACATGGTGTTGAGTAGGGGAGAGTTTGGGATATTGGTAAGGGAAAGAAGGAATTAGGGTTTTGGTGACAAGTGTTGTGCAATAACAAGTGAGTGTGAACCCTTATTTATAGGCACATGATATCCTATTAAATAATATAATTAATTATATATTAAATTCACAAAATTTAAATTATTTAAAAAAAATATTTTTTTTTCTAATTTCCAATTAATCATAAATATTATAAAAAAAACCTAATACACTGAGGCGCCATCCCAGATGGCGACTCCCCAGTGTAAATTAGGGCTTCCCCATTTTGGCATGAGGCGCCATATGGTTTGGCATGTGGCCTCTAACTGAGGCGTCATCCCATATGGCGACACCCTTATAGAAGATTTCAAATCCCAGTCATTTTGGTAAATTAATTGAAATGTTGGTTTATTTTTGTATTTTTTTTTTTTTAAATGTTATATTAAAAAAAATTATGTTTATACATATATCTTGTTAGAGGAGGGTTCTTCTAGAACGTTGAATAAGCATAGCAATATCATATTGTACCACTTCACATGTTTAAAGCATGGATTCACACTTAAGAATATTGAACGAAATGAGTTTTTTTCCCTTCAAAATAACTATATTTTATCATTCGATAAAATTCTCCAAATAATCATGTTTTTCTATTAATTTTCAAACCAATCATATTTCAATTAAAAAAATTTAAGATTAAATATACAACATTCTCCTACAAAATAAATAAAATTCGTTTTAATCTCCTATATAAAATTTTTGTCCCTCTACTATTTCAACTCAGATTTCATTTATTAGTGACTTAGCAGTTCAGGTGGACTTTTATTTAATTTTTTATTTATTAACTAAAATCCAAGTGGATTTTTTAAATTATATATATATATATATATATATATATATATATATATATATATATATATATATATCTTATGGGAATGCAATTTTTATGTAAGAACATGAGAATTGATCTGAATCATTATATTTTAAAATAAATGGTGGAGATTATGTGTGACTTTTGTTTTTCTGTCTCCTCCATTATTAAAATAAATGATGGAGGAAAGAGAAAAAAACTTGACACATAATCTCCACCATTTATTTTAAAATCTAATGGTTCAGATTCATTCTCATGTTTTTACGTAAAAATAACATTCTCATATGATATATATATAATATATATATATTACTTCTTTTAATTAATTGTTTTTTATATTTTATCTTAAATTATTTTTATTAATATTTTTTTATAAAAATATATTTATAAATTAATTATTACTTCCATTTAGTGAAAAAATTTCGATATAGGACTTTAAAAACATGATGCATACAAACAGGAAACATGGAATCCATACAAACAGTTTAATAAACATGGTAAGGATACTTCCCACCCATGTTCAGACCTCAGATCTCTAGCTAGACCAAAAGCTTATGAGCAGCTGCATTCTTTCACCTTATAACACTAAGCACGAATGTACTTTACAACTGAACTGCAAGATTTAATCTCCCTCAGCAATTAACACGCCGATGTCTAGTTACACAACATAGTAGTTTTTTGATCCATTAATGTGGGTCTTGAACAGATTGGACCATTTATCATAAAGCCAAAGGTTAAAATGCAAGGAAATATTTTTAATTAATTTATAAATTTGTAACTTGACTCTTAATCTATTATTAAAAGCGTTTTCTATACAGGTACAAGTAATACCAAGGTTACTTTGCACAATGAGAAGATTCTGTAAATTGCTTTTTATATTCATTATCATGATCAAGAACTTGAGGCCATAGTTCTCCATCCATACTCTCAATAACATTAGAGAGATATTAGAGTATTAGAGAGATCCCCATCCATTCAGATCAAATCAAGGGATAATAAGTGAAGAAAATATTAGAGATATATTTTCAGGCTCTTGCTGCAAATCATTATGTTTCGCGCAGTTGTGTTATTTTGTTAATATCAGGATCCTCTTGTAAATCATTATGCATCTCTCCAAGCTTTGGTATCCTGTTTGCCAAAAGCCCTTGTTTATATAAGGAGCATTTAGAATCCTAACCGGCTGAAGCAACCACTTGTACCTTATTGAATTGTAAGCAACAAGTATTATGCGGGTTCACAATGATCAAAAAGCACCATTTTTAATGTTAGGTTGCAAAGTAGCAGATGGAACAAGTATCAAGATGCAGTGTCTCCCAGATCATGTTATTAGATAATGTTATACTGTAACAAGGTGAAATTGAATGTAGTTCTAGGGACAACATTGGTAGATATGTATGCAAAATGTGGGTGCGTCGAATGAGGCTGTAAGGGTATTTGAAAACTTGCAAGTCAATAATGTGCACACTTTATCATTGAAGCCAAACATTGATCATGTTTTTTTTGGAGGCTTTATAGAAGAGGAAAAATGATTATTTGAATTGATGAAGCATACTTATCATTTGAAGCTAAACTTGGTTGCTTTATTAAAGCATCCACATCCATCATATTCATTTGACTTCTTTAAATGAGACTCATTCAATTTTTTATATTATATTAGGCTTTTATATTTTTTAAACAATTCAACTATATTTTTCAAATATCCATACAACTTATTACAAATTCTAAAATAAGTCCCACAATATACCCCACATGTCTTATTATTTGTAGCCATTTTTATTAATTTATTATCATGTTGGCCCCCTTAATACAATATAGAAACGTTCTCACATTTAAGATCGTTTGCAAATGTATAAACGAAATTTTTGATCAATTATCCATTTATTCTGACAGCGTGGCATTAGCAATTGTGTAAAACGGTATCACAGCAGGCGCTAATCATGCTCTTAGGTTCCTGCGTGAGCCAAAAAGATTTAAAGCATCTAACAGTAAGTTTCACATTGGTTGTTTTACAAATTCTACAAGAGTTTATAAACCGTAAGCATGCATAAGTAATTGCTTAAGTGTGTTGGGTTGACAATGAGTTTGTGATATATATATATATATATATATATATATATATATATATATATATATATATAAACTTTTTGTAAAATATTCACGTGGATTTTAATTAATAAATAAAAAATTAAATAAAAGTTTACATTGACTGCCAAGTCACTATTAAATGAAATTTGGACTGAAATAGTGCGCACAGAGGCTTGATAAAGGGAATCTTGCTATTATGAAGGGGAATAAAAAAAAATTTACAGGGGATTAAAGAGAATCTCGCTTATATCACAGAAAGGTGTTGTATATTTAACCCAAAATTTTACAATGCAGAGTACAAATCAATTGATATCATTTAGTATAAATAAATGTGTATTTTTTATCATTTTTTTCACATTATAAATAAAGGTGTGTCTCTACCATTTAGTATAAATAGAAATATTATATTTTAAAATATTATACAACAATCGCTTCCTATTGATAAGAAAAGAGGAATATTAGTCTACACATCAAATGGGTGAAATTTGGCACAACGAAACGAATATAAACACGCCTGATTACATCTCCTTGATATGTAGGACAATATTCCTCTTTTGCTACCACTAGTAAGCTATTGTTGGAATTAAACCAAATTTTTTATGTGGAATTTCACCAAAACTTGATGAATTCCAAAACAAATCTTGATGAAAAAGAATCAATCTTTCTGATTGATTATCCCTCTTGTTCTTCACTCTTCACTCGAGTGAATCAATCAACCTTGCTTGTAAGATTATATCGCTGTACAATGATAATTGAAATAAGAAAAGAAAACTGAACTGAGAAGAAAAGGAATTAGGATTTCAACGTGAAGGGGAAGAAGAAGAAGAGTTGTGAATTCTGTAGAGCTTCTCTCTGCTCTTTACTTTGCAATATGCAATTATTCATGTGGAATTTGGATCGAACTCTAGAAGAAGCATGCCGTCGAAGTTAGTTCACATGCTGCTGTCGAAAAATAATACATGTTGTAGTCGAAGGTTGTTCTAACATGTATTAGTTAATATTGCTAGGGTTGTTAGCATATTGAATTGGACCTTGTGTTAAGGATCCAATTGTTTAAGTTAGCTTGTACCCTAAGTTAGCTTGTAATGGGTATTTTATTAAAAGCCCATTAGTTTAGTGTGCTAGGTTTTATTATAAATAGCATGCTAGTCTCTCATTCTAGAGTGTGACAAAAACCTAGAAAGAGTGAGAGTGGTTAGTTTGTTATTCTTGTATACTTGTAATCCTTATTTTAAGGAGAAAGGAAAGAATAACAGTTTTATAACCAATCCTTGTTGTTTTCACTCTTGTTTTCTTTGTTAACCCTAACCCTTGTGGAGTTTCTTTGTGTATAAAGAAACCGTAAATACTTTGTTTAAGGTATCTGATTCACAACAAATTGGTGTGGTGAGCGTGGAGGAGATGCCTTCAACAAAGTATGAGATCGAGAAGTTCACCGGAGTGAACGACTTCGGTCTGTGGCGCTTGAAGATGAAAGCCCTACTGGTTCAGCAGGGTTGTTTGGAAGCGTTGAAGGGAATGGCAGCCATGGATGCTGCGTTAACGGAAAAAGAAAAGACTACCATGATCGAGAAAGCACACAGCGCAATATTGTTGAGCCTTGGTGATAAGGTTCTTCGACAGGTATCAAAAGAGACGACGGCGGCAGGACTATGGACGAAGCTGGAAAGTTTGTATATGACCAAATCCTTGGTGAATCGTCTTTACCTGAAGCAAGCCTTGTATTCGTTCAAGATGAATGAAGAAAAGGCTTTGGATGAGCAGTTGGATTCTTTCAACAAACTGATTCTTGATCTTGAAAACATTGATGTGAAGATTGATGATGAAGATCAAGCATTGTTGTTGTTGTGTGCTTTGCCAAAATCGCATGCTCACTTCAAAGAAACTCTCTTGTATGGAAGAGGGTCCCTGACCTTTGAAGAAGTTCAAGCAGCCTTGTACTCTAAGGACCTGAACGAACGAAAGGAGCATAAACCTTCGACGGTTGGTGAAGGTTTGGCAGTTAAGGGAAAATTCTTGCGAAAGGATGGTAGGTTCGACAAGAAGAAAGGTAAAAGTCAGCAGAAGTCTTCTAGTGGCGAAACATCTGCTTTTCGATGTTATCACTGTAAGAAGGAGGGACACACAAGAAAAGTGTGCCCTGAACGCCTGAAAGATCATGGAGGTAAGGATAATGGCAACGCAGCCATTGTTCAAGATGACTTCGACTCATCTGATGCTCTTGTAGTTTCAAGCGGCGACTCAAGAAAAGAGTGGATTATGGATTCTGGATGTACTTGGCACATGACTCCAAACAAGAATGTGTTTGAAGAATTATGTGATCAAGATGGAGGATCAGTGCTGCTGGGAAACAACAAAGCTTGCAAAATTGCAGGTATTGGATCCGTGAGATTCAAGCTCCATGATGAGTCAATAAGATTATTGACTGAAGTTAGGTATGTACCTGACTTGAAGAGAAATTTAATTTCTCTTGGTGAATTCGACAGAATGGGATATGTCTTCAAAGGAGAGCAAGGTACCCTGAGAGTCATGAAAGGGTCGAAGGAAGTCTTGAGAGGCGTGAAAAACCAAGGCTTGTATATCCTGGAGGCTGAGGTTGTAAGTGGTTCGACAAATGTTGTATCCACGAAACCTATGTCGAAGACAGACTTATGGCACATGAGATTGGGCCATGTCAGCGAAAGAGGCCTAGTCGAATTGGGGAAGCAGAACCTGCTAGGTGGTGACAAAGTCGAAAAGTTGGAGTTTTGTGAATCTTGTGTATTTGGTAAATCCTGTAGGGCGAAGTTCAACAAAGGAAAGCAAAGAACACATGGATCCCTTGATTACATTCATGCTGATCTTTGGGGGCCTGCAAGGAATCCTTCACACTCAGGTGCAAGGTATTTTCTATCCATCGTTGATGACTATTCCAGAAAACTATGGGTATTCATTCAGAAGACGAAGGATGAAACTTTTGAGAATTTCAAAAGTTGGAAGATTCTGGTCGAAACTCAAACTGGTAGAAAGGTTAAGAGGTTGAGAACCGACAATGGCCTTGAGTTCTGCAACAAAGCGTTCGACAGTTGCTGTGTTGAGTCTGGGATTGCAAGGCATAAGACTGTAGCAAGTACTCCTCAACAAAATGGCTTAGCTGAGAGATTCAATCGAACAATCCTTGAAAGGGTTAGATGCATGTTGGTTAGTGCTAGATTGAAGAAGGTGTTTTGGGCTGAAGCTGTTTTGACAGCTGCATATTTGATATATAGATGTCCTTCGACTGCATTAGATATGAAGACACCTGAAGAAGTTTGGTCGGGAAATCCACCTAGTCTCGACAGACTGAGAGTATTTGGCTGTGTGGCCTATGCTCACATTAGGCAAGACAAGGTCGAACCTAGAGCTCTGAAGTTCATGTTCATGGGATACCCTGAAGGAGTCAAAGCTTATAGGCTATGGTGCCTAGAGCCAGGTCACAGGAGGTGTATCACCAGTCGAGATGTAGTTTTCAATGAAGCTGAGATGGCTTTCAAGAAATTTGATGTTGCTGACGAAGAGCTGGAACAGGGAGAGATTCCTGTTGAGGTGGAGCATGTTGATGCTGAAGTGCGTACCCCAGATGAAGTCGAAGACAAAACAGAAGATGTTGTCGAAGATGAGGAAACTGATAATGACTACCTGTTAGCAAGAGATAGGTCGAGAAGAGTCATAAAGCCACCTCAGAGACTTGGGTATGCAGATCTTATAGCTTATGCCTTAATCTCTGCAAGTGAGGTTCTCGACGAAGAACCTAGAGACTATAAGGAAAATATGAGGAGTCAAAAGAAAATTGAATGGCTGAAAGCCATGGATGACGAGATGAAATCTCTTCATGATAACGACACATGGGAACTGATAAAGAAACCTGCTGGAGCCAGGTTAGTCAGCTGTAAATGGATTTTCAAAGTCAAGGAAGAAATCGAAGGAGTGGCGTCGAAAAGATACAAGGCAAGGTTGGTTGCTAGGGGGTTCACTCAGAAAGAAGGTGTCGATTTCAATGATGTGTTCTTGCCTGTTGTGAAGCACAGGTCCATTCGAATGTTGCTTGCCATGGTGGCACAGTTCGACCTTGAACTGGAACAGATGGATGTGAAGACTGCATTCTTGTATGGTGACCTAGATGAAACGATCCTGATGAGGCAACCTGAAGGGTATGTCGAAAAGGGGAAGGAAGATTATGCGTGCAAGCTGAAGAGATCTTTATATGGACTGAAACAATCTCCTCGACAGTGGAATAGGAGATTCGACAAGTTCATGGCACGCATAAGTTTCATCAGAAGTCAGTTCGACCACTGTGTTTACTTCAGATTTCGACCGGGTAATTCATTTGTTATTTTGTTGCTTTATGTGGATGATATTCTAATAGCAAGCAACAATGTCGAAGAGGTAATGAGGGTGAAGGCTGAACTCAGTAAGGAGTTCGAAATGAAGGATCTGGGAGATGCGTCCAGGATTCTTGGGATTGACATCCGAAGAGATAGAAAGCAGTCGAAATTATGCTTATCTCAAGAGGCATACCTACGGAAGATTCTCGAAAAGTATGGTATGTCGAATTCAAAGCCTGTTGTAACTCCGACAAACCCTCAATTCAAGCTGAGTATAGATCAGTGTCCCAGTACTGATGTCGAAAGAACTTATATGAATAACATTCCATATGCTAATATAGTTGGTTCTTTGATGTATGTTATGGTCTGTACAAGACCTGACATAGCATATGCAGTGAGTCTTGTGAGCAGGTACATGTCGAATCCTGGAAAGGCTCACTGGCAAGCATTGAAGTGGATTTTAAGGTACATAAATGGGTCTCTGAATAGAGTCCTAATTTATGGTGGAACCTTGGGTGAAGATAGTAAAGCAGCAGTCGAAGGATTTGTTGACTCTGATTATGCAGGTTGTATGGATTCCAGAAAGTCTATTTCTGGATATGTTTTCACAATGTTTGGCACAGCAATCAGTTGGAAAGCGACGCTCCAGAAAGTTGTTGCCTTATCAACCACTGAAGCTGAATATATTGCCCTCACTGAAGTTGTGAAGGAAGCATTGTGCTTGAAGGTTTTGCAAAGGAGCTGAAACTTCAAGGTCGAAGTATAACTGTTAAATGTGATAGTCAAAGTGCAATACACCTGTTGAAGAACTCAGCCTATCATGAGCGAACCAAGCACATTGATGTGAGGCTACATTTCGTCAGAGGGGTAATCGAGCGTGGAGAAGTCCAAGTGCTGAAGGTTTCGACAGATCATAATGCTGCTGATATGATCACCAAGACATTGCCAAGTTGCAAGTTTTTCCACTGTATGCAGTTGATAAAGCTGCATGAAGAAAGCTAGTTTGCTTTCTTGTTGTTAGAGTTAGATCCAAGGTGGAGATTTGTGGAATTTGGATCGAACTCTAGAAGAAGCATGCCGTCGAAGTTAGTTCACATGCTGCTGTCGAAAAATAATACATGTTGTAGTCGAAGGTTGTTCTAACATGTATTAGTTAATATTGCTGGGGTTATTAGCATATTGAATTGGGCCTTGTGTTAAGGATCCAATTGTTTAAGTTAGCTTGTACCCTAAGTTAGCTTGTAATGGGTATTTTATTAAAAGCCCATTAGTTTAGTGTGCTAGGTTTTATTATAAATAACATGCTAGTCTCTCATTCTAGAGTGTGACAAAAACCTAGAAAGAGTGAGAGTGGTTAGTTTGTTATTCTTGTATACTTGTAATCCTTATTTTAAGGAGAAAGGAAAGAATAACAGTTTTATAACCAATCCTTGTTGTTTTCACTCTTGTTTTCTTTGTTAACCCTAACCCTTGTGGAGTTTCTTTGTGTATAAAGAAACCGTAAATACTTTGTTTAAGGTATCTGATTCATAACAATTCACTTTTCTTTATGCAACTGCATTACATCAATAATATGGTTCCTCCCTATTTATAGGTTGAGGTTGCTTGCACACTAATCAAACCATAACTAACCTAACTAACTTAGCTAAAGCAAACAAATAAAGCTAAGTCATTATCCTGTCGAGACACACTTCGACATTTTGACATTAGCACAATTTTGACACTTCCTTGCTTCTATCGAGCAACATGTTTCGACACAAGAAATGATAACTCAACAGCTATTAGTGTATAATATTTTAAAATATAATACCTCTATGTATACTAAATGGTAGAGTCACGCCTCTATTTATACTATGAGGAAAAAGATAGAAAACACACATATGTTTATACTAAATGATACCTATTAAAATATACTCCATTCGTTTAAAATTATAAGACGCTTTGAACATTTCACGCAAATTAAGAAACATAATCAATGTTGTATAAGAAGAGAAATTATGTGTGACTTTATAATATTGTGATTGGCCTTCGTTTATTATAGAAAAATGAGACATTTAAATAATTGAAAGAAGAAATTGTAATAAATGCTATAGGTATATTTGAAA
Source organism: Lathyrus tuberosus (assembly GCA_022829125.1). Taxonomy (NCBI): domain Eukaryota; kingdom Viridiplantae; phylum Streptophyta; class Magnoliopsida; order Fabales; family Fabaceae; genus Lathyrus; species Lathyrus tuberosus. Next base: position 2,103,012 of record JALAZF010000282.1, read on the forward strand.
AAATGTCATTAATGTTGTATTGGAATTGTAAAGTGACTTATAATTTATGCAAAAAAAAAAATTTGATAAAATAATTTATAATTTAGGACAAAGTGAGTAATATTCTTTAAAAAAATATATAATATATAGGCGCTAGATTAATTGGCGCATCCTTCTAACACTAATACATAGACGCTAATTGTATTGACTTAATCGAGAAGCCAATTTAATTGAATTGGCCTCTAATTTGTCAATTGCAAACTTCAACTCAATTGGCTTGTGTTACACGTTAAAAAAAAATTATTTGAAACATGGATAATTTGAAAATTAAGAGGAAAACATAGTTATTTGAAGAATTTTGTTGACAAACATAATTATTTTGAAGAAAAACTTATTATGCAAAAGACAAACAATTAAAATTCTAGAGTATTGGTTCTCACTTTTCGTAACTTCTAGAGTATTGGTTCTCACTTTTTCGTAACTTCTAGAGTTGCTCAAAGTAGAACATTCTCTCATTGAATGTTTTGTTTATGGTTTCCACAATAACATTTAACATAATGAAAGCGGGTCCATTAGATATAGATAGGTATTGAAGCGAGAGGCAACTTTTAAAATTAATTTTTTAATTAATTTTTTTAAAATTTATATATTTAGTAAAAGTAATATATTTTCATTTAGATTATTTAGGCTTTTTGAAATCTTTGATTATTTATTAAATTATTTTTATTTAATAATTATTTTTTATCAATAAAAAGTCAAATTATTTAATTTTTATTAAAATTATATTATTTTTAAATCTAATTTTAAATATAATTATTAATAATATTATATTATGATTGTAAAATAATTACATTTTCTCTCTCCAAAATATTACTACTAATATTTTTATTAGCTTTTATTTGTAGTGCTCTCTTTTTTTCGTCATAATTTTATTAGCTTTTATTTCGCGTTCTAAAGGTGAGGTATGGGGATATTCGGATGTTGATGTGGAATGGGAGGGGCTGTAATTCCAAAGGCTCTACTTATTCCACATGGTTGTTGGATCTTATGACTTACAACATTTCTAGAAAGGAGGACGTCATGGTGGGTAATAGTCGGGTGGTGGTCGGAGGTGGTTTCGCTACCTCGTTTTGGTATGCTGACTGGACTGGTGGGGGTCCGCTCTCGCGTTTATTTCCGAATGCGCACGCGGCTTCCCGTTTGCAGGAGGTTTCTGTCGCGGCAATGGGGGGATGGGTGAATGAGGTTTAGATATGGGGAGATTTGGGAGTTGTTGGAGATGGAGGGGAGGTTTTTACTAACTTTGTTTCCTTACAGGTACTGACAGCGGGAATTTTGACACTGCTCCAGTTGCTAGTTTTAACTGTCATCAGGAAATGACACATAATTTGGCTTCCGATTCTGGTCGGAGACATACAAATTTGTTCGTGAATATTTGTGGTGATGGGCCTCATGGTTCTGTTACTCAGAATTATGTTGCGACTGCTGTTACGCTTTCCGCTGAGATCTCTGGTTCTTCTTCTTCTGCGGTTTCGATTGGGCTCAGTGGGGTTCAACACGCGGCCGCTGAGTTTCGCCGGCTGAAAATTCTGCTGCAACTGTTTTCGCCGCAGATTACTGGACCTGATACGGTTGTGTGGGGTGGCGAGGAGGATGGCAGATACTCCGTCAAATCCTTCTACTTGTTGGCTATGAGCACTTATATTCCTTTTGGACCTCCAAATCGTTACGATGCAGCGTTTATCTTGATTTGGCAGCTGTCGGTTTCGCTTAAAATTAGACTGTTTGGGTGGCGCTGCTTCCGAAATAGATTACCGTCTAAATTAGCTTTGTCGGTAAGAGGAGGTAGCGTGGATCCGAACGAGTTGCTTTGTCCTTTTTGCAGTTTGGAGTCCGAGACGGTTGTTCATCTTTTGCTTCACTGTATTGTAGCGAGATTGGTTTGGAAAGATATATCGGTTTGGGTGGATAACATAGTCGAGGTGGATAATGATATTAAAGGGATTTTTTTGGGTTGGTTCGATTTTTGCAAATCTAGAAAAGTTCTGAAAGGTCGTCAGGGCATTATTTGGCTGGCGGTTTGTTGGAACATCTGGTTGGTCAGGAATGAAATCATTTTTTGTAATTTGAAGTGGAATATTTTAGATATAGTGTGGGAGATTAAGGTTTCCTTATGGAGATGGCGTTTGATCGGGGAAATTGCTCATCCAAATTGCAACTTATACGAATTTGACAAGGATCCCTTGTTTTTCTTGTCTTAGTGCAATTTGGTTAGTAATTTCTTTTGTTTTAGGCGAGTTTTGTCTCGGACATTTTGATTGTAACTGTTAGAGTGCTTTTTGTACTATTTGTTAATATATTTCTTGCTTTCTAAAAAAAAACTAATATTAATGGTTTTGCTATTTTTCTCTTCAAAGTTGATACAAACTATTCCTTCAGTCACACAATAATATTTTTTATAGATTTTCACACTTTTTAAAATAATGATTAATTGTGTTGATTTCAATGATAAAATAAGTTTCATTTACATAAAACTCTTATTAATAATAGGTAGTGGAGTAATTATATGAATTAAAATACAATAAATAATGGTAAGTTAGTGAAAATAAATAATAAATATCACATTGTTATTCTAAATTGACAAATAATTTGAGACAAATAAAAATAGGAAAGAGGACACTTATTGTGAGACGGAATGAGTATTACTTAAGTGGTACACATATCGTAGTTTTGTGCATAAATGTAAGTGCATGTTAGTAGGGGTGGAAAAATGGGTTTGGCTTGTCGAGCATGCCCGTTTTACCCGCACTTTTTTGCATGGTGGGTCAAGGTTTACACCTTAAACTCTCTCAAAGCTATGGTCTTCCTCAAACTCTTCCATAGTTATAGCCTCTTTTCCAATAACCGGAATGCGGTGACATATCAGTAACACATCAACGACATAGTTCGCCCTTGTCTGCTCCTCCTCAAAAAATCTCCTGATGAACTGGCCTTAGAGGATCTCCTTCTACACCTGGTGTCATGTATATATGTGATACTCTATAAAACTCTTGGATGTAGCAGTATACCATACTCGATGGACGAGGAGCTGGAACACGAAATACATTTTCTAGGATCAGATTATCAAAGTACGCTGCAAAAATCTTATCAACATCCCTGCGAAGGACAATGGCAATAGTAGCAACGATGGGGTTTCAGGGTATACCCTTAATATATCCAAATTGTCGCATGAATCACTCGAATAGATGAGGGTACATAAGTCGAGACCCACATGTCATCCATCAAAAGTACAAGGTTATCACCTCTAATGGTTGTGTCTCATGGTCATTGGCGTGCGACATCCAAAAAATAGCATCCACCACAATACAGACAAAAGTTAATCGAAACAAATAGGTTGCCTAATTCCCTCTGAGCGGGATGATTGAGCACGAACGTGGCAAAGCCATAGAGTAGTCTTCCATGTATGCCTCACCAGCAAGACTTGGAAAATACTAGTGGAACCATGCCTAAAAATTGTTATGATGAAATATTAGTAATAGTGTAGCATAAATTTTTTGACGTTAATATCAGTAAGAGTACAAAAAAATTATCGTAAATACACAGTTGTTTTCTACCAACTATTGAGTCTTCTATAAACTACCTTCAGCTAGTTTTGAGTCGAGGCACACCAAACAAGAATTCTCCATTTGTACTCATGAATTCTCTCTAGCTCAATGCACTACTTAAGATAGATAGCATCGATATAGGCTGAACTTTTTTTCCAAAATAAATGTACATGTCGGCCAAAACCAAGAGGTATGACATCAATGCACATGCTTTGTAGTATGCAACTTATGGATCATCACTATTGGCATCCACAATTACATCCTTATGGTGTTCATACATATCCAGTAAGAATGAAAATCTAGCATGACACCCTCTGGTGTTATCCATCTCCTGCTAAAATTTTTCTAGGTCATTAGCTCACAAATAAGTCATCATCATGTCCATTGCCTCGGGTCTACTAGTTCATGAGTAGTTTAATAATGTTCCCTGGATCAGAAGATGTAAGAGGTATGGGATATCATCGAGTATAGTGGACATTTCACTCATATGAAGATGAAATGAAAACATCTTTGTGTGTCTATTAGCTGGGATTTTCGACCAGTGGAAGAAAACCAACAAACAAGGGCCGTTTAGAAAGAGTTTTTTGGTTCGACCGTACTTTTGGACTTAGAGGAAATTTGGTTGTTGAAGCATCTCGACACCAATGCACTTCGACCAAGCAGGTCTTACACCGACAGCAGATTGGTCGAGAGAGCGGTTATTTGGGCGCGTCATGTCACGTTCAAATATTTGATAACTACTTTATTTCCTTTTCTAAAGAGACACGTGGAGGAAGATTGAAGACGGATCGCATGCAGAATTGCACGTGGCAAATCGAAGGAATAGGAACGTTGAGGATAGTTATTTTGCACTTGTATATATAGTAGTTCATTATGTTGAATTAGGGGTGTTCATTGTATTACAAACAATCTCACTGAAAACTCAAAGTATCAGCTCTAAGAGAAACAAGTGAATGGTTGAGAGAATGTAAGAGAAAATGAATCATCGTGTTTTAATTTCAATGCAAAGATTTTTTATTTTGTCCAATTTGCTTATTTACGTTCACCATTTTCAATTTCCTTCAAGCTTTTAATTGCATTCACTGTTTCCAGCAATGGCGCTTCTAGTGTAGTTTCTTCATGCAATAGTCGAAGTCATTTCATAGTCTTATGCAAAATATTATCCTTTGACCAAGTCTAAGGCAGTCTTAGGATTCACTAGTTGATCCTGCAAGTAACCCGTATTTTTGGAGACCGTCGGTTGTTTACCATTTTTCAGCGTAAACAATGTCATCTCTCCACAAAAGCAAACAAAAAGCCATGGTTAATATAACCATATTTAGTCCTGCATAAATCCTATAACCCAAATAGTTTCATGACATCCTAAGATGATAGTTCATCACTCTGCGCCAAATTTGCAAGCTTCCTCCCATGGATGATACATTTTAACATATCACGACACTGTAAAAATACAACGTCAGACAATTCAAATATTATAAAACAAATGTTTAAAAGAGTAATTAAAATATTTATGTTACCTCTCCATCCCACACGTGCATAGCAACATGGTATGGATACAGAGTGAGCAATGAAAGGTCTTATGGGCTTCTTGGAAAACCCTCTGAGGTGGTAGGTGTTATGGGGCAGGAGATGCTTCTAGGGCAGCAACAAACACGCGAATCTGGGAAGACAATGCCAGAGACACATGAATCCAAGAAGAAGATCCCTCACAAGAAAAATAAGTTTCTCTAATTGCAGGTCGTGAGGGTCTAGATTTTGTAAGTATAGAGAGCAACCTAAGAGGGGAGTGAAGTAGGTTTCAATTTCTTATCTAAGTATTTTGCATATAATATATTTCTTTTATTTTTCTGGAATAATTATAATGGACGTATGAATGAAAAGGCAGAAAAATAAAAGTGTAGTAAAGAAATTGACACAAGATATATCTTGATTCCCCTTTTCAAAAAGGATAATCTATTCCCTATACACCCCGTGAAGAATTTTACTATGTTAGATATTGTTACAGCCTTAAACCAAGACACTCTTCAATCCTATAACACAATCCAGAAAGCACACCACTTTTTGATTTTACAATACACAGAGAAATAATCATACTTTCTCCTAACTTTTCTTGTTTCCACAAACTTGACAAATAAGTTACATTAATGATATAGATAATTTTGAGTACATATGAATTTTAATAATTTCCAAAATTCTAAACTTGTCTTCTCTTTCAATTCAAAAATATAAACTCTACGTGCTCAATAAACTTTTCTCTAATATAAGAAAATTATGCAGTAAAGTTTTAAGAGTTTTACCAGTGCCTAGATGAATGTTTGAAAATATTTGATAAAATAGGTAATTTGAAATCTGAAAAATTTTGGTTTTATATACATCACAGTATGTCTCTTGAATGAGTATCAATGGATGAAAAATGTTTATGATTGATTGCAATGATTTGTGAGAAGGTTTCATGAACATGTTCAATGAAGAGAAACTGCAATGTTTTATATTTTTCAAAAAGTATCGGGAAGCAATCAGTTGTTATAGGAAGTCAATCAATTGTCATAAGTTTAGCGTTCAAAAATATGCAAAAATATGCAAGGGAAAATCGATTGTGAGGGTTACACCAATTTATTGTGGGGTTAAAGTTCAAGGAAAAAATAGACCCCTCAATCTATTATCACACAGAACCAATCGATCAATGTTTCGCTAATTTTGAAATCTTAGAAACAGGGACTTCAAAATAAGAGATTGTACCCTGATGTCAATCAATTGTTCCCTTAGGAAACTTAAAATTTTACTTTTAAAACATATTTTATGAATGTAAATCATGTATGATTGCTAGGGATCTTTTAAGAACGGTTTAGATGAAAAGTTGTGAGCACCTAAAGTTTATACCTAATTGAATTGCATATTGTACATTAACTTATGATTCAAACCCTTGATATCCAGTTTAACAATGATCAATCCTTTGTTTTGAGACTTTTAATCTTGGGAGATCTTTTCCTTCCTTGTATAGATTTATCTTCATCAAAACATCATCTAATCAAAAGCTTGTCTTCACAGATTTCTCCTTGTAAACATAAGTATGCTAGATTACTCTACTGTGTCTTAATCTTTCCTAGTTGTTAGACTTTTTCCTGCAATCAAACAAGTACATCAGAGAGATGTTATAACATTAAAACATAAACAATCACAGGAAAAAACAAACCAAAAATTAGATAACCAGATATTCTGGATTCCAATCTATAGATTGAAGGTCCAAAATTCAGTCTTCGAACTATATTGAAATAGAAAGACGAACCAATTAACATAGCGTGCACGAACTCTAAGCTTTAGTGTTTAAAAACTCAAAACAATGTAGTTACAGATAAATACAAACGACATGTTTATTACATTTAAGCTTAAATCACCATACCTATAAACTATTTAAGTAATGCTTGCATGTAAAATAAAAAAAAAAAGGAAATGGAATTGGCAACTTACTAAAGCAATGGAGTAAAACTTCAGATACATGCAATGCAATGGAGTAAAGATGTGATAAGTTGCAATGTAATGTATAACAGCTCTTAGAATGCTTCAAAATGAGGAAAACAAGATATGTAAATGCAAATGAGGAAAAGCTCTTTGCTTCTTTGTTTTTGCTCTTTTACATAAATGAAAATAGAGAGGGGGAGAGAAATGCGCGACCTTACTTAACCAAAAGCGTCTAGATTTCAATCTCCATAAGAAATCTGGACTTTAGAATCCGTAGTTGTTCTGAGTTGTGTGATCCTGAGGTTGGTCATATGTGTGTTGTGTTAGGCGCGTCTGGAGTTCAATCTCCGTAATTTACTATATAGATTTCAAAATCTAGGATTTTTTAATACCAAATTTTGGTGTGCTTCATAGATGGATTATTGTATATTAAATGCGTCCGAATTTTAAAATCTAAATTTAGGGATTATTTTTTTAATTTCGTCAGAGTGAATAAGTTATGGAGTGCATTGAAATTCTCTTAAAAGTTTTAGATTGAATCAAAAGAAAAAGTTTAAATTGAAGAAAAGAAAATAAATTTTGTTGTAAAAGTCCAATGAAAATGAAGAGAGAGAAAATGAAATTAAAGTGATGTAAAGGAAAAATGAAAGATGAAGTGAAGAGAAAAAAAAGTAGTATATAGTCAATTAAAAGATCAACATTGTTATTCCTACACCTTTTTCTTACATCAATACCTGCACCGTATACACTATTTACTGTATTTATACGGTGAACAGTATTTTTTAAAATAAAAAAAATAATTATGAACAGTGTGTGAACAGTATTTGAACAGTCCTCATGATCAGTTACTTTAAAAGCAGTGAAACAAAATTGGTTAATGAAATGTAAGAAGTTGGTTAATGAAGTGATGAAGTTGGTTAATGAACGTTCAGATATTAAAAATAATTTTTAACAGTAATCAAAGTTGGTTATTACAATGTAAAAGATTGGTTAATAAAGTTATGAAGTTGGTTAATAAACGTTCAGATATTAAAAATAATTTTTTAACAGTAATTAAAGTTGGTTAATACAATGTAAAATATTGGTTAATGAAGTTATAAAGTTGGTTAATCACACAATTTTATATCAGTACTTTTTAATTAAAAAAAGTTAAAAAAATAATAATAATAGTATTATAATATTTTACTGTCCACCGTATTTGTGAACACTAAAATACAATGTATGTGTAGAAATATGGTATAGGAATATCATTTATCTTAAAAGATATTGTGTATAAGGGCCAGACTTGACTCATTCTCAAAATATTGTAAAATTTATTTAAAAAGAAATAATAGTACAATACACGGCATAATATGTGATTAGAAAGTAAATGTAAAATTGTTTTATTTCTCTTTTTCTAGATATATATTTATATAAATATTTTTTAAGATAAATTTGCGTTTTTAAATATTTTTTTTAAGAAAATGCTAATGCATAATCTTGTAACACATGTTAAGTTTATGTAAATATATTTTCTTAAAAGCAATATATATTTTTTAATATTGCATTTAGTTTTTTAATTCCTTTTCCACTTAGAATAAGTTAACAAAACTTTTATTTGAATGTCTATTGAAAAATCAAAGGTATGTTAGTGCGTGAGGCATTTTTAGTGAGGAGAAAAAGAGAGAGAATAAGGAAATAAATATTTGTATTATTGAATTGTGTAAATAATGATACAAGCTATGACTATCTATATACAACCCTAATTGAGTTTGGGCTAACACAACTTGGATTATATTTAAATATTAAATCTAATCGAATCTAATCATATCAAATCAAATCTAATCTAATATTTCAACACACCCCCATAATCCAAGTTGTCGAGCCTACGCTAGTCATAGTCGATCTGAACTATTCTTAATTTCTTTCTCAAATTCAGGAATCTGTCGAGCTTCAATCATTTGGTGAAAATGTCGGTCAACTGTGCTTCACTTGAGCAATGCCTAACTTCAAGTTCACCTCGATTTACCTTTTCCCTCAAGAAGTGAAATTTGGCTTCGATATGCTTACTCCTTCCATGCAGAACTGGATTCTTCGCCAGATTTATGGCTGACTTGTTGTCGATTTGAAATACAAGAGGATTCTTCGCCAGATTTTTGGCTGACTTGTTGTCGACTTGACATGCAGCATAGGATCCTGCTAAATATTCAGCTTCACACGATGACAATGCCACCACAGGTTGCTTCTTCGAACACCATGAGATTGGGGCACCAAATACTTGAAAGAAATAGCCAGTTATACTTCTTCGATCTTCCTTATCTCCACACCAATCAGCATCTGAAAAGCAATTAACTATTGCTTCTTTGCCTTCAAGATCTCGTCGAAATAGAATTCCAAAATCTATAGTTCCTTTTAAGTATCTCAGAATTCTTCTTGCAGCTTTCATGTGTGACACTCTTGGTTCACCCATGAATCTGCTCACTAATCTGACTGCGAAACCTATATCAGGTCGACTATTACACACATATCTCAGAGATCCAACTATTTGTTTGAACAAAGTTACATCAACTTTGTCTTCCTCTCCATGCTTCTCCAACTTCAAGTTTGGTTCGACAGGTAAGGATGCAGGATTCAAATTATACATTCTGAATCTCTTGAGTATCTCTTTGACATACTTCCTTTGATGTAGCACCATACCTTGCTTCAACTTATGAAATTCTATTCCTAGGAAATAAGACAATTTTCCCAGATCCGACATTTCAAATTCCTTCTTCATCAGCTCTTTGAACTTCGACAAGTTCTTCAGGCTATTTCCAGTTACTAACAAGTCATCGACATATAAGCAGATGATTGTTATATCTTGTGCTACAACCTGAACATAGACACCATACTCAGACTTGCATTTGACAAATCCCAATTTGACTAAGTATGAGTCGATCTTGTTGTTCCATGCCCTAGGTGCCTACTTGAGGCCATAGAACGCTTTGTGCAACTTATATACTTTACTTGCTTCCTTCTGAATCACAAATCTTGAAGGTTGTGTGACATAGACCTCTTCGTCTAACGGACAATTCAGAAAAGCTGACTTCACATCTAACTGAAATGTCGACCAACCTTGGTTACATGCCAATGCTACCACTAGTCGAACAGTCTCCAGTCTTTCTACTGGAGCAAATACTTCAGAGTAGTCAAGTCCTTCTCTTTGAAGAAACCCTCGAGCTACTAATATTGCTTTATATCTTGCTATCGACCCATCAGCATTGTGTTTCAACTTGAACACCCATTTTACTTTGATAACTTTTGTATGTGCTGGCAATTCGACTAACTCCCATGTGTTGTTTCTTTCGATTGCCTGTAACTTTTCGACCATAGCTAACTTCCACTGTTGAATTTTTAAAGCATCGTTATGGTTGATTGGTTCAGCACCTGCAAGTAAAGCAAAATGAACTAATTCTCCATATGGTGTGACTTCATCATCACCAGTCACTTCATAATCATGAAGTCTTGTTGGAGGAACTCTATTTCACCGAGGTCTTTGGCTTGTTTCAGCCACAGCCTCTGTATCAGGAATGTCATAAACTGCTTCTACTTCGACTTCGACTGGATTCTCAGCAATTTCTTCAACTTCGACTTCATCAGTTTTTTCGTCGAAATCAGAGCTCATCAATGGCTTGTTAATTGAATTACTAGAATTCCAATCCCAGGCAGAATTTCATCAATCACAATATATCGACTCAACACAATCTTCTCATTAATTGGATTGAATAACCTGTATGCACTAGTCTTATGATATCCTACCAGAATCATAGGTTCACTCTTGTCATCAAGCTTCCTTCTTCTTGCATCAGGAACATGCTTGTAACACATAGAGTCGAACAATTTCAGATGACTCACTGATGGTTGTTTGCCACTCCACTATTCTTCAGGAACCTTGTTCTTCAATTGCTTAGTAGGGCACCTGTTCAGGATATAAACTGCAGTCGAAACAGCTTCACTCCATAAAGATTTTGGAAAATTCTTCTGCTTGAGCATACATCTCGCCGTATCCAATATGCTTCTGTTTCTTCTTTTAGCAATTCCATTATGTTGAGGAGTATAAGGACCAGTTACCTCATGATCAACACCATGTTCTGCACATAATTTTTCAAACATCTTCGAAGTGTATTCGCCACCTCCATCTATTCGCAGAACTTTGATCCTCTTCTCACTCTGGTTTTCGACAAGCATCTTGAATCTCTTAAATATTTCAAATACTTCATCCTTTCTCTTGATCACATAAATCCACAACTTTCGACTAAACTCATCGACAAACGAAACAAAATATATGTTTCCACCAATGGTATGTTCTTCGAACGGACCACGTACATCTGAATGTATAACTTCGCGTATGCAGGATGATCTCATTGGCATAGTCGAAACAAAAGAATATCTGGATTGCTTTCTGACTAAACAACCTTCACAGAGTTTGTCAGGCATCTCAAGACTTGGAATACCAGATACCATATCTTGAGTAATCAGCTGATTGAGTGATCGAAAGTTCAAATGTCCAAACCTCAAATGCCACAACCAACTATCCTTGTGGTCGACAATAGTTTTTAGACATTGTACTTCAGTCGAACTGATCATGGTCTTAAACGTCTTGTTCTTCGACAACGGAGATTTCAAGACCAAATTGTTCTGGGTGTCGAACAATTTCAAAACTCCATCTTTCATGACAACTGAGAAGCCTTTTTCGACCAGTTGTCCAACACTTAACAGGTTGCACTTCATTCCAGGTACATAGAACACAACTCTGATCATAGCTTTTGCTCCATTACTCAGTTGAAAGACTATGTTGCCAGTACCTTCTGCTTGCAACGAACTATTATCAGCAAGTTTTATCTTGCTCTTCTTCGACTCATCAAAATCTGCCAACCACTCCATTCGACCAGTCATGTAATTTGAGCATCCTGAGTCGAGGAACCAGGTCTTGGATTCGACATGGTTATCTGCCACTGCAGCCATAACCACCATACCACATTCAAAATCATATGAATCTTGACGTGCAAGGTTCGCTCCTACGTCTTTGCCTTTTTTTGATCCATTGCCTTTCCTGTACAAACAATGTTTGGCTAAATGACCCCACTTTTCACAGTTATAACATTGCATAATTTTCTTATCTTCTTTGTCCTTTTGATAGTTCCCTCCTCCTTTTTTCGAGGATTCAGAAGCTCTATCTTCGACCTGATTCTTGTGAGGGTTCGATCAAGACTTCTTTCCTTGAGTCTTGTCGACTTTTCCTTTGAATTTGTTGGAACCACCATTCCTTTTCCATGACTGAGCCTGCAGTGCTTTTATCGAATCCTGGACTCCCTTTCTTTCGACAATCCTCATCTCATGCGCCTCCAACGAACCAACCAAATCTTCCACTTTTAGGGTTTCAAGATTGTTGGATTCTTGAATAGCTACGATAACGTGATCAAAGTGAAAGGTCAACGTTTTCATTACCTTCTCAACTATCATCTTATCAGTTATGGTTTCGCCACAACCCTTCATGAGATGAACGTGTTTCTGAACCTTCGACACATATTTTGCAACTTTTTCGTCTTCTCCCATCGACAACAACTCATAATGTCGACGCAAGGTTTGCAACTTGACAACCTTGACTTTCTCACCTCCTTCATAATACTTCACCAGAATATCCTATGCCTCCTTCGCCGTTTCAGCATGAGAGATTTTGTCGAAGTTAGCAGCATCGACCGCCGTTTGAATGCAATAAGCAGCCTTGCAATCTTTCTTCTTGACTTCGTTGTGGGCTTTTTTCTGTTCTTCGATTGCATTTTCAGCCAACACAGGAACACCGCCGGTAACCACTTCTAGGGTATCATGGAAGCCAAATAAGGATTGCATCTGTTTTTTCTATCGGATCCAATTCTTGCCGTCAAGCATTGGAAGGGAATTCGGAATGCTCTTATCACTAGTCATCTTCGCAGCGGTTGATTCACTTGCCCTAGAAACACGATCTCTGACGTGAAGTTCTTGAAAACTCGATCAAAAATAATAATCGGAAGCTCTGGATACCAATTTGTTAGTGCGTGAGGCACTTTTAGTGAGGAGAGAAAGAGAGAATAAGGAAATAAGAAATTGTATTATTGAATTGTGTAAATAATAATACAAGTTAGGACTATTTATATACAACCCTAATTGGGTTTGGGCTAACACAACTTGAATTATATTGAAATATTAAATCTAATCAAATTTAATAATATCAAATCAAATCTAATATAATATTCAACAAGGTATACATAATAGTGTAAGAGAGAAAAGTGATCAAATGATACCCCTATTTCTTTTTAAGTGTATTTTTTAGTAAAAAATTTCAATGTAGTATTGATTGTAGTATTATCAAAATTATCCCCTAATCATTTATTATACATAGAGAAATAAATTAAACAAATTACTAAAAAATTAAGGATATTATAAACATAAAAAAATAATCATAAAGTAATAATAATTATTAATTATTTTGGCATGTGTAAAAAAATATATACTTTTTCGGAAGAGAGTAATATGAAACTAAAAAATTGACTTATAGAGAAGGAGGTTCACTTGTTACTCTGTGTAGTCGAAATACTCGTATTTGTTTGTTTGCTTACTTTTAGTTTTGTCTTGTTCTTCAATGTTTTCAGATACTATCACAAATGTGAAATTGAAATTTAAGTGCCTTAAAAATGTACAGGTATAAATCGACTTAAACTTAAAATGACTGTTTTTTGCTTTTTGAAAAGCTATATATATATATAGGTTTTTAGTTCCATGGCAGATTTAATAAATAGGTTTAATAAATTCAAATATCCAAAAATATATTTAAAAAAAAAAATTAATACTACCTACTTCTCTAAATATAAAATTAATTTGAATAATTTACAAATTTTAAAAAGTGGTTTGTAGTATTAATTTTATTGACAACTATAATTTTACTTCTTTAGAGCATCTCCAATGGTGTTATTCACTTTTGCGTTTTTTGTGGGACCTATAAAACTACATCAACTTAAAGCAATTCATCTAATTTTTTACTCCAACGGTACACCTCTAAAAATCTTATATTAGGTCCCACAACTTTATTTCTGTTCTGGACTGGATCAATGGCTAGGCATGGCCCAATTCACTTCTGCTCCCAGAACGGCCCAATTGCCTAAGTCCAATCCACAAAGTGGCAAAAGTTACCTTTCTGCCCCTCCAACCGGGCAAGGACTGCATTGCTCCTCCCCGGAACCGCTGCCTGTTCCGCACGGCTTCTTCTGTCCCCGAACAGCTGAGGGCATGTGCTCGAAACTACGTATATGCCCGACATAACGGCTAGTTTTGGGCACCATGCCCGACATAACGGCTAGTTTTGGGCACCATGCCTGACATAACGGCTAGTTTTGGGCAGTTACTTATTCTTCAGGAAAACGGTTATTTCGCCCCGAAAATAGGACTGTTGGCCACACGCTGGGGGCATTATATAAACTGAGAGGGTCAGGTATCCAAAAATCATCCTAAGAACTCATACTTTGTACTTGCCCATTTTCTCTAACCCTTTCTTACTTGAGCGTCGGAGTGCCTTGCCGGTACACCCTCTCCTTTTCTTCATACGTCCAGCATCTCAGACGTACTTGGTGGCCCACATCACAGGATCTGATCAAGCCTTCACGATCAGTGGCGCCGTCTGTGGGAAAACTGTTCTCCCCGTCTTAAACATCCACCTCAGATACTAAGACCAAAACACTCTCGTCCAAGATTACCATCGTGGCCTCTCAAGATCACGTCAAAGGTGTTCTCCAGTCCGCTGTCCTCCCCGTCAACAAGACTGACGTTGACGGTCCTTCATCTCTCCTCGGAGACCCCCGTTTTCTGAGAGACGGGGCCATAGCCTCTCCTTCCCCTACTCCTGCTGACCGCGACAACGATCAGCCCTCACTGGCAATCCAGCTCGTCCCTGCTCCATCCAACGCCGACCCGGCCGTGGTGGCCCTTCTTGAGGAGATCAACAAAACCATCCTCCTGATCCTGCAGCAGAACGAAAGGATCGGGGCACTAGAGGAATCTGCCCGTCCAAGATCCCCTCCTCCGAGGAAAAGTCATCGACGATCTAAGAGCCCGCAACCCCGGCGAGAAATCGACCAAAGACTGCGCCAAGAACCAGAATTTCACGCTGTCCAAAAACGCGATCACATTTCCCTGCAGAACCAGCACTCGCCCGGTCACAAGAGAACCCGGAGAAACAAACAGTCACCCCCGGTCAGGTCTAAGGGTCGGGCCCGTACATCTTCCCCCCGAAGAGGTCGTCGTCATGAGCGAGTCGTCCAGTCCCCGTCATTAACTAGTTCCAGCAGCGATGATGAGCCTCACGGCCCATTATCCCAAGAAATCTTGGCAACACGCCTCCCCAAGGGTCTGGAGAAGCCCCTAACATTGGGCACGTAAGACGGTACAACTGACCCCGACGAGCACATCGAGAACATTAATGCGCTGTTGAATTACCGTGGCGTCCGGGGCGCCATCAAGTGCCGGCTATTTCCGACCACACTCCGAAAGAGAGCAATAACTTGGTACAAGCAGCTGCCCGAAGAGTCTATTACTTTGTGGAAGCAACTAGGCAGAATGCTCTCTCGGGATTTCACAGTGTCGCGCCGCCATCCCAAGACTAGAGCCTCCCTTGGGGCCATAATCCAAGGAAAGGACGAACCTCTCCGGGCATACATCGAGAGGTTTAACAAAGAAGCGGTGCAGGTCCCTACAACAGACGATACGAAAAAATTTCTGCTCGAACAGGGACTCCGCCCGGGTTCAGAGTTTTCTAAAGCTGACGGCCTTGCACCTCCGAGGAACCTGGATGCCTTCCTCCTCAAGGCGCAATCTCACATTCAGTACGAGGAAAAGGAAGCGACCAACTCCGCCCGAGCCTCCCGCCACCAGGAGAACGCCCGGGCCTCCAGAGGCGAAGAGCCCTCAACATCGCGTCGAGGAGAAAGGAAGCGCGAAGACCATCCTCGGGACTCCCGCGATAGCAAGGGACCCTTCGGACGATTTCACAACTACACCCTCTGACTGTCTCCAGGGAGAAGATACTGTCCGAATGTGCGAATTCAGAATTCAAACAAGCAGGGGTCCGCTTCCCCAAACAAATACCGGCCAAGCCCAACGCCGACAAATCAAAGTACTATCGTTTCCATAAAAGTCACGACCACACCGAATATTTCATCCATTTGAAAGATGCTATTGAGATACTGATCAGGGATGGCCACTTGAAACAGTTCACGAAAAAGAAAGACGTTCCCCGGCAAGATGCCCAGGAGTCCAAGAAGGTAGAAGAAGAGGTGCCTTCCTCGGAAGAGGCCAACATCTAGGTCACCATGTCCGTATCGCGACCAGAGGACTTCTACGTCCCAGACGAGCTCAGCGCTCCTACTTACTTCGTGGCCCACAACCCATGGGAAACGTTCCCCTCCGCCATGGTCATCTCGGGCGGAGGCTTCAATAAAGTCACGGTGGGCTCCGTGAAAAGGAAATTCTAGCATCTGATCAGCACGAGCTCCAACAAGGTGACCACGCTCGACCAAGCCTAAAAGGGCTCCATCCCCATCTCCTTCCACAGGGAAGAGCTCCTCGGGGGATCTCCAAACTCGAGCATTCCCCTGCTCGTCCGAGCTCGGATGGCGAGCTTTGACGTTCACAGGATTCTCGTCGACTAAGGCATCTCGGTCGACATTATGTACTCCCAGCTATTTTCAAAGCTCCAGCTGGACGAGTCCCACCTCACTCCCTATGTGGGTTCTGACTTGCAAGGGTTCAATGCGTCTGTGACCAAACCTTGGGGATACGTCGAACTGATCGTAACTGTCGGATCAGCGGAGACGACCAGATCCGTCAAAGTGCAGTTTCTGGTAATCGATTGTCCGTCTCTGTACCAGTGCATCTTCGGAAGACCAACATTGGTCGAGTTGGTAGTTGTGCCTTCAACCGTCCACTTAAAGCTGAAGTACTACACTTCAAAGGGAATGATCGCCACCCTCCACGGGGACATCGAAGCCGCACGACGATGTTTCGAAGCAGCCACAAAGGGACTCAACGCCATCGCGTCCAAGCCAAAGGTATCTACCAAGGCAGCCTTGCCAAGCAACTCCGACGAGGCCAAGCCAATACCTCAGGTCGACTCCATCGACCTCGGCAGCCGGTTCCCCGAAGAGGACCAGCATAAGGACCAAGCAGCCTCGAGCAGCTCATCTACCCTTGTTGATAACTCTGCTGGTTTTAAACTTTTATCATTCATGGATGCCTACTCGGGCTATAATAAAATACCAATGGCAATGAGCGATAAAAAATACACGACCTTCATGACCGAATCGAGCAACTATAACTACAACGTAATGGCCTTCGGCCTGAAGAACGCCAGTGCAGCCTATCAAAGGATGATGAACAAGGTCTTCTGGGGAGAGATAGGTGACATGCTCGAAGTCTATATGGACGACATGATCGTAAAATCCCACGAGGAAACTGATCACACTGCCCATTTAAGGAATGTCTTCGAACAGGCCAAGTAGTACCAGATGCGTTTCAACCCGGAGAAGTGCATGTTCGGTGTCCAGGCAGGCAAATTCCTCGGCTTCTACTTAACAGAACGAGGAATCGAAGCCAACCCCAATAAGTGCCAGGCATTCTCCGTGTTTCCAACGCCCAAGTCGAAGAAATCCATCCAGTCCCTGAACGGGATGTTCTCATCGTTGTCCCGTTTCGTGGCCAAATCTGCCCAGCACGCCCTACCATTCTTCAAACTCCTCCGCAGGGAGGCAGCGTTCGAATGGACTGAGGAATGTGACCAGGGTCTCCTCCATCTAAAACGAGCACTCTCAGAGCTGCCAGTCCTCTCTCGCCCGGACAACGGCGAAACTCTATACTTGTATCTCGCTGTAGCAACCGAGGCAGTGATCGCCACTCTTATCTGCGAGACGCCTGACAGGCAGAAGCCCATATATTTCACGAGCAAATCACTGCAAGGACTATAGCTGAGGTACCAACAGATAGAAAAAGTGGCACTGGCCCTCATCAACGCAGCTAGAAGACCGAGACACTACTTTCTAACCCACACAATCGTGGTTCGAACGGATCAAACAGTAAAGCAGCTGCTAGGACGACCGGACATGGCCGGTAGAATGCTCAGATGGTCGCTAGAGCTATCCGAATTTGACATCCAGTACGAGACCAGAAAAGCTCTCAAAGCCCAGGCTCTGGCCGACT
This sequence comes from Lathyrus tuberosus, assembly GCA_022829125.1. Taxonomy (NCBI): domain Eukaryota; kingdom Viridiplantae; phylum Streptophyta; class Magnoliopsida; order Fabales; family Fabaceae; genus Lathyrus; species Lathyrus tuberosus. The sequence continues at coordinate 2,121,293 of JALAZF010000282.1, forward strand.
TCGTCGCAGAAATGACATTCACAGACTCCCCCACCTGCGGAGCACGCAAATGGACCATTTTCGTGGACGGGGCCTCCAGCTCAGCGAGAAACGGGGCAGGCATCATGTTGGAGAACGAAGACGGAATCATCGTAAAGGTATAACTTACCCTATCCTTCCCCACCTCTAACAACCAGGCTAAGTACGAAGCCTTCCTCGCGGGCTTACGCCTGGCCGAAGATCTCGGCGCATAAGATGTCGTCATCTGCACAGATTCACAACTCGTGGCCCTCCAAGTTCGAGGAGAATATCAAGCCAAAAACGACAATTTGTCTGAATACTTAGCCCTGGTCAAGGAGAAGATGACGAAGTTCGCAGCAGTAGAGGTCAAACATGTTCCCCGCAAACACAACGTCAGGGCGGACGTTTTGTCCAAACTGGCAATCACGAAGAAGAAAGACGGAAACAAGTCCGTCATACAGGAGGTACTTCCTCGACCCAGTATCGAGAAGACTTCCCCGACCCTTGACGTACAGATGATCAGCGACACCAACTGCTGGATGACCCCCGTTTACAACTATCTCGCTAAGGACGAACTCACGTCCGACCCCAAAGAGGCCAGCGTAGTCAGGCGAAGAGCCTGCTCATACATCTTGGTCGAGGACAAACTCTACAGGCGAGGGTTCTCCATCCCGCTACTCAAGTGTGTCGAGGAAGAAATGGTCGCACATATCTTGCGCAAAATTCATGAAGGAATCAACGCTCAACATCTGGGAGGAAGGTCCCTTGCCGGAAAGGCCCTCCGAGCAGGGTACTACTGACCAACCATGCAGCAAGATGCCAAAGAGAACGTGAAGAAATGCGATAAATGCCAACGGCACGGGGACATGCACCTAGCTCCACCTAACGAGCTCAAGGATATGTCCTCCCCGTGGCCATTTGCCTGGTGGGGCCTGGACATCCTAGGGTCATTCGTGGTAGGATCAAACCAGAACAAAAATTTAATAGTAGGCGTGGACTACTTCACAAAATGGATAGAAGCGGACGCTCTAGCCAAGATAATTGCCCTTAACATACTACGTTTCTACAAAAGAAACATCCTCGTACGCTTTGGCATCCCCCAGGCGATAGTCACAGACAATGAGACATAGTTCACGGATAGGAAGTTCCAGGAATTCATCGCCCAGCTGGACACAAAACAACACTTCGCATCCTTCGAACATCCCCATACTAACAGACAAGCCGAAGCGGCAAACCGAGTCATCCTTCGAGGCCTCAAGCGAAGGCTGGACGAAATGAAGAAAGCTTGGGTCAAGGAACTGCACAGCGTCTTATGGGCATACCGCACAACTCCACACTCTTCAACCGGGGAAACACCCTTTCGCCTGGCCTACGGGACCGAAGTCGTAATTCCAATTGAAGTTCATATACCCTCCAGGCGAACTGAATCGCCCCTGGACGAGGAAATGAACAATGATGCATTAAGGGAAGAACTCGACCTCGTCGAGGAAGTCCGATCAAGGGAAGCCCTCTGCGAAGCCTCGTTAAAACAAAAAATTGCCATCAGGCACAACGCCAAAGTCATACAACGAGAGTTCGACGTGGGCAGCCTTGTCCTAAGAAGAAACCTTAAAGACTCTCGCGAAGGCAAACTAGCCGCCAACTGGGAAGGACCCTATCGTGTTTGGGCAAAAACAGAGAATGAGGCCTATTACCTAGAACATCTCAACGGGGAAGAACTTGCTCAACCATGGAATGCCGAAAAGCTAAAACAATACTACAGCTAAGGCCTTAACTGTCGGTTTGATCCGTCACGACGACAAGCATCGCCTACCGACCACGATGAACGCCTAGGTACAAGCGTCGCATGCCAGTATAGCAGAACCCCGCTCAGGAACGAGCCAGGTCTCTGCTCGACAGCGGTCCCTCAATCGAACACTGCCATCGTCAAAGTACCATGACAGGCAGAACACCTAGCTCGCGATGGGAGGTTCACCGCGAACACAGGCCTCAAACGCGACCTGAGCTCTGCTCTCTCGCCCGGACATTCCCTGGCCGTTCGACCAGTACCCCTAATTGCCGAACACATCTACAACGAGCAATTCCCTGAAACTTAAAGCAAATCAAAGTAATCCTTATTACGGGCATACATGCATGACGAGCAAAAGTACAACACTTAGCAGAATTTAAAGTAGATAAAGCCATGCAAATCACAAAACCGGCCACAAGGACCGAGCACATAATTAAAAGTAATAAGTGGCCACAAGGACCACAATTGTGCTTGTTACATAAACCGGGGGCCATGCCCCCATTCAAAATAAGTTACAAAGATACACGGCACGCAGGCCGGACAAATTACAACAACAACAAAAACCTTCACTCATCCCTCCGATCAGAGTGCTCGGCGTTAGGCTGAGGCTCCTGGCTTTCCCCGTTCAGATTTTCGGCATTCTAATCGCCAATGAGGAGGGAGTTAGGGATGACTATCCGGCCGTCCTCGACATGTGCCAGATAGTGAGTGCCCTCGGTGGAAATATCAAGCTCGGGGTTGACCACCCGCAGTTGGGCCACAGCATTCCTGAAGGACTTGTCCCCGATGACGATGTTGTCATCCTCAGCCCTCAACATACGAGCAACCAGCTCGGTCCTTGTCTTTATTTCCTTCACATCCTAAGGTTCATCCTCGCCCAGAGCGCTTGCCGACCACAGCTGCTCGACCAGCTTCTCAGCTGCCTTCTTCTCTGCGGTCAGCGTAGAGTTCTCCCCCTTCAGCCTGGTCGCCTCCTCGTCCGCCTTCTTTCGAGCATCATCAGTATTCTTATCCTCTTCCTTGGCTTTCCTCGCCGTCTCTTCAAGAGATGCGATGGTAGCCCAGGCAGCCCTAAGTTTAGACTAAGTTGCAGAGTCCCCTTCAGCATAGATGGTCCCCATCTCCAAAACTCTGACTAGTGCAGAGGCATCTTGGGCCACCAGCGCCCTCTTGCTCGGGCGATCCATGCCTTCCATCTGGAGAGATTCTACCCGTGGCACAACCAAGTATGTCCCCTCAAAGAACTTTCTATCAAGGATGCACGGAGAAAGCTCAAACTTCCCTTTTTTTGGTGCCCGACTGAGGTCTATCGCTTCGCTATGCCTGGACCGCTTGAACCTTGAGGCCAGAGGCAATGGGGATCCTTGGGCAGGGACAAGCGAAGCACTCCCCGACGCAGATTGAGGAGGAGGAGGAGCACGCTGAGGAAACCGAGTCTTGGGAGCAACCATTCCGGGCTTGTTCCTCGTCGTCGCATTCTTAACCATCCTTTCGTGGGCGAAAGACATCTCACCTGCACAAACAAAATAAACATGTTAGAAGACGAAGGAGAAAATATGTCGGGCAAGTAAAATAACTAAGACTACCGAGCAATCTATAGGCATCCGCAGGAGTCTCGCACTCCAAAAGCTCCTTGGTGTTAATAAAACGGTACTCCACGCGCCGGCTACAGTCATCCTCGTAAATCGGGGCCCCCTTCTTCTTACAACACTCAGCATGAAATTCTGGCACAGATATCAGATGTCCTGAGACACCGATATCCAACACAATGAACAAGTTAACAATAATAATAATAGTGCAGAAAGTAAAGAACACAGTGATATGTTTACCCAGTTCGGATCAACAATCCTACTCTAGGGGCTACCAAGCTAGGGACGAAATCAATATACGATAGTATCAATTCACAGATCATACAGCAACCACACTCGGTTACAATCCGCTCACTTAATCACTACCCTTCCTATGACTTCTACCTAAGACTCACCTAGGTATGAGGCCATCCTCAAATCCCTCTTCAATCACAAACCGTGACTGGTTCCTTTCAACACAAGTAACAAAATGAAAGCCACACTTTCAAAACACACAATTCTCAATACTTCAAAGCTTATGAGAATTGACACACAAGAAACTCAATGCTTAAAAGCTTATGAGTAACTGACAGAACTTACAACACAAAACCAGTCCTTGTACTGTTATCAGAATGATACCAGTTAGGCTCACAAATAACACTCAAAAACCCTAACAAAACACACGTAAGTTCCACACCTAAACTAGGTTTACACCAGTCAATATATAGCATTAAATCTGGACTGGATTGGGCTTCAAAACGCAGCAAAGAGACTGCACACAATTATGCAAAATAAACTCCAAGAAAATAGGTCTTCAATCTAAAGTTTCCTAATATGTCTCCATATTTAGAAAATGTTGAAAATCCGAAAATCAACACACAAAAACTCAACCCAAAATACTTTGGATGCCACATAGGATAACTAAATATTCACAGAATATTCAGTAACAAATACCAACAACATAATCTTCCTTTTAAACCAAAATCAGACGCGATGTCCTATGATCCAGGATGGGACATCTTTATCCGACATGTTTAATGCAGAATATTAGAACATCTTGTTTCAACATCTTGTTGCTAGAATAGTTTTAGCAAAATAAATGCCAACCACAAAATCAAAGAAATAACAATCTCCCCCTTTGGCTTATTTTGGCTAAAACTACACACCAAACAATCTTGCAAAGATAACACAAGCAAAACAACAATATCAGAGACAATAGCGAAAAACACACCATAACACCAACACAAACACAGCATAGCAGCAAAAATTCACACCCAAAAAAAAATCCCCCTCAACTGCAGCAACACAACAACATCAACATTCTCCCCCTCAACTGCAGCACCAGTACACCACAAGCACACTACAAGCACACTACTCCCCCTTTTTAGCCATAAATATGACAAAGGCAAGTTGAACAGTTCAAAATAAAAACATAATATAGCAAAAGATACTGTTCAGAAGGAGAGACAGAGATATAGTTATCCTAGGTGTTCAGTCAAAACAGCACCAACAACAACAAAACAAGCAAAAAAAACATCGTCTTCTGCAGTTATTCTGCAGCACCATCATCATCTTCATCTGACCCAGATTCCGCAATTTCTTCACCCTCTCCATCAGTCTCAGCATCAATATCACCACTCCCAGATACAGAGTCATCTGAACCCTGTGCACTCTCTCTATCAGATCCTCCAGAGGCATCACCTTCAGCAGTTTCCTTGTTATCTTGGTCTTTACCAACTGTTCCAACAGAAACATTCTTTTTCTCCATGAAAGTTTTAATTAACTATTCAAGTTTGGACTTCCTAGCAGTGTCTTTTCTGATGGAATCTTCCAGTTCCTTGCACGTCTCTTGCAGCTGTGGAATGACTTCATCATCAAAGGTAGCATGACTGGAAGTTTGAGAAGATGTCCCAACAATGTCTGAAACATGTGCCCCACCAAGTAACTTGTAGTGTAGGGACATATGAGGTTTTCTTTTGAGAGCATTGTCACTCCCTAACAAAAGGTTAGGAAACTGATCTAAAATAACACCACAGATCAGGGATGAAAAGCAAATAGGCATCTTGACAGCAGTTGAACTTGCTTGTTTCAGGATTTGTTCAAAGATGTATGTCCCAAAATCAAAAGAGACCTTTTTCCCAATAGCATATATGAACCTACCAAGTATGGAGGAAATAGTAGATGTATGATTGGTAGGTACCCAATTCACAACAGCAATCCTGTGGAGAATAGCATATTTAACACTCAGTTTTCCAGATGACAACTTTTCTTCATTTGGCCAGTGTTTAATACAACCACCTGTAATCTCCTTACACACTTCATTGTCTGTGACCTCTAACTCAGGCTGAGGTTCTTCACACCTGCCCAGAAAGTTATTGATTACTTCAGGAGAAAAAGTGACGACTTTTCCTGTCACAGACACTTTTCTGAAGTTGTTACTCCTGTTATCATCATAATCTTCAGGAATGTTCACAACAAATTCCTTGACTAATTTCTCATAGCAGGGTCCTATATTGGACACAGTTTTCATCAACCCAGCAGCTGCAATAAGATCCATGATTTCTTTGTATTTATTAAAATCCTTACCCAGCTCTCTCCCCAAGGTAATCCTCCTTTGATCCACAACTCTCCATCTATCTATATTCCTCATAGAACCATCAGCATAAGTCTTTTTGCATGTAGAGTTTTTCACACCAATGATGTCTTGAACATCTGTTGCAGTCTCATATTCAGACTCACTGTGAGCAGTGACTTTTCTCTTCTTAGTTGGAACAACAACCTTACTCCATTGTTTAGGAGGCCCAGCTCGACCTTTTCCCTTGGTACTATCCACACCTCCAGACTTTCTATGCAATTTTGCAGACTTTGAACCTTCAATCATAACAGTTTTCTCTCTTCTTCTCTTAATTCTCCTTAACATCCCAGCAATGGGTTCCTCATCAGAAGTGAGATCATCAACATTAATAACTACATCGACTTTCTTTTTACTCCTTCTTTCGTGACCCACATGAATGGGGACACCATCATCAGTCCTATCTGTAAGGCTGCCATTTGAATTGGCATTTCCTGTTAAGGATGTTGGAACATCAGACCCAACATCTGTATCAACTCCACTTAAAACCACGCCAACAAACTTCCTAAGTTCCTTATCTTTTCTGACTACATCAGCATCAGTAGGATTCTTGTTTATACCACATGATTCAGTAGCATTCTTCTTTTCAATCAAACCAGACTTAGACCCTTTTTCAGACAAGTTTTTTCTAGGGCTTATTTGGTCTACATATAAACTAGTCATCGAGTGAACTTTCTTCCTAGAGGAAAAAGGTTTAGACTTCTTACCAGGAATATTGACATCCATTGAATGAGAAACTTGTCGTTTTCCTTTAGGATCAGTAGGTGCTACGTTCAAGGGAGCAATATCAAGCACAAGATCTGAGAGGTTGATCATTCGAAGTGGTTCATCATCTCCAGCATTGGTCCGAGGAGATCCTGAGTTATTAGAAGAGTCATGCATGGATTCTGATGCATGATGTTGAGACATTTTCGATTGATCATAAGGCACAATATTGAGGATGTTAAGAGAAAACCCTAAAGCCCGTGAACTTTGGAGAGAAAGGGCAGGAGAAATTTTTGTAAAATATGTTTGATGTAGGTAGAGTGTGTTTGCCCGCCTATTTATATTTTTGAGAAGTGGGCCCAGAGAAGCGCGGAAGTCACAAACTTTGAACACCCGATTCGCCTCAAATGTGCATCCATCAAACTTTCCTTTTAAATTTTCCGCGCTGACATACTTACTAAGTTTAATCTTATTATCACAGTTCACCATGCTAACATTTTGAGTTGCTTTAAAATTGATCAACACCTGTTTTAACTCAGTATTCTTTCCAATAGCTTTCTTAGTTTCCAAGCATATTGCAGTGCTCTCAGACCTCCATAAATAACAATTATCTGATGCTCTCTCGCCTCTCATGACAACCTTACCCTTCTCATTTGTTATCAGACATTCAGAATTGGTAAAGTTGACCCTGAGACCCTGATCACATAGTTGACTTATGCTTATCAAGTTTGCATCTAAGCCTTCAACAAGTAATACCTCCTTCAGGTTGGGTTGTCCTGTACAGTCCAATTTTCCAACACCCATTACTCTCCTTTTTGATCCATTACCAAAGGTCACATAGTTAATAGAATGAGACTTAACATCTGACAAACATCCCTTGACACCTGTCATGTGCCTAGAACATCCACTATCAAAGTACCACTTTTCCCTTGTAGAGACTCTAAAAGACTTATGAGCTATGTGTTACTCCATAGTATTCTTGGGAGTCCACACCTTATTTTCTCCAACCCAATCCTGTTCCCTACTAGGCTGTAACCCAGTTTTGGGGTAGCCATATAATCTGTAGCAGAAGGGTTTTATATGGCCAAACCTTCCACAATAGTGACATCTCCATCTTTGATTCTTTCTTCTTGTGAAATTCTTCTGATGTCTGTGAGGATGTTGCAACATGTTATTTGGCGTCTTTAATTCTTTCTTAGATTGATCAGGTGTCACTTCAGGCCATTTTCCCTTGTCTATCTCACTTGAACTTTCAAACCCAAGACCCCTAACATTTCCAACATCTCTCCCTGACTTCAGAATCTCATCAAGCACATCAGAGCTACTATTGAGCATTCTGACAGTCTTGATCACATTGTCCAATTTTGAATTCAGAACAACCACTTCACTTTTCAGATCATAGATAATAGACAAATGCTCTACCTTTTCAGCTTTTAGATGAGCAATAACTCTCTTTTGTTCTTCTCTCTGCTGACATACTTCTTCACTTTTAATGCATAAACTCTTATAGGAAGCAGCCAGCTCTTCAAAGGTAAGTTCTTCACTGACTGACTCTTCATCAGACTCACACACACCTGTTAATGCTGTAACTAGCTTTCCAGACTTCTCACCAGTTTCAGTTTCAGAGTCATCTTCTGACCATGAAATTGATAACCCCTTCTTTTGCCTCTTGAGATAAGTGGGACACTCAGATTTCATGTTCCCAAAACTTTCACACTCATGACACTAAGCTCCTTTTCCTTGGTTGAAATTTTCTTCAGTTCTGGCATTTCTCCCAACATTCTGGTTTTTGCTGATGTCGAATGGCTTGTCCCTAACATTAGATCTTGACTTCCAATCCATCCTTCTGAACACTTTGTTGAATTGTTTGCCAAGTAACACCAGGTCTTCTGAAAGGCCTTCATCTCTGTCCAGATTACTTTCATCTTCTGAGTCACCTGCCTTTGACACTAAAGCTATACTCTTCTTCTTTTCAGACTTTTCACTGATCCCCAATTCAAATGTTTGAAGTGATTCCACAAGTTCATCCACTTTCATCTTATCTATGTCCTGAGCTTCCTCTATAGCAGTCACTTTCATGTCAAATCTCTTAGGTAGAGATCTGAGGATTTTTCTGACCAGTTTGCAATCAGACATCTTTTCACCTAGGGCACTTGAAGCATTAGCTATCTCAATAATGTTTATGTGAAAGTCATGAATGCTCTCATCTTCCTTCATCTTCAAATTCTCAAACTTGGTAGTGAGAATCTGAAGTTTTGACATCTTCACCTTTGAAGTCCCTTCATGAGCAACGTTCAAGACCTGCCAAGCCTCTTTTGCAATGGTGCAGTGTTCAATCAACCTGAAGATATTTTTGTTAACACCATTAAACAATACATTCATGGCTTTGGAATTTCCCAAGGACCCTTTGTAGTCTGCATCATCCCAATCTTCCTCTTCCTTCACCACATCAGTACGATTACCTTCTCCATCTCTAACCTTTGGGGGTTCCCACCCTTTGATAACAGCTTTCCATGCTTGACCATCCATCGATTTGATGAAAGCTATCATCCTTAGTTTCCAATAGTCATAGTTGGAACCATCAAGCAGAGGTGGTTTGTTCAAAAATCCTCCATCCTTGTCCATTGCACCAGAAAGTACCTTCCCTGAATCTCACCTAGAACCAAACAAGGGTGCAAGCTCTTGATGCTAATTGAAATTCTGGCACAGATATCAGATGTCCTACACAGATGTTGAGACACCGATATCCAACACAATGAACAAGTTAACAATAATAATAACAATACAGAAAGTAAAGAACACAGTGATATGTTTACCCAGTTCGGATCAACAATCCTACTCTGGGGGCTACCAAGCCAGGGACGAAATCAATATACGATAGTATCAATTCACAGATCATACAGTAACCACACCCGGTTACAATCCGCTCACTTAATCACTACCCTTCCTATGACTTCTACCTAAGACTCACCTAGGTATGAGGCCCTCCTCAAATCCCTCTTCAATCACAAACCGTGACTGGTTCCTTTCAACACAAGTAACAAAACGAAAGCCACACTTTCAAAACACACAATTCTCAATACTTCAAAGCTTATGAGAACTGACACACAAGAAACTCAATGCTTAAAAGCTTATGAGTAACTGACAGAACTTACAACACAAAACCAGTCCTTGTACTGTTATCAGAATGATACCAGTTAGGCTCACAAATAACACTCAAAAACCCTAACAAAACACACGTAAGTTCCACACCTAAACTAGGTTTACACCAGTCAATATATAGCATTAAATTTGGACTGGATTGGGCTTCAAAACACAGCAAAGAGACTGCATACAATTCTGCAAAATAAACTCCAAGAAAATAGGTCTTCAATCTAAAGTTTCCTAATATGTCTCCATATTTAGAAAATGTTGAAAATCCGAAAACCAACACACAAAAACTCAACCCAAAATACTTTGGTTGCCACATAGGATAACTAAATATTCACAGAATATTCAGTAACAAATACCAACAACAGAATCTTCCTTTTAAACCAAAATCAGACGCGATGTCCTATGATCCAGGATGGGACATCTTTATCCGACATGTTTAATGCAGAATATTAGAACATCTTATTTCAACATCTTGCTGCTAGAATAGTTTTAGCAAAATAAATGCCAACCACAAAATCAAAGAAATAACACAGCAAGACGGAAAGAGTTGACGAAGTTCACCAGTGTATCATTGGCAACGGCATCCTGCTGGTCTAGCATGTTCGGCTGGACAACATATTCATTAGGCTCCTTGGAGAAGTGGCCAAGCCCCCAGTGAAAGGGAAACTTGAATTCTCTCTCCCCGATTAAACCTCCCAGTCTCATCGCGCATGTCATTACCCTCCTCGTCAAGGAAAATCGCCCAGACATACGTACTATCTTGGAGCCTCTCCGACACAGGCTCTATGATATATAACCTTTCTTTGAACGTCCGAATTAACTCTGAAAAGGGCTTGAACAGATTGCGGGGCTGTTTCAACGAAACCCAACCATACCTCCTCCCCGTCAACTGCCACTGAAGATGAAAGACAATGAAAAACAAAGGGAGAATAACCCTTATCCTCAAATACTCTGATAACACGAAAATGTATTATATATTTGCCTTGATTTACGACTAATAATTATGATATTTCAGTCCAAGTGCCGATTATTCCGCAAGTATTCCATTGTTTTCACAGGTATTACATTGTCCAAGCCAAAAAGGAGCAAAGTAGAGAAACGTGAAGAAATGAGAAGAAAACAGGAAGAATCAATGAGAAAAAGAGCAGAAATGAAAAGTGGTGTATGTGACGACCGTCACACACCTACCACGACCGTCACGTTCCCATTGCTCATCACGGCTGTCATGACCTCACCACGATCGTCACGCGCTTAATTATGGATATTATGTTCAGAACGCAGACGTGGAAAAAGAAGCCCAATGCAGTCACGCACATTGAGCAGTTCTCCTACATTCTCTCAACCTCAACTTCAACGGTACATGAGCCAGTCTCCCTAAAACTTATCAACCACCAAAGGATGTGCTCCTATATTTTCTCCAACGTTAAGGCAATGCTTTGGCTATAAATACAGAAGACATTAAAGAGCAACAAGGACACAACACCACATAGAGAATTTACCCGAATTGCTGCAGAATTATTTTTCCGAATTTTTTACTTTCTTTGCATTCTTTGTTTCCTTTCCCATTCCTTGTTTACCATCACTTGAATTAGTGATAGTTTCTCACATTGAGGAGCTATTGCACCATAGTTAGAATTTTGTTTTCAACCTTCATCGCTCGTTATTCCAATACATCGAGCAAAAGCCAACGACATGTGGAGGAATTGCGAGAATCGACTTATTTCATATTTATCAGGTTTTTATTCATTGTCGTAATAATAGCATTATCATTTCTCATTGCAATGTTTAATTTACTGTTTTGTGATTTATTTTTATGCATGTTTGTTTTAATTAATATGTCTAGCTAAATCCGATTTATCGGTATGTAATTAAGTTAACCGGAATGGATTCGATAATTCTAAGCTAAAACCAATAACAACTTATTTTCTGGCCGCGATTTCTTAATTAAAATTGGACTTTTGTTACGAGAGTAAAAGGGTAGTAAAGGTTAGGATCAAGATCCACGAGAGTGTGAGCTTTTAACTGGATAGCTGGAATCGGGCATTGGTTTTAAAAACAGCGAGAGCGCTTTAAAGTTAATTAGACTGTATTAGTTTTCAAAAAGTGTTTTTAAACTCAAATGGGCTAGCGAGAGCAGACATTATGATTTAGGAATATAGTCCGAAGCAAGATCCACGAGAGTGTGAGGTGAGGGATTTTAAACTGATATTTTCTGCAGAAATATAATGTGACTTAATTTCATACGCTTAGGTTTTATTAAATCCACGATGGTATACTAAGTTACGTACCGATATCCTAATATTAACTAGTTTATTCCGACAATTTAGATTCCCTTTAGTTTCCTTTTTTGAACTTAAAACTGAAACATCTTCGCCTTAGCTAAACACAGTAATAAACCGTAGCACTAGGTTGATTATCAGGTCTCTGTGGGATCGATATCTTTATTACTACGCGATAGGTTGTGTACTTGTAGTTAGTAACCGTTAGACTCGAAAAGTCGCGATCAAGTTTTTGGCGCCGTTGTCGGGGACTTTGATTTAGTCAATAGTGCGATCCTTTGTTGCGCAGTATAGACTAAGGCAACAAATCTTATTTCCCTTTTTCTCGATTGTATGTCAAGTACTCGCTCACAAAGCGAAGACTTGCAACCACCAATCGCCGAATTAGAGCGTTTCTTACATTTAAGACGCAAAATACTTGAGTATCAACGCAAGTATAATATTCCCGATCTTCTCGCTCATACTCCTGAACCAGTCAAAGAACGAAACATGGCCGAAGGACCACAGAACCGTCCGCTTAAGTATTATGCTACCCCATCTGAGCAAGAACCACATAACAGCATTGCTGCCCCCGCTATCAACCGGAACGATTTCGAGTTGAAACCCTCATTGCTGTCAGCCGTACAACAACATCAATTTTCTGGAAATCCTACAGACGATCCTAATGAACATTTGACCAAATTTGTGCAGTACACAGACACAGTGAAGGCGAATGGTGTGACTGTAGACGTGATAAGACTACGTCTTTTTCCTTTCTCATTAAGAGACAGAGCTTGGGCTTGGTTGCAATCCTTGCCACCAAATTTCGTCACTACGTGGGATGAGTTGAAAAAGGTGTTCTTAGCCCGATATTTCCCACCAAGCAAAACAGCTATGCTGAGAGCCCAAATTAATGGATTTCGACAAAAAGATACTGAGTCTCTTTACGATGCATGGGAGAGATACAAGGATATGATGAGGATGTGTCCGCATCACGGTCTTGAGGATTGGTTAGTCATCCATATGTTTTACAATGGTCTCTTGTACAATACAAGAATGACAATAGATGTCGCCGCTGGTGGTACACTTATGGACAAACCTTATACCGAAGCCTATCAACTCATCGAAAGCATGGCTCAAAACCATTACCAATGGGGAGGTGAACGAACGCCAGTGGAGAAAGCTCAAACGAAAGGTGGAATGTACGAAGTAAGTAGACTTGATCATGTCCACGCTAAGGTAGATGCCCTTGCTCAAAAGATAGACAACTTGACCATAACACCCGCAGCCACCGTGGCTGCCGTAGCTCCAAACTGCGAATTATGCGGAGTACCTGGACATGCTGCCTCCGAATGCCAAATTTTAGCAGGAGTCTCCGCAGATCAAGTGAATTATGCTCAAGGAAACCCATATGCAAATACCTACAATCCTGGTTGGAAAAACCATCCAAACTTTTCGTACAAGAACAATAACGCTTCGTATGCACCTGGCCAAGCGCCTGCTGTGCCACCAGGATATCAAAAACCTGCTGCTAATGTTCCCAACCTTCCTAGGAAGTCAAACCTTGAAGTTATGATGGAGAACTTCATTGCTGCACAAGCTCAACAGAACAAGGAGTTCCTTAACCAGAATGTTCACACCGGTGAGCAGATCAAACAATTAGCCAACAAGGTTGACGCTCTAGCCACTCACAACAAAATGTTAGAAACCCAAATCTCACAAGTGGCTCAACAACAAGCAGTTACCGCTGCCCCAGCTGGAAACCTTCCAGGTCAAACTCAGATTAATCCGAAGGGACATGCAAACGCTATAACACTTCGGAGTGGAACAGAACTAGAAGGACCTACTGACCCAAGAATCAAAAATCCAGCCATGTACCAAAAGCCCAGTAAGGAGTCTGAAAGGGAAGGCGAACCAAAGGAAAACTAGAAGGAAGATAATAGCAAAGAGGCCGAAGAGAAAGAAGAACCATATGTGCCTCCACCGCCTTATAAACCACCTATCCCATATCCCCAAAGATTCGCTAAATCTAAAAACATAGGCCAATTTAAGAAATTTGTTGAACTTCTGAAACAATTAAATGTCACAATACCTTTCATAGAAGCAATCACACAAATGCCCTCATACGCTAAATTCCTAAAAGAAATATTAACTAATAAGAAAAAGCTCGAGGATACTGAAACCGTTATGCTTACCGCAGAGTGTAGCGCAATCATCCAAAACAACATGCCTCCTAAGCTAAAAGATCCTGGTAGTTTCTCTATACCATGTGTGATTGGAAAGTTCATCATAGAGAAAGCTTTGTACGATTTAGGAGCCAGCATCAGTTTAATGCCCTTATCTATTTGTAAAAGGCTCAACATGGGAGAACTGAGACCAACAAGATTAATGTCTGTACAACTAGCTGATAGATCAGTGAAATTTCCTCTAGAAATGCTAGAAAACGTTCTAGTACGTATAGGACAATTCTATATTCCCACAGATTTCATAATCATGGACATCCAGGAAGACTCAAACATCCCTATCATTTTAGGAAGACCATTCCTAGCTACTGTCGGAGCCATCATAGATGTGAAAAAAGGAAAACTGACTTTCGAGGTCGGTGAAGAAAAAGTAGAATTCATTCTCTCACAATTTTTCAAAGCACCTGCTATAGAAGATTCGTGTTGTTTCTTAGATACAATTGATGAATGCGTTAAAGAAATGGAAAAACACCAAAACGCGTGTTCTGAAGTGCTGAGAATTCTGATGCCGCCCATTTTTTAAGATGATAATTGGCGTGGTGAATACCAAGATAATGATCTAAGTGAATGTCTCGCACTCACTCCTGACCCTATGCCTTGCCCAAAGAAACCAGCCGTAGAACTGAAAACATTACCCAAAGATCTAAGGTATGAATTCCTAGATACAGAACTCGAACGACCAGTTATAGTCAACGCAGACTTAGGACAAATAGAAACCGAGAAATTATTGCATGGCCTAAGAAAGTACCCGACTGCCTTAGGCTATAACATCTCAGACTTGAAAGGAATAAGTCCCTCTATCTGTATGCATCGCATTATGCTTGAGGAAGACTGTAAAACCTCTAGAGAACATCAAAGGAGAATCAATCCCATTCTGAGTGATGTCGTTAAGAGAGAAGTTCAAAAGCTATTAGAAGCAAGAATCATATACCCAATATCAGATAGTGAATGGGTTAGTTCAGTTCACGTGGTACCCAAGAAAGGAGGTGTTACAGTCATCAATAATGAAAAAGGCAAATCTGTAGCACAACGTACTCAAACCGGATGGAGAATGTGTATCGATTATAGAAAACTAAACAAAGCCACTCGTAAAGATCATTTCCCTTTACCCTTCATAGATCAAATGCTTGAACGTCTGGCTAAACACTTCCATTTTTGCTATTTAGACGGATATTCAGGATTCTTCCAAATTCCTATCCATCCTGACGACCAAGAAAAGACTACTTTCACATGTCCCTATGGAACTTTTGCCTATCGGCGAATGCCTTTCGGATTATGTAACGCACCCGCAACATTTCAGAGATGCATGATGTCCATCTTCTCTGACTTCTTAGATGGTATAATGGAAGTCTTTATGGACGATTTCTCTGTCTGTGGGGAAAGTTTCAAAGGATGTCTATCAAACCTCGAAATGGTGCTCGAACGATGTGTAAAAGTCAACTTAGTGCTGAATTGGGAAAAATGCCATTTCATGGTCCGACAAGGAATCGTGCTGGGACATATAGTATCCAACAGAGGAATCGAAGTCGACAAAGCAAAAATAGAAGTTATAGAGAATCTCCAGCCACTAAAAACCGTTAGAGAAATAAGACGTTTCTTAGGACACGCCGGTTTTTACCGACGTTTCATTAAAGATTTCTCTAAGATAACCAAACCCCTAACTGAGCTGCTAATGAAAGATGTTGAATTCGTCTTTGATGACAAATGCTTGGACGCATTTCAAACACTCAAGCAAGCTTTAATATCAGCACCCATTATGCAACCCCCAGATTGGAATAAACCATTCGAAATCATGTGCGACGCTAGTGACTATGCTGTATGTGCAGTCCTGGGACAAAGGAAAGACAAAAAGCTTCACGCAATCTATTATGCCAATAGAACCTTGGATCATGCACAAATGAACTACGCTACCACAGAAAAGGAACTCTTAGCTGTCGTGTTCGCGTTAGATAAATTTCGTTCCTACCTAGTAGGAGCAAAAATAATTATCTACACCGATCACGCCACAATCAGGTACCTATTAAGCAAGAAGGATGCCAAACCGAGACTTCTAAGGTGGATTCTACTCCTACAAGAATTCGACTTGGAAATCAAGGACAAGAAAGGCACCGAAAATGTAGTAGCTAACCACCTGTCGAGAATGGAAAACATCCGACCAGACCAAGTACCTATTAATGACGATTTCCCTTATGAAAGACTCTTAGCCCATTTGGAAAGCAATACAATAGAATAATCCCTGGCTTATACTGATACAGAAACTAATGAAGTGGTAGAATCTATTTACACTAAAACCACGCTGCCATGGTATGTTGACCTTGTCAACTATCTAGCAGCTGGAGTACTACCACCTGATCTAATCTATCATCAAAAGAAGAAATTCTTCCAAGACCTTAAACACTATTATTGGGACGAACCACTTCTCTTCAAGAGGGGCGCCGATGGTATTTTCTGTCGTTGTGTACCCGAAGATGAGGTGGAAGACATAATTTCTCATTGTCATTCCGCGCCCTATGGTGGGCACGCAAGCACTTCAAAGACTTGTGCTAAGATTTTGCAAGCTGGCCTCTTTTGGCCTACTCTATGGAAAGATGTCCATATCACGGTTATAAATTGCGACCGGTGTCAACGCACTGGTAACGTCTCCAGACGCGATGAAATGCCTCAAAAGGGCATTCTAGAAGTAGAAGTCTTTGACGTGTGGGAAATAGATTTCATGGGACCATTTCCGTCTTCTTTTGGTAACCAGTACATACTCGTCGCTGTCGATAACGTTTCCAAATGGATCGAGGCTGTAGCTTCTCCTACAAATGACGCACGAGTAGTGATAAAGCTCTGTAAGAACATAATCTTTCCTAGATTTGGTGTGCCAAGACTCGTCATTAGTGATGGTGGCTCCCATTTCATATCTAAAATATTCGATAAATTGCTATCAAAATACGGAGTCAAACATCGTGTGGCAACACCATATCATCCACAAACCAGTGGACAAGTCGAGGTTTCGAATAGAGAAATAAAACAAATTTTAGAAAAGATTGTCGCTACCTCTAGGAAGGATTGGTCAACTAAACTTAATGAAGCTTTATGGGCTTACAGAACCGCTTACAAAACCCCCATAGGAACCACTCCATTTAAGTTAGTCTATGGAAAATCTTTTCATCTGCCGGTAGAAATAGAGCACAAAGCCTATTGGGCTATTAAAACCCTCAATTTAAATTATGCTGCCCCAGGAGAAAAACGAATCTTAGATTTGCACGAATTAGAAGAACTAAGACTAGATGCTTATGAGAATGCCCGCATATATAAAGAAAGAACTAAGAGATGGCACGATAAGCGCTTATCTAGAAAAGAATTTAGTGTGGGAGACGTCGTGCTCCTATTTAATTCAAGACTTAAGTTTTTTCCAGGAAAACTTAGATCTAGGTGGTCCGGACCCTTTGAAATTTCTAAAGTTTTTCAAAGTGGAGCGATAGAAATAAAAGGAAGAAATAGTGAACCATTCATAGTAAACGGGCAACGCTTAAAACATTATCATAATATCGCAAACAGAGACTATTTGAATAGTCTAAGACTTTTAGAGCTGCCCGCTCATCCCTATAGCTGAACTATCACTAAGCTTTCGTCAGGCTTATGACGTTAAAAACAGCGCTTAGTGGGAGGCAACCCACGAGATTGTTTTCTTTCCTTTTAACTTTCTTTTATTTTCATTTTCTTTTTAAATTTCTTTACATTTTTCTTAAGTCTATTTTTATTTCTTTTGATTTCCCTTTACTTTCTTAATCTTATTTTCATTACTTTTTCATTTTCATTTATTTTTATTTCTCAAAAAATTTAAAAATTTTATGGAAACTGCTTTGCTGATCTTATAATTACATGCTACAGGATTTTTAAAGTCTTTCTACCTTCTCCTTTTCCCTCTGATCTAATTTTCTACACTAATATTCATCATGCAACAAGTAGATTTTATGGAAACTGTGTTCAGAGGTAGAGCTCAGAGAGAGAGATTTGAAGTTTTGGCCAAGAAAAGCATGGAAATGACTTTGTATTATGATGGACCTGCCATGGACAGCCTAGGTATCCACGATAGTGTTTTGTTTTTATTCAGCCAATTAGGTTGGGAGAATGTTGCTACTAGAAAGAGATTTGTTACCTACCGTGAGCTCACACTTGAGTTTCTTAGCTCCCTAGTTTACCTACCTGATCATGGTTTCGGATCTAATAAGGGGCTGATTAGTTTTAGGTTGTTTGGTATTGATTACACTTATAACCGTAGAGACTTAGCTGACCTTTTAGGATTTCCTAGTGGCCCATTTGTCTTTACAACCACCCAAGAAGAACTCATGGATGTTGAACTGAATTACTTTTGGGGTAGTCTAACTGGAAATAACCATCCCGAGCCGAATGACATGCATTCTGATGAAATACACAACCCTGCCATTCGCTATTTTCACAACATTCTAGCCCACACCTTATTTGGAAAAGAAGAGAACAATACTTTAGTGTCAAAGGATGAACTATTTATCTTATACTGTGCTTCCCAAGGCCGTCGTGTTAATGCAGTCACCTTCATACCCGCTTAACAAACTTACACCCTTAGGTCCCATTCGTCCTATGAACTTGGAATTATGTTTTAACCGACACATCATTGGAAACTTAGGACCTGCTCCCTTTGACTACTTAATTGCTAACAAGGTTGTCCACCTATTCACTCTACCGAACCATGAGAGAACAAGTGTCCATAACCGTAATAATTGGCTCTATGAGTTGAGTGAACTTAAGAACACTCCATTATCACCTCCTGATACACCACAAGATTATGAGTGTTATGATGATATTATCTCTGAAGCTGAAACCGACCCTGAAACCCCTCCGAACTACCATAATTTTATTGAGCCTGACACTAGTGCATATGCTGGAATTTTGACAACCATCCTTGGCACTGTGGATGGGTTCAAAACTGAGATTGTTGCGGTAAAGGATGAACTCAAGACCATGTGCCTCGATGTCATTAACTTAATGGACATCACAGTGGAGCAATTTGATCATCTGAACCAAGTTGTGGAATCTTTGAAGAAACAACGTGGCTAATTCTGTCACAATGCATTTTTCCATTTAATTGCTTTTCTTTTAATATTTTAGAGCCATTTACTTTACCGTCTATTTCTTTTTAATGTCAAGGAACAAATTTATTTCAGTTCAATTTCAACTTTATTACTCTACTACAATGTTATTTTGAGTACACTTTTATGAATTTCCAATTTTAAATAAAGTATTCAATTCGTGTTTATTGCTTGTGGTTGAGTTGATGCTTGTGGTTGAGTTGATGATATAATGTTCCTGCCTATTTTAATTTGTTTCAGTCATTTTATATGCATTCTAATGTTTATCTCGTATCTTACTGTTAATTATAATTGCCATATCCAATATATACAATATACCAGATTTCATCTAGTTTCTGTGAGAATAGCAGAATTTATGAGCATGACGGGCGTAATGCCCTTGTTACGACCGTAACACGACTTACGACCGTGACGGGTCCGTGACGAGCGTCACACTTGTTTTAACGCGCTCTCTGTTAATAACAGAGACCCCTTTTCTCTTCATCTTCTCTTCTCTTCAAATTCTTTTCAAATGACCCACTATCTTTTCACTCTCCTTAACCGTCCCACTCACATTACTCTCTTTAACCACTCACATTTAATCCCAATTTCACTCCAACACTTCATATTTCCAAACCCTCTTATTTAAACCTCACGAAACTCTCTCATTCTCACAGAACAACTCTTACCCATACCCACTTCCTCCATTAAACCTTTTTCACTTTGCATGCACCATGGCCAGACGAACAAGACAAGCTCCTGACCTTTCCACTGTTACATTCAGAGAGGGAGAAGCCGGAGACTGGCAAAGAGCGAATTACGTCAGCTTCTACCAACGCTCTGTCCAACCGACGCGGTACGCCCACATTACCAGCCTTGAAGAGTTGGGCATGCTAGAAGGTGTACGCTAGATGCTCCAAAATGTCGGTTTATGGCAGCTCTGCACACAAGGGCAGCCTACCTACGAAGCTCTGACTCTGGAATTTTTGAGCTCATTTACTTATGTCACACCTCCGGGTGAAACAAACCAACTTTCTGGTGTAGCTAAATTTCGTATGTTTGGCTCTGAGTATTCGGTAAGCCAAACCCGACTCGCCCAAATGCTTGGATTCCATCATTGCGAGAATGTACATTGCCGTGTGCCTAACGATGCATGGTTCCAGGAAGCCTTCGACCTATGGAATCGACTTACAGGTGTAGCTGCTTCAAGCTGGGACAGCCTCAACGCTACCTATATTCATAACCCAGCAATACGGTATTTCCCCAGAGTTCTAGGACACACTATTTTCGTAAGGGACAACAACCACAAGGTAAACTCCAAGGAGCTCTTTTTCCTTTGCTGTGTGCTCCATCCTGAACCAATTAATGCAGCTCCGTTCCTTCTGTCGCACATCCACGCCAACTGTGCTAGAGGTTCTAAACCTTTCTACTTCGGAGGTATAGTAACTTATATCGCACTCAGCCTTGGTCTGGGAGACGACCTTGCTAATTTACCTTTCATACCACCTGAGTCCCTGGATACAGAGTATTGTCGCTCCTCCCACCTTATCAAAGCAAGAGCGGATGGACGATACCATCCAATGGTCCGTACCGGAATAATCAGGAGCATCATCATGCCATGCAGAGACCGCATCGACCCTCAAAGACAAGAAAATTGGCTTTTTGATCTCCGTGCTCCCGAGCCTAATGCGGCTGCTCAAGAAAACTAAGATAATGAAGCAGTCGATGAAATGGAGCAAGAAATGGATCAGCCACCTCATGAAAACCCACCACCTCCTACCCAAGATGCCTCAACATCCACCGGGCGTCGTCGCCACGCCACTACAGAACAAGACCCCGTCACTAATGAAGAAATCTTAAGGGGCATATGGCTACAAAACCAATTGGCTGCCCAAAGAGAGGAACAGCAACATAGGCAGCACAATGAGATGATGAGCCTAATGCGACAAATTCAACAGGGGCAAGTCCACCAAGGACAACGGATCGACGGTATGATAGACGAGATGGGTGCCCTGACGCTACGCGTGCAAGACCTGCATGATTATATCCATCACGTGGGCATCCCAGATCATGTAGCCCAGAATGGACGCGCTCGCACCCGAGGCAGAGGACGTGGACCTCGTTAGATTTAGATTTTATTTTTGTTTTAGTTTTTTTTTCTCTTTTTGTAGTTTCTTTCCGCGTTTATATCGAAACATTGAGGACAATGTCCGATATAGTGTGGGAGAGGTACCTTTTATTTTCCCTTATGTATTCCCTTTCCGCATTTCCTTTCGAATAAAGAAGCATTTATATGAAATTTTCGCACATTTCAAAATTCCCCACTTTATTCAGCTATAACAAAAAATTTTATGATCATTGCATAACTTAACATACCGAAACATAGGCTATCGAGAAAAATTTAACAAGATTGATACCGTCTTGACACCTTAGACCTCTTGCATATGCGAGATCAGTTTCAATACCCATTATACCGATACCCTCAGTTCTAGTTCTAAAGTAACCCCGAGTAGTTTATATTAGCAGTCAGCACCGTCTTAAATGCAAACCACGTGGAGAGCCGATGAAGATAAGTGTTTGATTTCGAATTATTAAATATCCTTCGTATGCTTCACTGTTGTGAAAAATTGAAAAAAATGCACCAAACCTACGGTTGCAAAAGTATTACGAAGAGAAAGAAAGAATCCATTGTTGGTTGGTTCAGAGGAACCTGGTTCTGAACTCGGTAGGGCGAACTACGGTTCGATCCCCCACAACCTACGATTAGGATATATATATAGGGTTACCACACTTGTGTACCAGACCCCGTGCTAAAAAGGATCAAAGTCACTAACCGGCTACTCCACTACGTACGTGTAAAGGCAAAGGGCTTAATGTGATTGCGCTAGAATGAAACCGGGTGAAATAGATACGAGAAACTTTAGGTTGAGCTATAATAGAATTATTAGAACTGACTTATGTAGAGGGGAGGTCTATGATTATGCTTGTTGCTTGTGTCACTAATGTATCTTTATTGTTTTACTTGAGTATCCGTCATCTTAACAAAAATGCCTTACAAAACATTTTCAAAACAAAAGGTATGTCATGTGTGTGCGGTTGATAAAACTTGTCCGACATTCTTACTGACTAATTACTTGAGGACAAGCAAAGATTCAAGTGTAGGGGAGTTTGATAACACGAAAATGTATCATATATTTGCCTTGATTTACGACTAATAATTATGTTATTTCAGTCCAAGTGTTGATTATTCCGCAAGTATTCTAGTGTTTTCACAGGTATTACATTGTCCAAGCCAAAAAGGAGCAAAGTAGAGAAACGTGAAGAAATGAGAAGAAAACAGGAAAATCAATGAGAAAAAGAGCAGAAATGAAAAGTGGTGTATGTGACGACCGTCACATACCTACCACGACCGTCACGTTCCCATTGCTCATCACGACCGTCATGACCTCACCACGATCGTCACGCGCTCAATTATGGATATTATGTTCAGAACGCAGACATGGAAAAAGAAGCCCAATGCAGTCATGCACGTTGAGCAGTTCTCCTACATTCTCTCAACCTCAACTTCATCGGTACATGAGCCAGTCTCCCTAAAACTTCTCAACCACCAAAGGATGTGCTCCTATATTTTCTCCAACGTTAAGGCAATGTTTTGGCTATAAATACAGAAGACATTGAAGAGCAACGAGGACACAACACCACATAGAGAATTTACCCGAATTGCTGCAGAATTGTTTTTCCGAATTTTTTACTTTCTTTGCATTCTTTGTTTCGTTTCCCATTCCTTGTTTACCATCACTTGAATTAGTGATAGTTTCTCACATTGAGGAGTTATTGCACCATAGTTAGAATTTTGTTTTCAACCTTCATCATTCGTTATTCCAATACATCGAGCAAAAACCTACCGACTTGTGGAGGAATTGCGAGAATCGACTTATTTCATATTTATCAGGTTTTTATTCATTATCGTAATAATAGCATTATCGTTTCTCATTGCAATGTTTAATTTACTGTTTTGTGATTTATTTTTATGCATGTTTGTTTTAATTAATATGTCTAGCTAAATCCGATTTATCGGTATGTAATTAAGTTAACCGGAATGGATTCGATAATTCTAAGCTAAAACCAATAACAACTTATTTTCTGGCCGCGATTTCTTAATTAAAATTGGACTTTTGTTACGAGAGTAAAAGGGTAGTAAAGGTTAGGATCAAGATCCACGAGAGTGTGAGATTTTAACCGGATAGCTGGAATCGGGCATTGGTTTTAAAAACAGCAAGAGCGCTTTAAAGTTAATTAGACTGTATTAGTTTTCAAAAAGTGTTTTTAAACTCAAATGGGCTAGCGAGAGCAGACATTATGATTTAGGAATATAGTCTGAAGCAAGATCCACGAAAGTGTGAGGTGAGGGCTTTTAAACTGATATTTTCTACAGAAATATAATGTGACTTAATTTCATACGCTTAGGTTTTATTAAATCCACGATGGTATACTAAGTTACGTACCGATATCCTAATATTAACTAATTTATTCCGACAATTTAGATTCCCTTTAGTTTCCCTTTTTGAACTTAAAACCGAAACATCTTCGCCTTAGCTAAACACAGTAACAAACCGTAGCACTAGGTTGATTATCAGGTCTCTGTGGGATCGATATCTTTATTACTACGCGATAGGCTGTGCACTTGCAGTTAGTAACCGTTAGACTCAGAAAGTCGCGATCAAGTTTTTGGCGCCGTTGCCGGGGACTTTGATTTAGTCAATAGTGCGATCCTTTGTTGCGCAGTATAGACTAAGGCAACAAATCTTATTTCCCTTTTTCTCGATTGTATGTCAAGTACTCGCTCACAAAGCGAAGACTTGCAACCACCAATCGCCGAATTAGAGCGTTTCTTACATTTAAGACGCAGAATACTTGAGTATTAACGCAAGTATAATATTCCCGATCTTCTCGCTCATACTCCTGAACCAGTCAAAGAACGAAACATGGCCGAAGGACCACAGAACCGTCCGCTTAAGTATTATGCTACCCCATCTGAGCAAGAACCGCATAACAGCATTGTTGCCCCCGCTATCAACCGGACAAGGACTGCATTGCTCCTCCCCGGAACCGCTGCCCGTTCTGCACGGCTTCTTCTGTCCCCGAACAGCTGAGGGCATGTGTCCAAAACTACGCCTATGCCCGACATAACGGCTAGTTTTGGGCACCATGCCCGACATAATGGTTAGTTTTTTGCAGTTACCTACTCTTCGGAAAAACGGTTATTTCGCCCCGAAAATAGGACCGTTGGCCACGCGCTGGGGGCACTATATAAACCCTCTCAAGTGAGAGGGTCAGGTATCCAAAAATCATCCTAAGAACTCATACTTTGTATTTGCCCCTTTTCTCTGACCCTTTCTTACTTGAGCGTCGGAGTGCCTTGCAGGTACACCCCATCCTCCTCTTCATACGCCCAGCATCTCAGACGTACTTGGTAGCCTACATCACAGGATCTGATCAAGCCTTCGCGATCAATTTCATATATTAATATTTTATTCATTTTAGTTTTATTTCATTACCGTTCATTACCTTTTCACTGTCATAAATAATTTAAAATATAATATTATATTGATATGTGTCAGAAAAAAAACGTTGCATGCTAAAGCAACAACAAATTCAGTTGGCGAACTCCAATCAATAAATTTATTTAAAAATTGATAGTTTAATGTTACACTGTGGTGAACCAAAGGAAGAAACCACCGCTGAAGATACTCTTAGTCTTAAGAAGAGAATTAGTTAATATTTATAAAAAAAAAATTTATTATATAGTGCAGAAAAAGATGAAAGATACTCCCTCCGTTCCTTTTTAAGTGTTATGTTTAAAATAATTTTTTGTTTCTTTTTAATTGTCACTTGTAAAGTTCAAGGTTAATTGCACTTTTATCTAAATTACTCCTAAGTAATCATTACAGAGAAAAAGTTAAATGAATATAATAAATAATTATAGATATTATAGGTAAAAGAAGAATTGTTGTTTGAAAAGTAATTATATTGATTAGTTTTCTTGTTAAATGTAAAAAGTCAAAAAATGACACTTATAAAGGAACGGCAAGAGTAATTAGAAATGTGTTGGTAAAAAAAATCAACAAGATGAAGCTGATAGATCAAGATGGCTACAAAGATGGACAGAGTCACTTTACAACCCACTAGTAGAATTTTTTAGATTGACTTGTTCACATAATCATAGACTAAGTATGCACAAGAAAAAAGATGCTGAGAAGATTGTGTAAGCGCATAGAGGTACGCTTATTCAATTTTCTCAATTTGGCGGCATGCCTCCAATATATAACTATATTTTTCTGGGAATGCCTTTCTATATATTTCTGCCACTTCAGTTACAGTTTCCAACAGCTCCCTTTTAATCTTTGACACTTTAGATCCCAACTGTTCTTTGTATTTCGTGACTGAATCAATCACTTTAAAGAGTTCGCGACCATGCATTTGAATCTCTTCTTCGCATTGTCTCATTGTTTCCTCCAATTTCAATTCAGATGCCTTAACAATGACGGAAAAATGTTCAAACATTCAACAACTATTCCATAATGTTGTTCAAATACAATTGAGTTTAATATTAAAGAAAAAATAAGAATCCAGATTTTACCTTTAAAATCGCGGCTGACTCACTTTCCATAATACTCATATCATGATCTGTTTGTTGGATATCCTCCGTCATGTCATTAGCTTCGGCCGTACACCTACTAGTGTAGTCCTGAGTTTCCTTCTTTATCGTGTCCATTTGAGCTTCCAGCTAATGAATAAATCCACACGCAGTAGAAAAAAAGTCAAACAACAGTCTTTACAAGGCAAGATAATACATGTCTCCAGTACCCGTCTAACTCCAACAAAGAGTATAGCATAAACATTGACAACAAAAAAAGAGTCAGTATTTTGTTTTTCGGTCACATACTATACCATTCTCCACAAGTGTAAAGATGTCAAATAAAAAAAAAGTTAGTTACCTAAAATAAACAATTTGGAATGGCCCATTGTCATGCTAAAATCAGGTGACAGTAAAAGGGATGATTTCAATTTAAGGAGATAAGAACTCACATAAGAACTAGTACAGACTAGAAACACAGGCATGAGCCATCAATTCAACAACATTACCCCAACACTAGCTTCCACATTCTAAGCTAACATATAATGGAAAGAAGGAAATAAAACTCTGAATTAGAACATTGATTGGGAACAAAGAGGATATAGTATTGGGAACCAAGTTTGATTTTGAATGATTTGCAGGCTGTGGTTTAGTGTGCTACTGCTTCATTTAACGGATGAGTTTTCTCTGCAATTTGTTTAAGTGACAGTTCCCGCAGTGGATTGTTCATAGAAGTTACCATAACTAGAAGCTTCATCATGTCTTCATAGTGTATCAACAGAACTTATTTAAGTCAATTACTTACTTCTGTTGAATGCTAGAAGAGTTAATATATTTATTATTTATTATCATAATGCCCCTCCTCTCTCTTCGTAATTGTGAGTGTGATGTTCTATAATGATATGTGCATGGAACAGTTCCATGAAAATAATTTTATTGGAAGCATTGTTAATATGACACTGAAATTGATTGAATGTTTCATACTACTAGTTTTGAATAAATAGTTTATCCATCCATACTTATAAAGTATACATTTCCCTTTTTCATATCTTTATTTACTACTATTTAGGTAAGCTTCAACATGAGCTGAATGTTACCAATTTGTAGTTCCGTATGAAAGTGTATTTTGTTGGAGCAAAACGCTCTTATTTAAACTTTCTATGGTGTATTCATATTAAGCTCCTTACTCTTTGGCTATAACTCAAAGATTGATTTTATACCTGAAAGATTACCAATTTACTCAATGATTGATTTTATTCTTGTGCAGTTCTACTTCTATCTTTGCTTTTATGTTGAGTCAGCACAATTCTATCTTTGTTCTTATTTAGGTCTATGCTCCCTCAACAATTTACTCTTCAATGGTTTCAATCATACCTTAAGATTTTATTATAACAAACTTAAATATTTCTATTTCAAAAATGTCTACATTAAATAAAGTAATGAACACCATGCAACCCGTGCTACCACACAAATATAATACTAGAAAGCACTTGTGTGTGTTACACACTGTCACCTCCTTCAGTACAAATTAACACTTTGATACCAGGGATAATCAATCTCTATCCAAACTAACACAATAATGAGCATCTCTATCTAAACTAAATATTCCACTTGTACAGCAAAAAAGTTAAAATCAAGATTTGGGTCCTTTATGGAAAGCATGACCACCACTAAGCATTAAAATCAGTGCTAAGAAAGACACAACAGACTTACTTGATCAATGTGCAACTGCAGTGCAGCAAGCTGATTTCTTTTCCCCTCAATCCTAGCAGCATTTTCGTTGGACTTTTGCTGAAGAGCAATCACCTCTTCCAATTTCACCACAGTACTTTTCTTGATGTCATCCGCAAATGAGTTAAGTGCAGGCTTCAGCATGACTTTGTAATCAATACCCATGATCTCAGCAGGCGTGGTTCCCTTGGGATTCAACACATATTGAATGCCATTACCAATCTTCAACCTAGAAGCACATGAAAGTAAGAGTTTGCTTAATAATTGATTCCCTATTAACATTGACACGGCAGTGAATGAATTTATCTAGTTTAGATGTAAATAGCCAAATAGGTCACATTCAAGTAGCAATTACTATAAAATGGGGCACTATACGATACAATACAAGAGGAAAAGAAAATAACTTCTTAAGGGATTGGTTGCAATCTATCGTGAGAGCTTCTAATTCTTTGATCATATTTGCAAGAGTACGATCAAGCTCCCAACACTTTTCCTCCCAATCATTTGTAGCAAGTTCAGCCTCTCCAGCATCCCTCTCAGCAGCCTGCAACTCTCTTTTCATTCTCTCGACATCTCTAGTACTGAAAGGCTGTGACTCCACCTTCCTCATGAGGTCTTTATTTTCCTCACAAATCATTTCCCTCTCCAAGGCCTTAGCATCCAACTGTTTCTCCTTCTCCGCCAAAACACTCTCCGCCGACTTAATCCGTGACCCAAACTCCTCAATAATCTTGTGAAATTTAATCACATCACTTTCAAGCATTTCCTTCTCTTTCTCGAGCAAAACCTTCTGAGAGGGAGCAGATCTCAATCCCTCCAATTCAGCCTCCAATTCAGAGACCTTCTGCTCTGTGGCAGCAAGCCTCTTCTCAGCGTTAGACTTCTCGTGGAGAATCTTGCTGTGGATTTCCTCCTCGAGTTCGGAGACGGCTTGATCATCACCTCTAATGAAATTGAGATATGCGTCGACACTATATTGGAAGACGATGTTGTTGGATTGGAGAGTGGTGGTGTCGGAGGAAGAAGAAAAAGAGATATCAAGTTGACAAGCCTGAACAAGCCAATGAATGAGGGCGAGCATGGAAGGCCATTGATGAGGTGCAGCGGGGCATTTGAGAACGGATTTATTGAGTTTGTGAGGGTAACTCATGAATTTGAGAAGTGGTGGAAGATCTTCGATTTTGTTTATCTTGAAATCGAGGAGTCCGACGAGGAAGATTAGGGTTTTATGGATGTCTTTAGCGGAAGGAGAGGAAGAAGGTTTGAAAGAGACATTGAAATTCTGAGAAGCGAGGAATGAATTGATGGTTGCGGTTGCGTTATGTTGGTACGAACACTCTTTGTAAGGCTCGAACGAAGGTATTCCGGCGGAGGATTGGCGGCTACTGGCTAAACTGACGTCGGAGTCGCGGCGGGTGTTTAGGGGAGTTGGTGGAAAGTAGGAGGGCTCTTTGGGTTGGCGACGGACGTTGATGCTTCCGCCGGGAGGTCTCATCTTGCGCCGTTTGAAACCCTAACGATCTTTTCTTATTTTAAATTTCACTAGATATTTTATTTTTAAAATTTTTTGGTGGCAAATTCAAGTACTTCCTTCATTTGAAAACCCCTTCGTTCTTTTTGAAACTTCAATTCGTCTTTTCCTCCCCCTCCTACTCGTTTTTCTTACATTTCATATTTTACTTAGATTCTTTATTTTTTTTAATAGTAATTAAGAAAATATATCTATTTATGAAAGTTTGGTTAGTGTTCTGAATTAAAGGATTGAACAATGTACCGAATTAAAGGATTGAACAATGTACCGTTTTGCTTAATAATTATATTAATTATTTTGTGGATATTTTTATTCATTTGTTGTCTTATAGATAACATGGAATCGGTTGTTAGAGCATATGTATTTGGAAGAGCAAATTCAAACCCTCCAGGTTGTGTTATTTGACCAGAGTTGCTAATAACAGGCCCTGACACTACATATGGATTCAAAGGAGACGTTATTGTTGCATTATTATCGACATATGTTGATGCGTTACTCGATAATCCTGCCATAATCACAATTGGCATATCGTAAGGGAAATCCCTAGAAATTTGTGGTATCATAAAACTTGGCCCATATGAAGGTCTAGGATCTCCTATAGCAGCGTGTATCAACCTAGGAATAGTTGGAATGCTTGTTGTCGCAGGCAATGAAACCACCACTCTTGATAACGATGTTACACTCGTTATTGGGTAAGGATAGGTCCATTGGTTCTTGTGGGATTTGAACTCCCCGTCGCTCTAACTGTCGAACCGACAGGTTGCTCAGTATCTGGAATGTCATTTTGGGGAAGTGGAGTGTTCTTAGGGTGAATCATTTTGACTAGAGTTCTACTGCACCTCAAACGAATAAAAAGTCCAGACACATAAAATATTTTTCAACACAAAAAAAGTCTGACAACAAAGAAATAAAAATAGGTCCCACTAGGCGTGTCAATTTGTTCAACGGTGATTTTGGTAAAGAATCACTTAGTTTTAAATTTATTACTTGAATGACCAAACTAGTAAATCTTAGGGCATGTTGTGCGAAATTTCTAAGAGAAAAAAATGTGCATTAATCTTGTCAAGTGTGTGATGTTCACTACTTTGAAAAAAGATTAAAATTGTAAGTAAAGGTAACAGCAATTTCGACTAAGTCAAAATGATAACTTGAACGAAAATAAGACAATTAAATGTGGATAACATGGAAAAACTTTATTTACATGAGTAAAAAAGTTGGTAGGCAAGTACGTTTTCTTCATAGACTCGTTTTTCGCTTGTGTATGGGATACTTTGAGCTTGTATTGAAGTTTAGAATGATTTTTCCACCACGAATCCTAATGCTAGAATCCTTATTTATAGTACTGTAAAACTAATTTGTCTCAAACTGTCTCTGGTCGAAAGGCATGAAATCATGCCTTACGCTTGTGCATAAATTTCAGCTAATTCCTTTGTCGAGTTAGAACATTGAAATTTTTTGCTAACAAATTGCCCCCCAAAAATGCCACTTTCGATTCATCTTGAGAGACAGGTGACATTTTTGAAGTTCCTGCCACTATTCAAAGTTGTGTGCTAATGTCACTGTCATCATGGCTACTACCTAAACGTATTTTCGAGATGTGCAAGTTCATAAAGAACCATCATGGTTCTGATTTCCTAGGCAAATATGGGTTACATAAAATCCTAACTTCCCCTTTTCTCACCATTCACAGGGATAGTTGTCAACAAAACCTTTTTTATTTATTTTCTTTAAAGAAAAATAAAGAAAATGAACGGTTTTCTCCAAAGCTATAAATAGCTTTCTCTTCATTTTTTCTCTTTTCTTTCTTTTTCCTATTCATCTTCAGTAAACTACTCATAAAACTTCAGAGTTTTTATGTAAAACTTCAACTTTCTTGACAACTTCTACTCATTTTAATTCAAATGGCATCCGAAACAACTCCAGATCCGAAGATTCCTCTTGATGCCTCTATTGCCACACCCATTCTTGTTGGAAATTAACTATATGTTCTTGAACCTCCTTTTCAGGAAGAGAAAGCCCTAATTTGGAAGTCTCGGGTATTAATCCCTTTTAACATTTCGGATACCACTCATACTTTTTCCGATCCTTTTATTGATCTTAACGTGAATGTAGAAAGAGTTAATGAGATTTTCTCTTGTTATCATCGTACAAAACCTCTCACAATCATAGATAAACCCTTAAAATTTAGCTATATGTCTACCCGCATCTTCCGCTCGGCTATGTATACCAATCAATCTAACTACCTTAACTATTTAAATAAGGTAGAATCTAAGAAATGACAAACTTGGATATATCAAGGTCTTTTCGACTTAATCCAATTATCTAGGGTAGGTCATGCGTACAACCAGAACATGTTGCTTGAGTTCACATACAACAACAGTTTTCATGCTAGTATTGGGATGGGGCCGTATGAAGCGTTGTATGGAAGGAGGTGTAGAACTCCATCGTGTTGGTATGAGTCAGGCGAGAGTACTGTACTCAGACCTGAGATTGTGCAGGAGACGGCCAAAAATATTAAGATGATCCAAGAGAGGATGAGAGCTTCGCAGAGTCGTCAGAAGAGTTATCACGATAAAAGAAGGAAAGCACTTGAATTCCAAGAGGGAGATCACGTGTTTTTGAGAGTTACGCTGATGACTGGTGTGGGTCAAGCTTTGAAGTCTAGGAAGCTCACTCTACATTTTGTTGGTCCGTATCAGATTACGCAGAGAATAGTGGAAGTAGCTTATCAGATTGCTTTACTACCGTCGCTTGCGAATTTACATGATGTGTTTCATGTATCTCAGTTGAGGAAATACATTCCGGATCCGTCTGTAGCGCGAGTTTTTGCGTGGTTGCGAAGCACTATCGCTTTACTACATCTCGATTCATTTTTTATCCTATTGAAGCTGATGAAGGAAGGGAAATAGATGCCTCCAATTAACCCTGCTTGCATACTGAGTTTAAACAGATGACTGTTGGTTTACAGATGCTACAAAGATTGTGGGTTTCTCTTAGGTTATTTTGTTAAAAACAATGTCTAGGCTATCGGTAGGATGTTAGGTCTGGTGCATTTTTTTTATTGATGTATGGGATTTTGGATTTTTGATTAGTGTGCTCGCTAAGATTTTTCAATCTTATGCCTACGTATTCCCGTTTAACGAAACAGGGAAATCAGAGCGATCGTAGTTCCTCCTATTCTATGGGAGGAAAAAAAGGTTGTTTTGGTGTCTTGTTCAAAGCCCAAGACGTGAAGCTAAATGTGGTTTGTATCTTGTTCGAAGCCCAAGATATGAAGCTGAAGGGTCTATTTGTATCTTGTTCGAAGCCCAAGATGTGAAGCTAAAAGGGTTTGACTTTAGAGAGAATTTGTCATCTCTAAAGGGGATATTTGGTCTGTTTGTCACAACTGTTGGGGTGACTGATTATAAAGGAGAATTAATTTAACTGGGATATGTGAATCCAGCAATCCCATAATTTCCTTTATAGGGGTTATTTAACTTGAAGGAAAAGACTTTAACTCAGTTTAGAGCAATGTCATCTTTCCTTAGGAATTTCTCATGCTAAAAGAGGGACAGTGACGTGGATGTAAATAATCCAGAGGCTTGCCGCTTACAGCAATTAGATGAAGGAAAATGAGTTGCTGATGTTTGTATACTTTGAACGAGGCACAGATTTTGATGCTAAAAGGTTGATTGACTCAACCGGGGGTTCCTTATACAAAGCCTAAGAGGAGGCTATTTTCCCAACAAGAGGGTGTTTTTATGTGTCTCGTACGAAGCCCGAGAGAGAGGCTAAAAGGGTTGACTCAACAAGAGAGTGCTTTTATATGTCTCGTACGAAGCCCGTGAGAGAGGCTAAAAGGGTGATTGACTCAACAAGAGAGTCTTTTATACTCAACAAGAGAGTGATTTGGTATCTCGTACGAAGCCCAAGATCGAGGCTAAAAGTGGGTGACTCAACAAGAGAGTCTTTTATACTCAACAAGAGAGTGTTTTAGTATCTCGTACGAAGCCCGAGATGGAGGCTAAGAAGGTACTCAACGAAAGAGTCTGAAAAGGTTAGCTCCGCCGGGGAGAATCATTGTACAAAGCCCAAGAGGAGGCTAACTTCACTGAGGAAGGATCGTTATACAAAGCCTAAGAGGAGGCTATTATGCTGGTGAATGTTTTAGTTTAGTGACAGGTCCAGTATGTTGGATAAAAGAGAAAATCAGTTCTTATGAAGGGAACAATTAAAGGTATTGTTGTGCTTTGGGATTGATCAGAGGATCAGGGTTATTTCCTGTTCTTTAAGGAAATGGTGTAATACCCCAAATTTTGACCACTTAGATTTCCCATCATTGTGAAAATCATCATCACAATATGGATGTACCTTTATGCTTCATTAGTCTCCCCAAAGCTGGGTGAGCATCCACTACAATCAAAATTAGGGTTTCAAGCCCTCTCTGAGTGCTTAGACAAAGGATCAATCAAGAAATGACATGATCTTCAACTTGTCAAATCTCTTAAATATCCACAATGGATCAAAAAGGACTCCCACTTCAAGGATTAAGCACAAGGCTGCTCCCTTCTAGGTGGATCAAGTCTCAAGATCGACAGTGTCACCAAATTAGGGTTTTGGTCGACCAAGGCCTCCAGATGGAAATTTTCATCTGGGCACAAGACAATGATCCAAAACATAACCTAATATACTTCATGGAACCTCATGAACCCATGCATCAAGTCAATTTTGCCTCAGGGGATGCATTCATCAAAAATCAGGAATTAGGGTTTCTTGACCTAATTCACCCCTAAGTTGACTTTTGGGACAAACCATGAGCCAAGACCTCAAGAGATGATTTGAGGGTCTCTAATATACCATATTGATCCATTTGGGACAATGGATTAATCCAAGAAGTTTGAGCAACAAGTCTCAATTTCATCTGCACCACAATTAGGGTTTTAAGGAAAAAGTCAACTGTAACTTTGACTTTTGACCTGGACATGCTCCCAAACCCTAATACATGATTGAATATACCCTATGACACCCATGGAACATGTCCATCAAGTTTGATTTAGGTCAAGGACATGATTTCCTAAAGAATTGCACAGTTTGGAATTCATCTGATAAAAAGTCAACTGTGCACAAAAGTCAACTTTGACTTTTTGAGATTTTTCACCAAAATGGATTTTTAACCCTAAAATGATGTTAATGTATGATTTGAATCATCATTCATCAAGAAAAATCAAGAAAAGTGAGATAACTTGTAAAAGGGGTAACCATAAAACTTAGAAATTTTTCTAAGTTAAAAATAAAGTGGCAAAGGTACCAACTTTGGAGGACCATAACTCCTAAACCACAAGGCCATTTTTTGTCATCCAAAGATGGATTTGTAGCCCTCATTATCACCTACAAAAACTTCAACTACAAGTCATTCCAATTCATTAAGGATTTTGAGTTATGGAGTGATCAAAGTGGCTGAAAAGTGAAAATGTCACTTTTTCCAACACTTAGTGAAATTTTCACTAAGTCAGATTCTGCCTCACTTTTTGCCAAATGTAGGGGGATTTTTCACTTGGAATCAAAAGATATCAAAACCAAACTTGTTCAAACAGTTGTTGTATCATGTAAGAGCTTTCCAAAATGGCCAAGAACATTGCCAAATTCAACCTACACCATGAGATACAACATTGCCAAGTTGCCTTGCTGAAATCTGTCAAGGCAAGGCAGAATTTGCAACTTTGGTCGATTTGCCAAAATCATCCAAATTCAATTGCTCCTATCCACTTGGACACCTCAGAGGATTGAATCTAAAGGGGACAATCACTGAGCCAAGCCTCCAAAGTCCATGGAACAAGAAATAGCATGTTGAACCTAGAATGGCCAAAATAGGGACAAGACTTCAAATTTGGAATGAGGCATTTAATGGAACCATCAAGGTGGCATGGACTGAGCCATTCTCATCTGAAATCAGTCAAGACTTATCCAAGACCAAGGGAACCAAAGCTCTGTGCCCTAACCTCTAGTCAATGGCTAGAGGAGACTTGGATTTTCATTTGCCAACATTGGCCAAACCTACTTACCAGCCGCCATGCACTATTCCTTGCAAAACAAACTTGCTCTACTATAAATAGAGCTCAATTGTGTTCAGTTTGAGTACACCAAAGCCATCTAACAGATGCTTTCCTCAAAATCTCTTCTTTCACTCCAATTTTTCCTTCTAAGGCAAGTCACTATCGGGTTTTGAGTTTGAGAGCAATTCCAATCAAACCAATCACTCACACACCTCACATACATCACATATGAGCTGATCAAACACTTAGATTACTTCTGGAACATCAATTTCACAAAATCACCAGCTGGTTGCTCAAGGTTTTAACCAAAGTGCAGCTGAGGTACCACAAAATGATCCAGCCAATTTCAATCAAGTCCAACCATCCAAACACAATCCATAGGGTGTAGGGAAGTTGTTCAGATCATCACAACTCATCTGTAACACCTCCAGATCAAAAATCACTTTGAACTTGCTGTCACGGCCTAGAGGTAAGCACATACTTGGTCATCTCTCAATCTATGCATATTTCCTCGCACAATAATTTGGCCATATGTTCATAATCATGCATGGAATGTTTTCCCTCAATTAATTGCATTGTTTGAATCGTGTATAAAAAATCCTAGCCTTCATGCAGAAATTAGGGTTCTTGAGGTCTCTTCGTGATTTCTTGTTGTATGTTTAATTTAAATGAAATTAAAGTACATAGACATGATCGTGAGGTTGAGACGAGCATAATGATATGTGGATTACATGATATGATTACGTATTCATGGAGATTGGATAGAAAATGCAAATATGAGAAACCAAGAACACGCGCGTGTTCTTCAGCTTGTTCTTGGCGCCATTTTTAGAAATTCAAATATTTGAATTTTGTGATTTTGTTTAATTGATTCAAAAATTAATTTCTCTCTGAGTTTTAATGATTTTGAGTTGATTCTTTTTTTTATAATTCACAAAAATGTTAAAATATTTTATTTTCACAAAAAATCCCAAAAATATTATTTATTTCATATAATTGATATTTTTATAAAGAATTAATATTTTGATTGTTTTTGGCATTTTAAATATTTTTTCTACATTGATTTTGCAACTTTTAATGCTTTCTAATTATTTTGTAGGTCAATACTTAATTTTTGAAGCATTAATCCAAGATCATAATTTGTTTTCCATGTGTTAAACAATTTTTGATCATTTTAATTGAATTTTTATTCAATTAAATACATTTTGAAAACAAATTAGGGTTTTGGATTAATTCAACCCTCATAAATCATTTTCAAACCTTTTTGGGCCTCTTGAGAGAGTGTAAGACCCATCCCCCCTTGTACAAAAACTTTTTTTTGGGCCTCACTTATTGTATAAGTCCCTCTGTACAAGTAAACGGCACGATCGTCGCCCGTTTAAAAATAAAAATCATCTGGGCCTCTCCTTGAGCTATAAGACCCATTCAAAACACTTTGGGCCTCTATTAGAGTGTAAGACCCAATCCCCCTTTTAACCAAAACATTTTGGGCCTCACTTATTGTATAAGTCCCTCTGCGTTAAAAGAAAACCTCGGCGCGATCGCCATTTTTTAAACGAAAAATCATTTGGGCCTACCTTCGTGTTATAAGCCCCACTCTTTTCTTTAAACCTTTTTGGGCCTCTTGAGAGAGTGTAAGACCCATCCCTTTGTACAGAAAACCTTTTTGGGCCCCAGTCACTTGTATAAGTCCCGCTGTACAAAGTCAAACAGTGCACTCACTGATAAAACCCTGGGCCTCTCCTTGAGTTGTAAGCCCCAAATCTTTCTTTTTCAAAGCACTTTCTCCTTTGATTTTGAATATTCTGTTGTTTTCAATCTTTCTTTGTTGAACAACTAACCAAACAGCATGGAAGCACTCCAACCGAGTAAGTGGTTATCGCTTTCGTTTACTGCTTTCATATTATAAACTGTATTGTGGGGCTGCTCACTGTAAGTCTCCTTTCATAAACTCATATCTACTGTGTAATAATAGTATAGATATTTCGAGTTTACCCGGCTACTACGTTTAGATCTAGGTGACGCTGTTTCATTTATTCGTAGAAATAGAAGCCTAGATCCCTAATAGGAGCACCAGATACAGTCTTCTCTTCGGCTGTCCTCCTTAGGAATCGTCAAGAAGCTCTACTCCCCAAGATGAATGTATTCTCCATGAATGGCATCTTTGAGTTTCTTCCAAATTCTCGAACTTTCCTGACTTGATCTATTCCTTGTGGATAGCTTGCCTTGAATGTCTCGGGGTTTGGGTACCCACTACGGTCATAATCTTGGACCTTAACTAAGGAACCCTCTTTAAAAGTTAAAAGTCGCTGGATAGTAAACCTCGCACGTTTACCAGTGGATTTTATCTTTAAAAGAGTTATCTCTCCTAATGGAAAGGAGATGATAGACCCACGGGCTTCTTAAAAGCATCGGCCTCCTCTTGGGCATTATTCAAGGACACTACGGCTTCTTAGAAGTATTCGCAACCTCCTCTTAGGCTTCGTATAATGATTTCTTCCTCCGGGAATGATAGCCTCCTCTTGGGCTTCGTACAAGGACCCGTCGGCTTCTTAAAAGTTTCCAGCCTCCTCTTGGGCTTCGTACAAATTGTCCCGACGACCTCCTAGAGGTATAGGAACAGAACCTAGTCATCCTCATAGAACAGTCCTTTCATAGAGTCTACTACTGTTTCTCAAAGCATAGTACAAAAGATAAAACTCTAGACACGGACAGTCTAATCTCCTTGAGTCTCAAAGACATTCTCAAGTGACCCTTTCGTTAAATAGGAAGGAAACCCGTAGACTCGGATAGTCTCAATACCCTTTGGATTTCCCGCTTCCTTAAAGAACAGGAAATACCCCTGACCCTCGAATCAAATCCTCGAGTACAGTGTTGCTCATATAAGAACTGATTTTCTCTTTAAAATCAATATACTGGACATGTCACTCAACTGAAACAGTAACCATAGCCTCCTTTTGGGCTTTGTACAAATGATTCTCCCTAGCGGAGTCAAACAAACAATCGGCTCCATCTCGGGCTTTATGCGAGATACCAAAAGACTCCATCGTCGGGTCAAAATCTTTTAGCCTCTCTCTCGGGCTTTGTACGGGACACAAAATTGCCTCCTCTTAGGTTTTGTATAATGATTTTCCTAGCGGAAATTAGCCTCCTCTTAGGCTTTGTATAAGAAAACCCCTGGTTGATCCAATCAACCTTTTAGCATCAAAGCTGTGCCTCGTTCACAGTATACAAACATCAACAACTCCTTCCCCTTCATCTAATCGCTGTAAGTGGCAAGCCTCTGGATCATCTATATCCACGCCACTGTCCCTCTTTTAGCATGAGAAATTCCTAAGGAAAGATGGCATTGCTCTACTCTGAGTTAAAGTCTTCTCCTTCAGGTTAAAACCCTTCCTTCGGAAATTATGGCATTGCTCGGATCCGTGTATCCCAGTTAAAGTAATTCTCCTCCTCCCTTCTTTAGAGATGACAAATTCTCTCTAAAGTCGAGGTCTTTCAGCTTCACGTCTTGGGCTTTGAACAAGACACAAATAGACCTTTCAGCTTCACATCTTGGGCTTTGAACAAGATACAAACCACCTTTCGCTTCACGTCTTGGGCTTTGAACAAGACACCAAAAACCAATTTCCTCCCATAGAATAGGAGGAACTACGAACGCTCTGATTTCCCTGTTTCGGTAAACGGGAATATGTAGGCATAAGATCGAAAGAAAAGATCTTAGCGAGCGCAATCAACAAAAAAACCAAATCCCATATCTCCATCAATCAAAAGCAGTATTTCAAAAGCATCAGTCCTAACATCCTAATCCTTGTTCCCCGCCAGAAACCTTCTGCCCAGGAAAAAAAAGAAAGAAAACAGTATTGGCGAAAATACAAATAACCAGTACAAAGGCCCCCCACATTGATAGCATCCGTAACCTAACAGACCGCTGTTTAAACTCAGTATGCAAGCAGGGTTAATTGGAGACATCTATTTCCCTTCCTTATTCAGCTCACAATAGGATAAAAAATGAATCAACCTGTAGTCAAAGCTCAAACCGCAGAGAGCGACCAGCGCTTAAGAACCGCGTCCAAAATCGCTCGCTACAGAAAAGTGGCGCCCACCGTGGGGCCGGTTCTTTCTTTCTTACAATTTAAACCTTGGGTAAGTCATTTTCATGGCGGTGGCCGCCAACAGAAAAGTGGCGCCCACCGTGGGGCAAAATCTTCTTTCTTAAACGTTTAAGGTGGAAACCTTAGACAAACCCTTTTTTCTCTTCACTTGTGTGAATACCACAGATTGGGACTTCCGCCGGGGAACCCATTTCTGTCAGGAACTTAGGAATCATAGCTTTATAAGTCTAGGATGATTAGGACAAATATATATACTGCTTTTCCTAATTGCTATACGTGTTTATTTTTCTGCTACTGGGAATGCGTGTGATGTCGCATGTGGTGAGAATGAGTATACACTTAAGATAAGTGATGGCGACGGGGTCGACCATCAACCTCAGTGGAGGCTGTAA
This sequence comes from Lathyrus tuberosus, assembly GCA_022829125.1. Lineage (NCBI taxonomy): Eukaryota > Viridiplantae > Streptophyta > Magnoliopsida > Fabales > Fabaceae > Lathyrus > Lathyrus tuberosus. Next base: position 2,161,178 of record JALAZF010000282.1, read on the forward strand.
ACGCAACCCATTCACTCTTCTAGCCAATGGGCCGGTTGTTAAGTCTGAGAAGCTGAGGAGCCAAACCCTTTCGTAGTGCGGAAACTATCGGAAATAGTTGTTACGCGATACTACCCTTATTTGAGGCTGGTGATCTATTCTCGGTGAATGGCACTTACTCTAAGATTGCTCTACAACTCGCTGGCGATCCGCTTGTTGTTTTGCTTTCCTGGGAGGAGCTGATGATAATGAGTACGGTAGAAAAATCACCCTAGTATAAACCTTTGGGGATGGGTAGAGCCTTGACTTCATGACAACGACCCTTTGACCCCATGTTTTTTCTATGTTTTTGTGTGCTGCATTCATGCATTCATTTAATAAAACATTAAAACACTCAAAAAACTTTCTCTTCTAGTCTCTCTGTTTTTCAAATTAAACTAAGACCGTGATTGCAAATATCAGAGAAGAGGATTACGCTAATGGATTTCGGTAGAAGGAGAACTCACCAGTATACCTTCAAGGTTCCAAAACTAGGGGATTTGAGAAGGTTAGCAAGGATGATCTTTAACCCAGAGGCTTTCAGAGCCAAGCACGGTGGTTTGCTACCACTGTTAAGAGTCCATGTGATTAAGGGGATCATGGACGCGCTCATTCAATTCTACGATCCGGTTTATCACTGTTTCACATTCCCGGATTACCAGCTATCACCAACGCTGGAGGAGTATTCTCATCTGACTGATTTACATATCACTGATCGAGCTCCATTTTCTGGACTGGAAGAAATTCCAAAGAATCAGACTATTGCAATAGCAATTCATTTGGACGAGTCTGAGGTCAGGACTCACATGACCACTAAGGGTGGCATCCAAGGTTTGCCAGCCCAGTCCTTGACAAAAAAGGCTCTATACTTCGCTAGTATAAGGAACGGGGCTGCTTTTAAAAACATCTTTGTCTTGCTCACCTACGGGTTATTTTTGTTTCCCAACATCAATAACTTCGTCGACATCAACGCCATTAAGGTTTTTCTCATTGGAAACCCTGTGCCGACTTTGCTTGCAGATGCGTATCATTCGGTACACTTGGGAAATTTGTACAGCGGAGGGAAGATCACATGCTGTGTACCTTTGCTTTACAAATGGTTTATCTCTCACTTGCCCAAGTCTGCTGCTTTTTGGGATTGCAAGAGTGTCTTACGTTGGTCGCAGAAGATCATGTCTCTTACCAACTCTGATATAGATTGGTGTAATAGGATTTATGAGGGAATTAGAATCATTGACCGTTGTGGAAACTTCCCCAACGTACCCCTCGTAGGAACTAAAGGAGGAATCAACTATCATCCGATATTGGTTCTTCGTCAATTTGGATACCCGATGAGACACATCCCACTGGGTGTTCATCTGGAAGGTCTTTTCTTCAAAGAAGGAGAAAGTGACAGAGCACTAAAGATGGAAATAGTGCAAGCTTGGAAACATGTTCATAAGAAAGGACGAGAGTCTCTGGGAAAACCGGACTGTGTCTCGGTGGAGCCTTATCTCCATTGGGTACAAACTAGAGCTCTCAAGCTAAAGATGCCTTATCCTCGTTACGGAATTCTTCCACCGAGGGAAACTGTCATGTACTTCATGACGGAAACTGAAAAGCTTCAGGTTACTCTCAACAAAGTTCAAAAGGAAAGAAGATATTGGAAGAACAAGTACCGCACCCTCGACGTAGAGTGTATCCAAATACAGCAACTACTAAAGGAGAAAGATGCTCTGATTGAAATTTTGGAGCAGCATGCTGTAGAGAATCAAGATGACCAAAGGAATTTGCTCGCTCCTTTCACCTGGCAAAGGAATAACAACCCAACAACGGCCCAAGCGCCCCGGTCAAAGAAGAGGACTCGGGACCCATTAGTTTAGGTTTCTGTTTCTGCACTTTGTAATCTGCTGTATTTCCATTTCTGTAATCCTTTGGAATTCAATAAAAAAGGGGTTTCCCCACTGTTTGATATTTGCAATCTAATTGTCGAAGTTTATTTTGATTAAACAAAAAAGAAACAACAATTAATATAATCATTGCATTCATCATTCTCACATCGCGTATTCTCCTTACCTACGAATCTCACGTTTGTGTCTCGATTCTAGAGTCAAACTGTCTCATTCGTACAATACTCGGGCCAATCGTCAGAAAAAGATGGATGATCTTGAGGAAGAAAACAGAGAGTTGAAAGAAGAGATCGACGCTCTGAGAGAGGATATGAGAAAGCTTCGTAACGACATGCAAGCTATGGCAGAAGCTCAGCTACAAAGAACTGTGATCTCAGAGATCACCTCAACGCCCATCATAGAAAAGTATGATCCTAGGTATCAGATGCCGAAAGATTGTCCTTGGGGCATGCCTGTTAACTATATCCCGGAAGGATATGTTCCGCCGATCACTGAAGATCAGGGAATCGCAACAGAAGCCGTTGGGCCTGAAGGTTACAAACTTCGGGAAAGCGAAGATGCCAGGGGCATACTCAAGACTCCTAAAGGTTACAAACTTCGGGAGGCGCCAAGATTTACTGCCGTAGTCACGGTACCACCCCCTGTGGTGCACACTGTCCCGGAAGGACAGATTCCACCAACACCTTCTGGTAAGAAGGAAACTATGTTTGACAGAATGGATGAATTCCAGGAGCAGTTCTTAGAAATGCAGAAAGAGCTGCAAGCCATTCGCGGTCAGGATCTATTTGGGAAGGACGCCGCAGACCTCTGCTTGGTCCCAAATGTGAAAGTCCCGCACAAATTCCAAGTGCCCGACTTTGAAAAATACAAGGGTAACTCTTGCCCTCAGAGCCATCTGGTGATGTACGCTCGGCGGATTTCAGCTCAGACGGAGAATCAGGACCTGCTGATTCACTACTTCTAGGATAGTTTAACCGGTGCCGCACTCAAATGGTACATGGGTTTAAACCGTACTACGATCAGCACTTTCAGAGATCTTGGTACTGCCTTCGTCCAACAATACAAATACAATTTGGACATGGCACCCGACAGAGATCAACTCAGATCAATGTCACAAAAGGACAAGGAAACCTTTAAGGAGTATGCTCAAAGGTGGCTTGAAATTGCCGCTCAGATTTGTCCACCTCTTGAAGAAAAAGAGATGACAAAGATCTTCTTAAAGACCTTGAGCTCATTTTACTACGACCGAATGGTTGCCAGTGCACCCAGTGATTTCACCGAAATGGTCGGCATGGGTGTACGTCTTGAGGAAGCCGTCCGAGAAGGACGTTTGGTAAAAAATGCTGGATCGACGAGCCATACTAAAAAATACGGTAGTGCTCTCCCTAAGAAAAAAGAGCAAGATATTGGGAATATCTCTCTCGGAAAGCAAAGGCGACGTTATCAGCCAGTAGCAGCTGTAACTCCTGCTATCGGCCCCGCGCCTGTTCCTATGTATCAACCTCAGGTTGCGCAGAGCCAACCTGACCAACAAAGGACACAACAGCCTCTTCAGCAGGCTCGTCCTCCATATAACAACAACCGTACAACACGGCCACCAGGATTTGATCCTATACCCGTAACGTACGCAGAGCTGTTTCCGTTACTGCTGGCTAAGGGGTACATTCAGACTAAGTCTCCCCTTTTAGTTCCGAAAAATCCACCTTTTTGGTTTAAAGCAGATCAAACATGCCCTTATCATCAAGGAGGTTCAGGGCATAACATTGAGACTTGTCTCAATTTCAAATCCGACGTGCAAAAGCTTGTTAGGAGCGGGCTCTTATCTTTCAAAGATACGAATCCTAATGTTCTTACGAAACCGCTGCCTCAACATGAGAAAGCTGCAGTCAATCTGATTGAGAAAGAGACTAACAATGTCTATCAAATTCATGATGTACTCTTGTTGAAAACCAATCTGGTCAAGATGCATTGTAGACAGAGTGGATATGGCCATGTGCCACCTCATAATTATCACCAGTGTGATATCTGCTCTAAAGACAACCAGGGATGTTCTGTGGTGCAAGCAGCTCTACAGGAGCAAATGGATCTTGGATGGATCCAAGAGCACCGAGTTCGTGGAATTAACATGGTTTACACGAATTCCAACGTCATTCAAAACCACGACATCCGTGCGATGAATGTCAACTTGGTGGCGATGCACTCAAGGCAAAGCCAGTATCATAATCTTCCGCGGCACGATTACAGTTCCTGTATGATTTGCTCGGTAAACAAACAGGGATGCTCTTTCATACAAGAGGCCCTCCAGCGTCAGATGGACCTTGGATGGATCCAAGACTACCATGATAAGAACTCCTATCAAATCAACATGGTTCAGATCTTTGACATTTGCGTGATGAATACCAACCTGGTAGAGTTACATGCCGAGCAGGTCCGACTCGGATTCTTAATATCGCATGATTATCAAAACTGTAAAGCAGGTTGCGAAAACGATCGAGGTTGTACCCTTGTCCAGGAGGCACTTCAGCACTTGTTAAATCACTGGTGGATGCCAATCTATATGGACGAAGATACTCAACAGATTAGTATCAATCACAGGAATCCTACTCGTCGTCAAAGTCAGGATGTCCGATCAATGGAATATAACCTAGTGAGGTTACATTGTATTCAAAGTGGGCGTGGCCAGGTGCCACCACACAACTATGAACGTTGCGGCGTCTGTTCGGAAAGTAACCAAGGGTGTTACCTTGTGAGAGCAGCTCTTCAGGGTCGGGTCGATCATGGAGAAATTCGTCCATATCCAGGTTCAGGACCCATCATTTGGTCGCCGAACTACCTTGCTGAGCAAGTTGGGGATGTTGTCACGATCTCTGGTCATCACAGGACCAGGGATGTTTTTGCCATCATCCCTCTACTTGACGAATCTAGAGTTCCCAACCGGGAATGGATCAAGGTTACTTATGATGGTCAGAAAAATCAGAAGGTTCCCATAGTCATCTATCTACCGGGGCCACTACCGTATGAATCAACTAAGGCTATCCCTTACAAATACGGTGCACAATAATCGAGAATGGAAAGGAAATTCCATTACCCTCCATTGTGAATATTGCAGACATCATTCGTGTAACACGGAGCGGTCGAATCTTCAACCGAGGGGTTGGAGAATCCAACAAAGAAAAGGAACTTCAGGCAGAAATTCCTGATCCGCCAGTCGGTCAATCTAGTAATCCTGACTTTTCAAAAGACAAAGATGAGATGTTAAAGCTCATCCAAAGGAGTGAATACAACATTGTTGATCAACTGTTACAGACTCCTTCAAAGATCTCAGTATTATCACTGTTACTCAGTTCAGAAGCACACAGAGAGGCTCTACAGAAAGTCTTGGAGCAAGCCTTTGTGGAACAGGATGTAACAATCAGACAGTTCGATAACATTGTCTCTAACATCACTTCCTGCAATAATTTGGGATTTAGTGATGAGGAATTACCCGAAGAGGGTCCCCGTCATAACATGGCGCTCAATATTACAGTTAACTGCTAGGACGATGCTTTAGCCAACGTACTGGTAGACACAGGGTCAGCCCTGAATGTTATGCCGAAGTCCACCTTGATGCAATTATCATTCAAGGGCCCTCCGATGAGAACCAGCGAGGTCGTCATCAAAGCGTTCGACGGATCCAGAAAAATAGTTATCGGCGAAGTTGATCTTCCCATAACTATTGGTCCTCACACTTTCCAAATCACTTTCCAGGTCATGGACATCCGGGCAACATACAGTTGTTTATTAGGAAGACCTTGGATACATCAGGCTGGAGCGGTTACTTTAACCCTCCACCAAAAGCTAAAGTTCATCAAGAACGATCAACTTGTCACGGTTTGTGGGGAACAAGCCTTGCTTGTGAGTAACCTATCATCATCTACTTGTGAGGAACCCGAGGAGGTTATTAGAACTCAGTTCCAAGCACTTTCGGTGAGCAAGAACAATCAGTTCAAAGAAGGAACTTCAATTTCTTCATACAAAGATGCTATCAAAGCGGTCGAGAGTACCGATACGACATGATGGGGATAGCTTGTCATTCCGATTGACAATAAAACAAAGAAGGGTCTTGGTTTTTCTGCAACCTGTACCCAGACAGCTGCCAACGATGAAAGTCTTCATCCCCTTTAATACTTCTTCCACAGTGGAGGTTTCCTTCACCCAGTGTCTCAGACAGTTCATGCTATCAATGAGGAAGATCCCTCTGACACAGATGAAGAATGGAAGTCCTACCTTAACAAGGACGATTATATGTCTCAGGAAGAGGTGTATATGCCTTTTTGCTTTCCTACAGAAAGTCTGAGATTTATACCAAGATCAGATGTCGAAATGATATACGGAGATTGTGATCCGAAAGGATGCTGTGCTCCGCCAAATTCATTAGAGGAAGACACTCCGATGAAAGACAGCTTTGATCACAATTACTATGGCCCAATGGATGGCCTGCCAATGTGGCAGCCTTACCTAGGAAACTTGGGGCAAGAAAGTCAGCCGAACAATGAAACTCAACTGAGCGTCATTGAACAGAATACCTGTGTCCCCACCATGTCATGGGATCAACACTCAGGTCATTCAGAAACTACTCAACATGAAGATGAATTCGCAACGTTTGCAGGACTAGAATTCATCAACTATGCTTTTCCTGAGGTCAACGTCATCGAGAGGGATGACTCCTCCAGTTCCAAAAAAATGTGGGACACCTTGGGACAACCGAGTGGAAAATACGACTATATGGTCAAGTACACCGCTCCCGAAAGCTCTCGTATCAGGCTCGAAGATATCCATCCAACTGGATGGGGAGATACAACTGAGAGCACAAATGCTATGCAAAATACAACAAAGGAATCCTCCTACGACAATTCTGCTTGGGAGACAGATTCCAATGATCCTGCTACACCAGAAATCAGCGTTATTTCTGAAGACAAATCAAGGAAGGTGCCAGACTTTGTGATTCACCGAGGAGTTCGCCGCCAATGGGTTACCGTCGAGGTTCCGAAGGTCGTTCGTCAGTCAAAGTAATTGCCATCTTTAACCTTTCACTCCGCCCAGGTGAAACTGATATTTTGATAGGGCTCGTTTTCTGTAAATTCCCCTCTTCGCTTTGCCCGAAGCGACAGAGTTTTGTTTTATAGGGCTGTAGTTTCAAGATTCGACTTGTTCATAAATAAAATAACGTCGTTCTGTAATTTCCGCATTTATTGCTGTTTTCTCTTTTTGCTTTTTCAGAAAATGGTAATCCTAAAAAAAACATTCAACAATAAAAACAAGCAGTAAAATCAAAACACTGCACACACTTACATTTTCTCTATCTCTTCTAAACACGAATCATCACGTCATGCAGATTGCTTGTTTTATACCCCGTTGAAACATACGATCCGATGCCTTCTCCCAACTTTGAGTCCCCGGTATTCGAGGCTAAAGAAGAAAATGACAACGAAATTCCAGAAGAGATCTCCCGACTACTCAGACAAGAGGAAAGGTCCATTGAACCTCACAAAGAACCGTTGGAAACGGTAAACTTGGGTTCAGAGAAAGAGAGAAAAGAAATCAGGATCGGAGCACTGCTCAGTCCAACTGCCAGAGAGGGTTTGATAAAGCTTCTCAAAGAATTTCCCGATGTATTCGCTTGGTCCTATCAGGATATGCCAGGGTTGGATACCAGCATCGTGGAACATCACTTACCATTAAGATCAGAATGTCCGCCAGTAAAGCAAAGGTTGAGACGGACTCACCCGGACATGGCCATCAAAATCAAGGAGGAGGTACAGAAACAGATCGACGCGGGTTTCCTCGCTACATTTGAATATCCTCAATGGTTAGCCAACATCGTACCCGTTCCCAAAAAGGACGGAAAGGTTAGAATGTGTGTCGATTACAGAGATCTGAACAAGGCAAGTCCAAAGGACGACTTTCCTTTACCACACATTGACATGTTGGTTGACAGCACAGCTAAGTTCAAAGTATTTTCCTTCATGGATGGATTCTCGGGCTATAACCAGATCAAAATGGCGCTGAAAGACATGGAGAAAACTTCGTTCATTACCCCATGGGGTACCTTTTGTTACAAGGTAATGTCGTTCGGTTTGAAGAATGCCGGGGCAACCTATCAAAGGGCCATGACTACTCTGTTTCATGACATGATACATAAAGAAATCGAGGTATATATTGATGATTTGATTACAAAATCAAGAACAGAGGATGAGCACGTTGAACATCTGTCAAAATTGTTCGAACGTCTAAGAAAATTCAAGCTCCGCTTGAATCCCAACAAGTGCACCTTCGGTGTCCGTTCAGGGAAATTACTAGGGTTCATCGTCAGCCAGAAAGGAATTGAAATTGATCCTGACAAGGTCAAGGCCATTCAAGAAATGCCTTCTCCGAAAACTGAAAACAAGTCAGAGGATTCCTGGGACGTTTGAACTACATCTCCAGATTCATATTCCTCATGACCGCGACGTGTGCGCCGATTTTCAAATTACTCAAAAAGAACCAGGATTGCGTTTGGTCAGAAGATTGCCAAACCGCCTTCGATAGTATTAAGGAATATCTGTTGAATCCTCCGATTCTATCACCTCCAGTGGAAGGAAGACCACTGATCATTTACCTCACAGTCCTAGAGGACTCAATGGGATGTGTACTTGGCCAACAAGACGAAACTAAAAGGAAAGAGCCAGCCATTTACTATCTAAGCAAGAAATTCACCGACTGCGAGACTCGGTACACAATGCTTGAGAAAACTTGTTGCGCTTTGGCTTGGGCAGCCAAACGTCTTCGCCAGTACATGATTCATCATACTACTTGGTTGGTCTCCAAAATGGATCCAATCAAGTACGTTTTCGAAAAACCTGCTCTCACGGGAAGGATTGCCCATTGGCAGATTTACTATCAGAATATGACATAGAGTACCATGCTCAGAAAGCCGTTAAAGGAAGTATTTTAGCCGATCATTTGGCTCATCAACCGATTGACGATCAAGAATTAATCGGGTTTGACTTCCCAGACGAAGATGTCATGTATCTAAAGATGAAAGATTGCGATGAACCGCTACCCAGTGAAGGGCCAGAACCAGGTTCCCAGTGGGGACTTATCTTTGACGGAGCAGTCAATCATTATGGAAACGGAATTGGAGCAATCATTGTTACCCCTCAGGGTTCCCACATTCCTTTCACTGCCAGACTTACGTTCAAATGTACGAACAACGAGGCCGAATACAAAGCATGTATCATGGGTCTCGAAGAAGCGATTGATTTAAGGATCAAAAACTTGGACGTATACGGCGATTCAGCCCTGGTTATTAACCAGATAAAAGGAGATTGGAACACATACCAATCAGGATTGATTCCTTACAAAGACTATGCAAGGAGGTTGTTACCCTTCTTCAACAGAGTCGACTTTCATCACATCCCTCGTGATGAGAATCACATGGCTGATGCATTAGCCACTCTCTCTTCCATGATTAGTGTAGGTCAATGGAACGACTTACCTAAGATCGACATAATGCGCCTTGAACGGCCCGCTTACATCTTCACGATTGAAGCAGTCATAGACGACAGACCTTGGTATCACGATATCAAATGCTTCCTTCAGAAACGAGAGTACCCATCTGGGGCACTCAGAAAAGACAGGAAAACCCTCAGAAGATTGGCTGGAAACTTCTTCCTGAGCGGTGACACTCTTTATAAGAGAAATTTTGACATGGTCTTGCTCCGATGCGTCGACAGACCAGAAGCAGACATGCTCATGAAATAAATTCATGAAGGATCCTTTGGCACTCATGCCAACGAACACACAATGGCGAGAAAAATTCTCAGGGCCGGGTATTATTGGTTGACCATGGAATCCGACTACTACAAGTACATGAGGAGGTGTCACAAGTGTCCGATATACTCCGACAAAAGTCATGTACCGCCATCACATCTCAAAGTTCTTTCTTCCCCGTGGCCATTTTCCATATGGGGAATCGATATGATTGGTATGATTAAGCCCAAGGCTTCAAACGGACATCGGTTCATCCTGGTAGCCATTGACTATTTCACCAAGTGGGTCGAAGCAGCGTCATTCGCCAATGTAACCTGACAAGTGGTGGTCTGATTTATCAAAAACAATATCATCTGCCATTATGGTGTTCCAAGCGAGATCATTACTGATAATGGATCTAACTTGAACAATAAGATGGAGAAAGAGTTGTGTGCAGAGTTCGGGATCGAACACCATAACTCACCTCCCTACCGACCCAAGATGAACGGGGCGGTAGAAGCGGCTAACAAGAACATCAAGAAGATCGTTCAAAAGATGGTTGTAACCTATAAAGATTGGCACGAAATGCTACCCTTTGCTCTTCACGGTTATCGAACATCTGTCCTCACTTCAACAGGGGCAACCCCTTTCTCTCTAGTATATGGCATGGAGGCAGTTCTCCCCATAGAAGTAGAGATCCCATCAATCCTGGTATTGATGGAAGCTAAGCTCACCAAAGCTGAATGGTGTCAAAGTCGACACGACGAATTGAATCTGATCGAGGAAAAATGAATCATGGCACTATGCCACGGTCAGTTGTATCAGCAAAGAATGAAAAAGGCGTTCGACAAAAAGGTCCGACCTCGTGTTTTCAGAAAAGGAGACCTCGTGCTCAAGAAGATACAATCATTTCTCACTGATTCTCGGGGCAAGTGGACCCCAAATTATGATGGCCCCTATGTGGTCACGAAAGCTTTCTCAGGCGGCGCCTTGAGACTTGCAACCATGGACGGAGAGGAATTTGCCTACCCCATGAATGTTGATGTAGTCAAGAAATACTTCGCCTAAAACTAAAAAAAAAAAACGTCTCGGTGGATTGAAAACCCGAAAGGGCGGTCCAAGCAAAAGTTAGAGACATGAAAAGAATCATCCCGATGGATTGGAAACATCATAGTACAATCCAGGCAAAAGTTAGGGATAATGGCAAGTAACTATGTTCAACAGAGGCAAGTCCCTCAGCAGCAGTTGCATCATCATCCGTCAGGGAAACTCCAGTCAAGGTCATCTTCGACAGAAGCTCAGGATGTCCCGCTTCAAAGTTGGTAGAAGGATAGTGGTCGTTATGTTTCAACGTAGCCCTTTTCCCTGTAAATTACCATTTTCTAACTTTGTATATACTCTTTGGAATCACGCGTTTGGCTGATCTCCATCTTATCAATAAAATTTGAGCCCTTGTGCTTTTGTTTGTAATTCTTTACTTGTTTTAGCTTTACAGAACGACGTTGTTTAAACTTAATCAGCGATTCTTAAAATAAAACAAAAATAAATTTACTTGTTAAACTTTTTCTGCTTTTAAATTAAAGATGACATTTCTTTTTACTGTTGAACATCAGAAGAACATCGATCGCTTCTCCCGAAGTAAGCGAACTTCAAAGTGCAGAATCAAAGTACTTCTTCTAAGCCAGTGCGCCTGAATGAAGGATCAACTGTATCAGATGCGGTTTTCCCGTCTGATACCCTCGGCCGAGGTCTCATCTCCTAAGCCCGATCAATATAGCTCCCCGTGTGGACTATTTCTCCTAAGCAAGGTGGAATTGCTATTTTGAACCAACGGTACTTCTTCGCCCCGCGATGGCCGAGTATCCAATTGTGTTCATCCATTAGTCTGTATGTCACGTCAGTTTTGTCAGCATATACATAGTACTTCATGCATTTTTTATTTGCATTTACATTTCATATTGCATCGTTATCATCTAGCCGGTCTTGTCCCCTAGTGATAAACAGTTTTCTCAATCGAGTTTGTCAGTTCTTTCCTTGTCAGGAAGTGTTGCGTCTGCACAATCTCGCCACCAGTGTATCTTTAGATCAGAGTCGGCACTTGGCCACTTTGGTAACTTGAACCTCTGAAAGATCAGAGAACCTTCAACAGATGTCACTCTTCGCCATTGAAGATGATATCCTCGCTTTCCTGGATTAAGGAAAATCCCTAGAGAAAGCCTCTTAAACAGAGATTCGGCAGTACATCAGTATTTCTCTGAAAAGTCGTTGATGAAAAGGTCATCGACACCTCAAAATTGGACCCCATCATATGGCGTTTCTCCGGGAAGATCCCGAGAAAAGTATGATGAAAGATCCTAAACGAAAACAGTCTCTCAAGAGACTCGCTTTCCCTAGTAGAATCGACAAATGGCGTCTCCAACAGAGAAGTTTGTGCAACTCTACAACTCAGACGACTGGGTTCCCCCAGTGAGTCTGACATCAAAATTTTTCCCATCAAATGGAATCTCCCCAGGAAAATTCGGCGAGAAGTTTGAGGAAAACCGCTACGCATAGCGTCCCTTGTCAATAAAGCTTATTGACAAAAGAAACTAAGACCAGTTCCTTGGTAAGAAACCAGGATCGAGGGGAAGTTCAAATCAGAAACTAAGACCAGTTCCTTGGTAAGAAACCAGGATCGAGGGGAAGTTTAAATCATAAACTAAGACTAGTTCCTTGGTAAGAAACCAGGATCGAGGGGAAGTTTAAATCAGAGACTAAGACCAGTTCCTTGGTAGGAAACCAAGAACGAGGGGAGGTTTATTTCAAAAGAAAACTGAGACCAGTTCCTTGGCTGAAGACCATGATCGAGGGGAAGTTTACCTTTTCTAAGCATCATTGCTTAGCTAAAGAAGATGAATACGTAAGCTACCATTCATAACCACCACCAAAATTTCGGGTATTCTGATATTTAATCCTCTTGCACCCCGAATGCCCGAATCCCTTCGTCATTCACACCTTCGGGTCCAAGAAGATTAAATAGGGGCATCTGTAATACCCCAAATTTTGACCACTTAGATTTCCCATCATTGTGAAAATCATCATCACAATATGGATGTACCTTTATGCTTCATTAGTCTCCCCAAAGATGGGTGAGCATCCACTACAATCAAAATTAGGGTTTCAAGCCCTCTCTGAGTGCTTAGACAAAGGATCAATCAAGAAATGATATGATCTTCAACTTGTCAAATCTCTTAAATATCCACAATGGATCAAAAAGGACTTCCACTTCAAGGATTAAGCACAAGGCTGCTCCCTTCTAGGTGGATCAAGTCTCAAGATCGACAGTGTCACCAAATTAGGGTTTTGGTCGACCAGGGCCTCCAGATGGAAATTTTCATCTGGGCACAAGGCAATGATCCAAAACATAACCTAATATATTTTATGGAACCTCATGAACCCATGCATCAAGTCAATTTTGCCTCAGGGGATGCATTCATAAAAAATCAGGAATTAGGGTTTCTTGACCTAATTCACCCCTAAGTTGACTTTTGGGACAAACCATGAGCCAAGACCTCAAGAGATGATTTGAGGGTCTCTAATATACCATATTGATCCATTTGGGACAATGGATTAATCCAAGAAGTTTGAGCAACAAGTCTCAATTTCATCTGCACCACAATTAGGGTTTTAAGGGAAAAGTCAACTGTAACTTTGACTTTTGACCTGGACATGCTCCTAAACCCTAATACATGATTGAATATACCCTATGACACCCATGGAACATGTCCATCAAGTTTGATTTAGGTCAAGGACATGATTTCCTAAAGAATTGCACAGTTTGGAATTCATCTGATAAAAAGTCAACTGTGCACAAAAGTCAACTTTGACTTTTTGAGATTTTTCACCAAAATGGATTTTTAACCCTAAAATGATGTTAATGTATGATTTGAATCATCATTCATCAAGAAAAATCAAGAAAAGTGAGATAACTTGTAAAAGGGGTAACCATAAAACTTAGAAATTTTTCTAAGTTAAAAATAAAGTGGCAAAGGTACCAACTTTGGAGGACCATAACTCCTAAACCACAAGGCCATTTTTTGTCATCCAAAGATGGATTTGTAGCCCTCATTATCACCTACAAAAACTTCAACTACAAGTTATTCCAATTCATTAAGGATTTTGAGTTATGGAGTGATCAAAGTGGCTGAAAAGTGAAAATGTCACTTTTTCCAACACTTAGTGAAATTTTCACTAAGTCAGATTCTGCCTCACTTTTTGCCAAATGTAGGGGGATTTTTCACTTGGAATCAAAAGAGATCAAAACCAAACTTGTTCAAACAGTTGTTGTATCATGTAAGAGCTTTCCAAAATGGCCAAGAACATTGCCAAATTCAACCTACACCATGAGATACAACATTGCCAAGTTGCCTTGCTGAAATCTGTCAAGGCAAGGCAGAATTTGCAACTTTGGTCGATTTTCCAAAATCAGCCAAATTCAATTGCTTCTATCCACTTGGACACCTCAGAGGATTGAATCTAAAGGGGACAATCACTGAGCCAAGCCTCCAAAGTCCATGGAACAAGAAATAGCATGTTGAACCTAGAATGGCCAAAATAGGGACAAGACTTCAAATTTAGAATGAGGCATTCAATGGAACCATCAAGGTGGCATAGACTGAGCCATTCTCATCTGAAATCAGTCAAGACTTATCCAAGACCAAGGGAACCAAAGCTCTGTGCCCTAACCTCTAGTCAATGGCTAGAGGAGACTTGGATTTTCATTTGCCAACATTGGCCAAACCTACTTACCAGCTGCCATGCACTATTCCTTGCAAAACAAACTTGCTCTACTATAAATAGAGCTCAATTGTGTTCAGTTTGAGTACACCAAAGCCATCTAACAGATGCTTTCTTCAAAATCTCTTCTTTCACTCCAATTTTGCCTTCTAAGGCAAGTCACTATCGGGTTTTGAGTTTGAGAGCAATTCCAATCAAACCAATCACTCACACACCTCACATACATCACATATGAGCTGATCAAACACTTAGATTACTTCTGGAACATCAATTTCACAAAATCACCAGCTGGTTGCTCAAGGTTTTAACCAAAGTGCAGCTGAGGTACCACAAAATGATCCAGCCAATTTCAATCAAGTCCAACCATCCAAACACAATCCATAGGGTGTAGGGAAGCTGTTCAGATCATCACAACTCATCTGTAACACCTCCAGATCAAAAATCACTTTGAACTTGCTGTCACGGCCTAGAGGTAAGCACATACTTGGTCATCTCTCAATCTATGCATATTTCCTTGCACAATAATTTGGCCATATGTTCATAATCATGCATGGAATGTTTTCCCTCAATTAATTGCATTGTTTGAATCGTGTATCAAAAATCCTAGCCTTCATGCAGAAATTAGGGTTCTTGAGGTCTCTTTGTGATTTATTGTTGTATGTTTAATTTAAATGAAATTAAAGTACATAGACATGATCGTGAGGTTGAGACGAGCGTAATGATATGTGGATTACATGATATGATTACGTATTCATGGAGATTGGATAGAAAATGCAAATCTGAGAAACCAAGAACACGCGCGTGTTCTTCAGCTTGTTCTTGGCGCCATTTTTAGAAATTCAAATATTTGAATTTTGTGATTTTGTTTAATTGATTCAAAAATTAATTTCTCTCTGAGTTTTAATGATTTTGAGTTGATTCTTTTTTTTATAATTCACAAAAATGTTAAAATATTTTATTTTCACAAAAAATCCCAAAAATATTATTTATTTCATATAATTGATATTTTTATAAAGAATTAATATTTTGATTGTTTTTGGCATTTTAAATATTTTTTCTACATTGATTTTGCAACTTTTAATGCTTTCTAATTATTTTGTAGGTCAATACTTAATTTTTGAAGCATTAATCCAAGATCACAATTTGTTTTCCATGTGTTAAACAATTTTTGATCATTTTAATTGAATTTTTATTCAATTAAATACATTTTGAAAACAAATTAGGGTTTTGGATTAATTCAACCCTCATAAATCATTTTCAAACCTTTTTGGGCCTCTTGAGAGAGTGTAAGACCCATCCCCCCTTGTACAAAAACTTTTTTTTGGGCCTCACTTATTGTATAAGTCCCTCTATACAAGTAAACGGCACGATCGTCGCCCGTTTAAAAATAAAAATCATCTGGGCCTCTCCTTGAGCTATAAGACCCATTCAAAACACTTTGGGCCTCTATTAGAGTGTAAGACCCAATCCCCCTTTTAACCAAAACATTTTGGGCCTCACTTATTGTATAAGTTCCTCTGCGTTAAAAGAAAACCTCGGCGCGATCGCCATTTTTTAAACGAAAAATCATTTGGGCCTACCCTCGTGTTATAAGCCCCACTCTTTTCTTTAAACCTTTTTGGGCCTCTTGAGAGAGTGTAAGACCCATCCCTTTGTACAGAAAACCTTTTTGGGCCCCAGTCACTTGTATAAGTCCCGCTGTACAAAGTCAAACAGTGCACTCACTAATAAAACCCTGGGCCTCTCCTTGAGCTGTAAGCCCCAAATCTTTCTTTTTCAAAGCACTTTCTCCTTTGATTTTGAATATTCTGTTGTTTTCAATCTTTCTTTGTTGAACAACTAACCAAACAGCATGGAAGCATTCCAACCGAGTAAGTGGTTATCGCTTTCGTTTACTGCTTTCATATTATAAACTGTATTGTGGGGCTGCTCACTGTAAGTCTCCTTTCATAAACTCATATCTACTGTGTAATAATAGTATAGATATTTCGAGTTTCCCCGGCTACTACGCCTAGAACTAGGTGACGCCGTTTCATTTATTCGTAGAAATAGACGCCTAGATCCCCAATAGGAGCACCAGATACAGTCTTCTCTTCGGCTGTCCTCCTTAGGAATCGTCAAGAAGCTCTACTCCCCAAGATGAATGTATTCTCCGTGAATGGCATCTTTGAGTTTCTTCCAAATTCTCGAACTTTCCTGACTTGATCTATTCCTTGTGGATAGCTTGCCTTGAATGTCTCGGGGTTTGGGTACCCACTACGGTCATAATCTTGGAGCTTAACTAAGGAACCCTCTTTAAAAGTTAAAAGTCACTGGATAGTAAACCTCGCACGTTTACCAGTGGTTTTTATCTTTAAAAGAGTTATCTCTCCTAATGGAAAGAAGATGATAGACCCACGGGCTTCTTAAAAGCATCGGCCTCCTCTTGGGCATTATTCAAGGACACTACGGCTTCTTAGAAGTATTCACAGCCTCCTCTTAGGCTTCGTATAATGATCTCTTCCTCCGGGAATGATAGCCTCCTCTTGGGCTTCGTACAAGGACCCGTCGGCTTCTTAAAAGTTTCCAGCCTCCTCTTGGGCTTCGTACAAATTGTCCCGACGACCTCCTAGAGGTATAGGAACAGAACCTAGTCATCCTCATAGAACAGTCCTTTCATAGAGTCTACTACTGTTTCTCAAAGCATAGTACAAAAGATAAAACTCTAGACACGGACAGTCTAATCTCCTTGAGTCTCAAAGACATTCTCAAGTGACCCTTTCGTTAAATAGGAAGGAAACCCGTAGACTCGAATAGTCTCAATACCCTTCGGATTTCCCGCTTCCTTAAAGAACAGGAAATACCCCTGACCCTCGAATCAAATCCTCGAGTACAGTGTTGCTCATATAAGAACTGATTTTCTCTTTAAAATCAGTATACTGGACATGTCACTCAACTGAAACAATAACCATAGCCTCCTCTTGGGCTTTGTACAAATGATTCTCCCTAGCGGAGTCAAACAAACAATCGCCTCCATCTCGGGCTTTATGCGAGATACCAAAAGACTCCATCGTCGGGTCAAAATATTTTAGCCTCTCTCTCGGGCTTTGTACGGGACACAAAATTGCCTCCTCTTAGGCTTTGTATAATGATTTTCCTAGCGGAAATTAGCCTCCTCTTAGGCTTTGTATAAGAAAACCCCTGGTTGATCCAATCAACCTTTTAGCATCAAAGTTGTGCCTCGTTCACAGTATACAAACATCAACAACTCCTTCCCCTTCATCTAATCGCTGTAAGTGGCAAGCCTCTGGATCATCTATATCCATGCCACTGTCCCTCTTTTAGCATGAGAAATTCCTAAGGAAAGATGGCATTGCTCTACACTGAGTTAAAGTCTTCTCTTTCAGGTTAAAACCCTTCCTTCGGAAATTATGGCATTGCTTAGACCCGCGTATCCCAGTTAAAGTAATTCTCCTCCTCCCTTCTTTAGAGATGACAAATTCTCTCTAAAGTCGAGGTCTTTCAGCTTCACGTCTTGGGCTTTGAACAAGACATAAATAGACCTTTCAGCTTCACATCTTGGGCTTTGAACAAGATACAAACCACCTTTCGCTTCACGTCTTGGGCTTTGAACAAGACACCAAAAACTAATTTCCTCCCATAGAATAGGAGGAACTACGAACGCTCTGATTTCCCTATTTCGGTAAACGGGAATACGTAGGCATAAGATCGAAAGAAAAGATCTTAGCGAGCGCAATCAACAAAAAAACCAAATCCCATATCTCCATCAATCAAAAGCAGTATTTCAAAAGCATCAGTCCTAACATCCTAATCCTTGTTCCCCGCCAGAAACCTTCTGCCCAGGAAAAAAAAGAAAGAAAACAGTATTGGCGAAAATACAAATAACCAGTACAAAGGCCCCCCACATTGATAGCATCCGTAACCTAACAGACCGCTGTTTAAACTCAGTATGCAAGCAGGGTTAATTGGAGACATCTATTTCCCTTCCTTATTCAGCTCACAATAGGATAAAAAATGAATCGACCTGTAGTCAAAGCTCAAACCGCAGAGAGCGACCAGCGCTTAAGAACCGCGTCCAAAATCGCTCACTACAAATGGGAAATCCAAAGGGGTATTGAGACTGTCCAAGTCTACTGATGTTTTGAGAAATCGATTCTCAAGTAGTGAATGATCTTTGTATAATGCCCAAGAGAAGGCTGGTATGTTAAGGGATGAAGGTCAACCCATTAACTAGTCTGACACTTGACTCGGAAAGGTAGCTCTAGCAAATTGATGACTAGGTTCTGTTCCTATACCTTTAGAGGTCTCTGGGTCCTTGTACTAAGCCCAAGAGAAGGCATGAGAGCTTTTAAGAAGCCGAAGGGTCCTTGTACAACGCCCAAGGGAGGTGGGGAAGCTTTTAAGAAGCATGTGGGTCCCTAAACCCCGAGAAGTTCAAGACATGCCATTCACCGAGAATAGATCAAGCCATGAAAGTCTGAGAATTTGGAAGAAACTCAAGAGATGCCATTCACGGGCAAAAGATCATCTCTGGAGAGTAGAGTTTCTTTGACGATTTCTAAGGGTGATAGTCTGAGAAAGGTTTCACTGAGAATGTTGCCTTTCCCGTCTCTATATTTTTTAACCCCAAGAGGAGGGAAGACTGTGTCTGGTAATCCTATGGGGATCTAGTTTTGTTTGTATTTAAGAGTGACCACGGGGCTTTACCTAGTGCTAGACGTAGTTGCCGGGGAAAACTCTAAATAACTATACTAGTATTACACAATTGATATTTGACGAGTATATAAAAGTTTGTGAAAGAAGACTTACAGTGAGCAGCCCCACAATACAGTTATATATATATATATATATATATATATATATATATATATGAAAGCGGATAAAGAAAGCGGGTAAACACTTACTCGGTTGTAAAGCTTCCATGCTGTTTTGTTAGTGGTTCAACAAAGAAAGCTTTGATAACAATATTATATTCAAAATCAAAGGAGAAAGTGCTTTGAAAAGATTGTTGGGGTTTACAGCTCAAGGAGAGGCCAAGGTTTTATCAGCGATTGCACTGTTGTTTTGTACAGGGACTTATACAAGTGACTGAGGCCCAAAAGGTTTTCTGTACAAAGGGATGAGTCTTACACTCTCTCAAGAGGCCCATAGGTGTTTAAAGAAAAAGAATGGGGCTTATAACATGAGACGTAGGCCCAGATGATTTGTTTTTGAATTGGCGATCCCACCGAGATTCCTTTTTTTAATGCGGAGGGACTTATACCATGTATGAGGTCCAAAAAGTTTTAGTTAAAAGGGGGTTGGGTCTTACACTCTATTAGAGGCCCAATGATTATTTTTGTACAAGTGATGGGGCTTACAGCTCAAGGAGAGGCCCATTTGGTTTGTTTGAAAACAATGATTGTGCCGAGGTTTTTGAAAACGCAGTGGGTCTTATACAATGACTGAGGCCCAAAATGTTTTGGTTTTCAAAGGGTTGGGTCTTACACTCTATTAGAGGCCCAAAGTGTTTGAAAAAGTTTGATGAGGGTTGAATTAATCAAAAACCCTAATTTGTTTTCAAAATGTATTTTAATTGAATAAAAAATTCAATTAAAATGATCAAAATTGTTAAACATGTGGAAAACAAATTTTGATCTTGGATTAATGTTTCAAAAATCAGGTTTTGATCCGCAAAATGTTTGGAAATCACTAAAATTTGAAAAATCAAGAAGGAGAAAATATTTTAAATGTAAAAAATAATTAAAATATTAATTCTTTACAAAAATATCAAGTATATGAAATAAATAATATTTTTTGGGAAAATAAAATATTTTAACATTTTTGTGAATTATTAAAAAAAGAATCAACTCAAAATCGTTAAAATTCAGAGAGAAATTAATTTTTGAATCAATTAAATAAAATCACAAAATTTAAATATTTGAATTTTCAAAAGGGCGCCAAGAACATGGCAAGAACACGTGCCACCCTCTGTTTCTGCAGATTTGCGTTTTATATCCAGTCTCATTGAATACTTGATGATAACATGCAATCTACATATCAATCTACTCATTTTCACCTCACGATCATGTCTATGGTCTTTAACTTCATTTATTTTAAGCATGGAATAAGAAATCAAAGAGGAACCTCAAGAACCCTAAAATTTGCATGAAGGTTCAGAAATTCCATACACGATTCAAACAAAGTAATTGATTGATGGAAAACACTATATGCATAATTATGAACATATGGCCAAATTATTGTGCAGCAAAAAATGCATGGATCATAGAGTTAGAAGAACTCATGCTTACCTCTTGCAGCTGGTGATCGTGTTTTGTGTTAGAGGTGTTACAGCTTGGTTCCAAGGATATGGACAGCTTCCCTAGGTGCTATGGAGTGTGTCTGAATGCTTGGAGTGGATTGAATTGAGCTGGAACTTGATTTGGCACCTCAGCTGCAAGTCTGTCAAAGGCTTATGCAGATGGCTGGTGATTCTGAGAAATCAGGGTTCCAGATGTTGTTTAAGTGTTTGGATCACTTCTATATGATGTTTATGAGGTGTATGTGTGATTGGTTTGGTTGGAATAGCTCTCAGACTCAAAACCCGATAGTGACTTGATTTGGAAGGCAATTTTGGAGTGAAGAAGGAGATTTTGAGGAAAACATCAGTTTGATGGCTTTGGTGTACTCAAACTGATCACAAATGAGCTCTATTTATAGTAGAGCAAGTTTGTTTTGCAATAAATAGTGAATAGCAACTGCTGCATAGGTTTGGCCAATGTTGATTAATGAGAATCCAAGTCTACTCTAGCCATTGACTAGAGGTTAGGGCATAGGCTGCTGGTTCCCTTGGTCTTGGATAAGTCTTGACTGAATTCAATTGGAAATGGCTCAGTCCATGCCACCTTAGTGCATCCATTGAATGCTCCAAAACAAAATTGGAGTCTTGTCCCCTCTTTAGGGATTTCTAGGTTTGGCATGCTATTTTTAGTTCCAAGGACTTGGGAGGCTTGGGATCAGAGTTGGTTCCTCCTTGGTCTCCCCTTGAGATGTTCAGATGGATAAGTGTGCTTGTCATTTGCACAAATTTGGCAAATCGAGCAAAATGCACAAATCTGCCTTGCTTTGGCAGTTTTCAGCAAGGCATGTTGCCATTGTCATATCTCATGGCTCAAGTTGAATTTGGTGAAGTTCTTGGTCATTTTGGAAAGTCCTCATATGATACAACAACTGTTTGATCATAATTGGTTTTGATACTTTTTGGATCCAAGTGAAAAATGCCCCTACATTTGGAAAAAAGTGAAGACAGATTCTGACTTAGTGAAAATTTCACTTAAGTGTTGGAAAAAAGTGACATTTTCACTTTTCTTGATTTTAATCATTCCATAGCTTAAAATCCATAAGGAATTGGAATGAGTTATGTTTGAAGCTTTTGTAGAGTGTCATGAGAGCTACAAATTCAGCTTTGAATGGGGAAAAATGGCCTTGTGGTTTAGGAGTTATGATCCTCCAAAGTTGGTACCCTAGCCACTTTGTTCCATAACTTAGAAAAATTTCTAAGTTTTTTATGGTTACCCCTTTTACAAGTTATCCCACTTTTGTTGATTTTTCTTGATGAATGATGATTCCAATCACACATTAACATCATTTTAGGGTTAAATAACCATAATTGTGAAAAATCTCAAAAAGTCAAAGTTGACTTTTGTGCACAGTTGACTTTTTGTCAGATGAATTCCAAACTGTGCGATCCTCTATGAAATCAAGTCCTTGACCTAAATCAAACTTGATGGATTGATTTCATAGGTGTTATAGGGTGTATCAAATCATGTCCCAAGGTTTGGGAGCATGTCTTGGTCAAAAGTCAAAGGTACAATTGACTTTTTCCGCGAAACCCTAACTGTGGTTCTGATGAACTTGAAACTTGGGAATCAAGCTTCTTGGATCAATCCATTGTTGCAAATGGATCAATGTGGTGTATTAAAGACCCTCAAATCCTCCTTTGAGGTCTTGGCTCAAGTTTTGTCCCAAAAGTCAACTTAGGGGTGAATTAGGTCAAGAAACCCTAATTCTTGATTTTTTTTATGAATGCATCCCCTGAAGCTAAATTGACTTGATGATTGGGTCCATGATGTACCATGGAGTATTTTAGGTTATGCTTTGAAGCATTGGCTCATGCCCACAGGAAAATTTCCATCTGGAGGCCCTGGTCGACCAAACCCTAATTTGGTGACACTGGTGATCTTGAGGCTTAATCCACTCAGAATGTTGCAACCTTATGCTTAATCCTTGAAGTGGGAGTCCTCTTGATCCTTTATGGGTGTTGGAGAGTTTAGACAAGTTGAAGATCATGTCATTCCTTGATTGATCTTTTGTCTAAGAGCTTTGAGTGGGCTTGAAACCCTAATTATTGTTTGTAGTGAGTGCTCACCCATCTTTGGGGAGAATGATGAGGCATGATGGTTCATCCATATTGTGATGAAGATTTGCACAATGATGGGAGATCTTAGTGGTCAAAATTTGGGGTATGACACCATCGCATGTGATCCAAACGGATGATGTACATGTGAGAGGTAAACTGACTGTTGAAGCATTACTTGTGCAGATAGATGGATGAGAAATGAAACAACTGCGGGGTAAAGACATAACTTTGGTGAAGGTGTTATGGGGTGGACCAACTGGTGAGAGTTGGACTTGGGAGCGCGAAGATTAGATGAGGGAGTCGTATCCGACTCTGTTTCCTTCAGGTAATTTTTTAGGATGAAAATTCTTTTAGTGGAGGAGAGTTGTAACACCCCAAAATCATTATAATATTTATTTAATTGATTTATTATAATTATTCGTGATTTTTGGAGAATTTTGATGAAATATTATGACGCATGGTGTATTTGTATTATGTGTTGTGGGATACTGATGAGCTAAGGAAATAATGAGTATTTAGAAAAGGGTTAAATATGTTTTTGGTCCCTATAAAATTACCAAATTATATTTTTGGTCCTTATAAAAAAATAGGGTGTTTTGATCCTTACAAAATAATTATGCACGTAGTTTTAGTCCCTACTATTAAACCAATGTGTATTTTTAAATGATTAGTTTGCAAATATGTTTACAACGTTATAAAAAGTTTCTCGAAAAAAAAGGAACTCAAAATTTGATTTAAAAGTCGAGATTTTCATTACTTTTAACATTATCTTTAAAATTTTTAAAAATTCACATTTAATTCTTCTCATTTTAAAAAATTATATAATTTGGTAAAGAAATATTTAATAGTAATCTGAACACGTATGAAAAAACTTATTCACAAATTTAAAAATTTAGGCGTAATTAAGTAGTTTTCAAAATTTTAGGAATTAGCAAGGACTAAAACTGCATGCATAGAATTTTTGAAGGGACTAAAATATGTTCTTTTATAAATAGGGACTAAAATTAAATTGTGAGATATTTATAGGGACCAAAAATATATTTAACTCTAATTGGAATTATTTTAGTGTTAATAATAATAGAATAATGTGAATAATATTATTTAGATTATTATTATTAATTAAAATAAAAGGGAGTGGAACACTAAGGACAAGGTGGTCTTTTTTAAGGGAATAAGTGAGGGTAAGATGGGAAAATCATAATAAGGGTCCTAAGGGCATGCTTTACAAAAGGAAAAGAAGGATTTGAGAAGTTCACTTTTGGAACGATCGTGTTTAGGAGAGCACTCTGAGGAAAGAAGGAGGAAGAGACTAGGGCTCAGAGAAACTCTGAAGAACTCAAGAGGAAGATCAGAACTGAGAATTCTAAGGTATGGGGAGTATCGCTTACCATTGTATTTGATATAGAGTTAGAGGTATGTAGGTAGTTGGGGTTTTAGGGGATTTTGGGGGATATGATGATAATATGACGAATTATGATGAGATTGGTGATTTAAGGATATGTAAAATGATAGGAAATGATGTATATGTTGTATATTATGATGTATTGTTACTGTAGTATAATTGCCTTGTGATCGATGTGCATTTTCGGACTGTATGGTATTGAAATCGCAAGAAGTTTAGGGTCTGAATTATGTAGAAAACGCAACAGCAGGATTGTTGTTTCGCAGAAATCGTCGGGCGAGGGAACTGTTTCGCCGGGCGAAGCGTACTCGCTTGGAGGTCGCCGAGCAAAACAAGAAGCGAGCGAATGGTGAAAAACAGGTGCTACTGGAATTTTGTATGAGGGAGGGATTTCGCCCCTGCTTCACCAGGCGAGCGAACTGCTTCGTCGGGAGAGCACCAGGCAAGCAGGAGAAGATGTTTTTTATTTATTTTATTCTTCGTGTTGTCTTGTTTCTTGGTTGACCTTGTGTCGTGGGGCAATTGAAGTGTTGTGTTTTAATGATTATAACATGATGAATTGTGAAGTATTATGATGAATTGTGACGTATGCGATTGATGTTATGCTATGATGTTTTGATGAATTCTCATGAATGATGACGCAACTTTGACGATCCTATGATGGTGATTATTATGAAGCTTTGCATCATGATTTCATAGCATAATTTAGGACATTGATCCAGTGACGATGTTAGGACTTTGGTTCAGTGACGATGCTAGGACTTCAGTCTAGTGGTGGCTTCAATCCCATTGTGTGGATTGAAGTGTTTGGAACGTGCTCCGGTTCCAAGGGGGAATCGGTCTTATGGTGGGGATCTTTGGAGGGTGATGGCCCAATGTCCATCAAATGAATTGGTACCACATGCATGAGTCTATGTTGTCGCATTTCATACTATGTGGCATTGCATATTTGTGAATAAACGATGTTATTGATGACGTGATTTTAAGTGATGTACGACGATGATGACTTAATGATGATTATCTTTTTTGACGATACTATGACGGTGTAAATGAACTGTTGATACTGTTGTACTATTTTTTAACTACATACTAGAACACAATTCGACTATAGCATATAGGTCTTCTACATCAACATGTGAGTAGACTTCAACGACGTGCTAAACTAGAGTTCGATCCAATATATTACAAATCTCCATCTTGGATCTAACTCTAACATCAAGAAACAGACTAGTTTTCTTCATGCAGCTTTATCAACTGCATACAGTGGAAAAACTTGCAACTAGACAACGTCTTGGTGATCATATAAGCATCATTATGATTTGTCGAAACCTTCAACACTTGGACTTCTCCATGCTCAATTACCCCTCTAACGAAATGCAGCCTCACATCAATGTGCTTGGTTATCTCATGATAGGCTGAATTATTCGACAGGTGTATTGCACTTTGACTATCATATTTAACAGTGACAACTCGACCTTGAAGTTTAAGCTCCTTTGCAAAACCTTCAAGCCACAATGCTTCCTTCGCAGCTTCAGTTAGGGCGATATATTGCGCTTCAATGGTTGATAAGGCAACAAACTTCTAAAGAGTTGCTTTCCAAGTGATTGTTGTGCCAAACATAGTGAACACATATCCAGAAATAGATTTTCTGGAATCCATACAACCTGCATAATCAGAGTCGACATATCCTTCGATTATTGCTTTACTATCTTCACCCAAGGTTGCACCATAAATTAGGACTCTGTTCAGAGACCTATTTATGTACCTTAGAATCCACTTCAATGCTTGCCAGTGATCCTTTCCAGGATTTGTCATGTACCTGCTTACAAGACTTATTGCATATGCTAAGTCAGGTCTAGTACAGACCATAACATACATCAAAGAACCCACTATATTAGCATATAGGGTGCTATTCATATAAGCTCTTTCGAAATCAGTATTGGGACACTGATCTATACTCAGCTTGAATTGAGGGTTTGTCAGAGTCACAACAGGATTTGAATTCGGCATACCATACTTTTCGAGAATCTTGAGATAAGCATAATTTTGACTGCTTCTATCTTTTCAGATGTCAATCCCAAGAATTTTGGACGCAACTCCCAAATCCTTCATTTCGAACTCCTTATTGAGTTCAACCTTCACCCTCATTACCTCTTTGACATTGTTGTTTGCTATTAGAATATCATCCACATAAAGCAACAAAATAACAAATGAATTACCCGGTCGAAATCTGAAGTAAACAAAGTGGTCGAACTGTACTCTAATGAAACTTATGCGTGTCGTGAACTTGTCAAATCTCCTATTCCACTGTCGAGGAGATTGTTTCAGTCCATATAAATACATCTTCCTCTTGCACACATAATCTTCCTTCCCCCTTTTGACATACCCTTCAGGTTGCCTCATCGGGATTGTTTCATCTAGATCACCATACAAGAACGCAGTCTTCACATCCAGCTGTTCTAGTTCAAGGTCAAACTGTGCCACCATGGCAAGCAACATTCGAATGAACCTGTGCTTCACAATAGAAGAGAACACATCATTGAAGTCAACACCTTCTTTCTGAGTGAACCCTCTAGCAACTAATCGTGTCTTGTATCTCTTCGACGCCACTCATTTGATCCCTTACTTAACTTTGAAAATCCACTTACAACTTACTAACCTGACTCCAGCATGCTTCTTGATCAGTTCCCAGGTGTTGTTATCATGAAGATATTTCATCTCATCATCCATGGCCTTCAGCCATTTAGTCTTATTTCGACTTCTCATAACTTCCTTATAGTCTCTAGGCTCTTCGTCTAGAACCTCACTTGCAGAGATTAAGGTATAAGCTATAAGATCTGCATACCCAAGTCTCTGAGGTGGCTTGATGACTCTTCTCAACTTGTCTCTTGCTAGCAGGTAGCCATTATCAGTCTCTTCATCTTCGACAGCCGCTTCTGCTTCTTCTTCAACTTCATCTGGGATACACAATTCAGCATCAACATGCTCCACCTCAATAGGAATCTCTACCTGTTCCAGCTCTTTGTCAGCATCGTCAGTTTTCTTGAAGGCCATCTTAGCTTCATTGAAAACTACATCTCGAGGTAATACACCTTCTGTAACCTGGCTCTAGGCACCATAGTCTATAAGCTTTAACTCCTTCAGGGTATCCCATGAACATGCATTTCAGAGCTCTAAGTTCGACCTTGTCTTGCCTAATGTGAGCATAGGCCACGCAACCAAATACTCTCAGTCTGTCGAGACTAGGTGGATGTCCCGACCAAACTTCTTCAGGTGTCTTCATATCTAACGCAATCGAAGGACATTTGTTTATTAGATATGTTGTTGTTGAAACAGCCTCAACGCAAAACACATTCTTTAACCCAGCACTAGTCAACATGCATCTAGCTCTTTCCAAAATAGTTTGATTAAACCTCTCTGCCAAACCATTTTGTTTTGGAGTACCTGCAGTAGTTTTGTGCCTTGCAATACCTGAGACAGCACAAAAGCTGTCAAATGCCTCATTGCAAAATTCAAGGCCATTATCGATTCTCAACCTTTTGATCTTTCTGCCAGTCTGATTTTCGACTAGATTCTTCCAACCTTTGAAATTCTCAAAAGTTTCATCCTTAGTCTTTTGGATGAATACCCATAACTTCCTGGAATAATCATCGACTATGGATATAAAATACCTCGCTTCTGAATGTAATGGACACCTTGCAGGCCCTAAAGATCAACATGGATGTAATCAATGGATCCATGAGTTCTTTGTTTGCCTTTGTCGAACTTCACTCTGCAAGATTTTCCAAGTACACAGAGTTCACAAAATTTCAGCTTTTCGATTTTGTCTCCACCAAGCAGATTTTGTTTCCCCAATTCGACCAGACCCCTTTCACTGACATGGCCCAATCTCATGTGCCAAATTTTTGTCTTCAATAAAGGTTTCGTGGATGCAACATTTGTCGAACCACTTACAACTTCAGCCTCAAGCGTATACAAGCCTTGTTTCTTCACACCTCTCAAGACTTCCTTCGACCCCTTCAGGACTCTTAGGATACTTTTCTCTCCTTGGAAAACATATCCCTTCTTGTCGAATTCACCAAGAGAAATCAAATTTCTCTTCAAATCAGATACATACCTGACTTCAGTCAATAACCTTATTGACTCATCATGGAGCTTGAATCTTACAGATCCAATACCTGCAATTTTGCAAGCTTTGTTGTTTTCCAGCAGCATTGATCCACCATCTTGATCATATAGCTCCTCGAACAATTCTCTGTTTAGAGTCATGTGCCAAGTGAAACCTGAATCTATAATCCACTCTTTTCTTGAGTCGCCGCTTGAAACCACAAGAACATCAGATGATTCGAAGTCATCTTGAACAATGGCTGCGTTGTCATTATCCTTACCTCCATGATCTTTTAGGCGTTCAGGGCACACTTTTCTTGCGTGACCCTCTTTCTTACAATGATAACATCGAATACCAGATGTCTCTCCACTATAAGATTTCTGTTGGCTTTTACCTTTCCTCTTGTCGAACTTACCATCCTTTCGCAAGAATTTTCCCTTAACGGCCAAACCTTCACCCACCGTCGAAGGTTTATACTCCTTTCGTTCGTTCAGGTCCTTAGAATACAAGGCTGATTAAACTTCTTCAAAACTCAGGGACTCCCTTCCATACAGAAGAGTTTCTTTGAAGTGAGCATGTGTTCTGGGCAAAGCGCACAACAACAACAGTGCTTGATCTTCATCATCAATCTTCACATCAATATTTTCAAGATCAAGAATCAGCTTGTTGAACATATCCAATTGTTCAGCCAACACTTTGTCTTCACTTATCTTGAACGAATACAAAGCTTACTTCAGGTAGAGTCGATTCACCAGAGATTTGGTCATGTACAAACTTTCAAGTTTCAACCATAACCCCGATGTCGTAGTCTCCTTTGATACTTGTCGAAGAACCTTATTACCAAGGCTCAACAATATTACATTGTGAGCTTTCTCTATCATGGACGTCTTTTTTTTTTTCCATTAACGCAGCGTCCATGGCTGTCTCTCCCTTCAACGCTTCCAAACAACCCTGCTGAACTAATAGGGCTTTCATCTTCAAGCACCACAGACCGAAATCGTTCACTCCGGTGAAATTTTCAATCTCATACTTTATTGAAGGCATCTTCCTCCTCCACGCTCACCACACTTGTTTGTTGTGAATTAGGATGCCTTTAAACAAAGTATAATAGGTTTCTTTATGATCAAGAAACACACATAGGTTAGGGTTAAGGAAAAACAAGGAGAACAACAAGGATTAGTTATAACTGCTGTTCTTTACTTTCTCTTTAAATCAGATTACAAGTACTCAAGAATAACAAATAACTCTCTCACCCTAATTAGGATTTGTCACACTTAATATGAGAGAATAATATGCTATTTATAATAAACCTAACATACTAAACTAATGGGATTTTTAACAATTACCCATTACAAGCTAACTTAGGGTACAAGCTAACTTAAACAATTAGATCCTTAACACAAGGTCCAATTCGACAACTACATACAAGAACATAATTCGACTACAGCATGTAGGTCTTCGACAACAGCATGTGAGTAGACTTTGATGACATGCTAAAATAGAGTTCGATCCAATATCTCACAAATCTCCACCTTGGATCTAACTCTAACATCAAGAAACATACTAGTTTTCTTCATGCAGCTTTATCAACTGTATACAGTGGAAAAACTTGCAACTGGGAAACGTCTTGGTGATCATATCAGCAACATTATGATCTGTTGAAACCTTCAGCACTTGGACTTCTCCACGCTCACCGCACCAGTTTGTTGTGAATTAGGATGCCTTTAAACAAAGTATAATAGGTTTCTTTATGATCAAGAAACACACAAGGGTTAAGGTTAAAGAAAAACAAGGAAAACAACAAGGATTAGTTATAAGTGCTATTCTTTACTTTCTCTTTAAATTAGATTACAAGTACTCAAGAATAACAAATAACCCTTTCACTCTAATTAGGATTTGTCACACTTAAGAAGAGAGACTAGTATGCTATTTATAATAAACCTAACATACTAAACTAATGGACTTTTTAACAATTACCCATTACAAGCTAACTTAGGGTACAAGCTAGCTTAAACAATTGAATCCTTAACACAAGGCCTAATTCGACAACTACATACTAGAACACAATTCGACTACAGCGTGTAGGTCTTCGACAACAACATGTAGGTCTTTGACAACAACATGTGAGTAGACTTCGATGACATCCTAAACTAGAGTTCGATCCAATATCTCACAGTATTTTTTTTTATATTTTTCTTAAATTGTGTATGTATCCTACTATAAAATTAAATAAACAATAGTAATACTTCTTATTTATTATTCATCAAGAAAATGCAAGTTATTCAAGAACAATCATCAATAAAAGAAACAAACTATCTCGCACCAAGAATGTTAGAAACTGGGAGTAGTCCCAAAACATCATAATGAATAAGATCAAATAGTTAACATTTTTATCAAGACTCAAAGGAAAAGTAGTTCAATTATGTTTAGAAAATCAACAAATATCATATTTAAAATACTCAACGGATTGTTTTGAAAATATGGATGAAAACATACATTTCATTAATGAAAAAGGAGGATGGCCAAAACACTTATATTGAAGTTATATTTGGGAGGCGGAAGATGACTATGACTGAGATTGAAGTACATACGACAACATCTTCTTATTAGTTCGTGCATGAAAGAGATAGTATAACCCTTTGGGTTCCTTAGTAACTCATTCGTTTTTCCTGTTGCAAGATCCGAAAAAGTACAATGAGAATAAAAAAATATAACTACTCAATTATTATTCAATGTAAGTTTATGAATAGATATAAGGTTGTTTGATAGATTGAGAACGTGAATCACATCTTTCAATTTAAAAGATTGAAGATCAATGTCTCTACAACCATCTATCCGAGTATGAGAACCATTTGCAATAATAATATACAGAAAGTTGGAAGGAAAAATATTTTTTTTAAAAAATATTGAAAAGCAAACCAGAAGCAAGAAACTATACACTCATGAAGTTAGTGTCACCGAAATGAATCGTTGTGACGACAACTAGGATTTAACATGAAGTAAGACCCCAAAAATCGGAAACTTGTGATACCATTTTAAAATTGTG
Source organism: Lathyrus tuberosus (assembly GCA_022829125.1). NCBI lineage: Eukaryota > Viridiplantae > Streptophyta > Magnoliopsida > Fabales > Fabaceae > Lathyrus > Lathyrus tuberosus. The sequence goes on from JALAZF010000282.1 coordinate 2,192,585, forward strand.
GTTGAACTTAACTCAATCTTAGAAAACTATCATATAAAAGGAGAATTGTCCTATTTATACATATGTTCAGGTCATACATTATTCGATATGGAGCTCTATATTATCTTTGATTCAAAGACAATAGTTTTTTTTTTGTTTTGTTTTAGTTTTTAATAATTTCTTTTAAATAAAGGTTCATTCCTTGTCTTGTTTAGGTAGCCCATTAGCTTTAGGGTAGCTGTACATAACATTCACTTATAGAGGATGAATTCGAAACCACAACATTTCACTTATTCACTTTTAAAAAAAGTGAAATCCGGGTCATTGGACTCTTGGAAAAGAAAGCAAGCCAACTATGAAGCAAGGAGACAGTCCTCTCCACACTTATGCTGTCCAGAAAATGAGAACTAAGGTTGTCTGCAGGTGTAAGCTAGTTATGTCAACGCAGAAACATTCAAAATTTGATAAACTCAAGTAACCAAGTTGCATGTAGTGATGCACCATTAACTACATTTACTTATTGCCATGGCTTAAAAAAACCCTTTCATATCTAAATTTCTATATTTCCATATAATATAATCTCATTAGTCTCCCATGGCAAAGCCGATTCAACTCTTATTAAATTTGCATAACTTTTATATTAATGTGATTGTTGACTTTACATATTCTTAATCCAATTGGTTCATTATTTTATACTTATGTTCAAATGTAAGAATCAGCATCATTGTTTTCTTGTTATGATTCTCAATTGGATAAATAAAAGATCTTTTGATTATGTTGACTTTTTTTCCATTGATGTAATGGATTTAAATGACGATTGTAATCTTTCTGTTCAGCATTGTAAAGTTTTGTTATGAGTGGACAAGTTTTGTGGCATCTTTTAGGTTGATCATGGGTGAAAGAGTTCTAGTGTTCCTACTCTTCCTTTTCTGTTATTTCTTTGTTGTTGTGGTAACAAAAACATCAAATGATGATTGTAAGTTTTTTTTTTCCTCAAGGCTATGCTCTATGTTTAATGTTTTTCGAACCATTCATCCGCGAAATTCAGTCTAGAACATCATAAAACTAGAAATAATTGAATCGTTTTCTGTTGAGTTAAATTTAAGTACTTGATAACGATCGCATTTTAGAAAAAGACCTTAAGTGTTTACTCTTATCCTTATTAGTCAGTGATTGAAATTTGGCTTTGATTGCAGACCTTGCACTTTCGGCTATAAAGTACGAGTGGAAGAATACGCCGCCGAGTTGGGAGCGCTCGCAGGATCCTTGTGGTGGACGTTGGGAGGGCATTGAGTGCTTCAATTCGCGCGTTATCAGCATGTACTTTTTTCTTAAATTCTTACATGAATTCAACCTAGGTTCTCCTGAATTGTCTCATTGCGAGATTAACAATTGGTTGTTAGTGTTTCAGATCATTGTCAAGCATGGATTTGTCTGGCCAGCTTTCATCAGAAATTGGATCACTTTCTGAATTACAGATTTTGTATGTGTTCTACTTTCTTAGTATATGATTTGAGTATTGGAAACAATTTTTTATGGTTTTTCCTTTGCAGGGTTCTGTCCTACAATAAGAATTTAACAGGACCGCTTCCCGCTGAAATTGGAAACTTGAAAAAACTGAAAAACTTGTAAGGGAGTATAGAATGTTGTTCAGATTAAAATCCATACACTTGAATCAACAACTCTAACTATGCTCTTTTTTTACTCTTCCAGACAGCTTATTAACTGCGGCTTCAGCGGTCCTATCCCAGATACAATAGGAAATCTACAACAGCTTGTATTCCTGTACGTACTGAATGTTGATCGGAACAATCTTTGACTAGATGACTAGAATTTACTTACCTCTCGTCCGAACTCCGGATTACCAGAGTCCCTTCCCTTGGAAACAGAAGGGTTAAGACTCAAAATATATAATGACATTTTAAGATTTTGTACTTGCTATGTTGATCTTTATATTTTGAGTGCAATATTTCCATATCTTGTTTTTGCAGTCTTATATCTATTATGCTACTGATAACCAAGTCAATTTCAATGGCAGATCTTTGAATTCTAATAGATTTAGTGGAACAATTCCAGCTTCTATTGGTAATCTCTCAAGTATTAATTGGCTAGACTTAGCAGAAAACCAGCTTCAGGGTCCTATCCCAATATCTAGTGGATCTACTCCCGGTCTCGATATGCTGCACAAAACAAAACACTTGTATGCGACATTATTCTATTATTCTTCTATTTTTTAATAATATTTACAGTAATTTTCTTCATATCTATCAAATTCATTGTAACATATTTCCGTTTTCCACAGTCATTTTGGGAAGAATAAGCTTTCGGGGGCTATTCCGGCTAAACTTTTTAGTTCTGAAATGTCATTGATACATGTGTAAGATTCATCCCAATGATTTTCATCAAGAATTTGTTTACATTATTGAACAAATTTGAGGAGGATTTTTCCTAACCAGTTTCCTAATGCCATTTCGATATCGGTTAAGGAATCAGAAACTGAAAAATCTTTATTGAAAATTTTTTGGCAGGCTTTTTGAAAGCAACAAATTTGCTGGTAGCATTCCATCAACACTTGGACTTGTGCAGACACTTGAAGTTGTGTGAGTATCTGTATTTCGTATTTTAAACTAATAACTAAATTCGTGTTTTTATTTTGTCTTGAAATGTGATTTTGCATCTGCAGGCGCTTGGATAACAATTCGTTAAGTGGACCTGTGCCTCAAAACATCAACAATCTTACTAACGTTAGAGAATTGTAAGTACAAAAACACATGTTTTGCCGAAAATTTTTCATTACTCATTCTTTCCTTCATGTTTAATGATAGTATCCATCACGATGAGTTTCAAATATGTTAATAGAGGTTCTTGAAATTATGTCTGTCAGGTTCCTCTCCTCGAATCACCTATCCGGTTCCCTGCCAAACCTTTCTGGAATGAACGTCCTCAGTTACCTGTAATTAGCAAATCCTTAATCTAACATAATTTTATATTTTCTGCATAACCTTTTGTTATGGCTGAGTTGGTTATTTAAATTACTTCAAAGGGATATGAGCTATAACCAATTCGATCAATCAGATTTTCCATCATGGTTATCAACTCTTCAGTCTCTAACAACAATGTATGATTTTCTTTCTAGACTCTTTAAGCTATAACTTTTCGCTTTCTCTCTGTCCGGATTGATCGGCTAAATTCTTATGATTTTCTTTTTTGACGACAGAATGATGGAGAAAACGCAACTTCAAGGACCTATTCCTGTTTCTTTGTTCAGCCTGGTACAGTTACAGACAGTGTAAGTACCAACTGTATTGATTTTGACGGTTCTACCTTAAGATGATGATTAATGCTGAAAAATCTTACAGGGTTCTCAAAGTTCAAACACCGTTTTAAGTATTTGTTCCTGTTTCATATTTTTGCTGCATAAGCTAATTTTTTTACTGACTCATAGGATGCTGAAAAACAACCAGCTGAATGGAACTTTAGATATTGGCACGGCCATTAGTGACCAACTGGGAGTCATTGATTTGCAGACTAATTTTATTGAAAATTTTGCTCCACAAATCGATGTTACTAAAGTGGAGATAACGTAAGTCATAATTATAAGTTAGTTTATTTCAATGTGTGATGCATATATTTCAATTTTTCCATTTTGTCTTTGTTTCTTCTCTTTTAAGGTATACTATTGAATACATATTTTTCTGCAGACTTGTAGAAAATCCTTATTGCGATGAAGGACTCCCAGCAGCGAAACAAACCTACTGCTCTATTGCAAAAAACAATGACTCATATACAACGCCGCTAAATAACTGTGTGCCAGTTGCCTGCAACTCGAATCAGATATTAAGCTCGAATTGCAAGTGTGCATACCCTTATACAGGAACTTTAACTCTTAGAGCTCCTTCTTTCTCTGACTTGGGAAACAAGACAGTGTTTGATATGCTAGGTTTCACTCTTATGGAGTCTTTTAGAAATCATGACAAGCCTGTGGATTCGGTTTCTTTAAGCAATCCGAGAAAGAATGTGTATCAGTATCTTGATTTGAGTTTAGAGATATTTCCATCGGACCAAAATTCTTTCAATAGAACCGGTATTTCTGGCATAGGCTTTATGCTTAGCAATCAAACATACAAGCCTCGTGCTGACATTTTTGGACCATTTTATTTCATTGCTGATGAGTATGATCATTATCTGAATGATTCAGGTATGTATATATATATCTAGCTCTGCATTTAGTAATGAAATCAGTTATGTTATTACGAGTTCTTCATTTTAACACTGTATTTTTCTTGTCATTAGTAATAGAAGAAGGTCCTGTGAAATCAAGTAAATCCTCGAATATTGGCATCATCGCTGGAGCCGCTATTGGTGGTTGTGTCCTGGTTGTGTTATTACTCCTTGCAGTTGTTTACGGCTTCCGCCAAAAGAACAAGGCAAAACGAGAAGCTAAGAAAAGCAGTCTTTTTGGTAAGATAATTTATCAAGCGAATTTTTTAATGAGCGCGCGCTAGCATTTCATAAATTATTACATATTCCATTTTATAAAATGCAGAACAATGGGGTCCTGATGAGAGCAGTAATAGTATCCCACAGTTGAAAGGTGCGAGGCGCTTCAGTTTCGAAGAGATTCAGAACTGCACCAAAAAGTTTTCACAACTCAATTATGTAGGATCTGGGGGTTATGGGAAGGTATTGAATGTTTTCGCTACAATATTACAAACCGCTATTTTACAAAACTTTGTACTACCTAAGCTTTTAGTATCAAAATTTGCAAGTGTGTCTTGAATCTATAATAATGATGACAGGTTTATAGGGGAACTCTTCTCAATGGACAACTAATTGCCGTAAAACGAGCTCAAAAGGAATCAATCCAGGGAGGGTTGGAATTCAAAACAGAGATTGAACTTCTATCAAGGGTCCACCATAAAAATCTTGTTAGCCTTATCGGTTTCTGCTTTGAGCAAGGCGAACAAATACTGGTTTATGAGTATGTTGTAAATGGTACTTTGACAGATGCTCTTTCAGGTATATATTTTTCATCACAACTTCACCTTATTAGTGCTCTACAAAGTTTAATACTCACAGAATTTAAGGGAAACTATTCAATAAAATTTGTCTCAATAGTAGTTTCTGCGTCATTTTTCCGTTAAACATTTGCTTGCAAATCACCATATAGTATTCAGATATCTTTATGAACATGCTAATCTTCCTACCTATGCAGGGAAGTCAGGAATTAGATTGGACTGGATTAGAAGGCTAAAAATAGCCCTTGGTGCTGCTAGGGGGTTGGATTATCTTCATGAACATGCTAATCCTCCTATCATACATAGAGACGTCAAATCGACAAACATTTTACTCGACGAGCGCTTGAATGCTAAAGTATCTGATTTTGGTCTCTCCAAGCCTTTGGGTGATGGTGCAAAAGGTTATATTACAACTCAAGTCAAAGGGACAATGGTTAGTATATTATATAACTAATCTTCTGAGCCTTTAAACAATACCTTAAAAAAATCATATTCAAATAATGAATTAAGTGATGATGGTAAATTTTTGTATTTTGATCATATAGGGTTACTTGGATCCAGAATATTACATGACACAACAATTGACAGAGAAAAGTGATGTTTATAGCTTTGGAGTACTGATGTTGGAGTTGATAACAGCAAGAAGGCCTATAGAAAGAGGGAAATACATTGTGAAAGTGGTTAAGAATGCTATTGATAAGACAAAAGAGTTAAACGGTCTTACGGAAATCCTTGATCCTATCATTGATTTTAAGGCATCATTGAACAGTTTTGAAAAATTTATAGATCTTACAATGAAATGTGTTGAAGAGTCAAGTTCAAATAGGCCTTCAATGAACTATGCACTGAAAGAAATTGAAAACATGTTGCTGTTGGCTGGCACAAACCCTAATGCTGAATCAGCATCTACTTCATCTAGTTATAATGCTAGTGGAAACTCTATGCATCCTTATGAAAATGAGTACTTCGATTCAAGTGTGGTACTTCCTCGGGCGTAAAGTGTACCTATGTAGGATTTTCTTTTCACTTTTCATTTGAAAAATAACTTGTTGAAGTAATGTATAAAGTGAGGATGGTGTTGATCTTCTGTGTTATATTGTTAGCTTAAGATTTAAGATGATTGAAAACAGATTTGTAATTAAAAAATATATAATTAAAAAATAATATTTTATTTAAAACAGATTTGTTTTTGGAGATTGAAAACCCCACAATATTAATAATATGTAAAAATAATATCAAACACTTCTAAATAGTTTGTATTGAGAATGAGTTTTCTTTAACTAATGTGGATTCTTCTACATCAACAACACACAACATAGTTCATAGCAATACCAACCAACATAATTCATACTTATACACTCATCATCACTGATTATACGTGATACATTCCCTAAAGAGCCCACAGATTCCCACAATACCAACTAACATAATTCATAATTGCTAGCTCTAACCTCAACGAAATCTATAGCCCTTGTATTCATTGTCCCAAACTTTACGTTCTTACATGCTTGATACAAACCATCTCCAAAAGTTTCAGTTATATAAAAATCAATATCCTGTCAATGGAATGGATGGACCTCTGACGACCTCTGACAGGGAATAAAAAATTACACAGATTCATTATTTCTAAGTGTTGCACCATCCCACTCTTTCTTGGGAATCTTCAAAGAAACATCAGCTCTTTAGGCCTCTTGATGGCACTGGAAATGAATAATGTTAAAGTAACTTACAGTGGTGTAAACATACTCTCGACGAGCACCTCCCGAAGTGGCTGCCTCTAGATTCACACGTTTACTATAAGAATAAGCACCAAGTAAATCAGTAGGTCTTAAACTGTATCCTTCCCGACAGACCATGCATGCCAACACATCCTTCTCATCCTCTTGTACATCTATTAAACCTTCAAGGATAGGCCGGGAAACAACAATGTGTTCACCTCCATCTGAAGACAGTTCTTGTCGCATTCCTAGCCCAAGCATCATACACAACAGACAAGGCAAAAATATAATAGAAAATCAGTTTCTAATGCATTTAGAGTAAAACAAGTAATGCAACTTCACATGAAACATTATGATCAAAAGTTGAAACAAAATATAATGCTAGTTGAAACAACAGACAAGGCAAAAAAACGTTACATTATAGTCTCTTAAAAGTTTAAGAGACTATAATGTAACATTTTTTTTTTAATTAAGGGACCAAAGAAAAACATAAATTAAGTTAAGGGACCAAAAGATAAATTAATCCTTTAAAAAAAATTTAGATATGACATTTGCTAGTGGTATTTAAGTTGAAATCTTAATAATCGGACAAACCTCGTGTCCAAATACTCTTTGATGTTACTCCCAATTTATATTTCATATATAAATTAAAATGTGTAACTAAATTTTATGATAATTTATAAAATTAAATTTACTAATAATTTGAAATAAAATGGATATTATTATATTCTATTTTTGACAAAATAAAGACTTATATAAAAATTTATACTATTATAAGGTAAACACTCTGATATCTTTATATTTAGTTGGGTATTAGTGCCTTTATTCAATTAAATAATAATATTTAATGTCACATCACGTTTTACTTTTTTTTTTGTTATTTTTTTAATTTAAAAATCTAAACCAATTTACACTAAAAATACTGATATCCAACTAAAACTTATGGATACCTAAGAATTTATTTAATAGAAATGATCAAATATCAACTCATTTAATAATTCATCTCTTAAAATTCATAGTCGCACTACATTACATTGGCTACGTAACCAATCGATGTGTAATGTGTAATGTGTATTTTAACTAATGTAAAAAGTTATTTATGAAGTAATGAGTATGAAATTCAAATAAAGCATTTGAATTTTTTTGGAGCTTAAGACTCAAACCTAAAAGATTCTTATAAATACTTAAACTCTAAGATTGAGGAGGACGTTCAATTTATTACACAAAATACCATTACAAAGCTTTTCATCGTTTATGCGTGAGCTTACTCTAACAACACAACAATCTTCAAAACCTCTGACAATCCTACACTGCAAGGGGTTATCACGCATTATACCTTCAACAAATACAATTGAGGTCCATCACGGGGTTCGTTAAAATTGACTTGGACCACCATTACAATATTCTGCTAGTTTATTATCAGCGCATTCAACTCCTCCGTCCATCATGGTGAACAATAAGGTAGCAACTTCGTGCAACAGTGAGTCCGACGACGAGGAGAATTCCATGATAGATATGTGTGATGCCATTGATGACTTACGGTGCCAAAATCAAAATTTAGAGGATAACATCATCCATATCCAATAATTCCAACAAGATAACGACCCTACAAAAGAGGTTGAAATCCTAGATCCCTAGCCTCTCACAGATGAAATATAAAGAGCGTCGATGCAAAAGAACTTCAAGCCTTTTCATTGGCCAAATTTAATGGGCTCAATGTGTAACTTTAGAGTGTGTAACACCCTAAATATCTCTCGCGTAATTAAATTAAAATATCAGAGTAAAATTCAACACAAAAACATTTAGGATGCTACAGTTCAACAAAACTTGTTCATACTTCATGATATGTAACACATGTCACCTTTAAAAATTACTAACAATAATAATAATAGTAAAACATTCACAAAGTCTGAACTTCAATTTAATTTAAGCAGCAGAAACATCAACATCAAATAAGTATTCAAAATATAATTATAACGAAAATTCAACATAGGAGATAACATAATTCTCCACCAACGGAAATAAACACATAAACGCCAACCCCAGTGTTACACATCAGAGCAGACACTGACTCTAAAAATAAAGAAAGACACCATCTTCCACATACATTCACTCTTCTACTGCGGATTATCTGCACGATGCCCATGTAAAGGCAACATTCAAATATAAGGGGCGAGATATCATAATTATATAAAGGAATGCATAATAATAAGCAAGCATCATATTATTACATGCACATCACCCATTCCACAACACACTTCCACGCGATCAACACAACAACCATCCAAACATAATAACAACGCAACCAATATACAATGCAATAAGACTCACAACTTGACTCAATGCATGTGGTATCAATATATTAACTCGGGTTCACCACTCTGATCCCCACCTAGGATCAAATCCCACTAATTCGTTACCATCACCACAGATAACGCTTCATTAATTCCATCACCTCCGAAATCAGCTACTCGCACCCAATCCCCAACTAGGACTAAGGCTGACCAAAAATGGACCACCGTCCAACATCATGAATGCATGTAACAACAATACCATGCATAATGACCGTCACCACCATAGTCAATGTACTTCGCCAATACTGGCCATCATGCACCAAACACGCGCTATAACAATTCAGCAACATCAACATACAGTATAACAAGCTACAACAATGCATTTAAGATTTTGTCAAACCACAACATAAACACTATAATGTATTTAACACCGTCCCACAACAATTATTCATTTTCAGGTACTAAAACCAATTTTAGAATAAAGTTCGCTACGTCAGCTTCCTAACGCTTCAAACGGAATCCGAATCGGACACCCAGAACTGAAGTTATTAATTTTAGAAGTTTTTCAAAAATTGTTCCCAATGTAACCGATTACACCATTTGAGGTAACCAGTTACACCCCTGTAATCACCCAGTGCTACGCAAAACACACACAGTGTAACCAGTTACCACATTCCAGGTAACCGATTACACCTTCATAGAATGCCCAAAATGTCTTTTTAAAGCAGTGTAACCGGTTGCACCCTTTCTGGTAACCGATTACTATTGGCAAATACATTTTTTCTGCAACTTTTCAAACGAAAAAATCATTTTAAACCCATCCCAAAACTCCATTTTCATACAAATCATTTGTTCCACATTTTAACACAAAAAATCACTTTTTCAAAGTTTTAAACCCCAAATTCTTTCCACAAAAACACTCATGACTTAAGTTCCAACTCTGACTCGCAACCCCGATATAAACACAACATCTACCATCAGCAATTCCATCAAATGCAAAACTCCAAAAGAAACATTACATAAGTCACCATTCAATCGTCAATTATAACATCATAATACAACATCCTAACACATCCAAATCATCAAAACAACATATAATTGCATGATCCACATGAATTAATCTAACACAACATACATCATGTTCATACAATTCCCCATCATCCAATTTCAACCAAAGCTCATCAACAAAACAGAATCATACAACTGCAATGTTTAAAGCATATGAGAGGAATAATTTCCAACAAAGCAATCAATCCATACCCACCAATCGTTATACAAACCCTTAGATAATCAGAACCTCACCCTTACCTTATAGTTCTTGCAAGTTCCCCAACAATGGTGATCTCCTCTTCCCCTTTGAGCCCTAACCTATTCTTTTCACTTTTCTTTGGTTTTCCACGTTCTGACAACTTCCTCCCAATTCCCTCTCTCTTATTCTATTTTATAAAATTATTATTATTGTTACTAGTTCCCACTTATTAAAATAATAATAATAATAATAATAATAATAATCACCAATTATTTAATTAAATTAATATTCACCTAATATTATATAATTAACTAAATATTAACTAGTATAATTTAATTAGTCTTACCCACCACACCACCAAGTTCTATACTTTTGCTCACACACCCCTAACACATTAATTCTACGCTTTAAGGCTATAACCCCACACCAAGGGTATCTCCAACACACTAAAAATATCAATCACACATATAATTACACAACATCACATAATTTAATTATGGAAAATTAAATAAAATAAACTGGGGTGTTACAACTCTCCCCCACTTAGAACATTTCCGTCCTCGAAAATTTATCTGATGCGAACAACTCTGGATACGACTCTCGAATCCTACTCTCCAACTCTTAAGTCATATTCCCTCTGACATGGTCTCCCCACACTACCTTCACGAGAGCAATCTCCTTGCCTCTCAACTGTTTCATTTCACGGTCATTAATTCTCACAGGTAAGGCCTCAGCTTTAAGGTTATCCCTCACCTGCACATCATCTATAGGAATTACATACGACGGATCCAGAACATACTTCAGAAGCAGAAAAACTTGAGGAAACTTAAGGAATTCTTGAATAGCTTGAGTATTGTGAGCGTAACAAATGAATCTCCGCTCCTCATACTTATATCCATTGGCACACAAACCGAATCATTGCCTAGACCCTCGAGTATCCTTATTCTTATGTAATCAGATGCATTTATTATTTCTGACATGTGGCTAAAAAACGTCACACTTATTTTTTCAAAGCTCTAACACACGACTCGAGGAGATGATGTGTCTCTTCCTTCCACTGTCCTCACTTATCCTCGAGTTCGTCGTTCCAAGTCTCGCCCGCAATGCTCGACCCCCACGTCGAATCACGAGCACGTCCTCGGGAAAAGGTTTGAAACAAGTCACGTTGTCAAGCATAGATAACAACTTTGGTTCTCCTCGCGAGCGCATGACCTCGAGATAAACGTGAAACTGGGCCTTGTCGTCGAGCACGCACAAACCCCACGGGCAGTATCTTGGTGAAGATTTTTTACATGCTCACGTTATCAGGCACGATAGGTAACTTCCACAGCTCCTCGCGAGCATAGTTCTGCGAGCTCACTACCTCGAACCCAAGAAACACTCCCCGTGCGAGCTCCATTTGCCCCTCTTCGACATAAGAATTGACTCTAAGTCATTACTCATCTGTTTTGTAACAATGACTTGGGGGCTCCTGTTCTAGATTTAACCTGGGGCTGGTCCACTGTCGGGCACGACCCAACCTAGCTCTGCGTCGGGGAGGTCTTAACAGAAAGGCCCATCCACCCTTACCCCAGGAGGAAACTTTCCTCACACGTCCTCCCCATGTTCTCCACGTGCTCCCCATGCAGGGACACGTCACCAACTGAATCTGTACCTTTCGCGGGGCAGTTGACCCAGGACGAAGACCACGTGCTGGTCTTCCCTACTCCCATGTAAGATCTTGACAGTCATCCGTAATGGGTATGATGACCCAACCCACAACAGATGATCGTTGGCTCAGCGCTAGGGGCACATTATAAATACCCTCCTCCACATGAGGGTCAGATATTCTAATTCATACTCACTTTCTGTACTTGCTCTCTCTCTTTCACTATGAACCTCACTTTGGCATCAGAGTGTCTTACAGGTACACCCCCTCCTCTTCTCCACCACCGGTGAACTTGGAGCTAATGACGTGTTGCTGGCCGCTGAATATTCTTCTGATCCCGGTAAGATCATTTACTAACAACATTTTTACAATTAAACACAAATTTAAGCTAAGTTAATTCCATTATTTAGGTCCCTAATTGTCATTAGGTATTTAAAATTAAACTAATATATTATTTAATGGTAAGATTATAATTAGTAAACAAAATAATTGGAAACATTCAAATATTAATACAATAGTTATGAAAGTGAATTTTTTACCCAAATACCCCACATTTTAGAAAAAATTCCCCAAATACCCCACGTTTCAAAAAATTTCCCAAACTGCCCCAGTTAGGGCAAGGCTTTGTACATTGTCACCAAATGAAATGGCGACACCCCTTTAAGGCTACAACCCTGTCGCCAATTGTATTGGCGACTCCCTTGCTTATCAAGTTGCCAGTGCAATTGGCGACCCTGTACAAAGGCAAAAGGAAGTCGCTAAAACAATTGGCGACAGAGTTATAGCCTTAAAAGGGTGTCGCCATTTCATTTGGCGACAATGTACAAAGCCTTGCCCTAACTAGGGCAGTTTGGGAAATTTTTTAAAACGTGGGGTATTTGGGGAATTTTTTCGAAAATGTGGGGTATTTGGGTAATTTTACCTATGAAAGTGGGTATATTACACGGGATATCTTTCCATTTTTATTTTATTTTAGAGATATCTTTCCATTAATTGCAATAATTCGAATTTTAAACTCAAATGTGTTTTTCATATTCCTAGGGAATTTATTTATTTTTACGTAAACCTTTTTATATTCCATTTCATATACCAAGAGAATTAATTAATACTTTTTTTAATTTTTTAGTAAATTATAACTATTAACAAAATTAAAACAAAATATTTAAATAAATAACACAAATAAAAAATTGCAGAAAATAAATATTAACTCTCTCATTTTCTATTGACTATAATTTTCAAAGACTTCATTTTTTTTCAATTTTAAAGTACTTCAATTTTCAAGGACTGCATCGAGCTAATATTTTCAACATTTTTTCTCCAAATCCCTATCATCCATGACTTCATATTTTCCATTATTTGACTTTTTTATGCCATCCTCATGAATATTTAAGTTCTAACTTTTTGCAAAATCAATTTAAAAAATCCTATGAATAACAGCAGAAATTAGTGAAATCCAAACCAATGAGTAGTACAAAAAAATTTAAGCTGATCCCAAATCTTAATTAATAAAAGAATACCCAAAAATCTAAAAGCACTTTCAGATCCAAATGCCCTTAAAAATACTTAAACGATAAATAAAAACAAAAGCTAAGTACTATTGTTTAGACCATTTTTCTAGTTGTAGTACTATAACTGCAGCAAGCAAGAAACTTTATCAAATGTCAAAAAAAAAAAATCAAAAGCCAAGTATTATTGTTTAGACCCTCATTTATGCTTCATGTCTCTCCCTTTCGTTTCACTCTCCTTTCTCTGCTTAACTTCATCTCTCTCTATTTTACATTTTAACCAAGGGGATTACCGGTTTGCAAAGGGTTTACATGTTTGCAGGAATTTCAATTTTGTAGATAATTTCTTCATCCTCGTCAACTTCTTCTTCATCCAAATGCTTCTCTTTTCTCACAATTGCTTTTTCTGTAGTCTGATATACAAATATTGATTATTAATATTAAAAAAACTAATTGAACCTCCAATTTCAAAAGAAAAATGAAAAAATCACTTATAACATCATCGAACCTATCAATAACAGAGTTATTTCATATACAACAAAAACAAATCATAAAATCAATCACAATAAGAAAATCATAAAAAACAATCACAATAAGAAATGAAGTAGAAAAGCTTACATCTTTGATTTCAAACCCGAGAAATTTGATAGCATTTCTAACATTCGAACATTGCCAGCACCATAATCAAATAAAGTCACAACTAAAAACAAATAAAAATAATAGGGTTAAGAACAAAACCAAAACTTTATAGAAAGAAGACGTGAGTTATGCATTTGAAGGATAACCTATATGCAGACCATAAAGACATTTTTTCTCTACAGTTCTTGAATGCGTGTTGTTGTTGCATTAGACCATTTGTGGCTTTAATTTCTATGTCAAAATTTATGCTCCAATATGGAAAACCATGTCAATGTTTTCTAAGTCCTCGATAAATTGTATGGCAGTCTTAGTTGAAGATAATAGAGGGTGCATTCTTCTCAGCTTCTTCAAATGCCTTCCTCGAATTACTTTCACTCTCACCATCCAACTTTGACACGATCGCAAGGCCATTGATGCAAAATCTAGATAATTTTTCCACCAACTCAACTAAATCCAGTTAATCCTCAAAAGTAACATGAACATTTCTACGTAAGATATACTACGTAAGAATGAAACACTAACTTCTAGTACCTTAAACAAAACAGAAGCAATCATAGTTGTATTTATCAATTTCTCTCTATGACTATATAGATAAGAACACAACATTAGCTTGAATTTAGGTTAATAATAAACATTTAACTTCCTTGTGAGCAACTTGCCATTGATAACAGTATGATCCATCCTAGCACAAGCCTTTCCAAGAGGTGAAAACATGGTTGGTAGTGGTAGCACTTCCGGAGTTTTAAGTAAGGTCATTAACGCATGAGATGCTACCTGTAAAAAAAAAAGAAGAAAAAACTAAAGCTTATAAATCATCACCCCAGAATATAGAGAGCATAAATGTGTATTTAAGATCACAATGGAAAGATTATTAACTATTTCAATTTCTGTGATCAATAGACAGTAATATCTTACAAATCAAAAGCTAATAATATCAGCAACCCAAAATTCAAGCATCATCCAAACTAAAATAAATTATGATAGAACAGTAGGAGAAAGATCCAAATATTAAAATATCTGATATTGCAAAACACAACAGTTAGTTACCACATCCTAAGAATTAATTAATACGATACTTGTAAAATGATAAGCCCTTAACACAAAATCGTAGCAAATGCTTCAGATTATGACTGTATTATTCTACTTGGCCTCGATGTGTTACCAATCTCATCCCTCATTTCTTTGAGTTCCCTTACTATGTATCTAAACGATATTTTTTCCCAGCATATCAATTTTATTTCCACCATAAAATCTGCAAACATAAAAAAAATCCAAAATCATTCTAAATTCAATGCATTGAAGCACGAACTACACAATCCCTACAAAAACATAAGTTTAAACCCAACATTCACAACAAAAATTAATAAAACAACACAATTGGTTCGCATTTATAAACAATTATCTTCAAAATCAGGGTATTATAACGAACCAACACCTCCAAAACCAACGATCAAACTAAATCAGCTAACAAAGTAAAATCATCGGAAGCAGAACCGTGATAGACACGAAGCAGTAAGTTTAAGCAAGTAACAACAGTCTATTTTGGTGTCTTGTTCAAAGCCCAAGATTGAAGCTAAAAGTGATTTGTATCTTGTTCAAAGCCCAAGATATGAAGCTGAAGGGTTTTTTGTGTCTTGTTCAAAGCCTAAGATTGAAGCTAAAAGGTTTGACTGTGAGAGAACCTGTCATCTCTAAAGAGGGACTGTTGATGTTCGTATGCCTTGATTAAAGCACAAGTTTGATGCTAAAGGGATGATTGAATCAACCAGGGATTTCTCTAAACAAAGCCTAAAAGGAGGCTATTGACCCAACAAGAGGGTGTTTATTATTTGTCTCGTACGAAGCCCGAGATAGAGGCTAAAAGGGTTGACTCAACAAGAGAGTACTAACAAGTGACTGACTCAACAAGAGAGTGCTTTTATATGTGTCTTGTACGAAGCCCAAGACGGAGGCTAAAAGGGTTTGACTCAACAAGAGAGTATTTTTATCTGTCTTATACGAAGCCCAAGACAGAGGCTAAAAAGGTTTACTCAACAAGAGAGTCTTTTATACTCAACAAGAGAGTGATTTGTTGTCTCGTACGAAGCCCGAGATAGAGGCTAAAAGGAAAGTGACTCAACAAGAGAGTCTTGAAAAGTGATGGACTCAACAAGAGAGTCTGAAAAGGTTAAATTCGCTAGGGGGAATCATTGTACAAATCCCAGGAGGAGGCTGACTTCGCTGAGGAAGGATCATTGTACAAAGCCTAAGAGGAGGCTATCCTTCTGCCGGGGGTTCTTGAGATCCCGAGGCAGGTCCTAGAAGGGAATCAATCCTTGCAGGGGAATGCAAAAGGAATTGATAGATCAGAAACCTTGAGGCTCTGGTTTGAGATAGTGTTATCTGACCTAGGTTGGGGAATTTTAGGAGAAGGACAGGGTTTTATAACCCACAAGTTTTAACTCGGTTGAAAGGTGCTTGAGAATGTCTTTGAGACTCAAGGGAATCAGACTGTCCAAGTCTACTGGTAGAGTTTTATCTTTTGTATGAAGCCCAAGAGGAGGCCGACTCGTTTAAGGGATGAGTATCAACCCTAAAATTGGTCTGAAGGTTTTAACTCCTTTTAGAAAGACAGCTCTAAGGAAGGATGACTAAGTTCTGTCCTATACCTTTAGGAGGTTGTGAAGGTCCTTGTACGAAGCCCAAGAGAAGGCATGAGAACTTTTAAGAAGCCAAAAGGTCCTTGTACAACGCCCAAGAGGAAGCGGGGATGCTTTTAGGAAGCCTGTGGGTCCCCAAACCAAGAAAAGTTCAAGAAATGAAATTCACAGAGAAGAGATCATTCCAGGAAAGTTCGAGAATTTGGAAGAAACTTAAGAGATTCTATTCACGGAGAATAGATCAACTCTGGGGAGTAGAGTTTCTTTGACAATTTTTAAGGGGGACAGTCTGAGAAAAGGTTCATCGAGAATACTGCCTTTCTCTTTGTTCCATAGTGTTTAACCCCAAGAGAAGGGAAGACTATATCTGGAATACTATGGGGGATCTAGTTTTGTTTGTATTTGAGAGTGACCAACAGGCTTTACCTAGTTCTAGACGTAGTTGCCGGGGAAAACTCTAAATAACTATAATAGTATTACACAGTTGATATATGAAACGTATATAAAAGGATGTGAAAGAAGACTTACAGTGACACAGCCCCACAATACAATTATATATACATGAAAGCGGTAAATGAAAGCGGATAAACACTTACCCGTTGTAGAGCTTACATGCTGTTTTGTTAGTTGTTCAACAAAGAAATTAAAGAAAGTTTTGATAACAACATATATTTGAATTCAAAATCAAAGGAGAAAGTTCTTTGAAAAGATTTTTGGGGCTTACAGCTCAAGGAGAGGCCCAAATTTTAACGATGATCGCACCGTTGTTTTGAAAACTGTACAGAGGGACTTATACAATATGTGAGGCCCGAAAAGTTTTTATGTACAAGGGGATGGGTCTTACATTCTATTAGAGGCCCAAAGATTTATTTTTGTACAATAGATAGGACTTACAACTCAAGGACAGACCCAAGGTTATTTCTTTGAAAACGATGATCGCGCCGAGGTTTTTGAAAACACAGTGGGTCTTATACAACATCTGAGGCCCAAAAATGGTTTTGGTTAAAAGGGATTGGGTCTTACACTCTATTAGAGGCCCAAAAGTGTTTTTGTACAAATGATAGGGCTTACAACTCAGGGAGATGCCCAGTTGATTTTGTTAAAAAGGCGACGATCGCGCCGAACGTTTGAAAATATACAAAGGGACTTATACCATGTGTGAGGCCCAAAGAGTATTATTTACAAAGGGGTTGGGTCTTACACTCTATTAGAGGCCCAAAGAGTATTTTAAAGAAAAGAAATGGGACTTATAACACGAGGGTAGGCCCAGATGATTTTATTTTAAATTGGTGATCGTGCCGAGATTTTTGAAAATATGTTGGGACTTATACAATGTCTGAGGCCCAAAATAGTTTTTATCTACAAAAGGATGGGACTTACACTCTACCAAGAAGCCCAAAGAGTTTGGAATATTTGAGTATGGTTAAAATCAAAGAAACTCTAATTTTCACATTTTAAAAGTAATTTTTCAAAGGAAATTAATACAAAAATGACAAAAATACCAAATAAGTTTAAATAAACCACTTGTGATTTTTGGTTAAGGTTTGAAAAATGAGGTTTTAATCATAAGATGATTTAAAACTCATTTGGTTTTGATTTTCAAGATGAATATTCATTTCAAAATGTTTTAAAAAACAATTAAAATGAATTTATTCACAAAAATACCAACTATATTAAATAGATAATATAAACTTGATTTTCTTGTAGAATAAAATATTTTACTATTTTTGTGATTTTTCAGAAAAAGAGCCAATAAAAAATGATAAAAATTGAGTGAGTAATTAATTTTTCAAATCATTAATAAAATAATATGAAAAAAATAAAAATAGGAAAAAGTGATAAAAAAGAGGTCTGGGGCGAGGGGGATTCGAACCCCAGACCTCTCGCTTGCTAATACACACAAACCAGCTGATCAACCACTGGGGCGCAATGCCAATTCATTTAATATATGGCAAGGGAAAAATATATAGCAAACTTGGTTGGTTTTCTGAACCATGGCGCCATGGCCATCTTCATCATCAAGCTCAGATGTGTGAAGCTCTCTAACTCATTCGTTTCTCAACCATTTTACATGATTCAAACACCAATTTCATGCGTTTTTTAACAAGGAATATGATGGCAATATTCAATTTTGTTGAAATGGATTGAATCAGAACATAACAAGTTAAAACCTGAAGAACCCTAAAATTGGCATGAACTCAAGGAAATCCTATATACGAATTGTAAACAACAATTGATTGAGGCGAAACACTCAACATATGATGACAAGCAATTGGCAAAAGTATCATGCGAGGAAATATGCATGGATCATGTTATGAGAGTTTTGAGGTTTACCTTGATGCCAGCTGAAATGGAACTCTGCACATATGGTGTTCCATAAGTGATTCGATGATTCCTACAGCTTTAATGGATATTGTTGAGTGGATTGCAAGCCTTGGAACACTTTGAAAATCTTTTGATCAAGTTGGAGGAATCAAACTGCAGAATGGATGCATAATGGCTTGGTTGAAGAGTGATTTTGGGATATAGGTGTTACAGAGGTGATTTAAGTGTTGGAACACCTCACATACATCATATGTGATGTGTTTAAGCAATTAGATTGGATTGTTAAAGGCTGCAACTCAAAACCCGATGGTGGTTGCTAAAAAACAAATAAATTTGGCACTTAAGAGAGAATGAGAGAAAGCAATGTTGTAAGTTGCTTTGGTGTGGTTTGAATAATCAGTTGGAACCTATATTTATAGGTGATCAACTCTTGTCTTGGAGGAATAGTGAATGGCTGCAAGATCAGATCACCTTCAAATGGATTGGCTTGGCATAAATGCCTCTTGCACTAGGTGTAACTGTTGCCCCAAATAGATCAGCTATGCCTTGACTGATTCTACATTCCTCAGTCATTTTAATTGTTGTTTATTAGGGAATCTTGACTACAAGTGATCAGAATCTTGAAAGTGCACTATTTGCATTAAATTGCCTTTGAATTCCATGTATTTGTTCCACTATTCATCATGCCAAATGATGAGCTTTGAAGCATTCTTGGCCTAACTTATCAGGTTGGATCAGATGCATTGTGATCAGGTTGGATACAGGTGGCATAGAGATCACAAGCCTTGGCTCAAAAGTCGTGTGAAGCAAGAAAACTTGAAAACTAATTTTTCAAAACAGTTGTAGCAGCATGACTTTGGGCATGGATTTCTCTTGGCTCAAGCTGAGTTGTTTCATGCCAATAAGTTCCTTGGATTGTAGGAAACATGTATAACAACTTTGATGTTTATATCTTGAATTGATTCAGCTTGAATCTGTGTGAAAAAATCCCACAAGTTTTGGTGTTTTCAACAAAATCTGTCTTGGACAGAATTTCGTCTAAGTGTTGAAAAAGAGGGATTTTCTTGTTTTTAGTGATTTTGATCCAATCATAACTTGAAATCTATGAGGAATTGGAATGAGGTGTAGTTGACACTTTTAAAGTATGCCATGAGAGTTACAAATCCATCTTTGGATCAGCCAAAATGGTTGCTTGGATCACAAGTTATGATCCTTGGAAGTTGGTACCCTGCCACTTTGTTCCATAACTTAGAAAATTTCTAAGTTTTTTATGGTTACCCCTTTTACAAGTTATCCGACTTTTCTTTATTTTTCTTGATGAATGATGATTTCAATCACACATTAACATCTTTTTAGGGTTAGGGTACCATAATTGACCAATAAATCAAAAAGTCAAACTTTGACTTTTGGGCACAGTTGACTTTTTATCAGATGAATTCCAAACTGTGTGATCCTCTATGAAATCAAGTCCTTGACCTAAATCAAACTTAATGGATTGATTTCATAGGTGTTATAGGGTGTATTAAATCATGTCCCAAGGTTTGGGAGCATGTCTTGGTCAAAAGTCAAAGGCACAGTTGACTTTTTCTTCAAAAACCCTAACTGTGGTTCTGATGAACTTGAAACTTGTGCATCAAGCTTCTTGGATCAATCCATTGTTTTAAATGGATCAATGTAGTTTATTAGAGACCCTCAAACCATGTCTTGAGGTTTTGGCTCATGCTTTGTCCCAAAAGTCAACTTAGGGGTGAATTAGGTCAAGAAACCCTAATTCCTCATTTTTTATGAATGCATCCCCTGAGGCTAAATTGACTTGATGATTAGGTCCATGAGGTCCCTTGGAGTATTTTGGGTTATGCTTTGGAGCATTGGCTCATGCCCAGATGAAAATTTTCATCTGGAGGCCCTAGTCGACCAAAACCCTAATTTGGTGACACTGGCGATCTTGAGGCTTAATCCACTTGGAATGTTGCAACCTTGTGCTTGATCCTTGATGTGGGAGTCCTCTTGATCCATTTTGGATGTTTGAGAGGTGTATACAAGTTGAAGATCATGTCATTTCTTGATTGATCCTTTGTCTAAGGCTCAGAGAGGGCTTGAAACCCTAATTCTTAGTTGTAGGGAATGCTCAATAATTCTTGAGGAGATTGATGAGGCATAAATGTGCATCCATATTATGATGATAATTTACACAATGATGGGAAATCTTAGTGGTGAAAATTTCGGGTATGACAGATGCCCCTATTTAATCTTCTTGGACCTGAAGGTGTGAATGGCGAAGGTATTCGGGCATTCGGGGTGCAAAAGGATTAAATATCGGAATACCCGAAATTTTGATGGTGGTTATGAATGGTAGTTTTCTCATCCATCTTCTTTCGTTAAGCAATTATGCTTAGAAAAGGTAAAAACTTCCCCTCGATCCTGGTTTCCAGCCAAGGAACTGGTCTCAGTTTCTGATATAAACTTCCCCTCGATCCTGGTTTCCTACCAAGGAACTGGTCTTAGTTTCTGATATAAACTTCCCCTCGATCCTGGTTTCCTACCAAGGAATTGGTCTCAGTTTCTGATATAAACTTCCCCTCGATCCTGGTTTCCTACCAAGGAACTGGTCTCAGTTTCTGATATAAACTTCCCCTCGATCCTGGTTTCCTACCAAGGAACTGGTCTTAGTTTCTTTTGTCAATAAGCTTTCTTGACAAGGGACGCTATTCGTAGTGGTTTTCCCTCAAACTTCTCGCCGAATTTTCCTGGGGAGATGCCATTTGACGGGAAAATTTTTTGATGTTAGACTTGCTGGGGAACCCATTCGTCTGAGCTGTAGAGGTGCACAAACTTCTCTGTTAGAGACTCCATTTGTTGACTCTACTGGGGAAAACGAGTCTCTTGAGAGACTGCTTTCGTCTTGGGGATATTACATCATACTTTTCTTCGAGATCTTCTCGGAGAAATGCCATACAATGTATCCCAATTTTGAGGTGCTGATGACTTCATTAACATTGACTTTCTGGAGAGAAAAACCAATGTGTTGGTGAAAGTCTTTATTTGCGAGGCTTTCTCTGGGGATTTTCCTTAATCCGGGAAAGCGAAGATATCATCTTCAATGGCGAAGAGTGACGTTTGTCGAACGTTTTCTTGTCTTTCAGAGGTTCAAGTTATCAAAGTGGTCAAGGGCCAACTCTAATCTAGAAATAAACTGGAGGAGAGAGATTGTTTAGACGCAACATTTCCTGACGAGGAAAGAACTGACAACTCGATTGAGAAGACTTCTATCACTAGGGGACAAGACCGACTAGAGTGATAGTGATGCAATATGAATATGAATGTAAATTAATAATGCATGATGTATGTATGTTTATGCTGACAAAACTGACGCGACATACAGACTAGTGGATGAACACGATTGGATACTCGGCCACTGCAGGGGATGAAGAAGTACCGCTGGTTCAAGATAGCAATTCTGCCTTGCTTAGGAGAAAGTAGTTCCCACGGGGAAAAACGTTGGCCGGGCTTAGGAGGTAAGAACTCTGTCGAGGATGTCAGACGGAATATTCGCATCTGACACAGCTGATCCTTCATTCAGGCGTGCTGGTTTAGAAGGAGTACTTTGATTTTGCACTTTGAGGTTCAACCACTTTCGGAGAAGCGATCGATGTACTTTCGATGTTCAACAGTCAAAAGAATTGCCATCTTTATTTTAAAAGCAGAGAAAAGTTTGACAAGTAAATTCATTTTTGTTTTATTTCAATAATCGTTAATCATGTTAAAACGTCGTTCTGTAAAGCTAAAACAAATAGGAATTGCAAACAAAAGCACAAGGGCTCAAATTTTATTGATAGTATGGAAATCAGCCAAACGCGTGATTCCATGGAGTATTTACAAAGTTAGAAAATGGTAATTTAAGGGAAAAAGGGTTACATTGAAACATAACGACCGTTATCCTTCTACCAACTTTGAATTCTGGGCATCCTGAGCTTCTGTCGAAAATGACCCTGACTGGAGTTTTTCGATGGATGGCATTACTGCTGCTGAGGAATTTTCCCCTATTAGACGTAGTTACTTTCCATGAATCCCTAACTTTTTCCTGGATTGTACTTTGAGATTTTCAATCCACCGGGATGATTTTTTATTATGTCTCTAATTTTTACCTGGACCGCCCTTTCAGGTTTTCAATCCACCGAGACATTTTTTATTTCTTTTATTTTTATTTTTTTATTTAGGCGAAGTATTTCTTAACTACGTCAACATTCGTGGGGTAGGCAAACTCTTCTCCATACATGGTTACAAGTCTCAGGGCACCGCCTAAGAAAGCTTTCTTGACCACATAGGGCTCGTCATAATTCAGAGTCCATTTGCCCCGGGAATCAGTGAGAAATGATTGTATCTTCTTGAGCACAAGGTCTCCTTTTCTGAAGACGTGAGGTCGGACCTTTTTATCAAACGCCTTCTTCATTCTTTGCTGATACAACTGACCGTGGCATAGTGCCGTTATTCGTTTTTCTTCGATCAGATTCAAGTCATCGTGTCGACTTTGACACCATTCAGCCTCTGTTAGCTTAACTTCCATCAATACCCGGATTGATGGGATCTCTACTTCTATGGGAAGTACTGCTTCCATGCCATATACTAGAGAGAAAGGGGTTGCCCCTGTTGAAGTGCGGACAAATGTGAGATAACCGTAAAGAGCAAAGGGTAGCATCTCGTGCCAGTCTTTGTAGGTTACAACCATCTTTTGAGCAATCCTCTTGATGTTCTTGTTAATCGCTTCTACCACTCCGTTCATCTTGGGTCGGTAGGGAGATGAGTTATGGTGTTTGATTTTTATTTTACCACACAACTCTTTCATCATCTTGCTGTTCAAGTTAGATCCATTATCAGTAATGTTCTAGCTTGGAATACCGTAACAGCAGATGATATTGTTTTTTATAAATCGGACCACCACTTGTCGGGTTACATTAGCGTATGACGCTGCTTCGACCCACTTGGTGAAGTAATCAATGGCCACCAGGATGAACCGATGTCCGTTTGAAGCCTTGGGTTCGATCATGCCAATCATGTCGATTCCCCATATGAAAAAAGGCCATGGGGAAGAGAAAACTTTGAGATGCATTGGCAGTACATGGATTTTGTCCGAGTATATCAGACACTTATGACACCTCCTCATGTACTTGTAGCAATCAGATTCCATGGTCAACCAGTAGTACCCTGCTCTCAGAATTTTTCTCACCATTGTGTGTCCGTGGCATGAGTGCCAAAGGATCCTTCATGAATTTCTTTCATCAGTGCATCTGCTTCTGGTCTGTCTACGCATCGGAGCAAGACCATGTCAAAATTCCTCTTATAGAGTGTATCACCGCTCAGGAAGAAACTGCCTGCCAGCCTTCTGAGGGTTTTTCTGTCTTTTCTGGATGCCCTAGGTGGATACTCTTGTTTCTGAAGGAAGCATTGGATATCATGATACCAAGGTTTGTCATCTATGACTGCTTCAATCGCGAAGATGTGCGCGGGCATCTCAAGGCGCATTATGTCAATCTTAGGTATGTCATTCCATTGAGCTACATTAATCATGGAAGAGAGAGTGGCTAATGCATCAGCCATGTGATTCTCCTCACGAGGGATGTGATGAAACTCGATTCTGTTGAAGAGGGGTAACAACCTTCTCGCATAATCTTTGTAAGGAATCAGTCCTGATTGGTATGTGTTCCAATCTCCTTTGATCTGATTGATAACCAGGGCTGAGTCACCATATATATCCAAGTTCTTGATCCTTAAGCGATCGCTTCTTCGAGACCCATGATACAAGCTTCGTATTCGGCCTCGTTGTTTGTACATTTGAACGTCAGTCTGGCAGTGAAATTAATGTGGGTACCCTGAGGTGTTATGATGATCGCCCTAATTCCGTTCCCATAAGGATTGACAGCTCCGTCAAAGATTAGTCCCCATTGGGAACCTGGTTCTGGCCCTTCACTGGGTAGTGGTTCATCGCAATCTTTCATTTTTAGATACATGACATCTTCGTCTGGGAAGTCGAACCTGATTGATTCCTGATCATCAATCGGTTGATGAGCCAAATGATCGACTAAAATACTTCCTTTAACGGCTTTTTGAGCCTGGTATTCGATGTCGTATTCTGATAACAACATCTGCCAACGGACAATCCTTCCCGTGAGAGCAAGCTTTTCAAAGACATACTTGATTGGATCCATTTCAGAGATTAAGCAAGTAGTGTGATGAATCAGATACTGGCGAAGACGTTTGGCTACCCAAGCCAGAGCACAGCAAGTTTTCTCAAGCATAGTGTACCGAGCCTCGCAGTCGGTGAATTTCTTGCTCAAATAGTAGATGCCAAACTCTCTCCTTTTCGTTTCGTCTTGTTGACCAAGTACACAGCCCATGGAGTCTTCCAAGACTGTTAAGTAGATGATCAGTGGTCTTCCTTCCACTGGAGGTGATAGAATCGGTGGGTTCAAAAGGTATTCCTTAATACTATCGAAGGCGGTTTGGCAGTCTTCTGTCCAAATGCAGTCCTGGTTCTTTTTGAGTAATTTGAAGATTGGCGCGCATGTCACGGTCATGAGGAATATAAATCTGGAAATATAGTTCAAACGTCCCAGGAATCCCCTGACTTGTTTTTCAGTTCTCGGAGAAGGCATTTCTTGAATGGCATTGACCTTGTCAGGATCAACCTCAATTCCTTTTTGGCTGACGATGAACCCTAATAGTTTCCTTGAACGGACACCGAATGTGCACTTATTGGGATTCAAGCTGAGTTTGTACTTTCTCAGACGCTTGAATAGTTTTGACAGGTGGGTCACATGCTCCTCTTCTGTTTTAGATTTTGCAATCATATCATCGACATATACCTCGATTTCTTTGTGTATCATGTCATGAAAGAGAGTAGTCATGGCCCTTTGATAGGTTGCCCCGACATTCTTCAAACCAAACGGCATTACCTAATAACAAAAAGCACCCCATGGGGTGATAAACGAGGTTTTCTCCATGTCTTTCAGTGCCATTTTTATCTGATTATAGCCCGAGAATCCATCCATGAAGGAGAAGACTTTGAACTTTGTTGTGCTGTCAATCAGCATGTCAATGTGTGGTAAAGGAAAGTCGTCCTTTGGACTAGCCTTATTTAGATCTCTGTAATCCATACACATTCTGACCTTTTCGTCCTTTTTCGGAACTGGTACTATGTTGGCTATCCATTGAGGATATTCTGATGGGGCGAGGAAACCCGCATCAATCTGTTTCTGTACTTCCTCTTTGATTTTGACGGCCATGTCTGGGTGAGTTCTTCTCAACCTTTATTTTACTGGCGGACATTCTGATCTAAATGGTAGATGCTGTTCCACGATGCTGGTATCCAACCCTGGCATGTCCTGATAGGACCAAGCGAATACATCGGGAAACTTTTTGAGAAGCTTTATCAAATCCTGTTTGACAGTCGGACTGAGCAGTGCCCCAATCTTGACTTCTTTTCTCTCTTCTTCTGAACCTAAGTTGACTGTTCCCAATGGCTCTTTGTGAGGTTTAATGGATATTTCCTCTTGTCTGAGTAATCGGGAGATCTCTTCTGGAATTTCTTTGTCATTTCCTTCTTCAGTCTTAAATACCGGGAATTCAAAGTTGGGAGAAGGCATTTGATCGCGTGTTTCAACGGGGTTTAAAACAAGCAATCTGCAAGACGTGATGATTTGTTTTTAGAAGAGATAGAGAGAATGCAAGAGTGTGTGCAGTGTATTTTCTATTAAAAAATGTTTGTTTTTATTGTTTGAATTATTTTTTAGGATTACCATTTTCTGAAAAAGCGAAAAGAGAAAACAACAATAAATGCGAAAATTACAGAACGACGTTATTTTATTTATGATTTTGTCGATTCTTGAAACTACATCCTTATAAAACAAAACTCTGTTGCTTTGGACAAAGCGAAGAGGTACATTTACAGAAAGTGAGCCCTATCAAAACATCCGTTTCACTTGGGCAGGGTGAAAGGTTAAAGATGGCAATTACTTAGACTTATGAACGACTTTCGGAACATCGAAAGCAACCCATTGGCGGCGAACTCCCCGGTGAATCACAAAGTCCGGTACCTTCCTTGATTTGTCTTAAAAAATAACGCTGATTTCTGGTGGAGCAGGATCATTGGAATCTGTCTCCCAGGAAGAGTTGTCGTAGGAGGATTCCTCTGTTGTATTTTTCATAGTATTTGTGCTCTTAGGTAAATCTCCCCATCCAGTTGGTTGGATGTCTTCGAGTCTGATACGAGAGCTTTCAGGAGCGGTGTACTTGACCAAGTAGTTGAACTTGCCACTCGGTTGTCCTAAGGTGTCCCACACTTCTGTGAAACTGGAAGAGTCATCTCTCTCGATTACGTTGACCTCGGGAAAAGAATAGTTGATGAATTCTAGCCCTGCAAGCTTTGCAAATTCATCGTCGTGTTAGATATTTTCAGAATTCCCTGAGTGTTGATCCCATGACATGGTGGAGACGCATGTATTCTTTTCAATGATGCTCAGCCGATTTTCATTGTTCGGCTGATTCTCTTGCCCCGAGTCTCTTGGGTACACCTGTCAGATAGGCAGGCCATCCATTGGGCCATAGTAGTCGTGGTCAAAGTTGTCTTTCATCAGAGTGTCTTCCTCTAATGATTTTGGTGGAGCACGACATCCTTTTGGATCACAATCTCCATATATCATTTTGACGTCTGACCTTGGTATAAATCTCAGACTCTGTGCGGGATAGCAAAATGGCGTAGGCACCTCTTCCTGAGACATATAGCCGTCCTCGTTAAGATAGGACTTCCATTCTTCATCCGTATCGGAGGAGTCACCCTCGTTAATGACATGTACTTCTTGAGATACTGGGTGAAGGAAACCTCCACTATGGAAGAAGTTCTGAATGGGATGAAACTTTCATCGTTAGTAGCAGTCTGGGTACAGGTTGCAGAAAAACCAAGACCCTTCTTTGTTTTATTGTCAGTAGGAATGGCAAGCTATCCCCATCCTTTCGCATTGTTACTTTTGATCACTTGGAGAGCATCTCTGTACGATGAAATTGACGTTCCTTTCTCTGACTGATTTTCATTGCTCACCGACAGTGCTTCGAACTGAGTTCCAACAACCTCCTCGGGTTCTACACAAGTGGATAACGAAAGGTTACTCACGATCAAGGCTTGTTCTCCACAGACCGTGACGAGTTGGTCATTCTGGACGAACTTCAGCTTCTGGTGCAGTGTTGAAGTGACTGCCGTAGGGTGGTGTATCCATGGTCTTCCCAACAAACAGCTGTATGTTGCTCGGATGTCCATGACCTGGAAAGTGACTTGGAAAGTGTGAAGACTGATAGTTATGGGAAGGTCGACTTCGCCGATAACTGTTTTTTGGGATCCGTCAAATGCTTTGACAACGACCTCACTGTCCCTCATCGGGGATCCTATAAATGATAGTCGCATTAACGTGGACTTCGGCATAACATTGAGAGCCGATCCGGTATCTACCAGTACGCTGGCTAAGGCATCATCCTAGCAGTTAACTGTGATATTGAGTGCCATGTTGTGGGTTTTGCCTTCTTCTGGCAATTCTTCATCACTAAACCCCAAGTTGTTGCAGGAAGATATGTTGGCTATGATGTTGTTGAACTGTCTTATTTTTACATCCTGTTCCACAAAGGCTTGCTCTAAGACTTTCTGTAGAGCCTCTCTGTGAGCTTCGGATTTGAGTAATAGGGATAACACAAAGATTTTTGAAGGAGTCTGTAACAGCTGATCAACAATGTTGTAATCACTCCTTTGGATGAGCTTCAGCATCTCATCATCGTTCTTTGAAAGGTCTGGATCACTGGATTGACCGACTGGTGGATTGGGAGCTTCTGTCTGAAGTTCCTTTTCTTTGCAAGATTCCCCAACTCCTCGGTTGAAGATTCTGTCATACCCCAAATTTTGACCACTAAGATTTCCATCATTGTGCAAACCATCATCACAATATGGATGAACCATTAGTCTCCCCAAAGATGGGTGAGCATCCACTACAATCATAATTAGGGTTTCAAGCCCTCTCAGAGCTCTTAGACAAAGGATCAATCAAGGAATGACATGATCTTCAACTTTTCTAACCTCTCAAACATCCACAAAGGATCAAGGGGACTCCCACTTTAAGGATTAAGCACAAAGCTGCAACATTCCAGGTGGATTAAGCCTTAAGATCGCCAGTATCACCAAATTAGGGTTTGGTCGACCAGGGCCTCCAGATGGAAATTTTCCTCTGGGCATGAGCCAATGCTTCAAAGCATAACCTAATATACCCCATGGAACCTCATGGACCCAATCATCAAGTCAATTTAGCCTCAGGGGATGCATTCACTAAAAATCAGGAATTAGGGTTTCTTGACCTAATTCACCCCTAAGTTGACTTTTGGGACAAATCATGAGGCAAGACCTCAAGAGAGGATTTTATAGTCTCCAATAAACTACATTGATCCATTTGCAACAATGGATTGATCCAAGAAGCTTGAGCAACAAGTTTCAATTTCATCTGAACCACAATTAGGGTTTCGCGAGAAAAGTCAACTGTATCTTTGACTTTTGACCAGGACATGCTCCCAAACCCTAGGACATGATTCAATACACCCTATAACACCTATGAAATCAATCCATCCAGTTTGATTTAGGTCAAGGACTTGATTTCATAGAGGATCACACAGTTTGGAATTCATTTGATAAAAAATCAACTGTGCACAAAAGTCAAACTTTGACTTTTTGAGATTTTTCACAATTATGGTTCCTTAACCCTAAAATGATGTTAATGTGTGATTGGAATCATCATTCATCAAGAAAAATCAAGAAAAGTGGGATAACTTGTAAAAGGGGTAACCATAAAAACTTAGAAATTTTTCTAAGTTATGGAACAAAGTGGCTAGGGTACCAACTTTGGAGGATCATAACTCCTAAACCACAAGGCCATTTTTCCCCATCCAAAGCTGGATTTGTAGCTTTCATGGCCCTCTACAATAGCTTCAACTACACCTCATTCCAATTCATCATGGATTTTGAGTTATGGAATGATCAAAATCACAAAAAGTGAAAATGTCACTTTTTCCAACACTAAGTGAAATTTTCACTAAGTCAGAATCTGCCTTACTTTTTTCCAAATGTAGGGGCATTTTTCACTTGGATCCAAAAAGTATCAAAACCAATTATGATCAAACAATTGTTGTATCATATGAGGGCTTTCCAAAATGGCCAAGAACTCTATCAAAATCCACTTGAGCCATGAGATTTGACAATGCCAATATGCCTTGCTGCAAACTGTCATGGCAAGGCGGGTTTTGGAGTTTTGCTCGATTTGCTCAAATTTTACAAAGGGCAAGCAACGCTATCCATCTGAACACCTCAAGGGGGGACCAAGGAGGAACCAACTCTGATCCCAAGCCTCTCAAGTCTTTGGAACCAAAAATAGCATGCCAAACCTAGAAATGCCTAAAAGAGGGACAAGACTCCAATTTTGGATTGGAGCATTCAATGCATACACCAAGGTGGCATGGACTGAGCCATTTCCAACTGAATTCAGTCAAGACTTATCCAAGACCAAGGGGACCAGCAGCCTGTGCCCTAACCTCTAGTCAACGGCTAGAGGAGACCTTGATTCTCATTGCTCAACATTGGCCAAACCTATGCAGCAGTTGCCATTCATTATTCCTTGCAAAACAAACTTGCTCTACTATAAATAGAGCTCATTTGTGATCAGTTTGAGTACACCAAAGCCATCAAACAGATGCTTTCCTCAAAATCTCCTTCTTCATTCCAAAATTGCCTTCCAAAGCAAGTCACTATCGGGTTTTGAGTTTGAGAGCTATTCCAACCAAACCAATCACACACACACCTTATAAACATCATATAGAAGTGATCCAAACACTCACATAACATATGTAACATCAAAATCATAAAATCACCAACCAACTGCTCAAGCCTTTGACAGATTTGCAGTTGGGGTACCATCTCAAGTTCCAGATCATTTCAATCCACTCCAAGCATCTAGACACACTCCATAGCACCTAGGGAAGCTGCCCATAACCTTGGAACCAAGCTGCAATACCTCTAACACAAAACACGATCACAAGCTGCAAGTGGTAAGCATGAGCTCTTCTAACTTTATGATCCATGCATTTTTTGCTGCACAATAATTTGGCCATATGTTCATAATCATGCATGGAGTGTTTTCCCTTAATCAATTGCAGTGTTTGAATCGTGTATGGAATTTCTAAACCTTCATGCAAATTTTAGGGTTCTTAAGGTTTCTCTTTGATTTCTTATTCCATGTTTAAAATAAATGAAATTAAAGACCATAGACATGATCGTGAGGTTGAAACGAGTAGATTGATATGTAGATTGCATGATATCATCAAGTATTCAGTGAGATTGGATAGAAAACGCAAATATGCAGAAACAGAGGAAGGGCGCGTGTTCTTGCCATGTTCTTGGCGCCCTTTTTCAAATATTTGAATATTTGAATTTTGTGATTTTATTTAATTGATTCAAAAATTAATTTCTCTCTGAGTTTTAATGATTTTGAGTTGGTTCTTTTTTTAATAATTCACAAAAATGTTAAAATATTTTATTTTTCCAAAAAATTCCAAAAATATTATTTATTTCATATACTTTATATTTTTGTAAAGAATTAATATTTTAATTGTTTTTGACATTTAAAATATTTCCTCTTTCTTGATTTTTCAAATTTTTGTGATTTCCAATCATTTTGTGGATCAAAACCTAATTTTGGAAACATTAATCCAAGATCACAATTTGTTTTCCACATGTTTAACAATTTTGATCATTTTAATTGAATTTTTATTCAATTAAAATACACTTTGGAAACAAATTAGGGTTTTTGATTAATTCAACCCTCATCAAACTTTTTTCAAACACTTTGGGCCTCTAATAGAGTGTAAGACCCAATCCCCCTTGAAAACTAAATCTTTTTTGGGCCTCAGTCATTGTATAAGACCCACTGCGTTTTCAAAAATCTCGGCGCGATCGTCGTTGTCAAACAAAAACCCCTTGGGCCTACCCTCGTGTTATAAGACCCATTACTTATCTTGAAATAATCATTGGGCCTCTAATAGAGTGTAAGACCCAATCCTTTGTAAATACAAACAATTTTGGGCCTTAAATGTTGTATAAGTCCCGTTGTATTTCAAAAGTTCGGCGCGATCATCGCTCATTTAAAACAAACCTTTTGGGCCTCTCCTCGAGCTATAAGACCCATTCAAAACTTTTTGGGCCTCTAATAAAGTGTAAGACCCAATCCCCTTTTAACCAAAACCTTTTTGGGCCTCATATA
This sequence comes from Lathyrus tuberosus, assembly GCA_022829125.1. Lineage (NCBI taxonomy): Eukaryota > Viridiplantae > Streptophyta > Magnoliopsida > Fabales > Fabaceae > Lathyrus > Lathyrus tuberosus. The sequence continues at coordinate 2,224,933 of JALAZF010000282.1, forward strand.
TTGTATAAGTCCCTCTGCGTTAAAAGAAAATCTCGGCGCGATCGCCAGTTCAAAAATCAAACCCTTTGGGCCTACCCTCGCGTTATAAGCCCCATTCTTTAAAAATCATTGGGACTCTAGTAGAGTGTAAGATCCAACCCTTTTTTGAAAACCAAAATAATTTGGGCCTCAGTGTATTGTATAAGTCCGACACCATCAAAAAGTTCGGCGCGATCGTCGCCTTTTAAAACAAACCCTTGGGCCTCTCCTTGAGTTATAAGCCCCACCACTTGTAAAAAAATAAACCTTTGGGCCTCTTAAGAGAGTGTAAGACCCACCCCCTTGTACAGAAAACCTTTTTGGGCCTCAGCCACTTGTATAAGTCCCATTGTACAAAACAACAGTGCAATCACTGATAAAACCTTGGGCCTCTCCTTGAGCTGTAAGCCCCAACAATCTTTTCAAAACACTTTCTCCTTTGATTTTGAATATAATATTGTTATCAAAGCTTTCTTTGTTGAACAAACTAACCAAATAGCATTGAAGCTCTACAACCGAGTAAGTGTTTACCCGCTTTCTTTATCCGCTTTCATATATATATATATATATATATATATATATAACTGTATTGTGGGGCTGCTCACTGTAAGTCTTCTTTCACAAGCTTTTATATACTTGTCAAATATCCACTGTGTAATACTAGTATAGTTATTTAAAGTTTTCCCCGAAAACTACGTCTAGCACTAGGTAAAGCCCTGTTGGTCACTCTTAAATACAAACAAAACTAGATCCCCATAGGATTACCAGACACAGTCTTCCCTCCTCTTGGGGTTAAACAATGTGGAGACTTGAAAGACAACATTCTCAGTGAACCCTTTCTCAGACTATCACCCTTAGAAATTGTCAAAGAGACTCTACTCCCCAGAGATGATCTTTTCTCCGTGAATGGCATCTGTTGAGTTTCTTCCAAATTCTCGGACTTTCCTGGCTTGATCTATTCTCGGTGAATGGCATGTCTTGAATTTCTCAGGGTTTGGGGACCCACGGGCTTCTTAAAAGCATCCCCGCCTCCTCTTGGGCGTTGTACAAGGACCCTTCGGCTTCTTAAAAGCTCTCATGCCTCCTCTTGGGCTTAATACAAGGACCCAGAGACCTCTACAAGTATAGGAACAAAACCTAGTCATCAATTTGCTAGAGCTGTCTTTCTGAGTCAAGTGTCAGACCAGTTAATGGGTTGACCTTCATCCCTTAACGTACCCGCCTTCTCTTGGGCATCATACAAAGATCACTCACTATCTGAGAATCGATTTCTCAAAACACCCGTAGACTTGGACAGTCTCAATACCCTTAGGATTTCCCATTTCCTTAAAGAACAGGAAATAACCATGGTCCTCTGATCAATCCCAAAGTACAACATTACCCATATAAGAACTGATTTTCTCTTTATCCAACATACTGGACATGTCACTCAACTGAAATAGTCACCAGCACACTAGCCTCCTCTTGGGCTTTGTACAATGATTCTCCCCAGTGGAGCAAACCTCTTAGCCTCCATCTCGGGCTTTGTACGAGATACAAAAACATTCTCTTGTTGAGTATAAAAGACTCTCTTGTTGAGTCAAACACTTTCAGCCTCCATCTCGGGCTTCGTACGAGGTACTAAGACTCTCTTGTTGAGTCAAACACCTTTAGCCTCCGTCTTGGGATTCATACAAGACACGTACAAAAGCACTCTCTTGTTGAGTCAACCCTTTTAGCCTCTCTCTCGGGCTTCGTATGAGACACATAAAAACACCCTCTTGTTGGGTCAATAACCTCCTCTTAGGCTTTGTATAAGGAAACCCTAGTTGAGTCAATCAACCTTTAAGCATCAAAATCTGTGCCTCATTCACAGTATACAAACATCAACAACTCCTTTTCCCCCATCTAATTGCTGTAAGCAGCAAGCCTCTGGATTATTTACATCCACGCCACTGTCCCTCTTTTAGCATGAGAAATTCCTAAGGAAAGATGGCATTGCTCTAAACTGAGTTAAATTCTTATCCTTCAGGTTAAAAATCCCCTATAAAGGAAATTATGGCATTTCTGGATTCACATATCCTAGTTAAAGTAATTCTCCTTTATAATCAGTCACCCAAAAGTTGTGACAAACAGACCAAATATCCCCCTTTAGAGATGACAAGTTCTCTCTAAAGTCAAAAACCTTTAGCTTCATATCTTGGGCTTCGAACAAGATACAAATAGACCCTTCAGCTTCACATCTTGGGCTTTGAACAAGATACAAACCACCTTTAGCTTCACGTCTTGGGCTTCGAACAAGACACCAAAACAACCTTTTTCCTCCCATAGAATAGGAGGAACTACGATCGCTCTGATTTCCCTGTTTCGTTAAACAGGAATACGTAGGCATAAGATTGAAAAATCTTAGCGAGCACACTAATTAAAAACCCAAAATCCCGTACCTTCACACATCAATCGAAAATCATCAGTCCTAACATCCTACCAATAGCATAGTCCCATCATTCCATTTTTACCAAAATAAGCAGAGAGAGGCCCCACATCCATATAGCATCTGTAACCTAATAGACCGCTGTTCAAACTCATTATGCAAGCAGGGTTAATTGGAGACATCTATTTCCCTTTCTTCATCTGCTTCAATAGGATAAAAAATGAATCGACCTGTAGTACCCCAGAGCGACAGTGCTTAAGAACCACGTCCAAAATCGCTCGCTATAGAAAAATGGCACCCACCGTGGGGCCCTCAGGGTTTTGTCCTCTTATCTCTCTGGTTGGAACCCTAAATTCATAACGCAGAAATGACAGCTCTGCTGGGGAGTCATTGTCTGTTTAGGATCATAAGACTAGAGATCTAGGATGATTAAGATAAATATATATATTATTTTTCCTAATTGATATCTGTGTTTATTTTTCTGCTAATGGGAATGCGTGTGATGTCGCATGTGGAAAGATTGAGTATACACCTAAGATAAGTGATGGCAATACAGGTAATCTTATTGGGAGTGAATTCCAGTTAAGAGCCCTCGATCAACCATCAAACTCAGTGGAGACTCCCTTTGCAGATACATTGCCTATACGACTTCGGTTGTTGAAAGTAGTGTGGTCGACTGGGTTATCTGAGAAGCTGAGGTTTTTAGCAGACTTAAGCCATTTTGTAGTGCGGAAGCTATCAGAAATAGTTGTCACGCGATACTACCCTCATCTGAGATTGCTCTAAGATACATCGCCTAGCACGGTTCCCAACCCGCTGATGTTATCTCTAAGAGAATCAATGATTTTGAGAGACAGGTACAAAAAATCACCAGTATAAACCTTTGGGGAGGGGGGGGGGGGGTAGAGCCTTCACTTCATGACACCGACCCTTTGACCCCGTGTTTTTTTTATGTTTTTGTATGCTGCATTCATACATTCATTTAAAAAACATTAAAACAAAGAAAATCTTCTCTTCTAGTCTCTCTTTTTCAAATTAAACTAAGACAATGATTGCAAATATCAGAGAAAGGAGATTGCGCTAATGGATTTCGGTAGAAGGAAAACTCATAAGTACACCTTCAAGGTTCCAAAGTTAGAGGATTTAAGAGGTTTGGCGAGACTGATCACCAACCATGAGGCATTCAGAGCCAAGTATGGAGGATTGTTGTCCTTGTTAAGAGTTCATGTAATCGAAGGAATCCTGTCCACATTAATCCAGTTCTACGATCCGGTCTATCACTGTTTCATATTCCTAGATTATCAGCTCGTACCAACGCTGGAGGAGTACTCTCACCTAACTGATTTACATATTACTGATCAAGCTCCCTTTTCTGGACTGGAAGAAATTCCAAAGGATCAGACCATTGCAAGAGCAATTTATTTGGACGAGTCAGAAGTCAGGACTCACATAACCACTAAGGGTGGCATCCAGGGTTTGCCAGCCCAGTTCTTGACAAAGAAAGCTCTATACTTTGCTAGTATAGGGAACGTGGCCACTTTCGAGAGCCTCTTTGTTTTGCTCACCTACGGGTTATTTTTGTTTCCCAACATCGATAACTTTGTAGATATCAACGCCATTAAGATTTTCCTGATTGGAAACCCTGTACCGACCTTACTCGCAGATGCGTATCATTCGGTACACTTAAGGAATTTATACAGCGGAGGAATGATCAAATGCTGTGTACCCCTGCTGTATAAATGATTCACTTCCCATTTGCCCAAGTCTGCTGCATTTTGGGATCAAAAGAATACTTTACGTTGGTCGCAGAGAATCATGTCTCTTACCAACTCTGACATCGATTGGTACAATCGAATCTATGACAGGATCAGGATCATTGACCGTTGTGGAAATTTCCTAAATGTACCCCTTATAGGAACTAAGGGGGGAATCAACTATCATCCAATTCTCGTTCGTCGTTAATTCGGATACCGGATGAGGCATATCCCACGGAATGCTCATCTGGAAGGTCTTTTCTTCAAGGAAGGAGAAAATGACAGGGCACTAAAGACGGAAATAGTGCATGCTTGGAAACACGTTCATAGGAAAGGACGAGAGTCTCTAGGAAAACCAGACTGTGTCTCGGTGGAGCCTTATCTCCACTGGGTACAAACTAGAGCTCTTAAGCTAAGGATACCTTACCCTCGTCAGGAAGTTCTTCCATTAAGGGACTCTGCCCTTTATTTCATGTCTGAGATGGAAAAACTTTAGGTTACTCTTAGCAAAGTTCAGCAGGAGAAGAGGTCTTGGAGGAACAAGTACCGTATTCTCAATGTGGAGTGCAGGAAAATACAACAACTATTAAAAGAAAAAGACACTCTGATTGAGATTTTAGAGCAACATGCTGTATAAAATCAAGATGACCAAAGGAATTTTCTCGCTCCTTTCACTTGGAAAAGGAATGACAACCCGACAACGACCCAAGAGCCCTGGTCAAAGAAAAGGAAAGCACCCGAACCAGCACTTGAGCTCTCCTCAGAGAGGACTCAGGATCCATTAGTTTAGATTTCCTTTTTTAGCACTTTGTAATCTACTGTATTTCCATTTCCGCAATCCTTTGAATTCAATAAAACGGGGTTTCCCCACTGTTTGATATTTGCAATCTAATTGTCAAAGTTTACTTTGAATAAACAAAAATAATTAATAATCATTGCATTCATCATTCTCATAAACGCATTCTTCTTACCTACGAATCTCACGTTTGCGTCTCGATTCTAGAGTCAAACTGTCTCATTCGTACAATACTCGGGCCAATCGTCAGAAAAAGATGGATGATCTCGAGGAAGAGAACAGAGAGTTGAGAGAAGAGATCGACACTCTGAAAGAGGATATGAGGAAGCTTCATAACGACATGCAAGCTCTAGTAGAAGCTCAGATGCAATAACAAAGGACTGTGATCTCAGAGATCACATCAACGCCCATAGTGGAGAAGTATGATCCTAGGTACAAGATGCAAAAACATCGCCCCTGGGGCATGCCACTCAACTATATCCCGGATGGATATGTTCCGCCGATCGCTGAGGATCAGGGAACCGCAGCAGGAACCGCTGGGTCTGAAGGTTACAAACTTCGGGAAAGCGAAGATGCCAGTGGCATGATAGCAACTCTTGAAGCTTACAAACTTCGGGAGACACCGAGGGTCTCGGCCATAATGACTATACCACCGCCCGTGGTACAGACTGTCCCGAAAGGACAGATTCCACAGATACCTTCTGGTGGAAACGACAACATGTTCGACAGAATGAATGAATTCCAGGAGCAATTCTTGGAGATGCAGAAGGAACTGCAAGCCCTTCGCGCTCAGGATCTATTTGGAAAGGACGCCGCGGACCTCTTCTTGGTCCCTAATGTGAAAGTTCCACACAAGTTCCAAGTGTTCGACTTTGAAAAATACAAGAGTAACTCTTGCCCTCAGAGTCATTTAGTGATGTACGCTCGGCGAATGTCAGCTCAGACAAAGAACCAGGAGCTACTAATTCACTACTTTTAGGATAGTTTAACCGGTGCCGCACTCAAATGGTACATGGGTTTAAATCGCGCTACGATCGACACGTTCAGAGATCTGGGCGCTGCTTTTGTTCAACAATATAAATATAATTTGGACATGGCACCGGACAGAGATCAACTCAGATCGATGTCACAAAAGGACAAGGAAACCTTTAAGGAATACGCTCAGAGATGGCATGAAATTGCCGCTCAGATTTCTCCACCTCTTGAGAAAAAAGAGATGACAAAGATCTTCTTAAAGACCTTAAGCTCATTTTTCTACGACAGAATGGTCGCCAGTGCGCCCAGTGACTTCACCGAGATGGTAGGCATGGGAGTTCGTCTTGAGGAAGCCGTCCGAGAAGAACATTTAGTAAAAGACGCTGGATCATCAAGTAATACAAAAATATACGGTAGTGCTCTCCTTAAGAAAAAAGAGCAAGATATCGGGAATATCTCTCTCAGAAAGCAAAGGCGACGATATCAACCAGTAGTGGCGGTAACTCCTGTTATCAATCCTGCGCCTGTTCCTACGTATCAACCTCAGGTTGCGCAGAGCCAACCTAATCAACAGCAATTTCAGTAAAGGACATAACAGTCTCTTCAGCAGACTCGTCCTCCGTACAACAACAACTGTACAACGCGACCACAAGGGTTTGACCTTATAACCATGTTGTACGTCGAACTGCTTCCATTACTACTGGTCAAGGGGCACGTCCAAACCAGGTCTCCTCTTATAGTACCAAAAAATTTGCCTTTTTGGTTCAAAGCGGATCAGACTTGTCCTTACCATCAAGGAGGACCAGGGCATAACATAGAACATTGTCTCAGTTTCAAATTCGATATGCAAAAGCTTGTTAGGAGCGGGGTGTTATCTTTCAAGGATACGAATCTGAATGTTCTCACAAACCCGCTGCCTCAACACGAGAAAGCTGCAGTTAATTTGATAGAGGGGGAGTCTAACAACATCTATCAAATTCATGATGTACTCTTATTAAGGGCCAATCTGGTCAAGATGCATTATAGACAGAGTGGATATGGCCATGTGCCACCTCATAATTATCACTAGTGTGATATCTTCTCTAAAAACAATCAAGGATGTTCTGTGGTGCAATCAGCTCTACAGGAATAATTGGATCTCGAATGGATCCAAGAGCATCGAGTTCGTGGAGTCAGCATGACCTATACAAATTCCAACGTCATTCAGAACAACGACATTCGTACAATGAATGTCAACTTGGTGGCGATGCACTCAAGGCAAAGCCAGTATCATAATCTGCTGCGGCACGATTACAATTCCTGTCTGACTTGCTCGGTAAACAAACAGGGATGCTCTTTTGTACAAGAGGCCCTCCAGCGTCAGATGGATCTTGGATGGATCCAGGACTACCATGATAGGAATCCCTATCAGATCAACATGATTCAAATCTTTTATATTCGTCTGATGAATACCAGCTTGGTGGAGTTACACGCCAGGCAGGTCCAACTCGGTTTTCTCACTTCGCATGATTATCTGAACTGCAAAGTATGTTGTCAGAGTAACTAAGGGTGCGCTCTCGTTTAGAGAAATTTACAACACTTGTTAAACCACTGGTGGCTTCCAATCTATATGGATGAAGACACGCAACAAATTAGTGTGGTTGATGGGAACCCTACTCGGCATCAAAGTCAGGGTGTCCGATCTACGGAAACAGATCTGGTGAGGTTACACTGCATTCAAAGCGGGCGTGTCCAGGTGCCACCACACAACTATGAACGTTGTAGAGTCTATTAAAAAAATAACCAAGGATGTTACCTCGTGCGAGCAGTCCTTCAGAGTCAGTTGGATCGCAGGGAGATTCACCCATACCTAGCTTTGGGATTCGTCGACTGGACGCCGAACTACTTCGTTGATCAAATCAGAGACGTGGTTGTAATCTCTGACCCTGAGAGGAACAAGGATGTTTGTACCATCATCCCTCTACTGGACGAATCAAAGGTTCTTGGCAAGGAACTAATTGAAGTTACTTACGACAGTCAGAAAAATCAGAAGGCTCCTGTAGTTATCTATCTGCCGGGACCATTACCGTATGAATCAGCCAAGGCGATCCCTTACAAATACGGTGCAACGATAATTGAGAATGGAAGGGAAATTCCATTACCCTCCGTCTTGAATATTGCAGACATCAGTCGAGTAACACGGAGCGGTCGAATCTTCAACCGAGGAGTTGGAGAACCTAACAAAGAAAAGGAACTTCAGACAAAAGCTCTTGATCCACCAGTCGGTCAATCTAGTAATTCTGACCTTTCGAAAAATAATGATGAGATGCTGAAGCTCATCCAAAGGAGTGAATACAACATTGTTGACCAACTGTTACAAACTCCTTCAAAGATCTCAGTGCTATGACTTTTACTCAGTTCCGAAGCCCACAGAGAGGCTCTACAGAAAGTCTTAGAGCAGGCCTTTATGGAATAGGATGTGTCAATACGACAGCTCGATAGCATTATCTCTAACATCACTTCCTGCAACAACTTAGGATTCAGTGATGAGGATTTGCCAAAGGGTGGAAAAAGCCACAACATGGCGCTCAATATCACAGTTAACTGCCAGGACGATGCTTTAGCCAGTGTATTGGTAGACACAGGATCGGCCATCAACGTTATGCCAAAGTCCACTCTAATACGACTATCATTCAAAGGACCCCCGATGAGGGGCAGTGAGGTCATCGTCAAAGCATTTGACGGGTCTCAAAAAGCAGTTATCGGCAAAGTCGACCTTCCCATAACTATCGGTCCTCACACTTTCCTAATTACTTTCCAGGCCATGGACATCCGGGCAGCATACAGTTGTTTATTAGGAAGACCTTGGATACACCAGGTTGGGGCGGTCACTTCGACACTGCACCAAACACTGAAGTTTGTCAAGAACGATCAACTCGTCACAGTTTGTGGAGATCAAGCCTTGCTCGTGAGTAACTTGTCATTATCTACTTGTGTAGAACCCGAGGAGGTTGTTGGAACTCAGCTCCAAGCACTGTCGGTGAGCAATGAGAATCAATCCGAGAAGGGAACATTGATTTCCTCATACAGAGATGCTCTCGAAGTGATCGTGAATAACAATGCAAAAGGATGGGGATAACTTGTCATTCCTACGGATGATAAAACAAAGAAGGGTCTTGGTTTTTCTGCAACTTGCACCCAGACAGCTGCTAACGATGAAAGTCTTCATCCTATTCAGAACTTCTTCCACAGTGGAGGTTTCCTTCACCTAGTGCCTCAAATAGTCCATACAATCAACGAAGGAGATTCCTCCGATATGGATGAGGAATGGAAGTCCTATCTCAACAAGGACGGTTATATGTCTCAGGAAGAGGTGCCTACGCCATTTTTCTATCCCGCACAGATTCCGAGATTTATACCCAGGTCAGACGTCGAAATGATATATGGAGATTGTGATCCGAAAGGATGCCGTGCTCCGCCAAATTCATTAGAGGAAGACACTCTGATGAGGGACAACTTTGACCACGACTATTATGGCTCGATGGATGGCATGCCTATCTGGCAGCCGTACCCAGGAGACTTGGGGCAAGAAAATCAGCCGAGCAATGAAAATCAGTTGAGCGTCATTGAACAGAATACCTGCGTCCCACCATGTCATGCGATCAATACTCAGGTCATTCAGAACCTATCCAGTACGTCGATGAATTGGAAAAGCTTGCCGGACTAGAATTCATCAACTATGTTTTTCCCGAGGTCAACGTCATCGAGAGAGATGACTCCTCCAGTTCCAAAGAAGTGTGGGACACCTTGGGACAACCAAGTGGAAAATTCGACTACATGGTCAAGTATACCGCTCCCGGAAGCTCTCGTATCAGGTTTGAAGATATCCAGCCAACTGGATGGGGAGATTTGCCTGAGAGCACAAATACTATGCAAAATACAACAGAGGAATCCTCCTACGACAACTCTGCCTGGGAGACAGATTCCAATGATCCTGCTCTGCCAGAAATCAGCGTTATTTCTGAAGACAAATCAAGGAAAGTACCAGACTTTGTGATTCACCAGGGAGTTCGCCGCCAATGGATTGCTGTCGATGTTTCGAAGATTGTTCATAAGTCAAAGTAATTGTCGTCTTTTAACCTTTCACCCTGCCCAGGTGAAACAGATGTTTTGATAAGGCTCGCTTTCTCTAAATTTCCCTCTGTGCTTCGCCCAAAGCGATAGAGTTTTGTTTTATATGGCTGTAGTTTCAAGAATCGACTTGTTCATAAATAAAATAACGTTGTTCTGTAATTTCCGCATTAATTGTTGTTTTCTCTTTTCGCTTTTCAGAAAATGGTAATCCTAAAAAACAACTCAAATAATAAAAACAAGCAGTTTTTCAAAGAAAAATACACTGCACACACTTGCATTTTCTCTATCTCTTCTAAACACAAATCATCACGTCATGCAGATTGCTTGTTTTAAACCCCGTTGAAACATACGATCTGATGCCTTCTCCCGACTTTGAGTTCTCAGTATTAGGGGCTGAAGAAGAAGTTGACGATGAAATTCCAGAAGAGATCTACTGACTACTCAAACAGGAGGAAAGGTCCATTGAACCTCATAAAGAGCCGTTGGAAACGATCAACGTGGGTTCAGAAAAAGAGAGAAAAGAAATCAGGATCGGGGCACTGCTCAGTCCAACTACCAAAGAGAGTTTGACAAAGCTTCTCAAAGAATTTCCCGATGTATTTGCTTGGTCATACCAGGATATGCCAGGGTTGGATACTAGCATCGTGGAACATCACTTACCGTTATGGTCATAATGTCCGCCAGTAAAATAGAGGTTGAGACGGACTCACCCAGATATGGCCATCAAAATCAAAGAGAAAGTACAAAAATAGATTGACGTGGGTTTCCTCGCCACGTCAGAATATCCTCAATGGTTAGCCAACATCGTACCCGTTCCAAAAAAGGACAGAAAGGTCAGAATGTGTGTAGATTACAGAGATCTAAATAAGGCTAGTCCAAAGGACGACTTTCCTTTACCACACATTGACATGCTGGTAGACAGTACATCAAAGTTCAAAGTTTTCTCCTTCATGGATGGATTCTCGGGCTATAATCAGATAAAAATGGCGCCAAAAGACATGGAGAAAACTTCATTCATTACCCCATGGGGTACCTTTTGTTACAAGGTAATGCTGTTCGGTTTGAAGAATGCCGGGGCAACCTATCAAAGGGCCATGACTACTCTGTTTCATGACATGATACACAAGGAAATTGAGGTATATGTCGATGACATGATTGCAAAATCTAAGACAGAAGAGGAGCATGTGACCCACTTGTCAAAACTATTCGAGCGGTTGAGAAAGTACAAACTCCGCTTGAATCCCAACAAATGCACCTTCGGTGTTCGTTCAGGGAAACTCTTAGGGTTCATCGTCAGCCAGAAAGGAATTAAGGTTGATCCTGACAAGGTCAAGGCCATTTAAGAAATGCCTTCTCCGAAAACTGAAAAACAAGTCAGAGGATTCCTGGGACGTTTGAACTACATCTCCAGATTCATATTCCTCATGACCGCGACATGTGCGCCCATTTTTAAATTACTCAAAAAGAACCAGGACTACGTTTGGACAGAAGATTTCCAAACCGCCTTCGACAGTATTAAGGAATACCTATTGAATCCCCTGATTCTATCACCTCTAGTGGAGGGAAGACCACTGATCATCTACCTAACAGTCTTGGAGGACTCAATGGGTTGTGTAGTTGGCCAGCAAGACGAAACGAAAAGGAAAGAGTCTGCCATCTACTATTTGAGCAAGAAATTCACCGACTGCGAGACTCGGTACACTATGCTTGGGAAAACTTGCTGCGCTTTGGCTTGGGCAGCCAAACGTCTTCTCCAGTACATGATTCCTCACACTACTTGGTTAATCTCAGAAATGGATCCAATCAAGTATGTCTTTGAAAAACCTGCTCTCACGGGAAGGATTGCCCGTTGGCAGATGTTGTTGTCAGAATATGACATAGAGTACCACGCTAAAAAAGCCATTAAAGGAAGTATTTTAGCCGATCATTTGGCTCATCAACCGGTTGACGATCAAGAATCAATCGGGTTTGACTTCCCAGACGAAGATGTCATGTATTTGAAAATGAAAGACTGCGATGAACTGCTACCCAGTGAAGGGCCAGAACCAGGTTCCCAGTGGGGACTTATCTTTGACGGAGCTGTCAATCATTACAGAAACGGAATTGGGACAATCATCATAACACCTCAGGGTACCGACATTCCTTTCACCGCCAGACTTACATTCAAGTGCACAAACAACGAGGCTGAATACGAAGCTTGATTCATGGGTCTCGAAGAAGCGATCGACTTAAGGATCAAGAACTTGGATGTATATGGCGACTTAGCTTTGGTCATCAATCAGATCAAAGGAGATTGGAACACATACAAATCCAGATTGATTCCTTACAAAGACTATGCGAGGAGGTTGTTATCATTCTTCAACAGAATCGAGTTTCATCATATCCCTCGTGAAGAGAATCACATGGCTGATGCCTTAGCCACCCTCTCTTCCATGATTAGTGTAGGTCAATGGACCGACTTACCTAAGATCGACATAATGCGCCTTGAACGACCCGCTTACATCTTTACGATTGAACTAGTCATAGACGACAAACCTTGGTATCACGATATCAAATGCTTCCTTCAGAAACAAGAGTGCCCACCTGGGGCACTAAGAAAAGACAGGAAAACCCTCAGAAGGCTGGCTGGCAGTTTCTTCCTGAGCAGTGACACACTATATAAGAGAAACTTTGACATGGTCTTGCTCCGATGCGTAGACAGACCAGAAGCAAACATGCTGATAAAAGAAATTCACGAAGGATCCTTTGGCACTCATGCAAACGGACACACAATGGCGAGAAAAATTCTGAGAGCAAGGTACTACTGGTTGACCATGGAATCCGATTTCTACAAGTACATGAGGAAGTGTCACGAGTGTCAGATATAATCCGACATAATCCATGTACCGCCAACGCATCTCAAAGTTCTCTCTTCCCCGTGGCCTTTTTCCATATGGGGAATCGAAATGATTGGCATGATTGAACCCAAAGCTTCAAACGGACATCGGTTCATCCTGGTAGCCATTGATTACTTCACCAAGTGGGTCGAAGCAGCGTCATACGCCAATGTAACCCGACAAGTGGTGGTCCGATTTATCAAAAACAATATCATCTGCCGTTATGGTGTCCTGAGCCAGATCATTATAGATAATGGATCTAACTTGAACAATAAGATGATGAAGGAGTTGTGTGCTGAGTTCAAGATCGAACACCATAACTCATCTCCCTACCGACCCAAGATGAACGGTGCAGTAGAAGCGGCTAACAAGAACATCAAGAAGATTGTTCAGAAGATGATTGTAACCTACAAAGATTGGCACGAGATGCTACCCTTTGCTCTTCACGGTTATCGCACATCTGTCCGCACTTCAACAGGGGCAACCACTTTCTCTCTAGTATATGGCATGGAAGCAGTGCTCCCCATCAAAGTAGAGATCCCATCGATCCGGGTATTGATGGAAGCTAAGATAACAGAAGCTGAATGGTGCCAAAGTCGACACGACGAACTAAATCTGATTGAGGAAAAACGAATAACGGCACTATGCCATGGTCAGTTGTGTCAACAAAGAATGAAGAAGGCATTTGACAAAAAGGTCCGACCTTGCATCTTCAGGAAAGGAGACCTCGTGCTCAAGAAGATACAATCATTCCTCATTGATTCTCGGGGCAAGTAGACCCCGAACTATGACGGCCCCTATGTGGTCAAGAAAGCTTTCTCAGGCGGCGCCTTGAGACTTGCAACCATGGATGGAGAGGAATTTTCCTACCCCACAAATGTTGATGTAGTTAAGAAATACTTTGCCTAAACTAAAAAAGAAAAAAAAACGTCTCGGTGGATTGAAAACCCGAAAGGGCGGTCCAGGCAAAAGTTAGAGACATAATAAAAAAAAAACATCCCGGTGGATTGGAAATCTCAAAGTACAATCCAGGCAAAAGTTAGGGATAATGGCAAGTAACTACATCTGGTCAGTTCAACTCAGCAACAGTAGTGTCATCCATCAGGAAAAACTCCAGTCAAGGTCATCTTCGACAGAAGCTCAGGATGTCCAGAATTCAAAGTTGGTAGAAGGGTAGCGGTCGTTATATTTCAATGTAGCCTTTTTCCCTTAAATTACCATTTTCAAACTTTGTAAATACTCTATGGAATCACGCGCTTGGCTGATTTCCATCCTATCAATAAAATTTGAGCCCTTGTGCTTTTGTTTGCAATTCTTATTTGTTTTAGCTTTATAGAACAACATTTTAACATGATCAACGGTTCTTGAAATAAAACAAAAATGAATTTACTTGTAAAATTTTTCTGCTTTTAAAATAAAGATAGCAATTTCTTTTGACTGTTAAACATCAAAAGAACATCAATCGCTTCTCTAGAAGTAAGCGAGCTTCAAAGTGCAGAATCAAAGTACTACTTCTAAACCAGTACGCCTGAAAGAAGGATCAACTGTGTCAGACGCGAATACTCTATCTGACATCCCCAGAAGAGTTCTTACCTCCTAAGCCCGACCAACGGTTGTTCCCCGCGGGAACTACTTTCTCCTAAGCAAGTCAGAATTGCTATCTTGAACCAACGGTACTTCTTCGTCCCAGCAGTGGCCGAGTATCCAGTCATGTTCATCTGTCAGCTTGTGTGTCGTGTCAGTTGTGTCAGCATAAACATACATACATCATGCATTATTGATTTACATTCATATTCATATTGCATCACTATCACTCTAGTCAGTCTTATCCCCTAGTGATAAAAGTCCTCTAAATCGAGTTGTCAGTTCTTTCCTCGTTAGGAAATGTTGCGTCTGCACTATCTCCCTCCTCCAGTTTATTTCTGGATTGGAGTTGGCCCTTGACCACTTTGATAACTTGAAACTCTGAGAAGACCAAAGAAACTTTCGACAAATGTCACTCTTCGCCATTGAAGACGATATCTTCGCTTTCCCGGATTAAGGAAAATCCCCAGAGAAAGCCACACAACTAAAGACTTTCAGCAACACATTGATTTTTCTCTCCAAGAGAGTCAATGTTAATGAAGTCATCGGCACCTCAAAATTGGGGTACATTGTATGGCATTTCTCCGAGAAGGCCTCGAAGAAAAGTATGATGTAATATCTCCAAGCGAAAGCAGTCTCTCAAGAGAGTCATTTTCCCCGATAGTGACAACAAATGGCATCTCCAACAGAGAAGTTTGTACACCTCTACAACTCAGACAACTGGGTTCCCCAGCAAGTCTGACATCAGATCTTTTTACATCAAATGGCATCTTCCTAGGAAAACTCGGCGAGAAGTTTGACGAAAACTGCTACGCATAACGTCCCTTGTCAAGAAAGTTTATTGACAAAAGAAACTTAGACCAGTTCCTTGGTAGGAAACCAGGATCGAGGGGAAGTTTATTTCAGCAACTAAGACCAGTTCCTTGGTAGGAAACCAGGATCGAGGGGAAGTTTACATCAGAAACTGAGACCAGTTCCTTGGTAGGAAACCAGGATCGAGGGGAAGTTTACCTTTTCTAAGTATCATTGCTTAGCAAAAGAAGAAGGATGTGTGAAACTGCCATTCTTAACCACCATCAAAATTTCGGGTATTCTAATATTTAATCCTTTTGCACCCCGAATGCCCGAATACCTTCGCCATTCACACCTTCGGGTCTAAGAAGATTAAATATGGGCATCTGTCATACCCCAAATTTTGACCACTAAGATTTCCCATCATTGTGCAAACCATCATCACAATATGGATGAACCATTAGTCTCCCCAAAGATGGGTGAGCATCCACTACAATCATAATTAGGGTTTCAAGCCCTCTCAGAGCTCTTAGACAAAGGATCAATCAAGGAATGGCATGATCATCAACTTGTCTAACCTCTCAAACATCCACAAAGGATCAAGGGGGCTCCCACTTCAAGGATTTAGCACAAAGCTGCAACATTCCAGGTGGATTAAGCCTTAAGATCGCCAGTGTCACCAAATTAGGGTTTGGTCGACCAGGGCCTCCAGATGGAAATTTTCCTCTAGGCATGAGCCAATGATTCAAAGCATAACCTAATATACCCCATGGAACCTCATGGACCCAATCATCAAGTCAATTTAGCCTCAGGGGATGCATTCACTAAAAATCAGGAATTAGGGTTTCTTGACCTAATTCACCCTAAGTTGACTTTTGGGACAAATCATGAGCCAAGACCTCAAGAGAGGATTTGAGAGTCTCCAATAAACTACATTGATCCATTTGCAACAATGGATTGATCCAAGAAGCTTGAGCAACAAGTTTCAATTTCATCTGAACCACAATTAGGGTTTCGCGAGAAAAGTCAACTATATCTTTGACTTTTGAACAGGACATGCTCCCAAACCCTAGGACATGATTCAATACACCCTATAACACCTATGAAACCAATCTATCAAGTTTGATTTAGGTCAAGGACTTAATTTCATAGAGGATCGCACAGTTTGGAATTCATCTGATAAAAAGTCAATTGTGCACAAAAGTCAAACTTTGACTTTTTGAGATTTTTCACAATTATGGTTCCTTAACCCTAAAATGATGTTAATGTGTGATTGGAATCATCATTCATCAAGAAAAATCAAGAAAAGTGGGATAACTTGTAAAAGGGGTAACCATAAAAACTTAGAAATTTTTCTAAGTTATGGAACAAAGTGGCTAGGGTACCAACTTTGGAGGATCATAACTCCTAAACCTCAAATTTTGCAAAGGGCAAGCAACTCTATCCATCTGAACACCTCAAGGGGGGACCAAGGAGGAACCAACTCTGATCCCAAGCCTCTCAAGTCTTTGGAACCAAAAATAGCATGCCAAACCTAGAAATGCCTAAAAGAGGGACAAGACTCCTATTTTGGATTGAAGCATTCAATGCATACACCAAGGTGGCATGGACTGAGCCATTTCCAACTGAATTCAGTCAATACTTATCCAAGACCAAGGGGACCAGCAGCCTGTGCCCTAACCTCTAGTCAATGGCTAGAGGAGACTTGGATTCTCATTGCTCAACATTGGCCAAACCTATGCAGCAGTTTCCATTCACTATTCCTTGCAAAACAAACTTGCTCTACTATAAATAGAGCTCATTTGTGATCAGTTCGAGTACACCAAAGCCATCAAATAGATGCTTTCCTCAAAATCTCCTTCTTCACTCCAAAATTGCCTTCCAAAGCAAGTCACTATCGGGTTTTGAGTTTGAGAGCTATTCCAACCAAACCAATCACACACACACCTCATAAACATCATATAGAAGTGATCCAAACACTCACATAACATCTGGAACATCAAAATCACAAAATCACCAACCAACTGCTCAAGCCTTTGACAGATTTACAGCTGGGGTACCATCTCAAGTTCCAGATCATTTCAATCCACTCCAAGCATCCAGACACACTCCATAGCACCTAGGGAAGCTGTCCATAACCTTGGAACCAAGTTGCAACACCTCTAACACAAAACACGATCACCAGCTGCAAGTGGTAAGCATGAGCTCTTCTAACTCTATGATCCATGCATTTTTTGCTGCACAATAATTCGACCATATGTTCATAATCATGCATGGAGTGTTTTCCCTCAATTAATTGCATTGCTTGAATCGTGTATGGAATTTCTGAACCTTCATGCAAATTTTGGGGTTCTTAAGGTTTCTCTTTGATTTCTTATTCCATGTTTAAAACAAATGAAATTAAAGACCATATACATGACCGTGAGGTTGAAACAAGTAGATTGATATGTAGATTGCATGATATCATCAAGTATTCAGTGAGATTGGATAGAAAACGCAAATCTGCAGAAACGGAGGAAGGGCGCGTGTTCTTGCCATGTTCTTGGCGCCCTTTTTCAAATATTTGAATATTTGAATTTTGTGATTTTATTTAATTGATTCAAAAATTAATTTCTCTCTGAGTTTTAATGATTTTGAGTTGGTTCTATTTTTAATAATTAACAAAAATGTTAAAATATTCTTTTTTCCCAAAAAATCCCAAAAATATTATTTATTTCATATACTTGATATTTTTGTAAAGAATTTATATTTTAATTGTTTTTGACATTTAAAATATTTCCTCTTTCTTGATTTTTCAAATTTTAGTGATTTCCAATCATTTTGTGGATCAAAACCTAATTTTTGAAACATTAATCCAAGATCACAATTTGTTTTCCACATGTTTAACAATTTTGATCATTTTAATTGAATTTTTATTCAATTAAAATACACTTTGTAAACAAATTAGGGTTTTTGATTAATTCAACCATCATCAAACTTTTTTCAAACACTTTGGGCCTCTAATAGAGTGTAAGACCCAATCCCCCTTGAAAACTAAACCTTTTTTGGGCCTTAGTCATTGTATAAGACCCACTGCGTTTTCAAAAATCTCGGCGTGATCGCCGTTGTCAAATAAAAACCCCTTGGGCCTACCCTCGTGTTATAAGACCCATTTCTTTTCTTAAAATAATCATTGGGCCTCTAATAGAGTGTAAGACCCAATCCTTTCTAAATACAAACAATTTTGGGCCTTAAATGTTGTATAAGTCCTGTTGTATTTCAAAAGTTCGGCGCGTTCATCGCCCGTTTAAAACAAACCTTTTGGGTCTCTCCTCGAGCTATAAGACCCATTCAAAACTTTTTGGGCCTCTAATAGAGTGAAGACCCAATCCCCTTTTAACCAAAACCTTTCTGGGCCTCAGATATTGTATAAGTCCCTCTGCATTAAAAGAAAATCTCGGCGCGATCGCCAGTTCAAAAATCAAACCCTTTGGGCCTACCCTCGTGTTATAAGCCCCATTCTTTAAAAATCATTGGGCCTCTAATAGAGTGTAAGACCCAACCCTTTTTTGAAAACCAAAATAATTTGGGCCTCAGTGTATTGTATAAGTCCCGACACCATCAAAAAGTTCGGCGCGATCGTCGCCTTTTAGAACAAACCCTTGGGCCTCTCCTTGAGCTGTAAGCCCCACCACTTGTACAAAAATAAACCTTTGGGCCTCTTGAAAGAGTGTAAGACCCACCCCTTGTACAGAAAACTATAAGTCCCATTGTACAAAACAACAATGCAATCACTGATAAAACCTTGGGCCTCTCCTTG
The DNA here is from genome assembly GCA_022829125.1 of Lathyrus tuberosus. NCBI lineage: Eukaryota > Viridiplantae > Streptophyta > Magnoliopsida > Fabales > Fabaceae > Lathyrus > Lathyrus tuberosus. The sequence goes on from JALAZF010000282.1 coordinate 2,244,050, forward strand.
AGCTGTAAGCCCCAACAATCTTTTAAAAGCACTTTCTCCTTTGATTTTGAATATAATATTGTTATCAAAGCTTTCTTTGTTGAACAAACTAACCAAACAACATGGAAGCTCTACAACCGAGTAAGTGTTTACCCGCTTTCTTTATCCGCTTTCCTATATATATATATATAACTGTATTGTGGGGCTGCTCACTGTAAGTCTTCTTTCACAAGCTTTTATATACTTGTCAAATATCCACTGTGTAATACTAGTATAGTTATTTAAAGTTTTCCCCGACAACTACGTCTAGCACTAGGTAAAGCCCTATTGGTCACTCTTAAATACAAACAAAACTAGATCCCCATAGGATTACCAGACACAGTCTTCCCTCCTCTTGGGGTTAAACAATATGGAGACGTGAAAGGCAGCATTCTCAATGAACCCTTTCTCAGACTGTCACCCTTAGAAATTGTCAAAGAGACTCTACTCCCCAGAGATGATCTTTTCTCCGTGAATGGCATCTCTTAATTTCTTCCAAATTCTCGAACTTTCCTAGCTTGATCTATTCTCGGTGAATGGCATGTCTTGAATTTCTCAGGGTTTAGGGACCCACAGGCTTCTTAAAAGCATCCCCGCCTCCTCTTGGGCGTTGTACAAGGACCCTTCGGCTTCTTAAAAGCTCTCATGCCTCCTCTTGGGCTTAGTACAAGGACTCAGAGACCTCTACAGGTATAGGAACAGAACCTAGTCATCAATTTACTAGAGCTGTCTTTCTGAGTCAAGTGTCAGACCAGTTAATGGGTTGACCTTCATCCCTTAACGTACCCGCCTTCTCTTGGGCATCATACAAAGATCACTCACTATCTGAGAATCGATTTCTCAAAACACCCGTAGACTTGGACAGTCTCAATACCCTTTGGATTTCCCATTTCCTTAAAGAACAGGAAATAACCATGGTCCTCTGATCAATCCCAAAGTACAACATTACCTATATAAGAACTGATTTTCTCTTTATCCAACATACTGGACCTATCACTCAACTAAAATAGTCACCAACACACTAGCCTCCTCTTGGGCTTTGTACAATGATTCTCCCAGTGGAGCAAACCTCTTAGCCTCCATCTCGGGCTTTGTACGAGATACAAAAACACTCTCTTATTGAGTATAAAAGACTCTCTTGTTGAGTCACACCTTTTAGCCTCTATCTCGGGCTTCGTACGAGATAAAAATCACTCTTTTCTTGAGTATAAAAGACTCTCTTGTTAAGTCAAACACTTTCAGCCTCCATCTCGGGCTTCGTACGAGGTACAAAGACTCTCTTGTTGAGTCAAACACCTTTAGCCTCCGTCTTGGGCTTCGTACAAGACACGTACAAAAACACTCTCTTGTTGAGTCAACCCTTTTAGCCTCTCTCTCGGGCTTCGTACGAGACACATAAAAACACCCTCTTGTTGGGTCAATATCCTCCTCTTAGGCTTTATATAAGGAAACCCCGGTTGAGTCAATCAACCTTTTAGCATCAAAATCTGTGCCTCGTTCACAGTATACAAACATCAACAACTCCTTTTCCCCCCATCTATTTACTGTAATCGGCAAGCCTCTGGATTATTTACATCCACGCCACTGTCCCTCTTTTAGCATGAGAAATTCCTAAGGAAAGATGGCTGTTACGGTGAGAATTGGATACCATAGTTATTAATGAACTAGGATCACATTTCTTTAAATGTTCACCACCGACTTTGATTTATCCAAAGGAAAGGTCCAAAAGCGAAAAAACCTAGAGATCTAAGGTTCGGGGGTTGGTTACGCCTAGGGAAGGTATTGGCATCCTAAACGTCCGTAGTACTCTACAGGAACCTCTTGTTAGTATTTATGTTATCTCTTACTCGCTTGCTAAGGGTGCTATGCTAAAGGCTGAAGCCCTAGGGGTTAGTATCTAAGTATACTCGACAAGGTATCGCACCTTGTGCCTACGTATCCCAAGGGGAACGGAATCAGAGTAACGCGTAGTTCTACAATGAGGAACTTCTTGACGGGGTCAAGGTTCCAAGGGGGAGGTAAAGTCTAAGACAATACCTTACATAGATACGGCGACTCTAAAGTTATAGGTTGGTTATAGAGGGGTAGGATTGTAAATGTTCGCGGCGGAGAATTTACTTGGAGTGCGGCGACTCCGATCCTAAAGCTAAGATTCTAAGTGTTTACAGCGAGACGTGGAGTTCGGCGACTCCGAATCCTAAGGCCAAGGGTTCTAAAGATTAGTCCTATGACGTTTGAGTCAATATTATGGTACCTTTCCTTTGGAATGTCGAGGGGGGCTAACTTAATGATTATTAGTGCGCACTAGCAAAGTGGGCTAGCTTTAGTGTATAGTGACCAAAAAGGTTGAATGCGATGCCTAAAGGCAATCGACTTATATGGGTAGAAAATGGGCTCGACGTTGGATCGAGGATTTTTATATTTTTTGAAAGGGTTTTAAAAGCAATATCATGCATACATAAACAAAGGTAAACACAAGAGCATAAACAAGTAGAGGTATAAGCAAGGCACAATATCAATCACAACACACAATGTACGATGATGGATCTTAGCGGGGAATGATTATTAAGAGAAGAGTTGTTAATACGATTTATTAGGAAAAAAGTTGATTTAAGGTTTATTGATAATAGGCTTATTTTAGAAATATGTGCTAAAGATTTTCAAAAGGTTTTAAGTTTAATTATTTTTGGTTTTAAAGTTTTATTAAAAAAAAAGTTATTAAGAGTTTATTAATAAAAAATTTTAATTTGGTATCTTAGCAAAAGAGTTAATTATTTTTATAAAAAAGAGAGGTTTAATTATATTTTATAAAAAGGGTTATTTATTTGTGAAAAAAAGTTCTATTTTCTAAGAAAACCTTCAAATAAAAAAGTGCTTAGCTATAAAAGGAATTGCTTAATTATTTTAAAAGAAAATTGTTTAGTTTTAAATTAAAAGGTTTATTATTTTTAGGAATTGTTAAGTTATTTTAAGAATTATTAAAGTTGTTATCAAATTAAAAGGTTAAAGGTTTTTTTTATTAATTAAGAAAGAGTCTTATTATATATTTTTTTAAGGTTTTAATATTTATTTTTAGTTATGCAAAAAACAAGCTTAATTATTTTCTTAAAAAAAGAGTTTACTTATAAAAAAATTAAATTAAAAAAGGTTTGAAATAATCACGTAGTGATCTGGTGTGCCAGGTGAGAGAGGGTCCATCGCGGACCCTCAAATCTCAACCTTAGGATGCAAAAGGCTGCAATCTGAGCGCAGGAAGGTGAGGATGCACAATATATGACATGAGTGCGTGTGTATGTGATCACAGTAGTAAAAACAACACAAAAGAAGTGGAACGACTCTCACTCTCTCGTCCCTCTCGTTCGTCTCTCTCAAAAGGGTTTCAGAAACTCTAATCACCATCTCTCTCAATCGATTTCTCTCTCGATCAAGCAATCAATAAGACCTAAATCTACCCTAATCCCAATCGAAATCGATACCCCATCATTCTCATTATAGTTTTTGATTACAGAGTACAATTAATTTGCGAATGAACAGAAAAAAAGGTAAAATGGCGATGGTGGTGCGACCTTCCCCGGACCTCCGCTAGAGATAAGTCTTCTCTTCCTCCTCTTTATGTGTGTATGTGTGTTTGTTAATGTTCTTGAATTTGCGTGTAACTGCTGTTGTGTGTGTATGGGTGATGGTTTTTCTTTGTCTGTTGTTGTCGTGAATTACTCTGTGTGTTGTGGAGCTTGAGTGATATTGCTGCTGTATGTTACTGGTGTGGAATTTTGATAGTGTTCTGTTTCAGTATTGACTCTGCGTGTGTTTGAGTCGTTCTTATGGTGATTTTCTCTTTGAACTGTGGTGTGGCGAATGGTTGTAAGATATTGGTGAGTTTCTAGTATGGGTTGATGAATTATTTTGGTAAGATACGTTGAGGAATTGGTTTTTCTGATAATTTCTCCTCTCCTTCTCAAATGCATATGAGTCTCTTATATAGCCTCAGCTATGGCTTCAAAATATGATAATGATGTTTCCATTTTCAAAAGAGCATGCTTGGATTCTTTTGGAAAGAAATAGGAACCGTTTGAAACATGTTGATTTAGTTTTGGATTAATTTGAAAACTTTCTGTAACCGTACCAACAGGTTGGGACACATTTAAAGTTGTTTTGGAAAGATAATCAATTGGCCTTGATTTTGTTTTGATTGTGGTTGATGGTTGTCTGAGACAAAATCACAACGTATTCAATCCTTGCAAACTTTCTGTGTATATCCGCCTTTGGTTGGAGATCTGATCCTGCCCTTAATTATGATGATAGTTGATTGTATTAGGTTATGAATTAACTAACGGTTATTGATTGCTCGTACTAGTGAATTCGCGAGTTAGAAAGTATGATTTTATCGACTTCCTCTTCGTGTAGAGCTCCTGGACCACATCAGAACTGGTGGTGAACTCCATTTGCTGAAAGATCAATCTCTAATCCTGACTTCCGGCTGTGTTTAAACATATGGTACTATTTTGAGGCCTATTCTTTTTTATGTTTTCTCCTTTTTTATTTTGTGGACTGCTTCAAGATTAGTCAGGGTGTGGATAAGCTGCATGAATTTCATAGGTTTTGGTGCTGGTTCATGGGAGAGCATGGGTGCCTTCGTGATTTAGCAATGATTACAGCTCAGTTCTGGTAAGCTTCAAAATTGTGTTTGGGTTCAATTGGTTCAGTTATTCAAATGGCTTTTGAGATATTTGTTCATTGTATCTAACATGGATTCTTGTCCTATGAAGTCAGGTTCCGCAGCTTCCCGAACATCACCTCTTCGAGCCCAACCGTCAATTAGAATCATCAATTAGAATGTTGCGGACAAAAGTGTTTTCTGGAATCTCCTGTACACTCATTTTGTTTGCTGTTATTTCATAACTCAGCAGGTTCACCATCATGAAGGCGCCGACAATGTATTAGGAAAAACTCTGTTCAGACACCTTTCATGGTTCATGAGCGAAACTTTCCTTTTTTCAATTTGGTTATTAGTGAAGCTGGATGAATGAAGATTAATGATGATGACCTTGAATGCTTGGTTCTAAATTCTGATTCGTGATTGTACTTTGGAAAGAAAAGCATTAGTTTTAAAGATTTGAATTGATGGCTTGCTGTTTGCTTTTTTTGTAGATGTCACAAGGACTGATATGAAAAATTTCAGCGTGTACACCAAAGTCACCCAAGAGTTCTTTTAGCAACTGGCATAATAAATGGAAACCTTTCTCTTCTGACAGTTGTGTACCCAAGTTGCTCAAAGGTATATAGAACCAAATTGGGACAAGGGCTTCTAACCTCCCTGTAGCAGCAGTACGAACAGATCCTCTTTTTCAAAATGTGAGGGTGGGTGTAAAATCCTAACATAAGTAGCTTTATGGATTCTCTCATGTCGTCACTTTGTGCTTTCAAAGAGAAAAGCTCCTAATATGAAAGTGCCCCTTTGTATCTTTGTACGACAGCATAATAATTTGAACATCAAAATTAATGTAAATTTTTTATTTCTTGCATGAAGCACTTTTTACTCTTGTAAACTTTGCACCCATCTTGCAATTTTAAGCATTTTTGGATTTTTGATAACTGCCTTGGATTTACGAAAACATGACTCAAATAAAGACCTTGGCCTTAAAAATCACATGAAAATCTCTTGTCTAAACTTGATTTTCCAAATTTTTCATCCAAATTACTATTTCAAGCGTATGGTTCACAAACTACCAAAATCCAAACTCTTCCACTTGACAACTCTGAGAAATCTTGTAGAAAAAGTTGATCTTGTAGTGGCTAAGGGATCAGGAAGGGTGAAGGCATAACTCACATGAGTCCACACACTTACAAAGATCAGAGAAATTCCACAACACGCACACGGCAAAGCCTTCAAGATCTTGAATCTTCTGTAACAGCACCTGTGTTCACAAATGAAACAAACAAGTAAAACTAGATAAAGAGGTTAGTTATGCACGAATGATTGACTTAAGATGTTATGCAGACAAACCAATGGATCTAAGGGAAAAATTTGGGGTACAACAATGGCATTGCTCTAAACTGAGTTAAAGTCTTCTCCTTCAGGTTAAAAATCCCCTATAAAGGAAATTATGGCATTGCTGGATTCACATATCTGTAACACCCCAAAATTTGCCCTCTTACTTTTAGCTAACTGGCTTATGTTTCTTTGCATTTCTTGCATTAGCATTTGTGCATAGCATTGGTTCTTAGCATGGGATCAAGGTACTTGGTTCATATCAAAGGAGTCTCAAGCCTCAAGGTGGTTTGAGGAGTTCATTACATCTTCATAAGATCAAGAATGGAAAAGGATTTCAAGTGAATCTTTCCCTCCTAACCAGAGGGACCAGTTAGGGTTTTGACCCAAAGGACTTCTTGAAGGGCTTTGTGGATTCAAGCATGCTCTTATGGTATTCCATATGCTCACAAATGCTCATAGACGAAGGCTTGGCTAGTGGTTCATTGTGGAAGATGTTCAGTGGATCAGTTACTTGTGAAGTAAGCAAAAGTCAACTGTAAGGAGGGGAAGTCAACTGTGGAATTTTGAGGTTCTCTTCAGGGTTTTCAAGGTCTCACATCCTCATATGGTCTTCAAGGGTCAATTTTCATAACATTTACCCAAAATCAAGGGTTTGTACAAAAGTTACTAAATTTGGAAAATGACCTATAATGAGAAGTTTCCATTTTTGGCAAGTTTTTACACTACATTCAACTTAACTTTTCATCAATAAAGAAGCTTCAATTGAATTTTCCTCAAACATGAAAGTTGAAGATCTTTTTCTCCCCTTTCCAACAAGTACTAGAACATCTCCATATCATTTGTAGAACTCAAGTTATGGCTAAGGCAAGGCAAGGTGTTTTTAGGGTTCTTCATATGTACCAATTTTTACACCATTTGGATTTTGGTTCCAATTGACTTGTAATGACTTTTATTGGTCCATGTCACATTACAACATTCAATTACACCTCATGAGGACCAATTTTGACCCTTGTTTCATGCCAAACCGTGCCATATACCCTATGAATTTCTCAAGTGACCAAAGTGCAAACGGATTCATATCTCACAAATTAAACCATTTCAAAGCCCAAATCCAATTCAGGTGTGATTAGCAAATGAAGTGTGAGTGATTCATGATGAAAAGCATGCCTTGGCACGTGTGGATTAGTGGAAATAACACAAAGTGCAAATTTGCATAAACCATCCAAACTCACTAATCAGGGGTTTAATCAATTGCTAATCATGATCAGAGGTCTAATGAGGTGTATATAAGCTAACTCACACGTACAAAGCTAGGTCATGCACTCATTCTTGCTCAGAATTCCATTTTCATCTCACACTTTTCTCTCTTCGAATCTCTCATTCCTTGAGGGATTTTGAAAATCTCTTGGCATATTATTAATCAGTGAGTTGAAAGGAGTGTGAATCTACCACTGTTTCAAGCTTTAAGCAAGGTTTTCAGCAAGTGCATCTCAAGTTGGTTCACCTTCAAAATCCTAGATCCAGTCCATTTCAAGCCTCTATTTGCATTTATTTTGCAAATAGAGCTCAAAAGAGGAAGATCTGCAGCTTTTGGAAGGAGCTCTTGGTGTCTTTCAAGCTCTACAGATCTCAGGTAAGCTTGCTTTTCATGGTCGTATAACTGGAATTTTAAGTGTGCATGATGATCTATGAAGTCCACTGATGATGCTGATCTATTTAGTTTTGAGTTTGGACGTGTAGATTGTTTGAATTTTGAGATTTAAGTTTTTAGATCCAAACTTATTTTGTTCAATTTGGCTTGTGTGTTGGTTGTTTGTGAAAACTAATTGCATATTTGAAATCCTTGTTGAATTCTGGTCAAGATAGTATGCTCATGTTTGATTTCTGGGAAATTTTGTGAAACTCCACCGTGGGAGCCACCGGAGAAGACGACCGGAGCTAGGGCTCCGGCGTCTGGTTCACTTTAAGGTGAACTGAAGATTCAATGAAGGTGATGATGTTTGGACCGTTGGATCCTTTGATCTGACGGTCATAAGTGTGCCAGATCATTTAGTTTTCTTATTTTAATTTTAATATGCGTGTGTGTCTTTCCATGTTAACTATTGTACACGCGCAGATATAGGCCTTTCATCTCACATGCTTACTTGATCTGTTGACTTGATCTGGGGTGTTAGATTAATCCAATGAACCTGATCATGCCAGCGCATTAAATTATCATGTGATCTTCACGCGCTTTGCTTTTATTTTCTGATCAATCACATGTGTGTGCGTGCATCATTCTTAGCATGTGCGTGTGGATCTGTACCTTTCATCATGGCTACCTAATGATTTTTTTGACTTGATATGGCACGTTGGATCAATCAGATGGCTGGTGTGGGTCCTTTTGGTTGACTGGATTCTATGTGGGGGTGTGTTGACTTCGCTGATGGGTCTTTTGACCTGGGCTTGATATCCACACCTCCCCCTTGAGCCCAGTTTGGTTTTGAACGTGTTTGAGTTGCTGTTTGCACCCCCCTGGCTTTTATTTTTATTTTATTTTATTTTAATTGTTGCATTTTGCTTTTTAATTTTTAAAAATATATTTTAGCATCCAAAAATTATGAAAAAATTCATGAAGCATGTTTAGGTTTTTATAAAATTTTGACAAATTTTATTTTCCATTTTTATTTTATTTTGTGCCTCTGATTTAATTGTTTGTTTATTTTCTTTTTGGATTGTTTCATATATGCACACCCTGCCTTGTTGATTTTTGTTCTCATCATCTATACATGATTTGCATCTCATTCTTTTTTCATTTTTTAGAGGACATCTTGAGATCCTTAAAAATATTTTTCTCATATTTTTAAACTCTTTTCATATTGCATTTTAGTCCCTCTCTTTTGCATATTGAGTCATGTTTCTTATGTGATCTTTGCTCAATTGTTTGAGATGCTCAACTTGTGGTTTTTGTGTGATCTTTTGACATGTGATTGGTTTCTGACTTAGGTCATTTGAGTTTTAATTTCACAATTTTTGAATGTCATTTGATACTAGTAGAAGACCCGTGCGTCCGCACGGGTATGAGAAAAAGTATAAGATGAAAAAAATAAGGAATATTTAATATTTGAAAATATGAATTTTATCTTTCAAATTAAGTTAATTATTAATTAAAATAAAATATGTATTGTGTTTACAGTGATGCGTGAAATATAAAGTTTATTTGATACAATATAAAATGTATTTATTTACAGATGTAAAATTGAAATTAGTTATTTAATTATAAAATGAAAAATGATTATATATTTTTAATGACTTGTGAGATGAAGAAAGAAAAAAATGAATATTTAAAAATAAGGATTTTGTCTCTCAAATTAAGACAATGGTTGATTAAAATAAAATAGATATTGTATTAGTAGTGACCCGTGAGATAAATATATAGTGTTATTTTATTAAAATTAAAAAGTAGATTATTAATATTTTTAGTGATAATAAATAAATAAATAAAATTAAAATGAAAGTAAGAAAGTATGAGAAATGTTTTAATAATGGAGGTGGTAATGTAGTTATCAATAAAAATGTACATGTTAAATTGGAATTAGAGTTGTTAAGTACTACATGGAAAAAGTATATATTCCATTGGATGCAAAATCATAGAGTATGTAATTATAACAAAATGTAATTGTAGCAGAAGTTCTATGAATCATACAGTAATTCTAACACAGTATAATTATTACAGAATGTAATTTTAAGCATTCATCCACTATGTAACTATAAAACAATTTTTATGAATTTCTAAGTAACCATATATTGTAGGCATGCTACATTAAAATAGAAGGTAATAACATGAGTCATATATTCCAGTGTTGTCATATTGAGTAGCTCTAACTAAGTCACAATCAACATCAGCATCCTTGACTGTGTCTGAATCCACTTTAGCTGGATTTAATTCACTGTTAAAATCGGGTTCATTTTCTCCACATGTAGATATTGAATTCTACAAAATACACAAAAGCCAATGTCAGAAATATAAATGATTTTAAACGTAAAAATAACAAAAACAAACATATAGCAGCACGAAAATCTTTTCACTTACAGATGATAAATCAATATTTTCTTTGCTTGTAAGAACATTTGTAGATTATAATTTAGACTGAATTTGAACAAATTGTGGCAAATATTCTACCTCATCAATAATGTATAATTTTCAATCTGATTAACATACTTTAAAAAACTAACTCCAAAATCATAATGACATATAGTAGGCAAAGCTTTTGACTTATAGATGATAACTCAAGATTTTTTTCACGTGTAAGAACTTTTGAAGATTATGATTTAGACTGATTCTTAATAAATTTGCAGAAATCGAACGTTCATAATTGTTAAAATAAATGATTAAATAGAATACTTCACCAACAATGTAGTCATTTTCAATATGATTAACAAATGATTCATCTATTTTAAGGTTGTAAACAGAAGTTTGATTTAAAGTTGGTTGGACTTTAACTCTGAATGCCATTATCTTGTTCAACAGCTAATTGTACTGATTTATCTCATGACTAAACTTTTACTCATAAAATTTTTAAAAATAAAAAATATGGAAATAGTTAACCTTGGTATAAACATTAGTACACTTTATCCTTAATTATCATTAGGAGTTTTTGAATTAAATGAATGCATTATGGTATATTAGCCTTGAGAAATTCTAAAGTAGTGAACTTTTGCTTATAATAGTGATTAATATTTAAAGCATTTATTTTGTTTATAATAGTGACCTGTATACACTATGCCGATCTGTGACATTCTAATCACACAAAGAACCTGCTAAAGCCAAAGTCAAGGCAAAAGCCACAAAACCAAGGCAAAGAGGTAGCTGAGAAAGAGAATGAACTTAGTGTCAGTTTGCTTAATATTCAAGTTGGATTAATTCGTAAAGCATGAAAGCATCCATCAGCAGATAGGTACTTTGGCAAACCTACCAAAGAATCTTATAATTAAACAGAATGTTAAATTTTCGGCCATCGAGTTGATGTTTCAGTACTTTGATATGCTTGACATCTGTTTAGATGAAAATTGATATATCTATAAAATTAAATAATGCATTTTGCTAGTTGAGGAGATAGATGTTGGCGACACCAAATTGCGGCAGGTTGTCAGTGGTTTGGCAAAGTACTGCAGTCCTGATGATTTAACGGTAATGTAGTTATCTAACCCAGTGTGGTGATTGATAATATTCGTTTTGAATTGTAATTAACTCTTGTTGTCCTGCTGTTTGATGTTGCACTTTGCACAGAATCATCGGGTTAAACTTATTACAAATGTCTAACCTGAAAAACTACGGGACGTGACATGTGAATGACTGGTATTTACTTTATCTTGTTGTGTCATTACTTGTTACACATGTTTCATTGTTTTCTGTCTGTATTGTGATGGCCATTTAGTCTGAAGGGCTGTTTGTGCAAGAAAATAATTCTACAGAAAACAATTTCAGCATTTAACATATAAGTTGCCCAAATTGCCACACCACTTTTAATATCAATAATGCATGTTTCCAGGAAACAAAAATGTAACAACACCATAAACACTCAAAATCTATACGTGGTAGACTGGTGAGGTTGGCCTACTACATGAAACTGAGAAGCTAGCTCAACCATATGTAGACACTAAAATACGGGCGAGACTGAAAATAAACAAGTGGCAGCAGTACATGAGAAATAAATAAACAATAAAAGCCTTTGCTGATTTACCGAAAAGATGATTTTCAAGACATCCCATAGGCATATATTCATAAACCAAAAGGCTTTGCTGATTAGAATGATGCAACAGACTTAGCATAAGAACCTCAGTCACAAACTCCTGAAAACCTTGACTACAAAAATAAGAATGTCTGTAGTAATAATAATAAAAATAAGAATAATAATATTAATTAATTAGAATTAGAAAAGTCTAATTTACCATATTAGACTTAGAAGTTCTGGCCATTCATGATTCAAAACAAAAATGAATTAAATAATCATAGATTAACTACCATGACATGTAAACTATACACACAAATGTTTTAAGAAATTATTCCTCTCGTAAGGACCCACTACATGGATGTGATGTGTCATCAAGTATATGTAACCATAATCAAACATAAAAAGATAACAATAAAGTTGTATCATTATAGCAGATAGATTTAGGTCATAAAAACCCATTGTATATAGTAAAATCACCATTGTATATAGTAGAAGAGTGGTTTTAGACAAAGTGGAAACATAAATCACATTCCAACATCACAGAAAATAACCTGCATCAACTACAAGTTGATTCATCTCTAAGTGGTGAGATAAAACAATCTTTGATGAAACTCAACTCAGTTTTGTCCTTACTAAAGTTAAATGTTAAATGTTTTTGATTCATCTCTAAATGGAAATATACAAATATATTTAAAACTAAAAGTTAAATGTTATTGAAATGACATTAATGTAAATAATGAAAATATCTCACAAACAAATGGTACACACTACAGACAGCTTTTGAATTGTTCCTATTGCACCAGACCTGTACTGCTAAGCTTCCAACAAATCCGAAATAGGATGCCACATAATAGAGCCAAAACCCGCACGATCGACACAACTGCGATTCGAGAATCATAGTTTCTTTAATAGTGAAATATCAATATGTGATAATCAAGTGAGATCAAAATTGGTTCATTGAAAGATAAATACAAAGTAAAAATTCTTATAACAAATCCTACACTTTAACTCACAGTCAACATATTTGTGGAGCCTTGTGCTCAAATACCAAAGTGTGAGTAGTACTTACATATGTTGAGCAAAATTAACTTTGTCTTGATCCATAATGATTTGACTTAGCAAATTAACCTACATATGAGCCAATCCAAAATATATATAAATCCCCATATATTTTGTAAATTAACAAAGTTTACATGTATTATGCAAAAGATAGTTTGCAATTGAGTGAAACAGATAAAATGTATAATATATGGATCAACTTCAAGAGAATATTTCTATAAATCATTGAAACTTTAAACACATGTCTACAGTAATGTGTTATATAGTTTTAAATGTACACTGACTATGAAAATTGGCATGCATTAGAGGCATGTAGTCCATATCTAAGGGAATTTGTTAGATATTCCAACAGACTGGTTTTTAATCCATGCCTTTTAGCCAAGTGGATTACATCCTCAACTTCACTCAATAATCCAAAACAAATCTATTGAAATATTTGAGGCAACAAAAAATAAGAAATATGATTAACCGATCATTCCATTCTTGATAAGGCTTGCCTCAACAGTTCACAATAAGAACAACGTTTCAAACAAACCAATACCTCTAAGAAACCTATAATTAAGAATTTTTGTAAAACTAAATGTTTTCATCAAAACTTACATGTATCTCACTTCTCATTTTAGAACAACATTCACAAGTCACAATTTCAAAAAGATACAACCAAAACATAAAAAAATTAAATGTTACCTGATCTTTATTATCATGCCCATCGTCGGAGATTGATGTAGCAACGGAGGCGACGACAATTCTGACGCTGGAAAAGGCGGTCTTAGCAGAATCATGTAACACTACATAAAGAGGGAAGCATATTAAACACTTCTAATATTGTGAAACCCGGCTGTTTGGGACTTCCAGAACACCACACCGATGTTGCAGCACCCGGTTGCGAGAAGCACATTAAACACTGTTGAACCAATTACCTCAAACAACAACAAAAACACTTAGCACACAACTGCAGATTATAAGCACCGCTTCAAAACACTACGGTAGATTTACGACTATTTGATTAACACCACTACATTATCCTTAACATCTCTTTGTTACCTGTATTATACTCAACTTTGACAATCATACTTTTTTTTCTTTTTCGTATAATTAACTCAAACAAAACAAAAGGTTAAAAAAAGTAAAATTATTTATATATATCCTGGCTTCTTGAGATTCAAATCCTATAAAATAAAACCGAAAATGATTGAACAGTGAGTAAGGAGAGACATGATTTGACATATGGAAAAATATGCATATGAATTGATGGTGGGTAAGGTTGGTGGTGAATGACTAAAGTAGAGAAGCGCTTCAGCACCTGCTCCTACAATTTTGCACTGTTTGTTTTCAGCTGGAGCAAGTTAAGTAGCTAATAAGGTTTTGGTTTTAGTTTTGATTTTGGTTTTGGTTTTGACACAAAATAGTAACATAGTGACATGTGTAATTAATGTACACTTGTCAAGAATGCATGATGATGTAGAGGAAAAAAGCATACTATAAAAAAACTGAAAAATCAAACATAGAAAAATGGTTGTTTTGATGATTTTTGTTAGCACCGACGACATCTTTTGCAGCCTAGTGCACCACCCATAGCTGAAAATTTTGCTCTATAGCTAGCTGAAGCTCCAGCACCAGATGTTGTGAAGTATGCACCATTAGATATAAATCTCCCTCTGATCTCCAATTCCAACCTTTCCATTGGCTTTCAGCTGTTTCTACACTCTTTGTTACCTGCAAATACCAATTTCATTTAATCATTCACCATATTCTTACTTTAAACTTTTTACTCTTAGCAGACTGTTTGGCCTGCTCTAAGATCCGAAGATCGGGAATCCTGTCTCTTCAATTTCAAATTTTTTCTGCTATTGTTTAAAACTGAACTGTTGAAAATGTGTAGCACTTATTTACTGATAAAAGTATTCCAAAGGAAATTACTAAAACTTCTGTAAACATATGTTCCTTGATCCGTAAGTCAAAAGTGAAATATATCCATTTTTTGAGATGTTAAAAGAGATGGTTTCAATATGTTTGCCGCATCAATTGCCCCTTCAGCTGCTCCTGTTCCAATTAGAGTGTGCACTTAATCAATGAAAAGTATTATAAATCAAACTATGAAAAGTTTTATGAACCTTATACATCCATCCTGTAAGCATTAAACAAATTTTGGATATGCTGACCTGAATCATGCACCTAGTAATCATTAACATTCAGCTTCATGATTAACATTCAGCTTTACATAGTAATCATTTTCGTTGGCACTGTTCATCATTTTTATTGCTCTCCCTCTAAAAGGAATCAACAGAAACAATTTGTATTTATATTCAATGCATCCATTAACTGCTAACAAACAACACAATTCTAATATATAATAGTAAAAATTGCCAAAATATATAAGAGATAAGGTTGAAGGTGAAACGCAACTTGTTCTCTCTCTAACCCAGTTATATACACATCAAAAACTCATTCAAAAATGTGTAAGTATCATCACTAATCATTGAAACACAATAAGCATCTTTAATGTAAATCAATTTTAACTAACAAAAGCATGTAGCGACCAACCACAGTTCAACTGCCTACAGGAAGAATATGATTATATCAATACAGCAGTTATAATTCATAAACTAAAGCATCGAGTCATAAATTGAATTATGGAACCTTACTTGCAGCTTCGTAATGCTTCTCCTGTCAGTTTTGTTTTTCTTACATCAACATTGAGGTGTTTCTCTTTTCTTATTTCCAGATCGGGGAAAACCGACACATGAGATGCATCAAAATCTATTAAAAAACAAAGAAGGAGAAGAGAAAAAGATTAGAAAGTAGAACATAGAGAAAATAAAAATATAATCAAACCTTAAACCGAAGATCGTCGCGAGGATCAACCATGAAATCATCCACCGTCAAGACTTCATTATCGTTCGACTTCCCAATATTCAGCTTTGAGATGTATAGATCTCTGTGTATTAGATTCTCGTTCTATGCCAAAAAAGGGATGGAGATTTAGAGATGAAGAACAAAACGTGAATCCAAAAATATCTTTCCTTCTGCTTCAAGGTTTTCAGATTGTTTTTGGAGGAAGAGGGGGGCGAGGGGAAATGGTTCTGATGAAAGGGGGGGGGGGGAATTGAAATTTTGAAAATCAAAAATCGAGAGAGAGGGGGAAAATGTTATTCTGAAAGTGGAGAGAGGGTAGGAATGTAGGGGAAAAATATCCAATACAGAAATGACATGTGGCAGCAACAAGTGATATGGCTCATACAAAATAAATGAATATGTGATTTACTTTTTTGCCTTGTAATTAGGCATAAGCTAAAATTGATTACAAGGGTATATTAGGGTGTTTGGGTACATGTTTCATTAATTGGTAGGTAGTTGATATGTTTGATTATTTGTGCTTAAATGACTTATGCATGATTATATCTTGACATCTCTTTACACAAGTTGACTTGCCATGCCTATTTGCTTGAGTTTCTTCTTGATTCTTTGCATGTGCATTTGATATGATGTTTACCCCTGGTTGAGGTCCCTTGTGACCAAATTTTTCCATTTGTGGATCATGTTTGAATCATGTTTGGTATGTGTTAAGTAATTGGACTTTGAGTTTCCACTTGTGGTTTACTTTGGTGCATGTCTTGAAGGTGTTGCTTGATGTTTGGACTAGTATGACTTAAGTTTGGTTTGGTATGATGTTGATGCATATGCTACTGCCTTTTGAGCTCCTTAATTGGTTTTCATTTCACTTGAGCATAGTTGAATGCATTTGGTTTGAATTGTATGACAAACATCATTACCATTTGCTTTGTAACTTCTTTGGATCATAATGCTTCATGATATGAATAATTTTTGGATATGAGAATTGTTGATGATAATATGATTTTGGTTCTGACTTGCACTCATCTTCATCTTATCTTTCTCATTTCATTTTGATATGAAGTCCATGTATGCTTAATTGTACATTTCATACAAGTATGCTTGCGTTCTTTCATGATTACCTTTGCATGCTTACTTGAATTGTTTTGCATTGATCTTTGAAACATTTTGATGATTTGAGTTGGACATTTATGATGTGATGTGCTTGCTGCCATTTATTGTATCTCATCTTCTCCTTCTCTTTCTCATTTCTTCTCTTTCACTCTCTTCCTCCCATGGATCTCAAGACTTGTTTAAGTCTTGGATTCTCTCCCTTTAGAGCTACCTAGTCCAACTTAATTTTTGATTAAGCTTGGAGCAGGATTAGCGTTAGGTTTTAGATAGTTTCCTCTCCTAAGCCTCACTAACCATAGGTCATCCATGCATGATAACATTAGGACTCTTAGTTTCCCTTTAGAGTTTCCTTTGTGTCTTCTCTCTTCTCATCTCAAAACTTCTTGAAAACACTTAATAAAGATAAAGTGTATTGCGCACGAGCCTTAAACGTGGGGAATGAGAAATGAGGGGATTCCCGTCATCTTTCTAGAGTGCTTAGCGGGCATCCTGTCTTGGGACGATTCGTTAAGTATTCGTCCCTGTGCCCTAGACTTTGGTGCAATACAAGTTATGAACTAACTTTAAAAACACTTCTGTCTAAAAAACACAAAAACAAATTCAAATATTTTTATCCTTCGAGATTGTTTGGTTCTAGACCATTTTCAGAAAAGAGCACGTTACTTTCCGTCTGAGTCGCAAACAGGCATCGACCCTAACTGCCTAACGCGAATCTAACGTCGCTCATAAAAAACACTTACACATCCGTGATCATACCCACGAACTACATTAGCTCTGATTCCTCTCTCTCTCGTCCGATTGAGGATATGTAGGCACAAGACAACGATTGTCTAGGCGAGAAACCTTCCCCCACAATTCCCGTCCGAACTACGTTGACTCTGACTTTCCCATTGCACTGAGGGAGTACGTAGGCCTAGGGCATCGAATATGTCCTACCGAGTCCATCTTAGTCAGCCCCATCCCCATTTTCTTTTGTTCAGCCATATATAGTAGGACAACTCACCCTCCGTTTAGACAACAAGCGTGGATCCCATCGAGTACGATGGATGCGTGGGGTGCTAACACCTTCCCCTCGCATAACCGACTCCCGAACCCGGACTATGGTTGCGATGACCATGTCTTTCCCCCTTTTTCTTCAGGTTTATGCAGTGTTTCCTTTCCCTCTCTCGGGATAAATACACATTGCTGATGACTTTGTGTTTTTTGCGCCACTCTCGCGTTTGTACCGTTGGATGCGGATCTTTTGGGAGCAACAGCTGGCGACTCTGCTGGGGAATCTGGTTGACCTTTTGCTGGTCCATCCCCTTTAGAGAGTCGATCCTAGCGCTTGTTTATTTTTTCGTTGGGTGTTTATTTGTTGTGCTTTATTATGTTGTATATTACTGTTTTACAGCTTTTACTGCATTGCATTTCATTTTATTATTGTCATACTGGATATTGCTGTGTTGTGCTGGCTGGTTTCTGTTTGGCAGGGTGGGTTGTTCTGAGAGATAAGCCCAATACCCAGGCTTGAGCATACACTTAGGACTAGAGTGGAGAGTAGTGGGACCTACGTGCCCGCTTGGTACGTTTGTGTGTTCACGAAATTCATAACCAGTCGAGGCTATCTTGGGACGCATTCTGACGTGTGTGTCTTGCGCATGTTAGGGTGTTGATCTAGAGAGCTGTCGACTCTGGTGACCGTTTCTCCGATACCTCAGTTGCACCTCTCCTCCCGAAATGTGACAGTGGCAGACCAAGTTCCGTGGCAAACCCATTGCACATTCTCGATCCGAGGACCCAATGCTGAGGCACTCGCATAGGATGACCTTATTTTTTAGGGGAATCAGTTGAGGCCTCCTCGATTGATGATGATGCCAAGCCAGAAATGGTGACCGTATCATCATTTCTTGACCTGAGAGCCCGGGATATTGAGGATCCTCGCCTTTCTAGAACCCTCATGTGAGACAGGATGGGTGTTTGCAGGTCTGCAGGTAATCGAAACCTTCAACCTACCCGGTTTTTTGGATTTCTCATCAGTGTTTGATTATCTGGGTTTCTGGTTATCTCAGTGGTTCAGTATTCTAGAATTCTGGTTTTCTGGGTTGTGGTTCTCGTTCAGTTAACAGCACAGCACATCCAACAGTGATGCCTTGATCCCATGCTTGCGTGTGCATATCATTTTTCTTGCATTCTAACATGTTTGACATTTTTCAGGGCTTGCATCTTACTCTTGATTCCGGTATTCTGAGGTTGCCTTAACATGGATGTCCAGAGAAAGAAGACTGTTGCTTATTCATTCCCAGACCCGACCTTGACGTTGATTCATAAGCTGATTAGTATGGCTGGTTTTGGAGTTCGTACAGAGTTCGGTGGAAAGTATGGGAGATTTCTGAAGTTTGTCTACAGTATCTCCAAGTATGAGAAAGATGCCATTCATACACTTCTTCAGTTCTATGATCCATCTTTGCGTTGCTTCACTTTCCCAGACTATATCTTGGCTCCAACATTGGAGGAGTTCTCATTTATTTTGGGAATCCCCATCAGGCATGACATAGTATTCTTTTCTGAAGAACGCCCTGGGATAAAAGAAATGGCCATTGCTCTTCATATTGGAGAATCCGTTCTGAGCAGTAATATTGTGGAGAAACAAGGAGCTAAGGGTTTCTTATTGAAGTTCTTGTTTGATCAAGCTTGCGTACATGTTAAAGAGAAGAATTGGACTGCTTTCCAAGCTATTCTGGCTATGTGCATCTATGGGATTCTCCTGTTTCCCAATGTTCCTGATCTGGTGGATATGCATGCTGTCAGAATCTTTATTTCAAAGAATCCTATACCTACCTTGCTAGGTGATGTGTATCACTCAGTCCACTACAAGAATGAAAATAGGCATGGAAAAACTATGAGTTGCTGTGCACCACTCTTATCTACTTGGTTTCTGAGTCATCTCCCCGAAGCTGGCGCTTTTGTTGATACAAGAGATTCTCTAAAGTGGTCAAGGAGGTTAATGGGCTTGACTGCTGACAACATTGTTTGGTTCAACCATGACTTGCTAGGAATGGAGATTATTTGCAAGTGCGGAGAATTCCCTAATGTACCCTTGATAGGGAGAAGAGGTGGAATTAACTATAATCCTTCCCTTGTTATCAGGAAGTTTGGTTATCCTTTGAGAGGTCCACCTGAAGAGCGAGATATCAGAGAGTCCTTATTCTTCAATGGTACTGGGGATCAAGAGATGATAAGGAAGATTGTGAATGCTTGGAAGCAGGTGACCAAGAAGGGAAAAACTTCATTCGGGAAATGCAACAACCGGGCCTTTCCTTCCTATGAAGAGTGGATTAAGAAAAGAGCAGAAGAGGAGCTTTTTTCCCTTCCCGGTGGAACCACCTTTGTATTCTTTGATGATCGAGGCTCCCACGACTGTTGATATAGAGAAGTATGATAAGTTATGGGCTGAGAAGGAGAAACTCCAAGAAAAGAATCTTGAGCTGGGCAGAGAGGTTGGTCAGTTGAAGCACGAAAGAGGCGAAGCTATCCATGTTGCCAGTTTGAAATCAGAACTGTTGGCTGCAAAGGAGAAAGAATTGTCTAAAGAAGCCACAACCAGAGAGAAAGTGGCTCAAGCGTTGAAAAGTGTTAGCAAGGTCCTTTCGTCCAAAAAGAAAGAGTTAGCTTATGCTATGTCAAGAATTCACAAGTTCCATAACTGTCGGAATACATCAATTACTGCCAACAGGTTGAAAGAGGATAAGTATCTCAAACAGATTGAAGGTTTGAAGACAGAGCTTCGGAAAAAGGATAAGGGGATTTTATCAGGGATTTTTGAGAGGAGAGCAGTTGAGGAAAAGCTCAAGGAAACCATGGCAGATATGGAACAGCTGAAGATCCAAGCCGAAGTGAAAAGAGCCAGGAGCGAAGGTCCAAGTTCAGGTGGAGCTTCTGGAGAAGATGATTGGGAGTTGTATAGTCGTTATTTAACAGGAATATTGCATAGGAGAGATCTTCTGATTCAGGAGTTGATTCAGAGGCCAGAGCATCCTAATACCAAGAATCTTCTCAAGGAAGTGCAGAGTTGGTGCAAAAAGAATGACAAATAGGGAATTCTAGCACGACTGAGTCTTGATGATATACCTTAGTTTCCTTGCTGCTGTTTTCTTTGTATTTTCGGGATCACCGCCAGGCTTGTTGGTCGGGGTCTTTGTTTATGCTTATTCAGACTTGTGTTGTAGCAGATGCTTATTCTCTTTGTATGATCAGGAATTCAGTTCTCTTCTGTTGTTAAAACTGGAATCAAGGGGTAGATCGCCTTGATAATGTTTATACATGTTTGCATTTGCATTTGCATAATCATCTCATTTCTGCATAACAGGTTTATTTCTGGTCTTCTTATGTTCTCCTTTCTTCAGACAGGATTGCCGACCAACGTATTCATCGGTATTCTACTCAGCCTGTGATAATCAGAGGATAGCCATAGAACAACTCCATGCAGAGGTGACTGAAATGAAGATTCAGATGAGGTAATTTGGGGAAGATATGCTGGTCATGTCCCAAGACCAGAAGATGTTAAGAGAGGAAGTCAATCAGATGAGGACTCAGATGGGCCTGGTCATGGAAATCTTGAATGCGGCGCTAAAGAAGGAAAACAATCCTGTGCTCGCATCTGCAACAGAGGTCCTTACTCCTCCCATATCTTTGGGATTTGATCTAGATCGTGGATTGCCTCATGAATCTCTTCCACAAACTGAAGTTTCAGAGCTTTCTCGTCAGCAATCATTTCTTGCTCCCCAAGAGGATCCTAAGTCAGAGGGGCCTAAGAGGAAGTTTGATCCCATTCCAATGCCGTATGCGAAGTTGCTTTCTTATTTGCTCGAGCTCAAACTGGCCGAACGTGTTAGTTTGGGACCTCTTTCCACAAAGATTCCTCTGGGACCCAATGCTAATGCTAGATGTGAGTTTCACTCTGGGGCACCTGGTCACAATGTTGAGAATTGTACAAGGTTCAAGCATAAGGTCCAAGAACTCATTGATTCAGGGGCAATCAAGTTCTCATCAGAAGTGGAGACTCCTCCCCTCTTTGCAAGATCCACCTCATGTCATGGACTTTCTCCACAACCTTTTCCTCCAGAAGCTCTACGCCAGCAACCTTTGTTTGCGCCCCAGCCAAATGTGGAAAGGAAAGTGCAAGCGCAAGTGAGGCGCCCAAATCAGCATCGACAGCAGAATTATCAGCAGCCGGGGCAACCGAGACCAAGAAGGCCCAAGAGGATATTTGATCCTATTCCTATCCCTTATAGTCAGTTGCTTGCTCGTCTGCTCAAGAATTCTATGATTCAAACGAGGAGTACCACGCCGGTACCGTACCCTATTCCTCCGGATTATGACATGAATGCTAGCTGTGAGTTCCATTCGGGAACGTTTGGACACACCCTTGATAACTGTAATGCGTTCCAGCACAAGGTGCAAGACTTGATCGACTCAAAGGTCATCACGCCAGATGGTACCCCTTTGGATTGAAGCTTCTTTGTCAGAGTAAGCACCAGATTGCAAGAGCGTCATCAAGAGCAATAAGTCCAGACGGAGTTAAGTCTCCTCAACAATGGCAATCATCGGCTTCCTTTATTGCATTTTCATATGTAGCTTTTCTTTGTTTGTTTAAACATTGTCTGCATGTAAAAACTTGTTTATGTTCGAATGTGGATTTTAATGCAATAATGTGTTGTTCTTGAAGTATCTTACTTTTATGCACTCATGTCATGTTTATTTGCACTGCAATACTATCTTTCTTGCCTAGACTCTTGGAGGGAGGATGATGAAATAAGAACGCAGATTTCTAATGGTACGCTTTTGGATAAAACCCTGTTAAGGATGTACAGGCATTGTTTCCAATTCACAAACACTGGAGAGATAAGGAGATAGACCTTTGTCAACCCCTTTGAGCCTAGTAGTAGGAGTTCTTTCTGAAAATGAAAAACCCTCAATTTTAACCCAGGAGCAGGGTAGGCGTCAGTTAGTTTGACCAAGTGTTCAACTTTCAGAAGGAGTGTATGTCTGAGGATCCATTACCTTCCATTCCACTATCAAGAGGTTAAGAGGTGTAGAACCACAATGGTTACTCCTCACCAACCGAAGAGTGAAACAGTCACAGCCCTTTCAAACAAGTCAGGCAAAACGGTGTCACACGACTTGTTCAAAAAAAAAAGAGAAAAAGAAAAAGCCTGCTAAGTCGAAAAACTTGAAAGCAAAAAACTCAAAAGAGTCAGTCCAGACAAAAATTAGGGAACAAAAAGAAAAAGAATGAGAAAGCAAAAAGCCAAAAGGATTACAAAGAAAATCCTCGATAAGAACAAAGTCGTGTGACTATAGACACAAAAGACAAAAAAGGACGACTGTTAGTCCAAAACCTCGTCAGGTGTCGAATCACCAGTTGCATGGATTCCCTAGAAATCTGGAAACCTTTTGAGAGGCGAGCGCTTGTGTCAAATTAGCTGAACATAAGACTGGAGAATATCATGAAGAGTGGGTGGGTACCAATAAACTTTGAGCCATAAATCCTTTTTTCTCAAACCGCGAACCAGGCCACGCTACAACCCTTAAAAGTCCTAATTGAAACAGGGTTTAGTCTGAAGGCGTACTTCAATGAGATAGCGTTCCTGACTCCCATGAGTTGTGCTAATAAGATTTTTGTTGGTGTTGCATGTGCGTATTGCTTTCCTTTCAAAAATAAGTGTCGTAACTCGGTTGTGTGACATATTTTCAATAAGGACCTCAAGATTAACATATGTGTTGCATTTGAATAATCATTCTCAGAATAAATATTTTCTGCTTGCATATATTTGTTTGATATCAAAGAAGCTTACACGATGAACATCAGTCGAGAAGCTTAAACTGTCCAAGTTGAGGTTCCTGAGACTCCAGAGGATATGTTGCTGAAAGATTATGTGGGAAAAAGGCGTTCCCAGCCATTTGTGTTGAGATGTAACCAATCTGGGACAATCACACCGGGAAATCTCTTCAAAATGTAGCCAGGATGGGGCGTTCAAGTTGAGAAGGCCTTTTCAGAGTACAATCAACCATGGGGCATTCATGTTGAGAAAATTTCATCGAACTGGGGCAATTATGTCGAGATCCGATAAATCTCTCCACAAGCATGTAAACTGGGGCAATCACGTCGAGATTCGGTAAATCTCTCGAAGACTAGTCGATTAGAGACAAATGTACTGCAAGGCTTGTACTGGGGCATGTCATTTCAAGGGGGTGAGAAGTTTTTCCCTTCAGAACACAGTCAATCAAAAGTACCTCTTCAAGGTTTAGAATACTGGGGCAGAGTATTTGCAAGTCATTACAATTCCTTTCAAGGTAATCTACTTCATGGATTATGAAGTCTGAGGCAGTTGCGTCGAGATCTGGTAAATCTCTCCAAGAGTTTGAAGACCCTGGGGCAGTGTGAAGGCCTGGTCTTCTATAAAATCCTCTTGAGATGATTTCTTCCTTTAGACCTGGCGGTCTGGGGCAAGTGGAGAGCTCAAAGAGCCGTTTATGACCATAGAGACAGGTCAGGTTGGGTAACAGGTTTGTCCTTCCCCAGTAGAGCTACTCTCCTCGACATTAGAAAGTCCATCCTCCTCAGCAGGTTGTTGTTTCCCCAGCAAGAGACTTACAGAATATCTTCTTGGGACAAAGGAGTTATTTTCCCCACAGGATCTGAGCACTCGGCTAGTCAGCAAATGTTTTTCTCACTAGCCACGGTATGAGTCAATCCCCTCCGGATGGGTAAGCTCGTTGTTATCCGCTAGCAGAGTAGATGCCAACATCTACTGTTCCCCAAGCAGGTTTGCTGATCATGGTCAGTATTCCCCAGCATGGTAAAAGTACTAATATTCCCCGACAGGGTAAAGGAAAGAGCATCTCCCAAGCAGGTTCAAAATTATTGACTTGTCTCCCCAAGCAGAGTCTAAAGGTGCTCATATCCCCAAGCAGAGTCTGGTGGTGATTGGTATCCCCAGCAGGTCTTAGGACCAACCGTTTTTGGCAGGCGTCAAATCCAAGTTCTGAAGTATTTGGTGATCCCCGGCAGAGGAGTTTCCATCTTCAGTATTCATCTCCCTCCCCAGCTGAGTGGGTATTCTCTTGGAGTTTCGTCCATTTCCAGCAGAGTGGTTGATCTTGATATTCCCCAACAGAGTAGGTATTCTCTCGGGGATTCGTCCATCTCCAGCAGAATTTGTGATCAATGTCTTCCTCAGCAGAGTGAAGTCTTTCTCAGCAGGGTCTCTTATTTTGGAGGATAATTTACTTTGTCGTCCCCAGTGGAGTTTGCCTTCGCCTTCAGCATTTATTTTGCTGAAACGCCTCTTTTGCATTGCATAAGCATTCTTGCATGGCATCCTCCCAAACGCGTAGCATTTCCACTTCGTGTGGAGCATTATGGAAAAATTCAAACATATGCATTCGAAGCATAAGCCAGATTTGATTTCCTTACCAGTTCCTTTCCCTAGCAGAAAGTGACATGAGTCAGGAGATGTTGTTCAAGCATCGCACCGCAACCGGTGGATTCGTCCTTCTTGTTGGTCCTTCCTACACCCCCCGCAGGGTTGTCTGTTTAGATTCCTGTATTCTCCAATGGAGTTATCTTTGTAGATCCGTTGATTCTACTAATCTTTGGAAGAGCGGTTTTGGTCGTTCTTCCCTTTCGAGTTCGCTCTCGGTCGTACTCGTTCTTTCTTTTCGAGTTCGCTTTCGGTCGTACTCATTTGTTGTTGAAAGTCCGTTTGCGGCCGGTCTTTCTTTTCGAGTTCGTCTTTGGCCGTCCTCGCACTCTTTGTTATTTCATCATCCCCAGTAAAAGTATACCACGTGGTTTGTCCTCTCTTTGAAATTCCGCTTTCGGTCGGTCTTTCTTTTCGAGTTTGCTTTCGGTCGTACTCGTCTGCTCTTTGAAATTCCGCTTTCGGTCGGTCTTTCTTTTCGAGTTCGCTTTCGTTCGTACTCGTTTATTCTTCTTGAGTCCGCTTTCGGTCGTACTCATTGGTTGTTGGAAGAGCGTTTTCGGCCGGTCTTTCTTTTCGAGTTCGCTTTCGGTCGTACTCGTTTGCCTTTGTATCCCCACTGAGTCTGCTTTCGGTCATACTCGTTGGTTGTTGGAAGAGCGTTTTCGGCCGGTCTTTCTTTTCGAGTTCACTTTCGGTCGTACTCCTTTGCCTTTGTATCCCCAATGAGTCCGCTTTCGGTCGTACTCGTTGGTTGTTGGAAGAGCGTTTTCGACCGGTCTTTCTTTTCGAGTTCGCCTTCGGTCGTACTCGTTTATCCTTTTCGAGTCCGCTTTCGGCCATGCTCGTTTTCATTTTCATTACCCCCAGGTTGCAAATTTCCGGGTTCTTTTGTATTCAATCACCTTCTACCTTGAATGTCTGAAAGTCGTTGCTATCATCCCTTCAGGTTCAAGTCGATTGAATAGGGGCAGCTGTAACACCCCAAAATTTGCGCTCTTACTCTTAGCTAACTAGCTTATGTTTCTTTGCATTTCTTGCATTAGCATTTGTGCATAGCATTGGTTCTTAGCATGGGATCAAGGTAATTGGTTCATCTCAAAGGAGTCTCAAGCCTCAAGGTGGTTTGAGGAGTTCATCACATCTTCACAAGATCAAGAATGGCAAAGGATTTCAAGTGAATCTTTCCCTCCTAACCAGAGGGACCAGTTAGGGTTTTGACCCAAAGGACTTCTTGAAGGGCTTTGTGGATTCAAGAATGCTCTTATGGTATTCCATATGCTCACAAGTGCTCATAAAGGAAGGCTTGGCTAGTGGTTCATTGTGGAAGATGTTCAGTGGATCAGTTACTTGTGAAGTAAGAAAAAGTCAACTATAAGGAGGGGAAGTCAACTTTGGAATTTTAAGGTTCTCTTCAGGGTTTTCAAGGTCTCACATCCTCATATGGTCTTCAAGGGTCAATTTTCATACCATTTACCAAAAATCAAGGGTTTGTACAAATGTTACTAAATTTGGAAAATGACCTATAATGAGAAGTTTCCATTTTTGGCAAGTTTTTACACTACATTCAACTTGACTTTTCATCATCAAAGAAGCTTCAATTGAATTTTCCTCAAACATGAAAGTTGAAGATATTTTTCTCCCCTTTCCAACAAGTACTAGAACATCTCCATATCATTTGTAGAACTCAAGTTATGGCTAAGGCAAGGCAAGGTGTTTTTAGGGTTCTTCATATGTACCAATTTTTCCACCATTTGTATTTTGGTTCCAATTGACTTGTAATGACTTTTATTGGTCCACGTCACATTACAAAATTCAAGTACACCTCATGAGGACCAATTTTGACCCTTGTTTCATGCCAAACCGTGCCATATACCCTATGAATTTCTCAAGTGACCAAAGTGCAAATGGATTCATATCTCACAAATTAAACCATTTCAAAGCCCAAATCCAATTCAGGTGTGATTAGCAAATGAAGTGTGAGTGATTCATGATGAAAAGCATGCCTTGGCACGTGTGGATTAGTGGAAACAACACAAAGTGCAAATTTGCATAAACCATCCAAACTCACTAATGAGGGGTTTAATCAATTGCTAATCATGATCAAAGGTCTAATGAGGTGTATATAAGCTAACTCACACGCACAAAGCTAGGTCATGCACTCATTCTTGCTCAGAAATCCATTTTCATCTCACACTTTTCTCTCTTCGAATCTCTCATTCCTTGAGGGATTTTGAAAATCTCTTGGCATATTATTGATCAGTGAGTTGAAAGGAGTGTGAATCTACCACTGTTTCAAGCTTTAAGCAAGGTTTTCAGCAAGTGCATCTCAAGTTGGTTCACCTTCAAAATCCTAGATCTAGTCCATTTCAAGCCTCTATTTGCATTTATTTTGCAAATAGAGCTCAAAAGAGGAAGATCTGCAGCTTTTGGAAGGAGCTCTTGGTGTATTTTAAGCTCTACAGATCTCAGGTAAGCTTGCTTTTCATGGTCGTATAACTGGAATTTTAAGTGTGCATGATGATCTATGAAGTTCACTGATGATGCTGATCTATTTAGTTTTGAGTTTGGACGTGTAGATTGTTTGAATTTTGAGATTTAAGTTTTTAGATCCAAACTTATTTTGTTCGGTTTGGCTTGTGTGTTGGTTGTTTGTGAAAACTAATTGCATATTTGAAATCCTTGTTAAATTCTGGTCAAGATAGTATGCTCATGTTTGATTTCTGGGAAATTTTCTGAAACTCCACCGTGGGAGCCACCGGAGAAGACGACCGGAGCTAGGGCTCCGGCGTCTGGTTCACTTTCAGGTGAACTGAAGATTTAATGAAGGTGATGATGTTTGGACCGTTGGATCCTTTGATCTGACGGGCATAAGTGTGCCAGATCATTTAATTTTCTTATTTTAATTTTAATACGCGTGTGTGTCTTTCCATGTTAACTATTGTACACGCGCAGATCTAGGCCTTTCATCTCACATACTTACTTTATCTGTTGACTTGATCTGGTGTGTTAGATTAATCCAATGAACTTGATCATGCCAGCGCATTAAATTATCATGTGATCTTCACGCGCTTTGCTTTTATTTTCTGATCAATCACATGTGTGTGCGTGCATCATTCTTAGCATGTGCGTGTGGATCTGTACCTTTCATCATGGCTACCTAATGATTTGATTGACTTGATATGGCACGTTGGATCAATCAGATGGCTGGTGTGGGTCCTTTTGGTTGACTGGATTCTATGTGGGGGTGTGCTGACTTCGCTGATGGGTCTTTTGACCTGGGCTTGATATCCACACCTCCCCCTTGAGCCCAGTTTGGTTTTGAACGTGTTTGAGTTGCTGTTTGCACCCCCTGGCTTTTATTTTTATTTTATTTTATTTTAATTGTTGCATTTTGCTTTTTAATTTTTAAAAATAGTTTTAAGCATCCAAAAATTATGAAAAAATTCATGAAGCATGTTTTTGTTTTTATAAAATTTTGACAAATTTTATTTTCCATTTTTATTTTATTTTGTGCCTCTGATTTAATTGTTTGTTTATTTTCTTTTTGGATTGTTTCATATATGCACACCCTGCCTTGTTGATTTTTGTTCTCATCATCTATACATGATTTGCATCTCATTCTTTTTGTATTTTTCAGAGGACATCTTGAGATCCTTAAAAATATTTTTCTCATATTTTTAAACTCTTTTCATATTGCATTTTAGTCCCTCTCTTTTGCATATTGAGTCATGTTTCTTATGTGATCTTTGCTCAATTGTTTGAGATGCTAAACTTGTGATTTTTGTGTGATATTTTGACATGTGATTGGCTTCTGACTTAGGTCATTTGATTTTTAATTTCACAATTTTTGAATTTCATTTGATATATGTTTGATTATTTGTGCTTAAATGACTTATGCATGATTATATCTTGACATCTCTTTACACAAGTTGACTTGCCATGCCTATTTGCTTGAGTTTCTTCTTGATTCTTTGCATGTGAATTTGATATGATGTTTACCCCTGGTTGAAGTCCCTTGTGACTAAATTTTTCCATTTGTGGATCATGTTTGAATCATGTTTGGTATGTGTTAAGTAATTAGACTTTGAGTTTCCACTTGTGGTTTACTTTGGTGCATGTCTTGAAGGTGTTGCTTGATGTTTGGACTTGTATGACTTAAGTGTAGTTTGGTATGATGTTGATGCATATGCTACTGCCTTTTGAGCTCCTTACTTGGTTTTCATTTCACTTGAGCATAATTGAATGCATTTGGTTTGAATTGTATGACAAACATCATTACCATTTGCTTTGTAACTTCTTTGGATCATAATGCTTCATGATATGAATCATTTTTGGATATGAAAATTGTTGATGATAATATGATTTTGGTTCTGACTTGTACTCATCTTCATTTTATCTTTCTAATTTCATTTTGATATGAAGTCCATGTATGCTTAATTGTACATTTCATACAAGTATGCTTGCATTCTTTCATGATTACCTTTGCATGCTTACTTGAATTGTTTTGCATTGATATTTGAAACATTTTGATGATTTGAGTTGGACATTTATGATGTGATGTGCTTGCTGCCATTTATTGTATCTCATCTTCTCCTTCTCTTTCTCATTTCTTCTCTTTCACTCTCTTCCTCCCATGGATCTCAAAACTTGTTTAAGTCTTGGATTCTCTCCCTTTAGAGCTACCTAGTCCAACTTAATTTTTGATTAAGCTTGGAGTAGGATTAGCATTAGGTTTTAGGTAGTTGCCTCTCCTAAGCCTCACTAACCATAGGTAATCCATGCATGATAACATTAAGACTCTTAGTTTCCCTTTAGAGTTTCCTTTGTGTCTTCTCTCTTCTCATCTCAAAACTTCTTGAAAACACTTAATAAAGATAAAGTGTATTGCGCATGAGCCTTAAGCATGGGGAATGATAAATGAGGGGCTTCCTCTCATCTTTCTTGAGTGCTTAGCGAGCGTCCTGTCTTGGGACGATTCGTTAAGTATTCATCCCTGTGCCCTAGACTTTGGTGCAATACAAGTTATGAACTAACTTAAAAAACACTTCTGTCTAAAAAACACAAAAACAAATTCAAATATTTTAATCCTTCAGGATTGTTTGGTTCCGGACCATTTTCAGAAAAGAGCACGTTACCTTCCGTCTGAGTCGCAAACAGGCATCGACCCTAACTGTCGGACGCGAATCTAACGTCGCTCATAAAAAACACTTACCCATCTGTGGTCGTACCCACGAACTACATTAGCTCTGATTCCTCTCTCTCGTCCAATTAAGGATATGTAGGCACAAGACATCGATTGTCTAGGCGAGCAACCTTCCCCCACAGTTCCCATCCGAACTACGTTGACTCTGACTTTCCCATTGCACTGAGGGAGTACGTAGGCCTAGGGCATCGAATATGTCCTACCTAGTCCGTCTTAGTCACCCCCATCCCCATTTTCTTTTGTTCAGCCATAGATAGTAGGATAGCTCACCCTCCATTTAGACAACAAGCGTGGATCCCATCGAGTACGATGGATGCGTGGGGTGCTAACACCTTCCCCTCACATAACCGACTCCCGAACCCAGACTATGGTTGCGATGACCATGTCTTTCCCCCTTTTTCTTCAGGTTTATGCAGTGTTTCCTTTCCCTCTCTCGGGATAAATACACATTGCTGGCGACTCAGTGTTTTTTACGCCACTCTCGCGTTTGTACCGTTGGATACGGATCTTTCGGGAGCGACAATATCCCAGTTAAAGCAATTCTCCTTTATAATTAGTCACGCAAAAGTTGTGACAAACATACCAAATATCCCCCTTTAGAGATGACAAGTTCTCTCTAAAGTCAAAACCCTTTAGCTTCATATCTTGGGCTTCGAACAAGATACAAATAGACCCTTCAGCTTCACATCTTGGGCTTTGAACAAGATACAAACCACCTTTAGCTTCACATCTTGGGCTTCGAACATGACACCAAAACAACCTTTTTCCTCCCATAGAATAGGAGGAACTACGATCACTCTTATTTCCCTGTTTCGTTAAACGGGAATACATAGGCATAAGATTGAAAAATCTTAGCGAGCACACTAATTAAAAACCCAAAATCCCGTACCTTCACACATCAATCGAAAATCATCAGTCCTAACATCCTACCAATAGCATAGTCCCATCATTCCATTTTTAGCAAAATAAGCAGAGAGAGGCCCCACATCCACATAGCATCTGTAACCTAACAGACCGCTGTTCAAACTCAGTATGCAAGCAGGGTTAATTGGATACATCTATTTCCCTTCCTTCATCAGATTCAATAGGATAAAAAATGAATCGACCTGTAGTACCCCAGAGCGACAGTGCTTAAGAACCACGTCCAAAATCGCTCGCTACAGATTCGACCACTCCGTGTTACTCGACTGATGTTTGCAATATTCACGACGGAGGGTAATGGAATTTCCTTTCCATTCTCAATTTTTGTTGCACCGTATTTGTAAGGGATAGCTTTATCAGACTTGTACGGCACTGGTCCCGGCAGATAGATAATCACGGGAGCCTTTTGATTTTTCTAACCATCGTAAGTAACTTCAATCAGTTCCTGGTTAAGAACTTTTGATTTGTTGAGTAGAGGGATGATGGTACAACCATCCTTGGTCCTCTCAGGATCAGAGACTACAATGACATCTTTGATTTGATCAGCGAAGTAGTCGGGCATCAAGTTGATGGACCCCGAAACTGGACACGGTTGAATCTCTTCGCGATCCAACTGACTCTGAAGGGCTGCTCGCACAAGGTAACATCTTTGGTTATTTTCCGAGTAGACTCTACAGCGCTTGTAGTTATGTGGTGTAACCTCACTAGGTCTGTGTCTATTGACCGAAAATCCTGACTTTGATGCCTAGTAGGGTTCCCATCAGTCATACTGACTTGTTATGTGTCTTTATCTAGATAGATCGGAAGCCACCAGTGATTTAACAAGTGTTGCAAAGTTCTCTGAACGAGAGCGCATCCTTGGTCACTATCATGGCATACTGTACAGTTCTGATACTCATGCAAAGTCATAAAACAGAGCTGGACTTGCTTAGCATGTAATTCCACCAAGCTGGTATTCATCAAGCGAATATCGAAGATTTGAATCATGTTGATCTGATAAGGATTTTTATCATGGTATTCTTGGATCCATCTAAGATCCATCTGACGCTGGAGGGCCTCTTATATAAAATAGCATCCCAGGTTGTTTACCGAGCAGATCAGTCAGGAATTGTAATCGTGTCGCGGCAAATTATGATACTGGCTTTGCCTTGAGTGCATTGCCACCAAGTTGACATTCATCGCACGGATGTCGTGGTTTTGAATGATGTTGGAATTCGTATAAGTCATGTTAACTCCACGAACTCGATGCTCTTGGATCCACCCGAGATCCAATTGTTCCTGTAGAGCTGATTGCACCACGGAACATCCTTGATTGACTTTAGAGCAGGTATCACACTGGTGATAATTGTGAGTAGGTATATGGTCATACTCGCTCTGTCTGCAATGCATCTTGACCAGATTGGCCCTCAATAAGAGTACATCATGAATTTGATAGCTGTTGTTAGACTCTCCTTCTATCAAATTTACTGCAGCTTTCTCGTGTTGAGGCAATGGGTTTCTGAGAACATTCGAATTCGTATCTTTGAAAGATAAGACCCCGCTCCTAACAAGCATTTGTACGTCGAATTTGAAACTGAGACAGTTTTCTATGTTATGCCCTGGTCCTCCTTGATGGTAAGGACAAGTCTGATCCTCTTTGAACCAAAAAGGCGGATTCTCCAGTACTGTAAGAGGTGACATGGTTTGGACGTGCCCCTTGACCAGTAAGAGTGGAAACAATTCTGCGTACAACATTAGTATAGGGTCGAACTCTGGCGGTCGCGTTGTACGGTTGTTGTTGTACTGAGGACGAGCCTGCTGAAGAGGCAGTTGTGTCCTTTGCTGGTATTGTTGTTGATTCAGTTGGCTTTTCGCAACTTGAGGTTGATACGTTGGAACAGGCACAGGGTTGATAGCAGGAGTTACAGCTGCTACTGGTTGGTATCGTCGTCTTTGCTTTCCGAGAGAGATATTGTCAATATCTTGCTCTTTTTTCTTAAGGAGAGCACTACCGTATCTTTCGGTACTGCTTGATGGTCCAACGTCTGTAATACCCCATAAATTATTTTACTCTGGATAATATTATTATGATCAACTGGGTTCCGGTTTACTCTGAGAATTATTTGGATGAAATAATTGGAGTAAACTGATGGGCTCAGAGCAGATCAAATTAATATTATCTGACTCTGAGGTTTTAACTTTTGGCGGTTGGGAGACTTTTTGGACAATTAGTAGTGTTATTATTAATGATATTTGTTATATCATTTCCTTTCCACCCTTTTTCCACAATTGAAGCAAAGGAAGAAAAAGATAGA
Organism: Lathyrus tuberosus; assembly: GCA_022829125.1. NCBI lineage: Eukaryota > Viridiplantae > Streptophyta > Magnoliopsida > Fabales > Fabaceae > Lathyrus > Lathyrus tuberosus. Next base: position 2,277,685 of record JALAZF010000282.1, read on the forward strand.
AAGAAGAGGAAAGGAAGGAAAAGGAGGAGAAAAATTCCAAAGAACTCAAAGATCAAGATCATCACCCATTCTTCACCAAATCATCTAATTTTCTTCATCATCATCCTCTACTCAAGGTGGGTTCTAGATAGATGCCTTAGTTGTAGAAATTCATGAGTTTTAGAGTTAGGTTGAGATTGTGAGAAAATGAATAATTGTGCTAAAATCATGAATCTAACAGATGAAATGCAATATAAATGATTGTTGTTATGATTGTACTGTGTTTTGGTTCTTATGTTAAGGGTTGGATGTGTTTTGGATGGTAAAATTATGGATTTTGGATGAACAGCAGCACTGTGGGGAAGTTGGGTTTTCTAGGCTTTGCCTAGCGAATCTGGGGTGAGTCGCAGCGAACAAACTTTCGAGGGTTTGCTCGAAAGCGAAGGTCAGCGAAGGTTCGCCAACGACGTTCGCCTAGCGAACTTTGTGCCTTTTCAGTGCTGGTTGGTTCTGCCTTGTTTCGCTAAGGTGTTCGCGAAGCGAAGGGAGAGGCGAATGTTCGCCATGGAGTTCGCGAAGCGAACTTTAGGTCTGTATTGTTCTGATTGTTGATTTTCCTGGAGCTTCGCCTAGCGAAGGAGGAAGCGAACGCTCGCGGGGAGGTTCGCCTAGTGAACATGACAGTTTGTGCAGTTTTGTTTCCTTCATAACTTTTGATCCGTAACCCGGATCGAGACGTTCTTGGTACCATTAGAAAGCCACGACGATCCTCTACCTAATATAAAGTGGTAATTAGGGGTATGATGTAGGAAAAATTATTTAGAGTCAAATGAAGGAAAGGAATGATATGTGATATGTTGTTTATATGTTCCTATTATGCAATTGACTTATGTTTCACCTATTTTCTCTTGTTGATTAAGCCTATTTGAGAAAGTATGCATGTTAAAATACGAAATAAGTAGAGTGAGGATTATTGCCGTAAACAATGTCGGAAAGTGTGGAATGACATAATGACAACGATCGTACGTACGGTGACGAGGCTTGTGTTAGATACTAATGTCATAGAATGAATATACACTAGTATGGAACATGTGTGTTAACCTTTGTGGTTGTGCTAAGGCGCTATGGCCTTGTGATCGTCGAATACGATCGCGTTTGTGAATGTGATCACGTAATCGTAAACGGTTATCTTGTGAGTGCGTTTCATGGGTCTCGAGCTCCTCTGAAACATATGCACAACTACTTGGTAGGTTTGATTCCCGCGTGCAGTACTAATGGCGCTCTGGGAGCGTATGCTTGTGACGGTTAATGGCCCGTGTGAAGTGATGGTTTATAACGGTTAATGGCCCGTAGAACCCCGAATCCATTTGTATGTCAAGTAGGTTACCAGGATCCATGACCCGGGTCGACTTCTAGACGTAGAAGCGGACGGGAAAAGGGGATTCCTTGGTGTGGTTACCGATTAGTGATAGTGTGAGTTGATGAACTCATAACATGTTTCCATATAGTGTATGTGTACTCAAAGTCATTCCCCTTCCTTTTGACTTGAGTTAGGTTTGTTAGAACCTTGTAGAGCTGAGAGGACCTATAAGATAGGGAACTCACTGAGATTGATGTATCTCACCCCACGTTGTTGTTTACATCACATGTACTACAAGTTCGGCGAAGGGTAAGGACAAAGTGGTTTGAATTTTCCTTACGGATCATAGCTTTTGGGATGGCATGGCTTCCGCTATGACTTTATTTTGAGATCATTGTATTGATTTAGTTCTTAGTGTTTTTGGAACATCTTGTATATATAACATGCCATAGTTGTTGTATTAGGTTTTTGGGCATTTATATGTATACTGTGTTACTAGGAACTTGTATATTTCAGTACCAATCGTATTATTCATGTATAATATATGCTTTGATGTATGTATATATATATATATATATATATATATATGGGCGTTACAGTTGGTATCAGAGCAGGTCGTATCCTCGACCTAGCCATGAAATAGTATAAGTTTTTTCTTTCTGTTTCATATACGTTGTGTCGCCGTTGGTCTTACGTGTTATATTTATGGTATTGAGCCTGATCAACTTAATCCTATCTCTATGACATTTAGGAACATGGCCGACAGGCGCAGAAACAACCGGGGTAGACCGAGAACCACTCCAGCTGGGACCAATCCACCAGGTGACGAGGGGAATGCCCCTTTGTATCAATTCATGCAGCAGATGCAGCAATAACATAATCAGTTTGTGCAACAAATGGTACAGTAAATGGCTGGTGGCGTGCATCCTCCAGTGGTTGTTCCTAAAGCTGTAGGGGGAACCTTTAGGGATTTCATTCGTATGAATCCTCCAGAGTTTCAGGGAGGGTTAGATCCAGTAAAGGCTCATGAATGGATATCCGGTATGGAGCGGATTTTCTTGATAGTTCAGTGCAGTGAGGAAAATAAGGTTGTTTTCGCTTCTCACTTGTTAAAGGGTCCTGCCATGAGGTGGTGGGAGAGGGCTTCAGCCTTAATGACAATTCAAGAGGTACCGAAAGTATGGGAGCAGTTTAAGATAAATTTTATGGAGAAGTATTTTCCAAGTTCCTTAAGGTCTCAGAAGGAATTCGACTTTCAACAGTTGAGACAAGGCAACTAGACCGTGTCTTCTTATGCAGAAAAGTTCGAGGTTATGGCTGCTTATTCTAGGCAGGCCATGTATGCTCCTGATGAGAGGTGGAAGATTGATCAGTTTCTGTTTGGTTTGAGGGATGAAATTTCGCATAACGTGTTGCAGAGGGAATTCACTAACTATGCTGAATTGTTAAGGCAGTGTTATGTGACAGAGCATAGCTTAAAGAAGGTACAAGCAGAAGGAGAGTTGAATAGGGTGAATCAAAGTGATCGTGGGAGATTGAATCAATAATTTAGACCAAGGCAACAAACTTTTAAGGGAAAGCAGGTTCAGAATTCTAGGACTAGCGCACCTCCTGTGTGTCTCACTTGTGGTAGGAATCATCATGGACGATGTGGTATCGAAGGTGTGAGGTGTTATCAGTGTCAGAAAGTGGGCCACTTGCCGAGGGATTGTCCTCAGAGTAGGAATTAGGCACAAGGGAGGAATACCGGCCGAGTATATACTTTGGATGCGAGGAAAGCAAAGGGTGACAACTCTTTGATTGCTGGTACGTGTTTTGTGAATGAAAATCCTTGCTTTGTTTTATTTGATTGTGGAGCCACACACTCTTTCGTATCGATGCAATGTGTAAAGCGTCTTGGGTTGCAAGCGGTTCCTTTGTCTCCACCCATGGTGGTTACTACCGCCATGGATGAGATGGTTGAAACACCATTAATGTGTGAGAATTGTGTTTTATCTGTGGATGGAAGAGTTTTCCTGATTGATCTGATTTGTTTATCGCTTAAGAAAGTGGATGTTGTTTTGGGAATGGATTGGCTTTTAGCTAATTCGGTATTTATTGGGTGTGAAGAAAAGCTAATCATTATTCCATCTACTGAAGCTACTCCGAAGGATGTTTTGACAACTATTTTAGAAGGTACAGTTGGAATGATAAATTTCTTGTTTAAAAAGGAAAAGTCGGTTCTTTTGGTTCTTACTAAAGAGGAGAGTAACAACCTTCAGGTGTGGAACATTCCGGTAGTCTGTGAATTTCCCCAAGTTTTCCCCGAGGATATTACTTCTCTTCCTCCAGAGAGGGAAGTGGAATTCTCTATTGACCTGATACCGGGAACGGCTCCAATATCCGTTTCTCCGTATCGGATGACACCACTTGAATTAAGAAAATTAAAGGATCAATTGGAAGAATTGATGGCTAAGCATTTTGTTCGACCAAGTGTTTCACCCTGGGGAGCTCCAGTGTTATTGGTAAAGGAGAAGGATGGTAGAATGCGGTTGTGTATTGATTACCGCCTGTTGAATAAGGTCACCATCAAGAATAAATACCCATTACCAAGGATAGACGATCTGTTAGATCAATTGAAAGGAGCCTGTGTGTTCTCGAAGATTGATTTATGGTCGGGTTATCATCAGATTCGTGTGAAGAGTTCAGATGTACCGAAGACTGCGTTTAGAACCCTTTATGGTCATTATGAATTTTTGGTGATGCCTTTCGGTGTGACAAATGCTCCGACAGTTTTCATGGATTATATGAATCAGATATTTCAACCTTACTTGGACCAATTTGTGGTGATTTTTATTGATGACATTCTTATCTATTCTCGTGATTCTCAAGAGCACGGTGAACACCTCAGAATCGTTTTATCCATCTTACAAGAGAGACAACTTTTTGCCAAGCTAAGCAAGTGTGAGTTTTGGATGTCGGAGGTAAATTTTCTTAGTCACGTCATATCTCAAGGAGGTATGGCGGTGGATCCATCAAAAGTTGAGGCGGTGATTAATTGGGAGAGACCGAAGAACGTTGTAGAGGTTAGGAGTTTCTTGGGGTTAGCAGGTTATTATAGAAGGTTTATTAAAGGCTTTTCCCAATTGGATTTACCCATGACGAGACTTACTCGAAAGGATTGTTCATACGAGTGGGATTCGGCTTGTGAAAGAAGTTTTATGGGTTTGAAGGAAAGATTGACGACCGCTCCTGTTTTGGTTATTCCTGATCCTAGCAAGTCGTATAAGTTATTTTGTGATGCATCGAAGAAGGGATTATGAGGTGTGTTAATGCAAGATGGAAATGTGGTGGCTTATGCTTCTCGACAGTTAAAAGGCCATGAAGAGAATTATCCAACGCATGATTTAGAATTGGCGGCAGTTGTATTTACTTTGAAAGTGTGGCGTCACTATTTGTATGGTGTAAGTTTTGAGATGTTTAGTGACCACAAGAGCTTACAGTACCTCTTTGATCAGAAAGAGTTGAACATGCGTCAAAGGAGGTGGATGGAGTATTTAAAGGATTATGACTTGGAGCTAAGATACCATCCGGGCAAAGCAAATAAAGTGGTGGATGCATTGAACAGGAAGGTGTTGCATAATGTCGAGTTGATGATGCTAGAGTATACTTTATTGGAAAAATTTTGAGATCTAAATCTTCATTTTGTTTGGACTCCTAATGGTGTGATTATGGGAATTTTGAATATCAATTCTACTCTTAGGGAAGAAATCCAACAAGGACAAGGGTTAGATGTGAAGTTACAAGAAGTGTTAGTACAACCGAGTTTTGTGCGAGCTACCGACGGAATTATTGTGTTTAACCAAAGGATTTGTGTTCCGGATAACACGGAGTTGAAAAGGAGGATTTTGGAAGAAGCGCATAAGGGTGCTTTTACTATACATCCTGGGTCTTCAAAGATGTATCAAGATTTAAAGAAGGACTATTGGTGGTCCGGGATGAAAACGGATATTGTGGTGTATGTGTCAGAATGTGCAGTGTGTCAAAAACTGAAGATCAAACACCAAAGACCGGGTGGCTTGTTACAACCTTTAGAAATTCCATTATGGAAATGGGATACTATTTCTATGGACTTCGCAGTTGGATTACCCCGCACTCAGGGTGGTTATGATTCGATTTGGGTAATTGTGGATCGGTTAACGAAATCTGCGTATTTCTTAGCTGTGAAGACTACCTACAAGGCGAGTCATCTCGCAAGGTTGTTCATTTCGAAGATAGTGAGATTTCATGGTATTCCCACTAGTATCGGTTCGGATAGAGATCCAAAGTTTACTTCCAGATTTTGGAGAGCTTTTCAACAAGCTATGGGAACGAAGTTGTGTTTGAGTACGTCGAATCATCCGCAAACAGATGGTCAGACGGAGCGGACAATACAAACGATGGAAGATATGTTGAGAGCTTGTGTACTTGCAAGTGGAGGAAATTGGATAGAACTTTTTCCGTTGATTGAATTTTCTTATAATAACGGTTATCATGCAAGTATTGGTATGACACCTTATGAGGCATTGATGGAAGGAAGTGTATGACACCATTGTACTGGGCAGAAGTTTGTGAAGATAGAATGTTGGGACCCGAGATTATTCATGAAACTACGGAAAATATTAGGATGATCCGTGATAAGGTCAAACAAGCACAAGATCATCAGAAGAGTTATGCGGATAACCGTAGAAGACCTTTAGAATTTGAAGAAGGCGATCACGTGTTTTTGAAAGTTACTCCAAGATTGCGGTTAAAAGGACCATTTCGATCGCAGAAGTTAAGTCCGAGATACGTGGGACCGTATCAAATTCTAGAAAGAATTGGTGAAGTAGCTTACAGATTAGCCTTACCGCCTTCTCTGTCAGAGATGCACGATGTTTTTCATGTATCTCAACTTCGAAAGTTTGTCCCGGATTCCCTTCAGCCAATTTTACCTGATACGATCGAGATAGAACCAGATTTGACGTTTGAGCCGAAACTGAGTCGTATCACAGGAAGAGAAACCAAGGTGTTAAGGAATAAAGAGATTCCTCTTGTTAAGGTCCAGTGGGATGAGACGCATCCGGGCGATGCAACTTGGGAATTGGAATCGGAGATGCGAGAATTTTATCCTCATCTTTTCAGGTAATTGTTTTAAATTCGTGGGCGAATTTCTATTTAAGGGGGGAGGATGTAATACCCCGTAAATTATTTTACTCTGGATAATATTATTATGATCAATTGGGTTCCAGTTTACTCTGAGAATTATTTGGATGAAATAATTGGAGTAAACTGATGGGGTCATAGCAGATCAAATTAATATTATCTGACTCTGAGGTTTTAACTTTTGGTGGTTGGGAGACTTTTTGGACAATTAGTAGTGTTAATAATTAATGATATTTGTTATATCATTTCCTTTCCACCCTTTTTCCACAATTGAAGCAAAGGAAGAAAAAGATAGAAAGAAGAGGAAAGGAAGGAAAAGGAGGAGAAAATTTCCAAAGAACTCAAAGATCAAGATCATCACCCATTTTTCACCAAATCATCTCATCTTCTTCATCATCATCCTCTACTCAAGGTGGGTTCTAGATAGATGCCTTAGTTGTAGAAATTCATGAGTTTTAGAGTTAGGTTGAGATTGTGAGAAAATGAATAATTGTCCTAAAATCATGAATCTAACGGATGAAATGCAATATAAATGATTATTGTTATGATTGTACTGTGTTTTGGTTGTAATGTTAAGGGTTGAATGTGTTTTGGATGGTAAATTTATGGATTTTGGATGAACAGCAGCACTGTGGGGAAGTTGGGTTTTCTAGGCTTTGCCTAGCGAATCTGGGGCGAGTCGCAACGAACAAACTTTCGAGGGTTCGCCTAGCGAACCCGGCAGCGAAGGTCAGCAAAGGTTCGCCAACGACGTTCGCCTAGCGAACTTTGTGCCTTTCCAGTGCTGGTTGGTTCTGCCTTGTTTCGCTAAGGTGTTCGCGAAGCAAAGGGCGAGGCGAATGTTCGCCAGGGAGTTCGCGAAGTGAACTTTAGGTCTGTTTTGTTCTGATTGTTGATTTGCCTGCAGCTTCACCTAGCGAAGGCGGAAGCAAACGCTCACGGGGAGGTTCGCCTAGCGAACATGACAGTTTGTGCAGTTTTGTTTCCTTCATAACTTTTGATCCGTAACCCGGATCGGGACGTTCTTGGTACCGTTAGAGGCAAATGAAGGAAAGGAATGATATGTGATATGTTGTTTATATGTTCCTATTATGCAATTGACTTATGTTTCACCTATTTTCTCTTGTTGATTAAGCCTATTTGAGAATGTATGCATGTTAAAATACGAAATAGGTAGAGTGAGGATTATTACCGTAAAAAATGTCAGAAAGTGTGGAATGACATATTGACAACGATCGTACGTGCGGTGATGAGGCTTGTGTTAGATACTAATGTCATAGAATGAATAAACACTAGTATGGAACATGTGTGTTAACCTTTGTGGTTGTGCTAAGGCGCTATGGCCTTGTGATCGTCGAATACGATCGCGTTTGTGAGTGTGATCACGTAATCGTAACCGATTATCTTATGAGTGCGTTTCATGGGTCTCGAGCTCCTTTGAAACATGTGCACAACTACTTGGCAGGTTTGATTCCTGCGTACAGTACGAATGGCGCTCTGGGAGCGTATGCTTGTGACGGTTAATGGCCCGTGTGAAGTGACGGTTCATAACGGTTAATGGCCCGTAGAACCCAAATCCATTCGTATGTCAAGTAGGTTACCAGGATCCATGACCCGGGTCGACTTCTAGACGTAGAAGCGGACGGGAAAAGGGGATGCCTTGGTGTGGTTACTGATTAGTGATAGTGTGAGTTGATGAACTCATAACATGTTTCCATATAGTGTGTGTGTACTTAAAGTCACCCCCCTTCCTTTTGACTTGAGTTAGGTTTGTTAGAACCTTGTAGAGCCGAGAGGACCTATAAGACAGGGAACTCACTGAGATTGATGTATCTCACCCCACATTGTTGTTTACATCACAGGTACTACAGGTTCGGCGAAGGGTAAGGACAAAGTGGTTTGACTTTTCCTTACGGATCGTAGCTTTTGGGATGGCATGGCTTCCGCTATGGCGTTATTTTGAGATCATTGTATTGATCTAGTTCTTAGTGTTTTTGGAACATCTTGTATATATAACATGCCATAGTTGTTGTGTTAGGTTTTTGGGCATTTATATGTATACTGTGTTACTAGGAACTTGTATATTTCAGTACCAAGCGTATTATGCATGTATAATATATGATTTGATGTATGTATATATATATATATGGGTGTTACAGCATCTCTAACTAAACGTCCTTCTCGGACTGCTTCCTCAAGACGAACTCCCATGCCCACAATCTCGGTGAAGTCAATGGGCGAACTGGCGACTATTCTGTCGTAGTAAAATGAGCTCAAGGTTTTCAAGAAGATCTTTGTCATCTCTTTTTCCTCAAGAGGTGGAAAAATCTGGGCGGCGACTTTACGCCATCTCTGAGCATACTCCTTAAAGGTTTCCTTGTCCTTCTGCAACATGGCTCTGAGTTGATCTCTGTCCAGTGCCATGTCCAGGTTATACTTATATTGTTGAACGAAGGCAGCGCCGAGATCTCTAAAAGTAGCAATCTTAGTGCGGTTTAAACCCATGTACCATTTGAGTGCGGCACCAGTTAAACTATCCTGGAAGTAATGGATCAGTAGCTGGTGGTTCTCTATCTGTGTTGACATCCTCCGAGCATACATCACCAAATGACTTTGAGGGCAAGAGTTACCCTTGTATTTCTCAAATTCGGGCACTTTGAACTTGTGCGGAACTTTCACATTGGGGACCAATCAAAGGTCTGCGGCGTCTTTTCTGAATAGATCTTGACCGCGAATGGATTGCAGTTCTTTCTGCATTTCCAGGAGCTGTTCCTGGAACTCTTTCATTTTGTTATCCATACTTTCATTTCCACCAGAAGGTATCTATGGAATCTGTCCTTCCGGGACAGTGTGTACCACGGGTGGTGGTATAGTCATCATGGTTGTGACTCTTGGTGCCTCCCGAAGTTTGTAACCTTCAGGAGTTGTTGTCATGCCCCTGGCATCTTTGCTTTCTCGAAGTTTGTAACCTTCAGGCCCAACGGTTCCTGCTGCAGTTTCCAGATCTTCCATGATCGGCGGAATATATCCTTCCGGGATATAGTTAAGTGGCATGCCCCAGGGACGATCTTTAGGCATGGTATATCGAGGATCAATCTTTTCCACTATAGGCGTAGATATGATCTCTGAGATCACAGACCATTGTTGTTGCATCTGGGCTGCTGCCAGAGCTTGCATGTCATTGTGAAGTTTCCTCAGATCCTCTCTAAGAGTGTTGATTTCTTCTCTCAACTCTCTATTCTCTTCCTCGAGATTATCCATTTTCTTTTGTTGACTGGCCCGAGTATTGTACGAATGAGACAGTTTGATGCTAGAATCAAGACACAGATGTGAGATTCGCAGGGAAGAAGAATGCGTTTACGCGAGAATGATGAATGATATGCAATGATTATATTAATTATATTTTTGTTTAATCAAAATAAACTTCGACAATTTGGATTGCAAATATCAAACAGTGGGGAAACCCCGTTTTATTGAATTCAAAGATTGCGGAAACGGAAATACAGTAATTTACAAAGTGCTGTAAAAGGAAATCTCTAAGCTAATGGATCCTGAGTCCTCTCTGAGGAGAGCTCAGGTGCTGGTTCTGGTACTTTCCTCTTCTTTGACCGGGGCTCTTGAGCCGTTGTCGGGTTGTCATTCCTTTGCCAAGTGAAAGGAGCGAGCAAATTCCTTTGGTCTTCTTGATTCTCTACAACATGTTACTCTAAAATCTCGATCAGAGCATCTTTATCTTTCAATAGTTGCTGTATTTTCTTACACTCCACAATGAGAATACGGTACTTGTTTCTCCAAGACCTCTTCTCCTGTTGAACTTTGTTGAGAGTAACCTGAATTTTTTCCGTATCAGACATAAAATAAAGGACAGGGTCCCTTAATGGAAGAACTTCTTGACGAGGGTAAGGCATTCTTAGCTTGAGAGCTCTAGTTTATACCCAGTGGAGATAGGGCTCCACAGAGATACAGTATGGTTTTCCTAGAGACTCTCGTCCTTTCCTGTGAACATGTTTCCAAGCATGCACTATTTTTGTCTTTAGTGCTCTGTCATTTTCTCCTTCCTTGAAGAAAAGACCTTCTAGATGAGCATTACGTGGGACATGCCTCATCGGGTATCCGAATTGACGACGAACTAAAATTGGATGATAGTTGATTCCTCCTTTAATTCCTATGAGGGGTACATTTGGGAAGTTTCCACAACGATCAATGATTCTGATCCTGTCATAGATTCAATTGTACCAATCGATGTCAGAGTTAGTAAGAGACATGATTCTCTGCGACCAACGTAAAGTACTCTTTTGATCCCAAAATGCGGCAGACTTTAGCAAATGGGAAATGAACCATTTGTATAGCAGGGGTACACAACATGTGATCATTCCTCCGTAGTACAAATTCCTTAAGTGTACAAAATGATAAGCATCTGCGAGCAAGGTCAATATAGGTTTTCCAATTAGAAAAATCTTAATGGCATTGATATCAATGAAGTTATCAATGTTGGGAAACAAAAATAACCCGTAGGTGAGCAAAACAAAGATGCTCTCGAAAGCAGGCACATTCCCTATACTAGCAAAGTACAGGGCTTTCTTTATCAAGAACTGGGCTGGCAAACCCTAGATACCACCCTTAATGATCATGTGAGTCCTGACTTCTGACTCGTCCAAATAAATTGCCCTTGCAATGGTTTGATCTTTTAGAATTTCTTCCAGTCCAGAAAAAGGAGCTTGATCAGTGATATGTAAATCAGTCAGGCGAGAGTACTCCTCTAGTGTTGGTTCTAGTTGATAATCCGAGAATGTGAAACAGTGATAAACCGGATCGTAAAACTGGATTAGCGTGGATAGGATTCCCTCAACTACATGGACCCTTAACAGAGACAGCAGTCCCCCATACTTAGCTCTGAAAGCCTCAGGGTTGGTGATCATCCTTGCCAAACCTCTTAAATCCTCTAATTTCAGAACCTTGAAGGTGTACTTGTGAGTCGTTCTTCTACCGAAATCCATAACACAATCTTTCTCTCTCTTGATATTTGCAATCATTGTCTCAGTTTAATTTGAAAAAGAGAGACTAGAAGAGAAAATTTTTCTTTGTTTTAATGTTTTTTTAAATGAATGTATGAATGCAGCACACAAAAACATAGAAAAAACATGGGGTCAAAGGGTCGGTGTCATGAAGTCAAGGCTCTACCCCTCCCCAAAGGTTTATACTGGTGATTTTTGTACTTGTCCTCAAAATCACTGACCCCTATTGGGATGACGACAACCAAGCGAGCTGGTTCATCTTAGAGTAATCTCAAATGAGGGTAGTATCGCGTGACAACTATTTGTGATAGCTTCCACACTACAAAATAGTTTCAGTCAAATAAAATCCTCAGCTTCTCAGATAATCCAATCGAACAATCTGCTTTTAACAACTGAAGTCGTATAGGCATTGAATCCGCAAAGGGCATCTCCACTGATTTGATGGTCGACCGAGACCTCTTATCTGGGATTCACTCCCCGTAAGATTATCCGTATAATGCCATCCCCTATCTTAGGTGTATACTCAATCTTTCCACATGCGGCATCACACGCATTCCCATTAGCAGAAAAATAAACACAGATATCAATTAGGAAAAGCAGTATATATATTTGTCTTAACATCCTAGACCTCTATAATCCTATGATCCTAACAGACAATGACTCCCCAGCAGAGTCGCAATTTCTATGGTACTCCAGGTTTTCCACCTAAGACTGTAAGAAAGAATGCCTACCACTGTGGTCACCATTTTTTCTGTAGCGCGATTTTTGTGGTTTCGAATCACTATCGCTTTGGTACTACAGTTTGATTCATTTTTTATCCTGTGAAGCTGATTAAGTAAGGGAAATAGATGTCTCCAATTAACCCTGCTTGCATACTGAGTTTAAACAGATGACTGTTGGTTTACAGATGCTATCAAAATAGGGGGTTCTGTCTTAGGTTTATTTCGCTTAAGAATAGGGTGTCTGGACTATTTGCGAGGCTTTTGGTAAGGTGTTAGATCTAATGCTTTTGGTTGATTGATGGAGGTACTGGATTTTGAGTTTTTGATTAGTAAGCTCGCTAAGATTTCGCAATCTTATGCCTACGTATTCCCGTTTAACGAAACAGGGAAATCAGAGCGATCGTAGTTCCTCCTATTCTATGGGAGGAAAAAGGATGTTTTGGTGTCTTGTTCAAAGCCCAAGATTGAAGCTAAAAGTAATTTGTATCTTGTTTAAAGCCCAAGATATGAAGCTGAAGGGTTTTTTGTGTCTTGTTCAAAGCCCAAGATTGAAGCTAAAAGGTTTGACTGAGAGAGAACCTGTCATCTCTAAAGAGGGATTATTGATGTTCGTATGCCTTGATTGAAGCACAAGTTTGATGCTAAAAGGTTGATTGAATCAACCTAGGATTTCTCTATACAAAGCCTAAAAGGAGGCTATTGACCCAACAAGAGGGTGTTTATTATTTGTCTCTTACGAAGCCCGAGATAGAGGCTAAAAGGGTTGACTCAACAAGAGAGTACTAACAAGTGATTGACTCAACAAGAGAGTGCTTTTATATGTGTCTTGTACGAAGCCCAAGACAGAGGCTAAAAGGTTTTGACTCAACAAGAGAGTATTTTTATCTGTCTTATACGAAGCCCAAGACGGATGCTAAAAAGGTTGACTCAACAAGAGAGTATTTTATACTCAACAAGAGAGTGATTTGTTGTCTCGTACGAAGCCCGAGATAGAGGCTAAAAGGAAAGTGACTCAACTAGAGAGTCTTGAAAAGTGATGGACTCAACAAGAGATTCTGAAAAGGTTAAATCCGCTAGGGGGAATCATTGTACAAAGCCCAAGAGGAGGTTGACTTCGCTGAGGAAGGATCATTGTACAAAGCCTAAGAGGAGGCTATCCTTCTGCCGGGGATTCTTGAGATCCCGAGGCAGGTCCAAAAAGGGAATCAATCCTTGCAGGGGAATGTAAAAGGAATTGATAGATCAGAAACCTTGAGGCTCTAGTTTGAGATAGTGTTATCTGACCCGGGTTTGGGAATTTTGGGAGAAGGACGGGGTTTTAGAACCCACAAGTTTTAACTCGGCTGGAGATTAATCCAGAATTTGGGGTTTCTCCGATGTTTGAAAGGTGCTTGAGAATGTCTTTGAGACTCAAGGGAATCCGACTATCCAAGTCTACTGGTAGAGTTTTATCTTTTGTATGATGCCTAAGAGGAGGCCGACTCATTTAAGGGATGAGTATCAACCCTAAAATTGGTCTAAAGGTTTTGACTCCTTTTAGAAAGACAGCTCTAACAAAGGATGACTAAGTTCTGTCTTATACCATTAGGAGGTCGTGAAGGTCCTTGTACGAATCCCAAGAGAAGGCATGAGAACTTTTAAGAAGCCGAAAGGTCCTTGTACAACGCCCAAGAGGAGGCGGAGATACTTTTAGGAATCCTGTGGGTCCCCAAACCAAGAAAAGTTCAAGAAATGCAATTCACAGAGAAGAGATCATTCCAGGAAAGTTCGAGAATTTGGAAGAAACTCAAGAGATTCTATTCACAGAGAATAGACCAACTCTGGGGAGTAGAGTTTCTTTGACAATTTTTAAGGGTGACAGTCTGAGAAAAGGTTCACTGAGAATACTGCCTTTCTCTTTGTTCCAGATTGTTTAACCCCAAGAGAAGGGAAGATTGTATCTGGAATCCTATGGGGGATCTAGTTTTGTTTGTATTCGAGAGTGACCAATAGGCATTACCTAGTTCTAGACGTAGTTGTCGGGGAAAACTCTAAATAACTATACTAGTATTACACAGTTGATATATGACACGTATATAAAAGGATGTGAAAGAAGACTTACAGTGACACAGCCCCACAATACAATTATATATACATGAAAACGGTAAATGAAAGTGGATAAACACTTACCCGTTGTAGAGCTTCCATGCTGTTTTGTTAGTTGTTCAACAAATAAATTAAAGAAAGTACTTTGAAAAGATTGTTGGGGCTTACAGCTCAAGGAGAGGCCCAAGTTTTAACGTTGATCGCACCGTTGTTTTGAAAACTGTACAGAGGGACTTATACAATATGTGAGGCCCAAAAAGTTTTTATGTACAAGGGGATAGGTCTTACACTCTATTAGAGGCCCAAAGATTTATTTTTGTACAAGAGATGGGACTTACAACTCAAGGAGATGCCCAAGGTTATTTGTTTGAAAACGACGATCGCGCCGAGGTTTTTGAAAACACAGTGGGTCTTATACAACATCTGATGCCCAAAAATGGTTTTGGTTAAAAGGAATTGGGTCTTACACTCTATTATAGGCCCAAAAATGTTTTTGTACAAATGATGGGGCTTACAACTCAGGGAGTGGCCCAGTTGATTTTGTTAAAAGGCGACGATCGCACCGAACGTTTGAAAATATACAGAGGGACTTATACTATGTGTGAGGCCCAAAGGGTATTATTTACAAAGGGGTTGGGTCTTACACTCTATTAGAGGCCCAAAGAGTATTTTAAAGAAAAGAAATGGGACTTATAACATGAGGGTAGGCCCAGATGATTTTATTTTAAACTGGCGATCGTGCTGAGATTTTTGAAAATGTGTTGGGACTTATACAATGTATGAGGCCCAAAATGGTTTTTATCTACAAAAGGATGGGACTTACACTCTACCAAAAGGCCCAAAGAGTTTGGAATATTTGAGTATGATTAAAATCAAAGAAACCCCAATTTTCACCTTTTAAAAGTAATTTTTCAAAGGAAATTAATAAAAAAATGACAAAATACCAAATAAGTTTAAATAAACCACTTGTGATTTTTGGTTAAGGTTTGAAAAATGAGGTTTTAATCACAAGATGGTTTAAAACTCATTTGGTTTTGATTTTCAAGATGAATATTCATTTCAAAATGTTTTAAAAAACAATTAAAATGAATTTATTCACAATAATACCAACTATATTAAATAGATAATATAGATTTTATTTTCTTGTAGAATAAAATATTTTACTATTTTTGTGATTTTTCAGAAAAAGAACCAATCGAAAATGATAAAAATTGAGTGAGAAATTAATTTTTCAAATCATTAATAAAATAATATGAAAAAAATAAAAATAGGAAAAAGTGATAAAAAAGAGGTCTGGGGCGAGGGGAATTCGAACCCCAGACCTCTCGCTTGCTAATACACACAAACTAGCTAATCAACCACTGGGACGCAATGCCAATTCATTTAATATATGGTAAGGGAAAAATATATAGCAAACTTGGTTGGTTTTCTGAACCATGGCGCCATGGCCATCTTCATCGTCAAGCTCAGATGCGTGAAGCTCTCTAACTCATTCGTTTCTCAACCATTTGTCATGATTCAAACACCAATTCCATGTGTTTTTTAACAAGGAATATGATGGCAATATTCAATTTTGTTTAAATGGATTGAATCAGAACATAGCAAGTTAAAACCTGAAGAACCCTAAAATTGGCATGAACTCAAGGAAATCCTATATACGAATTGTAAACAACAATTGATTGAGGGGAAACACTCAACATATGATGACAAGCAATTGGCAAAAGTATCATGCGAGGAAATATATGGATCATGTTATGAGAGTTTTGAGGCTTACCTTGATGGCAGCTGAAATGGAACTCTGCACAAATGGTGTTCCATAAGTGATTCGATGATTCCTACAGCTTCAATGGATGTTGTTGAGTGGATTGCAAGCCTTGGAACACTTTGAAAATCTTTGGATCAAGTTGGAGGAATCCAACTGCAGAATGGGTACATAATGGCTTGGTTGAAGAGTGATTTTGGGCTATAGGTGTTACAGAGGTGATTTAAGTGTTTGAACACCTCACATACATCATATGTGATGTGTTTGAGTAATTGGATTGGATTGTTCAAGGCTGCAACTCAAAACCCGATGGTGGTTGCTCAAAAACAAAGAAATTTGGCACTTAAGAGAGAATGAGAGAAAGCAATGCTGTAAGTTGCTTTGGTGTGGTTTGAATGATCAGTTAGAACCTCTATTTATAGGTGATCAACTCTTGTCTTGGAGGAATAGTGAATGGTTGCAAGATCAGATCACCTTCAAATGGATTGGCTTGGCATAAATGCCTCTTGCACTAGGTGTAACAGCTGCCCCAAATAGATTAGATATGCCTAGACTAATTTCATATTCCTTAGTCATTTTAATTGTTTTTTATTAGGGCATCTTGACTTCAAGTGATCAGAATCTTGAAAGTGCGCTATTTGCATTAAATTGCCTTTGAATTCCATGTATTTGTTCCACTATTCATCATGCCAAAGGAAGAGCTTTGAAGCATTCTTGGCCTAACTTATCAGGTTGGATCAGATGCATTGTGATCAGGTTGGATACAGGTGGCATAGAGATCACAAGCCTTGACTCAGAAATTGTGTGAAGCAAGAAAACTTGAAAACTGAGTTTTCAAAACAGTTGTAGCAGCATGACTTTGGGCATGGATTTCTCTTGGCTCAAGCTGAGTTGTTTCATGCCAATAAGTTCCTTGGATTGTAGGCAACATGTATAACAACTTTTATGTTTATATCTTGAATTGATTCAGCTTGCAACTGTGTGAAAAAATCCCACAAGTTTTGGTGTTTTCAACCAAATCTGTCTTGGACAGAATTTTGTCTAAGTGTTGAAAAAGAGGGATTTTCATGTTTTTAGTGATTTTGATCCAATCATAACTTGAAATCTATGAGGAATTGGAATGAGGTGTAGTTAACACTTTTAAAGTATGCTATGAGAGCTACAAATCCATCTTTGGATCAACCAAAATGGTTGCTTGGATCACAAGTTATGATCCTTGGAATTTGGTACCCTAGCCACTTTGTTCCATAACTTAGAAAATTTCTAAGTTTTTTATGGTTACCCCTTTTAAAAGTTATCCCACTTTTCTTGATTTTTCTTGATGAATGATGATTTAAATCACACATTAACATCTTTTTAGGGTTAGGGAACCATAATTGACCAAAAATCAAAAAGTCAAACTTTGACTTTTTGGCACAGTTGACTTTTTATCAGATGAATTCCAAATTGTGCGATCCTTTATGAAATCAAGTCCTTGACCTAAGTCAAACTTGATGGATTGATTTCATAGGTGTTATAGGGTGTATTGAATCATGTCCCAAGGTTTGGGAGCATGTCCTAGTCAAAAGTCAAAGGCACAGTTGACTTTTTCTTCAAAAACCCTAACTGTGGTTCTGATGAACTTGAAACTTGTGCATCAAGTTTCTTGGATCAATCTATTGTTGTAAATGGATCAATGTAGTTAATTAGAGACCCTCAAACCATGTCTTGAGGTATTGGCTCATGCTTTGTCCCAAAAGTCAACTTAGGGGTGAATTAGGTCAAGAAACCCTAATTCCTGATTTTTGATGAATGCATCCCTTGAGGCTAAATTGACTTGATGATTGGGTCCATGAGGTCCCTTGGAGTATTTTGGGTTATGCTTTGGAGCATCGGCTCATGCCCAGATGAAAATTTTCATCTGGAGGCCCTGGTCGACCAAAACTCTAATTTGGTGACACTGGCGATCTTGAGGCTTAATCCACTTGGAATGTTGCAGCCTTGTGCTTGGTCCTTGATGTGGGAGTCCTCTTGATCCATTATGGATGTTTGAGAGGTGTAGAAAAGTTAAAGATCATGTAATTTCTTGATTGATCCTTTGTCTAAGGCTCAGAGAGGGCTTGAAACCCTAATTCTTAGTTGTACGGAATGCTCAACAATTCTTGAGGAGATTGATGAGGCATAAAGATGCATCCATATTGTGATGATAATTTACACAATGATGGGAAATCTTAGTGGTCAAAATTTGGGGTATGACACTGATCACCTGTACGTTGCCCACGTGGAGGCAACATTCAAACACGCAGGGTGAGTAATCATAAACCATTATAAAAGATATAAGATAAGAAATAATAAGGTAGCATGCATCGTAATAAAACAACATCGTCATTATACATCATCATCATCATACATCATGAAAATCATGTCATCCTTAACATCATTCATTCACAATCATGCAATGCCACATAATATGAAATGCACAACACAGACTCATGCATGTTGTACCCATTCTTCATGTTTGATGGACATTGGGCCATCACCCTCCAAAGATCCCCACCAATAGGAAAGAAAAGAAAAGAAAAGAAAAGAAAAGGAAAGTAAAGAAAATCACTGCTCCTGCTCGCCTGGATCTCGCCCGGCGAAGCAGCGCGCTCGCCTGGGTTTTGCCCAGAAAAGCAGGGGTCAAGCACCTCCCCCATACAAAATCCAGAAACCCCATTTTCACACTCTCCTTTCGCTTCTATTTTCGCCAGGCGAGCAGCTCGCTCGCTTGGGCTTTGCCCAGAAAATCAGGGGCGTATCACACACTCTCATACAAAATCCAGTAGCACCCTTTTTCCACCTTTCCTTCGCTTCCTCTTTCGCACGGCAAGGTTGGGGTGAATTCTCTTCGCCTGATGAGCTGGGAATTTCGCCCAGAGAACACGTGCGAACCTGCAACTCTCAGTTGCGATTCTGCATTATCGCAGACCCTCAAAAGCTTAAGATTTCAGTATTAAACAGTCCAAATTATTCATAATTTACCATAGAAAATACACAACAACAACTACACTTTATAGAGGGTTTCATCCCTAACATCTAATACCTTCCAGAACCCCAATTTCGTCATGAACTCATCAATTTCCCCGAAAAACCCACTACCTACATATTCTTACACTTATATCAATTATAATGATAAAATATTTCTCCCTATACCTTAGAAAATCGCTTCTGAATTCTCCTCTCTGAGTTCTTCCGAAACCTCTCTGAGCCCTAGCCTTCTTCTCCTTTTCTTCAGAGCGTTTTCTCCAAACTGATCGTATCAAGAATAACTTCTCACTCTCTCTTTTTTCCTTTTGTCCAACTTACCCCTAGGACCCCTAATATTCTTTTCCACCATTGTCCTCACTTACTCTTGCACAGTTACCACTTAGCCCTTCCTTTTATTTTAAAATGATAATAATAATTTAAATAACATTGTCATATTATTTCATTATTATACCATTAACATCATCAACACAATGTCGCTACTCGAAAAATAAACGACGGAGGCGAAAGAGGAAGAAACAGAAGAGTCGCCATCAAACTTTATTTATCCCATGAGGGGAAGGGAAAACATTGAGAAAACCCCAAGAAGAAAGGATAAGATGGTCTCATAACCAAATTATGGGTTCGAAAGCCGGTTATGCGAAGGGAAGGTATTAGTACCCCCACCTCCATTGTACTCGATGGGAACTGTTCGTTTGTCATATGTGTAGGGATGTTTGCTAAAGGTATGCTTTCTAAGAATACTCAAAGAAGGAGAGAGAAGGGTAAGAAACAAAGAATGAAGAAAATGGTAAAGGAAAAGGTGAAAAAATAAAAGGTGGAAACAAAAAGGAGACTCGATAGGACTTCGTAGTCCTATACCTACGTATTCCCTCGTAGGACAACGGGTGAAGAAAATGGAAGGGTGTGTTTTTTGTGGACGATGCTAACGTGCGGGTTCTAGCAGTTAGGTGTTTTGCAACTCGCTCGTGGAGTCTTATACGTTACCTATTTGTGGTAGAACGGACGTATCATGTCCTTTTTTGGGTGATGAAAATGGAAGCGTGAACGAAAGATAAATAGAAGATGGTTCACCAAGATCCTCGCAATCTTGTGCCTACGTATCTTACATTCGGACGAGAATGAAGAATCAGAGCAATCGTAGTTAGGAACTACAGGTAAGAAAATGGGAAGCTTGTGTGGACAATGCTAACGTGCACATTCTAGCAGTTAGGTGTATTGCGGCTCGCTCGTGGAGTCTTATACGTTACCTATTTGCGGTTGAACGGACGTAACATGTCCTTTTTGGGAAGGATGAAAAATGGAAAGGTGTGGAAAATAGAAGATGGATAGAAGGTGTCTCGCCAAGATCATCGTAATCTTGTGCCTACGTATCTTACATTCAGACGAGAATGAAGAATCAGAGCAATCATAGTTTGGACTACGGTTTTTTGGTGTCTTTTTTTTTATGGACGGTGTTATCATGTGTATTCTAGCAGTTAGGTGTTTTGGAGCTCGCTCGTGGAGTCTTATGTGTTACCTGTTTACGGTTGAACGGACGTAACATGTCCTTTTTGAAAAGGGTGAGTTTTCGCCATCAAGGCAAGATGTCTCATTTGATTTGTTGAAACTGATTTTAAAGGTGAAATAAGTCCTCGGATAGTAACCCCTTGTGGGTAGTACCCAATTCTTTATCTCAAAAGGTTTGTTTCAAAAATTGTGTGGTGAATATAGTCACGTCTTCATATTGAAAGACAAGTATCGAGACCACACACTCTAAAGTGAGCATCCTAATACTCGAAGAGGAAGAGGTCTTCACCCAATCCTCTCTCTTTAGTTCAATACAAAAAGAACCTTATTCTCTTATTTAAGGTGTTTTGATTTTAGATGGTAAGTGCTTTACGACAGTGAACCCTAAAGGTAATGTCAAGCACTCGGGATAGGAGAAGGTCTTCGCCTAACCACTCCACGACCATTTAAGTTTATTGAGAGAAAGAAGTTTTGAAAATGAGCACTTGGTAAAGACCAAGGTTTCCGACTTAAGAAGAAAATGAAAATGAGAAATGAAATAGAAATCGAAATGAAATCGAAATGGTCTCGTCTTAATCAAGATTTTGAATCGGTAAATCGATAATCTTTGATTTTAGACTTTCATTGACCTATAAAATAAAATCGAAAAGCAAGAAAGAAAGTGGTCTCATATTGATCAAGATTTTGCAATCTATGATCTTTTGTTATATCATCGACCGAAAAGAAAATCGAAGAGAGAAGAAAATCGAAAATCAAATGTACGGCAAAGCGTAGAAAAAAAGATTAAGATATACAAAATCAAAATCTAAAAATTAAAATAATAATAAAACAAAAATCTATGAGATACTTTTTTTTTTTTTACGGGAAATCTATGAGATACTTAAGTTTGAATAAAAAGAGAAAATTTGAAAAGAGAATCAAATCATAAACAAACTTTGAAATGAAAAGTAAATCATGAACAAACATAAATGGAAATGGTGGATTCAAAGTACTCTAAAATACCACAAGAATAAAACAAAATAAAAGGTGAAAGGGGGTGTACATATTTGAAAGTAGCGTGTGGTGCGGAATCATTTGAGCTTTAGCCCATCATCCACCCAAAAACATACAGATGACGATAATGAAAAAGGGGATGTAATAAAAACAACAAATGGGCTTCAAAGCCCAAAAATCAGCTCACAAAAAGGAACAACATTTTAAGACAGTAATCAATCCATCTCAAAAAAATAGGCCAGAGCAAATGAAATGAAAGAAATCCCTAAGCTAACGTGCAACACCTCATATCTCATCCAACTCCCTCTTTTTCAAACAAAACACAGTCATTATATCAAAACACGCTTTGGAAAAAAGAGAAAGAAACCTAAAATAATGAATAGGAGGCGTTCAGAAAAACAATGACTCAACATCGACAATCATCGTCTTGTTCAATCCTCTTCTGCGTGAATCGATTCCGCCTTGAATCGCATTTACTTTCGTCTCCGCTGCAGTTTTGCTTCTTCGTTCAAATCACTTTTGATTCGGCTAGTATGTGTGATGTTCTGTTTAGGTTTCGAATCACTCTCTTCTTCCTTATTTTCTGGTTCGATTTGATTTTGTGTGTTGTTTTGGGTGTTTTCGGTTGTTGTTGGATGGTGGAAAAATGAAGCAAGGTAGTGTTCACGTCACAGTGGCTTGCAAGCAGATTAATGATGGTGGTTGTTATTTTGTTCTTTATGCAAGGTTGGTTATGGCACTACGGTGATTTGTGGTGTGGAAGAAGTCCCAGCATGGTTTATATAGTGGTGTTTAATGTGGAGTAAAAAATGGTGGAGGGAGTCAGAAAGGAGAAGGAAATCCGGTGGGTTAGCTATATTTATGAAGAGGTATTGAAAGTTTGAAGATGAAGGGGCTTTTATGTTTTAGAATTACAAGGGTGGTTCCGTGTTTGTGTATGGGATAATATGAGTGAATTTGAAGGAGGTAGTGATGAACATGTTGTCAAGTTTGGATGAAGGAAGTAGAAAAAGTGAGAGGGAGTTGTGTTGGTTGTAAATGGCGATTGAAGGTGGAGTGGGCTTGTTTGTTGTTGTGGTGTGACTCGTAGGTGAAGAATGGTCTCCCCTCAAGAGCAGAGCTCACGGTCTTTCTTAAAATAAGGTTCTTTCTTAACCTCTCTTCTGATGTTGTTCTTTTTCAGTTTTGCTACCCCCTTTCTTTTGTTGCCTTTCACTCTCTTTTAAAACCTAACCAACACTTGTTGATAAAGTTTCAAGGTCCGGTTTTGTCTTGTTGTTACAGGTTTTGTTGTGCATAGCTTGGTGAATCATGATTTTCCTTGTGTGTTAAGTTTAAACGTACCATTCTCTTGTCTGATATGGTTGATAAGTCACCTTCAACGTGCAACATTCTTGGAGTGTTGTCACTGTTGCTTGAGGTTGTATATGTCGCAGGTTCTACCTTTGTAGCAGATTCTTGTTTTTTGCAAGAGTGTAACAGGTTTGTCATTGAACGGCCGCAAGTTCTGTGAGCTGGTTGGTTTTGGTATGTTGTGCGTCTCGTTGCTGCAGGCTATATGGTAGATGTATGGTACGACTTGAACAGGGCAGTAGTACGGTTCACAGGCTATTGTTTTGAAGTGTTTATCTTGCAAGAATTTTTTACTGTTCTACCCCACGCTGAAATTTTAAATACCATTCTACCCTCTTTTGAAAAAAATTTACCAGGGTACCCTACTTTCTGAGGGCGCTCGTAGTCCCAGTTCACGAGCACGTGAAGGGAAACGAACCTTGTGGGTGCTCGCATACCCGGTTCACGAGCATGTGAAGGGTTGTTTGTTTTTTTTTGTTTTTTAATTGTCTTATTAATTAATATGTTTTGATAAAATCATTTAATGGATTTCAATAATATATATTAATTAAATAGTAATATAATAATTAAAATTTTTTTATTTTATTCATAAAATTTAATTTTTTTAAATGAGTGATGCTCGTTGAATGAGTTTGCGAGCAGAAACGTAAAATTTTTCTATATATAAATGTCGTCTTGTATCAACACTCATCATTCCAGTTTGGCATTTGTGTATTCAAAAATGTCGGTCGAGGCTCTTGTGTTTTACGGGCAAGAAAAAAAATCAGTGTTTACCTAGATCCAATGTGGAACTTCAGAACCGTGGTTGCAGCAATTAACACAGGGTTTCGACAGCTGGGTGGATGTCGTAGGAAGGTGAGAAAAATGGAGTATCATTGTCCATACATAACACTGACTGATGCAAGCCCGGAGGGTACGTACTTGTATTACATGGCTCATATAGAAAATGATGAAGATGTACAATGTATGTTTTCAGCACATAGTGGCAAAGTTAACAGAGGAGTCCAAGATCCACTTGTGTTGATTGTTGTTGTGGATTAGCTTGTATGTTAAGTTTGTTGAGTTTGTAATCTTCTAATGTTGTTGTTGTTTAGTTGAATCATTTAAATCTTTGTTGTGTTGTTGTTTTAAGAACAAGTCTTAGTGTCGTAATTGTTTGAAAACGTTGTCTTGAAATATAAATTTGTGTTCGATTACAGAGAAAGCAAGTTCAAGCTACATACTTTACTAAATGATTAACTTTGAAAAGAAATACTATTATCTAGACGGTCGGTTTGACGGGTCGGCAACATTTGGACATTTTCGACGCATATGGCCTATTTCTCTGCAAATCCCACACCTTCTCTTTTCCTTTTCGACGCTGTCTATTTCGGTTCTAATCCTACTACTGGTTGGACGTCCCTTCTTATTTATTCTCATGGAATCGTCATGGCAAAGAGTAAATTCTTCATATTTTGGCCAGTTGTCTTCGTGGGGTAGTCCCAAGAAGCTTTCCTTGTAGACTTTGAATACGTTGAGAACAGTGAAAACCTCTGGGATGTGAATGGAGTAGTCCTGATGTATACTAGAATATGCTGCGATAACGTGGGAGCAAGGTAAGTGAAAAACCTGAAATTTCCCACAGTCACACCATCGATTCTTTAGGTCAACGCCGAAAGTACCTGTTGGACGACCATCATTATGATTAATTTTTTCCTGCACCATGAAACAAAATCTTTCACGATCAAATTGAATGACATTATGCGTGTTAGCTTTGGCTACTTCATCAGCCATTCCCTTGTTGCAACCATCCGTGAAAACCTTTCCAGTAGACAACATTTTGGTCCATTTGTGGCCTCTTTTACCAAACAGGGAACCCATGCGATAGAATGTAGATTGAACTAGCACAGTGATTGGAAGGTTCCGGGTTTCCTTTAGGACGGAGTTCATGGTTTCTGCCAAATTAGATGTCATATACCCCCAACGCTTCCCTCCGTCATATACTCTTGACCACTTCTCCCTTGGTATGTTGTCTATCCAACGCGAGGCCTCAATGTTTGTTCTTCGGATTTCGCCGCGATAGTAGTTAAATGTAGGCTCCGTCAAAGCATAACTTGTAACAGAAATGTTATGCAAAACATAGCAAAAGAACAAAAAAATAGGTCAGTTAACTGAAATGTAATACAATACCCATGTTAACAAATTGCAAGCGTAGTGCGTTGTCCTTAATCTGGCGCATGAAGTTCTGAGCAATGTGTCTAATACAATAGACATGTGTAGACGGTGGATCTTGCCATCCGTTCTCGAGATTACTATATGCACTCTTTATCGATTCATGTCTATCTGAGATTAGACACAAATTAGGTTGTGGTGTCACGTGGAACCTTAGGTTCCTTAGAAAAAAGCTCCAGGCTTCCTTTGTTTCACCTTCGACAAAAGCAAAAGCTAATGGAAAAATGTTTGCATTTCCATCTTGTGCAACCGCCATCAACAGAGTTCCTTTATAGTTGCCGTATAAAAATGTTCCGTCAATTTGGATAATGGGCTTACAGTAGGCGAATCCACGTATACAAGGTCGAATCACCGTGGTACACAAGAAAATGTGCTGGCCAAGGTAAGTTTCTTAGAAATGCCTCTCTAGAAAATACTTAAAAATGTGCTTGTGTAGACTATAATTTCTTTCTTTTTCAGGGTAATGTAAAGTTAAGAGTAAATGCACATTCTCACGTGAAAGCAAGTGATAGAATAATGCCTTATTTAGAAGTAGCAGGTTTTGCTCATTTCGCACAAATAAATCATCTCCCACTTGACACTAGCCTAGTTCAGGCTCTGATAGAGAAATAGAGACCGGAAACACACACATTCCATTTACCAACTGGTGAATGTACAATAACTTTAGAAGATGTTAACATGTTGCTCGGTCTTAGAGTGGATGGAAAAGCTGTTAATGGTCCTACGGAGGTAGGTAACGAGGTCTATATAGAGAATTTAGGGGTTGAACCGACAACATCTGATAGAAATAGAGGGTCCGTCAAAATTATTTGGCTAGAGAACTTATATGCAGATTTAAACCGTGACCCTAACCTAACCCCAGAACGTACAATTTTACAAGCAAAAGTTTATATTTTGCTTGTGGTTGCAACTATTCTGTTTCCCGACAAGAGCCAAAATCTTTTGCATTCTTCGTGGATTCCTCTCGTAGGGGATCTAGAAAAATGCAACAAATTTAGTTGGGGTTCTGTTTGTCTTGCAAAAATGTACAGAGAAATGTACAAGGCAGCAGTCAAGGATGTAAGGAGCATGAGTGGTTGTGTCCTACTACTCAAGACTTGGGCATTCACGCGTATACCCTTGGTTGCTCCTATTAGTACTATGCAGCTGTCATTTCCATACGCGCAAAGGTATTACTTATATTAACATGTACTTTATTATCATCTTACTCTACTATAACTAATAGTCATAATTTATTTTTAGATTGACCCAGAGATGAATGGATTACGCGAACAATCCGCGGTTCCATGTACAAGGGTATCGAAACCCACTTGATCACATGCAAGAAAGAGACGTAAATCTGAAAGCATAAAACCTACATGTTTCATATACATCCTTACTTTATTCTAATAATTATTTTTCCAGTTTATATGGAGGCCATTCATTCACTTTCAAGTGCCAAATCAAAGAGACGCCAGAATCTGGAGTTCTACGACTTATCTTATATGTTTCCATATAGTTAAAATGCATCAAACAGATAGAGTCAAACTCCAGTTTGGTTTTGAACAAGAAATACCTTCCACGCCTAGGTGTCTAACGGAACACCACGAGATGACAATGAAAAAGGCCCAAAAAGTTCATTGGTCCGATCTAAACAACGAATAGGTGACCGAATGGAAAAATAGAAGATATTTGGTTATGCAGGGGATCCCGGTAGATGGTGAACGCAAGCCAAGCTTGGAGTATTTAAATTGGTTTCGTGCGATTCCTTATGTGCATATTACACCGGACCAATTTCTGACAGACCCTCTTATACGTGGTTCATCTTCTACACAACCAACTCCGACACCAATGCATCATGATGTGCCATCAATGTACACTTCCCGATTTGGGGGACATGCATCTTCCTCCGCTCAGCATACATACCAACGCACCCAGACCACTGAACAACACACTTTCTACGCAGGACCATCCCAACACCAAACTCCATACAACCCACTCCCTCAACAAAACTACCACTATAACTACAACCAACAAACTACAACCACCCTTCGCCCACCCATACAGCGGATCCCCTTTCATCGCAACAAAACCCCCCAACAATATATCGGGATGAAGACATGTCTTCTGACTCATCTCAATCACCTACAAGAACACCAAATGAACCAATGGGTAGGGGACATAGACTTAAAAAGAGCACTAGGTGTGGAACGGGCGGCCATTTTTTATGTAAGTTGTGAATTTTGAATAAAAAAATTAGTGTTTAAATAAATATTTTTTTCCTTATTTAATTTTCTAAAAAAAAAATTTATTTAGTTAAATTAATTAATATATTATTAATTAATTAATATATTTTAGTTTAAATACTTAAATTAATTAATTAAAATAATAAAATTATTATTTATCACATAAAACAATTAAAAAACAAAAAAAAAGACCCTTCACATGCTCGTGAATCGGGTATGCGAGCAACCACAAGGTTCGTTTCCCTTCACGTGCTCGTGAACTGGGACTACGAGCACCCTGGTAAATTTTTTTCAAAAGAGGGTAGAATGGTATTTAAAATTTCGGAGTGGGGTAGAAAAGTAAAAAATTCATTTTGCAAGGCTTGGATTTAGATGCTTAAGCTGGTTAAAGTCTTGGTTGGCGTGGAGTCGAATTGATAGTGGAAGTGTGGGGTCCTTCGTGTGTGTTGTGCTGACTAAAAAGTATTGTTGTGAATGGTGTTCATTTTGAAAGCTAATGGCAATATGTAAGTAAAAGTTGGGATTGTGTATCAACTGGGCAAGGGTGATGCGTGGTGTACGTACCCTTTTTTTTTCTCATTTTTTGTGATTCAAAATTTCTAATGGGCTTGTAAAAATTTTGGTCTTTGTAACTTGTAAACCTCGATTTGGACCTTGAACAATTGATATTGACTTGGGCTTTTTATGTAGTTTTTTTTAAAAAACATGGGCTTGATGCTTGAACTTTAATTATGGATAATGGGAAAAACAAAGGACATAAAAGATGTGGGTTAACTAAAATGGTTTGAAACATGGATTCAAAGACTAATGACTTGAAAAATGGTTAAAAGGTTAATTGGATTTAAAATGAAAATGGATATGCAAATGGATTCTTGTGATATTGGATAAAAAATGGAAAATGGACAATGGACATTGAAAAGTGGATTATGAATGGATATTGAAACCGAAATTAGACATCAGACGGATTTTGAAGTTGGTTGAAAAAATGGATAAATAACAAAGTGGATGAGAATGGTTACGGGAATGGACATGGACTTTGTAACGCGCTGCCAAAATTGAACGAAACTTAAATCCTTGACAAATGAACTTGGATACCACAACTCTTGAATTAAATCGAAGAAGGTCCTCCTTGAATCAACTTCTATTTAATGACATCACAACCTTGAATCCATCTTGCAATGACCTGATTTGACGATCTTCAAATATAAAGGACTGATTTATGCTATCCCAACTTGAGAATGAAACTAATTCCTTTTTGTTAAACAAGATCAAGTCACATCACTTGAACCGAGCCATACTGCACGCACATTTAACCTGCCAGCCTCAAGTAAACCTAAAGTGAACGACACATGCCCATCTTGAACACAAAGGAGTAAGAAACCCTAATTTCCATGTTTTGGGTGCATACTGATGAAGAAAACAGCCTGAGAGGTTGACAAACCACAAAACCCTAGTTCTTCAGTCTCTATTAGAACCATGACGAGACCTTAATCACTTGATGCCTCTTGAGAAATCCTGAAGCAGATAAACTTGACATCTGATGAATCCTGGAAGAGGAAAGCCTTGTAGCTGGATGAACTTTGATACAAAGAAGAAACCCTTACTTCAAACTCGCATGAAAGTACCTCTCAGCAAATAAGAAACCCTGATTCGAAGGACCATTGTAATCTCATGTCTTAGAAGACCAATGCAATGTATGATATGAGTTAATGCGATGAATAGATGATGAAAATAATATGATATGCTAGGCTAGGGTTAGGTTGAAAATGAGGGTGTGACACACACCCTTAACATTGTCAATACCCTATAACATAAATCATCAGACATCACAATAATTCACCAAAAATTCACCAAAGTATGAATATTTAAAATAAAGCAATTAAATAAATATTATACTGATTTTTGGGGTGTTACAACTCTCCCCCACTTAAATAATTTTCCTCCTCGAAAATTACCTGAAGGAAATAGAGTCGGATACAACTCCTTCATCTGATCCCCGCGTTCCTAAGTCCAACTTTCACCAGCTGGTCCACCCCATAACACCTTCACCAAAGATATATCTTTAGCCCGCAGCTACTTCATTTCTCTTCCATCTATCTGCATAGGTAATGCTTCAATGGTCAGATTATCTCTCACCTGTACGTCATCCATCTGAATCACATGCGATGGATCCAGAATGTACTTCCTCAACTGAGACACATGAAACATATCATATAAATTTGCAAGCGATGACGGTAAAGTAATCCGATAGGCTACCTCCCCTATCCTCTGCAAAATCTGATACAGACCAATAAAACGTAGTGTGAGCTTCCTAGACTTCAAAGCTCAACCCACACCAGTCACCGGCGTAACTCTCAAAAATATGTGATCTCCCTCTTGGAATTCAAGTGCCTTTCCTCTCTTATCATGATAAGTCTTCTGATGACTCTTCGAAGCTTTCATCTTTTCTTAGATCATCTTAATCTTTTCAGTCGTCTCCCAAACAATTTCAGGTCCGAGTACAACACTCTCGCCCGATTCATACCAACACAATGGAGTTCTACACCTTCTTCCATACAAAGCTTCATACGGCATCATCCCAATACTAGCATGAAAGCTGTTGTTGTATGTGAACTCAATTAACGATAAATGGCTATCCCAAGATCCTCCTTGATCCAACACACAAGCCCTCAGTAAATCTTCCAGAGACTGAATAATATTCTCTGTCTGGCCATCCGTCTGCGGATGATATGCAGAACTCATCCTCAACTTAGTACCCAAAGCATCTTGTAAAATTTTCCAGAAGCTCGACGTAAATATCGGGTCTCTGTCTGATATAATACTCGAAGGAATCCCATGCAACTTCACAATTTCCTCAATGTAAATCTTAGCTAACTTTTGCATAGAATGGTTAATCTTCATCGGCAAGAAATGAGCCGATTTAGTCAACCTGTCTACAATCACCTAAATAGAATCATTCCCTTTTGCAGTCTTCGGCAATCCCGACACAAAATCCATGGAAATACTATCCCATTCCATTCTGGAATATTCAACGATTGCATCATACCCAAAGGCTTCTGACGTTCAATCTTAGACTTCTAACAAATCAAACAGGCATAAATAAATTCAGCAATATCCTTCTTCATACCTGGCCACCAAAATAATTTCTGCAAATCCTGGTACATCTTCGTTGCACCTGGATGAATACTCATTCTACTTCGATGTCCTTCTTCAAGAATACTCTTCTTAATTTCGGGAACATCTAGAACACACACTCTGTCTCTGAACCTCATCACACCATTCTATCAATCCAGAATTCACCTCTGTTACCCTGGTTAATCAAAGTTGCCTGATCGACCAGCTTCAAATCAGATTGCTGTCCCACTCTGATCTCTTCTAAAATACCACTAGTTAACTTCAACATACCCAACTTCACACTATCAGGAGTCTCTTTACATACCAAAATCAAATCTCAGAATTGCTCAATTAATTCTAACTCTCTCACCATAAGCATGGACATATGCAATGACTTCCTGCTCAATGCATCGGCCACCACATTTGCCTTACCAGAATGGTAATTCAAATCGAAATCATAGTCTTTCAACAATTCCAACCACGTCCTCTACCTCATGTTCAACTCTTTCTGATCGAATAAGTACTTCAAACTCTTATGATTGCTGAACACTTCAAATTTAGAGCCAAAAAAGTAATGTCTCCAAATTTTCAAAACGAACACCACAGTTGCCAATTCTAAGTCATGCATAGGATAATTCCTTTCACAAAATCTGAATTGTTTCGAAGCACAAGCAACAACTTGTCCATTATGCATCAACACTCCACCAAGACCCATCTTTGAGGCATCACAATACACCACAAAAGATTCATTCGGATTAGGCAAAACCAAAACCGGAGCGGTCGTCAATTTCTTCTTCAATTCCACAAAACTCTCTTCACAAGCAACATCCCACACATAAGCCTGGCCCTTTCGAGTCAATTGCGTCAACAGTAACGCCAATCTAGAAAAACCTTCTATGAACTTGCGATAGTAACCTGCCAACCCAAGAAAACTTTGTATCTCAGTAGCAGACTGCAGAGTCTCCCATTGTAGCACAACATCAATCTTATAAGGATCAACAACAATCCTACCACTTGAAATCACATGGCCAAGAAAACCCACCTCTTTCAACCAAAGTTCACACTTCGACAGTTTCGCATATAGCTTATTCTCTTTCAATACTTGCAACACAATCCTCAAATGCTCAGCATGCTCTTCTTTAGATCTAAAGTATATCAGGATATCATCAATGAAAACCACCACAAATGTATCCAAATACTCATAGAAAATCTGATTCATATACTCCATGAACACACCAGGTGCATTGGATACACCAAACGACATCACAATGTATTCATAGTGACCATACCTCGTCCTGAAAGTTGTCTTCGGAATATCATCAGGCTTAACACTAATGTAACACCCTTCTACCCAACAAGCATTCACGACAAATATAAACAAATTGTATCAGAGTAAATCCCACAAGGGCGTCACATTTCGTCATAAAACATCAAATAATAGCATCCTGCTCCGTAACACGGGTTATAACATCAAAATTTAATCATATACTTCGCAGTGGAAAACTCCAAAACATCATAAGTTATAACATCAAAAGGTTTTAAAAAGACTTCAAAACATCATAAATATCATCAATCAAAAGAACACCATGGTTCGACTCAAATGTCCCGACCCGATGTTACATATCAGAGCAAGACCCTCTACTCGACCAAAATAACCAAAAATACTTCAAGTCAGATCTTCACGCACCAAAAGCTAATCCTGATCACCTGCACGTGACCCACGTGGAGGCAGCATTCAAACAGGCAGGGTGAGTAATCATAAACCATTATACAAGATATAAGATAAGAAATAATAAGGTAGCACGCATCTTAATAAAACAACATCGTTATTATACATCATTATCATCATACATCATGAAAATCATGGCATCCTTAACATCATTCATTCAAAATCATGCAATGCCACATAATATGAAACACACAACACAGACTCGTGCATGTGGTACAAATTCGTCATGTTTGATGGACACTGGGCCATCACCCTCTAAAGTTCCCCATCAATAGGATCGATTCTACACAAGAACCGGAGCAACGTCATACATCCCAATCCACACAATGGGATTGAAGAAGTCCTAAAACTGTCACTGGATCGAAGTCCTAAGATGCTTTGAATGCATGATGCAAATGTCATAAATCGTCATCGTCATAAAAGCGTCAATTGCATCATCATTCATAAACTCCCATCAAGCATCATGGTAACACATCATTAACATACATAAAAAATCAACATAAATCATCATGTCATCACATCATCATCATGCATCAAAAATCGACATAAATTATCATGTTATCACATCACCAACATGCATCAAGAGTCATCATAAATCATCATGACACAAAGCATCACAGGGTAGAAAAGAAAATAAAAGAAAATAAAATCTCTGCTCCTGCACGCTTGGAGCTCGCCCGACGAAGCAGCGCGCTCGCCTGGGTTTCGCCATACAAAGCAGAGGCGAAACACCTCCCCCATACAAAATCCAGAAACTCCACTTTCACACTCTCCCTTCGCTTCTATTTTTGCCCGGCAAAGCAGGGACGAATCAGACACTCTCTTAGAAAATCCAGTAGCACCCTTTTTCCACCTTTTCTCTGCTTCCTTTTTCGCCCGGCGAGGTTGGGGCGAATTCGCTTCGCCCGACGAGTTGGGAATTTCGCCCGGCGAACACGTCATAAAGGGTTTCATCCCTAACATCTAATACCTTCCAGAACCCCAATTCCGTCATAAACTCGTCAATTTCCCCGAAAAACCCACTACCTACATATTCTTACACTTATATCAATTATAATGATAATAGATTTCTCCCCATACCTTTGAAAATCGCTTCTGAATTCTCCTCTCTGAGTTCTTCCGAAACCTCTCTGAGCCCTAGCCTTCTTCTCCTTTTCTTCAGAGCGTTTTCTCCAAACTGATCGTATCAAGAATGACTTCTCACTCTCTCTTTTTCCTTTTGTCCAACTTACCCCTAGGACCCCTAATATTCTTTTCCACCTTTGTCCTCACTTATTCTCGCACAATTACCACTTAGCCCTTCCTTTTATTTTAAAATGATAATAATTTAAATAACATTGTCACATTATTCCATTATTATTATTATCGAAATAATCCCTAATAAATCATATACCCCTAACACATCAACACACCTTTAACATCGTCAATACCCCATAACATAAATCATCAGACATCACAATAATTCACCAAAAATTCACTAAAGTACGAATATTTAAAATAAAGCAATTAAATAAATATTCTAGTGATTTTCGGGGTGTTACAACGTCGGGAAATAGAAGCAGAAAGCGGATTGAAATTTTGAGTTGTGGTACGGTGGTCTTCGGTTCCCGGATCGGTGGCTCCATATGTTTTACAGCGGCATTGTGCGTCCGCCAACTTCGTAGAGGTTACTAGTTGTTGGATTTGTTTCGTGTTTGATGGTGGTTTGGGAGATCATCTTCTTCCGTCTTCCATTCTTCCGCTTGCTTATGAATAGTGTAGGATAAGAGGGTGTTTAAAGAGAACACTTACGTTTTGCTTGCCAAAAGGATAGTAAATCGACTCTCCAACCTTTAATGTGTCTTTGAAATACCTTTAATGTGTCTTTGAAATATGAGAAGTTGTGTATAGAGAAGGAGTAGGGGTGTTCGCGGTGCGGTTTGGGCGGTTTTGACGCTAAAAATCATTCGAACCGCAAGAGAAAAAAGCATGCGGTTTGGTTTGGTTCGATTTCCTTTTTAAAAAAATCTGAACCAAACCAAACCAAACCAATACGGTTTGGATTGGTTCGGTTGGTTCGGTTTTTTACAAGATTTTTATTGAGTGATATTTACATATATAGAGAACAACATAACTTTGTGTTTAGTCATTCACACATTGCCAAATAACAACAAAACTCATCATATTTAGACAAAAAGTTCTCATTCAATATACAAAAATCAATTTAAACAAAAATGGAAAAAAAATAGTAGCATAAAACAATATTAAAAATATTATAATAAAATAGAAAATAGAGGAGAAGGGAGATAGGGAAGATGAAAAAGAAAGAACATAAGAGATGTGAGTTTAGAGAAGATATGTGCGATAAAAATATAATTAGAAGAGAAAATAGTAACATAAAAGAAAGTAAAAACAAATGAAAAATGTTGTTCTTAAGTAGATTTTCAATTCTCAAAGAATAATTTTTTATTTAACCAATTAGTATAGTATAAAATAAAATTAAATCAAAACTATTTCAAAAAATTCATCACATAACCCATCAAACATAATAAATGTTAAATGCATATTGCAGCAAAGTTCGAAAAGACTCTTATATCCTTAAAATTAGAAAAAAAAATGACCTTTACATCAGATAATTAGAAATGGAATTTCCTAGTTATTTTTTAAAATATAGATAATAATAGAAGCAAATGCAAAATAATCATTTTGACATTTGGATATCTTTGGTGTTATAAGATGACCTAAAATTAACAGGAATGGTAAATAATCACCAGATCAAAAATTTTGTACATGTAGAAGAAACAAAATTTGAGACACTGTCAGACTCTAAATCCGATTCACTCACTCTTCATTCATTCGTACTCTCAGCACCAATTTTAATCTCTCTCCTTTTCTCTCATCCTCTCGATCGCTTTTCTTCTACTGTGCGAAATGGACAAGGTTGTGGAAGAGGTTGAAAAGGTGAAGAAGGAATGGGATGAAGCTTACACCAAAACACAAGATCACATTAAATCAATTCAAGAGTAGGGTAAATCAGGAAGATCCAAAGAGGATCAAAATAATTCACTCGCTAGATTGAATGGTATTGCTCAGGATGGTTTAACGCTTCTCTCTTCTCTCCATTTCAACCTCGATTCTTCTTGCTCCGCAGTTGCCTACTCAACAAGAGGTTGATTCCGCTCGTGAATTGCTTTAATCATGGAAAACCCTAACTCAAAAGTACTACCCTCTCCATTTACTACAATTCCATGACAAAATTGGTGATTCACTTACTTCAAAATAGTTGGAATAGTAACGAGTTGCGTTTTGTTTGTTTTGTTTGTGCGTTTTGAACAGTTTGCATATGAGTTTGCGGAATGCTAATCTACAAGCCAAGGCTAATTTAAGGAAATTTGCTCAGGAGGAGGCAATATTCTTGAATACCTTTAATTTAACCTAAAAACTGTGTTTTTCATTTTGGTTTAATACTTTTCTGGTTTGATTTTTTTGCTTATTGGGACATCATCTTCTAATCATCAAATGTGAACCTATTAGTGATATTGTGTTTGTTTAAATTGATCGATGACGGTTTGGAGAGTGCAATGTGACTGATGATTCTGTTTCTATATGATGCAGAGAGAACTACTTCTAGGCGGTGGAGAAGAGTCCACAGTCCGCAGACGCAATTTACAGTATGTTATTGAACTTGCTTCAATTTTTAGCTTGGGTTAACTTGTTCTACCAGTTTTATTGGCTTTTTAGTGAATTGCATTGGAAATTTTATTTGGGACTTGGCATGATACTGGGATGGAGTAGTTTAATTCTCAAATCTGTCTTTTTTGTCCAGGACAAAAGCTGAAATGACCTCTGCGGCAGAGAGCATCACAGAAAGCATATGTCGTACTCGTCAATTGATGGTTCAGGTTAGTGGTTAGGTTAGGTATCTTTCTTTCTAAATATTAGTTTGATCGTGATCCTGTGTTGTGATATTTTTCTCCATCATTATTTCGTAAGTGCTTTTCCTTCATAAAAATGGATTAAGTAGTGTACTCATTGTATCTATGTGTTAATCAGGAAGTTGAAAGAAACACAAGCACACTTATGACTCTTGGTAGGTATATTTTTTTCTTTCTCTCTTTTCTATATTAATGATGTTTTGTTTTATCTTTCTACATCTAGTTTTTAATTCATACAGGCGTACACTATGTTTTCTTTTTGGTGAATATGAAATTTATATCAAGACAAAGAAAAATTCATAAAATCATTTTTAACCAATAGATAACCTTTACTATTTTAATTTTCAAAGCATATGTAAAATTTGGACGATTTAGATATCTTTAGATTGGTGGTATATGATGAAATAAAATAAAGTGGAATGGTAAATAATCACCAGATCGAAAATTTTGTACCTATAGAAGAAACAAAATTTGAGACATTGTCAAACTCTGAATCCGATTCACCCACTCATTCATTGTACTCTCCCACGATCAATTTCAATCTCTCCATTTCTCTTATCATCTCGATCGCTTTTCTTCTACTGTACGAAATGGACAAGGTTGTGGAAGAGGTTGAAAAAGTGAAGAAGGAATGGGACGAAGCTTACACCAAAACACAAGATCACATTAAATCAATTCAAGAGTATGGTAAATCAAGAAGATCTAAAGAGGATCAAAACAATTCACTTTCTAGATTGAATGGTATTGCACAGGATGGTTAAGCGCTTCTCTCTTCTCTCCATTTCAACCTCGATCTTCATGCTTCGCAGTTGCCTACTCAACAAGAGGTTGATTCTGCTCGTGAATTGCTTCAATCATGGAAAACCCTAACTCAAAAGTACTACCCTCTCCATTTCCTACAATTCCATGACAAAATTTGTGATTCACTTGCTTCAAAATAGTTGGAATAGTAACGAGTTGCGTTTTGTTTGTTTTGTTTGTGTGTTTTGAACAGTTTGCATATGAGTTTGCGGAATGCTAATCTACAAGCCAAGGGTAATTTAAGGTAAGCTACTCAGGAGGATGCAATATTCTTGAATTCCTTTAATTTAACCTAAAAATTGTGTTTTTCATTTTGGTTTAATACTTTTCTGGTTTGATTTTTTTGCTTATTGGGACATCATCTTCTAATCATCGAATGTGAACCTATTAGTGATATTGTGTTTGTTTAAATTGATCGATGACGATTTGGAGAGTGCAATGTGACTGATGATTCTGTTTCTATATGATGCAGAGAGAACTACTTCTAGGCGGTGGAGAAGAGTCCACAGTCCGCAGACGCAATTTACAGTATGTTATTGAACTTGCTTTAATTTTCAGCTTGGGTTAACTTGTTCTACCAGTTTTATTGGGTTTTTAGTGAATTGCATTGGAAATTTTATTTGGGACTTGGCATGATACTGGGATGGAGTAGTTTAATTCTCAAATCTGTCTTTTTTGTCCAGGACAAAAGCTGAAATGACCTCTGCGGCAGAGAGCATCACAGAAAGCATATGTCGTACTCGTCAATTGATGGTTCAGGTTAGTGGTTAGGTTAGGTATCTTTCTTTCTAAATATTAGTTTGATCGTGATCCTGTGTTGTGATATTTTTCTCCATCATTATTTCGTAAGTGCTTTTCCTTCATAAAAATGGATTAAGTAGTGTACTCATTGTATCTATGTGTTAATCAGGAAGTTGAAAGAAACACAAGCACACTTATGACTCTTGGTAGGTATATTTTTTTCTTTCTCTCTTTTCTATATTAATGATGTTTTGTTATATCTTTCTACATCTAGTTTTTAATTCATACAGGCGTACACTATGTTTTCTTTTTGGTGAATATGAAATTTATATCAAGACAAAGAAAAATTCATAAAATCATTTTTAACCAATAGATAACCTTTACTATTTTAATTTTCAAAGCATATGTAAAATTTGGACGATTTAGATATCTTTAGATTGGTGGTATATGATGAAATAAAATAAAGTGGAATGGTAAATAATCACCAGATCGAAAATTTTGTACCTATAGAAGAAACAAAATTTGAGACATTGTCAAACTCTGAATCTGATTCACCCACTCATTCATTGTACTCTCCCACGATCAATTTCAATCTCTCCATTTCTCTTATCATCTCGATCGCTTTTCTTCTACTGTGCGAAATGGACAAGGTTGTGGAAGAGGTTGAAAAAGTGAAGAAGGAATGGGACGAAGCTTACACCAAAACACAAGATCACATTAAATCAATTCAAGAGTATGGTAAATCAAGAAGATCTAAAGAGGATCAAAACAATTCACTTTCTAGATTGAATGGTATTGCTCAGGATGGTTAAGCGCTTCTCTCTTCTCTCCATTTCAACCTCGATCTTCATGCTTCCCAGTTGCCTACTCAACAAGAGGTTGATTCTGCTCGTGAATTGCTTCAATCATGGAAAACCCTAACTCAAAAGTACTACCCTCTCCATTTCCTACAATTCCATGACAAAATTTGTGATTCACTTGCTTCAAAATAGTTGGAATAGTAACGAGTTGCGTTTTGTTAGTTTTGTTTGTGTGGTTTGAACAGTTTGCATATGAGTTTGCGGAATGCTAATCTATAAGCCAAGGGTAATTTAAGGTAAGCTACTCAGGAGGATGCAATATTCTTGAATTCCTTTAATTTAACCTAAAAACTGTGTTTTTCATTTTGGTTTAATACTTTTCTGGTTTGATTTTTTTGCTTATTGGGACATCATCTTCTAATCATCGAATGTGAACCTATTAGTGATACTGTGTTTGTTTAAATTGATCGATGACGGTTTAGAGAGTGCAATATGATTGATGATTCTGTTTCTATATGATGCAGAGAGAACTACTTCTAGGCGGTGGAGAAGAGTCCACAGTCCGCAGACACAATTTGCCGTATGTTATTGAACTTGCTTTAATTTTAAGCTTGGGTTAACTTGTTCTACCAGTTTTATTGGCTTTGTAGTGCATTTCATTAGAAATTTTATTTGGGACTTTACATGATACTGGGATGGAGTAGCTTAATTCTCAAATCTGTCTTTTTTGTCCAGGACAAAAGCTGGAATGACCTATGCGGCAGAGAGCATCACAGAAAGCCTACGTCGTACTCGTCAATTGATGGTTCAGGTTAGTGGTTAGGTTAGGTATCTTTCTTTCTAAATCTTAGTTTGATCGTGATCCTGTGTTGTGATATTTTTCTCCATCATTATTTCGTAAGTGCTTTTTCCTTCATAAAAATGGATTAAGTAGTGTACTCATTGTATCTATGTGTTAATCAGGAAGTTGAAAGAAACACAAGCACACTTATGACTCTTGGTAGGTATATTTTTCTCTTTCTCTCTTTTCTATATTAATGATGTTTTGTTTTATCTTTCTACATCTAGTTTTTAATTCATACAGGCATACACTATGTTTTCTTTTTGGTGAATATGAAATTTATATCAAGACAAAGAAAAATTCATAAAATAATTTTTAACCAATAGATAACCTTTACTATTTTAATTTTCAAAGCAAATGCAAAATTTGGACGATTTAGATATCTTTAGATTGGTGGTATATGATGAAATAAAATAAAGTGGAATGGTAAATAATCACCAGATCGAAAATTTTGTACCTATAGAAGAAACAAAATTTGAGACACTGTCAGACTGTTAATCTGATTCACTCACTCGTTCATTCATACTTTCCCACCATCAATTTCAATCTCTTCTTTTCTTTTATCATCTCGATCGATTTTCTTCAACTGTGCGAAATGGACAAGGTTGTGGAAGAGGTTGAAAAAGTGAAGAAGGAATGGGACGAAGCTTACACCAAAACACAAGATCACATTAAATCAATTTAAGAGTACGGTAAATCAGGAAGATCTAAAGAGGATCAAAATAATTCACTCGCTAGATTGAATGGTATTGCTCAGGATGGTTTAACGCTTCTCTCTTCTCTCCATTTCAACCTCGATCTTCATGCTTCGCAGTTGCCTACTCAACAAGAGGTTGATTCTGCTCGTGAATTGCTTCAACCATGGAAAACCCTAACTGAAAAGTACTACCCTCTCCATTTCCTACAATTCCATGACAAAATTGGTGATTCACTTGCTTCAAAATAGTTGGAATAGTAACGAGTTGCGTTTTGTTTGTTTTGTTTGTGTGTTTTGAACGGTTTGCATATGAGTTTACGGAATGCTAATCTACAAGCCAAGGCTAATTTAAAGAAACTTGCTCAGGAGGAGGCAATATTCCTGAATACCTTTAATTTAACCTAAAAACTGTGTTTTTCATTTTCGTTTAATACTTTTCTGGTTTGATTTTTTTGCTTATTGGGACATCATCTTCTAATCATCGAATGTGAACCTATTAGTGATATTGTGTTTGTTTAAATTGATCGATGACGGTTTGGAGAGTGCAATGTGACTGATGATTCTGTTTCTATATGATGCAGAGAGAACTACTTCTAGGTGGTGGAGAAGAGTTCACAGTTCGCAGACGCAATTTGCAGTATGTTATTAAACTTGCTTCAATTTTTAGCATGGGTTAACTTGTTCTACCAGTTTTATTGGCTTTTTAGAGCATTGCATTGGAAATTATATTTGGGACTTGGCATGATACTGGGATGGAGTAGTTTAATTCTCAAATCTGTCTTTTTTGTCCAGGACAAAAGCTGGAATGACCTCTGCGGCAGAGAGCATCACAGAAAGCATATGTCGTACTCGTCAATTGATGGTTCAGGTTAGTGGTTAGGTTAGGTATCTTTCTTTCTAAATATTAGTTTGATCGTGATCCTGTGTTGTGATATTTTTCTCCATCTTTATTTCGTAAGTGCTTTTCCTTCATAAAAATGGATTAAGTAGTGTACTCATTGTATCTATGTATTAATCAGGAAGTTGAAAGAAACACAAGCACGCTTATGACTCTTGGTAGGTATATTTTTTTCTTTCTCTCTTTTCTATATTAATGATGTTTTGTTTTATCTTTCTACATCTAGTTTTTAATTCATACAGGCGTACACTATGTTTTCTTTTTGGTGAATATGAAATTTATATCAAGACAAAGAAAAATTCATAAAATCATTTTTAACCAATAGATAACCTTTACTATTTTAATTTTCAAAGCATATGTAAAATTTGGACGATTTAGATATCTTTAGATTGGTGGTATATGATGAAATAAAATAAAGTGGAATGGTAAATAATCACCAGATTGAAAGTTTTGTACCTATAGAAGAAAAAAAATTTGCGACACTGTCAGACTCTGAATCCGATTCACTCACTCATTCATTGTACTCTCCCACGATCAATTTCAATCTCTCCTTTTCTCTTATCATCTCGATCGCATTTCTTCTACAGTGCGAAATGGACAAGGTTGTGGAAGAGGTTGAAAAAGTGAAGAAGAAATGGGACGAAGCTTACACCAAAACACAAGATCACATTAAATCAATTAAAGAGTATGGTAAATCAAGAAGATCTAAAGAGGATCAAAATAATTCACTCGCTAGATTGAATGGTATTGCTCAGGATGGTTAAGCGCTTCCCTCTTCTCTCCATTTCAACCTCGATCTTCACTCTTCGCAGTTGCCTACTCAACAAGAGGTTGATTCTGCTCGTGAATTGCTTCAATCATGGAAAACCCTAACTCAAAAGTACTACCCTCTCCATTTCCTACAATTCCATGACAAAATTGGTGATTCACTTGCTTCAAAATAGTTGGAATAGTAACGAGTTGCATTTTGTTTGTTTTGTTTGTGTGTTTTGAACGGTTTGCATATGAGTTTGCGGAATGCTAATCTACAAGCCAAGGCTAATTTAAGGTAAGCTACTCAGGAGGATGCAAGATTCTTGAATACCTTTAATTTAACCTAAAAACTGTGTTTTTCATTTTGGTTTAATACTTTTCTGGTTTGATTTTTTTGCTTATTGGGACATCATCTTCTAATCATCGAATGTGAACCTATTAGTGATATTGTGTTTGTTTAAATTGATCGATGACGGTTTGGAGAGTGCAATATGATTTATGATTCTGTTTCTATATGATGCAGAGAGAACTACTTCTAGGCGGTGGAGAAGAGTCCACAGTCCGCAGACGCAATTTGCCGTATGTTATTGAACTTGCTTCAATTTTCAGCTTCGGTTAACTTGTTCTACCAGTTTTATTGGCTTTGTAGTGCATTTCATTAGAAATTTTATTTGGGACTTGACATGATACTGGGATGGAGTAGTTTAATTCTCAAATATGTCTTTTTTGTCCAGGACAAAAGCTGGAATGACCTATGCGGCAGAGAGCATCACAGAAAGCCTACGTCGTACTCGTCAATTGATGGTTCAGGTTAGTGGTTAGGTTAGGTATCTTTCTTTCTAAATCTTAGTTTGATCGTGATCCTGTGTTGTGATATTTTTCTCCATCATTATTTCGTTAGTGCTTTTTCCTTCATAAAAATGGATTAAGTAGTGTACTCATTGTATTTATGTGTTAAATCAGGAAGTTGAAAGAAACACAAGCACACTTATGACTCTGGGTAGGTATATTTTTCTCTTTCTCTCTTTTCTATATTAATGATGTTTTATTTTATCTTTCTACATCTAGTTTTTAATTCATACAGGCATACACTATGTTTTCTTTTTGGTGAATATGAAATTTATATCAAGACAAAGAAAAATTCATAAAATAATTTTTAACCAATAGATAACCTTTACTATTTTAATTTTCAAAGCAAATGCAAAATTTGGAAGATTTAGATATCTTTAGATTGGTGGTATATGATGAAATAAAATAAAGTGGAATGGTAAATAATCACCAGATCGAAAATTTTGTACCTATAGAAGAAACAAAATTTGAGACACTGTCAGACTGTGAATCCGATTCACTCACTCGTTCATTCATACTTTCCCACCATCAATTTCAATCTCTCCTTTTCTCTTATCAACTCGATCGATTTTCTTCTACTGTGCGAAATGGACAAGGTTGTGGAAGAGTTTGAAAAAGTGAAGAAGGAATGGGACGAAGGTTACACCAAAACACAATATCACATTAAATCAATTTAAGAGTACGGTAAATCAGGAAGATCTAAAGAGGATCAAAATAATTCACTCGCTAGATTGAATGGTATTGCTCAGGATTGTTTAACGCTTCTCTCTTCTCTTCATTTCAACCTTGATCTTCATGCTCCGTAGTTGCCTACTCAACACGAGGTTGATTCTGCTCATGAATTGCTACAATCATGGAAAACCCAAACTCAAAAGTACTACCCTCTCCATTTACTACAATTCCATGACAAAATTGGTGATTCACTTGCTTCAAAATAGTTGGAATAGTAACGAGTTGCGTTTTGTTTGTGTGTTTTGAACAGTTTGCATATGAGTTTACGGAATGCAAATCTACAAGCCAAGGCTAATTTAAAGAAAGTTGCTTAGGAGGAGGCAATATTCCTGAATACCTTTAATTTAACCTAAAAACTTTGTTTTTCATTTTGGTTTAATACTTTTCTGGTTTGATTTTTTTGCTTATTGGGACATCATCTTCTAATCATCGAATGTGAACCTATTAGTGATATTGTGTTTGTTTAAATTGATCGATGACAGTTTGGAGAGTGAAATGTGACTGATGATTCTGTTTCTATATGATGCAGAGAGAACTACTTCTAGGTGGTGGAGAAGAGTCCACAGTCCGCAGACGCAATTTGCAGTATGTTATTGAACTTGCTTCAATTTTCAGCTTGGGTTAACTTGTTCTACTAGTTTTATTGGCTTTTTAGTGCATTGCATTGGAAATTTTATTTGGGACTTGGCATGATACTGGGATGGA
Source organism: Lathyrus tuberosus (assembly GCA_022829125.1). Classification (NCBI taxonomy): domain Eukaryota; kingdom Viridiplantae; phylum Streptophyta; class Magnoliopsida; order Fabales; family Fabaceae; genus Lathyrus; species Lathyrus tuberosus. The sequence goes on from JALAZF010000282.1 coordinate 2,321,642, forward strand.
GTTGTTTAATTCTCAAATCTTTCTTTTTTTTCCAGGACAAAAGTTGGAATGACCTCTGCGGCAGAGAGCATCACAGAAAGCATATGTCGTACTCGTCAATTGATGGTTCAGGTTAGTGGTTAGGTTAGGTATCTTTCCTTCTAAATCTTAGTTTGATCGTGATCCTGTGTTGTGATATTTTTCTCCATCATTATTTCGTAAGTGCTTTTTGCTTCGTAAAAATGGATTAAGTACTGTACTCATTGTATCTATTGGCTAATCAGGAAGTTGAAAGAAACACAAGCACACTTATGACTCTTGGTAGGTATATTTTTCTCTTTCTCTCTTTTCTATATTAATGATGTTTTGTTTTATCTTTCTACATCTAGTTTTTAATTCATACAGGCATACACTATGTTTTCTTTTTGGTGAATATGAAATTTATATCAAGACAAAGAAAAATTCATAAAATAATTTTTAACCAATAGATAACCTTTACTATTTTAATTTTCAAAGCATATGTAAAATTTGGACGATTTAGATATCTTTAGATTGGTGGTATATGATGAAATAAAATAAAGTGGAATGGTAAATAATCACCAGATCGAAAATTTTGTACCTATAGAAGAAACAAAATTTGAGACACTGTCAGACTCTGAATCCGATTCACTCACTCGTTCATTGTACTCTCCCACCATCAATTTCAATCTCTCATTTTCTCTTATCATCTCGATGGCTTTTCTTCTACTGTGCGAAATGGACAAGGTTGTGGAAGAGGTTGAAAAAGTGAAGAAGGAATGGGACGAAGCTTACACCAAAACACAAGATCACATTAAATCAATTCAAGAGTACGGTAAATCAAGAAGATCTAAAGAGGATCAAAACAATTCACTCGCTAGATTGAATGGTATTGCTCAGGATGGTTAAGCGCTTCTCTCTTCTCTCCATTTCAACCTCGATATTCACGCTCCGCAGTTGCCTACTCAACAAAAGGTTGATTCTGCTCGTGAATTGCTTCAATCATGGAAAACCCTAACTCAAAAGTACTACCCTCTCCATTTCCTACAATTCCATGACAAAATTGGTGATTCACTTGCTTCAAAATAGTTGGAATAGTAACGAGTTGCGTTTTGTTTGTTTTGTTTGTGTGTTTTGAACAGTTACCGTATGAGTTTGCGGAATGCTAATCTACAAGCCAAGGCTAATTTAAGGTAAGCTGCTCAGGAGGAGGCAATATTCTTGAATACCTTTAATATAACCTAAAAACTGTGTTTTTCATTTTGGTTTAATACTTTTCTGGTTTGATTTTTTTGCTTATTGGGATATCATCTTCTAATCATTGAATGTGAACCTATTAGTGATATTGTGTTTGTTTAAATTGATCTGTGATGGTTTGTGTCATACCCCAAATTTTGACCACTAAGATTTCTCATCATTGTGCAAATCATCATCACAATGTGGATGAACCATCATGCCTCATCAAATGCCTCAAGGGTTGTTGAGCATTCACTACAATCAAAATTAGGGTTTTATGCCCTCTCAGAGCCTGAGACAAAGGATCAATCAAGGAATGACATGATCTTCAACTTGTCTAACCTCTCAAGCATCCACAATGGATCAAGAGGACTCCCACTTCAAGGATTAAGCACAAGGTTGCTCCCTTCTAGGTGGATCAAGCTTCAAGATCGCCAGTATCACCAAATTAGGGTTTTGGTCGATCAGGGCCTCCAAAGGGAAATTTTCCTCTGGGCATGAGCCAATAATCCAAAACACAACCTAATGTACTCCATGGAACCTCATGGACCTATTCATCAAGTCAATTTTGCCTCAGGGGATGCATACATCAAAAATCAGGAATTAGGGTTTCTTGACCTAATTCACCCCTAAGTTGAATTTTAGGGCAAATCAAGAGCCAAGACCTCAAGAAAGGGTTTGAGGGTCTCTAATGAACTATATTGATCCATTTGGAACAATGGATTAATCCAAGAAGCTTGAGCAACAAGTCTCAATTTCATCTGCACCACAATTAGGGTTTTAAGTGAAAAGTCAACTGTAACTTTGACTTTTGACCAGGACATGCCTCAATATACCCCATGACACCCATGGAACATGTCCATCAAGTTTTATTTAGGTCAAGGACATGATTTCCTAAGGAATTACATAGTTTGGAATTCATCTGATAAAAAGTCAACTGTGCACAAAAGTCAACTTTGACTTTTTGAGATTTTTCACCAAAATGGATTTTTAACCCTAAAATGATGTTAATATATGATTTGAATCATCATTCATCAAGAAAAATCAAGAAAAGTGGGATAACTTGTAAAAGGGGTAACCATAAAAACTTAGAAAATTTTCTAAGTTAAAAATAAAGTGACAAGGGTACCAACTTTGAAGGATCATAACTCCTAAACCACAAAGCCATTTTTTCTCATCCAAAGATGGATTTGTAGCCCTCATTACCCTCTACAAAAACTTCAACTAGACCTAAGTCCAATTCATTAAGGATTTTGAGTTATGGAGTGATCAAAATGGCTGAAAAATGAAAATGTCACTTTTTCCAACACTTAGTGAAATTTTCACTAAGTCAGAATCTGCCTTCACTTTTTGCCAAATGTAGGGGGATTTTTCACTTGGATTCAAAAGGGATCAAAACCAAACATGTTCAAACAGTTGTTATATCATGTAAGGGCTTTCCAAAATGGCTAAGAACATTGCCAAATTCCATTTGAGTCATGAGATATGACATTGGAAAGTTGCCTTGCTGAAATCTGTAAAAGGCAAGGAAGAATTTGCAACTTTGCTCGATTTGCCAAAATCAGCCAAATTTAAATGCTCCTATCCACTTGGACACCTCTGAGGATTGAATCTAAAGGGGACAATCACTGAGCCAAGCCTCCAAAGTCCATGGAACAAGAAATAGCATGTTGAATCTAGAATGGCCAAAATAGGGACAAGACTCCAATTTTGGATTGGAGCATTCAATGGAAGCACCAAGGTGGCATGGACTGAGCCATTCTCATCTGAAATCAGTCAAGACTTATCCAAGACCAAGGGAACCACAACTCTGTGCCCTAACCTCTAGTCAATGGCTAGAGGAGACTTGGATTTCCATTAGACAACATTGGCCAAACCTACTTACCAGTTGCCATTCACTATTCCTTGCAAAACAAACTTGCTCTACTATAAATAGAGCTCAATTGTGATCAGTTTGAGTACACCAAAGCCATCTAACAGATGCTTTCCTCAAAATCTCTTTCTCTTGGCAAAAATGCCTTTCTTAGCAAGGTAGCTATCGGGTTTTGAGTTTGAGAGCTTTTCTAATCAAACCAATCACTCACACACCTCACATACATCATATAGAAGTGATCCAAACACTCACATAACATCTGGAACACTGATTTCACAAAATCACCAGCTGGTTGCTCAAATTTTCAATCAAGTTGCAGCTGAGGTACCACAAATTGTTCCAGCCATTTTTAATCAGGTCCAAGCATTCAAACACACTCCATAGGGTGTAGGGAAGCTGTTCAGATCATCACCACTCATCTGTAACACCTCCAAATCAAAAATCACTTTCCTCTTGCTGTCACGACCTAGAGGTAAGCATATACTTGGTCATCTCTCAATCTATGCATATTTCCTCGCACAATAATTTGGCCATATGTTCATAATTATGCATGGAATGTTTTCCCTCAATTAATTGCATTGTTCGAATCGTGTATCAAAAATCCTAGCCTTCATGCAGAAATTAGGGTTCTTGAGGTTTCTTCGTGATTTCATGTTTTATGTTTAATTTAAATGAAATTAAGTGTTATAGACATGATCGTGAGATTGAGACGAGCATAATGATATGTGGATTGCATGATATGATTACGTATTCAGTGAGATTGGGTGGAAAACGCAAATCAGCCAAACCCAGAAAAACGCGCGTGTTCTTGCTTGTGTTCTTGGCGCCATTTTCAGAAATTCAAATATTTGAATTTTATGATTTTATTTAATTGATTCAAAAATTAATTTCTCTCTGAGTTTTAATGATTTTGAGTTGATTCTTTTTTTAATAATTCACAAAAATGTTAAAATATTTTATTTTCCCAAAAAATCCCAAAAATATTATTTATTTCATATAATTGATATTTTTGCAAAGAATTAATATTTTAATTGTTTTTGACATTTTAAATATTTTTTCCACCTTGATTTTGCAACTTTTAATGCTTTCTAATTATTTTGTAGGTCAATACTTAATTTTTGAAGCATTAATCCAAAATCACAATTTGTTTTTCACATGTTAAACAATTTTGATCATTTTAATTGAATTTTTATTCAATTAAATACATTTTTGAAAACAAATTAGGGTTTTTGGATTAATTCAACCCTCATAAATCATTTTCAAAACACTTTGGGCCTCTAATAGAGTGTAAGACCCAGTCCTTTTTTGACCAAATCATTTTTGGGCCTCAGTGTATTGTATAAGTCCCGATACCGTCAAAAACAAACGGCGCGATCGTCGTCCGTTGAAAAACAAACCATGGGCCTCTCCTCGAGCTATAAGACCCATTCAAAAAACACTTTGGGCCTCTAATAGAGTGTAAGACCCAACCCCCTTTTAACCAAAATCATTTGGGCCTCACTTATTGTATAAGTCCCTCTGCGTTGAAAGAAAACCTCGGCGCGATCGCCATTTTAAACGAAAAAATCAATTGGGCCTACCCTCGTGTTATAAGCCCCACTCTTTTTCTTTAAACTTTTTGGGCCTCTTGAGAGAGTGTAAGACCCATCCCTTCGTACAAAAAACCTTTTTGGGCCCCATTCACTTGTATAAGTCCCTCTGTACAAATTCAAACAGTGCGCTCACTGATAAAACCCTGGGCCTCTCCTTGAGCTGTAAGCCCCAAATCTTTATTTTTCAAAGCACTTTCTCCTTTGATTTTGAATATACTGTTGTTTTCAATCTTTCTTTGTTGAACAACTAACCAAAACAGTATGGAAGCTCTACAACCGAGTAAGTGGTTATTGCTTTCATTTACCGCTTTCATATACATATAACTGTATTGTGGGGCTGTTTCACCGTAAGTCTTCTTTCATAAACTCATATCAACTGTGTAATAATAATATAGATATTTCGAGTTTCCCCGGCAACTACATCTAGCACTAGGTAAAGCCGTTTAGTTTATTCGTAGAAATAGACAACTAGATCCCCAATAGGATCACCAGATACAGTCTTCTCTTCGGCTGTCCTCATTAGGAATTGTCAAGAAACTCTACTCCCCAAGATGAATGTATTCTCCGTGAATGGCATCTTTGAGTTTCTTCCAAATTCTTGAACTTTCCTGACTTGATCTATTCCTTGTGAATAGCTTGCCTTGAATTTCTCGGGGTTTAGGGACCCACGGGCTTCTTAAAAGCATCGGCCTCCTCTTGGGCATCGTACAAGGACCCACAGGCTTCCTAAAAGCAAACCCGCCTCCTCTTGGGCTTAGTACAAGGACCCTACGGCTTCTTAGAAGTATTCACAGCCTCCTCTTAGGCTTCGTATAATGATCTCTTCCTCCGGGAATGATAGCCTCCTCTTGGGCTTAGTACAAGGACCCGTCGGCTTCTTAAAAGCTTCCAGCCTCCTCTTAGGCTTCGTACAAATTGTCCCGACGACCTCCTAGAGGTATAGGAACAGAACTTAATCATCTGCATAGAACAGTCCTTTCATAGAGTCTACTACTGTTTCTCAAAGCATGGTACAAAGGATGACACTCTAGACTTGGACAGTCTAATCTCCTTGAGTCTCAAAGACATTCTCAAGTAACCCCTTCGTTAAATAGGAAGGAAACCCGTAGACTCGGACAGTCTCAATACCCTTTTGGATTTCCCGCTTCCTTAAAGAACAGGAATAACCCGGATCCTTGAAACAAATCCTCGAGTACAGTGTTGCTCATATAAGAACTAATTTTCTCTTTCAAAATCAGTATACTGGACCTGTCACTCAACTGAAACAGTAACCATAGCCTCTCTCTCGGGCTTTGTACGAGACACATAAGAGACTCCCTCGTTGAGTCAATCACCCATTTCGCCTCCATCTCGGGCTTTATACGAGATACAAAAAGGTTCTTATTGAGCCAAATAAACAACAGCCTCCATCTCGGGCTTCGTACGAGATACAAAAAACTCTCTTGTTGAGTCAAATCGCCTCCATCTCGGGCTTTATATGAGATACCAAAAGACTCCCTCGTTGAATCAAAACCGTTTCGCCTCTCTCTCGGGCTTTGTACGAGACACATAATAGCCTCCTCTTAGGCTTTGTATAAGAAAACCACTGGTTAATCCAATTAACCTTTTAGCATCAAAGTTGTGCCTCGTTCACAGTACACAAACATCAACTTCCCCTTCATCTAATCGCTGTAAGCGGCAAGCCTCTGGATCATCTACATCCATGCCACTGTCCCTCTTTTAGCATGAGAAATTCCTAAGGAAAGATAGCATTGCTCTACACTGAGTTAAAGTCTTCTCCTTCAGGTTAAAACCCCTCTTCTTAGGAAATTATGGCATTGCTAGGATCCGCGTATCCCGGTTAAAGTAATTCTCCTTTACCCCTCTTTAGAGATGACAAATTCTCTCTAAAGTTGGGACCTTCAGCTTCACATCTTGGGCTTTGAACAAGATATAAATAGACCTTTCAGCTTCACATCTTGGGCTTTGAACAAGATACAAACCACCTTTCGCTTCACGTCTTGGGCTTTGAACAAGACACCAAAAACCAATTTCCTCCCATAGAATAGGAGGAACTACGAACGCTCTGATTTCCCTGTTTCGGTAAATGGGAATACGTAGGCATAAGATTGAAAGAAAAAAATCTTAGCGAGCACACTAAACAAAAAAAACCCAAATCCCATATCTCCATCAATCAAAAGCAGTAATTCAAAAACATCAGTCCTAACATCCTAACCCTTGTTCCCCGCTAGAAAGTCCTAGAAAGAAAGAAGATCGTATTGGCGAAAATACAAATAACCAGTACAAAGGCCCCCCCACATTGATAGCATCCGTAACCTAACAGACCGCTGTTTAAACTCAGTATGCAAGCAGGGTTAATTGGAGACATCTATTTCCCTTCCTTATTTAGCTCACAATAGGATAAAAAATGAATCGACCTGTAGTTTTAATCTCAACCGCAGAGAGCGACCAGCGCTTAAGAACCGCGTCCAAAATCACTCGCTACAGGTTGGAGAGTGCAATGTGCCTGGTTATGTTTTTATATGATGCAGAGAGAACTACTTCTAGGAGGTGGAGAAGAGTCCACAATCCGCAGACGCAATTTGCAGTATGTCATTAAACTTGCTTCAATTTTTAGATTAGGTTAACTTGTTCTTCCAGTTTTGTTGGTTATTTTAGTGCAATTTCATTGGAAATATTTGGGACTTGGCATGATACTGGGATGGAAATTTCATTGGAAATTTTAATTCTCAAATCTTTCTTTTTTGTCCAAGACAAAACCTGGAATCTTCTTCTTTTTATTGGCTTCCTTGTCCATTCATTTGTGCGTTGTTCTTTGATAATCAATCCTGAATCAAACACAACAACACACAAATTAAGGCTTCCAAAGGTACATACAATTTTATTGAAGATTCACACCAGAACATGGAATAAATCAATGAAAACAAAAGAAAAGAGTGGAAAAATGCCAAGAATAATGGTTCATTTTAAGTCATATTTGACATTCGACACATATATAAATTAAAATGTGTAACTAATTTTTATGATAATTTATAAAATTAAAATTACTAATAAATTGAGATAAAATGGATATTATCATATTCTATATTATTCTGTCGTTTATTATATTTTATCAATTCAAACACACTTTTAAAAATTTTGGATGACAAGTTTTAATAAGAAATATAATATTTTGAACACCTTTTAAAATGATTTGATCAAAATTTTCATGTTAAAATAATAAAATTTTATAAAGTATTTTTCATTGACTAATTTAAGAAAATTTACAAATCCACCTCACCATAATCTTCTAGACATTGGCATAAAAGGATGGGAATAACAAAATAATGACTTATATAAAAACTTATATTAATATAAGGGGAATACTATGGTATCTTTATATTTAATTGGATATTGGTGCCCTTATTCAATTAAATAATGATATTCAATGTCACATCACTTTTTTCTGTTCTTTTATTTTTTTAATTATAAAAATACAAACCAATTTACATTAAAAGTACCGATATCCAACTAAAACTTACAGATACCTAAAAAAATATCTAATAGAAATCATCAAATATCGACTCATTTTACAATTCATCCCTTATAATCCATAGTCACATTACACTACATTGGCAACACAACCAACCGATGTGTAATGTCCATTTTAACCGATGTAAAATGTTATTTATGAATTAATGAGTATGCAATTCAAATAAAGCATATGAGATTTTTTTGGAGCTTAAGACTCCAACCTAAAGGATTCCTACAAATACTTAAACTTTAAGATTGAGGAGGACGTTTAATGTATTACACAAAATACCTTTTCATCGTTTATGCTTAAGCTTACTCTAACAACACAACAATATTAAAAACCTCTAACAACTCTACACAGTGAGGGGTTATCACGAATTGTACCTTCAACAAATACAATTGACGTCCATTGTTGGGTTCGTTAAAATTGACTTGGAACACCATTACAACATTCAGCTAGATTATTATCCTCACATTCAACTCCTCTATCCATCAAGGTGAACAAGAAGGTAGCAACTCTGTGCAACAATGAGTCTGACGACGAGGAGAACGCCATGACAGAGATGTGTGATGTCATGGATGACTTATTCTGACAGAATCAAACTTTGGAGGATAACATCATCCATATCCAATGATTCCAACAAGATAATGACCTTTCAAAATAGGTTGAAATCCTAGATCGCTAGTCTCTCACAGATGAAATATAAAGAGCGTCGATGCGAAAGAACTTCAAGCCTCTTTCATTGGCCAAATTTAATGGGCTCAATGTGTAATTTTATAGTGCAACCTAAGATAGAGGTGAATTAGGTTTTCTAGATTTTTCTTGTTTTAAGCAAATGTTAATCTCTTTTTATTTTTCTGAAATTATTATGAAGAACTTAGAATAAAAGTGTAGAAAAATAAATAGCAGAAATGTAAATGAACACAAAAAATTTATACTAGTTTCCCTTATCAACTAAGGGTACATTTGATCCCTTTACAACTTGAAGGATTTTTCAATATCTTTGTTCTTTGTACAATTATCACACAAAGACCTCTCTTACAGTCTTCTAACATACACTTCTATAAATATATTCATTTTACCTCGGACGCAAATGAGAGTTTACCTCGGTCACAGAGGCGAGGTAACGAAGGGGGTCATGAAAACCTCCACCTTACCCCTCGGTTCTAAATAACTGAGGAGATAGGTGAAACAATCATTGGTTTGATCCCCAACAACAACATTTATTTCAAAACAATGTAGCGTGCGCCACTGTCGCACCTCAAAAAATCACTAATCGAAGACACGACCCTCGCGCGAAAGGCGCAGAAGAAATTGAGGTTCGAAAAAGTCGCCACCGAACTTTATTTATCCCAAAAGAGGGAAAGGAAAATATCGAGAAAACCTTTAAGAGAGATAAGAACATGGTCGTCACAACCACATTCTGGGTTCGGGAGTAAGTTACGTGAGGGGAAGGTACGCGCACCCCCTCACGTCCGTTGTACTCAACGGGAACCTCTTAATTCGAATCGTGATGAACGTTAGCTAAGCTTGTTTGTTTTCTTATCAATGATAAATGCAAAATGGTAAGATAAGAGGAATCAATGCTAGGGGAAATGGGTGTTTTTAGGATAGGGTGCTCGCCAAGGATTGGGGCCCTTGTGCCTACGTATGCTCATTCGGACGAGAATGAGAAATCAGAGCAATCGTAGTTTGACTACGGGAAAGGATAGGGGGAAACGAAAGATGGGGGAAAGGTAGATCGCCAAGATCATTGCATTCTTGTGCCTACGTATCTTTATTCGGACGAGAATAAAGAATCAGAGCAGTCGTAGTTCGTGGAGATGACCATGAAAAGAGGGGGGATAAACGGTGAAAAAAGGAGAAGGTAGTCCGCTAAGATCATCGCAATCTTGTGCCTACGTATCTTTACTCGGACGAGAATAAAGAATCAGGGCAATCGTAGTTCGTGGAGACGACCACGAAAATAGGAGGTTGGTTGGTTGTAAGGTTTGGATAACGATTACTCGAACTTAAGAAAGATTCCTCGGGCCCAAGTAATCGGGAGAATGTGTCAAATACTTGGTTCTCTCTCTCTCTTTTTCATCCAAGGTGGTTGAGTTTGAAAAGGTTTGATGGTTTGAAAAGTGTTTGATTGGTTGGAAGAATGGTTATCGTGTTGCAAGTGTTTTAGAGGCATCAACTGCTCACACACGAGTAAGAGAACCCGCACCTAAACAACCGAAGGGAGATCAAAGACTCGAAGCCCCATTTTTCACCTTGAAAAGTGTTTCGATAGTTGTTAGTCATTTTGAAGTTTGTTTGAGAAAAATCCGCTTGATGTTGGATTAAGGGTTTGATTGTATGTGAAGAGGTTTGAAAAGAGTTTGGTTAGAAAATGGTTTTGTTTATACTAGTCCCTAGGGGTGCTCCTAGTAAACAAACCATAATCAAAACAAGACAAATGTGTACATCGGAATGGTAGCGGGGTACATGTAAAGTATAGGGGATTGCACGAAATAAAAGGTCTTATTGTAAGGTAGCCCAAGAGGAAGCCGTGTGCGTGCAAGGTGTCTTAAACTAAGTCTTGAGCAAGAGTCGGACAAAACCTCCTTTGTTAGAAGTTTGTACAAAGTCAAAGTTTCGTTGCTTGGAAAAGTAACCAACAGTCCACCAATTAGTCTTTTATTGTTTCGATCGTTTTATTAGTGTGTTTTGAATGGTATAAACAAAGAAAAGGTTAGATGAACAAGATATGAATGAGATGAATCTGATATGAACAATATGATAAGAATATGAACAAGAATAATATGAGCAAGATATATTTGACGGAAATTAAAGTTAGTTGTTAGGGATTAATCGTTAATTGTTAGAACGAATGATCCATGATGGTTAAATAACCATCCTTGGGCTTTCAAACATAAGTTTGGGCCACGAAGAATCATTTTTCAATACGGGACATGTAGTGCTAAACCATCGTAGCATGATCTATGATGAAGAGCATACTATAGGAGGTCGCGCAATTGATCTTTGTGCTAAAACACGATGGAGAAATGATATTGAGGATCATTCTCCAAAGAAATCGTGCCACACGAAAAGAAAAGGTGACAGACTCGTTTTAATCACAAACTTTCGTCAATTAATCGAAGGTAACCTATCACGATCCCAAAGTATAGAAAGTGATCTTGATGATCACTCACTACAGATTTGAAATAATGAAGGTTAATCGCTTCAATAACCAACATTCGTGATTCTAAAGACTTCATCGATCGAAAATGAAAAGAAAATAGAAGAAGATAATGCGAAATGAAATGGAAATCGAAATGAAATTAAAATGGTCTCGTCTTAATCATGATTTTGAATTGATAAATCGATAATCCATGATTTTAGACTTTTATTGACCAATAAAATAGAAAATTAAATTGAAATGAAATGAAGTGATAATAAAGTGACAAGGTAACATGACGAATCAAGAGAAAAACTTGAAATATTATAAAATAAATATATTAAAAAGACTAAAAATAAAATATAAAAAAATGAAAAATAAAAAGGAAGGTAATGAAAAGGGAGGCGCGTAGAAAACACAGAGAGTGTGGACAAGTGAATCAGAATGGGCTAAATAGCCCATGGCCCACAAACGGTAAGGTAAACCCTCTCCCAAAAAAAGAAAAAAAATGGTCAATGAAAAAAGGAAAGTGATATCGGACGTATATCCCATCTTCTTTCTCTAACGTTAAACAAAGTCAAAGTGCCACATCACACCTCCATTCACTGTTACGGCTAAGAAAAACAAGAAAAAAAAGACTCGGTCAAATATCCAACAAGACTAGGAACCCAAAATTTTTGAAAACCGAACATCGGATTTCATTGTTTCCAAATCCGAACAAAATGGAGGCCATGCGAACAGAAAAAACGAAGACGAAACAACAACGTCAAACATAAATCGAAGTTTCCCACTTGCTTCACGATTATGTTTCAATCTCGATTTCAAAATCTCGCTTTCAAGTCACGATTCAAGTTCAGGTTCGTTTCAAAACGTCCTCGTTCATTTCTACTTGTCTTCATATAAAAATATCTTCTCTGATCTATTATTCTGCGTTTTGTCTGTAACTCGGTTTGAGTGGGTTTTGTTGAAATCATTTTCTCTTTATCTCGTTTCAATTTCTCTGTTCTTGGTAGTGTGCGGTTTTGATTTGGTTGTTGTTGGGTTGTTGGTGGATTTGGTGTTATGATTTGAGGGATTTGATTATTGGAGAAAGGATACGATGAAGATGTTGATTGAAGAAAGGTAAAGATGGTTTGTTGTTTGAGGAATAATATGGAGAGGGTTTTTTGAAAGAATTGATTTTGAGACGTGAGGAGAGAATTTGCCAGAATTATGTTGGCTTTTGAAGCTTGGAAATGGGAGTGAGAGTGAGGTCTATTTTTATAGAGGTTTGTGAGGGTATTTGTAGGAAACTTGGGGAGAAAGTTGTGATGAGGATGAATGATGAAATGTTGCATTTTGAATTGATTTTGTGACGTATTCGTTTGCAGGTATCAAGTGGTGTGTGGAATCCAAAATCTATTTGTGGGGCCATCATGTTGTGTATCGTTTTCAAAGTGGGGTCGATTCAAAAAATGATTTGTACGTTCTAAGTCATTGTGCAGGTACAGGTTTGTCTCAAGTGGGGGTCATGTGGTCTGTATTAGTTATGTGAATTCCTCATTCTGATTTTTTTCGCTTGCACAACTCTGAACCGCTTTTTTATGTATGGGATGTGGTGTTGTATACACAGGATGTAGGATGGGAATTGAAGGATGGTGCGAGCAGTATGTGCAAATCATTGTGGCTTGGTGCTTGTTTGTGATACCGTGTTTTGTCTTTTTCTGTAGTGCTGTGTTTCATGGTTTGTATAGGCATTTTGATGTGTGGTCAAGGTTTATATTAGCTTTGGAAAGGCTACATGTGACCTGGTAGGATTTTTGTGTGAATAAGTGTGAACTTATTATTACTTTTTTTACTACAATTCCAATGATGCAATTTTTGGTTTATTTGGATGCAGGAGTAGCGTTGCGGATTGGTGCATTGCATCTTACTGGTTGTTACACATTGCAAAGGCGTGATGAATTTATGTGGGCAAGGCTCAAGGTTTAGCAAGTGCAAATTTATGTGGTGGTAGTGGATCATGTTGCGTTTGGCCTGTAAAAGAATGTGTGATGTGTAATTGGCCTTTTTTATGACATTTTTAATGGAATTGGGCTTTTATTGTAACATGGAATGGGCTTTGTTTGTAGAAATTTTGTAATACATGGATTGTAATGAATGGTTTATTTTTTTTTTTTTTGAATTGGTTTGTAATGATTTTGGTAATGGTTGAAACATGTCTTTGGATTTTAAATAAAATGGTAAATAGATTGAAAAAAAATAGAAAAAAGTTTAAATGGATTTTGAAAATAGTTAAGAAAAATTGGTAATACGGATATGAAAGATTGGATAGAAATGTGAATGATTGTGAATTGCCCTTCAATTGATTTTTCAACAACATATCTGCAACATGACTTCCCAAAGAAACCTTCTGAAGACTGCTTTGAAATTGTCTGGATCAATCTTTTGAAATCAAAGAATTCATGAATCGAAACATCACTGCACACACCTGACCTAATGTGATAAACCTTGGATGTACTCATTTAAACCTTGCAACGACTTGACTGACTTAAGAAGAAATGAAAGTAAGTGCATATATTTTTGGATTTTTGAATGATGGTTAGTGGACGGATGTATAGATGAAAGTTATACACAAGTAGGACAAATTTGGGGTATGACAGATGCCCCTATCTAATTGGCTTAAAGCTAGTAAGATGAACGGCTACGACGTTCAGTCTTTCGAGGTAGAAGTTAATTAGATATGAAGAAGACCACGAATTTGTCTGACAAGAAAGAAAAAGCTTGGGAGGGGAATACCAGATCAATGTCAACCCTCAAGTAGACATTGAATAACTTGCAAAGGTCGTTACCACCAAAAGGATGATAACAGGAAATTATGACACCAAAAGGATGACAGGCCTATCACTAAAATGATGATAGTAAATATGCGTATAAAGATATCTGACACCAAAAGGATGACAGGCCTATCACCAAAAGGATGATAGTAAACTCACACGACTCGACTTGCTATTACCAAAAGGATAACAGTAAGCACACACAGGTTCCCGACACCAAAAGAATGACGGGTCTATCACCAAAAGGATGATAGTGAACACACGTAAATCCGACACCAAAAGGATGGCAGACCTATCACCGAAATGATGATAGTTAAACACACGCATACAGACCCTTCACCAAAAGGTGAAAATGAGGTCAAAGCTCGCTATTACCAAAAGGATAATAAAGCACAGACACATAGACCCTTCACCAAAAGGATGAAAATGAGGTCAAAGCTCACTATTACCAAAAGGATAATAGAGGACACACACAGACCCTTCACCAAAAGGATGAAAATGAGGTCAAAGCATGCTATTACCAAAAGGATAATAAAGCACACACACTCACAGACCCTTCACCAAAAGGATGAAAATGAGGTCAAAGCTTGCTATTACCAAAAGGATAATAGAGCACACACACACAGACCCTTCACCAAAAGGATGAAAATGAGGTCAAAGCTTGCTATTATCAAAAGGATGATAGAGCAAACATACGGTTATCTAACACCAAAAGGATGACAGACCTATCACCAAAAGGATGATAGTAACACACGCACCTAGACCCTTCCACCAAAAGGATGAAAATAAGGTCAAAGCTCGCTATTACCAAAAGGATAATAGAGCAAACACACAGTTATTTGACACCAAAAGGATGACAGGCCTATCACCAAAAGGATGATAATAACACACGCATACAGACCCTTCCACCAAAAGGATGAAAATGAGGTCAAAGATCGCTATTACCAAAAGGATAATAGAGCAAACACACAGTTATCTGACACCAAAAGGATGACAGACCTATCACAAAAAGGATGATAGTAACACACGCACACATACCCTTCCACCAAAAGGAAGAAAATGAGGTCCCAACTCGCTATTACCAAAAGGATAATAGTAAGCCCACTGTTATCTAACACCAAAAGGATGACATGTCTATCACCAAAAGGATGATAGTAATACACACACAAACCCTTCCACCAAAAGGATGAAAATGAGGTCAAAGCTTGCTATTACCAAAAGGATAATATAGTAAACACGTACACGGATATCTGACACCAAAAGGATGATAGACCTATCACCAAAAGGATGATAGTGAACTCACACAACTCCGACACCAAAAGGATGACAGATCTACCACTAAAAAGATGATATGGAACACACGCACACGGTATCTGACACCAAAATGATGATAGTAACACACGGCTCTGACACCAAAAGGATGACTGATCTATCACCAAAAGGATGATAGTACGTACATGCAATGACCCTTCACCAAAAGGATGAAAGTAAGGTCACAACTTACTACTACCAAAAGGATAATGGTAAGCAAAACGATAACAAAGGTTGTCATTCTCCAAAATGATGATACACAGACCAAAGGTTCACGGATCGCCGGCACCAAAAGGATGACGGTAACAAAACAAGATACTACCACCAAAAGGATGATAGGAACTTCCTAATTTTGAGGACCACCAACACCAAAAGGATGAAGGTTAAATTGATATGACATGAATGGCTACCACCAAAAGGATGATAGTAAATTTTTGATTTTGAGAGTTGCCAACGCCAAAAGGATGCAGGTTAGGTTGAATTGCCAAGAATGGCAACCTCAAAAAGGATGATAGTAAGGCAATTGAAAAAAGGTCAAGTTTGCTGGGGATATGATAAGTGAGGCTTATTTGGAGACATTAACAAAAGGTTGAGGCAAAGAAGTCACTGAAGAATACCATCCTTGTCAACTAGGGAACGCCCGATGGAAGGTTGAAAATTGTTCGGAAGAAAAACCACTGACTGGTCTAAGGATAACAACTTCATCAACAAAAGGTTGGAGAGAGCCAATTCAATGAGGAACACCCACTGACTCGGAGAAAGATGCCCCTGGCTGAGCTGGGGATGACAACTTCATCAACAAAAGGTTGAGGAACACATTCAATTAGGAACACCCACTGACTTGCTTGGAGATCATAACTTCGTCAACAAAAGGTTGAGGAACAAAACTCAATGAGGGATGCCTATGAACTTGAATAAAATGCCCCTGACTGAGCTGAAGATATCTTGAGCTTGATCAACAAAAGGTTGAAAACTTCATGAGGAACATCCACGGATCTTGAAGATGCCCCTGGCTGGGCTGAAGATCTTCTTGGAAATCTCGAGATTGATCCTGGATCTTGACTATGCATGTATGAATGCTTGATTTTATTATGATGTTCCATGTCGAATGGAAACGCAATGCAAATGCTGACGCGCTGAGATGCAAGTGTTGGGGAAGTATGATTTGTTTTTTTGTATGCATATGATGCACATGATGCTTTTGATGTTGAGTGTGATGCATATGATGCTAATGATGCATATGACTGCAGACGGGTGATTGAATATGTTTGCGAGGGTGTCAACATGGTAGACTTTTGGTAGTTGCCAATGCGGATAGGACTTCGGGTGGTGGGAGGGTTTGATTTCCTCGACATTCAGATCTTTGGAGATGCCATGATTGAAGCAGACGTAGATGCTCTCGAAGCCTTGAGCTTGATCACTTGATGATTTATTGTGGTATTTGTTCCTGAGAGAACCACAACTTTATGCTTGATAGTCAGGATGAGCGTATCGACGTGATCAACTCATGAAGACTGTGCTCTTGATTTGAATTTGATGATTGATAATTTTTAGCAAGGTATGTTTGTCCAACTTGAAGATACAGAAGGGATCTGTCTGCTGCAATGAGTTTTGCCCCAGCCTGAACATAGTAATGGTCTGCCCCCTGATTAACCAGTTCTGAAATGATTTTATATTTGGAAGTTGATCTTTGATGTGCTTTGAGATGACTTGCCCCTGATTAAGCTGTTGAAGGATTTGCCCTTGATTGAGGGTTTTGAGGGAGTCTTGTTTCGGGTTACGGCCACTGAGAGTTCATGTTCCTCTTTGATTGCCCCTTGTTGGAGTTACTTTGATGTCCAGGACTGATTTGCAGTTAAAATTGCTCATTCACAAATGGTAATCTTAATGCAATGCTCATGCAAGTTTTGAAAAAGATTCGTTTATTGGAGTGTCGTGATTTTATGAGAAGAGTGGATCGTTAGTCCAGACGTTGTGCTGATTTAGCTGATGTGTGAAAGATATAGCAAGGAGAATGACACCAATGCTGAAAATTAGCAAATATGTGAGAAGTCAGTTTACGCAACCTTGCAATAGTATGCTTTCATAATATACCTCGCATCAATTAGGTATTTCGAGGGTTGTAACGTGGTCTGGTTCACGGTTAAGAAACAAAGGATATTAGGCTCAAAACTTGGTTTATACCCACCCCTTCTTCGTGATGATCTCCAATCTTACGTTCAGTTAATTTTGCACATGTTTGTCTTCCAAAAGGGTTGATGGTGTAAGAGTGATGATTCAAGGTTTGCTCGAAATGGCAGTCACCCTACTTTTTTTTATGGATGTCGGTGACCTTTTGAATTTGACACAGTGGTCACCTGATCTTATTTTATTTTTTGTTGAGGATTCGAGGGCCTCTTTTGATTTCATTTTTTATCCCTAACTTTTGCATGGACTGATTTCGCTTTTCGAGTCCATCGGGATTGCCTTGAATTTTTTCCTAAGTCTCCTTTTAGGTGCTCGACTTAGCAGGCTTTTGATTTTTTTTATTTTGTTTTTTATTTTGTTGGAGGATTGTGACTACCAAGTCATGGGTTATTGATGAACAACTGTCATGTCTCTTGGATTTTTCTTTGTGATTTGAGTGTGTAATTGGATTAACTAAACACTACCTTACCCCAGGTTTAGTGTAAGGTTTATAGATCCGAAGGAAATTGCTACTTCTTGGCTCAAAGTGGTTTACTAGGGATTAACTCCTTGTCTCTCTAGTGTTTGGGGGATTGAAACAATGCATATACATCATCGACGAGATTCTGTCTAAAAGCATACAGTTTGCAATTATGGGTATTTCGTTTTCATCATCCTCCCTCCAATCATTGCTAAACAACAGTTGATAAAGAAAGTGAAGTGGAGATATATGTGTTGGTGATTTGCAGTAAATGGAAAAAATGAGTGAATACAACATAACTGATTCAAAACATGCATAATCACTACATTAATAAAACCAAATACAAACGACAATGTTTTAAAGCAATACAATACTTAAACAAACAAAGACAAAATAACGAGAATGCAAATGACGAGATGGCACGATGACTTCCTTCTTCGAGGAACTGATCTTCCTGTCTTGACTTGATGCTCGGACTGGCTTGGTTAGAGTTGGAGACTATTCTGCTTGTCTTCGGCAACTCCTTCAATAATTGATGGTCCTTTCTGTGTATGTGGCGGCATGGTCTTATTGAATATGATTCGTCTTTCGTCTGGTCTTGGCTCGAGTAGCATATATGTGTCGAGGAATCGGCTTGATTTGATGGATATGAAGGAAGTTGAAATGAGTCTCATGGGTTGAAATGCAATACAAAATGCATAACTGATGTAATGCAGTGTGTTGTACCCCAAATTTTACCTCTTAGATGTCATAACATCTTACATAGACATTTTGGATCAATCATATATGCACTATTTAACTAACCCATATCTTGCAGTTTATTTCTCTTATGTTTGAAATTAGGGTTTACACGGGGAGATTCAAGGCCTCCTAAGGCATTCTATGGCTCCATGCAAACATCATAAATATTTACCAGTTGTTTGGAACCAGGATCTTAAGACTTTGAATCAAGTCAAGTCAACAAAGGATCACCAGACCAAAAGGTGGAATTAGGGTTTTAACCTGAGGAATCACTGAAGAGCTTTGCCCTGGTAAGTCAACAAATTGAGCTTACCTACATCCAAGAGTTCCAATTCAACAAGAATTCAATATCATTTGGCTCTCAACATAAGTAGCTTGAGCCACAATTTCACCCTGCCTCCAAATTAGGGTTTTGTTAAGACAAGTGGATCATTGGCCCTGATTTTGATCAAGAGTTGTTCTCAAACCCTAGGACATGACTCCATGTGATAGTAGACACCCCTAAGGAACATCTATGAGCCTTAAATATGATGAAAGAAGCAAGATCATCAGAGATCATTCAAGAGAATTCACAATTGAAATTAGGGTTTCAACTGAGGCCCTAATCCTTGAGATTTTGATCCAAAATGAAACATCCAAGGCCTCTATCCATCATGATATGTCTCATTGGTGAGTTAAGGTATTTGAAATCAAGTTCTAAGAAGTTTCTTGCAAAGAAAGCAAGGTTTGGTTCATGAAACTTTTCATATGTGAAAATTTCCCCTCTTGTGCAAAATTGAAATAGTCATAACTTCCAAATCACACATCCAAACTGAGTGACTCAAAGCCCAAATGGAAGCTCTTTCCATGAACTTCAAAGTGATCCATATGACTTTTCTCCAAAAAATGCATGATTTTTGAGTTATGAGACTTGGAAGTTAGGCTGCCCAAGGACCTAGAGAAATTTCAGCACTTTTTGCCTTAAGAACCAGCTGACTTTAACCCAATTTTTCATATAGTTCTAAGCCTCAACTCAAAAAATCTATGAACATGAAAGTTGTAGAGGGCATTGAGGGCTTTCCAAAAAGTACTAGAACTCATCAATCCATTGAGTGAGCTGGGAGTTTCGATGCTTCAAAGATGGAGGTTCCATTTCTTAAAACTCAAGAAACCAACTTTTGCATAATGGCTCAAAACCTTCTCTAACCACCAAAGCCCCATGTTTCTGAGTTCTAATGTTGGATTTAGGGTTAACAAAAGCCTTGCCACGAATTTTCAAGATTGCTCACATTAAAATAATAGTTTATGGCAAGTGGTACATGGAGAGAGAAACTTTTCAAAGCAACAAGTATTGTTTATTCATTGAGCCTCTCACCAATCACTTCTCACCAGCTCAAGCATACCTGACCACATCAATGTTCAGAGATATTTGGAGATCTTGGTTCATAAAACACAACATCTCACACGATGGAAAAGGGCAGATTTGGTATTTGTTACAACTTTAGCCATGCGTTGTGCTCTCACCTCTCCCCTATAAATAGAGGTTGTTTCCCTTCAGTTTGGACACCAACATTGTTCAACATACTTACTCTAAAACATCTCTGAATTCAAGCTTTGCAAGTGAGGAAAGAAGGAGGAGTATTTGGAGAGCTTGCTGTTTGTTTCTTGAAAAGGAGAACATTTCATTATTGAGGGTGCAGTGGACATATTCCACTTGGTAATCTTCTGCCTCATACCCTATATTCATGCTCATACATATTATTACTATCATTATGCCTTTATCATGAATGTCATATAATGGTTTTAGTGTTTCTTCCCATCCATCCATAATGTAGAAATAATGTGTGTTTAAGTTTGTGCTTAACTTTTGTCCATGGCATGCCATATTGAGGTAGGACAAGTATGGTTGTTTTGGTTGATATACTGAGGTATGCATCTGCACTACCTTTTGTTCTTAGCATTTATGTCTGAGATATAATAAAGGATAACATAATGCACTTGTGCTACTCACTGACTGGGTGGAGTTCATGTAACTCCATTGTTTATTTGGCACTGCCAACACTTGGATACAACTGTTGTTAATATATACATGACTGTTCTATGTATGCTTGGATGTCATTGCTTGAAAAAGAACAGGTAGTTTCTTTTGAGTTTACTTCACTATTATTAACTGGATATATTTGTAGTTTTAGGTTTGTGAAGCTACTTGTCCCTTTTATGATAATAGGAGTTATAAGTGTGTAATGACTGTGTATTTTTTTTTTGTTGACAAAGAGATGTGGTCAGTCTCACTAAATACATGAGTTTATTAATGCTACTATTATGCTATGCTTTGTGTTAAGGATGTATGTGCAAATTTTTGATATGTTACCTGATGTGTAGTCAAGTGGTGCAAACTGTTGCTATGCTTTGTATCCAATTTGTGTATGCAATCTGTGGATATGATACTTGTTCAAGTTGTGTGTGCAAATAGTTGACATGTTACCTTTTTGTATCCAAATTGTGTATATGTGTCCAAAAGTGCATAAACCTGACATACATCCTTAATGTTGTTTAGTTACATTGTTTTTCTCCTCCATAACAAGCTATTCATGTGCTAGTCATGTTCATAATTGTTAAACATGTCTTTGAGGATGAGAGTTTTTCATTGATCATTTGGGTTGAGATGTTGTTTTGATATCTATCCATGTGCTTGTCTAAAATTCACAGCCTGTTGTGCTTACAAACTATGCTATGCCATGTTGATTTTTGTTTAATGTCAAGTTAACCTTGTATGCTAAGACTGATGCATGGAATTGATAGTCTCTTGAGGTTTTGTTTTTTTGTATTGGTGCCATGTTATATTCATATTTACTGCCATGTTGACATATTGTTTGCTTGCATCTTAACCAATTGGTATTGTTGATGTCCATACCTTGTTCTTAACATGACAATCCTTGAATACTTTTTTTGTCTGGTTTGGACCACATACATGTTATAATGCCATGAATACTTGAGCTTATGTTGTCATGATGCAGTTTGGCCTGACCTTCATGATATATGTGTTGAATTATCATTGTGCCCAGTCTATGTTGGTACAATACACAATTGCTCTCACCTGCCACCAATGTCTAATTGCTATGGTTGTTTTGATGACTTGTTTTGGTCTGAACTAATGAGTAGAAGACATGATATCTGTTATCTCCCATGCTTTGAGTCCTAAGCCTGAATTTTGCTAAGATTCAATGATCTGTATGTTAAGGTTCACATGTCTCAATTAGTTTTTGTGTTCTGTCATGATTATGCTTCCACTACTAGGATTGTTTGGATTAGAACATATTAATGTCATTACCTTGATCCTAAGAATTTATGTGAACTGTCAAAATTGTTTCATTCCCTGTAATGGATCAATCACCTGTACTAGGTTTGTTGGCCTGATCAATCTTGATTTCAACATCTCTTGCCTTATCTGTATAATCATTTGCTATAACCTGGAACATTTATGTTCATATGTCTTGTGTGTTACTGTTTCCAAACTTGCATTGGTTTAGAGAAGTTCATCTGATGGCATGAAATTTGGATAAAAGCATATCTGGTAGCAAGTATCCCTACTATTATCTCCTAATGGTATGCCTATCTTGATGCTATTATGTCCACCTGCTGCCATTATTTGGTTTTTGATAGGTAAGTTTAGAATTGCACAATGCTGCAATGCCTGCACTACAACTTTCTTTTGTTTTCATGAATGTTTGTCATACTTGCATCCAAACCAGTCTTTCTGTTAATACAAATGGACATGTTATGAGGAATGTTAAGTGTATGCTGCACATCCTTGCACTGTCAACCTTGGCAACTTGGTGGTTACAATTCCAAAATAATTGAACCTATTTTAACCTGTACATAGACTTGACATTTTGCTTTTGCTTCGAGCCTGCATCATCCATGTTAGAATTGGCATGATTAACTGATCCAAGGTAGTTTCTCTCATAATGGCATGGACATTTGGTTTGTGTTTGGCATGGCATTGTTTTAACCTTAAGTATTTGGTAACTCACAAAATGTTGGAGGCTTGTTACTTGTATGATCAATTGTTTTTTCTCTTCAATTGATGATTGCTTTACAGTTTGATTGATTGGTGGTATGGCATGATAATCTTTGTTTGAACTTGCCTTGTTGAGGACTAGTTATTTGGTGGGTGTTGCAATCCAATCATGTGCCAAGTTTTATTCTACACGCGCAAGGGTTTAAGTATTTATGGGGTGGGTACATACACTGGATGTATGGCCACCCCAGTGGTAAGAACATATGCGCATGGACCACAAGGACTGGGGTTCGAATCCCCTCGCCCCAGTCCTTTTGTTTTAATTTTTTGAAGGCGTTTTGCTTCATATATATTGTATTGCTGCCATGGTTTGTCAATACGCGCGTGTGGATAGCTTGGCAAATGTTTTAGACTGCAACCATCATGGCACGGGTTCAATACCCATGGGAAGCCTTTCCCATTCTTTTTGTCACATGTTTACCTTATATTTTCATGGTTCATGCCTTGTCTTCAAAAGATTATAACTTGCTCATTTTTCATTATTTTTTTGTCCATTATTTTTGCAAAGTACTCCTTAATATGTCTACTTTTTGAATATAAAAAGAAATTGGTGAAAACAAATATTTTTGGGGTATTTATTGATGTTGGAAGTAGAAGACCCTTTAGGGTTTTTCATGAATACCCTTGATTGTTTTTTATTCTTTCACTTGTTCATCTTGGCTAAGTGATGCCTAATGCATGTGATTCTAACCCTGTATGGTATTGTGAGCTTTTGTTCTACTATGATCCCTTGTTGTTTGATGTTGTATTTTCATGTAAATATCTCTACAAGCTTTTGTTCATAAGAATTGTTATTCTCCCTGATTCCAAAGGAAAGTTCTTCTATCTCGACTCATAAGTCATAAGCATCACATACCATCTTGGCCTCCCAAGAGCCATCTTCCCTCTAGGCCTCTTAAGAGCCTTTATTCATTTTGGCCTCCTGAGAGCCATGAATCATAACTTAGAAATAGGATAGAGTTTCTAAACTCTATGTGGACTCATCACATTGAGCATCCACTTTTCCCCACCATAACTTAGACTTAGAGAGTTTCCTTAAACTCTAAATGAGCTCATACTCATTTCCCCCTTGGAACTTTGGCCATAGTCAATGGTTCCTCAAATTCACCCTTAGTTAGGTGAACTACGATTGCTCTGATTCTTTAGTCAGATACGTAGGCACAAGATGCGATGTCTTGGCGAGCAAACTTAGTGTACATACTCTTAGGTCTTTGCCTTTACCTCTAGCAGATTCCTTAGCAAGCAAACATAACATAACACAAACTAAAACAAGAGGTTCCTGTAGAGTACTATAGATACTTAGGGTGATAATACCTTCCCTTTGTATAACCAACCCCCGAACCTAGATCCTCTTAGGGTTTTCTTCGAACTTTACCCTTTCCTTTGGATAAATCAAAGCTCGGTGGTGAATTCAAAGAAATGTGATGCAAGTTAATTAATAACTTGTTATCTGATTCTCACCGCAACAAAAATGGCGACTTCACTGGGGAATATCTAATTGAGGGTTACGCCCACCTTGTTTTTGCTTATGTTATTCATGCTTGCTTGCTATATTTGTACATATCTGTATGTTTACCTGTACATATGTTTTGCTTGAGATATCCTATTGGCATGGTGCTACTGAGTGGTGAGATAAGTCCTAACCCAGACTCGAGAGCACATATATGATAGGATCGTGGTGTAATCAATAGTCAGTTGTTGGGAGTAGTCCTAACCATTTATGGCATATGATGACCACACTCAGATGAGGCCCTTTCGGATTATTGATGTCTGATGTGAGCAGTCGCATTGATATTACTCTTTCCAATTGGGAGCCAGGGATTCTGAGGACCATAGTTACCTTCACCCCACTTGGCCTTTTAGGATGTAGTGCAGTGGCTATGAGGGAGTAAGTCCTAAGTAGTGGTTACGTGATACTACACTCAGACGAGTTTATCTTGAGAATATTATTAACCCACGTGAGTAGTCATACAGGCTGATAATATCCGAAGGATTTACTTAGACTCTGGGAACTTTTAGAACCTTGTTCTACAATTGATGAACCTATAGTCCACACCTTGTTGGGATGGGTAGACCATGGCTCCATTCATGAGACCTCTAAACCTAAGACTTGTGTGATGTGTACATATATCTGTGTATATGTTTGCCCATGTTTACACATTGCATACATCTCATTGTATCCATTGTTGGTTTTAAGGAACTCAGTCATATTTTCCTTTGAAAATCATAGGTATCATGGATATTGAGAAGAGAAACACTAAAAATTTCAATTTCAAAAGGCCCAACCTGGTTAAGCTGAAGAAGTTAGCAACCTTGGTGACTGGACATGAAAGTTTTCGAAAGCGTTATGGAAGATTGGTTGGCCTTCTCAGAACTGATATGGAGGAGGGTGTTCTTGACACTTTGGTTCAGTTTTATGATCCTCTCTATCATTGCTTCACTTTCCCTGATTACCAACTTGTTCCGACCTTGGAAGAATACTCTCATTGGTTTGGCTTACCTGTGAAAAAACAAAGACCTTTCAGCGGTCAAGAGAAGATCCCCACACCAAAAGAGATTGCCGATTGTATCCACCTGGAAATGTCAGAAGTCAAGCCTCACATCACCACCAAGGATGGTATCAAGGGGTTACCATCTAAGTTCTTGTTTGAAAAATCCTATCAATTCTTCAATGAAAATAGTGTAGCTGCCTTTGAAGCAACCTTTGCTTTACTTGTCTACGGTCTGTTTCTGTTCGCCAACGTAGAAGATTTTGTCGACATTAATGCCATCAGGATCTTTATCACTGGAAATCCTGTGCCTACACTACTTGGTGATGTGTACCATTCCATCCATCATAGGACTCTTCAAGGGAAAGGAACTATTTTATGTTGTGCACCTTTGCTTTACCAGTGGTACATCACACATCTGCCTCGAACATCTGATTTCAGAGACAACCCTGACAAGCTTCATTGGTCTCAAAGGATTATTTCCCTTACCCATGATGACATCTTTTGGTATGATCCCGTTTATGACAAAGGAGTAATCATTGACAGTTGTGGTCCATTACCTAATGTACCGCTCTTGGTATTCATGGTGGGATCAACTATAACCCTGTCCTTGCCAGACGCCAATTTGGATTTGTAATGAAGGAGAAGCCCAAGAGCATTCATGTATCCGATTTCTTTTACCTTAATGAGAAAGCCACTGATGAGACCAAAAGCGGAGTTTGGTGTGCTTGGGACAAATTCCACGAAAGTACCAAGAATGATCTGGGGAAAAGGAAATGTGTAGCTTTGGAACCATTCCTCCAATAGGTTCGATCTCGAGCCCATGACCTCAAAATGCCTTATCTTCCCAAGAGACTTCTGCAGCCGACTATTGTATCTCCATCTGCTATTCCCATCGAGCGCATGGAAGAATACCAGGAAACTCTAGCAAGAATGAAGCTTGAAAGAGACACGTGGGAATGGAAGT
Organism: Lathyrus tuberosus; assembly: GCA_022829125.1. Lineage (NCBI taxonomy): Eukaryota > Viridiplantae > Streptophyta > Magnoliopsida > Fabales > Fabaceae > Lathyrus > Lathyrus tuberosus. The sequence goes on from JALAZF010000282.1 coordinate 2,348,030, forward strand.
ATCATACCGTCTGCATTGAGCAAGAAGAGCTGAAGGAAAAGATGAAAGATAAAGACGATCAGATCGAGTGGCTGGAAAAACGTGTGATAGATGAACCTTTGGCACAAGATAATTTATTTTTCTCTAGCGCGAGGCCTATTTCTAGCACTCATGAGTATACCAATATTCCTCCGACATTTGGTGCTTGGAAAGGGATTGTTGACAAGCTGATCATAGAGAATGACAAGTTGAAGAGACAGAAGAGAAGGCATAAAGCAGGACACTCCTAGATAGGGTTGCTTTTTCTAAGCCTAGTTGTTGTTCTTATCATATTGTATTTTGAGCCTTTTTGAGATGTACTATCAAAGTTGTAAACTCTTCTCAATATTTAATGAAATGAGGCTTATTTTGAAAATTGTCTTTCTTGAGTTCCTTAAAACCAATAGTATTTGCATTACACCTTGCATTCTCTGCTAAACTATCAAGGTACTAACTTTATTTTGCAGATTTTGTAGAAATGGACGCTGCGGGAAGAAGAGTCTGGCCATACTTCTTTGAACTTCCAGAACTGGAACAGTTGTTGTGGATGGGAGACATGGTTGAAGACCAATCAGCCTTCGCTGACAAATATAGGAAACTTCTTTCGCTGATGAGAGTCCAAGTAATTGAAGGACCCCTTGAGGTTCTGGTCAACTATATCATCCGGCATATCGCTGCTTCGTGTTCCCGAAATTCCAATTGGTGCCAACTTTGGAAGAGTGCTCCGCTTTAGTGGGTATTCCTGTCAGGGAAGCTCCTATCTTTTCTAGGATTGAGGAAATGCCCTCTGCCAAAGACATCGCCAGAGCAACAAGGATCAATTGTCTGACATCCAGGCTTATCTGACTAACAAAGGAGGACAGCGCAGACTGCCCGCCCAATTCTTGCTGGAAAATACTCTTTACTTCAGAAACAGAGGGAATACTGCACTGTTCGAATCAACTTTCGCTCTACTAGTCTACGGGTTGTTCTTTTTTCCAAATGCAAAACACTTTGTGGATGTTCAGGCCATCTAAATATTCACGTTCAACAACCCAGTTCCAATGCTATTAGTAGATGTCTACCATGCCGTTCAGACCAGGTATACAAGAGGTTGTGGGCCGATCGTCTGTTGTGTGGCCCTTTTCTACAAGTGGTTCATTTCCTATTTACCAAAGACACCAGCCTTCTGGGAGGTTGAGAACAGCAAGATCTGGTCCAAAAAGCTGATGGAATTGAAGCATACCGACATTGAATGGTATGATTCAACTGACGAAGGAATCATTGTAATCCATAGTTGTTGGGACTTCCCCAATGTGCCCCTTATGGGGAGGAACGGTTGTATCAATTACAACCATGTCCTTGCCCGCCACTAGCTGGGCCATCTGAAGTAAGGAATTCCAAATAATGATGATATGCAAATGATGTATTACGAGGAAGAGGAAGGGTTTGAGATGAAGATGCAATTTGAGCGCGCCTGGCGCCAAATCAACAAGCAACTGTGGACTGCTGAATGCCCTGTCACTGAGGCCTACTTATAATGGTCTCATGACATAGCTCTTGTAATGAGGAAGCCATTTCCGCGCCATGAGTCACCCCCGAAGGCTAGACAGAGGATGATGGAAGCTTTAACAGACTTGTTTCTTGAGAGGGAGAAGATCGGGGAGCGTATTGATGAATTGATGAAAAAGATTAACGGAGGAGAGGGGCCATCAACTAGTGGATTCAATCCTTAGTTTCCTTTGATGCTGCTGTTGTTATTTCCTTTGTTGTTGTTGTTATTTCCCTTTTATGTGGTTGTATTCCCACTTATGTACTTGGAGTATGAAGATGCAATGCTCCTAATGTAATGTTCGCCAGATTTCTTAATGAAGAAGTTTATTTTGTTGAAGATTCCATTGTCTACATTATTTGCAAAATCTCTTTGGTTTCTTGATAGTTTAGCTTGAATTTGCATCCGTATCTTCATTTGCATCATGTCATAACATGTGCATTTTCTTCTTTGTCCTTATCTCATGTCACCGTGTTCTCTCCAGAATCGTCACACTGAATCCCAGACACAACTACAACACTCGGGCCCAAGCTCGACTAAAGATGTCAGAGGTGTACTCAGAAATGGACAGAGTCAACAAAGAATTGAATGAGATATGAGGAGGAATGGGACAGATCTTAGAGGCTATCAACATTATGAAAGCAAAAATGGACACCCAGGCCACTGTGGTTACCGAAATCATCACTACAACGGTGGAACCTCCTGTTATCGCGACCGTGAACCCCAATTTGGGCATGCCCTTTGATTTTATCCGTGCCACGGTTCCCTTGTCTACTCAGCAAATGGTTCCTCTGGTTAATGAAACTCTACAGGCTATTCCTACATTCACCCCAGTAGCAGTATAAACACAGGTACACCCGGTTTTCCAGAACCCTCATCCTTATGATTACATTGATGTGTTAGAAGAAGGGGATGATCGACACGAAAAATTGAAAGAAAGTGTCGAGACAATGTAGAGAAAGATGAAAGTAATGGAAGGAAGTAATGTATTTGGCACTGATGTTAAAGACATGTGCTTGGTCTCGGACTTGGTGATTCTACCCAAGTTCAAACTACCAAATTTCGAACTATACTCAAGCGCCACATGTCCCAGGTCGCATTTAATTATGTATTATAGAAGAATGGCTGCCTACATGTGTAATGAAAAACTGATGATCCATTGCTTTCAAGACAGTTTAAAGGGGGTTGCAACTAAGTGGTATTTAAGTCTGGACCATTCCCAGGTCTGTTGTTTCCAGGATGTGACTGATGCTTTTGTAAAGCACTACAAGTACAACATGGATCTGGCTCCTGACCGCAGGCAGTTATTGAATATGACCCAGAGCAATACTTAATCTTTTAAAGAATGTGCACAATGGTGGAGAGAGACGGAATCTCAGGTCGAGCCACCCTTGACCGAGAAAGAGTTGGCCGATTGGTTTGTAGACACGGTAAAGCCAGAATTTTATGAGAGAATGATCAGCAGTGTCAGCGCTAATTTCGCTGATATTGTTGTAGTTGGCATAAAAGTGGAGGCAGGATTAAAGAGTGGAAAGGTAATCAGTTCTTCGAGTAGTTCGACTGGCATCAGTGCCAAGAAAACTCCTAGTCACTTTCACAAAAAGAAAGAAGGGGAAACCAATGCCATCATGACAGGAAAGAAGCTGAACCCTAGGTGGAAATAGCCAATCTACCAGCAACAGTCGGTTCCAAACTTCACTCAAAAACCGACTTACCCTATGCAGTATGCTCATCAACCTTACATAGCAGCTGTAACACCCACTTTCAATCATCAAGCAACGTAGCAGGCGCCAGCCTATCAACAGCCAGCTTATCAGTAATGGCCAAAAAACTAGAATTATCAACAGCAAAGACAACAAGCTCCACAACAGAATGCTCCTTACAGAAGGCAAGGGAAAACAACCACGTTTCCACCTATACCGATGTCCTATACGGAGCTCTACCCTTCATTGGTGGAGCAAGGACTGATCGTTACTAGACCTTTGGGACCACCAACTGAGAAGTCTTTGCTGTTCCATAATCCAAATGTTAATTGTGCTTTTCATCAAGGAGGGGCCGGTCATGATTTGGAAGGTTGTTTAGCTTTGAAACACGTAGTGAAGAGATTAATGGAAAAGAGTATTTTTTTCACTCGCAGACAATCAGCCAAATGTGAAAAGCAATATGTTGCCTACACATGGGGCTACTAATGCCATTGAAGATGAAAATGATGAGGTGTTAGTTTTAGATGTAGCAAAGATCAAAACTCCTATCAAGGCCTTTCATGCTAAGTTTTTTAAGGCTGGGTTGGTCAAAGTTTGCCATGATGATTGTGAGGAATGTAATACCAGTATCAAGGGTTGCCGTTTAGTTCAAGATGATGTTCAGTGTTTGATCAACGAAGGTTTTCTACAAGTATTCAGCAATGAAAAGGAGAGTAAAATTGCAGTAATTGAACCTGTGTTTAACCTACCGAAGCCAAGAGAGCAGGTGCTTGTGTTCAACATACCTAAGTCAGGTTCTGTGGTCCTGTGTTTAATAAACCTGTACCGGTTTTCAACAATCCTGAGTCTGTTATTGCTTCCACTGCCAATCATTCCAAGCAATATGACACCCGACAACCTATTCCATTTAGGTTCAGAGGGACCAAATCCGTTCCGTGGATTTATGAGAATGTTATGGATAACAAAAGACGAGAAGACGTGATTCCAAGGAATGAGGTGGGAATCGCTGTTGAAGACGTGATTCCATGGAATGAGGTGGGAATCGCTGTTGAAGACGTGGTTCCAAGGAATGAGGTGGGAACCACTGTTGAAGATGTGACAAACATAGTTGGAACAGGAAAGATAACCCGAAGCGGCAGAGTTTACACTCATTCTTTCAAAGAAACTGCACCCAAAGAGACCGCTATTTCCATGCCCCCTAAAGACAAAGGAAAGGAGGTAATTTCTAAAGAAGAAGATGAAGAGTTCCTAAGGATTATTAAAAGAAGTGATTACAAGGTGGTAGATCAGCTCCATCAGACTCCATCCAAGATTTCAATCTTGTCTCTGCTAGTCAATTCACATGTTCACAAATCAGATTTACAGAAGATACTGGCCCAAGCATATGTGGCCCAAGATATTACCGCTGGGCAATTCGACCACGTCATTGCCAACATTACAGCTTGTAACACTCTCAGTTTTAGTGACGAGGAGTTGCATCGAGCAGGTAGGAACCATAACCTTGCCTTACATGTGTCAGTGAAGTGTCAAGAGGATACATTGGCCAGAGTTCTTGTGGATACCGGTTCATCTTTGAACGTTCTACCAAAAAGAACCCTTGAAAAACTGTCTTGCCGAGGAGCTGTGATGAGATCCACTTCACTTGTTGTTAAAGCCTTTGATGGCTCGAGAAGATCGGTGATGGGTGAGATTGAGTTGCCTATTTTGATTGGTCCTCAAGTATTCAACATCCTTTTCTAAATCCTGGACATCAACCCTGCCTACAACTGTTTGTTAGGCAGACCCTGGATCCATGAGGTCGGCGCTGTGACCTATACTTTGCATCAAAAAATGAAATTTGTGGCCGAAGAGAAATTGGTTATTATACACAGAGAGGAAGACCTGATGGTTAGCAATTTGTCCTCTTTCCGTTATATTGAAGCTGATGAAGACGCTCTGGAAACCTCTTTCCAGGCTCTTGAGATAGAAAATACTGTTATGCTTGATGATAGGGAATTAGTGGCCTCCAACTGTCCATCCTTTGCTACTTTCAAAAACATTCAATCTACTCTACAAAAAGGTATACCTGAAGGCTGGGTCAAAGTCTTCGAAGTCCAAGAAAGATAAAAGTACCAAGGGTTGGGTTACAAACCAACTCTTGAGGAAAAAGATGCTTCAACGATGGGAAGACCGAAGACAATCCAAGAGATGTTCGTCAGTAGAGGACATTAGGTCCATGCCATTATTGAAGATGCTGACGCCGCTTTGAGTAATTGGGAGTCTATTGAGATCCATATCTTGTACCCTACGCCAGAGTAATTTGTTTGCTTTGTTGTTGTTTTCAATTCCCTAGCCTTGCCCGAGGCTAGCGGATTATTTTGTATAGGCCACCGCTTTCATTTCCTATTAATCAATGAAAATGATGTTTTATTAAGATCTCTGTCTTTACTTTACTGTTTTTGCTTCTAAGGAAAATGGTAATCTTTTCAAAACTACAAAACCTTTTTTCTTGCATTCAATTTTTTGTGCATTTTAATAAGATAAATCCCTCCATCATGCAGAATAAATCCCAAACCCGTTGTATTCAATGACCCTGCTCTCACTATTGACTTTGATTCACCTATTTATCAAGCTGAGGATGAGGAGGATTATGAGGTCCCTGATGACTCGGCAAAAATGTGTGAGTATCAGTACATGGATCTTCAACCGCATGAGGAACAGGTTGACGTCATCAATCTTGGTACCGAAGAAAGAAAGAGGTCAAGGTTGGGGCAGTACTTGGGGCGGAAATCAGACAACGATTAGTATTACTTCTTGAAAGTATGTGGATGTGTTTGCTTGGTCTTATCAGGATATGTCTGGCTTGGATACAGACATCGTAGTTCATAAGCTACCACTCAAGCCCGAATGTCCTCCTGTGAAACAAAAGCTTCATAGAAGTAGACCTGACATGGCTCTCAAGATCAGAGATGAGGTTAAAAGACAATTGGACGCAGGTTTCTTGGAAGTTTCAAAGTATCCTGAATGGGTAGCCAACATTGTGCCAGTAATGAAGAAGAATGGTAAAGTGCGAATGTGCGTGGATTACAGGGATCTCAACAAAGCCAGTCCTAAGGACGATTTCCCTCTTCCGCATATTGAAACTCTGGCGGACAATACAGCTCGATTTGCAGTTTTCTCGTTTATGGATGGCTTCTCAGGTTATAATCAGATCAGAATGGATTCGTTCGACATGGATAAAACTACATTCATCACCCCATGGGGAACCTATTGCTACAAAGTCATGCCTTTCGGGTTGAAAAACACGGGGGCAACTTATCAAAGAGCTATGGTGACTTTATTCCATGATATGATCCATAAAGAAATTGAAGTGTATGTGGATGACATGATTGCTAAATCTCACAGTGAAGAAGAACATTTGGACCATCTTTTGAAGTTGATCAAAAGGCTCCGGAAATATCAGTTGAAGTTGAATCCTGCTAAATGTACTTTCGGTGTCAGATCAGGGAAGCTTCTTGGTTTTATCGTCAGTCAAAGAGGAATTGAAGTAGATCCTGATAAGGTATGAGCTATTCAAGAGATGCCAGCTCCGTAGACTGAATCACAAGTAAGAGGTTTTCTGGGCCGTTTGAATTATATTTCTAGATTCATCTCCAATATGACTCCCATCTGTGAACCAATCTTCAAGTTGCTTCGCAAGGATCAAACTGTAGAGTGGAATTCTGATTGCCAACAAGCTTTTGAAAAACTCAAGAACTACCTACGAGAACCACCTATTCTGGTTCCTCCTGTTCCTGGAAGACCTCTCTTCATGTACATGACTGTGTTAGAAGGATCCATGGGCTGTTTCTTGGGCCAACATGATGAAACTGGTAGCAAAGAACATGCCATCTATTACTTGATCAAAAAGTTTGCTGATAGCGAAAGCCGCTATTCACTGCTTGAGAAGACCTGTTGTGCTTTAGCATGGGCCTCCAGACGTTTGAGGCAGTACTTGATATGTCACACTACTTTGTTGATCTCGAAAATGGATCCAATAAAGTAAATTTTTGAAAAGCCTGCTCAAACAGGAAGACTTTCTCGTTGGCACATGTTGTTGTCAGAGTATGATATCCAATATGTTGCTCAGAAATCTATCAAAGGAAGTGTTTTATCAGAGTATCTTGTAGATCAGTCTGTTGAAGATTATGAGCCCCTCAAGTTTGATTTTCCTGATGAAGATATCATGGTGGTAAAGGATTGTGAAGAACCAGGCCCCGACGAAGGTTCTGAACCCGGTTCTAGATGGAAGATGATGTTTGATGGCTCTTTCAATTACAAAGGACATGGCGTGGGTGTTGTATTAATAAACCCTGATGGTGGTTACACTCCTTTCACGGCAAGGTTAGACTTTGGATGCACAAACAATATTGTTGAATATGAAGCGTGTATCTTGGGTTTAGAAGCTGCATTTGATCTTAGAATCAAGATTCTTGAAGTCATGGATGATTCTGCTCTGGTTATCTACCAAGTCAAGGGTGAATGGGAAACTAAAGATGAGAAACTTATCCTATGTCGTGCTTATATTGTGGAAATGATCAAATACTTTGTTGAGATCACTTTCCGTCATGTTCCTCGCACTGAAAACCACATAGCTGACTCCTTAGCCATGTTAGCTTCGATGTGGAGAGTTAACTTTTTTAATGAAGCACCGCTCATCAGTATTGAACACAAGACCGAACCAGCTTACTGCCAGTCAGTTGAAGAGGAGGTAGATGGTAAACCTTGGTTTCATGACATCCTGAATTATCTGAAGACTCAATAGTATCCCGCCAATGCTTCCAGTCTTGATAAAAAAACTTTGCGAAGGTTGTCATCCAAGTTCTTCCTCAGCAATAATGTACTTTACAAGAGAAATCACGACATGATCTTGTTAAGATGTGTTGATAAACGAGAAACAGATCTGTTGATTCGTGATATTCATGAAGGATCCTTTGGTACTCATGCCAGTGGGCATGCTATGGTTAAGAAGATCTTGAGAGCCAGTTATTATTGGTTGACTATGGAAGCTGACTGTATCCAATATGCCAGAATGTGTCATAAGTGCCAGATCTATGCTGATAAGATGCATGTTCCTCTGACCTTACTGAATGTGTTGTCATCTCCTTGGCCTTTCTCTATATGGGGCATTGATATGATTAGGGCTATTGAGACGGAAGCTTCTAATGGCCATCGTTTCATCTTAGTGGCCATTGATTATTTTACCAAGTGGGTTGAAGCTGCTTCTTATGCCAATGTGACCAAGCAAGTGGTTGCCCGTTTCATCAAGAATAATATCATCTGTCGTTATGGAATCCCTAACAAGATCATAATTGACAATGGGACAAATTTGAACAACAAGACCATGAAGGAGTTGTGTGACAATTTCAAGATTGAGCATCACAATTCTTCACCTTATCATCCCAAGATGAATGGAGTTGTCGAAGCTGCTAACAAAAACATCAAAAAGATCTTGCAGAAGATGGTCAAGACTTATAAGGATTGGCCTGAAATGTAACCATATGCTTTGCACGGATACAGAAATTCGGTTTGAACTTCGACAGGGGCAACCCGCTTTTCTTTAGTTTATGAAATGGATGTTGTTCTTCCTATTGAGGTAGAGATACCGTCTTTGAGAATCCTGATGAAAACTAAACTGGATGAAGCAGAATGGGTCCATGAGAGGAATGATCAACTGAACCTCATCGTTAAGAAGCAACTGACTACCATGTGTCATAGTTATCTGTATCAGAAGAGAATGAAGAGGGCATTTAACAAGAAGGTCCGTGCCCGAGAATTTCGAGAAGGAGAACTGGTACTCAAGAAGATTCTGCCATCTCAAAGGGATACTCGCGGAAAATGGGCGCCTAACTATGAAGGCCCATTTGTAGTAAAAACTGTGTTCTCAAGAGGTTCCTTACTCCTCACAACGATGGATGGTGAACAACTCGCACACCTGTTAATGCTGACTCAGTACGAAAATATTACGCCTAAAAAGACCTGCTAAGTCGAAAACTAGAAATGGCGACTTAGGCAAGAAAAGGGTATCCCGGTGGGTCATAACCTATGAAGGAGACTCAGGCAAAATTTAGGGATTAATTAAAAAAAGAAAAAGTTCGCTAGGTTGAAAACCCGAAAGGGCGGACTAGGCAAAAAAGAGCGTCCCGGTGGACTGAAAACCCGAAAGGGCGGTCCAGGAAAAAGTTAGGGACAAAGGCGTTTCACTGTGTCAAATAGGGTTGTCACCTACATCCAGGAGTTCATGAAGAAATTCAAAATTCACCCTTCCTCATCAGCAGCGGAGATTTTTAGGACTCTTAGTCATTAGGGATGGTAGTGGTCATTGAATATGATGTAACCTTTTCCCAAATTGCCATTTTTCAATTGTAATGATCCATAGAGCTTCGCTATTGGCAAGTTACCATTCTAATGAAATCAGATTTTGAGTCATTCTTTGTTTGATATTTATCATTATTCTGATATTTTCCTTGTTATGTAAAATTTCATTTATTCATTAATAATGCTTTTGAAAGCGGAAAATGTTTTGAAAAAAAAATCTTTCGAGAAAACACAATGATATATCTTGCTCTGGCATTAGGGACGATTTAGTGAAATCATTTGCCTCCCTCAAAAAACTCTGGTTGTGACGAAAACACTGATAAACCATCTGGTGTGAACTTGTCATTGGCAATACTTCCCTGAATCTGACGTTTCAGTAATAACTGACCACCGATACAAAGGACTTCTCCCCCAGTATCTTCACAGATGTTTGTTGAAAATGTGAAGTTTTATTTCCCTAGTGAAATAAAGACATTCCTGGATTGGCTCCAAAACCTATGGCCTTCAAATTTCAGTGTGATGGATGTGTCATCCTTCCTTTCATTATTCCCAGTCTGTCATCTCTCGTTAGGCTTTGTGCATCTTTGCATTTGGGTGTTTTACTTGTGAGGCTTTTATCTATCTTTATCTCTATTTTGCTGGTTTTTGGACCTTTGTCTGTGTTTTTCTTACGTCTGGTCTTCGTCTCCGTGCGCCAGATTTCGACTCTTTATGCAGTATTCCCCAGGAAGTCTAACCTGCAACCCCGGTATTGACCTATCTGATACTTAAATCTCCTCATGTGGATACCTAAAGTCCAATAATCATTGGCATTGCTTATTTCAGGTCACCTATGAACCTTGGTCAACTATGAACCTTAAACTTTGGTCACCTATGAACCATAAGTCCAGTAATCATTGGCATTGCTTATTTCAGGTCAGCTATGAACCATAAGTCTAATAATCATTGGCATCGCTTATTTCAGGTCACCTATGAACCTTGGTTAACTATGAACCTTAAACTTTGGTCACCTATGAACCATAAGTCCAGTAATCGCCGCCATTGCTTATTTCAGGTCACCTATGAACTTTAGTCACCTATGAACCAAAATTTCAGGTCAGGTATGAACCGAAACCTCAGGTCAAATATGAACCCGTCGTTTAAAACCAGGTCAAATATAAACCTAAACCTCAGGTCAGATATGAACCAGTCGTTTAAACCCTAGGTCAACTATGAACCTTGGTCACCTATGAACCAAAATTTTAGGTCAACTATGAACCAAAACCGCAGGTCAACTGTGAACCTAGATTCTTGTCTAACTCATATTGGTTCCTTAACCTTATCCCCATCCAAAAGTCCAATCATATTTTATCATCTGGCGCGCGAGTTCATTTTTACCTTTTCTGGTTTTTCTTGAAGATCTCGTTTGAACTCTTCAGTATAAGAAATTCCCAGAAAATCTTTTGTTGGATGCTTATCCTTTTGTTTCAAACTGATCCCCAGTGGAGATCATGTCTTCTTTCTGGTTTCATGCCCAGTAAGAATGCGTCTTATTTCCCCAGTGTCGTCCGGTCACCTATAAACCTGTCGTCCATCTACCTGGATTTTTCCCCAATGAAGAATACCTCTCTGGCTTCTGTCTCCAGTGAGGGTCTGTAGGGTGTTCCACTTTACTTTTCTATCCCCAGTCTTTCCTTAGAGTCTCCCCAGTGAGTCTCTTTTGTCGGTCGGCTTGTATCCCCAGTAAGTTTGCCTCATGGATACTAACCTTCATCCTTCCCCAGTGTTACTCACTTGTGGTTGTTTGCTCTTTATCCCTGTGTCTGGTCTATTTGCATCTTTGCACTATCATGACATCATATCATCATATTAGAAATTCATAGCATGTCAGCATTTGCATGTCTGGCACTTGTCCTTAGCATCTGCATTCCATCTAAGGGCAAAATTTCCGATTTGCTATATTTAAATACCTTTCCACCTTGATGTCCCGAGGATTTCCTTTCCTCGTGCCATCCGGTAAAGCTATTTAAATAGGGGCAACTGTTGTACCCCAAATTTTACCTCTTAGATGCCATAACATCTTGCATAGACATTTGGGATCAATCATATATGCACTATTTAACTAACCCATATCTTGCAGTTTGTTTCTATTATGTTTGAAATTAGGGTTTACACAGGGAGATTCAAGTCCTCCTAAGGCATTCTATGGCTCCATGCAAACATCACAAAGATTCACCAGTTGTTTGGAACCAAGATCTCAAGACTTTGAATCAAGTCAAGTCAACAAAGGATCACCAGACCAAAAGGTGGAATTAGGCTTTTAACCTGAGGAATCACTGAAGAGCTTTGCCCTGATAAGTCAAGATTTGATTGGTTCATCAACCAATTGAGCTTACCTACATCCAAGAGGTCCCATTCAACAAGAATTCAATATCATTTGTCTCTCATCATAAGTAGCTTGAGCCACAATTTCATCCTGCCTCCAAATTAGGGTTTTGTTAAGACAAGTGGATCATTAGCCCTGATTTTGATCAAGAGTTGTTCTCAAACCCTAGGACATGACTCCATGTGATAGTAGACACCCCTAAGGAACATCTATGAGACTTAAATATGATGAAAGAAGCAAGATCATCATAGATCATTCAAGAGCATTCACAGTTGAAATTAGGGTTTTAACTAAGGCCCTAATCCTTGAGATTTTGATCCAAAATGAAACATCCAAGGCCTCTATCCATCATGCAATGTCTCATTGGTGAGTTAAGGTATTTGAAATCAAGTTCTAAGAAGTTTCTTGCAAAGAAAGCAAGGTTTGGCTCATGAAACTTTTCATATGTGGAAATTTCCCCTCTTGTACAAAATTGAAATAGTCATAACTTCCAAACCACACATCTAAATTGAGTGACTCAAAGCCCAAATGGAATCTCTTTCCATGAACTTCAAAGTGTTCTAAATGACTTTTCTCCAAAAAATGCATGATTTTTGAGTTATGAGACTTGGAAGTTAGACTGCCCAAGGACTTGAAGAAATTTCAGCATTTTTTGTCTTAAGAACCAGCGGACTTTAACCCAATTTTTCATATAGTTCCAAGCCTCAACTCAAAAATATTTGAACATGAAAGTTGTAGAGAGCATTGAGGGATTTCCAAAAAGTACTAGAACTCCTTAATCCATTGAGTGAGCTGGGAGTTTCGAAGCTTCAAAGATGGAGGTTTTATTTCTTAAAACTCAAGAAACCAACTTTTGCATAATGGCTCAAAACCTTCTCTAACCACCAAAGCCCCATGTTTCTGAGTTCTAATGTTGGATTTAGGGTTAACAAAAGCCTTGCCACGAATTTTCAAGAATGCACACATTAAAATAATAGTTTATGGCAAGTGGTACATGGAGAGAGAAACTTTTCAAAGCAACAAGTATTGTTTATTCATTGAGCCTCTCACCAATCACTTCTCCCCAGCTCAAGCAGACCTGACCACATCAATGTTCAGAGATATTTGGAGATCTTGGTTTAGCAAACACAACATCTCACACGATGGAAAAGGGCAGATTTGGCATTTGTTGCAACTTTAGCCATGCCTTGAGCTCTCACCTCTCCCCTATAAATAGGGGTTGTTTCACTTCAGTTTGGACACCAACATTGTTCAACATACTTACTCAAAAACATCTCTGAATTCAAGCTTTTCAAGCGAGGAAAGAAGGAGGAGTATTTGGAGATCTTGCTGTTTTTTTCTTGAGAAGGAGAACATTTCATTATTGAGGGTGCAGTGGACATATTCCACTTGGTAATCTTCTGCCTCATACCCTATATTCATACTCATACATATTATTACTATCATTGTGCTTTTATCATGAATGTCATATAATGGTTTTAGTGTTTCTTCCCATCCATCCATAATGTAGAAATAATGTGTGTTTAAGTTTGTGCTTAACTTTTGTCCATGGCATGCCATATTAAGGTAAGACAAGTATGGTTGTTTTGGTTGATATACTGAGGTATGCATCTGCACTGCCTTTTGTTCTTAGAATTTATGTCTGAGATATAATAAAGGATAACATAATGCACTTGTGCTACTCACTGACTGGGTGGAGTTCATGTAACTTCATTGTTTGTTTGGCCCTGCCAACACTTGGATACAACTGTTGTTAATATATACATGACTGTTTTATGTATGCTTGGATGTCATTGCTTGAAAAAGAACAGGTAGTTTCTTTTGAGTTTACTTCACTGTTATTAACTGGATATATTTGTAGTTTTAGGTTTGTGAAGCTACTTGTCTCTTTTATGTTAATAGGAGTTATATGTGTGTAATGACTGTGTATTTTTTTTGTTGACAAAGAGATGTGGCCAGTCTCACTAAATACATGAGTTTATTAATGCTACTATTATGCTATGCTTTGTGTTAAGGATGTATTTGCAAATTTCTGATATGTTACCTGATGTGTAGTCAAGTGGTGCAAACTGCTGCCATGCTTTGTATCCAATTTGTGTGTGCAATCTGTGGATATGATACTTGTTTATGTTGTGTGTGCAAATAGTTGACATGTTACCTTTTTGTATCCAAATTGTGTATATGTGTCCAAAAGTGCATAAACCTGACATACATCCTCAATGTTGTTTAGTTAAGTTGTTTTTCCCCTCCATAACAAGCTATTCATGTGCTAGTAATGTTCATAATTGTTAAACCTGTCTTTGAGGATGAGAGTTTGTCACTGATCATTTGTGTTGAGATGTTGTTTTGATATCTATCCATGTGCTTGTCTAAAATTCACAGCCTGTTGTGCTTACAAACTATGTCATGCCATGTTGGTTTTGTTTAAAGTCAAGTTAACCTTGTATGCTAAGACTGATGCATGGAATTGATAGTCTCTTGAGGTTTTGTCTTTTTGTATTGGTGCCATGTTATATTCATATTTGCTGCCATGTTGACATATTGTTTGCTTGCATTTTAACCAATTGGTATTGTTGATGTCCATACCTTATTCTTAACATGACAATCCTTGAAAACTTTGTTTTGTCTGCTTTAGACCACATACATATTATAATGCCATGAATACTTGAGCTTATGTTGTCATGATGCAGTTTGGCCTGACCTTCATGCTATATGTGTTGAATTATCATTGTGCCCAGTCTATGTTGGTACAATACACAATTGCTCTCACCTGCCACCAATGTCTAATTGCTATGGTTGTTTTGATGACTTGTTTTGGTCTAAACTAATTAGTAGAAGACATGATATCTGTTATCTCCCATGCTTTGAGTCCTATGCCTGAATTTTGCTAAGATTCCAAGATCTGTATGTTAAGGTTCACATGTCTCAATTGGTTTTTATGTTCTGTCATGATTATGCTTGCACTACTAGGATTGTTTGCATTAGAACATACTAATGTCATTACCTTGATCCTAAGAATTTATGTGAACTGTCAAAATTGTTGCATTCCCTGTAATAGATCAATCACCTGTACTAGGTTTGTTGGCCTGATCAATCTTGCTTTCAACATCTCTTTCCTTATCTGTATAATCATTTGCTATAACCTGGAACATTTATGTTCATATGTCTTGTGTGTTACTGTTTCCAAACTTGCATTGGTTTTGAGAAGTCCATCTAATGGCATGAAATTTGGATAAAAGCATATCTGGTAGCAAGTATCCCTACTATTATCTCCTAATGTTATGCCTATCTTGATGCTATTATGTCCACCTGCTGCCATTATTTGGTTTTTGATAGGTAAGTTTAGAATTGCACAATGCTGCAATGCCTGCACTACAACTTTCTTTTGTTTTCATGAATGTTTGTCATACTTGCATCCAAACCAGTCTTTCTGTTAATACAAATGGACATGTTATGAGGAATGTTGAGTGTATGCTGCACATCCTTGCACTGTTAGCCTTGGCAACTTGGTCGTTACAATTCCAAAATAATTGAACCTGTTTTAACCTGTACATTGACTTGACATTTTGCTTTTACTTCGAGCCTGCATCATCCATGTTAGAATTGGCATGACTAACTGATCCAAGGTGGTTTATCTCATAATGGCATGGACATTTGGTTTGTGTTTGGCATGGCATTGTTTTAACCTTAAGTATGTGGTAACTCACAAAATGTTGGAGGCTTGTTACTTGTATGATCAATTGTTTTTTCTCTTCTATTGATTGCTTTACAGTTTGATTGATTGGTGGTATGGCATGATAATATTTGTTTGAACTTGCCTTGTTGAGGACTTGTTATTTGGTGGGTGTTGCAATCCAATCATGTGCCAAGTTTGGTTCTACACGCGCAAGGGTTTAAGTATTTGTGGGGTGGGCACATACACTGGATGTATGGCCACCCCAGTGGTAAGAACATATGCGCATGGACCACAAGGACTGGGATTCGAATCCCCTCGCCCCAGCCCTTTTGTTTTAATTTTCTGAAGGCGTTTTGCTTCATATATATTGTATTGCTGCCATGGTTTGTCAATACGCATGTACGAATAGCTTGGCAAATGTTTTAGACTGCAACCATCATGGCATGGGTTCAATACCCATGGGAAGCCTTTCCCATTCTTTTTATCACATGTTTACCTTATATTTTCATGGTTCATACCTTGTCTTCAAAAGATTATAACTTGCTCATTTTTCATAATATTTTGTCCATTCTTTTTGCAAAGTACTCCTTAATATGTCTACTTTTTTAATATAAAAAGAAATGGGTGAAAACAAATATTTTTGGGGGTATTTATTGATGTTGGAAGTAGAAGACCCTTTAGGGTATTTCATGAATACCCTTGACTGTTTTTTATTCTTTCACTATGTCATTTTGTTCATCTTGGCTAAGTGATGCCTAATGCATGTGATTCTAAGCCTGTATGGTATTGTGAGCTTTTGTTCTACTATGATTCCTTGTTGTTTGATGTTGTATTTTCATGTAAATATCTCTACAAGCTTTTGTTCATAAGAATTGGTATTCTCCCTGATTCCAAAGGAAAGTTCTTCTATCTTGACTCATAAGTCATAAGCATCACATACCATCTTGGCCTCCCAAGAGCCATCTTCCCTCTAGGCCTCCTAAGAGCCTTTATTCATTTTGGCCTCCTGAGAGCCATGAATCATAACTTAGAAATAGGATAGAGTTTCTAAACTCTATGCGGACTCATCACATTGAGCATCCACTTTTCGCCACCATAACTTAGACTTAGAGAGTTTCCTTAAACTCTAAATGAGCTCATACTCATTTCCCCCTTGGAACTTTGGCCATAGTCAATGGTTCCTTAAATTCACCCTTAGTTAGGTGAACTACGATTGCTCTGATTCTTTAGTCAGATACGTAGGCACAAGATGCGATGTCTTGGCGAGCAAACTTAGTGTACATACTCTTAGGTCTTTGCCTTTACCTCTAGCAGATTCCTTAGCAAGCAAACATAACATAACACAAACTAAAACAAGAGGTTCCTATAGAGTACTACAGATACTTAGGGTGCTAATACCTTCCCTTTGTATAACCACCCCCGAACCTAGATCCTCTTAGGGTTTTCTTCGAACTTTACCCTTTCCTTTGGATAAATCAAAGCTCGGTGGTGAATTCAAAGAAATGTGATGCAAGTTAATTAATAGCTTGTTATCTGATTCTCACTGCAACATAGTGCAATGACATGAGATGCAATGCGAGATGCAAGATCCAGGATCGCAGGTTCAAACAGTTCTGAGGTTGGCCGAAGGTAACAGGTCAGGAACCACAGCTCGGATCAAAGAAAACCTCGCGGGTAGGTTTCTAAGACAGGTAGGTGCCTAGACTCACGGATATCTTTCAAAGACATTATAGCCATGACGAAGGAACATCCAACTATAATATCCTCGAAAGAATCTCCTCTGGGTGAGGTCTTCATATCTTCCCCACGAGAAAGATTCCTCAAAGGCATCCATTACACAACCATCGACACACGGGTTCTAAGTAAGGTTCTCAGAGTCATAGATCGAGGTTGAAAATATTACTGTCAGGAAGTAATACATTCAAGGGATCTCATCTGATTGGGGCATTCGCATTAACCCAAAAGGAGTTAACACTACCAACCACCATGGATAAACGGGTTAATGGTCCTTAGGATCAACAATTCAGGCTCGAAAACATTACTGCCCTGGCAAAGGAACACCAAAACAATAACATCTCTAATGGAATCTACTCCAAGCGGGGTCTTTGCTTCAACTCACGCGGAAGAAATCAAGCAAGCCTCGACTATACAACCACCATCCTAATCCTAGGGTTTTTCTCGACTTGGGTGTAGATCCATCTCACAAAGCTCCCAATATCATAATAGCCCCACAATGTCACAAAAGGTAACACAGATAAGGAAATAGAAAAGTAAATAAATAAATAAACGAGAAGAAAATAAACAAACAAAGCTAACGAGCTCGCGATTCGAATCAAGATATGTTTGACTCTCTCTTGCATGGAGCAATACTATCCCCAGCAGAGTCGCCAGCTATCGTACCTCGAAAAATTGCTAATCAAAGACACGACCCTCTCGCGAAAGGCGTGGAAGAAATTGCGGTGCTACAGAGTCGCCACCGAACTTTATTTATCCTAAAAGAGAGAAAGGAAAATATCGAGAAAACCTTTAAGAGAGATAAGAACATGGTCGTCGCAACCAAATTTTGGGTTCGGGAGTCGGTTACGTGAGGGGAAGGTACGCGTACCCCCTCACGTCCGTTGTACTAACCGGGAACCTCTTAATTCAAATTGTGATGAATGTTATCTAAGCTTGTTTGTTTTCTTCTCAATGATAAATGAAAAACGTTAAGATAAAAGGAATAAATGCTATGGGTAAATGGGTGGTTTTAGGATATGGTGTTCGCCAAGGATTCGGGCCCTTGTACCTACGTATGCTCATTCGGACGAGAATGAGAAATCGGAGCAATCGTAGTTCGACTACGGGAAAGGATAGGGGAAAACGGAAGATGGAGGGAAGGTAGCTTGCCAAGATCATCGCAATCTTATGCCTACGTATCTTTACTCGGACGAGAATAAAGAATTAGAGCAGTCATAGTTCGTGGAGACGACCACGAAAAGAGGGGGGATAAACAGTGAAAAAAGGAGAAGGTAGCCCGCCAAGATCATCGCAATCTTGTGCCTGCGTATCTTTATTCGGACGAGAATAAAGAATCAGAGCAATCGTAGTTTGTGGAGATGACCACGAAAAGAGGAGGTTGGTTGGTTGTAAGGTTTGAATGACGATTACTCGAATTTAAGAAAGATTCCTCAGGGCCAAGTTATCGAGAGAGTGTGTCAAAGACTTGGCTCTCTCTCTTTTTCATCCATGGTGGTTGAGTTTGAAAAGGTTTGATAGTTTGAAAAGTGTTTAATTGGTTGGAAGAATGGTTGTCGTGTTGGAAGTGTTTTAGAGGCGTCAATTGCTCACACACGAGTAAAAGAACCCGTACCTAAACAACCGAAGGAAGATCAAAGACTCGAACCCCAAATTTTCACCTTGAAAAGTGTTTCAATAGTTGTTAGTCATTTTGAAGTTTGTTTGAGAAAATCCGCTTGATGTTGGATTAAGGGTTTGATTGTATGTGAAGAGTTTTGAAAAGAGTTTGGTTAGAGGTTAGTTAGAGGTTGATTTTGAAAATGGCTCGACGACGAATCGGGAGTTTGATTGAAAATGGGTGAGAATCGATCCTAGTCCCTGGGGGTGCTCCTAGTAGCAAAACCACGATGAAATGCGTGAGTGTTTATGTTAGGTTGATGGTGATGCTAATGAGAAATCTACTTACAGGGGTGTTTTGCAAATGGGCTCAACGGCGAATCGAGAATTAGTTTGAAAATGGTTTTGTCTATGGTAGTCCCTAGGTGTGTTCCTATTAAACAAACCACAATTAAAGCAAGATGAATGCGTACATCGGAATGGGAGCGGGGTACATGTAAAGTACAGGGGATTGCACAAAATAAAAGGTCTCATTGTAAGGTAGCCCAAGAGGAAGCCGTCTGTGTTCAAGGTGTCCTAAACTAAGCCTTGAGCAAGAGTCGGACAAAACCTCCTTTGTTAGGGTTTCTGTACAAAGTCAAAGTTCTGTTTCTCGAAAAAGTAACCAACAGTCCACCAATTAGTCTTTTATTGTTCCGATCGTTTTATTAGTGTGTTTTGAATGGTATGAACAAAGAAAAGGTTAGATGAACAAGATATAAATAAGATGAATCTGATATGAACAATATGATAAGAATATGAACAAGAAAAATATGAGCAAGATATATTTGATGCAAATTAAAGTTAGTTGTTAGTGATTAATCGTTAATTGTTAGAACGAATCATCCACGATGGTTAAATAACCATCCTTGGGCTTTCAAACATAAGTTTGGGCCACGAAGAATCATTTTCCGATACAGGACATGTAGCGCTAAACCATCGTAGCAAGATCTATGACGAAGAGCATACTATAGGAGGTCGCGCAATTGATCTTTCTGCTAAAACACGATGGAGAAATGACATTGAGAATCATTCTCCAAAGAAATCTTGCCACACGAAAAGAAAAGGTGACGATCTCGTCTTAATCACAAACTTTCGTCAATTAATTGAAGGTAACCTATCACGATCCCAAAGTATAAAAAGTGATCTTGATGATCACTCACTACAGATTTGAAATAATGAAGGTTAATCGCTTCAATAACCAACATCCGTGATTCTAAAGACTTCGTCGATCGAAAATGAAAAGAAAATAGAAGAAGATAATGTGAAATGAAATGGAAATTGTAACACCCCCAATATATACCCCCAAAAAAATCAAATAGATAATTCAAAATTCAAAATTTCATCAGAGTATATTTAAATTATCATGGCATAGACAGGGAGAATCACATTATACTGAAACCAAAACATACAACACCTGCTCATAAAGATATGCAACAGTGGGGTAGCAATCAACAGAGGAACTCAGTTCCTTACACCCACATTTCAGATTTTAGAATAAAAGCGGAAAATCTAAAACTAAATATCATATATATATATATATATATATATATATATCACTGGAAAAGTTGGTCATACATCAAGTTATACATACACAAGCCAAAAGATATATATACATAATACACAATAATCACAAACGGCCTCCCTAACTACCCGGTGTCACATATCAGAGCCGACCACAGAGACCGACACAACGACTCTATGCACATGCCATGCGGTACAGACTCCAATATTTCATGTCTCATCACCAGTTCACTCAGGAACTATTGGAACCATCGCTCGTTACTGAGGGTCGCTCAAGTAACACCCCGTCGGGCATACGATGTTCACCCGTCGCTTTAGGTCCCCACATGGGCACACGGCGTTTATGGATTGCTTTAGGTCCTCTGGGTATAAGGCGCACAATCCGATCGCTTTAGGTCCCCACATGGGCACACGATCGTCTATAACCATCGCTTTAGGTCCTCTATATTTTTAAGGCACACGATATATCAAATCGCTTTAAGTCCTCTTATGTTTAAGGCACACGATGTTATAGTAGATTCCCTCTAGAACCAAACCGTCACTCAGGACGTCACAACAATGCATATCATGATGCTTGGCATACAGCGACTCATGACATTTAATATGCACACATAAATGCACTCACCACCATCAACAAAATCACACTTTGCACTTATGCCCAAAACAATGCATTTAATTTTCATACGGCCACAATTCATCACAACACTCTCTAAACACATACATTTACATCATACAACAGTACCTTGTACAATACACACCAATTACGCACCATTATAATGACAAAAGTCGACAACCGACACTATTCCCGATTTTCCGACATAATTAAACCGGCTACTAATCCTAAAAAAACATTTTTATAAGGAAGGACATCTCATTAGCTTCCTATCGCTTCGAACGGCGGCCAAAACGGATTTACGGTTCAAAGGATATGAATTTTCAAAGTTTTGGATTTTTCAAATTTTTGCCTTGGTTAATCGGTTAACCCATTTGATTAACCGGTTAACAGTATGAAACTCACGTAAACACACTCAAATTTTTCACGTGTTAATCGATTAACTCATTTGGTTAATCGATTAACACTGTTGCAGAACCACCAAAAACTCTGTTTTAATGATAGAAAAACCAACCAAAACCCGATTAAATCCCGTAGACTCATTCCAACAATTCCACCCGATTAAATACCAGCCAATGACAATTATACCAGACCTATCCAAACACCATTCAATCAATTACTCCTCCATTCACCCCAAATTCCTCAATATATATCAAAAATGCAAAAGTTACAAAATCAACCCAATTCAATCAAACAATCATACTAAATCACGGCCTAACATCACTCGACTCCACTATGCGACTTAATCCGACTTTCGTCCGTAAAAACATCGATTATACTCGTTTATCTCATTTCGACCTATATTTGGACAACCAACAAAATTTCCACACAAACATACATAATTATACACAAATATAGTATAATCGAGTTTCGCACCCTTACCCGATTAATTCGCGTTTGAAAAGTCGGTTGAATCGGTTCTTAAATCCACAAGTTTTTCCTCTTTTTCTTCTTCTCTTTCTCTTCTCTTCTTTTCTTCTTCTCTTCTTTTCTTATTCTCTTTTCTCTCTATTCTTACTACTTTTCTATTTTATAAAAAAAAAATCAAAATATCTAACCACCCAAAAAGACCAAAATACCCCTACACTCAAATTTCTCGCAAACGTTCCCAAAACGCGACAAAATATAATCACGATGAAAAATAACACATTTCCAAATAAAAGTCAGAGATAAAATAATATAATAATAAAATACTCAAAACGACTCAATTAAATAAAAATACTAAAACTGGGGCGTTACAACCCTCCCCCACTTAGACATTTTCGTCCTCGAAAGTCTAACCGATACGAACAACTCCAGATACGACTCTCGCATCCGACCAACAAACTAACATGCCAACAAAAGCACACCACGAATAACACAAACTGACAAACCACCTTGCTAACAGCAACCACAACAATGACACGACACATATGACAACTATAATGACAAGATGCAAAGCCCATACAATGCACTTGACGACCAACTCACAACTCAAGGAAAACCACGATACCAACACACAGGTTCACTCTTGAACCGAAACACAACAAGATCGTTACCCTCACCTTAGGTAACACTCCCCTAACTCCCCACACAGGAATTAGCTACTCGCACTCAAACCGACACGATAGGAACGAGGCAACAACACAAACAAGAACACAAGTTCCACGACACCACATTGTCTCAAAAACATCAACAAAACCAGAATACCAACACCCTTGTCACACAACCTTATTACAACCATGCTACAATTCACCAATCGAACATACAACCGAAACCTCCATCTACATAGTAGCCCATGAATAATATCTAAACCTTTCACCTAACACTTCCATTCTGAAACGTCAAATGGTCTCAACACTCCTACATGTTTCCAATGTTCAACCCATGAACTCTTACCAGTCCCCCACGCATATACAAAAGGTGCCACATCACGCTTCCACTGCGCACTATGATTACTCATAACCATCAAAACTACCAATTCCACGTCCAAAGTCTAACTCTTTCTCATATTCGCCAAAACTCACTGTTCACTTTTAATATACCCAACCTCGCACTCTACTGTGTCAGCTTACACACCAGACACAAGTCTCTGAACTGCTCGAATGATTTTAATTCTCGGACCATCAAAACATACATACATTGAAACTTTCGACTTAACTCATCCGGCACAACCTTAGCTTTTCCCGAAGGATAATCCAAGCCAAATTCATAACTCGTCATGAATTCTAACCATCCTCTCTGTCTCATACTCTATTCCTTCAGACCAAACAAGTACTCTAAACTCTTGCGGTTACCAAACCCTTCGAACCTAGAACCATAAAGATGATACCTCCAAATATTCCAACACATTACAACCGCAACCAATCTCAAATTCGAAATAGTATAGATCCTTTTATAAATCCTCAATTGTTGTAAAACATAAGCCATGGCTTTACCCTCTTGCATTAACACACTGACTAAACTCACCAAAGACGCATCCCAATACCTCACAAACGGTTTATTAGGATCACACAAAATCAAAACTGGAGCCGTAGACAAACTCTACTCCAGCTTTCTGAAACTTTCCTTAAAACGAACATCCCAAACAAACGACTTACCTTTTGCAAGTCAAATGAGATAACCGAAGTACGAACTTAGCAAAGTTTTCCATAGCCTGCAGTAACAACCAACTAAGCCCAAAAGATTCTAATCTCCTTAACCAACTTCAGAGCCTCTCAATGTAGAACTGCATCTACTTCCGATGAATCCACAACAAATACCATCATCAGAAATAACATATTCAAGAAAATTAACCTTGTTCAACCAAAATTCTCACTTGAATAACTTAGCATACCACTTTGTCTCTTTTCCACACTGGTAATGTAATTCTCAAACACTCTACATGTTCTTCCTCTGAGTTTACAACAGATCTGAATATCCTCAATCAAAGCCATTACGAATTTATCCAAATAAACATGGAAGATACGATTCCTCTACTCCACAAACATTACAGATTCCTTACTAACACCAAATAACATCACTGCACGTTGTAATACCCAAACAAATTCCAAAAGATATAAATTCTTAAAGTTCTTGCAAAATTCTTTTCCCTGGGTAACTGGTTACTCACACACAAGCTTAACCGAGTACATAACAACCTATCCCAACAATAACAACCATAACCAGTCACATTAAATCGATCAAAGCCTCAGCTCACACAATTCACCACTCTTATCAAACATTCCAAACAATTGCAATTTCACTCAAACTCAACCAAACCATTCCAGTCATCCGTTCATGAAAGTGGACACTCGTTCTCAATCGTTACCTTATTCCACTGACAGTAACCCATACATAATTTCATTCTCTGGACAATCCAAATTCCACAAATCCCAACATGTAGCAACAACCAACCAAAAAGAACTCTTAAATATTACATCCATACCTAAGGGTTCTCTCAAAATTTCCATTAATGCCTTAAAACTCCCAAGACTTCAAACATCACCAGAAATCTAAGTTTTGCTTTCCATAGTCTCAATACCGTCATACACATCATGCTTGTTATTCCATTCAATCATCATTCCCTTGTATTACTATCAATACTGGAGCTCTCTAAGACGACACACTTGGTCTCACAAATCCCTTTTCCAGTAAATCTTCCAACCGCTCTTTCCATCTGAGTTTCACTTCCTAAAAGTTCTTCTACTTACTTAGCAGATCCAAACCTCAAATCATCACCTTTGTCCAATTTGAGTTCACACTCTACTCTCTGAGAATAACCGTTAACGATACCCAATCGTTTTCTCTCAATGACTTCCCAACTGGACCAACATACAAAAACCTTGAATCCGCCTCACCTTCAGATATTAGAATCTTCATCGACTCAACAAAACAATCCGTAACCATTTCCTTAATTCCAAATAATCCATTGCACATACTATCAAAGCCGGAAAGACACGTCTATTCCATCCAACATAATTTCGTCTACTATCAACAAGAGATTAACGGTGATCAGTTCCTCAATTTGCCAATAGACAGCCGACAATCATGATGGGGCATAAACCGTCTTTACCAAACTATAATAGCATTTCTTGCATCTTGTGCACAAAACTACCTAAGGCACAAATCCTTAGTTGACATAAACCTTACCTCCGTATCCCCTCTTAAACCGGGAACCAACACGGCCCAAACAACACTTACACTCTTGCAACCAACGACACACTGAGCCAATGCTCCCCACCTGAAGAAACATGGAGAAGTACAAGCTCCTCCCCCACTTATCTCATTCTAACTCCTGCAGACAAAGGATTAGAAAACCAGAAAGTACTGACAGTGTTCCACACACCTATCACGTACTAAGGGACAAACAACAACGACAGTATTCAACTGTCACACCAACTGACTCAACAACTTGGCCGGACGAACCGACCTGCTCTGATACCACTTAATGTAACACCCCCAATCTATACCCCCAAAAAAATCAAATAGATAATTCAAAATTCAAAATTTCATCAGAGTATATTTAAATTATCATGGCATTGACAGGGAGAATCACATTATACTGAAACCAAAACATACAACACCTGCTCATAAAGATATGCAACAGTGGGGTAGCAATCAACAGAGGAACTCAGTTCCTTACACCCACATTTCAGATTTTAGAATAAAAGCGGAAAATCTAAAACTGAATATCATATATATATATATATATATATATATATATATATCACTGGAAAAGTTGGTCATACATCAAGTTATACATACACAAGCCAAAAGATATATATACATAATACACAATAATCACAAACGGTCTCCCTAACTACCCGGTGTCACATATCAGAGCCGACCACAGAGACCGACACAACGACTCTATGCACATGCCATACGGTACCAACTCCAATATTTCATGTCTCATCACCAGTTCACTCAGGAACTATTGGAACCATCGCTCGTTACTGAGGGTCGCTCAAGTAACACCCCGTCGGGCATACGATGTTCACCCGTCACTTTAGGTCCCCACATGGGCACACGACGTTTATGGATTGCTTTAGGTCCTCTGGGTATAAGGCGCACAATCCGATCGCTTTAGGTCCCCACATGGGCACACGATCGTCTATAACCATCGCTTTAGGTCCTCTATATTTTTAAGGCACACGATATATCAAATCGCTTTAAGTCCTCTTATGTTTAAGGCGCACGATGTTATAGCAGATTCCCTCTGGAACCAAACCGTCACTCAGGACGTCACAACAATGCATATCATGATGTTTGGCATACAACGACTCATGACATTTAATATGCACACATAAATGCACTCACCTCCATCAACAAAATCACACTTTGCACTTATGCCCAAAACAATGCATTTAATTTCCATACGGCCACAATTCATCACAACACTCTCTAAACACATACATTTACATCATACAACAGTACCTTGTACAATACACACCAATTACGCACCATTATAACGACAAAAGTCGACAACCGACACTATTCCCGATTTTCCGACATAATTAAACCGGCTACTAATCCTAAAAAAAAACATTTTTATAAGGAAGGACATCTCATTAGCTTCCTATCGCTTCGAACGGCGGCCAAAACGGACTTACGGTTCAAAGGATATGAATTTTCAAAGTTTTGGATTTTTCAAATTTTTGCCTTGGTTAATCTGTTAACCCATTTGGTTAACCGGTTAACAGTATGAAACTCACGTAAACACACTCAAATTTTTCACGTGTTAATCGATTAACACATTTGGTTAATCGATTAACACTGCTGCAGAACCACCAAAAACTCTGTTTTAATGACAGAAAAACCAACCAAAACCCGATTAAATCCCGTAGACTCATTCCAACAATTCCACCCGATTAAATACCAGCCAATGACAATTATACCAAACCTATCCAAACACCATTCAATCAATCACTCCTCCATTCACCCCAAATTCCTCAATATATATCAAAAATGCAAAAGTTACAAAATCAACCCAATTCAATCAAACAATCATACTAAATCACGGCCTAACATCACTCGACTCCACTACGCGACTTAATCCGACTTTCGTCCGTAAAAACATCGATTCTACTCGTTTATCTCATTTCGACCTATATTTGGACAACCAACAAAATTTCTACACAAACATACATAATCATACACAAATATAGTATAATCGAGTTTCGCACCCTTACCCGATTAATTCGCGTTTGAAAAGTCGGTTGAATCGGTTCCTAAATCCACAAGTTTTTCCTCTTTTTCTTCTTCTCTTTCTCTTCTCTTCTTTTCTTCTTCTCTTCTTTTCTTCTTCTCTTTTCTCTCTATTCTTACTACTTTTCTATTTTATAAAAAAAAAATCAAAATATCTAACCACCCAAAAAGACCAAAATACCCCTACACTCAAATTTCTCGCAAAAGTTCCCAAAACGCGACAATATATAATCACGATGAAAAATAACATATTTCCAAATAAAAGTCAGAGATAAATAATATAATAATAAAATACTCAAAACGACTCAATTAAATAAAAATACTAAAACTGGGGCGTTACAGAAATCAAAATGGTCTCGTCTTAATCACGATTTTAAATCGATAAATCGATAATCCATGATTTTAGACTTTCATTGACCAATAAAATAGAAAATTAAATTGAAATGAAATGAAGTGATAATAAAGTGACAAGGTAACATGATGAATCAAGAGAAAGACTTGAAATATTATAAAATAAATATATTAAAAAGACTAAAAATAAATAAATGAAAAATAAAAAGGAAGGCAATGAAAAGGGAGGCGCATAGAAAACATAGAGGGTGTGGACAAATGAATCAGAATGGGCTAAACAGCCCATGGCCCACAAACGGTAAGGTAAACCCTCTCCCAAGAAAAGAAAAAAAAGGTCAATTAAAAAATGAAAATGATATCAGACGTATATCTCATCTTCTTTCTCTAACGTTAAACAAAGCCAAAGTGCCACATCACACCTCCATTCACTGTTACGGCTAAGAAAAACAAGAAAAAAAGACTCGGTCAAATATCCAACAAGACTAGCAACCCAAAAATTTTGAAAACAGAACATCAGATTTCCTTGTTTCCAAAACCGAACAAAATGGAGGCCCTGCGAACAGAAAAAAACAAAGACGAAACAACAACGTCAAACACAAATCGACACTTCCCACATCATTCGCGATTCCGTTTCAATCTCGGTTTCAAATTCTCGCTTTCAAGTCACGATTCAAGTTCAGGTTCATTTCAAATCGTCCTCGTTCGTTTCGGTTTTTCTTCGTCTAAAACTCTCTTCTTTGATCTATTATTCTGCGTTTTTATATGTGACTCGGTTTGAGTGGGTTTTGTTGAAGTCATTTTCTCTTCATCTCGTTTCAATTTCGTTGTTCTTGGTCGTGTGCGGTTTTGATTTGGTTGTTTTTGGGTTGGGGGATTTGGTGTTATGATTTGAGGGATTTGATTATTGGATAAAGGATACGATGAAGATGTTGATTATAGAAAGATAAAGATGGTTTGTTGTTTGAGGAGGAATATGGAGAGGGTTTTTTAAAGGGATCGATTTTGGGACGTGAGGAGAGAATTTTGCAGAATTCTGTTGGCTTTTGAAGCTTGGAGATGGCAGTGAGAGTGGGGTCTGTTTTTATAGAGGTTTGTGAGGGTATTTGTGGGAAACTTGGGGAGAAAGTTGTGATGAGGATGAATGATGAAATGTTGCATTTTGAATTGATTTTGTGACGTATTCATTTGCAGGTATCAAGTGGTGCGTGGAATCCAAAATCTGTTTGTGGGGTCATGATGCTGCGTATCGTTTTCAAAGTGGGGTCGATTCAAAAAATGATTTGGACGTTCTAAGTCATTGTGCGTGTACAGGTTTATCTCAAGTGGGGGTCGTGTGGTCTGTATTGGTTATGTGAATTCCTCATTGTGATTTTTTGTTGCTTGCAGAATTCTGAACGGCTTTTGTTATGTATGGGAGGTGGTGTTGTATACACAGGATGTAGGATGAGAATTGAAGGATGGTGCGAGCAGTATGTGCAAACCATTATGGCTTGGTGCTTTTTTGTGATACTGTGTTTTGTCCTTTTCTGCAGTGTTGTGTTTCATGGTTTGCACAGGCATTTTGATGTGGGGTCAAGGTTTATATTAGCCTTGGAAATGCTACATGTGACTTGGTAGGATTTTTGTGTGAATAAGTGGGAACTTATTATTATTTTTTTACTGTAATTCCAATGATGCAATTTTTGGTTTATTTGGATGCAGGAGTGGCGTTGCGAATTGGTGCATTGCATCTTGTTGGTTGCTACACGTTGCAAACGCATGATGAATTTATGTGGGCAAGGCTCAAGGTTTAGCAAGTGAAAATTTTGGTGGTGGTAGTGAATCATTTTACGTTTGGCTTGTAAAAGAATGTGTGATGTGTAATTGGCCTTTTTTATGACATTTTGAATGGAATTGGACTTTTATTATAACATGGCATGGGCTTTGGTTGTAGAAATTTTGTAATACATAGATTGTAAAGAATGGTTTGTTTTTTTTGAATTAGTTTGTAATGATTTTGCTAATGGTTGAAACATGTGTTTGGATTTTAAATAAAATGGTAAATGGATTGAAAAAAAAAAGTTTAAATGGATTTTGATGGATTTTGAAAATAGTTAGGAAAAATTGGTAATACGGAAATGAAAGATTGGATAGAAATGTGAATGATTGTGAATTGCCCTTCAATTGATTTTTCAACAACATATCTGCAACATGACCTCCCCAAGAAACCTTCTGACGGCTGCTTTGAACTTGTCTGGATCAATCTTTTGAAATCAAAGAATTCATGAATCGAAACATCACTGCACACACCTGACCTGACCTGATAAACCTTGGATGTACTCATTTCAACCTTGCAACGACTTGACTGACTTAAGAAGAAATGAAAGTAAGTGCATATATTTTTGGATTTTTGAATGATGGTTAGTGGACGGAAGTACAGATGAAAGTTATACACAGGTAGGACAAATTTGGGGTATGACGGCCACATACCTCGATTTTTGTTAATAACCGAGGGAAAAGGCAATTATTTACGTCGATTTAGATATAATAACCAATGGGTATAGCCTTTTTTGTTTTAAATCCCATTTTGACTTACTTGTATCATTTTTTTACACATAACCTACATAATAATGTGACATAATCAAATCGTTTGTATTTTATACAGAACATAAGACAGAATACCGAATTTACATTATTTATAAAACCAAATGTACAATGCTTACAATACTTATAATGAAATTTGGAATACACAAAACCTCTACAAAGAGAACCTATACATATTTGGACCTATACATATTTGCATCTATAATGACAAAATCTTTACACAATGCTAGTATATAGATGTAAATCAAGAAAAACTAGTGTTTACAGATTCATGATTAGAAAGGAAAATACCGACCTAATGTGATCAGATGTCATCGATATCAGTAAAAATTATATCCCTCCATAGCACTACATGTTAGTAAAAATTAACACATGAATAAAAACTATTCAAAATTAAAGGTAAAATTTGAGTACTACAAATAATATCACTTACACGCTCAAAACCTTTTGCATATCTTCATCATTATGATAACGTAACGAGCATAACATAACTATGGTATTTTGCTTCATACATAAAATAATTAGTTGTTAATGTTCCCTATATAAACACTCAAAATAATCAATAACGTATATAAAATTGATTTATAAATTAAAACACAAATTAGAGCATATACTTACTTATAGATAAACAGTGCCATGTAAAAATATTTATTTTCCTTAACCAAGTTATTTTTTAGGTGCACCATGATAGTGTTTTCTAAATTAAGTTGAAATTGAATGTTCAATGAATCTATGAAAGAATACTTTTTCAATTTCCTTTCAGAACACATCTCATGCAGGACCCTAATTAAAATTTAATTCAAATTTCAAAACTTTATTTAAAGTATGAAAACAATGGATATAAATTTGAATCACCATAAAAATTATACTTACGAGCACCACAATTGTATTACAGGTATGTCTAGTCAATCATCTCTCTTCAAAAATTCCATTAGACAGCTCTTATATATATTCTTATGTTGGTTCATGTTTTAATTTAAACTGACAGATGTCTAGAATCTCGTCTATTATATTAGACAGTCCCTAAGTGTTATCTAGTTGAGGTGGTGTGGTCTCAATATTGTGAACCGATGCAGAACAACTATCTTTCGTGCTTGCACCTAGGGCTGGCAAACGGGCATATGCCTGCCTCGTTTAAGCTCGCCCCATAAAAGTCTGCAAAAAAATGGAGCAGGGAGGGACGACCATGGATGAGGATGTGAGCCTAAAACCTAGGTTCATCCCGCAAAAAAATAAGGGCAGAGCGGGGAAATCCCGCGGGCACAACAACTTTTAAGTCTAAAAATGCACAAATTTATGTAAATTCTCATGCCTGCAAAAGTCCGCAAAGAAAACGGGGTGGGGCGGGACGGTCACATTAGAGGGTGAGGGCCTAAACCCTTGGTCTGCTCCGCACTAAAGTAAAAAAATCAAAATCACAAAAGCAAAAAAAAAAGAAAAAGAAAAGAGCCTGTTAAGTCAAAAATAAATGACTTAAGCAAAAATTAGGGCATCCCAGTAGACTGCAAATTCAAAATAATAATTTACGCAAAAATTAGGGAAAACAAAAAAGAATAAAACAGAGAATCAAAAGAGAAAAATCCTCAATAAGAACAAGTTCATGTGATCACATGTGACAAAAATAAAAGGTGAGTGACTGCCGCTCCAAAACCCTCGTCGGTTCCTCTACTATCACATCTACCATTCAAGGCCTTTTTTTAAAGGTGAACGCCTGTGTCAAACTAGCTGAACGTAGGACTGGAGAACATCAAGGAGAATGGGTGGGTTAAAATAAATTTTGAGCCTTATATCCTTTCTTTCTAAAACCGTGAACCAGGCCACGTTATAACCCTCAAAAGACCTAACTGAAGAAGGGCTTATTTCAAAAGCATACTACAGTGAGATCGTGTCAAAGCTGACTCCCAAAGGTTTGCTTATCATTTGCGCTGGTATTGACATGGCATTCTAAATAGTGATTCAGTCACTATATGTCATAATCTTAGTGAACATACTTGGATTTCAAAACTGGCATATGCATGGCATTAGCATTATCATTTTCAAAATAAACATTTTTTACTTGCGAAAAAGCACGTGACATCAAGAAAGCTTCCACAATGTAAAGTTTGATCATCTCAAGGGGCAAAACGTCTGAAAACTCCGTTGAACAAACAGGGCCTAGCCACCTCAAGATTCAATCAATCAGGAGCAATCACGTCGAGACTCGACAAATCTTTCAAAGATCGGTTGGTCAGGGGCATTCCTCCAAAAATCGATCAGCCAGGGGCAAAATCACTTCAGGGTTCATACTGGGGCAGACCTGATAATTCCTGGATTGGCTAGAATTTTGGTAAAACAAAGGTTATTCAGTGTTAATGTCAAGGTGCTGATGTTGTAACATTGAAATCTTAACACTGGGCTGTGTTAAGTAGTTAAGTGCTGAAGTTGGATGTCTGATGTCACACAGGTGATGTTGTAACATCAGACCTGCAGAATTAATAACAGCAGGACATGTTGTTAGGGCACGCGTATTAGCTGGAATTGTGGAGAGTGGTTGACTCATTGGATGAGAATATCTTGGGATAGATATTTTCTGTTACATGGGAGATTTGATTGCAGGTCTGTTGGAGAATTAAAAGGTTGAAGATTTAAAAAGATTTTGGGGATAAAATCTGTTTTGAAGATTCAGTTTTAATTAACAAATCTGATCAAATATTGTGACAAGTCCAAGCCCAATTCAGGAGCTATATAAAGCGCACAAGACCAAAGGAAAAAGTACAGAAAACATTCAAAAGATCAAGAGCAGAAGGCTTAGTGTCTAGAGTTTGTTTAAAGTGCTTGTATTTACACTATTCTAGGGTTTGAATAGGTGTTGAGTTTCTGTCCTCTCTAAAGCTGTGAAGCAAAGAGAGTTGTATGATTTGATCGAAGTTGTGAAGTAAGATCAAGGGTACTCAAAGTGGGTTCTTTGAGTGTTTGTAAGGGATTGAGTGGTGTTCTCATACCTAAGTGGTTTCTTAGGTAGGAAGTCATTAGTAGAGTATAAGTTTAGGAGATTGTCAACGGGTTGTTGAGTCTGTAAATTATATCTACAAGTAGTGAATTCCATCCCTGGCTTGGTAGCCCCCAGAGTAGGTTGGTTGTAACCGAACTGGGTCAACAATTCCTGGTGTTATTTTACTGTTATTGCTGTCCATTGTGCAGAGTGTATTGTTGTGACATCACACCTTAACATCACACGTCTGATACCAGAATTTCAATTGGTATCAGAGCAGGCATCATGTCTGTCTCTGGGTGAGATCTAGGGAAGTTACTTTATGGTGAAAAGATGGACAAAGAAGTTGGAGGATTTGTCAACAGACCCCCTATTTTGGATGGATCCAATTATGACTATTGGAAGCCAAGGATGACCACCTTCTTAAAATCCTTGGACAGTAGGGCTTGGAAGGCTGTTATTAAAGAGTGGAAAGCACCTGTCATGTGTGAGAAGGATGATGCTGGTAAAGATAAAGAAGGCACCTCTAAGCTAAAGCCTGAAGAAGAGTGGACCAAGGAGGAAGATGAGCTTGCCCTTGGAAATTCCAAAGCTCTGAATGCTATCTTCAATGGAGTGGATAAGAACATCTTCAGGTTAATTAATACCTGTGAAGTTGCTAAGCAAGCATGGGATATCTTGCAGGCTACTCATGAAGGAACATCTAGAGTCAAGATGTCAAGACTTCAGATTTTAACATCAAAATTTGAAAGCCTGAAGATGAAGGAAGATGAGACTATTCATGATTTCCACATGAGTGTTCTTGAGCTGGCCAATGCATCTAGTGCTCTTGGAGAGAAGATGTCAGATGAAAAGCTTGTGAGGAAGATACTTAGGTCCCTACCTAAGAAGATAAGATGAAGGTTACTGCCATTGAAGAATCACAAGACATCAGCAAGATGAGAGTAGATGAGCTCATTGGATCTCTTCAAACCTTTGAGTTTGGGTTGAATGAGGAAGAACCAGAAAAGAAGCCAAAGAGTATAGCCCTGGTGTCAAATAATGAAGAAGATAAAGGAAAGAGTTCTGAATCCCAGGAGGATTTATCTCAGGCCATAGTGATGTTGGGAAGACAGTTCACCAAAGTATTCAAGAGAATGAATAATAACTCCAGGCCTAATGTCAAGAACATGACTTCTGACACCAGCAAGAAGGATGAAGAGAAAACTGTCCAAGATAAAGGAGTGTAGTGCTTTGAGTGCGAAGGGTATGGACATGTCAAGAAAGAATGTCCCACCTTCCTGAAAAAGCAGAAGAAGGGCATGACAGTTTCCTGGTCTGACTCTGATAGTGAAAGTGAAGGCGAGTCAGCAAAGCATGTGAGAGCTTTAACAGGAGCTGTTGTTTCTGATGATGATTCTAGTGATGGAGAAGTAACTTATGAGGAGTTGGCATTCACCTATCAAGAGCTGTGTTTAAAGAGTGCTAAGATTTGTCAAGAAAACAAGTACCACAAGCAACAGATTGCTCAGCTAGAGAATGAAAAGACTGATCTTGAAAATGAAGTGGTGCTAGTTAGAGCTCACCTTGATCAAATGACCAAGTCTGTTAGGATGCTGAGCTGTGGTACGGACACACTCGACAAGATCCTTTAGTCAGAAAAAGCTGCTGGAGACAAAGCTGGGATAGGTTATGTGGCTGAGGACAAGGAAACTTCAGAAGGAAGCACTTCAGGTTCAAAGAAGGAAGTGTCACAACTTTCATCTCAACATCAGCCAAAGAAGCAGGATCCTACCCCTAAGAAAGCTAATGTTTCACAACCTAAGAAGATTGAGAAGAAGACTGGTCCCTATCAGAAGAGAAAGCAGCCACTGGGAGCTAGCCAATATACGCCCCCACAATACCATGAGAGCATGCAAGCTGCTCAGTTCAAACAGCACATGTCTCATCAGATGTCTCAACATCAGGACAACTGGTATGATTATGGGTATGGATACACCAATGTTGTTCCTTTTGTATATGGAAGAAGAAAGCCACACCATCATGGGAGACAATCCAGGAAACAGTGTTATCAGCCATCTTATGGGAGAAGACATCAACATAATAGATGGCAGGGCAGTTATGGTAGGAGGAGACCATATCATGGATGGCAGCATAGGCAATCTCATCATGGCAGAAGATTCAGAGATGAAAGGGTGAGATGCTACTATTGTGGAAGATTTGGACATATGCAGTACTCTTGCTACAAGCTGCATGGATACCCTCAGCCTCAAAACAGATGGAGAGAACACAGGCCCAAAGTTGTTAAACAATGGGTACCTAAGGAGAAGGTGAAGTGCTTATTGGCTCACATGGGTGATAAAGAAGGAACATGGTATTTTGACAGTGGGTGTTCCAAGCACATGTCTGGATGTAGATCCATGTTTGATGATCTTAGACCTTGCCCCTCTCATGAGGTCATATTTGGCAATGGAGAAAGAAGTGTTGTTGCAGGAGTTGGGAAAGTGCAAGGTGATGACAGACCTGAACTTGACAATGTTCTGTTTGTCAGTGGCTTAAGTGCAAATTTGATCAGCATAAGCCAGTTGTGTGATGAAGGTTACAAGGTAAAATACACCAAGGATGATTGTGTGGTTTCTGATGAGCATAATCAGGTTGTTATGAAGGGTACCAGAACCAAAGACAATTGCTATCAGTGGATTTCTCTTGAAGGAGATTCAACTAGTGATGTTCTAGTTGATGTTATAACATCAGACTATGGCATCAGGATGCTAAAAGGTCACTCAGAGTTAACAAGTTCAGATGTGAATGTTCTAAAAGGAAAGACTTTATGGAGGGAGAAAATTAGTAATTGGTCTTTAAAGAGTATTCAAAATCAGGCACCTTACTATATTGATACTACATCAAGACTTACCAAAGCATTCTCATCGCAACGTTTCATCTCCCCAAATCTCAACAGAATAGAAGGTTCTTCTCCAAACCTAGTCTGTCACAAAGGAACGATGTTTGTCCCTTCCAAGAACTCTGAGCAGGTACGAACTGGGGTTTCTTCCGAAGAACTCATTTCTAGTGCTCTTCCCGAGTCAGGTAACCCTAAACCCTCGACAACGGTGAATAAACCTGAAGCTAGGTCATCATCCTCTCAAGCTGTTGAGGAGAAGTTTGATGTAGACGAGCATTTGGAATAGCTTGCCACCAAAATCCTTGAGAAGAGGATACGGGTGAAAGGGATTTCCGTCCCTCTAAGGCAAATGCCTGCTGAACAAGTCGACTCTCAAGGAGAGGACAAAAATCTTCAAAGCCAGGCCCTTAGTCAAGAAGCTGAAGGTGAAGATCCTGATGACACTGATGTCAGTCTTGATGTCAGAACATCATCCCCTAGGAATGAAAGCCACAGGGGTAAAGGGAAGGAGCAGGTTGAGGTTATAGAGATTGAGGACTCATCTGATGATGATAGAATTGGAAGAGGGAAAGATAAGAAAAGGACTTCATCTACAGACTATCCCAAGTCATGGAACAAAGGTGCCAGGTCTGGCAAGAAGATGAGAATCAGGGAAGAGGCAGATTCTGAGAGTGATGCTCACGACATCAACCTTGCTACAAATCAGGTGCCTGATAACATCTCATCTCACAGTGCCAGAAGTGCATCCTTGTGGATTTGTGTGAACCTAAGAAAGATAGCTCTGGAAAGAGAGGTAGTAGCAAAAGACTTAGAGTCTACTAAAATCATAGACCTAATTAAGCTTGCTGGTCTCATAAGGACTGTGTCAGGGTTGACTAACTGCTATGATAGACTGGTCAGGGAATTCATAGTTAATATACCTGAATCGATAAATGACAGCAAGAGCCGCACTTTCAGAAGAGTTACCATCAGGGGTAAGTGTGTCTGGTTTTCTCCTGAGATGATCAATGCCTACTTAGGAAGAAATAAGGAAGATTATGGGGAATTAGAAGCTTCTAACAATGATATATGCAAAGAAATCACTGATGGGCAGGTAGAAGTTTGGCCGGTAGAAGGAAAGATGTTTGCCAGTTTGTTGAGTGTCAAATATGCTTTTCTGCACAGAATAGGTATTGCCAACTGGGTTCCTACAAGTCACAAGACCGCAATTTCTGTTGAATTGAGGAAGATAATTTATGCAGTTGGGACAAAGCAAAGAATTAACTATGGCTCCTACATTTATGATCATACTATTAAGCATGCTGCTACAAATGTTATAAAGATGCCCATTGATTTTCCCTCTCTCATTTGTGGGATTGTCTTGTCTCAACATCCTGGAATTCTACAGCATTTAGATGTTGCTTGTAAAAGGAAGCCTTCCTTGTCACTCCATCACAAGGTGAAACATGTACCTTACAGTGTCAAGACATCTGCCTCAACATCACAACAGTCATCAGCCAAGACTGGGTTAATTACAGATCTAGAGGAGGCTTGCAAGGAGTTAGATGAAGTCATAAGAGTTAGCACTGAAAGGAAACAAAAATTTGAAAGACTTGTCATGGCTCTGAGATTGGCAACAAAGGAAAGTGAAGTTGTCAACACAAGGAAGGATGCTATTGATGAAGACGATAATGATGGTCTCAGCTCAGAAGAATCAAGTTTTTAATGTTTTCCTTCTATTTTAGTAGGGTCAGCTTTATTTTCTGTATTTGTTTTAGCACTTAAAGTGCTTGGTTTTGTAATTTGAATATTGTGCTGTTTTATGCACTGGTTTTGTTTCCTTCTATGATTTGTTTTGCCTGTTTACTAACTGAGAGGCTAACAATGAGAGCTAGGGTGTACTGACTATAATTAATAGGGCTTCTTATAGAAGTTTTCCTAATTGTGGCTAAAAAGGGGGAGATCATAGCCAAGATAGTCAAGAGGATTATTGCCATATGCTGCTGATGTGATGCAGAGATTAAGGGGGAGATAGATTGATGCTGCTAAAAGGTGTTTAGTTGAAAAGTGGTAATGCAGTTATTGAGGGGGAGTTTTGAAGATATCATGACATTGAAGAGTGCAGCCAAGCAGACATCTAGGGGGAGAAGTGCTGCACATTATGAGCTACTGAACAGCTGTGATACTGGTTCATGCTTTCAAGGAGGAGCACCAATTGGCTGTTGTCAATAAAGAAGATGGTGCTGCAGCAGATCAAGTAATGAAGACTATGAAGACTATGAAGATTGTCAAACTGCTGCTAATGAGTTTTAAATTGATTGAAGATTATTCCGCTGCTAAAATCTCTGAAGGTGCAGAGTGCAGAAGTTGTTTGCAGAGTGCAGAGATTGTTTTAACCAAAATTAGCCAAAGGGGGAGATTGATAATTCCTGGATTGGCTGGAATTTTGGTAAAACAAAGGTTATTCAATGTTGATGTCAAGGTGCTGATGTTGTAACATTGAAATCTTAACACTGGGCTGTGTTAAGTAGTTAAGTGCTGAAGTTGGATGTCTGATGTCACACAGGTGATGTTGTAACATCAGACCTGCAGAATTAATAACAGCAGGACATGTTGTTAGGGCACGCGTATTAGCTGGAATTGTGGAGAGTGGTTGACTCATTGGATGAGAATATCTTGGGATAGATATTTTCTGTTACATGGGAGATTTGATTGCAGGTCTGTTGGAGAATTAAAAGGTTGAAGATTTAAAAAGATTTTGGGGATAAAATCTGTTTTGAAGATTCAGTTTTAATTAACAAATCTGATCAAATATTGTGACAAGTCCAAGCCCAATTCAGGAGCTATATAAAGCGCACAAGACCAAAGGAAAAAGTACAGAAAACATTCAGAAGATCAAGAGCAGAAGGCTTAGTGTCTAGAGTTTGTTTAAAGTGCTTATATTTACACTATTCTAGGGTTTGAATAGGTGTTGAATTTCTGTCCTCTCTAAAGCTGTGAAGCAAAGAGAGTTGTATGATTTGATCGAAGCTGTGAAGTAAGATCAAGGGTACTCAAAGTGGGTTCTTTGAGTGTTTGTAAGGGATTGAGTGGTGTTCTCATACCTAAGTGGTTTCTTAGGTAGGAAGTCATTAGTAGAGTATAAGTTTAGG
The DNA here is from genome assembly GCA_022829125.1 of Lathyrus tuberosus. Classification (NCBI taxonomy): domain Eukaryota; kingdom Viridiplantae; phylum Streptophyta; class Magnoliopsida; order Fabales; family Fabaceae; genus Lathyrus; species Lathyrus tuberosus. The sequence continues at coordinate 2,387,253 of JALAZF010000282.1, forward strand.
AGATTGTCAACGGGTTGTTGAGTCTGTAAATTATATCTACAAGTAGTGAATTCCATCCCTGGCTTGGTAGCCCCCAGAATAGGTTGGTTGTAACCGAACTGGGTCAACAATTCCTGGTGTTATTTTATTGTTATTGCTGTCCATTGTGCAGAGTGTGTTGTTGTGACATCACACCTTAACATCACACGTCTGATACCAGAATTTCAAGACCATCTCAAGAGCACAGGAAACCTCTCCAAGAGAAGGGTAATCATGGGCACACTATTCCGATGCACTGGGGCAAGTCAGATCAGGATCATCCTATGACACAACTGCTTCCTAACTTATGACTGGGGCAATCCATGCAGATACCCAACAGACTGGGGAAGAAATGGTACATCAACAACTGTTGATCCTGAAGTAGGTATCGGGGAATCACGTCTTTGTGGCCTATACCCTAACCTCAACTCTTTCGCCTCCCACCATGAAATCACTTGATATATTCTTAAGAACCTTTGCATAGACCAGTCTCATGCATTAATCATGTCGCTTCACTCATGCATATAATTCATCTGGCATAGCATGAAGCCTTGACATAAACCCGATTACTGACATTCTGCATATAGTAATCATCATCGCATAACATTGCATCTTCAAACGCGTAACATATTCGTCAAGATGGAGCATCACGCCATACAGGTTCACATGTGTCCCAATCAAAATCCAGTTCTCGTCTGGTGGTCAGTCCTCGTCTGACCTGTCTCTTCAAAATCTGGTTCTCGCCTGGTAGTCACTCTACGTCTGACTTATCTATGGTGGTCAGTTCCCATCTGACCTGTCTTTGCAAATCCCAGTTCTCGTCTGGCCAATTTTTTCAACGTCCAGTCCTTGCCTGGAAAACCTTTTTCAACGTCTGGTTTTCATATGGCACATCTTTTTCAAAGTCCAGTTCTCGTCTGACACACTTTTCTAGAGTCCAATTCTCACCTGGCAAACTTTTTCTGGAACCTTTTATCCTCTCGGGTGCGTCCAAAACCCGCAAACCCGCAGCACAGTACCTTAACCTTTTCCGTTGCATGACATCACATACATAGCATATGCATCATGCATGCTCCATTTTTCCTAATTCATCCCCCAACAAATATTCAGCCTAACTTCGCACTTATCAACCCTAAAAATATTCAACTCTTCTTTTGTCGCCGTCGACCAAATTTTCGAGCTACTCTTTTATTTAATCCCCCTCCACCTCGAATCATCGAAAAGATGGCGCAATTCGAACATTCAGGTCCAAGAGGATTAAATATGGGCAGCTGTTGTAACCCGAAATTTAACCTCCTTTTTTGCCTTTTGCATAAGCATGTGCATTCGCATCGCTGACATACGCACCAGCACTTTTTTCTTTGTGATTTTGTTGCAGGAATATTTAGGTTTTCAAAGCCCGGTTAATCGCATCCTCACAAAGTCATCACTTCATCAAAACAAGCACAAACCAACGGTTTCCATGACTATTCATCAAAGCAAGAGTTGGAAAATTGAAACCGGGGCCCAAACACTTGTTCCTAAGCAATCTGGGCAAATTTTGCCTGTGGTAATCGATTACCATTTTGCTACACAAAATGGGGTATTTGAATACCTTGTGCAAATTTACAGTTTCTGCTGCATTTTCATGACAACAGCTTTGCATTCTCCATTCTCTTGGGGTCTATTTTATTCTAGCATTGTGTGGAACATTCTAGACATCTCTAGACAGTTCAAGACCATTCAAGACACTCCACTTATTTTATTCAAATGCATCACTTTGAATTAAGTCCACCATATTACTTAATTTATAAGCATGTGAGCCGTTGATTTGGATTTGCATTGGGATTGCTCCACTGAGTTAACCAACTAACTAATTGAGTCAACTTTTGACTCAGTGAGTTGAGTGTAACTAACTCCAAAGTAAGCTCCAAAGCTCACTCCAAAGCACATTCCAAACCTAGCCTACTCCAAACCTCCACTCTATATAAACAAAGCTCCACCATTTCACAAAGGACCTTCAACCATTTTTCAATCATTTCTCACTCTCTTCACTCTCAACTCTCTGACATCTCTCTACATTTTTCTGCAAGTTCTACACATTCATCTTCATCTTCTTCCCCAAACCACACTAGAGCTCAATTCCTCCATTAAAGAGTAGCAAATTTCACATCGAAATTGCTTATCTCTTGAGCTTAAGCCTTCATTCATCTTCATTTTTTTTTGGATTTCTGGAATTACAGCAACTTCTACTTCAATTCAAGTGATTTCTCCAATCGTTTCGGTGCAAATTTGATTTCGGAGCTTTTATCGCATTTTGCTCGATTTCGCTACAGTTCGAAGTGCAAGTGCAGAATTCTCTGGTTTTCTTGGCTTCTTCTCTCTACATTTCACTCACAACAATCACCAAGCCAATTCTCCGGCGTGTAGGTTGGTCAATTCTCACTCAATTTACTGTTTCGATCACTTTCGCGCATTTACGATGTAGTTTCGATCGTTTTTCAGTTTGGTGAATTATGTGATTGTTTGATCTTTGATCTTCATGCTTATTGCCTTCAATTTTGTGTTTAATTGCTCACACATGATGTAATTTTCGTGCACAAATGCATACTATAACATATGATGGGTTGGATAAGTGATTAGGTGTTGAAAGTGCTTTTTGAAAAGCTATTTTTTGCCACTGTCACAGTGGTAATCGGTTACCTATATAGGGGTAATCGATTACCCGACACTTTTTTTTACTAATTCTGCTATTTTTAAGTAGGTAACCGATTACCTGCATGTGGTAATTGATTACCACTGGGGGATATTTCCATTTTTGTTCATTTTTTAGCTTGTTTGACATTATTTCCTCCTCTAACTTCCATGGATTGATATGCTTGATATTTGTAGATGTTTTAGGTGTTGTTTAGCCTCTGTTTGAAGCATGCTTACAATATTTTGATGCACGATTTGTCGATTCTCGTAATTGTTTGCATTTTTGGCATTACATCGTTCATGATCATTCTTGCACATCTTTTGCTCACTTGATTACATGATTTGTGTTGATGTTTGGTACTGTTTGCCATGCTATTTGCATTGAGTTTGTTCTTTCTTGAGCAAATTTAACCTTGTACAATATTTAATTCGCACGTTTCTTTGACGATCTTTCGACCTGTGAAAGATTGTTGGTTTACTCATTCCTTTTGATCGATTAATTGAAACCATGTTTCGATTAGTTGATTCTCCCTTTCTCCTATCCTTAGGATCCTTTAGAGTCTTGTTCTCTTGATCCCCTGCCGAGTCAGAGATTCGTACAACGCACTGGAGCACTGTACAAATTGGCGTTGTTATGTTGTCCGTTTCAATTTCCACATTATACTTTGAGCGCTAAAGAAGGAATGAGGATGAAGTCTATCATACCCTCATCTTATTATTTTTGGTAAGGGCATCTGGTCCTCCCACCGAGAATAGTCACCTCTATCCTCAAACTATAATGTTTCTCAATCCCTAGTCAGGTCAATCCTGGATCACTCTCACTCTTGCACCTTTCAATCTCTCTTTTGATTAATCACCTTTCTCTTGGTTAAAGATCGCTGTCTCTTGGGTTAACACTCATCTCTTGCCTCATTATCCTTTTCTTGTGGTCAATCGTTGCTTTTTGATTCCCCAGAAGAGTCTTAATTGGTTTCTTCGACTAAACACAGTTTTCCTGTTAAACACTGAATCCCTAACGGAGTTTGCAACCTTCTCTTGGTTCCTCTCCCTTTGATTAGTTAACCACTGCCTGTCAGTCAAAACACAAATTTGCAATTCTTCTCAGTTAACCACAATCTATATGTTAACATACTGAATTCCCTCTTGGGTTAATCACCTTCTCTTGGTTAATCACCCATTTCTCAGTTAACCACAGCCTGGTTGTTAACATACTAAGCTCCTTTTGAGTTAATCTCTTCCTCCTGGTTAATCACAGTCTTTCTGTTAAAACTAGTACCCTGTGAGTTAGTAACCTTCTTTTGGTTTGAATACTCGTCCCTTGGGTTAGTAACCTTCTTTTGGTTCAAATACCCTTTCTTCGGTCAGGAACTGCTTGTTCAGTCAGTGTACCAAACTCCTTTGAGTCACAACCTTTGCTTGGTTCCACACCCGTCCTTTGGGTCACAACCTTTGCTTGGTTCCACACCCGTCTTTTAGGTCACAACCTTTGCTTGGCTCCACACCCATCTTTTGGGTCACAACCTTTGCTTGGTTCCACACCCTTCCTTTGGGTCACAACCTTCGCTTAGTTCCACACCCATTCTTTCGGTTAACCACTGTTTATCAGTTAATATACTGAAATCGCCGCAGAGTCAAACACATTCGATTGGTCCAGTACTCTCTCTTTCGGTTCATAACAGCCTGCCTGTGTTTACTGTGAAAATTGGTAAACAACCGCTGATCTTCCAAATCTAACTAGGATATGTGCTAACAATTGACTTAAAGTAAATTCTAAAGAACTAAACACTTCGACAGTGTTCATAAAGGAAGGTTTGTCTAAAATGTGATTTAAAGGATGTGTAAAAACGTTAAGTCGAAAAGGCTGGAAATGTAAAAGAAAGGCTGAAAGAATAAAGGTAAGATGAAATGCATAACATAATTTGCATAAAGTAAAAGATAAACTCTTGAGAAAAGATTGAAATAAATTTCATTACATTGAAAAGAAAAATGGTGTTTACATCACATACATTCTCACAAGACTCATTTCTCTACACGCGGATACTTTGAGTAAATTTGGAGTAACTTGTACAATTTGAATACAATACGCCGAATCCTATTGCTAGAACTCCTATTTATAATAATAAAACTAACTGATGTTAACTGCCTGAAATAATTAACACATGACAAGTGTCGCGTTGCATGCTTCTATCCCTTGGATGTGCGCCACTTGTCTTTTTCAGGAGCGGACAAGGATAACTACTCCCTCCTTTATTTGAATTTGAATCACTTCGCATAGGACATCATCAGTAATATCGGTCGAAGGTTATTTCCCAATTCTTGGAAATATTTCTAAGTCCCAAGCTTATCCTTTCCTTATGCAAGCATACCTTCGACTTAAGCTCAACATGAAGATCCAGTCGAAAACTCCTTTAGACTTCTTCAACGAGTTTAACACTTCAATTAATCCTTCTAAATTAATACAGGCGTCGGATTTATGAGCTAATAAATTGCCCCCAAAAAATATCCTTTTCGACAGTACTGGAGGAAAGGTCATTTTTTGATAGTGTCCATTCGACGCCATCTTTCGACCCTACATAGGTGTCAACATAACTGACTAACCCACGTCCCAAGAAACTGTTCAGTTTCTTTTCAATCACCTTTATGATGTCATGGCTAATTATGATTATATCTAAAACATCTCCTCATAAATCACATCAAATCCCAAACTATCATCACCTCTCCTAGAGTCTAGGAGATCGTGGGTATAGGTAGTAACTGTCACCGCCCCTACTTTTGCTCCTGGGAGGACGCGTGTCCCACTAGCTTTAGCCCCTAATGATGATTATCGACCTCTTAGTATTTCCAAATACTTTATAAATAATTTCTTCAGAAACTATTTTTACTTTTCCAACTCCAAAGTACTCACTAAGCACTCCTTTCTCTTTCTCAAAACTTTCAACTCTTCACCTTCAGTAAACCCATTTTCTTCAAGTTTTCAACAATGGCGTCCTCAAACACCATTACTCAGGATCCAAAGAAAAGCCAGAAGGTCAAAGGGTCAAAGAGCACAGCATTACTTCCTCTCTTCGCTACATTGAGTGGACCCAAGATGGTGAAGAACCAGCAGTTCATTCCTGAACCACTCAAGGAAGAAAAAAGGCATATCGATGAATCTCAGGTATTGATTCCTCTTACTGTTTCTGGAAAACCATTAGCTTTATCTGGTCCTTTGTTTACTATAGGTGTATATTATGCAGCTATTAGTAGTGATTTCTTCCCTTCATACCGCAAAACCAAACCCTTAGGGAAAAAAGATAAGGCTAAGGTAACAGCTGAGCCTCATGACAATGTAGCCCTAAAAAACATAGATTTAAAGTACCTGAATGATGGACCTAGGCTGTCTAGAGCAACCCTGTATTTCAAGGATTCTGACCTCTACTTGAGTTGGTTAGCCAAAGTAGAGAAAGTCAAAGCAGAAACTTGGAAGGATTTAGGGATTTATGACCTTATTATGATGTCGAAGACAGGTCCTGCTTACTGTCTGACTTTATTAGCATCGTCTTTGTATTTCTAGGATAGCACCCATTATATTTTCCATCTCCCTTGTGGGATGGTGACCCCTACCCTCTTCGACATGTTGTTATTACACGGCTAAAGCCACATGGACTAGTCTATGACCCTGAGGTAGATGCCCAAGACACCATAGGGTTTTCGACCACCAAACACACCTACACCCACTTCATGAACCACTATCATGACAAACAAACTGACACACTAGAAGATCAAGAGCACATAGCATTTCTGGCTATGTGGCTGTCTCGCTGTGTATTTTGCACCAAATCCCTACAAGTGGCCAGGAAATACCTAACTCTGGCCAACCAATTGCACTGTGATCGAGGCATTTGCCTGAGTGAAATGATATTGGCTAGTTTGTATGAATCGTTAAGTGAATGTGCTAATCGCCTGAAAAATCAAGAAAGCAACGGGAACCTCTTATTGTTAGAACCCTTTTGGCTGCTCCAGTTTTGGCTCAATGCCACCTTCGAAGCCAGTCTTCCTAACAAAGGGACTGTGGATGAAGAGGCTGCAGAAATTAAGGAGAGGCGAGTCGAATGGACTCGACTGGTGAAGCTAACCCCTAACGAAGAAGGGCAGACACTTAGGGCATCCTTCTCTGGCTTCATCAAGATGTTTGCCAAACACTATGAAATCACACCAAGGATGGCCCCATTTGCTGAAAGAAAATATGGTCCTGAATGGTTTACCAGGTCCTTTCCCCCTTCATTCAAGAAGCACGAAGAAGAGTCAAAGTTTGTCTGGGAAGCCTTTTTAATCCCTCGACTCATTATTCATCGACTCAACCTGCTAAGGGGCCAAACAGCTTTGATGGCCTACCAACCAAATCTTGTCTCTCGATAATTTGGTTTGGTCCAAACTCTCCCCAAGTGCTTATACGAGAAGAAGGTCCACCTGATACTCCACCACACCAGCTACGATGCCATAGAGAGTTCGACACACCTTGCCCGACATGCCCACCGATCATTCCTTACTCCTATCTACTTCAAACCCACTTATCTCTACACTCAAGAGTTTCATGACTGGTGGTCGAAGCATTATACTAAAGAGTTCCTTGATGTTTCTAGCTTCTCTAAGTTGATTGATCAAGCTTTTGTTGATGTGCAGGAGAAGACCAAGAAAGGTAAATCCACTCATATTAAAGAGATTCAAGCCTTCCAGAAGTACTTTGAAACTGTTTATCGACCAGATGACATTAGTCGAACCGTCCGCGACGTTGCAGTTACGCTGAAGGAGAAATTTTTAAAGAAAATGGAGATTTTAAAACTCCCTTCATACGTTCCTCCTGAGAAACGCTATGCAGTGGCCTTCGAACTGTTTCCTCCGAAGACTCCTCGACTGTCCACTGTTGATTTTGGAGTGGCTCTTGCCCCTCCAATTCCGAACTGGTTCGTCTGTGGGAATTCGATAAAAATCCTTCGACAACAAGCAAAATCCAAGGCTCAGTGGGTGGTTCTGACTAAGCATACGCTAGACAGTTTCAAATGACACCTTCAAATTGGTATCGAAGATGTTCGCATCGAATCAGAAATATATGAAGGTTTGGATTCTTCGATTTTGTATTCTTTTGTTCGAACTTTATCATTACTGACTTGTGGTAACTTTGTTTGTTTTGCAGCTGTACCTAAGAATAGCACACCTCAGCAGCTGGTTGAAGCAAAGGCTGAAGGCAGCAAGGTACGTCACACACCTTTTCCCTTTGTTGATTAGTATTTCTTTCCTCTAATGCTTCTCATTATTTCAGGCTTCCCGCAAACTACCTCAGAGGAAGTCGAAGAGGGGCACTGCCTAAATTGTTGTTGATTCGGAGGATGATAACCAATCTCCTCCTAAAGACTTAAAAATAAAGAAGAGGAGGAAACCAAGCCAGGATACAGATGCTGCTGCTGGCCAATCTGAGCCTAAAACGGCTAAAGTCTCCAAAAAGACAACCACTACTAGTGGTGCTGCAGAAGCCTCTTCTGGGGCTGCCTCTAAACCGGCCGCAGATCATGCTGAAAGCAATAATTCTAGCCCTGGTGCTGAAGGTGTCAAGGTAACTTACCATTTCACTTTTAAAGTGCCAATTTGTTTACCTTGTTTCTTTTTTATCTAATTTGCTTCGATTTGATTAAGGCTGATGCAAGTGGCTCGAACCCACCAGTGGTGAAGTCTTCCTCTCCAACCACTAATCTGAATAGCCAAGGTGAGCCTACATACCATCCCACTTCTGACTTGGGCTCTGGAATGAGTTCACTAGATGAAATTAATAAACCTGACTTTGAAACGGCTCCCCCTTCGCCAACAAAGACTACTACTCAGCAGTCTTGTCATACCCTAATTTTTTACCCTAAGATTCCTTCGTTCCGTTTTTTGCATTGTCTGCATGGCATTCCTTGCACTTCATCTCGCATCGCATCTTTAGGTCTTAGGATCTTGTGTATGTGTTTATTATCACTAACCAGTTTGTGCAGGTACAGTAGTCTCAAGCGTTTGTTCCCTCTGTCAAGAACTTCAAGACGTGACCAGTTGATTCTGAATGGTTCTAGGGTCTTCTACATGTCATTTTTCTCAAGAGTCCTCAGAAGTTTCAATATATGCCCCAAGGAGAATTAGGTTTTTTTTCAGTCCATTGGTGTTGGAAATGGTCATTCGAGGATTGGTATCCTCAATTTTCAAAGAATTTCTCAAGTAGTTTGCGTTCAGTATGTTGTGAAATGATGAGTTTAGATAAGGGTCTTGAATCAGGTTGTAGCAAGGAGTTGCCAAAGTGAAATTCATGTTCTTTACAAAGATTTCTTTGTTCTTACAAATTTTAAGATCAAGTTATTCATTCAAGTTGCAATGTTTTCCCATTTTTCAAATTCAAAGAGCAAATCACCAATTCAAGTTCATAAAACTCAAGTACCATTTAAGAAAAAGTTTGGAAGTTCAAGGTTATAAATCCATATTTTAAAGTTAAAACGTCACCTCAAGTGATCATCATAAAATATTACAAGAGGAACAATGAAACAAAACACAAAAAACTCATCTCTCTAATCTCCAAACAAGACGTAATGAAGCAAAAAGAAAGGGACAAATGTGGGTGTTATGGTAAGCATGACCATTAATATTTGTAAGCTTTTAAATTATTGGCTACAAGTTACGGCTATCATGTTCCTAAGACGTGTTGGTGAACTGCTATTTCCATAGCCACTCATTTTGCCACTGCTACGGGTTTCAATGTAATGGACACATCATATGGACAATTACATGGAGCAAAGCAATATGGATTGTTAGGCATACACGTGAAAAAGAACACAATTTCGATTCTAAAGACTGATATGTTTCAATATCATAAGCACAAAAATCCATTTACAGTTGGTAACTATGCTAAGTTAATGACTCCAAATATTTTTGGCTAATTTACATCTCACAAGAGCGTTGCCACTTTTCTGAAAAAAAACTGAAGAACGTAACATTTAAAGCCTGTACATGCACAGTTTCACCAAGCCAAGTCATAATTCTCCAATCCATTCTCCATGAAACAATCGCAAGCTGCAAGAAAGAATAACGTATGCGCAAAAAAATCAAGAGCTGTCAAAAGGAAAAGGTTAGGAATCACATGGTCAGATATGGCAAAATGAAATTGAAAGTTTTTGGAATCCTCCAGTCATGAAAAAATCACGATAAACACGACAGGAAATCAACAGCAATGAATCGTATATTCACAGCCACATCAATTCTTTCCAATTACAACCAGACAATCATCATCAATAAATTATCAGACATGTTTGGTTAAGAAAGGAAATTCATTCATGGTGATATCACATGTTCAAGGCAAAAAATCACAGCACTAATATCTCTTTTTCCAAAATCAAAAACAACACAATCAGACCTGTTGCACCAAAAGGGGAAAGAATCGAAAACGTGTCGAGCCGAAAACGGAAACAAGACAACAACATTCATTCACGTATTCTTTCTGACCAAAACCGTTTTCAACACAATCCCACCCATTGAATTTGAAATTGATTTTAGATGGCTTATAAAAGCAGAGGGATTCATTGAAAAATGAGGACATCAATCAGAATATCACATACATTCAAAACTCTCACACGATTCAAAAAGCATACAGTCAAACATCCACACGCACAAAACCGCAGATACGCAGAGCAAGAAACAACGCTGTTTTCATGTTTTCATAGCAGTATCACAAGAAGAAAGTTGTTCGAAACTTTCATCGAACATATGGTGGGCAAAGTGAGAAGTTCGTTACCTTGAAGACGTATTCATTGCCGGGACAATCAGTGCGACAACTCGGTCATATGCAGCAACAGCACACTACAAAATTTCACAGACACTTGCAGTAGAAATACCACAACACAGGCTACAGAGCATCAAATCCAAGCCAATTCACAGCAGACAACCAGAATTCACATCAGCATACACACTCGCATTGAAGAGGGAGAAGAGAAAGTACCTTCGCAATTACAGACTTTGTCGACACCGCCACGACGAATTCTTCAAAGGTACATAATTGTTACAACTCTCACGTTTATGCTTGTGAAATTCTCCTTAGATTACTTCAATTTGTTGTCTTTGATTTGGATTCTTGAATATCGATTGCGCAGGATAGTTTTTGGTTTCGGTTGTTGTTCGTATTGTGAGATTGAGAGGCGAGGGTTAAGGATTCGTAGAAAGATGATTAAGGCGAAGAGAATGAGGAACGAGATTGGGGTCGCGAGGTTGATACGAGGGTGCGAAGGTGAGCGAGATTGAGGGCGGACGGTGAGTTTTTTTTACATGAGCGAAAAAGCGCAGAGGGAAATGAGGGTCACGATTTGCAGCGAGAGGAAGAGAGACGGTCGGAGGAGAATGAGGTTGAGAACCTTGTTCTGGGCTCTTTCAAATTTCTGCTTTTGGAACACTATGGGATGTGCGTTTGAACCATGAACAACATTTTTCTTTGCTTGTGTGCTTGGATTTGGTAGATCAGAACGGGTCAATTAACCCGACCCAGCATCCCCTTTCTCTTGTGGGCTTCAATTGCATTTTAAGGAACCCATCCTAAATTACTATTATACGCCTCCCTTTGGCTTTAATCAAGATAGAACTTAATTTTATTATTATTAGAATTTAGTTTAAAACTAGAATTTAGTTTTTTAATTAAATCATTTAGTTTTATTAAATTTTAATTAGTTTTTTTTATAGAATTAGTTAATTTAGTCTTAATTAAAATTTTTGTTTAATTGTGACCATCTGTATTTTTTTTTTTGGAGTTCAATTTTATATTTAATCTTTGATGTGTTGGTTGTGTTTGATTTCTAATTTTGATATCTTATTTTTCGAGTTTTGAACATTTGTTGTACATGTTGTTTGAAGTTTCTTCTTGACCCTCTATTATTTATACAATTCCAAAGGAAAAGATCCCATCCTTATTGACTGCCATGTCATATCTTAGGAAAACTTTAGATCCTTCCCTTAATCCTAACCTTACGATTGGAGTCACCGCACTCTATACATGTGTTCTGCCATGGACACTTTCTACCCTTTTAACTTAACTTTAACTTTGGAGTCATCGTTCTCCATGTAAGCGTCTTGCCACGGATGCTTACCTCCCCCTGGAACCTTGACCACAGTCAAGAGTTTCTCACCCTCTTTGAGGGGAACTACGAATACTTTAATTCCACTCCCGTCAGGATACGTAGTCAAAAGATGCGATGTCTTAGCGAGTATACTTAGATACTAACCCCTAGGTCTCTACCTTAGCACATTCCTTTAGCAAGCGAGCAATAGATAACATAAATACTAACAAGAGGTTCCTGTAGAATACTACAGACGTTTAGGATGCTAATACCTTCCCTAGGAGTAACCAACCCCCAAACCTAGATTCTCTTAACTTAGGTTTTTTCGATCTTTAACCTTTCCTTTGGATAAATCAAAGACCGATGGTGAATTTAACATTTGTGATTCAAGTTAATCCAATAGCTCGATATCCGATTCTCACCACAACAAGTCTCAAACAGATGGCTCCGACCATGATGAAGATGAGGGTCCGAAGAATCTTGAAACAGAAAACCCAGAGACCGTCGCCATGGATGAAGATACAACCTTGGTCGATGAGGATGGCTCACCAGTGGATGAGACCTTTGGTGCTGAAAATGCTGATCCAGATGGGAGTGAAGAGATGGAGGAGGATGATGAGACAATGCACCAATCTGAACTTGATGGCAACAGTGATGGAAATGATGATAAAAAAATGGATGAAGATGAAGAGGAGGAGGACAAAGGTGAGGAGAAGAAGGCTGATGAAGGACCTGTTAATGAGTCGACCCCTGTCGAAGCCACCACTACTCCAGCAACTACTGTTGCTACTGAAGGCAAGACAACCTCAACTATGTATGAAGCAGACCTTTCTGAAAAGGAACTCGACGCCTTGAAGGCCACCAACCCTTGAAAGTACATAAAGATACTTCTTGGCAGTCAAGGAAGTTCCTCTGACAAGACTCCTAGTGCTTCAACTGCTTCTGGGGATCAACCTTCGAGCAAGCCTGAGGACAACAACCTCTTGAAGATCAAAGAGAAGATTTTTAAGGGTGACCTTTTCACACTCTTACAGATGGATCATGTCACTCACATCTCCCTGAAGAATCTCCTTCAATAAGTCGACAACCATGTTATTTCTCCAGAATCTGCCAACATCATTTTAGAGCTTGGCACTATGATTGACCAAGTCTACACTGACCTCAAACGGCTGCCTCAAATTGAGAAAGCAATTTCAACCAAATCTGGAAGCGAGGCTGCTGCTTGGGCTTCTGCTACTGACTCTGAGAATAAGGTAGCAGAATTGGAGGAAACCAAAGAAAATAACAAGCAGAAGATTACCTCTAATGATCAAAACATTGCCTCCTGGGAGCGAAAGATCAAAAAGCTTCGAGCCAAGATCTCAAAGGCTAAAAAGCGCAATGCTGAGTTGTCTACCTTTGATGGCTCTGGCCTGTCGAAAGAGCTAGATAATGTCATAACTTTTGCTGAGGAAGCTCGACAATTGGAGAAAGAGATCGTACGCTTAAGATCTGACCAGACCCTGTGTGAAAGGCGCCTTGAACTCCAGAAGTCGAAATATTTGAAGATGAAAGAGAATCTCCCTTTTTAGCTTGAAATTTCTTTGTAATATTTTCCTTTAAGTATAATGTTCCATAGCCCTTTGGGGCTTTTTATGTAATGACTTTTAGCCATTTTGGCATTCATGAATACCACTGTTGGCTTTGCCTTTTTTACATCGAATTATTCTTTAGCAATTTTAATTTCTTGAAGTGCTGGTTTATATTTTTTCAAATACTTGCCATTTACTTTCAAGATTCTTTTATCCTCGTCTATTTCTTCGACTTCATAGGCCCCATTAGAAAATACTTGCGTAATTTGAAACAGGCCTTCCCATTTTGGGGACCATTTGCCCAAGGCTCTGACCTTTCGATCCATAGGCAGGATTACCTTCCAAACTAAATCTCCAGGCAAAAAGGTCTTAATCTTAACCTTTTTATTGTAAGACTTCTCCACTTTTTTCTTTTGTTTCTTTAGCAATTTCAAAGCGTTAAGTCTCTCTTCGTCCAAATCCACCAATTCATCTAACATCATATTCCAATAAGACTCAGAAGAAATTTCATGGTGTCTTTGGATCCTTGTTGATTGAAGGTAGATTTCGACAGGTAATACTGCGTCATGACCAAAAGTCAATCGAAATGGAATAATGTTAGTTGCTTCTTTGGGAGAGTTCGACATGCCCAGAGGATCTGGTCCAATATCCTATGCCAATTTCTAGGCTTCTTTCCCACATGTTTTTTTATCAAACCAATCACCACTTTATTAGCTGCTTCGACCTGACCATTAGCCTGAGCATAATAAGGTGTAGAGGTTAAGAGCTTGGAACCCATTTCTCTAGTAAATTCCTGTATTTTTCGACCAGTAAAAACTGATCCTTGATCTGTTGTAATTGTTTCTGGGATTCCAAACCTATAAATGATATATTTTTGAATGAATTCGATCACATCTTCTTGATCCACATTTGGCAAATGTATCGCTTCGATCCACTTTGTAAAATAGTCAATACCTACCAATATGTATCTCTGATTTTTGGACGATGCTGGTCGAATCTCTCCAATTAAATCCAAAGCCCAACCTCTAAAAGGCCATGGTTTGACTATGGAATGTAGCTCACTTGCAGGGATATGCTATATATAGGACTGGCAATGAACCGAACCAACTCGAAAATAGGTTGGAACTCGGTTCGACAATTAAATAGTTGAACTAAGTTCATGAACCAAATGAGCTGAATATGAGCGAAAAAATATGTTCGTTAACTAAATGAGCTGAACTTGAACTATACATAGCTCGACTTGTTAGGTTCATGAGTCAACTCAATTATATATGAGAATGACTATATTATCTTTAAGAGTATGTTTAAATATTTACTCCAAATTTTAACCCTATATTGTCCCTTATGTACTAGTTATGGAAATAAAAATGACAATTACATTTAGAGTCGTTCTTGTTGGAGACATTATGGCATTGGATAAAATAACATGTGTAATGAAGGTTGCAAGTGGTGTAATTCGTATATGATGAAAATGTATCAATTTCTAGAAATTTTTTGTACTATTTCATTAAATTTGTAAGTTTCCTAAATATTTGATAAAGTTATGGGTTTTTGAGATAAATTTAAATTTCAATTGAGTGTTTTTTGAATTAGACTTTCAAATGTGTCTCTTGAAAGTTATGTAGTTTTTAAATTAGTAGATTTTTGAAACAAAGTTAAATTCCACACTCATAACTTTTAATTTATCTCAATATTTTTTATAAAAAAAATATTAATTTAAAATGTCAAATATATAAAAATAAAATAGACTTAAAAAAAATGGTTTTTAAGTCCGTGAAGCAAGTGAGTTGAACCTAATGAGATGAACCTAACGAGATGAACCGAATAGTTCGTGAACTTTTAACGAGTCGAGTTTGAGCTTAGAAAAAAGTTTGTGTCGAACTCGAACTGAGATTTGAGCTAAACCAATTCTTAACGAGTCGAGCCGAGTTAAGGCGAGTTCGACTCGACTCGACTCGACTCATTTCCAGCCCTAGCTGTATACCAGCGTAAACTTGACGTTCCTGGCAGTCCTTGGCGAATTCGATGCAATCTTTTAGCATGGTAGGCCAATACATGCCTTGTCGAAACAAAAGCAATTTCATCTTATGGCCTACTTGATGTGCCCCACATGCCCCACTATGGACAATCGAAAGGGCAAGATATGCCTCTGATTCACTTAGGCATTTAAGTAAGACTCCCTCAGGGGTCTTTTTAAATAATTCATTTCCTATAAGAACATAACTTAAAGCATGATACCTGACCTTTCGCTCTGTCGATGTTGTTGGATTTTGAAAGTATTCGGCTATGGGCTTCCTCCAGTCTTTGTCCGTCAAGCTGTCTATTGCAAAAAATTTGAAATTTTCTTCATCAGCATATCCTAGCTTCGTCACTTCTAGATCTGATGGGCATAATCCAACAGACACAACTTTACCTCTAGCTTCGATTGCCTCTTGTAACTTTTCCTTTGACACTTTATACCTAGAAGAAATCTGAGCCAAGTCATTGGCCACTTGATTCTCTAGTCGAGGTATGTGTCGAATGCTTACTACTTCGAACTTCTTCAGTGGTCTGTTGGCTATTACAAAGTACATGATAAGATTTTCCTTAACACATTTGTACTCCTTTGTAATTTGCTTTATAATCAACTCTGAGTCTCCCATTATTTCGACTCGAGTTGCCCCCAATTCTAACAAAATTTCAAGTCCAGCTATTAGGGCCTCATACTCAACCTCATTGTTGGAACAAAGTCCTTCGACCTTGTACTTGAATTTTGTTGGAATTTTATTAGGAGAAATAATCAGCACACCTATGCCCGTTCCATCTTTATGGCTAGAACCATCGAAGTATAGCTTCCAAGGTTCCAGTTCGACATAATTCAAAGCACTTTCATTTATAGTGTGGTCGACTATGAAGTCTTCCACCATTTGTCCTTTAACAGCCTTTAAAGGCTTATATGTTAAAGAATATTCAGTTAATGCTAGTGCCCATTTACCAATTCGACTATGCAAAATAGGTTTAGACAACATATGTTTAATAACATCAAAATGAGGCGAAACATACACATCAATTGGTTTTATATATTGCTTTAACTTTGTACAAGAAAAATACAAGCATAAGCATAATTTTTCGATCATGCTATACCTAGTTTCTGCATCATTCAAAACTCTACTAAGGTAGTAAATGACCCTTTCGACGCCATTCTCATCCTCTTGAGCCAACATGCTCCCTAAAGTTTTGTCTGACGCAACTATGTACAATCTCATACTCCTATTCCTACAAGGTGGTGAGAGAATTGGGGGATGACTCAGGTATTCCTTGATCTTGTCGAAGGCTTCCTGTTGAGGTTGCCCCCATTCGAACCCATCTTTGTTGAATCGAAGTAATGGTGAAAAGGCCTGCATTTTTCCGCTTAGGTTCAATATGAATCTTCTCAAGAAGTTAATCTTGCCCAGCAGTGATTGCAACTCCTTTTTTGTTGATGGAGTTTTCGCTTCCATGATGGCTTTGGTCTTATTCTGATTGATCTCGATCCCCTTTTTGTGGACCACAAAGCCTAGAAAATCCCATGCATGCACACAAAACGCACATTTAAAAGGATTCATTTTAAGACCGTGTCTTCTCATCCTTTCAAAGGACTGTCGAAGATGGTCTAAGTGCCTCTTCCCTGAAATAGACTTAACCATAATATCATCTATATATATTTGCATGAAAGTCTCTATATAATCATGGAAGATTGAGTTCATTGCTCGTTGATATGTTTCCCTAGCGTTTTTGAGGCCAAAAGGCATTACTACCCACTCGTAGGTGCCTATGGCTCTAGGACAACGAAAATCTGTCTTGGGGACATCATCTTCAGCAATGGATATTTGGTTACACCCAGAGTACCCATCTAACATACTAAGATACTCATTCCCTGCGGCGGAATCGACTAGCATTTCTGCCACATGCATAGAATATTCATTCTTTGGAGTTGCAGAATTCAGATCTCTAAAGTCTATACAAACTCTTAAAGAACCATTATTTTTAATAACTGGTACAATGTTAGCTAACCATTCGATATACCTGGTAGTACGGATGAATTTGCATCGAAGCAGTCTTTCAACCTCCTCTTTTATCTTTGATAGAATTTATGTTGCAAACCGTCTTGGATTGTGTATGATTGGATTCTTCCCAGGCTTGATCGGCAACCTATGCTCGACCAATTCTCTACTCAAATCAGGCATCTCATCATAGTCCCAGGCGAAGTAGTCTTTAAACTCCTATAGCAACTGGGTGACTTTGACCTTAAGTTGTGGGTCAAGATTCGCGCTGACATATGTTGGCCTTCTGGTTGCTTCCTCTCCTAGGTCGATTTCTTCTAATGGATCCTGCGCTAACATCTTAATGTTATTTTCCAGCGGATCCTTTTCGAATCCCAAAGGCTCATCATCATAGATGGCATCAAGCCTCTGGCCTTGATCCTCTTTGGATCTTCCTGATTTACCGTACTCTTGATTGATTTAATGTGATCAAAACAATTCACTTGCTAGATTGAACAGTATTGCTCAGGATGGTTTAACGCTTATCTCTTCTCTCCATTTCAACCTCGATCTTCACGCTCCACAGTTGTCTACTCAACAAGAGGTTGATTCTGCTCGTGAATTGCTCCAGTCATGGAAAACCCTAACTCAAAAGTACTACCTCTCTATCTTTCTCTAGAATTTTCGATATTTCAAGATAGTCTTTCGAATTGAAAATATCTTCGGTGAATTTATTTTATGAAAATGTGTGACAGAGGTTAATGTGATTGAAAATTTTCAAATTTAAGTGATTATATTGAAATTTTGTTTATTTTAGGAAGCATGTTGACACTTTCCTACAATTCCATGACTAAATTGGTGATTCACTTACTTCAGAATTGTTGGAATAGTCATGAGTTGCATTTTGTTTGTGTGTTTTGAATAGTTTGCGTATGAGATTAGCATTTATGAGTTTGAGGAATGCTAATCTACAAGCCAAGGCTAATTTAAGGAAAGCAGCTCAGGAGGAGGCAATGTTCTTACTTGAATACCTTTAATTTAACCTACACATTGTGTTGCTCATTTTGGTTTAGTATACTTTTCTTGTTTGATTTTTTTTTGCTTATCATCGAATGTAAACCTATTAGTGATATTGAAGTTGTGGATGTGTATGTTTTGTGTTTGTTTAAATTGATCGATGATGGGTTGGAGAGTGCAATGTGACTGATGATTCTGTTTCTATATGATGCAGAGAGAACTACTTCTAGGCGGTGGAAAAGAGTCCACAGTCCGCAGACGCAATTTGTAGTATGTCATTGAACTTGCTTCAATTTTCACCTTGGGTTAACTTGTTCTACCAGTTTTATTGGTTTTTTTAGTGTTGTTTCATTGGAAATTTTATTTGGGACTTGGCATGATACTGGGATGGAAATTTCGTTGGAAATTTTAATTCTCAAATCTGTCTTTTTTGTCCAGGACAAAAGTTGGAATGACCTCTGCGGCAAAGAGCATCACAGAAAGCCTACACCGAACTCGTCAATTGATGGTTCAGATTTCCAGCATAATTTACCTCCTCCACAAGCGGAGGATAATATCCGGTAGGATGATCTCCTCTACACAATTCACAACAAGCTACCAGAACACTCTTGCTCGTGGAGTCATGAATCTCTTTAAATTGTTGAGGAAGTTTAGACATTTGTTTCATCAACAACTCAACCTGCTGTGATAATAACTTGTTCTAAGCAAGTATAGCATCGTTGGTTCCTAATTCCAAAACTCCGAGAGTCCTCTGAGAAGGTCCACGATTATGACTTCCTTGATGGTCATTCAAAGCCATCTTATCAATAATAGCCGTGGCTTCTGCAGCGGTTTTGCTCAGCAAGGATCCACCAGCGGTGCCATCCAATAAGGTTTTATGAACAAGTTGAAGTCCATTTCGAAATATATGAATTTGCGACAATTCATCAAAACCATGGCCCTTGCACTTTCCTAACATCGATTTGAATATCTCCCAAGCTTCATTGAGAGATCCATTGGCTCATTGTGTGAACACCACGATGGCGGTCTTTGCCTCCATAAACCGAGTGTGTGGGAAAAATCTCTCCAAAAATTTCTCTTCAAGTGCATTCCAATCCGTCATTATCGCCGTTGACTGATCAAGATACCATTCCTTAGCCTTCCCAATGAGGGAATGCAGGAATAGTCTCTTAAACAGAGACTCCTCTTCAGCTTCGGGCGCACCAGTTGCTCCCGCAATCTCATAGAACTTCGTCAGATGCGTAAAAGGATCCTCATGATCCATACCCATAAAAGGACTTTGATATAGCAATTGGAGAATACCAGTCTTCATTTCGGAATGACGACCGTTCAGCGCATGGCGAGCAAACTGTGCATTGTGTCTAGGACTGTTGGTGCAAGGCCTAGAAGCAGGTGGTGGTGGTGGTGGATCTGCCTCCATAACTGGAAGTAATTGTGGAACTGGTGGTGTAGAAGTTGAACTTTCCTCTTGTTCTCGCTTTAGTCTCGCTAGTTGCCTCCTTCGTCTTGTTCTGTTGTTGATTCTACGAGTGGTTCTCTCAATCTCAAGATCGAAAAGAAGTTGGTCCGCCGGTAGTTTCCCTCGCATAAAACAAAGTCTGCACACTAAACAAAACAAATTAACAAGTTCGAGAAAAAGTTAACAAGCTTAAAACAGCACAACCATTGCAATGCTTGCAATATCAATGAACAATCCCCGGCAACGGCGCCATTTTGTTGAAATAGTAATAGGGGGTGCTTTTATCGTTTCCACAGGGATTGCCGATATTAGATGCTTGTTGTTCAATAGTTACACTGTTTTAAGTTCAAGAGTTTCAAATGGTTCTCAATTTCGTTTAACATCAATTAGTAGCAAAGAGTAATTTTTTTACAAAGAGGTTGAAAGGTTTTTATAAAAGCATGTCAAGGGTAGGTTTCACTAATCCTTTTCACATATATCCGATTAATCAAGCATATGAACTCAGTTTCCGACCAATACAACCGCGTATCCTCCCGACTAAGTTTATGTCTAAAGCAAAGTCGTGAGTATCGTTGTTTAGACCGTCAGATGATGTCTCACGCTAACAATCTAAACAACAATCATTAAGATCAACACAAAGCGAATAGCAAATCCCAAATCTATGTCTAGAGTTTGGTTTTTAAGAGATGAATTTATTAGGTCATGATTTGTAGAATCTATGTCTAGAGCAATACAAATCACACATAAAGCATTAAGAGAAAATACGTTCATCTATATTGATCAAAGACTTTGTTCATACACAAAAGATCAAAAGCAATACATATAATCAGGATTAACTACATCTAACCTCAACATTGAGTGTTTAGCTACACATTCTCATGGTAGCTATGATGACAAGTTTCAAGAGGAGATGAATGAACATCCACGTCGAATAATCGAGAATGGATGTGACTTCAGCTTCTCAAAGTGAAATTCCACTCTTAGATGATCAAAATGCAGAAACTATGGTTTTTGGGTGAAAATGAGCAAAAGATCCTTTACAAGCAAAGTGAAAATCTATTTATACACACCAGAATTCTGCAGAATTCGCACTGCGAGTGAATCATTCGCACTGCGAATGAGAGAAAATGGCACCTTAAGTGCCTCTGAGACTTAAACCTCCCAGGATGATATCGTGGGTTCGCACTGCGAACCATCTATTCGCACAGCGAATCATTCGCTAGCTCATCCGCACAGCGAACCAACCAGCGAGCCAGAACTTTCAAAATCCATTACTCTCTGCCACCATTCGCTAGAACCTTGACACTGCGAGACAACCTGCGAGCCTTCGCTAGGAGTTCGCAGTGCGAACTTTAGGTTATTTTCCAAGTGGAACTCTCTGCCACCATTTGCTGGAACCTTCGCTGATGTTCGCAGTGCGAACCTTTGTTGGCACCTTCGCCAGATCCTTCGCACTGCAAACACCCTGTTGCAGCTTCAAATTCCATGGCAACTTGCATCCACTAATTGTGTCTCACAAACTTGATCACTTCATGCCTATTCCTGCACACTAGCACACAAATTACAAGCACCACAAGTGTATTCCATTGTATGTACAACAACACAATTCACCACTTAAATCAACAAATTACACATGGAAAGTAATGAAAAATGCCAAGTATTGCATACTAATATATAACATGTTTGACATCTAACACTTAGCAAGGCTTAAACTGCACGGGGACTCCCTAACCTCATGCAGTTCCAACTTATGATTTTCATTGTTCTAGGCGGTGTTGGTTTTCCAACACCACCTCTGCTAATCTTTATGAATCCTCATCATTGTTTTGTCCCTTCCTCTTCTTTTCTCCACTGCCTTGACCGTCAATCACTCCTTCAACAATCATAACATCGATCAGATGCCTTTTCCCACCATTTAGATCCAATATTTTCTGTTGGTTTGGACTCACCTTCCTAGGTGTTTGCTTCCTAGTCCATTTTTTTGCTCTTTTGTACATGTGAACTTTGAGGTTGAAGATTGAATCTTATCATTACCCCATTTTGAGATATCTACTGCCCCGAGGGATTCCGCCACAACCTCTACTTCAAGATTATCGTTCTTTGGCATCCCCTCTTGGTGGCTTAGACTTTTAGCGAGGCTCTCCTTATTTTCTCCTTGTTTTTCTCCAAATTACTCTGTTCCACTTCTTCTTCAGTTTCTCTATCCTTCTCTTTTGATATACATTTGTTGTTCCCTGAAGAAATATTGAAAAGGCTTTTGCTAGGACATAACCTAGTCATCATTTGCTAGAGCAATCTTTCTGAGTCAAGACATCAAACTAGTTAAGGGTTGACCTTCATTCCTTAACATACCAGCCTTCTTTTGGGCATCATACAACGATCTTTCTCCATCTGAGAACTAATCTCTCAATACCAGTAGACTTTGACATTTTCATTTCCCTTTGGATTTCAAAAAGACTATTTTCCTTAAAGAACATAAAATAACCTTGATCACCTGATTAATCTTCAAACAGAGTTAAAACCAACAGGTTTCATAACCCAATCCTCAAACCTCACTCTAATTTTCCCCAACATGGGTCAATTACTGTAAGTGCGCCATCAACAAAACACTAGAGGAAAGAAACACAACTGTTATATCCTCAGTAAAATCCCCAACTAGGGGCAATTTACTGTCACAATCCTCATCAGAAACCTCAAGGTCTCTGATATCTCAACTTTTCTGTAATCCACAACAAGAGTTAAATCACCAAACTTTGGACCTGTCTTTGGATTTAAATAATCCTCAGCAGAAGCTAGCCTCCTCTTAGGCTTTATATAATGATTCTTCCTCAGCAGTTAGCCTCTTCTTAGGCTTTGTATAATGATAACCCCTCAGCTGAGTCACAACTTTTAGCCTCAATCTTGGGCTTTGTACAAGACACCCCCTAAATATCTCTCCAGTAGAGTCAGTCACACCTTTTCAGCCTCAATCTTGGGCTTTGTACAAGACAGTGTTAGACGATGGCTAGGATCTAGAATGGGGGGTTGAATAGATCCCACAATTTTATACACGCAAATGGTTACCAAAAATTGGTTTTAAAAATTTTTTCGGAAGCAACCACTGAATCACACGTCTACAACGAACCTCTACTAAAAGGATCGGATATGCATGACAATATTAGGAATGAATTACGGATGGGAAAAATTCAGATTGATCAACAAAATTAAATGCAATCAACAGTGATTTATTTGCTTGATATTAATCTAATCCAATGAGATAGGTCGACAAAAATTAATTGCAAATGCGTTCAATTTTGCGTTGAAACAAATTATCGAACACTAGGTGTGCGCAAACACACTAAGTGTAGATTTCCAAATAATGTGATGTTAAGCTGATCCTAAATACAATCCAATGAATTGTACCAAATTTACAAAACAATTTATCAGCTCAAAATTACACTATCTCAGAAATTTTGATTAATTGAAACTTCACAAATTCGAATAGTATTGAAACGTAAAAGAGTAGGGAAAGAGAGGACAAACATGATTTGATTAGGCAGTTCCCCAATCTTCCTCGCTATGGGTACCTCTACCCCCAATTCCATAATTGGAATTGAGATATATATATAAATTGCCATTTGCAAATTGTTTATACAAGAGAAGAACAATGAACATCCAAACCCTCAAACGTCTTTGATTGTTGATGCAGAGTCTTCTCTCTCCTTGATTCAAGATGAATCAAGTGCCTCGAATTTGGTCGAACAAATCACCATCTCACGCTACTAGACTGCAAGAACCCACCGTTCTTAGTCACCTTCACTCACTCGATTTCAATCTTCCACAATTCGATCCCAAATCTATCTTCTATAATCCTCTTGACTGTAGCTACTGAACCGAACGAATACTCTGTTCTTCAATTACCTTTGCACGGCTGAATCCTTGTAGAAAGAAACGATTTGTGCCAAAAACCCCCAAAATACCCTTGATTCTTGGAGGATAAAGCCTGAGGTTTGATTCAAGAAACACCTACCAATTCTCACACAGAGTAGAAGATCACAACACTTCCTAATTCTGAGCGTTATCACTTCAAAACAATGGGCGACACAAACAAAGATGATTATGTGTGATTGTTTGTTTACTCAAGGTTGAAGATGAAGATGAAGAGAAAGATTGGTATCTATTTTCACATTTCTTGTTATGCTGTGAAATGAGATGAACCAACTATATATAATGAAGAAATGACCAACTATGTGAAATAATAGAAATAACAGAAAAAATTAAATGCAAAAAAAAATAGCCCGGGCAGCGTGCGGTCGACCGCCCAACACATAGGGGTCGGCGTGAGCTAACCCGTGGGAATGACTATGCAAAATAAACGACCATGCGTCGACCGCTAGTCCTCTTGCGTCGACGCACACATGCTGAATTTGCAGAAATTAAAAATCCCAGAAGCATGCGTCAACCGCATGCATCAGGGAGGTCAGCATGCGCTAACCCGAAGATTTCAGAAGAAATGTCCAAAACAGCATGAGTCGACTCATGCTCACTTTGGGTCGACCCAAGACCTGTAAATTTTTAGAAAATCATTTTTCTGCACATTTTTGCTGACAAAGACTTGAATCATGCATACCAAACATTAATATCCATCATGCACATGTAGAAATTTGTGTAGACCTCTTCCTATATGTTTAGAAACATGAAACATAATGGTTAGATGCAACTTGCCCGACAATGAAGTGATACCGCCCAAATTACAATCTAAAGACTATTCTACTTGTTGACATCATTAAAACCGAAATAGATGAAAGACCTTAGCCCTCACATACTCCCCCTTTTTAATGATGGAAACACTGTCGGTCTTTCTCTTGATTTGTAATTTGAGGACGAATGACTTCCCCTGTCTTTGTGCGATCATTAATATTTTCTGCTGCTAGTATCCTTCTCCCCCTTTGACAACATCAAAAAGAGGAAAAGAAGGTGGTCAAAGAGATAACACCATAACAAGTAATGGTTCATTCACCAATTTGCAAAACAACGACACTAACAAGCATCCACATATGATACAGTTAATGCGATACTATAAACTGATAAATACAGGATACAAGAAGCAAACACAATTCATTCCATAATAGTTCAACCTAAAGAAACATAGTTCAAATTAAAAACAAACTGAAACAACATACAAGCAAAGAACAAAACATATAATAAAAAACATAAATAATATCATGCACTAAGAATGATGCTAATTCCTATGGCCTTCTCCCCCTAAATGGGTGACCTCTTCCCCGATAATGGTGGCCTGGTGGTGGCAGCTCCTCGAGGGACTGATTCAACTCGATCACAGTGCTGTTGAGAATGCCTAGACTGTTGGTTAGATTTTTAGTCTGAATTGTCATGGCATTTTCCAAATGGGTAAATCTGTTCATGGAGGCATCAGCAAACCTAGTGAAGTTCTGTGTATGAACAACCAACTGATTGGAAAGTGAAGTGAACCTCTCCTGCTGAGCAGTGTACCTCTGATCTTGTAATTCCCGAAATTGCTCTTGTTCGAGGTTCATCTGGTTCAACATGGCCAGAATTTCTTCAGTGTCTTGGAAGCCTTGTTGTGGTTGTGGAGTCGGAGGTGTAGAATACTCAGGCTGTTGCCATTAGTATTCGTCACTTTGTTGTTGCCAACCATAGTTTGGAGGAACATAAGCATCCCCAAGAGCAGTCCAACTGTTGTTTTGCCATTGTCCCTAGCCCTGATTATCATAATCCTCCTCTGGTTGAGAATAACCCATCCATGCCGCATTATCTTCGGCTTCCATACTCACATCAGCATTGTTACCACCTTGGTTTTCATTTTCATGTCCTTCCACAATATCTTGGTCGTCAGGAACATTATGAAGAGGCTGAGTTGCTCCAGCTCTGTACTTGTACTCATTTTCATCCGCATCCCAGAAGTAACCCATCATGGTGAGAGTCTTTTGTTGAAATTGATGCTCAGATGAAATAGTGATATATCGAATGTTCGGAACTGAGATACCAGCCTTATTCAGAATATTCTGAATACATGACGCATAGCCCAAACCCGTACCTTTTGTAGAGTCGTGGAGGGTAAACATACGGTATGTAAAGTAATACAACCAGTTTATTTGAATCTTGTTCTTCAGGATATAAATGAGATGAACCTCCGCTTTATCAACTCAAGAGAACCCCCCTTTCTTAGGTCGCAAAATGTGAGCGACAATCCACTGGTGAATGCGATCAACAAATTTCAGATGACCCGTTGTAACATTTGTGAGGGGAAGTTCTCTCTACACTTGATTTTAATGATGTCAAAACTATCATGCTTAGCATATATAGAATTCACATGAAGAATATCATATGCAATGCATATTAGGTGTTCTAAGTGTGTTTGATCATGTTGGCAATGTTCTAGGTGCATTAGATATGGTTGAAAACCTTTAGGAAAGTCAAAATAATGATTTTTACATGTTTCAAGGGTATGAGTCGACTCACAACCCTGTTCCGGTCGACCCAGACAGGTAATATTTCTTAGTGTCTGCAGCTGGAATGCTCGCGTCGACCCTCCGGTCGACTCATACAACCTGCGTTTGTAATTATCAAAAACTAGGAGCAATGCCCTGCTTAGGTCGACGCAAAGGCTGTTTTTCTGCGCAGATATGCTGACTGCCTTGCTCAAGTCGACCTCCTCACCTGCATAGGTCGACCGTTCGCTGTTTTGTACCTATTTTCTACTGTGTTGTTTACTTTGATCGTGATTATGCGTATTGGTCGGATTACTGCTGCAAGTATACAGCTTATCGCGTAGTTTTAAAAGATTGTCGAACCCACAAGGACTAATAATCAACCTAGCGTGATCGATTATTGCGGTGTAAAGCTAAGTCTAAATTTGGCGGTAAAAGAAATTTGGTTTTAACGGGATTTGAAAACAACAATAAAGACGAGACCGAAGAATGATTTCCGTGCTTCTTGGAGACTCCGTAAAATCCGGGTGTTAACGAAGGTCTCGAAGTTGATCTGAAGGAAATACCTGTTTAAAGGCTCGATCTCACGCTCTCGCGGTATTAACCAAGCCACGCCTATTGACCCCAAGATTTTGCTCTCGCTCGCTCGGTAATTAAAATGCGCGCTTTGAAAACTAACATAACCTAAATGAGGCCCTAAAGCGCTCCCGCTGCATTTAGGCTCAATGTCCGATGCCTACTATCCGGCGATCACCTCAAGCTCTCGCTCTATTGGACACGCCTTGGTGCATTTCTCACTCTCGTGACAAAACACTATTAAACAGCCCCTCGCTCTCACGACAAGGTTGTCTAAATTCAGTTTAGACACCAAAACCAAAATTTTGATAACATTAAGTTGAACATCTATGGTTCTACAGAGTCCCGTCGGAACAACGATCCTTAATTTATGGACTCACGCAAATCTACTCAGACATATTTAAACTTAATACTAACGCGTTAACATTGCTGAATTTTATGACATACATATTGATTAATTTTTGATTAAGTTCAGATTTACGATTTATTGGTAAAATAAGTTATATTGCATACAAGTAAGATTAAATAATGTAGTGAATTAAACAAGATGGAAATAACTTGAAATGCGAGAAAGTAAACGAAAAACAAATCTTCTGTTAATTGCAATTGATCCAAGTGTACATCAGCAACACAGAAAAGAAAATACAGCAGTGGTATCAATCTCTCAGCGTGAGTGATCGATACTTTGGAAGGTAATGTAAGTAGGTAGGTTAACGAAAATTATGCAGCGCTTCCGCGGGGTTCTTAGATGCCCAAATGTAAACCTCTGATGCTCTATATATAGGAAAGAGTTGGCTCCAAGAACATAAATTCAAAATTTGAAGTCTAACTTGCAAACTGCCAGAACTGCCTCTGGAAAACTGCTCCCGCGCATAATGGCGACCGCCGTAGGCATAATGGCAAACGCCATTCAGTTGAAATTTGAATTTACCTCCTTTTCTGCTATGGCGAGCGCCATTCCTTTTGCACTGGGAAGACGGCGAGTGCCATTCAGTTCAGGCTGGGGTAGAATCATGCATTTTCTTCACTTTTTCTTCTCTTTTAGCTCAGTTCTTGATCTTTCCTTCTATGGGGATGATATATGACCTGTCAAGGGAAAATGAAAGAAAACATAAGTAAATAATACATAAAACGATAATGAATCGATAAAAATACAATTAGACATGCACGAATTGAATCGAAATAAATGATACGAAATTGAGTCATCAAACTCCCCCACTCTAAGACTTTTGCTTGTCGTCAAGTAAACTCCCAATGTAATAAAACAATAAGCATGATGTTTGACTCTTAGGCACGATAAAAATAATCTAAGCACAAGGTTTCTAGGCTAAAGTAAAACGGATAGATACTGGATAGTGAGAACAAAGATACCGTAATGATACGACTCCACAAAAGCGGACGAATACTCCCTTCCTATGCAATACCAATTTAAATCATGAGATTATAACTAGACCTATATCCTTCATCTTATTTCACCTCTTTTTCATTCTCGCGCAATCACATTAAGCCCGTTATCCTTTGCACTTACATGGTAAGCGAACCTGTTAGTGTTTCATGATCTCTTATTCAACACAAAATTTTCTTTCTTTTACGCACATTATGCTTTCTTTTTCTTACGAATTTCAAGAGTCCGAACCTTTAGGCTAAATGGCCGGGTGAGGACCACATAACTTAGCGGGAACATGTCTTTCATTCGTTTTTTCCTATAAAAATCACATCATTCAAATTTTTGAGATCACACATATTTGCATCGGTTCGTTACTTAGTTCGTACACAAGGATGGTGCTGACTGCTAGTATAAACTAATAAAGAGGCTACTTCTAAGAAACTAGGCATAAGGTCATGGCATAATGTCTATTTCAATCAATATCACATACTTAGGGAATCTAAGGTGTAGGAACGATACCAATATTTTCAAAACTTTCCCAAGTCTGCCTACCTAGCCTAAATCAAAGAATGAAACAACCTAATACTATATGTGTCATGCCATTGAGTCAAAACAATTTTTTTTTTGAAATTTTGGGTCAAATAAGGGAGTTATTAGACACAGGAAATACGTAAAGTAAAAACGACTTAAACGTGCATATGACTCGATAATGAAAACAAACTAAACTAAAAAGCAGGAAATAAATAAAAGCAATAAACAGCTCCTCCCCCACACTTAAACTAGACAATGTCCTCAATGTCTTAGCCTAAGGCGAAAGAAAGAGCGATAGAACCTGGATACAATCAATGATGGCGAGCACGCCCTCCACGAGGGTGCCTGTCCTGCCTGATGGCTGGGTTGTCCTGTGGGACATGCTGGACACAATCTGTAACTCGGTTCACCTCTCTGCGTAATCCCTCCATCTCTGAAACAACATCTCTCAAATCCATCTCGACCCTGTCCATAGACTCGTATTGTCTCCTCTGCATCGCATGCATCTCCGCATCATGCTCAGCCTCTCTCTCTTTCTGCTGCCTAAGCTCTGACAGAACTTCATCCAACGATGAACGAATACCTGCAAAATCAGAAAAATGTGCGGTGTGTGCTTGGGTGCTAGACCCACGTATGTCAGTGGTATGGCTACGAGTGTGGGGCTGCTCAGAATGCTGCCTCATGGCCTCTTGGTAGTGCCTCTCATTGCTCTCTGCCTCTAAATCACGGGCTCCTAAATCAAATAGCCAATTAGCGCTTCGACGCACATTTATACGCTCAGAATTTGGCAAATAAAAACCTCGGAACTCATGTGTACGGACCATAAAGTGATACTTGTTACGATGCAAACTCTTGACAAGCCGCGCATTACGGCAAAAGTCAATGTCAGCATAGAGACAAGGTATGTTCTCTTTGTTTTCTAAGACAGCCTCTAAATCTAAGGAGATAGCTATGGCGATAATGATACCGCCTATGCAGATGGAACCGCCGACTCTGTTTGCTACACTAATGAAATGGGCTAGGATGAACGGTGTAGGATTCACAGGGTTTGAGAAAGTGCACAGTGAATAAAGAACAGATCCTTAGAATTCACGTTCCCTGGGTTTTCTTGGCCGAAAATGGTAGAGGCGAGGATACAATGAAAGTAACGAATAGCAGGGTTATGGATGGTCGTGGCTTTCAAGCCCTCCCATTTGGTGGTTGTTGTGTTGGTTATGTCATGCCAGAATTGGAAGGCTCCTTCCTCCCAGTCACTGTCTAAAGGTGCTTGAGTCGCGAGACCCTCACCGGTAGGGAAACCAAAACATTCAGCTACCTGCTCATGAGTTAGCGAATAATCTACGTTAAACATTCTGAAATGAATGGTTCCGGTAGTGCGGTTAGTATCATAGACATATCGGACTGAACTAAGAAATTCATAAGTAAGCCTAACGGAAGAGGGATTAAACATGGAGCAGAAACGAGTCATACCTAAGTTTGTGAGCATCCATGAGACGCTATCATAAAGACCTAAGGTACGGAGGGTTTCCGGTTCAGGATATCTTATGGCATAGACCGGTCTTTTGGAGATTCGGAGGAAGTTCGAACGCATGGTTGCTCCGATCGTTCCTTCGGGGAACTCAATGCCCATGTAATATATCTCTTGGTTAGCTTCCATAGTTGATTCTTAGGAGGATGGTGTTTGTGAAAATTTCTGAAATGGGTAGAGAAATGGAGAGTGGGTTTTTGAGAGAGATGAATGGTTATGTGTGGTTTAGTATGTTTAAATAAGGATCAAGTGGATGAATATGGATGGTTAGAATTTAAAGTGGGATAATGAGGGGTTTACTAGGTACTTAGGGGGTCTAGGGTGTAACGCCCCGTTTTGTCTTATTTATTTAATCGAGTCGATTTAATTATTTTCTTTTTATATTATTTTATTATTGACTTTTATTTGATAATATATTATTTTTCATCGTTGTTTATGTTTTATCGCATTTTGAGAGCGTTTGGGAGATATTTGAGCTGAGGGGTATTTTGGTCTTTTGCTTGGGTAAGTTTTATGTTTTTATATAAATAGAAAAGAGAGGAAATTAGTAAGGAAAAAGAAAAAAGAGAAAGAGAAGAGAAAAAGAGAAAGAGAAGAGAAAAAGAGAAAGAAGGAGAAGAAAGAAAGAGAGAAGAGGAGAAAGAGAAAAAATCAGGAATTCATCCGTTTAAAGCGCGAATAATCGGGTAAGGGTGAGAAGTTTCAATTATATCTTGCTTGTGTATGTATATGTGTATGTTTTCTTGGATTGTTTTGGATATTTTCTTATAGTTTTCATTTTAGGTCGAAATGGTAAAAATGAGTAGAAATTGATGTTTTTACGGATGAAAGTCGGAATAAATCGCGTAGTAGAGTCGAGTGATGTTGGGTCGTGATTTAGTGTGATCGTTTGATTGAATCGAGTTGAATTTGTAACTGTTGAGTTTTTGTGAAAATTGATGTTGTGATCGAGTAAAAGTGTTTGGATATGTCTGGTAACATTGGTATAGGTTGATATTTAATCGGGTAAGGAGAGGAATTAATCAGGAATGGTTATTTGTGTGTTTTTGAGTGGTTTTGATCGAGTTTGGAATTGGGTTAAATTGATAAAAATATGTTTCAAAATATTTCAAAAATGGAAAATGTGTTGGATGGCTTTTTAATGGTGAAAATATTGTAGTATTTCGAATTCTGAGACCGGGGCTTTTTACGGAATCGAAATCGGAGGTCCGGAAGGCTTCCGACGATAAAAAATGAATTTTTCTGGGTCCTGACACGGCCCGTGTCACACGACACGGGGGGCCGTGTCAGCCTGCTGCCTATGGAGGGTGGAAACGCGAAAAAAATGAAATTTGGAATTTTGGGTGACACTGGCCGTGTCACACAACACGGGTGGCCGTGTCAGCCCTGCTGTAGGTTTTTCTTTCAAAATTGTTTCGATCGTAACTTTTGAACCGTAAGTCCGTTTTGACCCCCGTTCGAAGCGTTGGAAAGCTTATAAAATATTCTTTCTATTAAAAATGGTTTGGAGGGTAAAAGATGATTTAATTAATTCGTGTTTTTGAAAAATAGTCGGGTTGTCGGGTTTTTATCGCGTTAAATGCGTGCGGTTGGTGTTTTACTATGTGTTGTGCTATTGTTATGCAACGTATAGCTTGTGTGCCGCTATATGATGTGAATATACATGATGTAATGTTGTGATGATGGTTTGTGGCTTTATGGCAAATATGTGCATTGTTTTGGATTAGACCTCGATGCGTGATTAATGATGTTGTTGTGTGGTAAAATACATTGTTTGACTGAATATCAATGTATGTTGTTATGATGTGCTGTGGGTAGCCTTTGTGGTGTGAATCCCTTGTGGAAGTAATTGTGATTGTATGATTTTTGTGGTTTGTGGTTTGTGATGAAATTCCTTGTTTATGTGAAATTCAATGTATGTTGTGTGATGGCCATTATAATTTGAAATACATTGTTTGAATTGTTTCAATGCATGAATAATGATGATGAGAAAATTCATATTGTTGAATTGTGAATGTATGGAATTGATGAGTTGAAATATATGCATGATTATGGATGTGTATAAGCGTGCATTTGAATGTCATGAGTCATTGTATGCCAAGCATCATGATATGCATTCTTGTGACGTCCTGAGTGACAAATTGATTCCAGAGGGAATCTGCTATAATGTTGTGTGCCTTAAAAATAAGAGGTGTGAGCGATCGGATGGATCGTGTGCCTTAAAAATAAGAGGTGTGAGCGATGATTATAGACGATCGTGTGCCTTATACAAAGAGGTGTGAGCGATCGGGTCGTGTGCCTTATACAAAGAGGTGTGAGCGATCCATAAACGTCGTGTGCCTTAAAAATAAGAGGTGTGAGCGATCGGATCGGATTGTGTGCCTTAAAAATAAGAGGTGTGAGCGACGAGGAACATCGTATGCCCGACAGGGAGTTACATGAATGATCCTAAGTAACGAGCGATGGTTCCAGCAGAGTTCCTGAGTGAACTAGTGATGAGAAATATTGGAAGTCCGTACTGCATGGCATTTGCATAGAGTCGTTGTGTCGGTCTCTGTGCATTTGCATAAATCATGGATTGATTATGTGTGAGAATTGTGAATGGATGCATTGTGTGTGGAAAATCATGATTTGATTGATTATGTGTGGAAATTGTGCATTGATTTGTGATGTGTTGAGATTGTGATAGCATTGGTAATTTGATGTGCATACGTGATAAATGCATTGGTTGTGGGCAATATGTTTATACGTAGACATATGTTATGTGATGTGGTGATGTGATTCTTTATGTCATAACTTTGGTGTGCATTATGTGTGAATATGTGATTATGTCGGTATAATTGATATATGCTATATTTTGTGGTGATGTGGTGGTGTGGTTCCATATGTCATAATTGTGGTTGGATTATGTGTGATATGTTTTGTATTTGTGGCATGCTAGATGTGTTAGTATGTGATGGTAGGGGTGAGATGATTTATACATGTGTTTGAATGTGTGTTTGCATATTATTATGAAATCTTGGTTTAGTTGTTATTTCTCACCCTTATGCTGTTTTATAATGCTCTATGAGGCATTGCAGATTAGAGTTGCTGGAGGTCTTTTTGTGAAGATTAGCCCTCCGTTCTGTTGTCGGTCTTGGTGTCTGCTCTGATACGTAGCACGGGAGTCGGGGAACGATTATATATATATATGTATACATTTGTTGAATGCATTTTGTGGTACTTTTGTGTATATAGTTGATGTTCTAAAATGATTTATTTTGTAAAACAAGTCGGTTATGGATCTTTCCGCTTTATTCCATAATTGACCTTTCCCTTTATATGGAAAAAGTTTCCCCTTGGAGGGTATTCTATTTTATGCTATGTATCAAATAATTGAGCAGGGATTGTGTTTTCTTACTTTAAAATGTGGCATCCTTGTTTCTGTCGGAAAAATAAATTTTTAGTTACTCTGATTTATATATGTATTATTTATCCGCGATGGGAATTGGGGTGTTACATAGGGAACATGCAAGAATGTCTTAAATGGGAGATAAAGGAGGCAACAACGTGTTTCAGAACCAAAACAATGCGTTCTGTCTGTTTGAAGGAATGACGAGCGCCGTTTGCTTCAGACACGAATTTTGTGTCCTGGATCCTACAGAATGCAAAAACTTGGAATGTTTTTGGGTTTTTCTTATTTTAATGGAAAAACACAGAATGCTTAATATTAAAAAAACACTTAAAGGAAAGGAAACTTGCATTAAATGAAACATTAGTGCATTGCATTTACACGTCGGCATTCCGACGGTACACAGTGGAATAGAAATTAGTAGTACAAACGATACAAGAAAGGGAAATACTATACATGTAAACAAACTATCCTAAGGAAAACAGGGAAATAGGTGCAACTATGGATCATCCATGATGTTGTCTAAGGGAGTAGACAATTTGGAACATATGATCCAACTCCTACTGAACAACATCCATAAGTCCAATGAAGTCGACTCGGAGAGAGGAAATCTCTTCTCGGAAGGAATCCATTTAGACTGGAGGGCATTAATAGCAGCAGCTACATTCAAAGGTGGTATAGCAGGATCGATCTCAGAAATACGGGTGGCCGTGTCAGACATAATGGTATCTCGGTTTTGGTATGCTTGAGGTGAGTCGGGTGGAGTCAGAGATTCATTTGAGACCTCCAAGTCATAAAACCAATTGTTCTTATTATGCACACTTGTCTTTTCATGGTTGGGTAAGGTGAAAGTATGGACCACAGCATTATCGATAAGCAACTCGAATTCAACCGGGCCAAGGTTAGCAATTATGCCTCTATTGAAACAAAAACTAATGTCCATCGGGCGAATGCCACCGAATGCAAAGGAACAGTTCAGATGGTACCTCATTCCAATTGCATCAGCAATCATAGTCACCAACCCACCTATTAAGATAGGCTCAAAGGAATCACGAGAAATACGACTAAAATTAGCAAGCAAAAATGGGGCAACATTGACAGGTTTTCCTTGGGATGCACAAAGCATGATATACAACTCATCCCTCGATACATATGTAATGTTCTCTTCTTTGCCAAAGAGAGTGTGAGCAAGAACCTTATGGAAATATCTCCATCCAGGATTGTGGATGCTTTCTGAAACCATGGCATCAGGTTTGGCATTATCGTTTCTGGCTATGGTTCCCCAGAAATATTGAAGATCATAGCTAGTGAAGGCATCAGCAGGGGTTTTGGTCACAACATCGGGTTCATTAGGAAAACCCAATAATTCAGCAAGTTCATGATGGGTGAATCTGTACTTATTTCTAAATAACCTGAAGGTAGCCAGTCCACGGCCAAATCCATAACCACGGGTGGCATCATAGTAGAGGGAGCTTAGGAACTCCAAGGTCAGGTTACAATAAGTGCTAAATCTCTTCTCTAAAGTAAAGTGAGTCCAGTCTATTTGGCTCAGAAGGAAAACAACACTGTCTCAGATGTTAAGGATTTGCATAGCCGAGTCGTCAGGGTAGATGGTCATACCAAAGTCTCTTTGAGACAAAGCCTCAAATCGACGCCTCTGGACATCGTTCCTGAAAACAACGGTATGGTTCTCGAATGTCTGCATGGTCACTGGTCAAAGGTATCCTAGAGAAGGGTATCCTGAAAATGGAAAATATTACAGTATTAGGGAAATAATACTATTAGCTACGCGTTAGTAAAATAAAAATTAGTAATAATAATAATAAAAATAATAATAATAATAGCAAGGATGATAAGATGCAACAAATAGTAATGCATATGGTAAAGGCTTTACACTAAACATGCATGCAGTGTCCTAAAACTAACAAAAATAAAAATAAATAAATAAATAAACTAAAGATCGTGGTTTAGCTCCCACAGAGCGCTTTGTTTAATGTCGGAAGCTCGACATTAGAATTGAAAAGGGCATCATTTATCGGGAAGAGCGTGAAGCTCTTCCAACTTGTAACTTGTGATAAACTCTTTGTTTTTCTACTAAGTGGTAGTGTTTGAGTCTCTGGCCGTTCACAATGAACGTCTCATTTGACTTTCCTCTAATTTCAACTGCTCCACTTTGCAGAACTCTCGTAATTTCGAAAGGACCAGACCATCTCGAACGTAACTTTCCAGGAAAGAGTTTAAGCCTAGAGTTAAAGAGAAGAACTATATCTCCTTCGTTAAACTCCTTCTTTGTTATTCTTTTATCATGCCACTTCTTGGTTCTCTCTTTGTATATTCGGGCGTTTTCATAGGCATCTAGTCTTAGCTCTTCTAGTTCATGGATATCTAGAATCCTTTTCTTGCCTGCTGCCTTATAATTCATATTCAGGGTTTTAATGGCCCAATAAGCTTTGTGCTCAAGTTCCACAGGCAGATGGCATGATTTTCCATTAACTAGTTTGTACGGTGTGGTTCCTATGGGGGTCTTGTAGGCTGTTCTGTAAGCCCACGGAGCTTCATGAAGTTTAGTAGACCAATCCTTCCTAGAGGTTGCAACGGTTTTCTCTAAAATCTGCTTGATTTCCCTATTTGACACCTCTACTTGTCCGCTTGTTTGAGGGTGATAGGGTGTTGCTACTCGGTGTCGTACCCCGTATTTAAGCAATAGCTTCCCGAAGACATTTGAAATGAAATGGGAACCACCATCACTAATGACAATTCTTGGTACCCCGAATCTGGGAAAGATTATGTTCTTGAAAAGTTTTACCACCACTCGTGCATCATTGGTAGGAGAAGCTATTGCCTCAATCCATTTTGGCACGTAATCAACTGCGACGAGTATGTATTTATTTCTAAAAGAAGATGGAAAAATTCCCATGAAATCACTGCCCCATACGTCAAAGACTTCAACTTCTAAGATTCCCTTTTGTGGCATCTCATCGCGCCTAGAGACATTTCCAGTGCGTTGGCACCGGCCACAGTTCATAACAGCGATGTGAACGTCTTTCCAAAGGTTTGGCCAAAAGAGGCCAGATTGTAATATCTTTGCGCATGTCTTTGATGTTCTGGCATGTCCTCCATATGGTGCAGCATGGCATTGGGGTGTGACATCCTCTATTTCTGATTCAGGGACACATCGACGAAATATTCCATCGGCGCCTCTCTTGAATAATAGGGGTTCATCCCAGTAATATTGTTTAAGATCATGGAAAAATTTCTTCTTCTGTTGGTATGTTAGATCTGGTGGAAGCACCTTGGCTGCTAGATAGTTGACAAAGTCAGCATACCATGGCAAAATGGTTTTAGTATAGATTGCTTCTACTACCTCATTTGTTTCTGCATCGTTGAATAACAAGGAACATTTTATAGTTTTGCTTTTCCTTTCTAACCGGGCTACTAGTCTGTCGTAAGGAAAATCATCATTTATGGGCACTCTTTCGGGCTTTAGATCCTCGATCCTAGAGAGATGATCTGCTACCATGTTTTCAGTACCTTTCTTATCCTTTATTTCCAAATCAAATTCTTACAAAAGCAAGATCCATCTCAAGAGTCTTGGTTTGGCATCCTTCTTAGTTAACAGGTACCTAATAGCGGCATGATCGGTATAAATAACAATTTTTGCTCCTACTAGATAGAAACGAAATTTATCTAAGGCGAACACAATAGCTAGGAGTTCCTTTTCTGTGGTTGCATAGTTCATCTGTGCGTTGTCCAAGGTTCTACTTACGTAGTAAATGGCATGAAGCCTTTTTTCCTTTCTTTGTCCTAAGACAGCGCCTACATCGTAATCACTAGCGTCACACATTATTTCGAATGGTAAACTCCAATCAGGTGGTTGCATAATCAGTGCGGTAATAAGAGCATTCTTCAGATGTTCAAATGCTTTCAAGCATTCTTCATCGAATATGAATTCAGCTTCTTTCATTAGTAGTCTAGTTAAAGTTTTTGTAATCTTAGAGAAGTCTTTAATGAATCGTCGATAAAAACTGGTATGTCCCAAAAAACTTCGTACTTCTCTAACTGTTTTTGGAGGTTGAAGGTTTTCTATGATTTCTATCTTAGCCTTGTCTACTTCAATACCTCTGTTGGATACTACATGCCCAAGAACTATACCTTGTCGCACCATGAAATGGTATTTCTCCCAATTTAGCACAAGGTTCACCTTGACGCATCGTTCAAGTATCATTTCAAGGTTTGACAGACAGTGTTCGAAACTTCCCCCACACACAGAGAAATCGTCCATAAAGACTTCCATTATGTCGTCTATGAAATAAGCAAAGATCGACATCATGCATCTCTGAAAGGTTGCGGGAGCATTACATAGTCCAAACGGCATTCGACGATAGGCAAATGTGCCATAGGGGCAGGTAAATGTGATCTTTTCTTGGTCATCAGGATGAATAGGTATTTGGAAAAATCCCGAGTATCCGTCTAAGTAACAGAAATATGAATGTTTAGCTAGCCGTTCAAGCATTTGGTCTATGAAGGGTAAAGGAAAATGATATTTCCTAGTAGCTTTATTCAACTTTCTATAGTCTATGCACATTCTCCATCCAGTTTGAGTTCGTTTGGCTACGGACTCGCCTTTTTCGTTAGTCACAACTGTAACACCACCCTTCTTTGGTACGACATGCACCAGGCTGACCCATTTGCTGTCAGATATCAGATATATGATTCCTGCTTCTAGTAGCTTTTGCACTTCTTTCTTGACTACGTCGCTTAGGATAGGGTTCAATCGTCTTTGATGTTCTCTGGATGTCTTATAGTCTTCCTCCATCGTGATGCGATGCATACATATAGAGGGACTTATCCCTTTTAGATCTGAGATGTTATATCCAAGAGCTGTGGGATATTTCCTCAAGACTTCCAATAATTTCTCAGTTTCTATTTGTCCTAAATCGGCATTAACTATTACGGTTTTTTCAAGTTCAGTGTCTAGGAATTCATATCTTAGATCTTTGGGTAATGTTTTTAGTTCTACAGATGGTTTCTTTGGGCAAGGCATTGGATCGGGTGTGAGTGCTAGGCATTCTCTTAGACTGTCATCTTCATATGGGTCACGCCAGTTATCGTCTTCGAATATTAGAGGGGCTGGAACCTTCAGTACTTCCGTGTACCTTGTCGGTTCCTTCTCCATTTCTCTGACGCATTCATCGATAACGTCTAGGAAATAACATGAATCGTCTAAAGCAGGGGCCTTTAGGAATTGGGCTAAGATAAATTCGACTTTTTCTTCCCCTACTTCAAAGGTTAATTTTCCTTTCTTTACATCTATTATAGCTCCAGCTGTTGCTAAGAACGTTCTACCTAAGATGATTGGTATATTAGAGTCTTCCTTAATGTCCATTATCACGAAATCTGTCGGAATGTAGAACTGACCTATGCGAACTAGCACATTTTCTAGCATACCCACTGGATATTTAACAGAACAGTCCGCTAGTTGTATAGACATTTTTGTTGGTCTCAGTTCTCCTAAGTCAAGTTTCTTACATGTGGACAAGGGCATTAGGCTAACACTGGCTCCTAAGTCGCATAACGCTTTGTCTATAACAGTCTTCCCGATTACACAAGGTATGGAAAAGCTACCTAGATCTTTGAATTTAGGAGGCATGTTATTTTGAAGTATAGCGCTACACTCAGCAGTGAGCATAACGATTTTGTTATCTTCTAATTTTTTCTTGTTTGATAGGATCTCTTTAAGGAATTTGGCATATGAGGGCATCTGCATAATAGCTTCTGTGAAATGTATAGTTATATTTAGTTGCTTTAGAAGCTCTACGAATTTCTTAAACTGTCCTTCGTTTTTGGATTTAGCTAGTCTTTGGGGATAAGGCACAGGTGCTTTATATGGTGGCGGAGGCACATAAGGTGTTTCTTTTTCTGCGGCCTTTCCGCTTTCATCTTCCTTCTCCGTATTTGATTCTCTTATTTTCTCGGTTCCCTTTTGTAAATACTGGTGCATGGCTGAATTTTGGAGTCTTGGGTCAACGGGTCCATCGTATTCTGTTCCGCTTCGCAAAGTAATAGCGTTAGCATGACCTTTTGGGTTCGGTTGTGGTTGGCCAGGAAATGTTCCAGCAGGGGCTGTTATAGTTGATTGTTGTTGAGCTACTTGAGTGATTTGGGTTTCTAATATTTTATTATGAGTAGCCATAGCATCAAGCTTGCTTGACAATTGCTTCATCAATTCGCTCGTATGAGCATTTTGATTTGCGAAATCCCTGTTTTGCTGAGCTTGAGCATTCATAAAGTTTTCCATCATGATTTACAGGGTTGACTTTTTAGGTAGTGGCAGAGCGGGTTGTGCTCCTTTCTGAAATCCAGGTGGAACAACAGGTGCTGGGTTTGGTGGATTCAACACATTGTGATTCTTATATGAAAAGTTCGGGTGATTTCTCCTGCCAGGATTGTAAGTGTTTGAATACGGGTTCCCTTAAGCATAGTTCACTTGGTCAGTAGGAGTACTAGCCAACACTTGACATTCAGCGTTTGTATGCTCGGGGTTTCCGCATATTTCACAATTTGGCGTCACCGCAGCTACGGTAGCTGCTGGTGGTGCTATTGCTAAACTTTCGATCTTTTGAGCAATTGCGTCCACTTTAGCATAAAATCGATCTATACCGTTAACTTCATGCATTCCGCCTTTCGGAGTTAGTTTCTCTACGCTAGCACGTTCACCTCTCCATTGGAAATGGTTTTGAGGCATAGTCTTTATGAGTTCATAGGCTTCTGCATACGGTTTATCCATTAGAGCACCGCCTGCGGCAACACACAAGTTCATTTTGGTATTGTACAACAGCCCACTGTAAAAGGTATGTATTATCATCCATTCTTCAAGTCCATGGTGTGGGCATATCCTCAACATGTCTTTGTATCTCTCCCAAGCATCGAATAAAGATTCATTACCTTTTTGCTTAAATCCGTTAATTTGGGCTCTCAGCATAGCGGTCTTGCTTGGTGGGAAATATCTGGCTAAGAAGACTTTCTTCAACTCGTCCTATGTCATCACTGAGTGGGATGGTAGAGACTAGAGCCATGCTCTAGCTCTATCCCTTAATGAGAATGGAAAAAGTCTTAGTCTTATTGCTTCTTGATTGACTTCATTGGCTTTTACGGTGTCTGATGTAGCGTGATTTTTGTGGTTTCGAATCACTATCACTTTGGTACTACAATTCGATTCATTTTTTATCCTATGAAGCTGATTAAGGAAAGGAAATAGATGCCTCCAATTAACCCTGCTTGCATACTGAGGTTAAACAGTCAAAATTGTTGGTTTACAGATGCTATCAAAATAGGGGGTCTGTCTTTAGTCATTTGCTTAAAAGAACGGAGTGTCTTGACTGTACATGAGGCTTTTGGTTTGGATACTAAACCTGATTTTCTTTGATTGATGTATGGAGGTACTGGACTTTGGGTTTTTGATTAGTATGCTCGCTAAGATATCGCAATCTTATGCCTACGTATTCCCGTTTAACGAAACAGGGAAATTAGAGCGATCGTAGTTCCTCCTATTCTATGGGAGGAAAAGGTGTTTTAGTGTCTTATTTAAAGCGCAAGATTGAAGCTAAAAATGATAGGTATCTTGTTCAAAGCCCAAGATATGAAGCTGAAGGGTTATTTGTATCTTGTTTAAAGCCTAAGATATGAAGCTAAAGGGTTTTGACGGAGAGAGAATTTGTCATCTCTAAAGAGGGATTGTTGACGTTTATATGCTGTGAGCAAAGCACAAGTTTGATGCTAAAAGGTTGATTGACTCAATCGGGGATTACTTTATACAAAGCCTAAGAGGAGGCTAGAAGTTTGACTTTTCCGAGGAAAATTTTCTTTTTGTCTTGTACAAAGCCCAAGATTGAGGCTAAAAGGGATTTTTGACTCCGTTGGGGAGAATGTATCTTATATAAAGCTCAAGATGGAGGATGAACGAAGTTTGACTCAACAAGAGAGCGCTTGTATGTGTCTTGTGTAACACCCCCTTTCTATACCCCCAAATAATCAAATAAATCATTTAGGCACGTATTGAAAATTTCATCAGAGTATAATTGTAACTACGGCATAAAAAGAGAATGTCACATTATGCATGAAATTAAACACATACAACACCTGCTCAAAAAGATATGCAACAGTGGGGTAACTTTCAAACAACAAAGGATCTCAGTCCTTATACCCACATTTCAATATTTAGAATAAAAGCGGAAACATCTAAAATATTGAATAACAACCACATATATACATCAACATATATATACATCATCCAGTATGAATCACAAGCAACATCATGTTTATATACACAAATTCATTAGCAAGATACATATGCAAATGTATCACAAAAAGATCAAAACGTCCTAGCTACCCGGTGCTACATATCAGAGCCAGACGGCCAAAAAGGAAATGAAGCCACGCTTCACAAAAGACCACCAGATACCTAATCTGCAATGCCTCATAGAGCATCATAACACAGCAGAAGGGTGAGAAATATTATCATAATAACAATGCATATAATTATATATCTCAACATAAACATATAACACATATTCTCACCACAACTCATCATATATCACAATATAGATATATCATCAAGCATATTCATTATGCATACATTCACCATTATCATCATTCCACATAAACATACATATTATGTTTACTATTTCACAATCATCACATCTCACTCAATATACATCGCAAGGCATATATATATAAAACCAAGCATATTCCTCATAATGCTTATCATTCGACATAAACACACATA
The DNA here is from genome assembly GCA_022829125.1 of Lathyrus tuberosus. Taxonomy (NCBI): domain Eukaryota; kingdom Viridiplantae; phylum Streptophyta; class Magnoliopsida; order Fabales; family Fabaceae; genus Lathyrus; species Lathyrus tuberosus. The sequence continues at coordinate 2,429,743 of JALAZF010000282.1, forward strand.
TTCATGTTTATCCATCCATGCACACCTGCACAATTCTACTCATTCCACATCAACATATACATATATATGTTTATTCATTAATGCACAAATACAATGATGACAAATGCAACTCATAGAGACCGACTCACGACTCTATGCAGATGCATGCGGTACCGACTCATCATCTCAAGTTCAATTGAAGAACTTATTGGAACCATCGCTCGTTACATCACTGTAACTCCCCGTCGGGCATATGATGTTCCCCGTCGCTCACACCCCACATGGGCACACGATGTTTATGGATCGTTCACACCCCACACGGGCACACGACCCGATCGCTCACACCCCACATGGGCACACGATCGTCTATAATCATCGCTCACACCCCACATGGGCACACGACGTTATAGCGGATTCCCTCTGGAACCAATCCGTCGCTCACACCCCACATGGGCACACGACGTTTATGGATCGCTCACACCCCACACGGGCACACGATCCGATCGCTCACACCCCACATGGGCACACGATCACAAGATGCATATCATGATGCTTGACACACAAGAACTCATGACAATCAAATGCATCTTCACACATATATGCAACCATAATCATGCATATATTTCAACTCATCATCAATATTCATGCATTGAAAACAATTCAAACAATGCATTTCAACCATATAGGCCACCAACCACATACATTGGAATTTCACATAAACAATGCATATCATCACAAACCACAACAATCATACAATCACAATTACTTCCACAAGGGATTCACACCACAAAGGCTACCCACAACACATCATAACAACATACATTGATATTCAATCAAACAATGTATTTTACCACACAACAACATCATTATCACATGCATTAACATCAATTGTATAACAACATACACAATTATCCAAACAATTCAATTTACGGTTCACCGTAAAAGTCGGTTAAAAGTCGGCTAAAAATAATATTTTTCATCACCATCAAATAGAACATATTTTTAGCTTCAGTTTGATATAAAGAACAGCTCAATCGGATAAACGACAAAAAAGTTACGGACTTTTAAAGAAAATACTTTTCGAAAAACTAGCAGAGTTCAGTCGATTGCACTCCTGATGCAATCGATTGCACAGTCCCAGACTTGCAATTTTTCGCCCTTTTACATATGTGCAATCGATTTGCATCCTGCTGCAATCGATTGCACCTGTTAAAAACCAGAAAAAATAGCTGCTGCCTCCACACAAAACCCTCCGGAAACCCGACCGATTCAATTCTATGATACGAAACAAATACACAGTAATCCTTACCAAATATATATCAACGTTTTAGGACCATAAAACGATAATTCTACGACGTTCGATTTTCACCAAAATCTCACATTCTCAAAACCCAAAAATGTCAAAACTCACAATATCAACCGATTTCAACCAAACGAGTTTCTATAATCTCGGCCTAACCTCATACGACTAATCTACGCAATTTATTTCGAAATTCATCCGTGAAAACATCGATTTCTATCGATTTCCTACAATTCGACCTAAACTGAAAAATATGGAAAACCAACCAAAACATCCACACAAAACACATACATAATCATACCCAAAGTTAGGATAACAATATTTCGCACCCTTACCCGATTTCTCGATTCTTGGAAGCTTGATCTTGATGATTTGTAGCTTTTCTTCTTTTTCTCTTCTCTTTTTCTCTCTTGCTCTCTTTTCTCTCTTTTTTTTCTGTTTTTTTCTTTCTTTTCCCTCTTTCTCACCACCAACTTTCTATTTTAATAAAACAAATATCTATCCCAACAAAAAGACCAAAATACCCCTACACTCAAATATCTCGCAAACGCTCTCAAAACGCGATAAAACATAATCACGATGAAAAATAATATATTCTCAAATAAAAGTCAAGAATAAAATAATATAATAATAAAAATAATTAAATCGTCTCGATTAATTAAATAAGACGAAACTGGGGCGTTACAACTCTCCCCCACTTAGACATTTTCGTCCTCGAAAATATACTGAGACGAACAACTCCGGACACGACTCTCGCATCCGACTAACAAACCAACATGCCAACAAAAGGCACACCACAAATAACACAACTGACAAACCACCGTGCTAACAGCAGATACAACAACGGCACGGCAACGACGACAAGATGCAAAGCCCATACAATGCACTTGACGACCAACTCACAACTCAAGGAAAACCACGATACCAACACACAGGTTCACTCTAGAACCGAAACACAACAAGATCGTTACCATCACCACAGATAACACTCCCCTAATTCACCAAAAATCACTGTTCACTTTAATGTTACCAACCTCACACTCTCCTGTGTTTTCTCATACACCATACACAAGTCTCGGAATTGCTCAAACAATTCTAACTCCCTGACCATCAAAACAGACATGCATAGAAACTTTCGACTTAACTTTTCAGGCACATCAACAGATTTTCCCCGAAGGATAATCCAAGCCAAATTCATAACTCATCACGAACTCTAACCATCCTTGTTGTCTCATACTCTATTCCTTTAGACCAAACAAGTACTCAATATCCTTGCGATTACAAAACACTTCGAACCTAGAACCATAAAGATAATACCTCCAACTATTCCAACACCATACCACCACAACCAATTCCAAATCCATAATAATACAGATCCTTTTATAAATCCTCAATTGTCGTAAAGCATAAGCCACGACTTTACCCTCTTGCATTACCACGTTGACTAAACTCATCAAAGACACATCACAATACCCCACAACCGGTTTATTAGGATCACACAAAATCAAAGCTGAAACCGTAGACAACTTCTACTCCAGCTCACCAAAACTTACTCACAACGAACATCCAAACAAACGACTCACCCTTTGTAAGTCAACTGAGATACCAGAAGTACGAACTTAACAAAGTCTTCCATAACCTGTAATAACAACCAACTGAGCCCAAACGTTTCTAATCCCTTAACTAACTTCGGAGCCTCTCATGTAGAACTACATCTACTTCCGATGGATCCATTAACCATACTCTCATCTGAAATAACATTTCCAAGAAACTAACCCTTTTCAACCAAAATTCTCACTCGAATAACTTAGCATAAAACTTCGTCTCTTTTCAAGACTTGTAATTCAAATCTCAAACACTTTACTCATTCTTCCTCTGAGTTTATAACAAATCCAAATATCCTCAATCGAAACCACTACGAACTTATCCAATTAAATATGGAAGATACGATTCCTCTACTCCATAAACATTAGAGACGCGTTACTAACACCAAATACCATCACTGTACGTTGCAATTCCCAACCAAAATCCAAAAGATATAAATCCTTAAAGCTTTTGCAAAACTTTTCACTGGGTAACTGGTTACTCATATACAAGCTTAACCGAGTAAATAACAACCTATTCCGAGGATAACAAACCTAACCAGTCACATTAAATCGATCAAAGCCTCAACTCACACAATTCACCACTCTTATAAAACATTCCAAACAATTGTAACTCACTCAAACTCAACCAAACCATTCTAGTCATCTGTTCATGAAAGTGGACACTTATTCTCAATCATTACCTTATTCAACTGTTAGTAATCCATACCCAATTTCTTCTCCTGACCGTCCAATTCCGCAATTCCAACATGTATCAACAACCAACCAAAAAGAATTCTCAAACACAATGTTACATCCACCCACAAGGGTTTCCTCACAATTTCCATTAATGCCTTAAAACTCCAAAGACTCCAAACCCACCAGAACTCTTAGTTTGTTGTCTATAGTCTCAATACCATTATACTTGTTATTCCATTCCACCATCCTTCCTTTTGTTACCAACAATACTGGAGCTCTCTAAGACAACACCTTAATGTTCCATCCAAAAACACATCTGAAAACTATGCCCAACTGACGGCCCATCACTGTGACTTCCTGCCAATTCCCAGAACACTACCATCACAGACAAAACAAACAACTTATTCCCATCTACTAAGAGTTTCCTACTTACTTAGCAGATATAAACCTCAACTATTCACCTTCGTCCAATTAAGTTCAATCTCTACTCTCTGTGAAGCAGTCCTTAAATAAAACCCAATCATTCTCTCTCAATGACTTCCCAACTGGACTAACATACCAAAACCTCTAATCCATTTCATCTTCCGATATTAGCATCTTCATCGACTCATCAAAACAATCTGTAATCATCTCCTTAAATTCCAAACAATTCATTTCACACACTATCAAAACCGGAAAGACCCGCCTATTCCATCCAACATAATTTCCGTCTGCTATCAACAAGAGATTAAGGGTGATCAGTTCCTCAATTTGTCAATAGACAGCCGACAATCATGATGGGGCATAAACTGTCTGTACCAAACTATAATAGAATTACTTACATCTCATGCACAAAACTACCTAAGGCACAAATCCTTAGTTAACATAAACCTTACTTCCGCATTCCTTCCGGAACCGGGAACCACACTGTCCAAAGAGCACTTACAATCTTGCAATTCACAATACACGGAGCCAACGCTCCACACCTGAAGTAACTTGGAGAAGTACCAGCTTCTCCCCCACTTATCTCATTCTAACTCCTGAAAACAAAGGATTTGAAACCAGAAAGCACTGACAGTGTTTCACACACATATCATGTACTAAGGGGCAAACAACAACGACAGTATTCAACTGTCACACCAACAGACTCAACAACAGACTCAACACTGGCTCTGATACCACTTAATGTAACACCCCCTTTCTATACCCCCAAATAATCAAATAAATCATTTAGGCACGTATTGAAAATTTCATCAGAGTATAATTGTAACTACGACATAAAAAGAGAATGTCACATTATGCATGAAATTAAACACATACAACACCTGCTAAAAAAGATATGCAACAGTGGGGTAACTTTCAAACAACAAAGGATCTCAGTCCTTATACCCACATTTCAATATTTAGAATAAAAGCGGAAACATCTAAAATATTGAATAACAACCACATATATACATCAACATATATATACATCATCCAGTATGAATCACAAGCAACATCATGTTTATATACACAAATTCATCAGCAAGATACATATGCAAATGTATCACAAAAAGATCAAAACGTCCTAGCTACCCGGTGCTACATATCAGAGCCAGACGGCCAAAAAGGAAATGAAGCCACGCTTCACAAAAGACCACCAGATACCTAATCTGCAATGCCTCATAGAGCATCATAACACAGCAGAAGAGTGAGAAATATTATCATAATAACAATGCATATAATTATATATCTCAACATAAACATATAACACATATTCTCACCACAACTCATCATATATCACAATATAGATATATCATCAAGCATATTCATTATGCATACATTCACCATTATCATCATTACACATAAACATACATATTATGTTTACTATGTCACAATCATCACATCTCACTCAATATACATCGCAAGGCATATATATATATAAAACCAAGCATATTCCTCATAATGCTTATCATTCGACATAAACACACATATTCATGTTTATCCATCCATGCACACCTGCACAATTATACTCATTCCACATCAACATATACATATATATGTTTATTCATCAATGCACAAATACAATGATGACAAATGCAACTCATAGAGACCGACTCACGACTCTATGCAGATGCATGCGGTACCGACTCATCATCTCAAGTTCAATTGAAGAACTTATTGGAACCATCGCTCGTTACATCACTGTAACTCCCCGTCGGGCATATGATGTCCCCCGTCGCTCACACCCCACATGGGCACACGACGTTTATGGATCGCTCACACCCCACACGGGCACACGACCCGATCGCTCACACCCCACATGGGCACACGATCGTCTATAATCATCGCTCACACCCCACATGGGCACACGACGTTATAGCGGATTCCCTCTGGAACCAATCCGTCGCTCACACCCCACATGGGCACACAACGTTTATGGATCACTCACACCCCACACGGGCACACGATCCGATCGCTCACACCCTACATGGGCACACGATCACAAGGTGCATATCATGATGCTTGACACACAAGAACTCATGACAATCAAATGCATCTTCACACATATATGCAACCATAATCATGCATATATTTCAACTCATCATCAATATTCATGCATTGAAAACAATTAAAACAATGCATTTCAACCATAAAGGCCACCAACCACATACATTGGAATTTCACATAAACAATGCATATCATCACAAACCACAACAATCATACAATCACAATTACTTCCACAAGGGATTCACACCACAAAGGCTACCCACAACACATCATAACAACATACATTGATATTCAATCAAACAATGTATTTTACCACACAACAACATCATTATCACATGCATTAACATCAATTGTATAACAACATACACAATTATCCAAACAATTCAATTTACGGTTCACCGTAAAAGTTAGTTAAAAGTCGGCTAAAAATAATATTTTTCATCACCATCAAATAGAACATATTTTTAGCTTCAGTTTGATATAAAGAACAGCTCAATCGGATAAACGACGAAAAAGTTACGGACTTTTAAAGAAAACACTTTTCGGAAAACTAGCAGAGTTCAGTCGATTGCACTCCTGATGCAATCGATTGCACAGTCCCAGACTTGCAATTTTTCTCCCTTTTACATATGTGCAATCGATTTGCATCCTGCTGCAATCGATTGCACCTGTTAAAAACCAGAAAAAACAGCTGCTGCCTCCACACAAAACCCTCCGGAAACCCGACCGATTCAATTCTATGATACGAAACAAATACACAGTAATCCTTACCAAATATATATCAACTTTTTAGGACCATAAAACGATAATTCTACGACGTTCGATTTTCACCAAAATCTCACATTCTCAAAACCCAAAAATGTCAAAACTCACAATATCAACCGATTTCAACCAAACGAGTTTCTATAATCTCGGCCTAACCTCATACGACTAATCTACGCAATTTATTTCAAAATTCATCCGTGAAAACATCGATTTCTATCGATTTCCTACAATTCGACCTAAACGGAAAAATATGGAAAACCAACCAAAACATCCACACAAAACACATACATAATCATACCCAAAGTTAGGATAACAATATTTCGCACCCTTACCCGATTTCTCGATTCTTGGAAGCTTGATCTTGATGATTTGTAGCTTTTCTTCTTTTTCTCTTCTCTTTTTCTCTCTTGCTCTCTTTTCTCTCTTTTTTTTTTTCTGTTTTTTTCTTTCTTTTCCCTCTTTCTCACCACCAACTTTCTATTTTAATAAAATAAATATCTATCCCAACAAAAAGACCAAAATACCCCTACACTCAAATATCTCGCAAACGCTCTCAAAACGCGATAAAACATAATCACGATGAAAAATAATATATTCTCAAATAAAAGTCAAGAATAAAATAATATAATAATAAAAATAATTAAATCGTCTCGATTAATTAAATAAGACGAAACCGGGGCGTTACATCTTGCACAAAGCCTAAGACGGAGGCTAAAAGAGTTGACTCAACAAGAGAGTCTTGAACAGGTGATTGACTCAACAAGAGAGTTTGAAGGTTGATTGACTCAACAAGAGAGTATTTTATACTCAACAAGAGAGTGATTTGCTGTCTCGTATGAAGCCCGAGATTGAGGCTAAAAGGAGATTGACTCAACAAGAGAGTTTTTTATACTCAATAAGAGAGTGTTTTATATGTCTTGTACAAAGCCCAAGACGGCGGCTAAAAGTTGACTCAACAAGTGAATCTTTTATACTCAACAAGAGAGTGGTTTTTTTATATGTCTTATACAAAGCCCAAGACGGAGGCTAAAAGAGTTTCACTCAACAAGAGAGTCTAAAAAGGTTAGCTCTACTAGGGAGAATCATTTGTACAAAGCCCAAGAGGAGGCTGTCTTACTGCTGAGGATTAGATCAATAGGCAGGCCCAAGGGTGGGGAACTCTCATGAGAGAGACCGGGTTTCAGAGTGATCGGTGTTTCTTCCTATGTTTGAAAGGAACTTGAGAATGTCTTTGAGACTCAAAAGGCTTAGACTGTCCAAGTCTAGAGTTTTATCTTTTGTACAATGCCCAAGAGGTGGCACGTGCATTAAGGGATGAGTATCAACCCTAAAATGGCCAGAGTTTTGACGCTGGAAAGACTGCTCTAGCAAAGGATGACTAAGTTCTGTCTTATACCTTTAAGAGGTCACCAGGGTCCTTGTATTAAGCCCAAGAGAAGGCATAAGAACTTCTAAGAAGCCGAAGGGTCCTTGTACAATGCCCAAGAGGAGGCGGGGATGATTTTAGGAAGCCTGTGGGTCCCCAAACCAAGAGAAGTTCAAGAAATACAATTCATAAAGAAGAGATCATTCCAGGAAAATTTGAGAACTTAGAAGAAACTCAAGAGATGCCATTCACGGAGAAAAGATCATCTCTGGGGAGTTAGAGTTTCTTTGACAATTTCGAGGGGTGACAGTCTGAGAAAAGGTTCACCGAGAATACTGCCTTTCTCTTTGTTCCATATTATTTAACCCCAAGAGGAGGGAAGGTTGTATCTGGAATCCTACGGGGGATCTAGTTTTGTTTTGTATTTAAGAGTGACCAACAGGGCTTTACCTAGTTCTAGACGTAGTTTCCGGGGAAAACTCTAAATAACTATACTAGTATTACACAGTGGATATGTGACAAGTATATAAAAGGATGTGAAAGAAAACTTACAGTGAAACAGCCCCACAATACAGTTATATACATATGAAAGCGGTAAATGAAAGCGGATAAACACTTACCTGTTGTAGAGCTTCCTTGCTGTTTTGTTAGTTGTTTAACAAAGAAATTAAAGAAAGTGCTTTGAAAATATTGTTGGGGGCTTACAGCTCAAGGAGAGGCCCAAGTTTTAACGACGATCGCACCGTTGTTTTGAAAACTGTACAGAGGGACTTATACAATATGTGAGGCCCAAAGAGTTTTTATGTACAAGGGGGTTGGGTCTTGTACTCTATTAGAGGCCCAAAGATTTATTTTTTGTATAAGAGATGGGACTTAAAACTCAAGGAGAGGCCCAAGTTTTTATTAAAAAGGCGACGATCGTGCCGAATTTTTTGACGGTATCGGGACTTATACAATACACTGAGGCCCAAAATGGTTTTAATTTTATGAAAGGATGGGACTTACACTCTCTCAAGAGGCCCATGAGTGTTTGAAAATGATTGATGTGGGTGGAATCAATCAAAACCCTAATTTCATCATTTTTAAATGTAAATTCTTAAAGAAAATAAAAAAAATGATAAAACACCAAATAAGCTTGAATAAACAACTTGTGATTTTTGGTTAAGGTTTGAAAAATGAGGTTTTAATCACAAGATGAATTAAAACTCATTTGGTTTTGATTTTTCAAGATGAATATTCACTTTTAAAATGTTTAAAAACAATTAAAAATGAATTTATTCATAAAAATACCAACTATATTAAATAAATAATATAAATTTCATTTTATTGTGGTATAAAATATTTCAACATTTTTGTGATTTTTTTCAAAAAGAACCAATCAAAAATAATTAAAATTGAGGAAGTTATTAATTTTTCAAATCATTAAAAATAATAAGAAAAATAATAGAAAATGGAAAAAAACATTAAAAAGGGGTCTGGGCGAGGGGGATTCGAACCAAAGACCTCTTGTGTGCAGTGCGCGCCTCCTACCATTGGGGTGGTGATACATCCGTGTATCAAAACCACCCTAGAAGTACATAAGGCAGGGTGTGTTTTTGGCCTGGCCAAGGCAAGGCAAGACAAAGTTTTGGTAAAAAACGTAAGGCTTGTAACTTTCTCATTTCTCCATGGATTGGGATAAAATTTAGGTCTATCCTGCCTAGAATTTCACAAGGAATCCAATGGTGGTGGTGGTTTTTTTAGAAAATAAATCCTCCTCAATATCCGATAGTGGTTTTGAAATAGGCCATAATTTGCATTTTCTGTGCTATCTCTTGTTGCAGGCATGAATTACATGATGAATTGGTCCAAACACAACATATATAACATGTATGAGATGTGTATGATCAGTGGACTTCAAAGCAATGCATATTTCAAAGAGTTCAAGTTGTGATGCGTACCTCTTTAGGAGCCTTTTGGGCAATTTGTCAAGTGCTTTGTTCCAAAAACAATTTGATGCTTTGGACACCCTTAAATGATCCCTTATAAGCTTTTAGGATGATTGGAATCAGCTGGAAACCTCAGGAATGGAAATTGGCCCTTTCTTGCAAAAGGGGCAAAAGTGACCAAAATAGCAACTCTCTCAAATGGTGTTCCAGATGTGGGGAACCATTTGGGACAGTTAAAGGATGATACTTGGAGTGTGTTTGAGGCTTTATCTGGTTTTGAAAGTGACTGAATCAAGACATGGCTTGAAAAATGCAAAAAAGTCCTATTTTAAGGTTTTGAGAAGGGACTTTGAGATTTTGGGGTTACAGGTCACTTGTGAGAGTTTAGACAGCTTAGATATGACATATTGGATGTGTTTGGATCATGAGCTATGATGGAAATGCTCTCTAACTCAAAAAAATCAGAGTTACCTTGCTAAAGAAGGCATATTTTGCCTAGAGAAAGAGATTTTGAGGAAAACAAGTGTTGTAGTGCTTTGGTGTACTTAAACTGAGTACAAATGAGCTCTCTTTATAGTAGAGCAAGTTTGTTTTTCAAGTAATAGTGAATGGCAACTGCAGCAACTCATTGTCCAATTGCATCACTTTGGAATCTTAAGTCTCCTCTAGCCATTGACTAGAGGTTAGAGCACAGGCCTATGGTTCTTTGGTTCAAAGCTTATCCTTGACTTATTCAGTTAGAAATGGCTCAGTTCATGTCACCTTGGTGAATCCATTGAATGCTCCAAAACAAAATTGGAGTCTTGTCCCCTCTTTAGGGTTTTTAAGGTTTGGCATGCTATTTTTAGTTCCAAAGATTTGGGAGGCTTATGGATCAGTGTTTGTCCCTCCTTGGTCTCCTCCTGAGGTGTTCAGATGGATAAACTTGTTTGTCATTTGACCAAATTGCTCAAATCGATAAAAATGCACAAATCTGCCTTGTTATGACAGTTGCAGCAAGGCATATTGCCACTGTCATAACTCTTAGCTCAAATGGAATTTCATGGGGTTCTTGGACATTTTGGAAAACCCTCATATGATACAACACACGTGTGATCATAGTTTGTTTTGAAACATTTTGGATCCAAGTGAAAAATGCCCCTACATTTTGAGAAAAGTGAAACAGATTCTGACTTAGTGAAAATTTCACTAAGTGTTGGAAAAAGTGACATTTCATGTTTTCAGCCATTTTGATCCAACCATAACTCAAAATCCATGATGAATTGGAATGAGGTGTAGTTGACACTTTTAAATTATGCCATGAGATCTATAAATCCATCTTTGGACCAGCCCAAATGGTTGCTTGGATCTCAAGTTATGATCCTTGGAAGTTGGTACCCTAGCCACTTTGTTCCATAACTTAGAAAAATTCTAAGTTTTTATGGTTACCCCTTTTACAAGTTATCCCACTTTCTTTGATTTTTCTTGATGAATGTTGATTCAAATCACACATTAACATCATTTTAGGGTCAAGGAACCATAATTGTGAAAAATCTCAAAAAGTCAAACTTTGACTTTTGTGCACAGTTGACTTTTTACCAGATGAATTCCAAACTGTGCGATCCTTTATGAAATCAAATCCTTGATCTAAATCAAACTTGATGGATATGTTCCATAGGTGTTATAGGGTGTATTGAATCATGTCCCAGGGTTTGGGAGCATGTCTAGGTCAAAAGTCAAAGGTTCAGTTGACTTTTTCCCCGAAACCCTAATTGTGGTCCTGAGGAAATTGAAACTTGTGGATCAAGCTTCTTGGATCAATCCATTGTTGTAAATGGATCAATGTGGTTTATTAGAGACCCTCAAATCATGTCTTGAGGTCTTGGCTCATTTTTTGTCCCAAAAGTCAACTTAGGGGTGAATTAGGTCAAGAAACCCTAATTCTCGATTTTTGGTGAATGCATCCCCTGAGGCTAAATTGACTTGATGATTGGGTCCATAAGGTCCCTTTGAGTATCTTGGGTTATGCTTTGAAGTATTGGCTCATGCCCAGAGGAAAATTTCCATCTGGACGCCCTAGTCGACCAAAACCCTAATTTGGTGACACTGGCGATCTTGAGGCTTGATCCACTTGGAATGTTGCAGCCTTGTGCTTAATCCTTGATGTGGGAGTCCTCTTGATCCATTGTGGATGTTTGATAGGTTTATACAAGTTGAATATCATGTCATTCCTTGATTGATCATTTGTCTAAGAGCTCTGAGAGGGCTTGAAAACCCTAATCTCTGATTGTAGTGAATGCTCAACAATTTCTGAGGAGATAGATGAGGCATAAAGGTACATCCATATTGTGATGATGATTTGCACAATGATGGGAAATCTTAGTGGTCAAAATTTGGGGTATGACAGATGCCCTTATTTAATCTTCTTGGACCCGAAGGTGTGAATGGCGAAGGTATTCGGGCATTCGAGGTGCAAGATGATTAAATATCGGAATACCCGAAATTTTGACAGTGGTTATGAATGGTAGCTTACACATTCATCTTCCTTTGCTAAGCGGTGATACTTAGAAAAGGTAAAACTTCCCCTTGATCCTGGTCTTCGGCTAGGGAACTGGTCTCAGTTTCTGATACAAACTTCCCCTCGATCCTGGTTTCCTACCAAGGAACTGGTCTCAGTTTCTGATATAAACTTCCCCTCGATCCTGGTTTCCTACCAAGGATCTGGTCTCAATTTCTGGTGTAAACTTCCCCTCGATCCTGGTTTCCTACCAAGGAACTGGTCTCAGTTTCTTTTGTCAATAAATCTTATTGACAAGGGACGCTATTTGTAGCGGCTTTTCCTCAAACTTCTCGCCGAATTTTCCTGGAGAGATGCCATTTGATGGAAAAAAGTTTTGATGTCAGACTTGCTGGGGGACCCATCTGTCTGAGTTGTAGAGGTGTGCAAACTTCTCTGTTTTGGAGACGCCATTTGTTGACTCTACTGGGGAAAATGAGTCTCTTGAGAGACTGCTTTCTATTTGGGGATATTACATCATACTTTTCTCGGGATCTTCTCGGAGAAATGCCATGTGATGTAATCTAAATTTAGAGGTCTTCCCCGGGGATTTTCCTTAGTCCGGGAAAGTGAAGACATCATCTTCAATGGCGAAGAGTGACGTTAATCGAATGTTTTCTTGCCTTTCAGAGATTCAAGTTATCAAAGTGGTCAAGGACCAACATCAATCCAGAAATAAACTGGAGGAGAGATTGTTCAGACGCAACATTCCCTGACGAGGCAAGAACTGATAACTCGATTGAGAGGACTTTTATCACTTGGGAACAAGACCGATTAGAGTGATAGTGATGCAATATGAATATGAATGCAAATCAATAATGCATGACGTATGTATGTATATGCTGACAAAACTGACACGACATACAGACTAACGGATGAACACGACTGGATACTCAGCCACTGCGGGGGATGAAAAGTATCAGTTGTTCAAAAGTAGCAATTTTGCCTTGGTTAGGAGGGATAGTCCCCACGGGGAACAACGTTGATCGGGCTTAGGAGATAAGAACTCTGCCGGGGATGTCAGATAGAATATTCGCATCTGACACAGCTGATCCTTCATTTAGGTGTACTGGTTTAGAAGGAGTACTTTGATTCTACACTTTGAAGCTCGACTACTTCTGGAGAAGCGATCGATGTTCTTTCGATGTTCAATAGTCAAAAGAAATTGCCATCTTTATTTTAAAAGCACAAAAAGTTGACAAGTAAATTCATTTTTGTTTTATTTCAAGAATCGTTGATCATATTGAAATTCTATAAAGCTAAAACAAATAAGATTTACAAATAAAAGCACTTGGGCTCAAATTTTATTGATAGGATGGAGATCAGCCAAGCGTGCGATTCCATGGAGTATTTACAAAGTTAGAAAATGGTAATTTAAGGGAAAAGGGCTACATTGAAACATAACGATCACTATCCTTCTACCAACTTTGAATTCTAGACATCCTGGGCTTCCGTCAAAGATGACCTTGACTGGAGTTTTCTGATGAACGGTATGACGGTTGCTGAGGGATTTGCCCCTTTGTTGGACGTAGTTACTTACCATTAACCCCTAACTTTTTCCTGGATTGTACTTTGAGGTTTCCAATCCATCGGGATGATTTTTGCTTATGTCTCTAATTTTTGCCTGGACCGCCCTTTCGGGTTTTCAATCCACCGAGACGATTTTTTATTTTTTATTTTATTTTATTTAGGTGAAGTATTTCTTGACTACGTCAACAATTGTGGGGTAGGAAAATTTCTCTCCGTCCATGGTTGCAAGTCTCAGGGCACCGCCTGAGAAAGATTTCTTGACCACATAGGGGCCGTCATAGTTCGGAGTCCATTTGCCCCAAGAATCAGTGAGAAATGATTGTATCTTTTTAAGCATAAGGTCTCCTTTCCTGATGACGCGAGGTCGGACCTTTTTGTCAAACGCCTTCTTTATTCTTTGTTGATATAACTGACCATGGCATAATGCCGTTATTCATTTTTCTTCGATCATATTCAGTTCGTCGTGTCGACTTTGACACCATTCAGCCTCTGTTAGCTTAGCTTCTATCAATACCCGGATTGATGGGGTTTCTACTTCTATGGGGAGCACTGCTTCCATGCCATATACTAGAGAGAAAGAGGTTGCCCCTGTTGAAGTGCGGACAGATGTGCGATAACCGTGAAGAGCAAAGGGTAGCATCTCGTGCCAATCTTTATAGGTTACAACCATTTTTTGAACGATCTTCTTGATGTTCTTGTTAGCCGCTTCTACCGCTCCGTTCATCTTAGGTCGGTAGGGAGATGAGTTATGGTGTTCGATCTTGAACTCAGCGCACAACTCCCTCATCATCTTATTATTCAAGTTAGATCCATTATCAGTAATGATCTGGCTCGGAACCCCATAACGGCAGATGAGATTGTTTTTGATAAATCGGATCACCACTTGTGGGGTTACATTGGCGTACGATGCTGCTTCGACCCACTTGGTGAAGTAATCAATGGCTACCAGGATGAACTGATGTCCGTTTGAAGCCTTGGGCTCAATCATGCCAATCACGTCGATTCCCATATGGAAAAAGGCCATGGGGAAGAGAGAAATTTGAGATGTGTTGGCGGTACATGAATTTTGTCTGAGTATATCTGACACTTGTGACACCTCCTCATGTACTTGTAGCAATCGGATTCCATGGTCAACCAGTAGTACCCTGCTCTTATAATTTTCCTCGCCATTGTGTGTCCGTTGGCATGAGTGCCAAAGGATCCTCCATGAATTTCTTTTATCAGCATGTCTGCCTCTGGTCTGTCTACACATCGGAGCAAGACCATATCAAAGTTTCTCTTATAGAGTGTATCACCGCTCAGGAAGAAGCTACCTGCTAGCCTTCTGAGGGTCTTTCTGTCCTTTCTAGATGCCCCAGGTGGGTATTCTTTTTTCTGAAGGAAGCATTTGATATCGTAATACCAAGGTTTGCCGTCTATGACTGCTTCAATCGCGAAGATGTAAGCGGGCCTTTCAAGGCGCATTATGTCGATCTTAGGTATGTCGTTCCTTTGACCTACACTAATCATGGAAGAGAGAGTGGCTAATGCATCAGTCAAGTGATTCTCTTCATGAGGGATATGATGAAACTCGATTCTGTTGAAGAATGGTAACAACCTTCTTGCGTAATCTTTGTAAGGTATCAGTCCTGATTGGTATGTGTTCCAATCTCCTTTGATCTGATTGATAACCAGGGCTGAGTCGCCATATACATCCAATTTCTTAATCCTTAAGTCGATTGCTTCTTCGAGACCCATGATGCAAGCTTCGTATTCGGCCTCGTTGTTTGTACACTTGAATGTCAGTCGGGAGGTGAAAGGAATGTGGGTACCCCAAGGTGTTATGATGATTGCCCCAATTCCGTTTCCATAATGATTAACAGCTCTGTCAAAGATAAGTCCCCATTGGGAACCTGATTCCGGCCCTTCACTGGGTAGCGGTTCATCGCAGTCTTTCATTTTCAAATACATGACATCTTCGTCTGGGAAGTCAAATCCAACTGATTCCTGATCGTTAATCAGTTGATGAGCCAAATGATCAGCTAAAACACTTCCTTTAATGGCTTTCTGAGCATGATACTCGATGTCGTATTTTGATAACAACATCTACCAACGGGCAATCCTTCCCGTGAGAGCAGGTTTTTCAAAGACATACTTGATTGGATCCATTTAGGAGATTAACCAAGTAGTGTGACGAATCATATACTGGCAAAGACGTTTGGCTGCCCAACCCAGAGCACAGCAAGTTTTCTCAAGCATAGTGTACCGAGTCTCGCAGTCGGTGAATTTCTTGCTCAAATAGTAAATGGCAGACTCTTTCCTTTTGGTTTCGTTTCGTTGGCCAAGTACACAACCCATTGAGTCTTCCAAGACTGTTAGGTAGATGATCAGTGGTCTTCCTTCCACTGGAGGTGATAGAATCGGTGGGTTCGACAGGTATTCCTTGATACTGTCGAAGGCGGTTTAACAGTCTCAGTCCAAACACAATCCTGATTCTTTTTGAGTAATTTGAAAATCGGTGCACATGTTGCGGTCATGAGGAATATAAATCTGGAAATGTAGTTCAAACGTTCCAGGAATCCCCTGACTTGTTTTTCAGTATTTGGAGAAGGCATTTCTTGAATGGCCTTGACCTTGTCAGGATCAACCTCAATTCCTTTCTGGCTGACGATGAACCCAAAGAGTTTCCCTGAACGGACACCGAATGTGCACTTATTGGGATTCAAGTGGAGTTTATACTTTCTCAGATGCTCGAATAGTTTTGACAGGTGGGTCACATGCTCCTCTTCTGTTTTAGATTTGGCAATCATATCATCGACATATACTTCGATTTCTTTGTGTATCATGTCATGAAACAGAGTAGTCATGGCCCTTTGATTGGTTGCCCCGACGTTCTTCGAACCGAACGACATTACCTTGTAACAAAAGGTACCTCATAGGGTAATGAACGAAGTTTTCTCCATGTCTTTCGGCGCCATTTTGATTTGGTTATAGCCCGAGAAGCCATCCATGAAGGAGAAAACTTTGAACTTTGTTGTACTGTCTACCAGCATGTCTATGTGCGGTAAGGGAAAGTCATCCTTTGGACTTGCTTTGTTCAGATCCCTGTAGTCTACGCATAATCTGAAATTTCTGTCCTTTTTCAGAACTAGTACGATGTTGGCTAACCATTGAGGATATTCTGATGTGGCGAGGAAACCCGTATCAATCTGTTTCTGTACTTCCTCTTTGATTTTGATGGACATGTCTGGGTGAGTCCGTCTTAACCTCTGTTTTACTGGCAGACACTCTGATCTCAATGGTAGATGATGTTCCACGATGCTGGTATCCAACCATGGCATGTCCTGGTAGGACCAAGCGACTACATTGAGAAACTTTTTGAGAAGATTTATCAAACTTTCTTTGACAGTCAGACTGAGCAGTGCCCCAATCTTGACTTCTTTTCTCTCTTATTCTGAACCCAAGTTGACCGTTTCCAACGACCCCTTTTGAGGTTTGATGGACCTTTCCTCTTGTCTGAGTAATCGGGAGATCTCTTCTGAAATTTCTTCGTCATCTTCTTCTTCAGCCTCAAATACCGGGAATTCAAAGTTGGGAGAAGGCATTGGATCGTATGTGAAATTCTGGTATCAGACGTGTGATGTTAAGGTGCGATGTCACAACAACACACTCTGCACAATGGACAACAATAACAGTAAAATAACACCAAGAGTTGTTGACCCAGTTCGGTTACAACCAACCTACTCTGGGGGCTACCAAGCCAGAGATGGAATTCACTACTTGTAGATATAATTTACAGACTCAACAACCCGTTGACAATCTCCTAAACTTATACTCTACTAATGACTTCCTACCTAAGAAACCACTTAGGTATGAGAACACCACTCAATCCCTTACAAACTCTCAAAGAAACCACTTTGAGTACCCTTGATCTTGCTTCCTAGCTTCGATCAAGCAAACACTCTCTATTGCTTCACAGCTTCTAGAGAGGACAGAAACTCAACACCTATTCAAACCCTAGAATAGTGTAAATACAAGCACTCTAAACAAACTCTAGACACTAAGCCTCCAGCTCCTGATCTTCTGAATGTTTTCTGTCCCTTTTTCCTTTGGTCTTGTGCACATTATATAGCTCCTTGAATTGGTCTTGGACTTGCTACAATATCTCCCAGATTTGTTATTTAAAACTGAATATTTAAAACAGATTTTCTCCTAAAATCTTTTTAAATCTTCAACCTTTTAAATCTCCTACAAATCTGCAACAGATCTCCTATGCAGCAGCAAATATCTATCCCAAGATATTCGCATCCAATGAGACAGCTTGCTCTCCACAATTCCAGCTAATACGTAACCCTAACAACATCACAGCCTGCTATTGTTAATTCTGCAGACCTGATGTCACAACATCACCTATGTGACATCAGACATCCATCTTCAGCAATTAATTACTTAACACAGCCCAGTGTTAAGACTTCAATGTTGCAACATCAGCACCTTGACATCAACATTGAACATACTTTGTTTTACCAAAATTCCAGCCAATCCAAGAACTAACAATCTCCCCATTTGGCTAATTTTGGCTAAAACAATCTTTGCACTCTGCATCTTCACAGACTTCAGCAGCGGAAAAACTTCAAAAATTTGAAACTCCATCAGCAGCAGTTTGACAATACTCATAGTCTTCATCACTTGATCTGCTGCAGCACCATCTTCATTATTGACAACAGCCAATTGGTGCTCCCCCTCTAAAATATGAACCAGCATCACAGCTGTTCAGTAGCTCACACTGTGCAGCACTTTTCTCCCCCTTGATGTCTGTTTGGCTGCACTCTTCAAATTAGCAGCATATGGCAGTAACAATCTTTGACAGTAACAATCTTTGATACTCTAGACTATCTTGGCTATTTTCTCCCCCTTTTTAGCCACAATTTGACAATCTTCACCTGGCAGTTGATTACACATTTTCAGAAACACTCCAACTGCCCACAACCCCTCTAGCAGATTTAGTCTTCATAAATGCAAATTCCCAATTTGCTTCTTAACCTTTCAAATTGGTTTGCATCTAAGGCTTTAGTGAATATGTCAGCCAGGTGGTTCTCTGTGGCTACATGCTCCAACGTAACAATTTTTTCTTCAACCAGATCCCTTATGAAGTGATGCCTTATGTCTATGTGCTTTGTCCTACTATGCTGTATAGGATTTTTAGATATATTAATTGCACTCAGATTATCGCAGTATAGTGTCATAACATCTTGTTTAACATTGTATTCACTCAACATATGCTTCATCCAGACCAGCTGAGAGCAACTACTTCCTGCTGCTATATACTCCGCTTCAGCAGTTGAGAGAGATACACAATTCTGCTTCTTGCTGAACCAGGAAATCAGATTGTTCCCTAGAAAGAAACACCCTCCTGAAGTGGTTTTTCTATCATCTGCACTTCCAGCCCAATCAGCATCACAATATCCTTTTAAATCAGTCCCAGAATCATGGCTATATAGCATCCTATAGTCACTTGTGCCATTCACATATTTCAGAATCCTCTTCACTTGATTCAAGTGACTCACCTTAGGATCAGATTGATATCTAGCACACACTCCAACCGCAAAGGAAATACCAGGTCTGCTTGCTGTGAGATACAGTAAACTCCCAATCATACTCCTGTACAAGCTGTGATCCACACTCACTCCATTCTCATCCTTGGATAGCTTCAAATGGGTGGGAGCAGGTGTCCTTTTGTGATTGGCTTTATCCAGGCCAAATTTCTTTACTATGCTCTTAGCATATTTTCTTTGAGAAATAAAGATAGAATCCTCCATTTGTCTGACTTGTAATCCAAGGAAGTAACTAAGTTCTCCAACCAAACTCATTTCAAATTCTGATTGCATTTGTTGGACAAACTGTTTTACCATAGCATCTGACATCCCCCCAAATACAATGTCATCCACATAAATTTGGGCTACCATTAATTTTCCGCCTTCTTCCTTGACAAACAAAGTTTTGTCAATGCCTCCTTTTCTATGCCCATTTGCTACTAAGAATTCTGTCAACCTCTCATACCAGGCCCTTGGAGCTTGTTTTAAGCCATACAGTGCTTTCCTCAGTTTGAACACATGATTGGGGAAGTTTGGATCAGTGATTCCTTTAGGTTGATCTACATAGACTTCTTCATTCAGATAGCCATTTAGAAAAGCACTCTTCACATCCATTTGGAACAGCTTGAATCTTAGGTTACAAGCCATACCCAAGAGTAGTCTGATGGATTCTAATCTCGCCACTGGAGCAAACGTCTCATCAAAGTCAACTCCCTCAACTTGAGTATAACCTTGTGCAACAAGTCTCGCTTTGTTTCTTGTAACCACTCCAAGCTCGTCTGACTTGTTTTTGTAGATCCACTTTGTTCCAATAACATTCACCCCTTCTGGTCTTGGCACAAGATCCCAGACTTCATTTCTTCTGAACTGCTCCAGTTCTTCTTGCATAGCATTTATCCAAAACTCATCTGTCAGAGCTTCCTTGACATTTTTTGGCTCAATTTTGGATACGAAGCACGAGCTAGCTATGATTTCTCTGGACCTAGTTCTTACTCCAGAATTTGGATCACCTATAATTAGCTCCTTAGGATGATCCTTCTGAATTCTGATAGAAGGATCCTTCTGAGGTTGCTCAGGCTCAGTATCAGCAGCGCCTGGGGATGGATTTCTTTCTTCAACTTCAACAACTACCTCATCAGCTGATGTTCCAACATCTTCTATGACATCCTCAACTTCAAGCTTATCTTCATCATCAATCACAACATTGATTGACTCCATCATTACTTTGGTCCTGGAGTTGAAGACCCGATATGCTCTGCTATTGATGGAGTACCCCAAAAATATCCCTTCATCACTTTTGGAATCTAATTTCCTTCTCTGCTCTCTATCTGCCAGGATGTAACATCTACTACCAAACACATGGAAGTACTTGACATTAGGTTTTCTTCCCTTCCATAGTTCATATAGGTGGATGAAGTGCCTCTTCTTAGGGTAACTCTGTTGTGAATGTAGCAGGCAGTGTTCATGGCTTCAGCCCAGAAGTGATAAGGTAGTTTCTTGGCATAAATCATTGCTCTAGCCGACTCTTGTATAGTTCTGTTCTTCCTCTCAACAACTCCATTTTGCTGAGGAGTGATAGGCGATGAAAACTCATGACTTATACCTTCAGACGAGCAAAATTCTTCAAACTTGCTATTCTCAAACTCTCTTCCATGATCACTTCTTATTCTGATGACCTTACTCTCCTTTTCTCTTTGGAGTTTTTGACAGAGCTCTTTAAAGACATCAAACACCTCAGATTTGTCTTTGATGAAATTCACCCAGGTGTATCTTGAGTAGTCATCCACAACTACATAAGCATATTTCTTTCCACCCAGACTTTCAACCTGCATAGGTCCTATCAAATCCATATGAAGGAGTTCCAATACCTTGGAGGTGGTGTCATGTTGAAGCTTCGGATGAGACATCTTTGTCTGCTTTCCTTTTTGACAGTCTCCACACACCTTTCCTTCCTCAATACTAAGTTTGGGAATCCCTCTGACTGCTTCTGAGGAGATAATTCTCTTCATTCCCTTTAGGTGAAGATGTCCCAACTTCTGATGCCAGATTTTGACATCATCTTCTTTAGCAAGCACACACGTGGAGGAATTTGAATTTTGCGGCACCCAAAGATAACAATTGTCCTTGGATCTGGCTCCCTTCATAATGACTTCTCCTTTGTCATCTTTCACCATACATTCGGACTTTGTGATGTCTACTTTGAATCCTTGATCACAAAGTTGACTAATACTAATCAAATTAGCTGTTAGTCCTTTAACAAGAAGAACATTCTCCAGCTTGGGAGTACTAGCACAGTTTAGTTTTCCAATCCCCTTTATCTCTCCTTTGATCCCATCACCAAATGTAACATAGCCAGAAGACTGAGGTTTCACATCAACAAGCAGATTCTTTACTCCAGTCATGTGTCTTGAACAACCACTATCAAAATACCAGTCATCTTTGGTAGAAACCCTCAAGGAAGTGTGAGCTATCAAGCTGGTAACTTTAGGTATCCATTGCTTCATCACCTTAGGCCTTACCTCTTGCTGTTTGGGTTGAGGAGCAGAATTAGGATATCCGTGAAGCTTGAAGCACGAGGACTGCATATGACCAATCCTGCCACAATAGAAGCATCTGACTCTGTCGTTTCTAAAGTGGTTAAATCTTCTCCCACTTTGATAATGCTGTGGCTGCCACCCATAATGTTGTCTCCTTATTCTATAGTTGAATTGTCTTCTCCTGTACTGATGATGTTGTCTCTTAGGCTGTCTTCTATGGTGATGAGGCTTCCTTCTTCCATAGTAATAAGGCACAACATTGTTGTATGCATAACCATACCAGTTTTCTTGATGTTGAAACCTCTGATGAGACATGTTCTGCTTGAACCTGGCAGCTTGCATACTCTGGTGATATTGGGAAGGCATATACTGACTAGCTCCTTGAGGCTGTATCTTCCTCTGATGAGGACCATTCTTCTTCTCAGCATTCTGGGGCTGAACAACCTTCTTTGGGGTAGGGCCCTGTTTCGTAGGTTGATGTTGAGACAAAGGTTGAGACAACTCCCTTTTTGTTCCTGAAGTGCTGGCCACATATCCTATGCCTGATTTATCTCCAGCAGTTTTCTCTAACTGAAGAATCTTATCAAGATCAGCAGTACCAATGTTCATCATCCTAACGAATTTTGTCATCTGATCCAGTTGGGACTTAACTAGTACAACTTCGTTTTCCCGATCAGCTTTTTCATTTTCAAGCTGAGCAATCTGTTGCTTATGATACTTGTTTTCTTGACAAATCTCAGCACTTTTCAAACACAGCTCTCGATAAGTAGAAGCTAGCTCCTCATAAGTTATTTCTTCATCACTATCATCATCAGACACAACAGTTCCTGTTAAGGCTCTAGCATGCCTTGCTGACTCACCATCACTTTCACTATCAGATTCAGACCAGGAAACTGACATGCCCTTCTTCTGCTTCTTCAAGAATGTGGGACATTCTTTCTTGACATGTCCATACCCTTCACATTCAAAGCACTGAACACCTCTATCCTGGGCAATCTTCTCTTCATCTTTCTCTTTTGGCTTGCTGATGTCAGAAGAACTGTTCTTGACACTAGGCTTGTAGTTATTGTTCCATCTTTTTAACACTTTGTTGAACTGCCTTCCCAACATTGCAATGGCTTGTGACAAATCTTCCTGAGAATCTTTGACTACCTTATCTTTTGCAGGAGTGGAGACCAAAGCAATACCCTTGGGCTTCTTTTCTGGTTCTTCTTCATTTAAACCAAGTTCAAAAGTCTGAAGAGATCCAATGAGCTCATCTACTCTCATCTTGCTGATGTCGTAAGCTTCTTCAATAGCAGTCACCTTCATCTTGTACCTCTTAGGAAGGGACCTAAGAATCTTCCTTACAACCTTTTCTTCAGACATTTTCTCACCAAGAGCACTGGATGCATTAGCCAGCTCCAGAACATTCATGTGGAAGTCATGAATAGTCTCATCATCCTTCATCTTCAGGCTTTCAAATTTTGATGTTAAAATCTGAAGTCTTGACATCTTGACTCTAGACGTTCCTTCATGAGTAGCCTGCAAGATATCCCACGCTTCCTTAGCAACTTCACAGGTATTGATTAACCTGAAGATATTCTTATCCACTCCATTGAAGATGGCATTTAGAGCTTTGGAATTTCCAAGGGCAAGCTCGTCTTCCTCCTTGGTCCACTCTTCTTCAGGCTTAGGCTTAGAGGTGCCTTCTTTATCTTTGCCGGCATCATCTTTCTCACACATGACAGGTGCTTTCCATTCTTTAATAACAGCCTTCCAAGCCCTGCTGTCCAAGGATTTTAAGAAGGTGGTCATCCTTGGCTTCCAATAATCATAATTGGATCCATCCAAAATAGGGGGTCTGTTGACGAATCCTCCAACTTCTTTGTCCATCTTTACACCAGAAAGTAACTTCCCTAGATCTCACCCAGAGACAGACAGGATGCCTGCTCTGATACCAATTGAAATTCTGGTATCAGACGTGTGATGTTAAGGTGCGATGTCACAACAACACACTCTGCACAATGGACAGCAATAACAGTAAAATAACACCAAGAGTTGTTGACCCAGTTCGGTTATAACCAACCTACTCTGGGGGCTACCAAGCCAGGGATGCAATTCACTACTTGTAGATATAATTTACAGACTCAACAACCCATTGACAATCTCCTAAACTTATACTCTACTAATGACTTCCTACCTAAGAAACCACTTAGGTATGAGAACACCACTCAATCCCTTACAAACTCTCAAAGAAACCACTTTGAGTACCCTTGATCTTGCTTCCTAGCTTCGATCAAGCAAACACTCTCTATTGCTTCACAGCTTCTAGAGAGGACAGAAACTCAACACCTATTCAAACCCTAGAATAGTGTAAATACAAGCACTCTAAACAAACTCTAGACACTAAGCCTCCAGCTCCTGATCTTCTGAATGTTTTCTGTCCCTTTTTCCTTTGGTCTTGTGCGCTTTATATAGCTCCTTGAATTGGTCTTGGACTTGCTACAATATCTCCCAGATTTGTTATTTAAAACTGAATATTTAAAACATATTTTCTCCTAAAATCTTTTTAAATCTTCAACCTTTTAAATCTCCTACAAATCTGCAACAGATCTCCTATGCAGCAGAAAATATCTATCCCAAGATATTCGCATCCAATGAGACAGCTTGCTCTCCACAATTCCAGCTAATACGCAACCCTAACAACATCATAGCCTGCTGTTGTTAATTCTGCAGACCTGATGTCACAACATCACCTATGTGACATCAGACATCCATCTTCAGCAATTAATTACTTAACACAGCCCAGTGTTAAAACTTCAATGTTGCAACATCAGCACCTTGACCTCAACATTGAACATACTTTGTTTTACCAAAATTCCAGCCAATCCAAGAACTAACAGTATGTTTCAATGGGGTTTAAAACAAGCAATCTGCATGACGTGATGATTTTTTTTTAGAAGAGAAAGAGAGAATGCAAGAGTGCGTGCAGTGTTTTTCTGAAAACTGCTTATTTTTATTATTTGAGATGTTTTTTAGGATTACCATTTTCTGAAAAAGCGAAAAGAGAAAACAACAATTAATGCGGAAATTACAGAGCGACATTATTTTATTTATGATTTTGTCGATTCTTGAAACTACAGCCCTATAAAACAAAACTCAGTTGCTTTGGGCAAAGCGAAGAGGGATATTTATAGAAAGGGAGCCCTATCAAAACATCCGTTTCACCTGGGCAAGGTGAAAGGTTAAGATAAAGACGACAATTACTTAGACTTATGAACGATCTTTGGAACATCGACTGCAGCCCATTGGCGGCGAACTCCTCGGTGAATCACAAAGTCTGGTACCTTACTTGATTTGTCTTCAGAAATAACGCTGATTTCTGGTGGAGCAGGATCATTGGAATCTGTCTCCTAGGCAGGGTTGTCGTAGGAGGATTCCTCAGTTGTATTTTGCATAGTATTTGTGATCTCAGGTATATCTCCCCATCCAGTTGGCTGGATGTCCTTGAGCCTGATACGAGAGCTTTCAGGAGTGGTGTATTTGACCATGAAGTCGTACTTTCCACCCGGTTGTCCTAAGGTGTCCCATATTTCTTTGGAACTGGAGGAGTCATCCCTTTCGATGACGTTGACCTCGGGAAAAGCATAGTTAATGAATTCTAGTCCTGCAAACTTTGAAAATTCATCGTCGTGCTGGATATTTTCTGAATGCCCTGAGTGTTGATCCCATGATTCGGTGGGGACACAGGTATTCTTTTTGATGATGCTGAGCTGATAAGCATCATTGGGCTGATTCTCTTACCCTGAGTCTCCTGGGTATGGCTGCCACATAGGAAGACCATCCATCGGGCCATAATAGTCGTGGTCAAAGTTGTATTTCATCGGAGTGTCCTCCTCCAATGAGTTTGGTGGAGCACGACATCCTTCCGGATCACAGTCTCCGTATATCATTTTGACATCTGACCTTGGTATAATTCTCGGACTCTGTGCGGGATAGCAAAATGTCGTAGGCACCTCTTCATGAGACATATAACCGTCCTCGTTGAGATAGGACTTCCACTCTTCATCTGTATCGGAGGAATCTCCCTCGTTGATGGTATGTACTTCTTGAGACATTGGGTGAAGGAAACCTCCACTATGGAAGAAATTCTGAATGGGATGAAAACTTTCATTGTTAGGAGCAGTCTGGATACAGGTTGAAGAAAAACCAAGACCCTTCTTTGTTTTGTTGTCAGTAGGAATGACAAGCTGTCCCCATCCCTCTGCATTGTTACTTTTGATCACCTCGAGAGCATCTCTGTACGAGGAAATTGATGTTCCCTTCTCTAATTGATTCTCATTGCTCACCGAAAGTTCCTGGAACTGAGTTCCAACAATCTCCTCGGGTTCTACACAAGGGGACATTGATAGATTACTCACGATCAAGGCTTGTTCTCCATAGACCGTGACGAGTTGGTCATTCTTGACGAACTTCAGCTTCTGGTGAAGTGTCGAAGTGACTGTCCCAGCCTGGTGTATCCAAGGTCTTCCCAACAAACAGCTGTATGTTGCTCGGATGTCCATGACCTGGAAAGTGACTTGGAAAGTGTGAGGACCGATAGTTATGGAAAGGTCGACTTCACCGATAACTGTTTTTTGGGATCCGTCAAGTGCTTTGATGATGACCTCACTGCCTCTCATCGGAGATCCTTCGATTGATAGTCGCATTAGAATGGACTTCAGCATAACATTGAGAGCCGATCTGGTATCTACCAGTACGCTGGCTAAGGCATCGTCCTGGCAGTTAACTGTGATATTGAGCGCCATGTTGTGACTTTTGCCTTCTTCTGGAAATTCCTCATCCCTAAACCCCAAGTTGTTGCAGGAAGTGATGTTAGAGACGATGTTGTCGAATTGTCTTATTGACACGTCCTGTTCCACAAAGGCTTGCTCTAAGACTTTCTGTAGAGCTTCCCTGTGATCTTCGGAACTGAGCGAAAGCGATATCACTGAGATTATTGAAGGAGTTTGCAACAGTTGATCAACAATGTTATATTCACTCTTCTGGATGAGCTTCAGCATCTTATCATTATTCTTTGAAAGATCGGGATCATTGGATTGACCGATTGGTGAGTTAGGAGCCTCTGCTTGAGGTTCCTTTTCTTTGCTGGGTTCTCCAACTCCTCAGTTGAAGATTCGACCACTCCGTGTTACTCGACTGATGTCTGCAATATTCACGACAGAGGGTAATGGAATTTCCTTTCCATTCTCAATTTTTGTCGCACCGTATTTGTAAGGGATAGCCTTAGTTGATTCATACGGTAGGGGTCCCGGTAGATAGATAACTACAGGAGCCTTCTGATTTTTCTGACTATTGTAAGTAATTTCAATCAGTTCCTGGTTAGGAACTTTCGATTCATCAAGTAAAGGGATGATGGCGCAAACATCTTTGGTCCTAGCATAATCAGAGATTACGACAACGTCCTTGATTTGATCAGCGAGATAGTCTGGTGTCAAGTTGATTGACCCAGAGGTGGGACACAGTCGAATCTCTTTGTGGTCTAATTGACCTTGAAGGGCTGTTCGCACGAGGTAACATCCTTGATTATCTTTTGAGTAAACTCTACATCGTTCATAGTTGTGTGGTGGTACCTGGCCACGCCCGCTTTGATTGCAGTGTAACCTTACCAGATCGGTCTCCATTGACCGAACATCCTGACTTTGATGCCGAGTAGGGTTCTCGTTAACCATACTGACTTGTTGTGTGTCTTCATCCATATAGATTGGAAGCCACCAGTGGTTCAACAAGTGTTGCAAAGTTCTTTGAACGAGAGCACATCGTTGGCCGCTCTCACGGCATACTGTACAGTTTTGATAATTATGCGAAGTTAGAAAACCAAGCTGGACTTGTGTAGCGTGTAACTCCACCAAGTTGGTATTCATCAACCGAATATCAAAGACTTGAATCATATTCACTTGATACTGATTTCTATCGCGGTAATCCTGAATCCATCCAAGATCCATCTGGCGCTGGAGGGCCTCTTATACAAAAGAGCATCCATGTTTGTTTATCGAGCAAAAAGGATAGGAATCGTAATCATGCCGTGGCAGATTATGATGTTGGCTTTGCCTTGAGTGCATTGCCACCAAGTTGACATTCATGGCACGGATGTCATGGTTCTAAATGATGTGGGAATTCGTATAAATCATGTTGACCCCACGAATTCGGTGTTCTTGGATCCATCCAAGATCCAATTGTTCCTGTAGAGCTGATTGCACCACAGAACATCCTTGATTGTCTTTCGAGCAGATATCACACTGGTGATAGTTATGAGGTGGTATATGGCCATACCCGCTCTGTCTGCGATGCATCTTGACCAAGTTGGCCCTCAATAAGAGTACATCATGAATTTGATAGTTGTGGTTAGACTCTCCCTCTATCAAATTTACTACAGCTTTCTCGTGTTGAGGCAGCGGGTTAGTGAGAACATTAGGATTTAGATCCTTAAAGGATAAAACCCCGCTCCTAACAAGCTTTTGCACATCGGATTTGAAGCTGAGACAATTTTCTATGTTATGCCCTGGTCCACCTTGATGGTAAGGGCAAGTTTGATCCGCTTTGAACCAAAAAGGCGGACTCTCCGGTATTGTAAGAGGAGCCCTGGTTTGGACATGCCCCTTGACCAGTAGTAATGGAAACAATTCTGCGTACAACATTAGTATAGGATCAAACCCTGGTGGTCGCGTTGTACGATTGTTGTTATATGGAGGACGAGCCTGTTGAAGAGGTTGTTGTGTCCTTTGCTGAAATTGTTGTTGATTAGGTTGGCTCTGAGCAACCTGAGGTTGATACGTAGGAACAGGCGCAGGGTTGATAGTAGGAGTTACAGCTGCTACTGGTTGATATCGTCGCCTTTGCTTTCTGAGAGAGATATTCCCAATATCCTGCTCCTTTTTCTTAGGGAGAGCACTACCGTATCGTTTTGTATTACTTGATGATCCAGCGTCTTTAACTAAACATCCTTCTCGGACTGCTTCCTCAAGACGAACTCCCATGCCCACCATCTCGGTGAAGTCACTGGGCGCACTGGCGACCATTCTGCCGTAGTAAAATGAGCTCAAGGTTTTCAAGAAGATCTTTGTCATCTATTTTTCCTCAAGAGGTGGACAAATCTGAGCGGTAATTTCACGCCATCTCTG
Source organism: Lathyrus tuberosus (assembly GCA_022829125.1). NCBI lineage: Eukaryota > Viridiplantae > Streptophyta > Magnoliopsida > Fabales > Fabaceae > Lathyrus > Lathyrus tuberosus. The sequence goes on from JALAZF010000282.1 coordinate 2,459,171, forward strand.
AGCATATTCCTTAAAGGTTTCCTTGTCCTTTTGTGACATCGATCTGAGTTGATCTCTGTCCGGTGCCATGTCCAGATTATACTTATATTGTTGAACGAAAGCAGCGCCAAGATCTCTGAAAGTGCAGATCTTACTGCGGTTTAACCCCATGTACCATTTTAGTGTGGTACCGGTTAAACTATCTTAGAAATAGAGGATCAATAGCTCTTGGTTCTTTGTCTGAGTTGACATTCGCCGAGCGTACATCACCAAATGGCTTTGAGGGCAAGAGTTACCCTTATACTTTTCAAATTCGGGCACCTTGAATTTATGCGGAACTTTCACATTGGGGACCAAACAAAGGTCTGCGGCGTCCTTTCCAAATAAATCCTGACCGCGAAGGGCTTGCAGTTCTTTCTGCATCTCCAGGAATTGTTCCTGGAACACATTCATTCTGTCGAACATACTTTCATTTCCACCAGAAGGTATCTGTGGAATCTGTCCTTCCGGGATAGTGTGTACCACGGGTGGTGGTATAGTCATTACGACAGAGACTCTTGGTGCTTCCCGAAGTTTGTAACCTTTAGGAGTTGTTGTCATGCCCCTGGCATCTTCGCTTTCCCGAGACACACTCTGGTTTTCCTAGAGACTCTCGTCCTTTCCTAGGAACATGTTTCCAGGCGTGCACTATTTCTGTCTTTAGTGCCCTGTCATTTTCTCCTTCCTAGAAGAAAAGACCCTCCAGATGAGCATTTTGCGGGACATGCCTCATCGGGTATCCGAGTAGACGACGAACTAACACTGGATGATAGTTAATTCCTCCTTTAGTTCCTATAAGGGGTACATTAGGGAAGTTTCCACAACGGTCAATGATTCTGATCCCGTCATAGATTCGACTGTACCAATCGATGTTAGAGTTGGTAAGAGACATGATTCGCTGCGACCAACGTAAAGTAATTTTTTCTCCCAAAATGCAGCAGACTTTTGCAAATGGGAAATGAACCATTTGTATAGCAGGGGTACACAGCATGTGATCATTCCTCCGCTATACAAATTCATTAAGTGTACAGAATGATACGCATCTGCGAGCAAGGTCGGTATAGGGTTTCCAATCAGAAAAACCTTAATGGCGTTGATATCAACGAAGTTATCAATGTTGGGAAACAAAAATAACCCGTAGGTGAGCAAAACAAAGATGCTCTCGAAAGCGGATACGTTCCCTATACTAGGAAAGTACAGAGCTTTCTTTATCAAGAACTGGGCTGGCAAACCCTGGATTCCACCCTTAGTGGTCATGTGAGTCCTGACTTCTGACTCGTCTATATAGATTGCTCTTGCAATGGTTTGATCCTTTGGAATTTCTTCCAGTCCAGAAAAGGGAGCTTGATCAGTAATGGGTAAATCAGTCAGGTGAAAGTACTCCTCCAGTGTTGGTGCTAGTTGATAATCCGGGAATGTGAAACAGTGATAGACTGGATCGTAGAACTGGATTAGTGTGGATAGGATTCCTTCAATTACATGGACCCTTAACAGAGACAGCAGTCCCCCATACTTAGCTCTGAAAGCCTCAGGGTTGGTTATCATCCTTGCCAAACCTCTTAAATCCTCTAGTTTTGGAACCTTAAAGGTGTACTTGTGAGTTTTCCTTCTACCGAAATCCATTAGCGCAATCTCTTTATCTGACATTTGCAATCATTGTCTTAGTTTAATTTGAAAAGGAGAGACTAGAAGAGAAGATTTTTCTTTGTTTTAATGTTTTTTAAATGAATGTATGAATGCAACACACAAAAACATAGAAAAAACATGGGGTCAAAGGATCGGTGTCATGAAGTCAAGGCTCTACCCATCCCCAAAGGTTTATACTGGTGATTTTTTGTACCTGTCCTCAAAATCACTGACCCCTCTTAGGATAATGACAACAAGCGGATCGCCAGCGAGCTGTAGTATCTTAGAGTAGTCTCAAATGAGGGTAGTATCGCGTGACAACTATTTCCGATAGCTTCCGCACTACAAAATGGTTCCAGTCTACTAAAATCCTCAGCTTCTCAAATAACCCAATGGAACAATCTGCTTTCAACAACCGAAGTTGTATAGGCATTGAATCCGCAAAGGGAATCTCCACTGATTTGATGGTCGACCGAGACCTCTTATCTGGGATTCACTCCTCGTAAGATTACTCGTCTAGTGCCATCACTTATCTTAGGTGTATACTCAATCTTTCCACATGCGGCATCACACGCATTCCCATTAGTAGAAAAATAAACACGGATATCAATTAGGAAGAGCAGTATATATATTTGTCCTAACATCCTAGACCTCTATGATCCTATGATCCTATACAGACAATGGCTCCCCAGTAGAGTCGCCATTTCTGTGACACTTCGTAAATTTAAGGCCTTCTACTTAAGACAGTGAGAAAGAATGCCTCCTACTGTGGTCGCCATTTTTATGTAGCGTGATTTTTGTGGTTTTGAATCACTATCACTTTGGTACTACAGTTCGATTCATTTTTTATCCTATGAAGCTGATTAAGGAAGGGAAATAGATGTCTCCAATTAACCCTGCTTGCATACTGAGGTTAAACAGTCAAAACTGTTGGTTTACAGATGCTATCAAAATAGGGGGTCTGTCTTTAGTTATTTGCTTAAAAGAACGGAGTGTCTTGACTGTACATGAGGCTTTTGGTTAGGATACTAAACCTGATTTTCTTTGATTGATGTATGAAGGTACTGCACTTTGAGTTTTTGATTAGTATGCTCGCTAAGATTTCACAATCTTATGCCTACGTATTCCTGTTTAACGAAACAGGCAAATCAGAGCGATCGTAGTTCCTCCTATTCTATGGGAGGAAAAGGTGTTTTGGTGTCTTATTCAAAGCCCAAGATTGAAGCTAAAAATGATAGGTATCTTGTTCACAGCCCAAGATATGAAGCTGAAGGGTTATTTGTATCTTGTTTAAAGCCCAAGATATGAAGCTAAAGGGTTTTGACGGAGAGAGAATTTGTCATCTCTAAATAGGGATTGTTGACGTTTGTATGCTGTGAGCAAAGCACAAGTTTGATGCTAAAAGGTTGATTGACTCAACCGGGGATTTCTTTATACAAAGCCTAAGAGGAGGCTAAAAGTTTGACTTTTCTGAGGAAAAAGTTCTTTCTGTCTTGTACAAAGCCCAAGATTGAGGCTAAAAGGGATTTTTGACTCCGTTGGGGAGAATGTATCTTGTATAAAGCCCAAGATGGAGGCTGAACCAAGTTTGACTAAACAAGAGAGCGCTTGTATGTGTCTTGCACAAAGCCCAAGACGGAGGCTAAAAGAGTTGACTCAACAAGAGAGTCTTGAACAGGTGATTGACTCAACAAGAGAGTCTGAAGGTTGATTGACTCAACAAGAGAGTCTTTTATACTCAACAAGAGAGTGATTTGCTATCTTGTACGAAGCCCGAGATTGAGGATAAAAGGAGATTGACTCAACAAGAGAGTGTTTTATATATCTTGTACAAAGCCCAAGACGGAGGCTAAAAGTTGACTCAACAAGAGAATCTGTTATACTCAACAAGAGAGTAGTTTTTTTATATGTCTTGTACAAAGCCCAAGACGGAGGCTAAAAGAGTTTGACTCAACAAGAGAGTCTAAAAAGGTTAGCTCCGCTACGGAGAATCATTTTTACAAAGCCCAAGAGGAGGTTGCCTTACTGCTGAGGATTAGATCCATAGGAAGGCCCAAGGGTGGGGAACTCTCATGAGAGAGACCGGGTTTCAGAGTGATCGGTGTTTCTTCCTATGTTTGAAAGGAACTTGAGAATTTCTTTAAGACTCAAGAGGCTTAGACTGTCCAAGTCTAGAGTTTTATCTTTTGTACAATGCCCAAGAGGAGGCACGAGCATTAAGGGATGAGTATCAACCCTAAAATGGCCGGAGTTTTGACGCTGGAAAGACTGCTCTAGCAAAGGATGACTAAGTTCTGTCTTATACCTTTAAGAGGTCGTCAGGGTCCTTGTATTAAGCCCAAGAGAAGGCATGAGAACTTCTAAGAAGCCGAATGGTCCTTTTATAAAGCCCAAGAGGAGGCGGGGATGCTTTTAGGAAGCCTGTGGGTCCCCAAACCAAGAGAAGTTCAAGAAATGCAATTCACAGAAAAGAGATCATTCCAGGAAAGTTTGAGAACTTAGAAGAAACTCAAGAGATGCCATTCATGGAGAAAAGATCATCTTTGGGGAGTTAGAGTTTCTTTGACCATTTCTAGGGGTGACAGTCTGAGAAAAGGTTCACCGAGAATACTGCCTTTCTCTTTGCTCCATATTGTTTAACCCCAAGAGGAGGGAAGACTGTATCTGGAATCCTACAGGGGATCTAGTTTTGTTTTGTATTTAAGAGTGACCAACAGGGCTTTACCTAGTTCTAGACGTAGTTGCTGGGGAAAACTCTAAATAACTATACTAGTATTACACAGTGGATATGTGACAAGTATATAAAAGGATGTGAAAGAAGACTTACAGTGAAACAACCCCACAATACAGTTATATACATATGAAAGCGGTAAATGAAAGCGGATAAACACTTACCCGTTGTAGAGCTTCCATGCTGTTTTGTTAGTTGTTCAACAAAGAAATTAAAGAAATTTTTGATAACAACTATGGTTTTGAATCTAAAATCAAAGGAGAAAGTGCTTTGAAAAGATTGTTAGGGCTTACAGCTCAAGGAGAGGCCCAAGTTTTAACGGCGATCGCACCGTTGTTTTGAAAACTGTACAGAGGGACTTATATAATATGCGAGGCCCAAAGAGTTTTTATCTACAAGGGGGTTGGGTCTTACACTCAATTAGACGCCCAAAGATTTATTTTTTTTACAAGAGATGGGACTTACAACTCAAGGAGAGGCCCAAGTTTTTATTAAAAAGGAGACGATCGCGCCGAACTTTTTGACGGTATCGGGACTTATACAATACACTGAGGCCCAAAATGGTTTTCATTTTATGAAAGGATGGGACTTACACTCTCTCAAGAGGCCCATGAGTGTTTGAAAATGATTGATGAGGGTGGAATCAATCAAAACCCTAATTTCATCATTTTTAAAAGTAAATTCTTAAAGAAAATAAAAAAAATGATAAAACACCAAATAAGCTTGAATAAACAACTTGTGATTTTTGGTTAAGGTTTGAAAAATGAGGTTTTAATCAAAAGATGAATTAAAACTGAAATTCTGGTATAGACGTGTGATGTCTTTGTGCAATGTCACAACATCGCAATCTGCTGAACAAGGCAATAATAGAAACAGTAAATGAACACAATCAATTGTTCACCCAGTTCGGTTCAACCAACCTACATCTGGGGGCATACCAAGCCAGGAAGGAAGTCCACTATTAGTAGTATCAAATTACAGACTCAACACACCAGTTGACAATCTACCTAATTCAATCACTACCCAATGACCCTTCTACCTAAGTCCTCCCTAGGTAAGAGACTCCATCTCACTTCCAATCATCTCGATGATGTCTAGCAGTCAACTACACCGTCACTGCATCAACAGCTTGACTCCTTAAACTTTTCTATTACATAGACTTTGGAAGACACACTTCCATGACAATACCTAGACATGACCCTCATGACTAAGACCAATACTTAGAGTTGCTTAACAGCTTCCTCCAAGAACAATACATCTCTTACCTACAGGCTTCGAGATAACCTTAGTGACCATCTCACACCCCGAGTGGTTCACTAGACAAAGCCCTAAGGTTCTACATCTTGGACCCGTGCTCATTCTAGGTTACAAGCACTCTATTTATAATATCATCCCAGCTGAATTTGGGCCTTCAATCATATCATATCAGCTGTAACAAATCTCCAACAGATTTTGCTATTAATTGGATCTTCAATCAAATCTTCAATTTAAATCTTCAATAATTAACTCTAAATATTCTCCATATCTTTATGCATTAAATTCAGCTCCACATAATATTTCCAGGATATTATGTATCTTTTAAATCTTCTCTTTAAATCAGCTGCAAGATCTTCTCCACATAAATAGGAACAATCTTCTCCACACAAATAGGAACAATCTTCTCCATGTCTATTTGCACAAAAATAGTAACAAACTATTCTCCACAAGATATGCAGACTTAATTGTATCAGAATAAATCTTCTCCAATAAATTCGCATCCAATCTAACTAACAGATCTCCTCAAATCAAACTAATGCGTGCAGCCCTAAAAACATCACAACCTGATGTTTTAAGTTTCTGGTATAGTGATGTCAAGACATCGCATGTGACATCACTCTTCAGCACTTTAACTCTTCAACACCTTAACATTCTGCAATACAAAAACCACAACAGATGGTTTTCTGATGTTCTGTCAACTGATGTTATGACATCGGGTTTGACATCAGCACAAAACTGCAACCCTTAAACACCTAACATAACCAGAATGTTAACTAAACATAACAAGGCTGTTAAAAACTCATGTTGAAACATCAACCATGACATCAACATTGTTTTACCAAAATTCTAGCCAACTCCAAGAATTAACAATCTCCCCCTTTGGCTAATTTTGGCTAAAACAATTTCAGCCTACATCAGACCAACTTGGACCAACTTGCAGCAGAAACGAACACTTTCACATCAGCAAAGGGCAAACTCCCCCTCAAACCAAGAACCAGCTCACAACTGTTCAAACACTCTCCCCTTCAACTGCTGCACCATATCAGAAAAGGCTTCACAACCACACCTTGGCAACCACTAGGCTAACTCTCCCCCTTTTTAGCCATAATTGGACAAACTCTGAACATAGCAGCAAGCACAGAAAAATTCCAAAGGCAAACTCTGAATCATCCAACCAATATACTCAGAACAAAACCCAGACTCAGCAGCTACTACTTTCAATGATCAGCAGAGAAAATATCAACTCCCCCTATCTAGTGCTTCTTGACCAGTATACCATAACATTTGGAAACTCCAGACATAGTCTTCATTCATCCAGACAGGAATGCTTCACACAATCATCCACAAGTTCACAATGCCTTCCACTGAACTCTAAGTAAACTCCTCTTTCTTAAAAACACACCAAGACAAGTGTGACATCTCCCAGATACACACAAAGCTGTCCTTCAGACTCCTCCTTAGAAGCATGTGTACATATGATTCAAACAATTAGCTTCACATGGCTAGAACACCAACATGTCATCCAGCAACCTAATGTCATAACATGTTATCTGACATTATATCCAATCTTCACAAAAATCTGCATCCTTGCAGTAAAAGACCATAGACAACAACCTTAACTCCCCCTGCCATGAACAACCCATGCTCCTTATGAAGATGAACACTTGACACCAGATAGAAGCACAATGAAATTGCCACATTCTCAACATTAAGAACAGCCACTTCTTGTGTTTGTTGAGCAAAATCTCATCATGATTATTTCCGATACATGATCTGTCAAGTCCAAAAAAAAACACTTGATTTGGAATTTCACATATTCCATAACAAATGTCTTCAGATCACTTGCAACACAAGATAAGGACTGCCACCACCTTTTACTTGTATTAGAAGAAACCTCCTTATCTTCAGCCATTCTGATCAGATCACACCACTGACAACAACCTTCTGTCCTTATACCCACCTAAAGAAGTCTTCAACCTACTTAACCTCAAGATCAGAACCTGTCCATAATGACTAAACTGCCACTTCAGACACTAATGCTGCTTCTTCCAATTCCACAAGCCCAGTCCATCAGATAACTACCAAGCTCCCAACAAGGTCTTTGTTCACAAATAACCCGCAGATGATGCTTACTAATTTACACACTTCTTATACAGTCAGCTGATAAGGTTCCCTCAGGGTGTCATCTTCAAACATCAAGCTACTCCATCATGGCCACAAACAACAATATCCAGACTTCTCACACAAGGCATGGCAATTTGTATGACCTCTTCGTCTGACAACTTCTGATTCTTCCTTATGACACATTCACAAGTTACTTTGGACTTCTTCAGTCTTCTCTACATTCTCCATCCAAGGCAGACCTTCTACTTCATCATCCTCCCGTATGACTATGTAGACACTCCTTAGGCAAAATGTAGGCACCAAGGTCCTGAACCAGAGCATAATCATCCTTCACCAAGGATATCCAACCAGATAATGTCCCAACACAAGTTAGAACATTTGCCACACACCAAGACATCATCACCTTGATTCTTGATATGCTCCACCAACTGGACTTACTATTGCACAGTAATCCAAAGCATCAGGGAATAACCTCTCATCCACCTTCAAGAAGAATAATCTTCTTGAGTCTTCAACTCATCACCCTTCTGCCCAAGAGTAACTTGTTCCAAGACAATCCTCAATAATAACCAGCTGCCACACTCTGATTATCTTGATTCTTCGAATTCACTTCTGAGATCAACCAATGCCACAGTTTGATCACCTCAAGCACGAATCCTCAAATGAAAACAGCCAAATGCCACATTTTGACCTTTTTCACGTTTGTCAGAACTCTCACAAAGATATCCTGATCCACCAATTAAACTTGATCTTCAAGTCACATGTTCCACTTGCTCAAAAGCAAACACACTTAGACTCCCTAAGCCATGGTCATGTAACATCTTCTCCTTCATGCAGCTCCCGAAAACTGCCATGAGAACGATCTTTTTGAAGCATCCTATTGTTCATTCCTGTAGATCACCTTATCATTAGCTGATGTGCCACCTTACCAGCTGAGACTTCTAATGCTAAGCTAGATGTCAGAACATTATGACATCCAACAGTTGAATTCAGCTCTTCCTTCTGCCACTCAGAAGAACCTCCTCCTTTTGCAGGAACAGATTTCCATGCTCTCATAGGCTTGATTCACTAATCAAGTTTGAGTAGACAACCTCCATCCTGCTTAGAAACTCCAAAGACTTCAAACCTACCACATCTGAATCTTCAGAAAATAAGTAGTCCAAGACTACCCCATAGCTATACCAAAGAATGCCACTTCCCTTAGTAGAGCCGTCAGTAGAAGGCCAGAGATAATTGCCATTTATCCTAGACCTTCACAACCAGAACAACCACCCTGCTCCAAACCACTTAGATCAGAAATAAACTGATCCAAGCTGAAACCCACAAGACTATGATGTCTTCATATCTTTTAGCCTTAAACACATCAGCTTGTCAACATTCCTCAACACTCTGCCTCTTCTAATCCAAACTTATCCCAGATAATTTGGATGATGCTCCAAGTACACAGTCACCAATCAACCCCACCAGATGATACATAGAGAAAAATAAATTCTCAATACTTCTGCAGTCCTGCACTTTTACCTCAGACATATACATAGTCTCCCGTCAATGTATATTGTCATTAGTTGAAGGCAGACAAATACTCAACTTTTGATCTGGTCTGACACCCTTTTCCTGCACACTTGAGGTACTAACTGATCCCTCTTCTGCTAATCCACACCACTAATCACTATCTTTCTTTGGTTGGAATGATGTGTCAACATTAGTTCTGACATCAGTAATTATGGCTTTGGAGACAACAACCATAGTAATCCACACATATCTCTTGCAGGGGACACAAGAGGACATATCAACATCTGATCACACTCTTCTAGAAGCTTCTTCTTATAAGCACAAGGTTTAGATTTTTGTCAACTTAAGAGTGATAACTACCATCCTTCTGCATCTAAAGCCATACCATAGACACTCTGCTACTTCCAATCCTTTAAGCCTCAAAGCTGGAAGAGTTCACTCCATACGACTAATGCAGACACCAATTAACCACAGGCTGAAAAAAACCTGCTACTGCACACAACCTCTTGGATGCACTTTCCCTATAATATTGTCCTCAGACAGTTTAGCTCAAGCTTACTACCTTTTATATGAACAGCATCTCACAAATTGTTCAACTTCACAGCTTCAGTGATCCTTCAAAATAGCTACAGTCTAACAGGTCTTTGACTCAGCATTTACCTTTAAACTGCTGATGTGTAGCGCGATGTCGAGACATTAGGATTGACATATCAAGCTTAGCTTCTTTCTTGATGAAACTGATAACATAACCAGAAAGACCCTCCTAAATAGGTCACCACAACTCAGCTTAAGAGATACCTTATCAAGATCTTCACTCCCGCATGTCAGATTTGACAGTGATACTCTTTTGCCTTGGGCTCCACCCTCTTCTTTCTTCATCAAGCCTTAAAAATAATCCATTCTTCTGATCACTTCTTTCCCCAAAACAAAGGTATGAGATAATCCTCAAGAATCTTCGATCTCTCAAACCAACCAGTTGAAGTTGCCTAGCACCAACTACCACGTCAGAGACTAACCTGCTGAGGAGACCAACCCTTAATGTCTTTCCAAGAGAATACCTTCCTAGAATCTCACCACCAGAGATACGAGAACCAACCAGGGTTACCTGCAGCGGAACATACAACGACTCCTCAACAACCTTCAGGTGCTGCTAAAAAATCCTTGCTTGTCACCAAGGGTCAACACTCTCACAATGGCAGCTCTGATAAATAGTCCATCCTTTACTTCAAGGGATCCTACACCCAACCGTATGAACTGGCCTAGTCCACAACTCAGCAACTATCTTCCTTGCTCACGAACCAGAAAGTATCTTCCCTAGATCTCATCCAGAAATAGACAGGATGCCTGCTCTGATACCAAATGAAATTCTGGTACAGATGTGTGATGTCTTTGTGCAATGTCACAACATCGCAATCTACTGAACAAGGCAATAATAGAAACAGTAAATGAACACAATCAATTGTTCACCCAGTTCGGTTCAACCAACCTACATCTGGGGGCATACCAAGCCAGGAAGGAAGTCCACTATTAGTAGTATCAAATTACAGACTCAACACACCAGTTGACAATCTACCTAATTCAATCACTACCCAATGACCCTTCTACCTAAGTCCTCCCTAGGTAAGAGACTCCATCTCACTTCCAATCATCTCGATGATGTCTAGCAGTCAACTACACCATCACTGCATCAACAGCTTGACTCCTTAAACTTTTCTATTACATAGACTTTGGAAGACACACTTCCATGACAATACCTAGACATGACCCTCATGACTAAGACCAATACTTAGAGTTGCTTAACAGCTTCCTCCAAGAACAATACATCTCTTACCTACAGGCTTCGAGATAACCTTAGTGACCATCTCACACCCCGAGTGGTTCACTAGACAAAGCCCTAAGGTTCTACATCTTGGACCCGTGCTCATTCTAGGTTACAAGCACTCTATTTATAATATCATCCCAGCTGAATTTGGGCCTTCAATCATATCATATCAGCTGTAACAAATCTCCAACAGATTCTGCTATTAATAGGATCTTCAATCAAATCTTCAATTTAAATCTTCAATAATTAACTCTAAATATTCTCCATATCTTTATGCATTAAATTCAGCTCCACATAATATTTCCAGGATATTATGTATCTTTTAAATCTTCTCTTTAAATCAGCTGCAAGATCTTCTCCACACAAATAGGAACAATCTTCTCCACACAAATAGGAACAATTCTCCATGTCTATTTGCACAAAAATAGTAACAAACTATTCTCCACAAGATATGCAGACTTAATTGTATCAGAATAAATCTTCTCCAATAAATTCGCATCCGATCTAACTAACAGATCTCCTCAAATCAAACTAATGCGTGCAGCCCTAAAAACATCACAACCTGATGTTTTAAGTTTTTGGTATAGTGATGTCAAGACATCGCATGTGACATCACTCTTCAGCACTTTAACTCTTCAACACCTTAACATTCTGCAATACAAAAACCACAACAGATGGTTTTCTGATGTTCTGTCAACTAATGTTATGACATCGGGTTTGACATCAGCACAAAACTGCAACCCTTAAACACCTAACATAACCAGAATGTTAACTAAACATAACAAGGCTGTTAAAAACTCATGTTGAAACATCAACCATGACATCAATATTGTTTTACCAAAATTCTAGCCAACTCCAAGAATTAACAAAAACTCATTTGGTTTTGATTTTTCAAGATGAATATTCACTTTTAAAATGTTTAAAAACAATTAAAAATGAATTTATTCATAAAAATACCAACTATATTAAATAAATAATATAAATTTGATTTTTTCGTGGAATAAAATATTTCAACATTTTTGTGATTTTTTGCAAAAAGAACCAATAAAAAATAATTAAAATTGAGGGAGTTATTAATTTTTCAAGTCATTAAAAATAATAAAAAAATAATATAAAATGGAAAAAACATTAAAAAGGGGTCTGGGGCGAGGGGGATTCGAACCCCAAACCTCTTATGTGCAGTGCGCGCCTCCTACCACTGGGGTGGTGATATATCCGTGTATCAAAACCACCCTAGAAGTACATAAGGCATGGTGTGTTTTTGGCCTGGCCAAGGCAAGGCAAGGCAAAGTTTTGGCCAAAAATGTGAAACTTGTAACTTTCTCATTTCTCCATGGATTGGGACAAAATTTAGGTCTATCCTGCCTAGAATTTCACAAGGAATCCAATGGTGGTGGTGGTTTTTTCAGAAAATAAATCCTCCTAAAAATCCGATAGTGGTTTTGAAATAGGCCATAATTTGCATTTTCTGTGCTACCTCTTGTTGCAGGCATGAATTACATGATGAATTGGTCTAAACACAACATATATAACATGTATGAGATGTGTATGATCAGTGGACTTCAAAGCAATGCATATTTCAAAGAGTTCAAGTTGTGATGCTTACCTCTTTAGGAGCCTTTTGGGCAATCTGTCAAGTGCTTTGTTCCAGAAACAATTTGATGCTTTGGACACCCTCAAATGATCCCTAAAAAGTTTTAAGGATGATTGGAATCAGCTGGAAACCTCAGGAATGGAAATTGGCCCTTTCTTGCAAAAGGGGCAAAAGTGACCAAAATAGCAACTCTCTCAAATGGTGTTCCAGATGTGGGGAACCATTTGGGACATTTCAAGGATGATATTTGGAGTGTGTTTGAGGCTTTATCTAGTTTTGAAAGTGACTGAATCAAGACATGGCTTGAAAAATTCAAAAAAGTCCTATTTTGAGGTTTTGAGAAGGGACTTTGAGATTTTGGGGGTTACAGGTCACTTGTGAGAGTTTAGACAGCTTAGATATGACATATTGGATGTGTTTGGATCATGAGCTGTGATGAAAATGCTCTCTAACTCAAAAACTCAGAGTTACCTTGCTAAAGAAGTCATTTTTGCCTAGAGAAAGAGATTTTGAGGAAAGCAAGTGTTGTAGTGCTTTGGTGTACTCAAACTGAGCATAAATGAGCTCTATTTATAGTAGAGCAAGTTTGTTTTGCAAGCAATAGTGAATGTCAACTGCAGCAGCTCATTGTTCAATTGCATCACTTTGGAATCTTAAGTCTCCTCTAACCATTGACTAGAGGTTAGAGCACAAGCCTATGGTTCTTTGGTTCAGAGCTTATCCTTGACTCATTCAGTTGAAAATGGCTCAGTTCATGCCACCTTGGTGCATCCATTGAATGCTCCAAAACAAAATTGGAGTCTTGTCCCCTCTTTAGGGTTTTTTTTTAAGTTTGGCATGCTATTTTTAGTTCCAAAGACTTGGGAGGCTTATGGATCAGTGTTTGTCCCTCCTTGGTCTCCCCCTGAGGTGTTCAGATGGATAAACTTGTTTTTCATTTGCACAAATTGCTCAAATCGAGAAAAATGCACAAATCTGCCTTGTTATGATAGCTGCAGCAAGGCATATTGCCACTGTCATAACTCTTAGCTCAAATGGAATTTCATGGGGTTCTTGGACATTTTGGAAAGCCCTCATATGATACAACACATGTGTGATCTTAGTTTGTTTTGAAACTTTTTGGATCCAAGTGAAAAATGCCCCTACATTTTGAAAAAAGTGAAACAGATTCTGACTTAGTGAAAATTTTACTAAGTGTTGGAAAAAGTGACATTTCATGTTTTCAGCCATTTTGATCCAACCATAACTCAAAATCCATGATGAATTGGAATGAGGTGTAGTTGACACTTTTAAAGTATGCCATGAGAGCTACAAATCTATCTTTGGACCAGCCCAAATGGTTGCTTGGATCTCAAGTTATGATCCTTGGAAGTTGGTACCCTAACCACTTTGCTCCATAACTTAGAAAAATTCTAAGTTTTTATGGTTACCCCTTTTACAAGTTATCCCATTTTCTTTGATTTTTCTTGATGAATGTTGATTCAAATCACACATTAACATCATTTTAGGGTCAAGGAACCATAATTGTGAAAAATCTCAAAAAGTCAAACTTTGACTTTTGTGCACAGTTGACTTTTTACCAGATGAATTCCAAACTGTACGATCCTTTATGAAATCAAATCCTTGATCTAAATCAAACTTGATGGATATGTTCCATAGGTTTTATAGGGTGTATTGAATCATGTTCCAGGGTTTGGGAGCATGTCCAGGCCAAAAGTCAAAGGTTCAGTTGACTTTTTCCCCGAAACCCTAATTGTGGTTCTGGGGAAATTGAAACTTGTGGATCAAGCTTCTTGGATCAATCCATTGTTGAAAATGGATCAATGTTGTTTATTAGAGACCCTCAAATCATTTCTTGAGGTCTTGGCTCATGTTTTGTCCCAAAAGTCAACTTAGGGGTGAATTAGGTCAAGAAACCCTAATTCCCATTTTTTGGTGAATGCATCCTTGAGGCTAAATTGACTTGATGATTGGGTCCATGAGGTCCCTTGGAGTATCTTGGGTTATGCTTTGAAGTATTGGCTCATGCCCAGAGGAAAATTTCCATCTGGAGGCCCTGGTCGACCAAAACCCTAATTTGGTGACACTGGCGATCTTGAGGCTTGATCCACTTGGAATGTTGCAGCCTTGTGATTAATCCTTGATATGGGAGTCCTCTTGATCCATTGTGGATGTTTGAGAGGTTTAGACAAGTTGAAGATCATGTCATTCCTTGATTGATCCTTTGTTAAGAGCTCTAAGAGGGCTTGAAAACCCTAATCTTTGATTGTAGTGAATGCTCAACAATTCCTGAGGAGATTGATGAGGCATAAAGGTACATCCATATTGTGATGATGATTTGCACAATGATGGGAAATCTTAGTGGTCAAAATTTGGGGTATGACATCTGCATATTGCACGCATATTGATAAGTGAAGATTTAGGTCATCCATAGCATTACCCGAGAATTGGTTTTGTTGAACTGCTGAAATTAGCGAAGGTTTCAGCTCGAAATCATTACTGTTAATAGCTGGGGAAGCAATGCTGTTATGTGGATCCTCTTGCGATGGAACAGCATAATACTTCAAAGGACGGTTTCTCGGTCCATCTGCCATGTTTTGTTCTAGGTCTGATTTGGTTTTCGAATCTGAGTAGGGGATAAGAGGATCTGGGATGTGATGTCTAAGGAATTCGTTGATTCGACATCTCAGAATGATGTAACGTTCCACTTCGTCGATTGGTTGCTCCAACTCTTCGCCTTGAGAGCGAGTGTTTGGCATGCAATCGACAGTCTGCAAAGGAAAATAAAAAATTGCCTTAGTTGATACTGTGCAGCAAAAGTATCACAATATTGACTAAATTAGTCCCCGACAACGGCGCCAAAGACTTGGTCGCAACTATGCTATTGGTCGGATTACTGCTGCAAGTATACAGCTTATCGCGTAGTTTTAAAAGATTGTCGAACCCACAGGGACTAATAATCAACCTAGCATGATCGATTATTGCGTTGTAAAGCTAAGGCTAAATTTGGCGGTAAAAGAAATTTGGTTTTAACGGGATTTGAAAACAATAATAAAGACGAGACCGAAGAATGATTTTCGTGCTTCTTGGGGACTCCGTAAAATCCGGGTGTTAACGAAGGTCTCAATGTTGATCTAAAGGAAATATCGGTTTAAAGGCTCGATCTCATGCTCTCGCGGTATTAACCAAGCCACGCCTATTGACCCCAAGATTTTGCTCTCGCTCGCTCGGTAATTAAAAGGCACGCTTTGAAAATTAACATAACCTAAATGAGGCCCTAAAGCGCTCTTGCTGCATTTAGGCTCAATGTCTGATGCCTACTATCCGACGATCACCTCAAGCTCTCGTTCTATTGAACACGCCTTGGTGCGTTTCTCACTCTCGTGACGAAACACTATTAAACAGCCCCTCGCTCTCACGACAAGGTTGTCTAAATTCAGTTTAGACACCAAAACCAGAATTTTGATAATATTAAGTTGAACACCTATGGTTCTACAGAGTCCCGTCAGAACGACGGTCCTCAATCTGCGGACTCGCGCAAATCTACTCAGACATATTTAAACTTAATACTAATGCGTTAACATTGCTGAATTTTATGACATACATATTGATTAGTTTTTGATTAAGTTCAGATTTACGATTTATTGGCAAAACAAGTTATATTCCATACAAGTAAGATTAAGTAATGCAGTGAAATAAACAAGATGTAAATAACCTAAAATGCGAAGAAAGTAAACGAAAAACAAATCTTCTATTAATTGCAATTGATCCAAGTGTACATCAGCAACACAAAAAAGAAAATACAGCAGTGGTATCAATCTCTCAGTGTGAGTGATCGATACTTTGGAAGGTAATGTAAGTAGGTAGGCTAACGAAAATTCTGCAGCGCTTCTGCGGAGTTCTTGGATGACCAAATGCAAACCTCTTATGCTCTATATATAGGAAAGAGTTGGCTCCAAGAACATAAATTCGAAATTTGAAGTCTAACTTGTAAACTTCCAGAAGTGCCTCTGGAAAACTGCTCCCGCGCATAATGGCGACCGCCGTAGGCATAATGGCGAATGCCATTCAGTTGAACTTTGAATTCCCCTTATTTTCTACTATGGCGAGCACCATTCCTTTTGCACTGGGAAGACGATGAGCGCCATTCAGTTCAGGCTGGGGCAGAATCATGCATTTTCTTCACTTTTTCTTCTCTTTTAGCTCAGTTCTTGATCTTTCCTTCTATGGGGCTAATATAGGACCTGTCAAGGGAAAAATGAAAGAAAACATAAGTAAATAATACATAAAATGATAACGTCTCGATAAAAATACAATTAGACATGCACGAATTGAATCGAAATAAACGATACGAAATCGAGTCATCAAACTCCCCCACACTAAGACTTTTGTTTGTCCTCAAGCAAACTCCCAATGTAATAAAACAGTAAGCATGATGTTCGACTCTTAGGCATGATAAAAACAATCTAGGCACAAGGTTTCTAGGATAAAGTAAAACGGATAGGTACTAGATAGTGAGAACAAGGATACCGTAATGACACGACTCCACAAAAGCGGATGAATACTCCCTTCCTATGCAATACCAATTTAAATCATGAGATTATAACTAGACCTATATCCTTCATCTTATTTCAAAGTATGTGATAACTAAGTAACGAACTGATGCAAATATGTGTGATCTCAAAAATTTGAATGATGTGATTTTTATAGAAAAAAACGAATGAAAGACATGTTCCCGCTAAGTTAGGCGGTCCTCACCCGACCATTTAGCCTAAAGGTTTGGACTCTTGAAATTCGTAAGAAAAAGAAAGCATAATGTACGTAAAAGAAAGAAAATTTTGTGTTGAATAAGAGATCATGAAACACTAACAGGTTCGCTTACCATGTAAGTGCAAAGGATAACAGGCTTAATGTGATTGCGCAAGAATGAAAAAGAGGTGAAATAAGAATCGAGTCATCATACTTCAAACTTCTGTTATTCATGTTATGGTTTCAAGCATAGTGTATATATATATATATATATGTATTATTTTAGCTCATTTTTTACAGGTACAACAAGAAACGTGAAAATTTACATTGATCTTTCTCTTCATCTTCATCTTCAACCTTACATTTTCTAACATCTACACATAATCATTTTTGTTAGTGTTGTGTATTTTTGAAGTGATAACGTTCAGGCCTAGGTGTGTGGATCCTTCGTGCTGAGTTAAGAATCAATGGGTGTTTCTTGAATAAAACCATAGGTTTTTTCCTCCAAGAATCAAGGAGATTTTGGGGGTTTTTTCACAAACCGTTTTGTTCTACAAAGATTCAGCCGTGCGAAGGTAACCGAAGAACAGAGTGTTCGTGTGGGTTAGTAGCTACATTCAGAGGATCGTAGAAGAAAGGTTTGGGGATCAAATTGTGGTGGATCGAAATCGACCGAGTGAAGATGACTGAAGAACAGTGGTTTCTTGTAGTCTAGTAGCGTGAGACGGTGATTTGTTCAACCAAATTCGAGGCACTTGATTCGTCTTTAATCAAGGGAAGAGAAGACTCTGCATCAACAATCAAAGACGTTTGAAAGTTTGGATGTTCATTGTTTTTCTCTTGTATAAAATCAATTGCAACGGTAATATATATATATATATATATATATATATATATATATATATATATATATATATATATATATATATATATATATATATCTCAATTCCATTTGTGGAATTGGGGGCAGAGGTACCCATAGCGAGGACGATTGGGGAACTGCCTAATCAAATCATGTTTGTCTTCTCTTTCCCTTAACTCTTTACGTTTGATATCATTCAAATTTATGAAGTTTAAATTGATCGAAATTTCTAAGCTAGTGTAATATTGAGATGATAAACTGTTTTGTAAATTTGATACAATCCCTTGGATTGTATTTAGGATCAGCTTAACATCTCATTACTTGGAAATCTGCACTTAGTGTGTTTGCACACACCAAGTGTTCGATAATTTGTTTCAACGCAAAATCAAACGCATTTGCAATTAATTGTTTGTCGATTTATCTTGTTGGGTTGGATTAAACATCAAGCAAATAAAACATTGTTGATTGCGTTTAAATTGTGTTAATCAATCTAAATTTTTCTCATTCGTAATTCATTCCTAATATTGTCGTGCATATCTGATCCTTTTAGTAGAGGTTCGTTGTAGACGTGTGATTCAGTGGTTGCTTCCGTTAAAACTTTTAAAACCAATTTTTGGAAACCATTTGCGTGTATAAACTTGTGGGATCTATTCAACCCCCTTTCTAGATCCTAGCCATCGTCTGATAACATTTTTCGGAAACAGCTCGCTAGCTACAACAGCACCCGAGTATGGTTCACGCAACATGGAGTTCAAAGCAGTTTTAAACTCATAGTCGTGAACAAACTTGGTGTCAGTTACTTCAGGAAGATTTTCATGAGTTTTTAAACTGAACAAACTAGTCCATACGACATTGTTTATAGAATGAGACGTTTTATTCATAGAATACGTAAAGTCTGTACCTCCAAATTTTCCCTCAATTCCGCAATAGAACAAGCGAACCAAATCACAGTTAAACTTATCATCACATTGAAGAAATTCATCAAATTTTTTTAGCATTGAGCATGTCAATTACCTCTGTGAGATTATAATCTGGAGCCATCAGAGAGTAGTAGGCATGTTGTCGAATAACAACACGATTGCGGAAATCATTATTGTAAGACTCAGACAGAGCATCAGAGAGTAGAGACATAGCATTTACCGGAGTTGATGAAGTTCCAGCCCTTGATGTTGATGATCTTGAAGTTCGTTTACCAGTTGCACGTCGAGAAGCCATTGTTGAAGAAGTGAGGAAGAAGATGAACAGTGCACAAATGATGAACAATGACAAGCTCTTGCTTCCAAATATCTTGTGAGACCCCTTTCTTAAAAACCTTGTGAATTCAAACTTTGTGGGTTTTGAGTTTTATGGATTTTAATGGAGTTTGAATGAGAAGTTGGAAGAGAAGGAGAGGAGAAGACCAAAAAAAATCTGAT
Source organism: Lathyrus tuberosus (assembly GCA_022829125.1). Lineage (NCBI taxonomy): Eukaryota > Viridiplantae > Streptophyta > Magnoliopsida > Fabales > Fabaceae > Lathyrus > Lathyrus tuberosus. The sequence continues at coordinate 2,478,881 of JALAZF010000282.1, forward strand.
TTATGACATGCAATGATGAAAAATAAAGTGCATTGAAAGTATGTAATGCATTTGCAAGACACTAGGTCAGCGCGCGCATTCCCAATAAAAAGGGTTTCTGAATTCATCAATTATGCGCTACCCTAGGCATTGGATGTGTTGGCGCAAGCTGACGAGTTTTTGAAATTTTTTAAAAATTATGAGATGTACCGACTGCAGGTAGGCGCATGCTAACCCGGTTCTTTTCCTTGAAAAAATTATCAGTTCATGAGTCGACCCATGGCATTCTTTGGTCGACTCATCCAAGTGAAAAATGGAAAAATTCATATTTTTGCATATAAGTGCACCTAGGGGTGGACAAAATAATATCAACCGAGGTTAACCGACCGAACCGTGTACAATTGGACATCTTAGGTCGGTTAAAATCAGATTGGAGGTTCAGGAGGGTGATTCATCCGGTTTAATATGGAGTGTTTCGGTTCGGTTCGGATGGAAATGTTGGGCCCGTCGGTCACCGAACCCGACCGAGTCCAATTAATATATATTATAACTATTATTCTTATTCTATCGTTCACTCTCTTAAGAGATAAAATAAACCCTAAATTCACTCTCTCACTCTTCTCCTCTCCTTTCCGTCGCCTTCTTCTCTTCTACTCTCCGTCGCCCTCTTCTCTTCTCTTCTTCCCTTCTTTGTTTCACCTTACCTCTTCTCTTATTATCATCACACTACATGTTTATCTTCATAGTCTTTTCATACCCATCTTGCTTTCATAAGTTGTTTATTTTCAGGCGTAAAGCTGATTTAAAGCTACAAGAGGTGGTTCTACAACTCTGATAAAATAAAATCCTACAAAAGGTTTGTTTTTGTTTATTGTTAAGTTTTTAAGGATTTTTATTTAAGATTTAGTTAACTGTGTCTTTAAGAGTGATCTAGGGTTAGAGGTTTGTAGATCTGTATTATTTGTGTCTTAAAAAAGTTGATTCAACATTTAGGTTTTGTGAACTTTAAGTTAAATGTAAATCTGTTGTGATTTTGGTTGTGGTATGATATTTGTTCTGTTTTTTAAGGTTTTGACATTAATCTTTGGCTCTTTTATCTCATAGTTTGACAACAAATGTATTAGGGTTTGATATATCAATGCCTATCATGATTGCTCCTACAACTATGCAAAAGATGGCTCACCCTGAAGGTATATATAATGTCATTAAATCCATTATATCATAAAGCTATACATTGTGCATTCCCATACAGAAACTTCTAAAACTTTGCAATTTTTGTGTAGGAGAAAATGCTACTGCTAGGACAAATTTTTTCTATAAAATCATTTTGACAATCTTTCTGCAAAATTTAACATAGCTTAACATATTTGAATTGATAAATCTTACGTTTTATGATGTATATGCTAATGGCTTGTTCTTGTTCAGATTTACAATGCCACCACACCTTGAATTGAAAAACTACGAAGGATTGAAACCTGGAAAGCTGGATAAGGTTTGTTCGTTATTAGTATGAATTAATAAATTACGTTTTATGATGTATATGCTAATGGCTTGTTCTTGTTCAGATTTCCATTCCTTCCAGTTTTCAGAACACTTCTCTGTTGGTGCACTTATTAGATGAATATTTTTGACTTATTGGCAAAGTTTCACATCATGCTTCAATGGACATGATTGTAATCTGGCAGCATTTGTTTCCATCATCCTGATTTGCTTATTCATGTAATTGTTTTTTTCTCGGTAATTGTCTTATATTCCTATATTGAATTGTTTTTTACTGATTATGAATTTCTAATTTATGTCATTGTGTAAATTCATTTGTTTCTTCAATGTATAATTTTTTATATAAGTCTGTCTCTCCCTTCAAATCCTAACAACTGATATTCTAAGGCCCATTTAATAATTTTTCATAATTAAAATCATAATTACAACAATTTTTTACTGGTTTGGTTGTGTCCTGTGCTAAGGTTTAGTTCACAGTGGATATGGTTAATATTTACAACAATTTTTTACTTGATTTTTCTGCAACATATCTATTAGGTTTTTACAGTGTTATGATTTTATAATATACATGTTTTGGTATAGGACTTAATGTCCATGTTTGATCCTTGTTGTAAGTATATTTTATAGGCCAATTCTTGCATACCTTGGGTTGGAATTGAGTTTAATTAATATAATTTGATAGCAGTTGAAAATGATTCTAGAGATAGCATAATTTCTTAGAATTTTATTTGATTAATGTATAATTGTATTTTTAGTATGTATTTTTAATTATTAAAATTGTATTATTTTTTAGCACTAGGATTGGTTTATGAGTATTTATATGTAATATGACTCTTTGACTTGAAAAGTTGTAGGTTTAAAATTAGTGTTATTCTATTTATGTTAGTAAATTGAGATATGTTGGGTTTTTATTGTCTTAATTATTATTATTATTGCTATTAAAAGTTAGACATTCACAAATCTTGTTATTAATATTGATTTTACTGTTTTTTAAGTGTTTAAAATCAAAATTGAAATTGGAACCATGAAAATTATTAGTTTTGTAATGTAAATTATGGTTTACAAAACTGTTTTTTTTTTACTTCAACTAACTATTAATTGTGTTTTTTTTTGTTATAACATGTCAGATTCTGGATGTAGAGGCAAAACCAGATGCAAACAATGAAAAGAATTTGTTTTAGACTAAATTAGTTTTATTTTAAAATTTATTATTTTATTGTGTATTATGGTTAAATTATTGGGTTTTGTATTTGACTTATTTAATATGTTTCTTTTTATAGATTTAATATCTCATAAAAAATTTGAATGTAATTTGATTTTGTATTTTAGTTATTTATTTGATTTTTTTATTTATAATGTAAAATATAAAAGAAGTAAAAATTAATCCAATTTAGAAAATAATCCAATTTTTAAAATAAAAATTATTCAGTGTAATAATTTTTAAATAGTGAAATTCTCTTTTGAATTTTACATGGACTAAAATTTTGAACAGGCCCACTAAGGGTCAACTCTTAAAAAGTGTTAAAAAAATTAATGATTTTTGGATTTGGGCCTGAAAATTAAGTTAGCCCAATTAATAACTGAACCCGAAATTAACCGGTTATTATACCAGAACCCGATTCAACCCGAACCCAAAAAACCGAACATTAATCCGGTCGGAAATTGGGCTAGTAAGTTTCACCCGTGGGTTGGTTTGGTTAGGAGTTTTGGGCCCGAACCCGAACCGGCCCAAACCGATGTCCAACCCTAAGTGCACCCATACAAGATAAATAGACATACTAACACGTAAATCAAACATCCAAATGAATAAAATACGCTTAAATGTGTAACAAACATCATTTTTGAAACACTTCACATGGTACATATATTGAAGAAAACTTATGAAGTGAAACGATATTACCTTGATCACTATTGACGACGAGAGCCCTCACATATAGCTCAATAACTTTTTGCATTGTTAGTAAAAAAAATATAAACAAGCATATATATATATATATATATATATATATATATATATGTGTGTGTGTGTGTGTGTGTGTGTGTGTGTGTGTGAGTGTGTGTGTGTGTGTGCGCGCGTGTGTGAAGAGCAACTATTTTTAAAGGATTATCAAACACGATCCAAAATATCGAGAACGCCTAGTTCCCTACGGATGTGAAAGAAAGGTTCAGTAGCTAGTGGTTTTGTAAAGATGTCAGCAAGTTGATTTTTAGTATCAACATGCTCAAAGAGCACATCACCTTTCTCTACATGATCCCTAAGGAAATGATGACGTATTTCGACATGCTTGGTGCGTGAATGTAATACGGGATTCTTAGTTAGGTTAATAGAATTAGTGTTATCGCACAAAATGGGAATACGCTCAAGTTTTAAATTGAAATCAAGCAATTATTGCTTAAGCCATAGGACTTGAGCACAACAACTACCGGCGACAACGTATTCCGCCTCGGCTGTTGACAAAGCAACGAAAACCTTTTTCTTGCTATGCCAACTCACCAAGGAATTTACAAAAAAGTGACAAGTGCCACTAGTACTTTTCCTATCCAAGTTGCACCCGGCAAAGTCGGAATCTGAATAGCCAACTAAGGAACAAACACTACCTTTGGAATACCACAACCCATACTTTGGAGTACCGGAGAGGTATCGAAGTATGCGCTTAACTGCTTTTAGGTGGGATTCCTTGGGATGTGCTTGATACCTCGCACACATGCATACACTAAACATAATATTGGGACGTGAAGCGGTAAGATAAAGAAGAGATCCAATCATACCTCTATACCTTTTTACCTCTACATCCTTACCATTTTCGTCATGATCAAGATTTGCACTTGCAGGCATTGGAGTATCTATTGCTTTGCAGTTTAGCATGTCGAAACGTTTGAGAAGCTCAAGACAATATTTCGTTTGACTCACGAATGTGCCCTCTTCGAGTTGTTTGATTTGCAATCCGAGGAAATAGTTGAGCTCCCCCATCATGCCCATTTCATACTCCCCCTGCATCAAACTAGAAAACTCCTTGACCAAGGTCATGTTAGTAGACCCAAAGATAATATCGTCAAATTAAATTTGTACCAAGATAATATCGAAAGTTTGGATGTTCATTGTTTTTCTCATGTATAAACTCAATTGCAACGGTAATATATATATATATATATATATATATATATATATATATATATATATATATATATATATATATATATATATATCTCAATTCCATTTGTGGAATTGGGGGCAGAGGTACCCATAGCGAGGACGATTGGGGAACTGCCTAATCAAATCGTGTTTGTCCTCTCTTTCCCTTAACTCTTTATGTTTGATATCATTCGAATTTGTGAAGTTTAAATTTATCAAAATTTCGGAGCTAGTTTAATATTGAGCTGTTAAATTATTTTGTAAATTTGATACAATCCCTTAGATTGTATTTAGGATCAACTTAACATCTCATTACTGGGAAATCTGTACTTAGTGTGTTTGCACACACCAAGTGTTCGATAATTTGTTTCAACGCAAAATCGATCGCATTTGTAATTAATTGTTTGTCGATTTATCTCGTTGGGTTGGATTAAATATCAAGCAAATAAAACATTATTGATTGTGTTTAAATTGTGTTAATCAATCTGAATTTTTCTCATCCGTAATTCATTCCCAATATTGTCGTGCATATCCGATCCTTTTAGTAGAGGTTCGTTGTAGACGTGTGATTCAGTGGCTGCTTCTGTTAAAACTTTTAAAACCAATTTTTGGTAACCATTTTCGTGAATAAACTTGTGGGATCTATTCAACCCCCTTTCTAGATCCTAGCCATCGTCTAACAACATTTTTCAGAAACAGCTCGCTGGCTACAACAGCATCCGAGTATGGTTCACGCAACATTGAGTTCAAAGCAGATTTAAACTCATAGTCGTGAACAAACTTAGTGTCAGTTACTTCAGGAAGATTTTCACGAGTTTCCAAACTGAACAAACTAGTCCATACGACATTGTTCATATAATGAGACGTGTTATTCATAGAATACGTAAAATCCGTACCTTCAAATTTTCCCTCAATTCCGCAATAGAACAAGCGAACCAAATCATAGTTAAACTTATCATCACATTCAAGAAATTCATCAAATTTTTTAGCATTGAGCATGTCAATTAACTCTGTGAGATTATAATCTGGAGCCATCAGAGAGTAGTAGGCATGTTGTCGAATAACAGCACGATTGCAGAAATCATTATTGTAAGACTCAGACAGAGCATCAGAGAGTAGAGACATAACATTTACCGGAGTTGATGAAGTTCCAGCCCTTGATGTTGATGATCTTGAAGTTCGTTTACCAGTTGCACGTCGAGAAGCCATTGTTGAAGAAGTGAGGAAGAAGATGAATAATGCGCAATGAACAGTGCACAAATGATGAACAATGACAAGCTCTTGCTTCCAAATACCCTGTGAATCCCCTTTCTTAAAAACCTTGTGAATTCAAACTTTGTGGGTTTTGAGTTTTATGGGTTTTAATGGAGTTTGAATGAGAAGTTGGAAGAGAAGGAGAGGAGAAGACCAAAAAAATTCTGATTTATGACATGCAATGATGAAAATTAAAGTGCATTGAAAGTATGTAATGCATTTGCAAAACACTAGGTCGGCGTCTGCATTCCCAATAAAAAGGGTTTCTGAATTTGTCAGTTATGCGCCGACCTAAGCATTGGATGTGTTGGCGCAAGCTGACGAGTTTTTGAAAATTTTTAAAAATTATGAGATGCGCCGACCACAGGTAGACGCGCGCTAACCTGGTTCTTTTCCTTGAAAAACTTATCAGTTCATGAGTCGACCCATGGTATTCTTTGGTCGACTCATCCAAGTGAAAAATGGAAAAAATCATGTTTTTGCATATAAGTGCACCCATACAAGATAAATAGACATACTAACACGTAAATCAAACATCCAAATGAATAAAATACGCTTAAATGTGTAACAAACATTATTTTTGAAACACTCAACATGGTACATATATTGAAGAAAACTTATGAAGTGAAACGATATTACCTTGATCACTATTGAAGATGAGAGCCCTCACATATAGCTCAATAACTTTTTGCATTGTTAGTAAAAAAAATATAAACAAGCATATATATATATATATATATATATATATATATATATATGTGTGTGTGTGTGTGTGTGTGTGTGTGTGTGTGTGTGTGTGTATGTGTGTGTGAAGAACTACTATTTTTAAAGGATTATCAAACACGATCCGAAATATCGAGAACGCCTAGTTCCTTACGGATGTGAAAGAATGGTTCAGTAGCTAGTGGTTTTGTAAAGATGTCAGCAAGTTGATTTTTAGTATCAACATGCTCAAAGAGCACATCACCTTTCTCTACATGATCCCTAAGGAAATGATGACCATTTCGATATGCTTGGTGCGTGAATGTAATACGGGTTATTAGTTAGGTTAATAGCATTAGTGTTATCGCACAAAATGGGAATACGCTCAAGATTTAAATTGAAATCAAGCAATTGTTGCTTAAGCCATAGGACTTGAGCACAACAACTACCGGCGACAACGTATTCCGCCTCGGCTGTTGTCAAAGCAACGAAAACCTTTTTCTTGCTATGCCAACTCACCAAGGAATTTGCGAAAAAGTGACAAGTGCCACTAGTACTTTTCCTATCCAAGTTGCACCCGGCAAAGTCAGAATCTGAATAGCCAACTAAGGAACAAACACTACCTTTGGAATACCACAACCCATACTTTGGAGTACCGGAGAGGTATCGAAGTATGCGCTTAACTGCTTTTAGGTGGGATTCCTTGAGATGTGCTTGATACCTCGCACACATGCATACACTGAACATAATATTGGGACGTGAAGCGGTAAGATAAAGAAGAGATCCAATCATACCTCTATACCTTTTTACCTCTACATCCTTACCATTTTCGTCATGATCAAGATTTGCACTTGCAGGCATTGGAGTATCAATTACTTTGCAGTTTAGCATGTCGAAACGTTTGAGAAGCTCAAGACAATATTTCGTTTGACTCACGAATATGCCCTCTTCGAGTTGTTTGATTTGCAATCCGAGAAAATAGTTGAGCTTCCCCATCATGCCCATTTCAAACTCCCCCTGCATCAAACTAGAAAACTCCTTGACCAAGGTCATGTTAGTAGACCCAAAGATAATATCGTCAACATAAATTTGTACCAAGATAATATCGAAAGTTTGGATGTTCATTATTTTTCTCATGTATAAACTCAATTGCAACGGTAATATATATATATATATATATATATATATATATATATATATATATATATATATATCTCAATTCCATTTGTGGAATTGGGGGCAGAGGTACCCATAGCGAGGACGATTGGGGAACTGCCTAATCAAATCATGTTTGTCCTCTTTTTCCCTTAAGTCTTTATGTTTGATATCATTCGAATTTGTGAAGTTTAAATTGATCAAAATTTTGGAGCTAGTTTAATATTGAGCTGATAAATTATTTTGTAAATTTGATACAATCCCTTAGATTGTATTTAGGATCAGCTTAACATCTCATTACTTGGAAATCTGCACTTAGTGTGTTTGCACACACCAAGTGTTCGATAATTTGTTTCAACGTAAAATCGAACGCATTTGTAATTAATTGTTTGTCGATTTATCTCGTTGGGTTGGATTAAACATCAAGCAAATAAAACATTATTGATTGCGTTTAAATTGTGTTAATCAATCTGAATTTTTCTCATCCGTAATTCATTCCTAATTTTGTCGTGCATATCCGATCCTTTTAGTAGAGGTTCGTTGTAGACGTGTGATTCAGTGGCTGCTTCTGTTAAAACTTTTAAAACCAATTTTTGGTAACCATTTTCGTGTATAAACTTGTGGGATCTATTCAACCTCCTTTCTAGATCCTAGCCATCGTCTAACAACATTTTTCGGAAACAGCTCGCTGGCTACAACAGCATCCGAGTATGGTTCACGCAACATTGAGTTCAAAGCAGTTTTAAACTCATAGTCGTGAACAAACTTGGTGTCAGTTACTTCAGGAAGATTTTCACGAGTCTCCAAACTGAACAAACTAGTCCATACGACATTGTTCATATAATGAGACGTGTTATTCATAGAATACGTAAAATCCGTACCTTCAAATTTTCCCTCAATTCCGCAATAGAACAAGCGAACCAAATCATAGTTAAACTTATCATCACATTCAAGAAATTCATCAAATTTTTTAGCATTGAGCATGTCAATTAACTCTGTGAGATTATAATCTGGAGCCATCAGAGAGTAGTAGGCATGTTGTCGAATAACAACACGATTGCAGAAATCATTATTGTAAGACTCAGACAGAGCATCAGAGAGTAGAGACATAACATTTACCGGAGTTGATGAAGTTCCAGCCCTTGATGTTGATGATCTTGAAGTTCGTTTACCAGTTGCACGTCGAGAAGCCATTGTTGAAGAAGTGAGGAAGAAGATGAACAATGCGCAATGAACAGTGCACAAATGATGAACAATGACAAGCTCTTGCTTCCAAATACCATGTGAATCCCCTTTCTTAAAAACCTTGTGAATTCAAACTTTGTGGGTTTTGAGTTTTATGGGTTTTAATGGAGTTTGAATGAGAAGTTGGAAGAGAAGGAGAGGAGAAGACCAAAAAAATTCTGATTTATGACATGCAATGATGAAAATTAAAGTGCATTGAAAGTATGTAATGCATTTGCAAAACACTAGGTCGGCGCCCGCATTCCCAATAAAAAGGGTTTCTGAATTTGTCAGTTATGCGCCGACCTAAGCATTGGATGTGCTGGCGCAAGCTGACGAGTTTTTGAAATTTTTTAAAAATTATGAGATGCGCCGACCGCAGGTAGACGCGCGCTAACCCGGTTCTTTTCCTTGAAAAACTTATCAGTTCATGAGTCGACCCATGGTATTCTTTGGTCGACTCATCCAAGTGAAAAATGGAAAAAATCATGTTTTTGCATATAAGTGCACCCATACAAGATAAATAGACATACTAACACGTAAATCAAACATCCAGATGAATAAAATACGCTTAAATGTGTAACAAACATCATTTTTGAAACACTCAACATGGTACATATATTGAAGAAAACTTATGAAGTGAAACGATATTACCTTGATCACTATTGAAGATGAGAGCCCTCACATATAGCTCAATAACTTTTTGCATTGTTAGTAAAAAAAATATAAACAAGCATATATATATATATATATATATATATGTGTGTGTGTGTGTGTGTGTGTGTGTGTGTGTGTGTGTGTGTGTGTGTGTGTGTATGTGTGTGTGAAGAACTACTATTTTTAAAGGATTATCAAACACGATCCGAAATATCGAGAACGCCTAGTTCCTTACGGATGTGAAAGAATGGTTCAGTAGCTAGTGGTTTTGTAAAGATGTCAGCAAGTTGATTTTTAGTATCAACATGCTCAAAGAGCACATCACCTTTCTCTACATGATCCCTAAGGAAATGATGACCATTTCGATATACTTGGTGCGTGAATGTAATACGGGATTATTAGTTAGGTTAATAGCATTAGTGTTATCGCACAAAATGGGAATACGCTCAAGATTTAAATTGAAATCAAGCAATTGTTGCTTAAGCCATAGGACTTGAGCACAACAACTACCGGCGACAACGTATTCCGCCTCGGCTGTTGACAAAGCAACGAAAACCTTTTTCTTGCTATGCCAACTCACCAAGGAATTTGCGAAAAAGTGACAAGTGCCACTAGTACTTTTCCTATCCAAGTTGCACCCGGCAAAGTCGGAATCTGAATAGCCAACTAAGGAACAAACACTACCTTTGGAATACCACAACCCATACTTTGGAGTACCGGAGAGGTATCGAAGTATGCGCTTAACTGCTTTTAGGTGGGATTCCTTGGGATGTGCTTGATATCTCGCACACATGCATACACTGAACATAATATTGGGACGTGAAGCGGTAAGATAAAGAAGAGATCCAATCATACCTCTATACCTTTTTACCTCTACATCCTTACCATTTTTGTCATGATCAAGATTTGCACTTGCAGGCATTGGAGTATCAATTACTTTGCAGTTTAGCATGTCGAAACGTTTGAGAAGCTCAAGACAATATTTCGTTTGACTCACGAATGTGCCCACTTCGAGTTGTTTGATTTGCAATCCGAGGAAATAGTTGAGCTCCCCCATCATGCCCATTTCAAACTCCCCCTGCATCAAACTAGAAAACTCCTTGACCAAGGTCATGTTAGTAGACCCAAAGATAATATCGTCAACATAAATTTGTACCAAGATAATATCGAAAGTTTGGATGTTCATTATTTTTCTCATGTATAAACTCAATTGCAACGGTAATATATATATATATATATATATATATATATATATATATATATATATATATATATATATATATATATATATATATCTCAATTCCATTTGTGGAATTGGGGGCAGAGGTACCCATAGCGAGGACGATTGGGGAACTGCCTAATCAAATCATGTTTGTCCTCTTTTTCCCTTAAGTCTTTATGTTTGATATCATTCGAATTTGTGAAGTTTAAATTGATCGAAATTTTGGAGCTAGTTTAATATTGAGCTGATAAATTATTTTGTAAATTTGATACAATCCCTTAGATTGTATTTAGGATCAGCTTAACATCTCATTACTTGGAAATCTGCACTTAGTGTGTTTGCACACACCAAGTGTTCGATAATTTGTTTCAACGCAAAATCGAACGCATTTGTAATTAATTGTTTGTCGATTTATCTCGTTGGGTTGGATTCAACATCAAGCAAATAAAACATTATTGATTGCATTTAAATTGTGTTAATCAATCTGAATTTTTCTCATCCGTAATTCATTCCTAATTTTGTCGTGCATATCCGATCCTTTTAGTAGAGGTTCGTTGTAGACGTGTGATTCAGTGGCTGCTTCTGTTAAAACTTTTAAAACCAATTTTTGGTAACCATTTTCGTGTATAAACTTGTGGGATCGATTCAACCCCCTTTCTAGATCCTAGCCATCGTCTAACAACATTTTTCGGAAACAGCTCGTTGGCTACAACAGCATCCGAGTATGGTTCACGCAACATTGAGTTCAAAGCAGTTTTAAACTCATAGTCGTGAACAAACTTGGTGTCAGTTACTTCAGGAAGATTTTCACGAGTCTCCAAACTGAACAAACTAGTCCATACGACATTGTTCATATAATGAGACATGTTATTCATAGAATACGTAAAATCCGTACCTTCAAATTTTCCCTCAATTCCGCAATAGAACAAGGGAACCAAATCATAGTTAAACTTATCATCACATTCAAGAAATTCATCAAATTTTTTAGCATTGAGCATGTCAATTAACTCTGTGAGATTATAATCTGGAGCCATCAGAGAGTAGTAGGCATGTTGTCGAATAACAGCACGATTGCAGAAATCATTATTGTAAGACTCAGACAGAGCATCAGAGAGTAGAGACATAACATTTACCGGAGTTGATGAAGTTCCAGCCCTTGATGTTGATGATCTTGAAGTTCGTTTACCAGTTGCACGTCGAGAAGCCATTGTTGAAGAAGTGAGGAAGAAGATGAACAATGCGTAATGAACAGTGCACAAATGATGAACAATGACAAGCTCTTGCTTCCAAATACCATGTGAATCCCCTTTCTTAAAAACCTTGTGAATTCAAACTTTGTGGGTTTTGAGTTTTATGGGTTTTAATGGAGTTTGAATGAGAAGTTGGAAGAGAAGGAGAGGAGAAGACCAAAAAAATTCTGATTTATGACATGCAATGATGAAAATTAAAGTGCATTGAAAGTATGTAATGCATTTGCAAAACACTAGGTCGGCGCCCGCATTCCCAATAAAAAGGGTTTCTGAATTTGTCAGTTATGCGCCGACCTAAGCATTGGATGTGTTGGCGCAAGCTGACGAGTTTTTGAAAATTTTTAAAAATTATGAGATGCACCGACCACAGGTAGACGCGCGCTAACCCGGTTCTTTTCCTTGAAAAACTTATCAGTTCATGAGTCGACCCATGGTATTCTTTGGTCGACTCATCCAAGTGAAAAATGGAAAAAATCATGTTTTTGCATATAAGTGCACCCATACAAGATAAATAGACATACTAACACGTAAATCAAACATCCAAATGAATAAAATACGCTTAAATGTGTAACAAACATCATTTTTGAAACACTCAACATGGTACATATATTGAAGAAAACTTATGAAGTGAAACGATATTACCTTGATCACTATTGAAGATGAGAGCCCTCACATATAGCTCAATAACTTTTTGCATTGTTAGTAAAAAAAATATAAACAAGCATGTATATATATATATATATATATATATATATATATATATATATATATGTGTGTGTGTGTGTGTGTGTGTGTGTGTGTGTGTGTGTGTGTATGTGTGTGTGAAGAACTACTATTTTTAAACGATTATCAAACACGATCCGAAATATCGAGAACGCCTAGTTCCTTACGGATGTGAAAGAATGGTTCAGTAGCTAGTGGTTTTGTAAAGATGTCAGCAAGTTGATTTTTAGTATCAACATGCTCAAAGAGCACATCACCTTTCTCTACATGATCCCTAAGGAAATATGACCATTTCGATATGCTTGGTGCGTGAATGTAATACGGGATTATTAGTTAGGTTAATAGCATTAGTGTTATCGCACAAAATGGGAATACGCTCAAGATTTAAATTGAAATCAAGCAATTGTTGCTTAAGCCATAGGACTTGAGCACAACAACTACCGGCGACAACGTATTCCGCCTCGGCTGTTGACAAAGCAACGAAAACCTTTTTCTTGTTATGCCAACTCACCAAGGAATTTGCGAAAAAGTGACAAGTGCCACTAGTACTTTTCCTATCCAAGTTGTACCCGGCAAAGTCGGAATCTGAATAGCCAACTAAGGAACAAACACTACCTTTGGAATACCACAACCCATACTTTGGAGTACCGGAGAGGTATCGAAGTATGCGCTTAACTGCTTTTAGGTGGGATTCCTTGGGATGTGCTTGATATCTCGCACACATGCATACACTGAACATAATATTGGGACGTGAAGCGGTAAGATAAAGAAGAGATCCAATCATACCTCTATACCTTTTTACCTCTACATCCTTACCATTTTTGTCATGATCAAGATTTGCACTTGCAGGCATTGGAGTATCAATTACTTTGCAGTTTAGCATGTAGAAACGTTTGAGAAGCTCAAGACAATATTTCGTTTGACTCACGAATGTGCCCACTTCGAGTTGTTTGATTTGCAATCCGAGGAAATAGTTGAGCTCCCCCATCATGCCCATTTCAAACTCCCCCTGCATCAAACTAGAAAACTCCTTGACCAAGGTCATGTTAGTAGACCCAAAGATAATATCGTCAACATAAATTTGTACCAAGATAATATCGAAAGTTTGGATGTTCATTATTTTTCTCATGTATAAACTCAATTGCAACGGTAATATATATATATATATATATATATATATATATATATATCTCAATTCCATTTGTGGAATTGGGGGCAGAGGTACCCATAGCGAGGACGATTGGGGAACTGCCTAATCAAATCATGTTTGTCCTCTTTTTCCCTTAAGTCTTTATGTTTGATATCATTCGAATTTGTGAAGTTTAAATTGATCGAAATTTTGGAGCTAGTTTAATATTGAGCTGATAAATTATTTTGTAAATTTGATACAATCCCTTAGATTGTATTTAGGATCAGCTTAACATCTCATTACTTGGAAATCTGCACTTAGTGTGTTTGCACACACCAAGTGTTCGATAATTTGTTTCAACGCAAAATCGAACGCATTTGTAATTAATTGTTTATCGATTTATCTCGTTGGGTTGGATTAAACATCAAGCAAATAAAACATTATTGATTGCGTTTAAATTGTGTTAATCAATCTGAATTTTTCTCATCCGTAATTCATTCCTAATTTTGTCGTGCATATCCGATCCTTTTAGTAGAGGTTCGTTGTAGACGTGTGATTCAGTGGCTGCTTCTGTTAAAACTTTTAAAACCAATTTTTGGTAACCATTTTCGTGTATAAACTTGTGGGATCTATTCAACCCCCTTTCTAGATCCTAGCCATCGTCTAACAACATTTTTCGGAAACAGCTCGCTGGCTACAACAGCATCCGAGTATGGTTCACGCAACATTGAGTTCAAAGCAGTTTTAAACTCATAGTCGTGAACAAACTTGGTGTCAGTTACTTCAGGAAGATTTTCACGAGTCTCCAAACTGAACAAACTAGTCCATACGACATTGTTCATATAATGAGACGTGTTATTCATAGAATACGTAAAATCCGTACCTTCAAATTTTCCCTCAATTCCGCAATAGAACAAGCGAAGCAAATCATAGTTAAACTTATCATCACATTCAAGAAATTCATCAAATTTTTTAGCATTGAGCATGTCAATTAACTCTGTGAGATTATAATCTGGAGCCATCAGAGAGTAGTAGGCATGTTGTCGAATAACAGCACGATTGCAGAAATCATTATTGAAAGACTCAGACAGAGCATCAGAGAGTAGAGACATAACATTTACCGGAGTTGATGAAGTTCCAGCCCTTGATGTTGATGATCTTGAAGTTCGTTTACCAGTTGCACGTCGAGAAGCCATTGTTGAAGAAGTGAGGAAGAAGATGAACAGTGTGCAATGAACAGTGCACAAATGATGAACAATGACAAGCTCTTGCTTCCAAATACCATGTGAAACCCCTTTCTTAAAAACCTTGAGCATTCAAACTTTGTGGGTTTTGAGTTTTATGGGTTTTAATGGAGTTTGAATGAGAAGGAGAGGAGAAGACAAAAAAAATTCTGAATTATGACATGCAATGATGAAAATTAAAGTGCATTGAAAGTATGTAATGCATTTGCAAAACACTAGGTCGGCGCGTGCATTCCCAATAAAAAGGGTTTCTGAATTTGTCAGTTATGCGCCGACCTAAGCATTGGATGTGTTGGCGCAAGCTGACGAGTTTTTGAAATTTTTTAAAAATTATGAGATGCGCCGACCGCAGGTAGACGCGCGCTAACCCGGTTCTTTTCCTTGAAAAACTTATCAGTTCATGAGTCGACCCATGGTATTCTTTGGTCGACTCATCCAAGTGAAAAATGGAAAAAATCATGTTTTTGCATATAAGTGCACCCATACAAGATAAATAGACATACTAACATGTAAATCAAACATCCAAATGAATAAAATACGCTTAAATGTGTAACAAACATCATTTTTGAAACACTCAACATGGTACATATATTGATGAAAACTTATGAAGTGGAACGATATTACCTTGATCACTATTGACGATGAGAGCCCTCACATATAGCTCAATAACTTTTTGCATTGTTAGTAAAAAAAATATAAACAAGCATATATATATATATATATATATATGTGTGTGTGTATGTGTGTGTATGTGTGTGTGTGTGTGTGTGTGTGTGTGTGTGTGAAGAGCTACTATTTTTAAAGGATTATCAAACACGATCCGGAATATCGAGAACGCCTAGTTCCTTACGGATGTGAAAGAAAGGTTCAGTAGCTAGTGGTTTTGTAAAGATGTCAGCAAGTTGATTTTTAGTATCAACATGCTCAAAGACCACATCACCTTTCTCTACATGATCCCTAATGAAATGATGACGTATTTCGATATACTTGGTGCGTGAATGTAATACGGGATTCTTAGTTAGGTTAATAGCATTAGTGTTATCGCACAAAATGGGAATACACTCAAGTTTTAAATTGAAATCAAGCAATTGTTGCTTAAGTCATAGGACTTGAGCACAACAACTACCGGCGACAACGTATTCCGCCTCGGCTGTTGACAAAGCAACGAAAACCTTTTTCTTGCTATGCCAACTCACCAAGGAATTTGCGAAAAAGTGACAAGTGCCATTAGTACCTTTCCTATCTAATTTGCACTCGGCAAAGTCGGAATCTGAATAGCCAATTAAGGAACAAACACTACCTTTGGAATACCACAACCCATACTTTGGAGTATCAGAGAGGTATCGAAGTATTCGCTTAACTGCTTTTAGGTGGGATTCCTTGGGACGTGCTTGATACCTCGCACACATGCATAGACTGAACATAATATCGGGACGTGAATCGGTAAGATAAAGAAGAGATCCAATCATACCTCTATACCTTTTTACCTCTACATCCTTACCATTTTCGTCACGATCAAGATTTACACTTGCAGGCATTGGAGTATCTATTGCTTTGCAGTTTAGCATGTCGAAACGTTTGAGAAGCTCAAGACAATATTTCATTTGACTCACGAATGTGCCCTCTTCAAGTTGTTTGACTTGTAATCCAAGGAAATAGTTGAGCTCCCCCATCATGCTCATTTCAAACTCCCCCTGCATCAAACTAGAAAACTACTTGACCAAGGTCATGTTAGTAGACCCAAAGATAATATCTTCAACATTAATTTATACCAAGATTAAATGTTTTCCTTGATGTTTAATAAAGAGGGTTGTGTCAACCTTCCCTCTTGAATACCCTTGATCAAGTAAAAATTTGCTTAGACGTTCATACCAAACCCTAGGGGCTTGTTTAAGTCCGTACAAAGCAAGTTTGAATTTATAAACATGATCGGGATATTCATGGGACTTAAAACCTGGAGGTTGGGAAACATAAACCTCTTCATTTATATATCCATTAAGGAAAGCACTATTAACATCCATTTGGAATAATTTGAAGTGTTTAGTGCAAGCATAAGCAAGTAAAAGGCGTATAACCTCGATTCGGGCAACCGGCGCATAAGTTTCCTCATAGTCGATTCCTTCCTCTTGGTTATAGCCTTTCACTACAAGCCGTGCTTTCACTACAAGGTCCCAAACCTCATTTCTCCTGAATTGATTAAGTTCATCTTGCATTGACAAAAACCAATGCTCATCGAGTAACGTCTTCTTTGCGTTTTTAGGCTCAACTTGTGACACAAAAGCGGAGTAATAACAAAAGTTACTAAGTTTAGAGCGAGTGGTTACTCCCTTAGATATATCACCGAGAATGTTGTTAATTGGATGGTCTTTGGAAGACTTCCAAGCTGGAGGAAGTTCATCTTTATCAGAATGATGATCCTCCTCACTCTTCATTGGTTGGTGATCCTTTTCCTCCTCAATACGCACTACTTCAGGCTGATCAGTTCCCTTATCAGTGTCCTTGAGTATGTCTTCAGAAGATATACCTGCACCATGAAAAGAACTACCTTCTCCGACATTTCTCAGATAAGACTCATCAAAGGTAACATGAACTGACTCTTCAACTATACATAACCTCTTATTATAAATTCTATACGCTTTACTTGACTGAGAGTATCCAAGAAAAATACCCTCATCGGCCTTGGCATCAAATTTACCAAGAGTCTCTTTTCCATTGTTTAACATGAAACATTTGCAACCAAATACATGAAGGTGAGAGGTATTTGGCTTACGCCCTTTTAAAAGCTTATACGGTGTCTTGTTTAGAATAGGCCGGATGAGCACCATATTCAAAACGTAACAAGCCGTACTTATGGCATCGGCCCAAAAGTATTTTGGAAGTCCACTTTCATTGATCATAGTCCTTCCAAGTTCCTCCAAAACTCTATTTTTACGTTCCACCACCCCATTTTGTTGAGGGGTACGTGGTGCGGAAAAATTATGATCAATTTCATTGGATTCACAAAATGCTTCAAACAAATGATTTTCAAACTCACCCCATGGTCACTTCTAATTGACACAATGTTCGTGTTTAACTTGATTTGAGATAACTTAGCAAATATTTCAAAGGCCGAAAAGGTATCACTCTTGTTTGCTAAGAAAATAGTCCAGCAAAACCTAGAAAAGTCATCGACTATTACAAAACCATAATAGTTACCACCTAGGCTTTTAACCCTAGATGGTCCAAAGAGGTCCATATGGAGGAGCTCAAGGGGTCTTATAGTTGAAATAATGTTTTTGGATTTAAAAGAGATCCTTGTTTGCTTCCCCATTTGACAAGCATCACAAAGATGATCCTTTGTGAATTTGATTTTGGGCAAACCGATGACTAGGTCTTTAGAGAGTATTTTGTTAAGCAAATCAAAATTGATGTGCGCCAACCGTCTATGCCACAACCATGAATCCTCATTCATAGTGACTAGACACTTGTCGCCATTCAACGATACCTCATTTAAGTATAGCATATAGACGTTATTCACCCTCAAGCCCTTAAACACATCCTTTTTGTCACCATCTTCAATTAAGCAAAAATCTTTTGAAAAGGATACTTTATAATTCTTGTCGCATAGTTGACTAATGCTTAAAAGGTTGTGTCTAAGGCCTTCCACAAGAAGTACATCAGACATAGTAGTAGATGAGGGGTTACCTACACTACCTTTTCCGAGAATCTGTCCCTTGTTGTTATCTCTGTAGGTGACAAACCCCTTTTTCTTCGCCACAAAGTCGATGAAAAGAGATATGTCTCCGGTCATATGTCTCGAGTAGCCACTATCCAGAACCCATCTTCTTTCGGTGGTCTCAAGACTTTGTACCTACAAAACAATCAAGGGAGAGTTGGTACCCAATTCTCATTGAGTCCTGTACGGTGAGTGAAACCAAGATCACACTTGGGTAACCATTGATAATTTCCTTTTGGAACAAGAAACCTTCAAAAACGGCATTTAGCAATAGTATGACCATGCTTACAACAATATAAGCAATTACGATTCGTTTGGAATTTACCTTTGCTATCATTATCTCGAATCACATACGTATACTTTTGATACGGATTATTCACACTTTCTCGATAATGTGATCGATCAATAGCAAACGTAACTTTTGGCTTAAGAGCCTTGTCCAATTTTGCCTTAAGGGTTCTCACCTCTTTTTGCCAAATGTGACAAGTGTCACAGCCCTAATTGAACCAAGAAGTAGGTGAAGGTGCGAGAAAGACACAAGAAATGGGGGGTTTGAATTGTGTATTCACTCTTAACAACTTTTCGCCTCTTATCGTTAAAGCTCTAAGAGAATATCAGAGTTCGTTGAGAGACTCTGACTTGAGATACATCATTCAGATCTTGCAATACATAAAGCATAAGTAACAACAAGAGTTTGAATAAGATATGCTTGATTCAGAACTTGCAGTGCGGAAGCTTATCAGAGTTAAGTTGCAAGGTTCTGACTTGCTTATGTAAGGTTCTGATAATTGCTACAGAAACATAAACAATAACTTAAAGCATAACAAGAGTAAAGAACACACGATATATTCTAGTTCACCCAAGAAACTCTCAAGCTAATCCAGTCCACCCTCCTCAGGTGATTTTTCCTTGAACACAAGGACTTAATCCACTATAATCAATCTCGATTATAGATGCACGGGCTAACGCCGGTGACTAACAACCTGCGCATCCGCAGCTGTGACTAACACACAATGAACCGTTCAGGGATTCAACTTAATGAATATAATGAACATTGACCTAACAGGTTCCAATCTCGCAAGATCTACTGTCAGGATTTCATAGCTAAACGTTCAGGGATTCGTCTCAACGAATATAACGTTTACTAACCTTATTTCAAGCTTTTCCCACAATGACACCAAGTCATTGTCTTCTCGAGTCTCCGGTCACACTAACCACTCAAGGAATCCTAATTCACATAGAATTAGTTAAACAGGAGATTACAAAGATGCTTCTTAACAAGCAGATAACTCCTAAGTTTAAGTACAAACGAACACACAAGTGTTCAAGCAAGATGTGAGTAACAGCTCCTTGCTATCTTAAGATTCTACAAAGATGTATGTTGATTTGACATTTGATGACATCTTGTAGATCTTCTTCTTCTTCGTCTTCTTGGTTGAGCAAGCTTCGAGCAACAGCTCCTTGCTTCAGATCTTCAATGTAGCTCTGACGAGAAGGTGGTTGATGACTTGACTGATTTGCAATGTTGTCTTCTTCATCAACAACTTCTATTTCAATTGTTGTTGTTTTGTTGATTTATGATCTTGAGCTTCAAATACTATGGTCATGTGTAAATGGCAATAACTTTGAATATTAAGTGTTACAATGAGAACTCATCGTTGTGACTATCATCATAATAACACAGTGATCGATTTTCTTGTGATCGACACTTCAGAAGTGATTAATCCTTTCTTTAAATAGTCCAGTAAAATATAGCCATTTGAATTATTGTTTGGCTGTTTGAAAAGAGTCATTGTGTAATGATAACAGCTGTGCTGACACATCTCTTTTTTACTGTAGAGGAAGTGACAGGATATATCTTCTTGGGCACTGTGTACAGTTGTTCACAACAGTAACCTTTGTCTTCAAAACTTTAGAGGCTTCTGATGGTAATTAATTGAATCATGAGTAGATACTTTATATATAACAGGGTATTCTGAATCTCCAAGTCTTCAGTCTTCCGAAGTTGTCCATTAGGAATCTGTCTTCAGAACTTCAACACTTGTCTTGAAACCCGTTATCTTCACTGCTTCAAGTCTTCCGAATCTTCAGAACTTGTCCATTAGGAATCTGTCTTCAGAGTCTTCAGCACTTGACCTTTGGAACCATAATCTTCAGAACGCATAAGTCTTCAGAGTCTTTCTGCACTTGGTCTTCAGAGCCTTCAGCCTTCAGAACTTCAAGTCATGAGAATCTTCAGCACTTCGGTTCTCCAGAAGATTATCTTTTTTAGAAGCTTCGCTATCTTCAGAATCACAATCACTTTCAGAGAGCACCCACAAGAGCATTGCAACAACAATATCGGCATCCTTGGATCTGACTGATCATGATCAGATACAGAAGCATACTTGCTTCTTGCGACTTGTGTTACACATAGTAACTTTGCATATAATCAATTACGCACATCTGGATGGTGCTTGTTGGATCTAATATCTTCTATGATTATGATATGCACACAACACACGTTAGAACATAAAATAGTTCTTTCACAAATACACATTGTTATCATCAAAAGATAGAGACGACTTGCAGAGATAACTCTTGCTCTCACAATAGGGTCCTCTTCAACCTTAGCTTTTGATGTGTTCACTATGGAGTTTTAAGAGCTTCCAATTTCTTTTCGGAATCAGAAACCTTTTTCTCCAAATATGAAAAAAATATTTTTATTTGAGGCTAAGCGTTGAAAAGCTTCCTTAGCCTCATAGTGCAACATATCAAAAGCCTTTTGTAATTCTAAATGAGACATAGTATTAGAATGATCATATTTAAAGTGTTTTACCTCTTTCTTCTTGTTTTGACGTGCCATAAGACATAGATTAACGGTTTCACTTTCGTCACTTGAGCTGTCATCTTTTTCCGACTCACTATCGCTCTCTCAAGCGATGTATGTTAGTCGAGATTTGTTGGACTTTTTGTGTTGACGACTCTTATCCTTATCCTTATCCTTGTCTTTCTTAAGTAATGGACAATCCGACATGTAGTGCCCGGATTTTCCACAGTTGTAACACGTCCCTTTTACCTTGCCATTCTTGTTGCCTTCATTTCTAGATTGCTTCTGAAATTTGACTAGATTTTTATCCGAGTGTTGAATCTCATTCTTCCGAACGTATCTATTGTATCTCTTCAAAAATAGGCCCATGTCCTCACCGGATTCATCATCTTCGTCATTATTGGTTTCATCATCACTTTGCTCTTGAGATGTGGACTTTGAACAAGAAGCCTTAAGAGCAATCGACTTCTTCTCTGTATCTTTTGTTTTCTCCTTCTTTATACTCTTCTCATGTTTATCCAAGCTAATGAGCACTTGCTCATGCTCATTGAGGTTGCCAAATAATGTTGTGAGGTCTAGAGTATCTAGATTATTGGCCTCCTTGATCGCGGTGACCTTTGGTTGCCATTTCCTGTTAAGACACCTCAAGATTTCATTAGTAGCAACCTCGTTTGGAATTGGTTTACCAAGTACATGCAATTTGTTGATAATGTGAGTAAATCATTTTTGCATATCCGTAATGGTTTCCCATTGCTTCATGTAAAAAAGATCGAACTCTTGCGTTAGTGTGTTGATATGGGCCATCTTAACATCATTAGTGCCTTCGTGGGCTGCTTGTAAAGCATCCCACATGGCTTTGGCCGTTTCACAATGAGAGACTCGATAATATTCGTCAACTTCAAAAGAGGAGAGCAAACTATTACGAGCCTTCCAATCATAGTTGTACTTTTTCTCATCCTCCTCATTCCATTGAGCTTCGGATTTGGGAACGACAACGCCTTTAACATTTGTTATAGTAATTTCCATGGGACCATTTAAAATAACGTTCCAAACCTTCTGATCTATGGAATTTATATGCACGCGCATACAATCCTTACAGTAGCTGTAATTCTAGCCTGTAAAAACTGGAGCTCTATTATAAGCCCCTTTAGGTTCGTTCGCCATATTCCAAGAAGTTTTACCGAAGCACCAGATAAACCGGAGCTCATGATACCACTTGTTAGACGATGGCTAGGATCTAGAAGTGGGGGGGGGGGGGGGGGGGTTGAATAGATCCCACAATTTTATACACGCAAATGGTTACCAAAAATTGGTTTTAAAATTTTTTTCAGAAGCAACCACTGAATCACACGTCTACAACAAACCTCTACTAAAAGGATCGGATATGCACGACAATATTATGAATGAATTACGGATGAGAAAAATTCAGATTGATCAACAAAATTAAACGCAATCAACAGTGATTTATTTGCTTGATATTAATCCAATCCAACGAGATAGGTCGACAAAAATTAATTGCAAATGCGTTCGATTTTGCGTTGAAACAAATTATCGAACACTTGGTGTGCGCAAACACACTAAGTGCAGATTTCAAAATAATGTGATGTTAAGTTGATCCTAAATACAATCCAATGGATTGTATCAAATTTACAAAAACAATTTATCAGCTCAAAATTACACTATCTCAGAAATTTTGATTAATTTAAACTTCACAAATTCGAATAGTATTGAAACATAAAAGAGTAGGGAAAGAGAGGACAAACACGATTTGATTAGGCAGTTCCCCAATTGTCCTCGCTATGGGTACCTCTGCCCCCAATTCCACAATTGGAATTGAGATATATATAAATTTCCATTTGCAAATTGTTTATACAAGAGAAGAACAATGAACATCCAAACCCTCAAACGTCTTTGATTGTAGATGTAAAGTCTTCTCTCCCCTTGATTCAAGATGAATCAAGTGCCTCGAATTTGGTCGAACAAATCACCGTCTCACGCTACTAGAGTGCAAGAACCCACTATTCTTAGTCACATTCACTCAGTCGATTTCGATCTTCCTCAATTCGATCCCAAATCTTTCTTCTACGATCCTCCGACTGTAGCTACTAAACCGAACGAATACTCTGTTCTTCGATTACCTTCGCACGGGTGAATCCTTTTAGAACAAAATGATTTGTGCCAAAAACCCCCAAAATCTCCTTGATTCTTGGAGGAGAAAACCTGAAGTTTGATTCAAGAAACACCTACCAATTCTTAACCCAGAACAGAAGATTACAACACTTCCTAATTTTGAACGTTATCACTTCAAAACAATGGGCGACACTAACAAAGATGATTATGTGTGATTGTTTGTTTACTCAAGGTTGAAGATGAAGATGAAGAGAAAGATTGGTATCTATTTTCACGTTTCTTTTTATGCTGTTAAATGAGATGAACAAACTATATATAATGAAGAAATGACAAACTATGTGAAATAACAGATATAACAGAAAAAATTAAATGCAAAAAAAATAGCCCAGGCAGCGTACGGTCGACCGCCCAACACATAAGGGTCGGCGTGAGCTAACCCGTGGGAATGACTATGCAAAATAAACGACCATGTGTCGATCGCTAGTCCCCTTGCATCGACGCACACATGCTGAATTTGCAGAAATTCAAAAAGCCCAGAAGCATGCGTCGACCGCATGCATCAGGGAGGTCAGCGTGCGCTAACCTGAAGATTTCACAAGAAATGTCGAAAACAACATGAGTCGACTCATGCTCACTTTGGGTCGACCAAAGACTTGCAAATTTTCAGAAAATCATTTTTCTGCACATTTTTGCTGACAAAGACTTGAATCATGCATACCAAACATTAATATCATGATCATGCACATGTAGAAATTTGTGTAGACCTCTTCCTATATGTTTAAACACATGAAACATAATGGTTAGATGCAACTTGCCCGACAATGAAGTGATACCGCCCAAATTACAATCTAAAGACTATTCTACTTGTTGACATCATTAAAACCGAAATAGATGAAAGACCTTAGCCCTTACAGATAGATATTCTTCAACCGATTTAACCCTTTTGCCTCAATCTTAGGCTTTGTACAAGACACACATAAATGTCCTCCCCAGTGGAGTCATGTTTTTGAGCCTCAATCTTGGGCTTTGTACAAGACAGATAAAAACATTTCTCCAAAGAGTCAAACCTCTTTCAGCGTCAATCTTGGGCTTTGTACAAGACACAAATAGACACTCTCTTGTTGAGTCAGTCAATCTCCGGCCTCTTCTTAGGCTTTGTATAATGATTTTCCCCAGTGGAATCCAATCAACCTCTTAGCTTCAACCTTGGGCTTTAATCAAGGCACACAAAAATCAACATCTCCTCAGAGGAAATAAAAATCTCTCTGCAAGAAGATACTTCTCTGTATAATCACATCAAAATAATCAATAAAAACAAAACCTTAATTCCAGATAACTGTTGTAAGTGGCACACTTGCTGATACAAACATCCAAGTTGTCTGTCCATCATTATCCTGGTTAAAACCTCATCTAATTGCTGTAAATGGCAAGCCTCTGGATACAAACATCCAAGCCAATGTCCCTCTTTTAGCATGAACTCCTAAGGAAAAATGGCATTGCTCACACTGAGTTAAAGTTTTCTCCTTCAGGACAAACCACCCTTTAAAGGCAATTATGGCATTGCTGGTCTCCATTGCATTCCAGTTAAAGTAATTCCCCTTTTCAAACCAGTTACCCAAACAACTGTGATTAACAGATAAGATATCTCTCTTTAGAGATGATAAATTCTCTCTCAGTCAAACTTTTAGCTTTAATCTTGGGCTTTGAACAAGACACAAACAAACAACCCTTTAGCTTCAATCTTGGGCTTCGAACAAGACACCAGACATCTGTTTCTCCCTTAGAATAGGAGGAACTACGATCGCTCTGATTTCCCTATACTCCATAACAGGGAATACGTAGGCATAAGATTGCTAAATCTTAGCGAGCACACTTATAAAAAAAACCTTAGGTCCCTGACCTTACCAAGAACATCGGAAAACCCGGAAAACAACAAAAAAATACCCTCTCTCTCTCTCTCACTCTCAGACATCCCACAAAGGAGAAACTTCCCCATTCACAGATAAACACAATCAAGTATCAAGCAGAACATAAAACTATCATCTCATGGATAACCATATATAGGATGGGTAATTGACAACTCCTAATTGTATAACCTGACCCCGGACTCCCCAATCTCGGTCAAGCGTTTGTTCAGTTATACAAATGCGTGCAAGGTTCATTTTAGATAACTTTCCCTTTCCCTTCCAGCTTCACGGGATAAATAAAAAATCAGAAAGTAGCAACTAACGTTCCTCCCACTGAGGTGAGGAAATCCCTATTGCGATAAGGTGGTCACGTCACCGACAAGAATCGTACGCTATAGAAAAATGGCGACTCTGCTGGGGAGTCATTGTAGGATCTATTTAACCTTAGTCATCATCGTCCCCATTTTCCAACCGAAAAATGGCGACTCTGCTGGGGAATCATTTTGTCTGTTAAGATCTAGAATTAGCTTTTAAGAGGTCTAGGATGTTAGTTTTAGGAACCAATACTATATATATATATATATATATATATATATATATATATATATATATATATTGCTTTCCTATTTGATATCCGTGTTTATTTTTCTGTCAATGGGAATTCGAGTGATGTCGCATCTGGAAAGTTTGAGAGAAACCATAAGATAAGTGATGGCATAGACGGGGGGTCTTATAGGGAGTGAATCCCGAATAAGCAAACCTTGTAGACCATCTAATCAGTGGAGGTACCTGTGTGTTACTATGCTGAACAACCGATTATTGTGAAAGCAGACGATTTCATAGTGCGGTGACCCGTGAAACTGAGGATTTAGTAGACATTAACCATGTGTCCTTTTGGTAGTGCGGTGGCTATCAGAAATAGTCGTTACGCGATAACTACACTAAATCTGAGATTTCTTCTGGAATACTATAGCTCGCTCGGGTGAACCAGCTTGCTGCTGTTATCTCTAGACTAAATCAGTGATTTTTGAGAACCTTAACCCGTTCTACAAGAAAGACGCACAAGTACGCCTTCAAGGTTCCAAAACTAGAGGATTCAAGGAAGTTGGCGAGGATGATTACCAACCTGGAGGCTTTCAGAGCCAAGCACGGAGGACTATTGTCTCTGTTAAGGGTCTATGTAGTTGAAGGAATTTTGTCTATGTTGATTAAGTTTTACGACCCGGTCTATCACTGTTTCACTTTCCCAGATTACCAACTGACACCAACCCTAAAGGATTACTCTCACCTGGTCGATTTACCAATCACTGACCAAACTCCCTTTTCTGGAGTGGGAGAAATTCCAAAGGAACAAATCATTGCAAGAGCAATTTATTTGGACGAGTTAGAGGTTAGGACTCATTTAACCATTAATGGAGGAATCCAGGGCTTACCAACTAAGTTCCTGATGGATAAAGCCCTATACTTTGCCAGTGTAGGAAACCTAACCGCTTTCGAGGATATCTTTGTTTTACTCACTTACGGGTTATTCCTCTTTCCCAACATCGACAACTTCGTCGATATCAATGCCATTAAGATATTCCTGATTGGAAACCCTGTACCAACCATGCTCGCAGAGGCTTATCATTCCGTACTCTTAAAGAATTTGTACGCCAGAGGAATGATCACATGCTGTGTACCCTTGCTATACAAGTGGTTCATTTCCCATCTACCCAAGTCTGCTTCTTTTTGGGATCATAAGAACACTTTACGTTGGTCGCAGAGAATCATGTCTCTCACCAACTCTGACATAGACTGGTCAAATAGGATTTATGAGGGTGCATAAATCATCGACCGATGTGGAAACTTCCCTAATCTACCCCTCATAGGAACTAAAGGTGGAATTAATTATCATCCAGTTCTAGCCCGCCGTCAATTCGGATACCCGATGAGACATATTCTACGAAATGTTCATCTGGAAGGTCTTTTCTTCAAAGAAGGAGAAAATGACAGAGCACTTAAAAAGGAAATAAGGCATACCTGGTAACACATTCATCAGAATGGACCGGAGTCTCTAGGAAAACTGGACTGCATCTCCTTGGAGCCTTATCTCCACTGGGTACAAACTAGAGCCCTCAAGCTGGATGCCTTACCCTTGTCAAGAAGTTTTTCCCCTAAAGGAATCTGCCCTTTATTTTATGTCTAATACGGAAAAACTCCAGGTCGCTATCAACAAAGTTCAACGAGAGAAGAGTTCTTGGAAAAAAAATACCGAACTCTCAATGTGGAGTGTCTCAAACTCCAGGAATTGTTAAAAGAAAAGGATGCTCTGATCGGAATATCAGAGCAACATGCTGTAGTGAGTCGAGAAGATCAAAAGAATTTACTCACTCATTTCATTTGTCAAAGAACTGATAACCCGACAACGGTTGAAGAACCTCGATCGAAGAAAAGGAAACTACCAGAACCTGCTTCCGAGCTCTCTTCAGAGAGGACTCAGGACCCTTAAGCTTAGAATTTTCCTTTTACCAGCACTTTGTAAAATATTATACTTTACTTGGTAATGTATCGCAATCCTTCATTTCAATAAAAAGGATTCTCCTCTCTCTGTATGATATTTATAATTTATTTAAAGTTTCTTTTTTATTAAAGTAAAAAACTTAAAAAATATGTCATTGCATTCATCATTCTCACATAATGCATTCTCTCGACTCTCACACGCGCGTCTCGATTCTAGAATCAAACTGTCTCACTCGTACAATACTCGGGCAAATCGACAAAAGAAAATGGACGATCTCGAGGAAGAGAATAGAGAGCTGAGAGAAGAAATCGATGCTCTAAAGGACGATTTGAAGAAACTTCACAGTGACATGCAAACCCTGGCAGAAGCTCAGGAGCAACGTCAAAGAACTGTGATCTCGGAGATCACTTCTACGCCCACAGTGGAGGCTCATAAGAATCATCCGCGGTACAACATGCCTAAGGGTCGGCCCTGGGGCATACCGCCTAAATTTATTCCTGAAGGATACATTCCACCGGTCTCGGAAGACCTAAACACTGTAGCAGGAGCCACTGGTCCTGAAGGTTAAAAACTTTGGGTAAGTGAGGACGCAAGATTTACGATAGGAATTCCTGAAGGTTACAAACTTCAGGGTTCTGAGGAACCCAGAGTCACAGCCGTAATGACCATACCACAAGCAGTGGTACACACTGTCCCGGGAGGACATATTCCACAAACAATCTCTGGTGGAAATGAAGAGACGTATGAAAAAATGAACGTGTTCCAAGAATAATTCTTGGAGATGCAAAAGGAATTGCATGCTATTCGCGATCAGGATTTATTTGGATAGGACGCTGCCGACCTTTGCTTGGTCCCGAATGTCAAAATCCTGCACAAGTTTATGGTGCCCGACTTTGAAAAGTACAAAGGCAACTCTTGCCCTCAAAGTCACTTGGTGATGTATGCTCGCAAAATGTCAACTCAGACAGAAAATCAATAGCTATTGATCCACTATTTTTAGGACAGTTTAACCGGTGCCGCTCTAAGATGGTACATGGGTTTAAACCGCACTAATATCAACACTTTCAGAGATCTCGGCGCTGCCTTCATCCAACAATACAAATATAACCTGGACATGGCACCAGATAGAGATCAACTCAGAGTGATGTCTCAAAAAGACAAAGAGACATTTAAGGAATACGCTCAAAGATGGCGTGAAATTGCCGCCCAAATTTGTCCACCTCTTGAGGAAAAAGAGATGACAAAGATCTTTCTGAAAACCTTAAGCTCATTCTACTACGACCGAATGTTCGCCAGTGCGCCCAGTGATTTCACCGAGATGGTAAACATGGGAGTACGCCTTAAAGAGGTAGTTCGCGAAGGACGGTTAGCCAAAGAGGCTGAACCCTCCAGTAATACCAAAAGATACGGTAGTGCTTTTCAGAAAAAGAAGGAACATGAGATCAGCAATATCTCCTAAGGAAAACAAAGGCGGAGATATCAACCAGTAGCGGCGATAACTCCCACTATTAACCATGCGCCAGTTCCGACTTATCAACCTCAGGTTGCTCAAAATGAACCTAGTCAACAACAGTACCAGCAAAGGACTCAACAACCTCTTCAGCAGGCTCGTCCTCAGTACAACAATAACAATCGTACAACACGATCACCAGGGTTTGACCCTATACCCATGTTGTATGCGGAACTTTTTCCAATGTTATTGGCCAAGGGGCACGTCCAGACCAAGTTTCCTCTTACAGTACCGGAAAATCCGCCCTTTTGGTTTAAAGCGGACCAAACTTGCCCTTACCATCAAGGAGGATCGGGACACAATATCGAAAACTGTCTCAGTTTCAAATCTGACGTACAGAAACTTGTCAAGAGCGGGGTCTTATCTTTCAAAGATACTAATCCGAATGTTCAGACGAACCCGCTGCCACAACATGACAAGGCTACAGTAAATTTGGTAGAAGAGGAATTTGGCCGCAGTTATCAAATTCGCGATGTACTCCAGTTGGGGACCAATTTGGTCAGGATGTATTACAGACAAAGTAGGTACAGACACGTACCACCTCACAACTATCACCAGTGTGATATCTGCTCAAAGAATAATCAAGGATGTTCTGTAGAACAACCAGCTCTACAAGAATAGATGAGTCTCAGATGGATTCAAGATCACAGAATCTGAGAAGTCAACATGGCTCATGCTAATCCCAACATTGTTTAGAACCGTAATATCTTTACGATGAATGTCAATTTGGTAGCCATGCACTCGAGTCAAAGTCATTATCATAATCTGCCACGACACAATTATGATGCCTGTCCGATCTGCTCAACAAGCAATCACGGATGCTCTTTTGTACAAGAGGCCCTTCAACGTCAGATGGATCTCGAATGGATCCATGACTATCAGGAAAGAAATACTCATCAAGTCAATATGGTTCAAATATTCGACATACGCTTGATGAATACCAATCTGGTAGAACTACATGCTAAGCAAGTCAGGCTCGGTTTTCTGGCTTCACATGATTATCAGGACTGTGAGAAGTGTCAAGAGGACGACCAAGGTTGTGCCCTTGTCCAACGAACACTCCAACACTTATTGGACCACTGGTGGCTTCCAATTTATTTAGACAAAGCTACATAGAAGATCATTATGACTGATGAAAATCCTAGTAGACATCAGAGTCAGGATGTTCGCTCGATGGAAACAGATCTGGTCAAAATGCAATGCATACAAAGTGGGTGTGGCCGAGTGCCACCTCATAACTATGAACGCTGTAGGGTTTGTTCTTAGAACAACCAAGGGTGTTATCTTGTACGGTCAACTCTTCAAAATCAGTTGGACCGAAGAGAGATCCGACCATGTTCAAGTACCGGGTCGATCAACGTGATACAAGACTATCTTCCTGATTAAAGTGAAGATGTTATCATCATTTCCAATCATGAAATAGCCGAAGACGTTTGCGCCATAATTCCTCTGTTCAACGAGTCAAAAATCCCTCTTGACATTAGAAAGATTCTCAACCTCGAACCAATTGAGGCTAAGTATGATGGTCAAAAAAATCAAAAGGCTCAAGTGGTGATTAACTTACCAGGAGCATTACCATCCAAATCAGATAAGGTTGTTCCTTATAAGTACGATGCTACAATAATTGAAAATGGAAAGGAAACTCCATTACCCTCCGTCGTAAACATTGTCGACATCAGTCGAGTCACATGGAGTGGCCGAATCTTCAACCGAGGAGTTGGAGAACCTACCAAAGAGAAAGAAACTCAGGCAGAGGTTCCGAATCAGCAAATCAGGCAGTCCAATAATCCTGAACTTTCAAAGAATAATGATGAGATACTGAAGCTCATCCAGAAGAGCGAGTACAACATTGTAGACCAATTGTTGCAAACTCCATCTAGAATCTCTGTATTATCTCTCCTATTAAGTTCTGAAGCTCACAAGGAAGCTCTGCAGAAAGTTTTAGAGCAAGCCTACGTGGAACAAGATGTAACTGTAGGACAGTTCGACAGTATCATTTCTAACATCACTTCCTGCAACAACTTAGGATTCAGTGATAAGGAATTGTCGGAAGAAGGCAAAAATCATAACATGGTACTTAACATTACAGTCAACTGTCAAGACGATGCTTTAGCCAGCATACTGGTAGACACAGGATCATCTCTGAATTTTATGCCAAAGTCTACTCTGACACGAGTATCATTTCAAGGAGCTCCGATGAGGGGCAGTGAGATCATCGTCAAAGCTTTTGACGGATCTTGAAAAATA
This sequence comes from Lathyrus tuberosus, assembly GCA_022829125.1. Lineage (NCBI taxonomy): Eukaryota > Viridiplantae > Streptophyta > Magnoliopsida > Fabales > Fabaceae > Lathyrus > Lathyrus tuberosus. The sequence goes on from JALAZF010000282.1 coordinate 2,510,871, forward strand.
GTTATTGGAGAAGTAGATCTTCCCATAACCATCGGACCTCACACTTTCCAAGTCACTTTCCAGGTCATGGATATTCGGGCAGTATACAACTGTTTGTTAGGAAGACATTAGATACACGAGGCTGGGGCAGTCACTTCGACACTTTACCAGAAGCTGAAGTTCGTCAAGAATGACAAACTAGTCACAGTCTATGGAGAACAAGTCTTAATCGTGAGCAACTTATCATCTTTTTCCTGTGTAGAACCAGAGGAAGTTGTGGGAACCCAGTTCCAAGCTCTCTCGGTGAGCAATGAGAATCGACCTGAGAAGGGAACATCAATTTCTTCATACAAAGACGCTCTCGAAGTAATCAAAAGCGATAACGTAAAAGGATGGGGACAACTTGTGATTCCTATGGATAACAAGACCAGGAAAGGTCTTGGTTTCTCCTCGACCTGTTCCCAGACTGCTAAGAAAGACGAAAGTTTTCGTCCCATTAAGGATTTCTTCTTCAGTGGAGGATTCCTTCACCCAGTGTCTCAAGAAGTAGACACTATCAATGAGAGTAACTCCTCTGATATGGATGAAGAGTGGAAATCATATCTCAACGATGATGGTTATATGTCTCAGGAAGAGGCACATACGCCATTTTGCTTTCCCACACAAAGCCCGATATTCATACCAAGATCAGACTTCAAGATGATGTATGGAGATTGTGATCCTGAGGGATGTCGTGCTCCACCTAACTCACTAGAAGACGATCCGATGAAGGATAACTTTGACTACGACTACTATGACCCACTGGATGACTTGCCTATCTGGCACCCATGCCGAGGAGACTTGGGACAAAAGAGTCAGCCCAAAGAGGCATATCAGTTGAGCAACATTGAAAGGAATACTTGCGTCCCTACCCAGTCATGGGATCATTACTCAGGCTATTTTGAAAATACTCATCACAACGATGAACCTGCACAGGCTGCAGGACAAGAGTTCATCAGCTACGCTTTTCCAGAGGTCAACGTCATCGAGGAAGTTGACTCCTCTTCTCCCGCTGAAGTGTGGGATACTTTAGGACAGCTAAGCGGCAAGTATGACTTCTTAGTCAAGTATACTGCTCCTGAAACCTCTCATATCAAACTCGAAGATATCCAGCCAACTGGATGGGAAGATTCCCTTGAGAGTGAAGATACCACAGAAGATACAACAGAAGAGTTTGTTTACGACAACTCTGCCTTGGAAGAGGATTCCAATAATCCTGATCCGCCAGAAATCAGTGTCATTTCTGAGGACAAACCAAGAAAGAAGGTGCCAGACTTTGTGATTCACCGAGGAGTTCGTCGCCATTAGGTTGCTGTCGATGTCCCGAAAGTCGTCCATAAGTCTAAGTAATTGCCATCTTTATTTTGACCTTTCACCCTGCCTAGGTGAAACAAATGTTTTTATAGGGCTCGCTTTTCTGTAAATGTCCCTCTGCGCTTCACCCAAAGTGACAGAGTTTTGTTTTATAGGGCATTAATTTCAAGAATCGATAAATCATGAATAAATAAATGTCATTTTGTAATTCCCGCATTTATTGCTATTTTCTCTTTTCGCTTTTCAGAAAATGGTAATCCTAAAACAAACTCAATTAAAAAACAAACATTTTTCAGAAAATACACTACACACACTCTTGCATTCTCTCTATCTCTTCTAAAAAAAATCATCACGCCTTGCCAATTGCTTGTTTTAAACCCCGTTGAAACATACGATCCCATGCCTTCTCCCAACTTTGAATTCCCGATATTTGAAGCTGAAGAAAAAGAGGACGCAAAAATTCCAAAAGAGATCTCCCGATTACTCAGACAAGAGGAAAGGTCTATTGATCCTCATAAAGAGCCGTTGGAAACGGTAAATTTGGGTTCAGAGGAATAAAGGACAGTCAAAGAAGACTTGATAAACCTTCTCAAAGAGTTTCCAGATGTGTTTGCTTGGTCCTATCAGGACATGCCAGGGTTGGATACCAGCATCGTGGAACATCATTTTTCGTTAAAATCAAAATGTCCGCCAGTAAAGAAAAGGCTGAGAAGGACTCACCTGGACATGGCTATCAAAATCAAAGACGAAGTGCAGAAACAGATAGATGTTGGGTTCCTTGCCACCTCAAAGTATCCTCAGTGGCTAGCTAACATAGTGCCAGTTCTGAAAAGGACGGAAAAGTCAGAATGTGTGTAGACTACAGGGATCTGAACAGGGCAAGTCCAAAGGACGACTTCCCCTTACCACACATTGATATGCTGGTAGACAGTACGGCGAAATTTAAAGTATTCTCTTTTATGGACGAATTCTCGGCCTATAATAAGATCAAAATGATGCCGAATGACATGGAGAAAACTTCCTTTATCACCCTGTTGCAGTGAGAATCGGATAACAAGCTATTAATTAACTTGCATCACATTTCTTTGAATTCACCACCGGTCTTTGATTTATCCAAAGGAAAGGGTAAAGAACGAAAACCCTAAAAAAAGAATCTAGGTTCGGGGGTTGGTTATACTAAGGGAAAGTATTAGCACCCTAAGAATCTGTAGTACTCTACAGGAACCTCTTGTTTTATTTGTGTTATATTAATGTTGCTTGCTAAGGGAATTGTGCTAAGGTAAAGAAATACCTAGGGGTATATACATTAAGTATACTCTCCAAGACGTCGCATCTTGTGCCTACGTATCGGACTAAAGAATCAGAGCAACCGTAGTTCACCTCAATAAGGGATAAAAGGGTGTAAAAAGAAAATGGAATCCGAGAAGGCATCGGATGTAAAGGTAAAAAAAGGTGGAATCCAAGAAGGCATTGGATGTAAAGGAAAAAGGTAGAAAAAGAAAAGGTGGCTCGCTAGGATCTCGCAATCCTATGCCTACGTATTCTCAAGATGACCTTGAGAAATCAGAGCATCCGTAGTTCCCCTAACTAATAGTGAGGAACCATTAACTATGGCCAAAGTTCAAAGGGGAATGAGTATGAGCTCATGTAGAGTTTAAGAAACTCTCTAAGTCTAAGCTGTGATATTGAGTGGCTATGAGGCCAAAAAGAAAGTAGGGTGAAAAGCTTGAAAGTAAAGCTTGTGAGGATAGATTGTCTAGGAGAAGAGATTAATGGTTATCTCTTATAATGGGACTGTGAAGGGTTAGATCGTTGTGAAGGAGAAGAGATTAATAGCTATCTCTTGCGAAGGTTAAAGAGAGGTTATAAGAGATTAATGGCTATCTCTTGGGAAGGCTAGATTAAAAGGGAATGAGCTATCTATGACCTTGCGGTCAATAGAAAGACTTTCCTTTGGAAAAAGGGGAGAATAACAATTCTTATGGGCAAGAAGTTTGTAAAGATATTTATATGAGAACAAAACATTAAACAACAAGATATCAAAGTGAAACCAAGCTTACAATGCTATACAAGGTTAGAACCACATGCATTAGGCATTACTTAAACAAAACGAACAAAATTACATATTGAAAGAATCAAAACAGTCAAGAGTATTCATAAGAAAAACCCTAAAAGGTCTTCCACTTCCAACATGAATAAATACCTAAAAAATATTTATTTTTACCAATTTCTTTTTATATTCAAGAAGTAGACACATTAAAGAGTAATATGCAAAAAGAATGGGCAAAAAGGATAAAAAAATGATCAAGTTATGAATTGTTGAAATTAAAGCATGAACCATAAAACTACAAGATAACATGTGATAAAAATTAGGAGAAAGGCCTCCCATGGGTGTTGAACCCGCGCCATTAAACTTGCAGTCCAAAACTCTTACCATCTCAACCTAAGCAAACGTCTTGACATGTAATAACAATAATACAATATATATGAAATCAGGTTGATTTTCAGGAAATAAAACAAAAGGACTGGGGCGAGGGGGATTCGAACCCCAGTCCTGGTAGTGAAATGTGTGTGTGTCTTTGCCACTGGGGTGGCCTTTACATCTGGTAATAACCACAACTCCATAACTACTTAACCCTTCAGGCGAGAAAATGCCAAGGGATAATGAAGCATGATAACCTGATGCAAAACCAATGGTGCCAGCCTCTCACTCACCAACCTACAACATTCTGACTCATCCAAACTTTAACACCAAGCAAACCAAACACGCAAAGGAAAATGAAAAAAAGTAAAACAATACCTCCAAAGAATCAATCACATAGTAGAACAAAGGTAATTCTAAAACAATATGAACCAACATAAAAAATGGGAAGAAAGCAGAAACTAAGTAATGAGCCTCTTCAATTGTTGTAACTTTGGCAAGATGAGGTTGAAAACAAGTAGATACTCCCAACATTAACCTCTAATTCCTTGCCAGAACCAATCTCCATATCAGGTTTTCAGCAACTTAGAGGGCTTTAAACAATAGTTTAGTATCAGGGTAAGAATTGAATCCTTACCAGGCCAGGACAGGCCTTGATTGAAGGGAAAGGCATGAGGGCTGATAGTGTCAATAGGGATGGATCTCATGAGTTTTATTAACAGCATTACAGCACACCTCATTCTCAAATAACACCATAATACCATGACATCAACAAAATTGGTACCAGTAGTATAATCACATAGCTCAAATGGTTTGGACTGACATAATCAGTAGTTCAACATGCATACCTCTTATTTATCCAAAACTGACTTACACTAGGCAGAGGTATGACCAATTTGAAATCACATACAAATGCAAAACATTGATGGGAGGCAAGAGGAATGCAACATATACAAAAGCATAATTGTTTCCCTTCTTAGGACATAGACTATGGATTGTCAGTGATTAAGCAAGTCTAAATAAGGGCATGCATATTATACTTTAAATAATGAGCAACTGATCAATGCATACACTCATAACCAGGGGTCATACAAACTAAACACAAGCATTATAGGCAAAACATGCATATGAAATGAGAGCATGGTAACACAAGCTTATTCAAGTACTAGCATTCAAAACAGACAGTTGCATATTCATGGCATAGTGAGGGCAAACACTTGTCGTACCAACATAATGGACACAAAGACAACTTAAATGTGTAGACAAAACCAATTCTACTTCAAGGCAAAGGGCACTCAAATGATCATGGCATCCTACTTTGCATGTGGTCTAATAGTGAGCAACATATTAGCAATGCTATATCAGTTACATTAATACAATAACAATTCACATCTTTCATGTTATTTCACAACTGAAGACTCAACTTGGCAAGCTGCTAAGAAAGGATACAAACTCAAAGACTCATATTCTTAACAAACTTACAGGGGGTCCAATGACCACTTGATCAGGATGCAAGAAAAACAAACCAAATAGCATGACAGTAGCGTGATCCAAGTGGAATATGCAAAGCAATATCATTAGAACTTGTCAAACAAAAACCTTCTAATCACAAAATTGATATCTTAGGCACATAAATTTTTCATGAGAACTGGATACATCAGAGTTGGTTATATCTGCCTAAAGCCATCCTGAACATGATATTGGCTCATAAAACTAGTTTGGGCCATGATATAACGTTCAACCTAGTCCTAACATACCCTCAACCAGTGCAGGGAGTGGTTTTCAACATCTGATTCAAAACATGAAAATCAGAAAGAATTTGACTAGCACAGGCAGTACAGAAGTGCAATCTCAAGGTAAGCATAGCATCAAGGTAAGTCAAATACATGGTAGTAAGATAAATAGAAACATCAATACATCCCTAAACAAACAATCATATTCTAATACCAAATATGCTTTGAGGTGTTTCAGAAGCATGTCAATACCATCATCACATTAATAAATCAGTGTCACACCAAAGACATCAACATGAGTTTAAGAAAACAAACATGTACCTTAACAATTAGTAGCAACAAAACAAGAGCATTCAATCCTTGACAGCAAACATGAATAGCAAAACAAAGGGTTATCCTTTAATGAGACATGAGCAAGAATCATGCCATCAATAGTCCCAACAGGTTGACATATATAAAAAAAGATAGGCTTAGAGCAGTTCAAAGCTTCAACAGCAAATAAATGAGTTTCAATACATCTCAACCCAAAATTCTAGGGATTAATGACAATGAGGATGATAACATCCCTACTTACCACTGAGCAACAACCACTAAAGTCTTGATACATGACTTAATATGGATACCAAGTAACTTAGTTGTGAACAACAACAAATCCACATTAAGAACAACAAGTGGAATAATACCAAAAAACATCACATGAATATTCAAAGTAAAACATGATGGCACTATCAATGTTCATGATCATGAATATGGAGCATAAAGAAGAAATATTACCAAGTGGAATATGTCCACTGCACCCTCAACAATGAAGTGCTCACTCTTTCAAGAAACAGACAACAAGCTCTGCAAATGCTCCTCCTTCTTCCTTACTTGCCAAACTTGAATTCAGAGATGTTTTTAGAGTAAGTATGTGAATATTGTTGGTGTCTAAACTGAGTAGAAAAGCCTGTTATTTATAGGGAAAAGTCAAGAACTCAAGGCATGGCCAAAGTTGCACATTATGCCAAATCTGCCCTTTTCCATCGTGTGGGATGTGGTGTTTGCTGAACCAAGATTTCAAAATGTCTCTGAACTCTGAGCACAAGCAGGTGAGAAGTGATTGGTGAGAGGCTCAATGAATAAATAATACTTCTTTCCCATGAAAAGTTTTTCTTTCCTTGTGCAAGTGGCATAAACAAAACATAAACACTATTTTAATGTGAATCAAGTTGCAATTTCGTGGCAAAGCTTGGATTAAGTTTAAATCCATCATTAGAACCCAGAAACATGTGGCTTTGGTGGTTAGAGAAGGTTTTGAGTCAATACACAAAAGTTGGTTTCTTGAGTTTTAAGAAATGAAACCTCCAACTTTGAAGCTTCGAAACTCCCAGCTCACTCAATGGATTGAGGAGTTCTAGTACTTTTTAGAAAGCCCTCAATGCTCTCTACAACTTTCATGTTCAAGGATTTTTGATTTGAGGCTTGGAACTATATGAAAAATTGAGTTGAAGTTGTGTGAAAACTAAGGTGAAAACGCTGAAATTTTACTAAGTCCCCAAGGGTGATTTATCTTCCAAGTCCTGTAACTTAAAAACCATGCATTTTTTGAAAGAGGGTCCTCTAATATGTTTTGAAGATCATGGAAAGAGCTTCCATTTGAGCTTTGATTCACTCAATTTGGAAATGTGGTTTGAAAGTTATGACTGTTTCAATTTTGGCACAAGTAGTGAAATTTCCATGTTTAAAAAGTTTCATGACCCAAACCTCACTTCCTTTGTAAGAAACTTCTTAAAACTTGATCTCTCATGCCTTAACTCATCAATGAGACATTTCATGATGGATTGAGGACTTCGATGCTTCATTTTCGATCAAAATCTCGAGGATTAGGGCCTCAGTCAAAACCCTAATTTCAACTGTGAATGCACTGGAATGATTTCTGATGATCTTGCTTCTTTAATCATATCTAAGGCTCAATGATGGTCTCCAGGGATGTCTTCTATCATGTGGAGTCAAGTCCTAGGGTTTGAGAACAACTCTTGATCAAAAATCAGAGCCATGATTGTCTTGTCATCACAAAACCCTAATTGGAGGCAGGGTGAACTTGTGGCTCGAGGCACTTGGTAATGAGAGCCAGTCACACTTGAATTCTTGTTGATTGAGACTTTTAGGATGTAGATGAGCTCAATAGTTGCATTTGGGGCCTCAGAGTACCTAGGAGATCTTGAATCATGTGAGAGCTTGGTTTAGGAGACCCTACGCTCTTCTTTGTATAAGTCCTGGCTTTCATAAAAGAAACAAACTAGCAAAATAAAATGGTTAGTTAACAATGCATAGCTAATTGAACCTAAACGTCAATGCAAGATGTTATGACATCTAAGGGGTAAAATTTGGGGTACAACAGTTACCCCAATTTAAATAGCTTTACTGGATGGCACGAGGAATGGAAATCCTCGGGGCATCAAGGTGAAATGTGTTTAAATATAGCAAACCGAAAATTTTGCCCTTAGATGGAATGCAGATGCTAAAGACAAGCAGCAGACATGCAAATATTGACATGCCATGAACTTCTAGTATGATGATATGACATCATGATAGATGCAAAGGTGCAGACAGACCAGACACCAGAGATAGAGAGCAAACCACCACATAGAGCTTACTAGGAAAGGATGAAAATTAGTATCCATGAGGAAAACTTACTGGGGATACAGACTAACCAACATAAGAGACTCAATGGGGAGACTCTGAGGAAACACTGGGGGAAATAAAAGCACACTCTTTACTGGGCATGAAACTAGAAAGAAGACACGATCTCTACAAGGGACTGGTTTGAAATAAAAGGATAGACATCAACAAAATAATTTATGGGTTTTCTTATACTGAAGAGTTTAAACGGGATCTTCAAGAAAAGCCAGAAAAGACAGAGAAAGGCACATCCGGAAAAACATCAGATGGCAAAAGAAACCAGACATCCAATAATGGCTTTGCATGAAAGGTACAAATCACAATATCTAATAATGGCTATAGATAAAAGTGAACAAAGCAGGGATCCAATAAAGTATTGGATGCAAAGAAACCAGTCATCCAATAAAGGCTTTGAATGAAGGGTACAAATCATCATATTCGAGAAAGCATCAGATAAGAGTGAGGTAAAAGGTTAAATCTGAGAAGGCATCAGATGAAAGTGAGCAAACAAGGGTAATCCAAGAAGGCATTGGATGCAAAGAAAACAATCATCCAATAATGGCATTGAATGAAAGGTACAAATCACAATATCTAATACTTGCTTTAGATAAAAGTGAACAAGGCAGGGGCCCAAGAAGGCATTGGGTGAAAAGAAACCAGTCATCCAATAATGGCTTTGAATGAAAGGTACAAATCACAATATCTGAGAAGGCATCAGATAAACGTGAAAAAGGTAGAGATCCAAGAGAGCATTGGATAAAAGGACACCAGTCATCCAATAATGGCTTTGAATGAAAGGTATGACTCATAATATCTGAGAAGGCATCAGATGAGAATGAGATAAATAATGTAATCCAAGAAGGCATTGGATGAAAGGTAAACTCATAATATCTGAGAAGGCATCAGATAAATGAGGTAAAAAGTGATATCGAAGAAAGCATTGGATAAAAGGAATCATGGTATCCAAGACAACATTGAATGACTGTGAACTTTCAAGAATGGCACTGAAACTAAAGGCAAATCACTATATTCAGGAATGGTATCGAATGATAGTGGGAGAGACATCCAGGAATGGCATTGAATGCATAGGAGAAAACTTATCCAGGAATGAAACTGAATAAATAGATAAGACTTTCAGGAATGACATTGAAAGACATCCAAGCAAATTTGATGAGGATTACAGAAGAGATGCAAAACTTCCAGGAACAGCACTGGGAGAAACAAGAGGAACAAGATATCGAGGAATGGTACTGGAGATCAAAAGAGACGGACATCCAGGAATGGCACTGGAGTGAGAGAATATAAAGATCCAGGAATAGAACTGGAATAAGAGAAGACCAACATCTATCAACAAGATTAGATGCGTAAGAGAATGACAACATTCCGGAATGACACTGAATGAAAGGACATATAACGTTTTGGTAAGGTAAGACGTGGATAACTACACGACCTCGGGAGAAATGCAAATGAGGATGAAACACTCACGATATGCATATGTATATGAATTATGCAGATGATATATGATCAAATGCAAATGCAGATGCAGATGCTGACGACACCGCTCGACTCTTTTGGGGAGAAGACAAGATTGGAAGACTGATTCCTCAACCCGAGGATCAATGTCATTCTGCTTGGGGACTAGAGATGCTATTACTGGACAACATCTCTGCCACACTGGTAAACTGTATCAATTTGATGATCCTTGTAAGAAGGATGGAGAGCTGCTTGGGGATTCCTCAAGTAAACTGCCCCAGATTAGCTGACTATTTGGATGAACTGATCATTGCTTCAGTTGGATTGATTATGTAATGATTGCTCACGGTGCTCTTAGAAAGCTTGCCCCAGTATGAGTCTTGAAAATATTATGTATAAACCAATTCTGAGAAGGATTTGCCTCTGAATAACAACCCTTGAACTGATTCTTCAACAGGATTTGGAAAAAACTTGCCCCTGATAGGATCACCGACCCAGTTTCTTAATTGTTTGAAAATTCCTTGAGAGGAAATCCAGTTTGCATGCAAAAGTATTTGTACAAACATGGTAATTTTTAGAGTTCATGCAAGTTTTGGAATCAAATCATTCTCGAAAAATGAGTCACTGGTCTGAACACGGCGGTTTAAGACATCTTAAAAGTGATAGGTATGATGATAAAATAGATGATCTGCAAAGATCTTTGGGAGTCAGTTTACGCAACCTTGCTGTAGTATGCTTTCAAGATAACCTTGCTTCAGTTAGGTCTTTTGAGGGTTGTAGCGTGGCCTGGTTCACGGTTTATGAAACAAAGGATAGAGGCTCAAAATTTATTTGTGACCCACCCAATCTTCGTGATGAATTTCTGTCCTAAGCTCAGTTAAAACATAATATACATTCAGATTCCCATAGGCTAGGAATGGATCTGATGATAGTTGTTGATGATTAAGACACCTTAGTTTTCCATCACTCCCTTATAACATTTGGTTGTCCTTTATTGTTGAGGTTTTGAGACCTCTTCTTTGTCTTCGCTGTGGTTTTGAGACTTTTTTTTTCGTCTTTTGAGGTTTTGAGACCTCCTTTTGTCTTTGTTGAGGTTTTGAGACCTCTTCTTTGTCATTTACTGAGGTTATGAGACCTCTTCTTCTTGGTTGAGGTTTTGAGACCTCTTCTTATCTTTGTTTGAGGTTATGAGACCTCTTTTTTTTTTTGAGAGAGCTGACCGGTGTCTTGCATGAAGCGCTTGCGTTAGAATGTATAACCAAGTCGAACTGAGAACTACCCTGCCCCAAGGTTTAGATTTAAGGGTTTTTTGTGTTTTGAAAAGAAAACTCCTACTTCTAGGCTCGAAGTGGTTAACGAGGGATTATCTTCCTTATTTCTGCAGTGTTAGGGATTGAAGCAATGCCTTACATCGTTAGCAAAGTTTTGATTTAAAAGCATACCAACAGCAGTTATGAGTATTTTGTTTTCATCATCCTCCCTCTAATCTTTTTATAATCAAAAGTGGACAAGAGAATTCTTTTATTTTTCTTGAAAGAAAAAGCATTAAGAAGTAAATAGGAAACACAAATGAATTGAATCAAAATTTGCAATGCTCATTTCATTAATTTTGAAAGTACAAACATAATTTGAAAGCAAACAGCTATTACAAAATAAGGAAGAAGCAAACAACAAGAAAAAAGGCTTAGTGACTAATCAAACACAAGGATGAGTTGTCTTGTCTTTAAGAAGTAGCTGGGCTGAAGTCGACTGAAGCTTCACTTGGTGTGCCCTGGCAGAGGGTTTTTCTGAATATTGGGATTGTCCTTAAAGGAGAGGATTTTGTTTCTCATTCTTGTACTTTAGCCTTCAATGCAAAGCAACCTTCCAAGTTATGGCCTGCACCACCTTGATGGTATTCACAATGAAGATCAGCCCTATAGCCAGCTGGAAGAGGATTTGGAGGAGGAGGCAAAGGCCTTGTGGTAATCAAACTTTGTTGAACCAAACCAGGATAAAGTTTGGTGTATGTCATAGGAATATGATCAAATTGATTCCTATTACGGTACTGGTTCTGTCTTACCGTTGGACGTTGGGAAGCTTGAGCTGGTCGTGGAGTAGTAACCACGGGAGTGACAACAACAACAGTAGGGTGAATAGTATACTGAGGTTGGGGACGAGGCCTTCTCAATTCAACCATTACAGCGTTAGTCTGATCTTCCCTTTTCCTCTGAAAGTTCCCATAGGATTTCTTCACAGCATTGGAAGATTCAGCAGCTTTTGACACTTTTCCTTTCTTAAGACCTTCCTCGAGTCTTCGGCCAATAGTAACCAAATCAGTGAAATTGGAGGAAACACTTCCAATCATCTTCTCCCAATAGAACAGGGACAAGGTATCCATGAACATTCCAGTTAATTTCTTCTTAGCCAAAGGAGGTTCAACTTGGGAAGCCAACTCTCTCCAGCACTGAGCATACTCCTTAAAAGATTCCTTCTCATGCTGAGTCGTGTTTTGCAGCTAGCGGCGATCAGGGGCCATGTCAAGGTTATATTTATACTGCTTCATGAAGGAATTTACAAGATCTTGGAAGCAGTGAATGTAGTTTTGCTCGGGACCCATATACCATTTGAGTGATGCCCCACTCAAGCTATCTTGAAAACAGTGGATAAGCAGCTTTTGATTTTTGGTATAAGCAACCATCTCGCGACAATACATGACCAAATGAGCCCTTGGACAAGAATGGCCCTTGTATTTCACAAATTCTAGAGTTTTGAACTTAGCAGGCATAACAAGATTAGACAATAAGCAAATGTTGTCTGCATCCACATTGAAGAAGTCAGTACCCTCAATAGCTTTGAGTCTTTTGTCTAAGGTCTGAAACTGCTCACGGACAACTTCAGGTTCAACAAAGTCTTCACAGTCTTCTCCCTGAGCACTAGCAGCATCGTACTCAAAGAGGGGATTCTCAAAAGAAGCTCGAACAGTCTGTGGAACAGCATGGACTGTAGGTCTGGGCTCGGCAAAAATAGGAGCTTGAAATACAGGCATAGCAGTAGATACAATCGGCGGAGAATAGTTGTATGGTAAACCAAACTCGGGCCAAGTTGATGGTGGCATTTGAACCGGTGGAGGTTCAACACTTGAAACTTCCTGGATGACAGTCCTTTGGGGAGGTTCTCCTCTAGCAATCAAAACTTGAAGCATCTCAGTTGGTTTAGTCATGCTCGACTTAAGGTCATCGATCTCCATTCGGACCTCAGCATTGTGTGCCTCTTGCTCTGACATCTTGCGTATGTAATTAGCTCTAGTCCGGTATCAGTTTCGAGGAATCAGCTTAACGACTCACAGGTGAACTCTGGAATATAGAGATAGCTGGAGATGATTAACTGGACAGACAGACGCATGTAATGAATCATGTAAAGATGCAAATGATATGCAAAGATGCAAATGATATGCAATGCAATGCAAATAGGATGCAAAACACATGCAGCAGGATCAAGGGTTTGAGATCACAACATGGAGTCTGGGTAAAGAACCAACCACAGGGTGTGTACTAGGGTTCATAAACTATAGAACATGGTTCTAAGAAGTTCCCAAAGTCAACAACCCATATTTCGGATATTATCAATTTCCCGAATGACTCGGTAGTCAATAATATTCTCAAGAGAGTCTCGTCTGAGTGTAGTATCGCGTAGCAACCAATTCGGGAATAGACTCCCTCATAGTCCTCGCACTACATCCTAATAGGCCAAGTGGGGTTATAGGTAACTACGATTCTCAGTATCAAGGGCACCTAAGTCGAGAGTAGCACGTTTTCACAAATAGACTCATTCAACATGACTAGACTCTCAAGAGGGCCTCAACTGAGTGATGGTGTCTCAAGTCAACTTTTTCGGGAATCGACTCCCTCAAAGTCTCCTTGAATATACCATCGTCCTATCATAAGTGTGCTCTCAAGTCTGGGTATAGGACTTATCCTCACCACTCAAAGTAGCAACCCTGCTTACAGAAAACCCAAGCACAAGCAGATATATACAAATATAAATATGTACAGATATACAAGCAAGCAAACATGTAAGATAACACAAATACAAACAAGATAGGCTTAACCCTCTTAGGGGAAATCCCCAGTGAAGTCGCCATTTACTGTTACGGTGAGAATCAGATAACAAGCTATTAATTAACTTGCATCACATTTCTTTGAATTCACAACCGGTCTTTGATTTATCCAAAGGGAAGGGTAAAGAACGAAAACCATAAAAAAAAAGAATCTAGGTTCGGGGGTTTGTTATACTAAGGGAAGGTATTAACACCCTAAGTATCTGCAGTACTCTACAGGAACCTCTTATTTTATTTGTGCTATATTAATGTTGCTTGCTAAGGGAACTGTGCTAAGGTAAAGAAAGACCTAGGGGTATATACACTAAGTATGCTCACCAAGACATCGCATCTTGTGCCTACGTATCTAACTAAAGAATCAGAGCAACCGTAGTTCACCTCAATAAGGGATAAAAAGGTGTAAAAAGAAAATGGAATCTGAGAAGGCATCGGATGTAAAGGTAAAAAGGGTGGAATCCAAGAAGGCATTGGATGTAAAGGAAAAAGGTGGAAAAAGAAGAAGTGGCTCGCTAGGATCTCGCAATCCTATGCCTACGTATTCTCAAGATGACCTTGAAAAATCAGAGCGTCCGTAGTTCCCCTAACTAATTGTGAGGAACCATTGACTATGGCCAAAGTTCAAAGGGGAATGAGTATGAGCTCATATAGAGTTTAAGAAACTCTCTAAGTCTAAGTTGTGATATTGAGTGGCTATGAGGCCAAAAGGAAAGTAGGGTGAAAAGCTTGAAAGTAAAGCTTGTGAGGATTGATTGTTTAGGAGAAGAGATTAATTACTATTTCTTATAAAGGGATTGTGAAGGGTTAGACCGTTGTGAAGGAGAAGAGATTAATGGCTATCTCTTGCGAAGGTTAAAGAGAGGTTATAAGAGATTAATGGCTATCTCTTGGGAAGACTAGGTTAAAAGGGAATGAGCTATCTATGACCTTGCGGTCAATAGAAATACTTTCCTTTGGAAAAAGGGGAGAATAACAATTCTTATGGGCAAGAAGTTTGTAAAGATATTTATATGAGAACAAAACATTAAACAACAAGATATCAAAGTGAAACCAAGATCACAATGCTATACAAGGTTAGAACCACATGCATTAGGCATTACTTAAACAAAATGAACAAAATAACATATTGAAAGAATCAAAATAGTCAAGAGTATTCATAAGAAAAACCCTAAAAGGTCTTCCACTTCCAACACAAATAAATACCTCAAAAATATTTATTTTTACCAATTTCTTTTTATATTCAAGAAGTAGACACATTAAAGAGTAATTTGCAAAAAGAATGGGCAAAAAGGATAAAATAATGATCAAGTTATGAATTGTTGAAATTAAAGCATGAACCATGAAACTACAAGATAACATATGATAAACAATAGGAGAAAGGCCTCCCATGGGTGTTGAACCCGCACCATTGCACTTGCAGTCCAAAACTCTCACCATCTCAACCTAAGCAAACGTCTTGACATGTGATAACAACAATACAAAATATATGAAATTAGGGTGATTTTCAGGAAATAAAACAAAAGGACTGGGGCGAGGGGGATTCGAACCCCAGTCCTGGTAGTGAAATGCGCGTGTGTCTTTGCCACTGGGGTGGCCTTTACACCCGGTAATGAACATAACTCCATAACTACTTAACCCTTCAGGCAAGAAAATGCCAAGGGATAATGAAGCATGATGACCTGATGCAAAACCAATGGTGTCAGCCTCTCACTCACCAACCTACAACATTCTGACTCATCCAAACTTTAACACCAAGCAAACCAAACACGCAAAGGAAAATGAAAAAAAGTAAAACAATACCTCCAAAGAATCAATCACATAGTAGAGCAAAGGTAATTCTAAAACAATATGAACCAACATAAAAAATGGGAAGAAAACATAAACTAAGTAATGAGCCTCTTCATTTGTTGTAACTTTGGTAAGATGAGGTTGAAAACAAGTAGATACTCCCAACATTAACCTTTAATTCCTTGCCTGAACCAATCTCCATATAAGGTTTTCAGCAACTTAGAGGGCTTTAAACAGCAGTTTAGTATCAGGGTAAGAATTGAATCCTTACCAGTCCAGGACAGGCCTTGATTGAAGGGAAAGGCATGAGGGCTGATAGTTTCAATAGGGATGGATCTCATGAGTTTTATTAACAGCATTACAACACACCTCATTCTCAAATAACACCATAATACCATGACATCAACAAAATTGGTACCAGTAGTATAATCACATAGCTCAAATGGTTTGGACTGACATAATCAGTAGTTCAACATGCATATCTCCTATTTATCCAAAACTGACTTACACTAGGCAGGGGTATGACCAATTTAAAATCACATACAAATGCAAATCATTGATGGGAGGCAAGAGGAATGCAACCTATACAAAAGCATGATCGTTTCCCTTCTTAGGACATAGACTATGGATTGTCAGTGATTAAGCAAGTCTAAATAAGGGCATGCATATTATACTTTAAATAATGAGCAACTGATCAATGCATACACTCATAACCAGGGGTCATACAAACTAAACAAAAGCATTCTAGGCAAAACATGCATATGAAATGAGAGCATGGTAACACAAGCTTATTCAAGTACTAACATTCAAAACAGACAGTTGCATAGTCATGGCATAGTGAGGGCAAACACTTGTCGTACCAACATAATGGACACAAAGACAACTTAAATGTGTGGACAAAACCAATTTTACTTCAAGACAAAGGGCACTCAAATGATCATGGCATCCTACTATGCATTTGGTCTAATAGTGATCAACATATTAGCAATGATATATCAGTTACATTAATACAATACCAATTCACATCTTTCATGTTATTTCACAACTCAGAGACTCAACTTGGCAAGCTGCTAAGAAAGGATACAAACTCAAAGACTCATATTCTTAACAAACTTACTGGGGGTCCAATGACCACTTGATCAGGATGCAAGAAAAATAAACCAAATAGCATGACAGTAGTGTGATCCAAGTGGAATATGCAAAGCAGTATCATTAGAACTTGTCAAACAAAAACCTTCTAATCACAAAATTGATATCTTAGGCACATAAATTTGTCATGAGAAGTGGATACATCAGAGTTGGTTATATCTGCCTAAAGCCATCCTGAACATGATATTGGCTCATAAAACTAGTTTGGGCCATGATATAAGGTTCAACCTAGTCCTAACATACCCTCAACCAATGCAGGGAGTGGTTTTCAACATCTAATTCAAAACATGAAAATCAGAAAGAATTTGACTAGCACAGGCAGTACAGAAGTGCAATCTCAAGGTAAGCATAGCATCAAGTTAAGTCAAATACATGGTAGTAAGATAAATAGAAACATCAATACATCCCTAAACAAACAATCATATTCTAATACCAAATATGCTTTGAGGTGTTTCAGAAGCATACCAATACCATCATCACATTACTAAATCAGTGTCACACCAAAGGCATCAACATAAGTTTAAGAAAACGAACATGTACCTTAACAATTAGTAGCAACAAAACAAGAGCATTTAATCCTTGACAGCAAACATGAATAGTAAAACAAAGGGTTATCCTTTAATGAGACATGAGAAAGAATCATGCCATCAATAGTCCCAACAGGTTGACATATATAAAAAAAGACAGGCTTAGAGCAGTTCAAAGCTTCAACAGCAAATAAATGAGTTTCAATACATCTCAACCCAAAATGCTAGGAATTAATGACAACGAGGATAATAACATCCCTATTTACCACTGAGCAACAACAACTAAAGTCTTGATACATGGCTTAATATGGATACCAAGTAACTTAGTTGTGAACAACAACAAATCCACATTAAGAACAACAAGTGGAATAATACCAAAAGAACATCAAATGAATATTCAAAGTAAAACATGATGGCATTATCAATGTTCATGAGCATGAATATGGAGCATAAAGAAGAAATATTACCAAGCGGAATATGTCCACTACACCCTCAACAATGAAGTGTTCACTCTTTCAAGAAACAGACAACAAGCTCTGCAAATGCTTCTCCTTCTTCCTTACTTGCCAAACTTGAATTCAGAGATGTTTTTAGAGTAGACAACAATGGTGTTTAAACTGAGTAGAAAAGCCTGCTATTTATAGGGAAAAGTCAAGAACTCAAGGCATGGCCAAAGTTGCACATTATGCCAAATCTGCCCTTTTCCATCGTGTGGGATGTGGTGTTTGCTGAACCAAGATTTAAAAATGTCTCTGAACTCTGAGCACAAGCAGATGAGAAGTGATTGGTGAGAGGCTCAATGAATAAACAATACTTCTTTCCCTTGAAAAGTTTCTCTTTCCTTGTGCAAGTGGCATAAACAAGACATAAACACTATTTTAATGTGAATCAAGTTGTAATTTCGTGGCAAAGCTTGGATTAAGTTTAAATCCATCATTAGAACTCAGAAACATGAGGCTTTGGTAGTTAGAGAAGGTTTTGAGTCAATACACAAAAGTTGGTTTCTTGAGTTTTAAGAAATGAAACCTCTAACTTTGAAGCTTCGAAACTCCCAGCTCACTCAATGGATTGAGGAGTTCTAGTACTTTTTGGAAAGATCTCAATGCCCTCTACAACTTTCATGTTCAAGGAATTTTGATTTGAGGCTTGGAACTATATGAAAAATTGAGTTGAAGTTGTGTGAAAACTAAGGTGAAAAAGCTGAAATTTCACCAAGTCCCCAAAGGTGATTTATCTTCCAAGTCTTGTAACTTAAAAACCATGCATTTTTTGAAAGAGGGTACTCTAATATGTTTTGAAGATCATGGAAAGAGCTTCCGTTTGAGGTTTGAGTCACTCAATTTGGATGTGTGGTTTGAAAGTTATGACTGTTTCAATTTTGGCACAAGTAGTGAAATTTCCATGTTTAAAAAGTTTCATGACCCAAACCTCGCTTCCTTTGCAAGAAACTTCTTAAAACTTGATCTATCATGCCTTAACTCATCAATGAGACATGTCATGATGTATTGAGGACTTAGATGCTTCATTTTGGATCAAAATCTCGAGGATTAGGGCCTTAGTCAAAACCCTAATTTCAACTGTGAATGCACTGGAATGATTTCTGATGATCTTGCTTCTTTAATCATATCTAAGGCTCAATGATGGTCTCCAGGGATGTCTTCTATCATGTGGAGTCAAGTCCTAGGGTTTGAGAATAACTCTTGATCAAAAATCAGAGCCATGATTGTCTTGTCATCACAAAACCCTAATTGGAGGCAGGGTGAACTTGTGGCTCGAGGCACTTGGTAATGAAAGTTAGTCACACTTGAATTCTTGTTGATTGAGAATTTCAGGATGTAGATGAGCTCAATAGTTGCATATGGGTCCTCAGAGTACCTAGGATATCTTGAATTATGTGAGAGCTTGGTTTAGGAGACCCTACCCTCTTCTATGTATAAGTCCTGGCTTTCATAAAAGAAACAAACTAGCAAAATGAAATGGTTAGTTAACAATGCATAGCAGATTGAACCTAAACGTCAATGCAAGATGTTATGACATCTAAGGGGTAAAATTTGGGGTACAACAGTTGCCCCTATTTAAATAGCTTTACCGGATGGCACGAGGAATGGAAATCCTCGGGGCATCAAGGTGAAAGGTGTTTAAATTTAGCAAACTGAAAATTTTTCCCTTAGATGGAATGCAGATGCTAAAGACAAGCAGCAGACATGCAAATGTTGACATGCCATGAACTTCTAGTATGATGATATGACATCATGATAGATGCAAAGGTGCAGACAGACCAGACACTAGAGATAGAGAGCAAACCACCACATAGAGCTTACTGGGAAAGGATGAAGGTTAGTATCCATGAGGAAAACTTACTGGGGATACAGACTAACCAACATAAGAGACTCAATGGGGAGACTCTGAGGAAACATTGGGGGAAATAAAAGCACACTCTTTACTGGGCATGAAACCAGAAAGAAGACATGAGCTCTACAGGGGACTGGTTTGAAATAAAAGGATAGACATCAACAAAAGATTTTCTGGGATTTTCTTATACTGAAGAGTTCAAACGAGATCTTCAAGAAAAGCCAGAAAAGACAGAGAAAGGCACATCCGAAAAAACATTAGATGGCAAAAGAAACCAGATATTCAATAATGGCTTTGCATGAAAGTTACAAATCACAATATCTAATAATGGCTTTAGATAAAAGTGAACAAAGCAGGGATCCAAGAAAGCATTGGATGCAAAGAAACCAGCCATCCAATAATGGCTTTGAATGAAGGGTACAAATCATCATAACTGAGAAAGCATCAGATAAGAGTGAGGTAAAATGTTAAATCTGAGAAGGCATCAGATGAAAGTGAGCAAACAAGGGTAATCCAAGAAGGAATTGGATGCAAAGAAAACAACCATCCCATAATGGCTTTGAATGAAAGGTACAAATCACAATATCTAATAATGGCTTTAGATAAAAGTGAACAAGGCAGGGACCTAAGAAGGCATTGGGTGAAAAGAAACCAGTCATCCAATAATGGCTTTGAATGAAAGGTACAAATCACAATATTTGAGAAGGCATCAGATAAACGTGAGAAAGGTAGAGATCCAAGAGAGCATTGGATAAAAGAACACCAGTCATTCAATAATGGCTTTGAATGAAAGGTATGACTCATAATATCTGAGAAGGCATCAGATGAGAATGAGATAAATAATGTAATCCAAGAAGGCATTGGATGAAAGGTAAACTCATAATATCTGAGAAGGCATCAGATAAATGAGGTAAAAAGTGAAATCCAAGAAAGCATTGGATAAAAGGAATCATAGTATCCAAGACAGCTTTGAATGACTGTGAACTTTCAGGAATGGCACTAAAAGTAAAGGCAAATCACTATATTCAGGAATGGTATCGAATGATAGTGTGAGAGACATCCAGGAATGAAACTGAATGAACATATAAGACTTTCAGGAATGACACTGAAAGACATCCAAACAAATTTGATGAGGATTACAAAAGAGAGGTAAAACTTCCAGGAACAGCACTGGGAGAAACAAGAGGAACAAGATATCGAGGAATGGTACTGGAGATCACAAGAGACGGACATCCAGGAATGGCACTGGAGTGAGAGAATATAAAGATCCAGGAATAGCACTGGAATGAGAGAAGGCCAACATCTATCAACAAGATTAGATGCGCAAGAGAATGACAACATTCAGAAATGGCACTGAATGAATGGACGGGTAACGTTTTGGTAAGGTATGACGTGGATAACTACACGACCTCGGAAGAAATGTAAATGAGGATGAAACACTCATGATATGCATATGTATATGAATTATGCAAATGATATATGATCAAATGCAGATGCAGATGCTGACGACACCGCTCGACTCTTTTGGGGAGAAGACAAGATTGGAAGACTGATTCCTCAACCCGGGGATCACTGTCATTCTACTTGGGGACTAGAGATTCTATTGCTGGACAACATCTCTGCCACACTGGTAAACTGTATAAAGCTGATGATCCTTGTAAGAAGGATGGAGGGCTGCTTGGGGATTCCTCAAGTAAACTGCCCCAGATTAGCTGACTATTTCGATGAACTGATCATTGCTTCAGTTGGATTGATTATGTAATGATTGCTCACGGTGCTCTTAGAAAGCTTGCCCCAGTATGAGTCTTGAAAATCTTCAGTATAAACCAATTCTGAGAAGGACTTACCCCTAAATAACAACCCTTGAACTAATTCTTCAACAGGATTTGGAAAAAACTTGCCCTTGATAGGATCACCGGCCCAGTTTCTTAATTGTTTGAAAATTCCTTGAGAGGAAAGCCAGTTTGCATGCAAAAGTATTTGTACGAACATGGTAATTTTTAGAGTTCATGCAACTTCTGGAATCAAATCATTCTCGAAAAATGAGTCACTGGTCTGAACACGGCGGTTCAAGACATCTTAAAAGTGATAGGTATGATGCTAAAACAGATGATCTGCAAAGATCTTTGGGAGTCAGTTTACGCAACCTTGTTGTAGTATGCTTTCAAGATAACCTTGCTTCAGTTAGGTTTTTTGAGGGTTGTAGCGTGGCCTGGTTCACGGTTTATGAAACATAGGATAAAGGCTCAAAATTTATTTGTGACCCACCCAATCTTCGTGATGAACTTCGGTCCTAAGCTCAGTTAAAACATGATATACATTCAGATTCCCATAGGGTAGGAATGGATATGATTAAGACACCATGGTTTGTCATCACTCCCTTATAACACTTGGTTGTCCTTTATTGCTGAGGTTTTGAGACCTCTTCTTTGTCTTCGCTGTGGTTTTGAGACTTCTTTTTTCATCTTCTGAGGTTTTGAGACCTCCTCTTGTCTTTGTTGAGGTTTTGAGACCTCTTCTTTATCATTTGCTGAGGTTATGAGACCTCTTCTTCTTGGTTGAGGTTTTGAGACCTCTTCTTGTCTTTGTTTGAGGTTATGAGACCTCTTCTTCTTTTTTTTCTGAGAGAGCTGACCGGTGTCTTGCATGAAGCGCTTGCGTTAGAATGCATAACCAAGTCAAACTGAGAACTACCCTGCCCCAAGGTTTAGATTTAAGGGTTTTTTGTGTTTTGAAAAGAAAACTCCTACTTCTAGGCTCGAAGTGGTTAACGAGGGATTATCTTCCTTATTTCTGCAGTGTTTAGGGATTGAAGCAATGCCTTACATCGTCAGCAAAATTTTAATTTAAAAGCATACCAACAGCAGTTATGAGTATTTTGTTTTCATCATCCTCCCTCCAATCTTTGCATAATCAAAAGTGGACAAGAGAATTCTTTTATTTTTCTTGAAAGAAAAAGCATTAAGAAGTAAATAGCAAACACAAATGAATTAAATCAAAAGTTTCAATGCTCATTTCATTAATTTTGAAAGTACAAACATAATTTGAAAGCAAACAACTATTACAAAATAAGGAATATGCAAACAACAAGAAACAAGGCCTAGTGACTAATCAAACACAAGGATGAGTTATCCTGTCTTTTAGTAGTAGCTGGGCTGAAGTCGACTGAAGCTTCACTTGGCGTGGCCTGGCAGAGGGTTTTTCTGAACATTGGTATTGTCTTTAAAGGAGAGGATTTTGTTTCTCATCAATTCTTGTACTTTAGCCTTCAATGCAAAGCAACCTTCCAAGTTATGGCCTGCACCACCTTGATGGTATTCACAATGAAGATCAACCCTATAGCCAGCTGGAAGAGGATTTGGAGGAGGAGGCAAAGGCCTTGTGATAATCAAACTTTGTTGAACCAAACCAGGATAAAGCTCGGTGTATGTCATGGGAATATGATCAAATTGATTCCTATTACGGTACTAGTTTTGTCCTGCAGTTAGACGTTGGGAAGCTTGAGCTGGTCGTGCAGTAGTAACTATAACACCTCAAAATTTGCCCTTTTATTTATTCCCAATAATTGGCTTATGCTTCATCTTTTGCATTGCATGTAGGTCATATAAATCATACATACATCATTGGTTGCAAGGCATGGGATCAGGTATCTCAAGGTATGAACAGGGCAAAGCCAAAGGACAAGAATCAAACCTTTCCAAACAAGTCACAAGGGCTCCTCATATCTCAATTCATCTCATTTGAGCCCTCAAGTCATCAAAATATGGGAATTCAACAAAGGATTGAAGCAGTTCATCATTTCCTAGCATGGTTGTTCAAATTTGGGTTTTGGAATTCTTGAGTATAACACCCCAATGAGCAAGATCCTTGAGCTTTTACCACCACCAAATGACATATCTCATCTTTGTTTGAGAGGATACACTTCATATTCAGAGGAATTTGGATTTGGAGGATGTGCTAATTTCTCCTAGACTGAGGGTACAAAGCTAGGGTTTGCCATAAAATCAGTTTATTTCTGATTTTTTGGGCAAAACTTGACTTCATGGTATGCTACATGTCCTTAAGTGTCTAAGGTGGGAGAATTGTCCAACAATTTGGTTGGGAAGGTTTTCAATTGATCAATTGATTGAAAATTAGGAGAATTGGGGGAAAGTCAATTGTGCAGAGGAAAAAGTCAACTCTTGACTTTTTGAGGTCAAAATATTGTTCCTCATGTCAAATATGTCCATTAGTGAAGATTTGATCAAGGAATGTCTAGGGTTTCATCAAAAATCAAGAAGGATTCAAAGGTGCGAAATTTAGAAACTTAAGGTTTCCATTTATGGCAAGTTTTATCAAGTTAAAGGGTCACTTTTGAGGCATTCTTTTTCCATGTTCCAAACTCCAAACTCAAAGGTTATGGAGGCCTATCAAAAGTTCACATTTCAAGCTTCAAGACCAATACAAGAACATCTTCATTGGATCAAAATTAAGGGAGATATGATCATTTAAAGTTAAGGGGTTTCAAGGCATTTTGGGTTTGTCAACCAAGTCATGACCAGCCAGCTCGGAGTAAATTAATCAAACATCTGGTGTGCATGCAGAGGTACATGTTTAGGGTGGATTTTCTCCATGATGTAATTGTTATTTGAAAAAGTGCTTAACATGAAAGTGTTCATCTCATGGCCCTCTACAACTTTGATGTTGAGTATTTTTCATTTAGACAAACGCAATATCAAGATATAGCAAGATCAAGTCACGGGTATCAAAGATGGAGTTTTGCCCCAACATGAGCAGCCCATGCACGCATGCAGTCTTCCTAGCCAAATCATTTTCCTCTCAACTTTGGACCAACATATCTCTCTCATCTGAGCTCCAATTGGAATGATTCAAAGCACAATTAGAAGCTCATTATGAGATCTCTTGAAAGGTATCTCAAATACCAAAAATACACGTGCCATTTGTGAGATACTTGAGCAACAAGCTAGCTGGTCACTTGGATGTTAGTAAGGCAGTTTTATGCACATGTATATTTTGGTTTGTGTTCAGATCTTTGGTCACGAAATACACCTCATTCCCATTGCCTAAATAAGCTAAACCAACCTCTTACACACATTACATGGTCATGTACATCCTTTCCACAAGTGATCAAACAATGCAAAGAAAAGAAGCTTGCAAAGCAAGCTGTTGTAGCTGCAGCTTTATACCATCATACATCATCACCTCTTATCATTAATCCATAC
Organism: Lathyrus tuberosus; assembly: GCA_022829125.1. NCBI lineage: Eukaryota > Viridiplantae > Streptophyta > Magnoliopsida > Fabales > Fabaceae > Lathyrus > Lathyrus tuberosus. The sequence goes on from JALAZF010000282.1 coordinate 2,535,626, forward strand.
CATAACATGTCATACTCTTCTCCGTACATGAACAAAAACCCGTGCACACTTCATTCTTCCACTTCTCACTCTCTTTTCCATTTCAAATTCACTCAACTCCTTTCAACTAACCTTACTCCCTAAACCATGGTTCTAACTATTAACCAAGGTGGTTAACAGTTAACCCAAGGATATAAATAGAAACTCTAACTAACTTTTCAGGGAACTGGTTCATTTCTACACTTTTCATCATTTCACAATCTTCTCTCTCTCTGAAACTTTCTTTCTCTCAAAATTCTCTTCAATCAACTCTCTGAGTTCTCTCTTCATCCTTCATCAACAAGCCTCATTGAACTCCATGGATGCATTGGAATGAAGCAGTGGATCGAGTAGCATTGAATCAACTTCCAAACCTCCATTTTCTTCACTACGAGTTTCAAGCAAGTTTAAGCTTCTCACTGCCTTTATTTGGCCAATCATAAGCTCAAGAGATCAAGGAACCTCTGGTTTTCTTCTTGAGATTGAAAGCATCTTCAGATCAACAGGTTTTTATCTCAAGTCTTTCTTGCATATTTCTTTGAATTTTAAGCTTGTTTTGATGTTGTGGAGCGCAATAGGAGCCATGTGATCACCGGATAGTTGATAGGCACTATAGGTGCATAGTTTCAAAACTTAGGGCAAACTGTTTGGCTTCGATATGCATTATGTGTGCATTATTTGTGAATTCTAGTGGTAAATTTGTGATCTACGTTGTGAGAGGATCATTTTGATGTAAGATTTGCACGTTTCTGGAATGTTTGAGGACTGAGCACAGCGGAGGCTCGCCGGAGAAGACGACCGGAGTCTTCTCCGGCCACTTGAGAGTTTAAACTCACATAAACCCTAGTTTTCCTCAGTTTTAATCGTGTTCGTTGATTGTTTCTTGATCCAATGGATATAACGCTGCCAGTGCATTAATGAGGAGGATCCTCATCACGTGCCTCATTTTTCTGATCCTTGTGATTCCACGTGGTTGATACACTATTGCTTATCATGTGCGTTCTTGCTTATTCATTTGATTGCCTTACTTTTGTGATCATCATGTATTAACTTGATCCATTGGCTCTTGTTGAGTTAAATGTTTGACTGCTGAGCATGCTATGCACCTCTCTGATCCATGCGCCCTGGGTCTAGTTGTTTATTGATATACGCACCCCTTGTTTTTAAAGCCCAACGCAATTATAACTGAATTATTGCTAGTGTGGCACCCCTGGCCCAATTTTCTTTGTTTTTTATTTTCTTTTTCATATTTGATCCATTTTTAATTTCTAAAATTACTTCCAAGCATCCAAAAATGCCACAAAAATTCATGAAGCATTATAAGGCATTTAAATAATTTTGACATATTTTATTTTCTGGTTTTATAATATTTTGACATGTTTCCATGAATTTGCTTTTAATTTCTTTTGTTTGTGCATCTATTCATGATACTTACTTCTTGTCTAATTTGTTTGACATAGTTTTTTATTGAATTTTCACCTGATATTTGATACATGCCTCCATAATATATTGATGCATGTCATAATTTTTTTGCATATATTTTTAGGTCATTGTTTGATTGATTTTTGAATGAGGTCTTTGAGCCATTTGTATGTGTGATTGGTATGAGATTGTGAAGCATTTTTGAGCATGTGTGGTAATTGCTTTTGAGCTATCTTTTGAAACATGTTTGCATACTGGTTGTACTTCAAAGTTCTTGCATTTTCCAATTTTTATTATCCTCTTAACATGTTGCTTTGGAAGTCATAAAAGCATGCTTGTTTGTGTGAATGTTAGAGATCATGTGTTGGGATTTTAATGTGCATTGTATGCAACTTGCTTTGACAATTGTTGAGACCTTTTAAACCATGTTGCATGAATATTATAGGTCACTTTTCTCATGTTATAGGTCACTCAAAGTTCATCCTTACATGACTTGTATGCACACGTTTTCACTTGAAATGTGTTGTGTAATTGTGCATTCTCACTTAACCTTCTTTGAGCACATGTTTGTATCAACTCTTGTATGGTATTGCACATGTACTTTGAACATGATTCACTTCTATTTGCAATCATCCTAAACCATATTCCATGACCTATAATTGCACATTGACATGTTTCTTAAGTTCATTAACTTTTGCATGTTTGTTTGAACTATGTTTGCTTCTAATCTTCAATGTGCTTCAACATGATACTTGTGTGAACTTTGTGCATACATTCTTGACGTCTACATATCATTTCAAATGTCATGTGCTACTGACTTATGTCCATTAGACATGTATGATCTCATTTCATTTTTGTCTGTGACTTGCATTACAAGTGCTTCGTTGTTGAACTTCAATTGTGTTTGTTCACTTCTTCTTGCTTCATTTCTTTAAATGCTTGCATCCATGACTTGTATGTTTATTCAATGACATCTCCATGCTTTAATAAATGTCATTCACTTCTGACTTTGATGTTTACATATGCATTTATTCATGTTTAACCATTTGCATTCATCTTGCATAGTTATTGCATAACTTGCACTTGTGTGAACTTTTAATGCATAGTTTGACATTGATTGATTTCATTTGGTATGTTTACTTTAGTTGGGATCCTTAGCATATACCTACTGACTTTGAAGCATCCTTAACCCTTAGGACTCTTCCCTTTTAGTTTAACCTTTGTTTGCTTTTCAAGTGGTCTTCTTAAAGCAACTAGCACTTGTTTGGTTTACTTTTGATACTTGTATTCATTACTTGTAATAATTTGATACTAACCTTTTATGTAGGGGCAGAGGTAAGATGATTGAACATGTGGATGGTTATCCATGTTCATCTCTTCTTTCATCTCTCATCTATCTTACTTGTCTTTTACTTTTGTGAATAGCATGATATAATGCTTTGTGTATGACTTTCTCACACCCCTTTGGGATCCTAGCTCATCCTTAATTTTTGATTAAGGTGAGGTAGGATAAGCATTAGGTAGTTCTATCCCTCTCTTCTTTTAGACTTAGGTTCTCAAACCTCCCCTTAGGGCCATCTGTTGCATGATAACTTTATGATAGAATTCCCCTTAGTGTTTTCTTTTCCTTGAGTCTTCTCTTCTCATCTCATAATCCATCTAAAACACTTAATAAAGGTTAACATGTATTGCGCATGAGCCTTATATATGGGAAGTGACGTATGGGGGTCTCCCTTTATTCTTCTAGGATGCTTAGTGTACGTCCTGTTGGGGACGATATGCGACGTATTCGTTCCTATGTTGTTGACTTGTGTGTAATGCAAGTTACAAACTAACTTCAATCCATTTCTGTCTAAAAAACACAAAACAAACTCAAACCCTTTTCATCCTTCGGGATTGTTAAGTTTCAAACTATTTTCAGAAAAGGGCACATTACTTCCGTCTTGCCGCAAACAGACATCGACTTGGTTAAGTCGAACCACTACTGCTCTGATTTCCTTATTCTGGTTAGATTGAGGGTACGTAGGCACGAGACGCGATGTCTTGGCGAGCAACCTTCCCCCTAGTTCGTGTCCGAACTACGTTGACCCTGACTTTCCCATTGCACGAGGGAATACGTAGGCCTAGGACTCCGGCGATGTCCTACCGAGTCACTTCTTTTTCTTTTTCTCCCCCATTTCTTCGCTCTTCTCCGTTCCCGTTCCTTTTCCTTTCCAGTAGCAGTGGAGCTCCAGACGACGACACCCTTTGATCGAGACAACAAGCGTGGATCCCATCGAGTATGATGGACACGTAGGGTGCTAACACCTTCCCCTCGCGTAACCGACTCCCTTACCCGTTTCTCTTGGTCGCGAGACCATGCTCTTCCCCTTCCTGCAGGTTTACGCAGTGTTTCCTTTCCCTTTCTTAGGATAAATACACATTGTTGGCGACTTTGTTTCTGCGCCACTTTCGCATTTGTACTTGGATGAAAATCCCGAGAGTGACAGCTAGCGACTATGCTGGGGAAAGATTGACCTTTTGCTGGTCCATCCCCTTTTAGCGAGTCAATCCTAGCGCTTGGTTGTTTCTTTTCATTGGGTGTTTATTGTGGTGCTTTATTTTACTGTATTATTGTTTTACAGTATTATTGTATTTACCGCATTTATTGCATTGCATTTCATTATTATGCTGGACTGTGATGTGTTGTACTGGTTTTCTGTTTGGCAGGTTGGGATCTTCTGAGAGATAAGCCCACTAGCTAGGCTTGAGCATGCACATAGGTATTAGCATGGGCAGGCGTGACGCTCCCGTGGTGTTGACCATGTGTGGGTGTTCACGAGTCCCACAATCATACGAGGTTCTATCGAGAGATATCTGCTACTGTATGTTGATACAGGCCAATAGTTATTCTCTTGAGGAACTATCAACTCTAATGACCATTCTCGAGGACTCAGTTGCGGCACTCCTCCAGAGATGTGATAATGGCACACCAGAAATGGCAAACCCATTACACGTCTCGACCTGAGGACCCAATGCTGGGAACTTGCCATAGGATATCCTTTTTGAGGGGAGTCAGTTGAGGCCTCCTCGATTGATGATGATGCCCAACCATAAATGGTGAACGTATCATCATTTCTCGACCTAAGAGTCTGTGATATTGAGGATCCTCGCCTTTTTAGTACCCACATGTGAGAGGGGCGGGTTGTTTATAGGTTTGCAGGTGACCTTGACCTTCTACCTACCCGGTACTTTGGATTTCTTGTCAGCACAGATTTATCAGTGTGGTTACTCTGGTGATCTGGGTTATTCTGGATATTTGTACAAAGCCTTGAATATGTTCAGTCAGTACAGTGCAGCAGTGTCCAGTTTATGTGGATGCATTGATCCCATGCCTTGCATTGCATCATCATTTTTCTAACATTCGTATTTTTCATTTCTAGGTAGTATTCGATCCTTTTTTGATTCCAGTCAGAGGTCAGTCGTAGAGATGGACACTAAGAGGGGTAAGAAACATATTATCACATACAAGTTCCCGAAGCTCACTCTTGGTCAGTTGGGCAGTTTACAGGATATGGCTGGTCCAGAAGTCTTGGGATTGTCTAAAGAGAAATATGGGTGGATCTTATCTCTGGTTCAGAACCTCAGTGAGTATGAGTATAATGGCTTGCACACCCTAATGCAGTTCTATGATCCTTCCCTGAGGTACTTTGTGATGCCCGATTATGTATTGGTTCCTACCTTGGAAGATTATTCACACATCCTGAGGATTTCTGTTAAAGAAGGTGCTCCCTTTTGTGGTTCCACAACAAATCTTGACTTCAAAGCGGTGGCTGAGGCTCTTTATTTGAGTAAATCAACTTTAGAAGATGACATTACCAGCAAGGGAAAGTCCCATGGATATCACTTGGCGTATCTGGTAAAGAAGGCTCAAGAAGAAGCTAAGGAGAAGAGGTGGACATCTTTCAGTGCAATACTGACCCTCTGTATAGATGACATTGTACTATTTCCTAATGAATCTGAGTTTATTGATACGGATGCCATACATATATTTATAGCTCAGAATCCGGTGCCAACCTTGTTGGGAGATCTTCACTATGCCTTATACAATAGAAATGAGAAGAGACGAGGTGAAGTGGTTATTTGTTGTGCATCTCTTTTCTGCAAGTGGTTTGCAAATCGTCTGCCTCGGCCAGGTGCCTTTGTGGATACTAAGACTTCCTTGGAGTGGAGCAAGCGTCTGATGGGTTTAGTTGCTAAAGATATTCTTTGGGTGGATCAAGGATTGCTTGGCCAAGACATATTGCATAGATGTGGTGAATACCCTAATGTACCACTGATAGGCAGAAAAGGGGGCATCAATTACAACCCTTCTTTAGCTATCAGGCAATTTGGGTATGCTTTGAAAGAACCTCCAGCTGAGAAAGATCTGAAAGAGTCATTGTATTTTCACATGGTTGATGGTTTAGCTGTTGCGCAGAAAGCTTCCGAAGCATGGCTTAGCAGACATAAGAAAGGAAAAGCCGTCTTGGGCAAGCCCAACATTCAAGCCTTCTCTCCGTATACAAATTAGGTAAAGAAGAGGGTAGAAGAGTTCTACCTGCCTTTTGATCGTGCGCCTCCCCTGTACCCTGAAGTTGTGGAGGAAAGGCTTACAATACCCATCGAAGAATTCAACAAGCAGTATGAGTTGATATATAGGTTAAGGGTAGAGAATACCGGTATGAGCAGTCAGTTGCAAGGGGCTCTACATGACAACTGGGATTTGAAATGGCAAGTTCAAGATCTGACAAGGCGCCTGGAAGAAAAGGAGATGGATCTCACTGACAGAGCCCAGCATTTCAGGAAAGTCAGCATGACAGCAGAATCATCAGGCAAAGCTCACAGGAAGATCAAGAAGACCTTGACTGAGACAGAAGACAAGCTCGACACATACCAGAATATGTGGGAGGGGACCAAGAATAAAAATGGCGAGCTGAAAGAAGAGCTGCAGAAAGTGAAAGAAAGGGGAAAGCATTTCTTCGACAAATGGAGAAAAGCTCGGAAAGAAAATGAAGAGCTCAAGTTGCAGGCTGAGGTTAAGAAATCAAAGCGCGAAGGCAACAATGTTGAAGAGCAGATCTCCAGGTTGAATCAAGAAATTGAGAAGAGAAACAAATTGATCAAAGGGCTGATGAAGCAACCTACACATCCAGACACTATGAATCTTTTCGAGGAAGTGGAAGCTAGTTTGTTTGGAATTGAGTTGTAATGAGCTTATTGTATATTGTGATTACCATCAGGATTGCTGATGGAATCACTTGTGATTATATCAGACCCGTATGTATGAATTCTTATGATTATGATAATGAAAACTTGGTTCAACCATTTGTGCCTCGGCAATTCTTGCTCTTAAAGAGGTTTGTCTCCCTGATTGTGATTCTGCAGTATTTCTGGACTCGGATTTATTTTCCGATATTGTGTCTGATCCCTCGCCTGACTTCAAAGACTGGAATCAAAGTAGATGCGCCCTGGAAATGATTAATGTGACGTTTGCATTTTGCATTTGCATTTGCATAACATATCATTTTTTGCATAACAGGTACTCGGCCCAGGGATTTTCTAACCTTTATTTAGTTACAGGCAGAATAGCTGATCCCAATATTCATCAGTATGCGACTCGACAAAATCAAGCCAGAATCATGGAACAGATGTAGGCAGAACTCACTGAACTGAGGCCCCGCATGGAGCAATTCATGAACCTCATGCAGGGTGTAGCCCAGGGGCAGTAAGATTTGAGAACTGCAGTTCAAAGGTTGGAAGTGGAAATCCCCACTGGTAATCCTCCTAGCAGAGCGGCAGTTAACCCTCCTGGCGGAGCGGCAGTTAATCCTCCTGGCGGAGCGGTAGTTGATCCTCCTAGCGGAGCTCCTGGTGGCTTTGGCCATATTAATCATCAACATGTGGAGGACCATCAAGATGATCAGTTCTTTGTGCGAATACTGACATGGGGGTTCATAATGATGGTAATGACAGAAGGTATGAAGAGTTGGCTGAAAAGGTAAGAGCCATGGAAGGTCAAAACTTCATGGGAATTGATGTTGCAGACATGGGACTGGTGCAAGGGGTGAGGATCCCTCCAAATTTTAAGCCTCCGACCTTTGACAAGTATAATGGCAGTACCTGTCCCAAGACTCACATTCAGGCATATTTCAGGAAGATTTCTACATATTCTGACAATGAAAAGTTGTGGATGTATTTCTTTCAGGATAGTCTGTCAGGAGCTTCATTGGAATGGTACATGAAGCTAGAGAGAGCCTGTATCAGAAACTGGAAGGACTTGGGTGATGCTTTCTTGAAACAGTACTAGTATAACATTGACATGGCCCCCAATTGTACCCAATTGCAGAATATGACACAGGATCCGAAGGAAGGTTTCAAACAATACGCCCAAGGGTGGCGTGAGCTAGCTGCTCGAGTACAACCGCCGCTGATGGAAAGGGAAATGGCTGATATGTTTATGAATACTTTACAGGGCCCATATCTGGATCGCTTGGCTGGATGTCCATCCACTGGTTTCTCTGACATCGTGATAGCAGGAGAGAAAATTGAAAATCTTTTGAAATCAGGGAAAATTCAAGATGGAAGTAGGGCAGGTTCTTCCAATGCAAAAAGGCTTTTCGGGAATGGCTCGAAGAAACGTGAAGGTGAGACTAGTGCCGCCTATGGACAGGGGGGAAAAGGTAAAGGACGTCAGGGCTCGTACCATCAAGCAACAGCTGTAACTATTCCGGTTCCAGCTGCTGAATCTCAGCCACAATCTCAAAGACAATACCAACCGAGGCAGAGAATGAGCGATCACCACTTTGACACTTTACCTATGACATATGGTTAAATGTTGCAGAATTTGCTCCGCTTAAAGTTGGTACAGTTGAGAACTCTGGCCCCTCCAGCAGGCAAGCTCCTTATGGCTATGATGCAAATGTGAAGTGTGAATTCCATTCGGGTGCGCCCGACCACCATATAGAGATTGCAAAGCTTTTAAGCACGTAGTTCAGGACCTGGTTGATTCAAAATCTATCAACTTCGCTCCTAATCCTAATGTGATTCAAAACCCCATGCCCTCGCATGGCATACCAAAGGTCAATGCAATAGAGGAAGACAGAGGCATGAACTTGGTGACATATGTTAATCATGTCAGAACACCTTTGGCGGTGGTGAAAGGACGTTTGTTGAAAGGGGGCGTGTTCCCTGGTTGTCTGGAAAATTGTTCAGAATGTTTGACTGCGGTGAACAGTTGTGATGAATTGAGGAAGTGCCTTCAGATGATGATGGATGAGGGTCATTTACAATTTGATCAAATGGGAAAGAAGGATGATGCGGTCTCGACAATTACTATCTACTTTACTCCAGCAGAGATTCCTGTGTCTACACCTATACAGACCCCTGCGCCTGAACAAGTAGCCCCTGTGACTATAACTATTCTGGGTCCTATGCCATACGAAAGTACAAAAGCGATCCCATGGCATTACAGAGCTGATGTTTATTATCAAGGGCAGAAACAGGAAGTAGAGGCTCCCTAGGAAACTGGTTCAAGTGTGGGGAATGTAGGAGGAATGGGTGGTTTTACCCGTAGTGGAAGGCTCTTTGCTCCACAGATGCTCCGAAACGATGATGCTGAAGCTTTGACGAAAGCTAAAGGCAAGCCGGTAGTAAATGAAGAGCCCGTGCAAAGGGCGGAGCCCGGTAATTCCTTTGAAAAAGACGTTGAAGAGTTTATGAGGATTATCCGAAAGAGCGATTATAAAATTGTGGATCACCTGCATCAAACTCCCTCCAAGATTTCTATCTTTCACTACTGTTATGTTCTGAGGCACATCGTAATGCTTTACTGAAGATTTTAAACATGGCGTATGTTCCGCAGGAGATATCGGTGAACCAGCTCGAGGGTGTTATTGCCCATGTCAATGCCAGTAATGGGTTGGGGTTTACTGATTTTGATCTAACGCCGGAGGGAAGAAATCATAACAAAGCTCTCCACATATCCATGGAGTGCAAGGGTGCAGTCTTGTCCCATGTGTTGGTGAATACGGGCTCGTCTTTGAATGTACTGCCGAAGAAAGCTTTGGCAAAGTTGGATGTTGAAGGGGTTGTGCTCCGACCATGTGATTTAGTTGTGCGCGCTTTTGATGGCTCCAAAAGATCAGTTTTCGGGGAGGTAGAGATGCCTGTGAAGATTGGACCCCAGGTGTTTAATACAGTTTTCTATGTGATGGATATCCATCCGGCTTATAGCTGCTTGCTAGGGCGCCCATGGATACATGCTGCAAGGGCCGTATCGTCAATGCTCCATCAGAAGATAAAGTTTGTCATGGATGGTCAGGTGGTCACAGTATGTGGAGAGGAGGACATACTTGTCAGACATCTGTCGTCATTCAAATATGTGGAGATGGACGACAATATTCATGAAACTCTTTGTCAGGCATTCGAAACAGTGAATATTGTGAAAGATTCTCCTTCCAGTGAAACAAAAGCAGGGACTTCTATAGTTTCTTACAAGTAGGCTCTTGAAGTAATACAGTCAAGCCATGCTGAAGGTTGGGGTCAGTTGATTGAGTTACCTTTCAATGAAGACAAGTACGGAATTGGTTATCAACCTCCTCAAACTTCACTGCCAGAAGGCCAAGAGCGTCAGGGACCTGTCATTTTTTCTAGTGGGGGAATCATTAACCAGGGTCAAGTCTTTTCTACGAATGAAGACGATGGGTACAGCGACTATGATATGGACAATTGGGTGCGCCCATGTGTCCCGGGGCAGAAGCTGAACAACTGGTTTTCTGAAGACCTCATCCAAGTTACCCTGCAGAAAGAGTAATTTTCTTTGTTTTTTCATGTTGCATGTAAAATCCTATGCCCTGCCCAAGGCTTAGTGATTTCATTGTAGGGCCACATTTGTTTCATATGCAAGTTTACCATCAATAAAAGGACGTTTTTGTATTCAAAAATTATGTTCCCTGTCTTTCATTTTACACTTTTCATTTCCTTTTATAAAAATGGCAATGTTTTTCTTTCTTCATAGTTTGTCTTCTTTCTTTTCAAAAAGCTATTTCTAAAATAAAGCATGAACCATCATTCATGCAAAAACAATCCTCCAGATTGTGTTGATAACGGTCCTGCTATGGTTCAATATGACTTTGATAATCCAATTTACCAAGCTGAAGAGGGGGGTGAGGAAGATTGGGAACTTCCCGAAGAATTGGCCAGATTATTGAAACAGGAGGAAAGAGCTATTAAGCCTCATCAAGAGTCAATAGAAGTTATCAACCTTGGCACCGAGGATGTGAAGAAAGAGGTCAAAATAGGGGCAAGCCTAGCAGAGAATGTGAAGAAAGAGCTGATTGAGATGCTACGGGAATATGTCGATATCTTCGCTTGGTCCTATCAAGATATGCCGGGGTTGGATACAGACATTGTTGTGCAAAGGTTGCCTCTTAAAGAAGGTTGTTCTCCCGTCAAACAGAAGCTTCGCAGAACTAAACCAGAAATGGAAATTAAAATTAAAGAAGAAGTACATAAACAGTTAGATGCAGGCTTCTTGGTCGTCACCAGCTATCCACCATGGGTTGCGAATATTGTACCGGTACCTAAGAAAGATGGTAAGGTCCGGATGTGTGTTGATTACCGGGATTTAAATCGAGTAAGTCTGAAAGATAACTTTCTGTTACCTCACATTGACGTGTTGGTGGATAATACAGCGCAATTCTTGGTATTTTCCTTCATGGATGGTTTTTCCGGCTATAATCAGATTAAGATGGCACCGGAGGACATGGAGAAAACAACGTTTATTACCCCATGGGGCAGGTTCTATTATAAAGTGATGCCTTTTGGTTTGAAGAACGCAGGGGCAACTTATCAGCGTGCTATGGTGACACTCTTCCATGACATGATTCATAAGGAGATTGAGGTTTATGTGGATGATATGATTTCCAAATCACAAACTGAAGAGGAACACCTGGTAAATTTGAAAAAACTCTTTGAACAGCTGAGATGATTCAGACTGAGGTTGAACCCGAACAAGTGTACTTTCGGGGTGAGATCTGGTAAGTTACTGGGCATTATTGTTAGTGAGAAGGGAATCGAGGTTGATCCAGCAAAAGTAAAAGCTATTCAAGAGATGCCGGAGCCAAGAACTGAAAAGCAAGCCCGTGGATTCTTAGGGAGACTGAACTACATTGCTAGATTCATCTCTCACCTTACCACTACTTGCGAGCCAATTTTCAAATTCTTGAGAAAAGATCAATCAACCCGGTGGAATAATGATTGCCAAAGGGTATTTGACAAAATAAAAGAGTATTGTCAAAAGCCTTCGATTCTTATGCCTCCAGTTCCAGGAGACCACTAATAATGTATCTATCTGTATGTGAAAATTCAATGGGTTGTGTTCTCGGTCAATATGACGAGATAGGTAGGAAAGAACATGCCATATACTACCTGAGCAAGAAGTTCACAGATTGCGAGTCTAGATACTCAATGCTTGAAAAGACATGTTGTGCACTTGCATGGGCTGCTAAGCGATTGAGACAATACATGCTGACTCACATAACTCTATTGATATCAAAGATGGATCCAGTCAAATACATTTTTGAAAAGCCAGCTCTCACCGGAAGGGTCGCTCGTTGGCAGATGGTTTTGACCGAATATGACATACAATATACTTCCCAAAAGGCCATCAAGGGTAGTGTTTTGTCTGACTATCTCGCCGAGCAGCTGATTGATGATTATCAGCCAATGAAGTCCGAATTCCCAGATGAAGATATAATGTATATGAAGATGAAAGATTGTGAAGAGCCACCGGTTGATGAAGGACCAGATCCTGATGACAAGTGGAAACTGATGTTTGATGGGGCAGTTAATGTGAACGGTAGCGGTGTTGGGGCAGTTCACATAACTCCGAAGGGTTCTCGTATACCTTTCACTGCTAGATTGACTTTTGATGTCACCAATAATGAAGCCGAATATGAAGCTTGCGTCATGGGTATCGAAGAAGCCATTGATTTAAGGATCAAGACTCTTGATGTATTTGGGGACTCTGCTCTAGTGATCAATCAGGTCAACGGAGATTGGTACACCCATCAATCCAACTTGATCCCTTATAGAGATTAGACGAAAAGACTGTTGACTTTCTTCAAAATAGTGAAACTGTATCATGTACCTCATGATGAAAATCAGATGGCAGACGCTTTGGCAACGTTATCTTCTATGATTCAAGTGAATTGGTGGAATCATATACCCAAAATTGATGTGATGAGGCTTGATATCATGATATCAAGTATTTCTTGAAGAGTCAAGAGTATCCGGCTGGGGCATCCACCAATGATAAGAAGACTCTGAGGAGGTTGGCGGGCAGTTTCTTCTTGAATGAGGGTGATGTGTTGTACAAAAGAAATTTTGACATGGCCTTGCTCAGATGCGTGGATAGACACGAAGCAGACATGTTAATGCAAAAAGTGCATGAAGGTTCTTTTGGTACCCATGCTGGTGGACATGCCATGGCCAAGAAATTGTTGCGAGCTGGTTATTACTGGATAACCATGGAGGCTGACTATTTTAAATATGCTCGAAAGTGCCACAAGTGCCAGATTTATGCTGATAAAGTGCATGTACCACCGAATCCTTTAAACGTGATGAGTTTTCCTTGGCCCTTTTCCATGTGGGGCATTGATATGATTGGGAAGATTAAGCCCACCGCCTCTAATGGACATCGTTTTATTCTAGTGGCCATTGATTACTTCACCAAGTGGGTGGAGGCAGCTTTGTTTGCAAATGTCACCAAGGAGGTGGTTGCCCGGTTTATCAAGAAAGAGATTATTTGCCGATACGGGGTGCCCGAGAGAATCATCACCGATAATGGTTCTAATCTCAATAATAAAATGATGCAAGAGCTGTGCCAGAGCTTCAAAATTGAACATCACAATTCTTCTCCGTACCGCCTAAAGATGAGCGGTGTCGTCGAGGCAGCCAATAAAAACATCAAGAAGATTGTGCAAAAGATGGTCGTGACGTATAAGGATTGGAATGAGATGTTGCCTTTCGCTTTGCATGGGTACCGTACCTCTGTACGTACGTCTACTAGGGCGACCCCATTTTCTCTTGTGTATGCTATGGAAACGGTCTTACCGGTTGAAGTTGAGATTCCTTCTCTAAGGGTCATGATGGATGTTAAGCTTGATGAGGCTGAATGGGTTCGAACGAGGTTCAACGAGTTGAGTCTCATAGAAGAAAGAAGGTTAGCAGCAGTATGCCATGGACAACTGTATCAGAGAAGGATGAAGTGGGCATTCAATCGGAAAGTGTGTCCTCAGAATTATCAGACGGGTGACTTGGTGTTGAAAAGGATTCTTCCTCCTAATACAGATCACAGGGACAAATGGACTCCGAATTATGAAGGTCCATATGTTGTCAAGAAGGTTTTCTCAGGCGGAGCCTTGATGCTTATAACTATGGATGGTGAGGATTTCCCATCGCCTGTGAACTCAGACGCAATAAAAAAATACTTCGCATAAATGGACCCGCTGGACAGTAAAAAGAGAGTCCAGGAGAAAAAAGGCATCCCGGCGAAACATAAAAAAAAAAAAGAAGAAGAAAAAGGTTCGGGCAAAAATTAGGGATAAAAAAAATGAGTGCACCCGGTAAGTTGAAAACCCGAAAGGGCAACTTAGGCAAAAATGGGTATCCCGGTGGATTGAAAACCCGCAAAGGGCGATCCAGGAAAAAGAGGGATTTAAAAGCGAAAGGTCGCGATCTGAGTAATCTGTATCCCGTCTCGTTTCAACAAGGGGCATTTTGAAGGAAAAGAATCGGTCCGGTCATCCCCCTCGGAAAGCAAAGCACATGGAGAGTCTTGAAGACATATGAACCATAGCAGGGTTGAAACTCGATGGATTTTCGTTTTCCACGTTGCCATTAGGATAGTTTCTTCTCTCTTTTAAGCAATTACCTCTTTCCAGGAATTGCCTCTTGATGTAAGCGCCTATTTTTGGGGCTTTTCAATCAATCAATAAAATTTTCGTTATTCAAAATACTTGTCTCTTTTATTTTCTTTTACAGTCTGTTTTGTTTGCAAAAACGTCCAAATTTTTGATAAACATTGCATTTGAAACATCGAGGTTTTACAATGACATGCGTGCAAAAGAAAACAATTAAAATTGCTTTAAATGTCAGGTGTTCTTGGGTGATGAATTCAAAGCCCATGATACCCTGGGGCATATGTGTACACCATTTTGTTTGCAGGTGTCAGTGTTCGCTGGTTAGCCCATCTATAACATGTGATGTCTTTAGCCTGTTTTATCTAGTAAGACTCAAAGGATATTTTTCCCCAAGCAGAAGTGGCTCCCTCAATAGGAAAGTTCTTCCTTGATATTGCAATCCCCGACAGAGCTATATAGTCATGCTTTTTCCCCAAGCAGTCGATTCAGATGGTTCCTCATCACGGTTTGCAACCACGAGGACAATCCAGTGTGTTATCCCAAGCGGAGTTGCTTTCTTTTCCTCGGCATTTATTTTGCTGAGGAGCCTCCTTGCATTTTGCATGTAGTATGCATTGCATCCTCAAAAATGCGTAGCATTTCCATTTAAGATGGAGCATTACGCCATGGAAAAATTCAAACATACGCATGCGAAGCATAAGCCAGTTTTGATGCCTCGTGCGAGAGCCCAGAACTGTTTCTCTTCAATCACATCGTCGACAAAGTAAAAGAATGCCTCTTTCATTCCCCACCAGACATTTCAAAGCAGTACCAGGGTTTCACCTCTTTTCTTTTCACCAGAGTCCCAGTTTCTCGGTTGGTAGATCTTTTGATCTTACATTTTAACCGTATCTCTTAGGAACCATTCCGGATAGGATTCCTTCCACCATTCCCGATAGGCACCTTCTTAGTTTTGAACCTTAGTCATTCCCGATAGACGTATAGGTCAACCTCATTTCTTCAGGAACCATTCCCGATAGGATTCCCTTAGCCGTTCCCGACAGGCAACCTTTAAATTTTAGGCCTAGCCATTCCCAATAGGCCCATTTACCATTCCCGATAGGTAAGCCATAGGTTTTCAACTTTAGCCGTTCCCGACAAGCCCATTTACCATTCTCGATAGGTAACCATAGGTTTTAAACTTTAGCCGTTCCCGACAGGCAACCTTTAAGTTTTAGACCTAGTCGTTCCCGACAGGCCCATTTACCATTCCCGATAGAAACCCATAGGTTTTCAACTTTAGCCGTTCCTGACAGGCCCGCATGTGCCGTTCTCGATAGGCATACCATAGGTTTTCAACTTTAGCCGTTCCCGACAGGCGCCCTTTTGAGTTTTAAAACTTAGCCGTTCCCGACAGGCATACCATAAGTTTTAAACTTCAGCCGTTCCCAACAGGCATCCTTTGGGTTTCAATTTTTCTGGACTCTTTTCCATAGATATCTTCTCCCACGACTGCTGTGTATGTTATATATCCATTCTTTTTACCCTCAGAGTGCAAATTTTCTGGTTATTTTTGTATTCAACAACTATGTACCTTGAATTCCTGACAACCGCTGCTCTCATCCATTCAGGTCCACAGTTGATTGAATAGAGGCAGCTGTAACACCTCAAAATTTGTTGTCTTATTTATTCCCAATAATTGGCTTATGCTTCATCTTTTGCATTGCATGTAGGTCATATAAATCATACATACATCATTGGTTGCAAGGCATGGGATCAGGTATCTCAAGGTATGGATAGGGCAAAGCCAAAGGACAAGAATTAAACCTTTCCAAATAAGTCACAAGGGCTCCTCATATCTCAATTCATCTCATTTGAGCCCTCAAGTCATCAAAAGATGGGAATTCAACAAAGGATTGAAGCAGTTCATCATTTCCTAGCATGGTTGTTCAAATTAGGGTTTTAGAATTCTTGAGTATAACACCCCAATGAGCAAGATCCTTGAGCTTTTACCACCACCAAATGACATATCTCATTTTTGTTTGAGAGGATACACTTCATATTCAGAGGAATTTGGATTTGGAGGATGTGATAATTTCTCCTAGACTGAGGGTACAAAGCTAGGGTTTACCATAAAATTAGTTTATTTTTGATTTTTTGGGCAAAACTTGACTTCACGGTATTCTTCATGTCCTTAAGTGTCTAAGGTGGGAGAATTGTCCATCAATTTGGTTGGGAAGGTTTTCAATTGATCAATTGATTGAAAATTAGGAAAATTGGGGGAAAGTCAATTATGTAGAGGAAAAAGTCAACTCTTGACTTTTTTAGGTCAAAATATTGTTCCTCGTGTCAAATATGTCCATTGGTAAAGATTTGATCAAGGAATGTCTAGGGTTTCATCAAAAATCAAGAAGGATTCAAAGTTGCCAAATTTAGAAACTTAAGGTTTCCATTTATGGCAAGTTTTATCAAGTTAAAAGGTCACTTTTGAGGCATTCTTTTTCCATGTTCCAAACTTCAAACTTAAAGGTTATGGAGGCCTATCAAAAGTTCACATTTCAAGCTTCAAGACCATAACAAGAACATCTTCATTGGATCAAAATTGAGGGAGATATGATCATTTAAAGTTAAGGGTTTTCAAGGCATTTTGGGTTTGTCAACCAAGTCATGACCAGCCAGCTCGGAGTAAATTAATCAAACATCTGGTGTGCATGCAGAGGTACATGTTCAGGGTGGATTTTCTCCATGATGTAATTGTTATTTGAAAAAGTGCTCAACATGAAAGTTGTTCATCTCATGGCCCTCTACAACTTTGATGTTGAGTGTATTTCATTTTGACAAACGCATCTTGACAAACGCATCTCAAGATATAGCAAGATCAAGTCACGGGCATCAAAGATGCAGTTTTGCCCCAACACGAGCAGCCATGCACGCATGCAGTCTGCCTAGCCAAATCATTTTCCTCTCAACTTTGGACCAACATATCTCTCTCATTTGAGCTCCAATTGGAATGATTCAAAGCACAATTGGATGCTCATTATGAGATCTCTTGAAACGTCTCTCAAATACCAAAAACGCACATGCCATTTGTGAGATACTTGAGCAACAAGCTAGCTGGTCACTTGGATGTTAGTAAGGCAGTTTTATGCACATGTAGATATTGGTTTGTGTTCAGATCTTTGGTCACGAAACACACCTCATTCTCATTTCCTAAATAAGCTAAACCAACCTCTTACACACTTTACATGGTCATGTACATCCTTTCCACAAGTGTTCAAACAATGCAAAGAAGAGAAGCTTGCAAAGCAAGCTGTTGTAGCTGCAGCTTTATACCATCATACATCATCACCTCTTATCATTAATCCATACCATAACATGTCATACTCTTCTCCGCACATGAACAAAAACCCGTGCACACTTCATTCTTCCACTTCTCACTCTCTTTTCCATTTCAAATTCACTCAACTCCTTTCAACTAACCTCACTCCCTAAACCATGGTTCTAACTGTTAACCAAGGTGGTTAACAGTTAACCCAAGGATATAAATAGAAACTCTAACTAACTTTTCAGGGAAATGGTTCATTTCTACACTTTTCACCATTTCATACTCTTCTCTCTCTCTGAAACTTTCTTTCTCTCGAAATTCTCTTCAATCAACTCTCTGAGTTCTCTCTTCATCCTTCATCAACAAGCCTCATTGAACTCCATGGATGCATTGGAATGAAGCAGTGGATCGAGTAGAATTGAATTAACTTCCAAACCTCCATTTTCTTCACTGCGAGTTTCAAGCAAGTTTAAGCTTCTCACTGCCTTTATTTGGCCAATCATAAGCTCAAGAGATCAAGGAACCTCTGGTTTTCTTCTTGAGATTGAAAGCATCTTCAGATCAGCAGGTTTTTATCTCAAGTCTTTCTTGCATATTTCTTTGAATTTTAAGCTTGTTTTGATGTTGTGGAGCTCAATAGGAGCCATGTGATCACCGACTAGTTGATAGGCACTATAGGTGCATAGTTTCAAAACTTAGGGCAAACTGTTTGGCTTCGATCTGCATTATGTGTGCATTGTTTGTGAATTCTAGTGGTAGATTCGTGATCTATGTTGTGAGGGGATCATTTTGATGTAAGATTTGCACGTTTCTGGAATGTTTGAGGACTGAGCACAGCGGAGGCTCGCCCGAGAAGACGACCGGAGTCTTCTCTGGCCACCTGAGAGTTTAAACTCACATAAACCCTAGTTTTCCTCAGTTTTAATCGTGTGCGTTGATTGTTTCATGATCCAATGGATATAACGCTGCCAGCGCATTAATGAGGAGGCTCCTCATCACGTGCCTCATTTTTCTGATCCTTGTGATTCCACGTGGTTGATACACTATTGCTTATCATGTGCGTGCTTGCTTATTCATTTGATTGCCTTACTTTTGTGATCATCATGTATTGACTTGATCCATTGGTTCTTGTTGAGTCAAATGTTTGACTGATGAGCATGCTATGCACCTCTCTGATCCACGCACCCTGGGCCTGGTTGTTTATTGATATACGTACCCCTTGTTTTTAAAGCCCAACGCAATTATAACTGGATTATTGCTAGTGTGGCACCCCCTGGCCCAATTTTCTTTGTTTTTTATTTTCTTTTTCATATTTGATCCATTTTTAATTTCTAAAATTACTTCCAAGCGTCCAAAAATGCCACAAAAATTCATGAAGCATTATAAGGCATTTAAATAATTTTGAAATATTTTATTTTCTAGTTTTATCATATTTTGACATGTTTCCATGAAATTGCTTTTAATTTCTTTTGTTTGTGCATCTATTCATGATACATACTTCATGTCGAATTTATTTGACATAGTTTTGTGTTGAATTTTCTCCTGATATTTGATACATGCCTCCATGATATATTGATGCATCTCATACTTTTTTTGCATAGATTTTTAGGTCATTGTTTGATTGACTTTTGAATGAGGTCTTTGATCCATTTGTTTGTGTGATTGGTATGAGATTGT
This sequence comes from Lathyrus tuberosus, assembly GCA_022829125.1. Lineage (NCBI taxonomy): Eukaryota > Viridiplantae > Streptophyta > Magnoliopsida > Fabales > Fabaceae > Lathyrus > Lathyrus tuberosus. The sequence goes on from JALAZF010000282.1 coordinate 2,554,991, forward strand.
GAAGCATTTTTGAGAATGTGTGGTAATTGCTTTTGAGATATCTTTTGAAACATGTTTGCATACTGGTTGCACTTCAAAGTGCTTTCATTTTACAATTTTTCTTATCCTCTTAACATGTTCTTTTGGAAGTCATAAAAGCATGCTTGTTTGTGTGAATGTTAGAGATCATGTGCTAGGATTTTAATGTGCATTGTATGCAACTTTCTTTGACAATTATTGAGACCTTTTAATCCATGTTGCATGAATATTATAGGTCACTTTTATCATGTTATAGGTCACTCAAATTTCATCCTTACATGACTTGTATGCACATGCTTTCACTTGAAATGTGTTGTGTAATTGTGGATTCTCACTTGACCTTCTTTGAGCACATGTTTGTATCAACTCTTGTATGGTCTTGCACATGTACTTTGAACATGATTCACTTCTGTTTGCAATCATCCTCAACCATATTCCATGACCTATAATTGCACATTGACATGTTTCTTAAGTTCATTAACTTTTGCATGTTTGTTTGAACTATGTTTGCTTCTAATCTTCAATGTGCTTCAACATGATACTTGTGTGAACTTTGTGCATACATTCTTAAATTCTACATATCATTTCAAATGTCATGTGCTACTGACTTGTGTCCATTAGACATGTATTATCTCATTTCATTTTAGTCTTTGACTTGCATTACAAGTGCCTCATTGTTAAACTTCAATTGTGTTTGTTCACTTCTTCTTGCTTCATTTCTTTAAATGATTTCATCCATGACTTGTATGTTTGTTCAATGACATATCCATGCTTTAATAAATGTCATTCACTTCTGACTTTGATGTTTACATATGCATTTATTCATGTTTATGAACCATTTGCATTCATCTTTCATAGTTATTGCATAACTTGCACTTGTGTGAACTTTTAATGCATAGTTTGACATTGGTTGATTTCATTTGGTATGTTTATTTTAGTTGGGATCCTTAGCATGTACCTACTGACTTTGAAGCATCGTTAACCCTTAGGACTTTTCCCTTTTAGTTTAACCTTTGTTTGCTTTTCAAGTGGTCTTCTTAAAGCAACTAGCACTTGTTTGGTTTACTTTTGATACTTGTATTCATTACTTGTAATCATATGATACTAACCTTTTATGTAGGGGCAGAGGTAAGGGGCTTGAACATGTGGATGGTTATCCATGTTCATCTCTTCTTTCATCTCTCATCTATCTTACTTGTCTTTTACTTTTGTGAATAGCATGATATAATGCTTTGTGTATGACTTTCTCACACCCCTTTGGGATCCTAGCTCATCCTTAATTTTTGATTAAGGTGAGGTAGGATAAGCATTAGGTAGTGCTATCTCTCTCTTCTTTTAGACTTAGATTCTCAAACCTCCCCTTAGGGCCATCTTTTGCATGACAACTTTAGGATAGAATTCCCCTTAGTGTTTTCTTTTCCTTGAGTCTTCTCTTCTCATCTCATAATCCTTCTAAAACACTTAATAAAGGTTAACATGTATTGAGCATGAGCCTTATATATGGGAAGTGAAGTATGGGGGGTCTCCCTTCATTCTTCTAGGATGCTTAGTGTACGTCCTGTTGGGGACGATATGCGACATATTCGTTCCTATGTTGTAGACTTGGGTACAATGCAAGTTACAAACTAACTTCAATCCATTTCTGTCTAAAAAACACAATACAAACACAAACCTTTTTCATCCTTCGGGATTGTTAAGTTTCAAACTATTTTCAGAAAAGGGCACGTTACTTCCGTCTCGCCGCAAACAGGCATCGACCCTAACTGCCGGACGCGAACTTAACGTCGCTCATAAAACACACAGACTTGGTTAAGTCGAACTACGACTGCTCGGATTTCCTCCTTCTGGTTAGATTGAGGGTACGTAGGCACGAGACGCGATGTCTTGGCGAGCAACCTCCCCCTAGTTCGTGTCCGAACTACTTTGACTCTGACTTTCCCATTGCACAAGGGAATACATAGGCCTAGGACTCCGAAGATGTCCTACCGAGTCGCTTCTTTTTCTTTTTCTCCCCCATTTCTTCACTCTTCTCCGTTCCCGTTCCTTTTACTTTTCAGTAGCAGTTGAGCTCCAGACGACGACACCCTTTGATCGAGACAACAAGCGTGGATCCCATCGAGTACGATGGACGCGTGGGGTGCTAACACCTTCCCCTCACGTATCGACTCCCTTATCCATTTCTCTTGGTCGCAAGACCATGCTCTTCCCCTTCCCGCAGGTTTACGCAGTGTTTCCTTTCCCTCTCTTTGGATAAATACACATTGTTGGCGACTCTGTTTCTACGCCACTTTCGCGTATGTACTTGGATGAAAATCCCGGGAGCGACAGTAACCACGGGAGTGACAATAGCAACAGTAGGGTGAATAGCGTACTGAGGTTGGGGACGAGGCCTTCTCAATTCAACCATTACAGAGTTAGTCTAATCTTCCCTTTTCCTCTGAAAGTTCCCATAGGACTTCTTCACAGCATTGGAAGATTCAGCAGCTTTTGACAATTTTCCTTTCTTAAGACCTTCCTCGAGTCTTTGGCCAATAGTAACCAAATCAGTGAAATTGGAGGAAACAATTCCAATCATCTTCTCCCAATAGAATGGGGACAAGGTATCCATGAACATTCTAGTTAATTCCTTCTCAGCCAAAGGAGGTTCAACTTGGGAAGCCAACTCTCTCCAGCACTGAGCATACTCCTTAAAAGATTCCTTCTCATGCTGAGTCATGTTTTGCAGCTGGCGGCGATCAGGGGCCATGTCAAGGTTATATTTATACTGCTTCATGATGGCATTTACAAGATCTTGGAAGCAGTGAATAGAGTTTTACTCGAGACCCATATACCATTTGAGTGATGCCCCACTTAAGCTATCCTGAAAACAGTGGATAAGCAGCTTCTGATTTTTGGTATAAGCAACCATCTTGCGACAATACATGACCAAATGAGCCCTTGGACAAGATGGCCCTTGTATTTCACAAATTCTAGAGTTTTGAACTTAGCAGGCATAACAAGATCAGACACTAAGCACATGTTGTCTGCATCCACATTGAAGAAGTCAGTACCCTCAACAGCTTTGAGTCTTTTGTCTAAGGTCTGAGATTGCTCACGGACAACTTCAGGTTCAACAAAGTCTTCACAGTCTTCTCACTGAGCACTGGCAGCATTGTACTCAAAGAGGGGATTCTCAAAAGAAGCTCGAATAGTCTGTGGAACAGCATGGACTGTAGGTCTGGGCTTGGCAAAAACAGGAACTTGAAATACAGGCATAGCAGTAGATACAATCGGCGGAGAATAGTTGTGTGGTAAAGCACACTCGGGCCAAGTTAACGGTGGCATTTGAACCGGTGGTGGTTCAGCACTTGAAACTTCCTAGATGACAGTCCTTTGGGGAGGTTCTCCTCTAGCAATCAAAACTTGAAGCATCTCAGTTGGTTTAGTCATGCTCGACTTAAGGTCATCGATCTCCATTCGGACCTCAGCATTGTGTGCCTCTTGCTCTGACATCTTGCGTATGTAATTAGCTCTAGTCCGGTATCAGTGTTGAGGAATCAGCTTAACAACTCACAGGTGAACTCTGGAATATAGAGACAGCTGGAGATGAGTAACTGGATAGACAGACGCATGCAATGAATCATGCAAAGATTCAAATGATATGCAATGCAATGCAAACAGGATGCAAAACACATGCAGCAGGATCAAGGGTTGGGGATCACAGCATGGAGTCTGGGTAAAGAACCAACCACAGGGTGTGTACTAGCGTTCATAAACTATAGAACAGGGTTCTAAGAAGTTCCCAGAGTCAACAACCCATCTTTCGGATATTATCGATTTCTCGAATGACTCGGTAGTCAATAATATTTTCAAGAGAGTCTCGTCTGAGTGTAGTATCTTTCATACTCTAAATTTTGAAAAATAAGATTCCCCATCATTGTGCAAATCATCATCACAATATGGATGGACCATCATACCTCATTGGTCTCCCCAAAGATGGGTGAGCATCCACTACAATCAGACTTAGGGTTTCAAGCCCTCTCAGAGCTTTTAGGCAAAGGATCAATCAAGAAATGACATGATCTTCAACTTGTCTAACCTCTCAAACATACACAATGGATCAAGAGGACTCCCACATCAAGAATCAAGCACCAGGCTGCAACATTCTAAGTGGATCATGCCTCAAGATCGCCAGTGCCACCAAATTAGGGTTTTGGTCGACCAGGGCCTCCAGATGGAAATATTCCTCTGGGCATGAGCCAATGCTTCAAATAATAACCCTAGGTACTCTAAGGGACCTCATGGACCCAATCATCCAGTCAATTTAGCCTCAGGGGATGCATTTACTAAAAATCAGGAATTAGGGTTTCTTGACCTGATTCACCCCTATGTTGACCTTTGGGACAAAACATGCTCTAAGACCTCAAGACATGATTTGAGGGTCCCTAATAAACTACATTGATCCATTTGTAACCATGTATTGACCTAAGAAGCTTGATCAACAAGTTTCAATTTCATCAGAACCACAATTAGGGTTTCGTGGAAAAAGTCAACTGTACCTTTGACTTTTGACCCAGGCATGCTCCCAAACCTTGGGACATGATTCAATACACCCTATAACACCCATGGAACATGTCCATCAAGTTTGATTTAGGTCAAGGACTTGATTTCATAGAGGATCGCACAGTTTGTAATTCAACTGACAAAAAGTCAACTGTGCACAAAAGTCAAACTTTGACTTTTTGAGAATTTTCACAATTATGGTTCTTTGACCTGAAAATGATGTTAATGTGTGATTTGGATCATCATTCATCAAGAAAAATTAAGAAAAGTGGGATAACTTGTAAAAGGGGTAACCATAAAAAACTTAGAAATTTTTTAAGTTATGGAACAAAGTGGCTAGGGTACCAACTTTAGAGGATCATATCTCCTAAACCACAAGGCCATTTTTCCCCATTCAAAGCTGGATTTGTAGCTCTCATGGCCCTCTACAAAAGCTTCAACTACACCTCATTCCAATTCATCATGGATTTTGAGTTATGGAATGATCAAAATGGCTGAAAACATGAAATGCACTTTTTCCAACACTTAGTGAAATTTTCACTAAGTCAGAATCTGTCTTGCTTTTTTTCCAAAAGTAGGGGGATTTTTCACTTGGATCCAAAAAGTATCAAGACCAACTATGATCACCCATATGTTGTATCATATGAGGGCTTTCCAAAATGGCCAAGAACTCCATGAAACTCCACTTAAGCCATGAGATATGACCATGCCAATATGCCTTGCTGCAAACTGTCATTGCAAGGCAGATTTGTGCATTTTGCTCGATTTGATCAAATTTTGCAAAGGGCAAGCAAATCTATCCATCTGAACACCTCAAGGGGGGACCAAGGAGGGGCAAACACTGATCCATCAGCCTCCCAAGTCTTTGGAACCAAAAGTAGCATGCCAAACCTATAAATGCCTAAAAGAGGGACAAGACTCCAATTTTGGTTTGGAGCATTTAATGGATGCACCAAGGTGGCATGGACTGAGCCTTTTCCAACTGAATTCAGTCAAGGATGATCCAAGAACTAGGGAACCAGCAGCCTGTACCCTAACCTCTAGTCAATGGCTAGAGGAGACTTGGATTCCTATTTATCAACATTGGCCAAACCTCTGCAGTAGTTGCCATTCACTATTGCTTACAAAAAAAACTTGCTCTACTATAAATAGAGCTCATTTATGCTCAGTTTGAGTACACCAAAGCACTACAACACTTGATTTCCTCAAAATCTCTTTCTCTTGGCAAAAATGCCTTCTTTAGCAAGGTAACTCTGAGTTTTTGAGTTAGGAAGCAATTCCATCACAGCTCATGATCCAAACACATCCAATATGTCATATCTAAGATGTCCAAACTCTCACAAGTGACCTGTAACATCAAAATCACAAAGTCCCCTCTCAAAACCTCAAAAATAGGACTTTTGTTTATTTTTCAAGCCATGTCTTGATTCAGTCACTTTCCAAAGCAGATAAAACCTCAAACACACTCCAAATATCATCCTTGAACTGTCCCAAATGGTTCCCCACATCTGGAACACCATTTGAGAGAGTTGCTATTTTGGCCACTTTTGCCCCTTTTGCAAGAAAGAGCGAAAACTTGTTCCTGAGGTTTCCAGCTGATTCCAACCATCCTAAAAGCTTCTAAGAGATCATTTGAGGGTGTCCAAAGCATCAAATCATTTCTGGAAAAAAGCACTTGGCAGATTGCACAAAAGCTCCAAAAAGAGGTAAGCCACACAACTTGAATTCTTTTAATCATGCTTTCCTTTGATGTCCACTAATCATGCACATCTTATACATGTTATATGTGTTGTGTTTGCACCAATTTATCATGTAATTCACACCTGTACCAAGAGGTAGCACAGAAAATGCAAATCATGGCCTATTTAAAAAACCATTATCGTATTTTTCAATAGGTGCGTGATCTGAAAAAAACACCACCACCATTGGATTCCTTATGAAATTCTAGGCAGGATAAACCTAAGTTTTGTCCCAATCCATGGAGAAATGAGAAAGTTATGGCCTTCACGTTTCTGACCAAAAACCTTGCCTTGCCTTGCCTTGGCCAGGCCAAATACAAGGCAAGCCTTGTATATTTGTGGTTGTGTTTCAATACACGGATGTATCACCACCCCAGTGGTAAGGCGCGCATGTTGTACACAAGAGGTCTGGGGTTCGAATCCCCCTCGCCCCAGACCCTCTTTTTGCTATTTTTTTTCTTCCAATTTTTACTATTTTTCATATTATTTTTAATGATTTGAAAAATTAATAACTCCCTCAATTTTAATTATTTTTTATTGGTTCTTTTTGCAAAAAATCACAAAAATATTGAAATATTTTATTCCATAAAAAAATCAAGTTTATATTATTTATTTAATATAGTTGGTATTTTTGTGAATAAATTTATTTTAATTATTTTTTTAAACATTTTAAAATTGAATTCTCATGTTGAAAATCAAAACTAAATGAATTTTAATTCATCTTGTGATTAAAACATCATTTTCCAAATCTCAACTAAAAATCACAAGTTGTTTATTCAAATTATTTGGTATTTTATCATTTTTTATTGATTTTCCTTGAGAATTTACTTTTAAAATGATGAAATTAGGGTTTCCTTGATTTTCACCCAAGCAAAATTTTTTTAAATAATCTTTGGGCCTCTAATAGAGTGTAAGACCTAACCCCTTTTTGAAAACCAAAATGATTTGGGCCTCAGTGTATTGTATAAGTCCCAATACCATCAAAAAGTTTGGCGCGATCGTCGCCTTTTTAACAAAAACCTTTGGGCCTCTCCTTGAGCTGTACGCCCCATGTCTTGTACAAAAATAACCTCTTTGGGTCTCTAATAGAGTGTAAGACCCAACCTCTTTTTGAAACCAAAATTATTTGGGCCTCAGTCATTGTATAAGACCCACGGTGCTTTCAAAAATCTCGGCGCAATCGCCAGTTCAAAAACAAATCATCTGGAACTACCCTCGTGTTATAAGCCCCATTTCTTTTCCTTAAACTCTTTAGGCCTCTTGAGAGAGTGTAATACCCATCCCTTTGTACAAAAAACCTTTTAGGCCGCACATATTGTATAAGTCCCACTGTACGAATTCAAACAACAGTGCAATCTGTAACACTCCAAATTCATATTTTAATTATTTATTGATTATTTGTGAATATAAGGCAATTTGATGACATGATGTTGTGTTGCATGGACATTTTTGGGTGGAAATTATTTTAGTAATAATAATAGTAAGAATAATCATATTATATTATTCAAATTATTACTTATTATTTAAAATAAGAGAAGTAGGAGTATTGAGGGTATATTGGTCTTTTAGGAAGAATAAGCGAGGATATAATGGTAAGAGCACAATTAGGGGTATTTAAGAGGGAATAGTGAAAAGGAATTCATTATTCTACTATTTGGAGGAAAAGGCAAAAGTGCTATGAGGATTAAGTGAGAAGGAGGTTAGGGCATAAGAGAATTCCGGAGAAATTTCAAGAGAAGTCGAAGTAGACGATATTTTAAGGTATGGGGAGTATTACTTTACAATATTCTTGATATATGGATTTGATGGTTGATGGGTGATTGAGGTTTTGGGGGAAAATGTGGGAATTGGAGGTTAGGGATAATGGGATTTGATGATTTGAGATGAGATAATTGTTATTGTTGACGCATATGTGATAGTTATAGGTTGTGTTGACATAATCTGAGGTAATTGATGGATAAAACGTGTTTTTGGAGTGTGGAATCGCAGGAATGGAAGTGCTGTTATCGCAGGGTTTTTCTGCCAAAATCGCAGAGCCCGCTTAGCGCGGTCTGGAGAATTTTTGCCTCCTCGAGGCAGTGAGTAGCGCGTTCAGCGCGGGCTTAGCCCGCTTAGCGCGACCTGGAAGTTGAAATTATTATTTTTAATTTCTTAAAATTGTGGGAAATTGTATTAATGCTGTAATGATGCCTTGACTTGTTACTGCGTGATGACGTGTTATATGATGATAAATTGAGGATTTTCAATATGATAATGCATATGAAGTTTGATGAACTAATGATGATGTGATTTACATGACGTTGATGAATTAATGATTACATGATTTATGTGATGTTCTGGTGAATGATGATGCACTTTATTACTTTTGTTGATATTGATGAATTTGACGTTGTGCGTCATGCATTCATAGCATTTAGGACTTCGGTCCAGTGACGATGTTAGGACTTCGGTCCAGTGGTGGCCTTAATCCCATTGTGCGGATTGAGGTATTTTTTGACGTGCTCCCTCGTGGAGGGTTGATGGTCTGGTGTCTATTATTATGACGAATTGGTACCACATGCATGTTAGGATGTTGCATTTCATTCTTGGTGGCATTACATGATTGCATGTTTATGATGTTAATGACTTGGTGATTTATATGGCGTTTTGGGTGAGTCGCCATGATGTTGTTTGAGATGAATGTTAACTTGTTAATTATCTTTTCCTTATATGAATTATATTGAATTATGATTACTCACCCTGCCTGTTTGAATGTTACCTCTATGTGGGTAACGTGCAGATATTCAAGACTAGTTCGTGGTGCGTGAAGAGTTAGCTTGGAGTCATTGTCCTTCCGTTTAGTAGAGTAGAGGGTGTGTCTTGCTCTGGTTATGTAACATCGGGGTTGGGAACGTTTCTATTTTTGAAGTATTGTGTTATTTTGATTAACTCGTTTTATTGAGAATTTCGAGGATGTTGAGTTGTTTTAAACTCCAAACTTTGATGAACAGATAATGTGATGAGCTGTTCTTTTTATGATGATAAATCCACTGCGATGTTTTGTTTTAAAGGAGATGTTAATTAAAAATAAGTTGTTATTTTCTACGTGTTGAACCCGTGTTACGGAGCAGGATGTTTAATTGGATGTTTTATGAAAAAATGTGACACCTTATGTGATGTACTCTAATTTATTTTAAGTGTACTATTACGTATATTTATGTTGGGTTAGAAGGGTGTTACATTAGTGGTATCAGAGCAGGTCGGTCCGTTCGACCAGGTTTTTACTTGATGTCTGTCCCTGTCAGCCGATAAGTGTGTGTACACTGTCGATGTTTTAGTTCTTCTAAACTTGTTGGTGGTGTGCAGGATGGCTGGAAGAAATGATCATGCAATTGCTGATGCGTTGGAATCGGTTGCCAATGTGGTGGCGCAGCTGAATCCGAATGGTGGAGCTCCTGATGAGTTTTGTGCATTAGGGAAATTTCAAAGGAACAATCCACCGACTTTTGTGGGCACGCATGATCCAACAAGTGCACACAAGTCGATGAAGGCGATCGAGAAGATCTTCCTGGTAATGGGGTGTTCTGATGAGCAACATGTTCAGTTCGGAACGCATATGCTAGAAGAAGAGGCTGAGGACTAGTGGGATAACACCCGTCAGAGACTTGCAGATCGTGGCACTGTGATAACTTGGGATGTGTTTAGGCAAGAGTTTTTGGGCAAGTATTTTCCAAAGGATACTCGTGGCAAGAGGGAAGTGGAATTCCTTGAGCTGAAGCAAAGAGATATGACTGTGGCGGAGTATGCCGCGAAGTTCGAGAAGCTAGTGAAGTTTTGTCCGCACTACAATTGTGCTGATGCTGAGATGTCTAAGTGTCTCAAGTTCGAGAATGAGCTGAGACCAGAGATTAAGCAGGGTATTTGGTATTAGCAGATCCACAGGTATGCTGATTTAGTTGACAAGAGCAGAATCTACGATGAGGACAGTCGAGCTCGATCTGCTCACCACAAGCAGTTGAGTGAGAAGAATGGGTAGTATAGGGGTAAGCCTTATACGACTTCAGCTAACAAAGAGAAGCAGAAGGCTTCAGATGGGAAGAAGACAAGTGGGGGAGTGGCTCCCGCTTCTGGAAAGTGTCATAAGTGTGGGGGCAAGGTCACCGTGCTGATGCATGCACCAATAATGTGGTGAGGTGCTATCGATGTGGTAAGAAAGGGCATAGGGCTACTGACTGCAAGGATGAAGGTCCGACCTGTTTCAATTATGGTGAAAAAGGTCATATCAGTACTCAATGTCAGAAGCCAAATAAGACCGCGATTGCTACTCAGACCAGTGGCAGAGTGTTTGCTTTAAGTGGTGCAGAAGTTACAGAGAAGGAGAACCTGATCCGAGGTACTTGTTTTATTAATAATATCGAGTTAGTTGCTATTATTGATACTGGTGCTACTCATTCTTTTATCTTGCTTGAATGTGCTAATAGATTAAGTTTGAAGTTATCTGACATGAACGGGAATATGGTAATAGAAACTCCAGCTAATGGTTCTGTTACTACTACCCTTGTGTGTTTAAGATGTCCTGTGACAATTTTTGAGAAGAATTTTGTGATGGATTTGGTGTGCCTACCCTTGCACCAAATTGACGTGATCTTTGGGATGAACTGGTTGGAGGTCAACCGGGTTCATATCAACTGTTATAATAAGGCTGTAGAGTTTCCTGAGATTGATGACAGTGGAGATTTGATATTCTTGTCTGCTAAGCAAGTAGGGGAACTTCAAGAAGACGAAGCTTTGGTGTTTGCGATGTTTGCATCATTGCACATTGATCGTGAAGCTGCAAGTGTGGAGTTGCCGGTTGTCTGTGAATTCCCAGATGTATTTCCAGATGACATCATTGATTTTCCTCCTGAGCGTGAAGTAGAGTTTGCAGTTGACTTAATACCAGGTATGCGTCCAGTGTTGATGGCTCTTTATCGCATGTCCGCTTCTGAGCTAAGCGAATTGAAGAAACAATTGGAAGAATTGCTTGAGAAGAGGTTTGTTCGACCAAGTGTTTCTCCTTGGGGTGCCCCTGTGTTGTTAGTGAAGAAGAAAGATGGAAGTATGAGGTTGTGTGTTGATTATCGGCAGCTGAATAAAGTGACTATCAAGAATAAGTATCCGCTACCGAGAATCGACGATTTGATGGATTAGATAGTAGGTGCTTGTGTGTTCAGCAAGATTGATTTGAGGTCTGGTTATCATCAAATTCGAGTTAAGCCTGATGATATTCCAAAGATGGCTTTCAGGACGAGGTATGGACACTATGAATAGATTGTGATGACGTTTGGTGTATCTAATGAACCTGGTGTGTTCATGGAGTACATGAATCGGATTTTCCATGAGTATTTGGATAAGTTTGTGGTGGTGTTTATCGATGATATCTTGATATATTCTAGATCCGAAGAAGAACATGCCGAGCATTTGAGGACTGTGTTGCAAGTGTTGAAAGAGAGGAAGTTGTATGCAAAGCTAGCGAAGTGTGAGTTTTGGTTGAAAGAAGTGAGTTTCCTTGGGCATGTGATTTTGAGTGGTGGTGTTGCTGTTGATCCTTCGAAGATTGATGTCGTATTACAGTGGGAGACTCCAAAGTCAACTACTGAGATACGAAGTTTTCTGGGATTAGCAGGTTATTACCACAAGTTTATCGAAGGCTTTTCTAAGTTGGCATTACCGTTGACTCAATTGACTCGAAAGGGTCAGACTTTTGTGTGGGATGTGACTTGTGAAGAGAGTTTTGTAGAATTGAAGAAGAGGTTGACTACTGCTCCAGTGTTAATTTTGCCTAATCCGAGTGAATCCTTTGTAGTATATTGTGATGCGCCGAAGAGGGGTCTTGGTGGAGTATTGATGCAAAATGGATAAGTTGTTGCCTACGCTTCGAGACAATTGCGAGTTCATGAGAGGAATTATCCTACACATGACTTGGAATTGGCCGCTGTGGTGTTTGTGTTGAAGATTTGGAGACATTATTTATTTGGCTCTAAATTTGAGGTGTTCAGTGATCATAAGAGTCTGAAGTACTTATTTGATCAGAAGGAATTGAATATGAGGCAGAGAAGGTGGTTAGAAATGTTGATGGATTTCGATTTCGATTTGAGTTATCATCTGGGAAAAGAAAATGTAGTGGCCGATGCGTTGAGCAGAAAGTCATTGCATATGTCGATGCTTATGGTGAAAGAGTTGGAACTAATTGAGCAATTCAGAGATCTGAGTCTAGTGTGTGAAGCGACTCCTGACAGTGTGAAGTTGGGAAAGTTAAAGTTGACTAGTGGCATTCTTGAAGAAATTAGAATGGGTCAGCAATCCGATTTGAAGTTGGTTGACCAATTTACTTTGATTAACCAAGGTAACGGAGGTGACTTCCAAATTGATGAGAATAGTGTGATGAGGTTTCGAGATAGAGTGTGTGTTCCAGATGTTCTAGAAATCAAGAAGAGTATTCTAGAAGAAGGACATCGAAGTAGGTTGAGTATTCATCCCGGTGCTACGAAGATGTATCATGATTTGAAGAAGTTGTTTTGGTGGCCGGGTATGAAGAAGGATGTTGCAGAGTTTGTTTATGCGTGTTTGACTTGCCAGAAGTCGAAGGTTGAGCATCAGAAGCCTTTAGGTATGATGCAGCCGTTGAGGATTCCAGAATGGAAATGGGATAGTATTTCCATGGATTTTGTGGTGGGATTGCCGAAGACTGCTAAGGGAAATGATTCAATTTGGGTGATCGTTGATAGATTGACTAAGTCGGCACATTTCTTACCGATGAAGATTAATCACTCTATGCAGAAGCTAGCCGAGATGTATATTGAAGAGATTGTAAAGTTACATGGGGTACCTTCGAGTATTGTGTCGAATAGAGATCTGAGGTTTACATCGAGGTTTTGGAAAAGTTTGCAAGATGCTTTAGGAACTAAGTTGAGGATGAGTTCTGCCTACCATCCACAGACGGACGGTCAGACAGAAAGGACTATCCAATCCTTGGAAGATTTGTTGAGGGCTTGTGTGTTAGATCATGGAGGATCATGGGATAGCCATTTACTGCTGATTGAGTTCACGTACAATAACAATTTTCATGCTGGTATTGGAATGGCGCCCTACGAGGCTTAGTATGGAAGAAGGTGTAGAACTCCTTTGTGTTGGTATGAGTCAGGCGAGAGTGTTGTACTCGGACCTGAGATTGTGCAAGAGACGACTGAGAAGGTGAGGAGGATCCAAGAGAGGATGAAAGCTTCGCAGAGTCGTCAGAAGAGCTACCATGATAAGAGGAGGAAAGCACTTGAATTCCAAGAGGGAGATCACGTGGTTTTGAGGGTGACGCCAGTGACAGGTGTGGGTCGAGCTTTGAAGTCTAGGAAGCTCACTCCACGTTTTATTGGTCCGTATCAGATATCCCAGAGGGTAGGTGAGGTAGCTTACCGAATTGCGTTACCGCCGTCACTTGCGAATTTGCATGACGTGTTCCACGTGTCTCAATTGAGGAAGTACATTCCGGATCCGTCGCATGTGATTCAGATGGATGATGTACAATTGAAGGATAATCTGACTGTGGAAGCATTGCCAGTGCGTGTCGATTGTCGAGAAATGAAGCAACGACGAGGTAAAGAGATTGCTTTGGTGAAACTTTTGTGGGGAGGACCAGCTGGCGAGAGTTGGACTTGGGAACGTGAAGATCAGATTAGGGAGTCGTATCCGACTCTATTTGCTTTAGGTAAATTTTCGAGGACGAAAATTCCTTAAGTGGGGGAGAGTTGTAACGCCCCAAATTCATATTTTAATTATTTATTGATTATTTGTGAATATAAGGTAATTTGATGACATGATGTTGTGTTGCATGGACATTTTTGGGTGGAAATTATTTTAGTAATAATAATAGTAAGAATAATCATATTATATTATTCAAATTATTATTTATTATTTAAAATAAGAGAAGTAGGAGTATTGAGGGTATATTGGTCTTTTAGGAAGAATAAACGAGGATATAATGGTAAGAGCATAATTAGGGGTATTTAAGAGGGAATAGTGAAAAGGAATTCATTATTCTACTATTTGGAGGAAAAGGCAAAAGTGCTCTGAGTAACAAGTGAGAAGGAGGATAGGGCATAAGAGAATTCCAGAGAAATTTCAAGAGAAGTCGAAGGAGACGATATTTTAAGGTATGGGGAGTATTACTTTACAATATTCTTGATATATGGATTTGATTGTTGATGGGTGATTGGGGTTTTGGGGGAAAATGTGGGAATTGGAGGTTAGGGATAATGGGATTTGATGATTTGAGATGAGATAATTGTTGTTGTTGACGCATATGTGATAGTTATAGGTTGTGTTGACATAATCTGAGGTAATTGATGGATAAAACGTGTTTTTGGAGTGTGGAATCGCAGGAATGGAAGTGCTGTTATCGCAGGGTTTTTCTTCCAAAATTGCAGAGCCCGCTAAGCGCGGTATAGCGCGCTTAGCGCGGTCTGAAGAATTTTCGCCTCCTCGAGGCAATGAGTAGCGCGCTCAGCGCGGGCTTAGCTCGCTTAGCGCGACCTGGAAGTTGAAATTATTATTTTTAATTTCTTAAAATTGTGGGAAATTGTTCGTGTTATGTTGTATTAATACTGTAATGATGCCATGACTTGTTCCTGCGTGTTGGCGTGTTATATGATGATAAATTGATGATTTTCAATATGATGATGCATATGAAGTTTGATGAACTAATGATGATATGATTTACATGACGTTGATGAATTAATGATGACATGATTTATATGAGGTTCTGGTGAATGATGATGCACTTTAATACTTTTGTTGATATTGATGAATTTGACGTTATGCATCATGTATTCATAGCATTTAGGACTTCGATCCAGTTACGATGTTAGGACTTCGGTTCAGTGGTGGCCTTAATCCCATTGTGCGGATTGAGGTATTTTGTGACGTGCTCCCTCGTGGAGGGTTCATGGCCTGGTGTCCATTATTATGACGAATTGGTACCACATGCATGTTAGGAAGTTGCATTTCATTCTTGGTGGCATTACATGATTGCATGTTTATGATGTTAATGACTTGGTGATTTATATGACATTTTGGGTGAGTCGCTATGATGTTGTTTGAGATGAATGCTAACTTGTTAATTATCTTTTCCTTATATGAATTATATTGAATTGTGATTACTCACCCTGCCTGTTTGAATGTTACCTCTACGTGGGTAACGTGCAGATAACCAAGACTAGTTCGCGGTGCGTGAAGAGTTAGCTTGGAGTCATTGTCCTTCCGTTTAGTAGAGTGGAGGGTGTGTCTTGCTCTGGTTATGTAACATCGGGGTTGGGAACGTTTCTGTTTTTGAAGTATTGTGTTATTTTGATTAACTTGTTTTATTGAGAATTTCGAGGATGTTGAGTTGTTTTAAACTCCAAACTTTAATGAAAAGATAATGTGATGAGTTGTTCTTTTTATGATGATAAATCCGCTGCGATGTTTTGTTTTAAAGGAGATGTTAATTAAAAATAAGTTGTTATTTTCTACGTGTTGAACCCGTGTTACGGAGCGGGATGTTTAATTGGATGTTTTATGAAGAAATGTGACACCTTATGTGATGTACTCTGATTTATTTTAAGTGTACTATTGCGTATATTTATTTTGGGTTAGAAGGGTGTTACACAATCACTGATAAAACCTTGGGCCTCTCCTCGAGCTGTAAGCCCCACAATCTTTTCAAAAATACTTTCTCCTTTGATTTTGAATATGTTGTTATCAAAAATTTCTTTATTGAACAACTTATCAAACAACATGGAAGCTCTACAACGGGTAAGTGTTTATCTGCTTTCATTTACCACTTTCATATGTATATAACTGTATTGTGGGGCTGTTTCACTTTAAGTCTTCTTTCACAAACTTTTATATACTTGTCAAATATCCACTGTGTAATACTAGTATAGCTATTTAGAGTGTTCCCTGGCAACTACATCTAGCACTAGGTAAAGCCCTGTTGGTCACTCTTAAATACAAACAAAACTAGATCCCCATAGGATTTCCAGATACAGTCTTCCTCCTCTTGGGGTTAAATAATATGGAGACGTGAAAGGCAGCATTCTCGGTGAACCCTTTCTCAGACTGTCACCCTTAGACATTGTCAAAGAAACTCTAACTCCCCAGAGATGATATTTTCTCCGTGAATGGCATCTCTTGAGTTTCTTCCAAATTCTAGGACTTTCCTGGCTTGATCTATTCTCGGCGAATAGCATCTCTTGAACTTATCGGGGTTTGGGGACCCACAGGCTTCCTAAAAGCATCCCCGCCTCCTCTAGGGCGTTGTACAAGGACCCTTAGGCTTCTTAGAAGTTCTCATGCCTTCACTTGGGCTTCATACAAGGACCCCGAAGACCTCTTAAAGGTATAATACAGAACTTAGTCATCCTTTGCTAGAGCAGTCTTTCCAGCGTCAAAAAACTCTGGCCGTTGTAGGGTTGATACTCATCCCTTAATGCCCGTGCCTCCTCTTGGGCATGGTACAAAAGATAAAACTCTAGACTTGGACAGTCTAAGACGCTTGAGTCTCAAAGACATTCTCAAGTTCCCTTTCAAACATAGGCAGAAACTCGGTCTCTCTCATGAGAGTTCCCCATACTTGGACCCGCCTCCGGATCTCCTGAATCCACGGTGGTAAGACATCCTCCTCTTGGGCTTTGTGCAATGATTCTCCCCAGCAGAGCTAACCTTTTCAGACTCTCTTGTTGAGTCACCCACTTTTAGCCTCCATCTCGGGCTTCGTACGAGATAGAAAATCACTCTCTTGTTGAGTATAAAAGACTCTCTTGTTGAGTCAACCAACTTTTAGCCTCCGTCTTGGGCTTTGTACAAGACATAGAAAATCACTCTCTTGTTGAGTATAAAAGACTCTCTTGTTGAGTCAACCACTTTTAGCCTCCGTCTTGGGCTTTGTACAAGACATATAAAAACACTCTCTTGTTGAGTATAAAAGACTCTCTTGTTGAGTTAATCACTTTTAGCCTCCGTCCTGGGCTTCATACAAGACACATATAAAACACTCTCTTGTTGAGTATAAAAGACTCTCTTGTTGAGTCAATTTCCTTTTAGCCTTTATCTCGGGCTTCGTACGAGACAACAAAACACTCTCTTGTTTAGTATAAAAGACTCTCTTGTTGGGTCAATAAACTCTCAGACTCTCTCGTTGAATCAATCACCTTTTCAGACTCTCTCATTGAGTCCATCTTCCCTTTTCGCCTCCGTCTCGGGCTTCATACGAGACACCAAATTACTCTCTTGTTGAGTATGACAGTCTCTCTTGTTGAGTCAAACCCTTTTAGCCTCAATCTTGGGCTTCGTACAAGACAGAAAGAACATTTTCCCCGAAAAAGTCAACTTCTAGCCTCCTCCTAGGCTTTGTATAAAGAAAACCCCTGTTGAGTCAATCAACCTTTTAGCATCAAAGTTGTGCCTTGCTCACAGCATACAAACATCAACAACTCCTCTTTAGAGATGACAAATTCTCTCTCAGCATAAACCCTTCAGCTTCACATCTTGGGCTTTGAACAAGTTACAAATAGACCCTTCAGCTTCACATCTTGGTCTTTGAAAAAGATACAAATCACCCCTTTAGCTTCAATCTTGGGCTTTGAACAAGACACCAAAACACCTTTTTCCTCCCTTAGAATAGGAGGAACTACGGTCGCTCTGATTTCCCTGTTTCGGGAATACGTAGGCATAATATTGCAAAAATTTTAGCGAGCATACTAATCAAAAACCTAAAATCCCATACCTTCATACATCAATCGAAAAGCATCTGACCTAACTTCCTACCAATAGCCTAGACACTGTTCTTAAGCAAATAACCCTAAAGAAGAACCCCCTCTTTATAGCATCTGTAAACCAATAGTTTTGACTGTTTAATCTCGGTTTGCAAGCAGGGTTAATTGGAGACATCTATTTCCCTTCCTTAATCACCTCAACAGGATAAAAAATAAATCAAACTGGAGTACCAAAGCGATAGTGATTCGAAACCATAAAAACCGCGCTACAGAAAAATGGCGACCACAATGGGAGACATTCTTTCTAGTCTCTTTTAGGGTGAAAACCTTTAAATTCAACAAAATGTCACAGAAATGACGACTCTGCTGGGGAGTCATTGTCTGTATAGGATCATAAGACTAGAGGTCTAGGATGATTAAGACAAATATATATACTGCTTTTCCTAATTAATATCTGTGTTTATTTTCCTGCTAATGGGAATGCGTGTGATGTCGCAAGTGGAAAGATTGAGTATACACCTAAGATAGGTGATGGCAATGCGGGTA
This sequence comes from Lathyrus tuberosus, assembly GCA_022829125.1. Taxonomy (NCBI): domain Eukaryota; kingdom Viridiplantae; phylum Streptophyta; class Magnoliopsida; order Fabales; family Fabaceae; genus Lathyrus; species Lathyrus tuberosus. Next base: position 2,573,601 of record JALAZF010000282.1, read on the forward strand.
ATCTTGCGGGGAGTGAATCCCAGTTAAGAGCCCCCGATCGACCATCAAACTCAGTGGAGACTCCCTTTACAGATACATTACCTATACGACTTCGGTTGTTGAAAGTAGTGTGGTCGACTGGGTTATCTGAGAAGCTGAGGTTTTTAGTAGACTTAAACCATTTTGTAGTGCGGAAGCTATCGGAAATAGTTGTCACACGATACTACCCTCATTTGAGATCGCTCTAGGATACATCAGCTCGCTGGCGATCCGCTTGCTATTGTTATCCCAAGAGGGGTCAATGATTTTGCGGACAGGTACAAAAAATCACCAGTATAAACCTTTGGGGGGTAGAGCCTCGACTTCATGACATCGACCCTTTGACCCCATGTTTTTTCTATGTTTTTGTGTGCTGCATTCATGCATTCATCTAAAAAACATTAAAACAAAAAAAAATCTTCTCTTCTAGTCTCTCTTTTTCAAAATAAACTAAGACTATGATTGTAAATGTCAGAGAAAGGAGATTGCGCTAATGGATTTTGGTAGAAGGAAAACTCATAAGTACACCTTCAGGGTTCCAAAACTAGAGGATTTAAGAGGTCTGGCGAGAATGATCACCAACCACGAGGCTTTCAGAGCCAAGTACGGAGGGCTGCTGTCCTTGTTAAGGGTCCATGTAATTGAAGGAATCCTGTCCACACTAATCCAGTTCTACAATCCGGTCTATCACTGTTTCACATTCCCAGATTATCAACTAGCACCAACGCTGGAGGAGTACTCTCACCTAACTGATTTACATATCACTGATCAGGCTCCCTTTTCTGGACTGGAAGAGATTCCAAAAGATCAAACCATTGCAAGAGCAATCTATTTGGATGAGTCAGAGGTTAGGACTCACATGACCACTAAGGGGGGAATCCAGGGTTTGCCAGCCCAGTTCCTGACAAAGAAGGCTCTATACTTTGCTAGTATAGGGAACGTGGCCGCTTTCGAGAGCTTCTTTGTTTTGCTCACCTACGGGTTATTTTTGTTTCCCAACATCGATAACTTTGTAGATATCAACGCCATTAAGATTTTCCTGATTGGAAACCCTGTACCGACTTTGCTCACAGATGCTTATCATTCGATACACTTAAGGAATTTGTATAGCGGAGGAATGATCACCTGTTGTGTACCCCTGCTGTACAAATGGCTCACTTCTCACTTGCCCAAGTCTGCTACATTTTGGGATCAAAAGAATACTTTACGTTGGTCGCAGAGAATCATGTCTCTTACCAACTCTGACATCGATTGGTACAATCGAATCTATGATGGGATCAGAATCATTGACCATTGTGGAAATTTCCCAAATGTACCCCTTATAGGAACTAAGGGAGGAATCAATTATTATCCAGTTTTAGTTCGTCATCAATTTGGATACCCGATGAGGCATATCCCGCGTAATGCTCATCTGGAAGGTCTTTTCTTCAAGGAAGGAGAAAATGACAGGGCACTAAAGACGGAAATAGTGCATGCCTGGAAACACGTTCATAAAAAAGGAAGAGAGTCTCTAGGAAAACCAGACTGTGTCTCAGTGGAGCCTTATCTCCACTGGGTACAAACTAGAGCTCTCAAGCTGAGGATGCCTTACCCTCGCCAGGAAGTTCTTCCATTAAGGGACTATGCCCTTTATTTTATGTCTGAGACAGAAAAACTTCAGGATACTCTCAGCAAAGTTCAGTAGGAGAAGAGGTTTTTGAGGAACAAGTATCGTATTCTCAATGTGGAGTACAAGAAAATACAGCAACTGTTAAAAGAAAAGGATGCTCTGATTGAGATTTTAGAGCAACATGCTGTAGAGAATCAAGAAGACCAAAGGAATTTACTCGCTCCTTTCACTTGGCAAAGGAATGACAACCCGACAACGGTTCAAGAGCCCCGGTCAAAGAAAAGGAAAGTACCAGAACCAGCACCTGAGCTCTCCTCAGAGAGGACTCAAGACCCATTAGCTTAGATTTCCTTTCGCAGCACTATGTAAATTACTGTATTTCCATTTCTGCAATCCTTTGAATTCAATAAAACGGGGTTTCCCCACTGTTTGATATTTGCAATACAAGTGACGAATTTTAATTTGAACAAAAAAAATATACAATTAATATAATCATTGCATATCATTCATCATTCTCACTTAACGCATTCTTCTGACCTACGAATCTCACGTTTGCATCTCGATTCTAGAGTCAAACTGTCTCATTCGTACAATACTCGGGCCAATCGTCAAAAAAAGACGGATGATCTCAAGGAAGAGAATAGAGAGTTGAGGGAAGAGATCGACACTCTGAAAGAGGATCTGAGAAAGATTCATAACGATATACAAGCTCTAGCAGAAGCTCAGATGCAACAACAAAGGACTGTGATCTCAGAGATCGCATCAACGCCCATAGTGGAGAAGTATGATCCTAGGTACAAAATGCCGAAAGATCGTCCCTGGGGCATGCCTATTAACTATATCCCAGAAGGATATGTTCCGCCGATCAATGAGGATCAAGGAACCGCAGCAGGAGCCGCTGGGCCTGAAGGTTACAAACTTCAGGAAAGCAAAGATCCCAGGGGCATGACAGCAACTCCTGAAGGTTACAAACTTCGGGAGACACCGAGAGTCTCGGCCATAATGACTATACCATCACCCGTGGTGTACACTGTCCCGGAAGGACAGATTCCACATATACCCTCTGGTGGAAACGAAAGTATGTTCAACAGAATAAATGAGTTCCAGGAACAATTCCTAGAGATGCAGAAAGAACTACAAGCCCTTCGCGGTCAGGATTTATTTGGAAAGGACACCGCACCTCTTTGTTTGGTCCCCAATGTGAAAGTCCCGCACAAATTCCAGGTTCCCGATTTTGAAAATTACAAGGGTAACTCTTGCCCTCAAAGCCATTTGGTGATGTACGCTCGACGAATGTCAGCTCAGACAAAGAACCAGGAGCTACTGATCAACTATTTCCAGGATAGTTTAACCGGTGCCGCATTAAAATGGTACATGGGTTTAAACCGCACTAAGATCGCCACTTTCAGAGATCTTGGCGCCGCTTTCGTTCAACAATATAAATACAATTTGGACATGGCACCGGACAGAGATCAACTCATATCGATGTCACAAAAGGACAAGGAAACCTTTAAGGAGTACGCTCAGAGATGGCGTGAAATTGCCGCCCAAATTTGTCCACCTCTTGAGGATAAAGAGATGACAAAGATCTTCTTAAAAACCTTGAGCTCATTCTACTATGACAGAATGGTCGCCAGTGCGCCCAATGACTTCACCGAGATGGTAGGCATGGGAGTTCGTCTTGAGGAAGCCGTCCGAGAAGGACGTTTAGTCAAAGACGCTGGATCATCAAGCAGTACAAAACGATACAGTAGTGCTCTCCCTAAGAAAAAAAGCAGGATATTAGGAATATCTCTCTCGGAAAGCAAAGGCGACGATATCAACCAGTAGCAGCTGTAACTCCTGCTATCAATCTCGCGCCTGTTCCTACATATCAACCTCAGGTTGCTCAGAGCCAACCTAATCAACATCAACTTCAGCAAAGGATACAACAGACTCTTCAGTAGACTCGTCCTCCGTACAACAACAACCGTGCAACGCGACCTCCAGGGTTTGATCCTATACTTGTGTTGTACGCGGAACTATTTCCATTACTACTAGTCAAGGGGCATGTCTAAACTAGGTCTTCTCTTACAGTACCGGAAAATCCACCTTTTTGGTTCAAGACGGATCAGACGTGCCCTTACCATCAAGGAGGACCAGGGCACAACATAGAAAACTGTCTCAGTTTCAAATCCGACGTGCAAAAGCTTATTAATAGTGGGGTCTTATCTTTCAAAGATACGAATCCTAATGTTCTCACAAACCCGCTGCCTCAACATGAGAAAGCTGCCGTAAATTTGATAGAGGGAAAATCCAATAACAACTATCAAATTCACGATGTACTCTTATTAAGGGCCAATTTGGTCAAGATGCATTGTAGACAGAGAGGATACGGCCATGTACCACCTCATAATTATCACCAGTGTAATATCTGCTCTAAGAACAATCAAGGATGTTATGTGGTGCAAGCAGCTCTACAGGAACAGTTGGATATCGGATGGATCTAGGAGCACCGAGTTCGTGGGGTTAACATGACTTATACGAATTCCAACATCATTTAGAACCATGACATCCGTGCGATGAATGTCAACTTAGTGGCAATGCACTCAAGGCAAAGCCAGTATCATAATCTGTTGCGGCACGATTACAATTCCTGTATGACTTGCTCGGTAAACAAACAGGGATGCTCATTTGTACAAGAGGCCCTCCAGCGTCAGATGGATCTTGGATGGATCCAGGACTACCATGAAAGAAATCCCTATCAGATCAATATGATTCAAATCTTCGATATTCACTTGATGAATACGAGCTTGGTGGAGTTACACGCCAAGCAAGTCCAACTTGATTTTCTCACTTCACATGATTATCTAAGATGTAAAGTATGTTGTGAGAGTAACCAAGGGTGCGCTCTCGTTCAAAGAAATTTGAAACACTTGTTAAACCATTGGTGGCTTCCAATCTATATGGATGAAGACACGCAACAAATCAGTGTGGTTGACGGGAGCCCTACTCGGCATCAAAGTCAGGATGTCCGATCTACAGAAACAGATCTAGTGAGGTTACACTGCATTCAAAGCAGACGTGGCCAGGTGCCACCACACAATTATGAGCGATGTAGAGTCTGCTCGAAAAATAATCAAGGATGTTACCTTGTGCGAGCAGCCCTTCAGAGTTAGTTGGACCGCAAAGAAATCCAATAATATTCAGTTTCGGGGTCTATCAACTGGACGCCTGACTATTTCACTGATCAGATTAAGGATGTTATTGTGATCTCTGATCATGAAAGGACCAAGGATGTTTGCGCCATCATCCCTCTACTTGACGAATCGAAGGTTCTTAACCAAGAATTGATTGAAGTTACTTACGACAGTCAGAAAAGTCAGAAGGCTCATGTAGTTATCTATCTACCAGAATCGTTACCGTATAAATCAGCTAAGGCTATCCCTTACAAATACGGTGCAACAACAGTTGAGAATGGGAAAGCAATTCCATTAACCTCTGTCGTGAATATTGCAGACATCAGTCAAGTAACACGGAGCGGTAGAATCTTTAACAGAGGAGTTGGAGAACCCAGCAGAGAAAAGGAACCTCAAACAGAAGTTCCTAATCTACCAATCGGTCAATCCAGTGATCCCGACCTTTCAAAGAACGATGATGAGATGCTGAAGCTCATCCAAAGGAGTGAATACAACATTGTTGATAAGCTGTTACAAACTCCTTCAAAGATCTTTGTACTATCACTTTTACTCAGTTCCGAAGCCCACAGAGAGGCTCTACAGAAAGTCTTAGAACACGCCTTTGTGGAACAGGATGTGTCAATACGACAGTTCGATAGCATCGTCTCTAACATCACTTCCTGCAACAACTTGGGGTTTAGTGATGAGGAATTGCCAGAAGAAGGCAAAAGCCACAACATGGCGCTCAATATCACAGTCAACTGCCAGGACGATGCCTTAGCCAGCGTACTGGTAGACACTGAATCGGCTCTCAACGTCATGCCGAAGTCCACTCTGATGCGACTATCATTTAAAGGATCTCCGATGAGAGGCAGTGAGGTCATCGTCAAAGCATTTGACGGGCCTAGAAAAAAAGTTATCGGTGAAGTCGACCTTCCCATAACTATCACTCCTCACACGTTCCTAGTCACTTTTCAGGTCATAGACATCCGGGCAACATACAGTTGCTTATTAGGAAGACCTTGGATACACCAGGCTGGGGCAGTCACTTCGACACTTCACCAGAAGCTGAAGTTTGTCAAGAATGACCAACTCGTCACGGTCTACAGAGAACAAGCCTTGATCGTGAGTAACCTTTCATTATCCACTTGTGTAGAACCCGAGGAGGTTGTTGGAACTCAGTTCCAGGAACTTTTGGTGAGCAATGAGGGTCAACTAGAGAAAGGAACATCAATATCCTCGTACAAAGATGCTCTCGAGGTGATCAAAAGTAACAACGCCGAGGAATGGGGACAGCTTATCATTCCTACTGATAATAAAACAAAGAAGGGTCTTAGTTTTTCTGCAACCTGTACCCAGACTGCCACTAACGGTGAAAGTCTTCATCCCATTCAGAACTTCTTCCATAGTGGAGGTTTCCTTCACCCAGTGTCCCAAGAAGTACACACTATCAACAAGGGAGAGTCCTCCGACACAGAGGAAGAATGGGAATCCTATCTTAATAAGGACGATTATATGTCTCAGGAAAAGGTGCCTACGCCATTTCGCTATCCCGCACAGAGTCCAAGATTTATACCAAGGTCAGATGTCGAAATGATATACGGAGATTGTGATCCGGAAGGATGTCATGCTCCGCCAAACTCATTGGAGGAGGACTCCGATGAAATATAACTTTGACCACGACTACTATGGCCCAATGGATGGCCTGCCTATCTGGAAGCCGTACCCAGGAGACTTGGGGCAAGAAAATCAGCTGAACAATGAAAATCAGCTGAGCATCATTTAAAAGAATACCTGCGACCCCACCATGTCATGGGATCAACACTCAGGTCATTTAGAAAATATCCAACACGACGATGAATTCGAAAAGTTTGCAGGACTAGAATTCATTAACTATGCTTTTCCCGAGGTCAACGTCATCGAAAGGGATGACTCCTCCAGTTCCAAAGAAGTGTAGGACACCTTGGGACAACTGAGTGGTAAATACGACTTCATGGTTAAATACACTGCTCCTGAAAGCTCTCGCATCAGGCTCGAAGACATTCAGCCAACTGGGTGGGGAGATCCACCTGAGAGCACAAATACTATGCAAAATACAACTGACGAATCCTCCTATGACAACTCTGCTTGGGAGACAGATTCCAATGATCCTGCTCCACCATAAATCAGCGTTATTTCTGAAGACAAATCAAGGAAGGTACCAGACTTTGTGATTCACCGAGGAGTTCCCCGCCAAGGGGTTGCAGTCGATGTTCCGAAGATTGTTCATAAGTCTAAGTAATTGTTGTCTTTAACCTTTCACCCTGTCCAGGTGAAACGGGTGTTTTGATAGGGCTCGCTTTCTGTAAATATCCCTCTTCGCTTCGTCCAAAGCGACAAAGTTTTGTTTTATAGGGTTGTAGTTTCAAGAATCGACAAAATCATAAATAAATAATGTCGTTCTGTAATTTCCGCATTTATTGCTATTTTCTCTTGTCGTTTTTTTAGAAAATGGTAATCCTAAAAAATAATTCAAATAATAAAAACAAGCAGTTTTCAGAAAAAACACTGCACACACTCTTGCATTCTCTCTATCTCTTCTAAACACAAATCATCACATCATGCAGATTGCTTGTCTTAAACCCTATTGAAACATACGATCCAATGCCTTCTCCCAACTTTGAATTCCCAATATTTGAGGCTGAAGAAGAAGAGGACGAAGAAATTCCAGAAGAGATCTCCCGACTACTCAGACAAGAGGAAAGGTCCATTAAACCTCACAAAGAGCCGTTGGAAACAGTCAACTTGGGCTTAGAGGAAGAGCGAAAAGAAGTCAAGATTGGGGCACTACTCAGTCCCACTCTCAAAGAAAGTTTGACAAAGCTTCTCAAAGAGTTTCCCGGTGTATTCGCTTGGTCCTACCAGGAAATGCCAGGGTTGGATACTAGCATCATGGAACATCATCTACCGTTAAGGTCAGAATATCCGCCAGTAAAACAGAGGTTGAGACTGACTCACCCGGACATGGCCATCAAAATCAAAGAGGAAGTACAGAAACAGATTGATGCGAGTTTCCTCGCCACATCAGAATATCCTCAATGGTTAGCCAACATCGTACCAGTTTCAAAAAAGGACGGAAAGGTCAGAATGTGTGTAGACTACAGAGATCTAAACAAGGCTAGTCCAAAGGACGACTTTCCTTTACCACACATTGACATACTGGTTGACAGTACAACGATGTTCAAAGTTTTCTCCTTCATGGATGGATTCTTGGGCTATAATCAGATAAAAATGGCGCCGAAAGACATGGAGAAAACTTCATTTATCACCCCATGGGGCACCTTTTGTTACAAGGTAATGCCGTTCGGGTTGAAGAATGCCGGGGCAACCTATCAAAGGGCCATGACTAGTCTTTTTCATGACATGATACACAAGGAAATCGAGGTATATGTCGATGATATGATTGCAAAATCTAAAACAGAAGAGGAGCATGTGACCCACCTATCAAAGCTATTCGAGCATCTGAGAAAGTACAAACTCCGCTTGAATCCCAATAAGTGCACATTCGGTGTCCGTTCAGGGAAACTATTAGGGTTCATCGTCAGCCAGAAAGGAATAGAGGTTGATCCTGACAAGGTCAAGGCCATTCAAGAGATGCCTTCTCCAAAGACTGAAAAACAAGTCAGGGGATTCCTGGGATGTTTGAATTACATTTCCAGATTTATATTCCTCATGACCGCGACATGTTCGTCGATTTTCAAATTACTCAAAAAGAATCAGGACTGCATTTGGACAGAAGACTGTCAAGCCGCCTTCAACAGTATCAAGGAATACCTGTTGAACCCACCGATTCTATCCCCTCCCGTGGAAGGAAGGCCCCTAATCATTTACTTAACAGTTTTGGAAGACTCAATGGGTTGTGTGCTTGGTCAACAAGATGAAACCAAAATGAAAGAGTTCGCCATTTACTATTTGAGCAAGAAATTCACCGAGTGTGAGACTCGGTACACTATGCTTGAGAAAACTTGTTGTGCTCTGGCTTGGGCAGCCAAACGTCTTCGCCAGTATAGGATTCGTCACACTACTTGGTTAATCTCCGAGATGGATCCGATCAAGTATGTCTTTGAAAAGCCTGCTCTCACGGGAAAGATCACTCGTTGGCAGATGTTGTTATCGGAATATGACATAGAGTACCATGCTCAGAAAGCCGTTAAAGGAAGTGTTTTAGCAGATCATTTGGCTCATCAACCGATTGACGATCAAGGATCAATTGGATTTGACTTCCCAGATGAAGATGTCATGTATCTAAAAATGAAAGACTGCGATGAACCGCTACCTAGTGAAGGGCCAGAACCAGGTTCCCAATGGGGACTAATCTTTGACGGAGCTGTCAATCATTATGGAAATAGAATTGGGGCAATTATCATAACACCTCAGGGTACCCACATTCCTTTCACCGCCCGACTTACATTCAAGTGCACAAACAATGAGGCCGAATACGAAGCTTGTATCATGGGTCTCGAAGAAGCGATCGACTTAAGGATCAAGAACTTGGATGTATATGGCGACTCAGCCCTAGTTGTCAATCAGATCAAAGGAGATTGGAATACATACCAATCAGGACTGATTCCTTACAAAGAATATGCAAGAAGGTTGTTACCCTTCTTCAACAGAGTCGAGTTTCATCATATCCCTCGTGAAGAGAATCACATGGCTGATGCATTAGCCACTCTCTCTTCCATGATTAGTGTAGGTCAATGGAACGACTTACCTAAGATTGACATAATGCGCCTTGAACAGTCCGCTTACATCTTCACGATTGAAGCAGTCATAGACGACAAACCTTGGTATCACGATATCAAATGCTTCCTTCAGAAACAAGAGTACCCTCCTAGGGCACTAAGGAAAGACAGAAAAACCATCAGAAGACTGGCAGGAAGCTTTTTCCTGAGAAGTGATACACTCTATAAGAGAAATTTTGACATGGTCTTGCTCCGATGCGTAGACAGACCAGAAGCAAACACGATGATAAAAGAAATTCATGAAGGATCCTTTAGCACCCATGCCAACGGACACACAATGGCGAGAAAAATTCTAAGAGCAGGGTACTATTGGTTGACAATGCAATCTGATTGCTACAAGTACATGAGGAAGTGTCATAAGTGTCAGATATACTCCGACAAAATCCATGTGCCGCCAACGCATTTCATGGTCCTTTCTTCCCCGTGGCCTTTTTCCATATGGGGAATCGACATGATTGGCATGATTGAACCTAAAGCTTCAAATGGACATCGGTTCATCCTAGTAGCCATTGATTACTTCACCAAGTGGGTCGAAGCAGCGTCATACGCCAATGTAACCCGACAAGTGGTGGTCTGATTCGTCCAAAACAATATCATTTGTCGTTATGGTGTTCCAAGCCAGATCATTACTGATAATGGATCTAACTTGAACAACAAGATGATGAAAGAGTTGTACACTGAGTTCAAAATCGAACACCATAACTCATCTCCCTACCGACCCAAGATGAACGGAGCGGTAGAAGCGGCTAACAAGAACATCAAGAAGATTGTTCAAAAAATGGTTGTAACCTACAAAGACTGGAATGAAATGCTGCCTTTTGCTCTTCACGATTATCGTACATCTATCCGCACGTCAGCAGGGGCAACCCCTTTCTCTCTAGCATATGGCATGGAGGCAGTGCTCCCCATAGAAGTAGAGATCCCATCAATCTGGGTATTGATGGAAGCTAAGCTAACAGAAGTTAAATGATGTCAAAGTCGACACGACGAACTGAATCTGATCGAAGAAAAGCGAGTAACGGCACTATGCCATGGTCAGTTGTATCAACAAAGAATGAAGAAGGCCTTCGACAAAAAGGTCCGACCTCGCGTCTTCAGGAAAGGAGACCTTGTGCCCAAAAAGATACAATCATTCCTCACTGATTCTTGGGGCAAATGGACTCCGAATTATGAAGGCCCCTATGTGGTCAAGAAAGCCTTCTCAGGCGGCGCCTTGAGACTTGCAACCATGGACGGAGAGGAATTTGCCTACCCCACGAATGTTGACGTAGTCAAGAAATACTCCGCTTAAATAAAAAAAAAGAGAGAAAAAAAACGTCTCGGTGGATTGAAAACCCGAAAGGGCGGTCCAGGTAAAAATTAGAGACATAATAAAAAAATCATTCCGGTGGATTAGAAATGTCAAAGTACAATCCAGGAAAAAATTAGGGATTCATGGCAAGTAACTACGTCCAACAATGGGACAAATCCCTCAACAACAGTCATGCCATCCATTAGAAAAACTCCAGTCAAGGTCATCTTCGACAGAAGCTCAGGATGTCCCGAATTCAAAGTTGGTAGAAGGATAATGGTCGTTATGTTTCAATGTAGCCCTTTTCCCTTAAATTACCATTTTCCAAACTTTGTACATACTCTATGGACTCACGCGCTTGGCTGATTTCCATCCTATCAATAAAATTCGAGCCCTAGTGCTTTTGTTTGCAATTCTTATTTTGTTTTAGCTTTACAGAACGACATCTTAACACGATTAACCATTCTTGGAATAAAACAAAAATGAATTTACTTGTCAAACTTTTTTCTGCTTTTAAAATAAAGATGGAAATTTCTTTTGACTGTTGAACATCGAAAGAACATCGATTGCTTCTCCCGAAGTAATCGAACTTCAAAATGCAAAATCGAACTACTCTTTCTAAACCAGTGCACCTGAATGAAGGATCAGCTGTGTCAGATGCGAATATTTCATCAGACACCCCCGGAAGAGTTCTTATCTCCTAAGCACGGCCAACGTAGCTCCCCACGAGGACTACTTTTCCTAAGCAAGGCAAAATTGCTACTTCTGGACCAATGATACTTTTCATCCCCCGCAGTGGCCGAGTATCCAGTCATGTTCATCTGTTAGTCTGTATGTCGCGTCAGTTTTGTCAGCATAAACATACATACATCATGCATTATTGATTTACATTCATATTCATATTGCATCACTATCACTCTAGTCGGTCTTGTTCCCTAGTGATAAAAGTCCTCCCAGTCGAGTTGTCAGTTCTTTCCTTGTCAAGAAATTAATCATCTAAACGATTTCTCCTCCAGTTTATTTCTGGATTGAAGGTGGTTCTTTGACCACTTTGATAACTTAAACCTCTGAAGAGCTAGAGAGCTTTCGACAAACGTCACTCTTCACCATTGAAGATGATATCTTCGCTTTCTCGGATCAAGAAAAATCCCCATAGAAAGCCTCTTAATCAAAGACTCAGCAATACAACAGTTTTTCAATGAAAAAATTCGTTGACGAAAAGGACATCAGCACCTCAAAATTGGATTACATCACATGGCATTTCTCCAAGAAGATCTCGAGAAAAGTATGATGTAACACCTCCAAGCAGAAAACAGTCTCTCAAGACACTCGTTTTTCCCCGGTAGAGTCGACAAATGGCGTCTTCAAAACAGCGAAGTTTGTACACCTCTACAGCTCATACAAATGGGGTCTCCAGCAAGTCTGACATCGAAACTTTTTCCATCAAATGGCATCTCCCCAGGAAAGTTCGGCGAGAAGTTTGAGGAAAACCGCTACGAATAGTGTCTCTTGTCAAGAAAGTTTATTGACAAAAGAAACTGAGACCAGTTCCTTGGTAGGAAACCAGGATGGAGGGGAAGTTTATTTCAGAAACTAAGACCAGTTCCTTGGTAGAAAACCAGGATCGAGGGGAAGTTTATTTCAGAAACTAAGACCTATTCCTTGGTAGGAAACCAGGATCGAGGGGAAGTTTATTTCAGAAACTGAGACCAGTTCATTGGTAGGAAACCAGGATCGAGGGGAAGTTTACATCACAAACTGAGACCAGTTCCCTGGCTGAAGACCAGGATCGAGGGGAAGTTTTTTTTACCTTTTCTAAGCATCATTGCTTAGCAAAAGAAGATGGATGGGCAAACTACCATTCATAACCACCATCAAAATTTCGGGTATTCTGATATTTAATCATCTTGCACCCCGAATGCCCGAATACCTTCGCCATTCACACCTTCGGGTCCCTGAAGATTAAATAGGGGCATCTGTCATACCCCAAATTTTGACCACTAAGATTCCCCATCATTTTGCAAATCATCATCACAATATGGATGGACCATCATTCCTCATTAGTCTCCCCAAAGATGGGTGAGCATCCACTACAATCAAACTTAGGGTTTCAAGCCCTCGCAGAGCTTTTAGGCAAAGGATCAATCAAGAAATGACATGATCTTCAACTTGTCTAACCTCTCAAACATCCACAATGGATCAAGAGGACTCCCACATCAAGAATCAAGCACCAGGCTGCAACATTCCAAGTGGATCAAGCCTCAAGATCGCCAGTGTCACCAAATTAGGGTTTTGGTCGACCAGGGCCTCCAGATGGAAATTTTCCTCTAGGCATGAGCCAATGCTTCAAAGAATAACCCTAGGTACTCTAAGGGACCTCATAGACCCAATCATCCAGTCAATTTAGCCTCAGGGGATGCATTTACTAAAAATCAGGAATTAGGGTTTCTTGACCTAATTCACCCCAATGTTGACCTTTGGGACAAAACATGAGCCAAGACCTCAAGACATGATTTGAGGGTCCCTAAAAAACTACATTGATCCATTTGTAACCATGGATTGACCTAAGAAGCTTGATCAACAAGTTTCAATTTCATCAGAACCACAATTAGGGTTTCGTAGAAAAAGTCAACTGTACCTTTGACTTTTGACCCAGACATGCTCCCAAACCTTGGGACATGATTCAATACACCCTATAACACCCATGGAACATGTCCATCAAGTTTGATTTAGGCCAAGGACTTGATTTCATAGAGGATCACACAGTTTGGAATTCATCTGACAAAAAGTCAACTGTACACAAAAGTCAAATTTTGACTTTTTGAGATTTTTCACAATTATGGTTCTTTGACCCTAAAATGATGTTAATGTGTGATTTGGATCATCATTCATCAAGAAAAATCAAGAAAAGTGGGATAACTTGTAAAAGGGGTAACCATAAAAAACTTAGAAATTTTCTAAGTTATGGAACAAAGTGGCTAGGGTACCAACTTTGGAGGATCATATCTCCTAAACCACAAGGCCATTTTCCCCATTCAAAGCTGGATTTGTAGCTCTCATGGCCCTCTACGAAAGCTTCAACTACACCTCATTCCAATTCATCGTGGATTTTGAGTTATGGAATGATCAAAATGGCTGAAAACATGAAATGTCACTTTTTCCAACACTTAGTGAAATTTTCACTAAGTCAGAATCTGTCTTGCTTTTTTTACAAAAGTAGGGGGATTTTTCACTTGGATCCAAAAAGTATCAAGACCAACTATGATCATCCATATGTTGTATCATATGAAGGATTTCCAAAATGGATAAGAACTCCATGAAACTCCACTTAAGCCATGAGATATGACCATGCCAATGTGCCTTGCTGCAAACTGTCATGGCAAGGCAGATTTGTGCATTTTGCTCGATTTGCTCAAATTTTGCAAAGGGCAAGCAAATCTATCCATCTGAACACCTCAAGGGGGGACCAAGGAGGGACAAACACTGATGCATCAGCCTCCCAAGTCTTTGGAACCAAAAGTAGCATGCCAAACCTAGAAATGCCTAAAAGAGGGACAAGACTCCAATTTTGGTTTGGAGCATTTAATGGATGCACCAAGGTGGCATGGACTGAGCCTTTTCCAACTGAATTCAGTCAAGGATGATCCAAGAACTAGGGAACCAACATCCTGTGCCCTAACCTCTAGTCAATGGCTAAAGGAGACTTGGATTCCTATTTATCAACATTGGCTAAACCTCTGCAGCTGTTTCCATTCACTATTGCTTGCAAAACAAACTTGCTCTACTATAAATAGAGCTCATTTGTGCTCAGTTTGAGTACACCAAAGCACTACAACACTTGCTTTCCTCAAAATCTCTTTCTCTTGGCAAAAATGCCTTCTTTAGCAAGGTAACTGTGATTTTTTGAGTTAGGGAGCAATTCCATCACAGCTCATGATCCAAACACATCCAATATGTCATATCTAAGCTGTCCAACCTCTCACAAGTGACCTGTAACACCAAAATCACAAAGTCCCCTCTCAAAACCTCAAAAATAGGACTTTTGTGCATTTTTCAAGCCATGTCTTGATTCAGTCACTTTCCAAACCGGATAAAACCTCAAACACAGTTCAAATATCATCCTTGAACTGTCCCAAATGGTTCCCCACATCTGAAACACCATTTGAGAGAGTTGCTATTTTGGCCACTTTTGCCTCTTTTGCAAGAAAGAGCTCAAACTTGTTCCTGAGGTTTCCAGCTGATTCTAACCATCCTAAAAGCTTCTAAGAGATCATTTGAGGGTGTCCAAAGCATCAAATCATTTCTGGAACAAAGCACTTGGCAGATTGCACAAAAGCTCCAAAAAGAGGTAAGCCTCACAACTTGAATTCTTTGAATCATGCTTTCCTTTGATGTCCACTGATCATGCACATCTTATACATGTTATATGTGTTGTGTTTGCACCAATTTATCATGTAATTCACACCTGTACCAAGAGGTAGCACAGAAAATGCAAATCATGGCCTATTTCAAAACCACTATCGGGTTTTTCAATAGGAGCATGATCTGAAAAAAAACACCACCACCATTGGATTCCTTGTGAAATTCTAGGCGGGATAGACCTAAATTTTGTCCCAATCCATGGAGAAATGAGAAAGTTATGGCCTTCACGTGTCTGACCAAAAACCTTGTCTTGCCTTGCCTTGGCCAGGCCAAATACAAGGCAAGCCTTGTATATTTGTGGTTGTGTTTCAATACACGAATGTATCACCACCCCAGTGGTAAGGCGTGCATGCTGTACACAAGAGGTCTAGGGTTCGAATCCCCCTCGCCCCAGACCCTCTTTTTGCTATTTTTTCACTTTTTACTATTTTTCATATTATTTTTTATTGATTTGAAAAATTATTAACTCCCTCAATTTTAATTATTTTTTATTGGTTCTTTTTGCAAAAAATCACAAAAATATTGAAATATTTTATTCCACAAAGAAATAAGTTTATATTATTTATTTAATATAGTTGGTATTTTTGTGAATAAATTCATTTTAATTGCTTTTTTAAACATTTTAAAATTGAATTCTCATGTTGAAAATCAAAACTAAATGAATTTACTTGAGAATCAAAACTAAATGAATTTACTTGAAAATCAAACTTATTTGGTATTTTATCATTTTTTATTGATTTCCCTTGAGAATTTACTTTTAAAATGATGAAATTAGGGTTTCCATGATTTTCACCCAAGCAAAACTTTTTTAAATAATCTTTGGGCCTCTAATAGAGTGTAAGACCCAACCCCTTTTTGAAAACCAAAATGATTTGGGCTTTAGTTTATTGTATATGTCCTGATACCATCAAAAAGTTCGGCGCGATCGTCGCCTTTTTAACAAAAACCTTTGGGCCTCTCCTTGAGCTGTAAGCCCCATCTCTTGTACAAAAATAACCTCTTTGGGCCTCTAATAGAGTGTAAGACCCAACTTCTTTTTGAAACCAAAATTATTTGGGCCTCAGTCATTGTATAAGACCCACGGTGCTTTCAAAAATCTCAGCGCAATCGCCAGTTCAAAAACAAATCATCTGGGCCTACCCTCGTGTTATAAGCCCCATTTCTTTTCCTTAAACTCTTTGGGACTCTTGAGAGAGTGTAAGACCCATCCCTTTGTACAAAAAACCTTTTGGACCGCACATATTGTATAAGTCCCACTGTACGAATTCAAACAACAGTGTAATCACTGATAAAACCTTGGGCCTCTCCTCGAGCTGTAAGCCCCCACAATCTTTTCAAAAATACTTTCTCCTTTGATTTTGAATATGTTGTTATCAAAACTTTCTTTGTTTAACAACTAACTAAACAACATGGAAGCTCTACAACGGGTAAGTGTTTATCCGCTTTCATTTACCGTTTTCATATGTATATAACTGTATTGTGGGGCTGTTTCACTGTAAGTCTTCTTTCACAAACTTTTATATACTTGTCAAATATCCACTGTGTAATACTAGTATAGCTATTTAGAGTGTTCCCCGGCAACTACGTCTAGCACTAGGTAAAGCCCTATTGGTCACTCTTAAATACAAACAAAACTAGATCCCCATAGGATTTCCAGATATAGTCTTCCCTCCTTATCAAGAACAATCTCATCTGCTGTTATGGTGTTCTGAGCCAGATCATTACTGATAATGGATCTAACTTGAATAATAAGATGATGAAAGAGTTGTGCGCTGAGTTCAAGATCAAACACCATAACTCGTCTCCCTACCGACCTAAGATGAACGGAGCGGTAGAAGCAGCTAACAAGAGCATTAAGAAAATCGTTCAGAAGATGGTTGTAACCAACAAAGACTGGCACGAGATGCTACCCTTTCTCTCTAGTATATGGCATGGAGGGAGTGCTCCCCATAGAAGTAGAGATCCCATCAATCCGGGTATTGATGGAGGCTAAGCTAACAGAAGTTGAATGGTGTCAAAGCAGGCACGACGAACTGAATCTGGTCGAAGAGAAGCGAATAACGGCTCTATGCCACGGTCAGTTGTATCATCAGAGAATGAAGAAAGTGTTTGACAAAAAGGTCCGACCCCGTATTTTCAGAAAAGAAGACCTCGTGCTCAAAAAGATACAATCATTTCTCACTGATTCTCGGGGCAAGTGGACTTCAAATTATGATGACCCATATGTGGTTAAGAAAGCCTTATCAGGCGGTGCCTTGAGACTCTCAACCATGGACAGAGAGGAATTTTCCTACCCCACGAATGTTGATGTAGTTAAGAAATACTTCACCTAAACTAAAAAAAATGTCTCGGTGGATTGAAAACCCAAAAGGGCGGTCCAGGCAAAAATTATAGACATAATCTGAAAATCATCCCGGTGGATTGGAAATCTCAAAGTACAATCCAGGCAAAAATTAGGGATTCATGGCAAGTAACTACGTATAACACGGGTAAATTCCCCAACGATATTACTTTCCGTCAGAAAAAAGACTTTCGTCAGGGCCATCTTCGACAAAAGCCCAGAATGTCCAGAATTCAAAGTTGGTAGAAGGATAACGGTCGTTATGTTTTAATGTAGCCCTGTTCCCGTAAATTACCATTCTCTAAACTTTGTAAATACTCTATGGTATCACGCGCTTGGTTGATTACCATCCTATCAATAAAATTTGAGCCCTTGTGCTTTTGTTTGCAACCCTTATTTGCTTTTTCTATACAGAATGACATTTAACAGGATCAATGATTCTTGAAATAAAACAAAAATGAATTTACTTGCAAAAATTTCTTCTGCGTTTAAAATAAAGATGGCATTTCCTTTTGACTTTAAACGTCTGGAAGAACATCGACAACTTCCCCGGAAGTGATTTAACTTCAAAGTGCGGAATCAAAGTACTCCTTCTCAGCCAATGCACCTGACTGAAGGATCAACTGTTCAAACATCAGGTACCGCCTGATATCTCCGGCAGAGTTCTTACCTCCTAAGACCGATCAACAATTTCTTTCACCCCGCAGGGTCTACTTCTCCTAAGCAAGGCAGTATTTCTATCTTGAACCAATGGTACTTTTCTTCCCCGCAGTGGTCGAGTATCCAATCCTGTTCATTCAATATTCTCTATGTCGCGTCAGTTGTGTCAGTATAAGCATACATACATCATGCATTATTGATTCATGCTCATATTCATATTGCTTCACTATCACTCTGGCCAGTTTCACTTCCGAGTGATAAAGTCCTATCGTCAATCGAGTCGTTTGTACTGTCCTTGTTAGGAAACGTTTTGTCTAAACGATCTCTCTCCAGTCTATTTCTGGATTAGAGACTGTCCTTGACCACTTTGATAACTTGAACCTCTGAAAGACAAGAAGACGTCTAACGGACATTCTTGGAACATCACTCTTCACGATTGAAGATGATACCTTTGCTTTCCCAGATTAAGGAAAATCCCCAGAGAAAGCCTCTTAACAAAAGACTCTCGAAAATACATCGACCTTTCTCTAAAGAAACCCTATGTTAATGAAGCCATCAGCATCTCAAAGTCGGATCACGTCACATGGCATTTCTTCGTAAGAATCCCGAAGAAAAGTGTGATATCCCCAAGCGAAAAAAAACAGCAGTCTCTCAGAAGAATTGTTTTCCCCAGTAGAGTCAACAAATGGTATCTCTCTGTGAAACTCGATGAAAAGTTTGGTGACGACCGCAACACATAGCCTCCCTTGTCAAGAAAAGGAACTTGACAAGAAGAAACTAAGACCAGTTCCTTGGTAGGAAACCAGGATCGAGGGGAAGTTTATTTCAGAAACTAAGACCATTTCCTTGGTAGGAAACCGGGTTCGAGGGGAAGTTTATTTCAGAAACTAAGACCAGTTCCTTGGTAGGAAACCGGGATCGAGGGGAAGTTTATTGACAAAAGAAACTTAGACCAGTTCCTTGGATGAAGACCATGATCGAGGGGAAGTTTTACCTTTTCTAAGTATCAATTCTTAGCAAAAGAAGATGGATGAGCAAGCTTCCATTCATAGACACCATCAAAATTTTGGGTATTCCGATATCTAATCCTCTTGCACCCTAAATGTCCGAATATCTTCGCCATTTACACCTTCGGGTCCAAGAAGATTAAATATGGCCATCTGTCATACCCCAAATTTTGACCACCAAGATTTCTCATCATTATGAGAATCATCACCACAGTATGGATATACCATCATGTCTCATCAATCTCCTTAGGGATTGTTGAGCATTCTCTACAATCAAGGATTAGGGTTTTAATCCCTCTCAGAGCACTTAGACAAAGGATCAATCAAGAAATGACATGATCTTCAGCTTTTCTAACCTCTCAAACATCCATGAAGGATCAAGGGGTCTCCCATATCAATAATCATGCATAAGTATGCAACATTCCAAGAGGATCGGGCCTCAGGATCGCCAGTGTCACCAAATTAGGGTTTTGGTCGACCAGGGCCTCCAGATGAAAATTTCCATCTGGGCATGAGCCAACGCCTCAATATTTGGTCCAATAAGTTCAAAGGAGTCTCAAGAGCCCATCCACAATGGCAAAATCACCTTGAAGGACCATCTATCAAAAAATCAGGAATTAGGGTTTTGACCTAATTCAACCTTTGGGTTAACTTGTGAAGTAAGGCATGGCTTGAAGCTTCAAAATGAACTTCAAAGACCTCAAATACATCATATTGACATGTTTACAAAATTTGATTAACTCAAAGAGCTAAAATCATAAGCCACAAGAACTCAAAACCATCTGATCACAAATTAGGGTTTCTGATGAAAAAGTCAACCCTATCCTTGACTATTGGCCTACCCTTAATCTCAAACCTTGGGGAAAGGTCCAAGACATTCCTAAATACCCTTAGAGGCCATCCATGAAGTTTAATTAGGCCCAAGGATTGATTTCACAAAAGGATCACAAAGCCAAAATTTCATCTGATGAAAAAAGTCAATTGTACAAAAATCCAAGTTTGACTTTTTGGACTTTTGGTCAACCAGGGCTCCTTAACCCTAAGACAATGTTAATATGTGATTTGAATCATCATTCATCAAGAAAAATTAAAGAAAGTGAGTTAACTTGCTAAAGGGGAAATCATAAAAAACTTAGAATTTTTCTAAGTTATGGAACAAAGTGGCTAGGGTACCAACTTTGCAAGGCCATATCTCCCAAACCCTAAGGCCTTTTTCTCCCATTCAAAGCTCAGATGGAAGCCCTCATTACATACTTCAAAAGTGTCAACTAAAATAGTTTCCAATTCTTCATGGATTCTGAGTTATGGTTGGATCAAAATCACTAAAACTTGGAATTTACCAATTTTCCAACACTTAGACAAAATTCTGTCTAAGTAAAAAAAACAAGTGAAACACTAAAATTTGGAGGGCTGTTTCACATAGTTCCAGGCTGAATCAATTCAAGATGTAAATATCAAAGTTGTTGTGCATATTGCCAACAATCCAAGGAACTCATTGGCATGAAACAACTCAACTTGAGCCAAGAGTTATGGCTGCTGCAAGACACCATGGAACAACTGTTTTGAAAATCCAATTTGTGTGACTTCTTGCCATACACGATTTTGAGTCAAGAGGCAATGATCACTATGCCACATTCATTCAATATGATCATAATGCATCTGATCCAACCTGCAAACTTGGACTGAAGTGCGAAGAACTTCTCATTGAGAATTGGTGAGTTTTTGGCATATATGCCTTGAATTCAAAGGGCAATAATGTGGAATAGTGCACATTCAAGATTCTCACCCTCCTCAGTCAAGTTCTCTGATTAAACAACAATTAAATGGACTGAGGAATGTGATTTCAGTCAATGCATAGCTGATCTATTTGGGACAGCTATTGCACCTTGTGCAAGAGGCATTTATGCCAAGCCAAGACCATTGAACCATGACCTTATCCTCTAAGCTTCAACGAACCACTTCAACATAACTCCTCTACTTTAAATAAAGGTCTTAACTGATCATTCAAACTACACCAAAGCTCATTACAACAAGGCTTTATCTCTTTCACTCCTTAGGCCTAAAAACTTCATTCCTTGAGAGGTTACTATCGGGTTTTGAGTTGGAGACCAATGCCAACCAAATCATTGATTCAGACACATCACATATAACATATAGGAGGTGTTTGAACACTCACCTCCCATCTGTAACATCAAAATCATCAAATGGCCATCCATTTGCACAAAACTCATGACTCGCTGCAGAAGGAATCAGGTTGATCAATCTAAAAGGCTCTCAATCACTCCAAGCATTCAAACATTTTCCTTAAAGTACAAGGAAGCTATCCAAAGCATTAGAACTCAACTGTAACACCTTCATCATCAAATTCGATTCTCACCTGCAGAGGTAAGCCTCAAACTATCAAACTCATTGAATCATGCATCATAAACATGTTTTGTGATTACCATTGTGTTTCTGATTGTTCATAGATCATTTGCCTTCAATAAATTTGACTTTTAGGGTTCATCTGATTTTATCATGACATCTTTTGATTCGATTAATTTAAATAAAATTGAGTATTGCCATTATGTTCCTTGTGTAAAAATGCATGAGTTTCATTTTGGAATCATGAGAATTGGTTTAGGAACGAGTGAGATAAGGTGCTTCTTGCACGAGCTCGAGGAAGAAGATGGCCATGGTGCCATTCTTCAGAAATTCCACTTGTTTTACTATATTGAAATTCTGGTATCAGACGTGTGATGTTAAGGTGCGATGTCACAACAACACACTCTGCACAATGGACAGCAATAACAGTAAAATAACACCAAGAATTGTTGACCCAGTTCGGTTACAACCAACCTACTCTGGGGGCTACCAAGCCAGGGATGGAATTCACTACTTGTAGATATAATTTACAGACTCAACAACCCGTTGACAATCTCCTAAACTTATACTCTACTAATGACTTCCTACCTAAGAACCCACTTAGGTATGAGAACACCACTCAATCCCTTACAAACTCTCAAAGAAACCACTTTGAGTAACCTTGATCTTACTTCACAGCTTCGATCAAGCAACCACTCTCTATTGCTTCACAGCTTCTAGAGAGGACAGAAACACAACACCTATTCAAACCCTAGAATAGTGTAATTACAAGCACTCTAAACAAACTCTAGACACTAAGCCTCCAGCTCCTAATCTTCTGAATGTTTTCTGTACCTTTTTCCTTTGGTCTTGTGTGCTTTATATAGCTCCTTGAATTGGTCTTGGACTTGCTACAATATCTCCCAGATTTGTTATTTAAAACTGAATATTTAAAACAGATTTTCTCCTAAAATCTTTTTAAATCTTCAACCTTTTAAATCTCCTACAAATCTGCAACAGATCTCCTATGCAGCAGCAAATATCTATCCCAAGATATTCACATCCAATGAGACAGCTTGCTCTCCATCATTCCAGCTAATACGCAACCCTAACAACATCACAGCCTGCTGTTGTTAATTCTGCAGATCTGATGTTACAACATCGCCATGTGACATCAAACATCCAACTTCGGCTATAAATTACTTAACACAGGCTAGTGTTAAGACTTCAATGTTACAACATCAGCACCTTGACATCAACATTGAACATACTTTATTTTACCAAAATTCCAGCCAATCCAGGAACTAACAATCTCCCCCTTTGGCTAATTTTGGCTAAAACAATCTCTGCACTCTGCACCTTCAGAGACTTCAGCAGCGGAAAAACTTTAATCAATAATTTGAACCTCCAGACAGTAGCATCAGTAACATCTTCAATTCACAAAACTCTGCTGCTCACATAAAAACTTCAGCAAATATCAATCTTCAATTCACCTCAGAATACTCTGCTGCAGCACCTCATTAGCAGCATCTTCAATTTACTTCAGCATATATCATTATGCTCCAAAATAGCTGCACATATTTCATTATTAGCAGCAATGGGCACTCCCCCTCAATGCAACAACCAGCATAGCAGCTGTCAATTACTCCCCCTTAATATCAATCTCCCCCTTTTTAGCCATAATTTGACAAACCTCAACAAGTTAAATCTCCTATGACACCCTGTACAAAACCATACTTCTTCTATCAGCAATATCCACATTTTGAATATCCAGACATATTCTTCATCCATCCAGTTATGAAGGCTTCACACAATCATCCACAAGATCTGAAGCACACACACAATGTCTTCCACTGAACTCTAAGTCAACTCCTTACACTTAGAATAACACACACCAAGACAAGTGTACAATCTATTCACGGCCATGATTCAATCTTGTCTTCAGACATCTCCTCAGAAGCATGTGCGCGCAAGATTCAAACAATTTGCTTCATATGACTTTGCTGCAAAATTCATAGACAAGTACTCCCCCTGTCATGATTAACAACTGCTCTAGATGGAGATGAACATTTGAGCACATTTTCTGAGTACATGCATTTTGGTACCACTGTCCCTTTCTCCAGAGGCTATCATACAATTCATCTTCACCATCCAAGGCAAACCTTCTACTTCATCATTCTCCCGTATGACTATGTAGATGCTCCTTAGATATAATGTAAGCACTAAGCTTCAGATCCAGAACAAAGACATCCTTCACCAAGGATACTCTTTGACACCAGGGTATTACATATGCTCCACTACTGGATTTACTATCAGCAAAGTAATCCAAACTCAACACTGTGTCACAAACTCCACAAATTTTCAGCTTACTTATAAGCTTTACTGAGATCCAGTCTCTTCAATACATCACAACTCCTATATCCTTACATCCACCAGTAGTTGTTGAAACTGGTGAAGTCTTCAAAGATAGTAGTCATGCTTTGCCAGAACAAACTACTAAACACATGACCATAATCTCCACCTCTTCTGACTAAAAATGCTAGAGCATCCAACTCCACATGTCCAATCTTAATCATCTTCCAGATATAACCACCAGCAAACATGACGTTATAACATCTTTTGGGACATCAGCTTCTCATCACCATTCAAAGGGCTCATTGCACAAAGAAGTCCTTCAAGAAGCACCTAATAAAACACAGTCAGAGCAATTTATTCATACACACCTGAATACCATAAGTTCCCACACCCTCTCTGAACCATATCCTAGCAAACTCAACCATATCCAGAGTATCTATACCAAATTCTTTTTCCAGAACATACTTCCACCATTTTATGAAAAGCACAGGAATGTTATCTAGTATGGCCTTTTGAATTTTCTCAGAAGTTCTAACAACAACGGCTTCCTTCATTTGAGAGATATCCTGGACATTATCATCAGACTTATCTCTGATCTTCCTATTTCTGGAAGAGATGAACACTTTACTCCTGGATTTTGTAGTATCATAGATCTTCTGCTTATCAGTTCTCATCTTTGGAGGTGACTCAATAGCTTTCCTCTTCCTTGATTTCAGTCGTTTAGCAACCCCAGGAACCACTTTTACAATTTGTTCATCATCACTCTTCTTTATTTTAAGGCTAGACGTACCTTTCTTGACTTGAGATGTTTTAACATCAGCTCTAGCATCTGCATCTTCCAACCTAAGGATTGTCAACTTGTGAAATTTTTCTTATGAACTATAGGAGTCATTAGTCAGGTTGTCATCTTTCTTGGCCTTGCAAGTATTCAGCTCCCAACACTTCTTAAGGTCACAACTTTTGATCCTTCCATTAGCATTGTTGACTCCTTCATCTTGCTCACATAACTGACTACTCAAGTTGGCTTTTAACACATCATCCAACTTAGGAGTAGAAGCACCATAAGTCATTAACCCAGATTGACTTTTCACCATACTTTCACACTTGATGTCACCATCTGATGTTACAGCATCAACCTTAACATCACTAGATAAGCTGTTCACTTGAGGTATCCACTGATAGCAATTATCTTTGGATCTTACTCCCTTCATCACTACCTCATTCTGCTCATCAGCTACCACACATTCATCTTTGGTGTAGCTTACCTTGTAACCTTCATCACAAAGTTGACTTATGCTAATTAAATTAGCACTCAACCCTTGAACAAGGAGCACATTATCAAGAGTAAGACCATCATGATTCTTCACTCTTCCAACTCCTTCTACTACTCCTTTTTCACCATTGCCAAAAATAACATCATTTGCATGGAACGGATTGAACTCTACCAAATGCTTCTTGGATCCAGTCATGTGCTTTGGACATCCACTGTCAAAGTACCATGCATCCATAGCAAAATGTCCATCTGATGTGTGAGCCAATAGACATGTGACCT
Organism: Lathyrus tuberosus; assembly: GCA_022829125.1. NCBI lineage: Eukaryota > Viridiplantae > Streptophyta > Magnoliopsida > Fabales > Fabaceae > Lathyrus > Lathyrus tuberosus. The sequence goes on from JALAZF010000282.1 coordinate 2,599,138, forward strand.
GAGCTTTAGGAACCCATTGTTTTACTACTTTGGGCCTGTACTCTCTCCATCTATTTTGAGGTTGAGGGTATCCATGCAGCTTGTAGCAAGAGTACTGCATATGTCCAAACTTTCCAAAATAATAGCATCTCACCCTTTCATCTCTGAATCTTCTGCCATGATGAGATTGCTTAGGCTGCCATCCATACTGTGGTCTCCTCCTACCATAACTGCCCTGCCATCTATTATGCTGGTATCTTCTCCCATAAGAAGGCTTAGAATGTTGTTTCCTGGATTGTCTCCCATGATGGTTTGGTTTTCTTCTTCCATGAGGAACAACATTGGTGTATCCATATCCATAACCATACCAGTTGTCCTGATGTTGAGACACCTGATGAGACATGTGTTGTTTGAACTGAGCAGCTTGCATGCTCTCGTGGTATTGTGGGGGCATATACTGACTAGCTCCTTGTGGCTACTTTCTCTTCTGATAGGGACCAGTCTTCTTCTCAATCTTCTTAGGTTGTGAAACACCAGCCTTCTTAGGGGTAGGATCCTGCTTCTTTGGTTGATGTTGATATGAAAGTTGTGACACTTCCTTCTTTGAACCTGAAGTGCTTTCTTCTGAAGTTCCCTTATCCTCAGCCACATAACCTATCCCAGCTTTGTCTCCAGCAGCTTTTTCTGACTGAAGGATCTTGTCAAGTGTGTCTGTACCACAGCTCAGCATCCTAACAGACTTGGTCATTTGATCATGGTGGGCTCTAACTAGCACCACTTCATTTTCCAGATCAGTCTTTTCATTCTCTAGCTGAGCAATCTGTTGCTTGTGGCACTTATTTTCTTGACAAATCTCAGCACTTTTTAAACACAGCTCTTGATAGGTAGATGCTAACTCCTCATAGGTTATTTCTCCATCACTAGAATCATCATCAGAAACAACAACTTCTGTTAAAGCTCTAACATGCTTTGCTGACTCACCTTCACTTTCACTATCTGAGTCAGACCAGGAAACCGTCATGCCCTTCTTCTGCTTTTTCAAGAAGGTGGGACATTCTTTCTTGACATGTCCATACCCTTCACACTCAAAGCACTGAACTCCTTTATCTTGGGTAGTTTTCTCTTCATCCTTTTCTTTTGACCTGCTGATGTCAGAAGATATGTTCTTGACATTAGGCCTGGAGTTATTATTCATTCTCTTGAATACTTTGGTGAACTGTCTTCCCAACATAACTATGGCCTGAGATAGATCCTCCTGAGATTCAGAACTCTTTCCTTTTTCTTCTGCATCATTTAACACCAAGGCTATACTCTTTGGCTTCTTTTCTGGTTCTTCCTCATTCAACCCAAGCTCAAAAGTTTGAAGAGATCCAATGAGATCATCAACTCTCATTTTGCTGATGTCTTATGATTCTTCAATGGCATTAACCTTCATATTATACTTCTTAGGTAGGGACCTAAGTATCTTCCTCACAAGCTTTTCATCTGACATCTTCTCACCAAGAGCACTGGATGCATTAGCCAGCTCCAGAACATTCATGTGGAAGTCATGAATAGTCTCATCGTCCTTCATCTTCAGGCTTTCAAATTTTGATGTTAAAATCTGAAGTCTCGACATCTTAACTCTAGATGTTCCTTCATGTGTAGCCTGCAAGATATCCCACGCTTCTTTAGCAACTTCACATGTATTGATTAACCTGAAGATATTCTTATCCACTCCATTGAAGATTGCATTCAGAGCTTTGGAATTTCCAAGGGCAAGCTCATCTTCCTCCTTGGTCCACTCTTCTTCAGGCTTTGGCTTAGAGGTGCCTTCTTTATCTTTGCCAGCATCATCCTTCTCACACATGACAGGAGCTTTCCATTCTTTAATAACAGCCTTCCAAGCCCTACTGTCCAAGGATTTTAAGAAAGTGGTCATCCTTGGCTTCCAATAGTCATAATTGGATCCATCCAAAATAGGGGGTCTGTTGACGAATCCTCCAACTTCTTTGTCCATCTTTACACCAGAAAGTAACTTCCCTAGATCTCACCCAGAGACAGACAGGATGCCTGCTCTGATACCAATTGAAATTCTGGTATCAGACGTGTGATGTTAAGGTGCGATGTCACAACAACACACTTTGCACAATGGACAGCAATAACAGTAAAATAACACCAATAATTGTTGACCAGTTCGGTTACAACCAACCTACTCTGGGGGCTACCAAGCCAGGGATGGAATTCACTACTTGTAGATATAATTTACAGACTCAACAACCCGTTGACAATCTCCTAAACTTATACTCTACTAATGACTTCCTACCTAAGAACCCACTTAGGTATGACAACACCACTCAATCCCTTACAAACTCTCAAAGAAACCACTTTGAGTAACCTTGATCTTACTTCACAGCTTCGATCAAGCAACCACTCTCTATTGCTTCACAGCTTCTAGAGAGGACAGAAACACAACACCTATTCAAACCCTAGAATAGTGTAATTACAAGCACTCTAAACAAACTCTAGACACTAAGCCTCCAGCTCCTGACCTTCTGAATGTTTTCTGTACCTTTTTCCTTTGGTCTTGTGCGCTTTATATAGCTCCTTGAATTGGTCTTGGACTTGCTACAATATCTCCCAGATTTGTTATTTAAAACTGAATATTTAAAACAGATTTTCTCCTAAAATCTTTTTAAATCTTCAACCTTTTAAATCTCCTACAAATCTGCAACAGATCTCCTATGCAGCAGCAAATATCTATCCCAAGATATTCACATCCAATGAGACAGCTTGCTCTCCACAATTCCAGCTAATACGCAACCCTAACAACATCATAGCCTGCTGTTGTTAATTCTGCAGATCTGATGTTACAACATCGCCATGTGACATCAGACATCCAACTTCAGCTATTAATTACTTAACACAACCCATTGTTAAGACTTCAATGTTGCAACATCAGCACCTTGACATCAACATTGAACATACTTTGTTTTACCAAAATTCCAGCCAATCCAGGAACTAACATATATATTTATTGCTTGTCATATAATAACTGAATTGGCATTGCGCCCTAGTGGAAACACTAGTATGTTTGTGTGTGTGAGCGAGTGAGAGGTCTGGGGATCGAATCCCCCTCGCCCTAGACCTTTTGAAATTTTTTTCAACCATTTTCAAAAGGAATTTTCACATATTATTATCCCTTTCCATTCTCTATCAGCCATACGCAAGTGGCTCAGTTGGCAAAATTTTGAACTATCCTCCCCAAGGGCGTGAGTTCAAACCTTGGGGGGACCATTTCTAATTTTTTACCACTTAAGTTTATCAATTTTTTCACCAATCCTTTTAATAACTTTGAAAATTAATTTCTCATTCATTTTTCATCATTTTTTATTGGTTCTTTTTGCAAAAATTCACAAAATTGATAAAGTATTTTATTCTACAAAAATCTCACACAAAAAATATTACTTGTCTATATTTAATATTTTTTCATAAAGAACTTATTTTATTTGTTTTTATATTTGAAAATATTTCTTTCCTCTTGATCTTTTCAAGACCAAATGAGTTCTAAATCATCTTGTGATTAAAACCTCATTTTTCAAACCTTAACCAAAAATCACAAGTAGTTTATTTAAACTTATTTTGTATTTTTATCATTTTTATTTAAAGAATTATTTTTAAAGAAAATGAAATTAGGGTTTCTTTGATTTTGATCCTTATCAAACATTAAAAATACTTTTGGGCCTCTAATAAAGTGTAAGACCCAATCCCTTTCTTAACCAAAACCTTTTTGGGCCTCAGACATTGCATAAGTCCCAACACATTTTCAAAAATCTCGGTGCGATCGCCAGTTCAAAGCAAAGTAACTTGGGTCTCTCCTTGAGCTTTAAGTAATACTTCTTTTCTTAAAAACACTTTTGGGCCTCTATTAGAGTGTAAGACCCGAATCCCCCTTTGTACATAAATAATTTTTGGGCCTCAGTCATTGTATAAGACCCAATATAATTTTCAAAATAACAGTGTGATCATTGTTTTCATCTGGGCCTCTCCCTGAGTTGTAAGCCCCATATTTTGTACAAAAATAATATTTGGGCCCTCTATCAGAGTGTAAGACCCAACCCTCTTTGTAAAATACAATAACCTTGGGCCCCTGCTATGGTATAAGTCCTACAACATCTGTTAATAATACAGTCTATTATCAAATAAGTCATCTGGACATCTCTTGTTGAATAAGCCCCAATTTTCTGCTTTAAGATAACTGTTATCAAAACTTTCTTCAATTTCTTTGAACAACTAACATTACAGCAAGGAAGCTTGTTCACCTGTAAGTTTTTATCTGCTTTCATTTACATGCTTTATATATATAACTGTATTGCTGGAAGCTTGCACACCTGTAAGTCCTTCTTTCATATCCTTTGAAATACTTGTCATATATCAACTGTATATATACTTGTATATCTGCTAGAGTTTTCCCGGCAACTAAGTCTAGAATTAGGTAAAGCCAGTTGTTTACTCTTTCAATACAGTCAAACTAGATCCCCATAGGATTACCAGATACAGTCTTGCCTTCTCTTGGGCTTAAACAATATGGAACAAAGAGAAAGGCATTATTCCTGGTGAAACTTTTCTCAGACTGTCACTATTAGAAATTGTCAATGAAATTCAATTCCCCCAAAGAGGAATAATTCCCGGTGAAACTTCTCTTGAATTTCTTCAAACTCTAGAACTGTTCACACAAGAAACGATTAATTCCCGGTGAAACCTTTCTTGAACATTCTTAAGTTTGGACCCACAGGCTTCCTAAAAGCACCCTCAACCTCCTCTTGGGCATTGTACAAGGACCCTCAGGCTTCCTAGAAGTTCTCATGCCTTCTCTTGGGCTTAGTACAAGGAACCAGAGACCTCCTAAAGGTATATGACAGAACCTTGTCATCATTTGCTAGAGCAGTCTTTCTGAGTCAAGACATCAAACCAGTTAAGGGTTGACCTTCATCCCTTAACATACCAGCCTTCTCTTGGGCATCATACAAAAATATTTCTCCATCTGAGAACCAATCTCTCAATACCAGTAGACTTGGACAGTCTTATTTCCCTTTGGATTTCAAAAAGACTTTTTTCCTTAAAGAACAGGAAATAACCCTGATCACCTGATCAATCTCCAAACAGACTTAAAACCAACAGGTTTCATAACCCAATCCTTAAACCTCACTCTAATTTTCCCCAACATGGGTCAATTACTGTAAGTGCACCATTAACAAAACACCAGAGGAAAGAACCCCAACTGTTATATCCTCAGTAAAATCCCCAACTAGGGTCAATTTACTGTCACAATCCTCATCAGAAACCTCAAGGTCTTTAATATCTCAACTTTTCTGTAATCCACGGCAAGAGTTGAATCACCAAACTTTGGACCTGTCTTTGGATTTAAATAATCCTAAGCAAAAGCCAGCCTCCTCTTAGGCTTTGTATAATGATTCTTCCTCAGTAGTTAGCCTCCTCTTAGGCTTTGTATAATGATAACCCCTCAGCTGAGTCACAACTTTTAGCCTCAATCTTGGGATTTGTACAAGACACCCCCTAGATATCTCTCCAGTAGAGTCAGTCACATCTTTTCAGCCTCAATCTTGGGCTTTGTACAAGACAGATATTTTCCAACCGAGTTAACCCTTTTGCCTCAATCTTGGGCTTTGTACAAGACACACATAAGTGTCTTTCCTAGTAGAGTCATCTTTTTTAGCCTCAATCTTGGGCTTTGTACAAGATAGATAAAAACATTTCCCCAAAGAGTCAAACCTCTTTCAGCCTCAATCCTGGGCTTTGTACAAGACACAAATAAACACTCTCTTGTTGAGTCAGTCAATCTCCAGCCTCCTCTTAGGCTTTGTATAATGATTTTCCCCAGTGGAATCCAATCAACCTCTTAGCTTCAACCTTGAGCTTTAATCAAGGCACACAAAAATCAACATCCCCTCAGTGGAAATCAAAATCTCTCTGCAGGAAGATACTTCTCTGTATAATCACATCAAAACAGTCAATCAAAACAAAACCTTAATTCCAGATAACTGCTGTAAGTGGCACACTTGTTGATACAAACATTCAAGTTGTCTATCCATCATTATCCTGGTTAAAACCTCATCTAATTGCTGTAAGTGGCAAGCCTCTGGATACAAACATCAAAGCCAATGTCCCTCTTTTAGCATGAACTCCAGAAAAATGGCATTGCTCACACTGAGTTAAAGTTTTCTCCTTCAGGACAAACCACCCTGTAAAGGCAATTATGGCATTGCTGGTCTCCATTGCATTCTAGTTAAAGTAATTCCCCTTTTCAAACCAGTTACCCAAACAACTGTGATTAACAGATGATATATCTCTCTTTAGAGATGACAAATTCTCTTTCAGTCAAACTTTTAGCTTCAATCTTGGGCTTTGAACAAGACACAAACAAACAACCCTTTAGCTTCAATCTTGGGCTTCGAACAAGACACCAGACATCTATTTCTCCCTTAGAATATGAGGAACTACGATCTCTCTGATTTCCCTATACTCCATAACAGGGAATATGTAGGCATAAGATTGCGAAATCTTAGCGAGCACACTTATCAAAAAACCTTAGGTCCCTGACCTTACCAAAAACATCGGAAAACCCGGAAAACAACAAAAAAATACCCTCTTTCTCTCATTCTCAGACATCCCACAAAGGAGAAACTTTCCCATTCACAGATAAACACAATCAAGTATCAAGCAGAACATAAAACTATCATATCATGGATAACCATGTATAGGATGGGTAATTGACAACTCCCCATTGTATAACCTGACCCCAGACTCCCCAATCTCTATCAAGCGTTTGTTTAGTTAAACAAATGCGTGAAAGGTTCGTTTTAGATAACTTTACCTTTCCCTTCCAGCTTCACGGGATAAATAAGAAATCAGAAAGTAGCAACCAACGTTACTCCCACTGAGGTGAGGAAATCACTATTGCGATAAGGTGGTTGCGTCACTGACAAAAATCATACGTTGCAGTAACCTCTGGTTTGACCTAAGTGTAGACCTAACTACTGGGGAAACCCTAGACATATATGCACGAGTATATACAAATAAGTGAATTAACAGGTATATAAACAAGTATGCATTGAATTGAAAAGGTGTTAAGTCTTATACTCTGGAAAGAGGCCCAAGTGTATTGTGATTGATTGTATGATTTCAACTATATGATTAGGGTTTTTAAGAAGTTGAAGATTTTTTGAGAAAACTTTGAATTTGAATTTGAATTAAAAGAAAGTTGTTTAAAAGAAAAGAATGTTTTGGGCTTATAAATCAAAGAGAGGCCCAAGTGGTCTAAGAGCAGTTCCACCGGGAATAATGCTCTTCCTAATACCAGTTTAAAATAGATAGATGATTTTGAAAACAGAGGTATGAGGCTTACAACTCAAGGAGAGGCCCGTGGAAGTTATTTATTGTTGAAAACAAAGTTTATGAACAAAATATTGGAGCACAGACTCAAGGAGAGGCCCAAATGACTTATTTTGAAAACAGTGATCGCACTGCGATACCAAAAGACGTTGTGGGACTTATACTATAGCAGAGGCCCAAAAATTTATTTATGTACAAAGAGGGTTGGGTCTTACCCTCTATTAGAAGCCCAAAAGTGTTTGTAGAGAAGAAAAATGGGGCTTATACTCAAGGAGAGGCCCAGAAGTTTATTTGAAAAACGACGATCGCGCCGCAGTTTTGAAAGCCGTAATGGGACTTATACAATGACTGAGGCCCAAATTATTTATGTACAAAAAGGGGTTAGGTCTTACACTATTTTAGAGGCCCAGAAGTTCTTTTGAAAACAAAATTTGAAGGTTAAATCAAAGAAACCCTAATTTCATAAAAAAAAAAAGTATTTATTTTGAAGAAAAATTAAATAAAATGATGGAAATTATCAAAGTTATTTAATAAACAACTTGTGACCTTAGATCAATGTTTGAAAAAACATGTTTTATCCATATGATGATTTGAAATTCATTTGAGTTTGAAAAATCAAGAGAAAGAACTCTTTTAAAATGTTTTAAAACAATTAAAAAGAAATTATTTACAAAAATTCAAAATATATTAAATGAATAATCTTTTTTTGTTTTTTTGTGAAATAAAATATTTAAACATAGTTGTGAATTTTGAAAAAAAGAATCAATAAAAAATGTTTAAAATTGGAAGAGAAATTAATTTTTGAAATAAATTAAAAAAATAAAAGAAAATTCAAAATTTCAAAAATTTGAAAAAGGCGCCACGAACACATCTTCTTCCTCGCGCGTGCTCTAGTTTTCCAGATTTGCAAAACCCTCTTAATCTCACTCAATACGTAATGAAATGGAACGATTCAAATATCAATCTTGCTCGCTTTTGATTAAGGAACACGATGGTGGTATTTAATTTCATTTATTTTAAGTGTGGTGTGAGATACTTGTGATGAACACAGAAACCATAGTTTTTGCAAAAACCATAGTGAAATTCTACACACGAATGAAATCATGCAATTGATTGAGGGTTATTACTCTATGAACTACCAGAAACATGTTGGTAACTTGAAAAAAATTATGATGCATAGAGTATGGAGTTTGAGAGCTTCAAGCTTACTTGTGCAAGAGGAATTCGAATTTTGATGTAGAGGTGTTACAGATGTTGTGTGATGATCTGGACAACTTCAATGGACCTTATGTAAGGTGTGTAGAAGCTTGTAATTGATTGAAGACCTCTGGAACTCTTTGTGGTATCCCAATTGCAACTTGGCTCAAGTGTGATTTGGAGGTTTGTGATTCTGATGTTACAAATGATGGAGAAGTGTTTGGATAACTTTTATATGATATTTGTGTGGTGTTAGGATTATTGGTTGTAGTGGAATCCTTCTCTATTTGAAAATTCGTATGTTACTTTCCAAAGAAGGAAATTCTGGTTTTGAAGAGTGATTCGGATGAAAACATGAGTGAAGATGTTTTGGTGTGTGTTAATCGGTCACAAATCACAATTTTGTTTTGCAAGGAATAGTGAATGGAGGTTAATCACTATGAGTAGATATGTAGCCATTGACTTGGATAATTCAAAAGTGCCAAGTCTCCTCTAGCTTAACTCAATTCAATTTCTGCAGGTTTGAACACTCAGAGCTTGGACCGAATCTTGACTGGTTTGGATTGGCATGACTTGGTTCATGCCACCTTAATGCATTGCATTAAGGTAACCTTGCCAAAATTGAATTTCAAAGTTCATGTCATGATGGTTTTGCACATGCTAAGTGGAATTCTTGACTCCTTGATCAAGTAACAAGTGAGTCATCAGAAGTTTTGTGTTTTTGGAAGATGACAAAGTTGGAAAAGTGACAAAACTTGAATGATAAAATCGTGTGGCACAAGCTATGCATTCATGCTATCTTGAAAAACCAGATTTTTAGGTTATGTTGCAAGGCTTGTAACTTCTTGCTCAAGTTGAATTAAAATGAGTTCTTGTACTTTTTGGAAAGCCCATATACCATACTTCAACTTTGCTGTTTAGCTTTTGTCTTGATTCATCTTGGATCATGATGGAAAATGCCTCCAAAGTTGGACAAAACATGAGAGAGATTCTGTCTCAAATTTTTTTGTGTTAGAAAAATGCCCATTTCTTAATTTTTGTGATTTTGATTAATGCATAACTCAAAATCCATGAGCTATGGAAGATGGTGTAGTTGAAAATCTTGTAGTATGTAATGAGAGCTTTCATTTGAGCTTTGGATGGAAGAAAATGGATGCTTGGATCATAAGTTATGGTCTTGCAAAGTTGGGTAAAAATCATCCTTTTTCCATAACTTAGTGAAATTCTAAGTTTCTTAAGATTACCCCTTTTGCAAGTAACCTCACTTTTCTTGATTTTTATTGATTTATGATGATCTAAACCATAAGTTAACATTGTTTTTGACTTGAAGAAGCCATGTTTGTCAAAAAATCTCAAAAGTCAAACTTGGTTTTGGGCACAATTGACTTTTTATCAGATGAATTTTAAACTTTGCGATCCTTTATGAAATCAAGTTCTTGGGCTAAATCAAACCTAATGGATGGATTCCATAGGTTTTTTAGAGTGTCTTGAATTATTTCCCAAGGTTTGAGATCATGTCTTGGTCAAAAGTCAAAGGCATGGTTGACTTTTTCTCAAAAACCATAGTTTGTGGTCTAGATGAATTTGAATCCTTGCATTGCTTGTGAACCAAGTTTTTTTGTGTCAATTTGAACTTGTAAGAGGATCAATATGAGATATTTAAGGTCTTCAAAACATTCCTTGAGGTCTTTGGCTCATGCCTTGCTTCAAAAGTCAACTTAGGGGTGAATTAGATTAAGAAACCCTAATTCCTGATTTTTTATGAATACATCCACTGAGGCTATTTCTAACTTATAATTGGATCCATGAGGTCTCTTTGAGCTTCTTGAATCATGTTTTGAAGTATTGGCTCATGCCCAGATGAAAATTTCTCTCTAGAGGCGTTGGTCGACCAAAACCCTAATTTGGTGACACTGATTATCTTGAGGATTGATCAACTTGAAATGTTGCACTCTTGTGCTTGATTCTTGATATGGGAGACCTCTATATCCTTTATGAATGATTGAGAGGTTTGAAAAGTTAAAGATCATGTCCATTCTTTATTGATCCTTTGTCTGAGTACTCTGAGAGGGTCCAAAATCCTAATTCTTGATTGAGGTGAATGCTTAACAATCTTTGAGAGGATTGATGAGGCATGAAGGTACATTCATATTGTGGTGATGATTGGCCCAATGATGGGAAATCTTGTGGTCAAAATTTAAGGTGTGACATATGCCCCTATTTAATCTTCTTGGACCTGATGGTGTGAATGGCAAAGACATTCGGACATTCAAGGTAAAAGAGGATTAAAGATCGGAATACCCGAAATTTTGATTGTGGTTGTGAATAGTAGTTATTTGCTAACCTATCTTCTTTGGCTAAGCAAGGCTACTTAGAAAAGGGTAAAACTTCTCCTCGATCCCGTTCTTTAGCCATGGAACTAGTCTTAGTTTCTTTTTGAAATAAACCTCCCCTTCGATCCTGGTCTTTAGCCATGGAATTGGTCTCAGTTTTCTTCTGTAATAAACCTCCCCTCGATCCTGGTCTTCAGCCATGGAAATGGTCTCAGTTTCTTCTTGTTGAGTTTTTCTCTTGACAAGGAATGTTATCTGTGATGGTTTTCATCAAACTTCTTGCTGGGGAGATGCCTTTTGATGGAAAAACGATTTGATGTCAGACTTGTTAGGGAGAACCATTGGTCTGAACTGAAGAGGTGTGCAAACTTCTCTGTTAGTGATTCCATTTACTTGGAGATGTTACATCATACTTCCCTTCAAGACCTTTTTCGGAGAGACGCCATGTGATGTAATCCAATTTTGAGGTGCCGATGACTACATTGAAAGAGAAAAAATTTCGAATAGAAACTGTCATATTTCCAAGAGTCTTCTGTCGAGAGGCTTTCTTTGGGGATTTTTTTTTATCCGAGAAAGAAAAATATCATCTTTATTGGTGAAGATTGAAGTTCCAAAGGTGTATAACCAAACAGCTTCTGGTCGTTCAGAGGTTCAAGTTATCAAAGTGGTTGAGGACAGACTCCAATCCAGGAATAAACTGGAGAGAGATTGTTTAGACGATACATTTTCCTGACGAGGAAAGAACTTAGACCAGTATTTTATCCTAGAAGAATGAAAGCTCTATCGGAGAAAGGACGCTTATCACTTGGGGATGAGTATGACCAGAGTGATATTAATGTAACATGAGTATGAATATGAATCAATTATGCATGATGTATGTATGAAATGCTTATGCTGACAAGACAGACATGACATACGGACTGGTGATGAACACAACTGGATACTCGACCGCTCTGGGAGATGGGGGTATCACTGGAGATTCTGAAAGTTATACTTTTGTTTGGGCACGGGGATCCATGCGTTTGTTTTTGTTTCCGGAGGTACAAACCTACTAGGGATAGAAACCCGTTCTTGTGTTTCAGGGGTAGACCCCACTGGGGAGAAAAACCATTCATTGGTTCTCAAAGGTAAGAATTCTACCGGGGATGTCAGATGGGACATTCCGTATGAAGTAGTTGGTCCTTCATTCACGGTGTACTGATTACAAGGAGTAATTTAATTTTGCATTTTGAAGTTTCGATCACTTCCAGAGAAGCCGTCGATGTTCTTTTTTGTGCTCATTAATCAAAAATAAATTGCCATCTTTATTTTAAAAGTAAGAGTAAGTTTGAAATTTCTGTTTTGAAGACAAAAGTAAATTCATTTTTTGTTTTAAGAATCGTTGATCATATTAAACGTGTCATTTTGCAAAGTAGAATAAATAAAAATTGCAAATAAAAGGCACAAGGGCTCATATTTTCATTGATAGAATGGCGATCATCCTAATGCATGATTCCATGGAGCATTACAAAGTTTAGAAAATGGTAATTTAAAGGAAAATGGGCTACATTGAAACATAACGACCGCTATCCTTCCACCAACTTTGAATTCTGGATATTCTGAGCTTCTGTCGAAGGCGGCCTTGATTGAAGTTTTCCTGAAGGATGACCTTGTTGCTGAGGAGTCAATCTTGGTAGATATAGTTACTTGCCATGAATCCCTAACTTTTTCCTAGACCGCCCTCTCGGGTTTTCAATCCATCAGGATGATCATTGTTTATGTCTCTAATTTTTTCCTGGACCGCCTTTCGAGTTTTCAGTCCAACGAGACATTTTTTTTTAATTTAGGCGAAGTATTTCTTGACTACATCAACATTTATGGGGTAGGTAAATTATTCTCCCTCCATGGTTGCAAGTCTCAAGGCACCGCCTAAGAAGGCTTTCTTAACAACATAGGGGCCATCGTAATTCGGAGTCCACTTGCCCTTGGAATCAGTGTGAAATAATTGTATCTTCTTGAGCACGAGGTCTCCTTCTCTGAAGACACGGGGTTAGACCTTTTTGTCAAATGCTTTCTACATTCTCTGCTGATACAACTGAATATGGCATAAAGTCGTAATTCTCTTTTCTTCGATTAGGTTCAGTTCATCGTATCTACTTTGACACTATTCAGCTTCTGTTAGCTTTGCTTCCATCAATACTCTCATTGACGGGATCTCTACTTCTATGGGGAGCACTGCTATCATGCCATATACTAGAGAGAAAGGGGTTGCCCATGTTGAAGTGCGGATAAATGTGCGATAACCGTGAAGAGCAAAGGGTAGCTTCTCATGCAAATCTTTGTAAGTTACAACCATTTTCTGAATGATCTTCTTGATATTTTTGTTAGCTGCTTCTACCGCTCCATTCATTTTAGGCCGATAGGGGGACGAGTTATGGTGTTCAATTTTGATCTCAACACATAATTTTTTCATCATGTTATTGTTCAGGTTCGATCCATTATCAGTAATTATCTGGCTTGGAACACCATAGCGGCAGAAGAGATTGTTCTTGACAAAGCAGACCATCACTTGTCGGGTTACATTGGTGTATGATACTGCTTCGACCCACTTAGTGAAGTAAGCAATGGCTACCAGGATGAACCGATCATGCCAATCATGCCAATCATGTTGATCCCCCATATAGAGAAAGGAAATGGAGAAGAAAGAACTTTGAGATGAGTTGGAGGTACATGGATCTTGTCGGCGTATATCTGTCATACCCCAAATTTGTCCTACCTGTATAGCTTTCATCTGTACTATCCATTCACTAATCATTATTCAAAAAAATCCAAAAATCCGTTGTCTTCAACGTCATCTATCTCTTATTTGTTGTCCATTCTTATTCATATCCACTTTTTAACCTTTTTTATTATCCATCCAATCTAATATCCATTTTTTATTTTTATTCTTTATCCACATCATTCTCATTTACCAAATTAATTGTCCATTCATTTTTTCATCCAAGTTTTAACCCACCTATCCATTTGAATAACCAATTTTCTCTAAACCATTTTCAACTCATTTCAAAAATCTATCCAAAATATCCATCTCAAGTCCTCTTTTTCTTTCTTTATCCAAAAAATCCATTATCCAATATTTCCATTACATATCCATTTAAAACCAATTTTACCCCATTATTAATTATCCGATTCTTATCCATTTTAACTATCCTCAAAATCCATCAAAATCCATTTTATTCAATTATCCTTTTACACTTTTTCTTTTGTCCATTTTTAATCCATTTGAAAGTCCAAATTCCAATTTATCCACATACATTATCCATTTTCCACATAAATTATCCTTTTACACTTTTTCTTTTGTCCAATTATCCTTATACAAGTTTATTCTACAATAGAAATTACAAAAGGAGAACAAAACAAATTGGCACCAAGTTATGGGCACCATACAACTTTCCATGAGCCACTTTTTGGAGCCTATACTATTACACAGCAAATTGCAGAAGAAACCACACAAAATCAAAACATTTCCTTTTATACCACTCCACAACTGTCCATTCTAAGCATCACCTGCGAAACCTGCATGATCACGGACAAAACCTTAAGAGCTAACACCTTTCCACCTTTCCAAAAGTTGCAGCACAATTACAAATGACAACCAACAACAACAATCCACAAAACCGATTTTCAGCGTATACAACGAAAAAGGTGAAACGAGTAAGGACCATGCCTCATAACAATCTTTTTGCAGCAGAAGCCCCACAAACTGTTTTTTACAACCACGCTCCCAAACCGTACAACAATTAAGCAAAACCACTACACCGTAATCACACAACGCAGGAAAACGTCCTAACAATTCCCTCTCATATCCCAATCCACCCTCCTCTTCTCCTATAAAACAAACTCTTCCTCACTCTTATTTGAAAAAACGGAACCGACACTCACCTCCTTCAATAAACCATTCAACATCCAAACAAACCCAAATCACTCAGAATCACAACCCCAAATCGAACCCACTAAACAACCGGCCCCAATCTTCATCTTCAACAACAACCTTTTTTTTTTAATCTTCGACACCCTTATTCAACTTCAACCTTTCTCAGCCTCCATTCTCAAACAACTCAAACACTCTTCAAATCCTTCACAAGCCAAACCCATTTCCTTCAAATCACCCACAGTCGTGAAACCAAAACCGAGCAAAAATTAAAACGAAGAAGGAGATGAGACTGAATCAAAGGAGAAGAATGAGCCAAGATTCACAAACCTGAAACCGCGACGAACGAAGCCCCCTCCACCATCGATAACCGCTCGCGACACACTTCGCCACCAATAGTCTTCAACAACAGCGACGCAACCATCGCACCACCGTGAAAACTCGCGAAAGAGATCCATCAGAGAGAGGCAAACCACATGTTCTCTGTATTCTTATTTCTAAATGTATGTTGGTGGTGATGGAACATGTTCTTTTCCGTTCTGTTTGTTTCTCTAAATTTGTGCTTTATATTTTAAAAAGAAGATGATCTAGTTCCGGGTTTCTCATAACCCTCATTTGCAAAGAAAAACGAATTGGGTTTGAATGTAACCCGACCCATCCTTGGAGCGCCCATCTGGACTATGGCTTCACTTGGGCCTTAAAGACCAACTCCTCACTTCACCAGCTTCATACGCTTACCCCTTCCCTTTAATGCTTTTTATTTTTTTTCATTTTGATTAAGTTTTTAAATTTTAATTAGTTTTTAATTTGCTTTGTTATTTTCCTCTCAATATTTTGTTTTACATTTCATTTTAATATTTTCCGGGCCAATGACATAAAGATATTCATAGTTTAATCAAAATGATTAAATTGTGATTTATTTGAGGCCCACCATTTTTATTCTTTTTTATTTCGATTTATGTATTTATTTCACTTTATTTTGTATTTATCATTTTATTAGATTTTTGTTAGTATTTTGGGTCAATGAAAACCAAATATCGATCGATTTATCGATTTCTCGATTAAATCTCGATAAAGGTGAGACCTTTATCCTTCGTATTCATTGTCTCGATTTTATTTTATTTTCTATCATTTTTGTGTCATTTACATTTATGTTGGGTCGATGAAAACCAAATATCGATCGATTTATCGAAGTTTCGACTAAATCTCGATAAAGGTGAGACCTTTATGCCTTTATTCATATTTCCGATTTAATTTCTAATTTCTATTTAATTTTCATTTTCACATATTCTTTTATTTTCATTTTGGGTCCATGAAAGTCAAAAGTCTGATTATCAACTTACCGATTAAATCGCGATTAAGACGAGACCGATTTTATATCCATATTATATCTTGTCCATTTTATATTATATTATTGTTGTACATATTATCATATTGTATCATATTCATATCCATTTCATTTTATTCACCCTTAATCGAAAACAATTAACAATTATCGAAACCCTAAAAACAATCACATGAACGGACTGTTGATTATGAGGACCACTTGCTCGACGCTTGTTCAAGGCTAGTTTAGGACACCTTTGCACACACACACGGCTTTCTCTTGGGCTACCTTACAATGAGACCATTTATTTCCGTCAACACTTGTAATTTACATGTATCCCTCCCCCATTCCGATGTACGCACTTAATATTGTTTTGATTGTGGTTTGTTTACTAGGAGCACCCCTATGGACTAGCATAGGCAACCCATTTTCAAACCAAAACCTCGATTCGTCGTCGAGACATTTTTCAAACAACCCATTTTCAAACCAAAACTCTCGATTCGTCGTCGAGCCACTTTCCAAATCAACCTCAAGTATTCAAACCAAATTCTTTTCACAAACAAACAAACCCTTGATCCAACGTCAAGCGGATTTTTATAATCAAAGTTCGAAAACAACTAACAATTATCGTAACTCTTTAAGGTGAAAAATGGGGGTTCAAGTCTTTGATCTCTCTTCGATTGTTTGGGTGCGAGTTCTCTTACTCGTGTGTAAGCATTTGACGCCTCTTCCTTTAACAAATCTAACTTTTTTTAAATCAATCAAGCGCATACAATAAACCCTTGATCCAACATCAAGCGGATTTTCACAATAAACCTCAAAACGATTAATAACTATTGGAACTTCTCAAGGTGAAAAATGGGGGGTTCAAGTCTTTGATCTCTCTTCGATTGTTTAGGTTCGAGTTCTCTTACTCGTGTGTAAGCAATTGGCACCTCTCTTTTAAAATCAACCAACTCCCTCCTTTTCGTGGGCGTACCATGAACTACGACTGCTCTGATTCTTTATTCTCGTCCGAATAAAGATACGTAGGCACAAGATTGCGATGATCTTGGCGAGTACACTACCATCTTTTTCTGTCAAACCCCGTAGTCGAACTACGATTGCTCTGATTTCTCATTCTCGTCCGAATGAGCATATGTAGGCCCGAGATCGCGATGATCTTGCCGAGCACCCTATCCTAAAACCACCCCTTTCCCCTTAGCATTCGTTCCCTCTTATCTTTACTTTCCCGCATTTATTTTTGAGTAGAAAACAAACAAACTTAGCTAACGAGTATCGTGATTTGAATCAAGAGGTTCCCGTTGAGTACAACGGATGTGAGGGGGTGTGCGTACCTTCCCCTCACGTAATCGACTCCCGAACCCAGAATGTGGTTGCGACGACCATGGTCTTATCCATCTCCTTAAAGGTTTTCTCGATATTTTCCTTTCCCTCTTTTGGGATAAATAAATTTCGGTGGCGAATCTATCGAACCGTTTTCCGCGCCTTTCGCGCGAGGGTCGTATTTTCTCGATGAATTTTTTGAGGTGCGACAGCTGGCGACTCTGCTGGGGATATTTGCTCCATACAAGAGAGAGTCAAGCCTATCTTGATTCGAATCGCTAGCTCTTTAGCTTTGTTTATTTATTTTCTTCTCATTTATTCGTTTGCTTATTTATTTGTGTTACCTTTTGTAACATTGTTGGGTTGTTCTGATATTGGGAACTTTGTGAGACGGCTCTACACCCGAGTCGAGAAAAACCCTAGGATTAGGATGGTGGTTGTGTAGTGTAGGCTTGCGTGGTCTCTTCAGCGTGAGTTGAAGTAAAAACCACCGTTTGGAGTAGACTCCCTTAGAGATATTATTGTTGTGGTGAAACTTTGCCATGATGGTAATATCTTTGAGGTGGGTCGTCAATCCCAAGGACCATTAACCCAATTTACCCGTGGTGGTTGGTAGTGTTAATTCTATGTGAGTTAATGTGAACGTCCCAATCAGATGAGATCCCTTGAACGTATTACTTCCTGACAGTAATATTGTCGACCTCGATCTAGGATTCTGAGAACCTTATTTAGAACCCGTGTGTCGATGGTTATGTAGTGGGCGCCTCTGAGGAATCTTTCTCGTGGGGAAGAAATGAAGACCTCACCTAGACGAGATTGTTTCGAGGATATTATAGTCGGATGTCTCTTCGTCTCGGTTATAATGTTTTCAAAATATATCCGTAACTCTAGGCACCTACCCATCGTAGAAACCTACCTGTGGGTTTTCTTGATCCTAGCTGTGGTTCTTGACTCGTTTCTCCGGCCAACCTCATAACCGTTTGAAGTTGTTTGATCCTGCGATCCTGGATCTTGCACCTTGCATTGCATCTCATATCATTGTATTGCATTGCATCTGATACGCATCTTGCATTGCATTTTCTACCTCAGAATCTCACTTTAACTTCCTTCCTTCTCTAGTAAATCAAGTTGATTCCTCGACATCGGTACGCAACTCGAGCCAATACTAGACGCATGATGGAGCAGATTCAACAGGAGCAAGTTGCCTTTAGAGAAGAGTTGGACTCTATGAAAGGAAAGATCGACCAGATTCTCGAAGCCATCATGATGGCCAGGAAAGAAGAAGAACTACGTGAAGCCGCTGCTGCCAACAATGCTGTGCAGGGTCAAGCATCTACCTCAAGGATCTTTGTTCCTGTTCCCAATCCAATCAATTATGGGATCCTGATGAACTTCACTCTTGCCGCCAAAGGAGTCACTTCTCAACCCCTTCCAACATCTAGAGTTACCGTTGGGGCCATTCCCCAAGCCCAGCCTGTTGTCACTCAGATTCCTATTCCTCATGTTGAAGAAGGTCTAGTAGATCAGTATGATGAGATACAAAACTATCAGGCTGCCATCCCAATTGTCAATCCTGCTGCTGCTCAGGATTCTGAAGCTATCAAGATGTGTCGTGATCTAGCTGAGAAACTCCGAGTCATGGAGGGACGCAACTCAACTTCTTTGAATGCTCTGGATATGTGTTTGGTACCAGATGTTGTCATTCCTCCCAAGTTCAAAGTACAAGAATTCCCGAAGTACAAAGGCCTCAGTTGTCCCCACATGCATCTAAGGATGTACTGTCGCAAGATGGCTGCCCATGCCAAAGATGAAAAGCTGATGATCCATTGCTTCCAAGACAGTCTGTCTGGGGCATCTCTTGAGTGGTACATGCAACTGGAGCGTAGTAATGTGCGCACTTGGGATGATTTAGCTGACGCATTTGTCAAGCAGTACAAGTATAAAACTGACCTTGCTCCAAACCGTACCCAACTTCAGAGCATGACGCAGAAGGACAACGAATCCTTTAAGGAGTACGCGCAACGATGGAGAGAGCTAGCTGCAAGAGTGCATCCACCTCTAGTTGACCGTGAACTGATTGATATCTTCATGGGCACTTTGCAAGGCCAGTACTATGAAAAGCTGATTGGCAATGTCTCAGCGGGATTCTCTGATTTGGTGATTATTGGTGAGAGAATCAAAGAGGGTCTGAAAAGTGGAAAGATCCAAGGAGTTTCTAGCAGCCAGCCTCAGGCCAAGAAACCTTTCAACAATGGATACAAGAAGAAAGAGGGCAAAACAAACGTTGTCCATGCTCAGAAAGGGAAAGCTCAACAACAAGCTCCCCCTCTAATGCCTTTTCAAATGCCATACTTCCAGTATCCGTATGTTGCTGCTGCGCAATACGCTCCAATGCCTTATCATCCAGCTATTCCAACTGTTCAAGCTCCAATGCCTCAGCAACAAGCTCCTCAGCAACAGTCATACAATCAGCAAGGGTATCAGTATCCTCCTCAACATCAACAACAGAGAGCTGCTAAAGAAGGTCAGCCTAATCAACAAAGGACAAGGAGGTTTGATAGAGACTTTGATCATTTGCCAACCACATATGCTCAGATCTTTGCTCAATTGATGGAGAAGAGGGTTGTTACTCCAAGAGACTTAGCTCCTTCAACTGTCATCCCTCCAGATTATGATGCCAATGCTCATTGCGAGTTTCATAAGGGTGCTCCAAGGCATACAATTGAGGACTGCAGAGCTTTCAAACACAAGGTTCAGGACATGATCGACTCAAAGTTTCTCACGTTCAATGGGAAGGCTGCAAGCGTCACCAACAACCCTCCGCCTCCACCAAAATAGGGCCAGCATCAAAGTCAAGTCAAGTCAACTCAAGTCAAGTTCAAGTTCAAGTTTCCCTGAAGAAGGCAGCCATGTTGCCATTCCATCATTTACATTCTTGTATTTTGCTTATGTTTGTTTAAGTATTGTATGCATTAAACATTGTCGTTTGTATTTGGTTTTCTTAATATATTGATTATGCATGTTTCAAATCAGTTATGTCGTATTCACTCATTTCTTTCATTTACTGCAAAACACCGACACATTTATTTCCACTTCACTCTCTTTATCAACTGTTGTTTAGCAATAATTGGAGGGAGGATGATGACAAAGAAATAACCATAATTGCAAACCGTATGCTTTCGGATAAAATCTCGCCAAGGATGTATAGGCATTGCTTCAATTCCCCCAAACACTGGAGATACAAGGAGTTAATCCCTAGTAAACCACTTCGAGCCTAGAAGTAGCAGTTTCCTTCGGATCTACAAACCCTTACACTAAACCTGGGGCAGGGTAGTGTTCAGTTAACCCAATTACGCACTCAAATCACAAAGCAAAATTCCACAAGACATGACGGTTGTCCATTAATACCCATGACTTGGCAGTCACAACCCTCCAACAAAAACCAAAATTAAAAAAAAAAAATCAAAAGCCTGCTAAGTCAAGCACCTTAAAGGAGACTTAGGCAAAAAATCAAGATTACCCTTATGGACTCAAAAAAACGAAATCAGTCCATGCAAAAGATAGGGATCAAAAGCAAAATCAAAAGAGGCCCCCGAATCCTCACCAAAAACAAAATAAGATCCAGTGACCACCATATCAAAACCAAAGGGTCACTGACACCCATCAAAAACAAAATAAGGTGGCTGCCATGTCAAGCAAACCTTGGCCATCACTCTTACACCGTCAACCCTCTTGGAATACAAAAATGTGCAGAATTAACTGAACGTAGGACTGGAGTTCATCACGAAGAAGGGGTGGGTACAAATCATAATTTGAGCCTAATATCCTTTGTTTCATAAACCATAAACCAGACCACGTTACAACCCTCGAAAGACCTAATTGAGGCAAGGTTTATTCTGAAAGCATACTATCGCAAGGTTGCGTAACCTGACTCCTCATATTTGCTAATCTTTAGCATTGGTGTCATTCTCCTTGCTATATCTTTCACACCACCAAAATCAGCACAACGTTTGGGCTAACGGCCCATTCGTCTCACTATCACGACACTCCAATAAACGACTCTTTTTCAAAACTTGCATGAGCATTGTATTAAGATTACCATTTGTAAAGGTGCAATTTTAACTGCGAATCAGTGCCAGACATCAAAACAATTCCAACAAGGGGCAATCGAAGAGGAATTTGAACTTTCAATGGTGCCAACCCGAAGCAAGACTCCCTCAAAACCCGCAACCTGGGGTAAACTCGTTCAACAGCTTAATCAGGGGCAAGTCATCTCAAAGCACGTCAAGGCTCAACATTCAAAAATCAACTTCCAGAACTGGTTAATCAGGGGCAGACCATTACCATGTTCAAACTGGGGCAAGACCCATTGCAGCAAGTAACCCTGACTATCAAGCAAAATTGTGGTTCTCTCAGAAGTGAACTCACGACTTATCATCAAGCAATCAAACTTGAGGCTTCAAGAGCATCTTCGACTACATCAATCATGGCATCTTCAACGAACTGAGTGTCGAGGAAATCAAATCCCTCCCACCGCCCAAAGTCCAATCCTCATTGGCAACTACCGAAAGTCCACCATGCTGGCACCCTCCAAACTTATCCAATCACCCGTCTTTAATCATGTGCATCATATGCATCATACGCATTTGCATTCAGAATCATTTACATCATACGCATACCCAAAAACCAAATCATACTTCCCCAGCACCTGCATCTCCGCGCGTCAGCATTTGCATTGCACAAACTCAAGCATTCATACAGGTGCGAGATCCAGGATCAATCTCAAGGCTCCGAGACGATCTTCAACCCAGGCAGGGGTACCTTCTTCAAATATGTGGGCGTTCCTTACAAAGTTGGTTCAACCTTTTGCTGATCAAGACAAGACTGCAAGCAATCTTCAGCCCAGGCAGGGGCATTTTCATCAAATTCGTGGGCGTTCCTCACGAAGTTAGTTCAACCTTTTGCTGACCAAGATCAAGACAAGAGGTCAAGCAATCCTCAGCCCAGTCAGGGGCACCTTCTTCAAGTTCATGGGCGTTCCCCAAGAAGTCTTCAACCTTCTATTGGTGATACTGTGATCTCCAAGCAAGTCAGTGGGCGTTCCTCATTGAATTATTTTCTTCGTGGTCGAACTACGACTGCCCTGATTCTTTATTCTCGTCCGAGTAAAGATACGTAGACACAAGATTGCGTAGATCTTGGCGGGTTACCTTTTCCTTTTTTCGCTGGTTACCTTATCCATTTTTCACTATTTCCCTTTCGTGGGCTTTCCTCATTGAATTCTTTACTTCAACCTTTCATGGATGTCTCCAAATAAATCTCATCACACCCCCAGCAAACTTGACCTGATGTCAATTGCCTTACTATCATTCTTTTAGTGATAGCCAAACACAATCGACTCATTTCAACTTGCATCCTTTTGGTGTTGGTCCTCACAAATAAGGAGTTCCTATCATCCTTTTGGTGGTAGTAGCTTGTGTTGATCCGTCAACCTTTTGGTGTCGCTAATCCTTAAACCCTTGGTCTGTGTGTCATCCTTTTGGTGAGTGACAACCTTTGTGTGTGTGTGCCCTATTATCTCGTCGGTAATAGCAGGTTGTGTGTGTGTGCCCTATTATCTCGTCGGTAATAACAGGTTGTGTGTGTGTGCCCTATTATCTCGTCGATAATGGCAGGCTTTGACCTTATTTTCTATCCTTTTGGTAGAAGGGTCAGTGTGCGTGTGTGCCCTATTATCCTGTTGGTAATAGCAGGTTGTAACCTCATTTTCATCCTTTTGGTGGAAGGGTCTGTGTGCGTGTGTACCCTATTATCTCGTCGGTAATAGCAGGCTTTGACCTCATTTTCATCCTTTTGGTGGAAGGGTCTGTGTGCGTGTGTGCCCTATTATCTCGTCGATAATGGCAGGCTTTGACCTCATTTTCTATCCTTTTGGTAGAAGGGTCTGTGTGCGTGTGTGCCCTATTATCTTGTCGGTAATAGCAGGCTTTGACCTCATTTTTCATCCTTTTGGTGGAAGGGTCTGTGTGCGTGTGTGCCTTATTACTTCGTCGGTAGTAGTAGGCGTTGACCTCGTTTCCATCCTTTTGGTGGAAGGGTTTGTGTGCGTGTGTGCCCTATTATCCTTTTGGTAATAGCAGGCTGTGTTGCGTGCCCTATTACTTCGTCGGTAGTAGCAGGAGTTGACCTCGTTTCCATCCTTTTGGTGGAAGAGTCTGTGTGCGTGTGTGCCCTATTATCTCGTCGGTAATAGCAGGCTTCGACCTCATTTTCAGCCTTTTGGTGGAAGGGTCTGTGTGCGTGTGTGCCCTATTATCTTGTCGGTAATAACAGGCTTTGACCTCATTTTCATCCTTTTGGTGGAAGGGTCTGTGTGCGTGTGTGCCCTATTATTCTTTTGGTAATAGCAGGTTGTGTGTGTGTGCCCTATTATCCTTTTGGTAGTAGCAGGTTGTGTTGTGTGCCCTATTATCCTTTTGGTAGTAGCAGACTGTGTTGTGTGCCATACTATCCTTTTGGCAGTAGCAGGCTGTGTTGTGCGCCCTATTATCCTTTTGGTAATAGCAGGCTTTGGCCTCTTTTTCCATCCTTTTGGGGGAAGGGTTTGTGTGCGTGTGTGCCCTATTATCCTTTTGGTAATAACAGGCTGTGTTGTGTGCCCTATTACTTCGTCGGTAATAGCAGGTTGTGTCGTGTGCCATACTATCCTTTTGGTAGTAATCGGCTTTGACCTCTTTTCCATCCTTTTGGTGGAAGGGTTTGTGTGCGTGTGTGCCCTATTATCTTTTTGGTAATAGCAGGTTGTGTTGCGTGCCTTATTACTTCGTCGATAATAGCCGGCTTTGACCTCTTTTCCATCCTTTTAGTGGAAGGGTCTGTGTGCGTGTGTGCCCTATTATCTTTTTGGTAATAGCAGGCTGTGTTGCGTGCCCTATTACTTCATCGGTAATGGCAGGCTTTGACCTCATTTTCATCCTTTTGGTGGAAGGGTCTGTCTGCGTGTGTGCCCTATTATCCTTTTGGTAATAGCAGGCTGTGTTGGGTGCCCTATTATTTCGTCGATAATAGCAGGCGTTGACCTCATTTTCCATCCTTTTGATGGGAGGGTCCGTGTGTGTGTGTTCACTATCATCCTTTTGGTGATAGGTCTGTCATCCTTTTGATGTCAGATTTATTCTGTTATTCCAACTTCTCAATCCTTTTCTATCTTTCGGACAAATTTGTGGTCTTCTTCATATCTAATTGTCTTATACCTCGAAAGAACGAACACCGCATCAGTTCATCTCACTCGGTTTAAGCCAATTAGATAGGCGCATCTGTCATACCCCAAATTTGTCCTACCTGTATAGCTTTCATATGTACTATCCATTCACTAATCATTATTCAGAAAAATCCAAAAATCCGTTGTCTTCAACTTCATCTATCTCTTATTTGTTGTCCATTCTTATTCATATCCACTTTTTAACCGTTTTTATTATCCATCCAATCTAATATCCATTTTTTATTTTTATTCTTTATCCACATCATTCTCATTTACCAAATTAATTGTCCATTCATTTTTTCATCCAAGTTTTAACCCACCTATCCATTTGAATAACCATTTTTCTCTAAACCATTTTCAACTCATTTCAAAAATCTATCCAAAATATCCATCTCAAATCCTTTTTTTCTTTCTTTATCCAAAAAATCCATTATCCAATCTTTCCATTACATATCCATTTAATATCCATTTAAAACCAATTTTACCCCATTATTAATTATCCGATTCTTATCCATTTTAACTATCCTCAAAATCCATCAAAATCCATTTTATTCAATTATCCTTTTTCACTTTTTCTTTTGTCCATTTTTAATCCATTTGAAAGTCCAAATTCCAATTTATCCACATACATTATCCATTTTCCACATAAATTATCCTTTTACACTTTTTCTTTTGTCCAATTATCCTTATACAAGTTTATTCTACAATAGAAATTACAAAAGGAGAATAAAATAAATTGGCACCAAGTTATGCGCACCATACAACTTTCCATGAGCCACTTTTTGGAGCCTATACTATTACACAGCAAATTGCAGAAGAAGCCACACAAAATCAAAACATTTCCTTTTATACCACTCCACAACTGTCCACTCTAAGCATCACCTGCGAAACCTGCACGATCACAGAAAAAACCTTAAGAGCTAACACCTTTCCACCTTTCCAAAAGTTGCAGCACAATTACAAATGACAACCAACAACAACAATCCACAAAACTGATTTTCAGCGTATACGACGAAAAAGGTGAAACGAGTAAGGACCATGCCTCATAACAATCTTTTTGCAGCAGCAGCCCCACAAACTATTTTTTACAACCACGCTCCCAAACCGTACAACAATTAAGCAAAACCACTACACCGTAATCACACAACGCAGCAAAACGTCCTAACAATTCCCTCTCATTTCCCAATCCACCCTCCTCTTCTCCTATAAAACAAACTCTTCCTCACTCTCATTTGAAAAAACGGAACTGACACTCACCTCCTTCAATAAACCATTCAACATCCAAACAAACCCAAATCACTCAGAATCACAACCCCAAATCGAACCCACCAAACAACCGGCCCCAATCTTCATCTTCAACAACAACATTTTTTTTAAATCTTCGACACCCTTATTCAACTTCAACCTTTCTCAGCCTCCATTCTCAAACAACTCAAACACTCTTCAAATCCTTCACAAGCCAAACCCATTTCCTTCAAATCACCCACAGTCGTGAAACCAAAACCGAGCAAAAATTAAAACGAAGAAGGAGATGAGACGGAATCAAAGGAGAAGAATGAGCCAAGATTCACAAACCTGAAACCGCGACGAACGAAGTCTTCTCAGCCATCGATAACCGCTCGCGACACACTTCACCACCAATAGTCTTCAACAACAGCGACGCAACCATCGCACCACCGTGAAAACTCGCGAAAGAGATCCATCAGAGAGAGGCAAACCACATGTTCTTTGTATTCTTATTTCTAAACGTATGTTGGTGGTGATGGAACATGTGCTTTTCCGTTCTGTTTGTTTCTCTAAATTTGTGCTTTATATTTTTAAAAGAAGATGATCTAGTTCCAGGTTTCTCATAACCCTCATTTCCAAAGAAAAACGAATTGGGTTTGAGTGTAACCCGACCCATCCTTGGAGCGCCCATCTGGACTATGGCTTCACTTGGGCCTTAAAGACCAACTCCTCACTTCATCAACTTCATACGCATACCTCTTCCCTTTAATGCTTTTTAGTTTTTTTTCATTTTGATTAAGTTTTTTTAATTTTAATTAGTTTTTAATTTGCTTTGTTTATTTTCCTCTCAATATTTTGTTTTACATTTCATTTTAATATTTTCCGGGCCAATGACATAAAGATATTCATAGTTTAATCAAAATGATTAAATTGTGATTTATTTGAGGCCCACCATTTTTATTCTTTTTTTATTTCGATTTATGTATTTATTTCACTTTATTTTGTATTTGTCATTTTATTAGATTTTTGTTAGTATTTTGGGTCAATGAAAACCAAATATCGATCGATTTATCGATTTCTCGATTAAATCTCGATAAAGGTGAGACCTTTATCCTTCGTATTCATTGTCTCGATTTTATTTTATTTTCTATCATTTTTGTGTCATTTACATTTATGTTGGGTCGATGAAAACCAAATATCGATCGATTTATCGAAGTTTCGACTAAATCTCGATAAAGGTGAGACCTTTATGCCTTTATTCATATTTCCGATTTAATTTCTAATTTCTATTTAATTTTCATTTTCACATATTCTTTTATTTTCATTTTGGGTCCATGAAAGTCAAAAGTCTGATTATCAACTTACCGATTAAATCGCGATTAAGACGAGACCGATTTTATATCCATATTATATCTTGTCCATTTTATATTATATTATTGTTGTACATATTATCATATTGTATCATATTCATATCCATTTCATTTTATTCACCCTTAATCGAAAACAATTAACAATTATCGAAACCCTAAAAACAATCACATGAACAAACTGTTGATTATGAGGACCACTTGCTCGACGCTTGTTCAAGGCTAGTTTAGGACACCTTTGCACACACACACGGCTTTCTCTTGGGCTACCTTACAATGAGACCATTTATTTCCGTCAACACTTGTAATTTACATGTATCCCTCCCCCATTCCGATGTACGCACTTAATATTGTTTTGATTGTGGTTTGTTTACTAGGAGCACCCCTATGGACTAGCATAGGCAACCCATTTTCAAACCAAAACCTCGATTCGTCGTCGAGACATTTTTCAAACAACCCATTTTCAAACCAAAACTCTCGATTCGTCTTCGAGCCACTTTCCAAATCAACCTCAAGTCTTCAAACCAAATTCTTTTCACAAACAAACAAACCCTTGATCCAACGTCAAGCGGATTTTTATAATCAAAGTTCAAAAACAACTAACAATTATCGTAACTCTTTAAGGTGAAAAATGGAGGTTCAAGTCTTTGATCTCTCTTCGATTGTTTGGGTGCGAGTTCTCTTACTCGTGTGTAAGCAATTGACGCCTCTTCCTTTAACAAATCTAACTTTTTTTTTAAATCAATCAAGCGTATACAATAAACCCTTGATCCAACATCAAGCGGATTTTCACAATAAACCTCAAAACGATTAATAACTATTGGAACTTCTCAAGGTGAAAAATGGGGGGTTCAAGTCTTTGATCTATCTTCGATTGTTTAGGTGCAAGTTCTCTTACTCGTGTGTAAGCAATTGGCGCCTCTCTTTTAAAATCAACCAACTCCCTCCTTTTCGTGGGCATACCACGAACTACGACTGCTCTGATTCTTTATTCTCGTCCGAGTAAAGATACGTAGGCACAAGATTGCGATGATCTTGGCGAGCACACTACCATCTTTTTCCGTCAAACCCTGTAGTCGAACTACGATTGCTCTGATTTCTCATTCTCGTCCGAATGAGCATACGTAGGCCCGAGATTGCGATGATCTTGCCGAGCACCCTATCCTAAAACCACCCCTTTCCCCTTAGCATTCGTTCCCTCTTATCTTTACTTTCCCGCATTTATTTTTGAGAAGAAAACAAACAAACTTAGCTAACGAGTATCGCGATTCGAATCAAGAGGTTCCCGTTGAGTACAACGGACGTGAGGAGGTGCGCGTACCTTCCCCTCACGTAATCGACTCCCGAACCCAGAATGTGGTTGCGACGACCATGTTCTTATCCATCTCCTTAAAGGTTTTCACGATATTTTCCTTTCCCTCTTTTGGGATAAATAAAGTTCGGTGGCGACTCTGTCGAACCGTTTTCCGCGCCTTTCGCGCGAGGGTCGTATTTTTTTGATGAATTTTTCGAGGTGCGACAATATCTGACACTTGTAAAACCTCCTCATGTACTTGTAGCAATTGGATTCCATTGTCAACCAATAATATCCTGATCTCAGAATTTTTATTGCCATTGTGTGTCCATTGGCATGAGTGCCAAAGGATCCTTTGTGAATCTCTTTCATTAACATGTTCGCTTCTTGTCTGTCTACGTATTTGAGAAAAACCATCTCGAAGTTTCTCTTGTAGAGTATATCATTGTTTTGGAAGAAGTTGCTAGCCAGTATTCTGAGAGTCTTCCTATCTTTTCTTGATGCCCCATGCGAGAATTCTTGTCTTTGAAGGAATCACTTGATATCATGATACCATGGTTTGTCATCTTTGTCTACTTCAACCGCCAAGATGTAAGCGGGCCTATCACGGTGCATTATATCGATTTTGGGTACGTCGTTCCATCGACTTACACTAATCATGGAGAATAGAGTAGCCAATGTATCAGCCATGTGGCTTTCTTCACGAGGAATGTGAGGAAACTCAATTTTGTTGAAGAAGGGCAACAACCTTCTTGCATAGTCTTTGTAAGGAATCAATCCCGATTGATATGTGTTCCACTCTCCTTCGATCTAATTTATAACCAGGGCTGAGTCTCCAAACACATCTGAATTCTTTATCATTAAATTAACAACTTCTTCGAGGCCCATGATGCAAGTTTCGTATTCAGCCTCATTGTTTGTACATTTGAATGCCAATCTGGCAGTGAAAGGGATATGGGTACCCTGAGGTGTCACGATGATTTCCCCAATTCCATTTCCATAAGTGTTGACAGTTCCGTCGAATATTAGTCCCCATTGGGAACCTGGTTTTGGCCCTTTGTTTGGTAGCGGTTCATCGCAATCTTTCATTTTTAGGTACATGACATCTTCGTCCGGGAAATCAAATTTGACTGATCCCTGATCGTCAATTGGTTGATGAGCCAAATGATCGGCTAGAATACTTCCTTTGACGGCTTTCTAAGCATGGTGCTCGATGTCGTATTCCGATAACAACATCTGCCAATGGGCAATCCTTCATGTTAAGGCAGGCTTTTCAAAGACATACTTGATCGGGTCCATTTCGGAGATTAACCAAGTAGTGTGACAAATCATGTACTGGTGAAGACGTTTGACTGCCCAAGCCAGAGCGCAACAAGTTTTCTCGAGCATAGTGTATCGAGTTTCACAGTCCGTGAACTTCTTGCTTAAGTAATAAATAGCATACTCCTTTCTTTTTGTTTCGTCTTGTTGTCCAAGCACACAACCCATGGAGTCTTCCAAGACTGTTAAGTAGATGATCAATGGTCTTCCTTCCACTGGAGGAGACATAATCGGTGGATTTAGCAGAAATTCTTTGATGTTATCGAAATCCTTTTGGAAGTCTTCTGTCCATACACAACTTTGGTTCTTTCTGAGTAGTTTGAAGATTGGCGCACATGTCGCGGTCATGAGGGATATGAATCTTGAGATGTAATTGAGACGTCCCAAAAATCATCTTACTTGTTTTTCAGTCTTTGGGGAAGGCATTTCTTGAATGGCCTTAACTTTGTCGGGATCAACCTCAATTCCTTTATGGCTGACGATGAATCCTAAGAGCTTTCCCGAGCGAACACCGAATGTACATTTGTTGGGATTCAGGCGGAGTTTGTATTTTCTCAGACGCTCGAATAACTTTGATAGGTGTTCCACGTGCTCTTCTTCTATTTTAGATTTGGCAATCATGTCATCGACATATACTTCAATCTCTTTGTGCATCATGCCGTGAAACAAAGTTGTCATGGCCCTTTGATAAGTTGCTCCTGCATTCTTCAGACCGAATGACACTACCTTGTAACAAAAGGTGCCCCATGGGGTGATGAATGAAGTTTTCTCCATGTCTTTTGGCGCCATTCTGATTTGATTATAGCTTGAGAATCCATCCATGAAGGAGAATACTTTGAATTTTGTTGTGCTGTAAACTAGCATGTCTATGTGTGGTAGGGGAAATCATCCTTTGGACTTGCTTTGTTTAATTCCCTATAATCTATACACATTCTAACTTTTCCGACCTTTTTGGGAACTTGTACTATGTTGGCTAGCCATTGAGGATAATATGTTGTGGCAAGGAAACCCGCGTCAATTAGTTTTTGCACTTCTTCCTTAATTTTGATGGACATATCTAGATGAGTCCTTCTCAGTTTTTGCTTAACTGGAGGACATTCTATTTTCAGTGGTAAGTGATGTTCCATGATGTTGGTATCTAACCCTGGCATGTCCTGGTAGGACCAAGCAAACACATTTGGAAACTCTTTGAGAAGTTTTATCAAGCCTTTTCTGACAGTTGGACTGAGTAGTGCTCCAATCTTAACTTCTTTCTTTTCTTCTTTTGAACCTAAATTGACCATTTCCAACGACTCTTTATAAGGCTCGATGGACCTCTCCTCTTGTCTAAGTAGCCGGGAGATCTCTTATGGAATTTCTTTGTCCTCTTCTTCTTTAGCTTTAAATACTGGGAATTCAAAGTTGGGAGAAGGCATTGGATCGTAGGTTTCAATGGGGTTTAAAACAAATAATCTGCACGACATGTTGATTCTATTTTAGAAAAGACAGAGAGAATGCAAAAGTGTGTGCAGTGTATTTTTTTTTAAAATGATTTATTTTGGTTTGTTTTTTTAGGATTACCATTTTCTGAAAAAGCGAAAAGTGAAAATAGCAATAAATGACGGGATTCAGAATGACATTATTTATTTATGATTCTTAGATTCTTGAAACATAACCCTATAAAACAAAACTCTGTCGCTTTGGGCGAAGCAAAGAGGGACATTTACAGAAAAAGTAAACCCTATAAAACATTCATTTCACCCGGGCAAGGTGAAAGGTCAAAACAAAGATGTGGCAATTACTTCGATTTATGAACGACAATCGGGACATCGACCGCAACCCAATGGCGACGAACTCCTCAGTGGATCACAAAGTCCGGTACTTTCCTTATTAGTTTGTCTTCAGTAATGACATTGATTTCTGGCGGAGTGGGGTCATTGGAGCCTTCTTCCCATGCAGATTTATCATAAGAGCACTCTTTCGTTGCATCTTCCATAATATTTTTACTCTCAAGAGGATCCCCCCATCCAGTTGGCTGGATGTCCTCATATCTGATGCGAGAGCTTTCAGGAGCAGTGTATTTGACTAGAAAGTCGTACTTGTCGCTCAGTTGCCCCAAGTTATCCCAGGTTTATGTGGGAATAGATGAGTCATCTTCTTCAATGACGTTGACCTCAGGAAATGCATAGTTAATGAATTCTTGTCCCATAATCTTTGAAAATTTATCAACATGGCGTTGGACATTTTCGGAATGTTCTGGGTAAGGATTCCCTGACTCTGGGAGGACAGGCGTATTCTTTTCAAGATCATTTAGCAGATAGGCATTATCTGACTGACTCTTTTGCCCCGAGTCTTCCATGTAAGGTTTCCAGATAGACAAATCATCCAGGGGATCATAGTCAAAGTTATCTTTCATTAGAGTGTCTTCCTCTAATGAGTTGGGTGGAGCACGACATCCTTCGGGATCACAATCTCCATAGATTATTCTAACATCTGATCTTGGTATATATCTGGGACTTTGCTTTGTTGAGCAAAATGGCATGTATATTTCTCCCTGAGATATATAACCTTCATCGTTAAAATAGGATTTCCACTATTCATCTGTATCAGAAGAGTTGTTCCCATTGATGGTGTGGACTTCTTGAGATACTGGGTGGAGGAACCCTCCACTGTGGAAGAAATCCTGAATGGGATGAAAACTTTCATCCTTCTTTGTAGTCTGGGTACATCTTGGAGAAAAACCAAGACCTTTTCTTGTTTTGTTATCAGCAGGAATTATAATCTGTCCCCATCCTTTTATGTCACCATTCCCCACCACTTTGAGAGCGTCTTTGTACGAGGTAATCGTTGTTCATTTTTCTTGGTGATTCTCATTGCTCACCGAGAGTGCTTGAAATTGACTTTCAACAACCTCCTCTGGTTTTATACAGGAGAATGATGATAATTTGTTCACGATTAAAGCTTGTTCTCCGCATACCATGAATAATTTGTCGTTTTTGACAAACTTCAACTTCTGGTGAAGTGCCGAAGTGACTGCCTTGGCTTCGTATATCCAAGGTATTCCTAATAAACAACTATATGCTGCTCGGATGTCCATGACCTGGAAAGTGACTTGGAAAGTGTGGGGGCCAATGGTTATGGGAAGATCAGCTTCGCTGATAACCATTTTTCTGGATCCATCAAAGGCTTTGACGATGATCTCACTGCCTCTCATCGGAGTACCTTGAAAAGATAGTCATACCAAAGTTGACCTTGGCATGACGTTCAAAGATGAACCTGTGTCTACTAGTACGCTGGCTAAAGCATCGTCCTGACAATTGACTGTAATATTGAGTGCCATATTATGATACTTGCCTTCCTCTGGGAGTTCTTCATCACTGAAACCCAAATGATTGCAGGAAGTGATGTTTGAAATAATGTTGTCAAACAAATTAAGCAAACGATAATTAAGCAAACGAATTAAGAAAACCCGTAATATTGAGTGCCATATAATGCTGTTAACGAATTAAGCAAACGATAACACGCAATTAAATTTAGGAACATTCATACAATCGAATTTAATCAATTCTATCCTATGAACACAATCGAATTAAGCAAACGATTGCAATCAAATTAAGCAAATGACTTCATAGGAAAGAATTGAAAGGAACCGAATTTAAATTGATATTAAAATAACCTCAAAGTGATGGAACCCGTAAGCAACATGATTTACCTCCGGGAATTAGTTCTCCATTACAATCGTAAAAAGCAAAGTCAAATCATGAAAAGAAGGTCAAGAATGGTTGTACGGCTGAAACCTTATAAACAAAATAAGGTTTTTCACTGCTAACTCTAACTGGGTCGGAAACATAAACCAGACCCATAAAAAACCCGAAACAAATTATTTTCTAAACTCGGAATTCGGGTTCTGACTTCAACAACTTATTTGACCATCTCTCACTCCGAATCAGCTTCTGTGTAAAACACGAAAGTTGTAGCTCTCTGTCTTAGCTTTTCGTCGACTGGTAGAAGGGGCGGAACGACATCCCGTAGCCCAAGTTATGACCTACGCAATGAAAGGTATCAAATAAGTGTTAATGCAGAAAAATAAGCTGCGAAAATAAAATAAAGGTAAAAACAAACTTAAATATGAAAACACATTAAAATAGTAAAAACACTCAAATAAACTGTAGGAATGCCTAAGTACAAACATAAGAAAATGTGAATTAAAATGCACTGATCAAATTCCCCCACTCTTGAACTTTTGCACTCCGAGAAAAATAGAAATCAAAACTCAAGAACCACAACAGCATTCAGATACTCATTCTAGGCTACAAACTCTTCTTCGGTCAAGATTGCATCGATAGGTACTAATTTTTCACACTAAGGATATCGTAAGAACACAAATCCGCAATTGTGCGGCCATAAACCTCCCTCCTATAAAAACCAATCCAAATCATGTTATTATTATGCTTAAGCCTAACTTACTTATCCTTATTTTTGCTCTCTTTCATTCTAATGCAATCACATTAGACCCGTTATCTATTCACACACATGGTAAATAAGCTTGTTAGTGATTATGATCCATATCTTTTCAACAATTCAAAATTAACCACTTTTTTTTTCTTTTTTTGAAGGTTTCACAACCGTTAGCCTAAGTGAATGGGTGAGGGTCACCTAACTTAAAAGGCGGATTCCTATTTAGATTTCTTATTAAGCACGGGATTTTTCACTTATTTGCATTAGCTTAATTACTTAGTGTGTACTTTTTAGATGGTGCTGACTGCTAAGATAAACTACTCAAGAGCTATTAAAAGATGAGAACTCAAGGCTATGTCATAACAAGTATTCAAAATGATTTCCATATTCAGGAGACTTAAGGTGTTAAAACGATATCGATCTTGTGAACTTTTCCCAAGTCTCCACAATATAGCCTCAAACTAATCTATAGCCTAAAAATTTCAAAAAATGCATTGTGTTTTTAATTTTTTTTTAAATTTTTTTTCACTTAAAGAAAACAGAACAAAACAAAGAAAACTGAAAAAAAAAATAAAACAAAGTAAATGGTTCTCTCCCCCACACTTAAAACACGTATTGTCCTTAATGAAAGAACAAAAATATAAAAATAAGAGTGAGAGAAAGGAAAGAACACACCCAAGTAGTCAAGGTGGATATGTGATCACATAAGCAGCCTTTCTCAAAGAGAGTTCTTCTACAGTTTCTTCTTCCAAAGTGGGGATCTCATAGAGTAACTTTGGGTAGCATCCATTGACCTTAAAATATTTATTAGTGCCTTCTCCTTTTATTCCAGGATCAAAGAAGAATCTTTGATAAGTAAGAGTTTCGAATAGGCACGTGAAAGTGATCTCATTTTCCACAACATCAGAGATTAAAGGATTAAGGGGTTGCCTCACTAATTTTGTTCCATCTTCAATTGAGACCCTACACATACTCATAGATGGGCTAAAATCACGAGTGTCAACCAAGGTCCATCCAATTCCCTTCTTATGCTTCTTCAAAACCTGCAAAAGCTTATTTTCTTGATTAAAATCAAGGTTAAAAGAAATTATAACTGGTAGCTTTTCATTCCTCTCTAAATAGGAATATTTCAAATTACAGAAAGTGGTTTAATCTCTAAGGAATGAGGTTGTTCAATGGACGTAATGGTTGGGGCAACAGGGATGTCAAGAGCTTCAGCTGCATAAACAACATCATGAAAATCATCACCCTGCAAGGCATCGTTAATCTCAGCGCAAACAGAGCAACCTTTAGTGTCCGTACATAAATCGCAAGAGTAAGTATCATCATAATCTAATAAAGATGGAAAATCAGATAACAACTCAGGATAAGTATCATCAACTAAATCAGACAGTAACTCTTTTGGATTCACTACTGTTTGAGCAGGTAGTTGGTTTGATTCTTGAGCTTGCTTCATGGCATTCACTAAAGTGGCAAATTGTCCAATCTGTGTCGGCAAAGCCTAAATAGTAGAATTTGTTCGTTGTTGAAACTGGAGATCATTTATAGCCATTTTCTTGACAAGGTCCTCTAGTGAAGGTTCGGAAGGTGTGGAGAACACAATATGGAATTCCTTCAGATTCTTATTCGGATCCTCAACTACAAGACCATTAAACCTTGGCAACAAGTGTATTAAACCAGAATTCCAATCGAAAGGAACAGCAGCATCAGTATATTCAATACTTAAATCATTGTAATGAACATCAAGAGCAACAAGCTCTCTTAATGTTCTTTGTTCAACCATGTTATCAAAATGGAGAAAAAAATTAACAAATAATGAGAAAGCACAAAACCAATTCAACAATTCAACAAATGCAGAAATACCAACAATGTCCTTATTGAGAAAAAGAGTGGAAAAATAGAAAAGCGGTTAAAATAAAATATAAAAATTTTAAAAATATGACTAAAAAACAAATCAAATCAGAATAAATCTCTACAAAAAATTTCGAATTTTTTTGAAAATATGAAAATAGAAAATAAATCAAATAAAATAGGAAAATAACGAATTTGCGATTTTCAGAGTCGAAATCATTTAGAATTTCATTCTAAATGAGTAATGTTCGTCGATTTTTTTCTGATTTTCTGGAAACATTTCGAGGCAAATCGAAACAGTAGCTTCCAAACTTACCTAACAGGCTGAAACTCTTATCACTGCACTGCAACCTTGAAAATTAACACGCAAAAACAAAAAACAAAAAAATAAAAAATCTAACAAAACTATAAACTAAAATTCTAAAATTGGCTAAAATCAATAAGAATCCCCGGCAACGGCGCCAATTTGATCTGCTGTCGCGCACGGATAAAAAACGAGTAATTTTAAAAACAGTAGTAACGGTAACGACAACTCGAGTATCGTTCTCACAAGGATTCTTGTCTGATTCAACCAACTAAAGTTAATGTTTAGTGGGGGGTTTTGGTTTTGATTTAGAAAAATAATGAGAAAATAAGTGATTATAAAATAATGATTAAAATAAGTGATTATCAATTAAGTTAAAATGGTTAATCCTACTGATTCGGATTCTGATTTATCATCGGTTACTATAACATCAATCCCTAATCGGATTCGATCCTATTCGATTATGATATCAATCAGACAAGCGCTTATCAAAATCATACGAATTATGTTCCTGTTTACCGAATTAAGCAAACGGTTAAGAATATAACACGCAATTAAATTTAGGAACATGCATACAATCGAATTTAATCAATTATATCCTATGAACACAATCGAATTAAGCAAACGATTGCAATCAAATTAAGCAAATGACTTCATAGAAAAGAATTGAAAGGAACCAAATTTAAATTGATATTAAAATAACCTCAAAGCGCTGGAACCCGTAAGCAGCAGGATTTACCTCCGGGAATTAGTTTTCCATTACAATCGTAAAAAGCAAAGTCAAATCGTGAAAAAACGGTCAACAATGGTTGTACGGCTGAAACCTTATAAACAAAATAAGGTTTTTCACCACTAACTCAAACTGGGTCGGAAACAAAAACCAGACCTATAAAACGACCCGAAACAAATTATTTTCTAAACTTAGAATTCGGGTTCTGACTTCAACAACTTATTTGACCATCTTTCACTTCGAATCAGCTTCTGCGTAAAACATAAAAGTTGTAGCTCTCTGTCTTAGCTTTCTGTCGACTGGTAGAACGCGCGGAACGACATCCCGTAGCCCACGTTATGACCTACACAGTGAAATGTATCAAATAAGTGTTAAGGTAAAAACAAACTTAAATATGAAAACACATTAAAATAGTAAAAACACTCAAATAAACTGTAGGAATGCCTAAGTACAAACATAAGAAAATGTGAATTAAAATGCACTGATCACGCTTTATCAATAATGAAATTGCCTATAACATAGGGAATAAAGAAACTCCCTGGATCTTTCAGTTTCAGAGGCATCCTGTTTTGTATTATTGCACTACACTATTTAGTCAGTGCCACAGTACTATCGTCGTTAAGCTTCCTTTTGTTTAACTAGATTTCTTCAAGAAACTTAGCGTAGAATGGCATTTGGGTAATTTCTTCAGAGAAAGGGATTGTTATGCGGAGTTGCTTAAGAAGTTCTAAAAACTTCTTGAACCGACCCTCTAGTTTAGATTTAGCTCGTCTTTGAGGGCATGGATAGGTGGTTTATATGGAGGTGGAGGGACATAAGGCTTCTCTTTTTCTTGGTTCTCCTTATCCTTGGGGTCTGACCTAATTGTCCTCTTTGGTTCTCCTACAGGGTTATTATCTATCATTCTCTCGAGTTCCTTGTCTATTTCCTTAGTTCTCTCACGTATTGTCTGGTTTTATGTTCGTGGATCGACCGGGCCTTCCAATTATGTCCCACTTTGCAGTTTTATAGCATTGGCGGGACCCTTTAGGTTCGTTTGTAGTTGTCCAGGAAAGATGTCAGTTGAGTCAGCAATAGCTGTTTGTTGTTGTGCCACTTGGGATATTTGTGTCTCTAGAATTTTGTTATACGTGGCCAAAGCATCTACCTTATTTGTCAGTTGTTTTACCAGTTCTTTGGTGTGAACGTTTTGGTTCATAAACTCCTTGTTTGTTGATTCTGAGAAGTGAAAAAGGTTTCCATCATTATTTCAAGATTAGACTTTTTAGGTGCTTAAGGAACAACAAGTGTTGCTTTATGATAACCATAAGGGATAGCGGGTGCGGGGCTTGGAGCAAACAATGCATTGTTGTTCTTATAAGAAAGGTTAGGGTGTTTTCTCCATCAAGGGTTGTTGGTATTGGAGTATGGATTTCCTTGGGCATAATCCAATTAGTCGGATGTAATTCAAGCAAATAAGTGACATTCGGGAGTGTTGTGCCCATGGGCTCCATATAGCTCACAGTTAGGTGTCACAGTAGCTACGACCGTTGTTGAAGTTATGGTCAAAATCTCAATCTTTTGAGTAAGGGCATCTACTTTAGCATTGACATGGTTTATTCCATTAACTTAATACATACCACCTCTCGTCTGGGATTTCTCTACAGAAGTTCGCTCACCTCCCCATTGGTAGTGGTTTTGTGCCATGTTTTATATGAGTTAATAGGCATCTTGGTAGGGTTTGTCCATTAGAGCACCACCAGGTGCAACATCTAAGGTCAATTTGGTGTTGTACAGGAGACCATTGTAGAAGGTATGGATAATCAGCCATTATTCAAGTCCATGATGTGGACATAGCCTCATCATATACTTGTATCTTTCCCGTGCTTCGAAAAGAGATTCTTCATCATTTTTTTTTAAATCCATTGATTTGGCTTCTTAACATAGCTGTTTATCTAGGTGGGAAATATTCTTCTAAGAAGGCGTTCTTTAATTTGTTCCATGTGGTGATGTAGTTGGATGACAGAGTCTGGAGCCAAGCTCTAGCTCTATCTCTCAAATAAAAGGGAAAAAGACGTAATCGTATGGCTTCTGGATGAACACCATTAGCTTTCAATGTGTCTGCGTATTGCACAAACACTTACAGATGAAGGTTCATGTCCTCTATAGGGCTACCAAAGAAGTGGTTCTGTTGCATGATTTACAACAGAGCGGGTTTGAATTCGAAATTGTTCGCCTCGATGGCGGGGGGTGAAATCCTCGAGTGTGGCTCCTCTTGAGATGGAGCAGCATAATCCTTGGGAGGGCGGTTTTGTGGTTTAACCATATCCGGTTCTAGGATATTTGGATCAGGAATGTTATATTTTAAGCAATATTCTCTCATTCAGTGTTTGAGGATTACAAAACGCTCGATTTCATCGATCGGTTGCTCTAACTCTTCTCCTTGTGAGTGAGTGCTTGGTATACAACCGATGAATTAGAGGGAAATAGTTTCCTTAGTCTATATTATGCAACAACGGAGTTATGATATTGACTAAATTGGTCCCCAACAACGGTGCCAAAAACTTGATGGTTGCTAATCGGCAAATGCATAGATTCAATCATAGTTTTAAAAGATATCGAATCCACAGGGATCAGTAATCAATCTTATCATTATCTATTGGTGCTATGTAAATCTAAGGCTATAGGGGGAAATTAAAACTAAAATTAAAACTAGAATAAAAATTAGAGAATATATCAAACAGGAGAGACCAGAATGTGGTTTCCAAAGTACCTCAGGGACTCAATGAATCATTGGTGTATATTATAGTTTAAATTACTTTTTAGCAGAAGATACTAGTTTAAAAACCTTAATCTCACACTGTCGTGCTATTGACTCATGTTATATCTCGAGACCATAAATGTTTTGTTGTCGCTCACCCATTTAAGTCACGAAATACATTTTGAAAACCAACAAATCCTAATTAATCCTAAAAAGGTGTCGCGGTGTTTAGGAGTTAATGTCCAATTTTACTATCTGGCACGAGACTCACATTGTCGCGATGTTGGCTCAAAGCCTTAATGTTTTCACTGTTGTGCAAAACCTTTTAGATCTTAAAATTATAAACTGGAACCAGAAAACAGTTTATGAAAAGTTACGCCAAATAAATATCGAGTCCTGTTGAAAAGACGGTCCTCACATACCGGACTCAAGGGATTTAGCCAGACATAACGTGCGTATAACTCAGGTTAAGATTATTAGGCATGCAACTCATAAACATTGTAAGGATGATAGATATGCGAATTATATTGAGATGTGGCACACAAGCATATAATTGCTAATAATAACGAAAAACGTATAAAACTTACAGGAATAGAAGAAATGCAAAAAATAAAGTGCGGGAACACTTGATTAAAGGGAAAACATCTTTAATTGAATATGATAAGAAGATTAATTTTGCGATCCAAGTAGTACAAAAAGATTCAGTATTCAAAGTAGTGCACTAATCCCTCGATGTGAACGATTAATACTTTTTACAGTGGAATATATGCCTAAACAATAACTAGGAAACTTGGATCCAAACTTTTAAAACTTAAGCCTTATATAGTGAAATGCATGAAAACCGAATTGAAACTCGTGGGCTGACAGTTGAGAAGGTCATGGGGTGAGTTGGAGGAGATTTCTCTAGGGCAATTTCTGGATTTATGGGTGTGCACTATGTTGTGAACGCCACATGGCATGGCGAATGCCACAGGTCATGGAGAACACCACCTTCTTGAAAATAGGAGGACTTGGTCTTCAGCACCCATGGTGAATGCCACCAGGCAAGGGCGAACACCATGAATCCAGGTTGCGTTTCCAATGGGCTTTGCCTTGTGTTTCTTGGGGTTTTCCTTCATATTTGCTCATTTTTAGCCCTTTTTCTCTTATACCATCCTCAACTTAGTACATACCTGTAACATACGAATAATACCAGCATAACACCATATAGAAGCGTAAAATAAACATGAAACAGACAAAATATGCAAGTTAATCGATCTAAAAACCATTTGAATTTCAGTGTTATCAGTTGTGGAGAGCAATATTTGGAACATATTTCATGTCAAATAGCCCGTGGCTAGAATTCAAGAGAGTAACACCAATTCCAGTTTTACCAAACACGCTATCATGTTTTTGGTTAAACACAACTCCAAATATATAAGAAGGAATGTCAAAATTCCTCTTATTCTCCAACTCTTTCTTTTAAACCACTACTGGTTGTTAAATGTTAGAAGTACCTCCAGCTTGACCATCAACCTTCCCTACAATTTCAAACCCTTGCTTGAGTCTCTTAAAGTTCATATGTGGTAAATTAGAAGTATGAGAAAGATGTTGATCCATATGGTAAAACATTTTGGTTCTACTTCCTTCTTCACTCTTTAGATAAGTATATATGTGACAACTCTTTCTGCAACAATCCCCAAGCTTTTTGTGCTAAGGCTTAGTTTCAGTTTCTAACATGTCTTCCATGCACTACCACAAAAAAGACCTTAGACAGCGCTTTTTTTGCCCTTAGACAGCGCTTTTAAGCGCTGTATAAACCTGCGCTGCTATAGGTTTAGACAGCGCTTTGGGTAATACCAAAAGCGCTGTCTAAAGGGGGGTCTATTTAATGAAAAGCGCTGTCTATGGTACCTTTAGACAGCGCTTTTTGACATTATAAGGTACACCTTAGACATCGCTTTTGGAAAAAGCGCTTTCTAAGCCTCACCTTTTTTGACATTTTTTTGGTATACATTAGACAGCGGTTTTGGTGAAAGCGCTGTCTAAGGTCAACCTTTTTGAATTTTTCTAGGTATACCTTAGGCAGCGCTTTTGTCAAAAGCGCTTTCTAAGCCCTACCTTAGACAGCGGTTTTGTCAAAAGCGCTGTCTAATCCCCACCTTAGACAGCGCTTTCTCCAGAAGCGCTGTCTAAGGTATACGAAAAATTTTATATAAATTTTTTTAAACCACAATTTTTACCAGGAATTTTACCTGTTTTTCAACCAGCAATTTTTTTCAGAAATTGACAATTCAAACCATTGGCAATTTACACCAAAATTATATATGCAAAACAATTGGCAATTCAAACCAATATATATATTTAAAATTACAAACCAAAATTATATGTACACCTATTTATAATTACAAATCATTACATTTTTTCTACAAATGCACATATTACT
Source organism: Lathyrus tuberosus (assembly GCA_022829125.1). Lineage (NCBI taxonomy): Eukaryota > Viridiplantae > Streptophyta > Magnoliopsida > Fabales > Fabaceae > Lathyrus > Lathyrus tuberosus. Next base: position 2,641,558 of record JALAZF010000282.1, read on the forward strand.
TATACTAATATTTTTGCATTCAACCAAAGCATTGCTTCAAATCTACATTATAGGTCCTGAAAACACAAAGATTGTAATTCAATTAAAAGAAAATATGGATAAATCCTAAGTTTTATCAAGTAGCATCACTAATATAATAAAACATGTGATAATTAATATACCTTCACATAATTCCATGTAATAATGGGGTTGACTCTCCGCTGTGGTTAATTGCGACCAACAACCAATGTCCACTGTAAGATTAAACAAGTGTAAGATTAACAGCTATATATCATATAATTTGTTAGATGAAGTATAAGATATCCAATTTAACATTTTCTATGCATAAATATCATATAATTGTGATGTACCTATTTTTTTGAAACAACGGACTCGGTATGCTCCGGAATCCGTTTATCCTTTGTTTTGGATCTTGTTGGAGTCTAAATAACATTACCATGTAAAAAATGAAAATAAAATGCTCTTTCACTAATATATAACAAATATGACATAATATATAACAAATATAATAAAGAAATCAAGTATATAACAAATTTTACCTCTTTCACTAACATCTCTTTCTTTTCTTGGTTGGAATATGAATTACTTGTGTCTTAGCAATGCGGACGGATGAATGGATCCAAATTCCCTCGTTATGGTCATTTCTGATATATGACTCATCCGCTATAAGATCCTCATCTTGATCATTTGTATTCAACTCATTCCGTCTAATGCATGACTCATTCTCAACATCAATATCACATTGATCTACACCGCTATCATCAACCACTTTATTAGATAGAAGCACTATAGACCATTTCGTAGTCGCCGGGTCAGTGACATAGAACACTTGTCTAGCTTGAGATGCTAGAATAAAAGGCTCATCTTTGTACCCCACCCTATTAAGATCCACTTGCAAAAATCCAGACTTATCCATTCATATGCCACTACTATTTACCCAGTTGTAACCAAAGATTGGAATCTAAAACTTCTCGTAATCAAACACCCAAATATGCTCAATAACTCCAAAATATGACAGATTTGCATATTTGGGGTTTAAGTCCTTCATACTTGATATGTGCATTGCTTCAGCTAGGACGGTGACACCACTATTTTGCATAGTACTTTTATCGTCTTGGTCTTTGGTATAAAATGTGTATCCATTAATTGCGTATGCGCTATGAGAATACACATGCAAACTTGGACCATATGCCAAACATCTCAACCTTTCTGTTACTGAAGCAGGATCTGAAGAGCGCTTCGAATAAATATGATCCTTTAACCATTGTATGAAACTTTGATTGTGCTCTCGTACTATCCAATTTTCATTTCTGTTCTGATTTAACCTTCGGAGTACATCTTTGTGCATCTCAACATATGGCTCAACCTCATTATCATTGTGCAGAACATACAAATGTACTTGATCCCGTTCATCCCTTGATACTGTCACAATTTTATTTCCAATTAATTTTTTACCATCCTTTTTTTCAAAAATATGAGCTTTGGGGAGTCCAATCGATTGAACATTGGACAAATATTCAGTACAAAACTCAACCGCTTCTTCAACAATGTATCGTTCAACAATACACCCCTCTGGTCGACTTCGGATTTTCACGTACCCTTTTAATATTTTCATATAACGTTCAGCAGGGTACATCCATCTCATATAAGCTGGTTCACACAACTGTGTCTCTTTCACAAGATGAACAACTAGATGTACCATTATGTCAAAAAAAGAGGGAGGAAAATACATTTCAAGCTCACACAAGGTAATAACTATCTCTTTTTGTAGTGTTGGTAAGATATCGGGATCGATTACCTTACTACAAATTGACCTAAAGAAAAAACACAAATTAGTTATGGCGCTTCTTACTTTCACTGGCAAAATAGAACGTATACCTATTAGTAGAAAGTGTTCCATTATAACATGGCAGTCATGTGTCTTTAAACTCTTCAACGTGAGGTCTTTCATAGACACAAGTCTTCTGACATCTGAAGAGTATCCTTCTGGAACTTTAACTCCACTCAGAAACTTACACAATATTTTCTTCTCCTTTCTAGACAGAGTAAAAGCAGCAGGTGGTAGATATGTTCGTCTTCCTTTCTTCACGGGTGCTAATTCAGGTCTAATCCCCATCGCTTCCAAGTCTTTTCTTGCTTTAAGGCCATCCTTAGTCTTTCCTTTTATATTGAGTAACGTACCAATAACACTTTCAAATACATTTTTCTCAATATGCATAACATCGAGAAAATGTCTCACATACAAAGACTTCCAATATGGCAATTCAAAAAATATCGACCTCTTTTTCCACCCACCTTTGACAACCTTATGTGCAAAAGGTTTGCCAAACTCAGTACGCATATCTTTCACCTTTTTAAAAACTTGGTCACCTGACAACATAGGTGGAGCTCTACCTTGTTCGATGTCTCCATTGAATTCTTGTCTCCACCCACGGTAGTTATGTTTGGCATTTAAGAATCTACGATGACCGAGAAAGACATTCTTATGACCAAACTCCAATCGCTTCGAAACTGTTTTATCTTCACAAATAGGACACGCTTTTTCACCTTTTATGTTGTACCCTGATAGATTCCTGTAAGCTGGAAAATCATTAATTGTGCCAAACAACATCGCCCTCAAATTGAAACTTTCTTTCCTATATCCATCATAAACCTCCACACCGTTCTCCCACAATATCTTTAAATCTTCGATCAAAGGTGTCAAGTATACGTCTATGACATTCCCTGGTTGTTTAGGCCCAGAGATTAACATAGATAACATCATGTACTTACGCTTCATGCATAGCGACGGAGGTAGGTTATAAATCATAAGAATCACAGGCCATGTGGTATGTGAGATACTTTGAAGACCATGCGGGTTCATTCCATCAGTAGATAATGCCAAGCGAAGGTTCTTGCTTCTTCTCCAAAGTCAGGATAATCATTATCAATTTTCGACCACTGTGGTGAATCAGCCGGATGTCATAACTTTCCATCAATAATTCTTTCATCTGCATGCCAAGTCAGGTGTCTTGCATCGGTTTCACTACGAAACAAGCGCCTAAATCTCGGTATTATAGGAAAATACCATAAGACCTTGGCTGGAGACAATTTTTTCTTATATCGAGACAAACCGCATTTAGGGCACTCAGTTAACGATGCATATTCGTTTCGAAACAAAACGCAATCGTTGGACAAGCATGTATCTTATCATAGCTCATGCCAATAGAACACAACATTTTTTTGGCCTCATAGGTTCGATTGGGAAGAACATTATCCTCCAGTAGCATTTCTCTCAAAAGGGCCAACAACTCTGTGAAACTTTTATCCGACCATCCATTGCCCGCCTTTAAGTTGTACAACTTCAACACCGCAGACAGTCTTGTGAATTTAGTGCAACCTTGATAGAGCGGTTTCTCTGCATCACTTACCAACCTCTCAAACATTTCGGGACAATCATGAAGATCTTCTACAACTGCTTCTGCAATCTCTTCGACTCGATCACAATCGTATGTTTCCGTGTCTTTGTCATCTGAAGCATAGGTCGTATTACTTTTCCCCGTCGGTTCAACATTCTCGTTAATTTTCTCCCCATGATGTATCCAACACTTATAACTTCGATCAATTCCATTCATCAGTAAATGCGATTTCAATCCATCTGCGTCAACCCTACCCACATAACAACAACCCAAGCAAGGACATTTTATTCGATTGAGCTCTTCAGCGTCAGCGTGTTGAACAGCAAACTTAACGAAATCCAATACCCCATTCTCGTACTCTTTGGACAATCGATCGACATCCATCCATTTTTTATCCATGGTTTTCCTACTTATTAAGGTCAACAAAATAACATTAATTCAACCATATTAATCAAGAAATGAACAAGTTTGATAGTGTTTGATATGTAACTGGTTGAATTTCTTATGTTTTAGTGAAATGTTTATGTTCATTATATTTGTTTATTAACTCAACCATCTCAAATTCTAGAATTTTGAGGCTTCAAAAACAAGCTTTGAATTCTAAAATTCAGAGGACATTTCCATCAATTTTAAGAGTTTTTTAGAAGATTTAAGAGGTGGAAAAAATAAAACTAAACTAAACTATTTCCATCAATTTTAACAAAACTCCATCAATTTTAAGAGTTTTTTAGAGTTTTTTAGAAGATTTCATCAAACATACTCATTCACTACAAAACTTCATTAACAACACTTCAAACATACTCATTCACTACAAAACTTCATTAATAAAACAGAACAACATAACTTCATTAACAAAACTCACCAAACATAATCATTCACTACAACATTGTAAAGCAACAAAACCCTACAACAACAATGTAAAGCAACAAAACCCTATTCTTCACAACAACGACGTACCTTTAACGACGGTAACAACGGCAATGCAAGAACGAAATGTATCAAAGAGCAGAAAGAGAAACGAACGACGACGGCAATGAGCAGAAACGAAAACGACGGCAGTGAGCAGAAATGGACGGACGGCAATGCAACGACGGCAACAACGAACGACGGCACGGTGGAGGACGGTTGACGGTGAAGGTTTTTCGTTCGCAAGGGTTTTGAGCTCTGTTCGCATGCAGGGGAGAAGAAAGAGCGGAAATATGAAAATGAATACTGACTATTCATATATTTTAATTTTATTAGACCTTAGACAGCGCTTGTCATAAAAGCGCTTTCTAAGGTGGATCTTAGACAGCGCTTTTCAAAGCGCTTTCTAAGGTTGGCCTTAGACAGCGCTTTTGATTTTATTTTTTTTTATTTTTAAGACCTTAGACAACGCTTTTAAGGTAAGCGCTGTCTAATATTTTCCTTTAATTTTTTTTTTTTAAATTAATAAGACCTTATAAAGCGCTTTTGACCAAAGCGCTGTCTAAGGTCTTATATTTTTTTGCGCTTTTACTTTTTTAAATGGCTAGTTTCCTTGTTTTTAACTTATAGCAGCGCTTTTGTATTAAAGCGTTGTCTAAGGTGCGATGTTATAACTTACTTTTGTTGTAGTGATGATTTATGAAACATGATCTTCAGCGATCTAGTATGCAACACCCATCTTCATATTTACGAAGTTCCTTCTCATATGGCTATCTCAAGGAACAACAAATTATATTTCTCTAATCATCTACCTAATACATCTAAGAAACCAATCTTCACAAGAGAAGTCCTTGCGGGAGAAACAAGCGTTGCCTTTGAAGCTTCTCATTCCATTGAGGATACAATTGTTGATGGTGTGGTAATCTATGATACATCTTACAAAATTATATGGGAATGAATAGAACATACTTAAGGAGCTGGTAATCATGTTTGACCTGATGTTGAGACATGTTATCTGACATTGTGCATTCTGATTTATGAATATGAGTATTGCACCTTTTCATTGAATTTGATTGCTCATTGGTATGCATATCTTTGACATAAACACCACGGTTTCCCTGATCATCTTCACCTTCTTCATCATTTGAGACATTGAAGATTCTTCTTTGTTCCCTTGGAACACTTGAGCATTTAGCTTGAATTTAAGATGTTGTATTCCTCTTCATCTGTAAGAATAATTGAGCTTTTGCCGTTCACTATCCTTCTCTTCATACTGAATGTTCTTGACATTGATAGTGACATTATTCCCATACCTCTTCCAAATGCTATGACATTGTTTCAAGCATCAGTCCCTTCTGCATCAGGAAAACATCTTGAAGCAGCTTGCCAAACTTGAACACTTCTCCAAGTTGTTGTTTTACAAAATGCATCCAATCCCAAAGGAACAACAATGTTAAATGAACGACATAGTTCACTTCTTTGATTATACATTCACTCATATTAAGATAACTTCTAAAGTTATTATACTCATCTTAAGTTAACTACTTAAATAACATGAAAGAAGCTATATTATACATATCAATAAAAGTTCACTTTCTAGGTTATACATTCTCTCATTTTAAGTTAAATAGATTTGCAAACATAAACTATTAAGTCATGAAATAAGATATACTATATATTATGAAGAAAGATTGTTGAAAGTTTGCATGTAATACTTTCACCATGATTGTTAACGTTGACTGTTGTGAAATGTCTTTTAGTAAATAGCAATAAAAAATGCCAAAAAATGAGTTATAACTATGGTTAACAAAAGTAATATGGTGTCAAGAAATATATATTTTGTAGTAGTGAGTAGTGTGTATAACTCTTTCTCTCTCTCTCTTAATCTATATATATATATATATATATAAAAGAGTTTATCATTTGTAAGTCAAGCAGTTATAAGAAAATAACAAGCCAAAAAAATACAAGCAACTAGAAACTATCATTCTCTTAAATAGTCACTCCTCGGTAGTTACTCCTAAAATCTCGATATAATCTTCTCCCTTTCCCAAACAAGCTCTCTAGTGTTACGAAGATTACCGATTATAATAACATATATTCCCTATTATTATGAAGGTTACTAGTTATAATAACATCTATAATAAGATAATATTGAATACTATTAATACCAAATTTGCACCATTATAGCCATGAGAGATGAAAATTGATTGATATTAATAGACATAAAAATCAACCAAACATTAAAGAAGGTAAAAAAAACATATTTAGAAAACAGGTAGTTGCATTGTTCATGGTAACGAAGCTTCGCCATTTAAGTATAAATATTGTGCCATCTTACTTTGAAATAACACATTCTTTCAAGGGAAATAAACGTATATAACAACAATATTCAAAGAAGATATGAAGAACTCCAGTATAGCCATAATTGTTTCATTCCTATTTCTAGCTAACTTTGGTGCAGCTCAAACTGGAGTTCTTCCAATATCGAAATTCGGAGGAACACCAAATTCAGATATTACCCAGGTAGTAATTGTTTCATATTTTAGATAAAAACACAGTTAACAGATTTGGATCCACTATGTAAATATTTAAAACATTAAATTGGTTGTTTTCATAAGGCTTTCATAAAAGCTTGGATTGAAGCATGTGCATCTCCAACTCCAACCAAAATTGTGATTCCAGCGGGTACATACAAGTTGACTGGAATAGATGTTAAAGGTCCTTGTAAAGCTCCAATTGAAGTTCAAGTTGATGGCACAATTCAAGCACCTTCCGACATAAATCTAGTCCAAAAAGGGTCTGATCAATGGGTCAGGTTTCAATATTTAAACTCTTTAACATTATCAGGAAAAGGAGTTTTTGATGGTCAAGGTGCAGCTGTTTGGAAACAAGGTGGAGCTGCTTGGAGAAAAGGTCAAAGTACTTCCACCAGAGTCTCCATGGTAAATATTAATCTACCTCATCATTGAATTCATTACTCATAAACAAATAATTATACCTTCACTTGACAAACATTTATAATTTGAACAGAATTTGGGTTTTAATTTTGTCAACAACTCCATCATCCGCGACATTACTTCTAAGGACAGCAAAAATTTCCATATTAATGTTTTAGGGTGCAACAATTTCACATTTGATGGTGTCACAATTGTTGCCCCTGCTATGAGTCCTAACACCGATGGAATCCACATGGGAAAATCAACTGAAGTTAAAATTATTAATACCAACATTGGTACCGGAGATGATTGTATCTCCTTGGGTGATGGTAGCAAAAACATAACCGTCCAAAATGTTAATTGTGGACCTGGTCACGGTATTAGTGTTGGAAGCCTTGGAAAGTATACGACGGAAGATCATGTAGCGGGTCTTTTAGTTAAGAATTGTACTCTGAAAGAAACTGATAATGGTGTGAGGATCAAGACTTGGCCATCTGCACCAGGAACAATTACTATTACTGATATGCATTTTGAAGATATTACCATGATTAATGTCTTGAACCCTATCATCATTGATCAAGAGTATTGTCCATGGAACCAGTGCTCAAAACAGGTAATAATCAGAAGAAAAAGTTACATCTTTATTTGTTTATCACTCACAAGAAAAACTTTTTTCGCATTGATTAAATAAACTAACAATTTGTTCACTCCTTGGATGGTTTCAATGATTTAGAATCCATCAAAAATAAAGATAAGCAAGGTTTCGTTCAAGAATATTCATGGAACTTCAAAAACACCAGAAGGAGTGATTCTTGTTTGCAGTAGTGGTGTACCATGCGATGGTGTGGAGCTAAATAATATTGATCTCACATTCAATGGAGCACCAGCAAAAGCTAAATGTTCTAATGTCAAACCTCTAGTCATTGGAAAGGCCCCTGCTTGTCAAGCTTAAAATGAATTTTGATAAGCCTCAATCTGCACATGATCTTTCTTAATTTGTTTAACCTTATTCTTTGAATAGTAGACAAACCATCCCCATAATGTGAGGATGTTCATCAATAGAAGTTTAGTCCCTAAGAAAGACACAAATTGACATGTGTATTCAACTACAGTCAAGTATATGTTACTTTTTTATTATGAATTATAAATAATAAATTTATCTTCAATGATGCCAAACTTGTAATGGTTCTTTACTAATCTTCCATAGTTTTTGTTTACAACAGTTACAATGATTGGATTTATCAAGCACATGCGCTTTTATACAATGCTACTCACATGCATTTCTTTTTTTCCTATCCCACTATCTCAAAGTATAAGTTTCGTTTCACCGCTGTGCAAAATTCAAACTCTCCCACCTCCTAAAAAAGTTGTGCTAGGGCTTGCGTCTGAAAGCCATGTGTACCAAGCCGAAAAAGATGACCTGAATGATCAAAGCACAAAAATAATGAAAGGATGAGAAAAGACCTTCACACTTGGGTCAATGCTACATCTAGTTTATGATGAATTAGGTTATGATCATGTGATGGATTAAAATAGTGGGGTGGATGTTTCGTACAAAGCTATTGTAACTAGAGGGAAACCTATGCAACCATGGGAAACTATTGAAAGTGGCCACCCATATGAGGAACCAAGCAATGAGAATGATATCATCCAGGGCTGAGGGTGGAAGAAAGAATGTTGGAGAATTTGTCTGCCCATGATTCATCTTATCGAAAGTGGAGGAGAAGAGGATATTGAAGACATAGAGGAAAAGGGTCATATTGAAGATGTTGGGAAAAAGAATTGGATCCAAAGACCTTGATAACCCGACTACAACCAATATGGACTACAAGAGGTGTGATTAGGATAATAGAACAAATGGACCAGGGACAAGAGTACTATTTAGTATCCTTTACTATGGAAGAAGATCAATACAATATTGCTCTGTTGGAAGAACCACGGTTAATTTATGATCATTTTCTTTCACTGAGAGAATGGCCCCCTAATTTCTGCCATATAATCATGTTATTGTTCAAGTTGTTATATGGGTTAGAATATATGAACTACCAATAAAATATTATCTATTATTTATTGGAGACCGAATAGGTAAAATGGTAAAGATGAAAAAAAACACACTCAAGAGGGCGAGAGAAAATGTGCAAGGTTACGTATTCTAGTATTCATGTAGACTCAACAATACCACTTTAAGTAATGTCTTCAATCAAAGGAAGGAATTACAAAGGATAGTATGAAGGTTTGCACTTATTGTGTTTAACTTGTTGGAGATTTGGTCATTATAAAGAAGGACATGTAAAGAGGATAGTGGCAAGGGTAGCAGGAATGAAGAAGAAGATGGAGCGGGGAAGGTGCGTGAAGGAGATAAGGTGATTATGGTGGAAGATAACACATATCACTAGACTGTGGTGCAGAAAACCAGGAGGCCACAAAAATTAATAGAAGGTGACGTTGAGAAAACAAAGAAGAACAATTCAACGAGGGAGGGAGAATAGAGCTTTTATAGTCAAACAAGTAAATAATTCTCATGCAAATAATACAAAATCACACTTTATTGCTATTAATGAGGAAATAATTTTATGAGGACATAACTAGCAAGGAAATGATTGAAGAACTCCAAGGACTATAAGAACTAATAACAAGGGCACGTGCTAGAAAAGCTAAGAAAGGATTGGATCAAATGGTGATCACTATCATTGAATGAAGAACTAACTTAGAGGTCGTGAAGCCTAAACTAGTCCTCTTTGAAGGTGAGAAAAATACGCAAGAAGAGGGTTGAATTGTGCTATTCATTTTCTTTAGTTTGCTTCTGAACAGAATTCATTTTCTAAACCATTATTCAGATTCTTATAATTAATTGCAGCGAAATAATAACAGAAGCAAATAAATAACAACAGAACACATAGAGATTTATACTGTTTCCTCCCAAACTCAGAGTAGTCTAGTGCCCTTGCAGCATAAGAGATTTTCCACTATAATCAAATCATGATTACAATTGCTTATGTCCTTAGCACAAGACTTTTCTGCTCAGACCCTCAGCCCGAAACTTCCTTGGTTAATTAGCACTTGATCAAGACTTTTTCTTAGATCCTTAGATCCAAGACTTCCTGCTTAAACCCCTCAGGTTCAAGACTTCCTTGCTCAAGCCCCTCAAGCTCAAGACTTCTGCTCAGACCCTCTGTCCAATACTTCCCTGCTTAGATTCCATGAATTCAAGACTTCTGCTCAATCAACAATTGATTAAGACTTCAATGCTCTAACACATATCAGGAGACTTACATGGCTCAAGCTTCACAGCAAGAGACTTGGATGCTCAAGCACATAACAAGATATTTTATCTAAACTACTAAATAATTTTTTTAGCAGAATAGAGAACAAGGTGCACGTAATAATTAATTAGAGGTATAGGGCAATAACCATAACAAATATCACAACACTTAAGATTTCTAAGATATTCAATGTTTAAGAAATCTTAAGGCTTTGTGAAATTTACAACATATAACAAAAATTCTGCATACTCGATTGTGTTGATATTGTTGATCTTATTATTCTTCCTGTCATACCCCAATTTTGACCCTCAACCGCCGAATTAATAGAGTTATCATAGCATCTTCATCATCTGCATAGCACGACATACGTTTCATCTTGCATAATGCCCAAAATGTTAGCCATAATAATTTGTTGGGTTTACAGATAGACCGATCAAACTGAATCTCAACTGTGCGTAAAATCAGTGGACAAAAAATTTCAAAATCGAGCTTCCAGATGTCAATTATATTAATCTAAGTTTCACGTAGTTTAATCTGGTGTGCTCGTTTTAATCTTTAATTACTGTTTCGGTCGTATTTTTATCAGTCTGAGCCAAATTACCGATCATAATTTATTTTAAAATTAGATGAAATGCTGTATTTTTCCAATAAGTTTTTTCCGCGCTGATCATTTTGGTGCAATTATTTTAATTTTTCGGACACTTTCACGCCCGACTTTTAGTCATTTCGAGTCCGTTTATTTTTATCTTTTTCATCAAAATGTTTAAAATAATTAATTAAAATTAGTTGTGGTTTCACAATTAATTTTATATTGATTATTTTAACATGTTTTTGTGTATTTTATTTTATTTTAATTGAATTCATTTTATAATTAAAGAAATCAAAAGCATATTGTTGGCATAAAAAAAACAAATTGTGTCATGTTGGAGGGAAACCAACAGATGCATGGCCAGATGGTATTGTCATTGTTTCATAAAATTGGACACTTTTTCCTTATTAATAAAAAGAGAGTGAATATTTTCTTAAAAAATAAAGTTTCATAACTAGTCATACTCCACAAACCATAAGCTCACATTCACACACATCTTCCTTTATTTTTCCACTACTACCTCAACTCTCAAACACCATAATTTCCAATTAAAACACCTCCATTTTTTTCATCTTATCTCTCACTCTCCATAACAAACACACATATGTTCATGACATCACACGAACACCATGCTCCAAGACCACCATACCAAGCTTACCACCACATATCCTTTCCACCATGTGAACAACACTAATGAGACTCCATCTTCTTCTCACCACACTCCACTATAACTTCTCCTTCATATCCACAAAAAACTACCTTTCTAAATCATCTTTTTCTCACCACACTCCACTTTAACTTCTCCTTCATATCCACAAAAAACCACCTTTCTAAATCATCTTCTTCTCACCAAAAATATCACAAAACCTCAGTATTCTTATCACACAATAACAACAACTTTCTCCTTCAAGCACCATCAAACCTCATTCCAAATATCCTCACCACATCTTGACTTTCATATCACAAGACAACACAGACTGTTAGGAAGCTAATTTAGAACCCTAACAAAATTAAAGAAAGCTATAAATTCTAAATAAAATAAAAGACAATTAGAATTAAGAGAGAGATAAAAATAAAGACTTCATTGATTTCATTCATTCCAAAGAGATAGAGCACTACACTATATATATACTACTCTAAACATATCTTAGCCTTCTAAGTGGCACAATCACAAAGCTAAGAATATTCTAGAATACTATAATAATTAATTAAACTAATATATTAAAATTATAACTTAAATATTTCTAACTAATATTTATTAATAAGACTCTCTATCATTGCCGACGGGTTCACTTGAACCTTGTCCTCAAGGTTCTAAAATTAACACTTACACAAATAAATGTGAATTTGCCTTGAAATTGGGAGAAATAATTTTTTTTCGCATTGTAGTAAGTAATTGTATCACGTGGGAGAGAGAAAAAAAAAAGTGCCTTGGAGAGAAAGAAAAGGTGGAGTGTGGAATTATGTGATGTAGTCAGCATTCATGATTTGCTACACCACACTTTTCTCCTTCTTTTCCTCTATCTCACGTCCTTCTTCTCTTTTTTTCTCTCTCTCTCTTTCTTTTCATTTTCCAATTTTCCTTTCTTCATCTCTTCCTCCACTCTTTCTTCTTTCCGCCATTCTTTTTCTATTTCTTCTTCTATTTCTTCTTCTTTTCTCCTTTTTTTCTCTCTTTGTTTCTCCCTTTTTTTTTTCACGTTTTTTTTTTCTACTTCCTCTTTCTTCTTCTTTTTTTTTTTTTTTTTCTCTTTTATTTTTTTTTTTCTTCAATCAATACAAAATAAAAATAAAATGATGAATGAAATAAAAAATGGTGGTGGTTTTGGCGGTGGCCGTCGGAGACCGATAAGTGGTGTTGGTGATGAGAGAGGCGGCTTTGGCTGTGGTGACAATGTTGTTGAATTCGCCGGCGAAAATGTTAGAACTGTCGCCGGAATTGTTGCCGGAAAAGTCGTCGGGAGTGGTTTTAATGGAGGATTTTGTGGTTCTAATGACAGATTTGGTGGTTTAGGCAAAGGAGATGACACCAGAAGTTGAGTTGTCGCCTGACTTGTTGGAGTTTTCGCCGGAGTAATTGCCGGAAATACTGTCAGAGTCAGAAATGTCGTCGGAGTCGGAAAAATCGCCGGAGAAGATGCCGGAGCTGATTTTAGTGAATCTGAAAGTTTTTCCATTTCGTCTTTTTCTTTCAATATCTCTGCATAACTCTTGAACACGTACTTTTCTTTGAGTTCTTGAGACCTTTTCTTGATAGAAAGAATAGAGGCTTGATATTTCTCTTCAATAGCTCTCTTTTGGTTCTGATATTTTTCTTCTGCCTGAGCCAATTTCTGACAACATTCTTGAAAAATTTCTTGAACTGAATCTGTGGACAGGTGAGTTTGCTGAGAAATGGTATAGGATGGATGTAGATGAGGTGAAATGGAAGTTGTTGCTTGTTGATGGTGATAGTGGTCTTTTGGAAAAACGTTAGAATGATGAGATGTTGAATCTGATGGCTTTGGTGTGGGTTGGTAGGGAGGAATAAAAGGAGTGGAATTATTTTGTTGGTAGAAAGGTGTGTAATAGTCATATGCAGGTTGTAGATGTGGTGTGTATCCATGGTTATAGGACAAATTTTGAGATGGAGTTACAAGAGAAATGTTTGTGGAATAAGATGGAAATGAAGGAGTAAGAGTGGTGATATTGGGATGATATGGATAAAATTGAGTAGTGAAAGATGGGGGAAATTGGTATGCCATGGAAGAGCTTGAGTGCAAAGATGAAAGCATCAATGTTAGGAAGCTAATTTAGAACCCTAACAAAATTAAAGAAAGCTATAAATTCTAAATAAAATAAAAGACAATTAGAATTAAGAGAGAGATAAAAATAAAGACTTCATTGATTTCATTCATTCCAAAGAGATAGAGCACTACACTATATATATACTACTCTAAACATATCTTAGCCTTCCAAGTGGCACAATCACAAAGCTAAGAATATTCTAGAATACTATAATAATTAATTAAACTAATATATTAAAATTATAACTTAAATATTTCTAACTAATATTTATTAATAAGACTCTCTATCACAGACTCTCAACTTTTCCTTTAATAATCTCATGGATCCAACAAAGTTTCTTTTTTCTCACAAATTCCATTTTCAACCCAAATGAGCATATGAGTTAGCACGTTTTGGCGACCAAATAAAAATACAACAGTATCCCAACGACACCTTCCATTGTCGTGGTCGATGTCTATGTTATTTGTTATTTGTTGATATACCAAAACACGGTTAAGGAATAATTTTGAATACAGAACAAAGGAAGAAAATGCCGCATTGATCCAATCATATCCCTCCGCGCCACTGCTGCATGCACAAGCACCGACACCGACAACTCTCACCGACAAAGCTCACGACTGATTTTAAACAGAAACCTTGCTCCACCATGCTCTCCAGAACTTATTCAACACGTTGTTAGAACCACACCAACTCGAGGTATCATTCTAACGTTGTGCCTTCCATATTTTTTTTGATGGGTTGTCGCGTTTAGAGAGGTCAAAAGTTATAGCATGGATTTTGCAGGGTATATAGTTTTGTTGTTAATATGATTCTCTTTTCATTTCTTTTTCAATACCATAACATGTGTCTCTCAATGATTTATTGTTGTTAAATTTTTGAAGAAAAAAAAAAGAGAAAAGGGAGAGCTTGTTGTTGTTATATGAGTGCATGCATGGAGATAATGAGAGCGAGTGTTTTGGCATTTATATTTTAATCTCCTTAATTGTCTTTAATATCATATTAATATTAATGCGTTTATTCAATGCCAATGTCTTCTATTGTCTCTCATTAATTGCCATATGTCAGCATAGTTTAGGCCCCTTTTTCTCTAGTTTGACAGAGGGAGGCGGTTGAAGAAACAGGAGGGACTAGGGTTTACGTCTAAACCCGCCTCTCTGATTGTACAGTTTGGGTCAGATGGAACCATGAGGGTCCAATTGATTGACCCGCACCTAGCTAATGTGGACCAGCTTGTCATTAGGCTTTCACGCCTCAGGGGTCACTTTATGCGTCCCTAGCCCGTTTTTTTTCCACTTTTCTGGTAAGTTTTGATTGTTTTTTTTCAATAAATTCTAGGGTTAATTGTGATTTACCCCCCTGACATATGAGCGAATTTTGATTTACCCCCTACATGCCTTTAGGCAACGTTTTTTTTGAAAAATTCGTTGCCAAAACCTGCCTATGGCAACGGTGGGGGGTAAACCAAAACACGCTCATATGTCAGGGAAATAAATCACAATTAACCCTAAATTCTATAAGTGATTATTCCCTCTGTTTCAAAATGACTGTCGTTTAAGATTTTTGTACACAGATTAAAAAATACAATGATATTGTCATAAAATATTGCACTTTTACTAAATTAGATTCATTAATGTGTTGGAAATAGTGTCCAGAGTAATAATTATATGACACAATTGAAAAAATAACAATTATTACTACATTGCAAAGTGAGAACGACAGTCATTTAGAAACAAATTTTTTTCTTTAAAACAACAGTCATTTTGAAACGGAGGGAGTATAAATATATTGAGTTTTAATAATAAAATACATTAAAGTTTTAGTTAAAAATAATATATTAGGTTGTTTTTATATTAATATATTTTCTTTCTTAAAATAAATTTAAAAGATATGTTAGGTTTTGTTATTTTTATTTTGGTATTTCTTTAAATCTAGATGTATAATTTAGTTTTTGTTGGTGATTTTAGTATCATCAATGTATTTTAGGAGTAATGTGATTTACTATAGGCCGATGCAATTATGCGTTAAACTCGGAAACGAGTTAGGGAAGTGCGGAGTGCACACTCGTCGAGCCAACGTATAATTGAATACGAATAATTGAAACGGGGTTCCAAGGGGCGGAGCCCCTGGCGGGGGTGCGGGGCAGCGCCCCGTTGGGGTTCCAAGGGGCGAAGCCCCTGGCGGGGTCCAAGGGGCAGAGCCCCTGGCGGGGTCCTAGGGGCAGAGCCCCTGGCGGGGTCCAAGGCGAGAGCCCCTAGTTAGACCCTTTCCCAACCGACATAACCGGTTTTTCCGAACAGTTGCTTCCTTTCAGTTTCGGTTATTGATCTCCTATATAAGGAGTCATTTGGCCTCGGTTTCGAACACAGAAAACATTGAAATTCTCTCTACATTCTGAATCTATTCTCTTTGCCAGAAACAGATTGTTCTTCAAGAATTATCCCCACAAAGATTTCGTGAACCCAGGCAACAATAATAGGGTCGAAATACTTTGTTCGGAAAGTGTACGAACACGATTCTTCGAAGTTATCCAGGATTATCATACCCTAAATTCCAACAGTTTTTCTTATCAAATTATATCTCAAAAATTCAAAAAGTAAAAGGGTAATTTCTTTAAAGACCAACTTTTAGGGGTAATTTTGATTCAAGTGTTGTTTGATCTTTAGTGATTTGATGAATATTTGTGTGTTTATATTTAATCCTTGACTTGTCTTGACCTTTGCCTGATAATTGAAATAAAAGTGAATGCGTGCTAAAATCCATCTTTCACGATAAGATTAAAAAACCATTGGTCTAATGTCAAGTAATTCTCCTCAAACTCGATTAAATTGATTCGATGTAATACAAATCTTTTCTCAAAATAGTTTAGCGATCTACATCTCTAAAAAATAAATATGAAAGAAGAGGACTGTTGGAATCTAGCATTCTAACATAACCCTTGAATGATCGGTCCCGAGCCATGCACTTTGGGTTAGCCTTTCATTCGTTTCTTTCATTCTTAAGACACTTAATAATTAACTTGGACAAATAAGGGTCGTTGGGATCTAGCATTCTGGCGCAACTCTTTGAACAATTGATTATTATCTAGCGTTTGTTTTCCATCAAATAATTTTCATAATAATTTGAATGAGAAATGGGGTGTTGGGATCTAGCATTGTGGCGTAACTCTTTGAACAATTGATTCTCATCAAATGTTCGTCATTCACCTAAAATACATCCAATCAATCAAACTATTTTTTTTCTCGCCTCCGTGTGACCCTATAAACTTTTTCAAAAATGAAAGACATCTAGTCTTAAGATGATGCAAGAGCAATGCTTTCATCCACAACCGTTGAGTTGAGATAAGTGGCGTGAATGTGATTTGTAAATCCATTCAATGTGGTGTAAATGTTCGCTCCTCACCTATTTTGGGTAAAACAATGTTTTTTGTCGATTAATACAAGATAGTTTTCGCTAAAATCGACAAATAAACAAACTTTTTTTACCCAGAAATACGTGTGCCTTGACTTCTCTTTTGAGATACGTAGGAGCAGGATTGTGAAATCTTGTCAGGACTCCTAGTAATAAAAAACCTTAGGTCCCCTTTCTCTTTAATAAAAATCCGAAAACATTTCTCTTCTCTCTCTTTTCTATCCCATATAAATATAAGATTAAAAAATAACATAAGTTAACACTCATTCGACCCTAAACGGACGTGAGGGGTGCTAATACGTTCCCCTTGCGTAACCGACTTCCGAACTCAGATATTGGTGGAAATGACCATATAATTATCTTTCTTTTAGGGGTTTTATTTTATATTTTCCCTTTCCCTCTATGGGAAAAAATAAAGATCGGTGGCGACTCTGTTAAGTCCATCCCGCGAGCGCACAATTGTACTTCGTGAGGTCGTTTTCATTTTTCGAGGTACGACACTTCCATTTTGATAGAAGTGAGGAACGTTTATATCCTTCTTATCTCTTCTTCTTTTTTCTCCATGTTCCTTGTTGAAAATCCATGTTGAATTTTCGGCAACTTATAACAGTTTCAGAGGGATAGCCATTGGAAGAGATAACTTGTACAACTGTCTTTGTTACTCCATAGTACAGGAGACATTGAAGATAGATACACCAAAAGATCTTGATCTATTGTATATCTTGTTTAACCATTGTGTCTTACTTGTGATCTTGTACTATAGATCCGTTGAGCGTAGATATCCATAAAGCATGTCAACTCTTCTTGAGCCATGTGAACACAGACTCTAGCTGACAACAAATTTGACAATGTAGCTTGCTTTATGCAATACAAATAACTTTAGTTTTATCGTTGGTTCTGAATGATCACCAGAAGCATGGGCTTTTCATTACCAATGTGCTGCCTAACCCAAGTTTTGTTTGTTTTGTGTATGTTTGGTTGAAATAAAATTGGGTTGAATTATACTTAATGAGGCGCCCAAGGAAGATTGACGAGCTAGGAAGAGAAAGTTTTGAAGAGCAAGGAAGACATTACAAGCATAATTCTTATTAAAGAAATGAATATTCCTAATTAAATGTTTTATCTTTTCTTATCTTGTAAGTCAATAAGGTATATTATTTTACTATAAATAGAAAATACCTAAAGCAATGTAAATTAATGAAAAGTTTGATAGAAATTACACATCGTGTATTTGTAATATTATGTCTCTTTTCAGTTATGGTTTGGACCATTCCTTTTGATCTTTACAAGAAACCATGTTTTCTTAAGGCTTATCATTTCATCTTCTCCCTAGAAGCTTGAGTGTGACGTCATCCCCCTTTATTCCTATCTATTCCATATTTGTATATTCTTCTTATCACTATCATTTTATTATTTGTTCTACGAATTCTGCATTATTCAATTCCATTGTTAATCCCATTCTAGAAAATTCATAACTCTTGTCCTAAACATTGATGAATTGAGGCAAGAGGAATCTTCTACATTCAAGTTTACGCTTCCAGGTGGGGCAAAATTTAGGAAAAAAGAATAATTTGGATCAACTAGGGGCAAAAGATCTTAAGGCTCATGGGTCATCCAAGGAGCCTAGAATGAGTGGGATTAGTGAAACCTCATTCGATTGGAAAATTCAACCACTGAGCCGATACGAACAAGGAAAAGATTTAAAGAATGTGGGATTTGTTGTTGAACCAACCAATGACAATGGTGATACGAATGACTCTGATATGGATGTTGTGGAGAAGACTCAAAGCCATGATGAATAACTTGGAAATAACTTAAAATATTTGTATATGTGATCTAAAATTTTGTAGATTTTTATGTTGAATTGCATAGGAGCTATGAATAAAGATTTGTTGGAAGTTTGTAAGAAGTTTGTTCAGGATTGTCACCCAGACATTTTTATTGTTATGGAAATAAGAATGGTTCCAAGTAAACTTATGAACAAGATCATGTTGTTGGGCATTAATGGCTATGATTAAACCAAAGTTAAAGGGTATCTAGGAGTAATAACAATCACGTGGAAATTCAAGAAGGTGGTAGCCACAATTTTGGAGAAACACTTTTAGTTCATGCATGTAAAGATTAAATGTGTGGGAGGATATGTGTAGCGCGAATTTTTGCATGGTTGCGAAGCACTGTCGCTTTGGGGTACTACAGTTCGATTCATTTTTTATCCTATTTAAGCTGATTTAGGAAGGGAAATAGATGTCTCCAATTAACCCTGCTTGCATACTGAGTTTAAACAGCGGTCTGTTAGGTTACGGATGCTATTAAGATTGTGGGTCTCTCTTAGGTTTATTTTGTTAAAAAAAATAGTGTCTAGGCTATTGGTGAGGTAAGATGCTAATGTGTTTAGATTTGATGCTTTTGGGTTAATTTGGTGGAGATACTGGGTTTTGGGTTTTTGATTAGTATGCTCGCTAAGATTTTTCCAATCTTATGCCTACGTATTCCCGTTTAACGAAACAGGGAAATCAGAGCGATCGTAGTTCCTCCTATTCTATGGGAGGAAAAAAAGGTTGTTTTGGTGTCTTGTTCAAAGCCCAAGACGTGAAGCTAAATGTGGTTTGTATCCTGTTCAAAGCCCAAGATGTGAAGCTAAATGGTCTATTTGTATCTTGTTCGAAGCCCAAAATATGAAGCTAAAAGGTTTATTGATGAGAGAGAATTTGTCATCTCTAAAAGGGGATATTTGGTATGTTTGTCACAACTGTTGGGTGACTGGTTATAAAGGAGAATTACTTTAACTGGGATATGTGAATCCAGCAATGCCATAATTTCCTTTATAGGGGATTTTTAACCTGAAGGAGAAGACTTTAACTCAGTTTAGAGTAATGCCATCTTTCCTTAGGAATTTCTCATGCTAAAAGAGGGACAATGACGTGGATGTAAATAATCCAGAGGCTTGCCGCTTACAGGAATTAGATGAAGGAAAATGAGTTGTTGATGTTTGTATACTGTGATCGAGACATAGATTTTGATACTAACAGGTTGATTGACTCAACCGGGATTTTCTTATACAAAGCCTAAGAGGAGGCTATTGACCAAACAAGAGGGTGCTTTTATTTGTCTCGTACGAAGCCCGAGAGAGAGGCTAAAAGGGTTGACTTAACAAGAGAGTGCTTACAAGTGACTGACTCAACTAAAGAGACTTTTATGCTCAACAAGAGAGTGATTTTGTATCTTGTATGAAGCCCGAGATGGAGGCTGAGAGGGAAGTGACTCAACAAGAGAGTCTTTTATACTCAACAAGAGAGTGTTTTTGTATCTCGTACGAAGCCCGAGATGGAGGCTGAACAGGTTTAACCCAACAAGAGAGTCTTTTGTACTCAACAAGAGAGTGATTTGGTATCTCGTACGAAGCCCGAGATGGAGGCTGAAAGTGGGTGACTCAACAAGAGAGTCTGAAAATGTTAGCTCCGTCGGGGAGAATCATTTATACAAAGCCCAATAGTAGGCTATTGTGCTGGTGATTGTTTCAATTTAGTGACAGGTCAAGTATGTTGGATAAAAGAGAAAATTAGTTCTTATGAAGGGAACGATTAAAGGTATTGTTGTGCTTTGGGATTGATCAGAGGATCTGGGTTATTTCCTGTTCTTTAAGGAAATGGGAAATCCAAAGGGTATTGAGACTGTCCAAGTCTACTGGTGTTTTGAGAAATCGATTCTCAGGTAGTAAAATGATCTTTGTATGATGCCCAAGAGAAGACTGATATGTTAAGGGATGAAGGTCAACCCATTAACTGGTCTGACACTTGACTCAGGATGACAGCTCTAGCAAATTGATGACTAGGTTCTGTTAATATACCTGTAGAGGTCTCTGGGTCCTTGTACTAAGCCCAAGAGAAGGCATGAGAGCTTTTAAGAAGCCGAAGGGTCCATGTACAACGCCCAAGAGGAGGCGGGGATGCTTTTAAGAAGCCTGTGGGTCCCCAAACCCCGAGAAGTTCAAGACATGCCATTCACCGAGAATAGATCAAGCCAGGAAAGTCCGAGAATTTGGAAGAAACTCAAGAGATGCCATTCACGGAGAAAAGATCATCCCTGGGGAGTAGAGTCTCTTTGACAATGTCTAAGGGTGACAGTCTGAGAAAGGGTTCACAGAAAATGCTTCCTTTCACGTGTCTATATTGTTTAACCCCAAGAGGAGGTAAGACTGTGTCTGGTAATCCTATGGGGATCTAGTTTTGTTTGTATTTAAGAGTGACCAATAGGGCTTTACCTAGTGCTAGACGTAGTTGCCAGGGAAAACTCTAAATAACTATACTAGTATTACACATTGAATATTTGACAAGTATATAAAAGTTTGTGAAAGAAGACTTACAGTGAGCAGCCCCACAATACAGTTATATATATGAAAGCGGATAAAGAAAGCGGGTAAAGACTTACTCGGTAGTAGAGCTTCCATGCTGTTTGGTTAGTTTGTTCAACAAAGAAAGCTTTGATAACAATATTATATTCAAAATCAAAGGAGAAAGTGCTTTGAAAAGATTTTTGGGGCTTACAGCTCAAGAAGGGGCCTAAGGATTTATCAGTGATTGCATTGTTGTTTTGTACAGGGACTTATACAAGTGACTGAGGCCCAAAAAGGTTTCCTGTACAAAGGGATGGGTCTTACACTCTCTCAAGAGGCCCAAAGGTGTTTAAAGAAAAATAATGGGGCTTATAACTCGAGGGTAGGCCCAGATGATTTGTTTTTTTGAATTGGCGATCGCGCCGAGATTTCTTTAACATACTGGGTCTTATACAATGCATTGAGGCCCAAAAAGTTTTGGTTAAAAAAGGGGTTGGGTCTTACACTCTACTAGAGGCCCAATGATTTATTTTTGTACAGGTGGTGGGGCTTACAGCTCAAGGAGACGCCCAAATAATTTTTCTAAAAAAGGCGACGATCGCGCCGTTGTTTTTGAAAATACAGTGGGACTTATACAATGACTGATGCCCAAAAAGTGGTGTATTTACAATGAGGATGGGTCTTACACTCTAATAGAGGCCCAAAGTATTTGAAAAAGTTTGATGAGGGTTGAATTAATCAAAAACCCTAATTCAAAATGTATTTTAATTGAATAAAAATTCAATTAAAATGATCAAAATTGTTAAACATGTGTGGAAACAAATTGTGATCTTGGATTAATGTTTCAAAAATCATGTTTCTATCCACAAAATGATTGGAAATCACTAAAATTTGAAAAATCAAGAGGGAGAAAATATTTTAAATGTCAAAAAACAATCAAAATATTAATTATTTACAAAAATATCAAGTATATGAAATAAATAATATTTTTGGGATTTTTTGGTAAAATAAATTATTTTAACATTTTTTTGAATTATTAAAAAAAGAATCAACTCAAAATCATTAAAATTCAGAGAGAAATTAATTTTTGAATCAATTAAATAAAATCACAAAATTCAAATATTTGAATTTTCAAAAAGGGCGCCAAGAACATGGCAAGAGCACGTGCCACCCTCTGTTTCTGCAGATTTGCGTTTTCTATCCAATCTCACTGAATACTTGATGATAACATGAAATCTACATATCAATCTACTCGTTTTCACCTCACGATCATGTCTATGGTCTTTAATTTCATTTATTTAAAGCATGGAATACGAAATCAAAGAGAAACCTCAAGAACCCTAAAACTTGCATGAAGGCTCATAAATTCCATACACGATTCAAACAAAGCAATTAATTGAGGGTAAACACTCTATGCATGATTATGAACATATGGCCAAATTATTGTGCAACAAAAAATGCATGGATCATAGAGTTAGAAGAGCTCGTGCTTACCTCTTGCAGCTGGTGATTGTGTTTTGTGTTAGAGGTGTTATAGCTTGGTTCCAAGGATATGGATAGCTTCCCTAGGTGCTATGGAGTGTGCCTGAGTGCTTGGAATGGTTTGAAACAAGCTGGAATTGAAGATGGTATCCCAACTGCAACTTGGTTAAAACCTTGAGCAGTTGGCTGATGATTTTGTGAAATCAGTGTTCCAGGTGTTGTTTAAGTGTTTGGCTCACTTCTATATGATGTTTATGAAGTGTGTGTGTGATTGGTTTGGTTAGAATAGCTCTCAAACTCAAAACCCGATAATGACTTGCTTTGGAAGGCAATTTTGGAGTGAAGAAGGAGATTTTGAGGAAAGCATCTGTTTGATGGTTTTGGTGTACTCAAACTGAACAAAATTGAGCTCTATTTATAGTAGAGCAAGTTTGTTTTGCAAGCAATAGTGAATGGCAACTACAGCAGAGGTTTGGCCAATGTTGATCAATGGGAATCCAAGTCTCCTCTAGCCATTGACTATAGGTTAGGGCACAGGCTGCTGGTTCCCTTGGTCTTGGATAAGTCTTGACTGAATTCAGTTGGAAATGGCTCATTTCATGCCACCTTGGTGCATCCATTGAATGCTGCAAAACAAAATTGGAGTCTTGTCCCTCTTTTAGGCATTTCTAGGTTTGGTATGCTATTTTTGGTTCTAAAGACTTGGGAGGCTGATGGATCAGGGTTTGTCCCTCCTTGGTATCCCCTTGAGGTGTTCAGATGGATAGAGTTGCTTGTCCTTTGCAAAATTTGAACAAATCGAGCAAAACTCCCAAATATTCCTTGCCGTGACAGTTTGCAGCAAGGCATATTGGCATTGTCATATCTCATGGCTCAAGTGGAATTTGATGGAGTTCTTGGCCATTTTGGAAAGCCCTCATATGATACAATAATTATTTGATCATAATTTGTTTTGATACTTTTTAGATCCAAGTGAAAAATGCCCCTACATTTTGAAAAAAGTAAGACAGATTCTGACTTAGTGAAAATTTCACTAAGTGTTGGAAAAAAGTGACATTTTCACTTTTTGTGATTTTGATCATTCTATAACTTAAAATCCATGAGGAATTGGAATGAGTTGTAGTTGAAGCTTTTGTAGAGTGCCATGAGAGCTACAAATCCAGCTTTGAATGGGGAAAAATGGCCTTGTAGTTTAGGAGTTATGATCCTCCAAAGTTGGTACCCTAGCCACTTTGTTCCATAACTTAGAAAAATTTCTAAGTTTTTATGGTTACCCCTTTTATAGGTTATCCCACTTTTCTTGATTTTTCTTGATGAATGATGATTCCAATCACACAATAACATCATTTTAGGGTCAAAGAACCATAATTGTGAAAAAAATCTCAAAAAGTCAAAGTTGACTTTTGTGCACAGTTGACTTTTTGTCAGATGAATTCCAAACTGTGCGATCCTCTATGAAATCAAGTACTTGACCTAAATCAAACTTGATGGATTGATTTCATAGGTGTTATAGGGTGTATTGAATCATGTCCTAGGGTTTGAGAGCATGTCTTGGTCAAAATTCAAAGCTACAGTTAACTTTTTCATCAAAACCCTAATTGTGGTTCAGATGAAACTGAAACTTGGTGATCAAGCTTCTTGGATCAATCCATTGTTGCAAATGGATCAATGTAGTTTATTAGAGACCCTCAAATCCTCTCTTGAAGTCTTGGCTCATGATTTGTCCCAAAAGTCAACTTAGGGGTGAATTAGGTCAAGAAACCCTAATCCCTGATTTTTGATGAATGCATCCCCTGAGGCCAAATTGACTTGATGATTGGGTCCATGATGTCCCATGGAGCATATTAGGTTATGCTTTGAAGCATTGGCTCATGCCCAGAGGAAAATTTCCACCTGGAGGCCCTAGTCGACCAAACCCTAATTTGGTGACACTAGCGATCTTAAGGCTTAATCCACCTGGAATGCTGCAACATTGTGCTTGATTCTTGCTGTGGGAGTCCTCTTGATCCATTGTGGATGTTTGATAGGTTAGACAAGTTGAAGATCATGTCAATTCTTGATTAATCCTTTGTCTAAGGCTCAGAGAAGGCTTGAAACCCTAATTTTTTATAGTAGTGAATGCTCACCCATCTTTGGGGAGACTGATGAGGTATAATGGTTCATCTATATTGTGATGAGGATTTGCCCAACGATGGGAAATCTTAGTGGTCAAAATTTGGGGTATGACGGATGCCCCTATTTAATCTTCTTGGACCCGAAGGTGTGAATGGCGAAGGTATTCGGGCATCCGGGGTGCAAGATGATTAAATATCGGAATACCTAAAATTTTGATAGTGGTTATGAATGGTAGCTTACGCATTCATCTTCTTTTGCTAAGCGATGGTGCTTAGAAAAGGTAAAACTTCCCCTCGATCCTGGTCTTCAGCCAAGGAACTGGTCTTAGTTTCTGAAATAAACTTCCCCTCGATCCTGGTTTCCTACCAAGGAACTGGCCTTAGTTTCTGATATAAACTTCCCCTCGATCCTGGTTTCCTACCAAGGAACTGGTCTTAGTTTCTGAAATAAACTTACCCACGATCCTGGTTTCCTGCGAAGGAACTGGTCTTAGTTTTTGATATAAACTTCCCCCCGATCCTGGTTTCCTACCAAGGAACTGGTCTTAGTTTCTGAAATAAACTTCCCCTCGATCCTAGTTTCCAACCAAGGAACTGGTCTCAGTTTCTGATATAAACTTCCCCTCGATCCCGGTTTTCTACCAAGGAACTGGTCTTAGTTTCTGAAATAAACTTCCCCTCGATCCTGGTTTCCAACCAAGGAACTGGTCTCAGTTTCTGAAATAAACTTCCCCTCGATCTCGCTTTTCTATCAAGGAACTGGTCTCAGTTTCTTTTGTCAATAAACTTCTTGACAAGGGATTTTGTTCGTAGTGGTTTTCCTCAAACTTTTCGCCGAATTTTCCTGGGGATATGCCATTTGATGGAAAAAGATCTGATGTCAGAGTTGCTGGGGAACCCAGCTGTCTGAGTTGTAAAGGCACACAAACTTCTCTATTGGAGATGCCATTTGTTGACTCTATCAGGGAAAACGAGTCTCTTGAGAGACTGCTTTCGCTTGGGTATATTACATCATACTTTTCTCGGAGATCTTCTCGGAGAAATGCCATATGATGTGATCCAATTTTGAGGTGCTGATGACCTTTTCGTCAGCGGATTTTTCGGAGAAAAACTTCCGTATTGTCGAATCTCTGATTAAGAGGCTTTCTCTGGGGATTTTCCTTAATCCGGGAAAGCGAAAATATCATCTTCAATGGCGAAGAGTGATGTTTGTCGAAAGTTTTCTTGCTTTTCAGAGGTTCAAGTTATCAAAGTGGTCAAGGGCCAACTCTAATCCAGAAATAAACTGGAGGAGAGAGATTGTTCTGATGCAACATTTCCTGACGAGGAAAGAACTGACAACTCGATTGTGAAGACTTTTATCACTAGGGGACAAGACCGACTAGAGTGATAGTGATGCAATACGAATATGAATGTAAATCAATAATGCATGATGCATGTATATATATGCTGACAAAACTGACGCGACATGCAGACTAGTAGATGAACACGACTGGATACTCGGCCACAATGGGAGATAAAAAGTATCGCTGGTTCAAGATAGCAATTCTGCCTTGCTTAGGAGAAGTAGTCCCTGTGGGGGAACAACCGTTGATCGGGCTTAGGAGGTAAGAACTCGGCCGAAGATGTCAGATGGAGTATTCACATCTGACATAACTGATCCTTCGTTCAGGCGCACTGGTTTAGAAGGAGTGCTTTAATTCTGCACTTTGAAGTTCGATTACTTCTGGCGAAGCGATCGATGTTCTTTCGATGTTCAACGGTCAAAAGAAATTGCCATCTTTATTTTAAAAGTATAAAAGTTTGACAAGTAAATTCATTTTTGTTTCGTTTCAAGAATCGTTGATCATGTTAAAATGTCATTCTATAAAGCTAAAAAAAATGAGAATTGCAAACAAAAGCACGAGGGCTCAAATTTTATTGATAGGATGGAAATCAGCCAAATGCGTGATTCCATAGAGTATTTACAAAGTTTAGAAAATGGTAATTAAAGGGAAAAGGGCTATATTGAAACATAACGACCACTATCCTTCTACCAACTTTGAATTCGGGGCATCCTGAGCTTCTGTCGAAAATGACCTTGACTGGAGTTTTCTGATGGATGGCAGGACTGCTATTAGGGGATTTGCCCCTATTGGACGTAGTTACTGGCCATTATCCCTAACTTTTGCCTGGATTGTACTTTGAGATTTCCAATCCACCAGGATGATTTTTTTAATTATGTCTCTAATTTTTTCCTGGACCACCCTTTTAGGTTTTCAATCCACCGAGACGTTTTTTTTTTAGTTTTTTAGTTTAGGCGAAGTATTTCTTGACTACATCAACATTTGTGGGGTAGGCAAATTCCTCTCCGTCCATGGTTGCAAGTCTCAAGGCACCGCCTGAGAAAGCTTTCTTGACCACATAGGGGCCGTCATAATTCGGGGTCCATTTGCCCCGGGAATCAGTGAGGAATGATTGTATCTTCTTGAACACAAGGTCTCCTTTTCTGAAGACACGAGGTCGAACCTTTTTGTCGAACGCCTTCTTTATTCTTTGCTGATACAACTGACTGTGGCATAGTGTCGTGATTCGCTTCTCTTCGATCAAGTTTAATTCGTTGTATTTGCTCTAACACCATTCAGCCTCTGTTAACTTAGCTTCCATCAACACCCGGATCGATGGGATCTCTACTTCTATGGGGAGCACTACTTCCATGCCATATACTAGAGAGAAAGGGGTTGCCCCTGTTGAAGTGCGGACAGACGTACGATAACCGTGAAGAGCAAAGGGTAGCATCTCGTGCTAATCTTTGTAGGTTACAACCATCTTTTGAACGATCTTCTTGATGTTCTTGTTAGCCGCTTCTACCGCCCCGTTCATCTTGGGTTGGTAGGGAGATGAGTTATGGAGTTCGATCTTAAACTCAGCACACAACTCCTTCATCATCTTATTGTTCAAGTTAGATCCATTATACGTAATGATCTGGCTTGGAACACCATAATGGCAGATGATATTGTTTTTGATAAAGCGGACCACGACTTGTCGGGTTACCTTGGTGTATGATGTTGCTTCGACCCACTTGGTGAAATAGTCAATGGCTACCAGGATGAACCGATGTCCGTTTGAAGCCTTGGGCTCAATCATGCCAATCATGTTGATTCCCCATATGGAAAAAGGCCATGGGGAAGAAAGAACTTTGAGATGCGTTGGCGGTACATGGATTTTGTCAGAGTATATCTGACACTTGTGTCACTTCCTCATGTACTTGTAGCAATCGGATTCCATGGTCAACCAATAGTACTCTGCTCTTAGAATTTTTCTCGACATTGTGTGTCTGTTGGCATGAGTGCCAAAGGATCCTTCATGAACTTCTTTTATCAGCATGTTTGCTTCTAGTCTGTCTACACATCGAAGCAATACCATGTCAAAGTTCCTCTTATAAAGTGTATCACCGCTCAGGAAGAAGTTTCCAGGCAGTCTTCTGAGGGTTTTTCTATCTTTTCTGGATGCCCCAGGTGGGTACTCTTGTTTGTGAAGGAAGCATTTGATATCGTGATACCAAGGTTTGTCATCTATGACAGCTTCAATCGCGAAGATGTAAGCGGGCCATTCAAGGCGCATTATGTCAATCTTGGGTAAGTCGTTCCATTGACCTACACTAATCATGGAAGAGAGAGTGGCTAATGCATCAGCCATGTGATTCTCATCACGAGGGATGTGATGAAGCTCGATTCTGTTGAAGAAAGGTAACAACCTTCTTGTATAATATTTGTAAGGAATTAATCCTGATTGGTATGTGTTCCAATTTCCTTTGATCTGATTGACGACCAAAGTTGAGTCGCCATATACATCCAAGTTCTTAATCCTCAAGTTAATCGCTTCTTCGAGACCCATAATACAAGCTTCGTATTCGGCCTCGTTGTTTATGCACTTGAATGTAAGTCTAGCAGTGAAAGGAATGTGGGTACCCTGAGGGGTTATGATGATTGCACCAATTCCGTTTCCGTAATGATTGACAGCTCCGTCAAAGATTAGTCCCCATTGGGAACCTGGTTCTGGCCCTTCACTGGGTAGCGGTTCATCGCAATCTTTCATTTTCAAATACATGACATCTTCGTTTGGGAAGTCAAACTCGATTGATTCCTGATCGTCAATCGGTTGATGAGCCAAATGATCGGCTAAAATACTTCCCTTAACGGCTTTCTGAGCGTGGTACTCAATGTCATATTCCGATAACAACATCTGCCAACGGGCAATCCTTCCCGTGAGAGCAGGTTTTTCAAAGATATACTTAATTTGATCCATTTCTGAGATTAACCCAGTAGTGTGATGAATCATGTACTGCCGAAGACGTTTGGCTGCCCAAGCCAAAGCGCAACAAGTTTTCTCAAGCATAGTGTACTAGTCTCGCAGTCGGTGAATTTCTTGCTCAAATAGTAGATGGCAGACTCTTTTCTTTTGGTTTCGTCTTATTGGCCAAGCACACAACCCATTGAGTCCTCTAGGACTGTGAGGTAGATGATCACTGGTCTTTCTTCCACTGGAGGTGATAGAATCGGTGGGTTCAATAAGTATTCCTTAATACTGTCGAAGGCGGTTTGGCAGTCCTCTGTCCAAACGCAGTCCTGATTCTTTTTGAGTAATTTGAAAATTGGCGCACATGTTGCGGTCATGAGGAATATGAATCTGGAGATGTAGTTCAAACGTCCCAAGAATCCTCTGACTTGTTTTTCAATTTTTGTAGAAGGCATTTCTTGAATGCCTTGACCTTGTCAGGATCAACCTCAATTCCTTTTTGGCTGACGATGAACCCTAAGAGTTTCCCTGAACGGACACCGAATATGCACTTATTGACCTTGTCAGGATCAACCTCAATTCCTTTTTGACAGGTGGGTCACATGCTCCTCTTCCGGCTTAGATTTGGAAATAATGTCATCGACATATACCTCGATTTCCTTGTGTATCATGTCATGAAATAGAGTAGTCATGGCCCTTTGATAGGTTGCCTCGGCGTTCTTCAAACCGAACGACATTACCTTGTAATGAAAGGTACCCCATGGGGTGATGAAGGAAGTTTTCTCCATGTATTTCGGCACCATTTTGATTTGATTATAGCCCGAGAATCCATCCATGAAGGAGAAGACTTTGAACTTTGTTGTACTGTCTACCAGCATGTCAATGTGTGGTAAAGGAAAGTCATCCTTTGGACTAGCCTTGTTTAGATCTCTGTAATCGACACACATTATGACCTTTCCTTCCTTTTTCAGAATGGGTAAAATGTTGGCTAACCATTGAGGATATTCTGATGTGGCGAGGAAACCCGCGTCAATCTATTTTTGTACCTCCTCTTTGATTTTGATGGCCATGTCCGGGTGAGTCTGTCTCAACCTCTGTTTTACTGGCGGACATTCTGACCTTAACGGTAGATGATGTTCCACGATGCTGGTATTCAACCCTGGCATGTCCTGGTAGGACCAAGCAAACACATCAGGAAATTCTCTAAGAAGCTTTGTCAAACTCTCTTTGGCAGTTGGACTGAGCAGTTCCCCAATCCTGATTTCTTTTCTCTCTTTTTCTGAACCCACGTTGATCATTTCCAACAGCTCTTTGTGAGGTTCAATGGACCTTTCCTCTTGTCGGAGTAATCGGGAGATCTCTTCTGGAATTTTGTTGTCAACTTCTTCTTCAGCCCCAAATACCGGGAACTCAAAGTCGGGAGAAGGCATCGGATCATATGTTTCAACGGGGTTTAAAATAAGCAATTTACATGACGCGATGATTTGTGTTTAGAAGAGATAGAGAAAATGCAAGTGTGTGCAGTGTATTTTTTTTTAAAAACTGCTTGTTTATTTTATTGAGTTTGTTTTTTAGGATTACCATTTTCTGAAAAAGCGAAAAGAGAAAACTACAATAAATGCGGGAATTACAGAATGACGTTTTTTTATTTATGAACAAGTCGATTCTTGAAACTACAGCCCTATAAAACAAAAATCTGTCATTTTGGGCGAAGCGAAGAGGGATATTTACAGAAAACGAGCCCTATCAAAACATCCGTTTCACCTGGGAAGGGTGAAAGGTTAAAGACGGAAATTACTTTGACTTATGAACAATCTTCGGAACATCGACAGCAACCCATTGGCGGCGAACTCCTCGGTGAATCACAAAGTCTGGTACTTTCCTTGATTTGTCTTCAGAAATGACGTTGATTTCTGGAGGAGCAGGATCATTGGAATCTGTCTCCCAGGCAGAGTTGTCGTAGGAGGATTCCTCTGTTGTATTTTGCAGAGTATTGGTGCTCTCAAGTAAATCTCCCCATCCAGTTGGCTAGATGTCTTCGAACCTGATACGAGAGCTTTCGAGAGTGGTGTACTTGACCATGAAGTCGAATTTTCCACTTGGTTGTCCTAAGGTGTCCCACACTTCTTTGGAACTGGAGAAGTCATCTCTTTCGAAGACGTTGACCTCGGGAAAAGCGTAGTTAATGAATTCAAGTCTTGCAAACTTTGCGAAATCGCCGTGCTGGATATTTTCTGAATGACCTGAGTGTTGATCCCATGACATGGTGGGGACGCAGGTATTCTTTTCAATGACGCTCAACTGATTTTCATTGTTCGGCTGATTTTCTTGCCCTAAGCCTCCTGGGTACGGCTGCCAGATAGGCAGGCCATCCATTGGGCCATAATAGTCGTGGTCAAAGTTGTCCTTCATCAGAGTGTCCTCCTCTAATGAGTTTGATGGAGCACGGCATCCTTCCGGATCCCAATCTCCGTATATCATTTCGACATCTGACCTCGGTATAAATCTCGGACTCTGTGCGGGATAGCAAAAGGGCGTAGGCACCTCTTCCTGAGACATTTAACCGTCCTCATTGAGATAGGACTTCCATTCCTCATCCGTATCGGAGGGATCTCCCTCGTTGATGGTATAGACTGTTTGAGGCACTGGGTGAAGGAAACCTCCACTGTGGAAGAAGTCCTGAATGGGATGAAGACTTTCATCGTTAGCAACTGTCTGGGTGCAGGTTGCAGAAAAACCAAGACCCTTCTTTATTTTGTTATCAGTAGGAATGACAAGTTGTCCCCATCCTTTTGCATTGTTATTCTCGACCACTTCGAGAGCATCTCTGTATGAGGAAATCGATGTTCCTTTCTCTGATTAATTCTCATTGCTCACCGAAAGTGCTTAGAACTGAGTCCCAACAACCTCCTCGGGTTCTACACAAGTAGATAATGACAGGTTACTCACGATTAAGGCTTGTTCTCCACAGACCGTGACGAGTTGATCGTTCTTGATGAACTTCAGTTTCTGGTGCAGTGTCGAAGTGACTGCCCCGTCCCGGTGTATCCAAGGTCTTCCTAATAAACAGTTGTACGCTTCTCGAACGTCCATGACCTGGAAAGTGATTAGGAAAGTGTAAGGACCGATAGTTATGGGAAGGTCGACTTCCCCGATAACTGCTTTCCAAGACCCGTCAAATGCTTTGATGATGACCTCACTGCCCCTCATCGGGGACCCTTTGAATGATAGTCGCATTAAAGTGGACTTTGAGATAACATTGATGGTCGATCCTGTGTCTACCAGTACGCTGGCTAAAGCATCATCCTGGCAGTTAACTGTGATATTGAGCGCCATGTTGTGACTTTTTCCCCCCTCTGGAAAATCCTCATCACTGAATCCTAAGTTGTTGCAGGAAGTGATGTTAGAGATGATGCTATCGAACTGTCGTATTGACACATCCTGTTCCACAAAGGCCTGCTCTAAGACTTTCTGTAGAGCCTCTCTGTGGGCTTCGGAACTGAGTAAAAGTGATAGCACTGAGATCTTTGAAGGAGTTTGTAACAATGTTGTATTCACTCCTTTAGATGAGCTTCAGCATCTCATCATCGTTCTTTGAAAGGTCGGGATTACTGGATTGACAGACTGGTGGATCAGGAGCATCTGTCTGAAGTTCCTTTTCTTTGTTAGGTTCGCCAACTCCTCAGTTGAAGATTCGACCACTCCGTGTTATTCGACTGATGTTTGCAATATTCACGACGGAGGGTAATGGAAGTTCCTTTCCATTCTCAATTACTGTTGCACCGTATTTGTAAGGGATCGCCTTAGCTGATTCATACGATAATGGTCCTGGCAAATAAATAACCACAGGAGCCTTCTGATTTTTCTGACTATCGTAAGTAACTTCAATCAGTTCCTAGCTAAGAACCTTTGATTCGTCCAATAGAGGGATGATGGTGCAAACATCCTTGTTCTGTTGATGATCGGGGATTATGACAATGTCTTTGATTTGATCAGCGAAGTAGTCCGGCGTCCAGTTGATTGGCCCAGAACTCGGACACGGGTGAATCTCTTTACGATCCAACTGTCCTTGAAGAGCTTCCCGCACAAGGTAGCATCCTTGGTTACTCTCCGAGCAGACTCTACAATGTTCATACTTGTGTGGTGGCACCTGGCCACGCCCGCTTTGAATGCAGTGCAACCTTACCAGATTTGTTTCCATAGATCGGACATCCTGACTTTGACGCCGAGTAGGGTTTCCATTAAGTACACTGATTTGTTGTGTGTCTTCGTCCATATAGATCGGAAGCCACCATTGGTTTAACAAGTGTTGTAAAGTTCTCTGAACGAGAGCGCACCCTTGGTTACTCTCACAACATCCTTTACAACTTTGATAATCATGTGAAGTGAGAAAACCGAGTTGGACCTGCCTGGCATGTAACTCCACCAAGCTGGTATTCATCAGACGAATATCAAAGATTTGAATCATGTTGATCTGATAAGGATTTTTATCATGGTAGTCTTGGATCCATCCAAGATCCATCTGACGCTGGAGGGCCTCTTGTACAAAAGAGCATCCCTGTTTGTTTACAGAGCAAGTCAGACAAGAATTATAATCGTGTCGCGGCAGATTATGATACTGGCTTTGCCTTGAGTGCATTGCCACCAAGTTGACATTCATTGCATGGATGTCATGGTTCTGAATGATGTTGGAATTCGTATAGGTCATATTGACTCCACGAACTCGATGCTCTTGGATCCATCCGAGATCCAATTGTTCCTGTAGAGCTGCTTACACCACAGAACATCCTTGATTGTTTTTAGAGCATATATCGCACTGGTGATAATTATGAGGTGGCACATGGCCATATCCGCTCTGTCTACAATGCATCTTGACCAAGTTGGCTCTTAACAAGAGTACATCATGAATTTGATAGGTGTTGTTAGACTCTCCCTCTATCAAGTTGACTGCAGCTTTCTCATGTTGAGGCAGCGGGTTTGTGAGAACATTAAGATTCGTATCCTTGAAAGATAAGACCCTGCTCCTAACAAGCTTTTGCACGTCAGATTTGAAACTGAGACAGTTTTCTATGTTATGCCCTGGTCCTCCTTGATGGTAAGGACACGTCTGATCCGTTTTGAACCAAAAAGGCGGATTTTCCGGTACTGTAAGAGGAGACTTAGTTTGGACGAGCCCCTTGAGCAGTAATAATGGAAGCGATTCCGCGTACAACATTGGTATAGGGTCGAACCCTAGCGGTCGCGTTGTACGATTGTTATTGTAGGGAGGACGAGCCTCCTGAAGAGGCTGTTGTGTCCTTTACTGAAGTTGCTGTTGATTAGGTTGGCTCTGAGCAACCTGAGGTTGATACGTAGGAACAAGCGTGGGATTGATAGCAGGAGTTACAGCTGCTACTGGTTGATATCATCGCCTTTGCTTTCCGAGAGATATATTCCCGATATCTTGCTCTTTTTTCTTAGGGAGAGCACTACCGTATCATTTTGTACTACTTGATGATCTAGCGTCTTTAACCAAACGTCATTCCCGGGCCGCTTCCTCAAGACGAACTCCCATGCTCACCATCTCGGTGAAGTCACTGGGTGCACTGGCGACCATTCTCTCGTAGTAAAATGAGCCCAAGGTCTTTAAGAAGATCTTTGTCATCTCTTTTTCCTCAAGAGGTGGACAAATCTGGGCGGCAATTTCACGCCATATCTGAGCGTACTCCTTAAAGGTTTCCTTGTCCTTTTGTGACATTGATCTAAGTTGATCTCTGCCCGGTGCCATGTCCAAATTGTATTTATATTGTTGAACGAAAGCATCGCCAAGATCTCTGAACGTGCCGGTCGTAGCGCGGTTTAAACCCATGTACCATTTTAATGCGGCACCAGTTAAACTATCCTGAAAGTAGTGAATCAGTAGCTCCTGGTTCTTTGTCTGAGCTGACATTTGCCGAGCGTACATCACCAAATGGCTCTGAGGGCAAGAGTTACCCTTGTACTTTTCAAAGTCGGGCACTTGGAACTTGTGTGGAGCTTTCACATTGGGGACCAAGCAGAGGTCCGCGACATCCTTTCTAAATAGATCCTGACTGCGAAGGGCCTGCAGTTCATTTTGCATCTCCAGGAATTGTTCCTGGAATTCATTCATTCTGTCTATAATGCTGTCATTTCCACCTGAGGGATCTGTGGAATTTGTCCTTCCAGGACAGTGTGTACGACGGGCGGTGGTATAGTCATTATGGCTGAGACTCTCGGTCTCTCCTGAAGTTTGTAACCTTCAGGAGTTGCTGTCATGCCCTTGGTATCTTCGTTTTCCCGAAGTTTGTAACCTTCAGGCCCAGCGGTTCCTGCTGCGGTTCCCTGATCCTCAGCGATCGGCGGAACATATCCTTCTGGGATATAGTTAATAGGCATGCCCCAGGGACGATCTTTCGGCATTTTGTACCTAGGATCATACTTCTCCACTATGGGCGTAGATGTGATCTCCGAGATCACGGTCCTTTGTTGTTGCATTTGAGCTTCTGCTAGAGCTTGCATGTCGTTATGAAACTTTCTCAGATCCTCTTTCAGAGTGTCGATCTCTTCTCTCAACTCTCTGTTCTCTTCCTCGAGATCATCCATCTTTTTCTGACGATTGGCCCGAGTATTGTACGAATGAGACAGTTTGACTCTAGAATCGAGACACAAACGTGAGATTCGTAGGTAAGAAGAAGGCGTTTATGTGAATGATGAATGCAATGATTATTAATTATTTTTGTTTATTCAAAGTAAACTTCGACAATTGGATTGCAAATATCAAACAGTGGGGAAACCCCGTTTTATTGAATTCAAAGGATTGCGGAAATGGAAATACAGTAGATTACAAAGTGCTGAAAAGGAAAATGTCTAAACTAATGGGTCCTGAGTCCTCTCTGAAGAGAGCTCAGGTCCTAGTTCTGGTGCTTTCCTCTTCTTTGACCAGGCTCTTGGGCCGTTGTCGGGTTGTCATGCCTTTGCCAAGTGAAAGGAGCGAGAAAATTCCTTTGGTCATCCTGATTTTCTACAGCATGTTGCTCTAAAATCTCAATCAGAGCATCCTTTTCTTTTAATAGCTGCTGTATTTTCTTACACTCCACATTGAGAATACGGTACTTGTTCCTCCAAGACCTCTTCTCCTGCTGAACTTTGCTGAGAGTAACCTGAATTTTTCCATCTCACTCATGAACTAAAGGGTAGAGTCTCTTAATGGAAGAACTTCTTGGCGAGGGTAAGGCATCCTCAGCTTGAGAGCTCTAGTTTGTACCTAGTGGAGATAAGGCTCCATCGAGACACAGTCTGGTTTTCCTAAAGACTATCGTCCTTTCCTATGAACGTGTTTCGAAGCGTGCACTATTTCCGTCTTTAGTGCCCTGTCATTTTCTCCTTCCTTGAAGAAAAGACCTTCTAGATGAGCATTGCGCGGGACATGCCTCATTGGGTATCCAAATTGATGACGAACTAACACTGGATGATAGTTAATTCCCCCTTAGTTCCTATAAGGGGTACATTTGGGAAATTTCCACAACGGTCAATGATTCTGATCCCATTGTAGATTCAATTGTACCAATCGATGTCAGAGTTGGTAAGAGACATGATTCTCTGCGACCAACGTAAAATATTTTTTTGATCCCAAAATGCAGCAGACTTGGGCAAATGGGAAGTGAACCATTTATAAAGCAAGGGTACACAGCACGTGATCATCCCTCCGCTGTATAAATTCGTTAAATGTACCGAATGATAAGCATCCACGAGCAAGGTCGGTACAGGGTTTCCAAACAGAAAAACCTTAATGACGTTAATATCTATAAAGTTATCGATGTTGGGAAACAAAAATAACCCGTAGGTGAGAAAAACAAAGATGCTCTCGAAAGCGGCCACGTTCCCTATACTAGCAAAGTATAGAGCCTTCTTTATCAAGAATTGGGCTGGAAAGCCCTGGATACCACCTTTAGTGGTCATGTGAGTCCTGACTTCTGACTCGTCCAAATAAATTGCTCTTGCAATGGTCTGATCCTTTGGAAT
The DNA here is from genome assembly GCA_022829125.1 of Lathyrus tuberosus. Classification (NCBI taxonomy): domain Eukaryota; kingdom Viridiplantae; phylum Streptophyta; class Magnoliopsida; order Fabales; family Fabaceae; genus Lathyrus; species Lathyrus tuberosus. The sequence continues at coordinate 2,679,077 of JALAZF010000282.1, forward strand.
TTCTCCCAGTCCAGAAAAGGGAGCTTGATCAGTAATATGTAAATCAGTCATGTGAGAATACTCCTCCAGCGTTGGTGCAAGCTGATAATCCGAGAATGTGAAACAGTGATAGACCGGATTGTAGAACTGGATTAGTGTGGACAGGATTCCTTCAATTACATGGACCCTTAACAAGGACATTAGTCCTCCATACTTGGCTCTGAAAGCCTTGTGGTTGGTGATCATTCTCGCCAAACCTCTTAAATCCTCTAACTTTGGAACCTTGAAGGTGTACTTATGAGTTTTCCTTCTATCGAAATCCATTAGCGCAATCTCCTTTTTTCTCTGACATTTGCAATCATTGTCTTAGTTTAATTTGAAAAAGAGAGACTAGAAGAGAAGATTTTTTTTGTTTTAATGTTTTTTAAATGAATGCATGAATGCAGCACATAAAAACATAGAAAAAACATGGGGTCAAAGGGTCGGTGTCATGATGTCAAGACTCTACCCCCCCCCCCCCCTCCCAAAGGTTTATACTGGTATTTTTTGTACCTGTCTGCAAAATCATTGATCCCTCTTGGGATAACAACAACAAGCGGATTGCCAGCGAGCTGATGTATCCTAGAGCGATCTCAGATGAGGGCAGTATCGCGTGACAACTATTTCCGATAGCTTCCGCACTACAAAATGGCTTAAGTCTACTAAAAACCTCAGCTTCTCAGATAACCCAGTCGACCACACTACTTTCAACAACCGAAGTCGTATAGGCAATGTATCTGCAAAGGGAGTCTTCACTGAGTTTGATGGTTGATCGGGGGCTCTTAACTGGAATACACTCCCAGTAAGATTACCCGCATTGCCATCACCTATCTTAGGTGTATACTCAATCTTTCCACATGCGGCATCACACGTATTCCCATTAGCAGAAAAATAAACACAGATATCAATTAAGAAAAGCAGTATATATTTGTCTTAATCATCCTAGACCTCTAGCCTTATGATCCTATACAGACAATGACTCCCCAGCAGAGTCGCCATTTTTGTGACATTTCGAGAACTCAAGGTTTTCACCGAAGATTGTAGGAAAGAGAAGACAGGCCCCACGGTGGGTGCCATTTTCTTTCTGTGGTACTTTCATTAAGGTTTCTACCTAAGAGATGGGAAGAGAATAAGATCTCGCGGTCCCCAGTGGAGTCGCCATCTTTTCTGTAGCGCGAATTTTTGCGTGGTTGCGAAGCACTATCGCTTTGGGGTACTACAGTTCGATTCATTTTTTATCCTATTGAAGCTGATAAAGGAAGGGAAATAGATGTCTCCAATTAACCCTGCTTGCATACTGAGTTTAAACAGCGGTCTGTTAGGTTACGGATACTATTAAGATTGTGGGTCTCTCTTAGGTTATTTTGTTAAAAAAAACAGTGTCTAGGTTATTGGTGAGGTAAGATGCTAATGTGTTTAGATTTGATGCTTTTGGGTTGATTTGGTGGAGATAATGGGTTTTGGGTTATTGATTAGTATGCTCGCTAAGATTTTTCCAATCTTATGCCTACGTATTCCCGTTTAACGAAACAGGGAAATCAGAGCGATCGTAGTTCCTCCTATTCTATGGGAGGAAAAAACGGTTGTTTTGGTGTCTTGTTCAAAGCCCAAGACGTGAAGCTAAATGTGGTTTGTATCGTGTTCAAAGCCCAAGATGTGAAGCTAAATGGTCTATTTGTATCTTGTTCGAAGCCCAAGATATGAAGCTAAAGGGTTTATTGATGAGAGAGAATTTGTCATCTCTAAAAGGGGATATTTGGTATGTTGGTCACAACTGTTGGGTGACTGGTTATAAAGGAGAATTACTTTAACTGGGATATGTGAATCCAGCAATGCCATAATTTCCTTTATAAGGGATTTTTAACCTGAAGGAGAAGACTTTAACTCAGTTTAGAGCAATTCCATCTTTCCTTAGGAATTTCTCATGCTAAAATAGGGACAGTGGCGTGGATGTAAATAATCCAGAGGCTTGCCGCTTACAGCAATTAGATGAAGGAAAAGGAGTTGTTGATGTTTGTATATTATGAGCGAGGCACATATTTTGATGCTAACTGGTTGATTGACTCAACCGGGATTTTCTTATACAAAGCCTAAGAGGAGCCTATTGACCCAACAAGAGGGTGCTTTTATGTGTCTCGTACGAAGCCCGAGAGAGAGGCTAAAAGGGTTGACTCAACAAGAGAGTGCTTACAAGTGACTGTCTCAACAAGAGAGTCTTTTATACTCAACAAGAAAGTGATTTTGTATCTCGTACGAAGCCCGAGATGGAGGCTGAGAGGGAAGTGACTCAACAAGAGAGTCTTTTATACTCAACAAGAGAGTGTTTTTGTATCTCGTACGAAGCCCAAGATGGAGGCTGAATAGGTTTGAGCCAACAAGAGAGTCTTTTGTACTCAATAAGAGAGTGATTTGGTATCTCGTATGAAGCCCGAGATGGAAGCTGAAAGTGGGTGACTCAACAAGAGAGTCTGAAAAGGTTAACTCCGTCGGGGAGAATCATTTGTACAAATCCCAAGAGGAGGCTATTGTGCTGGTGACTGTTTCAGTTTAGTGACGGGTCCAGTATGTTGGATAAATGAGAAAATCAGTTCTTATGAAGGGAACGATTAAAGGTATTGTTGTGCTTTGGGATTGATCATAGGATCAGGGTTATTTCCTGTTCTTTAAGGGAATGGGAAATCCAAAGGGTATTGAGACTGTCCAAGTCTACTGGTGTTTTGAGAAATCGATTCTCGGGAAATGTGAAATGATCTTTGTATGATGCCCAAGAGAAGACTGGTATGTTAAGGGATGAAGGTCAACCCATTAACTGGTCTGACACTTGACTCAGGAAGACAGCTCTAGCAAATTGATTACTAGGTTCTGTTCCTATACCTGTAGAGGTCTCTGGGTCCTTGTACTAAGCCCACGGAAGGCATGAGAGCTTTTAAGAAGCCGAAGGGTCCTTATACAACACCCAAGAGGAGGCAGGGATGATTTTAAGAAGCCTGTGGGTCCCTAAACCCTGAGAAGTTCAAGACATGCCATTCACCAAGAATAGATCAAGCCAGGAAAGTCCGAGAATTTGGAAGAAACTCAAGAGATGCCATTCACGGAGAAAAGATCATCCCTGGGGAGTAGAGTCTCTTTGACAATGTCTAAGGGTGACATTCTGAGAAAGGGTTCATAGAGAATGCTGCCTTTCACGTCTCCATATTGTTTAACCCTAAGAGGAGGGAAGACTGTGTCTGGTAATCCTATGGGGATCTAGTTTTGTTTGTATTTAAGAGTGACCAACAGAGCTTTACCTAGTGCTAGACGTAGTTGCCGGGGAAAACTCTAAATAACTATTCTAGTATTACACAGTGGATATTTGTCAAGTATATAAAAGTTTGTGAAAGAAGACTTACAGTGAGCAGCCCCACAATACAGTTATATATATGAAAGCGGATAAAGAAAGCGGGTAAACACTTACTCGATTGTAGAGCTTCCATGTTGTTTGGTTAGTTTGTTCAACAAAGAAAGCTTTGATAACAATATTATATTCAAAATCAAAGGAGAAAGTGCTTTGAAAAGATTATTGGGGCTTACAGCTCAAGGAGAGGCCCAAGGATTTATCAGTGATTGCACTGTTGTTTTGTACATGGACTTATACAAGTGACTGAGGCCCAAAAAGGTTTTTTGTACAAAGGGATGGGTCTTACACTCTCTCAAGAGGCCCAAAGGTGTTTAAAGATAAAGAATGGGACTTATAACTCGAGGGTATGCCCAGATGATTTGTTTTTTTGAATTGGCGATCGCGCCGAGATTTCTTTAACATACTGGGTCTTATACAATGCATTGAGGCCCAAAAAGTTTTGGTTAAAAAAGGGGTTGGGTCTTACACTCTATTAGAGGCCCAATGATTTATTTTTGTACAAGTGGTGGGGCTTACAGCTCAAGGAGAGGCCCAAATGATTTTGCTAAAAAAGGCGACGATCGCGCCGTTGTTTTTAAAAATACAGTGGGACTTATACAATGACTGAGGCCCAAAAAGTGGTGTATTTACAATCGGGATGGGTCTTACACTCTAATAGAGGCCCAAAGTGTTTGAAAAAGTTTGATGAGGGTTTAATTAATCAAAAACCCAAATTGTTTTTCAAAATGTATTTTAATTGAATAAAAATTCAATTAAAATGATCAAAATTGTTAAACATGTGTGGAAACAAATTGTGATCTTGGATTAATGTTTCAAAAATCATGTTTCTATCCACAAAATGATTAGAAATCACTAAAATTTGAAAAATCAAGAGGGAGAAAATATTTTAAATGTGAAAAAACATTTAAAATATTAATTCTTTACAAAAATATCAAGTATTAGAAATAAATAATATTTTTGGGATTTTTTTGGTAAAATAAAATATTTTAACATTTTTGTGAATTATTAAAAAAAGAATCAACTCAAAATCATTAAAATTTAGAGAGAAAATAATTTTTGAATCAATTAAATAAAATCACAAAATTCAAGTATTTGAATTTTCAAAAAGGGTGCCAAGAACATGGCAAGAACACCTGCCACCCTCTGTTTCTGCAGATATGCATTTTCTATCCAATCTCACTGAATACTTAGTGATAACATGCAATCTACATATCAATCTACTCGTTTTCACCTCACGATCATGTCTATGGTCTTTAATTTCATTTATTTTAAGCATGGAATAAGAAATCAAAGAGAAACCTCAAGAACCCTAAAACTTTCATGAAGGCTCAGAAATTCCATACACGATTCAAACAAAGCAATTGATTAAGGGTAAACACTCTATGCATGATTATGAACATATGGCCAAATTATTGTGCAGCAAAAAATGCATGAATCATAGAGTTAGAAGAGCTCATGCTTACCTCTTGTAGCTGGTGATCGTGTTTTGTGTTAGAGGTGTTACATCTTGGTTCCAAGGATATGGATAGCTTCCCTAGGTGCTATGGAGTGTGCCTGAGTGCTTGGAATGGTTTGAAATAAGCTAGAATTGAAGATGGTATCCCAACTGCAACTTGGTTAAAACCTTGAGCAGTTGGCTGATGATTTTGTGAAATCAGTGTTCCATATGTTGTTTAAGTGTTTGGATCACTTCTATATGATGTTTATGAAGTGTGTGTGTGATTGGTTTGGTTGGAATAGCTCTCAAACTCAAAACCCGATAGTGACTTGCTTTGGAAGGCAATTTTGGAGTGAAGAAGGAGATTTTGAGGAAAACATCTGTTTGATGGTTTTGGTGTACTCAAACTGAACACAATTGAGCTCTATTTACAGTAGAGCAAGTTTGTTTTGCAAGCAATAGTGAATGGCAACTGCAGCAGAGGTTTGGTCAATGTTGATCAATGGGAATCCAAGTCTCCTCTAGCCATTGACTAGAGGTTATGGCACAGGCTACTGGTTCCCTTGGTCTTGGATAAGTCTTGACTGAATTCGGTTGGAAATGGCTCAGTCCATGCCACCTTTGTGCATCCATTGAATGCTCCAAAACAAAATTGGAGTCTTGTCCCTCTTTTAGGCATTTCTAGGTTTGGCATGGTACTTTTGGTTCCAAAGACTTGGGAAGCTGATGGATCAGGGTTTGTCCCTCCTTGGTCTCCCCTTGAGGTGTTCAGATGGATAGAGTTCCTTGCCCTTTGAAAAATTTGAGAAAATCGAGCAAAACTCTCAAATCTGCCTTGCCATGCAATTTGCAGCAAGGCATATTGGCATTGTCATATCTCATGGCTCAAGTGGACTTTGATGAAGTTCTTGGCCATTTTGGAAAGCCCTCAAATGATACAACAACTGTTTGATCATAATTCATTTTGATACTTTTTAGATCCAAGTGAAAAATGCCCCTACATTTTGAAATAAGTAAGACAGATTCTGACTTAGTGAAAATTTCACTAAGTGTTGGAAAAAAGTGACATTTTCACTTTTTGTGATTTTGATCATTCCATAACTTAAAATCCATGAGGAATTGGAATGAGTTGTAGTTGAAGCTTTTGTAGAGTGCCATGAGAGCTACAAATCAAGCTTTGAATGGGGAAAAATGGCCTTGTGGGTTAGGAGTTATGATCCTCCAAAGTTGGTACCCTAGCCACTTTTTTCCATAACTTAGAAAATTTTCTAAGCTTTTATGGTTACCCCTTTTATAAGTTATCCCACTTTTCTTGATTTTTCTTGATGAATGATGATTCCAATCACACATTAACATCATTTTAGGGTCAAAGAACCATAATTGTACAAAAATCTCAAAAAGTCAAAGTTGACTTTTGTGCACAGTTGACTTTTTGTCAGATGAATTCCAAACTGTGTGATCCTCTATGTAATCAAGTCCTTGACCTAAATCAAACTTGATGGATTAATTTCATAGGTGTTATAGGGTGTATTTAATCATGTCCTGGTCAAAATTCAAAGCTACAGTTGATTTTTTCATCAAAACCCTAATTGCGGTTCAGATGAGACTGAAACTTGGTGATCAAGCTTCTTGGATCAATCCATTGTTGAAAATGGATCAATGTAGTTTATTATAGACGCTAAAATCCTCCCTTGAAGTCTTGGCTCATGATTTGTCCCAAAAGTCATCTTAGGGGTGAATTAGGTCAAGAAACCCTAATTCCTGATTTTTGATGAATGCATCCTCTGAGGCCAAATTGACTTGATGATTGGGTCCATGATGTCCCATTGAGCATATTAGGTTATGCTTTGAAGCATTGGCTCATGCCCAGAGGAAAATTTCCATCTAGAGGCCCTGGTCGACCAAACCCTAATTTGGTGACACTGGCGATCTTAAGGCTTAATCCACCTGGAATGCTGCAACATTGTGCTTGATTCTTGCTGTGGGAGTCCTCTTGATCCATTGTGGATGTTTGAGAGGTTAGACAAGTTAAATATCATGTTAATTCTTGATTGATCCTTTGTCTAAGGCTCAGAGAGGGCTTGAAACCCTAATTTTTTATAGTAGTGAATGCTCACCTATCTTTGGGGAAACTGATGAGGTATAATGGTTCATCCATATTGTGATGAGGATTTGCCCAATGATGGGAAATCTTAGTGGTCAAAATTTGGGGTATGACAATGTGGTTGGTTCTTTAGTTCCATATATGCAAGTCCAAGAGAGAAAGTATGGAAATAACTTTGGGATGATTTGAAGAAGCAAGATTTTGAGGTGGATAATGGATGGTTATTAGGAACAGATTTTAATGAAATTATATGAGCATCAGATAAAAGGGGAGGAGCGTCTACTTCTCACAAGAGGCTCGTCTATAGAGGGTCCTCCTTATTGAGCAAAATGATAATGAGGAGTGTGCAAAGGCAGACAGGGAGCAAAATGTGAAGCTCTCCAAATACAAAGGATATCTAGCCAAAGAGCATATTCTAATTGAGACTCTGTAAATAGAGAAGGTGACCTTATCGAACATATTTCAAGAGGCGGATTATAAGTCTAAGAAGTTTGCCGACAAAGAGTTGGAGCTTCGAGAATCCATGGAAAATGCCCTTAACACTCAGAAAATACTAGAGACAAGGTATATGCGTTAAAGGAAGATTTAGTAAAAACCTCTTATATCTACTTTGAGAGGTTTAAGGAGAGGATATCCTTTATTCATGATGGATTAGACTTAAGCCTCATGGGAATGTTCTAAATTATTCATGATGGCCTATATAGGGATATCCCGACCATCTCTCAACCTTTTGTACAAGTCGCGTCGCTTTCTTATGATAATCATGTTGAGCATGACTAAGAAAAGACTATGGAGGATGCCACCTTGGTGATGAGCTCCATTAGGGATTATCTTGAAAAGAATGTAGTTCTTGAAGGATGCCACCCTTGGAGGATGCCACCTTTACTGATTTGCTTACGCTTTTGTGTCTGATTGCATTTAGTGGTCTTCTGATTAGAAAAAGAGTGGATCGGTAGATTCCTTGCATTCACATTCGTGATCTTATCCATTTTTTGTCCATTCTGGGCTTGCTCATCCATCACAATCTGATCCGTGGAGTTCATTATCATACTGTCCAGAAGTAGTTCAACAACCATGTCAACCTTGCCTTCCTCGCGCATTGTGTTCTCATACCCAACCTGTTCCATGATTCTTTGGCTTTCGGCGTCGGAAAATCATTGTCTTTGGGCTGATGAAGGGAAGAAAGTGAGCTTTTCTCTGGTTTGGATGTATGCAATGCAAATGTATGTATGCATATGTTGTTTATGCAGATGGGATACAAACGAGATATGCAACACCTAATGATGCAAAGGTTAGATGATGCAAAAGCATAACATACATATGATGATGCAATAACTCAAGTTCAAAAGTTCGGCATACATGATGATGCAATAACACTATGTAATAATGCAAGTTAGGGATGCAACATCTTCTGGATAATCTACATATGTAACCCTGTATTGGTGCAAAATCTGATGTGTGTGAGAGAACAAAGGTATAAAGAGGCTTGTTTTCCTGTAAAAGCCCAATATCCCTCTCACAGGTGTGATCTAGACACAACAAGGCGGTCCCTAGAAAGGTATCCTAAACCATAGGACTCATAATGAAAACCCCCCGCCGTAGCGAATTCTCGCAGGATGGAAGTATTCTCAAGCGAATCACGATCTAGGATGTGGCTCTCGTGATAACCCAACCCGCAAAATGCAGGCCTTACGACTATCCACGTTCTAGCCTATGTGTATGCTACGCCTGGTGTTTGGACATTTCTCTCCAATAATATCTACCCATCCCAAGAATAGCAGAATATATAGCAGATATCCAGAATATACAACATATGAATATTCAAAGCAGTAAATAAAATGTAGTAAATAAAATGCAGTAAATAAACATAAAGCTAAAACAAGTAAAATAAAGCGAGTAAAGCGCAAAAGATAAACACCTAAGCAAGCAAGAAAGCAAACAAAACTAGGCGAAACCCCAACTTACAAGAGCAAGAACTCCCCAGCAGAGTCGCCAGCTGAAGATGGTTGTTTTATACCTGAATGAATCGCACAATCAAAGATACAACAGAGTCGCCACCGAACTTTATTTAGTCCCAGAGGACAGGGAAAATATCGATAAAACCCAAGGGAAAGAGAAACGGGTCAGGGGGTCGATTATTCGAAAGGAAGGTATTAGCACCTTACGAATCCGTCGTACTCGACGGGAACCATTTTGCTTGCTTCTAGACTTGGATGGGTTATCTATCTAAAGGCTTCTAGCTAAAATAAAAGAGGAGAGGAAAAGAAAGAAAGAAAGAAAGTGCTCGCAGAGGATTAGGGCCCTCGTGCCTACGTACCCTCTTAGTGCAATGAGGAAATTGTAGCGCCGTAATTCAGGGAACCAGGGGAAAGAAGAGGAATGGAAGAAGGTGGAAGTGTGCTCACCAAGATCATCGCGATCTCGTGCCTACATATCTTACAATCGAATAAATGAAGAATCAGAGCTTCCGTAGTGTGGGGAACCAAGACGGAAAAGGAAATGGAACGGATTCAAAACCAAGAGCAGAAGAAATAGAAATAGACCCGCTAGGGATGCAAAAAGAATTGGTGTCAGAACCAAGAAAGAAGTGCAAATGAAAGATAATAATTGTGCCAAAGATAAAGTGCAAAAGTGGTGTCAAAACCAAGAAGATAAAAGAGCAAAAGGATAACAGAGACTCCACTGGGAGTAAGAGAACATAGTAATTATGCTGGGATCTAGAGGGTAATCGACCCTACTGGGGAACAAACAAAGGGATGGTGTTAAAACCAAGAGAATAAGGAAATTCGGTATGTTAACTGACTGACAGTGGTTAACCAAAGAGAAAGAGAGATTTAGAACTCTCTGGGATAAAGGTTGGTGTCAACAGGAAGTCTGTGATGAACCAAAAGAGAGAGTACTGAACCAAGAGAAGGTGTTTGACTCTGAAGGGATGTCGGTATATTAACTGATAAACAGTGGTTAACCAAAGAAAGAAAAGATTGCAACCGTGCAGGGAGAAAGGTTTTAACAGGTAGACTGTGATCAACCAAAAGAACGGGTGTAGAACTAAGCGAAGGTTGTGACCCAAAGGACGGGTGTGGGACCAAGCGAAGGTTGTGACCCAAAGGACGGGTGTGGGACCAAGCGAAGGTCGTGACCCAAAGGACGGGTGTGAGACCAAGCGAAGGTCGTGACCTAAAGGATGGGTGTGGGACTAAGCGAAGGTTGTGACCCAAAGGACGGGTGTGGGACCAAGCGAAGGTCGTGACCCAAAGAACATTTGGGACTCTGACTGAACAAGCAGTACCTGACCGAAGAAAGGGTATTGAACCAAGAAGAGGTTGCTAAGCGCTGACGATTCGGTGTTAATAGAGAAGTTGTGATTAACCGAAAAGAAAATGAGTGATTAACCAAAAGAAGGTGATTAACTCGAAAGGGGCTCAGTGTTTTAACAGACTGGTTGTGGTTAATTGAAAAAATGGGTGATTAACCAAGAGAAGGTGATTAACCCAAGAGGAAACTCAGTATGTTAACAGATAGACTATGGTTAACTGAGAAGAAGTGCAAAATGTTGTTTTAACTGACAGGCAGTGATTAACCAATCAAAGGGAGAAGAACCAAGAGAAGGTTGCGAACTCCGCAAGAGTTTCGGTTTTTAACAGAAAGACTGTGTTTACCTGAAGGAAAAAGGAATTGAGACTCTTCTGGGGAATCAAAAGACGATGATTGACCATAAGAAAAGAATATTGGAAAAGAGAGACGGGTGTTAACCCAAGACAATGATCTTTAACCAAGCGAATGGTGATTGATCAAAAGAGAGATTGAAAGAGATAAGAGTGATCTAGGATCGACTCAACTGGGGAAGGAAATACGCTACCGCCTGGGGATAGAGGTGACTAAGCCAGGCATAGGGTCATTCGTCCCCTACCTGAAGTAGTTAGAATGCGAGTAGGAATTCTCCATTCCCATTCCTTCTCTAACACAAAGGGTGTAGTGCAGAAATTGAAACAGACAGCGTAACAACTCCAAATTGTACAGTGCTCTAGTGTCGCGCGAATCTCCAACTCTGCGGGGGGAAAGAGAGAGAGAAAGCTCTAAAGAAAGCCTAAAGAGAAGCGCCAACAGGAAGATTAATAATCAAAAAAAAGTTTTGATTAATTAATAAAAAGGGAGGAATATGCTAATAATTTTCCAAAATGAATTGAAAAATTATTAAAGGAAAGGGTGCATTATTGATTATACAAGATTAAGCTTATCCTTTGAAGAACAAACTTAATTCAAACATGAATGAAAAGTGAAAAAAAATGCCAAATGACAATTCAAAATGCCACACAAATCATGCCATTATATGAATAAAAATGTACAAGAATGATCATGTTTATGCAATGCCAAGAATGAGCACAATTATGAAATCGAAAGATCGAGCATTAGAAAATTCACAATCATGCTTTAAACTGAAGTGAAACAGCATCTAAAACATCCATAAAAAACAATCATATTAATCCATGGAAGTTAGAGGAAGAAAACATGGAAAACAAGCTTGAAAAACATCAAAATTGACACTCTGTTACAGTGGTAATCGATTACCCTAAGTAGGTAACCGGCTACTTGCTTGAAAAAGGTAAAACTGGTGAAAATTGTGTAGAGTAATCGGTTACTCTATTTGAGTAATTGGTTACTTGCTTGAAAAAAGTTGCGCTGGTGTAAGTTTGTCCAAAGTAATCAGTTGCTCTCTTTGAGTAATCAATTACCACTATAACAGTGGCAAAAATAGCTTTTCAAAAAGCATTTTGAGCACCTAAATCACTTGTCCAAACTACCACATGCTAGGGTATGAATTTGTGCACGAAAATCAAGCTTAACAACAGCCAAGAACCAGCAATAGAATCAATTACATCATCAAGATCATGGATCATGTAATGGCATAATCAATTCATACACAAAAAGCATCAAAACTACATCGCGAATGATACGAAAATGTTCGAAACAGTAAAATGTGCAAAGAAAGACCAACCTACAAGGCTGAGATGTGCCTTGCATGTTGTTGCAAAAGAATATTGATGAAGATAATCAAAGAAACCCAGAGGAATCTTCAATTGTAGCCGAATCGTGTTGAAACCGAGAAAATTACGACGAAACTCCGAAATACAAGTTCGAAATGTAGAATCTTGAAGCAAACACTTGAGATGAATCCAAAAGCTAATAAAACTCCATAAAATCAAGTATAATTGCAAGGTGATAAAGGTTAAGCTCAAGAAATAATCACTTCCAAGGTGAAAGTGATTATTCTTCAATGGTGAAGAGCTATAGTGAGGTTTGGGAAGAAAATTGAGATGAAAATGAAGAAGTTGTAGGAAAATTCAGAGAAAGTGAGAGAATTGAGTGTGAATTGTGAGAAATGTGTGAAATGGTTGAGGGTTTGAAGGTTTGTTTATATAGAGTTTTTGTTTGGAGTTGATAGGTTTGGAATGTGCTTTGGACTTAGCTTTGGATCTAGGTTGGGAGTTAGTTACACTTGACTCACCGAGTCAGTGGTTAACTTAGTTAGTTAGGTAGTTAACTCGGTGGAGCAATCCCAATGTAAATCTAAATCAATGGCTCACATGCTTGTAAATTAAGGTACATGGTGCACTTAATTTAAAGTGATGTATTGGAATAAATGTAAGTGGAGTGTCTTAAATGGTCTTGAACTGTCTAGAATGTTCCACACAATGCTAGAACCATGTAGAATCCAAGAACAAAGAGAGAGCAGGGTTGCTGTCCCAAAAATGCAGCAGAATTTGCAAATCTGTACAGGGTAATCGATTACCCTGTTTGAGTAATCTGTTACTCTAGGCAAATTTTGTCCAAATTGCTATGGAACAAGTGCTGAAGTCCCGGTTTCGATTTTCCACCTCTTGTTTTGATGAATAGGCATGGAAACCCTTATTTTGAGCTTGTTTTGATTATGGGATGATCTTGTGAGGATGCGATTAATCAGGCTTGGAGAACCTGAATATTCCTGCAACAAAATCAAAGAGAAAAAAGTGCGAGTGTGTATGTCGGCGATGCGAATGCACATGCTTATGCAAAAGGCATAAAGGGAGGTCAAATTTCGGGTTTCCGATAACACTGAATCACACTACGTATTTGACTCAGATTGCACATGTTTCTTAGGATTTTATTGCTATTTTCTTGTGTTATGCTTGTGTTTTGTTTTATTTTTAGGTTCTTTGTATTCCCAGAGCTCCTCGTGAAGAAATGAAGAAAAACGAGCAAGAAAACCAGTTTTTGAGGAAATTGTACACATGGCATCCACCATGGCGGGCGCCATAGGGTAGGCCCTGACTTGGATATGAGTCAACTGCTGTCAACCGCCACGATCTCCACTTCTTTTTCCCTTGGTTCACATGGCGGGCGCCATGAGGGGGTGGCGGGCGCCACCTTTGTCGTATGGTTTCCCTCCTAAAAGATGTTGTGGGCCACTTTGGTCTTTCCATAGTTTTTCCAAGGCTATAAATAGATGAGTCCTTGATCCTTTTTTCTTCATCCAAGTTTAGTTTCAGAACTCAAGCCATATATTTTCAGTATTGTAAAGTGATAAACTTCTCACATCGGGGAGTTATCACACTGTTTGATCGAGTTTGTAATCGAGTTTGGAGCACTCTGGTAGAAGTTAATCCTGCCGCCATTTTTATTTCCAGTCATTTATTTCCAGTTGTACCAGATTTAAAGCCTCCGATTTGGAGCAGGTTTCTATTTACTTTCCCGCACCATTTATTTTCTCGCACTATATACTTTCTCGCACTATTTACTTTCCCGCATCATTTATTTTCTCGCACTATTTACTTTCCCGCACTATTTACTTTCTCGCACTATTTACTTTCCCGCACTATTTACTTAAAAAAAAAGAATATACTTTAACATGATCTATTTCAACATGTCTATTTACATTTCCTTGTCCGGCTAAATTTTAAATGTTAGAATGTAAGGATCATAGTTAAAGTAGTATTCCATACAAGGTGTCAATAGAAATGCTTAGGGGTTATTCTGATTTTTAACACAAGTTTTCTGCACTTTATTTTTGTTGGGTAAGATCGAAAGCCGTCCAACCTTTGGTTAAACTTGGTTAGTCTTAACTGTTCAAGAGAAGCGAAAGCGCTTTGTCTAGTTAAGTAGGAGTTTTTAATACTTTAGAAAAACGATTTTAAAACTATTTTCGGACGCGTTTATGGGTTTAAAGTCCGGTTCACATGAACCTCTTTTTGTTAAAAGTTCCAAGTCAAAATACTTTTCAACTAAGTCAAGAAACTATATTTCTTAAAAATAGGTTTATTACTTTAACGCAATGCGCGCCTTTTTATAAGTGACAATAAGAGGGTTCTATTAAGGGATAAACTCGGTTCTGAATACGCGAAAGCGACAGTTCCCGTTAAATTAGTTCTTTTCATAAGTAGAAAACATTACCCCATAAGTGGTTCTATTTACAAGCATTTGGAATACTATCCGACTGTGTGAATTACATTCAGGCCTGTTGTTTTAAATTGAATTTTATATCTTCATACTTTACTTCACTTTTACTGTGCACTCACGAACTCCCGATTGATTTGCCTTAGATATAAATCGTAACAATAGAAACCGATAGATTAACGTTTGGTCTCTGTGGGGTTGATAATATTTTATATTACTCTGACGCGATTCGTATACTTGCGAAAACACTGCATCAAGTTTTTGGCGCCGTTGTCGGGGACCAATTACGTCAAATTTCGTACCCTATTGTTACACCGTCTAGACTAAGGCTTTACCTACTGGTCAATGCAAAGAACTCGCAGCACCGGTAGTCTTATAGATCCTTTAGAGGAACCTGAATGTTACGCTCGCGCACGTCTCTCACTTCGTAGAATTAAGGAAACTATGGCCGAAGACCGTAACCAAAGACCCCTTAAGGATTTTGCTCAACCATCCGATGACGAACCCAGTTCTAGTATAGTAAACCCTAATATTCCTCCTAACAATTTCGAACTAAAACCCTCCCTATTACAATTAGTACAGCAAAACCAATTTGTGGGTCTCCCTTCTGAGAACCCAAATCAACATCTAAAAGTCTTCATCCAATTAGCTGACACTTTTAAAACCAATGGTGCTACTCCTGAGCCGATTCGTCTAAGACTATTTCCTTTCTCCCTCAGAGATAAAGCCCTTACATGGTTAGATTCCCTTCCAGCCAATTCTATAACAACTTGGGAAGACCTTAGGAGAGTATTCCTTGCTAGATATTTTCCCCCAAGTAAAACTGCTGTTTTTCGAAACCAAATAACCAGATTCACTCAAAACCAAGGTGAATCACTCTTTGAAGCTTGGGAGAGATATAAATACCTATTGAGAATATGTCCACATCATGGCCTGGAATCATGGATAATCATTCACACCTTCTATAATGGACTTCATTATAACACTAAGATGACCATCGACGCTGCCGCTGGTGGCGCTCTGATGAATAAACCTTACCCTGAAGCTTGCGCTCTCATCGAAGATATGGCTCAAAACCATTATCAATGGGGAACAGAACGAGCAACAGTGGAGAAGAAAGAAGCCCAAGGAGGAATACATGAGATAAGTTCTATAGACATGATGTAAGCCAAAATGGACGCTTTGGCCCTTAAGGTCGAACATATGTACGCAAACCCAGCTACTGCAGCAGCAGTCTCGTCGGAATGTGAATTATGTGGAACCAAAGGACACCAATCAGCGGAATGCAATCTGTTGAATGAAACTAAATCAGACCAGGTCAACTATGCCCAAGGGAACCCATTTTTAAACACTTATAACCCTGGATGGAGGAATCACCCAAACTTTTCCTACAAAAACAATAACCCTATCCAAAACCCTGCACCTCCAAGACCACCCGGTTTTCAAGCCCAGAGACAAAACCAACCTATGCAAGTTGTGCCGCCCAAACCTAACCTTGAGAAAATCATAGAAAATTTCATTTCGGCTCAAACCCAGCAAAACAAAGAATTCATAAACCAAAACATTCATGTAAACGAAATGATTACCTAGTTAGGAACTAAGGTAGACCAAATAGTCACCCACAATAAGATGCTTGAAACCCAGATCTCTCAGATAGCTCTCAAACAAGCTCCCGAAACCACACCTGGAGGACAATTTCCTGGACAACCTCAACAAAACCCTCGAGGACAAGCCAATGAAATTACCTTACGAAGTGGGACCGCTTACGATGAACCGTTTTACCCGGCATTGGGCAAACCCAAAACTTCTAAGAAAAGCGTTGTACCTACAGATGAAGTAGAGGAATCAGTGGAATCTGAAGAACGGAAAAACCAAGATAAGGGAGAAACTATAGATAAAACTAATGAACCACCCACGCCATACAAACCTCCAATACCCTATCCACAAAGACTCAAACAAACCAAGATCAATAACCAATACCAGAAATTCATTTAAGTCATAGAGAAACTTCATGTGGAGATCCCTTTCACAGAAGCCATCACCCAGATACCATCTTATGCAAAGTTCCTCAAAGAGATCCTTACCAATAAATGTAGACTTGACGATCCAAAACCTTTGGAATGCAATTCCATTTTCGAGAATAAACTTGCCAAAAAGGAGAAAGATCCTGGAAATTTCTCCACACCTTGTATTTTGGGGAGTCATGTCATCGATAAAGCTTTCCTGGACTTAGGAGCTAGTGTGAGCTTAATGCCTCTAGCAGTTTGTGAAAGGTTAAAACTAGGAGAACTGCAACCTACTAAGATGTCTCTTCAATTAGCTGATAGATCTGTCAAATATCCAGTAGGCATATTAAAAGATGTCCCAGTTAGGATCGGCCAATTGTTTATCCCTACTGATTTCATTGTCATGGACATTAAAGAAGATAATGACATCCCAATCCTCCTAGGTAGGCCATTCTTATCAACCGCATGAGCCATAATAGATGTAAAGAGAGGAAAGTTGACTTTTGAGGTAGGTGATGAAAAGATAGAATTCATTTTGTCAAAATTTCTTATGACACCAGTATTAGGAGACGCATGTTATGCCATAGACATCATTGATGAATGCATCAGGGAACTAGATCAAGAAGAACCCATAGAAACAATCAAACTACCTTCAACCCTCATAAGGGAAGATGATGGATTTATGGAACCCTACATTGATGATAACCTTCACGAATGTTTATCCCTTACCCCCAATCCAATACCATGCCCCAAGAAACCAACTTTAGAACTTAAAGAACTACCCAAGAATCTAAGATATGAGTTTTTGGACGATGAAATGAATCATCCAGTTATAGTCAGTGCTACCTTAAACCAAGAAGAAACAAACCAGCTCTTATATGTTTTGCGGAAATATCCCTCAGCCTTAGGATATAATATCTCTGATCTGAAAGGTATAAGTCCATCCGTGTGTATGCACCAGATTTTACTTGAGGAAGATTCGAAACCCTCCAGAGAACATCAGAGAAGGATAAACCCTATAATAAGTGATGTTGTTAAGAAGGAAGTTCTTAAGTTACTGGAAGCAGGTATAATTTATCAAATCTCAGATAGTAAGTGGGTGAGCCCTGTGCATCTAGTACCTAAAAAGGGAGGCATCACAGTCGTGCAAAATGAGAAAGGCGAACATGTAGCAAAACAGATAGAAGGAGGATGGCGTATGTGCATAGATTAGAGAAAATTAAACAAAGCAACTAGGAAGGATCATTTCCCTTTACCATTTATAGACCAAATGCTGGAACGTTTAGCCAGACACTCCTATTTTTGTTATCTTGATGGATATTTGAGATTCTTCCAAATTCCTATTCACCCAGAAGATCAAGAAAAAACAACCTTTACATGCCCTTATGGAACCTTTGCCTATAGACGAATGCCTTTCGGCCTCTGTAATGCTCCAGCTACCTTCCAGCGTTGCATGATGTCAATCTTCGCTGATTACCTTGATGGAATTATGGAAGTATTCATGGATGATTTCTCCGTATGCGGATTTGATTTCAAAAACTGTCTCGTTAACCTTGAGAAAATCCTGAAAAGATGTGTGGATGTAAACCTGGTGCTAAACTGGGAGAAATGTCACTTTATGGTTACCGAAGGTATAGTTTTAGGACACATAGTCTCTGAAAGGGGTATTGAAATAGATAGAGTCAAGATAGAGGTAATAGAAAACCTAAAACCCCCTAAGACCATTTGAGAAGTCCGAAGTTTTCTTGGACATGCTGGTTTCTACCGGCGTTTTATCAAGGATTTCTCTAAAATAACCAAACCTTTAACTGGCCTCCTGATGAAAGATGTCGAATTTTATTTTGATGAAAAATGCATTGAAGCATTTAACCTTTTGAAACAAGCGTAAATTTCAACACCCATTATGCAACCCCCAGATTGGGCCGAACTTTTCGAAATCATGTGCGATGCTAGCGATTACGCTGTAGGAGCTGTTCTAGGTCAAAGAAAGGATAAGAAATTACATGTAATTTATTATGCTAGTAGAACCCTAGATGCTGCTCAACTTAACTATGCAACCACTAAAAAAGAACTCCTTGCCGTGGTTTTTGCTATGGACAAATTTCAATCTTATCTAGTAGGAGCTAAAATTATAGTTTACACAGACCACGCTGCTATTCGTTACCTATTAAGCAAGAAAGGTGCAAAACCTAGGTTACTTCGATGGATCCTTTTATTGCAGGCGTTTGATCTAGATATTCGAGACAAGAAAGGCACAGAAAATGTAGTGCTGATCACCTTTCTAGACTTGAGTACTTGAAACCAGATTTAGTGCCTATAAATGATGATTTTTCCTATGACAGGTTAATAGCTAAGATAAAAGCCATTGAAGAAAATAACCTAGATCCTTATAAGAACCCTGAAAAATCTTTAGCGGTAAGTGGCGTACCTTGGTACGCTGATTTTGTTAATTACCTAGCCACTGATATCATACCTCCTGACCTTAACTATCAACAGAAAAAGAAGTTCTTTAACGATGTAAGACAATTTTATTGGGACGAGCCACTTCTTTTCAAAAGAGGTACAGACGGTATTTTTCGTCGTTGCGTTCCAGAAGAAGAGGTAAGAAATATCATAGAACACTGTCACTCTGCACCCTACGGAGGACATGCTAGCACCTCCAAGACACACGCTAAAATTATTCAAGCTGGCCTTTTCTGGACCACAATGTGGTGTGATGTTCATACTTATATAGTCAAATGTGACCGGTGCCAGCGCACTGGGAACATCTCCAGACGTGACGAAATGCCTTTAAGGAACATTCAGGAAGTAGAACTTTTCGATGTTTGGGGTATCGATTTTATGGGACCATTTTCATCCTCATTAGGAAATAAATATATCTTAGTGGTTGTTGACTACGTGTCTAAATAGATTGAAGCCATAGCCTCACCCGCAAATGACACACGAGTAGTGATTAAGCTGTTTAGGAATTATATATTCCCTAGATTCAGAGTACCCCGTCTTGTTATAAGCGATGGTGGATCGCACTTCATATCAAGGATTTTTTATAAACTTTTAAGCAAATATGGAGTTAAGCATAGAGTAGCAACACCTTACCATCCACAGACTAGCGGCCAAGTAGAGGTATCTAAAAGGGAGATTAAACAAATCTTAGAGAAAACTGTTTTAATAACTAGAAAAGATTGGTCTCAGAAGCTACAAGAAGCACTATGGGCCTACAGAACTGCCTTTAAAACCCCTATTGGAACAACTCCTTACCAATTGGTCAATGGAAAGTCCTGTCACCTACCCTTTGAGTTAGAACACAAGGCCTATTGGGCCATTAAAACCTTAAACTTAGATTATTTGACTGCTGGTGAAAAGCGCATCCTTGACATTCATAAACTAGAAGAACTCCGCCAATCTGCCTATGAAAATGCCATAATATATAAAGAAAGAACCAAAACTTGGCATGATAAAAGAATTATAAAGAAAGATTTCAATATAGGAGATCCTGTTCTCGTCTTTAATTCCAGGTTGCGACTTTTTCCTGGTAAGCTTCGTTCAAGATGGACAGGTCCTTTCGAAGTTTCTAAAGTCCTAAAATCTTGTAGTCCATTCATTGTAAATGGGCAGAGGTTAAAATAATACGAAGGAGGTGACATTCCCATTGACTACTCCAGCCACACTCTGATCGATCCACCACTACCTACTTCAGCTACATGAGTTCTACTCGTCAAGCTAACGACGTTAAACAAGCGCTGCATGGGAGGCAACCCACGGTTTTCTTTATTTTTCTTTATTTTCTCTTTTATGTTTATTACTTTTCGTGTCTTACATTTTGTTTTTATTAGTTTGTTTGTATAGACTGACCTTTTATAATGTTTATGTTTTCAGGTCCCATTCTCTAACCCTTCTTTTCAGGATGCAGACCTTCGACGACATGCACGTCGCTTTCAGAGATGACGCACAGAGACAGCGTTATTTAGTCCTTTATTAGAGCCCCATGGCACCTACCCATTACCCTGACCAGGCTTGCATGGATGCATTAGGCATCGAGCCCAGTATAAGGTTTCTATGTAGCCAGCTCCAGTGGGATGAGTATGTTGATGACATGCATTCGACCTACAGAAACCTCACCCTGGAGTTCCTCAGTTCATTTAGCCATGAGCGATATGTTGGTCAGGACAGCAGCGTCATTTTCTGACTGTTTGGGACAGAGTACTCTTTTACCCATAAGGGGTTTGGTGATTTGCTAGGTTTCTAGACTTCCCCTGATGCCATTCCTGATTTACCTATAGGATACTTTATGAGTCGAGATATCGACAAGTTCTTGAGCGATATTACAGGTGGAGAAAGCCCTGATCCGTCCACCCAGCTATCTCACATTATCCATAACCCAGCTCTCAGGTATTTCCAGATGATCCTTGCCCACACCTTCCTTGGAAAGGCTGATGCTGATGTCCATGTTAGTGAGGAGGAGATCTTATTCCTTTTCTGTGCGAACCAGTCGCGTCCTGTGGCCTGTGGGAACTTTCTGCTTGATAACTTTACACTCACAGCCAGATCTTCTGAAGGAATCATCCATGTGGGAGGAACAGTTACTCAGATTGCTACCGCTTTGGGTCTTACTAGTAAGCTACTTCACCTGACTCCCTACTGCGGGTATACCACGCTGGATATTAATTTTTGCTTAGACCGAGGGTTGATGAGGAGAAATTCCTTTCACCCTAACCAGTTCAGGCTCTTGATCGACGGCGAGACCATCCATTACTTCACTTTACCTGATCCTATGATGACTAGTGTCCACGACCCTGCTAATTGGAGGCTTTAGAGGGTTATGGAGAGACAGTTGATGAGCCTCGCACTCCACCGTTACCAGAGTATCACCCTACACCACCTTCTCCCAGGATTACAGTGTTGTCGAATAATCTTTCCTTGCAGAGACCTGGCATGTACACACAGCTAGCTGAGCTACGTATGGAGACTGCCAGACTTCGACAGGAGGTTACTGACCTTACCTTACAGGTCCATGTGTCTGATCTGACTCACGCGATAGAGGCTGATTGCTTGTATTAGGAGATCACAAATCTACGCCGCGAGTTAGTCGCAGTTCGAGGTTCTGACCAAATTCTCTCATTTTATTTTATTAATTTATTTACTTATTTATTATTTGTATTTTTATTTTTAGACCTAACAAAAAAATATGCATGTACTAGAACAAGAAGGACGTGCTACCTGCACCACCCAAATAAAAGAGGAGAAGAAAGCCCAAGAAAGCAAAAATAAATCCGGCCCAGACCTTTTTTTAAGGTGGCGCCTGCCATATAGTCCATGGCGCCCGCCATGGGGTCTGGAACTATATGCAGGGCAGAACCACCAAAACCCCCATTTTCTCACCTTCAAACTCCCTAACCTCCATTTTTGCCCATCCATCAAAATCTCTTAAAAACCCACTTTTCACCACCTTTCTATAGAAACCCATTTCTCTCATTTTTCAACCTCAAAGGTGCATCAATGGAGTATGACGGTTACATCCTTCGCCAAGGCAAGTCCGGGGAAAGGCAAAAGAAACTTCTCGAGAGATTGCAAGCACGAGAGATTATCTCGACCCGGTACAACTCCTGGTTTCTATATTACTGAGCAAATGTGGCGCGACCAGCTGGCCAGAGAAGAAAGGCGTGATGGCTCGCTTGCTACCATCCAGCAGCAACTGACCGACAACATGAGATTCATGCAAGAGTCACAGCAGGAGACAGATCGCTCCATTCAAAGTATCATGCAATCTCAGGTTGCTTTGACCACCAGATTTGATGAGTTCGTAGCTTCTAAGAGCGACCGTCGCCGCAGTAGATCTCGTCACCTTAGGCGTTCACCACACGGTGGCGACAGTACCAGTAGCATACCATAGGACTTCCAGGTTACTCTTTCCCTATCTTATTTCGAAACATTGGGGACAATGTTCGATTTAAGTGTGGGAGGAGACTTTATCTGTTTTACTTGCATTTTCTTTCCTTTTACTTTTTTATTGCTTTCTAGTTTATTTATCTTGTTTTTAGTTTGTTTTTAGAATATGTATGTGCTTGACGAGTCATCTGTGTAGTGTATCCCTATTTCCCCATTTCCTTAGCCTTACCAAAAAAAATTTTTGACAAAAGAAAGTGTATTGTTCTGAAAATTTGGGCTTTGAGACAGGTTTGAGTTAGTATGCGGATAACTTGGGAAAACTTTTTTGAAACATCGGTATCGTTTTAACACCATAGGCTTCGTGATTATAGGAATCGGCCCCGATATCCCATATACCATGGCCTTAATTATCTTTTTAGAGTAGGTCCTTAGTAGTTTATCCTAGCAGTCAGCTCCGACCTAAGCATACTCTACGTAAGGGACCGATGATTATAAGTGAATGATATGTATGTTGTGCTTCATAAAAATGCAACTCGGGTATAGGTAACCGTCACAAGGTCATTTAACCCAAAAAGTTGTAAAAAATTTCAAAATATATATATATATATAAAAAGAGAATAAAATTTGCCCATTGTTGGTTGGTTCAGAGGTATCTGGTGCTGGACTTGGTAGGGCGGGTTACGATCCGATCCCCCACAACTACAATTGGGTCAATAAAAGGGGTTACACCAGTTTGTGTACCAAAGCCCCATGCTTGAGATCAGAATCACTAACCGGTCACTTTACTATGAGTATGTACGGATAACGAGCTTAATGTGATTGCACCGGAATGAAGAGGAACCAAAAGAGATGCAAAAGGTAGGCCTAGGTACAGTGGGGTAGTATGGATTGGTTTGTATAGGAATGAAGTTTATGTCCGTGTCTGTGGAAAAGTGTGATTACAATATCCTTGGTTCACTTAGTTAGTACCTATCATTTCATCCTAGTTTGAAATTAGAAGCCCTTTTAGCCCAAATCCTTCGTTGATACCACCTTTTTCTGTCATGAGCTATAAAGTGTTTTGCTTGAGGACAAGCAAAGGTCTAAGTGTGGGAGAATTTGATAACACTGAATCACACTACGTATTTGACTCGGATTGCACATGTTTCTTAGGATTTTATTGCTATTTTCTTGTGTTATGCTTGTGTTTTGTTTTATTTTTAGGTTCTTTGTATTCCCAGAGCTCCTCGTGAAGAAATGAAGAAAAACGAGCAAGAAAACCAGTTTTTGAGGAAATTGTACACATGGCATCCACCATGGCGGGCGTCATAGGGTAGGCCATGACTTGGATAGGAGTCAACTGCTGTCAACTGCCACGATCTCCACTTCTTTTTCCCTTGGTTCACATGGCGGGCGCCATGAGGGGGTGGCGGGCGCCACCTTTGTCGTATGGTTTCCCTCCCAAAAGAAGTTTGGGGGCACTTTGGTCTTTCCATAGTTTTTCCTAGGCTATAAATAGATGAGTCCTTGATCTTTTTTTCTTCATCCAAGCTTAGTTTCAGAACTCAAGCCATATATTTTCAGTATTGTAAAGTGATAAACTTCTCACATCGGGGAGTTATCACACTGTTTGATCGAATCTGTAATCGAGTTTGGAGCACTCTGGTAGAAGTTAATCCTGCCGCCATTTTCATTTCCAGTCATTTATTTCCAGTTGTACCAGATTTAAACCCTCCGATTTGGAGCAGGTTTCTATTTACTTTCCCGCACCATTTATTTTCTCACATTATTTACTTTCTCGCAATATTTACTTTCCCGCACCATTTATTTTCTCGCACTATTTACTTTCCCGCACCATTTATTTTCTCGCACTACTTACTTTTTCGCACTATTTACTTTCTCGCACTATTTACTTCCCGCACTATTTACTTAAAAAAAAAGAATCTACTTTAACATGATCTATTTCAACATGTCTATTTACATTTCCATGTCCGGCTAAATTTTAAAGGTTAGAATGTAAGGATCATAGTTAAAGCAGTATTCCATACAAGGTGTCAATAGAAATGCTTAGGGGTTATTCTGACTTTTAACACAAGTTTTATGCACTTTATTTCTGTTGGGTAAGATCGAAAGCCGTCCAACCTTTGGTTAAACTTGGTTAGTCTTAACTGTTCAAAGGAAGCGAAAGCGCTTTGTCTAGTTAAGTAGGAGTTTTTAATACTTTAGAAAAATGATTTTAAAACTATTTTCGGACGCGTTTATGGGTTTAAAGTCCGGTTCGCATGAACCTTTTTTTGTTAAAAGTTCCAAGTCAAAATACTTTTCAACTGAGTCAAGAAACTATATTTCTTAAAAATAGGTTTATTACTTTAACGCAATGTGCGCCTTTTTATAAGTGACAATAAGAGGGTTCGATTAAGGGATAAACTCGGTTCTGAATACGCGAAAGCGACAGTTCCCGTTAAATTAGTTCTTTTCATAAGTAGAAAACATTACCCCATAAGTGGTTCTATTTACAAGCATTTGGAATACTATCCGACTATGTGAATTACATTCAGGCCTGTTGTTTTAAATTGAATTTTATATCTTCGTACTTTACTTCGCTTTTACTGTGCACTCACGAACTCCCGATTGATTTGCCTTAGATAAACATCATAACAATAGAAACTGATAGATTGACGTTTGGTCTCTGTGGGATTGATAATCTTTTATATTACTCTGACGTGATTCGTATACTTGCGAAAACACCGTATCAGTTACAACAGATCCCACTAAAGGATCCAACGACTTATCACCTCATTAGGCGGCAAGGATCCCACTTATGGATCCAACAATTACGACTGCCTCGTTTGGCGGAAAGGATCCCAATTAAGAATCCATCTATTTGATTGCCTTATTGGTCAATCTTCTCTTCAACTCTTAGGTTTCCTACAAAGAAATGGATAGCTAAACATACTAATTTTAACATAATGAAAAGTAAGGTGCCTCATTAAAAACCTTCACCCCTTGTAAAAGAATAAAGGAAAAAAAGTGTGCCTTATAAAGTAATTTGTACACTATAATCGGAAGAGAAACAATACTCACCCATAAAAATAAAACAATCAAACAACATTTATAAAAAATAAAAGGCAACTATGTTGGTGTCTTCAATGGGTATATCTCCTAAATATTTAGACTTCGGTCTCCTTAGAGGTTAGGGGGGTAGCCTTTCCTTTTTGGAAATCCTCTAGTGGCTTTTATCCCGAGCTTATCTTTCTGACCTTCTCACCTTGAGTGTTGATTCTCCTCAACTCGAGGCTTTTTGGGTAGCATTTTCTGTAGATCTCTTGATCTCCTTGGATAACCCCTACTCGTCCATTGGGGAAAAGGTACTTCATGCACAAATACTGAGTAGACAAGGAGGTGCCTAGCCAGTTAAAGGAAGGTCACCCTACAATCATATTATATGAAGAGGGGGCATCGATAAACAGATACGAAACCTTTTTTTTTCCTTAGCTTGACTTTCATCTCCAAAGGTGATCCTCAAGGTGATATATCCCTTTACCTGGACCAGTTCTCCTGAGAATCCAACTAGTGATCCTCTAAAGGGATTTAGGTCTTCTAGGTCAATGCAAACTCTTTCAAATGCCTCAAAGTACAATATGTTCACAAAACTCTCTTGGTCGACAAGAACTCTTTTAATCTCTCAGTCTTCACATGTGATGGAAATCACCATGGGATCATCATATGAGGGTGAATGTTAGTTAACTGTTTCTCTGGGAAGGTGAAAGTGGCTTACAGTTTTTGGGGTTCTCATTCAATCTTGACCTTGAGAAGGTTTTCTATACTTAAGTTCTAGCGAAAGTACCTTTTTCGGGAGGATATGGTTTCCCCGCCTTCAGCAAACCCTTCTGCTATAGTGTAGTTTGTGTGATGTGAAACTTTCTTATCCTCACCTTAATGTGACTCTTTGGCTTTATTGAGCCTGGGGCTCCCAGCATCATCTCGCCCACGCGATCTATATTTGTCATACGAACGAGAGGAGTCTCCCTTCACTTATTTCTTGAGGTGCCTCTCTTGTATTAGTATTTCAATATCCTTCTTGAGTTGATACTAGTACTTAGTGTGGTGTCCCATTAACTTGTGGAACTTGCACCATCTTCCTAGTTCATAACCCATCACGTCCACCTTGGGAGCATGTGGTGTAGGATGTTGTTCAAGTGGAGTACCTCACACTAGATTTTCTCGTGGAGAATGTTCAAAGGTGTAAAGTTAATTGTCGCCTTACCTTCCCTTTTGAACACTGATTTGTCCATTATGAGCGAGGTACACCTTCTCTTCCTTTGGTGATGTGAGCTCTTAGCATTAGGAACACGCTCTCTGACGTCGCGTGCCTTCTTTTTGACGTTGCTTTCCTCTCTCTTTATATGTCACTCAATAATGGCGACAAGTTCTGCCAACAAAAAATGCTTGCTTCTAAGAAATGGATTTGTTAAAGTGTCGTGCCTTAAGTCTATTTTAGAATACCCCTACAAACATTTCTTAATTTAATGGGACGAACATGATGGTGGCTTTGTTGAAGCGAGCGGGATAGTCCCTCAATGACTCTGATGGACCCTAGAGAATATTAAACAGACTGATAGTGGACATTTTCTAACGATGAATTGGGGCAAACTACTGTACTGGTTATTGGTAACTTTTGATAGAAACACGAGGTAAACCCATATACCATTTGAGGGAATCATCCTTGAAATTTCCAGACAACACCATTCATTAGAGGGAGTCGCGTGCTCCTATAATGGCCATCTGTGTATTGATAGAGGCAACATGTTCATAGGGATCGATGCAACCATCAAACATGGCCAAATAAGGGGTATGAAACCCTCTGGGACAAGTGCATCACATATCTCGTCTAAGAGTAGTTAAGGGTCTAAAAATTCCATTTCCTATGTGGGGTTGGAATATTGTTGCCGCTGTCTGATATTGTGGTTGTCGTCTTCCAATGTCATGTTATGGTGGCATAATTCATCCATGGCAGCATGCATCTCCGCCAGGGAGTCCCCGTTGTTAGAACAAGATTTGTTAATGATATATATCTCTTGGGTTTTAATGATAACAAAGTATTAAAAAAACAATGGTGTTATCTAATGTGTGTTCTAAGTATGTAGGTTCTAAGGCTTGAAAATAAGGCATTCAGAATCTAATATAAGGATGCACTTGAGATGAGTTGAGTTACTAGTTTCTGGTATATCAGAACCTGAAGAACACTCTCTAAGTGATGTGGGGCGTAGACTCTGAAGTCGAAGGCCTCAGCATCATAAGAACAACATATTGTCTCTACACTAAGTCAATGTATCAACTTCTGGTGAACATTAAGAGTTAGTAATAAAGCTTGAGTTATCCGTGCTGTATAAAGCAAGCTGCATTGTCAAATTAGCTTGTCAGCTGGAGTCTATATTCACAAGGCTCAAGAAGAGTTGACATGCTTTACAGGTATCTACTCTCAACATATCTATAGTACAAGATTACATGGAAGACGCAATGGTGAAACATGTTACACAATGGATTAAGATCTTTTGGTGTATCTCTCTTCAACGTCTCTTGTACTATGGAAAAACAAAGACACTTGTTCAAGTTATCTCTTCTAATAACTAGTCTTCTACAACTGCTATATAAACTGCTGAAGATTCAAACTAAAGTCTTGAACAAGAAGCAATCAAAAGGGAAAATATAGAAGGAAAGCCAAGAAGGATAGAAGTGTTCTACACTTCTGTCTGGATGGAAGAATAACAAAATCAACAATAAGAAACACAATCGAGTATGAAGAATTTTTGTTATATGTCTAAATTGTAATAAGCCTTAAAATTTATTAAACATTGAATATCTTAGAAATCTTAAGTGCTTAAGGTCTTTGTTAAGGTGATTACCCTGTACCTCTAATTTTGTATCAAGTACACCTTGTTATCTATTCTGCTAAACATGATTGTTTAATAGTTTAGATAAAGTTTCTTGCTTTGTGCTTGAGCATCAAAGTCTCTTGTTGAGAAGCTTGAGCCAAGTAAGTCTGCTGCTATGTGCTAGAGCATTGAAAGTCTTGATCAGTTATTGATTGAGCAGAAAGTCTTAAACTATGAGTCTGAGTAGAAGTCTTGAGCCTGATAGGCTTGACCAGAAGTATTGGGCTTGTGGTCTTGAGCAAAAGTCTTGGATTCGTGGAATATAAGTAGGGAAGTCTTAGACCGAGGGTGTAAACAGAAGTCTTGAGTCAGAGGGTCTTAAGCAAGAAAGTCTTGGGTTTGTGGAACCTAAGCAGAAGTCTTGGACCTGAGGGGTTGAAGCAGGAAGTCTCAGGATAAGGGTATGAGCAAAGAAAAGTCTTATACTTAAGTGTATAAGCAGTTGTAACCATGTTTGATTATAGTGGAAATCTCTTGTGTTGTAAGTGGATTGGATTACTCTCAGTTTGGGAGGAACCAGGATATTTCTGTTGTTTTATTTATCTGTTTATTTACTTCTGTTGTTATCTACTCCATCTATTATCAGGTTCTGAAACTTCATTCAGAATCTGAACTCTGTTCAGAAGTACGAAAATTGGAGAACACAATTCAACCCCTCTTATTTTTTATTTTCCTCACCTTCAGTTGGCACCACCGCTACCGCTGGTGCCCTTGGGCATAACGTGTGGATCTATCCTACTAACTATGGATGAAGGTGGCTAAATGTAGGAGTGAAGGGTAATAATGAGAAGGGCGATGGTGATGAAAGAGGTTGTAACTCATATTATTTTTACTATGGCCCCATATTGGGTACATGTCAAAAAGCATATGTATGCATGTTCCCCCTACAAGAGCAGAGAGACTCAGAGGCCTTAGTCAAATTATAACATAATATGGTGGTTTGGGCTTGCCAACGATGGTGAAGAGTTCTATACGGTGGTGTTTTTAGGTAGTTTAGGAGATCTTCTTACGTGAGGTAAGATGCCATGATGATGACCAGTGAAGCTTGGTAGCAAGCATATAGTTACTGGAAGTCGTGTGTTAAGACTTTTGTGAGCGATACCCTCTTTATGATGTAGAAGATGTGTATCACTTAGGATCTGTGAATTTGGATCGGCCCTTCTCCCTTTGAAAGGAGGTGTATTTATAGAGGTCTCTAAGGCCTAAGATTTTAGTCACCTTGGTAACGTCAACTGCTCGCTTCCTTTCAAGGGAAGTTAGTGACCATATACATTTCAAGAATTAATGGATACTGAAGGTTCAAGAAACCCAAGAAAGGGGGTTTCAATTAGGCATCGCTACGGGGCAAGTCAGAGATGGTTATTACCTCTCCTAAATCCAAACCCAACCCTCCAAACAATCCCTATTCCCCGCCCCAAACCAAAACGGGGATAGAGAATTAAAACCCAAACCTGTCTCAAACGGGTTCGGGTATCCCTGCCCAGCCACCATCCATTCAGTAAAATCAATTTTTTAATAGAAATATTTATTTTTTCCTAAATCAAATTACATTACAAATAATAAAATAAAGATCTCAAAAAAATTCATACATACATTTCAAATATTTTTAATAAATAATACAAATCAAAATATCAAAACATTAGCTACATATTTAATATTCGAAATTATCAAAATAAATTAATAATGTGCTTATTGAAATAAACGGGGCGGGTTCGGGGAGGGTACTAGTGTCCCCATTACCCGACTTGTATCTATATTTTTTATTCAGGGAAAACCCAAATCCAAACCTAGTCAAAGCGGGTTTTCCCCGTCAACTTCAGGGTGGGTTCTCATGGGTACCCACGTGTATGGGTTATATTTCCTTGCCTAGTTTGAATTGGGTTTCAGATATGACAACTATTTCGCAAACTAATGATAAGAACAACAAGGATAGAAATACACAGGGTTTTAATACTAGTTCACTTTTAACCAAGTTTATCCAGTACACTCATTAGAGTGATTTTGCCTTCTCACAAGGACTTAATCCACTAATCAAACAAATTTCAAACTTAAAGACCAAATTTAAAATACAAGGAGCGTGTGTTTACAAGAATGTTTCTAAACAAGTAGATACACAAGATGAATTTTAGAGTTTACACTTAAGAAGATATACAAGTAAAAGTTATAAGTGTAGTGAGTGTTATAATTCTTGTTGTTCATCTCTTACTCACTTCATTTTTATTCTTAATCTTCCCTTTGTTCTTTGAAATTACTTGTCCTATTTAAATAAATGATGAATAATACCATTGGAGGATAGATTTGAAAACTTCTTCAATTCACATGTGTAATAACGGTACGAGGTTGATCAACGAATTAGGGAGATTAGTTGGTAGTACATTTCTTAATAATTCTAGCATATATGTCCTTTTAAGGAAACATTTGATTTTTCCTCTTGAATGTACTATTTCCAAAAATATTCTTTCTATATTATTATCTAAATCAATGGATTCATATTTGAGATGATTTGAAGCTTGATCAGAGTTCAGAGCCTTGAATATTATATTAGACTTCAGAGTCTAGGGAAAGTGAGACTTTGGTTATCTGAGTAAATCTGGATTATTTTTTTCCAGAAGTGTTGAATTAGTTATCCATATTGTTGACTATTAGTTAAACAATTCTTTATATATCAACCTTTTTTAGAATTTTTTGAAGACCAGAGTCTAGAGTCTCCTGTCCAAAATCCAAATTCTGCTTTATATAGAGTCTAAGTCGACTTTATCCAGAGTCCAGAGTCTCCTTTGTTCAAGAGCATACTTAGTCTAGATTTCTCTATAACTAAAGTCTGCTTTGTCCAGAGTCCAGAATTTGCTTTCCTTGTCGTTAAGACTCTACACACTTAATGAAACTATTAGTGTACAAAATTGTTCTTTATACTTTGTTATCATCAAAACTTAAGGATTGTAGATGTAGAACCAAAATTGTTCCAACTATCTTCCCCTTTTTGATGATGACAAATACTAGTATTTTGATGAAAACATTTTACTTAATAAAAAATCAACTAAAAGTTAGAGTTAGGTTTGTAAGCTCCCCTTAAGTTTTAGACCTTCAAAATTTTCTTAGCTTAAATACACAGAGTGAGGTTTGCAAGCTCCCCCTAAGTTTAATACTTAAGAAAATTTTTGATTTAGAAGAAAATTCAATAAGAACGATAATCTCAAAAATTATCCAACAAAATTTTTAATGTTAGGGATTTATCATAGGATAAAAGTGAAACAAAATTATATATGTTTATCCATTTCTCTGTTTCTCCCCCTTTGTCATCAATAAAAAAATGGCAAAATACATTTTTTGGTCCTTTAACTTTACCTTGGGGTTCATTTTGGTCCCTTAACTCTTCATAATGTTCCATATTAGTCCTTTTGTCTTATTAACGACGAATTTAGCGACTGATTTTTGAATTTTTCTGTCGCTAATAAGACAAAAAGAACTAATATGGAACATTTTGAAGAGTTAAGGGACCAATATGACAATTTTTAAAGTTAAAGGACCAAAATGAACCACGAGGTAAAGTTAAAGGACCAAAAATGATATTTTGCCTAAAAAAATAAAGATAAGACTTGAAGAATAATAATATTGATTAAGAAGGAAAAAAAGAAATACTGCATTAATTAGTTAAAATTACAAGACGTGTACTAAAAAGGATACAAATATATGAGAAAAGATAGTCCATAGGAGAAATTGGTGGTGACGAGAAGGGAAAAAGACTAAAGAGCAGAGGGTCCAACTCCAGAGGCAATATTTCTCAACTTCTAGCTTTGAAAATCAGTGCTTTTAGTGCCACCAAGCTTCAAGCCCCAATAGTTTATAAGAGCATCAGTCAAACTAGCTTTTTTCACCTTCTTAAATATTCCTTCTGAAGACGAGAAAAAGTACACAAGAAAAAGGGGTTGAATTGTGTTTGAAAAATTCTTTTTACTTTTGAACCAAAGTTTAGATTCTAAACCAGAGTTTAGAACCTGAAGATAAGTGCAGCGGAAAATGTAACAGAAGCAAATAAAAACAACAAAGAACACACAATAGTTATCCTGATTCCTCTCCAACTGAGAGTACTCCAGTCCCCTTGCCATGAAAGAGATTTCCACCATAATCAACTTGATTATGACTGCTCATACTCACAAGTATAAGACTTTCCTTTCTCAGAGCTTTGTCCTAGACTTCACTTCTAAAGCCCACAGTAAGAGACTTATATCTAAAATGACTGTTTAAAGAAGGAATAACTTACAACAACACTTGATTAACAATCAGAGGTGTTCAAATGTTATACAACACACTTTTACACAAATTATTCTTAAGCTATACAATAATAAGAATACTTTAATAGATTAGCCTCTCTTGAGATGAATGTAGTGCGTATGTATCTCAGTTGTAGTTGTAGCATTATTTCTTAAGTTGATCTTCCAATCTTCTGCTCCTTTTATATCTGAAGAAATATAGTTGTTGGAGTATCCACAACGACTATAATCAAATCAAATCTTCTAGTACATCTTCTTTTCCAAGAAGGTAGATGTTGGAACTCGTAGTCAAGGAATTATACACAGAACAAGGTCTTTGTCCGGAGAACACTTTCATGAAACAAGTACAACACAATATTTTTAAGATAATGTCAACATATCTTGAGTCCCAGGTTAGCAGAGCTTAAGTTAACACAACTCAGTTTCAGAGGTAGCCATAACACGCTTCTGATTCTGAAGTGTACTAGTATAAACTTTCTGATTAGACTCTCTCACGAGTGTATAGTCAAAACTGAATCAAAGATATTTCCGTGTCAGAACCAGCTACATCAAATAAATAAAATTCTGCACACACGAAACATCTAGTTAGAAATCCTAATTTTTTTTCAAATACTTTGTTATCATCAAATAGAGGATACATGGTAAGAACCAAATATGTCTTAATGCCTTCTTGAGAGAAAAGTTCTAAGATAACTCGTCCATAAGGAATGAAGAAAGATATCTCCTCGCTAGAAGTCATGATCTTTGATTTCATAAAGTTGAAGATGGTGAAAGGTAGGCTAATTTTAACACTTGATAATAGGAAGTACATGAGATGATTGTCATCAAAAGTGAGCAAGTCCATATCCCTTTCTCTTGGCAGGAAATTTGTCACCAGCAATTGATGCCAGATTTTTTCCATGGGAGTGAGAGTAGAGGCATTTGCAAGCTTTTCATGGTTGGTATAAATACGTTGAACAATGTTGAAGATGAAGGGGTTGTTGCTTCCAAAATTTTCAATACAAAAGTATCAGAATGGATTTTAAAAGCATTCTGGATGATTTCCTTAATGGATTTCAAAAGCACCTTTGTCCAAGACTTCACACTTTATTGCTTTAGAAATAAGTGGTGGAGTAATGAATATTGGGAATCCAAAGACTTCATAATGGATTTCAAAAGCATCCTGGATGATTTTCTTAATGGATGCATTCACCCAAAATTCTTTGATGATAACAGGGTAAATAGGTCCATAGATCATGTAAAAGTAGTTGTCTCACTATTTAAAAGAAACAGTTCTTTGAAGATCAAACCCTTGTTCCTTTACCTCTTCAAAGACAACAAACTTTTCATTTAGGGTGAACAAGAGGTTTTCGTCACCAATGAAACTTCAAGAAGCCATCTCTGTGATTTAGGGTTGTCTAAGTTAAAAGAGAAAATAAGAATTTTCAAAGAATGATAGAAAAGAAAAGAGAGGTTTTGAGGAGTGATACGTGGATATGTTGTTTAAATAGAGTGAAAAAGGAAGTGTAAAATATTTTGAATGAATCAAGGTTCAGAGTTGAGACGAATGAGAACTCAATTTCCACCTTGAAAACCCACAATAATAACTTCTACAACTAGACACGTTAATTGGCACGCTTGATAGAAGAAATCATTACTTTTTTAGAAAGGAAAAAGAATTAATGACATAAGGGGTTCCACAACTTGATTTTATTTTGCCCTAAAAAAACTCCCAAAGGTCATTCAAGAATTTTTTTCGGTTGAAAGAATTAGTTAGATAACTGTATCACTTCTTAGCGACACAATAGCACTTGATTTTAACCATTAATATAGCCCAAACTCTAGAAGACAGAAAGTCCCAGAGGGAGACTGACTTATGACCTTTTCACCCAGAGAACCTTCTAACTTCATAGAGCTAACTGGTTCAGTGTCATGTTTCCCAAAATCACATTTTGATAATCTATAGGCTACACATATTGAGATTTATCATTTAATCTGGACAATTTTCCATTTTCAAATTCCTTAAAATAATGACAAATATATCTTCATCAAGGGGTTTAGTAAAGATATCATCCCATTGATGGTCCGTATCAATAAATTTTAAGTCTGAAATTCTCTTCAGAACATAGTCTCTAATAAAGTGATGTTTTGTCTGAATGTGCTTATCTCTAGAGTGTAAGATGTGATTCCTAGACAAATAGATAACAGAAGTATTATAAGATAAGATAGGAATGGTACTCTCTTTCAAATGATAATCATCTAGTTAACTCTTCATCTAGAGAATCTGTGTGCTATTACCAGCTGCAACAATGTACTCAGCTTCCGTTGTTGATAAATCAATGATTCATTGTCTTTTGTTGGACCACGAGATTAGATTGTCACCCAGAAACTGATTGCTTATATTGATACTTTTTCTTTCAAGACTATCTCTAGCATAATCAACAACACAATAACCTACTAACTTGTAATCTTCTGATTTCTTATACAATAGACCAAGGTTAGTAGTACATTTCAAATATTTAAAGATCCACTTAACATCTATTAAGTGGGATTCTCTAGGATCTAATTGGAATCTTGCATACAAACATACAATAAATAATATATCAGGTCCAGAAGGAGTTAAGTATAGGAGAGAACCAATCATACCCATGTATAAATTTTTTTCTACCATTTTACTTTCCTCATATTTTCCCAAAGTGCAAGTTGGACGCATTGGGGTCTTAGCTGGTTTGCAATCAGCCATATCAAACTTCTTCATAAGTTATGTTGTATACTTGCTCTGGTGAATATAGGTACCTTATGGACCTTGATTGATTTGTGTTCCCAGAAATAATTTTAATTCTCCCATCATGATCATTTAAAATCCAGCCTGCATAGACTTAGAGAATTTTTTGCAAAGAATATCATTAGTAGATCCGAATGTAATATCATCAACATAAATCTGGACTATTACAATATCATTTTTGTATGATTTACATAACAGAGTTGTGTCAACCTTTCCTGTAGTAAAGCCATTTTTCAAAAATAAGTGCTAAGTCTTTCATGCCAAGCTCTGGGAGCTTGTTTCATACCATAGAATGATTTCCTAATTTTTTAAAGAAAATCAAGATTTTTATGACTTTCAAACCCAGGAGGTTGATGAACATACACTTGTTCTGTTATGTATCCATTCAGAAATTCACTTTTAACATCCATTTGATATAAAACAATATCATAGTTTACAGTAAAGGATATTAAGAGGTTAATGGATTATAATCTAGCCACTGGTGCACGTGTTTTAGTATAGTCAATCCCATCTTATTGACTATAGCCTTGTGCAACGGGTCTGAATTTGTTTCTTACCATATATCCTTTTTCATTTTATTTGTTTCTGAAAACCCTTTAGGTTCCAATGACATGTTTTCCTTTGGGTATTAGCATTATATCCCACACATCATTTCTAGTTCCAATGACATCTTTTTGCATATCCAATATCCATTATGTTTCTAGCATAGCTTCATCAATGGATGTTGGTTATGTGATAGACACAAAGCTAAAAAGCATTTCTTTAGCTTGTCTAAATGAAGATATGGTTCTTATAGGTTATATCTTGTCACCCAAAATTAGTTCTTCAGGATGAGAGGATTTTTTCTTGTGCTTTCTCTAAGGTGTTGGTGTTTCAGCAACTCCCGATTCTAATTGTTCAGTTTCATGTTGAGCATTTCCAGAGTCTTTATCCTCAGAGTCCTTGTCTTCAGAGTTTGAATAGATGATTTTCAAATCTGCAAACTTTTCAACTTGCTTTGACTTTTCAGAGTCAAGCTTATAATAAAAATTAACATGAATTGATTCCTCAACAATTATAGTTTCACTGTTATATACTCTATAGCCTTTTGATAATTTAGAGTATCCTAACATGATACACTTTTGAGCTTTAGAATCAAATTTGTGTAAGTTGTCTTTAGTATTGAGCATAAAATAAATACATCCAATTGGACGAAAGTAAGAAATGTTGCGCTTTCTATTCTTACACACTCCATAAGGAGTCTTATCTAGAATAAGTCTTATAGAGATCATGGTATGAATGTAACAAGTCGTATTTAGTGCTTCTTCCCATAAGTGCTTTGTAACATTTGTCTCATTAATCATGGTTCTGGCTATTTCTTGCAAAGTACAATTTTTCCTCTCTAGAACTCCATTCCGTTGAGGAGTTCTAAGAGAATTCACGAGAGATACCATTATCTTCAAGAAGTTTTTCAAAATATTTAGTTTAAAATTCACCACCATGATCACTTCAGATTTTAACAATTGTTAAACCATTTTCATTTTGCACTTGGGAACAGAAGGTAGTAAACACATAATCTGACTCATCCTTGTGTTTTAATAACTTTACCCATGTTCATCTGCTATAGTCATCTACAATGACTAAAACATACTTCTTTCCCATTACAAAAACTATTTTAACTAGTCCAAACAGATGAATATGCAAGAGTTCTAGAGGCCTAGAGGTGGAAACAACATTCTTAGCTTTAAAAGAGTTTTTAGAAAATTTGCCATTCTAGCGTGACTCAGAAAGAGCATTTGAAGTAAAATTTAGATTTGGAAGGCCTCTGAGTAAATTGAACTTATTGAGCTTAGTGATTCTTCTCATGCTAACATGACCCAACAGTCTATGCCAAGTCCATTGTTCTTCATTCAATGACATAAGGCATTTTACATTTTGTTTTTCTAAATCATAAAGTTTGATTTTATATATGTTGTTTTTCCTCTTACCACTAAAAAGTACAAAGACGTCCTTTTGACTCATAGCTTTACAGAACTTTTGATTAAATATAATGTCATTAACATTGCCACTTAAATCATTTATAGGTAGAAGGTTATACATTAGACCTTCAACTAATAAAACATTTGTAATAGAGGGAAGAGAAATGTTACCAATTGTTCCTGTACCAATGATCTCACCCTTTTGAATTCATCTAAAACCTACAAATCCTCCAGGATTAAGTTCTAGATTTTGGAACATATGCCTCCTTCTCGTCATGTGTCGTGAGCACCCAGTGTCCGGGTACCATGACTGGTGTCTCAATTTTCTTACTAAAGATATCTGCAACATAGATTATTTTGTTCTTAGGCATCCACCTCTTTTTTTGGTCCTTTATGGTTAGTTTTCCTAGACGTTTTATCAACTCAGGGTTTCCGTGCAAACTAGATAGCATATGTGTAAGCATAAATAAAATGAGAATATAGAGATTTTGGTTTTATCGCCATTTCTTTGGGTTAAGATTTAAACATAGATTTCTTTGGTGGAATATAATTGCTGAGTCCCTGCTTTTGAGGTTGGCATTAATTTTTGTAAAACTAACTTAGCAGAAAGATGTTGGACAAGATGTCCTAACATGTTGAACTAACTGCAGGTGAAGATGTTAGACAAGATGTCCTATCAAAAGGATTCGACATCTTTGTCTGTTACTGTTTTGAACTAAATGTTTGTGGTAACAGGTGTTTTTGGAATTTGACTAGGATTCCAGGTGGCTCCTGAGATTGTGGAATCAGAGATTCTGATTCTAACTGGATTTGTGGTTTCCTTGTGAAGGAGACATTTTTGGTAACTTGGGATTGAAGAAAGAATTAGGTCTCTAATTCTGAGGAAGATATCTGCTGCGTTTTTGAAGCCCAAGTCCAGCTGTGGTTTGGAATATAAATAGGTTAGGGTTAACCTAGTTTGCGGTTGATTATTGCAGCTGTTTTAGAAATACTAGGATTTGTACTTGTGAGCCTCTCGTGTATTGTGTGAATACTTGAGAAGGATTGTTTTATTGAGTTGTAATCTTTTCAGTCACTACTGTGACTGGAAGAGAATTGAGAAGGGTCTCATACATAGGAGAGTCTTAGGTAGAAATCTAGGAAGGGTAGTTTCTAGGTGCTAAGTTGTAAACGTTGGAGTTTAGCTTAGAACCAATTCTACTTAGTGATTTCATTCCTGGCTTGGTAGCCCCCAGACGTAGGTGTTGTTGTTCACCGAACTAGATTAACAATTTCGGGTGTTGTTTACTTTCTGCTGTTTACGTTTGTTCTTCCTTAGATATTTTGAGAAGCAAAGATCAAGTGTCACGACATCCTGTATGACATCTTCATGATCTGGTTAACTAGAATTTCAATTGGTATCAGAGCAGACATCCTGCTCTATATCTGGGTGAGATTCAGGGACGATACTTTCTGGTTCGATGGATAAAGAAGGAGGAATTCTGAATAGACCACCAATATTGGATGGTTCCAATTATGATTATTGGAAAGTACGCATGGTGACGTTTATCAAGTCTATGGATGGAAAGGCTTGGAAGTCTGTGATTAAGGGGTGGGATCCACCAAAAATCAAAGACAAAGAGGGGAAGCTCATTGAGGAGTTGAAACCTGAAGAAGATTGGGATGATGAAGATGATAAGGTTGCTCAAGGAAACTCCAAAGCCTTGAATGCCTTGTTCAATGGGGTGGACAAGAACATCTTCAGACTCATCAAGAATTGCACTGTTGAAAAGAATGCGTGGGAAATCTTGAAGATCGCTCATGAGGGTACCTCTCGTGTCAAATCCTGAAGACTTCAGCTTCTTACTACTAAGTTTGAGAACTTGAGAATGAGAGGAGATGAAAGTATACATGACTTTCATATGAATATTGTTGATATTGCCAACACATCTAGTGATCTTGGAGAGACAATTCCTGAAGCCAAGTTGGTCAGGAAAATTCTAAGGTCTCTTCCCAAGAGGTTTGATATGAAAGTGACGGCTATTGAAGAAGCTCAGGACATTAATACCATGAAGGTAGATGAGCTTATGGGATCACTCCAAACCTTTGAGATGGCAATTAGTGAAAAGGAGGAAAAGAAGAAAAGTCTTGCTCTGGTGACAAACCAAGAAGAGGGAGACACCAAAGAGGATTTGTCCAAAGCTGTAGGGTTCCTGGAAAATAGTATCATCAACTGGCAAAGAAATTGGATGAGAAGTCCAAGACAAATGTCAAGGCTCAGACTTCTGACATCTACAGATCAAGAAACTATGGGAGAAGACCTAACTATGACAAGAAACTCAACCGAGGGAAGGGAGTTCAGTGCTTTGAGTGTGGAGGTTTTGGACACACAAGAGGTGAGTGTCCCACATACCACAAGAAGGAGAAAAAAGG
Source organism: Lathyrus tuberosus (assembly GCA_022829125.1). Classification (NCBI taxonomy): domain Eukaryota; kingdom Viridiplantae; phylum Streptophyta; class Magnoliopsida; order Fabales; family Fabaceae; genus Lathyrus; species Lathyrus tuberosus. The sequence goes on from JALAZF010000282.1 coordinate 2,718,677, forward strand.
TCTATCCACCTCATGGTCAGAGGATGATTCTTCAAGCGATGGAGAGACTACTAAGAAGGTGTCTGCAATGACTGGAGTATATGATTCTGACAAGGAGTCAGATAACTTATCGCTTAATTCTAATGGCCTTGCTGAATTATTTCAACTAGGATAAGATCAGCAGAATATTATCTCAAAACTGTGTGATGAAAGATGGAACCATTTGGAAACGATCTCGGAATTGGAGGATAAAGTGGAGTGGTTAAACTCCAAACCCAAGAACCTGACCAAGTATATAAGGATGATGAACAATAGCTCAGACATGCTAGATAAAATCCTTATGTCAGGAAAAAATGCCAGAAGTGGAAAGGGACTGGGCTATAATGATCAAGTTACGATCAAAGGACATAGGACTGGAGGGAACTCAGCCCAAGTAATTTCAAGAAGGATGTCTCAACATCATCAAAGGCCTCAGAACAACTCTCTAGGAAAACAAAAACAGGACAAATAGTGTTACTACTGCGGGAAGTTTGGTCATATACAGGCTCACTGCTACAAGTTGAATGGATATCCTAAATCTTCAAAACAATCCAGAAGAAGAAGGAAGACTCCCAAAGGGAAGAAGAAATGGATACATAAGGGTCAAATTGTAGCTTTCATTGCCCATACCTCCCTGAGAGCCTCAACCAAATAAGACTGGTACTTTGACAGTGGTTGCTCCAGACACATGACTGGTGTGAATAAGTTCTTGGCTGACATCAAACCTCATCCCACTGGTCATGTCACCTTTGGAGATGGCTCAAAAGGAGTAATCAAAGGTGTTGGGAAGCTGAAGTATAAAGGTCAGCCTTGTCTTGATAGAGTTTTGTATGTCAAGGGAATGACTACAAATCTAATAAGCATCGGCCAACTGTGTGACCAAGGTCTTAAGGTAAACTTCTCTGAATCTGAGTGTCTGGTTTCAAATGATAAAGAAGAACTCATTATGAAAGGTGCCAGATCCAAGGATAACTGCTACTTATGGGCTCCTCATGAAACTCAGAGTCCCTTCACCTGCTTGGTGTCTAGGGAGGATGAAGTAAAGCTGTGGCATCAGAAACTGGGGCATTTGCACTTAACAGGAATGAAAGAAGTCATATCCAAGGATGTTTTTAGAGGAATTCCAAATCTTAAGATAGATGAAGGAAAGATATGTGGGGAATTCCAGATTGGGAAACAAACTAGAATGTCACACAAAATGCTTCAACAACAAACCACCTCAAGGAACTTAGAGCTTCTTCATATGGATTTAATGGGACCTATGCAAGTTGAAAGTCTTGGAGGAAAAAGGTATGCCTATGTGGTTGTTGATGACTTTTCTAGATACACTTGGGTGCACTTTATTAAGGAGAAATTAGAGGTGTTTGAAGTTTTTAAGGGATTATGCCAGAGACTTCAAAGAGAAAAGGACTGGGGTATAATCAGAATTAGAAGTGATCATGGGAGGGAATTTGAAAACAGTAAGTTTAATGAGTTCTGTTCCTCAGAAGGAATTAGTCAAGAGTTTTCTTCACCCATCACTCCTCAACAGAATGGTGTGGTTGAAACAAAAAATAGAACCATTCAAGAGTGTGCAAGGGTCATGCTCCATGCAAAGAAACTTTCGTATCATTTTTGGGCTGAAGCAATGAACATAACTTGCTACATCCTAAATAGGGTAACCATCAGGTCTGGAACTTTTGCTACCTTATATGAATTATGGAAGGGTAGAAAACCAACGGTGAAATACTTCCATGTCTTCGGAAGCAAATGCTACATTCTGGTAGACCGTGAGCAGAGGAGAAAGATGGATCCCAAGAGTGAGGAAGGAATCTTCCTAGGTTACTCCACAAATAGCAGAGTATACCGTGTCTATAATTCAAGAACTCAAGTTGTATTAGAATCCATAAATGTTGTGGTTGATGAGTCTCATATGGAGGTTGAAGCTACAAATGATATTGGAGCATTCTTCCCAATGGAAGAGGAAGATGTCACAGAAGATGTTGAAACACCTCAAGACGACTCTGAAGATATTGCAGTACCCAACGATGACAATCACGAGTCTACTGTGTCTGAGAGAGTTGACAAAGGACCTTCCATCAGAATACAGAAGGATCATCCTAAGGAACTCATAATAGGGGATCCAAATGGAGGTAAGATGACTAGACCACGAGATGTGGTGGAAAGTGTCTGCTTTGTGTAAAAAATGGAACAAAAAAATGTTAAGGAGGCCTTGACAGATGAATTTTGGATTAATTCAACGCAAGAAGAGCTTGAGCAGTTCAAGAGACATGATGTTTGGGATCTGGTACCCAGGCCAGAAGGATCAAATGTGATCGGCACTAAGTGGGTCTTTAAGAACAAGTCTGATGAACATGGAGTTGTCACAAGAAACATGGCCAGACTTGTCGCACAAGGATATACCCAGATAGAGGGAGTAGACTTTGATGAGACTTTTGCACCTGTATCTAGACTGGAATCTGTACGACTGCTCCTTGGAATAGCTTGTCTTCTGAAGTTCAAACTCTTTCAAATGGATGTTAAAAGTGCCTTTTTGAACGGATATCTCAGCGAAGAGGTCTATGTGGAACAACCCAAAGGCTTTGTTGATCCAACATTTCCATATCATGTCTACAAGCTGAAGAAAGCCTTATATTGGTTAAAACAAGCACCAAGGGCCTGGTATGAAAGGCTGATTGAGTTCCTTGTTACAAATGGCTACAGGAAGGGAGGAATTGATAAAACTCTCTTCGTCGGAGAAAAGGAAAGTAACCTTATGATATCTCAAATCTACGTTGATGACATTGTTTTTAGTGGAATGTCAAAAGAAATGGTCCAACATTTTGTTAAGAAAATGCAGTCAGAGTTTGAAATGAGTTTAGTTGGAGAATTAACCTACTTCCTTGGTCTCCAAGTCAAACAAATGGAAGACTCCATTTTTCTCTGTCAAGGGAAATATGCCAAGAATATTGTCAAGAAGTATGGCTTGGAAAATGCAAAACACAAGAGGACTCCTGCCCCTACACACTTGAAATTGACAAGAGATGAGAATGGTGTAAGCATTGATCAGAGTCTCTATAGAAGCATGATTGGAAGTCTCCTATACCTTACAGCCAGTAGACCTGATATAACGTTCTCAGTAGGAGTCTGTGCAAGGTATCAGGTTGAATCCAAAGCAAGTCATATTAATCAAGTGAAGAGGATTCTGAAGTATGTGAATGGAACAAACAACTATGGACTACTCTACACACACAACTCTGACTATGTATTAATAGGATAATGTGATGCTGACTGGGCTGGAAATGCAAATAATAGAAAAAGTACCTCAGGGGGATGCTTCTTCTTAGGAAACAATTTAATTTCTTGGTTTAGCAAAAAGCAAAATTGTGTCTCCCTGTCCACTGCTGAAGCTGAGTACATTGCTGTTGGGAGTAGCTTCTCTCAAATGATGTGGATGAAATAAATGTTGACTGAATACAACGTCCCACAAGATGTTATAACACTCTTCTGTGACAACTTAAGTGCAATAAATATTTCTAAGAATCCCATCCAGCACAGCCGAACTAAACACATTGACATCAGGCATCACTTCATCCGAGATCTGGTGGAAGATAAAGTCATCACTCTGGAACATGTGGCCACAAAAAATCAATTAGCTAACATCTTCCCTAAAGCTCTGGATGCAAATCAATTTGAGACATTGAGAGGCAAGTTTGGAGTTTGCATTTCTGATGAGGCATAACTTTCTAATGGTTGGGGGGAATAATATTCTGATCTCTGAATATGTATTCCCACAATAGTGAGAGGATCTCCTAGTATTCTCTCTTATTTTTTGTAAGGGTTGAATGCCCAGGATAATTTTCGTTTTTCTGTTGGGTGTGTAAGTTTAATTTCTTTGAACTGGTTTATTGGGTTTTGAGTTAGTCCTTCTACCTTTGTCATATTGTGTCTAAAAAGGGGGAGAATTACTAACATCACTAACCACTGTTGTCTGCTGATCGTCTACTAACCACTGAGGGGTAGTAGATCTGAACTGATTGAGGGGGAGACTTGTTATGATTCCGCTGCTACTCTGATAGTGGTCTCCCTAATATGTTTCTGCAGGTTAATGGAAGTTAGTTTTAGCCAAAATCTTCCAAATGGGTACTTTTGAGGTTGGCATTAATTTTGGTAAAACTAACTTAGTAGAAAGATGTTGGACAAGATGTCCTAACAAGTTGAACTAACTGCAGGTGAAGATGTTAGACAAGATGTCCTATCAGGAGGATTCAACATCTTTGTTACTGTTTTGAACTAACTGTTTGTGGTAACAGGTGTGTTTGGAATTTGACTAGGATTCCAGGTGGCTCCTGATATTGTGAAATCAGAGATTCTGATTCTAAATGGATTTGCGGTTTCCTTATGAAGGAGACATTTTTGGTAACTTGGGATTGAAGAAAGAATTAGGTCGCTAGTTCTGAGGAAGATATCTGTTGCATTTTTTAAGCCCAAGTCCAGCTGTGGTTTGCAATATAAATAGGTTAGGGTTAACCTAGTTTGCGGTTGATTATTGCAGCTGTTTTAGAAGTACTAGTGTTTGTACTTGTGAGCGTCTCGTGTATTGTGTGAATACTTGAGAAGGACTGTTTTATTGAGTTGTAATATTTTCAGTCACTGTTGTGATTGGAAGGGAATTGAGAAGGGTCACATACCTAGGAGAGTCTTAGGTAGAAATCTAGGAAGGGTAGTTTCTAGGTGCTAAGTTGTAAACGTTGGAGTTTAGCTTAGAACCAATTCTACTTAGTGATTTCATTCCTGGCTTGGTAGTCCCAAGACATAGGTGTTGTTGTTCAGCGAACTGGGTTAACAATTTCTGGTGTTGTTTACTTTCTGCTGTTTACGTTTGTTCTTCCTTAGATCCTTTTGAGAAGCAGAGATCAAGTGTCACGACATCCTGTCTGACATCTTCGTGATCTGCTTAACCAGAATTTCAATAATAAATTCCTCTTTTCCCATTTCTACTTACTCCATAGATCATGGAAGCCATCTTGCTTCCATCTATGTTTCTTGCTAGAAATTTTTAAAAGATGTTTCATATTTCTTAGAGACACACTCACAATCCATAGGAGCTTTTGAAAGAATTTCCTTCTTTAGTTTTTCACTCTTGCTTTTGAGAAAAAAGTTTTCTTTTTCTAGACTTGCTCTCAAAACCAACAACCTGATTAATGAAAGTAACCCAGTCTTCATCCCCACCTAAATTAGAATCATGTGTTTGAATAGGTTTCTTCTTCAATGACTTCATCTCTGTCTCAAACCTTTTCCAGACATAGATGTTCTAACCGGTGGTTAGCATGTGTTTCCACCTGGATTTCATCAGCCTTCTTTGAATATGGAAACTTATCCTTCTTTCCAGAATTGTCTTCCAGCACATTGGCCTCATTTTCTTTAGCTTTTCCAGATGATTGACTCATTTTTGAAATGAATGGAAAATTTTAAATAAGGGAGTGAAAACAATTTTCTGAGTACAATACAGAAAGAGAATAACAGTATTCTTGCTCATAACAATGGACCAGCTATAAAGAAACTTTGAAATAAACCTTACTTCACGTGTAACATTGGTCTTAAGAGAGAGAGAGAGAGAGAGAGAGAGAGAGAGAGAGAGAGAGAGAGAGAGAGAGAGAGAGAGAGAGAGAGAGAAAAAGTCTTTCTATTCTTGCATACCTCCCATGAACTGATTTCTAGAAATGATTACATATGCAAATACCAAGAGCATTTCTTAGTTTTTCAAAATGAGTTGCATCCAAAGCCTTAGTGAATATGGAAGCTAACTTTTTTTCAATTGCTATATGCTTAATATTTACAATTTTATCTTCCACAAGTTTCTTGATGAAATAATTACAAATATCAATGTGCTTGGTTCTACTGTGTTGAACAAGATTCTTTAAGTTATTAATAGCACTCAGGTTGTCACAAAATAATGCCATGATATCTTGTTCGAGATTGTACTCCTTCAACATCTATTTCATCCAGAGTAATTGAGTGCAACTTCTTCCTGTAGACATATACTCAATTGAGTGCAACATTTGTCACAAAACAATTTTACTTCTTCCTGAACCAAGAAATTAAGTTATTGCCACTACTACAAGTAACGATTATAATGTCGCACGCGAAAGAGATGTAACATCGACTACCAAGCTGACGTAACAAAGGGTGACATGAAAAGTTGCTACTTATCACCTCGGTTAAAGGAAAATTGAGGGGTAAAGTTATATGATCATGTGTACGAATCCCAACATCTGCATTTTAATTATTTACAAAAACAACGCCTCATACCTCTCGGTTTATTTAAAAACCGAGGGGTTATATAGTTTGTTTTTTTTTTAAATAAAACTCATTACATTGTTTACACATAATATTAATAAATTAATTCATTTACAAACTATAGTGTTTACACAGAATATTACATTTTTTACACAGAATATTAAAGTAAAAATGTTGTTATTCATCGTCAATGTTGTCAGTGAAGAACAAATGTTGGATATCTTAGAGAAGAGAAAATGTTGGGGATACTCGTTTCGTTGATCTTGAGGAAGATCAAATGTTGAATGCAATACATTTTCTATTGCTTTTACATTCATTTATTTTTTATATAAAACAAAAAAAAAAGTTAGCTAAATAAAATAAATATTTAGTTATATAACTATTTAAGAACATAAACCTTGAATTCATGCTAATTTTCTGCACTTGCAATCTATCACATAAATCTTTAGCAAAGTAAATATACTCTCACTAGCCACATATTAAATAAACCTAATTTTTTTCCTTCTCTTGCAATCTATCACAATGATACTTTCACAACAACGTTCGGGTTTCTTGTGGATTCACTATTATCAATTTTAAATATTCATAATACTTTTATAATGGGGGTTTTAGGTTTCACGAGAATCACTAATGAGGGTTTGAGTGTTGATAGTCATTAAATGGACGGTGAAGATTTGTTTGAGGTCGGTGAAGAAACTGAAAAAACACACATATATGTTACCTAGGTTATCACTTAAAACCGAGGTAAATTGTGTTTCTTTTTAAATAAAAATAAAATAAAATATGGTCCACCCCAAGCCACATACCTCTCGATTTCTTTTTAAAACTGAGGTGAAAAATATTTTTTTATATATTTACATGGTTTACACAGAAAATAAAAATAAATTACTTAAAAAATTAGGAGTTTTACGATGGATTCTTGGAGAATAACTTAGAGGAGTTATCTGTTTCAAACAAGGAAATTTTTTTTATATTTACATTGTTTTTAGATTTCTGAGAAGTTATCTGTTGCAACCAATGGACATTTTTTTATGTACCTGTAATCCATCCCAGATTATATTGAGCAAAAGTTTTCATGAAAAATGCTTTCACATGAAAGGGAAATGGATGATTGTGTTTAGTAATAAATTTCCCAATGCTGTCAACCGAGAAAAGCAATAGATTTCTCAATGTTTTCTTTGATTGATAACATATAAATGTTATTACATAAATACAACAAAAACATCAATACCATTATGTGAGATAGATTGCAAGGGAAGAAAAATGTTTTCTTCAAGATAGAAGAACATTGAAGATTTTTTTTTGTCTTGCAAACCATCCCAAAGAATGATGCTTGCAAGTTTGGGCGGCTTCATATTAGTAAGAATTAGGGTAAAATCTGTTTAACGAGTGCTTTTATAGTAAAATCTTATTATTTTATGCATCGGTTAAATAGAAAACCGAAAGGTTAGAACATCTTGTTTAGAATTATAAACAAATAAAATCATAAATTGCGATAGTTGTGAATCGAAGCTTGTACTCAGTTGTTTTTTCACCATAAAACTGAGGGAATTTATGGTTTTTTTAAATAATAAAAAATATCGCGCCTTAGCTATATACCTCGATTTTATATTGTTCGAGGTGAAAGTTTCGTCATGAAAAGTGTTATTTGTAGTAGTATGCCAAGAAAGCAACTTCCACTAGATGTGATTTTTCTATCATCTGCACTTTCATCCCAATCAGCATCACAATACCCTACTAGTACATAATTGGTACCATGAGAATAGAGAATACCATAGTCACAAGTCCCTTTGTATACTTCACAATTCTCTTCACTTGAGTGTGATGACTAGCCTTGGGTTTAGCTTGATATCTTGCACAAACACCTATAGTAAAAGTAATGTCAGGTATGTTTATTATGAGGTAGAGCAAACTGCCAATCATGCCTCTATATAAACTTTGATATACATCAACACCCTTTTCATCTTTAGTTACGTTCACATGTGTTGTAGTAGAAGTTCTTTTGTGATTTGTATTTTCAAGCTCAAACTTTTTAACCATACTCTTATCATATTTGCTTTGAGATACAAAAATGTTGTCTTCAATTTGTTTTACTTGAAGACCAAAAAAGTAAGTGAATTCTCCTACAAGATTTATTATTTTGTTGAGAACAAAAATCTAAAAAAATTATTATTTTAAATTCGTTTTTCAAACGTTTTTTTTTTTTTGTGTCAAAATCACGAGATAGTGGTAATTTTTAGTAATGTATACTATTGTGGTAAAAACAAAAATGAAAAAAAAAACTTTATTTTGGATTAGATTTAATCACATAATGTTTGCTTCTTTTAGGCAGCGAGCTACTTTAGTCACTCTGGAGGAGGTGGTGGTTTGCTCTCTTTAATGTTTGTTTTTCTATGTTAGTTTTTGTTGTTGTGTTATTAGACTTAGTTTATGGCCGGGTTTTGCCTTTGTTTGTTATGTTTTTCTCTTGTTTTAGTTTTTCTATTTTTTTTATTTTGTTATTTTGAGCACATCTTGTGTTCTTGTTGTATCTTGTATTTTTTCTTTAATATATTTGTCGTGGCGCGAAAATGACCTGGACGCGTCGCACGCTCGGAGTAACAACAGAGTCGCCACTGATCTTTGTCTGTTCCAAATGAACGAGAAAATATCGAATAAAATCCTCTAAAGCTAAGGGAAATAGTCGTCGCAACAATATTCGGGTTCGAGAGTCGATTATGCAAGGAGAATGTATTAGCACCTCTCATATCCGTTGTACTCAACGGGATCCATTTAGTAGTTTCACGTAAGAGTGTTAGCGTGATATTATTTGTAATCTTCTATTTATCGTGCGAGAAAAAGAGAAAGAAAGTGACTAAACTTAAGTTTTTATTAGGGTGCTCGCCAAGATTCCAGAATCTTGTGCCTACGTATCCTCATGGTGTCATGAAAAAGTCATAGCTTCGTAGTTGATGGTAAAAACCCATGTGTTAGTTGATTGTTTTTAGAGAGTATTGCGTTAGACATTTCGTGTCGCTTTTTGAGACTAAAGTCTTTGTTTCTTTCGCATCGAAATGGCTAAAACACACTCTTTTCTGAAAAAGATTTTTAGAATCACTCAAGGACGAAAAACAAGAAGTTTGATGAGTTAAGTTTGGTTTAAAGTGGAGACAAACACTCGAACAGGGAGTCCTGCAGCGGTGTTCAAATGCCCGAAAAGGAAGAAGTCTAAACTCATCACTCTCATTTCAGTCAAAAGTATTTAAGAAAAAGTGTGAGACGAATCAATATTCGTTTACCTTATAGTGTTTTATTAAGAAGACAAATACCCAAATAGTGAGCTCTACAACAGTGTTTGAGTATTTCAGAAGGGAATAGGTCTAAACCCAATCACCTACTTTTTCATTCTAAATGGACGACTTGACTTTGAATCAAGTGTTTGAAATTGATTATGAAAAGAATTTGATGTATGCGGGAGAGATACTTGATGTTAGATCAAGTTTCAAATCGCTTGGTTTTGACAATGTTTTGAACATGAAATGGTAAAACGCAAGTGAATAGTTTTTTCAATATAGCTTGAGGTTTATCAAACATTTGATTTTGAAAGATTTGATTTTAATGGCCAAGTTTTGTTTAAGTTGTTTTGTGCGTTTCGATTAATGATTTGAATCGAAGTGATAAGATGAGCACCACACACACAAACTCAAAATTAGGACCTACAACTAAACATACAAGCCCAAATAAATTTAAACACGCAAATTTTACAAGCTAATGGTCTTGCGGAAATTATATCATGCCAAGACTACAACTTATTGAATCGACCAAAATTGAATCTTGCATCTAAAAGAATCATACAAGATTGATGAAAATACCAAATCGACATGTAAAAACACACAAAAATCAAGTAATGACCCAAATCAAGTGCATGCCAATTATATCCAAAACTAAATGAAATTACTTAGCTAAGAAAGGTGTGCTAAAGTACAATTAACTAGCATTCTAAATATAGTAATCTTCAAATAGACATTTTTTTTTAATATCCATGTTATTTCATTTCCATAGTGTTATATTTAGAGAGTGGTACGTAGTAGTAGTAGTAGTAAGCATAGCCAAGAGAGGTTATTGGACATAATGGATGATGCAAAACGAATGTTTTTAAATAGACATAAAAATCAACCAAAGAATTAAAAATGGAAAGAGACATATTTAAACAATAGTTTGTTAGCATGTTGATGGTAATGAAGCTTCTCCATTCAAGTATAAATAATCTTCCATTTTACTTTATCTTGAAATCAAACATTCATAAGTATAACAATAATGACACAAGACATGAAGAAGTTCAGTATTGTCATAATTGTTTCATTCATATTTCTAGCTGACTTTGGTGTAACGGGGGATCTTCAAATATCAAACTATGGTGGTAAACCAAATTCAGATATTACCGAGGTATTAATCATTATTGAATTGATAATGAGAAAACAATTATATATTTTCTAATTGATTGTGTTTTTTTTTCTTTCATAAGGCTTTCAAAAAGGTTTGGGCTGAAGCATGTAATTCAACAAGTGCGGTTAAAATTGTGATTCCATCTGGAAATTACAGGACAAGTGGAATAGATGCTGAAGGTCCATGTAAGGCTCCAATTGAAATTCAAATTGATGGCACAATTCAAGCACCTTCAGACATAAATCAAATTCAAAAAGGGATTGATCAATGGATCAGGTTTGGAACTATGGACCATTTAACCATATCAGGAAAAGGAGTTTTTGATGGCCAAGGTGCAAATACTTGGAAAAAAGCTACAGCTGCTTGGAGCAAAAATCATAAACCTAATAACAAAGTTTCCATGGTAAATATTAATATTGTGTTTATTGGTTGAATTTCAACAGAATTGTCTAATAAACATTTTATAATTGAGTTTATTGGTTGAATTTCAACAGAATTTGGGTTTTTATTTTGTTAACAACTCTATCATCACTGGAATTACATCTAAGGACAGCAAAAATTTCCATTTTATGATTTACGGCTGCGAAAATGTCACACTTGATGGCATCAAAATTAGTGCTCATACTGACAGTACAAACACCGATGGAGTCCACTTGGGAAAATCAACTGATGTTAAAATTCTCAATACCGACATTGCTACTGGAGATGATTGTGTGTCATTGGGTGATGGTAGCAGAAAAGTACTTGTACAAAATGTGAAATGTGGACCTGGTCACGGTATTAGTGTTGGAAGCCTTGGAAGGTTTGCAAATGAAGATAACGTAGAAGGTTTTACAGTTAAGAATTGTACACTGACAGATACTGATAATGGTGTGAGGATTAAGACTTGGCCATCTGGACCAGGACAGATTACTATTACTGATATGCGTTTTGAAGATATTATCATGAATAATGTCTTGAACCCTATCATCATTGACCAAGAGTATTGTCCATGGAACCAGTGCAACAAAAAGGTAATCATTACTACAAATTTTGATGACGGTTAATTATGTAGGTATAGTTTAAATGACTGATATTTTCTTTTATGGTGTAGAATCCATCAAAAATAAAGATAAGCAAGGTTTTATTCAAGAACATTCAGGGAACTGCAAAAGCAGAAGAGGGAGTGGTTCTTATATGCAGCAGTGGTGTACCGTGCAATGGTGTGGAGTTGAGTAATATTGATCTTAAGTTTAATGGACAACCAGCAAGAGCTGTATGTTCTAATGTCAACCCTATAGTTAAAGGAAATGCTCCTACTTGTGAAGCTTATGGATCACCTCCATCCCAATCCAAATCCAATGGACCACCTCCATCCCAATCCACATCCAATGGACCACCTCCATCCAAAGACCAAGACGATTGATCAATTTTTTGTACTTTTTTTTTAATTTCAAGAGTACTAGACAAACCATCCCTATAATGCAGAGGATGTTAATCATTAGTAGTTTAGTCCTTTGGGAAGAAATAAATTGACATATGTATTAGAACTATTGTCATGTATATGTCATCCTTCTTTTATTAAAATCAAATTATTATTTATTGTGAAAAAAATTTATATTCTTTATAGTCAAATTTCATTCCAACCAAGCATGTCGGCCAAAACTGTAAAATATGGCTTCGTTTTCTCATGCAATCAACTTTCTTTTAATAGCAAAGCAGTAGCAAGGATTATTACTATAAAAATTAACAAAGATCACAAATAACACAGAAGAAACAAAGAACACCAAAAGTGCTCAAGAGAAACAAGAATGATAAAAACTCAGTACGAAAGAATAACACGAAAAGCAAAACAACAAATCTGCCAAACAAACAAAAAACACTAGCCAAACAGACAATCCATCCAAACAATCACTGCATAAAAGTGAAGAAGTTGCGGGATATTTGTGCCAGGTGTTTATGACCTCTAAAAAAAAAACACTTATGGGGTATTACCTTGCAACTCAAAATTAAGAAATAAAAAAAATGAAGACATTTATCACCTCACAATTTTTTTGAAAACTAAGTTGCGAGGTGAAAAACACCCCGCGACACCTTTTTTAAAACAAGAAAGAAAAGAAAGCATTAAATGGGGAACTATTTCTATCCTTCAAATCATAACACTACGACAACTTATTCAAATGCTTCATTCTTCACCAAAATGAAAAAAAAAAACACTATTATTCTTTATACCTCAAATCTTTTCTTTTGATCCACATTCTTTGAAAGTAAAAAAGTCATTGTTCTTCTCCATCTACTTCAAAATGAAGAACGTTGCGATGACAAGTTGCCTCTCTATTTGACAGAAATGCTAGAGATTGATGGTGGAGAGAGTGAGGTTACAGTAATGACGATGGTTTTGGTGGTGTGCGGTGGAGACAAGAGGTTTCAAGGTATTTTACGTGTGGTGGTGATCGCGGAGGTCGTGTGGTTACGTCGATAGGATAATGAGGACAATGGTGGTTTCACCAATGTGGTGGAGATGACAGTTGTGATTCCAACAAATTGGTGAAGATCCTATTCTTTGTCTTTTGATTTTTTTTCTTTTCGCCTCTATTCTTCTGTTTCTCTGTGGTGTTACTGAAATTGTTTTCTTTTGAAAAAAAATAGGAATTGTTTCTTTCCATTAAAGATATTTTTGTTGGACAAGTGACTTCAACCACAAGAAGGTGGGGTAAATTGTGGTATTCAAAATTTGTGATTAATTTTAACTTTTTATCGTTTAAGATCTTATTAGTACTTTTTTGACTAATTGTAGCAGAAAATTAAATAATGAAAGTAGATTGCGAAAAATTAAAAGAATAGGGTTAGAAATATTGCAATAGAGCTTTATACATGTTTGGTCGAACATTGGCCTAGTCCCGTCCCTAAGAGGTCTTTTTGAGAGTTTCACTATATACTTTGAGCTTTTGAAGGTTATGCCCACTAACCTTTAATATAGACTTATTCCCAGTCAAATTTTAGCTTTTACTTAAACTACTCTATCGAAACATTTAGAGATTTAAGGTTGATCTCAATTACTAAAACAAATTGCTTATGTATTAGAGCTATTGTCATTTATATGTCACCCTTCTTCTAATAAAATTAAATTATTATTTATTTTGGAAAAAGTTTATATTCTTTATAGTAAAATTTCATTCCAACCAATCATGTCGGCCAATAGTGTAAATTTTTGCTTAATTTTCTTATGCAACCAACTTTTTTTTAATAGTAAAGCAAATCGGAAAATAACACAAAAAGAAAAACAAAAAATCCTCAAGACAAACAAAACAAAAGTTAAATAGACCAACTATCCCAACAATCTGGAAGCGACAAGCACATCAGAACACCAGAGAGAGAATCTGAAAGAAGGAATACATGTCCAGTTGTACAAAACACAAAGCAAAGGATGGTAACTACCCACCCAACACACCATTAAATTCCTAGCCACTTTAGCATGCCACAATCCAAATAAACCAGAGAAACACCAAAACATGGAGTATGGGCATTAACCCACTTCCAAGTCAAGCTGAAAATCTAGGACATCAAGTGAGTAATCGTTACACTTTTCTGACAGAAAATAAATTTGTTTTACATTTTTCAAATAGTCCTGACCAAAAAAAGTAATATCGAGACCAAGCCTAAAGACGCATTTTTCCCATGACACGGACCCTTAAACAACTCAAACACCCCTAAAATTAATGGTGGTAAAGGCCCTGGCCTCCCTGCCAACCTAAGGTCTCTATACTAATTAGATGAAGCAACCTCACAGCACAAAGAGATAATTAAATGACTTCATCTGACCCGCGCACATGACACACTCCACATTACTAGATCATAAGTTTGGGTAAACTGCCAAGAGAAAAAACCACTTTAGTAGGAACCCAAATCTTACAAACCCTATAAATCCCCCACAAGACCCTCTTTGACCTACATTCACTTCTCCCAGTCAAAGTTTGAAGGTTATCAGAAGTTGACTGATGACGTGAAAATACATCGTTTATTTGACTTGATTAATGCATGTTTTCTAGTTGTTTTGATTTGCATTTGCACTATTATGTTGGTATTTTGTTTGTTTTCAGGTATTTAGCCATTTAAGAGTCACATGCGATGAAACGAAGCAATTCAGATGAAAAACGAAAGAAATGGAGCAATTTGTACACAAGGCATTCGCTATAGAGAAAGCCAAAAACGAGAAAAGGGAAGGAAAAGTACAAGAAAGACAAAGGAAAGCCCACGTGACAATCGATTGCAGTCTTAGTGAAATCAAAGATGTTGTTTTTCCCTTGTAGCGTTGTCCGACAATTTTGGACATAACTTTTGATCCGTAAGTTCGAATAACGCCCCGTTCGAAGCGTTTGAAAGCTAACGCCAAGTTCTACATTGTGGGAAATGGACACATGGTGCTCACCCCTTGTACACATGGCGGGCGCCATCTTCCCAAAACGTGGATTAGTCAAGGACGGTTAGAGAAAGTGCCCCATGATCACCATTTTTCTCTCACACGAATATTGAAGGAGTTATATGTATTCCAAGGCTTGTACCACTATAAATAGGACTTAGTTCATTAGTTTTAATCATCCAATTTTAGTTGCAGCATTAGGCATAAATTCACTTTGTTAAAGCTATAATTCTTCACATCGGGGAGTTATCGCACCATTGTTGTAATCGAGTTTGGGTCGATTTATTTTACAGCTTTTAATCTTGCTGCCATTTACTTTGTGTCAAAGTTTATTTCTTGTATCAGATTCAAGTCTCCGATTTGGAGCAGGTTCTTAATATATTCTGCATCGCTTTACTTTATTTTATTTCCTCGCACTGCTTTACTTTGTTTATTTCCTGTCTGGCCTTAAATTCCTTTACTTATTTGCACCGCTTTTACATTCTTTATTTTATCGGATTGCTTGTTTAAATTTCTTTGTCTTAAAAGATTTGTTTTCAAACCGAACTTAAGCGTAACACTTTTGTTCTCACTTTTGAAAATCAATCGCACCCTTTACACATTTTTTTTATTTCCTAAATGACTTACCCCGCAAATCTATTTCATGACATGTTTACCATAGTAATGTCTAGCTAAATCCTTAGTGCTGGGATGTGAGGACCGTCGTTTCGACGGTACTCCGTATGTTGTGTTTGTAGAAATACTTTAGGGGCTGTTTTAATTTTAATACAACTTTTCTGAATTTAACTTGATCGGCCATTACGTAAATGGGACCGTGTTTCTGTTTACGTAATGACCGTGACTATGTCGGGTAAGATCGAAAGTCGTCCGATACTTAAGATAAAAGTAGGTTAGTTGTTAATTGATAAAAACAGCGAAAGTGCTTTGTTAATTAACCAGGGAAATTTAATATTATTAGAAAGTGATTTTAAAACTATTTACGAAAGCGCGCCGTTTATAGATTTAGGATCCGATTGGCCGAGCATATGCCGGAAACCCTTTGATGTTAAAAGTTTCAAATCAAAAGCACATTTTAACTGAGTCTTAGAGGTGATTATATTAAAAAAGGACTTCATCACTTTAACGCAATACACGACAAGTGCAGCGTGAATGGCTGGTATAGATTAGAGGGTAGGTCTGGTTCCGATCACGCTAACGCGACGGTTCCTTTTTAATTAAGGCTTAATACCCTTTTTAGTCCCTTACCTATACCCTTGGGTCCATTTTGGTCCTCTTTTTTTTAAAAGTTCCAATTTGGTCCATTACGTTGTCAAACAGAATCAAACAAGTCATTTCCGTCAAATATTGATAAACGACGTTAGAAATTAGGGACGTGGCAGCTGAGGTGGTGACAGACATGACATGGCAGCTGAGGTGGCAGAATAATTTTTTATTATTATATTTAATAATTAATTTTCACTCACTTAAAAATAAAATAATTGGGCTTAAGCCCATGTTATTTAAAGCACTAGCCCAATTATTAAGTTTTATTATTATAGTGTTAAAAGTGCTTTATAAACACTTGAAATTATTACTATAAATTCAATGTGGGACTTCAATGCAAACACCATTCACTTCTCCACAAGTTCTCAAACTCTCATCAAAACCTGCTGTCGCTCCCGGAAATTTCATCCAAGTACAAACGCGAAAGTGGCACCGAAACAGAGTCGCCAGCAATGTGTATTTATCCCAAGAGAGGGAAAGGAAACACTGCATAAACCTGGGGGAAAGGAAAGAGCATGGTTTTGCGACCAAGAGAACTGGGTTCGGGAGTCGGTTACGCGAAGGGAAGGTATTAGCACCCAACACGTCCATCGTACCCGATGGGATACACGCTTGCTGGCTCGATCAAAGGGTGAAAGAAAAGATATTGGAAAAGGAATGGAAAGATAATGAGAAACAAATGTAGGGAAAATAAAAGAAGTGCTCGAATGGGCCCTACCCCACTGCCTACGTATCTCATCGGGAACATGAGAATCAGAACGACGTAGTTCCCCTCAGCCAGGGAAAGTTGTTTGTGTTTTTTAGTGGAAACGTCAATGTTCGCGCCCTAGCAATTAGGTGTTGCAGCTCGCTATATGGAGACTTAGGCGTTACCTGTTTGCGGTAGAACGGAAATGACGCATCCTCAAGGAATGAGTGAATGAGATGAGGAGGGAAATCCCGAAGGAAAGACGTTATTGTTTGTTTGAAGTTTTTTAGAAAGAAGTGTTTTGATTATTTTGTGTTTACAACGCATATTGTATTTAAGTCCTTCACGTAGGATCGAATGCCTCGCATATCGACCCAAGACGAGACATATGCTAAACATTCTAAGAAAGTGAGAGAAGACCCCTCACTATCTCGTTCTCACATGAAAGGTTCAAATATAATACATGTTATGCCTTTTGTTAAGTGTTTTTTGATTTTTGTTTTGAGATGAGAAGAAGAGAGACTCAAAAGGAGCAAAGGTGAAAACTAAAGAGGGAGACTAAGACTCAACCCTAAAGTTATCATACACGGGTGTTCCTATGGTTAATGTGGTTTAAGAAACCTAATCCTAAGAGAAAGGAGAAGAGCAGTGAATTAAACAACTCACTTCTAAAGTAGAAGATGAGTTATAACTCCAAAGGGAGGAGAAAGAAGTTATTCAAGGAAAGCATATAAATGCTTATCATGATCACAAGTAGAATGATTAAAGAGAGACAAGAGAAGATAAAAGAAAAAAGTGTATGTGGAAGCATATCCACACACTTACTCACCATTAGCACCTACATGAAAAGATTAGTTCACAATCTATTTACAAGTAGTGAAATAAGGAAAGAATAACAAGTAATGATCAAACAAATTAAGAATCAATGGAAGAAGGGTCTTAAAGGTGTGAAGACGATTCTACACAAAACAACATATCATGCTACCCAAATAAGAAAATAAAATGGGAGGACACAATGAAAACAGCAACAATTACAGCTCCTAAGTGCAATGCAGCAGTAAAATCCATCATCTTGTACCAAACAGCAATTAACAACACATGTTCAGCATACAAAATGGGTGTAAAAAGCAAATGGCAGCACATACAACAGCACATATGTGTGTAGACAGCAATGAAAATTCAGGGGCAGCATGCACTCACAAATGATTCATTCGTAAAAAAAACAAACGTGCTTCAAGCCTTGCATACTATTCAATCAAACATGATCACAATCACACCGTAAATCATTGTAAACGATTCTTGAAATCACCATGGAATAATGCACATTGTAAGAGAATACACATTGTTAAGCATGTGAACAAATTAAAACAAATGTGCACCTCTTGAAATAGAAAGCAAATGAACATGCACATATCAATTCCAGTAACACAAGCATCAATTAACAATTAACAAGCTCAATGTGTGTGCATTATGTGCTCATTACATCGATTAATCAACAACGCAAACATAAACATTCATCGATTAACCATCAAGAACCGCGTGTCGAAAAATCATGTTCATGCGATAGTGTGAAGTGAAACAACTCAAGAATAGTCCACTAATCATCAACGGATCAATCCATGAAGTTTAGACATGCAAGAGATCTCAAACAAGCAAGAAAATGCAAGAAAAACACAATCTGCTTCAGTGGTAATCGATTACTCACATAGGGTAATCGATTACTCAGTTGAAAATTGGCTAAAAACGTGAAAATAAGGTAGAGTAACCGATTACTCTGTTAGAGTAATCGATTACCACTGAAACAGAGGCAAAAATTCAACTTTGAAAAGCACTTTTCAGCAGTAAATCACTTATCCAAGCATCCAAATGATCATGTAAACAATCATGCACAAAAATTGAGTTCAATCACAGCAATCATCATCAATTAGATCCAACAATCATCAATGTCAAGAATCAAATTCAAGCACCATGGATCCAAACCAAAATCACCAAAGAACTACATCGAATAAGTTGCGAATAAGCTAAATCAAGTGTAGATTTGAGGAAAACCAACCTACAAAGCGGAGATTTGCTTTGGTAATTATTGCAAAGTGATCTTGGTGCAGAAAATTCAAGAAAACCAGAGATTCCTCGATTAGTAGCCGAAACGCGTCAAAACCGAGCAAAGTCGCGGAAAATCAACGAGATCGAACTTGCACCAAAATAAATGGTGTGAAACCCTTGGATTGAAGTAGAATAATCTGAACTTCCGGAAATCCAACCAAAGAAAGCCAAATGATGGAGTTTGAGCTCAAGAATTAATCACTTTTCAATGTAAAAAGTGATTATCCTTCAAGAAATAAGAGCTTTTTTGTGAGGGTTTGGAAGAGAGAATTGAAAGTGCAATGTGAGAAACTTGGTGAAAAATGATGAATAATGGTCTTTTTAGAAATGAGTGAAGGGTTTCTTATATAGACTTTAGGTTTGGAGTGTGGGAAGTTTGGGATTAGCTTTGGACTTAGCTTTGGGTTATGAGCTAGGGTTGGAGTTAGTTAGACTCAAATCACCGAGTCAAGTTAGTTAACTCGGTTAGTTAGGATCAACTCGGTAATAATCCCAAGGTAAATTTCAACATCCAAAGGTGGAGATGCTTGGAAGACAAGGAATATGGTGCACTTGATTGGAAGTGAAGCACTAGAATCAATGCTCTTGGAATTGAATTGAATTGAAATGTCTAGAGATGTCTAGAATATTCCATTAGCTGCTATAATGCTTTGTAGAATCAAAACCCAAGTGTGCAATGGAGCTGTCATGAAAAAGCAGCAGAAATTTGAAAACTGACACAGGGTAATCGATTACCCTATTTGAGTAATCGATTACTCAAGCCAATTTTGCCCAATTTTGCTTAAAAGAAGGTGTTGGGCTCCGGTTTCGATTCTCTACTACGCGCTTTGACAGATATCCATAGAATCCCCTATATCTTGCTCAAATCTTCACCAATGATCATATTTGACTTAAAGGATAAGAATGTGACCTTAAAGAGTCACGAGTTGACTTTTTCTTCTGCACAGTTGACTTTTCCCCAAATTTCCTAATTCTCAACCAATTGGCCAATTGAACCTCTTCTGAAATGAATCAATAGGCAATCTCCCATCCTTAGATCCTTGAGACTTGTTGGGAGACCCTTGGATCTTGTTTTCTTGCTTCGAATAGTCAATGCTCTACAATCCACTGATCACATGCCCTTATGCAACATGAAATGATATGTGAGATGGAGTAAGATCTAAATGCAATGTAATGAAACATAAGCCAGTAAGAGCTAAAAACAATAGGGAAAATTTTGAGGTGTTACAGCTGCCCCTATTCAAACTTCTTGGATCCGAGGGTTTGATAGCGACGACTTTCAAACAATTGAGATACAGGGAGATTGAATACTAAAATAACCTGAAATTTGTGAACTATGGGGATAACGAAATAGAATTGTTAACGAGGACGGCCGAAGACGGACTCGAAAAGAAAGACCGACCGAAAGCGGAATTTCCACAGCCAACGAGCACGACCGAAAGCGGACTCGAAAAGAAAGACCGACCGAAAGCGTAATTTCAACAACAAACGAGTACAACCGAAAGCGGACTCGAAAAGAAAGACCGACCGAAAGCGGAATTTCAACAACAAACGAGTACGACCGAAAGTGGACTCGAAAAGAAAGACTGACCGAAAGCGGAATTTCGACAACAAACGAGTACGACTGAAAGCGGACTCGAAAAGAAAGACTGACCGAAAGCAGAATTTCAACAGCAAACGAGTACGACCGAAAGCGGACTCGAAAAGAAAGACCGACCGAAAGCGGAATTTCGACAACAAACGAGTACAACCGAAAGCGGACTCGAAAAGAAAGACCGACCGAAAGCGGAATTTTAACAACAAACGAGTATGACCGAAAGCGGACTCAAAAAGAAAGACCGACCAAAAGCGGAATTTCAACAACAAATGAGTACGACCGAAAGCGGACTCGAAAAGAAAGACCGACCGAAAGCGGAATTTCAACGGCAAACGAGTACGATTGAAAGCGGACTCGAAAAGAAAGACTGACCGAAAGTGAAATTTCAACAACAAAAGAGTACGACCAAAAGCGGACTCGAAAAGAAAGACCGACCGAAAGCGGAATTTCGACAACAAACGAGTACGACCGAAAGCGGACTCAAAAAGAAAGACCGACCGAAAGCGGAATTTCAACGGCAAACGAGTACGATCGAAAGCGAACTCAAAAAGAAAGACCGACTGAAAGCAGAATTTCAACAACAAACGAGTACGACCGAAAACGAACTCGAAAAGAAAGACCGACCGAAAGCAGAATTTCAACAACAAACGAGTACGACCGAAAGCGGACTCGAAAAGAAAGACCGACCGAAAGCAGAATTTCAACGGCAAACGAGTACGACCGAAAGCGGACTTGAAAAGAAAGACCGACCGAAAGCGGAATTTCAACAACAAACGAGTACGACCGAAAGCGGACTCGAAAAGAAAGACCGGTCGAAAGCGGAATTTCAACGGCAAGCGAGTACGACCGAAAGCGGACTCGAAAAGAAAGACCCAGCCGAAGATGGGCTTTCCAACCCAAGATAAGTAGAATCAGCGGATCCACAAAGATAACTCCGCTGGGGAAGAGAGAAATCTAAACAGATAACTCTGCGGGAGAGTGTAGGAAGGACCGACAAGAAGGACGAATCCACTGGTTGCGGTGTAATGTTAAACAACATCTCCTGAGTCATGTTACTTTCTGCTGGGAAAGAAACCGGTAAAGGATATCAAACCTGGCTTATGCTTCAAATGCATATGTTTGAATTTTTCTATGGCGTAATGCTCCATACGAAATGGAAATGCTACGCGTTTGGGAGGATGTTATGCTTATGCAATTCAAAAGAGGCACTCCAGCAAAACAAGTGCTGAAGACTAAGGCAACTCCACCGGGGACGACAAACTAAGTTATCCTCTGCATTAAGAGACTCTGCTGAGAAAGACTTCACTCTGCTGAGGAAGACATTGATCACAAACTCTGCTGGAGATGAAAGAGAAATTCTCTCCGCTGGGGGTTACCAATGACTTCTACCTGAATCTGAAAGAATGCCAATAGCGATTGAACTTAAGGCCTGTTGGGGAATATCAACTGTTGTTGAACAAACCACTTGTGAGGATCACCACCAAACTATGCTTGGGGAAACAAGTCAATAACACCAACCCTGCTTGAGGGTATTATTGAACTTACACTGCTGTTGGGAGATACTCTTACCTTTATCCGGCTGGGAATATTAGCCGCCACCAGCAAATCTGCTTGTAAAACGATGATTGACAACACTAGCTCTGCTGGAGGATACAACCAAGCTTAATCATCTGCTGAGGATCTGACCAAATCATTGTTGGTGAGAAAACATTTCCTAATTAGCTGAGAGAGATAGGTGTTCAGACTCTGTGGGGAAATAATTTTTGTCCAAATAAGATACTCCACCAGTCTCCTGCTGGGGATACAGACGTATCAACTTCTGATTTCCTGCTAAGAGAGTAATGGACCAACTACCACTCTGGCTGGGGAGAGTAATAACGTGCTGAGGAAAAGATTCACCCTACCCTGCTGGGGATTAGAGCACTCAGCTGCTAGTGAAACATATGTTTCCTGTCCTTAAAACAAACCACTTCTGACTATTTGTCGGGGAGTATTAATAGATCAACCATGACTTCGGTTGGGGACACACTCCTTTGTACTCTTGCTAGGGAGAATAAGTTCTGCTGAGGATGATGAACTTTCAGTGCTTGGGAGAGAAACTCTACTGGGGAAAACAAATTTGTTACCCTGCAGCCATGCGGTAAACTGAACTGTTTCTATGTTCATAAACGGCCTTTTGAACTCTCTATTTTCCCCAGACCACCAGGTCTAAAGGAAGAAATCATCTCGAGAGGATTTTATAGAAGACTAGGCATTCACTTCCCCAGGGTCTTCAAACTCTTGGAGAGATTTATCGGATCTCGACGCAACTGCCCCAGACTTCATAATCCATGCAGTAAATTACCTCGAAAGGATTTGTAATGACTTGAAAATACTCTGGCCTAGTATTCTGCACTTTGAAGAGGTGCTTTCAATTAACCGTCTTCAGGCATGAGCAACTTCTCACGCTCTAGAGGTGGCCTGCCCCGAGTCTTGAAGAAACTTTGCCCCTGACTGATCTTACAGAGATTTGTCAAATTGTCCGGACTGCCCCATATTAAACGCTCGTGGAGAGATTTACTGAATCTCGACATAATTGCCCCAGTTTTGGCTACTTTTCATCACCATTTATCGGGAACCTCTAGGTTGTGCACAGTCTCTTGGCCACATACCGCTTGACATGACTGTCCTTCGGATTTTTCACCATCTCAACTCGACGTGATCGAGCTTCTCAACTGATGTTCATCATGTAAGCTTCTTTGATGTCAAACGCATGCAAGCAGAAAATGTTTAATATGAGAATGACAATTCTAATGCAACACTCGTGTTAACCTTGAAGTTTTATTGAAAATGCATCGCCAAGCCTTGTGAACGAATCACTAGCTGGGATGCGACATTAATTTTTGAATGGAAAAAACCGTGCACATGCAATACCAACAAGATCTTTTAGCACCACTCACAGGAGTCAGGAACGCTATCCCACTGAAGTACGCTTTCAGAATACACCCTGTTTCAATTAGGACTTTTAAGGGTTGTAACGTGGCCTGGTTCACGGTTTTGAGAAAAAAGGATTTAAGGCTCAAAGTTTATCGGTGCCCACCCACTCTCCTTGACGTTCTCCAGTCCTACGTTCAGCTAATCTGACACAAGCGTTCATTTCTCAAAAAGATTCCATGATCTTTAAGGAGTCCATGCACTGATGGTTTGAGACCTAATAAGGTTTTGGAGCAACAGTCAACCCTTTAGTCTTTTGTGTCTGTAGCCACACGACTTTGTTCTTGTCGAGGATTTTTCTTTGCAATCCTTTTCATTTTTTTTTTTGCTTTTTCATTCTTTTGCTTTCCCTGATTTTTGCCTGGACTGACTCTTTTGAGTTTTCAATTTTGAAGTCCAGCGGGATGCCCTAACTTTTGCCTAAGTCGCTTGTTTTCAAGTTTTTGACTTAGCACACTTTCTTCTTTTTTTTTTATTCTATTTTTTTTTTGGAACAAATCGTGTGACACTGGCTTGTCCTGACTTTGTTGAAAGGATTGTGGCTGCCTAACTCCTTGAAAGTTGATGGATAACCATCGTGGTTTCACATCTCTTGGCCTCCTGATATGTGAGGAAAGAAAGGTAATGGATCCTCAGATGCACACTCCTTTTGAAATTTGAACGCTTGGTCAAACTAACTAATGCCTACCCTGCCCCTGGGTTAAGTGTGAGGGTTTTTTTTTGTACGAAAGAAACTCCAACTTCAAGGCTCAAAGGTGTTAACGAGGGTCTATCTCCCTTATATCTCCAATGTTTAGGGATTTGAAACAATGCCTGTACATCCTCAACAGGGTTTTATCCAAAAGTACACAACCAAAGATTTTGCGTTTTCAAATCATCATCCTCCCTCAAGAGTTTAGGTGAGAACGTTGGTATTGCAATTCCTATAAATATGATATGAGTGCATAAAAGTAAATTACTTCAAGAACAACACATTCATTGTATTAAAATCTACATTCAAAATACAAACAAGTTTTCATGAAAAGACTGTTTAAACAAACAAATGAAAGCTACATATGAAACTGCAGTAAAGAATCCAAAGATTGCCATTATTGAGGAGACTCGACTCCGTCTGGACTTAATGTTTTCGACGATGCTCTTACAATTTGGATGCTCATTCCAGAAAGGAGTCTTCAATTCAAATACAGACCGTCAGGTGTGATTGTGATGACTTTTGAGTCAATTAAGTCTTGCACCTTGTGTTGCAGAGCTTTGCAATTTTCAATCAAATGGCCAGGTGCCCCTGAATGGAACTCGCATCTTGCACTTACGTCCTAACCTGGTGGTATCTTTGTTGGACATGGTGTGAGAGTCCTTAATTGAACCAACTGATATTTGAGTAGATCAGGAAATAACTGAGCGTATAGCATAAGAAGAACATCAAACTGTCTTTCAGGCTTCTTCTGCCTTTGTTGTCCCTTTCTAGAGCAGTTCTCTTGTTGACACCGATTTGAGCGCACCATCTTTTCAGGAGCTTTTCTCTTCAGACTTGGTCGAGGCGTAGGCAACATTTGCGGATGTGGGGATTCTAAGACCAAGGACTGCACGATATACCCCTGACTTGATGCGACTCTAGGAGAGACAATAGGGATATCCACTTCTTTTTCAGCAGCTAGAGTAGGAATGAAACCACCATGAAAGCTTACGCCGCTTGGCGTGAATTCAATCACCCTCGAATCGACCAGATCCTGTACGGCATGTTGAAAGGCCTTACAATTTTCCACATTATGCCCCGGCGCACCAGAGTGGAAGTCACAATGGACTCTCGTGTCATAACCCGGTGGGGGAGTACCAGAGAGAGGAGCCATAGTCTTTTTCTGTACCAGTTACAATTGAAGGAGATGCTGGAATAGCTGAGAATATGGCACTGGTGGAGTCTCAAAATGCCTATTCCGCTTAGGCATAAATTGCTGCTAGCGTGGAGCACGATTTTTCTGTTGAGATACAGCCGGGACGATCACAGTGGTAATCTGCTCACTTTTTGGGAGGGATCCCTTAAATAGTGGAGGAGAGACAATTCCAGCCGCAGCTTCAGGCATGAGATTATTATTTTTGCTTAGCACACCTCTCACGACCTCCATAACCAGACTTATCTGAGTCTTCAGTTGGTTGACCTCTTCCTTCAGCATTTTCTGGTCTTGAACCAAAGCTTGCATCCTCCCCATAAACTGCCCTGTTTGGCTCTGTACTTCCCTCAATTCCGCCACCAAGGGTTGGACAAGGGTCCCCAGCTGCTCTTGCCCTTGTGCAACGCCTTGCAATAATCCCATGAACTGAGCCAGCAAGCCTGCATGGCAGTCATCTCAGTCTGCATCTATTCCATGGCTCTCTTTTGATTGAGTCGAGTAGAATATTGGTGAATCGGTTGGTCAACTATCCTGCCTGAAACCAAATAAAGGTTAGGAAAAAAAACCGGAGCAAGTACCTGTTATGCAAAAATGCTCATGATTATGAGAATGCAAATGTCATGTTTATCATTGCCAGGGCGTTTTACACCCTGATTCCAGTTTTAATCACAAGGAGCTCAATAATAGTCACATGATGTTGAGAGAAAAATATTGAGAAGAACTATGATGTGATAAAATGTTGTGGTAATGTGCTGGTGAATAGAGCGATGCCGAGGAAACCCCTTTGAATAAGCCATTCATTGAATTCAACAGAAAACTAATAAGTGCCGAAGCATTTTACAATGAGTCCGTAAATGAGAATTACATCAAGGAAATGGCTCCATCAACAAGCCTGAGGGTAGCCAACATTACCTCAACAAAACTACATTAAGGAGATGGGAAAGTAAAATCAAACATCTAACTCCAAATCTTTTAATTTGTCACTAGAATACTTGATTTCTTCAAAAAGGATTCTGGTGCGCTGATGACCTAGCCTTTCAATCATCTCTTTGATCAAAATGTCTCTCTTCTTCAGAGCTTCGGCTAGTGAATCCACGTGCATTAAGAGAGCTTCATCAGTACTCACTTCCTTAAAGCTTTTCACCCCAGCTTGTATCTTGAGTCTTCCCATCTCCACCATGGCATCCTCAAGCTTTTTCTTGGAACCTTTCAGTTCATCACTAACATTCTTCAATTGCTCTTGGCTTTTTTCAAAGTCTTCCCGATGCTTTCTTCGTTGTTCATGCGCTCTAAGAAGCTCGTCTTCTTTGGCCTTTAATTGCTCTCACAGCTCTGCGTTCTCTATTCTGACCTCATCCCAGGCTTGCTGAAGCTTGGCTAGTGTGTCTTTAGTCTGGGCTAAAGCCTGTTTGGTCTTCTTATGAGCTTGAGTGGCAGCATCGGCACCCTTACTAACTTTCTGGAAATGTTGAGCTTTTTCTGCAAAATCCCTTTCTTTTGCTGCTAAAATTTGTTCGGCGTCTTGGGCTTTCCGCTCCAACTCTTTGTTGGCATGTAGAGCATCCTGAAGAAGACTACTCAAATCGGAATTCTCCACCCGAAGCTCATTCACCAAATCTTGCAGTTTGTTAAACTCCTCCATGGGAACGGTGGTAGGTTATTCCGGAATCGCTGGATACAAAGGGGGTTCCCTTGAAAAAGGCAAGAATAATTCGTTCACCTTCACTTCAATCCATCTCTCGTACTCAGGATAAGATCTGCAATCCATTTTTTCAAAAACTGTTTTTCCTGTTTTACGCTGGTGTCCCCAAGCATTCACAACTTCTCGCAGCATTTCCTCCTTTTTAGTCCCTGTAAAGAACAAAGATTTCTCAACATCCCGCTCTGTGGGAGGATACCTAGAAGCGTACCCAAACTGTCAAATGGCCAGGATTGGGTTATAGTTGATTCCCCCTTTCCTGCCAATTAGAGGCACATTGGGAAAATTCCCACAACTAGTGATAATCTCTATTCCCAGCAACTTACGATCAAACCAGACAATGTTATTAGCAGTTAATCCCATCATCCGCTTGGACCATTTTAAAGAATCTTTTGTATCTACAAAAGCAACTGTCTGAGGTAAATGCTTCAAAACCCAGTGAGATAATAGTGGAGTGCAACAATTGACAGATCCTCCCCTTCTTTTTTCATTCTTGAAGTGCACAGAGTAGTAAAAATCTCCTAACAAGGTGGGAACCAGATTTTTCAGGATAAAAACTCTCACAGCGTGCATATCCACAAAGTGATGTTGGTTAGGAAATAGAACGATGCCATAGATACACAAGGCCAGGATAGAATTATAGACTGCCCAATTCTTGGCGTTAGCAAATTCTTGAGCTTGGTCGGCATGAAATTCCAAGTGAAAACCTTTGACTCCACTCTTGCTAGCAACATTTATATTTAGTACTGACTGTTTCACCTATAGAGTCGTTGCAATTTCTTCTATGCTAGGGTGATCTCCAGAAAAGAATGGTACATTTGATTTGAATGAAATACCCAAGATGAATGAAAACTCGTCCAAGGTAGGCATCAAAATGTAATCAGGAAAGAGAAAGCATCGCAACGAAGGCTCATAAAACTGTAGCAAAGTGTGAAGAGCATCATGTTCATACTGTGTGATTCTGCGGACCATCTCAACCAATTTCCCATATTTCTTCTGAAAGTTGACAAGAACACCCGGGTCAGCCATAGCTATCATCTTATGCAGTAAATCCAACGTTGGCTCTGGGAACTTGTAGGCAACATTGCTCTTCCTCTTGACAACTGTCTCTGTCGAGCCCATTGACTGGAATCAGAAGTGTAATAAGCACCTGGAAATGACAAACATGAATGTTATGATATGATAATGCAATGCAAAAGGCATGGTATCAGCGTGCTCGGTGTCGGTGCTGGATTGTGTGCACGGTGTCAGTACAAATCTGAGAATAATACTGTAGATAGAAACCCACTGACTGCAATAAGTTACATTATCTGTCTGTGTAAATACCAGAGTATTAGGGTATGTGGGAGGCATGGTTACCTGCAAACCTGTAAACACCCGCCCATACTCACATGTGGGTACTAGAACATCGGTTCCTCAATTTCAGATTCTCTATTTTGAGAAGCAATAGCACATTCAGCCCATAGGATACAATGATATCGCCAAACAAAAAGAACGTCCACTGATTCCCCAAAAATAAAGGCCATCCTATGCAAGTTCCAAAGTGGGCCCTCGGGTGCGAATGGGTTTGCCACAGAATGTGGGATGCCACTATCACCACTAAAGAGGGATGTTTCCACTAAGGTCCTCAATGATCGGTCACCAGAGTCGACAACTTTCTAGGTTAACACTCCAAAATGCACAAGACGCGCAAATCAGAACATCTCCCAAGAAAACCTCGTCTGGTTGTGGATTTCGTATAAACCATACATAACAAGATGCTACGTAGGCCACACTACCGTCCAATCTAGTCCTATGTATGTACTCAAGCCTGTGTAATGGGCTTATCTCTCAGAATACCCATCCCGCCAAACAGAAAACCAGCACAGCACAGTCCTGTATAATAATGACATGTAATGTAAGAAATGCGATAAATACAGTAATATAAAAAAGCAATAATACAGTAAATAGCCATACAGTAAAAATAGTAAATACAACATCCAATTAAACACCCAATGAAAGAAAAACAGACAAGCGCTAGGATTGACTCGCTTAGGGAACCAGAGATTCTGGGTTCGTTCCCCAGCAGAGTCGCCAGCTGTCGCTCCTGGGATTTTCATCCAAGTACAAACGCGAAAGTGGCACCGAAACAGAGTCTCCAGCAATGTGTATTTATCCCAAGAGAGGGAAAGGAAATACTGCATAAACCTGGGGGGAAAGGAAAGAGCATGGTCTTGCGACCAAGAGAACTGGGTTCGGGAGTCGGTTACGCGAAGGAAAGGTGTTAGCACCCAACACGTCCATCGTACCCGATGGGATCCACGCTTGCTGGCTCGATCAAAGGGTGAAAGAAAAGATACTGGAAAAGGAATGGAAAGAGAATGAGAAACAAATGTAGGGAAAATAAAAGAAGTGCTCGAATAGGCCCTACCCCACTGCCTGCGTATCTCATCGGGAACATGAGAATCAGAGCGACGTAGTTCCCCTCAGCTAGGGAAAGTTGTTTGTGTTTTTTAGTGGAAACGTCAATGTTCACGTCCTAGCAGTTAGGTGTTGTAGCTCGCTGTATGGAGACTTAGGCGTTACCTGTTTGCGGTAGAATGTAAATGACGCATCCTTAAGGAAAGAGTGAATGAGATGAGGAGGGAAATCCCGAAGGAAAGACGTTATTGTTTGTTTGAAGTTTTTTAGAAAGAAGTGTTTTGATTATTTTGTGTTTACAACGCATATTGTATTTAAGTCCTTCACGTAGGATCGAATGCCTCGCATATCGACCCAAGACGAGACGTATGCTAAACATTCTAAGAAAGTGAGAGAAGACCCCTCACTATCTCGTTCTCAGATGAAAGGCTCAAATATAATACATGTTATGCCTTTTGTTAAGTATTTTTTGATTTTTGTTTTGAGATGAGAAGAAGAGAGACTCAAAAGGAGCAAAGGTGAAAACTAAAGAGGGAGACTAAGACTCAACCCTAAAGTTATCATACATGGGTGTTCCTATGGTTAATGTGGTTTAAGAAACCTAATCCTAAGAGAAAGGAGAAGAGGAGTGAATTAAACAACTCACTTCTAAAGTAGAAGATAAGTTATAACTCCAAAGAGAGGAGAAAGAAGTTATTCAAGGAAAGCATATAAATGCTTATCATGATCACAAGTAGAATTATTAAAGAGAGACAAGAGAAGATGAAAGAAAAAAGTATATGTGGAAGCATATCCATACACTTACTCACCATTAGCACCTACATGAAAACATTAGTTCACAATCTATTTACAAGTAGTGAAATAAGGAAACAATAACAAGTAATGATCAAACAAATTAAGAATCAATGGAAGAAGGGTCTTAAAGGTGTGAAGATGATTCTACACAAAACAACATATCATGCTACCCAAATAAGAAAATAAAATGGGAGGACACAATGAAAACAACAACAATTATAGCTCCTAAGTGCAATGCAGCGGTAAAATCCATCATCTTGTACCAAACAGCAATTAACAGCACATGTTCAGCATACAAAATGGGTGTAAAAAGCAAATGGCAGCACATACAAAGCACATATGTGTGTAGACAGCAATGAAAATTCAGGGGCAGCATGCACTCACAAATGATTCATTCATTAAAAAAAACAAACGTGCATCAAGCCTTGCATACTATTTAATCAAACATGATCACAATCACACCGTAAATCATTGTAAACGATTCTTGAAATCACCATGGAATAATGCACATTGTAAGAGAATACACATTGTTAAGCATGTGAACAAATTAAAACAAAAGTGCACCTCTTGAAATAGAAAGCAAATGAACATGCACATAGCAATTCCAGCAACACAAGCATCAATTAACAATTAACAAGCTCAATGTGTGTGCATTATGTGCTCATTACATCGATTAATCAACAACGCAAACATAAACGTTCATCGATTAACCATCAAGAACCGCGTGTCGAAAAATCATGCTCATGCGATAGTGTGAAGTGAAGCAGCTCAAGAATAGGCCACTAATCATCAACGGATCAATCCATGAAGTTTAGACATGCAAGAGATCTCAAACAAGCAAGAAAATGTAAGAAAAACACAATCTGCTTCAGTGGTAATCGATTACTCACATAGGGTAATCGATTACTCAGTTGAAAATTGGCTAAAAACATGAAAATAAGGCAGAGTAACCGATTACTCTATTAGAGCAATCGATTACCACTGAAACAGAGGCAAAAATTCAACTTTGAAAAGCACTTTTCAGCAGTAAATCACTTATCCAAGCATCCAAATGATCATGTAAACAATCATGCACGAAAATTGAGTTCAATCACAGCAATCATCATCAATTAGATCCAACAATCATCAATGTCAAGAATCAAATTCAAGCACCATGGATCCAAACCAAAATCACCAAAGAACTACATCGAATAAGTTGCGAATAAGCTAAATCAAGTGTAGATTTGAGGAAAACCAACCTACAAAGTGGAGATTTGCTTTGGTAATTGTTGCAAAGTGATCTTGGTGCAGAAAATTCAAGAAAACCAGAGATTCCTCGATTAGTAGCCGAAACGCGTCGAAACCGAGCAAAGTCGCAGAAAATCAATGAGATCAAACTTGCACCAAAATAAATGGTGTGAAACCCTTGCATTGAAGTAGAATAATCTGAACTTCCAGAAATCCAACCAAAGAAAGCTAAATGATGGAGTTTGAGCTCAAGAATTAATCACTTTTCAATGTAAAAAGTGATTATCCTTCAAGAAATAAGAGCTTTTTTGTGAGAGTTTGGAAGAGAGAATTGAAAGTGCAATGTGAGAAACTTGGTGAAAAATGATGAATAATGGTTTTTTTAGAAATGGGTGAAGGGTTTCTTATATAGACTTTAGGTTTGGAGTGTGGGAGGTTTGGGAGTAGCTTTGGACTTAGCTTTGGGTTAGGAGCTAGGGTTGGAGTTAGTTAGACTCAACTCACCGAGTCAAGTTAGTTAACTCGGTTAGTTAGGATCAACTCGGTAAGAATCCCAAGGTAAATTTCAACATCCAAAGGTGGAGATGCTTGGAAGACAAGGAATATGGTGAACTTGATTGGAAGTGAAGCACTAGAATCAATGCTCTTGGAATTGAATTGAATTGAAATGTCTAGAGATGTCTAGAATATTCCATTAGCCGTTATAATGCTTTGTAGAATTAAAACCCAAGTGTGCAATGGAGCTGTCATGAAAAAGCAGCAGAAATTTGCAAACTGACACAGGGTAATCGATTACCCTATTTGTGTAATCGATTACTCAAGCCAATTTTGCCCAATTTTGCTTAAAAGATGGTGTTGGGCTCCGGTTTCGATTCTCTACTACACGCTTTGACAGATATCCATAGAATCCCCTATTTCTTGCTCAAATCTTCACCAATGATCATATTTGACTTAAAGGATAAGAATGTGACCTTAAAGAGTCAGGAGTTGACTTTTTCTTCTACACAGTTGACTTTTCCCCAAATTTCCTGATTCTCAACCAATTGGGCCAATTGAACCTCTTCTGAAATGAATCAATAGGCAATCTCCCATCCTCAAATCCTTGAGACTTGTTGGGAGACCCTTGGATCTTGTTTTCTTGCTTTGAATAGTCAATGCTCTGCAATCCACAGATCACATGCCCTTATGCAACATGAAATGATATGTGAGATGGAGTAAGATCTAAATGTAATGCAATGAAACATAAGGCAGTAAGAGCTAAAAGCAAGAGGGAAAATTTTGAGGTGTTACACCTGCCACTAGTGGTTATGCTATTAGAGATTTTTAATGTAGGAAGTGGTGTTGTTGATTTCTTGTTCCTACTGATTTTGGTCTTTAAGTTAAAAGTCTGGGTTGTGTGTGTAAAATTTGATCTTGCAGTCTGATTTTTTAACCAAGAAACAAGTTTTTGAATCCAGATTTAGAAATAGCAGATTTTAAACCAGGTTTGAGAGGATAACCAATTTAAAATTGTATTAGCTACAATATTTGGATATGTAACTGGTTTTGAACAAAAAGTATATTTAGTTATTAATCTTAATCTATTTAAGTGGTTTTAAAATGTATATAGTTTGGCTTTTACCTCCTACCTGTACCTGTCATTCTTTTATGTAGTCAAATGATACATTTCAAACTTGAACTCTTAATGCAGTTCATGACAATGTTACATTTACCACGTCTAATGAAACATTATCTAAGACTATCTAAGAACATTTGGTTGTTTGTTTATTGTTTTGTGTGTGGACTAGTATTGTTAAAAGAGATATGCCAGTGCCACTAGTTTCTTAGCCAATATGTTTGCTGTGTGGAAAGAGTCCCTTCTGTTTCGTTCTTTGACCATTGGGAGTTCCAATCATATCATTAGCGACTTACTCAATGGCTCTATTTCTCTCTAGTGGTGGTGCAATAAATTGCACGTAGCCAATAATTCTCTAATGACAGTGAACTAGTGGCGGGCTTTGATGAGAGTTTGAGAACTTGTGGAGAAGTGAATGGTGTTTGCATTGAAGTCCCACATTGAATTTATAGTAATAATTTCAAGTGTTTATAAAGCACTTTTAACACTATAATAATAAAACTTAATAATTGGGCTAGTGCTTTAAAGAACATGGGCTTAAGCCCAATTATTTTATATTTAAGTGAGTGAAAATTAATTATTAAATATAATAATAAAAAATTATTCAGCCACCTCAGCTGCCACGTCATGTCTGTCACCACCTCAGCTGCCATGTCGCTAATTTCTAACGTCGTTTATCAATATTTGACGGAAAGGACTTGTTTGATTCTATTTGACAACGTAAAGGACCAAATTGGAACTTTTAAAAGAAAGAGGACCAAAATGGACCCAAGGGTATAGGTAAGGGAGTGAAAAGGGTATTAAGCCTTTAATTAACTCTTTTTCCAAGGAAGAAAATATTGCCACGTAAGTGTCCCTACTTAAACAATAAGAGTACTGTTTGATCGATGTGAATTACATACCAGTACCATTTATCTAAATTCATTTTTACTCATTATCCTCTATTTTCTGTGCACTTTACACTCTATTTATATTAGCCTTAGATAAACACCGTAATAATAGTAATCGATAGATTAACATTGGTCTCTGTGGGTTCGAAAATCTTTTATATTACTTCAATAGGTCTGTGCACTTGCAGATTCCACCCATCAAGTTTTTGGCGCCGTTGCCGGGGACCAATTTCATCAAAAATCGTAGCCCTGTTGTTACACCGTCTAGACTAAGGCACCATTTTCTCTATTACTATGTATCACCTAAATTTTCTCTATAATTACCACTCTCAGTACTTTGAGAAACCGCAATAATCCCATAAATCCGACCTTGAAATAATAATGGAGAATTTCATTGAGACACAAAATCTCTGTAGGCTAGAATTTATGTGGATGAGGTTTGTGGAGACACAAACTCTCCAAAATAAGGAGTTTAGAAAACAAAGTCTTCAGATTAATGAAAACCTTAGGCAACTAAACATTATGGTTGAGTCCCTCCGACTCATACCATGGCATTGGAGACTCAAATTTCCTTGCTCACACAAACAGCCCTAGGACCCTTCCCTGAGAGACATGTGGATGTTGTAACAACCAGTAGTGAAAAACAAATCGAATATCCTAAGGAGAGTGATAATGAGGTTGAGGATATTTTTGGTGAAAAAAGAGTAGATATTGAGAAAAATTCACTGACACCACCCGAAAGGGAGGTTGTCGAAGAGGTAGAGAAGGAAACACCTATTGTTGTTCCTCCTCCCTATAACCCACCGATTCTTTTCCCCCAAATACTTATGGAAGCTAAGGTAGACTTCCAATCCAAAACGTATGTGGAGGTATTGGAAGATATCCACACCAATGCACCTTTGTCTGAGGTCATGCATAAAAATAGACAATTAAAGGACCACGGAACTAGAAGAATCTTCAGTATCAAGAGGGAAATGTTAGATTTTGAGGTAGTGGATGAAAGAAATAAACTCAAACCTGAGAAGCTAATACTTAGGATAGATCCAGAACCACCACAAGTTCAAAAGAATGAACCACCCCACAGAAGGAAGAAAAGAAAAGGTGAGGGATATGTGAGATGGCTTGATAAGTGGCCATGGAAACCAAAGATTATTAAAAGTTTGATCGAGGAATCATTCTTGAAAGAACCACCATAAGTACTTACACTCCTGGGCAGTCGAGTTAACGAGATTTGTGTTTACGTAAATGGGATTGTGTTTCTGTTTACGTAATGACCGTGACTATGTCGGGTAAGATCGAAAGTCGTCCGATACATAAGATAAAAGTTAATTAGTTGTTAATTGATAAAAATAGCGAAAGCGCTTTGTTAATTAACTAGGGAAATTTAATATTATTAGAAAGTGATTTTAAAAATATTTACGAAAGCGCGTCGTTTATAGATTTAGGATTCGGTTGGCCGAGCATATGCCGGAAACCCTTTGATGTTAAAAGTTTCAAATCAAAAGCACTTTTTAACCGAGTCTTAGAGGTGATTAAATAAAAAGGACTCCATCACTTTAACGCAATACGCGACCAGTGCAGCGTGAATGGCTGGTATAGATTAGAGGGTAGGTCCGGTTCCGATCACGCTAACGCGGCGGTTCCTTTTTAATTAACTTTTTTTCCAAGGAAGAAAATATTGCCCCGTAAGTGTCCCTACTTAAACATTAGGAGTATTGTTTGATCGATGTGAAATATATACCAGTACCATTTATCTAAATTCATTTTTTCTCATTATTCTCTATTTTCTGTGCACTTTACACTCTATTTTTATTAGCCTTAGATAAACACCGTAACAATAGTAATCGATAGATTGACATTGGTCTCTGTGGGTTCGACAATCTTTTATATTACTTCGATAGGTCCGTGCACTTGCGGATTCCACCCATCATTGACATGAAAGAAAAGCCACAAGTTAGATCTGACTTCCCCACCGTAACATTTACTCGATCACGCCTAACTACACCCGAGATAAGATCGATAAAAACGTCAACGGGCTTTTCCTCCCAAACAACAAAAGTCCGCCTCCACCTAAAACTCTAAACCTTGACATCCCTTACCCAAGAACCCTAAGAAACCCTAACCTAAGATATATTTTCCAATATAAGAAATAACCTCACAAAATATACACATAAAATGGTATTCCCCAGTCACACATCATGCCAAAATATGGTCTTTTTGGCATCCTTGACAAACATAACACAAGAGGAGGCAAACCAGTCTGACTTCTAATCTAGAGAAGATCCATATATATATATAGTGAGACCGAGAGAGAGAGAGATCTCAAGCAATGAAACACCCTTCTATGGCCTCATACCCAACCTCCTAAAAGGGAGTTAAAACCGAGGGAACCATACATAAGTTTGGTTATATCAACCCTAAGCGATTCCAAGTCCAAAAGAATCCTCCACCTCCCATTACTTAACAAAACTAGATTAATAAATATAAGTTATTTCTCCCCTTAAACCACTTGCCCTTTTGGCCTTAGAAACATCCTTCAATTGAATGAACAAAATATTCGCTCCTCCTTTCGAGCCCCCTCTAGAGAAAATGCCTTTGCAAATCCACCAACTTCCTCCAAATCGATTCTGACACATTCAGGAAAGATAAAAAGAATAGAGGGATTAATTTCAACACCGACTTGAGAAGGACTACCCTACCTCCATGGCTCACAAATATATTCCTCCAAGAGGTTAATTTCTTAGAGACTAGCTTAACAATAGGATCTCAAGTCTATTTCTTCTTCGGGTTCTCACCCATATGAAGCCCTAAATACTTGAAAGGAAGAGAAACCATCTTACAATGAAGAAACCCTTCAGCCAGCTCTAGGAAAGACCTACTTAGATTAACCCAAATAGACTACTTGTCCGATGCTCAAAGGGTGTCACATGAAAGTAGACATGCTTTTGATTGCAGCAAGTGATAAATTTAGCAAGGATGTCGAACCCACAGGGAGCGGTATTAACTTAGATTGATTTTAAATCTTTTATGTTTGTGAATAGCATGAGTAAGGTAAAAAAATATAGTGATTGTGTGATGGTTCAGTGAGCTGTATGTAAACACTAGCAGTGATAAGAGAGTTGTGTGAATATTAAGAAGCATGTTGAGCACTGATCCATTTATTAGTATTTTTTTACCTATATGTTATATGATATGTTGTGTCGTGACAGATGAGGATAGAATGCGACATTAGCATGTATTCCTAATCATCTATTCATATACATTAGTAGTAAAGAACAAATTCCTAAGTCTCACATTACTTACATGCATGTCAAATCATTCTGCATTACCCCTATGGTTATAGTTATTTATGCCTAAGGTAACTAATTTAGTGAATATTCCTATCCTACTCGCTCTACCATATTTATCATTAAATCCACTTGGTAATGGATCCTCACATTACCAAGCTGATACTCAGTTCTAAGATGATCAGATGAATAACTAAGTGTATAGCATGAAAACATATAATACAACCAATCACTAAACACACATCATATAACATAAATAATTTATCTGCTAATGAACTTCACATAGCTTAACAATAAGAGTTTTATCTCATAATGAGTCTAACTAATGCAAACATACTAGTTCCTAAGCTTAACATGTCAAAATACAATGATTGTAAAAGAAATGAGAAACCTAAGTAACAAAGTTCTCTCCTTGTAATCTTTAATTAGCAAGAGTCAAACTCTGTCGTGAAAGATCGTGTAGAGCTCTACCTAACTTGATGTGTATAAATCTCACCATTTACCTGCTCTTCTCTATTCTCACTTACTCTTTAATGTGTGTTTTCTTTGAATGTGTGAACGCCCTTCATTATCCCTTAAGGGTCTCTTTTATACTAAGTTTATCTAGGGTTTTGTGTTGTCTTGGATCTTGGGCATCTTGGATAATTCTTTGCTGTGGCCCAAATGAAACCAGCACCTTCCCCTCCTTTTTCTCTTTTTTCTATACCAGCCAAGGCTAAGGTACTCTTAGCATGTAAGGAGCCAGGGTGCAATATAGCTGAGTAGCGGAACAGAGGTGGCAGAAATGCGCGGCGATGTGGGGAGTGAGGCAGCACTACTTTATCTTTTACCTTCGGTCAATATTTTGTCTTGTAGCGTCAGCCTTTTCTTCACCTTTACAACTCAACAAATGAATGTAGAAACACTAACATTCTTCCCTATTTCTCCTTTATTGAAAGCTTTCAATGCTACAACATATTTTGATATTAAAACCTACTGTGAAATGTTCATTCCTTCTACTAGAGCATTTCCTCCACAACACAAAACACATAAAAAATCCAAAAGAGAGCACCTATTGTGCTCCATGCTATTTTATCTAAAAACATTAGAATTAACTTCCTACTTAAAATAAAAGCAAATTAAATTTAAGAACTTCAAAAATTAAAGGCTTAAATAACTCACAAAATATGAGTTATCACACCCCCAAACTTGAATCATTACATGTTCTCAGGTGATACGAGAGATAACCCTTATGAAAAATATATTCTCAAAAACCATCACATTTCTCAAATCACAACACATTTTCATCACCTTGTGGACCTGTATAAGGCACTGACACAACTCAACAATAAATCATTAATCAATTCATAAAATTTGTGTGTGTGTGTGTGTGTGTGTGTGTGAAGTCCGCTGTTAACTATCATGCTAGAAGTTTTTCAATCAAGATAGTGGTTTAACAACTAGATTTGTTGGCCTTTCCTATGTTCTAGAATTTCCAGTTTAGTCTCGGAGGGGAGTTTCCTAGTTTCATGGCTTTTAATTCAATAGATTTTTAGGGTTTACATACACTATTTACATTTCATTCTTTTGCTATGCACCCTACCTTTTCACATGACGTGATCTCACTTGCAACGAGTCCAACCTATTCCTCATAGTAGAGCACCCATTATTCCTCTAGTTTGGGGTACAGGAATTTTTTATTCATTATTCTCTCTTTTTTTTAAAACATGCATTATAGATGCAGTAGCCCTTATATTTTTAACCTTAACTATTCTTCTCCCTTTTCTAAGACCTCCCAATTATCCTTTTCCATATTCAAAGTTACTTTAACCTCTTTTAGAGACTTACTTTTTTCTGACTACTTTAGGCGTGACAATGTTCAACAGTTCCTTCAGTTTTGCACAATCTTCTTTTATTACTTTTCATGCGTTGTTTCCAGTATATATCAACAGTCTAGCAATTATGAATTCACTGTGTGTGCTTCTTAAAATTATGGGAATTAATAAATCTTAGTCATTATTAAGGGTTTTTTATTTTTTTATTTTTTTTTATACTAATAAGAGCAGAATAATTAAAACGGCAAAACATGATTTTCATTTCATTGAAACAACATGACATAATTTAAAGAGTGAAATATAACTGAAAGTAGTAAACACTAAAACAAGTAAATGGATAATTATATGGCTTAAGTATCAGGTAAACAGATTCATGATAGAGGCGGCCACCCCCCGAACATAGAGTGAAGACAAGGTCCTCACTATCTCAAGTAGTAGTAATGAAAGTAAGAAATATCGGCTAGGCTTTATGCTTGATGCTCTTCCGAGTGACCTTCTCCTCGGCTCTTTTTCTCTTCTTTTCTTGATCCTCCTCCTTTGTTTTTCATATATCATCTTCCTTTCCCTTTTGCTTATGTGCGCTTGCAGTTGCTTTCTTAACGACTTCCTTCTTTGGGGCTTCAGTGACCTTGTTTGGCACGACAGTAGGGAAAGGTTTTTCAGGGCTCTTTGGTTTTTGGTGACATGCCATAACTCATCGCTACTGTGCTTTGAAAGATACCTTCTTTTTACATTTCGTCTGCCTGACCGAGACTTTTTCACCCTCAAATTGACTGTCATCCTCACTCTCATTCAGTAGTTCAACTAATATATGCTCCGGGAACACTGGTGGCTTATTCATAACTCCCCCTTTGTGGAGGGAGTACAACCTTTTATGCCATGCATGATGATCCATCACAAACTTGTAAAATTATCTCTGGTATTTTTTTATCTGGAGTAAAATCCTCCACAGAATATCGTCATCACTGGACGAACTTACTCCTATCTCTGTCTTTTTTTGGCATGCCCCTTCATGAGTCTTCTTTCGCTTTACTTTTAGCAGATACATGATTAATTCCTTATCAAAACCTGCCTGTGGATGGAAGATTTCATCTGTAGGTTTCTTAGGCACGTCATGCCTCTTGCAAAGCACATTTTACAAACACGGGAAATACAACATCCCACCCTTCCTATTTGCACACACTTGGATCTCTTGACAAATGATTATAGAAATATCAATTGGTCAGCTTGAGGAGATTTTATGGAGAAGCAATAGTCTGGACTTGTTTAAAGACTCCTTATGAATTGTATGCATGGAAAAATGCTTTAGAAATTGGTACCACACCTTTGGAACCGACCTTAATTGCATCCTCATCACCATTTTGTTTGCTGATTTCTATGTTGTTGACCAAGTCATTCCTTCCAAACACACAGAATCCCTCCGAATTTCCAAATCATAATCATATACCCTACTCAATAGTTGTTGGTACGTGTCCTCTACTTCTTGCAAACCTAGCACCATGTTAATGGTGGACTTATTGTATTGACCTATGGTACCCCTAACAACCACCTTCAGCCTCTTGTTGGAAGTAAGTTGGAGTAGAACTCCTTCACGAGTTGCATGTTGTAAGGCTTGGGGTGCTTGCAAAAATTTTCCACTTTTGCCCAACTATGATGTGACCGATCTCATCAGGCATGCCCATATCCTCTTCTTCTAGGCTGAAAATAAATCCCCTTTCAAAATGTGCACTCTTAGAGGAGAAGTTATTTATAAATCTTTACTTAACGTCTGAATTGATGAGAATTTCATCTTCAGAAGCATGTGAATCAGAATAATCAATTGATGGGGTCGCATTCTTGCAAGCACCTGTCTTGTATCGCTTGGTTGATACTTTTGGTGTTGTTGTTGTTTGTTGAGAGGACTATGTAGGAAGCAGTTTATTTGAATTTCTTAAAATATTGAGAGACGATTTCAGAGTTCTGATGAGTGATTTCAGAAAAGTCAGGGTTGGTATTTATAGGAGAAAGAGAGAGTGAGTGGGTAAACATTAAAGCATTTGAGGAGTTAAAAAGGGAACCGTTGGGTAATTTAGAGAGGTTAAAAACCGACAATTGTTCTAGGACAGGGCATCATTATGTTAGAAAATATTGTGCCATTAACGACAAGTACATTGTTTCAAGTTCTGACCTTTGCAGAGTCGTTTTTCTCTATCCATACGCCACTTCCTTAATTATGCAATCTCTTCTTTCCTATTTTTCTTCCTTCTGATACACTTTCCTTAATCATGACATTTCTCCATTCAGACCTTGCATTGAGGAGTCATAGTCATGACAAAGATGTCAGAACTCTTAAAATTACTTTAATTTTAATGACCTAAAACAATAATAAAAACAAAAATTACATTAAGCTGGGCTGCCTCCCAATAGTGCTATTTTTTAGTCTTATAGCCTGACTCAACAACACATCAATTAATTATAAAAATTTAGGGTGAAACTTGTGTTTTTGTTGGGTTCACCATGATAAGTCATAACTCTTTGTCCATTCACCTTAAACTCATTTCTATTTTGCTCATTCAATAAGTCAACAGACCCATGTGGATAAATCTTTAAAAGTTTAAAGGGCCTTGACCATCTTGATTTTAACTTTCCTGAAAAAAGTTTCAACCTTGAGTTGTACAAGAGAACTTTTTGGCCTTCAAATAATTCCCTTTTTCAACACTTTCTATCATGTCATTTCTTAGTATTTTCCTTATACAACTCAGCATTCTCATAGGAAAACAACCTATGTTATTCTAATTCATTTAGTTACAGCATTCTAGCTTGCCAAGCAGAAGGCAAGTTGGCATTCAACTTTTTAATGGCCCAAAAGACTTTGTGTTCAACCTCAATGGGAAAGTGACAAGCTTTTCCATAGACAAGTCTATAGGGAGACATTCCAAGTGGTGTTTTAAGTGGAGTTATGTAGGCCCATAGAGCATCATCAAGATGTCTTGACCAATCCTTCTAAAGATTCACAATTTTTTTCCAAAATTATTTTAACATCCCTATTTGAAAATTCATTATCCAATAGTTTGAGGATGGTAGGATGTAGCAACTTTGTATTTACTCCAGATTTTACCATCAAGCTTTCAAAGAGTTTTTTACAAAAATGAGTTCCCTCATCACTAAT
The DNA here is from genome assembly GCA_022829125.1 of Lathyrus tuberosus. Classification (NCBI taxonomy): domain Eukaryota; kingdom Viridiplantae; phylum Streptophyta; class Magnoliopsida; order Fabales; family Fabaceae; genus Lathyrus; species Lathyrus tuberosus. The sequence continues at coordinate 2,761,183 of JALAZF010000282.1, forward strand.
GATGGCTCTTGGTGTGCCATGTCTAAAAAAATGTTTTTTTATCAAAAATTTGGTCACAACCTTTGCATCATTAGTGGAGGTTTCTACTACCTTTATCCATTTAGAAACATAATCCATTGCAACTAGGATGTATAAATTCCTAACAGATTGGGGAAATGGCCCCATGAAGTCAATGCCCTACACATCAAAAAGTTCAATTTCCAAGATGTTGGTGAGGGGCATCTCTTGCCTCATGGAGATATTCCCTATTCTTTGGAATTTATCACAGGCCTTAACTAAATTATGAGCATCTTTAAAAACAAAGGGCCAGAAATAACCTGATTGGTGCATTTTTGCTGCTGTTCTGAGTCCTCTGAAATGACCTACGTATGGAGCTTCATGATATGTTGTCAAGATCTATCGTGCCTCTGGGTAATAAACACATCTTCTTAGAAATTGATCAACACATTTCTTGTAT